>CM020234.1:10328373-13182719 GCA_009819775.1 Phoenicopterus ruber ruber
ACGGGGATGGGGGGAGTGATGTATCCTGTCCCTGGGGAGGGAGGACAGAGGGGTGCACCGGGCACCAGGAGAGACCTTTCCGCAGAGCTCCTGCTCCTGCAGTCATCTGGAGCGGAATTTGCGTATGGCGATGGCGCGTGGATGAGCACCAGCTGCGACGGGCGCGCGGGGTCCGGCCCGGCTCCCACTCACCTATTAGCACTTCCCACTTGCCGCTGGCTTGCGTCACCTCGTAGGCGCAGCGCATCTCGTTCATGCTGACGCCGCCCAGGATGAAGATGATGAGGGCGGGCCGCTTCGGTACTCGCCGGTGGCCTTGTTCTTGTGCCAGTGGCCGTTAGCGGGCACTAGAGGAGAGCGTGAAGAGGGATGGAAGGACGGGCAGGGATGCTCGGCAACAACTGCGTTGGGTTCACATCGTACTAAATCGCACGTTAATTAGTTCTCAATTGCTGCTAGAGCAGGTGAAGTCCAGCTTCCAGCCACGAGCGCTGCTCGCTGTTACAGCAGGAAACTGAGGCACAGAATCCTGAACGACCGCAAGCAGCTCACAGACCTGCGATGGCTCTGGCCTCTCCAAGCAGCGAGGGATAGATGCTATACGTGCCAACGCACAGGGGGAGGGCGCGGGGACCCACCTGACGGCAGTGGTGCTGAAGAGCGGAGGAGCGAGTGTGAGATGTACGGGTAGTGCTTGGTGTCCAGCTTGTCATCGATGGCGTCCTGCCGCAGAGACCCCGGGGGGGTCAGCAAGAGCCCGAGATGCCCCTCTGCGGCTGGGGCCCAGGAGGATCAGCCCACTGGGTCAGGTTTATTTTGCATATATTTGCATAGCGTCACTTTTTTGGTGCAATTTGGCTGAGTTCCTGCAATAGGGTGCACGTGGGGGGGAGGAGGGTGTGCTGGCTGCTGTGGGTCATGGGGCAGCGCAGGGGGGCTGCGGCATGGGGTATGGGGGGGAGGCTTGCCCTGCTTGGGGGTGTCTGTGGAGGTAGGGTAAAGGGGGCAAAGAAGCAGCTTTTTGGGAAGCTGGAGGGCGTGAGCTGCGCTGGAGGCTTCACATCTGGGAAGGGACCTCTCTTGCTTTTGTCGGTGGGGGGGGGTTAATGCCACCCGTGAGATGTTGCTGCCCTGCGCGGTCCCCTTGGTCCCAGGGTGAGGGCCAGGTGGTGCAAAGCTGTCCTGGGGGTTTGCGTGGGCTGTGGTAGAGGGAGGCAGAGCTGGCGTTACGTGTGCTTCGGAAATCAAGGAGCTGGGGCTCTGCTTGGCATCGGTGCCGCGGAGCAGAGGCGGCACTGACTGCGGCGACATCCCCCTCCCCGCGACGTGGCCTGGGGTCTGTCTGTGTGAGCAGGGGGGAAATGTCCGTGTTGGTTGCAGCCTCAGTGCCTGGGATCCCTCTGGCAACCCCAGGAGGCTCCGATTCGAGGGGTGGCCGGAGGGCGGGTCGGAGGAAGGCAGTGCAGAAGAGAAAATCACTTTTCGGCTCTGCCCGGTGCCACCCGAGCGCAGAGCTCGCGGGGTGGCTCCCAGGTACAGGCAGGCTGTGCCCGTGGGCAGGGGTCAACGTGCCCTGCCCGTCCCCCGGCTCAGCCGGGACGTGGGCAACGCTGTGACGAGGCCACCCAGCCGTGCCCGTCGTGGCACACGGTCGGCACAAGAGCAGTTTGTTACTGTGTTTGGTATTGCGGGGATGCCGTGCAAGCCCGGCCGGGCTGGGCAACCCACCTGGGGCCAGAAAACCTCCCAAAGCCCGACCTTGCGGCAGTCCAGGCAGCGAGCCTGGAGGGCACGTGTCGGGGAGAGGTGCCATGGTTTGGGCTGGAAGCACCCGGCTCTCTTCATGTCCCTTCCTGGGCGATGCTGAGTCCCTGCTCCGTCCCCTGTCCCTGTCCTTGCTGGCTCACCCTCCATGATGTCCTTAATTACGGGGGTCCATCGGGAGAGCTGGTAGGTCTGCTCGCTGATCCGCTCCTTCCTTCCGCTCCGGCTTGCTCCGGCGGCGCAGGGTGGACTGGGCAGAAAGACACAGGGACACCCTGAGACACGGGGGCTCCGGCAGCAGGACTGGCCACCCCGAAGGGGTGCTGGGGGCATCCCGGGGGGTACGCAGTTCCCATAGCAGAGCGGGTGCCGTGGTCCTTCCGAGGCAAGGAGGCTGTGGGGAGCGGGAGGTGGACACTCCGTCTGTGATGATGGGCACCCCGAGGTGGGCCATGTTGGTGATGATCTCGCTGTCCTCTGCTGGGATCTGAGCGTGCTGATCAGCTTGTTCAGGTTCTCCTCGGTATACCTGGAAATGCAACGGGGAGATGGTGTCCTCCCGAGAAATGCTTCCTGGTGGGGACACGGCCCCCTCCATCGTCACCTTAGGACACCCGGCTTGGTGGTGGTCGGGGAGACAGGGCTGAGCTTTCCCATCCGGCTTATCTTGGCCAACCCTGAGCTGTTTGCCAAGCCGGAGCTGCCTGTATGTGTTGCCCACCCCATGCCCAGGTGTCCTCCTCACCGTTCTTCAGGAAGATGTAGAGCAATATGATGCGGATCTTGGTCATAGTGCTGACATTCCCATCCAGCAGGATGGGACGATGGCCCTCATGGGGTCCTTGATCTTCTCGCCTTCAGCATCGGTGCCCATGGCCAGGTCCTGCAGAGAACACACATGCTCATCACCCCTCAACCCATGGCTCAGTGCTGAGCTGTGGGGCAGGAGCTGCTGGCCCCAGTCATCCCCGTGGGGATGGGGACACGACACACGTGGGGCTGGGGGAGCTGGTACCTGTTCGACTCGGCAAGAGCTTGTCCACCGTGCCCTGGTAGTGCTTCAGGCAGTCCTCAGCCAGGTGCCAGGTGGGTCGAAGTACTGGGGAGACACGAGCGGTGCAGTCACCCTTGCAGTGCTGGCAGCAGCCGAGGTCCCAGTGCCACCACCCCGGCCTAGCCCGTGGCCAGGGACCCTCCGGGGAGAGCCGCCATCGCCGCTTCCCGGGCTGGGCTCAGCGCCGGCGCTCTGCACCGACATCCCCCCCTCGTACCTTGCTGAGCTCCTTCTGGTACTGCGGCATCTTCTTCAGCATCTGGGACAGGTCTCTCATGGTGGTCTGCAAGGGACAGGGACGTGGTCACTCACCCTCGGGGACTTAGGGACCATGAGCAGAGAGGGGATGACCCTGCAAGGACGTTCTGTCCCCGTGCGAGCCCCTTGCGCGGGGTTGGCGACGTGGCATTGCCAGGTCTCCTCTGCTTGCGGCTGAGGGGCAGGGAGAGGGGTCTGCAGCTCTGCAAACGGGAGTGTCGGGGGGAGAAAATCCCCCGAGGACCCTCCGCCGGGACCCCCGTGCGCTTGGCTGAGATGGTGCTTTCAGCTTCTGGCCACTTTTACACCCTATTTCCACCAGGGTCCCCTCACTGCCACCGACTCGGGGTCTCTGCAAGGGAACGGGCCGGGGACAGGGGCAGCCGCTGTGGGATGGGCACGGACCCCGTGCCAGGGGCAAACCGACCCCCGCGGCGCAGTGCTCTCCCAAGGCACGCTGTTCCCCCAGCCCCAGGCACAGGGCTGGCACCCCACAGTCATCTCCCCCCGGCAGGGACCTGAGCCCCCTCGGCCCTTTGCAGAGGTCCCCATCGGGTGTCCCCCAGGAGGCTCCACCACGTGCCAGCCCATGGCTGAGCCCCCCAAGTGCCCGTCCCCCAGCTTGGCAGGCGCAGCCAGGTCACCTTATCGCCTGTGTTCATCCTCTTGCTCGAAGAAAACTCCTTCAGGGACCGGGTCACCTCCCTGGGGAGAGGAGGAGGGCAGAGCCGTCAGCGGGGAGGGGACCCTAACAGCAGGGTGGATGGCAATGCCGAGCCGACGTCCCACCCAGCTGGCAAACCGCCCACAGGGACACTCACTGGGACACCTCGGCGATGTGTTTGTGGCGCAAGGTGACCCACAGGTCGTCATCCTCATCCAGGAGAACCTCCTTAATCCGGGCTTCCCCGATGCCGCTCGTCTCGTACCTGGGAAGAGGGCAGGGAGCGTCACGGCAGGGACGGGGCTGAGGGGGCTCTAGGGAGGTGGGGGGACATGGGGGCTCTTCTTGGCTCTGCCAGCAGTGGGGTGAAGTTATTTCACTCGGTTTCACATCTCGCCTTCTTGTACCCCTTCAACTGCTAAATGTTGGGAAGGGGCCAAGGGTTGAAGGTCAGAAAAGCCCCTTTTGCATCAATCCTGCCCATCACGCCTGCCAGGCTGCAGGCAGGAATGGTTTCTCCCCACCAATGACTTGTGATGGATGGAGGGATGCTGAGGCTCAGACTTCACGGCTGAGCTTCCAGCTCCCGCTCGAGGGCTGGACTCGTGGGGGCCGCGGGGGTTGCGGGGACGGCAGCGCCGCACTCACTTGTAGACATCGTTCTCGATGGGCAGCAGGTCGTAGCTCATCGCCTGGAAGGTCAGCTCGTGCAGCACCGGGGAAGCAGGGTCGAAGCCGCGGTCCAGGATGAGGAGCTGGGAGCGAGCCTTGTCCGGACCCTGCAGAGCCGGGGGAAGCCGTCAGCAGCGGGGCCGGGGGCTCCTCCAGCCCCACAGGCGTCGGGGGAAACCGGGGCCGTTTCGGAGCCCTTGCTCGGGGTCTGCGATTGCCGCATGGCAGAGCTCGAGCGGGACTTCGGGAGCAAAGCGTCACCCGAGCATCTTCCCCCGGGGCTACCGGCACCGTCCCTGCTCACCTCGCCCATGGTGGGGTCATCAGCCTTGTAGGCGTCCAGCTTGTCCTGGATGAGCTGCGCCAGCATGGCGTTGTCCTTGTAATCCCTGGAGGAGGCAGGAGGAGAGGTCAGCTCCCGCCAGCATGGGATGGGGAGGAGCTGCTGGTTTCCCTGTGCAACGTCCTTGGCTCATGGGAGAGGAAGGACCTGAGCAGGTTTTGTTGCCCCTTTCCACCTCTCCTCGGGGTGCTCTGCTTTGCCTTGGTCTGTCCTACATGAGGTGCTGCTGGGATTTTAGGCTCCCACACCCCCAGCTCTCCAGAGCGTCACCTGAGTCTGAGCCTGTTTCTACACTGAGCACGGGTGTCTGTCCATCCCACCATCTCCTCCATCCCCCCGCCCTCACCAGCACCAGACACAGCACGGCCTCATCCGTGCGCCGTGCTCAGCGCTGCCCCAGCTCCGCTGTGCTGCTGGGGGAGAGGGCAGGTCCCTGGGGGTGCCGGCCGCGCTGCCCTTACCCCCTGTACCGCACGGCCGGGTACTCCTTCAGCGTGGCGCACAGCGTGGCGATCTGCTCTGCCAGGCGCTCCAGGATCGGGTTCTTCATCTGCGCCTTGTGGGGGCTGTAAAAGCTTTGGAAGGAGTCGGCCGAATCCAGGGAGTAAACCTGGGAGGTGCAGCGGGAGGGAGGTTAGAGGGGATGCGCTGCGGGGGACGTCTGGAGGAGAGCAGCCCCGCAGGACACCCCGGTGGGCTTGGAAACCAGATTCACCCCTAGATGAAGGTCCTCAGCTGAGACTGGGACTGGGCAGCCGGAGCTCAGTGATGCTCGCGGCATCCCTTGGGCTTTCGGCTGCCAGCTCTGGCTCCATGGCGTGGTCCCTACCCATGTGTAGCCCCCTAGGGCGAGCAGAGGAGGCAGGAACCCCCCCAGCCCCTCCCAGGCAGGGAACCAGAGACCCAGGGACAAGTGGGGACATGCTGCTCCCTGGCCGTGCCACCAGTAAAGAGCAGAAGGCAATTTGGCTGCACATGGGGATGCCAAGAGGTCATCTTCCGCCTGTTTTTCTCCCCAGAAATGCTGCAGCTTGAAGGGTTAATGGTACCAAGTGGGTCTGGCACCATCTGTCCTTCCCTGTCCCCCTTGTCCCCATGTCCCAGCAGGGGCAGATGGCACGGGGCCGGCTCCCTGGTGCCCTTGGCTGGGGGCCGTGCCGGGGGGTGCAGAGCTGGCCAATGCAGCTGCCAGCACGGGGCCAAGGCACGGCGCCCGCTAAATCCCCCGTGGCGGATCAGCCCTGAGAAGTAATCGAAGGAGACAGGGAGGAAAAGCAGAGCGGGAGGCAAGGAGATGGCCAGGGGAGAGGGTTGTGCGGCAGCTTCGGAGGCTCCTACGCAAACCCTGATGGGCTGGCGAAGGACCCGGAGCATCCCCAGACCCTGGATCGCCCCGGCAGGGACAGTCCCCAGCGCGGCCTCACCTGCGACTCGGAGGGGAGGAAGGCAATGTTGATCTCCGTCAGGGTTTTGATGACCTTGGCAGCGCGGGATTTCACCAGCTCGTTGAAGAGGGCGTCAGGGCAGGCTGCAAGGGGAGGAGGAGGAGGGTAGCGCTCAGCATCCCTCCATCCCTGCTGCTTGCACGTGTTTTCGTGACAGGGACCCTCCCTCCCGTTTCTTTCTTGGAGGGGGGCTGGCTGATCCCCGGGGCGCAGGGATCCGGCCATCCCTTTGGGAGCAGGTGATGGAAAGCACGCGCCTGCACTCGCAGCCGCGCAGTGCCGTGGGCAGGACGGGGCTGCCGCCCCGCGCTTTGCTCCTTCTCCTTCTCTCTTGCCCAGGAGGTGCCAGTGGGGAGCTGGGGATCCGGGGTACCCGGGCAACGGGGTGGGAGCTGCGACCCCCCCCGAGTACTCACAGTCAGTGAAGAAGACGTGGGCAGCTCTGTACTTGGAGGTGGGGGGATCCTTGAAGTCGTTGATGAGGGAGTGGATGGACTGCAAGAGAGAAGGGACCGGCTGGGCTGGGCAGGGTGGCACCGCGGGCACCTCTCCCGGCACGGGGGAAGCTCTGCGCCTCTGGCCACCGCCCCGGCAGCACCGTTGGCCTTGCTGGAGCCGGGATGCTTCCCATGGGCACGGCTGCCCGTCCCAGCGTGGGCATCCCCCCGCCTCCCCCCAGCCAAAGGCCGTGCCCCCGCGCCCCACGCTGCGTATTCACCTTCTCGGAAGGGGTGATGAGATAGACGGCCTCCAGGCTGGGCAGCGGCTCCCGGCGCTTGTTGATGTCTTCCACAACTGGGGGGGAGGAAACAGGGGCCGTGGCAGGGACGGGTGCGGGCAGGGGCACTCGGCTACGCGGGGTTGTTGGCTATCCCACGGCAGCACAGCACCAGCCCTGCCAACCCCTCCGTGTCCAAAACGCCCCCAGGCACTCGCCCCTGCCTGCCCAGGAGCTGGGGCCGGGGCTGTCCCCACCCTGTCCCAGCCCCGTGGTGCCCCGCTGCGTGGGCAAGGTCCCAGGGGCCAGTGGATTCGTCTGCGTGTTCCCGTGCTGCTGTTCCCTTGGTTTATTCTCGCATCCCTCTGGAGGGGACTGCCCAGGGGCGATGCTTGGGTGGTGCCAGGGCTGGGGCAAACCCCCACCGCCCCGAACACCTCCCGATGCATGGCCTGGGGTTTCCTGCTCCTTTCCAAGTGCTGCAGGGAGCTATTTATAAGGCTGACATAAAATAACACCTGGTCTCCTCCTCGGACTGAGGTACTGCCAGGAGAAAAGGCGTTTGGGCTCCTCCAGCCCCAGCAGCCGAGGAGGGAGGCTGGGAAACATCAACCCGGCACCAAGACAGTTGGCCACGAGCGATGGGAGGTCGCGTGTCTCCATCCCAAGTGGGACGGGGCTGGGTGGGGGCCGTGCCGCCGCCTCGACTGGCTCCTGCCAGCCTGGAGATGCCTTTGCGGGTCCCCCGGTACAGAGGGAGGCTTTGCCCTTCCCGCAGCGAGGTTTGCGAGACGGCTGGGGCCCGGCACTCACTTGTTATGCCCTCCGTCATGATGTCGGTCATCTTGCAGCAGGAGGAGAGCATGCGCATGCTGAGCTGGTCCACCACCAGCACCTGGGGAGAGGGGCTGTGAGCTGGGGGCACAGCGGGCAGCCAGGGACCTGCCCCTCCCCTCCCCTTCCCCACCCTTGGGGGCTCCCTGCCCGCACCTACCCCCTGCCCTGCTTCCTCCTCCCCACCCTCCTCCTCCTCCTCTCCTGCTCCCCCTCCCTGGGGTTTGGCGCTCACCTTCCATTCGCCCTTCTTCTTCACTTTCCGGATCACATCGTGCATAATCTCTGCAAGAGAGGGAGCGCGGGGGGGGGGGGTGAGCACCCCAGGGCCCCCCGTGTAGCACCCCGGGGCCCGTCGGCAGCAGCGGGGTCTGCGCCGGGGGCACCGAAACCCCAACCAGTGTGTGGGGCCACGGCCAGCCCCGCTCCCCTGGTGCCTTTCCTGGGGACGTGGGGAGGAGATGGGGGGTGTTTTGGGGTACCCAGGGAGGGGCAGTCGCCCCTCAGCCTCATTTTCCTCTCGTGCTCGGCACTAACAGATGGAGCCTATGCTGGTGGGGAGCCATGGGCTGGCAGAGGGTCGGGGGGTCCCTCTGGGGAGCCTGGGGGCCACCCCACGTCTCGGCCCTAATCCGAAGCGCAAGGAAAACAACAGCGGCTTAAGAGCTCCTTTTAGAAACAAGAATCAAGCAGTCTGAGCCTGTTCCTTGTAATCCCCCGCAATCTCATTTCGCCTCCCGCGGCCGCCGGGTTTACGCAACGAGCCGGGACGGCAGCACCCGCGGGTCCCCCTGCGCCCCAGGGTCCCCTCGGGGCTGGGGCCACCCTGTGCCCACATTCCCAGGCACAGACACCCTGCTTCTGCCTGGGCCGGGCTGCGGGGCTGCTCCCCGTGGGGCGCAGGTTAAGACCATGCGAGGAGGTGGCCCCGGCAGTGGGACGGGGATGTCACCTTTTGGGGCTGGGTTGCAGGAAGGGGGTTTCAAGCCTTCCCAGAATAGGTACGTGCCCTCCTGCCAGGCACACGTGCTGCCTAAACATCTGGGTCGGGGGACACGAGGTGCCCCCAAAACCCTGAAGGTCCCCTTTTTACCCTGGTGTGTGAACCATCACCCTTTGCAGAGCAGCGACACGCTGGGAAACTGCCTGTCCGAGCCCGAGGGAAAGAGTCTGTGTCCGTGAGCGGCCGTGCCACGTCCTCTGCCCCCGGAGGGTTTTGCTCCAGCCCTCTGGTTCCAGAGACAGGGATGGAAATGCTGAATTAAAACCCAATTAAGAAATGTTTCTAAATTAGAAAAGGCAGAGGTACGGGGAGATGGCGGTGAGGGTATCACCCTGCCTGCCCTGGCATTGGGACCCTTCCCCTGGGGCAGCGACCCTACGGGTGCCGGTCCCCTGGGTAAAGCTCCATTTGGGTTTACATGGGGCAGTTTGGGGCCTAAATTTGCCTCTTTCCAGGACAAAGCTTGAGGCAGGTATGCAGAGGGAGCACCCGGCCCTAGAAACCTTCTGTATTTGGGTGATACTGAATTCGGGCAAACCGCCCCATCGTCCCAGCTCTCCCACCCGCTGGGGATTTGTACGGGTACGAGCGGCTTGGGGATGGCCGGGGCCTCCACGCCACCCTGCACCGCACGGAGCATCCTCACCGGGAGAGCAGAAGGGCCCTGCCAGGCTCGGCACGGCCCCGGCCCCCCGGGGTGATGCTCCCCGTGGTTTCCCCATGCTGCTGGGCTCATTCACCGTGCCACCATCCAAACACCCCGCGGGGATTTCACGGGCTGAGCGAGGCTGTAACACCTCCCGGGCTGCCCGTGGGGCTCAGAGCCGCGCCACCGGGCTGGCGACTGGTGCCAGCAAGAATAAACCGGGAGCCTGGGAGCGTCGCTGGTCTGTCCGTCCCACTGTAAAACTTGGAGACAGACGTTGCTACCACTGCATATCCATCTCCGTCCCAGCGAGCTCTGCCTCGGGGAGCCCAGAAGGATGCTGGCCACGAACTGCTGGTCCTGCCTGCCCTTGGTCACATCCCTTAGCCTCTCCATCGGTAAAGGGGGTGCGGGGCATCTCTGGGCCATGGAGAGGGGATGGAGGCTGACTGGGTGCAGTCGGGGTTGGGTCTGCAGCTGGGTGCTGCCGGTGGGGAAAGGCTGCTGCCTGCACCCCTGCCTGCTGCCCACCCGAATCCAGGTCACCCATGCAGCAAAAATGTGAACCGGGAAGCGTCCTTCGCCGCGGGCAGGAGCTGGCAGTGAGGGCTGCCTGTGTGTCCCCGGGTCCTGCTCTCTGGTCCTTTGCGGGGCCAGGAAGGCGGGATGCCAGCGCATCCCTCCTCCTCCTTCCATTACTCACGTTTGGCTCCTTCCCCAGAGCAAGGATCCAGGAATACCAGTGCTGTTTACAGGGCAGCGCGCATGCGCCCTCCGTCCCACGCCAACAGCCTCCACCGCAAACGGCGGGGAGGAAAGCACGGTGGGGCTGTGCCGGTGCACCACGTGCCGGGCGGCGATGCTGGCCGGGAAGGGGTCAGGGTCCGGCTGTGAGCAGCCAGAAAGAAACCCTGCCCATGCAATGAAAACACCGCTTTGCTCCGGGGCCGGGAGGGGAAGGAAGGAAGGAGGCTGGGAACCAGCGTCCTGGGGCCCAGGGGAAGGTGCTGTCGGTGCAAAGGCTCCCGTGGCTCGGCTGGCGCGGGGCTCCCGGCACCCTCCGTTTGCTGCAGCGAGGGGGGGACGGGGGCTCGGGGCAGCCCCTTTCCGGGATCCCCAGAGAGCTGCCTTGGCCAGCCACGGGCTTGTCCTCGCTGTGGCAGCCGCTGCAGGGGACATTTTGTCCTCAGAGCCTTGCTTTCTGGGGACTCTCTCTCTCTTTTGCATGCGTATGGGTTGCGCTGGATGCGTGCGATGGGGGGAGCGTCTGCCCAGCTGTGCACCTCCTGGTGCCAAAAGTGCTGTCGTGTCCCCTGGCCTGATCCTGGCACCAAGATGGGCCTCCCAGAGCAGAAACTGGGCACCTCTGAGTGTGACTGCTCTGGGCTTTGTGGTTTTAGGGCATCCATCCCGCGGTCAGAGGTGGGCCCCCATCGGTGCCAGGGGCTGGCCCTGCTCCCAGCCTGCTGCAGAGCTGCCCTGTGCCGGGGCTGCAGACAGGCACAGGGCTTCCCTAAACTGATGTCCTCTCCTGCCTTGACCATGGGTCAGATCTAGCTCCCAAGGTCTGTCTTGCACCGGCTGCCAGAGCCAGCTCAGAGCCCGGGCAGGCTGGGGAAAGAGGCAGATCCAAGAGCATCCTCCGAAGAGGGGCCCTGGCAAAGCCCAGGAGGGCACGAGACACAAACCCGAGCAAAAGCCCAAGATTACGGTGTCCTGTTTGGAGGAGACGTGGCCATGACCTGCACCTCCCAGGTGTCCTTGCAGTGACCATTAAACCCCCAGGTTAGGGAAGAGTGGTCTGGTAGCGCTTGGGTGGACCAAGAGGGCAACGCTAAACGCTGCGAGTGGCCAGGGCTGGCATGGAAAGGGGGAAGATGTGGGAATTTTGAGGTCAAAAGGCACAGTCCAACGGGGTACAGCCCCCCCTGGGGCTGTGGGGCTGTCTGTGTTGCTATGTCTGGGAAGCTGGGCAGGAGGGAGGCACTGCCCGCACCCCGGTGAGCAGTGGGGACATTCCCAGGCAGTGCTGAACGGGGACCTTGCGTTTGCTGCTGGGCACCGTCACTGTGTCACCTCTTGGTGGGTAAGACCAGCTCTGGGTGATGTTGTCTGCATCCCAGTACTGCCCTTCCTGACCGGCATCCCACCAGCAGAGGGGCTCCCCGGGTGCTGCTCACCGTGGCACTGGGGCTGCCGGGCGGGAGGTGAAGGCACGGGGACGAACAAGGCACCGAGGGCTTGGCCAAGGCCGGAGCTGAGAAGACACCCGGACCCGTTCTTGGAGCAGCGCGATTTCTAAGCAGCCTTTCTGGCAAGGGCACGTCTAACCAGGAGAAGGGATGCCAGCGCATACGCGCTACCCAGGATGAGCAATGCCAGGGAAGGCATCCTTGAGCCAATTCTGCACTCAGGGAACGTTATAGGATCAGCAAGAGAATCCCAGGGAAACAGCAGCTCCTCCATTCCCCGAGGTCCTCAAGTCAAGCCTGGATGCCTCCTGGGAACCAATGCTCTCACGTCCCTGCATTAGCAAGTCAGATGTTGCTGCCCGTGTCCCCAGATGGTCTGACCAGCCAGAGCTTTTGGGCTCTAACGTCAGTTGGTGATGCTCACGGTCAAGCTTTTAATCTTGGAGATAAACCAAGTTTCAGGGGAAAAAATGCGTATGCGTATCTCATCCAGCGCCTTCAACACTTGGCTTGTCTGGACCTACCACGTTGCATCTGTTTCCTTCAGGCTGGAAGAATTTTAATTACAATTTCTACCAAGAATAGACAATACCAACAGCTCTGGACTTATCCTCCAACGTAGAGACAACACCGGTGCCTATGGACAAGGAAGCACATCTCACCCACAAACGGAGGACCTCCAGTGCTCTTGAGTAATATGGGCCTAAAAGTGCAATCATGCAGATGACATGCTTGAAAGCAACCACCTCCTGCAGTTAGGCTTGTTCTCGGGGTGACACGTGGCATGAAAATGACCCACTGCATCATTTTCAAGCAGGGTCAGAAGCTGGTGACATGGTGGCCTAGTAGGACTCGAGCCCATACGTCACTCCAAGAGGCTTAGCTCGCGTTATTTATACCGAGCTGGCCAGGCAGCCTTTCTCCAAGCCTGCCTTGCCTCGCTTGCTCATGACAAAAGCAACCAGCCCCATGTCTCCAACCGGTTCTGAGGGAAGAGGGACCAACCCTGCCACGGCTTGTGCCCACACCAACAAAGCTGTGACCAAGTGCAGCCTGCGCTGAGACAAACTCGTTTGGGGATGCCCCGAGCCCGTTATCCTGCTTCAGAAAGAGCCTGAAACCTGATGAGCAGCCCTGACCTCCACCAGTCAGTGGAAGCAGTAAAACCTTGTCCCAGCCACCACCCCGTGCTGGAGCAGCAGGACGGGGGAGGGATGCTGCAGCCAGCCAGCGCTGACCCAAGCCTGGCCTGTGCCAGCTGCCGTGGCCAAGCCCTTCCCTCCTGGAGCAATGCAGGAGGCCGAAGTTCTGCTACTCAGAAACGCTCCTTTGCTGCCACGTCCCAGGACTCCACGGGCTGCACACCTTGGCCTGATGTGGTAAGGGAAGATGGAGTTGCTTTATGGATGGGCAACAGGCTGTAGGAATTGCCCAAGGTCCTACCTGGGACGGGTGGTCCCAATCGTGGGCTTTTCCCTCTGTCACAGGCAGGGCTCAGTCCTTTCACTCTCCTCATGAGTCCTTCGTTTTTGCAATCCAAAAATCCCAGAGAAGCTCTGGAGAGCCGGATCACAGAAATCCACGGTGAGGTTTGCTTGAGACCCACTTCTCTTAAAAAGCTGTCACGATGCATCTCCAAGACGAACATGTTTGGCTTTGGGTTGGCTTGGCAACTGCTTTTTTGCTGGCTCATTAACTAATTGCTTAAGACAGTGTGAATGTTACATAGATACAACCACGTTTGAATGCAGTGGAGCACATGTCTACCTCTGAACAGCCTCAGTCGGGGGTCTCTGGGTGCCAGTGGACCATCCCTAAGCAGTCCTCAAGAAAATTTTTGGACTAGATAATCATTGTAGGTCCCTTCCAACTGAAATATTCTATTCTATTCTAAGATAGGCCCCATGAAGCAGAGGATGGCAGGAAGGCCATCAGCCCCGTTCAGGACGTAGAGAATAACTTCATTTACAGGAGGCAAAGCCCAGCTGATGTCCTTCAGTGTGGCCAAGAGCCATCTCAGGGATGATTTGAGTCTGGAGACCACTGTGTCCATAAACCAAGCAAGCCTCAAACATCTCCCCTCCAGCAGTCCATGTCCTGAACACCTGTTTTTCCTCACTGGACTATTTCTAGTGCCCACCTGGAAGACCTCAGCCTTTCTGAAGGACACGTTCCTCACGTAGGAACCTGCTGTTGGTGCAGCCCAGGTGCCGTCCAGCTGCAATAAGTCCTGCATGGGCAGAATTGCCCAGGCTCAGCTTCATCCTTTCCTCCCCAACCCTGGATGAGGTGAGCTTTGATATTTTCACACCCAGAGCAGCACCACGCATGTCCCTCGCGGCCGCTGGTGAAGCACACCACGCGTTGAAGCCACACCGAGCAGTATTTGCGCTACTCTGGGGAACCACGCAGTGCTGCGTTGCTGCCGGGGCTCCAGCTTCAAGGATTAGTCACGGTAATCGTAGTAACCTGTGATTAATTCCTCCTTTTCCTATTTGCACTGCTCTCATGAAGGATGTACGTATTTGTACCTGCTGGCCAAAACCCTGGGAAACCTGCAGAGCCTGGAGAGAAGCAGGACAGAGACCCGGAGATCTGGAACTCTTTAGAAATTTTGTAACGCACCCAAAAGGAAATAAGGGAAATGAAATGCGTGATCACGTCCACGAATCGCTCCCATTGACCGCACTGGAGAAACGGGGTAAAATTCTCAGGGGTTTTCCCTGTGGGATCGCTCCTGGCACAGTGTCCTCAGGTCTGCACAAGGCTCTGGGAGTCGAGCAGAGCTTCTCCATCTGGGTAGAGTCAGTGGGCCACAGACCACGTCAGGTCCCTTTCGAAGGCATCACCCTTCACTGACGCTGGTCTTCTTCCATCACGTGTCCATCCCCAGTGGAGGTGGTGTACGCGGTGTTGGCAGCTGTAGGGGCTGGTGGCGTAGCCAACGTTGACGGTGCTTCAGTGCCAAGAGGAGCCAAGAGCTTTCCTGCAGCAGGACGGCACACGTGGGGTGTCACAGCATCCTGGAGGGGAGGTGACCCTCTCCCAGGGGTAAGTCACTCTCTCCTACACGTGTGGCTGTGACTTTCTGAGCTGGTTCTTCTCTTGGCCTTGAACCAAGAGGGAGCAAAACACCACCAAATTGGGGCTCTTCAGGCTCGGCTTGGTGGGAATCCAGGCTGGGCTGGTGCCCTGTGCCCACCCGGGTGCTGGGGACGGGATGGAGGGCGGCCGATGTGCAGCTGAACTGGTCCAACTCCGGGTGGTCTTTGCTGCTCTCTCAGTGGCACAATGTCAAACATCTGATGGGCTCCATAAATCACCCGACAACATGCGTGTCAACACAT
Source organism: Phoenicopterus ruber ruber (assembly GCA_009819775.1). Lineage (NCBI taxonomy): Eukaryota > Metazoa > Chordata > Aves > Phoenicopteriformes > Phoenicopteridae > Phoenicopterus > Phoenicopterus ruber. The sequence continues at coordinate 10,343,314 of CM020234.1, forward strand.
GTGTGTACGCGTTCATGCGTTTGTGTGTCTACATGGGCAACGTGGAAGCCCACAAATTAACACACCTGCAGCCTGATCTATTTTTGCACTCTCCAAAGCACAAGAGCCAAATTCCTTCCCGCACCGTGAGTTGGTGGACGCAGCATCTGCTTCTCAGCGTGCAACTAAAAGCCATGTGACGATGATTCTCTTTTTAAATGTGTTGATTTTGTGGGATGAGGGAGGGAATCTCTCCCGGGACATTTTTCCTGAGGGGTGCAGGGGAATTAGACCCAGACCTTACTTTTCTTTTTTTTTTTTAAAGAGAGAAAGAGTCTAAGTCCTCTACGTTGGTGGCTTTTTCAACCTTCTTGCACATGCAGACACCGGTGGGTGGATGTAGAGCTGCCAAAATGAGGTTTGTCATTCTTGGTAACCTTCCACGGTCACGTACAGGCAAGTATTTCGCAGCCCCTGCTGTAGACCACGGTTTGGAGACTGAAATTGCTCTGCACTGTGTGGGAAGATGAGCCCTGAATTTTGCATATATTTTTTCAAGCTTTTCCAACTTCAAGCCGACGTTGGAGGCGAGACAGACCCTGGTGACAGGGCTGAAGGCCCCAGCAGAGGCTTTGCCAAGCGCCCGTTCCTGTACCCATACGTCGGGCAGGCGGCACCGCGCCGCCCTCGGGACTCCCCGGAGTTGGGGATCGGGAGGGTGGGCTGCCCAGGAAGCGACTGGCTTCACGGTCTGCTCCCACCCACGGGGGACAGGGTGCAGAGACCCTCTCCTCCTCGCCCAGCCGCTCTGCCGGCACGCCGAGATCGTGGCGGGGCTGGAGGCTCTGCCCCCGTGCAGGCAGGAGGATGCAACGTGCATCCCCGCAACGTTCCCACCGGCCCTGCGGCCTTCGCTGCCTCCTCTTCCTCTGCTTGTCAGAGACCTTGCCAGACCTGGCTCCGGGGCAGCACACAAGATGGGCTCGGAGCATCCTCAACGGGCAGCATTTGGCCCCCCACATCTCCCTGTGGGTGGTGGGAGCGGGGAGGTGCCCCGTGCAGCCTGGGTGAGTCACGCACCAGCAACCCGGCAGCAGGTCCCCGGGGCCCCTGGCTGCGCCCCGAGGCTGGCAGCGGGCCTGGCAGCCCTGCCCGTGCCTCCTCCCTGTCCCCAGAGGTGCAGCAAAACACGTGTAGCTCGGCATGAGCCCGAGTCCCTGAGTCATCGCGTCCCGGTGCGGGCCAGGCAGCGGTGGCCCCTCGAGAGGTACAGAGCGGGACGCTGAGTGACGCGGTACCACAGTGAGTGCTGTACGGGGGTGCTGAGGGCCCATCACGCCTCGTCCAGGCAGGATTTGACCGTGGGGCTCCTCGGTGTGGCTCTGGCAGGCAGGCACCCGGGCACAGGTCAGCTCTGCGGGAGGCTGTACAGGGTGCTCTGTGGGAGGATCGGCTGGTGTCCCGGGGGAAAGGTGTTTTCTGGCTGTCTCTGGAAGGGAGCGGGGCGGTCCCTTATCCCGGGGCTGCTCTGCTTCTCCCATCTATCCGTGACAGTGACATGAGCAAAAGGAAGCCCTCGGGGAGGTTTCTCTCCTCTCGCAGGTGAAGGGGTGCAGGGGTTTTCAGATCTAGCACTGGTATCACCTCCGTATGCTCCGGCTATGTGTCTTGCCTCACTGGTGATGGTTCAACGAAGTAAACCCAGCCTCCTCCTCCTCCTCCTCTCCACTGCAGGGTGCTGCAGGAGAGCGGGCACTGGGCTGAGCAGGGGGAGCTCGGGGCAGGCTGCCCTGAGAAGATCCAAGGAGGTCCTGGGGCAAGAGAGGATGGGAGGAATGTCCACATGGTGGGGGGTTAGATGAAGATTTGGGGATGGGTGTCCTCAGAGGCGGGACCAGCTCCCTCGCTTGGGTGAGATTATTCTAACCAGCACCAGAGCGCAGTGACTGGTTCTCTGGTGGGGTTCCCTGGGAGGTGGCCGCAGAGGGAGCAGGACACACCAGGAGGACCTGGTCCTCGGGCATCACCTCTGCGGCCGAGCGCACTCAGCTCCAACCCCGGCCTGATGAACGCGAGTCCTGGAGGGCTGCAGCCATTGCTGCTGGATACTGCGGGGAGGCGCAGGGACGGCCCCCCCAGCACGTACCCCGCAGCTCTGGGGGGTGACAATCCGGTTCTGCCCATCTCCTGCAACACTCACCCACCTCGTCCCCCTGCCCACTTCTCCAGGGGCCTCCAAAACCCATCTTGTTATGGCACCAGCTGGTCAGAAGAATAATCCGGGTCTGGAGGGAAGCCAGGGCAGAATGCAGCTCCGGCGGGGGGGCCTGGCCGAGCGAGCCATGGCAACGCGGCAGCATCCTTCCTTCCTTCCTTCCTTCCTTCCCTCCTCGGAGGGAGCCCAGCAGAGACACCCTGCCCCAGGTTCAGCCCCACGCTTGGACCTCTTGCCTCTTAGGAGCAAGCGTCTTCTCCTGCAGGTGAACCTTAGGGGAATCCCTGCCGGAGAGCAGGCTGGCGCAGTGAGGCAGAGCCGGGGAAATCTTGTGCTAGCCGCATTGGTGCCCAGGGAAGGGGGGGCCTGGGGACCCTGCAGGCTGGTCCTAACTCTGGGGGAGCAGCTCCAGCTGAAAACAGCACCCGAAGGCAGGAACCAACCCACCAAGGGCTGCCCGCGGCAGCCTGAGCAGCACCTCCAGCCCCAGAGGGAGGGGAGGGCTGGACCCCGCAGGGTGCCTCTCCGAGGGGCCCGTCCCTCGCTCCTATGCAGCATTTTGCCTGCACGAACCCGGCGCTCTCCTTCCAGACACCCACGCTTCCCCGCTAGCCCCGCTGTAGCACTGATGCCCAGCTACCAGTTAGCGTTTGCAGCCTGGAACGGTATTTTTCAGGGAAGAATACGGCAGTTTGTCACTAAACCCTGAAGGGAAGGATTGAGCCAGATTTCCATGATCTCTCTGTGTGTGTGTGATCACTCCCAGCTTATTTCAGCGCAGAGACAATGAATGAAAATAAGGGGCGCGCAGTGGTGCTGGTGTCTGTCCCCTCTTTAGCGAGGGCACTGGTTGAGCTGGATGGGGCCCTGCCTGGGGGGGTGTGGGCGGCTGGTCCAGCTCCCCCCACCCCCCCCCCCCGGCTGGGCTGGGGCAGCCCCTTCCCCAACTCAGAGGTGAGGGGACCAGCCCCCCCAAAAGAAAACCCAGCAAAGCACAAGCGCCAACCTCCCCCCTCCCTAAAGCTGATCCTGCAGCAGAGAAACACCGGGGCATTTCCCTGCCTTTTCCCTTTTATTTTGCAGCTGGCTGGGCTCTGACCCCCAGTGCAGCACCCCAGGGCGCCGGGGGGGGGGGGGGGGGATGGCGCAGCCCCCCATCCCCGGGGCAGGTGCCGACTGGGAACAAAGCAGGGACATCAATCCAGGGGGATATCCCCCCCCCATCACCACCCACCCGATCACACCACCAGCCCCGGCCGCACCATCTGCAGCCTCCGCGGGAGGGTTCCGCCGCACAACGCGGCGGCTGCCGGAGCCACCCCACCCGCGGGGGTTTCACCCGCGTACACCCACCCCCCATTACACACCAATCGCCCCCTCCCCACCAAAAAAAACCCCAAAAATAAAGGAGACTCGGCCCTGCTTGGCCACGATGCCACGGAAATAAATCATGCAAGAGGAGCGGGGAGGGACGAGAAAGGCTTTTCATGGCTGCGGGGAGCCCGGGGGAAGTTTCCACCGTTTCCTGCCGTTTCTGCTCTGGGTTTAGTTATTTTTTAATGCGGAGTTTTTCACTTGAATTTTGCTACGGGGAAGGGAGCCGCTCCCCCCCCCCCAACTCCCCCCCTTGCAGCCTCGGGCGTTTTGGAGAACACCCCCCCGCTCCCCCTCCGCCACCGAGACGTTGAGACGATCGTCTTGCAACAGCCGGGGGAAGGAGGAAGCGGAGCCGGGGCCGCTCCGCTCCCCCGCGCTCCGCTCCCCGCCCCGCCGCCCAAAATAGCACGGCCGATCGCGACCCCGAGGGGGCAGAAAGGCCCGGGGGGGACCCGGGGGGGGGGACACGGCCGCCCCGGGATCAGGGAAGCGAAGTCACGTCCGGGAAAATAAAAAAAAAAAAACAAAACAACAAACCACCCCCATGCAAGCGGGATTCGCTGCAGACAAAGCCGGGGCCGGCCTGTCACCGCGGGGGGGGCTGCACCGCCGGGCAGCCCGGCGCCCCCCGGCCCCCGATGGGGGGGCCCGGCTGGGTTTTCCTGGTTATGCTCTGATGGGGCGATCGCCCCTCGGCCATGTAGGAGCCAGACATGGAGGGGGGGAAGAGTCGAGCGCCTCTCACTTCCCTCTTTACCCCCCCCCCTTTTTCCAGCGCCCCCCCTTCTCCTCCCCTCAGCACTGCAGAAAAATCCCAACAGCCTCAACATACGCCCCCCAAAACCAAAAAAAATAAAATAAAACCCGGAGAGAGACAGCAAGCCCCAACACCCCCCCCCCCCCCCCAGCCCACCAGGCCGGCTTGTCCCCACGTCCTGCCCGCTGCCCCACGGGGGGGTCGTGGTGTGTCCCCCCCCGCCAGGCGCTGATGCCGCCCCGAGGGTCCGGATTGCGCATCCGCAGCACCCCCCACCCGCGGAAAAGGGGAGCCGGAACCTGGGCAGCTTCATACCCCCCCCCCCTCCGCGGGGTGCGCAAGTAACGCGGCCAGACGCGGATCTTACTTTCTCCCACCACAGCCTTGAGTCCGATGGGGGCCATGTCGCCGTGCCGGGGGGGTCCGCAGCGGCCGGGGCGGGATATGGGGGGGGGGGGGCACACGCACACACCGCCGGGCGAGGCTGCGGGTGGCGGGCGCAGCGCCGGGCGGCGCAAGGATGCGGCGGGAGGCGGGGGGGGGGGGGGGGAACGGGCGGGCCGGGGCGGGCGGGGGGGCAGCGGGCTCCGGCGGCCGCGGCGGGGCTCAGCTGACTGCGCGGAGGGGAGGGCCGGCGGGGGGGCGGGACGCGCGTCACTCCGCGCCGCCCCCGCACCGCCCCGCGCCGCAGCGCAGCGCCCGCCCGCCGCCGCGGAGAGCCCCGGCACCCGGCATCCCCCCCCCGCACCCACTATCCCCCCCCGCACACAGTACTCCCCCTCCTTCACACAGTACCCCCCCACCCCGCACCCAGGATCCCCCCCCTTGCACTCAGCATCCCCTCCTTGCACCCAGCACCGCCCCCCCCGCACCCGGCATCCCCCCCCTTGCACCCAGCATCCCCTCCCGCACACAGTATCCCCCCTCCCACACACAGTACCCCCCCCGCACCCAGCATCCCCCCCCTTGCCTCATCATCTCCCCCCCTTGCACCCAGCATCCTTCCCCCCTTGCACCCAGCATCCCCCCCGTTACACCCAGCATCCCCTCCCGCACACAGTATCCCCCCTCCCACACACAGTACCCCCCCCCGCACCCAGCATCCCCCCCCCTTGCCCCCAGCATCCTCCCCCCCCTTGCACCCAGCATCCCCCCCCTTGCACCCAGCACCACCCCCCGCACCCAGCATCCCCCCCAGGGCTCAGCCCTGCACCTCCAGGTTTATTTTGCCACTGCCGAGGGAAACAGCTGCCCCCCCCCGCCACGGGGCGGTAGGAAACCTGCCCCCCCCCCAGGGCTGCAGCATCCCCTTGGCAGGAGAGCAGGGAGGGCAGTGGGGAGGGGACGCATCCCCATGGTGTCTCAGAGGTATTTTGCAGCAAAATATTCCCCCCCCGCCACGCAGGGGGTGCAGACACCCCGTGGCCGCCCATGCGGGATGGGCACGGCCGGGGCTGTAAATCTCGGGGCAAAGGCTGCGGCGCTCGCCCGGCACCTGGCACGGCAGCTCCTCGCACCCGGTGCCGCTGCGGGAGGGTGGCTTTTCCTCCAGGCTGGGGTGCTGGGTGCTGCCAGCCGCCGCGGGTGGCCCCGAGCTGGCTCCGGGCGCCGTGCCGAGGGGCTTCGAGTGTTTCTGTGCTCCCCCTTCCAAGCCTGGGCAGGGGGTGATGGGGTGAAGGGGGAAAAATGGGAAAGGAGGTGGGAAATGGCGCAGTGCGAGCACAGAGCCTAACGGCAGAGCGCTCCGGAGAGAGGCTGTGCCCGCAGGTGTAGTGTTAAATATATATATATATATGTATGGCCGTATACATGTGCACCCCATCACTTAGAGGCGGGCAGGACAGGGGGTGCCTGGGGACACAGGACAGCAAAGGAGAGTCTGGAGGGACGGTGGGGTGACGAGGGCCCGTGCTGCGGCCTGGCTGCGTGGGCTACCAGCAGCCCCGGTCAGGCAGACGTGCGTCTCGATCCTTTGCTTTAAAACCTGTTCTCTTCAATGCTTCCTTAAAAATAAGCTGGAGTTGAGTTTGTCAGAGCCACCGGACTCTCTGCCAACCACGGGCTATAAATACCAGCAGGCTATTTAAAAGCAAGGTATTTATACTGCTTTCCCATCTCCCTGTCAATCTTCCCGGTGAGGCCGAGCATCGCTTGTCTGTAGGCAAAACCACAGCACGTGCCCGGAGCCGCAGGTGAGCCGGGACCCATCTGCTGGGGGTCCCTGCGGTGTCCCCTGCCTCTGCCCTCAGGGACACTCGGCTCCCCTTGCATCCATCCCGTCTGGCAGAAGAAGAAAGAAAGGAAGAGCGACGCTTGCTTCATTTGACAGATCGGCAACCAAACCTTGACCGTCCCGGTGCGAGGCAGGGCGCCAGGCTGGGGGTGGAGGCCTTGGAGGTGCGTGCGGGGAGGGCAGGGACAGACACATCTTCCAGATGGTGGGGCGGAGAGAGGGCTGCTCGTGGGAAGGATGCTTCGGCATTGCCTTCCTGACAGCAGGGGCTCGGCCCCATCGAATACGGGGAGCCCACGCCCTGACGTCCAGGAGCCTGCTGGCTTCGGGGCTGGATGGGGGCTGGAGCCTGGTTCCCGGTCAAAGGCATTTGCCAGGGTGCAAAATGCCTTGGGACGGTGGGTCCTCCAACCAGGGACCGCGGACTGTTGGCCACAGGCCTTGGATCCTTGGAGAGCGCCAGGAGCCTTTCCCTCCTCTGCCAGGGGCTCCGGGTGAGGAGCCGGTGCCACGCACCCCCCAGCACGGTTGAGCCGCAGCGAGTACGGTCCCGATCCACGTGACGCCGCACATGGGTAAGGGAAGGGGAGCAGCATTTCCTCACCCCCCCTCTCCACCGTAGGGCTGAGAAGGAACGTCAGGGTGGATGGGGAGAGGTGGTGGCTGCTCCCCTCGCTCCCTCCTGTGCTGGTTTGGTCCAAGTGATGGGAATCAGAGTGGCCGGGTCTGGGACCTCCACAGCGAGCAGTGACTGTCAGCGTGGGATTTAACCCTGCCTAAATAACGGAGGGAGCTGGGAGCCAAGACTCGAGACTGGTCTCGGGGTCAAGAAATCGGAGGGAGCTGGTTAAAGCTGGTTTTCCTGAACGACAAGTTTGAGGATGTCTGTGGCACGGAGGGGGGGTTGATGTGGGAGACGCTTTCCTGAGCAGCCTTGGGGCCGCATCCTGATCCCTCCTTGCTGGTTCTCTCCTAAGGCGTCTGGGCTGGGAGGCCTCGCTCTGGGCTTTTTCAGCCCCAAAAGTTCAGTTGAAAACTGTCGAGATGCTGGAAATGTGTTTAACTGGGAGAAATGGGGATGTCCCGCAATCCCCTGAGTCCTGGGGCTGGGGCTTGGGGGGAAACACCAGCAGCTCCTGCTGACCTCCTGCCCGCCTTCCCTGGGGACCAGGCAGTCTCCGGGCTCCGGGTGTGTTTGGGAGCTCAGGGGCACCCACAGGGCAGCCGTGGGAGAGCGTGAGCGTGTCCCTGGGCCCTCTGCGATCCCCCCAGGGCTGCTGGCTCGCAGGCAGGGCACGCACCTTCGTGGGCCCTGGGGCTGTCCTCTCCCCCAGAGCCCCAGGGAGGGGGAAACCCCCCAGGCTTCCTCCCGCTGGGGGATGGATCCGTCCCCAGGGGGTGTGAAACAGGGGGGCCGCTTCCACCCCACCCTCATCGTGGGCAGAGCCAAACTGGTGATGACGAAGCCAAATGGCTCGACCCGAGGCCAGGAATGTGTCCCAAGGGAAGGTGGCTGCAGGGGCAGGGAGGGCACAGTGTCACCCACTGCTTTCGTCCCCATGAGCTGCCTGGGGCGAAGCTGCTCGGGGTTAATAATCTCCAAGCGTCCGGTGTTTTCGCTGGAGGCAATGAAGGGTGATGGCTGAGCGGAGATACTTGCTCTGGGTGCGAGCAGGGCCCAGGCTTTGTGCTTTGGGTTTTCCCGCTGTTTCCAGCCATTCATCATTGCTCAAACATATTTTTTTTTCCTTTCCCCGGTGCAAACGCCGGAGCAGTGGCTGCAGTGCCGCAGGACCAGGCCTTGCGTGACGCGATGCCCCGTCCCTGCCCAGGGTTTGGAAGCGGGGCAGAACCCACAGGTCAGAAAACCGCTCTACACAGTATCCCCCAGCCAGGGGCAGGGCCAGGGCCGCATCCTGGCCTGATCCACGCTGGGAACAGCCACCAGAGCCACCATCGTTCCTGTGTTTGTTGGTGTCCAGCGCCCGTCTGCCTCCAGCATGGGCTCCCCGGGAAAGCCGGGCAGCTGGCAGAGCCCCCAGCCCCTCCTGGGACCCGCAGCAGCCTGCAAGCAGCTGGAGGGGCTGGGGAGGCAGTGCCCGCACCCCGTGTCGTGCCCCATGCCCGTGCTGGTGCCCGTGCCCCCATCCCCATGCCCTGTGCCTCATACCTGTGCCACGTGCCCGTGGTTTGTACCCGTGACCATGCCCCGTGCCATGCAGTGCCCATGCCCATGCCACTGCCAGTGCTCAAGCCATGCTGGTGCCTATGCCCATGCCGGTGCCCATTCCTATGCCCTGTGCCATGCCAGTGCCCACACTCACACCAGTGCCCGTTTCCATGCCCCATGCCATGCTGGTGCCCGTTCCCATGCCCATGCCGGTGCCAGTGCCCGTTCCTATGCCAATGCCATGCCCATGCGGTGCCGGTGCCACTCCCATGCCCATGAAATGGCGGTGCCTGTTCCCATGCCCATGCCATGCTCATGCTATGCCCATGCCTATGCCAGTGCTGGTGCCAGTGCCGTTCCCATGCCAGTGCTGGTGCCGCTCCCATGCCAGTGCCATTCCCACACCCATGCCCATGCCGGTGCCATGCCCCTGCCCGTGCTGGTGCTGGTGCCATGCCCATGCCGGTGCTGGTGCCGTTCCCATGCCAGTGCCATTCCCATGCCCATGCCCATGCCCATACCGGTGCCATTCCCACGCCCACGCCCGTGCCGGCGCCGGGACAGCCGGACTGTCGCACCCTCCGCAGGCTGCACCGGGCCGGCCCCGGCTCCCTGCCGAGGCCTGGCTGGCGGCGACCAGTTATCCCAGTCCCGACCAGCAGAGGGGAATGGTGATCCACGTGAGCCACCATCCTCCACGCGTGGCCTCTGCAAGCCCGGGGGGCTGCGGTCCCCCAGCCCTGCTCGTCCCCTCCCCGCAGCGGGGCGCTCGCAGGCGGGGTGGGTGCTCATCCACGGGGGTGCGTGGGTGGGGGGGACCCTCCCGGGCACACCCCGAGCCCTGTGCTGCCTGCCACAGCCCCGGGGGACTGCCTTGTGGGTTTTTGCAGGGTCCCGAGTTGCCCCCCAGCCGGGGCCACGCTTGGAGCTGGTCCTCGCCATCCCTCTGCGCGGAGGCTCCGTGCCCAGGCTGGAGCCGGGGCTGGAGGTTGTTGATCCCCCCGCAGCTCTGGCCTCGATTCAGCAAAACCCGGGGTCGCGACAGGCCTGATTCAGCACCGCTTAATCACCTTGTTATCTCGGAGCGCTGCTCCGGCACAGCAAATCCCGCTGGAGTCAGTGGGGCTGAGGGTGCAACAACCCACGGGGCCCATCCCTGGAGCCACGGGCACGGCAGCCGCAGCTCCCTGGAGCCGGGCAGAGCTTCCTTCGGCTTTATCAGCAGAAGGCAGTTTTACTGCTGCAATTATACAGCTGTTAATTGCACCAAGACCAGTTCCCGTGACAGCGAGCAGCCCCCAGCGCACGAGCAGGAGGGCACGTTCGCTCCCTTGTCCGCCGGGTGCTTTTCCCTCCTGCCCAGCCTTGGCTTGCTCAGACCTCGCGCCGCAGCAGAGCCCCTTAACAAGGACAAGGCTCCTTCACGTCCGAGGCCTCGGAGGTGACCCCAGGTGGGTTTGCACGTGGCTGTCCCCCCACGGATGGTGGCCTGGGCCCGGCTGCGCTGCCTGCCAGGGTCACCGGAGGAATGTACGCAGCCGTATTTGCAAGGGACACCCTGAAACCCCGCGGGCTGCACCTCCCGCCCGCAAGCCCCCCCAGGCGCTTCCCCCAAAGCGATCGGGTTTCCCGGTGATCTGGCTGCAGTGGAAACAGATCCTCGTCCCGGGGTCAATGAGAGTGAAAGGAAAACGCCGCTGATTGCTCCTTATGGCAGAGAAAGGGAAATAAATATTTACTGGGCTGAAAGCTTTAACCTGCAAGGTACTCCTGCGTTTAGTGGTTGCAGTAATTCAGCAGGTCCCGGAGGCGGTACGTGATGGGGAACAGCCTGTTCTGGGCGCGCTGCAGGTGCATCAACCACCTTTGCTGCCGAGAGGTCAGATCTTACACCGTGGTAATGACTGCATGGAAAATCCAAGCGGAGCAAGGCAGGGGTGATCCTCCCCGTGGGTACCGAAGCCAGGGGGAGCAGCTGAAGGGGCAGGAGGGGCAGGGGGATGATTTAAAGATACTCTCAGGGAGGATGGGGCCAGGAGGGGAGGCAGGAGAGCAGTGGGGGGCTGTGTCTGCACCCCTTGCCCGGCCACGGGAGGATGGGGCCAGGAGGGGAGGCAGGAGAGCAGTGGGGGGCTGTGTCTGCACCCCTTGCCCAGCCACAGCGGGACGGGGCTCAGCGCTTGATCAGGGCAAGGCTGGGCTTTGCCCCGCGCTGCTCCCAGGAACTGGCAGCAGGAGAGGAAGGAGAAACCATCCCCATCCCCATCCCTGTCCCCAGCCTCCTCGTGCACCCAGTGGGGTGGCGATGGAGGAAACCCCGACCGGGACCGCGTCGGGGACAATCTCCTCTGCACGTGGCCGCATGGGAATACACTGAGAAGTGCCCAACGCGATGCCGCTGCTGAGCTTTGAGCCTCCAGACGCCTCCTGTCACGACAAACCCCTCCGGATCACTCCTTTACTTTCCCCCTCCCAAGCGACAGCAGCTGAGCCTGTCCCTGCCGCCAGCCAGCGTGTGGCAAAAGCCGGGCGCTGCGTCACCGCGCGGCGCTGACTGACCGTGCCGGGATGTCGTGCTCATCTTCGGGTGGTTTTTCGAGCCCCAGAAACAGCCTCTGTGTCTGTGTTACGGCCTCCAGCCTCTGTTGACACACTATTTCTGCATGCCACAAATAGAACCTTCCTGTTTGCAAATCAACAATATCAATGCTCTCTATTTTTTACCTTTTAATTAGTTGGGTTTTTTTTTTTCTATTTAAGAAATACGTCAGTGGGCAGGAGAGACAGGGCATGGCTCAGTGTGTAGTGCTCCAGTGCTTACATGGATTGATTTTTCAAAAATAAGGGGTTTATACCACTTACGTGGTGTGTTTAGCGGGACTGCATGTGCACTGCCTGAATCATATTCCATACATTGCTTCTGTTAAAGAAACGAAGCTTGGTTTCTAATAATGAAGTTATTACCATGAGTAGATATTCACTTTTTTTTTTCAATTTGAGGGAGGGGGATGCATTTTCCCCACCTTTTAAATACTGTCACCCCACTAAGGCAGACTTCCAAATGAATTCAGAGCCAGACTCCTTGGGGATCAGCGCTGGGGAAAGTGTTTAAAAGCCTCCAGTGGAACAATTTTCTATTGGAAATGAGATTTTGGTGTAGCTAAATTTCCCATGAGAATCCCTTGATTTCAACAGCGTTTTGGCCAGGCAAACAAACTGCAAACAAGCCCGCTGCTAAGGGTGAAGCCTTTTTACAGGGCACTGCAAAGAGGAAAAGGTAAATACTTCAGCTTTGAAATGATTTTCCCTTTGGAATGACGTGCAGGGGTAAGAAAGGTGTTCAGACGGGAAGGGCTGGTGCGCGGGGGGCAGCCTCGGGGGGTGAGCCCAGCCCAGGGGATACCCCAGCTCCAGCAGCCCCCGGCCGCAGCCCAGCCGCCCTCGCTCCCGCGGGTGCTGGGGCAGGTGCAGGGTGGCACCTGGATGCCCCTTGATGCCGTGATGTTCTTCGGCCTCGTGTGGAGTGTTTGGCTTTAGCAGAGCCCGGCCTGGCGTGGGAGCACCCGCATCCCTCCCCGCCCAGGAGGATGCTCGGCCCCGGGGAGGCAGCACCGTGGCACAGCGGGGGGGAAGGAGCCCCTGATGTCCCCCCGGGGTGTCAGTGCCAGGCGGTGGGCACCGTTTCGGGGCAGGGCTGGTGGCAGCGGGCAGGGAGGGGTGTGAGCAGCCTCCCGTCCCCCTCCCCAGCCCGGCAGCCTGTGGCGGGCCGAGAGGAGCTATTTCAGGCAGGATAAACAGGATGCCTTGCTCCGGGGCTGGCCACCTCCACTCCTCCCTCCCGCCGCCGGGTAAACAGGCCAGCCCAGGAAAAGACCCGCGGCACAACCTCAGCGCCGTTTCCACGCCGGCTGGCCTGGCCCTAGCCAAGCAACCTGGCCGTGGTGGAGCCGAGCTTTGCCCAGCCCAGCCCAGGCTCCCAGTGGTCTGGAAGCATCCAGGGATCGAAGCGATCCCAAGGCATGGATCCACCTCGGCAGCGAGTCCCCGGAGCCACCCTGCAGCTGGGAACAGCCTGAACTTTCTGGCCACGCCGCCACGTCCTTCCCCTTCCTCCTCCTCTTCCTCCCTTGGTCACACCCCGGCTGCTCCCTGTGCCCATGGCTCTGGGAACGGTGCAGGCGAGGCCTCTCCTCCGGCCGGATCCTGCCCAGGCATTGCGCAGAGGATCCTGCGAGGGCTGTTTCCGCCTGTTGCTCTCGGGAGAGGAGCTGCAGCAAGAGCAGAGGAAGGAGGAGCTTTTCCACCGCTTCCTCCAGCTCCCCAGCCCCGGCTGCTTCCCTCCCTGGTGGAGCAGCCCCGGGCCTGGGAGCTCGCCCACTGCCCAGCAGCACCCCACGGATCCCGCCAGGCAATTTTCAGCCCCGGCGATGTGTGTGCGAGGGGATTTTGTCAGATTGGTGGCACGTTACTGGTTCCAGTGCCCCGGCTTTGAGTGCACCCTCCAGCTCCTTGGTGATGCTGGTTGGTCTGGGAGATGCCAGCCCCCTCCTGGCTTCCCCCACCCCGGGAGAGTGGGGCCAAACAGCTCTCGGTCCAAAATCTGCGGCTGGAGAGTGTTTGAAGGCAAACTTGGGTTTTTCCATCCAATTCTCCCACACGATTAAAGCTGCCCGGAGGCAGGGGAGGGAGAGGGGCCCCTCGCCTGCCTCCTGCTCTGCCCCGCTGCCCGGCCGGCTCCCATGGCCGCCCTCAGCCTTGGCATTGAGCGGAGCTCAAGGTTGAGGCTGACGAGGACCTGGGCGTGAGCGCGCAGGTAGAACGGGAGGAGCGGGTGTTGCAATCGCCCCGTGAAGCAATGTCAGGAGCGGAGGAGGCCGGTGCCAAGCCGGAGCTGGTTTGCCCGGCGCCAGCAGCCGCGGGAGCTGGCAGGGGTCCCTGCAGGGGTGCGGGGGGTGGGGGGGAGGGCACGGCGATGCCGTGCGGGGATTAACACCCAGCGCACCCCGGGGGACAGCCCGTCGGAGCGGCACAACCGCTCTCCTTCAGCCTCCCCATCCCCCAGCGAGCAAATTAGAGCAGCTAATTACGGGAGGGGGGGCAGGCCCAGGCCGGGGGCGGCGGGTGCTGCGCGGCCGCGGGGCGCTGGCGCGGGGCGGCGCGGGGGGAGTGGCCGGGGGAGGCCGGCGGAGCTGGGGCTGCCATGGGGCGCCGCGCCGCCTGACCGCCCCGGGCGCTGCCTTCCTCCTCCTCCTCCTCCTCCTCCCTCTCCTCCCTCTCCTCCTCCTGCCGCCGCCCGGCCCGGCCCGGCCCGGCTCCGCTCGCCATGGGAGATGTGGTCTCCACGCACCTGGACGAGGGTCGCCGCCAGCACATCGCGGGTGAGCTCCCGCCCGGCCTCCCCCGCCCCTCTTATCCCAGCCGGGCTCCCCCCATCCCTCTCTTCAGCCCGGGTGGGGACACCCCCCCCCCCCCCGCCCCGTGTTCCCGGGAGCCCCCCGCCTGCTCGTCACCTCTCTCCTGGACTTTAAACTTTTTTTTTTCTTCTTCTTCTTCTTCTTCTTTCCACCGCGTTGCAGTTTCCCTGTGTTTTTGCCTGTCCCCTTGGCTGGGCACAGCCCGGGGGGGGGGGGGCGGCCACCCGAGGTGCCTGTCTGCCTCCCAAATGAAAGGCTGGGTTGTGCCGGGGGTGTTTGTGTTGGCTCCGGGGACCGGGGAGCGTGTTCGTGTGCTGAGCTTCCCCGGGCTGTGTGGAGGGAAGGGGGGGAGCTGGGCTCCGGAGAGATGCTGGCAAGCCGGGTCCTGTGCGGGGAAACCACTGTCAACATGGGGTTTGCTGGGGCTGGGCCGGCGGGTGAACTTTCTCCCCCTTAGCAGTGCTGGGGGATCCCTAGGGCAGCCCCCCCACGGGCTGTGGGGCAGGGGGAAGAACTGGCTGCACCCCTGGGGTACCCCTGGGATGCCCCAGGCCTGCCCTGGCACGGGCAGGACACAGCAGCCCCCCTGCCACCGCTGCGGGATGGCGAAGGGTGACAATGTGGTTATTGAGAGCCCGGGTGTCCCGGGGCGTCTGCCCGGCAGCGCCTCTGCCCCGCGCAGGGTGGCTGGTCAGTGCCGCCCCGGCACCGCTGCGCGCGGGACTGTGGCTCTGGACAGGCACGGGTCTGTGCGAAGCCGTGGCCGGGGGGGCAGGGCTGCTAATTGGTGCCTGCGGTGACTTGCTTGACCCCCATAAGTGGGGTCACCCCTCCGTCGCGGTGCTGCCCCCCCCCCCCCTCCCCGAGCCGCCTTGCGTCACTTGTGATGCGGGCGCTTCGCTCCCTGGGGCTCCCGAGCCGGCAGGACCTGACCTCCGAGCCCTTTCGCGCGCCGGCTTCGGTTTCAGCTCCCCAGGCTGAAACCCCCCCCCCTCCGCTGGGTTAAGCAACCCCCCGCAAAGCCGCACCTAGTCGGGCGGCACGGAGGAGCGTGGCTTCGTGCTGGACCTTGTGCGCCTCGCGGGGATCTCAAGGGCTCGGGGAGCGCCGGGGGTTTGGAGGTGGCTCTGCCGTATCTTTCCTCCATCTCCACCATAAAGCCACGGGAGCGGCTCTGAAGTACTTTTTCCCCAAGGGCTTTGGGGAAAAAGCTGCTGCCGGCCCGGCACTGATGGAGCAGCGCGGTGCAGCTGCCGCGGTACCGGCACATGGACTCGATGTCTCGCGGTGGATGGTGGAGCCCATCCGCCTTGCCAGGCCCCGTCGTCCTGGGCCGGCTGGCAGGAATGCTTACGTGGTATGCGGCTCAGCGGGACGCCAGCAGGTTTGCGAGCTTTGAAGGAGAGCTTGTAACGTGCTGTGGGGTTCTCGTGTCGCGTAGTTAAAGCTCGGCGCGGCTGATCCATGAGGCTGCACCGGCTCGGGTCTGCGCGCGGCTGCTCACTGCAGCCCGTTCGGGTCCCAAGCACATCCCGAATCTCCCCGTAGCTTACTGGTGCTCCGTACAGAGATAGCTCCCTGTCCAAGCCCTGTGATCTTAATCCTGAGGAATAACAAGGAAAAGCCCGGCTGGGTTTCCTATGCAGGAATCTGTCTCTGCTGGGCCAGAAACGAGGTGTTTGCAAGGCCGGGCTGGATGGTTGCACCCTGGCAGGGACCGAGCTGGGACACCGAGGGGTTTCAGCCCATGCTCAGGGGGCCGGGGGCTGCAGATGAGTTTTCACGGGGAAAATAGGATTCCTGTGAAATAGGATTATGGAGATGGGGCTGGTACGTGTCCTGTACTGTGCTGCAGCTCTGAAGGTTCGGGGTGGGTGGGGAGGGGACCCGCACCTGTACTGGGACACGTCCCTGGGAGAAACTGGAGCCCACTGGGTTCACTAAGCACCTCTCCGCTTTCTGCCCGGGCTCCTCGCCGGGTGAAGAGCCCCCAGAGCTGGGAGGGGCCATAACCCAACAGGCAAGGCACGACTTGCTGTCAGGCATGCAAAGCAACGCGGCGGGGAAAACTCCGGGTTTTCCTGCCTAGCTCAGCCTGTTCTCCGCTGCCGCTGCTCCTGCCGGCGCCCAGGGAGGGATCCAGCCCCTCTCCAAGCAACTTTTCCCAGTTGTCCTCCCAACTTTGGGGAGTTTGGAGGAGCTGCCCAGGCTGATGTGACCCCTAATTGCAGTAGGGACGGGAGGTCTCTGGGCTTGGCAATGCTCCCTGTGGCTGCAGCCCCCTTACCCCGGCAGAGCTGTGCCGGCTGGGCACGCAGCAGGCCTGGGGCTGTGGGGAGATGGTGAGAGCCTGGGCCAGATCCTTCCCCCCTGCTGGGAGCGGAGCTCTGAGCGCTGCGGGTGGGTTAAAGGCAGGAGGGAGGTGGCGCAAAGCCTTCCCGTGCCGTGCACAGCGCGGTCCCCTCTGCATCGGGACCTCTGCCATCAAAGCCGTGCTGCGAAGGTCCCATGCCGTGTCCCTGCCGCCACGGTGGTGGCTGCGGTGAGGCCGATGCCAACGTCTCCCAGAGGTCACGAGCCACACGTGCGTGACTTGTGTGTTGGTGGCTCAGGACCAGGGTCTTTCCTCCCACTGGTGGTGCTGGTGGGGCTGGGCCGCTCTCCTGCTGCCTGAGCAGGCGTGCAGGCAGCATCCCTGCCGGCACTGGGGATGCTCCGCTGCGCCGGGGCTGCCAGCGCAGCCCAGGGGGTGGGATCTACACCGGGGTGGTTTTTGGGCAGCGCTGTCTGCAGCTCCTGCATCCCTTCCTCCAAGGGTCTCTATGACCAGTAAGTGCTTCCTTCTGCCGCCCTGCTTCCGACATCATCCTGGCCTGAGTCACCCAGCTTGTTTGTCAACACCCTTCAGCTGCCCTCCTCCTCCTCTTCCTCCCACATACGGATGGGGAGTTGCTCCCAGCCTGCTCAGTGGGCTGGAGCAGGGACTGGCTCCCCCTCCTTGCACAAGGATGCCCAGCATGGGCACCCCAGCACGGGCACCATCGCCTGGGGACACGAGGGTGGCAGGCATGGGGTGTCCTGCCAGGGCTCCCGGGAAAGCCAAGATGTCACTGGGTGCCTTGGGTTTTTGCACAGTGTCCCCTCCTGTCCAGGGCAATAGGTGCCCTCACCAAGGGGCTGGATGAAGCTCTTGCCTCGTGCTGGAATAAGTCCTTCCCTAGTGCGTCCCAGCCCCAGGGACCCCTTCTCCAGGGGGGCGAGGCGGAGCGTGGCTGGCAGGAGCTGGGTGGCTCTGCCCCGCGGGGCTGGTGGTCCCGAGCACCCGGCGGGTGGGAGAGCCCAGGGATGCAGCAGCAGCAGCTGCTGGGTGCCCCCGCGGCCAGAGGGATGGGGAGGTGGGCGGCAGTGCAGGGAGGGTCCCTGGGAGCTCACACCTTGTTCTGGCATCTCCAGGGAGTCTCCAGCCCGTTAATTGCTGAGTAAACCAGTTGTTAATTTGGGGTGGGACTTCTACAGACACCAGCCCACGCAACGGTGGCAGAGGTGACGCCGAGCCTCACCCTCTGTGCCAGACCCACGGCCTTTCCGTTCCAACAAGGCTTGTCAGGCGTCGGTGGCTGCATATCCCCGATGCCGCCAAGGAGCATCCCCCTCCGGCCGGGAGGCTGGGTGCCGACAGGATGGGCTGCGGGGTCGGGTCCGGAGGTGCCCGGCAAATGCCAAAATGCTGTGGTGTGCTGTGGGGGGGGGGGGGGGAGGTTGCCGGCAGTGAGAAGAGGTTTGCTGTGGCTTCCTTAAGCGCCGCACTCATTTCCTAGTGCAGATGAGCCGCAGCCAGCGCGGGAGGCGGTGGCTGCTGGTGACGGGCTCTGGGGTTGGTCTTGAGGCTGCAACCCTCACCCTGGCCCGGGGGGGTCCGACGCAGGGAGGCTCTGAGGGATCGGCGCTGCAATGTGCTGGAGATGCGGAGTGGTTTCTCATAGCGAAGTGTGTGTCTTCTTTCATCGTGAAATAAATAACTCCCCTGGCATGTCAGGGCTCCCTGCCAGCGGGGAAGGGCTGGTTCTGGCAAGCTGGGGCTTACCTGCAGCCGTCGTGTCGGGGCACGGGGCTCGCTCGGAGCCAGCGTGTTGGGGCAGGGGACATCACCGGCTGCGGGGGCCTCTTGTGCCGGTGGCCTTCCCACGTGGGCAGGAGGTGGGAGCCCTCCCGGCCCTGCCTGTGCTCAGCCACAGGGCAGACCCTACGTTCCCTCCCGGGGGGGGCTTTCCCTGCCTCCCCCAGCAAGGGCTGATCCAAAGGCTTTGCCTTGAGCAAGCTGGGGCACGCGTGGAGGGCATCCCTGCTCCGCCTGGGAGCAGAGGGCTGGGGACAGGAGGAGCAGAGCTGGCAGCGCAGCTGAGAGCTCTCCTCGGGCCCTCGGGTCAGCCCGGGGGCAGAAAAAACACCCTGCAGACCGGGACTTCCCCCCAAAGCAGTGTCAGACACCCCTAAACCCATTGCAGGGACCCAGCAAGGGAAACACAGCCAAGAGCTGGGATTTCCCAAGCCTTTGCCTCCCTCCTGCCCCCAAATCGCTGCAGAGGCTGGCTCTGAGCCCAGGGAGGCTCGGCGCCTCTTGGCACACCCCCTGTCAGCTCTATCCCACCCTCCCGGGAACCGATGGGCTCCCGTCCCTCTGCCTGAGCCCCGCAGCAGGTTCCAACAAGCCTCTGGCTCCCACCCGTCCCATTTCCATCCCTTTTAGAGCATCCTGTGACCAGGCTTTATTTCACGACCCAGGCGGCAGCTGCCCTGCGCTTGCTCCCAATGAGCGGGAGAGGGGGGAAGCTGGAAAGCCGTCTGCTCGCAGGATGGGGCTCTTGCCTCCCGCGCTGCCAGGACCCCGGGCTCTGCGTGTCTCGGAGCTTTTCAGCAGGCAGAAGGGCTGGAGGGACCCAGGGATGCTTATCCACGGGAGCTTGCCGGGGCGAAGTTTGAAGGCAGGCGAGCACCAGCTCTCCAGCACGAGGCTGAGCACCCACTTTGCCCCTGCAAGACCCAGGTCTGGTCCCAGCACCCAGTTTGCAGAAGGCATCGCTGCAGCCCCCGCAGCCCAGCCGGTGCGCGGCCGTGAGATCCCCGAGCAGCAGCTGTGCCCCGTCCCCAGCCCCTGCCTGGCCCCTGAGCCTTGCCCGTGCCTGGATGTGCCCGCAGCAGCTCTACGGTGAGCCGGGGGCCGGGGGGCCGGGGGGGAGGAAGGGGCAGAGCAGAGCCGCTCGTTGCAAGCAGATTTCCTCCCAGCCTCCTGGACCGGAGAGGGAGGAAGGAGCAAAACTCCACCTTTTCCCCCTTTTCAAAGGGAAAGGGCAGTGGCGTTCGGCGCAGGTCCCGGCTCCGGCTTGTAGAGTAGGGTGCATTTCTCCGTGCCCTCCTGCCCTTCCTCAGCAGGGGTCTGTCCCTGCCTGCAGCCGGGCGCCCAGCCCCGCTCTGGGTGGCTCGGACCCCTCTGCTATGGGTGTCCCCACGATGGGACGTCCCCATGCAGCAGGGATGGCCGGGATGCTCTGCCCTGGAGCTGGCAGGGGGCCTGGGGCAGGACCTCCCTCCCCTCCTGCTACGTTGGCGGCTCCTGGGGCACGGGATGCTTGTTCTGCCTCCTTCCCTCTGCCAGCTCTGCTCAGCACTAGGCGTGATGCCCCTTGGGGGGTTTCCCTGCGTGAAGGGACGCACCCCAAAGCTGGGGTGGCCTCAGTGCTGCTGCGTGGGGCAGGAGAGCAAGGCTACCAGCTCCCAGGCCCCCAAAGCAGTGGTGGCTCAGCCATGGGAAGCATCCTGCGCCCATTCCTCTGATCCCAACACATGCAGGGCATCACCTGAGACCAGGACAGAGCCTTGCCTTGGGAATGTCCCCGCACCGGGAACATCCCTGCTTTGGGAATGCCCCTGCCTTGCCTCTGCCTAGGAGCCGCTTTGCTCCGCCGGCTGCTGCCCACCCTACCGCAGTGAGGAAGGCACCGGCGATGCTCCGTGCTGCCGGGTGCTGGCTGCCAGCCCCGCGGGGCAGGTGCCCACCAGCCCGGGGTGCCCGTGGTTCACCAGGGGCCGTGGTGCTTCTGGAGCATCCTTGGCCGTGGGAGACACTGAGCCCGTGGCCACCCTCGGCTGGGGCATTGCCTCCGTGGGGAGGCGGGAGCAGGCGTGGGGATGGCGTGGGACGGGCACCGCGGGGCAGGTGGAGCCCCTCTGTCCTGCCCCGGCCTCGCGGAGGAGCCGGGCACGGGAACCCCCCCGGCAGCAGGGACTGCGGCAGAGCCCAGAACAAGCTCAGGGCTGTTTTGTTCAAATACCTCTTGGTTTTGGATTTTTTTTTTTTGGATGTACATAAAAGTCTTTGTTTGGTCTCCTCCCGCAGTGCTGGATTGAGTTTCCCGCTGGCACTGGCCGGCTCAGTGGAGGGAGAGCATGCCAGGTTCAGCTCCTCTCCCTGGGGCTGGGCACGGGGCGGGGGGACACACGAGGGGACCGGCTGCTCGTTCCCTGCCGAGCACAGAAGCATTTGCTGGGACATCCCGGGGCAAGGACCACCCACTCCCTGCTGTCCCCCGCGCCCAGAGCATGAGAGACCCGGTGATGCCCACGTTTGACCTGGCCCCTTCACCTTGGGGACCCCCCATGTCCCGCAGCTCCCAGGTGCCGTGGGGCGCCGCGTGGGTGCCCAGAGGACGCTGCTGCCGGTGCACCACCCCACAGCGGCACGGCCTGCGCCCGGCGTTGACTCAGCTGCGGCGGGTTGCGCCACGCCGGAGCGGCTGCAATGCTGCTGGGCCGGTGCTGGTGGGTGAGCGGGGCCTTATCTGGGGAGGGGCGATGCTGGGTCCCACCCTGCTGCGCGACAGCACCCGCCGTGGGGTGAGCACCAAAGGGTTGGCAGCTCTTCTCCAGGCTGGCCGTGCACTGGTGGGACCCCGGGGGACAGGGGCCATGTGGGGTGATGTGACTGCAGCCAGGATGAGGGCAGTGGGTCCTGGTCCAGCACAGGGTTTGGGGGAGGGTACCCAGCTTGAGCGGAGCTGCTCCACGGGGATGCTTCGTCTCCCCACGGCCGCCTCCCTGCCTGTGGGACGCATCCTGAGTGTCCTGCGAGTGCGATCACCTCTTCTAGTGGGCTTGGACCTGGTCCCTGTGCCTGCCGGGCAGGTGGCACGTTGGGCCGGGGTGGGTTTAGCCCAGCTGGGGTGCCTGTGTGGGCACCTGCGCCCCGGGGCTTCAGAGCATCACCCCTAAAGGCAAGGCTGCTCAAAGGGGAAGGGACAGGGCAAGAGGGTCTGGCCTGGATCAGGCAGGGCTGGGTGGGCAGGGGGATCTCCTCCTGCCCCCGTCCCTCGGAGGCTGTTTGGGCAGGGAGGTTCAGGGCGGATATCTCGCGCTGCCCCATGCCTGGGCTCAGTCCAGCCCTGCCCAGCTTCTCGGGAAATGTTCAAAGGCCCCGAACGCTGTTTGTTGTTCACATGCACATTCCTTGCACGCAGCCTCGCAGCAGTCTTGTTCCCAGGGAACAGCGGGAGACCGGCATCCACGCCGCGGGAAAACACCCGCCGGCACGTAGCCGGACGCTAATCCCTCGCCCGCTGGGCTGGATGTGGCCCTGGGGCTGATGCGGGGGGCTGAGTCTGGCTTCGTGGTTAGGATTGGGGAGCAGGAGCAGCGGGTGAAGGGTGTCCGAAGCGCGGTCGAGAGCGCCGTCGGGGTTTTTCGGCTGTTCCTAGGTTGAGGAGCCGCTGCTGAATGTGCTGCTTCGTTTTCGGCCCCGTGGATTTTGTGGCCTGCTTTAGATCCTCCTGCGGCCGCGCAGGGCACGGCTCTGCTTCGGCAGGTTTGTTTGCTCTGGGCTGGGAGGGGAGCGGCCTTGTGCAACCGCCGCGGCTGGGCGCGGTGCTGGGAGACGGGGTGGGTGCTGCCACCGTGGGGACAGACCCCCCGGGAGCATCCCCGGGGACAGCCCCGGGGATACGGGGTGCTGCCAGCAGTCGGGATGGGGGATGCCGCAGGGTGCTGGGTGCTGGTGAAGGGGTGCACCTTGCAGGCGACGAAGCGGAGCACCGTGTCCCCAGTGGGTGCCCCAGCCCTGAGCTGGCACTACGGGCCCTTCTGACTCATCCGGAGGCAGAGCCGTGCGTGGCAAAGGCAGGGCGAGAGAGGATGAACCGGTTCAGGCCTGGGCCCATCTGGTTTCTCCTCCGAGGCTCCGCTGCCTCATCCCTTCCTGCCGCTCAGCCCTCGTCCTGCCGTCCCTTCCCCGCAACGGCGTGAGTCAGAGGGCGGCCGGGCGCTCGACTCAGCCCCGGCACTGCCGGCCACGGAGCCGCACGGGGCAGCTGCCGAGGGGGCGGCAGGATGCGTCCCCTTTCCACCCGGACCGTGCTTCTGGGCTGATTTGTAGCTGAAAATATTCCCGAGGGATTTTGGAGCAGTGCTGGAGCCAGGCGGTAATCCCTGTCCTGCCTGGTCCCCCGGTGCTGAGCCGTGCCCTGGCGCAGGCATCAGAGTGCACACAGAGCCGGGGCAGGCACCGGGAGCAGCCTCCGCTCCCAGTTTGTTCCAGATAAGCTCAGTCTAAATCCCAATAGCAGCCTGGAGCAGGAACACCCCGGACTGGTTTTGGGTGGGTTTGTGTGAAGGGCACAGGGACGTAAGAGGGGAAACTGTCCCCGGTCTTTGCTCTCCCCCCTCCGATTAGTTTTTCCCTGTTTCAGTCTCTCCTGGTCTGTATGAGAGGGGAAAATCTGAAGCGCTACCAGGTCAGCCCCTGGGGTTTTACTTTTAGGAGGAACAAACCCTCCTCCAGCCCCTTTTCTGCCACCGTGTCCTCCCTGGTGGGGAGCCAGTGCCCGACCCCCCAGCCCCGGCATCGCCCTGGGAGCCTGCGCTGGACCCCCCCTCCCGGGGGACGCTCCGGGGATGCTCAGCTGGGCTGAGTCAGGTCCATGTGAAGGAGTTTGTGTTTTCTGGGTGGAAATGAACTCACATTCAAATTCCTGAAACCCTAAACTGCCAGCTGGGGCTTAACCCTTCGGGTGCACCCCTCAGCGCTGCGGGCTGCTCGCCCGGCTCCCTGCGGGGAGAGGCAGCGGCTCTCGGCTCTTCTCGGTGCCCTGTCGACAGTGGCACCTCTTGTGCCATCCCTTCTGCTGGTTGTCGCCGTGTTGCTGACCCTCAGCCTGCCCAGAGCCATCGCGTGTCCTGTCACGCTGCCTCTCCTCAAATCTTGGAGGGACGAGCCTGCGCTGAGCCGGGCCCAGCACTGCGGCGGGGCCCTGTGCCCGGCGGGGACAGCCTGTGCCCATGGGTCACTCCCTGCCCCCTTCCCTGGCACGCTGTGCACCCCGTCCCTGCCACACTGTGCACCCCGTCCCTGGCACGCTGTGCACCCCGTCCCACGGGGATGCTGTGCATCCCTCCCATGGCATGCCCTGCACCCCATCCACGTGTGCACCCTGTCCTTGCCGTGCTGCGCGCCCTGTTCCTGCCGCGCTGTGCACCCCGTTCCCGGCATGCTGTGCACCCTTGGTGGGGGATGCCCAGACACGCTGTCTGCACAATGCCAGGGTTTGGGGCACGCGAGGGTGGCCGAGGGGCAGCGAGCAACCCCCCTGGGCGCGTTTAGACCAGGCAGCGGCGCGGGATTGCTGGAGCAGCCCCGCTGCAAGGGATGACCCGGGCACCCTTCGCCCAGCCGGTGGCATCAGCCTCCCTGCGGTGGCCTCGTCCCCGGTTTCCCCTGCTGGAAGAGCCACCCTCGTGTCCTCCTGGGCTCCCGGGAAGGATCGGAGCAGCCCGAGACAGGACGCGAGGGGCAGGGCGGAGGCAGGGGGTCGGCGTGGGGAAGTCGGTGAGTGGGTGACTTGCCGGGCAGCGTGTGCCGCGGTGCTGCCCGTCCTCCCCGGCTCCCCTCCCGCCGGCCCGGCGCGGGCAGGGTGCTGGTGGCTCTGCCGCCTGCCTCGCGTGCCGGGCATGGGAACTGCCGGGGGGCTGCTCCTCGGCACGCTGGGGACAGCCGGGGATGCCACGGGGCTGTCCCGGCGGGCAGTGCCCCATTGCCTCGCCGCAGGCTGCCGGCACCTCTGCCTGTGCCCGGGAGCCGGTGGCCGGGCGAGGGGGACCCCTTTGAGTTTTGCTGCCTTTATCTGGGTGGAAATTGGCTTCTGTCTGTTCTTGCCTCCCCGAGGTGGGAGATGGCCGGGCTGGTGGCACCGTGTGCCAGCCGTGGACGTCCCTGTCGGTGCCACCAGTTCTGGGGCTGCTGGGAGCCTGCGCTCCCCCCAGCAACTCGCCCCCACTCGCTAATCATTTACTGGCTAAATTAGTGATTAACTCCTTCCCCAGCAGCCTTGGCAAGTCTGGCCGGGCCGGCACACGCTGCTCACGGGTCCCCTGCCAGCGGGATGTCCTAGGGGCCAATGCCACCATGGCATGGGCCATCACCACTGTGGCACAGAGGGACCCTCACTGGGGTGGGGACACCCAGCAAAGGGACGTGATGGCACGGCCCCCCGGGTGCCCGCTCCTCCATGGCTCTGCAAACACCTCCCTGTGCCATCACCCCCTCGCTGAGCCGGTGGCGGCAAGGGGACAGCGAGGGGCCGCGGGGCCGCCTGCGTGGAGGCGGGGGGAGCTGGGGCTTTCCTGCCGCCCCGCTGAGTCAGGCTGTCCCGCGGGGGCCGGGGGAAGGAGCCAGGCGAGGTTTCGTCACGAGTGCGGGGGCCATGGCCCAGGGGCTCTGCTTCAATGAGCTTTTTTGTCCTTTTTTTTTTTTCCTGGACCAGCGGGAAAATGCCCTGCGTCTGGTGAGGCATCCCTGCGGCAGCCCACAAGGGCTTGGGCACCCTGCTCCCAGCTGCTGCTCCTGCTCCCACTCATCTCGGCTGCACAAACCCAGGGGGGCTCCCAGGGGGGCTCCGGGGGAAGGTTGGGATTTCAAAGGCACCCTCACCCCCCCGAATATACTTCAGTAGCAGCAGAGGGATGACATGGTCTCTGGAGGGTGTGTCTGGCGCGAGGGATGTGGGGCTTTGGGCTTGCAAAACGGGATGTGGGCTGAAGGGAGGCTGCGGATGACTGTTCCGGCTGGGATTTGTCAGACTCTCGCCTCCAGCCTGCCCGGGGGATGCGTGTGCATGGGGGTGCGTGTGTGCATGCATATTTGTGCATGCGTGCGTGCATGTTTGTGCATGGATACATGCGCTGCTTCGGGCAGGAGCAGCTCAGCCGCAGAGCACCCAGCACCCGCTGCGCCCGCACCACCCCGTGGGGTGCGTTTGGGAGAGCCCCGTCCCCCGGGTGCAGGCGGGGTGCTCCCCCCGGCCGTGCAGGCTTGCAGCGATGCCGCCCCGGGGACCCACTCCCCATCCCTTGGGGGGCCACAAGCATGGTGGCCATGCCCCGGGGACCAGCTGGGCCAGCCGGCAGCAGGAGGCAGCTCTGCGTCCCCAAAGGCACGGCTGCCAGGACCTTGGCCTGGCTACTGCCGGGCGCGGAGGGGTGAAGGCTGTTTTGGGTCCGGAGGAGCAGTGCACCCTCTGCCCACCCAAGATCCTGGCACGTCAGGAAAGGGGAAAGGACATCCCCAACCTCAGCTGATCGGGTGTCTTTGAAGGGGTACGGGGGATGCACATCTGAAGAGCAGCTTTGCTGAGCATCCCCGACGGAGCCTTGCCGGTGGCGTGCAGCTCAGCCCAGCGCTGGGGGAGGCCGAGCTGGTCCCCAGCCCCGGGGAGGCACCCGGGCTGAGCCGCATCCCTGTCCCTGCCAGGCTCTGTCCCACCTGGGACGTGCTGCGACGCTGCGGCAGCCCTGATCCTGCAGATACCTCCGTAGGTCACGGATGTGCCGAGAGGACGGCGAGCAAGGAGGGCATCGCTGCTGGGTGGGGGCCAAGCAAACTTTGCAGCAAAACCTGTGCAGGATCTGACCTCCCCACTGCCAGATCTGCTGACTCTGCCGGCCACAGCCTGGGCTATTTAAAGCATCACTCTCATTTTCACATGATTTTGAGGGTAATGAGGAAAATGAGCTCTGGCCATGCACTTGTGCTGGCAGGGCTCTGCAAGCCAGGGGCTGCCAGGATGGTGTTTCTGGAGCCCCGGTCTCCCCGCCACGGTGAAACGAACTGCAGGCAGCAAATACAAGCAGCTGGAGGGAAGGACACGGTCAAGCTGTCCATGCCATTCTCCAGGCGATAAGGTGTCTGGGCTAGACCTGGAGCTCACGGCTCGTTTTTTCCCCTCGGCTTTGCTCTAAGAGGTGCCAGAGCTGGGGCTGGCCCTGGTCGTATGCGGATGTCAGGATAAGAGCCGGTTTCTGCCTTGGGATGCACATGTGTGGGGCTGCTGATGGTGCTGGAGATGCTTCCAAGGGCAGGACGCAGCCAGTCCAGGCTGCCAGACCAGCTTGGGCAGCTTGCCGTGGGTTTTGGAGTCCTTCTGAGGGCGAGACCCACCTCCTGCCCTGGTTCAAAGGAGCTGACACTGGACCAGGGCTGCTCTGGCCGGGCTGTGACCTCTCAATACGCGAGGGCTGCACACGCCTTTGGGGGTGCAACCCACGTCGCCAGCGGCACCGGCTGCTCTGGGGCTGCCGCCTTCCCGGCCGGCCCGCGCCGTTGCGCTGGCGCTGCTTGGGCTCGGTGGTGGCTGCGGTGGCACGACCGGTCGGGGGGGTGGCAGGAGCCGCCTCTCCTGGCTGGTTTCGCCCAGACGAGCCTCGGGCTCCGCAGTCCTCGGGCGTCATCCGGGACAAGGGCAAACCTGTGCTGCCTGTTTTGTCCCCCTGCCAGGGTGTCCCCGCGGGAGCTGCTTGCCCTGCCGTGCCCGCGGTGGCGGTGCTGGCTGGGTGGGCGATGGGGACAGTGTGTAGGTCCCTGGGGACCTGGCAGGGAGGGCTGGAGCGTGGCTGGGGATGCGGAGCTGGTGTGGCATAGCCGGACCCTACTCCTTGCTCCCAGCATCTCACCCAGCCCCGCGTCCAGCCTGGTCTCGGGGGTTTGCCCGGCGGCTGGGATGCCCACAGCCCTTTCTCTGCCCTCTCTGTGCAAAGCCGGCTGCTGCAGAGCCCCTTTATCTCCTCCTGCAGCCGCCACGTGCGGCTTAGTCATGGGGACGGCTGGGGCGGGAAGGAGGGGAAGCCGGAGGCCGAGGAACAGATGAAGTCTGTGATCAGAGGTGCCGGCACTGGGGCTCCTGCTGAGCCAGGCACTGGTGGGTGCCGTTGGCACCCCTCTGCAACCCCAAAGCTGGTGGCTTCCCCTTGCCCTTGCCAGGAACCAGAGAGATGTGCCGGAGCCTGCACTGGCCTGGCAACCCCGGCTGCTCGGGGACCGGTGCCTCAGCATGGCTCGGTGTGATGGGGACCAGGGTGGTGGCACCCGGAGCAGTGGGAGGGTGTCAGTGCCGGGAGCTCGGCGGTCCCAGGGCAAACACCAGGCTTGGGAAAACACTGTCTGTAGGCGGCTGGGGACACCCAGCACCACCCTGGGAGGTCCCTGCGTGTGCACCCAGAGCGCTTTGCCGTGGGTGTCTGAGCCCGCACCCAGGACGGGGCGGTGGCTGGGTGGGAGCCAGCCGAGCCCCGTCCCTCCCTCACCCTGCCACGGCCGGGGGGGAGCTCGGGCAAGGGGCCGGGGGGAGGCAGGGGACACTGCTCCCTGACTGCCACCTGTCCCCAAACCCTTCCAGCTCTTGGCTGGACACGCAGCCGAAGTGGCTCGTGGAGGGACGGCCGCTCGGGGGTGGCCTTGGTCGTGCAGCTGGGGGGGATGCTCTCCGTAGCCCCCAGCACAGCCGGGAGGTTGTGTTCAGCCTGGTGAAGGAGCCAGTGGGTGGCCTGGCCAGTTCCCGTGTGGGACACGAGCCCCACACAAGGTGCTACTGGCGTGGGGGGGCCGGGGCACCCACTGGCATCATCAGCGTGGGCTTCTCATCTGCTCCCAAGCAAGACCCAGCTGTACCACCGCGAGCGGTCCGGGTCTTGCCGAATCCGATGTCACCTTGTGTCACCTCCTCGCCACGCCGCTGGCCACCTCCTCCCGACCCCCCGTGGGTCCCTGCCCCTCTCACCTCCCTGGGGCAGCCAGGGCCACCGCGCTGGGAGCGTCGGTGGCCCCCAGCATCCCTCTGCACCCCGGAGGGGCTTGCTGGGCTGGGGGAGATTTAGCCCCCTTGGGTATTTGACTGCAAATCTTTTGTTTCACTGTCTGCAAGTAATTGACTTTTGCTTTTCCATTTACTTAAGACCTCCTAATTGGCCCCATCGTTAATCAGGGAAGAATGAGTGACTAAGCCGTCTCGCCTGCCCAGGGAACCGGGGGCTCTTTTTTTCCCATGAACTGAAAGGAAATGAAACCTCAAAATGTCCTTTTAAATCTCAGCTGTCGGCGTCGCTGCCCAGAGCCCCGGCCAAAATCATACAGTTGTGTAGATGGGAGTTGCAACAGAGGTGCGGCGCGGATGCAAGCGCGGCGTGACTGCGAGCTCTTTCTTTTCCAGGAGAAAATGCCAAAATCGGGGGTGAGGAATTTCTCTGCTGGGACGAGCAGGCGTCTCGTTCTTCGCCGCGAAAAAAAGATTGCTTAAATTTAAAGGGATTTTCAGCCCCGGCACGGCGAGACGCTGGCCTGCGGTGTTTGCTCCCGTCGCCGTGCTGGCAGTGCCGGCAGCTCCTCGGGGATGGGTTTATCTGCCCCCAGCCGCCGTCCTGGGGCGGCATTTTCCTCTGGATCTGCTCATCCCGTGGGGATTTGCAGCACCCTGGAGCAAGCTGCTCCTTCGCGCTGGCTTGGCTGCGAGCGCAGCTCCGGGGCGGCTGCTGCTGGAGATTTTGGCTCCCGCCGAGCTGCGCCGGGGCCGGCGCGAGGGTCTGTTTTGTCTGGGTTCGTGCCCCCAGCATCGTGCTGGCTCCTGCGCTGGGGATGCGGAGCCGGCAGGGTTGCTCCCCGCGCCCATCGCCGGCGCTCTGGCAGAGGCTGAGCCCTCGGAAATACTTGGAGGCGACTCAAATTCTTTCCTTTTCACAGGCTCTGGGGCAAAGTTGAGAGTGAAATTCGAAGTAGAGGCCCCGTGCGCCAAAGGCAGCCCCGGGGAAGTTGTCTCCCCGGAACCGCGATGCTTTGGGGTGGGATTTTTGGTGTAGGAGCCCCACGTGGGGTCTGGAGCCGTGGCGGGGAGGGGAGAGGGCAAGGTGCTCCGTGGGGCAGGGTGTACGTGGGGCAGGGCTTGCTCCGTGGGGCAGGGTGCCATGTGGGGAGGGTGCTGCGTGGGGCAGGGTGCTGCGTGGGGCAGGATGCATGTGGGGCTGGGTGCCATGTGGGGAGGGTGCTGCGTGGGGCAGGGTGCTGCATGGGGCAGGATGCATGTGGGGAAGGATGCATGTGGGGCAGGGTGCCACGTGGACCTGGGTGCCATGTGGGGCAGGGTGCCGCATGGGGCAGGATGCATGTGGGGCAGGGTGCTGCCTGGGGCAGGGTGCCACGTGGAGCTGGGTGCCATGTGGGGCAGGGTGCTGCGTGGGGCAGGGTTTGCTGCATGGGGCAGGGTGCACATGGGACAGGGGTGCTGGCGATGGGGGTGATGGGGCGATGCCCCCGGCTCTGGCTGATGCCCCAGGAGCAGCAGGGGGTTCCCGTGGCTGCCACCCCGGGGCTGGGAAAGCACCGTCCCTGCTGCTGCAGGGTGGGTTTGCAATGTTGTCCCCCCCCAAGCATCGAGGGGCGGGGGGGCTGCCTCAGGATTGCCTGCGGGATGGAGGGGATCTCCTCCGGTGTGGGGTGCAGGGGGGCACCCGGCAGCTCAAGCTGCCCCAGCACCTCGGGCTCACCCCGCTCTGGAGGCAGGGGTCCTGGTGGGGGTCTCTGCCTCACATGGGGGGGGACGTGGGGAGCGTGGTGGGGGCCAGGCTGTCCTTTCCCCTTTGAATCTCCCTGCTGCACGCGTGGCCCTGAGCATCGCCGGCGGCAGAGCCTGGACCACCCAGCCCCTCTGCAGGATGGCCCTTACTGGGGCACAGTGGGGTCGGGGGGGGGGGGGTGAGTGGTGCTGGGGGCTGAGGGGGGGGTTTGCCCCCCAATCTCAGCCGGCCGAGGCGGTCGGAGTGGGGTCGGGGAGCTGCACAAGGCGCGGGAAGCCGTCAACATCGCCGGAACCAGCTTAATGTCAGGAATTTCCTGCTGGGGAGAGGAATCCGTGGCATTAATGTGAAAGGCCAAAAAAAGATGGTGCTGACCCTGACTTAGTCCCTGGGCTGGACGGGGAGGGCAGAGGGCAGCGGGCTCGGCCGTGGCCCCGCACCGAAGGCTGCTCCAGCGGGCGGGAGGGTGCCAGGAGGTGCTGGGTGGGTGGGGAGGGCAGAGGGAAGGTGTCCGAGCCGGGTGCCGGGGGTCTGCGGCAAGGAAAGCCCCCCAAACCAGCCCCTGCCTAACGCGGCTCTGCTCTTTCCTTGCAGAGAAGACGGGGAAGGTGCTGGGGGAGTTTTGCCGGTGCTACCAGGAGCAGTACGGCGTAGCGCTCTTCAACAGCGTCCGCTATGAGATCGAAGGCAATGGGGGGCCGCAGGCCCAGCTGCTCCACCGCAAGGTAAGAGCCCGGCTCCGCGGGGCAAGTCGCTATGGCCGGATCCTGAGTCTGGAGCTGGCGGGGAGCTCCGTCCCCTGCCCCGCGAGCACGGACCGATGTCCTCCCCAAAGCCCGGGTATGTTCCTTTTCCCCATCCAGCCCTGCCAGGGTGGGATGTAGCCCCGTGCCAGTGGTCCAGCCCATCCCCGTGGCGTCGTGTACCACCCGTGCAGCACGTGGGCCTCCCCAGGACGGTTTCCTTTCCCATCCCGAGCACACGCAGCAGGCAGGGGCAAGGCTGGCTTTTGGCTGCAGCCCCCGTGGAGGAGTGTGCTTGATGCCAGGGCTGGCGGGAGCGCCCAGGACCCCCTTGTGCCCAGGGCAGACGCGAGCGGGGTGTGCCGGGCTGTCCTCCTCCTGCTCCTGGCTGCGAGTGATGCTCCAGCCCAGGCAAATGCCCGGGGAGGGGTAGCAAACCCCTGGAAGGGATCCCTGACCCCGCGGGGGAAGAGGAGGTGGCTCCGAGTCTGATCACCAGCAGCCGCCTTTCTCCGGCCTGGCAAAAGGGCTCCAAGCATCCCTCCTTGTTGCTGGCGGCTCCGGCACCCGGGGACGGATCCTGCCCCCATCGGCAGGTGCACGCCAGCCGGGGCTTCTCGCCGGCAGACACGGTTTGGGGTTCCTCCCTGGCCGGGCCGGCGGAGCTGCAGTCCTGTGGGTGCTCCCTGAAAGCAGGAGATGTGATTGCACGTGGGGATGGGCTTCTGGTTTTGTCTGGGGCCGAAAGGGGTGGTTTTTTAGAAACCTAGAGATTGCATCCGTGAGCTCAGGCTCGAGCCCCGGGTGCTCACAGCGGCTGTCCTTCTGGCCGACCCACGAAGGTGACACCTTGTCCAGGCACCTGGACGTGCCCCGTCTCCTCCGAAAGCTGCCTGGGTGCGGGTGTGTTGAGCAAAATAAAGGTGTGGAGGTTCCTGGGCAGGAGCCGGGCGCCCAGCGTCCTCAGCAAGGCGGCCCTTGGGTTCCTCGCAATTTGGCAGATGCCATCAGCCCCCCCGGGGGGTGCCTCCCTCCCAAGGTTGGTTGCTTCATTAAAAAGCTCCAGCAAGCAGCCCAGGAATGTCTGAGGAACGGCGGCGAGGCGGGGAGGTCAGGGACGCTGCGCAAGTCTTGTAAAACCCTGGGGTATAAATAGCCCGTTGCTCTTGCGCGATGTCCCGTCTGCTGCCCGTCCTGCGGCAGGGCGCGGGCAGAGCCGCCGGCCGGGGGGTACCCGGGCTCCAAACGCCGCGGGGACCTGCGTGTCTGGGGGGTGGCTCTGCAAGGAGCCGGGGAGGGCACCTCCTCCAGCTGGGCTTTGCGCTTCCCAAATATGCCAAAAAAAGTTGTGGATGTCAAGAAGATGCAGGAGAGCATCCTCCCTGTCCTCGGCAGGTCCAGCTGGAATCTGGCGTTTGGGATTTTTTATTTTATTTATTTTTTTACATTATTTTTTGCCACCTCTGTGGGGGTGCGGTGCTCGGAGGCAGCTCCCGCAGCGATACCGGGGGCCGGAGGCCCTCCTGGGCAGAGCGGGACAGCTGGGCTGGGGTCGGAATTGTGGCGCAGTCGCCTGAAATGCCAGCGAGAAGCAGCAGCGATGAGAACGAGGAATAAATGTTGCTGCCTTTGGTCTCTGCAGCAGCCCAGGCGTCCCCAGCCAGCGGTGGGGACAGCGCGTGTCGCGGCCTTGGTCCGACATCCTCACGTGCCCCTGAAAACCAGTCCCCGAGCATCCTCTCTTCTCAGAACATCCCCTCCTCTCCCGGCCGAGCCCCAGAGCTGACGTCTCCAGCCCGGGATGTCTGCCCGTCGCTCCCCGGCCCCACGGCAGGGATGCAGGCAGCGCGGGGCCCTCCGCCCGCGCTCCCCGGCCCCCTCCCTGCCCAGCCCAGCAATTTGGCGCATACCTGCCTGTCCCAGATATTTGCCGGGGTTGGGTGGTGCCGTCTCGGTGCCTCCCCCGGGTGAGGAGGGCGTGCGAGGAGGGGACGGCTGCGCCGCGGGGCCGGGGCTCCTGGGATGCTGGTGGCTGTGAGCCCCCGTTCCCCACCCGAGGGGCCCCTGGACCCACATCAGGGCTCGGTCCGGGTTGTATTTCATTAGCAGCCGGTTCGTGTGGCTTCGTCTGCCTTGGGCAGCAGTTTTGGAGCTGGTTTGTATGGGCTGATTCTCCTGGCATGAGCTGCCCCGGTGAGATGCTGATGGGGACTCCCGGAGCTGGCACCACCTTTCTGTCCCCATCCCTGCTGGTGGCCCTGGGGTTCGGGCTCTCATCGCTCCCGCTGTCCCCCGGCCCTGCAGGGCTTGCTTTCTGCTTTCTTCTCCCCCTTCCAAGGGCTTTGGAGCAGCGAGGTGCTGTCAGCCTGTGTGCTGAGCCAAGCTGCTCTCAGACCTCCCTGGGTGTGGGGTTGGGGGGCTCGGGGAAGGCAGTGGGGTGCCTGTGAACCAAGAGATGGACGGAGCAGGGAGAGCAGGGGGAAAGGTCCCGGTGCTGGGTGCATGGTGGGACCCAAGCCCTGGCTGGTCCCTCCTGACGGCCACCGTGGTGGATGGTGGGTGGCCACGGCAGGAGAGGCGGCTGCCGCACGCTCCCACCCTCACGAGAGCTCTCGGCTCTTGTTTATGTTCCTGGGATCATAAAAATTCTTGGGACAAATTCTTGGCTCGCTCAGCCAGCCTGTGTTTGGGATGGCGTAAACGCTGCCGGCGTGCGGGCCAAAAGGCGCTGGAGAGCCGGTGAGGGGCTGCTCAGCCGGGGGGGCTCGGGGGTGCGGGATGTTCCTGTCTCTGGGCCTCCGTGAAGTCCAGAGCTTTTAAGCATCGTCTGGTGCTGGGCTCTACAGGGTGGCTTCTTGCTTCTCCTCTTCCATGTCCCATCTGGAGCCCACGCTAGGGCAGGGCTTGGTCCCTGCCATCTGCAGCTTGGCTCCGACCCGCGCCCTGGCAGGACCTTCTGGTCGATGGCCGCTACGGAGCGGTGCCAGGCGTGCTCCCACCTGCCCCTGCCCGGGAAGCCGCAGGAGCTGGGATTGGGAAGAGCTGCTGGAGGGCTCTGCTCCGACCTGCTGTCGGCCCAGAGAGCTCAGGTCGCTCGGCTGAGCTTGGCGTGTCTCCTAGGAAGGAGATGCCGGAGATCACCACCACCACGGTGAACACCACCACGTGCGACTTCGCTGCCGCATGAGCAGCCCCGCTGAGGGTTTCGAGGGCTGTGCATGTAGAAACCCCCAGGTTGTCACCCAGCTGCCCCCCTTCAGGCACCAACACTTGCAATGCTCTAGGAGATAATCCAGTGGCAAAACTGGAGACCCTCAGCACAGCCCTAGCGCAGAAACCCCCACCCAAACCACCATGAATGGACCTTGCTGAGCTCCCCGAGCCAGGCTGTGGCCATGGGATGGAGGGGTACCCAGCTGCCCCCTCCCTGCCCCCCCTGTGCCACCCGCCACGTGTCTCCTCCCTGCAGGTCCCACTGGAAGACCACGTCATCTACTCGGGCAACCTCTTCCAGTACATCGAGGAGAACAAGAAGTGGAGGAACCGCTTCTGCGTGGTCCCTCACAACTACGGCTTGGTCCTCTACGAGAACAAACTGGTGAGGGGCATCACCCTTTCGCCCATCTCCGGTGGGCACAGCTTCTAAGGGGGACACCCCATCGCTGCGGTGGCGTGGCCGTGCTCCCCGTCTTCCATGACCATCTCTTTCTGCTCAGGCCTATGAGCGGGACCTGCCGCCCCGTGTACTGGTCAACAGCGCTGGCTACAAGATCCTCACCTCCGTGGACCAGTACCTGGAGCTGGTGAACACCAGCCTGCCTGGTGAGCGGTCCTGGTGGCTGCGGGGCGAGGAGGGGTGATTGGGGTCCCCTGCACCCCCATACTGCTGGGCATCCCTTGGGGACCTTTGGGAAGGGGTGGGTTTGGGGTGTGGGCATCCCTGGGGACCTTTGGGAAAGGGTGGTTTTGGGGTGTGGGCATCCGTGGGGACCTTTGGGAAGGGGTGGTTTTGGGGTGTGGGCATCCCTGGGGACCTTTGGGAAGGGGTGGGTTTGGGGTGTGGGGCTGTAGGGAAGGAGAACAGCCCCGTTCCCCCCAGGGGTGTAGGGTGCGGCGTGAGGTGTCTGCTGCTCGGGTCCTGCCGCGGGCACCGGGAAAGGAAAGAAAATGTGTCTGCGGCTCCGTGAGAGCTGCCCCGAGCTGCTACCACCCCCCTTTCCCAGGGAGGGAAGGCAGCGGCTCCTGCTCCTCCATCCAGAGTCCCAGGAGGAGCAGCCACCACCCCACTCACCCGGGGTCCCCCTGCCCCAGGTCCCTAAGGGCCAGGGCAGCCCCCTCATGTAGGGCAGCGAGCCCTTTGGTCAGGGCACGACGGCAGCAGGGTCCGGCCGTCTGGATTTCATGCTGGAAATAATGATTTTTTTTTAACTTTTTTTTTTTTTCCAATTTTCATTTCTGATTTCCTTTTTGGAAGAACGAGACTCTTTTTGCACTTTTTTTTGCCCCATGTTTTTGGTAGAACGCACAGCAAAGGCACTGGGAAGGAGCTGAGGGGTCTTGGGTGCCCCTGCTGCGCCCCTAGCCCCCATTGCTAGGGGAGCTGGACACCCCCGACCCCGCGGCATCCCCATCCCCGGCCTGCCCCATCCACTTCTCAAGGTATCCTTCCCCCTGCGCAGGCGTGACGCCCAAATCGGGGCACTCCCCCATCCTGAAGTGCCCCACGGATTTCCCCCTCATCCTCTGGCACCCCTACGCCCGGCACTATTACTTCTGCGTGATGACGGGCAAGGAGCAGGAGAAGTGGCGGGCGGTTTTCCAGGACTGCGTACGGCACTGCAACAACGGTGAGCGGTGCTGGGGGGGACGGACGCGGGGGCTCCGGGCTGGGGAGCATCGTCCTCCTGCTCCAGAGAGGGGGTTGGGGACCCTGCGGTGGTTGGGTCGGGGTTTGGGCCGAAGGGGATGATTTGGGGGTCAAGAGGAGGAATTGGCTGGGAGTTGTTGAGCATCATTGAGCGTCCCATCCTCTCCCCGAGCAAGAGCGGGGAGCGGGAGGGATCCAGCCGCCCAGTGCATCCCTGCGCCCGGCTTCATCCCACCGCCCGTAAGGAACGTGATGGCTGCATCAGGGCAGGCAGCATTTGCAGGAGCCAGCACGCAGCCTGGCTCAAGAGACGCCCTGATGCCTATTTTCCACCCCAAGGCAGAAAATATTTGGTAATTAATGTCATCAAAACTCCCAGCCCCACCGTCCTGCTCCGCACCCCGCCGGCACCGCCCGGGCTCCGGCGAGCGAGGGCAGCCGGGGCTGCGGGCAGAGGGGGTGCGGGGCTGCGAGGGGCCGGGGCGGAGGCAGGACCTGCCTCCCACGTCAGCGATACTCTGGTAGGAAAACACGATTTTCCTGCTTGGCTGTGGCCTGTGTGCTCCTGGGCTGAGACCCAGGTCTCGGTGGTGCCTGGGATGGCGAGAAGTTTCCTGGGGAAGGAGGTGCCAGCGCTGAAATCCGCTCAAAATCGCGTCTTTTAGTGGGCAAAGAGCAATGCTGCCTGTTTTTATAGTGCTTCTTTCACTCCTGGGAGCTGCATGTAGCCCCGGTTTTGCCAGAGCTGCTGTTTAGGGAGCAGAGTGATGGGGTTGGATCCGGAGCCTGGGTTTCAGCAGGGGTTTCCATCCTCCCACGTTAGATCTGAAAGCTTTGCTCTTTCCCTTCCTTTTGGTGCTCCTCGCTGCAAAACACGTCCGTGGTGAGCTGGGGCCATCCGAGCTCGTCGGGATGAGCATGTCCCCGCAGCCCGCCCGGGGCCTGGGCTCCTCTGGCGGGGGCTGGGTGCAGTGACCCCCCCCCAGGCGCTGATCCCCCCGGGATGCAGCGGGAGCACAGTTCCTGCACGCCGTTCAGCACCCCGGGAGCCCCTGTGCTTGCTGGCTGGGCCCACAAAGCCGGGGCACTGCGAGCAAACCCGGCTCCTGATAAAAGAGGAATCAACCTCTCGTACTATCGAAGAGCCAGTTTATGAATTTATTTATCTTTAATTTCCCTCCCTCGGCTGCTGGGTGCTGCCGCGGGAGGGAGGAGAGGTGCGAGCCCCTCCGCCATCCCCGCTGCCAGCCAGGGTTGTGCCGTTACATCCTCCCCTCCCTCTCCTCCTCCTCAGCACGGGAGGAAAGCACCTTGCCGGGGTGGGCAGCGGCCCAGGGAAGGCTCCGCGCCCGTGGCTTGCTTCATTTCTGCAGCCCAGGTTTCTCTGCGAGACGGTTCTTCCCTCCCGAGCTCCATTTCGGCCCCTCGCTGCTCCCGCGAGGTCCCAGATACTGTTTCAAATCCCATGAAAGCTCTTTTGTTGTTGTCGAGCAATTTTTTTTTTTTCCCCCCCTAAATTAGAGGCTCTGTTTCTGCCTCCGGTTGTGATTCGTGTGGGAATTTTCACCTCCCTTTTTAAGACGGTATTTTTGTAACACCAGCTCTTCTGTAAGGACCAGGGACGTGCAACATCGTTCCTCTCGCAGGAGGTGTCCGCCTGGTTCCCCCGGAGCCCGGGTGCCCTTGGCTGCTCCACGATGGCCCCTTCCCTGCACGGTGACACGAGGGGCTGGAGCAGCACCCACCCCGCTGGCTTTTGCCCCTCATCGCGGGCAGGCTGCCCTGTTCAGCCGTGTTTCGGGCAAAAAAGCGGCTTCAAACTCACGTCGCTTCTTCAGCACCGTT
Organism: Phoenicopterus ruber ruber; assembly: GCA_009819775.1. Classification (NCBI taxonomy): domain Eukaryota; kingdom Metazoa; phylum Chordata; class Aves; order Phoenicopteriformes; family Phoenicopteridae; genus Phoenicopterus; species Phoenicopterus ruber. The sequence continues at coordinate 10,380,793 of CM020234.1, forward strand.
CCCCCGGCGAGAGGAGATTATCCTGCGCTGTGAGCGGGGGGGACTTTGCACAAGTCGAGGTGTAGCATCGCTCTCTGGTGTCAGGTACTCCCAGCCCGCGGTGCACCATGACCCCGGGAGCCTTTCCAGGGTAGGGTCCAGGCTTGGGTGGTTGCTTCCCATCCCTGACAAGGTGAGCTCAGATCAGTGCTTGATTAGCCCCCCTATTAATGAAGCAAACTCATTAAATTTGCCATGCGAAGTGGCACGGTGGCTTCTTGCAGCCAGCCCTGTCTGCTTGTCCCTGGGCAGGGCGCAGGGCTGGGGAGGGGTCCCCGCAGCCGGAGCCCACTGCCCCGGCCGGGCTCAGCCGGGGACGAGTGACCCTGGTGGGGCAGATCCTGGTGGCTTCTCGGGGGGTGGATCCTGCCCCGCTCTCTGCATGATTTGGAGGATGAGGTTTGGCCATAGCAGCTCTGGCAGGGGACTGGATACCAGGCTGTCCCAGCCGGGAGGTGACGCTGAGCTGCAAGGACCCGCGGATGGAGAAGCCCTGGCCCCTGGAAGCTCAGCCCTGCTCTGGCTCCCGCTCCCACCGAGCACTGAGAAAGCGTCAGACTTCACTTTCTCAGCATTTTTTCCCCTGTATATTAAGCTGCTCCTTAGGAAAAGCTGCTTAGGCTTGAAGTTAAATGTAATCATCTTAGAAAAAATCTGTGTGCGTTGGAAAAGATCCGCTCGCTGCCCCGGGCTGTCCCTCCTGGGAAGGGGGAAGCCACCCTCGGCGGAGTCTGCCCACGATGGCAGCTTGCTGGGTGGGCCAGGGACGTGCCACCACCCTCCGCTCTCATCGCTGCGGGGACGCTCTCTGGGACCCTCCGCGCAGGGGGCTCTGCTGCGGGTCCCTTTGCCACGGGGCCGCCCTGGGCTCGGTCCCATCCCACCTCCCTCCTGCCAGAGGTCCAGGCGTGGGGAGGGCAGTCGGGATCACTCCCAGGAGTGTTTTGTCCGGCTGGCAGCCGGGCCCTGGAGAGGCTGGGACAAGGCAGGGCCACGCGTGGGACGTGTGCCAGCAGGCTCCCGGGCTGCCCTGCCCGTCTGCTGCCCCCATCCCCTCCTCCTCCTGGCACGTGGCCGTGGGGTCCCGGCACCCTGCCCCTCCTCCTGACGGGTGCTGCAGGAGAGTGGGGGTGATGTCCGAGCCCCCCTCGTGCCGGTGGCCCCGCGAGCCGTGCTGCAGTGGCACCTCGGGGGCAGCCCAACCGGCCGGAGCCCGGCGTGCCTCCCGCGGGGCTGGCTCGGGGACGGGGCCCTGACTCATCCCCGACGCCTCTCGGCTGCCTTCCTCTTCCTCCCGAGCTGCGCCGCTCCCTGCAGGGCCCCCCCTTCCTCCAGCCCCCCCAGCTTGGGGGCTTGCCCATACAGCAGCAGGGGTCACCGAGCCCCCCTGTACTGGTGAGCCCCTGCTCCTGCTGTGCCTGTGGGGCTCACTGAGCACCTGGGTCCCCGTGTCCCATGGGGGCTTGGCTGAGCCCCCTGTCCTGCTGAGCTCCTGACGTTCCTTCAGGGCTTGCTGAGCCCCCAGGCCCCCCACGCGCCATCGGGGCTTGCTGTCCCCCTGCTCCTGCTGTGCCATCGGGGCTCACCCAGCCCCTGGGTCTCCATGCACCATTGGGGGGCACCGAGCCCCCCATCCTGCTGAGCCCCTGCTCCTGGGTGCCTCCCTGCCCTTGGTCCAGCGCTGGAGGGATCAGTCTGTGGACAGACTCGGACCCCCGCAGCCACTGGTGTGTTTCGAGACTGCTGCCCGGTTAGAGACAGGGGCTTGGGATGGGATGGGATGGGATGGGATGGGATGGGATCCCCCAGCCCTGGTGACAGCCCTGGGCTCCTTGCATGGGTCCGAGGATGTGGGATGCGGGTGATCCCCTGCGAAGGTGGCTGGGGAGGCTGCAAGCGCTTGGCCTGGCTGCCCCTCGCTCCCCGCACTGGGCTACTCACTTGTCCCCCCCCACCCCCTCCCCAGGGATCTCCGAGGACTCCAAAGTGGAGGCTCCAGCCTTCACAGATGCCGTCCGCATGTACCGCCAGTCGAAGGAGCAGTACGGCACCTGGGACATGCTGTGCGGCAACGAAACCCAGGTGAGGACCTGCCCCCCCTCCCTGGGGCTGGGGTGGGGGGGTACGGCCAGGCAGGGTCCCCAAAACCTCCTGCCTTTGCAGGTCCTGAGCAACCTGGTGATGGAGGAGCTGCTCCCCGAGCTGAGGAACACCATCGGCCCCCGGCTGAAGGGCAAGGCTCAGGAGCGCCAGCGGACCTGGATCCAGGTGTGGGACCGGGGCCGGGGGGGGACACGGTCGCCTGCCCTCCCCCTGCCTGCGCTGCCTCTGCTTTGGGGGCCGCGCTGCCGCCTCCCTTCCCCGCCAGACTCGGTGCCCGCCGGCTTTCCTGCCCGTCGCAGCCAGCGCCGCCCCCGCGTCGCCCCCTCTCCCGGCCCCCGCCAAAGAAGCCGTCCTTATTCTCTGCTGTGGCTTTTTAAAGCTCCTTGTTGTGCCCCTGCGAGCGGCCCTGCCCATCCCTGCCTGCGCTGCCGCGTCTCTGGGGCGACGGAAGCAAACAGGAGGAAGCCCAGCCCGGGAGCGAAACCCATCCTGGCTATATTTAGCGAGCCATTTTTAGAGCAGCACAGGCTAAATCCAGCCTGAACCCTTGCGAAAGACTGAGGTCTCTTCAAAACTGCCTGTTAAAACCTTAAAAGCCGATAGATAATTACCACAAGGCTCATAATGTGCCACTGGAGCAGCCTAAAAATGCACAAATGCTGCTTTTTCAGTAGCTGCGGTCTTAGCTGCAAAGCTGGGAAGCCCGAGGGAGGGAGCGGGGGACGGCTCTGCCTCCCGCCAGCCCCGAAATCACAGCATTTGGCTGCAAAATGAGTGTGGAGCCTCAGCGAGCGGCTCCATCCCACTCATGGGGTTGGCTCCTGAGACCCCAGGCAGGCTGAGCGGGGCAGGGCACAGGTTTCAAACGGGGCCAGGGGCTCTCCCGCCTGGACCACCAGCATCCCTGGACCACCAGCGTCCCTGGACATCCAGCATCCCCAGACCCGCAGCATCCCCAGACCTGCCTAGGGCACACGGGCTGATGGAGGCAGCGCTCGGCTCTGCGCCCCTCGGGCACTGCTTCGGAGCAGCTTCTGCGCCGTGGGGGCTTCATCTCACCCAGCTGAGGGGTCCCTGATGTGGAAAACCTACTGCCAGCTGCGAGGAGGGGTCCAGTCAGGGCACGGGCGAAAGCCCAGCAGGTCCTGCGGGCATCGAGCTGGAGGCGATGGTTAGCAGGGACGGCAGGAGGTGTGGGGGGACCTGACCACCCCATCTCTCTTTCGCCAGATCTCGGATGCCGTCTATAGGATGGTCTATGAGCAGACCAAGGCCCAGTACGATGCAGCGATGGCCAAGTGCGAACAGGAGCGGCCTCAGATGGAGAGCACCATCCGCACGGACATGGACCAGATCATCACTTCGAAGGAGCACTTGGCCAGCAAGATTCGAGGTACAGCCCTGCGGGGAGACACGGGGACGTGGATGTGTGTAGCTGTGTCCGTGACCGGCTCCTGGCGTGGCATCACCGCTGTTTCACCAAGGTGTGGCTGTTTCTGGGGTCCCAGCATGGCCTGGGACCCTTGGGGAGATGCCAGCAGCCGCAGTGGCCAGGGTGCACGTCCTCGTTGGCATTGTCCTGGGAGGTGGGGGACAAGGTGGGCAGTGACCCTCCCAAGCAAGGCAGTGGGGCAGGAACGGGTTCAATACAGACTGAGGGCCCGCTGCAAGAACCCCTGCAAGTCTGGGAGCCTTCTCCTGGAGGGGCTTGGGGAGAGGGGCAGGTCCCCCTCCCTAGGGTGGGTTTAGGACCTGATTTAAAGAGCTGGAAGGGCAGAGGAGGAACCTCACCATGCTTATCCCCGCTCTCTGTCCAGCGTTCGTCCTCCCCAAAGCGGAGGTCTGTGTCCGTAACCACGTCCAGCCCTACATCTCCTCCATCCTGGAGGCCCTGATGACCCCCACAAGCCAGGGCTTTGCCGAGGTGCGGGAGGTGTTCTTCAAGGAGGTGACGGACATGAACATGAACATCGTCAACGAAGGTGGCCTGGAGAAGCTGGTGGAGGTGAGACTTGGCGATGCTCCTTGCTGGCCGGTGGGCTTGGGGGTGGCAGGGCCAGTCCTGCTGCCATCCTCAGTGTGAACAGTGCTGGGGAACCCCAGGCTGAGGAAATACGTGGGGATGAAGCCTGTGTGGGGTGGCATGTCCCGGCCCCACGTGTGCGGAGAGGCTGTCCTGCCCTGCTGAGCTTGGCTTTATCCCCAGTACATGGAGAAGCTTTCCCACCTGGCCTTCCACCCCGTCAAGATGCAGTCCTGCTATGAGAAGATGGACCAGCTGAAATTGGAGGGCCTTCAGCAGCGATTCGATGTCTCCAGCACGTCCGTCTTCAAGCAGAGGGCCCAGATCCACATGAGACAGGTGGGACGGGGACCAGGGTCCTCCCGTGCCCCCCCTGGGCTGAGCACAGGGCTGGGGAGCAGAGGCAGAGCGGGGAGCCCAGGCTGGTCCAACCCAGGCAGGGATTTGGCCGGGAGGTCTGTCCTGTCTCAGGGACCTTCGTGTCGCTGGCACCCAGCTAAGGGCGTGTGATGGGTCTGGCCATCCCCTTCGGGCTGGAGCCCAAGCAGGGAGGGAGCCCACGGGTGGGCAGCGGCGTGGGGCACCCGCAGCACCCGGGCTTGGGGCACCCGCAGCACCCAGGCACAGCTGCCCCTTTCCCACTGAGCCCACTGGCACCAGCAAGGCCAATAGCCCAATTTGGGGGTCTGACCCAGCCACACCTGGAGTGGGGTGTAGAAGGGGGGGGGGCGTGCAAACCGGCTTTGGGCACCCTCCTCCCCCAGCACCCTCAGTCCTCAGGGTGGAGCCCGCGGGTGCCACGCTGGCATGCCGGGGACCTCGCCAGCGTGAAGGCTCATCTCGGTGTGGCAGTGCCCCAAAAGAGCCCACCGCGCACCCCCGTGGTGGGTCCCTTCGCGTGCCCCCCCCCCGCTGACCGTCTGCCTCTGCCCGCAGCAAATGGACGACGCCGTGTACACGTTCGAGACGCTGCTCCACCAGGAGCTGGGGAAGCTGCAGGGCAAGGACGACTTGTGCAAGTCCATCCAGCGCATCCTCGAGAGGGTGCTCAAGGTGAGGGGTGGGGGGTCGGGGCCTTCGGTGGCCTTCAGTGGCCTTGTTCCAAGGGCCGGCAGCCCGGGGAAGAGGCCAGGAGTGACCTTACCAATTTTATCTTAACAAAAGTCTTCTGGGGAAATAGTTCTTTGTATTGAGATTTTTTTCATGCGTTTTGCTGGGATGTGGGGCAGGCGAGTGGGCAATCACCTGGAGGAGCCAGGTCTCCTCTGACCACGTGCATCACTGGAACAGCCCCCCGGGGTTCAGACTAGCCCCCAAACCCTTCTGCAGACAGCGATGGAGGAGCTGGCTCCTACCGGGGGTCAGACACCCCGGGAACTGGCAGGAGAGAAGCACGTGGGGGGCAGAGGAGCCTGCTCACGCCCGTGCAGATGGGTTTGGGGGGGACACACAAACCGCAGGGGCTGTGCCCGTGGGCAGGGGAGCTGCCAGCCCGCCGCCCTCCTTGACCCGCGCTGCCCTCTCGCTCACCCTGCAGAAATACGACTACGACAGCAGCACCGTGCGGAAGAAGTTCTTCAGGGAGGCCCTGCTGCAGATCACCATCCCCTTCCTGCTGAAGAAGCTGGCACCGACCTGCAAGGGGGTAAGAAAGAGGCTGAGGTTTGGGGTGGGGGGGGGGCGAAGGACTGCGGAGGGGCTGGAGCATCCCTGCCTCCCGTCCCCCCGGGCTGAGCGGCCTCTCCCCCGTGGCAGGAGTTAGCCAAGTTTCAGGAGCTGATCTTTGAGGACTTTGCCAGCTTCATCCTGGTGGAGAACACTTACGAGGAGGTCGTGCTACAGTCGGTGATGAAAGACATCATGCAAGGTAGGGTCCCGCGGCGCCGGGGAGCCTGGACCCGCTCCGCTCTGAGCCCCAGGGGGGCTCCAGCACCCTGGGGTGGGTCCTGGGTGGAATTAGTGTAAGCCGAGCCTGGGCTCAGCAGCACCTGGAGGGCCTGTGCTGGGAGCTGGGGACCCTAGGAGGAGGGGGTGACCCCATGCAGGGTGCAGGGGGGCTGTACGAGGAGGGGTGACCCCGAGCAGGTTACTGGGGCTGTACGAGGAGGGGATGACACCATACAGGGTGCTGTACAAAGAGGGGGTGACCCTGAGCAGGGAGCTGGGAGCTGTACGAGGAGGGGGTGACCCATGCGGGGTGCTGGGGGCTGTCCCAGGAGCAGCTTTCCCCCTTGGCCTTCCCTGGCAGCGCTGAGCAGCGGGTGGGATGCTGAGCCCTCTGCCCGGCTCCAGACATCTCTCCCTGCGCCCTACACTTGGGAGAGGTGCCCAAGCCCGACGGGCGCTACCCCGTGCCCGCAGCCCCCCTGACCCCTCTCTCGGTGCCCCCAGCTGTGAAGGAAGCAGCCGTGCAGCGGAAGCACAACTTGTACCGCGACAGCATGGTCATGCACAACAGCGATCCCAACCTGCACCTCCTGGGCGAGGGCGTCCCCATCGACTGGAGCGAGGAGTACAGCGGACAGCCCGAGGCCGAGCTGGCTGCCGACAAGCGCCGCAGGGCCAAGCAAGTGGTGTCGGTGATCCAAGACGACGAGGGGGTCCTGCCCTACGAGGTGGGTGCCGAGGCGCTGCTGCAGCCCGGCTCCCCGGCGCCGCGGGAGCCAGAGGAGCCGGACCCTGCGGCACCACCGAGCTCCCCGGATGGGGTGGGGGAGATCCGGGAGGCGCAGGCGAAGGAGAGCCTCGGGGACGGCGCCAAGGCGGAGGAGCGGCTGACGAACGGTACCGATGCCACGCGGGAGAGCGGTGCCACCGAGGAGGTGGCGGTGGTGGCAGGGTCTGTCCCAGGTGATGTCCCCCCGCAAGGGCCAGCCGGTGAGGGGGACGGGGTGCCCTGCACCACCCCGGCATCGCCTGCGCCTGGAGCTGAAGTCCCGTCAGGGGTCACTGTGCAACATGCCGCACCGGCATCACCCGTCCCTGGAGCCGAGGTCCCAGCAGGGCCTGGCGTGCAACGCGTCGCACCGGCATCCCCCATGCCGGCATCGCCCGCGCCCGGAGCTGATGCCCCATCAGGGGCCAGCATGCAACATGCTGCACCGGCATCACCCCAACCCAGAGCCGATGCCCCATCAGGGGCCAGCGTGCAACACGCCGTGCCAGCATCACCCCAACCCAGAGCCGATGCCCCATCAGGGGCCAGCGTGCAACACGCTGTGCCAGCATCACCCCAACCCAGAGCCGATGCCCCATCAGAGGCCGAGGTGCTCCATGCCGCAGCGGCATCACCCGCACCCGGAGCTGAGACCCCATCGCCGGCTGCCGGGACGGCTTGCCACCAGCCCAGTGACAAGGAGACAGGCGAGGAGGTGGCCCTCCCCGGCGGCGAGTGCGGCCCCCCGCAGCCCGCGGGCACGACGGAGAGCAGCGAGGGGGTGCAGACTGAGTTCTAGCCCCGGGTCCCCCCCCCCGCACTGTGGACTGGCCCCGGTGACACCGGGGGTTGGGGTAGGGGACTAGGACCTGCTGCGCTGCCGGGGATGGAGAGCGGCGCCACGGGAGAGGGAGGGGATGGGGAACACCGAGACCTTATTGCCTAGCTGGGGGGGTCCCCGCTGCTGCGTGGGGCTGGCCACAGCCAAGTGGTCTTACTGGGTCGGACTGGGGGAGGCCCCCAGCCCGGCACGGGGCACCCCCTGCACTCTGCTCTGTCCTTCTTCTGCCTTATTTTCTTCTTTTCTACTGAAGAGATGCTTTATCTGCCCCCCAGCACAAGTGCCTGGGGCTGCTGGGGGGGGGCTGCCACGAGCCCCGCTGCGGGGGGGTGCGCGGGATGCTCCCGGCTGCCCCGGGGGGTCGTCCCCTGCCCCAGGCCGGGGGGTTCCTGGGAGCCTGCCCCCCGCCATCCCACCCAGCCGGCTCCGGGGGCTGCAGGGGAGGATGGAAACCGTGATGGGAGCCAGGGGCACGGCAGGGATACAGCAACGCCGGGTGGCTTGAACCGCTGCTGATGGGGCGAGAGCCGGGGCAGGCGTGGGCTCATGGCACCCAGCACCCACCCCCCCAGCCACCCTCCCCCCCGCCAGGGTCTTCTAGGAGCTATTTAAGTTCAAAGTAAAACCTTCCAGGGGAAGGCGGCACCCACACGATGTCTCCAGCTGGGCCTGGCAGGACTGGGCTGCCCCCGGGCTCCGGCTCGGTGCAACGGAGGGGTCCCGGCTCTCGCCCTCCGGAGCTCCCCAGCGCCGCGCGCGGATGATTGCTCTGGCTCTTGGGTTTTGCAGGTTTTGGCAAAGAGCTGGTGCTTCAGCAGCGGTTCGCTGGCAGCCCCAGCAGCCCTGCCTGCCGCGGGGAGGGGGACGGGACCCTCGCGGCCCCCACGCAGAGCTGCCGAGAGCCCCGGCGCTGGTGGGGGCTGGCAGGACTGGTGAGCGTGAGACACGTGTGTGTGCGTGCACGGAGCAGGGGCCAGCACCCCGACACCCGCCTGTATTTTAGGTGCCGCTGTTTCTGCCTCTGAAAGGGGGTGCCCAGCCTAACCCACTCGGGGAGCTTCCCCCCCCCCCAGTGCCTTGCTTCGGGAACTTAAAACCTGTCTCTTCCAGGATATTTTATTAAGAAAAAGTTATACAAATGTTTAAAAATATGCTTATAATAATTAATAAAATGGAAAAGCTTTATTTAAAGCCAGAGGAGACTGTCCTTATTCCTGAACTGCCGCCCTGGGGCTGTGCTGGAGGGGTGGGACTGGGGGACCCCGCTCCCACTGTGACCGGGGGGTGTCACATCCTCAGACCACCCAGCAGCGACACAAGCCAGGAGCCGAACGAGTGAGATGATTTTATTAAAAGGGGTGTCCCGAGGAAGCAGCAAGAGGCACCCGCAGCAGCGGCTTCCCCTTGGCACGGCCACGCCGACGGCTCGGGGGCTGCCCCGACCCCATCCCTGAAGCGCTGCGCAGGAGGGGGGGGGGGGGGGCAGCAGGACCCCCGTTACCCCCAGAAGGCACTGTGTGAAGAGGGGCTTGGTGCAGGGCAGCTCTGGGCAGGAGGGCAGGGGTGCCTGTCCCCAGCGCGTCCCCTTCCCCAGCAGGTCACTGGACTGTTCTCGATCCAGCCAGGATGAACCCCCCCCAAAAAGCGGAGGGGGGAAGGAAATGCCCAGCACCCCCCCGCCGTCATCACCCAACCAAAGCTCCCTGAGAGCTGGGGGACAAGCCACCGGCCGAGCACGGCGGCAGAGCGCTGGCCGTGGGGCTCCCCTTCCCCAGCGCCGCCCCACCTGAGCGGGGCCAGCCCCGAGGGTCCCCGCAGCAAGTCCCTGGGGTGCTGCGTCCCGCACAGCACAGAGACAAGCACAGACCCGGCAGAAGTGACAGCAGCTATTCCAGACAAAGTAGCAGGAGGTGCGGAGCACGTCGCCCGCCGTCCCGGGAGGGGTGCCTACCCCCGACCGAGCAGGGGGTACACCACAAAATAGCCCAGCGTGGAGCCCGCGATGGCCCCGAGGAAGATCCAGGCGTTGTAGGACATGACGGCCAGCATCACCGTGTAGCCCAGCACCACCTGCACCACGTGGAACAGCGTCTGGCCGACATGGTACTGAAACCACCTGCGGAAGAAGGAGGGAAACCCATCAGTGGGGGGCCGGGACAGGCGGCACCTCCCCGCCCCGGCATCCCGGGGTGGGGCAGAGATGGATTTGGAGAGCGGGGAGAGGGACGGGGGCTGCAAACAGCAGCACGGGGGGAAATCTCGCTCTGAAGGAACAGGGAGGATATTACTAAGGGGCTGGCAGTAAGAGCAGCCTCAGGCGTGGTTTGGGATTAAATACAAGAGGAAAAACCCAGGGCTTGGCTCCAACGGCTTGTGCTGGGAAGGAAATGCCCGGGCCAGCCTTGCTGGCGTGCCCAAGCCACTGCGTGTGCCCATCCCCAAACCATGAAGACCCTCCTGCACCCACGGTGACTCCTGGGGGACCGGGAGCATTTAAGACAGCAGAAAAACGCCCTGGACGTTTCCCAAAGTACCTGGAGGAGCCAGGATGCCCGCGGGGCCACCTCCCGAGGCTGTCCCCCTTTCCTGAGAGCCTATTACTCCACGGCTGCTTCTTTACAGCCTTCCTCCCCTCCCGCGCTGGCCCAGGGGCCGTACACCCGTCCCCGAGCCCCCCCGCCACCGGCCGGGTGCCAAGGGGACCCCGCGGTACCTGCCCTGCGCGGTGCCGGTGTCCCCCTCCTCCGGCTCCGCCAGCGACTCCCGGCTGGGGCTGCGGGGCAGGGCCAGCAGCGCCCGCCGCAGCAGCACGGCCTTGCCCATCTTGACGGCTTCGTAAAGCATCGACAGCAGCAGGATCACCAGCACCGAGAGCGCCATCCCTGCACGAGAAACGCCCCGCCGCTGCCCATCGCCGCACGCCGGCGGGAGAGGGGGTGTGGGGGCAAGCGGAGGGGGCGGCAGGTCCCGGCACGGAGCGCTTGGGCATATCCGTGGGATAAGGTGGAGGGAACGGATTGCTCCTGGGATCGGGGTTGGGCTGGAGCAACAGGCAGCGGGTTTGTGAAGCGTTGGGAAATGGTGTATTTAGCCCAATTCCTCTAAATTCCTAGGGAGCACTTTTTTTTTGGGGGGGGGGGGGGGGTTGCTCTGAAAAAAAATAAGCATATTTGCATCGACTCCACGAAAATGTGGGGGTTAAAATATGATGCCGGGATGATAATTTAAAAAAAAAAAAGGAGCGTAAAAGAAAATGGGAAGCTGAGCCATCACTGAGTGACCGGGGGAGCTGGGGGCGGGGGGGGGGGGGCGATGCTTCCCGCACCTCCCTGCCCGCTGCTCTCAGCTTGGGAGGATCGACCCCTGCCCGGGGCATTACCAGGGCACGGCCCTGCTCCTGCAGGAGAGGGTCACCCAAAACCAGGCGGCGAGCACAGCTGGCAGCGGACGGACGGACAGACGGGTGTCTGGGGGCCGCGCCGGGCTGGCAGCCTACCTGTGGAGCTGTGGACGCTCCAGAAGTCAAAGAGCAGCACCACCGTGTCCGAGAAGTAGAAGGACATCTGGAAGAGAGGCCAAGGAAAGGGCAGCGGTGGGAACGGGCTGGGGGCGATGGGGTCGCCCGCATCCCCGGCGGGTCCACGAACCCACCGCCCCGGAGGGCTGAGCCCCGGGCTGGGCTCAGCCGGGGAGGATGGGCTGAAAGCGATGCCGATGCTCAGCCCAGGTTTTACCAAATGGTGCAATCTTTTTTTTCCCCCGATTCCTGAAACGGGAAGAGGAACTTGCACTGAAAAATGACAGTCACGCCGACCAGGCTTAACTCTTCCCTTGACGCCTAGCAGGACAATTTTCACCTCTAGCAGCAGCTCCCATGTGTGTCTGGGCTGGCGAGAAAAAGCCAGAGTTTACCCCTGCGATAAAGGGAGACGAGCCCAGGACTTCACCAACCCGGCCGTGAGAAGGGAAGGTCTGCGGGAGAGAGACGGAGGCTGGTGGACGCCGTCCGCAGCCTGAAGCGAGGCCGGCTGGTGCTCAGAGCCCAGCCCCTCCGCTTTCCTCTGCCTCCCGCGGGTTCCTCTTGCGTCTCGGGACAGACCAAAGCACCCAGAGCCAAAACCGCGACCGCCTGATGACGGGCGCCGGGGCGGCTCATCCAGGGATGCCTCCCTGGCAAAGGAGCACGTCCGTCTGTCTGACCTGGGGCTGCCGGCACCTACAAAGGCACCAACCCCCTTCTTTATCATGCTGAAATAGGAGGAGCAAGTCTTGCTCTTCTCTACCGAACCCACCTACGGAGCTGATGCCACGGCCACCAAGTCTTGCTCGTTTTGCCACAAAAAATGGAATTTAGGGGCTTTTATTTTTCCTCCTCCCCTCCGCAAATCTCTCCAGGCAGCGCTCGAAGGGCTCGCGCCCGCTCCTCTGCCGCACCACCCCGGCTTTGGCCGCGCGCACCCGCCGTTACTGACACCAGCAGATGCGGCCGGCGGGCCCGGCCTCGGCCAGAAATACCATCCAATAACTGGGTGTCCACGCCGCAGACGGGCTCTAATTACACCCTCCGGCCCCTCGTTACCCAACGCACATTAACACGTGTAATTGGCTCACGCTTTCAAGCTTCCTTTGGCCGCAGATTAATGATAATTAGCCTTTAAATGAAGCTGTTTCTCTTTTGCAGGCTTCACCCACAAGTCTGCAGCGCATTTAAGGAGGAGGTAACGTTATTTTAGGGACAGGGGAACAGAAGTGACTGGCAGAAGATCCCCTCGCTGCACCAGATCCCCCAGCCCGGGGTAAAGCCACGTGCCTTCGGGTACCCAGCGTGGCCGTGAGGCCAAAACGATGCTCCTTGGGCCAGTAAAGGCCCCTCGCTCCTCTCCTACAGCGGAACGATCTCTCTGGAGACAGCATCTTGCTGGGCGAGATGCGAAGGTCAAGAGGGGAAGTCCTAAAAATCTCTGCGCCGTTTGCAAGAGGGGAACTACAGGCTGGGGCGATGCGACAAACCCGGGGATTTTGGTCGGAGGGACGCGGCCCTGTCCTCGCCCACCTGCCCACGAGGCAGCGATTCAGCGGGCGCCTGGGTATGGCCGTGCCCAGCTCCTCCTCCGCACCTCGCAGCTACTCACACGCGCAAATAAAGCTGCTGAAAAATATCCTGCGCTGCCTCTGCTCATGTGCACGACACACGTGTTCAGTGGCTTAATCCGCTGCAGTTTTGGGGTTACTCTTTGAGGTCAAGTGGGAACCCAGCGGTGCCTGCGCGGAGCAGTGTCAGGCTGCCCAGCACATCCCGACCTGCTGCTCCGGTCCGACTGGGACACCCGGCCCCGTGCGTCGGGACGAGCCTGCTGTTCTGCATCGCACCGACCCCCGATCTGCGCAAAAGCCTGACGCGTGGGACGCCGTCCCAGCCAGCCTGAGCCGCAGCCCCGCGCCGGGGACACGGTGGCCCGGGGAAGTGTCCCCACGCCGGGACGCTCCTCGGAGCCGGCGTGAGCCACGCTCGGACCTTGCAGGGATGCTGGTGCCAGCAGATCGGGGGGATCCGGTAGCCTTAAACTCACGTCTGAGCTCAGAGCACGAGGCAAAGCTGCTTCAGGGTGATGGTTTAAGGCCCGTGACGTGACTCGAGCTCCTGCTGCGAGCACCTGGTGTGAGCCCGCACCCGTGACAGCCCCTCCACGGGCCACGGGAGAGCGGGCCACGGGAGAGCCTTGGAGGTGAGGATGCAGCGGCACAGGGGAGCGAGGGGCAGGCAGACAGACAGACAGACAGACAGCCCGGGGAAGGGGAACCGGGGCGAAAGGGGAACGGGGCGAAGCTCTGGGGAGGCGGCGGTGCCGGGGGGTGAAGGGCAGCGCTGCAGCCCTCAAGCAGCGCCCGTCGGCAGGGGGGTGCGGGGCTCCAGGGGTGATTTACGGGAGCAGCCGGGCTGCGCCCAGCCCCAACCCGCAGAGGCCCCCCCCTGCCCGGGTCCCCCCTGCCCGGGTCCCCCCGGCTCGGCTCACCTGCATGGCGGCGGTGCGGAGCCCGGCCCGGCCCGTCCCGTCCCGGTGCGGCTCGGCTCGGCCTGGCCCGGCCCGGCGCGGGCGCGTGACGCGCGGCGCGGGGCTTCCCGGGAGTTGTAGTGCCGGGAACACGCGTGGGCGCGGCGGGCGGGAGCACAGCGTGGGGCGGGGCGCTCCATGCCCCCCCCCCCCGCCCCGCCTCCCCGGGCAGCCCCGGCGCCGGGCGGGGGGGGGCTCCGCAGCCCCGGGGGCTTCGCTTTCCCCTCGCCCCATCCCTCCCTTCCCCCCCCCCCCCTCCCCAGCACAAGGCCCCTCACAGCGTTCACGAGTGTTTCTCGCGGGTTTTTCCGCGGGGTATCCCCGAGCGTTCCCCACCCCCGCGGCTGCGGGACACGGAAGGTGTTTGTTTCCCAGCCTCTCCCGGAGGGATGCAGGCCAGGCCGCGGGGAGCATCCCCCCCCGGCACACGCCGGCCACGGCCATCGCCCCACGGGGCTGGAGCTGCCCCCGCCCCTGTTTCCCCAATGGCAAACAGGGGCTGGTGCCCGCAGAGGCACCCGCAGCTCCCCGCGTGGGAAGGACACCCGGGGGGGCAGGCGAGACGCCGCTTTTGGGAGGGAGCGTATTTTCCTTACGGTCAGAGAGGCGGAACTGGAGTTATTCAGGCTGCATTTGCCCCTTGAATTAAGAAAAAAGTATTGCCCAAACCCACCGCTGTGCTACTTCTCTGTAAAATGTTTCCTCAAAAGTTGCGGTCAAAAATGGACACGCAATTTTTTTGGCAGCTGAGGCTCCTCGGGGTCGGGGCCAGCATGGCTGGTGGGTGAGGCGAGGTGTGGCCTGTGCGTGCCGCTTTTCTCCTCTGCAAAAACACAGCGGAAAATGCTGCTAAAATGAGCAATTTGTGGAAAAAAAAACCCTCAAAAATAAAAAATTCTGCCCTGAAAAAATGTTGTTTATTGTCATGTAACAGTCCGCTCTGCTTCTCTCCCTGGGATCTAACACGTGCCTTGAGTTGGAATTTAATTTTCCCTTTGCAATCCGCTGCATCGGGTCTCTCTCCCCAGCACCCGGGATGTGCCAGCCCCTCGGCGCTGCCTGTCCCCCCTGCCTGCACCTCCTCTTCCTCCTCTTCCTCTTCCACCGCCCTGCTAAGGGAAGTCTCTGCCTGGCTGGTATCGGGGTTTCGGCTGCACCCGTCTGTCCCCGCGGCCGGCGGCAGGCGAGGGGACAGCGCTGAGGGGGTCTCGCAGGGGTGGGGGCAGCTCCGGGGGGAGGAAAGGCCCGTGGGCACGGCCGGGACTGGCATCAGGGCCTCGCAGGGCAGAGCTGGGGGTGGTTTTGCAGAGGGGTGCCCCCCACGACAACCAGAGTAGCACAGCAAACGGGAATTAAATACCGGAGCAGAAAAGCCCTTTTGAAGGCGCTCGGCCCCTGCCTGGCCGTGGGTGGTGGCTGGGGGCCGTCCCGCGTGCCCTCGGTGCCACGGAGCGCAGCAGGGACAGCTACGGCACCCCACGAAGAGATGCCGCGCCAGGGAGCGAGCACCGCGGCTTGCACCCACGGTGACGTGGCATTGCTTAAACCGCTCCCCAGGGACCGTGGCCCCCTGGAAGAGCTTCGCCTGCTGCTCTCCTCGGCCCCCCGGTGCAGGATCCGGCGGCTGCACCGCCCCGCTGGCACTGGCATCGATACCCAGCCTCAGCGCTGGCCCCCGCGCACGGCGAGCGAGCCCGGGCAGTGAAGGGTGCTGAGAAAACCGGCGGTGCAGCACAAAGCCAGCCGAGATTTGGGGGGTTTGGGTTGTGCAGCAGAGAAAGGGGGGTGCTGGTCATTCGGCTGTGGCTCAGGTGCCGTGTGTGAGGTGCTTTGTCCTCGGGACTCACCCGTACCCGCCTGGGGCCAAGCAGCCCAGCGACAGCGGGACGGCTAGAGGCAAGGGAAACGCTGCGGGGAACAAGAAAAATAAAGCGGTAAGTAACAGGGCTGCAGCCCGGGAGCCCAAACGGCTTAAATTTCTGCTCGACCAGAGCGACGCTGCCTTGTAGCGCGGTGCTATAGCACCCGGCTCTACACCACTAAAGCCCTCTGACCCCCGCGTGAGCTGCAGACCCAAACCAGAGCCAGGACTTGGGGGGTTTTGCTTTCTTCACCCCTTTTTTTCCACCCCCGATGCCTGGCTGGGCTGGCGGGGCTCGCAGCCGCCGAGGGCAGCAGCCAGCAGTCGCTTTGCCCCACGGGGAGCGGGCAGCCCGGCACAGCCCTGCCCGGGGCTGCCAGGGCCTCCAGCACGGCCTCTCAGCCCGTCCCGGCGGGATGAGGCTCCAGGCATTAGTGCACTCGACCAAGGCAAAGAAAAGCCCCTTTCCTCCCTTCTCCCAAGCTGGCAGCATTTTGCCTTTTGGTTTTTTTTTTTTCTTTAGCAGACAGTTCCCAGTGGTTATAATTACATGAGCCTCCCCCCATCAGTCATTAAATTAGCACCTTCTCGTATATATAATATATATAATTTATAGAGAAATGACTTTTGTAAACAATATTCTTCTACTCCGGAAGGAAGTGTAGTCCGTGGCATAATGCAGCTACAAACACGTATCTCAAAACGAGCACCAGCAGCTCCAGGGAGCGGGTGGGAGCCCCGTGCCACCCCCTGCCTCCGCACGCGTCCCCGGCGGGACAGTTCTTGGGTGGGGGGGGGAACGGGCCAGCTCGGTTTGGGTGTCGCCGGTTTCAGCTGAAGCAAACTGGTCCGACTGTGAAACCAAACTGGTGCGAGGCGTCGCCGTTGTGGAAGACGGCCAGGTCCCGCAGGGGCAGCAGGGAGAGCTCCTCCGTGGTGAACTGGAAGATGGTGTCGGTGATGGAGGACTCGTTGTCCAGCTGAAACGAGCACCGGGGACAGCTGAGCGGCACCGAAACCCTCGGCCGGGGGGCCTGAAGGACCCTCTCGGCCCACCCGCTGCCCCCTTCACTGCTCCGGTTGCTCCTTGATGCACCCAACAGCCCTGCGGGCATGGCCAGGTCTCCATCCCCAACACTTCATGGCTTCTCCAGGGAGGTGGCTTCCCCTGTGTCCCCTGGAGCCCACCCCGTCCCCTGCCACATCCCAGCCCGCTCCCCAAAACTGGGACAGCTCCTCGGGCCCGGCACGAGGATGCTCTCCATTCCCATTCCCATCCCCATCCCGCCGCGTGAAGCCTCATCGCGCAGGTCTATCCCACACCCTGGGAGTGCAAACATGTGCCGAGGGGCTCCGCAAATGTCGGGGGGCTCCTCCGGGCGGAGAAAAGGGTCCGGCCACGGGGTGCCCACGGCCGGGCTTACCACGCAGCCTTGCAGGCTGGCTGCATAGCTCTGCTCCCGGGAGTCGGCCAGGAAGCGGATTTCCTTCTCCGGCTGGGGCTGGCCCGGCTCGGGGGCCGGTCTGCAGGAGTAGGAGACCTTCTGGGTGGCCAGGCGGCTGTGCAGGCGGAGGAAGCGGAGCTGCACCGGGCTGGCCCCTGCGTACTCCAGCTGCGGGGGCAAGGAGAGAGAAAACCAGGTAGTGGGGGCTGCTTGGAGGGGGCTGTGCTCCCCCCGATCGAAAACTGGGCAGGATTCAGCCCTTTGCTAAAGCGCTGGTTTGGATTTTGTTGCAGAGGGAGAAGGTGTCGTGTCCCACCATGCACAGCCAGCGGGACCTCGTGCCCAGGCATCGCCCCACTGCAGCGGGACAGGCACTAGGAGACCCCGACCCCATGAGATGGGCTTCATGGCCCCTCAGGTGTCCCGGACACTCACCAGGAAGCCCCCGGGCAGGGTGCTGAACCACTCAAAGGTGTCCTCGGAGGTGTAGGTGCTCAACCACGCCTTGATGGGCACCTGCAGGGAGGGGGGGACAATGTCACACTGTCCCAGTGGGAGATGGTGGCACCACCAGGACAAGGATCCAGCTCCACCAACCCACGTGTGTGACCTGTCCCTGCAGCCTGGTCATGCACCATGACCATGATCTCCACTCCAAACTGCTCCAACGGATGCCTGCGATGGCAGCGGTCACCGCAGCAAGGGACCAGCCACACTGGCCCTCTCCAGCCCCACCAACCCTCATCCTCAGCTGCTCCGAGGGGTAACGTGGGGCTGGAGCTGCCCCACGAAAGCCACCCCATACCTGGTTGTGGACGGGGGCTATGCAGGTCTCGCCCCCCGCCGTGAAGTTGCAGAAGGCCACCAGCGCGTCCTGGGGGCTGCCCTGGTTGGGGTCGATGTAGTATTGCCCTGGAGGGAGGCAGAGGAGAGCTCCTGGCACCCGTTTTTTGGCATGGGGAGGATGCCACGCGGTGCCATCCCAGCTCAGCTCATGGTACGTCCCTGGCTGCAATCTCCATCCTCCTGGGATGCAGCCTGGCTGCCATCCCGTTGCTCCAGGGATGCCCGTGAAACCCGGCTGAGCTCATCCCCCAAACCCTCATCCCCTCTTAATTGCAAAGAGCTGCTCATCCCCTGCGGCGCGGGCCGGATCCAGGGCCAACGTGGGGGGACCCCATGTGCACCCCAGTACCATCAGGCAGGCTGGGGTAAGCCAGCAGCAGCTCCTTGCAGGTGGCCGCCGGGTTGGTTTTGGTGCCGTTGGGATGCTCGACGAGCGCTTGCAGCTCCCGGTTCAGGGTGTCCAGCAGAGCCCGGACCGCGGTGTAATTCAGGTGGTTGGAGGGATAAATCAGGTGCTAAAAGAAAAAGAGGGGGATAGAACCAAGCTGACATTAGCCACCCCGTCTTATTTTGGCCAGGAGCATCATCAGGTGCTCAGGGAGGGGATGGGACATGCGGGGGACAAGGACAAGCATGGTAGGAGACGCATTAACCGTATCTGCTTGCTCCTCGTGCGAGGACCTTGGTCCTTGTGCACAGAGGACCTCAGGACAGCAGGACACGGGACAGCATCGCTGTCAGCCCCTTTCCCCCAGGGTGGCACCCACCGAAGCGGGGATGGAAACCCCTCACCCCCACGCAGCATCCGATGCACTCACCCGCAGCTCCTCCCTGGACAGCAGCAGCGTGGGCCCGCTGGGACCAGGGGGGCCGGCGAGACCCTGGGTGACAATGACGATGTCGGTGACGCCGGCTCCTGCCCACGAGCCCCCCCGCCACACTCGCAGCTCCTCCAGCAGCCGGCCATCCCCACGGCATGGCATGGGGGAACCTCGCTGCCAAATCTGGAGGAGCGAGGGACCCAAATTTTGGCAGGAGGGACGTTAGCAGCTCCGCTTACCGGCGGGCCTGGCATGCCCCTGGGTCCCGGCAGCCCCGGGAAGCCTTTCAGCCCCTGCCGAAGGAGGAGGCACAGGAGGGAAGAAAAGCAAGGTGGCGAGATGCTGCCATGCTGAGCTGCACCCCAGGGTGCCCCACGGGGCCACCCCGCACCCCGGGGAGAGGGCAGGAGCGGAGGGTGCCCCGCGGCAGGGCTGAGCCTGGCTCCAGGCGCTCCCCCCTACTTACTTTGGGTCCGGACAAGCCCTGGAAGAGAAGAACAAGACCTGGCTAAGAGGGAGGCAGGCGGGATCAAAGCCCCATCCCAGCGTAACCCCCGTGGGACCAGGAGCGAACCCCAAACTTGCCGGGAGGGCGAAGGACTCACCGGTGTCCCGGGGAAGCCAGGGTGTCCCCGCGGGCCGGGGGGGCCAGTGTCACCCTGCAAAGACACCGGAGGAGGTGAGGGCGCTGCACGGGGCATCCTTCAGACCTATGTTCTTCTACCACCCAGCCCCTTCCCCAGGTGGATTTTGCAGGGAAAGTTGAGGAGTTCACCCCAAATACTCATCTCGGGTCCTCCCGTTCCCCTCCACCCTGCCCTTACCTGCTGTCCCTTGGGTCCCGGCCTCCCGGGGACGCCGTGGGGTCCCGGCTTGCCCTAGGAGATGTGGCAGGGTGTCACACAGGATGACAAGGGACCAAGGGAAGGGAGGAAGAGAGCAAAACTCTTCACGCACCTTGAAGCCATCGTCGCCTTGCTGGCCCAGGTCGCCTGCGCTGCCCTTCTCGCCCTAGGAGTGTCAGGGAGAGCTTTGGTGGCAAAGAGGAGGGTAGAAACCCCCCCGGGACACCTGCCCGGGCGAGGGGCTCTGCCCCGGAGGGTGCGCATCGGGAACCCTGCTCTAGTTACTCCATCGGCGGCATTTCATCGGGTAGGCAATGGGGGTTTTGCTCGCTGCCTGACCCTGGCAGGAGATGCCTGCCTGGGGACATTTCCCAAAGCCAAATGTCTCCTGGCCTCCAGCAAGCGGCTGGAAATGGGGAATTCCCAGTTACAGCTGGCTGCAAAATTTCTGAAAGAAACCTCCATCCTTTTGATTTGGTAGAGTTAACTGTACCCGTACTGCTGGGGATGGAGCGTCTGCCTCCCCTGCTCAGCTGCAAAGGCAAAACTGGGAGTATTTTGTCCCAGACTAAAATATCATTCAAGAAAACCTCAGAAGTTCCCAGGAAACACTTTGAAAAAAACTAAAGAAAATTCCTTGTGTGCTGAAATCTGGTGGGGCAGGGGAAGAAACCCCAGCAGAGCAGCTGCCCGCAGCCTCCCCGCCGCCTGCTCTCCCAGGCTCTGGCCTTGCTGAACGCCCTGGACTTCAGCTTCTGCCATCGCTCGTGTAACTCGCCATAAATTTAAAGCTTTTTTTATTACCGGGGTTTCATTTTCCTGAAGGCTGTGAGCAACTACCCGCTGCCAGGGACTGCTTGTCACTCTTATTTACAGCCTTGCGGCTGACGGATGGGGCCACGAGGATGGGCTTGGCTTCTCGGGCCAAGGCTGGATCCATCAGCTCATCAGTAACGGCACAGAGGAGGCGTGTGCTGCTTCAGCATCGACGCCGAGAGCAGAGGATTAAAAGACTGTACGTGCTGCTGCTTGCAAGCCCAGGAGGATGGAGAGGCTGGCAAAGGACCTGGTTTTGGAGAAAGTCTAAAGGTCCCATCTCCCAGCAGCTGGGGACACAGTGGGCAACCCCCAAAGAAGGATGCTGCAGCGGTCAGGGTCGAAGAAGAGGGGAATAAGTGATTGCACCCAGCAAATTAAACGCCGGCTGTGCCGGGGGCTCAAGCGCCTGGTGCGTGTCACCTACCTCGTGTCCTTTTGGCCCGGGGTCTCCTTTCATGCCCTTCGGCCCTGGGATGCCCTAAGAGAGAAACGACGTGGCACCGCATCGCCCCGCAGCTGAGCTGCTCCCGTCGGCCCCCTGGTGAGGAGGGACCTCGCCACAGCTGAGGTCGTCGCAAGGATTCCGAGAGTTTCAGGCAGTTTTAGAGACCTTGAGGCATTTCTCCTCAAATCATTGATTTTTTTTTTTTCCTTTCAGGAGATCCCTCATTCCCCTCAGTAAACCCCATTAAAAACGCAGTTCAGGTCCCTTGGCTGGTTGCAGAACATCCTGGCTTGCTTTTGTGAAATTTCCAAAGCTGGGATTTTTATTTTAAATAGAAAAAAACCCAATTTCTAGTAATTAGAAAAAAAAAACAGTCATTTTTTTGGCTAATGCTGGCTGCTGCAGTGCAGGCAGTCCCTCCGGCCATGGCAGTTCTCCGGGAACACAGGCACGGCCCCGCTCGAGCCAGTCCTCTGCAAGCTCTCGGCACTGCCAGGCGTCGGATGCTTAACTGGGAAGGGAAGTATTTGGCCTCTAGAAAAACATATTGGAAATTATCTGACTGCGGGTGCACTGGTGGGACGCTAATTTGGGAGGAGAAGGCAAGATGAGATGGATGAACGAAGGATGGATGGATGAAACACCTAGAAACTTCACTCGTTTTAAATGTGTCTCTGCTTTGGTTGTTCGCAGAGCTGGGTTGCACGGTGGTACCTGGGGGAGCTAAACAGGGAGCATCGGCACCCCGAAACCTCCGAGCTAATACTCACATAGGGTCCTTGGGGGCCCTGGGGTCCTTCTGGCCCCTCGCCACCGGGGTTGCCCTGAAATGCAAAAGCGAGAGACCCTGGCTGTGGGCGCAGCGGTGCGGTGCGAGAGCAAGGCAGAAGCGATGCCCCGGTGCCTCCTGCAGGGAGAGCAGCCCATGGGGGCTGGGGTGTGGGAGCCCCCCCCTTGGGCTGGAAGGGACTGCGGACACAGACCCCTCCAGCTACGCGATACCCCTGTATTGACCCATCTTTTTCTAAGCCGGGGGCTCAGGCAGGTGAGAGCACCCCCGAGCTGCCAGGGTGCCAAAGCAGCCCTCGCCCCGGCGAGGCAAAGCCCACCTACCTTGGGTCCCCGGGGACCTCTCGGGGGCCGGTGGCCCGCCTTGCCTCGCTTGCCCTGGGAACAACAGATAAAAGACTCACGAGCAATCCAAGCCTGCTGAAGGCACCAAGCCGGCTGTCCCACGTCCCCCTCGCTGCCCCCCCAGGGATGCTGAGCCCCCAGCAAACTGGAACCCCTCTGCAAGACCTCCACGGGCTCTGAGCATCAACCCCATGCCTCCCACCACCCTCCATGGGGACAACGGTGCCATTTACCCGTCTGCCAGCTTCTCCGGGGACCCCTTCTTCCCCTTCACACCCCACATCGCCCTGGGGGAAGAAGAGATGGGAGATGTGGGTCACCAGCAGCCCGGCCACATCCCAGACTGGGGCTGGGGAAAAGGGGCTGCTGCCTGCGTGGAGATGGGGACAGAGCTCACCAGGCACGGTGGGACCCCGGGGATGGACACCAAGGCCACGGTGCAGAACTGGCCAGCAAGGGGAGGTCCCCTGTCCCCCCTAAGGGCTTTGGGAGCACCTCAGCCAGGATGGAGGCAGCCCTGTGGGGCTGGGGGGGCTGGGCTGGGGGGACCTGCCAGCCCCTCACCCAAAAACCAGCCAAGGCAGCCCAAGGGCATCTAAGGGCTCTGTGTTTGCCAGGCACCGACGCCTGGTTGCCTTTGCAGCGGGGAGAAATGGCCCCCCCTGGGGTGATTCCTCCCGGTTTCTCTCCACGGACCACAACGGGGTTGAGCAGCTCAGGCTCGGCCACCCCACGCCACCCCCACGTCCCCCTCGAGTGCCATCTGCAGAGGAGGATTTCGGAGGTACCTTTTCTCCTTTGCGACCTTTCTGCCCTTCAGGACCGGCTTGTCCTGGAGACCCCTAAATCCCAAAGGAGAAGGAAAACCCTCTGTAAGGATGCTCCACCAGGAATGTCCCCTCCCGGTCTCCCTCCCCGCTCTCGCCACAGTGTGCACAGGATGATGCTCTAAGCTGAAGTCTGCGTTTGGGATTTCTGCCCCTTTTCCTCAGCAGGCTGGGCAGAGTGGGGCCGCGGGAGACGCAGCCTGCATGGGAATTCACCGTAGAGGGAGATCCTGGTATCCCGCTACCCATTCCCGGGAGCGCCAGCACAGCCCCATCCCACTCCTCACCATTTGCCCCGGTTTTCCCGGCTTGCCCGGCTCCCCTTTCGCACCCGCCAGACCCTAGGAAGGAAAACAAAAATCAACCCAACTCCAAAAAATAAGCTCCAGGGTTATTCACCCAAATCCCAGGACAGGCTGTCAGAGTGGCACAGACCTGGGAGAGAAGCCGGAGGCGGGGAAGGGGGCCAGAGGAGCCCACTCACCTCGGTGCCACTCAGCCCCGTGGCTCCAGCTTCGCCCGGTGGCCCGAGAGGACCCTGAGTTCATTTGGGGACAAAACCCGAGGCTGGCATCAGCTCCAGGTTACCCGGGGGAAGGCAGGGGGGGAGTACGAAGCCACCCGCCTTGCCCTGGGCTCTGCACTGGGGTTGTTCCCCCCAGGGACCTCTGGTGCCAGAGCTGTGCC
Source organism: Phoenicopterus ruber ruber (assembly GCA_009819775.1). Taxonomy (NCBI): domain Eukaryota; kingdom Metazoa; phylum Chordata; class Aves; order Phoenicopteriformes; family Phoenicopteridae; genus Phoenicopterus; species Phoenicopterus ruber. The sequence goes on from CM020234.1 coordinate 10,404,238, forward strand.
GGGGAGGGCCACCCTGCGGGGATGTCCCCTGCCTGTCCCCGCGGCGGAGAGAGGAGTTACCTGCCGGCCCGGCTCCCCCTTGGCGCCCGCCGCCCCTCTGGCTCCTTCGCGCCCCGTGTAGCCCCGGAGCCCGGGGATGCCCGCCGGTCCCCGGGCACCCGCTGCGCCCTGCGGAGCACACAGAGGGGGCGGCCGCTCACAGCCCAGCCGAGCGGCCGCCCCTCGAGGGGCTTCAACTGCACCGAGCGACGGCTCTCACTGTCTGCTTTGCAAATCCCCCCAGAGTCGATTCCACATCCCGACTTCTCCCAGCAAAAGCAATCGCTCGAGTAAGGACACATCTTGCCCGGGCAGAGCAGCACCGCGAGGTGGGAGAACTGGGATGCAAATGGGATTTATCCTGCAGCTGAGTGCAGGGCATCGATAAAACACCTGCGGCTCTGCACACGTCAGGACCACGACCATAAAATGCATCTCGGGGCAGCGCAAGTGCTCCTGAGCACGGGGCGGTTCCTGGAGCTCTCTGACCTTACGGACACCCACGGATTCGCTCTGCGAAAGCAGAGGAGGGGGAAGCCAAATGCCCTGGACCCGCTTCAGGCAGACTCCGACAGCCAAGCGTTAATCGCACAACGGCCGCGGCGCTTTTGCACGGTTTTTAATAGCTGTATTATGGAGCTCTGGCTCTGGCTCTAGGGAAACCAAGAAAATGATGACTCAGTTACAAAGCCGTTGCAGGGCAGGACCCAGGAGACACGGCCCGGCACTCGGGCTGGCAGAGCTCGCTTTGCGGCCACCCCCGGGGTGACGCACAGCCCCGGCCCACGCAGGGACAGGCTCTGCGGCTCCATCGCAAGATGCCACCAACCCTCTTTCCCGGGGAAGTTTTGCAGGGGCAGGGCCGGTACTCACCGCTGGGCCGGGCTTGCCGCTCTCCCCCTTGACTCCATCATCTCCAGCGAGTCCCTGCGGTGACGTGGGGGATTTACAATAAGCCGTCACCACCATGTGCTTCGTGTTCAGGCCCTTTGCAAGTATTTTAAGCATCCTCTCCCTCGCACCACATTCAGCTGGCCAAGCATGTGCCCAGGCAGCACCCAGGCACTGCGCGGGAGTGAACATGACGCGACAGCAGGAATGGGTCTTCCACGAGGCATCCCTGGGTGCCAGACTGAAATGGTCTGATTTTTGGGGTGGGAACATGCAAGTACCTCCTGGGAGTCAGTGCCAAGATATGAGGCATTAAAAAAACCCTCCTCCCTCCTGAGCCCCCTGGCCTGGGCAGTTAAAGGGCAATAAATCCTTTGGCTTTGGTTTGTACTGGAAATAGTGAAGCACTGGGGAAGCCTTTGAGAGCTCCCGGCTCAACAAGATCCGAGGCATGAGTACCTCTAATCCAGTAGCCCCAGTGGGTCCGTCCACGCCTCGTGGCCCTGGATCTCCCTGGGGAAGAAGGGGAAACAGCTCTATCCCCGGCAAACCCCTTCCCTGCCTCGTTGACTTTGGATCTCAGGCAACAAGGCAGGGAGCGTCCCACAGCAGGTCCTCCAGGTCACCAGCCCGCCCAGGTCTGTCCCAGCTCCTCCACCACAGCCAGCCCCATCACGTTCCCCATCTGCCAGAGGCGGAAAGCAGAGACCAGAAAAAGGCATTTCACCCGGAGATGAAGGGTTGGAGCCGTCACCCCTCCGTACCTTCGCTCCCTCGGGACCATCGAACCCAGGAGGACCTCGGAGACCTGTCCCACCCTGTTCAGGGCACAAGCAAGAGAACCCCACTGATTCAACCCTGCCCAGTCCTCCCAGTCACACACACGTCCCCCCGCCCGCCACACCAGGTCCGTGATCAGCCGAAACGGGAGGGGGGACACGAGCTGACTTACAAACCGCCCTCTGGCTCCAGCAGGTCCCGCAGCTCCGGTGACACCGATCTGGCCCTGGGACAGAGCGGGAGACGTGCTCAGCGGGGTCCCGGCCCGGCCCGGGGGCAGGAGCCTGGAGTTGGGCTGGAGGCAGCATTAACCCAGACTGCCTGGCAAGTCCAAACTGTCCCTTTGAGCCAATAAGACCCAATTTTGGAGTCACAAGATATGAAATCCCCCAATTATGGAGATTTGTCAATTCCTAGTATTTTCTGCAGCGCCTGAAGCCCAAGGTTACTGGGGGGTGAGACCCACTCCTCAGCACCCAGCACCCCACGGCCAGCCCGCGGGGACGCCGGTAGCCCGGCGGGCTGAAGCAGCCCCTCTCTGTACTTGCCAGCAAACCTTCTTGGCCCTTCTCTCCTTTATGGCCTTTTTCTCCAATTTCCCCCGTCGCAGCTCCCGGGCCAGGTACTCCGGAAAGGCCCCTGGGGCCAGCGTCACCCTGCTCAGGGATGGAGACAGAGGTGTCACCGCAGAGAGGAAAAAGGAATAGCAATTAAATGAGCTTCTGCATGAAGATGACGTGTTGCACCCTCTCACTGGGTGCCACGGACCGGAGAAGTTCCCCCTAGGGTGCTCGGGAGAGGTGCTGATGCCAGGTCTGATGCCTGCATCTCCAGTGGTCCTCAGCCATGGGGACATCCCTGTCCCGCTTCTGCCCTCCCCACTCCAACCTGAGCAGCGGAGGCTGAGCAGGCTGCGGGTGTCCCCAAGGCGCTGCAAGGAGGGACAGAGTTAGAGGCACTCCTCACCTTCTGTCCCTGCGGCCCTGGCTCGCCCGGGTCTCCAGCATCGCCAGTGTCACCCTGCCCGGAGGGGAAATATCGGCATCAGATGCAGCGGCTGCTCCCCAGCCCTGTCCCAGGGGGGTTATAAACCGAGCTCTGACTTCCATGGGCTTCCCCACCCTCCTCCGGCCGGGATTTTGGTGCTGGGTAAGAGACGGCTCTGCAGGTTCGCCTGCACCAGGAGGTCAACGCAGCCGTGACCCACGCTAGCCCAAAAGCGAGTGAGGACAAACTGCCAAGCAGCAGCTCCCCAGCAAGGGGACCCCAAAGCATCAGCCCCCTCCTTCCGCGGGGCACCTCAGCCTGTCTGCAGCAAAGCCGTAGCACGGGCAGCTGTTCGGAGCCAGCGCACTGCGCGTGACACCCTTCCCGTCCCTGTCCCCATCCCCTGGCAGAGGACGCCGGCGGGCAGCAGTGCCCGCCGTGGTGTCAGCCAGCACACGTACCTCCTTTCCTTGCTCCCCGGGCCTCCCCGGCGGCCCCTCTGGCCCGGCGGCCCCTGGCTCTCCGGGGTACCCTCCAACACCCGGAGCTCCGCAGGTTCCTGCCTCTCCCTGGACAGGACAAAACCAACCAGGATTATTCTTGGCCAACTTTTCCAGCTGACCCTGGCTCTGCCCTCCATCATTTCTTGCCATGCAGCAGCCCAGTTTTCCTTGTACCAGGTACCCAAAAGCTTTGAGGGGACCTGGACCCCTCTGCCATGCCCAGCAACACAAATCCCCAGGCATAAGCATGCGGGGGGGGGTTAGGTGCCTGCCTGCCCCTGCAGCAGCGGGGCCAGGCGAGCCCAGCGCTATCCCCCGCCCCAGCACCCAGCGGGAACTGACCTGCTCGCCTTTGGGTCCCGGCTGACCCTCCGCTCCGGGCGGTCCCGGTGGTCCCTGGGGAGGAAACACACAGCCCGGCCCTAGCACAGGTCGCTTACCCCGCGTTGCACAAAGCCTTTGGCTCAGCTAACGCAGACACAGCTTTAACCTCCTGGTTTAGTTGAGGATCAGCAACCTCCTCCCCTCATCTCCCATCCCCGGGAAGGCACGCAGGGAGAGGCAGGCTGGAGCGGCCCCAGCCGCGGCAAGGACAGGGTTCCCCGCTGACGTACCTGCTCGCCATCCAGCCCGCTGACGCCAGCGTCCCCAGGATCTCCCACATCCCCCTGCCAGAGGACACACGGACATTAGGACAGGCAGCCGTGGTGGTCCCCCACGCGGGTCCTCTGCATGCCCCGCTGCCCCGGCCCCCGCAGGAGGGCTCGCAAGGCTCTTCTCCCCTGGCGCATCAGACACGTAAATCCCCGTGCCCCTGGCAAAGCCAGTGGCCAAACTGGGAGGTGTGCTGGCACCTACAGCCCAAGGGAGGCACTTTGGGCAAGCGGAGTGAGCCCAAGACTCACCTTCTCTGTCCTTACCTTCTCTCCTCTCCTCCCCGAAGGCCCTTCAGGTCCGTTTGGACCTTCCCGGCCCTGAAAACAAACAGTCTGTATCAGCAGCAAGGCATTGCGCTAACTCAGGAGGCCTTCGCAGCTCCCAAGCGGGGGTGGCGAGGGGCTGGGATGCCCCAGCGCACCACGTCCCCATGGGCAGAGAAACCACTCACAGCTTCTCAAGCCCCTTGCACCAGCTTCCCTTTGCCTTCCCTTCCTACAGGTGCTTTTGGGAGCTCCCTAAAAGTGTTGCACCAGCAAAATCTTGCACCCTGCCCTACCGGTGGAGGCAGGAGGTTGTGTTGGGTGTCGATCAAAGGAGCCACATCCGCACTCACCGGGTACCCAGGTGGGCCAGCAGCGCCAGTCACTCCGGGAGCTCCCGTTTCTCCTGCCGAGCCAGGCTTTCCAGGGACGCCATCCAGCCCCCGCATGCCAGGAACACCCTGCAAGGCCAAAAGGCCACTTAGGCACCCCGAAACGCAGCACAGGGTACAGCTCCAGGGAGGGAAATGCCGGTGGGATCCCCGTGCCTGAATCAGTTGGGTCACCACGGGCTCTGCAAGGCACCATCTGTGCCTGGCGGGTACCAGTGCCTCATCACCGCGGGTGCAGGAGGGCACTGCTGTCCCTGTACCCGACTTGTCACCACCCAGCTGCCCGCGCAGGGTTTGGGTCATTCTCCGACCCACAACCAGCCCGGGGAAGAAGCTGCCTCCAGAGTGGGCACCTCTCTTTCATCCCATGGGACATCACCCAACGTCAGCCTACAGAGCATCTCTGCAAGCTACAGCTCTCCCACTTACCGGCAGCCCTGGAAGCCCTCGAGGACCCGGGTCTCCCGCTCTGCCCTGAAACAAGAAGGGTGCTCAGCAGTGGGGTCATGGCCAGGAGGCACAGGGGACCCCGAGCAGCATGTGGCTTCCCTCGGACAAACCCCGCGTGCTCAAAGGTGTCCGTGCAGCGCCAGTCCAAAACCCAGCCGGCAACGAGCGGGACCAGGGTCCTGCCTGCTCCCCGCGGAGAGAGCAAACGGGTCCGGGATCCAGGCTGCTAACGCTATAGGCGGCACACGGTATGTATTGCAGAGTACTGCACATCCGCAGGGGACCGCAGCGGAGGGAGCGGAGCAAGCCAGGCACACGGGGAGCCCGGGGAGCCCTACCTGGGAGCCGGGAGCGCCTCGTGGACCGGGGGGACCTGGCAGGGCCTGGGGGAGGAGAGTGCCATCAGAGCCCCGCGCCGCAGCCCCCACGGCTCCCCTCTCCCCAGTTTAGCCCCTTGATGCCGACGACAAAGATTGCCCATTTTCCCAGCCCCAGCCCAGCAACGGCGACTTGCTCAGTGCTGCTCCGGGGGGGCTGGAGCTGCCCAGGGCGGCAGCAAACAGCACTCACCTTGGGACCAGCTTTTCCTGGAAATCCTGGTGGGCCTTGGGCTCCTCTTTCTCCCTGTTAGGTCGCAAGAAAGATTTCCTTTCCTCTGTATGTCTTAATGCAGTAACCTCTCAAGGATAAAACCCAAACAAAACCAGCTGCCTGGCATCTTATAACAAGCCGCAGGAGTTTGGGCAGACAAAGTGCTGGAGAACCGCTGGCTCACCCAACGTGGGAGCCAGCTCCAGCCATTCTCCTGCCACCCCCCTCCCAGGCACGGCTGATGGAGACCGTTCGCGGACACCACCCAAACCCATCCATTGGGTTCAACGGCGCAACCCAAATATGTTTCCAAAGCCTGGACTCCCACCCCCGCGCATCCCCTCACTGCTGTGCCGGATTTCCCAGCCCCACCTTCTCTCCCCTGCGCCCCGGCCTCCGCGGCTCGCCGGCAGGTCCCGGGTAGCCCTGGGGAGAGCATGGCGTTAGGAGGCAGGCGGGGCTGCCAGGGGCAGGCAGCACCGTACCCCCCTCCTCTGCAGGCAGGTCTATCACTCACGTAGGCACCGACGGGTCCTTGCGGCCCCTCCGAGCCAGGCTTCCCAGGCAGCCCCTGCCGGGCAAGACGAGGGCGTTAACGAACCTCCGCTCCCGGGATGCGGGCAGGCATCTTCCCGTCCTTGGTGTCCACGCCTGAACCCATGGGATCCCCCCCAGGTCTCCCCGTGGCTGCCAAGAGCCTCTCAGGGCTGTTCATCACCATCACTGCTCCGACCAGCCCCCCCAGCACACTCATGGGCCCCCCAAGCCCCAGCTCTCACCTTTGGGCCCAGGGAACCCAGGTCTCCATCAGGTCCAGGTTTTCCCAGAGACCCCTTTGGAAATATTTGGGGAGGAGGCGTCAGTCAAAAGGCTGAGATGAGACAAGCCCCACCGAGCCACCGCTGCTGCCTCTGTGCTCATGGACAGATGTCACTTCATCCAAACCAGGTTGTTGGGGACACTGTGCCACCGTGGTGGTGGCTCCTGCACGCCAGCACCCCACGGCTGGCTCTCTGGCAGGGCTGTCACCGGGGAAGGTGACGATACTTGCTCTCGGGGTCATCACCAAGCCCAGCTGAGAGCCGGCGCTCAGGGAGGAGCTCTTCCAGTTGCAGGAGCTGCTCTGGGTCTCCATCCCGGTGGGCAAGGGCAGGGGAGTGTCCTCCCTGAACCTGTACCATCCATTTCCACCCGGGATGGGGCAAACGCGTTGATCCCCTCCCAGGACCACGCAGCTATTCAGCCACCCGGGTGAGAAGGGTTTCCACGGGCTGCCGTCCCCCACGGAGACCCCACAAGGCTCGGGGAAGCTGCAAAGGTCCCTCAGGCAGGCTGGTTCCCTAGGGAAATGATTCTGCTCTTCCCTAGCCTCAGCTATCTCTGCCACTGAAGCTTTTTTATGCCTTTTCACAAAAAAAAAGATTCAGGTCCTACAGCTGCCCTGATCCCTGCCAGTTCCCAAGATGGGAAAGTCCCATATCCCCCACCAGCGGCACCAGCCCTGCTGACGTCCCACCCAAGAAAACGGAGAGTTCATGCAGAAGGAAGGGTTTTTCCTTACTACTGATCCAGGAGGTCCTGCGTGCCCGCGGGCCCCCTGCAAGCCGGCAAAACCCTGGTGGAAAGGGCCGAAGATGAGCGGTGGAGGGAAAGGAGAGAAGGCAAAGAAGGAGGGATGGAGAGGCTCTCCCTGGCAGTGCGTGGTCAGAGACCAGCCCAAAGCAGAGCCCAGCGCCCGGGGCCAGGCGCAGGCCCACGGCTCGGCCTCTCCAAGGCTTTCGGCTTCAAACCAGCTCTTTGGTTTCTCGTTGTTGCGGCACAGCGGCTGCGCGTGTACACGCACACAACGCCCACAGCTAACAGCAAACTCCGAGGCGCGTCTCTTTGACCCAGAGCAGAACATTTTTCATATTTTGTTATGAGAGAAGCGCCAGCTTTTTTTTTTTTTCTTTTGCATTTCAGAGCAAAAATAAACAAATATTAGAAATCCTGCAGATTTCTCAAGAAAACTTGCCGCCAGCCCAGGTCTTGCTGCTGGGCCTGTTTTGGATAGCAGCGCCAGGGATGAGATATCATTTTGCAACAGCCAGTTCTTAAATGCACTGCCCCGTTCCCTCTCCTTCACCCTTCATCAGGGCCACCCACCACCTGTGCCCCGTCCCATGGCCACGCTTTTGAGGCGCATCCCCAAGGGGAGAGAGCTGAGCAGAGGGAAGGACAGAAATCAGACAGCCGTGCAGCTCTACTCACCGGTGGTCCCCTCCTGCCCGGGCTGCCCATGATCCCTGGCGGACCCTGCAGGACAAGGTAAGCAATGATGAGGATGGGGAGGCAGAAGAAGCCTCTCCCAGTCCCACTGTACCAGCTCGTGCACATGGGATCAGTGATGGGCAGAGCCAGGCTGTCCCCAGGGGTGTCCCCGCACAGCTACGCTGCGCGGGGACACCCCTGGGGACAGCCTGGCTCTGCCCATCGCTGCGAGGTCCACCATGGTGTCAAGGGCTTGACCCACATGGCCATGGGGATGGTCGGGTTGGGAAGGCCCCCCGCGAACGGTCTCAGCTCCCCCTCTCGATACAACCCCCCACCCCAGCCCTCGCCCGCAGTCAAGTACAGAGTGTAGGATGGGAACCTGTGTACCAGGCTTTCCTTCTGTGCCTTCTGCTCCCGGGACGCCCCGCAAGCCCTGGAAGGAGAGTCTCGTCTCAGGAAAGGAGAGCCCCATGGCAGGGTGCCCCCACCAAGGGCTCCTCCAGCCCCAGAGCTCCCCTCCAGTATTAAAAGGTGGCAAACTGGCGGTGGCACGGGTCCCAGGGTGCTTGTCTTGTCTGTATCGAGCCCTGGGTTCGTTAGCGCATGGCTCATCCCCACCCAGCTCCTGCAGCTCCTCCCGGCTCCATCCCACCTTGGGATGCGGTTGCTGGGAAATAACATGAGTGTGGGAGGAAACTCGTTCCCACCGTGAACACCTCGACCGTGTTTTTTTCCCCTCTTGCCCCAGCTATTTATTCCTGGCTCCTTCACCAAACACGACTCTGAATAACAGAATTTTCTTAAAAAGTCGTTATTTCCTGAATTTTCTATGCTCGGGGTAAGAGGGAAGTTGTGGTGTTGGGCAGGTGGTTTGTCAAAACACTTCATGCAACGTGCAAAAGCCCGAGCTGCTCGTCTCCAACTTATCCTGTGCAAATCCCCAAGCAGAACCCGATCCCCCGATCCGGCCGCATCCCGGGATGCTGCTCCCCGAGAGCTGGCTTCCCTGTCCCAGCGCTGACGGCACCAGCATGGGGACGTGGGTCATCTGCTACTTACAGGCAGCCCAGGGACTCCGACCAGCCCGCGCTGACCCACGCGGCCCTGGAAAACAGCAGGCGTTAAGAAAAGCACCCTTCTACCAGCAATAAAGCTGCAGATTTGGAGGCAAAGCTGGTGCCTGAAGATGCCATGGCTTGGCCCCGGCACATCTCAAGCCACCCAACGAGGGGTCTCCAGGGTTGTTTCAATCTCCCACGGCCAAAGATGCTCCAAGATTCAGCTACAAGTACCAGCACCCCGTTAGTTACCCGGGCTCCCCGCGGTCCTGGGGTTCCCTTCGGGCCATCAGGTCCTCGGCCTCCCTAAAACTCACACAAAGGGAAACGCAGTCATTTTAGGGGACCCTGCAGGTCTCCCCCAGCCCCTCCACCCTGGTGAGCGCCAAGGGGACTCATCCAGCCGCCACCGCAGGTCGGTGCGTGGCTGCAGCGGGTGCAGGGATGCCGCGCACGGGGTGGGGGGGCCAAGGGGCTGGGGACCCTCCCTGGCGGGGGGCAGCACGATGCTGTCTCCCCTGGGTGCTGGGACCCACACTGGAGGTCACGGGGAGGGTGGCCGCATCCCCGCCCTCCGCGCAAGGACGAGAGCAGCCCACGGGGAACCAGGGGACGCAATCGACTGACCTTGGGTCCCTCGCTGCTGTTCAGCCCCGACGGGCCGATCTGGCCTTCCTCCCCCTGCCAGGAGAGAGGAGAGGAGTCGGCCAGAGCAACGGCGGCCTCGGATCCTCTGCCTGCTCCCCCAGCCACGGCAGCCACTGTGCCCCCGCCTCGCGTAGGGGACAAACGCAGGGAGCATGGCCAGAGGTGACATTAATTAAATGGCAACGTGACCTGGGGCACCAGCCAAGCTTTGGGGTGGGGATGGGGGACATCCCCCATCCCCCAGAATTATAAAATTGGCCAGAGAAAAAAAACTCGAGAGGTTCCGTGCTGGCCCAAAGCAGCACAGCTGAATATTTTTGTTTCCTGCTGATCAAATTAAAGGCAATTCAAAGGACGGGTGTGCCAAGGCTCCTGCCTGCCCGGTCACAGCCCCAGCGCGGCAGGCACAGCCCGGACCCCAGCTCCAGCCCGATGCTGTGAGGGCAGCGCTGCCCGGCCGGGTGGAAAAGGCACAGTCTGGCAGGGAGAGGAGTCGTGCTGCGTCTCCATCTCTTGGGGAGGTGGGAGGATTCATTCCTCATCCTGAGGAGCGAATGTGAGAGCAGATCCAGGCAGGCATCCCAAAAGCCCTCCAAGCGGGAGGGCATCACACGCAGGGGGATGCTGCAGACCAGAAAGGTGGGTGGGAAAATGTAATCCCCCCCATCTCCTCCTGAGAAGCTGGAAACCACTAGAGATAGACAGACAGCCTGGCTTCAGTCCCCAGGTAGAAATACTGATCCGCAGCTGGGTTTGTCCATCCTGACAGCTCACTCGGAGCACATGCCGCAGGAAAAAGCACTCTAAAAATTGCGCCTTGCTTCTGCGGCTCCTTGCGCGCTGCTGTGCCCGGCTCTCGGGAGGGTCGGGCCCAGGCAGCGTAGCTGCGGAGACGCAGGGAAGCGGGCTGGGCAACGGCAGCCCTCCGGAGCTGCCAGCACAGGCTCCAGGAGGCAGAGACGAGCACCAGTTCCAGAGAGCGATGTGGAGCCCTGTGCTCTCAAAATACCCGCCAAGGGTGCTGACCTGGAGCAGGGACTCAGCGGGAACCCTGAAGAGATGCTCGGGCTGGGGAGGGCTGCCCTCGGACCCGCTGGCAAACCCCTGCCCGGAGCTGCCCTCTCCTCGCGCCGCTGAGCCCCCCACCCAGCTCCCGTTGGGTCACCGGTGGGGGCAGAGCCGGAGGGGTCGGGAGCAGCCGGGTCAGAGCTCCGCTGGTGCCGGGTTGCTGCGGGCACCTGCGACCCCGCGGAGGGAGGCTTGAGCAAAGCTCCCGCGGCCGAGCGGGGGTCAGCGGTGCCCGAGCAGCGAGGAGGGAGATGCCGCTATACGGCTCCCCACCGCCCCAACGAGCGTGGAAATACCAGTACTGCCAGGTGGGCTTTCGGCTGGGGAGAGCCCAGTGCCTTCAGCCCCTGGGAGGAGGAAGAGGGCGGTGAGATGCCCAGGACGCTGGAGGGGAGCCAGGATTAGGCAGTGGGAGAGAGCAACACTGCAACGCGTGGCTCTGGGGCAGGCAGCGAGGCACAGCGCCCATCGCCGGGGCTCAGGAGCAGGCAGGAGTGCTCACTCCGGGCAGGGTCGGGGCAAGGCAGCACTGCCCACACTGCCTGCATCCCTCAGGGCTGTCCCTTCCCCACACCACCCACCCCACGGCGTGACACCGGGCGTGTGCGTGTCCCACCACGCGACACCCCGGACCAGCCGCGGCACTTACATCTGGTCCCCGGGGCCCCGCCGCTCCTCGGGGGCCAGGAAAGCCCTGCAAGCCGCCCTGGCCCCGAATCCCCGGGGGCCCTTCAGCTCCTTGTGCTCCCCTTGGACCCTAGGAGGAACAAGACGCCGCACGTCACAGCAGAGCTTGCAGACCCCCGCGTCTCGCATGAGCGGCAAACAGGAGGGACAGCTGGTGCCTGGGGCTCCCCCCGCCGCGGGCAGGAACCCCCCAGAGAGCCCATCTCTTGCTGCCCCATCTCTCTGCACCCCCAGCCTTTGGCGTGAGGCCACGCTGGGTGAACACCCCACGACCCTCCTCCGAGAGCATCCCTGCGGCACCAACAACGCGGCAGCGTAATGTTTTTAAACAGGCAAAGCAAGACAGAGCGGGGCAGGATGGATCGGGGCGGCAGCGCGGTTGGGTTGAGCACAGCCTGAGCTGGCCAGCTCTCACCGTCCCCGAAAGCAAATGCCCCTGGGTCCCTGGACATCCACGGAAACTCATCCACCGGCTGGAAAATAGCACATTTGAACAACAAAAGAGGAAGCAGCCCGAGGAATCCCCCACCAGCCTGGGTAGGTGGTACCTTGTCTCCTTTGGCTCCCAGGTCTCCCTTGGCTCCACTCGGACCTCGACAGCCCTGCAAGAGCAACAGAGGTGGAGGGTCCCCTCAGGAAACTGCGTTACACCATTCCTCGCAACAAAAGCATGCTGCGATCTGATTTTGGCATCAAAGAAAGTCAGTTTTGCCCATTTAGACCAGGGCTTTGCTCCCCATGGGCCTTTGGGAAGCTGGGAGCGGTATGTGCCGGATCTGCTCCGCACGGCAGAGGGGCTCCAGAGCTTCTGGGGTCATTCACCACCAAACCGTTGGTGCCCCCAGCACCCCACGACAATCCCACCAATCCCGATGTCAGCACGATGACGTAGCACCTTGTCTCATACTGTGTCCCTTAACACACGCTAAAGCACCCCCACTTCCCTTGCTGCCTCCCCAAAGCAGACGATATCTCAGGACAGGCTGTCGTGTCTGAAAGCTCCCCTTACAGCAAGGAAAGCCCAACTGCAGCTCTGCCTTCCCAAACGACCGCATGTGCCGCCTATTCAAACATCAAGTCCAACACAGGCAAAGAACGTGAAGCTGGTGCTTTGGGCTGCTCTGACACGGCTGCCCTGCATCCCAAGCCAGGCATGGCGTGGGTGCCATCACTCACCCGCTCTCCTGGGGTGCCTTTGGAACCTGGCAGGCCGATAAACCCCTTCAGAGGGAGACACAAGAGGTAAGTTAAAAAAAAAATAACCACAAAGAAAATATTGCGTGCATTCCTGGAGGCTAACAACCCTCCCGTGCTACTGGGGCAGGAAGATTGCTGATAAATGGGAGACACCAGTTCAGCTCTGCAGAGTTGCTGCTGCTGAGGCCACGGTGGGAATTCGCTCCCCAACAGGGACCAGGGGATGTATAAGCCCTCCCCAGGCTACCCCCACCCACACAGCAGCCCCCAGACATGAGGGCAAGGTCCTTGCTAGCCTCCAAAATGCACCGCCCGCCTCCCACCCCGCATCCCTCGTCCCTCTTGCAAGCACCAGTTTCAGCTCCGTATATCGGGGTTTCAGCCCGTGAGAAGCAAACGCCCCGAGGGCCATGCTCGGCTGCGATGCCACGCGTCAGGCAGGAGGAAGGCAGGCAGTCTGGCCTCGTTACCCTTTGGAAAGGGCAGCTCAGCACCCAAACAAACCCCTTGGGAAAAGGGGTGCATCTAATTGTGCACCAGGGAAGGGATAGGCAGGGCTGGGGCATCTGGAAAATGCATAGGAAAAAAGGAACACCAAGGTCCCTGCAAACAGCAGAGTCAGAGGAGCTTTGGCGAAGTTTGGAGAGGAGGAGTGTGGCCGTAGGGACGTGGCCGTCATCCCCACCAGCCTTGTGCCACAAACATGCGGGAGGCTGGGGGTGGCAGGGGGGAGCAGGGCATTCCCTCATGGGGCTTTGTGGTGCTGCCAGGGGGAGGACAAGGGCACCCTACACCCGGCCCGCTCCCATGGACTTACCGCAGGGCCCTCCTGTCCCAGCTGTCCCTCGGCCCGGGGACACCGTCTGTGCCCTGCAAGAGGAGTGCAGGATCAGCCGTGCCACTGGGCAGAGCGCGCCAGCCCCACCGCGACCCCTCCCCGGGGCTGCCAGGGACCTCCAGGCTGCATTCGTGGGGTCTGCTGCCAGCGCTGCCCCCCTCTCCCTCCGAAAAGCCCTCAGCCGGGTGTCATCCCCACCGAGGTCAAAGCGAGCCAGCAAGAAGCTCTACGGTGTCTCCTTTGGGGCCAGCAGGTCCCTCCATCCCAGCTGGACCCTGGGGAAAGCAAGGCGTGGGGAGGTTTGGGAGAAGAGGGATGCTGCTCCCTGTCCCGCTCTGCGGATGAGCGCCCCAGCCCCGAGGACCCCCGGGAGCTGCCGGCACACCCTGGCACCGCTTCCCCGTCAGCTCCCCCTTCCCTTCGCCCCCCACCTGCACGTCCGCCCGAGCGGGGGCTGCAGCCAGCGCCTGCCCACGGGACACGGCCCTTCCCACCCACCCACCCACGTCCCACCCTCTCCTGGGTGGCCATAAGATCCACCGGGTCGAGGACTTCGCGCTGCTTGCCAAGCACATGGGGACAAGTCCCAGCAGCTCCTTCGTCGCTCCGGCAAGTGCGTGGAGGGGGGACCCTGCACCTCGGGGACATGGTGGGCCCCGAGCCAGGACAGCACCCGCTTACCTGCGTGCCCCTGGGGCCGGGGGGGCCGCGTCTCCCCTGCAAACCCTGCGGTCCCTGCAAAGCAGCAAGGGACGAGGAGCTGCTGTTAGAATCAAATCCCTGCACACGTCATGCAAAGCCGGTGGTGCAAAACCTTTCCTGGGAAATACCGCACTGCTGAGCTCCAGGGGACCCCCCGGGGACCCCCCATTGCTGCGAGGGGGACCAGAAGGGATTCCCACCCCCCATCTCAGCCTCTTTGCGGATTTTGGGGTGGGTTCAGGTCACAGCCCAGCTGGAAGAGATCCCTCCAGGCTGGGTGACCCTTGGGACACCCTCCCCATCCCGGCACCCCCACCAAGCTGTCCCAAGACACCCCGTCACGGCGAGGTTTGCTCATCCCTCCGTGCAGGCACATACCGACGTACCTTGGGGCCCCGGGGGCCGGGCAAACCAGGAGGACCCATTTCTCCCTGGGGAGAGAGCAGGGAAGGGACGGGGTGAGCGCAGCGGCTGGAGAATCCCAAATAGCAAAGGGGGGACGTGGGGGCAGACCCACCTGAGAGCCATTGACACCCTGGCACCCGACCGTTCCCGGCTGGCCCGGCTCCCCCCTGCAACGCGAGAGCGCGCTCAGCCCTGCAGCTACGTGCACCATGCGGGAAGCGATGGGATGGGGCCCCCCAGGCATCTCCCACGGCGGCAGAGGCAGCCCCGGGCTAAGCTGGGGGGGGCTTTACTGGTGTGCGTGAGTTTTAACACCATTTGTCCTTTTGCAGTTCCCCCCCCCTGCTGCCAGGAGGCCGACTTTTTAAGCAGACGCATCTTTTTCAGGTGCAGATCAGCACGAGGGATGAAGCTGGGCAGGACAGCACGGCCCGTCCTGCCACGGTGGTCCTGCCCCGCTCTCGCTGTGAGCCACATGCAGCAGCTCCCCCAGCCCAGCCCCCCCAGTTTGAACCAAAAAGCCGTGACTTACCACAGGGCCGGCAGGGCCCGGGGGACCCACTGAGCCACCTTCTCCCTGGAGCAGGAAGGAAAGGATGCCATTTTTCTAGCCTGTTCTGCTTTCTTTCCTTTTAGTCTTCACATCCCAAATTCCCTTTTTCTTTGCATCAGCCACTTGACATCCCTTCAAATTGCTACCTGACCAGCCCCTGGCTCCCCCACTCCTTTCGTATTGGAAGGTGCTTCCATTCGCCACCACCAAACCACTTCAATTTTCCTTTTAAATCCTCTGCAAACCCTGCCCTGGCTGAGATGCCTCCCAAAGACGTGGCAGCAGTGAAGCCACCGGCACGCTGAGAGCAGCACGGAAAAACCCCGGTGCTGTCAGCCTGGGATTCATCTCAGCTGAAGGTGGTCACCTAAAATAAACCGCGATGCAGTGTGCTCTGCAAAGACTCATCGCTCTTCATCGCCAGCCAGGAGAAGGAGCTGGGATGCAAATGTCCACGTGGGAGATGTTGGAGGTGAGGGGAGGCTCCCGCAGCCGACGTGCAGAGGGACAACGTGCCTGGTTGCTCCAGGGCAATTCCCCCATTAATAAAAGCCACCTCCAGGACAAAGACACCAGTGCAAAAATATCATGAAGATGTAGTTTGGGTCCATTTTTCAGGAAAAAAAAAGTGAAATAAGGATTTTGTAAGAGTGAACCACAAAGTGGTGCCAGTGACCTGCAAAGCCCGAGCCCTCCCTCCTGGGACCCATCCTTGCAGTGGGGAGCAGCAGGCTCCTGGGGCCACGGTGCTGCTCAGCGCCTCTTCGGGGAGGGCTGGGTACACAGAGAAAGCAAAGCCACTCACCTCCAGCCCCATGGGGCCCTGGAAGCCCGTCGCACCCTTCAGACCCAACATCCCCTGGGAGAGAAGCCGGGAGCGGGGTGTCAGCAAGATGCCCACCCTGAGGTGCCCACCCCGAGGTGGCACCTGCCTTTGTTCCACCCCTTGCAGGAGGGTCAGGGAGAACACAGAGACCATGAGGGCTTTGCCCAAAGCCGGGAGAACATGGGCTGGAGCCAGGGATAGAGCTTGGGGCCGTCATGGAGAAGCAAAGGGGTCGGCCCAAGATAGAGGATGGAGGGAAGGAGCAATCACAAGACACCCCGGGCTTCCCCATGAACTCACGTGAAGGCCAGCAGGACCTGGCAAGCCGTTTTCTCCCTTCACCCCCTGGAAAAGCCAAGAGCAGCCTGAGCGATGGAGGAGAGCATGACCTGGGGCCGGGGGGCCGTGGCGGGGAAGGAGCAACCCCCTGCCCGACCCAGGCAGGGCTGCGAAGAGCAAGGACAGACACCCTCACCTTCGCTCCCTTCTCTCCTTTCTCCCCAACCGGTCCAGGGTCACCCAAGAAACCCTGAAATAGCAACAACAAGGACATGTGAGCCCCAGCTGGACCATCAGGAGCTAAACCGCGGCTGCTGTGCCCCAAAGGACTGTCGGTGTGGTGCAGGGGGATGGGGACCCTTGAGCTTGTGCTAAACGAGGCAGCCCCAAAAGAAAAGCCTGGCTGCTTGCCCCCGGCACGGTGCCGCCCTGCTGTGACTACTCCGCTCCCGTGTCCCAGGCGAGGGGTACGCCACGCCGTGTGCCACGGTGACGCGGAGGTGTCCCAGCGCCCGCAGGGCTGGGACGGGGCTCTCTGCGGCAGTGCTGCACCGGGTGGCACGGCCGTGCCCGTCGCCTCTGCCTTGGAGGACGCCACGGTGCCCTGAGCTGCACGCAGCCGCAGCGGGGAGGAAAAACAGCTTCACGGGCCCGTGCAAGCAGTGCAAAGCTTCACGCGCCCGCAGCTGCCGAGTGCTCAAGCACAGAGGTCAAGCCCAAGGGCAAGAGATTCTTTGTCTGGATGCTGGGATGATGCTCGCAGGCAAGAGGGCACTAAGTATAGGCCAGAAAAGATGTATGATAAACCACATGGGATTGCTGTTTCAGAAAGAAGAAACTGGGTTTCAAACACCAGACCTCAGAGGAGCTCAGCGCCAAATCTCTTGAGCAGTTCTAAACATTTTGACTTAAAAAGACTTGGAGGGGGAAGCGACAGAAACCACTAGTATTTGCTTTTTATGGACGTTTTCTATCCTGGCTGACCAGCCGCTGGAATGGCCCGGAGAGGAGCCGCGGCAACATGCCCTCGCAGCCCCTGCCGCCCCGGGCTGGGGCAGCTCGGAGCACAGGGCACGGGCGGAGGCTGAGCGGGCACAGCGGCGAGCGCGGCCGCCAGCCGGGTCCCCCACAGCAGGACAGTGGCAACAGGGCACCCCATGCCACACTGCCACACCAGGCTGGCACACGTGTGCCCGCAGGCTGGGGGGGGGATGTGGGTACCGGGCACTGCTGGTGCTGGTACCAGTGAAACCAGTAATGAAAAGCTCTTATTGCTTGGCATTAAGTGTACGTGCTGGGGCTGGCACCGAATTGTGCCCGCGGCAGAGCAAGCGGAAGCCATCTTACCTCTTCTCCCTTCTCGCCAGCCAGTCCCCGGTCCCCTCGGAAGCCCTGCCAGTCCCTGGGGAGAGGGAGGAAGGAGCAGAGCGGGTGCTGAGGGGCTGCCCAGCGCCTCCCACCCGTGCCCAGCCCCAGCCCCGCTCCCCCCTCCCCACTGCGCTGGCAGCAGCCACCTCCTGCCCACGGCCGCCCCGCTGCAGACTCCCAGGGGGCTGCTGAGAGCCCCAAACCTCTCAGCGAGGTCCAGTCCCCGTCACTGTCCTCCACAAGCCCCCTGAGAAAGCTTCCAGCCCGAGCGCATCGCCCCTGTTCCCCAGGGATTGCTGCCAGGGGTCTGGATAAGGGCAGGGACCGTCACACCGCCCAGTGACCAGCTTCATAGCTTGAACGCTACCCAGGCACGCCAGAATTGCTCTCGCGTCTTTCTTCCCCCTCCCAGTTATTTTCTCCTGTAAAAGCCACCGGAGGATCGGATGCAGAAGAGCAGCCCAGCCCTCGTGCTCAGGCCCACCACACCGCAGGATCTGCAGCGCTCGGGTTATCCCAGCTGCACCTTAACGCACACGTGTGATGTTTTACGGCCCTTTTTTTTTTGGAAATATGAAGTTTGAGGCGCTAATCAGGACTGCCTGGGTTTGCAGGCTTAGGAGGAATATTTTAGTTAAAGGAGGGAAGTGAACGTTAAGAGCAGCAGCATTAGGAGCCCCTTGTCTCCTGCCCGGGGCTTGGGGCTGCAGCTTCCCCGCCCCGACACTGGCCGTGCCGTGGCCCTGCCTGCTTGCCCGCGGCTCACCTGCTCTCCCGGCAGCCCCCACGGCCCAGGTTTGCCATCCAGGCCAGGAAGCCATCGGAGCCGGGGTAACCTGCACGTCCTGGCAAGCCCTGGAGCCCGGGTTCACCCTGGGGAGAAAAAAGCCAAGCATGGGAAATTAAAAAAATCCGCATCCTTCTGAGATCGATAAATTAAACGCTGAGCTCTGCCTGCCTCGCGCTTTCGCAGCAACGTCTGCTGAACACCAAGTCTCTCGCAAGGAGACGGGGAGGGCTGGCAGGGGGAGAAGCTTTGTGCATCCAGGCGCTTGCAAGCGTGGGCACACGGGTCTGCCCAGGCTCTCCAACTGAAAACCGCGGGAGTCGCGACCAGCGGCCGTTGCAGCAAGGAACAAAGCGGAAGGCAGGGAAGAAGCAACGCATTAGGAGAAGGTCAAGCGAAGCCCTCTGCATCTGCTTCTCAGCTCTGGGGCTTCTGCTCGAAGCCATTTCTGATCCTTTCCCACACGCCAGAGCCTGAGCAGATCCTCTGGATGGGGCATCACCAGCTAAAGCTTAGGGCAGCTTTTTTTTACCTCTTAGCTCACTGGCAATTCTGAATTAAGGCAGGATAAAGAGCAGTCTGGTACAAAGAGAAGACGTTTCCCTTCAAATCACTTCGATTGTTTGGATTTCTCAAAAATTTTGGAACATTTTGTCAAGTCCAAAAAAATGGACTTTGTTTTGGTTTGTAAAGTCAGAGTTTGAAGGAAGGGCAGAAAGGCACAGCTGCTTCGGTTACTTCTCAAGTGAAGAATCTGGTTGCGAAAATATAAGCGCTTGGTTTGGGGAGGTTTGCCTTTCCGGCTCCCTCCCCGAGACCTTCGGGATCGCACACCCAGCCGCACACAGCCCCCGTACTCGGCAGTGCCCATGGGCACCCAGCCAAGAGCCAGCATTTTGCCGCATTCCGCTTGTAGTCCCAGCTTCGGGGAATATTTATTGTTATTTGCATTTTGCAAGAGAGAGACCTGGGTGCGACGCCGCTCCCAGCCACGCTCTGCGGCGGGCGAGCCCGAGCAGATGGGGCCAAGGGCCTAAACAGGACCGTGGGCAAACCCAACCCAACCGTGTGCTCAGGGGCTGACACGGTTGGATGAAATCCCTCCTCCTCTTCCTCGCCCCCGCTGCCATCCGATCAGCCTCGCCTGGGCAGGGAACGGAGACCGGCTGGAGCCTGAGCGGCATCGAAGACCTTTGGGGCCAAGGGCTGGTAGAAACGTGAACCTTAACCAAAACCACCCCAGACTGGGTCAAGAGCCGAGCCCGCAGCCGAGGTGAGTTTCCCCGCTGGAAACCTGCCTCGCAAAGCTCTGGATGATGCCAAAGCAGGAGCAGGCCTGCAGGGCGCCGGGACAGGGTGCAGATGGACTGCCGTGGGGGGAAAAATGCTCCTTTCCATTTCTGTCCTAATCCCCCCGAACCGCTGACCTCCCCTCACAGATCCTGTTTATGTGAAGACGCAGAATAACTTTGGCACCCTTTGATTAAACTACGCAGACAGACTCCAGTGTTTACACTCGACCGGCTTCGCACAGTCAGTGACGCCTTCCAGATGTTGGCAGCTGGTAAAACACTATCCCTGGGGCGCATCCCCGCCGCAGGGAAGCGGGGCCGGGGTGACAGGACACCTGGCAGCAGGACGTGTGATGGAGAGCAGACACACAGAGCCTGACGGCGGAGCTGCGCGTCTCGCCCAAGATATCGACTCTAACTCGTACCATGAACTCAAAGGTTCAACACAGCTGCCAGGAACAGCCCATATCCCGCTCACCAGCCCGTCCAAATCCTCCTTCGGCATCGATCCACGGAAGCCCGGCCTCTCCTTGGATCCTCTTCTCAAGGCAGAGGAAAAGCCACCCCAGTTTTGGAGAGGAAGACACGATGACAAAGAAGATGGCAGGAGGGAAGGCAGGTCGTTGCTGAGAAGGAGCCGAGGGGACCGCAGCGCTGTGGTTGAGGTCGTTGGGGTGATGCTAGGCAGGACGGGGGACACTGGAGGGCTGAGGAAGGCGATTGCTCCAGTAGATGGGTGAGCGGGGAGATGAGGAGCAGCAGGGATGGGCGCTGCTGTCCCTCTGGAGCAGCCCAGCAGCAACCAGGACAAACGAGCAAGAGGCAGGGGGGTGCTGGGGGACACCTGCACATCGGCTCTGTTGAGAGGGACAAGATTTGGGATGCACCAGCTCTTCCCACGAGGGCTTGGTACCAGCGAGGACGGGTGGGAGAGCGGGGGGAAAGCTCCAGTGATGCTGGGAGACTGGGACATCTGCTCTCCTTTCCTTTTACCCACGAATCCCATGTGCTCGCTTGGTCCCGGGGGAGGCGGCCAGGTCCCACGAGGGCACGCCACACAGCAGCTCCCATCACGGAGCACGGGCACAGCTCGCCCATCCCTTTGGCCAGAGCCGCGGGGAAGGAGGTGGGTGGTTTCCAGAAGGTGACAAAAGGACAGAGCACTTTTGGGACAACCGTGCCAAGCTTGCGTCCACCTGCCTGGGAGGGCATCGGGTGACACGCGGCAGAGTCCAGCACCCAAAGGGACAGCGCTGAGCAGTCGTCGTGCCCGTGCACCCACTGCAGTGGGGTGCTGCAAAACAGGGCAAGAGAAGCATCCAGCTCTGGAGCCCCCAACACAAGAAGGACATGGACCTGCTGGAGCGGGGCCAGAGGAGGCCACGGAGATGATCCGAGGGCTGGAGCCCCTCTGCTATGGAGACAGGCTGAGAGAGTTGGGGTTGTTCAGCCTGGAGAAGAGAAGGCTCCGGGGAGACCTTCCAGCAGCCTTCCAGTACCTAAAGGGGCTTATAGGAAAGATGGGGACAGACTTTTTAGCAGGGCCAGTTGTGATAGAACAAGGGGGGATGGTTTTAAACTAAAAGAGGGGAGATTTAGACTAGACATAAGGAAGAACTTTTTCACAGTGAGGGTGGTGAAGCCCTGGCACAGGTTGCCCAGAGAGGTGGGAGATGCCCCGTCCCTGGAAACATTCCAGGTCAGGCTGGACGGGGCTCTGGGCAACCTGATCTAGTTGAGGATGTCCCTGCCCATGGCAGGGGGTTGGACTAGATGGGCTTGAAAGGTCCCTTCCAACCCAAACTGTTCTGTGATTCTGGATTCTATGATTCTAAGCCGCAGCATGGACCCGGTCAGGTGAAGGAGCCTGCTGTGGAGAGCCAGCCCTACCAGCCACAGCAAGGTCCCCAGAGAGGGGACCGGGGCATCACCTCCCACGGCCCTTCAAACCACACATGTCCTTGCAGAGGGCCCAAACCAGCAGCAAACCTGACTGTTACGCTTCTCCCTCACCCAGCGCTCCAGGGTTTGAGCCAAGAGGAGCAGGGTCTCCGAGGGTCCCCAGGAGGAGACTCAGCCTCTCCAAACCGGGCTCTCCCCACGGCCAAGCCCCCCAGCCCCTAACCGCCCTGCAGCCGGGCGTCCCCGCCAGCACCCCCACTCACCGTGTACCCCCGCTGGCCTTTCTCGCCCGGCTCCCCCGGATCTCCGCAGGGTCCCTGCGCACAAAGAGGGATGGAGTGAATAAACGTGTCCCTGTGCCCCGGGCGCTGAGGGCAGCCCGAGCCCGGCAGAGGCTGGCACCGGGAGGCCAACGAGCAACGCCCAGAGGCCGCCTTGGGAAGGGCAGGGCGGGAGGATTCGCGCCCAAAGCTTGGCATCCCACCACCCTGCCCGCCTTCGCGGGGTCGGCGGCCAGCGCGGGGGGAACGCGGGGGCAGCACAAGGAACCCAGTATCCCGGGAAGATAAACCAGCACTGTTCAGCTGGCG
This sequence comes from Phoenicopterus ruber ruber, assembly GCA_009819775.1. Classification (NCBI taxonomy): domain Eukaryota; kingdom Metazoa; phylum Chordata; class Aves; order Phoenicopteriformes; family Phoenicopteridae; genus Phoenicopterus; species Phoenicopterus ruber. The sequence continues at coordinate 10,426,244 of CM020234.1, forward strand.
GAGAGAGGGGCAGGGGCCGCGTTTGCCAGCAAAACCCAGGGAGTTAGATATCAAACAGCACCCGGGTTTGGGTGGGAAGCAGACAAGGCTGCTTTGAAACCCAATCCCAAGGCCCTTAATTACAGCACGCCAGAAGGCACCGGGCAGCAGACGCTTTTGGGGCAGCCCAAGCAGCTGGAGACGGCCACTCTGCGAGCTGCCCCGGGGCCAGGCAGCACCCACCACGGAGGGGACACCGGGGCTCTTCTCACTTACAGGTGCTCCTGTTTTCCCTGGATGTCCTGGGGGCCCGGGGGCTCCGGGTTTTCTCTGAATTCCAAAGAGAAACATGGGTAAAATAGATCTCACTGCCAAAGTGCTTGGAGAGAGGAAAAGCCAGCTGACCAAGGCGAGGAAAAACCGAACCACAGAAAGTTACTTAACGGCGATACTCACCGGCCAGCCTGCGTGCAGAAGCTGGTAAAACGATGATTGCTGCAAGAAGAATGGGAAAAAAAAGCAAAATGTCAAAAAAAACAACAAACAAAAATCCCAAGTCCCTTTTGCTGGCTTCAAGTCTTTTTCCTGTTGCTTGAGAAGACACAGCAATGACCCAGTCCTCTAATTCTTTTTTTTTTTTCTTTTTATTAATACTATGTGTACGTAAGTCACAGGAGAAGGCTTAATCTGAGGACAACGTGTAGGAGAGCAGGAACTACTGGCCTCATTAGCGAATTAAGACAGGGAGCCCACTTCTTCTGAAGCAGCTGAAATTCACCTCCCCCGTGGATGCCCCTAGCAGCCTTGGGTCACCAGAAATGTTCTGCATTGCCAGAGGTCAGAAACGTGTTGCTGGTGAGCGCAGGTACCATCGTATTTTGCCCAGGTTGGACTAAAACCAGCTGTTTTGACACTGCAGTTTGCCCCAGGGGGGAAACCTCATCCCGCCCAGCCCCATCCAAAGCCCCAGATGAGGAGATGTCCAGGCGGCAGTCGTGGCCGGCAGGCCTTTCTCCTCGCTGCTCCGAGCAGCCAAGTCTTTCACGCACCTCAGTTTTTTAGAAGACCAGATGACCACGAAGAGGAAAAAGCCACCCAAAAGCCATGGGGCGGGCTAATCCCATCAGAGCCACAGCTAATCCCATCGTATTTCGAAGCCAGCGTAAAGGTCCTAAAAACTCCCCGCGCAGCCTCCTCTCCGCACGCTTCCAAGCCAGGTTTCCCCAAGCTTTGGGAGATGCCCAGGAAACAAAATGATGTCTATCTCCAGCTACCAGCCCTCCTCCTGCTCTCCCAGCAGCACAAACCGCTGACACTCAGGAGGCAAAGCCCACCTTTCCTCCTCCTCCTCCTCCTCCCTCCCGCAGTGAGCCCAGACACATGGTCCAGGCAGCTCCTCCAAATCCTGGCTTGCATCAAAGGCTAAGAAAAGCCCCTTCCTCATCCTGCACCCCAATCCCAAGGAGCTGGAGGGGCAAGATTCCCACGTGCCCCCCAGCTTCAGCCCTGGGGGCACCGGGAAACCCCCTCCTGTCCCCCCCTCCAAAGATCCGTCCTCCGATACCAGAGAAGGGAGAAGGGAAAAAGCCAAAGAACTCATTAACAAAAATAAACACAGACCTTTCAACATATGGAAATATTTCTAATAATGAGCAGGGCTCTCGGGGCAGATGATGGATGGATGCATTTAACTGGCTCTAACGCCGCACCAGGCATCCCGGGTCCTTTCAAGCCGATCCCAAATTGATTCCCGTGATGGAACGGGGGCAGTCCTTGCCAGCCGGCCAGCGCCAGGCCACGGGCCTCTTGTCCAGCCAGTTCTCATTTCCCTCAAAGGCTGCTCACAAAAACTTTTGGGGGGGGTTTGGAGCATGGCCAATGCTTTTGCCTTTTCTCAGGAATCGGTGAACTCAAGTTCACTCGGGACAGGATATTATTTCATTAGGCTTCAAAAAAAAAAAATCCAACCTTTTAAAAAGGGGAAAAAAAATCCCACAGGAGACGTGAACTCGTATTTCAGAGTACCAGACGCCGAGGAGAAGAGAGAGAAATTAATTGCCTTCTGCAATTTCAGCAGGAAACAGTCGGCGCTTTGCTCGCCGCAGCTCTGGTCAGCGGGGGAGCAGCGTGACGGGTGCAGGGATCATAAGCAGACAGGGGACGGAGGATGGGGAGTGTGGGTCTGTCCTCCTGTAACACTCCAGCCTGAGCGCGGGGCAGGGAAAACCCTTCCGACAGGGAGCAGGTCGTGCCCTGCAGCACGGGCTTGGCCGCCCGCCCCACGGCCATAAAGCCACGCAGAGCTGCGTTAGCTGCCGACCTTTCAGTAGCAGGAAAACCCTAGAGGTTGTCTCCTTTTTGCACGGAGCAATATTTTCTTTTGCTCTACAGTTACCAGCCCTCATCTCCCTGCGGGAGCTCCAGTTCTCCTTCCTCCTTCCCCAGCTTCTGGGACTCCGGCACTACCGAAGTCAACACTGCCGAACAAGACGGCAACAGTTCCAGCCCCTCGAGTTACACCGAGACAGCTTCTTGGCAAACCCAACACCTGGCAACCTGTCGTGAATAAAAACGCAGGATAGGGGCTTGGGGCAGAATCCCAGTGGCCTTAGGCTGGTCTGGCTCAATTCCCATGAACAGCAAAGGCTTGTTTCACCAGGAAGGAGCAGGAGAAGCTACTGAGCATCCCAAAAACCATAACTGCTCTCGGACGGTCACCGACGTCCCTTGCTTTCCCAGTCCATCATACTGCATTACATCCCCTGGCCTGAGAGGTGGCTCCTCTGACTTGTGTTCCCAAAAGCTGAGCCAACGACAAACGCCAGCAGCCCGGATGCCTCCCCTGCAGCCCCCAGATCACGAGCGCTCGGCTCACAAGAGCCGCACTGTCCCCAGCCACAGCACTTCTCCAGCCCCCCAGTAAGCCGCAGGGCGCTGCCGAGGCAGACAGCCCCCACCCGCCCAGCACTCAGCTTTTCACCCCTGTGCTATCTCAACGCAGATTAGCAAAATCCAGCCCGTGGCTTTGCGCTCCCGTTTCCTGCTGCCGAGCAAAACGCCGCCGGCACTGCCGGGGTCATACGGCCACAGACACAATAGCCCAGTGAGGCTTTTGGGTGCCCACGTCATCCTTGCCAGACACGGCCTTCCCCTCGAGACAGGCACTTTGCCAAAAGCACCAGGCCAAGCGCCAGCACGCAACCCCCCCGGGAGCCTGGGGCCAGGGTCTCGGCAGGCCTCTCGCTTCAGCTCCCCAAACGCAGGCGAAACTGTCTGCTCCCTCCAGCATTCCCAGTGCCTAAGTACCGAAGGCAGTGGCACACCAAAGAAATCACGGTCTACGGCAACATCCATAGGCGCGAGCGTTTCTGCCTGCAGAATAACAAAGCCTGAGGTCCCTTTTCAAATGCAGGCAGGGAAAAAAAAAACGCAATTCTGGCTGAGCGTGCAGAGCAAGGAGCGTCAGCAGCCCTGACAACAGGAATTGATTATACAAACGTCTACCCCAAACACCCTGGGAGGAAGGCGATTGCCCTGGCACGGGCATGGAGATACTCTCTGGCACTGCAGGCTTCTTCCACTTCTTTCAGACACCACTTCCAGCTCGCTCTCTCCTATCCCTGTTTGCTCTGGTCCTGCCCTGTGTGCCTGCGATGGGTCTCGTGAGCATCAGTAACAGCACGGCTCCTGCTCTAGAGCAGCAGGAGGACAGGAGAACATGGCGGTCCTCCAGGTCAACCAAGGTATCTCCCAATGAGCAGCTCTCCTGCGCTTCCCAGGAGGAATCTGATCTCCTCCAAGGAAGGTATTTATCTTCTGCAGGTGCTTTGATCCAATGCGAAACTGCAAGGGGCAGGCCTGGCCCACAGGCTTCTGATCGGTCAACCCAAGCTCAGAGCCAGACCAGCACAAGGCCACTTCTCCACCTCGGACCCTCCAGCCGGCATCATCCCTTCCTTGGGCCGTGCTGTGCTGGCAGAGCAAAGGTCCTCCTCACCGTTTGTCTCTCCAGCATTGGAGGTGTTTGCCCTGGAGCAGAGGGTGCCATTCCCCCTCCTCACAAATGAATGAGTTCAAGATAAGAAGTCAAATGTCCTGCCGTGAAGAAGTCAAATGTCTTGAAAGCTTTTAGAGAGCTGGAGCATTGAGCCTGGCCTCTCACCACCCCGTTACTCTGCCGGTTGCACCAACCCCCGCATCTGACATCTGCTGACATTATCCAGGCAGACTGCGGTCCCGTCAGAGGGGCGTTACAGCCGCACAGGCAGAGAGCATCCCTGCCCAGGGACCTCCAGCCCCAGGTTAGTTAGTCAGAAACCCAGCGCCTTCAGCTACGGCCCTGCCTGGCCCAGGCAAGGCTCGGGAGAGCATTTGAAATTAAGCTTAATCACAGCAGTCGCTGTGCTGTCAGGAGTCGGGGAACCCGGATGAGGCTGGCTGGGTCGTTGCAGTGATCGCTCCCATGGCACATGGAGTTCTGCAGCAGCTTCGCAGCAGCTGAAGCACTCCTGCCTCCCCGCAGGTCCTGTCCCCGCTCCTGTGCTCCCCGCAGCAGCAGCGTTCGGGTGAGAAAATATCTCGTCTCAGCAAGAAGCTTGACGGGCACAACCCATGCGAGCCAAAGCCACGGCACACAGCTGGGCACGGCAGAAAACCGGGATATAGACTCATAGAACAGTGTGGGTTGGAAGGTACCTTTAAAGCCCATCTAGTCCAACCCCCTGCCATGGGCAGGGACATCCTCAACTAGATCAGGTTGCCCAGAGCCCCGTCCAGCCTGACCTGGAATGTTTCCAGGGATGGGGCATCTCCCACCTCTCTGGGCAACCTGTGCCAGGGCTTCACCACCCTCAGTGTGAAAAACTTCTTCCTTGCAGCTAGTCTAAATCTCCCCTCCTTTAGTTTCAAACCATCCCCCCTTGTTCTATTGGTACAGGCCCTGCTGAAAAGTTTCTCCCCATCTTTCCTATAAGCCCCCTTTTTATATGGTGGAGAACAGGAGCAATGCTTTGTAACCGGCACCGCAGAGCAGGAGAGGGGCTGCTTTCTGCCCGGCTTGGATCTTCTTTGGCCCCTGTCCCACAGAGGTAGGGCATGAACCACCCCTGGGAGGTCACGGATGTGCGTGGACCACGGGGACCCAGGGTCTCCCAGTCACTCACAGGGGAGAGGGGCAGCGGTGTGAGCACAGCTGTACACGGGGCGCACACTGGTCCCACTTCACCCAAGGAGTGCTGCCCGCAGAGCCGTCCCCAGCGAGCAGCACCTCTCTCCTTGGCATCCTTCCTCTGCCGCCACCTGCCTACGCCGCCTCTGTCCTCCCACCCAACAGATTCGGAATCTCAGACCATCGCAAACCCTCCCAGCTCCCATCCCAGCAGAGTGGAGAGGTGTCTGCTGGGGTGATGGGGACGTGGAAGTGGAGCTCCCCGAGCGCTCGCCTGCCGCGGCTGTAACTCACCGTGAACATCTGCCAGTCCTCCCTGGAGTTCCTCCAGAGGACGATGGTGGGGACACCGGGGATGCCCGCGGGGCCCGGGTCGCCCGGGGGACCCGTCCGCCCCATGGCTCCGGGGTACCCCTAGGAAGACAAGGGCAGCTCCTTAAAACCAGCCGGGGTTTAACAGTCAACACAGGCTGGACACAGGCTCTGACTCAAGTCAGCGTCTGAGCAAAGGCTGGGTCTAGGCACATTAATAATTCTTGGGTTCAGACCAGCTTTTAAGATCTAAATAACCCCGAAAACGGGGAAAGCAAAAGCAATGAGCTTCATACGCACAACCCATCTAAATGCCACAGGTGTTGAAGGTGATGCACGCAGAAGTGGCATGACTCGTGGGGCAACGGGTTTGCCCCTCTACAGCTTGGGAAAGACGGAAACTGCTGTGCAAAGGCGGTTAGGAGCACATTTGCTGTTTTACTGATGGGGAAACTGAGGCACCACCCTTAATCCAGAGCTCCTCCAAGCAGCCGTCAGTGCTGGGTGCAGCAGATTGAGCTGAGCTGTGCCGGGTTCCTGGAGCGGGAAGGGCAGCTGCAGGCCTGACCAAGGCGGTGCTGGAGGACAGACGTCCCTCCAAGATGAACTGGTGGATATAGCACAGGGCTGGACTTTGGGACACGCCAGCATCCCTCCTCCAGGTGACCTGAACTAAAGCTGCTTCATCTCCCCGCTCTGCCGCCTCTGCAGAGCCATTACGTGGCTCAGAGGAAAGACAGCAGTTTGTCCAGATGGTCAGCTCAGTCCTGAGCCTGGGCTTAAAACACCCAGTAAAAATAGTCTTTCCTCTTCTAAACGCACATAAAGGGCCACCAGGCTGCAGCTTCAGAAGCTCACACTGCTCTCCTGACGGAAACAACCCAAGCCAACCCAAACCATCTGTGGTATTTGCCCCAGACCCTACCTTCCATCCCGTAGCTTCCCGTGTTTTCCTGGATACTCACTTTGTCTCCTTTGGGTCCCACCAGTCCTCGTCTCCCAGGACAGCCCTGAAAGGCAAAGGAGAAGAGCTGTGTCACCCCAAAGGGGGACCCCAACCAGGGGAAGAGCCCGCAGTGGCTGGGTGACCAGTGCCACGGCCAGGGACATCCCAGCCCCAGGGAAGCAGGAACCGAAGCAGCTGATTCGGAGCAAACCAGCAGCACCGAGTCTGAAAGCAGCACCCTGGGGACAGACGGGGGGAAGGTGCACCCTATTCTATGCTGCTCCCTTCCCACCCTCCTGCCCTGGCATCGGAAAGCGGCTCTGCTCGGCCAGCTGAGCACCGCAATCCTGCGGCATCCATCGCAGAAACACCCCAGACCATATGGCCGGGGAGCAGGAGCACATTTCCTGACACCTGGTGAGGAAAGGCAGCGTGCTAGGAAAAAAATCCCATAAAGCTGGATCACGGCCACACACTCAAACAGTAGTTTGGACGAGGATGCAAACATCTGCGGCTTCTAACTTGTGAGAGAGCTGATCTAGCCTATCTCTGGTCCAAAGTGCACAATTTTGGCCAAGCGGTGACCCCGCTTCAAGGCTTACCGAAACATCTGTCCGGACAGAAACAAAGTCAGATGGGAGATCCTGGCTTTTCTCGATGAAAGAAATCTACCTGGAAGATGTCGGCAGAGACCGATAACACGCCGGGCTGCAGCACAGCATCTGCTGCAGAGCTGCGGCTCGATGGCTTCAATTACAGCCACTGGTTTTGTTCTGAGCTTGCAAACGGCCTCGTCCGAGTGCGGTAGCAAGGCTGGGAACCCACCCTGAATTACACCACCCCAGCACGGACACGGCTGCATCCCCGCGACCACCGAGGCAGCCCCGCTCGGGCAGCAGCCAGTCCCGACCTCGCTGCCTCGTGCCGATGAGATGGGTTCAAAAGGCCAAGCTGCGTGTCCAGAAACAGCTTTGGCACCGAGGGATGCTTCACCAAGGGGACTTCCCTCACCTAAAGTGCCCCGATCTGAAGCCCACGGGGCTCCATTGGCTCGGTTCCCACTCCGCGGGGGCCGCGCTCCCCGAGCTCGGGTTGTGCACGGCACAAACGGCACACACAGCGGGCAGCGGTGCTGGCACCTCCGCTCCGGTTTGCAGACCTTAGGTATTGCCGAAGGAGGTAAAATAAAGCAATTCCTGCCCACTGTACCAACGTTAAAACATGCACCAGAAGAGGCAGGGACCCCTCCCAGTGCCAGGCAGCGCTATTTATCCTCCCAGCACTCTTTTTCAGGAGTGGGATCCGCGCGCTGCTGAGAGACCAGCTCTGCAGGAAGGTCCCCAGTTTGGAGTCACCAGGATTTCACTGTGAGCACCACGTGCCCGTTGCGAGGTGCCTGGGGACAGGCTCATCCTCTCCGCCCTGGATGCGGATATCAATTAGATCCTTCAGTAAGTCCTGCCTCCCCCTGGTCCCCCTCGAAAGAGCTACGGGGTCCAGCCGCTTCTGGGTGCAGCCTCTCCTGCGTGGGCACCCGCTGCCCTAGGTCCACAGCTGAGAGACACCAGCAGCCGATGGGGTGCCCAACGAACCCTTCCTCCAACGCGGTCACCAGTGGGTCATGGTGCTCCATCGAGGACACTTAAAGGCATCAGGGCCCTCTCCGAGATGGCCAAAGAGCCGTTCTTCCTCCTGCTCCTCCCCAGGTGCTGGCCAGGGCCACCCCCAGCACGAACAAACACGTTGCAAAGCCAACGCACGGGGGGGACAGGACCGAGCCAGGGGCACAACAGCACTCCCTGAAATTTGACGGTATGTTATTTCTCTCCCTTAAGCAGCTCAGGTCCTCCCAAGCTGATGCCATTTTGTGCAAATCAAAAATAACGGTTCAGAGCACCAGGAACAACAAACCCAAGGGCTGTAACGTTTTGGAGAGAAAAATGAAAATCAATCCAAGAGATCTCATCCAGAAGGGAGACGGTGTTTTGCCCCCCAGACTGCACACAGCACCATCCCGCCTCTGCGGCGTGACCCGACGGCTGCAGCCCCGGGTGCTGCGAACGGCGGGAGGCTCCAGGAGGAAAGCGCAGGCGAGGCTTTGCATCTGCCCGTCGCCTGGGTTCACGCCATCCCTCACACCAGATGCCTCCAGCAGGATTCAATTTAAGCCTACGAATAGAAACCACATCTCTGCTTCTAACCAGCCAGCGCTAAGTTTGAGTAGCAGAAACCAAAAAAAGAAAAGAAAAGCCTGTGGGGACGTAGCAACAGCTGGGAACCCCCCATGAAACCCTGTCTACAAAAGCCAAGGAGCTCTTGAATACTGGCAACACAATGAAATCCCTGCAAGGAGGATTAGCAAGATCATAAAAACGAGCAGCTTTGAAAGTAAGAAACACTTCCCACTTCTCACAACATGTTGGTTTTTTTCCCCACTGATCTCCAATGCCTTTACAGTGGACGAGGACTGGGATGGGAGCTGAGGGCACGTGGTCTGCGGGGTCTACAGGCCATAAATTCCCTGAGCAGCGTCAGGGCACGATCAGGACTTGCATGATAAACCTCCATCCACACCTCCCGACTGGAACAGCTACTCAAAGCGTTTTTGCAAAGGCATAAAAATCCCTGAGGGTGGCAAACCAGGCATACGCGACCCCGCACCGAGGGAGAGGCCCCATCGCGTGGTGGGGCAGGGTCAGAGATCTGTGCCCACTGATTTCCCCGATCGGCACTGCCAGCGAAAGAGGGGGAGAAAAACCTCACAAGTGAAAAGGTTGATGCTAAATCCCCAGTATTTCCAAACCTTTCCTCTAAGGATAACAACCCCCGCCTCGCGCCCAGGTCCCGGTTGGCAAGGCTGCCCGAGGGTGACGCCGTGAGACGGTGAGACAGAAGCCCAGCACCCGTCACCACCGCCAAAACCAGAGGGGAGGCAAAGTCCCATTCCCAAAGGAAAGCCCCCAAACTCCTTTTAAGGAAGTTTTCCAAGGCAAGGGCACCGATTCTTTGGTTTCCCTTCCACAAGATGCATTTAAACACCCCAAACATCCTATTTCTGTTCTATAAAACATGCATCACACCTTTGCTGGCATCACCACGAGCACGAGGCACGGCAGCAGCGAGGCGCGGGGGTGTGAAGCCAGGGTGCCCCAGCCGGGCAGCAGCCCCAAAACAGGCTCTACATGCCCAGATGCCCCACGGCTCGGGCTGGCCGAAGGGGCCTGGTGGGACGGAGACCCGGGCAAGCAGGAGGACCTTCGGGGACCAGCAGAGCCACCCTGCCCTCAGCCCTGGGGAGCGGTAACGGAACCGCAGGAAAGGCTGCCAGGCTCAGCACGTAACTTCAGCTAAAATAACAGCTCTAACCGTGCACGGCAGAGCTACACCCGCTTGCACCAGCATCTCAAACCCAAACTCCTAAAGCCGGGATGGAGCTGCCTGTACCTGGGTTTCCACCCGGGATGCTCATGACCAAGAAAAAAAACCATCTCAACGCTTTCTACAGGAGGGAAAAGCAATTCCCTCCCGGCTGGGTCCCCTCCTGCCGGCTGACAGCAGGGCTGTCAAACGCCGTGACGTTTCCTCCACTCCCGGGGTTTTTTCATCCTTCAGCATCTGTTCCTTGTGCCATTTTCTTCTATTTTTTGCAGGCAATAGCTGCAGCAGCGAGGAGATGGCTCGAGGGGGAAGCTAGCAGCCCTAAATTTAACTGGTATCCTACGAAGCCTGGCTCACCGATGACAAATTTAGCGCTGGGTCCCTCGAACACGGATGTAAAAACAGCCTTGTGCAGAGACCTGCCCCGCAGCCCCCAGATGGACCCCCCCGGGCAGCCCCCAGCTCTGGGCACCCCAGACGGCTTTCACATGGGTGTCTGCCCAGGGGGAGGAGAAGGTGCCCATGGTCACTTCTGGCAGTGGCACTGGGTAAATTAAATGTAATTTTCTAGAGGAATCGTTAAGAAAATTTAACCAAATTAGGGAAATCATTTTTGCAGGAGAAATAAACACGGGAAAATATGTAAAAACATTTTTTCAGCTACTTCTCAATGAAGACTGATGACTTCTCTAAAGATTCATCTGTTCTAAGTTTACCAATTTTTTTAAATCTCCCTTTTTTCATCTACTACAACTGATGAATAATCTGAAAAATAATCAAAACTTATTTCAAGACGAATTCAATGCTCTGCTCTGAACCACCGCGAGTTTTGGGGTGTCGCCGTGGTAGAGAAGCACAGGACGGCGACGCCAGCGGGGGCCACGGGCTGACGCCTGGGGTTTGCTGCGGGGACAGGGGCTGGAGGAGATGGCTTGGCCCCGCTCCGAGCCCCTCAGCCTGCCCCTGGGCAGGGCCAGGCTGAAATGAAAGGCGACAACTGCTTCAATGACTTGAGAGCATCTCCAGGGCAGGGGGGATAAGGCAATAGTCTTCTCCTCTCCAGTTCCCAGGGAAGTTTCTTCAGGGACACCAACAAACCTTCTTGCCGGGCCAGGCTGGTGCACAGCCCCACGCTGCCCGCACAGAGGAGGTTTCCCTGCCCAATTCCCACGGCGAGCTGCCAGCACCACGGCTCAGCAGCCTGGGTCCACCACCCGCTCTGGAGGGGACGAGGCACCCCCCACCTCCCCTCCCCTCCCGCCGCCGTCGCCTCTGCCACTCACCGGCAGCCCCGGTGGTCCCGGCAGCCCCGGCGGTCCCGGCTTCACACGACCCCGCTGCCCATGTGCCGCTGGCGAGACGGGGCGTCCCGGGTGGGCAGCGCCGTCCCCGAGCCCCGGGACAGCGGGGCTGGCTGCTGCCAGAGGATGCTCCAGGACACCCACCGCTGCCCCTGTCCCCAGGGGACCTTTGGGCACATTTCCCTTGGGAGCAGCTGCCTGACGCGCCGATGGGGAGACCTTGGCGAAGGCGGCCGGCGCATCCAGGTCGGTGATGGCGTCGCCGGGTTTGCCGGGCGAGAGCCACCGCCGGGTGCCCGCATCACCCGTCAGCTTCTCCGTGGTGACGTTCTCCTCCTGGGGGTTGGAGGCACGGTCCTTCTTGGCCGCTCTGTGTGTTTTGGTGGAGGGTCCTGGGTGGATAAAAGCACCGTCAGGTACCCAGGCATCGTGATGGTGCGCAGGAGAAATGGGGGAACCCATGACTATGGACTCACCGGAGCTACCAGCGACCCGCAGGCCGCTCCCGCCGAGCCCTGGCCTGCCGGGGCCGGTGATTTTATTATAGGTGGAGTTCAACAGCTCAAAGCCTTCATCCTCAATAGAAAGGCTGCCCTCCTCCTCCTCGGCTGACGGCATCTCGGTAGCAGACAGTGAAGTCAGGGTGCTCCCATCAGGCTGGAGGTTGAGGGTCTCCTGTGTGTCCTCCCACGTCCAAGGTGGCCTCAGGGTCAAATCTGAATCAGTGAGCCCAGAGTCCTGAAAAGGAAGAAGGAAAAAAATGAAATCGGAAGTTTTCACTTTTTTCCCCCTCCCGGTTCAACATACTTTGTGCTTCTGAATTTCCCACAGGCGTGAGGCAGCCCAGGGCTTGTGAGCCCCAGGCCAGAGCCCCCGAGCTCCAGGGAAGCTCGTAGGTGAGTTCAGCCACCTACAAAACAAAACTCGCCCTCCACAAGGGCCACAAGCCAGTTCTCAGCGTGGCCCACGTGAACACGAACCTCCTTCTCACGGTCCCACTGCAATGATCCCCCCCCCAGTTTTCTCCGCGTCGAGAGAAGAGCCCACAGCTTAATGACAGAAAGCCAAGCTTGAGAGCAATTACTAAAACAACTAAAGCAAGTGTATAGGGTTACACCAGGGATCGGTCTGCCCCTTCAGCCTTTGGTTTTGCTGCTGCCGCATATTTCGAGGCTCCTGGTGGTCTTGGGGGAACGGTACAGGAGCTTGCAGCCCCCACCACACATCTCCTCCCCGGCCAGGCAGCTGCAATAGTGCTCCTGGCAAATCTCTGAGGGTCGGGAAGGGAAGGAGGACGCGAGCCCAGGTGGAGCCTCCTGGACACTTGTGGCAAATTAATTCAAGGCAGTGGCTTGCCAGGGGCTCGCTCTTTCAGCTGCCCCATGAAATGGCAGGACAGTGCAGGTCGCAATGGCTCTGCCAGCCCTACAACCACCAGCAGAGCCCAGGCACCAACCGTGGATGGAGGAAAACATTGATAGAAACACCTACACTCAAGACGAAAGCGCTGAATATGAAAAAAGAGTTAAACTTTAGAGAGTTTACCTGCATCTAAAATGTACGTTGGTTTTGCATCCAGCACCAGTATGAGGGTCTCAGACTGGGCTTGCACAGGGAGCCACACAGCCCCAGGGCTGGGTGGGTTGGTGGGTGTGAAGGACCTTCGCCTCTCCTGGAACAGCTGGCAGCATTTCCATCAGCCCGCACGCCCACCACCCCCCGCTCAGGCTCACTCTGCGCTCCCACCCGGCCCCATGGGGCACGGACAACCCGGCGTGTGGCACCCAGAAGAGCCGGTGGGACCTCGGCCCTGGCTGGTGGCTCCTCGGCGCTGGTGCCACGCAGCTGATGAAGAGGTAGTCTGCGAGAAGTCACTAGAGGGAGATGCAGGCCCACGTTTGCCTTGCGGGGCTGCAGAAGGGCAGCAGAAAGGTACAAGGAGATATGGAGCGTCCTTCCCATCGTCCTTCCCATCTGATCTTAGAATCATAGAATCATTCTGGTTGGAAGAGACCTCCAAGACCATTGAGTCCAACCGTTAACCCAGCACTGCCAAGGCCACCACTAACCCATGTCCCCAAGCGCCACATCTACACGGCTTTTCAATCCCTCCAGGGATGGGGACTCCACCACTGCCCTGGGCAGCCTGTGCCAGGCCCTGACAGCCCTTTCGGGGAAGAAATGGTTCCCAACATCCAACATAAACCTCCCCTGGCGCAACTTGAGGCCGTTTCCTCTCGTCCTGTCGCCTGTTCCTTGGGAGAAGAGACCGACCCCCCCTGGCTCCAACCTCCTTTCAGGGAGTTGCAGAGAGCGAGAAGGTCTCCCCTCAGCCTCCTTTTCTCCAGGCCAAACCCCCCCAGGTCCCTCAGCCGCTCCTCACAGCACTTGTGCTCCAGACCCTTCCCCAGCTCCGTTGCCCGTCTCTGGACACGCTCCAGCCCCTCAGTGTCTGTCTTGGAGTGAGGGGCCCAGAACTGACCCCAGCACTCGAGGTGCGGCCTCACCAGGGCCGAGTACAGGGGGACGATCCCTGCCCTGGTCCTGCTGGCCACACTATTGCTGATACAGGCCAGGATGCCGTTGGCCTTCTTGGCCATCTGGGCACGCTGCTGGCTCATCTTCAGCTGCTGTCGACCAACCCCCCCAGGCCCTTTCCCGCCGGGCACTTTCCAGCCGCTCCCCCCAAGCCTGCAATCATCTTCTTGCGATTGAACCCATTACTCAGCTCTGATCCTGCGCTGCACCACGGACCCAAGATGCGTGCTCGCTTGGGAGCACCAAGTTGGGTTTGCAGGAACAGCAAGCAGACAACCCAACAATTTCACTGCCAGAACTGGTGATTCTGCAGGGAAGGACCCAACGTATGGGCAGGTCAGGGGAGCTGGCTCTGGCCAAGCCCCACTTCTGGAGACCCCTGGGAGACAGAGGAGCTCCAAAGGCAGCAGGAGCTGCTGAAGCCTTTGCTCTGCTGCTGGATGCGACACCATCAGGTTGGAGATTTCCAAACTCTTCCCATCCCAAGTGGGGAGGAAAAGTGAAAATTTTCAATTTTCAAATGTCAAGTTTGAAGAGTTTCTTTTAAAAACGGCTGAAATGCTTTGCTCTCAATTGGGAAAACTTTTTTTGGGGGGTCCTGTCTTTGTTTATTATATATAATTTGTTATAATTTACTTTGATTTCAAGCTTTCATGCACAAGCGATTTTATAAGCTAAACCTCATCTCCAATCAGAAAAAAATATGTTGGTTTTTTTTTAAAATATCAAAATGAAGTATTTTGACAACCTTTTTTCCCTTCCAAAACCTACCCCAAACAGACTTTTCCCACGAGAAGTTCTAACCTGGGCAAATCAGCATCCTCTTAAAAAATGAGCAGTGCCAAAATCTACTGCTGATACCCCCCACGGACACAACCTCTGGACACCTCCACGGGGCATCTCCACCCTCGTGCCCAGGGGAGGACGGCCAGGCCCACCACGCGCCCATTTTCACGGGTCCCTCTGACACTGCAGGAGGGAATTACCCAAGGGACGTATCTAAGCCTACGAGGAGGCACCAGAGGAACCTGCCCCGGGTCACATCCAGCGCTCCCGGTGCCTCACCCCTCTTGCTCTCTAATCCCTGTAGCTGAGAGGGGCTTGGGGCCAACAACCCCCAGCAACCCTTGACGCCATATTACTCACCCAAAGAGACAATATTTTTCCAAGCCAAGACAGTCTCTGAGAATAGGGGGTTTTGGGAAAACAGGAATATTCCCACTTCCTCACTCCTCTGCATGGATTTGTCACCCCGCTTGCAGACAGAGCCTTGACCCCCTCAAAGGGAGAGGCAATGGCAGCATCGATGCGTTGGTGTCACTCCGCTCTTCCAGCCAGCGCTACGTCCCAACCCAAAGGACCAGCATTCCTCTACCACCGGGATTTTTATGCCCCAAATGGCATCGATAGCCGTATTTTTAAAGAACGGTGTCTACAGTAGGTGTTAAGTAGGCAAGTGGCAACCTAGCACCAAGAAGTAAGGGTTGAGAAAGGTCAGGTTAAGGTAGAAAAGACAAAAAGCAAAGGAAACCAAGCCGGCAAGTGGGAAGGCGAAGACTGGAGGTGACCAGCCAGCCCCCCTTGCCCCAGAGACCTCTAATGAGGACCCGTGGTCCTGCCTTGCAGACTGGAAACCACCAGATGCAACTGAAGGGTAAAACGCATAAAACAGGAGAGAAGGGAGCAGCTGGAAAAGGAAAAGATGATCCTAATCCTGAAAGGGAATTTTTTCAGAGTTAGGACGCTCTCAAGGCCAGATCCTGCAATGCCTCGTCCCCTCACCTCACTGCCGAACAAAACTGCCGGTGGAGAGGAGCAGCCCCCGCGCCGCGGGGATGTGAGCCTGCTGCGTGCTTGCCGAGGGGCAAGCAAGCCCCACCGGAGGAGGGGAGCGCGCGGGGGGACACAGATCCCAACCTCCTGGCCCTCCGCCGCAGCCAGCTTCCCAAAGAGAAATTCTCCCGCTTCGTCTCCAGCCAGCTCCCTTCGCTGGCTTTAGCAACTGGATGCTCTCAGACCTTCCCCGGGGCGCTGCCCAGCCGGCAGCTCAATCGCCAGGTGAGCCCGTTGCCGTCGCAGCCCTGAAGAGCAAAGGAAGAGAAAGACTGCGTTTCCTAAACAGCACCCGGCGTCCGGGGAAAACTCAAGGAGATCGAGGAAAGTAAGTGGGAAAAGCTCTGCACAAAGTCATCGGAGCAGAGCACCTGAAGGGGACAGGCTGCAATGAAGCTGTTTTCAAGAGAAACGCTAATGTGCAACGGATGGGCCTGCAGAGTTTGGAACAAAGGGAAACGTGCTGTCAATTAAATCACAGCGGTTTTACTGCCTTCGAGGTGGAGGGAAATCAGGCTTCAAATCCGGAGAGCAGGGAAGCAGCCGGTGCTGCTCATCCCCAGCACGGGCAGGCTGGACCTGGAGCTTTATGGCAAGCTCTCAAGCGTGGCCAGCTGCCACTTCCCTGCCCTGGTCCAGGCGTCCCGGCCAGCCCGTGCCCTCTGCTCAGCGCTACAGGAGCCCGGGAAGCTGCTGGCAGCGGTCGGTCCCAGGAACCACTTGCAAGCTGGGCAAAGCTCACCACGTGGACACGCTCTGCACTGCATTAGAAGCATTGCACTGAATTTTGGTTTTGGTGGTAGAGTAGCTTGGAGGCAGATCGGGGAGCTGCACTAACCCACCCCCGGCTCACGGAGCACAGCGCTGAGCCGGGCACTGCTGGGAACGGGGCCCCGGGACAGGACAAGCCCTTTCCCTGCGGCCCTTAGATCAGCATCAGCTAATCAGAAACTCCACCGGGAACGTAGCACCTTTCCAGCAGAAGGTCCTGTGGTTTAGCTTAAGCTGGTCACAAATGTTAGAAAATGACCGAGGGGGGAGCAGCTGGAAAGTGCCCGGCAGAAAAGGGCCTGGGGGGGTTGGTCGACAGCGGCTGAAGATGAGCCAGCAGTGTGCCCAGGTGGCCAAGAAGGCCAATGGCATCCTGGCCTGTATCAGCCATAGTGCGGCCAGCAGGACCAGGGCAGGGATCGTCCCCCTGTGCTCGGCCCTGGTGAGGCCGCACCTCGAGTGCTGGGGTCAGCTCTGGGCCCCTCACTCCAAGACAGACACTGAGGGGCTGGAGCGTGTCCAGAGACGGGCAACGGAGCTGGGGAAGGGGCTGGAGCACAAGTGCTGTGAGGAGCGGCTGAGGGACCTGGGGGGGTTTGGCCTGGAGAAAAGGAGGCTGAGGGGAGACCTTCTCGCTCTCTGCAACTCCCTGAAAGGAGGTTGGAGCCGGGGGGTGTCGGTCTCTTCTCCCAAGGAACAGGCGACAGGACGAGAGGAAACGGCCTCAAGTTGCGCCAGGGGAGGTTTATGTTGGATGTTGGGAACCATTTCTTCCCCGAAAGGGCTGTCAGGCCCTGGCACAGGCTGCCCAGGGCAGTGGTGGAGTCCCCATCCCTGGAGGTATTCATAAGATGTTTAGATGAGGCCCTAAGGGATACAATTTAGTGGTGGACTTGGTAGTGCTAGGTTAATGGTTGGACCTGATGATCTTGGAGGTCTCTTCCAACCAGAACAATTCTATGATTCTATTCTATGATTCTATGAAAGAGCGTTCCTGCCCGCGATAGCATCCACACAGCCCCGAGACCAAACCAGCACAGCCCCTGCTGGCCACGGTCTCTAACCCTGCAGCAAACTCCCAAACCCTACAGCCCTTCTCATGGAGGCAACGTGCAAATCTCAAGGAAACCACAGACATCAGCTCATCAACCACTCGGGCATTTTTCTGAACCTCAAAGCTGCCGGAATAGGGGTTGAAGCCGTGCAACACGTGGGGAGGGTGAGGCCAGAGCTGCCAGGCATCAGCTTTACCCACGCGAGTGGGGATTTGCCATCCCCTGCGGCAGGACGAGCTCTCAGGGGGACGAGGTGGGATCCTTCAGTCCTTTCCCACCATGCACGCCGTCAGGTACGTGCCTTCCCTCTCCTTACACCCGGCTCCAAGGCAAACAGGGCTGTGAAACCAGAGCTGAGGAAAGGCAGGAGCCTGCCCTCGCTATGACGGGCTCCCTCCCTGCATCTCCGCTTTGCAGCCCCTTCGCGCACAGCATAGCCCTTTCTTTCCCTTTTCCCTGCCACAGGGCACTGCCAGCCGTCAGGGAGAGGGACCCCAGGGCATCGATGACAGCTCACATCGACAGCAGACACCGGTCACCCAGGCCAGCCCCTGCCAAGCCACCCGTCGCAGAGACCACCCCTCCCCGCCTGCCGACGTTCATCAGCGCCCCGAATTACGTTAGTCTCCCCAAATACATCAGAATCAATGCATTCAATTACACGAAGGTAAAACCCTTCAGAGGCTCCTTCGATGTAACATATAAGCCGGATTTCAAAACTAGTTAAGAGCCCCCTGTCATTAGCTTTAAATAACGGGGTTTGTGGTCCTGTTTCTGTTTAAGCAGGATGACTGGGAGCTGGCAGTGGTCAGCTGGAACACGCAGACTCTAAAACAGCACTTTTTTTTTTTTTAAACTAATACCATTAAAAAAACACTCTGGTTTATTTTACAAAGTCCTTTTGGGCAAGAAGTCAAATAGAGAGCTGCAGAAAAAGTGTTCTGGCTAAAACTCGACTCCATCATTTGGACATCTTGAAAATGGTTCAGCCGTTAATTATGAGCAACCGCATTCCCTGCCAGGTCACCTTCCCATAGAGGGTGCAAGAGGAGCCAAAGGGGAACCGAAGGGACCCGCAGGCAGCTGCTTCACCCTCCCCAGCCCAGCACAGAGCCCTGGGGCTGAGCCCCTGCCCACCCCCGGCAAGGAGCCCTCGGCTCTACCCACAAACTCCTCAGCAAAGCCGCAAAGCTCGTGCTTGGCCATAGAGACCACTGCTGTCCCCCTTCCCAGCACCCGGCTCCTGCGGCTTGTCCAGGAGGAGTTTCTGGGTAGTTTAAGACGCTAATTGCTCTTATTAATGCACTACAATTAGCAGCCACTAGCTCACCTAAACAATGCAGTCCGCAGCCTGCACAATGGGTTAGCAAACCACGGCAAAACTGGCGGCAGGTCCATCCCACACACTCCAACATCTCCCCACAAATATATTGAGCTTATTCGCAAACCTCCAACTCCAACAGCTGGGAGTCTGGAGAAGAGCACCTGAAATACGAAAGGGGCTGAAAACTCAGCTCCGGGGGAGGCGGAGGGAGCTCATGTACCTCCTCATCCTCCTCCTGGCACGAGGGAGGCTCGGGGGTGAGGACCAGGCGTTAGATGCTCCTCCACGAGCCTCCTGCAGCCACGCACGGTAATTAAACCCTCTGCAATCCCAGCTGCATGATTCAATTCTGGATTTGGCACGTAGTAAATCCAACAAGAAATGAGAGCTGGTGGGGGCAGGGAGTTGGCCTATTTGTAAGTTCCAATTAAAAAAGTTTTAAAAATTGACTCGTTCTTGGTTAGCTTCGGGTTTTCCTATTTGCAGTCCTGTTTTGTAGCAGGGGTGTGGAGGACCTCTTCAGCCACCCCCAAAGAAAATTTCTTGGCTTTTGATTTTGTAACCAAACTTTTCATCTGTGAGCAGACCTGCAGCGATGCAGGACATTATGAAAGGGCTTTTCAATCTGGAAGGGGAAGTATTGCGTTCGAGATGAAACGCACCACAGCGCTGAACCCTGCCCCCGGCTGCTGTGACCTGGGCACCAGGATCTCCTGCAAGCTCCCGTCTCCCCCAGCACCCGAGCCACCCAGAGATGCAGGAAACTCCCCCAAATGGCATTTTCTCCTTTCATTTAATTAAGCACTGACATCTTTTGGGGGAAAATAGGGGCCTTTCAAGTTCCAAGCTGCACCCTGGAGACCATGGCCATCATCACCATCTCCCAGCCCAAGCCCCGACGTGGGACATGCAGCTCCAGCTGAACCACGCGGGCGCCCACCAAGACCCGGGGTTGCAGGAGACCCATTGGCTTCACGACGGCCCCGCTGTCGCCTGGAGCTTCCTTCTAGCTAAGGCCTTGGCTAATAATTAACAGTATGTCAAGGAAATAAAAGCACTAACGGAGCCATAAAAAGGGAGGATTTGGGCACTAGATCGAAAGCGTGCACTGGCCCAGGGAGCCAGGGAAGGTGCAGAGGGCGGGAGCGGCTCAAGGCTTTCCCACTGCAGGGACTCACTGGTTTCATATAGGACAAGGACAGACAAGTTCAAGGCACGAGCTGCTACAGCAAGAGCAAGACCTCGCTGGATGATTTCGCATTCCCTGCTCGCACGCAGAAGAGGTCGCACGCAGAGCCAGCCGCACGCATCCGTCTCTAAAACAAGCACCAAGGCACCATTTCCCGGCCGTTACCGCACAAGCAGCGTCCCCGGGGTGAGCGGTGGCCTGCCCTGGTCCCCAGGGCCCGCCGGCCAGGAGGCGCTGGCAGGTTTTTCATGACACGTTCTCATCTGCAGCACCGGCTGCTGCCATGGAGACTGGGCTCCGTTTCCATGGGCTGCCACGTGAACGCCTGTAGCAAGAAAGCTCTTAAAGTCAATGGGCTGTTACACGGGAGCCTTTTTCCTTTTGCTGTTAAACTGCTAAAAAAGAGAAGCCACCCAATGCCTCGATGTACCTGGAAATCCCAGGCAGAGAGGCTGCAAGGGTCCCATCAAATCCATTAAATAAATCGATGGAGGCATCGCTCACCCCAGGAAACCAGAGGGGAGGTTTCCGAGCACCCTCCCTTCACCCCGTCGCACAGCACCAGTAGCAGACATCCTCAAATGGTCCCCCCGGGACGCTGGCATGCGCTTGTAAAAGCTTGCCCGAAGGCACGGTCAAATCAGGTCCCTGATGCAACCAAGCCTGCCCCGGCATTGCCGGCCATCCTGCGAGCCGGGCCCGCGCCGCGCCCCAGCCCCGCTCAGCCGGAGGTTTGGGGCCCCCATCTGCGCGGGGGCTCGCCAGCATCACCGCGGTCCTCCCGGCCCGGCCGTGCTGGTGTGACCAGCGCTCGGCCCCGCAGAAGCGGCCCTGCTGCCACAGTCTCCTGCAACGTCCGAGGAGCCCCTTTGGGGTGACCCTCAACAGCCTGTTCCTCACTTACACGCCCCAGAGAAGACCCTAAGAGGGGGACGAATGTCCGCAGAGATGCATAACCACAGGGTGACCGTCACCGCAGGACGGCAGCTCCCTCGAGGGGAGCAAGGGGAATAGTTGCTCTCTGTGCAGCAGCCCCTGGGGGGGTAAAAGCCACAGCCATTTCTTTATGAGCTGAAATAAAGAATTTAGTTTTTTCTTCCAAAAATTAAATTGTGAATAGTATGGGTTTGATGTTACATTTTTGTTGCTTTTGGGGGTTTTCTGATTAGAAACAGCCTTGAAGTATAGCTTTAATAGTGAAAAATAATCAAAGTACTCCAGCTTTCCAACATGACCTGTATTTCTCCCTCCAACCAACAATTTTGCCAGTTTTGATCCAAAGTGCTAACTTCCTTAAAACACATTTTGCAACAAATGAAACCGCAGTATTGAAAAGTTTCAGCTACAGCCGCTTGTAAGAGAACTCGGTGCCGCATTCTGTACAGCTTCAAGAGGAACATTAATGAAAGATATCAGCACCTCTCTGCTCCACGGGGCATCGCGGGGCTGGATGATTAAGCCCACGAAGCCTGTGGGCATCATTACCAGAAGTCATTCAACAGGCAGAGGACAAAGGGAGGCCTGGCTTAAAAAGGTGCTGGAGACCCTGCCTCGTGAGAACAGCTCCGCAAAGCCACGAATGTAAAAGCCAGTTCTTCAGAGGAAAGTCACCTGTGGATAAAACATCTGGGCACAGCTGGCAGACGGCATCAGGTGGGGAAGAGTACGGTGGGAGGCCAAGGCTTACAGCCGGAGCTCTGTCCTCACTTTCCTAAAACACCGGGTTTAAACGTTATTGTTACCAGATGCCACGAACCACGAGCTATGAGGCAGTGCAGGGGCAGGAGCTGAAGCATTCAGACTCATAGAACAGTTTGGGCTGGAAGGAACCTTTAAAGCCCATCTAGTCCAACCCCCTGCCATGAGCAGGGACATCCTCAACTACATCAGGTTGCCCAGAGCCCCGTCCAGCCTCACCTGGAATGTTTCCAGGGATGGGGCATCTCCCACCTCTCTGGACAACCTGTGCCAGGGCTTCACCACCCTCACTGTGAAAAACTTCTTCCTTATGTCTAGTCTAAATCTCCCCTCTTTTAGTTTCAAACCATCCCCCCTTGTCCTATCACAACTGGCCCTGCTAAAAAGTTTGTCCCCATCTTTCCTATAAGCCCCTTTAGGTACTGGAATGCTATTCAATAGGTGCAGCCAGTGCAGACCAAATCCATAGGGCACACACTCCCAGCCCGCAGCCTGCGCTAACACACCGCTGAACTCCTGCGCGTTGCAGACGAGCATTTTTTAATTTAACTTCAACGTCCGGCACGGGAAAGGTCTATACTGGAAACTCAGCTGGTGAGCTCAGGGGAAACGGGTCTCTAAGCTAAAAGTTACTGATCTCTTAGGCGCGAGTAATCACAACTGAATTATATTGGTTCTGTGTAAACAGAACAAAAAGCCAAAATCAATAGCGTACACGCCTGCTCCTTTAAATAGGCCAAATTTAGAGAAGAACCAGCTGAGAAAGACAAATTGGGAACTGCTTTAAACAGCTCAGGACCTGCCCAAAAGCATGGGAGCTGAGGCAGAGGGCACGCGGGTTTAAAACCCTCAAGAAATTAGATCTGGGAAGCGGGGAATGAGCACAAACTGGAAGCAGCCGTTACAGATGATCTATCATAAAGCAGAAGAAAAGGGGAATTAGCACGTGAGAAGCAATGCAGAGCCTGTGATTTGTAGAAGATGGACTTGGACAAGGAAGGGACAGACAAATCTCTGCCCTGGCCATCCCTCCTTGCAGCACAGGGTCCATGCCACGGCCACGTGGAAGCAGACGCACCGCCAGCAGCAGCGTGGGAAGACGGAGGAGCCACGTTTCTGTCCGCGTTTGGGAAAATCCAGATGACGTAACCAGATGACAACAAAATACTTTCCATTCCAGAAGCGACAAGGAGGAAGGGTTTCTCAATCCTGTCCCGATAATTCAAACTAAAAAGCGTTAAAATAGCAGGCTCTCCCGAACACGAGCACTGATTTTTCCATTTGGCTCAGAAAGCTGGGGAAGCTCCAGGGGACTAAGAAAAGGCTTTATGTTGTGCCAATATGCAAAAACAAAAAAAGCAAACAGGAGGCCTTGAGTAATTACAGACCTCTTCCCCCAAGCCGAGCCCAAGCAAAACAGAGCAACTGATATGGGGCTCATTAATAAAGAAACCACAGATAATGTAATTAATGCCACGGTTTTGAAAAGAGTCGCCGCGTAACTAACTTGGTATCTTGCCTGAGGAGACTAAGAGTGTTTTGCTGACAAAGATAACAGCGTTGATGTAACGATTCTAGACTTCCGTGGGGCTTTGCAGTGAGTATGGCTTGGTACCACGATCCAGAAACTCAACGGACCGCCTAAACGGCAAAGAGGTTAAACCCAGCTTGGAGCATACCTGCCTACAGGAGCCCAGGCTGCCCGCGTAACGTGCCGCCCTAGTTTCCAGCTAGGTCAGGCTGGGGAAAGCGTAGTTCAAAGCTTAGTGTCTTCTCTCAGGAAACACGTTTTTGTTAACGGAAGCCTCTTCTATCCAACAGACAAAGGTATAATATGATTTACAAGCTCAAGATCAGAGAAAGACAATTTTGAACTATTTTTTCCAGCAGGTTCTAGCATCAAGCCCCTGGAAGAGGCTCCGTCATGGGAAAGTTGAAAATTAAGACTGGACTCCTTGCTAAACAAGCTGTACTGATTTAAAGGAGGAATAATTGCCAGGAAATCCTACGGGCTGTGCTCAGCAGCAGATCAGCTCAGACATAATTATACCTTTGGATCTGCAGCGTCCACAGCAGGAGTCTGGGGAAGAGAAACGCCTTCTGGTGCTCAACACAGCCCCGCTCCGCACCGGCCCTCGCTGCCTCGGAGAGGTGCGCAGGGCTGCAGCCCCCAGCTGAGACATCGCTCCGTCCTTCTCCAGGTGCTTCGGGCCAGAAGCGCAGGATCATGCATGCAGGAGACATTTGCTCAACCAAAACTCAGCCCAGTGACCTGCCACGTCACTGTTTTGTGTTACCCAAGGCAGCAATTTCTGCTCACAAGTTTCATATATGGCACCCAGGTGCTGGATTTGGGAAGTGAATGCATTGTAAGCCTAAATAATAAACGAGATAAACGACTTCTTTCTGGAGGTCCACATGAGAGGTCTCAGCAGTGCCCTGTTTTCACAGGGGGGATGTTCGGGGCTCCCTCATATCCTACCCAGACACTCAGAAACTGAAGCAACCCAAAAGCCTGAGCACCTCTGCAAGCTCAACAGCCAGGGGCCAAATTCAGACTGGAAAGTCTCTGAAGGACTCCCCGTGCTCCCTGCCACGCTCAGACGGCACAAGTGCCTCTCCTCCAACAGCCTCTTCCAAAGCAAAACCCTGCTGGCGTTGCACGCAGGAGAAGCGGCTGCCCCAAGCACACGGCCATGAACCTGCAGCGGGACGCGAGACACTGGTGGGACGTGCAACGCCTCGTGAAGGTGCTCGAGCAGGAGCAGAGAAGCTGCCGATGAAGCCAAGCCCTCGCTGCAATACTTCTGGCACATAGCAAGCCATAAAAGCCAGCAAGGGCACAGAAACTGAACTCAGGCAGAAGGTCAGATCATAAAAGGTTGAAGAGTAGCTGTAATTCTCACTACGGGATGCCTCATGGCTCGGTTGGATGGAATCACGCTTTCTTTGACATGGGGTGGTGGTTAAAAACCACTGCGGTTCAGATCAATGCACTCCTTCCACTACATTTATCACCGAGTGGATTTGAGGTGCAATAAATTATCCACACACACCTTATCCCACCCGAGGAACCCGTTTCAGAGGTCTTCAGATGGCCGAGAGATTAGAGCTACCAGAAAGGAGAACAACCACCTCAAGGTAACGCCCGAGCGCAGCAGAGCTATCGCTGTGCTCAAGCTGCCAGACTTCCCCGCTTTGCTACAAACCCACAGGGATATTTGGAATTAGCCCAGGTTATCCAAGGAGCCGGCAGCCCAAAGGCTGCGGGAGCAGCAGGTCCCCCACGAGGGCTCGTCCCTATTAGGCAGGACAGACTAAATGCAAGCGGTTTGTGACACGTATTTTAAAGACCAACATCCAGAGTATGTCCATCTCCTGATTTACGCAGGCTTCGGACTGCTCGGATTTTAAAGGAAGGCGGCTCTGGTAGCACTTCAACATGAAGCAATCAAAGGTGCTAAACAAGAAATTAGCAACTAAATCTCATTAACTGCTTTCAAAAATTATCTTTACGATGGACTTTCCTCCCAGTTTAAGTAGAGCCAGCATTTCCTTTGACATAAAAATACCGCCCCCCCCCCCCCCCTTCTCTCCATATGAATTCTCTCTACTCAAGAGCACCACACTGATTTGCTTTATTCAACCAGAATATTTCTTGGTATGATCAAAAACTAGCAAGAAAGCCCTGCAAAGTAAGATTTTTTTACTCTGTATAGTGGATATTTGAAAACCTCAACAAAAAAAAATTTAGTTAAAACTCAAGACTTGGTAACAACCAACAAAATGTCACCAAAAAAATTAAGTTATTTTTTGCCATCCAGGTGACAGTGATGTCCGGGCTCATTCCGGTCCACGTTCTCTGCTGCTGCCAAGCACTGCCCAGCCCAGCAGCAGCACAGGCTCGCGAGCTGTGCCACACGGGAGCATCTCCTCCCGCTTAGGCACCTGCGGAATCGGGAGCGGAGACACGCGCTTGCCCGGCACGCTCTTCTGGGGCATTTGGCCTCCTGCTCCCTGACAGCCTTTCTGAAAAGCTCCTTGCGAGGAGCTGGCCGACACATGCCACAATGCTGGAACAGTGACACCAGCCTTCCCACCTCCCTTTCGGGCTGAAGGACAGGGACACAGCCCGAAGTCTGCTCAGGCATCCCTCCCAGCCCATCACCCTGGAATCGGGCCACTCGCTAACTGGAAAGATCCCACGCTGGAAAATAAGACTCTCACTGAGCGCTAACAGCAGAGTCCAGGATGAAAATTTTAAATCCTTGCAGAAGCGCTCAGATGCTAATAAGAGACCTACCTTGGGTTTTCAGTTACGAAGATGTGCTGGTTTGGGCTGGGACAGAGTTAATTTTCTTCCCAGTAGCTACCACGGGGCTGTGTTTGGGATTTGTGCTGGGAACAGTGTGGATAACCCAGGGCTGTTTCGTCACTGCTGAGCAGGGCTGACACAGAGCCAAGGCCTTTGCTGCTCCTCACCCCACCCCACCAGCAAGGAGCTGGGGGGGGACACAGCCGGGACAGCTGACCCTGACTGACCCCAGGGATGTCCCACACCGTATGGCGTCATGCTCAGCGTGTAAAGCTGGGGGAGAAGGAGGAAGGGGGGGACGTTGGGAGTGATGGCGTTTGTCTCCCCAAGTCCCCGTTCCGCGTGACGGAGCCCTGCTCTCCTGGGGATGGCTGAGCACCTGCCTGCCATGGGAAGCAGGGAATGAATCCCTTGTTTGGCTTTGCTTGTGCGCGGCTTTCGCTTTCCCTATTGAACTGTCTTTGTCTCAACCCACGAGTTTTCCCACTTTTACCCTTCCGATTCTCTCCCCCATCCCACCGGGGGGGAGCGAGCGAGTGGCCGCGTGGGGCTGAGCTGCCGGCTGGGGTTAAACCATGACAGAAGAGCAAAGATAACGTCAAGGAGGAGGAACAAGCCATCCCCGCTGCCAAAATGCTGTATTTGTACACGCAGTGACCGTGTTGGACTACTGCTGAGCTGGTACTATTTAAGGAGCTACCAGGAGTTTTAGGATTGAATGAGACCAAACGAGTGATTGCAACATCAATTGTGTTCACTGACAAATCTGAGCATGAAAGAACAGACATGCCATGAACAAACTGAGCATTTTCATAGAGCTTTCACAGCATTTTTAAAATCAAGAAATAATCTCAAAAGTAGCTTGAACCATCCAGATAATTAAACCTTGTGAAATTTTGCCTCTTTGGAAATCAGTGGGATTTAAGCTTTATCTGACTTTTGGTTGAATGGCTTTAGGATCCCAAATTAAATTGATTTGGAAAAAGCCATTCAGTTTAGTAATTAACTCAGGCCTCTTGCTCACGTTCAGTATAGACAGGCAAAGCGAAGACAAAAGGTAGGAAAAGAGGCTCAATACCATCCATTGCTCAAAGATTACTCATAAATTACAATCTACCCCTCAAAAATAAAAAAAAAAATCACAGGAGGAGTAGGCTGCAATTCAGGTATAATTTAGGCTGCCAGTATCAAACATCTAATCTATTGCCTTCATCCGCTTACATCTTCCTCTACCATCACCGTAGCCCTCCATAATTATTTAGCTCTAATTAGCAATTAAGGAATTCACCAATATACTAATTTACTTCTAGATGAACAAAGGCACAGAAAGAGTAACTACAAGTCCAGCTTTGGAGCGGCCCTGCAGCAGAGCTGATCTGCTCTTCATTATTTCCGAACTGCAACACGTTAGCAGCGCATTTTTTTCTTTTAATAAATCCAAACGTCAAAGATCCCGAGGCGTCTCTGGTCCTGATTAAGTGCTTGAAAAATAAACTTGTCCCAAATCCAGAATATTGTTAGTCTTCCCCTGTAGACCCATGAATTTCACCACTTTTCTTATTATGGCAACACCTCACCAACTCACACCAGTCGCCGGGAGAACCACTGCCAGCGAAGCCGGATGGCAAATGAGCATCGGATGGGGGGGACGCATCCCAACCAGGAGCCATCAGGACGCGAGGACTCATCGCAGGGAGGCAGAGACCACCTCTCAGACACGCTCAGGAAGAGCGGCTTGGCCATCGCAGTTCATTATCGTCATTACAAACCCAACCCATCGGCAACCCAGCCGTACGCTCTCCCGTGAGCCTGCCTGCTGCCGCGCTTGTCGTGATTAAACGCTGGAGGACATGGGGCAAGCCCAGCTACAGACAGCCACTCGGCCAGGCACGAAGCGTAGTATGCACGAGGGAGCTAGCAAGGTGTAGCCAGGCGTGAGAACAGAGACCATCCCCAAGCGGTCAACGGCAACACCCAGGAGGGTGGGGGGAAATCAGAAAGGACTCTGTGCTGCTCAATCACACACGCGCAGAAAATCTCAGTTTATACTCGCTGGCAGGTTTCCCCCTCAGGATGTCTGTTTGCATGTGCTTGAACAACAAAACCTGGCTAGAAATCCCAAATAAAGCAGGATCATAAAGGACTTGCAGCTGGCCTCACTCGGAGCAATGGCTCATCTCCCCCGACACATGCAGAGGAGCTGGAGACACGCTCCGAGCTCCCGCTGGGCCAGAGCGGCCCCGACGGGGAGGGGGCAGCCCCAGCACCGCGAGCACCCACCCCTCTCCCACCGCCAGGCTCCCCGGGGAGCCAGGCCAAGGAAGCGTGATGCCTTGCAACCCCCAGAATCGCAACCGCCTCCTCCCACTGCAGAGCTTCAGCCCTTCCCACCTCCTCAGCCACGGCAGCAGCAGCAAGCCTTCCCCAGGCAGACATTCACGTCCCACACGCGGGCAGAAGCAGCCGTCATCCAAACTCCTGCTCTTTCCTGTACGATGCAGAGACCTGCCACCTTGTAACCCTAACCTTGCCGATTCCTGCCCTCCCAGCACATCCAGCTGCAGCCAGGCTCGCAGGCAGATCCACAAACACCTCTGCGCATGCACTGGCCTGATCCATCTCCTCGCCAGCTCCATCAAGCCACCCCTCTTGGGCTCAACGCAAACGCTCAGGAAGGTCACCTGAACTCACCTTGGCCTCCAGCAGCTCTGAGACACGTCAAGTTACATTCAAACCATTAAAGATAGATCACAAGAAAGATAAAATCGTAACTGGTGGCCTTGCCTGGGTATTTTGGCTTTTTAACTGATAGCTCAGAGCGAGTGGTTTCCCCAGGAGACATTAAGGTGGTCAGACGTACCCAAGGGACACCGGGAGGGGTGTTCCCTGCACATACCTCCTGCAGCGACGCAGGAGAGTCATACCTGAGCAGACGGGTCCTGGATCTCGTTGGTTTCTTTTGGCACCTAGACAGTTGGAGAGAGAAAGAGGAAGAACATCACTGCCCAAGGACCTGCACTGACGGAAGCGTGTGCTTATCGTTGGCTCCAGGATTGAAGAGCGTGCTGCCTCCGACGGCACGGAGAGCATCCGGGGAATGCACGCCAGGAACCAGTCATTCATCGCATCACGAGGGAAGAGATTTCGATTAAACCTCTTGAGTCTTTGGGTGGTTTTTGCGGTTTCCTTTGTTTTGTTTTTGAAGCTAATCAGCCCAAAGGAGGGCCAGCAAGGGATGGGAACTGGTGTGATGTGGGGCAGAATTATCCTGTGGGTTCCCACTTGCAGTTGACTTACTGAGGCTTAAAACAAAACCATCTCCCTGCTGGGTCAGCCACTGGAGCCATTCAGGCGAGTGCTCCAGGTCTACAGAGCACAGGATAATACAGATATTCAGAGCAGGTTGAGAGGAGCCCGTCACCTTGCAGGCTCAGAGGACACATCTTATAGCTTTTACCTCAGAGATTTGTCCTTACTTCTTAGCTCTAGGGAGCGAATTCAACTTATCTCAGAGCTACAGCCAGTGCCTAAGGGCTGTCAGCATGAGAAATGCCAGGTATCATTTTGGGGACGGCCAAGGGTTTGGTGGGAACTCGGATACACCGATCTCCCTTAGAGCAGGCAGACAACCAGCGTGACCTGCTCCCCCTCCTCTGCATGACGCACTTGGCCTTCTCTGCATTTACTCCCTGGCAAAGCCAGCTCCTGGCTAATCCCTTACAATCAGGGCTTTTCCTAAAATCCTCCTCTTAAAATAATAAACACGGAAATTGGTGCAGACACTTGGCCTAGAGAGATGAGGCGTCTCCCTGGGCGAAGTCCAGCTCCGGGGGAAAGCCTGGGTGCTTCATGTCTTTGGGGATTTACTAGGTGATCTGGGCTTTTTGGCACAGATATATTTCTTGAAAAATTGCTGAACACTGTAATAAAAGTAAAATCCACAAAGCTTCCATTTTCCAGCAATGCTGGCAAAACAGAGGAGACAACCTTTGAAAGGACGATACGCCAAAGGGCGCCATGCCGCAGTCTTGCTGGGAGCGAGCAAGAATTTCAAAGTGATGCACAATTCCCAAGTACAGCTTTCACCCAAAGCTCCAGCTGCAGCATTACTCAACAGCTACTCAAAACTTCCCTGTGTTAAACACACCACTGCATACAGTCATACACACACCCAGGCTTTCTTTGGCTCAGGAACTCTCCCTTTAACTCATCCTCCCTTTGCACCAAACCCATCCGACTTGAAGGGAGGGTTTGGATGGTGAAAGAACCACCACCCCATGTGCTGGCCCACCATCACCTCCTTGCATCTCAAACTGGAGACCAAAGTACTTCCAGGCTGCATTAACGCCCTGGGGGTTAGTCCTTCCATTTGAATGGTGTTACACCAACAAGAAGCTTGGGCCAGCACCCCCCAAATTTGTCAGCTGCCCTCAGCCACACCTCTGGCCAGGCTGGTGAAAGCTCCCACGGGGACCTGAAGTGGTTGAGGTTGAAGGAGCGTGTGCAGGTTGAGTTGTAGCTGTGGCAGTGCTCGCCGGCGGCTGCTGGGTCTCCCATCACGAAGGTGAGTTGCTGCAGAGCACCCTGGGGAGGGAGAGACACAGAAACCCCAGTTTACCCACATGCTCCCTCCAGAGGAGAGGGAAAGGCCGGGGGCAGAGGGAACCTCCAGCCTCTCATAGCCAGGGACTTCTTTCCAGGATGGTTTCGGCAATCAGCATTCACTCCCCATCTTTGAGAGCTGGATGCAAAGATCCTGGGAACAAAGGCTAAGAGCCAGCAACGTGCAAGCTATTCTTGAGTTAAACAACAGCAGGAATTCAGGAGGTGCTAAGCACGCTGCAGGATCAGGCCCTTACTATTCACCCCCAGGAGAGCATCCCCCGCAGCCCAGCCCGAGCAGTACCCCAGCGCGGGGGCAGTGCCGAAAGGGAGCCCTCGCCGGCTGCGTGCCCGCGGGCAGCGAAGGCTGGCAGCCCCGCCGTCACCTCCCCGCACGCCCCAGCCCTGTGGCTCCGAGCAAGGGCCGCTCAGCTGGGAGCTGCACAGCAGCCGGGAGCTGCTCTCCTACTGCGGACTTGTTGAAAACAAGGGCACACGAGGAGAGAGACCAAAGAAAAAGCATTCTGTACGGGAGAGGATTTACAAAGAAGAACAGAACAAAGCACCGTATTGGACTCCCAGCACAGACCTCCCCACAGAGGAGGGAGGGAGGGAGATACACAGACATGCCTGTTTGTCTGCATAAGGCAAAATGTCAGCCTCCGAGGTTCTGCACTTGTCAGAATCAAAACTGATTCAGAAAGGGCTTCCCTGCCTTACTAGGCTGCCTTCACAGTTCCTTCATTAAGCTCAGGGCAACCGAAATAATTAGTTAGCAACACAGCACCACCGATGCTCGGGCAGCTTTGCTGCATGACACGACTATCCAGAGGGAATGTCTGAGCCGGCTCCGTCCACCCAGTGGTCCTCTGCTACCTCCCAGCAGCAGCAGATGCAGGGAGGAGCACGTCCAAGCTGACCTCCTCACTAACTGAGCTCAAGTCTTCCTCCCCAGGCTGGAGGTGCGGCTGGGCAGCCCACTATAAACCAGGGACAAGGAGAGAACTACCCCACAGAAATGGAGAAGAGCTTCAGACTGATGACACCAACCAGGGGCTGGTCTCAGAAATGCCACTTGGACTTTTTCTGTAAGAGCTAGATCTGTTTGATGCCCTCAGTTTGTCTTTGAGGTTGACCATCACATGCATTTCAACACAAAGGCTGACAGCCTTTGAGTTCATCAGGTATTTTAACAAGGCCATCTACTTTGACCTGCTGAGAATCCTTTGCTTGTAAAGTCCTCAAAGCAAGGACTTTATCTTCAACACATGCATGGGACAAGCTCCCCAACCAAATGCTTTGCATACCAACTGCACAGATGACTTCTGTACATGGTACAAGTCATGGTCAACAAGAGAGGATGAGTAAGTCTGTAACCCAGAGGTCTCCACTGCTGACCTGACTGCTGGCACTTGTGTTACCCTGCCCCAAAAGCAAGCGCTTTGCACAATTCAAAGCCTTTGCAAAGCTCACCCTCCCCAACTGTGAAAATAAATGGTGTGTTTTAGGAACAAAAGGCAATGGGTTCCTTCAGAGGGAGTTGCAACCTCACTCCATGCAGCTAGAGCAGGCCATGTCCGCAAACACAGCCCTGCGAGGTCTGTCCAGCTCTCACCTTAAAGGGGATCTCGAAAGACTCGATCAGGCCTCCAATGATGATCAGCCCCTCGGTGTTCACTCCCATCCCGAAGTAATTGGACCAGCTCACTCTGTCCACCAGCCGACAGTCCACGTGCAACTCCAGCCTCTCCAAGGAGATGCTGAGAGCAACTTGGTGCCAGCGCCCATCGCCGAGAAGGGAAACTGGGAACCTGCGTGCCCCAGAGGGGGCAGGGAAGAGGCACAACATGAAACTTGGGTCCCAAACCTTATGCAGGACTAGGCTTCACCCTTACCAAGTGTTTCTATTTCTATCCAATGGATTTGGGCACATCGACAACCAGTTGAGGTGTCTGGGAAATTATTGGTATTTGTGTCTCACCCCACCTGATTTATCCCCAGGTATTTGAACCTTTTTGTTCTTTGCTTGGTTTTCCAGATCTGCATCATTTTGACAGAGTGGAGTTAGGCAGTGACCACCAGTGCAGTCACACCACCAGGTCTGAGGGACCATCACCCAGGTGGGGGACATGACCTTGATTCAGCTGAGGTGGGGGCAGAGCAGCACTGCTCAAAGCCCATAGTAGGAAACCTTAACTCTGGCCTTGGGGGTAGCAAAGGAAGCATGAAAAGGCAGAAAAAAGCACCCGAGCTGGAACTTACTCATAGTGTCTCCTCCTCGTGGTGACAAAGACCAAGGCGTATGGGTTAATCCTGATCTGGAAGAGCACGTGGCTCCGATGGCTAAGGATGGTCACTAGGCTGGTGTCCTCCTTCAGCGAGTACCTGAGCTTCATCAGCACACTCAGCTCATCTGCAAACCTAGCAGAAAGAAGCAACGCATGGCTTCAGCCGCTGAGTCGCCACGAACTGCCCTCTTAGGACAAAAAAAACCTGTGTCACAGTACAAATGAACAAAATGGACAAAAAATAAAAAGCCAAGAGCAAACAGCCATTCAGGCTGTAAGGTCAGGTACTTAAAGGAGCAACCAGGCCAAAGTTAGCATTGCCCTTATAACCTTACTGCACCCCTCTCAGGTGCCATCTCAGCACACCCTTATGTGGCTGTGCATGGTTTTCCATGGGACTCCTGCCCTGCCCACCACTGAGACTGCACAGTAACCCTGCTACAAGCAGGTCTTCAGTGATGGCTTCTCTCACCATGTCCAGTGTCCTTGTCCACAGCAAGCTACAGCCCCTCATCAAGGGCAGCAAAGGTCTGACCCGGTCTATGTCTCCACAGACCCTGGCATCAAGCAATGCTGATGGATATGGCTGTGCCGTCTCTCTTGCTCTCTCCAGTTATGTGCTGGAGCAGAGAGGTCTTCCTGATGGGAACACCAAGAAAACACATTCCTGGGAATGGTCAGTCGAGCACTGGGCCAATGTGTCTTCCCTGCGCACGATCAAGAAAGATGGAAGAAAGGGAAGAAGCACCGAGCTCATAAGAGCACAGAGTGAACGTGTTCTCTTTGTGTAGTTACGGAACGGGGTCTTAAAGTGACCCCTCAAACCAACAAACATGCATGAGATGATTTTGAGCACCACCATCCCAACCCCATCCCCCTGTGGGCAGCCCACCTGTCCCCAAACGCCTCCCTTGTAGGGATGTTGAGGGTAGCGTACTGCCCGATCTCCAGGATGCTGCAGTTGGCTTCATCATAGCTGAGGGAAATATTGCTGAGGTCCTGTGCACGGGAAGTAATTTTGTCCAGCAAGTTCACTTCATCTGCATTGGGGGAGAAGAGAGATGCTCAGTAGCTGAGATACCTTCACTACAGTGCTCTGCTCTCGTTGTTCTTCCTGGGGGTTTTGTCTGTCGTCTAATAGGAAGAAGAGAATGCAATTTGGGGAAATTAAAATAATTCACAAATTCAGCGAACTCGGACCAAACCAAACCTTCAGATAACCCCAGAAGCAGCAAGGTGACACACAGAGCATGTGTTTCAAGGCCAGCGTCCCAAAGATATGAAGGGCCATCCC
Source organism: Phoenicopterus ruber ruber (assembly GCA_009819775.1). NCBI lineage: Eukaryota > Metazoa > Chordata > Aves > Phoenicopteriformes > Phoenicopteridae > Phoenicopterus > Phoenicopterus ruber. The sequence goes on from CM020234.1 coordinate 10,460,234, forward strand.
TACTCCAGCAGTGGTGGTACCTTTATGACCATATAGTTGGGATGCTCTGGACTGTAAAGCAGAGTCTGGGACACAAATGTCCTAAAACACAAGTCCTGGATCAGCTGGGTACAGAAAATCCTGCCCAGTCCTTTCCCAAGCTTCCTTGTTGAAGTTTGCCCAATTTCAATAGAGAATTGGACAAAGGAGCGGGATGAAGTTAGTGTCCCTCACCGAGGCGGGTGTCCTGAGCAGACCACAGCGGCAGTCCCCTCTGCCCAAAGCAGGGCTCATTGCCATGACAAGGTCAGGACCTCCATCGGGAGCCGTGCATCATGCAAGAACCCTCTCCCAGCAGGTGAAGGGCCCACTTCCAGAGCTACGCTGTGAACACGCAAGATGGTTTGGGCTGGGTGAGAGCCCCTGGTCTGGGCTATTCGGCAGCACCATCGCTTCAGTCTCACGAGGAGCTTTTAGCTCCCTTGGTGAACAGAGACATTCCAAGTTCATTCTTTAACTAAAGAACCATTCAACTACAAAATACCTGAACAAAAATTTGTTTAAAACCACAAAGTTTCTTGTTCCCCTCCATTAGCAAAAAACATTGCAGACATCTGGCTCTACCCAGACACACCGTTTCCACCTCCAAGACATCTGCAACCAGGTCCCTCCTTTCTTGTCGTCCCTTGACACTGCTGGGCAGTGTGGCAATAACCCTGCCACCTGCAAGGGGTGGGGACAAGGGATGGACCCAGGGCAGCGTCCCAAGGGCCCAGCCTTGCAGGAGGGGTCTAGATCACTCCAGACCCATAGCCCCTTTACTGGGAGGGCCTGGACAATCCCTCTGGATGACTTGTCAACAGGAATCCTGCCAGTACCATCTGCACTAGCATCTGCCATCACTTGGGAGGCATCCAGCCCCTGTATTCACTAATTCCCATTGTTGATGAGGTGCGAGATTTATTTGAGGGCAGATGAACAGCCTCAGGCTGCAGCCTGACAGGAGATATACACACCGTATAGATCCGCTGCTCTGGAAAACAAGAAGTCAATTGAGCAGAAAGCTGCTTTGATCCAGTTCAGACATTAACGTAGCAGTCCTACCGCCATCGCCTCAGAAGATTTTGCAAGGGAAAGAGCCCTGTGCTGGGAAGGAGGAGAGGGAACAGGGTCCCGCCGGAGACGCAGCTATTTGTGGTGACTTGGGATTTCACCTGGGATTTCCCCAGCTCCCCGCATGGTCACACCGTCGACACGTTCCCAGGCAACTCTCAGCTCTGCAACACGAACGTGCAGTAGCCTTTGGCAGCAGGAACATTGCAAAAAAGGTACCAAGCCAGACGAGGTGCAGGGCTGAGCCCCTCGGAGACCTGAACCGTCATAAACCCCGAAACGGTACCGAGTTGGCAGAGTTTCAGCGTTGCAAGTGATGTGCACGCAGAGCATGGGGAATTAATCTGAGACCAAAGACAGCTGACGGAGGGGAAAAAAATATCAGGAATGTTTGTCCCTTTCTCATTCCCAAGCAGTTTTGGGAGGCGATTTCCCAGCTGCTGACACCAATGGATGTGCCAAGACCCGCACACTCCATCTCCCAGGGCTGCAGCTCTTGTCACCGATCAGCTTTGCTGGCGATTACAGGCAGACAAGTGTGAATTCAGTGGATTCTATCAGGTGAAGGGCCTTCCTACGCAAGCCGCAGCTGGAGACTTAGTACTAGAAATAACACGCTTCCATGGAAATTTTCCTGGGCAGGGTATGGCCTTAACACACGACTTGAGCATGTGCTGAAAGTTAAAACCACGGTCCATGACATGTGCATCTAGGGTTAAAGTTAAGCACGTGCTTGGTGCTTTCCTAAATAAAGTCACAGAGACTCCTCTCCCCGTAGCCTGGGAACTGGAGGGAGCCGGAGAGCGACCACAGGGGCAGGGCTACACCGGCAGGTCTAAACAGCCAGGGCTGGTGTTCGCCTCTGGACCCCTCACCAACCCCAAGAGAAGAATTTGGCGTAAAAGAAAACCAGAATTAGGAGTGAAATTAATGAGATCTCTTAAGGCCCAGGCAAGGGGACAGGTAGGAGGCACAACCCATCGTAGCCACAGCACGAAGCACCAGCACACATGGCACCTGTCAACCAAGGGAGGGACAAGCTGACCCCACTGTGCGCCCGGAGCAACGCCAGCTCTGCCGGGAGCTACGCACGGCCGTGGCCTCTCTGAACATCACAGGAACGATGAAGCCGTGTTCCCATCCCTACACGTCTGCACGCACACTGGGAGCTGAGCTCAGCCACCCCACAGCCCCCGCACGACGCGGGCAGTTCAGAGGATGATGCCAAACCTCTACTGCAGGCAAGCAGGGACAGCCAAGTGACAACAGGTCATTTCAATCCCCAGAGAGGGTCGGCACTTAAACCCCACAATCAGCTGCACAGTTAGACCCTGGGCAGATCAGCCGCTGCACACACCACTCTCCTCTCCCTGACTCCCCCCCAAACCGAAAGAAGAATGTTGAAATAAGTGACATGCCTCTCAGACACCGGCCCTCACGCAGACCTGGGGAAGCTGGAAAGCAGATGCCCTTCTCCCGCTTTCCCAGCTCCAGACTGCAGCTCCTCCACATGCACTGCTTTTTCCTCCCCCTCCCTCTTCTCCAGAAGCAGCTTTCTCTGTATTTATTTTAGCTGCATCTGGCTAGTTTCTGGGCTGTTGGGGTAAGCCAGTGGAGGCTCAGAAACGCCTGCAGCAGAAACCCGTGCCGCATGAGCCAGCAGAGCATCAGATGGGATCGATCTCCTACAGACACTTTGAAGAGCATCTTGCTGCAGCAGCTGCGGCTCGTGGCACCGCGCTCATCCTGGGGCAGAAGCCGATGCACAGCGAGGCTGTTCGTGACGCTGGATTTAGTGTTCAGCCGGCATCAACACCAGAGCTTTTGCTTGCAACTGCTCCCCAGGATTAACCAAAGGTCAACTCCGCATCCTGACACTGCTGGGTTTCTGGTTGCTACAAGAACACCACAGATTTACTTTAAATTTTAAAGCAGGTTTATTTTCTTTCTTTGCCTTAACCTCTGGGAGCAGAGGTGCCACCTCTCAAGGACACGGATTACCTATGGAAGCGATTCTCCGCTGCAGGGTCTGAGTCACCAGCTATCAGAGATGGGGGTCACGGCCCTTCTGGGAGCAGATTAATCCCGGGCAGGTGAGGCCTGAAGATGCAGTGAGTGCAGTCACTGCAGCAGCCAGAGTGAGGGACAGGACAGACCACACATCTGATACAGTAATTCTAGGTTTCCTTTACAAAAAAAATCCTGTTTTCTCATGAACTTGCAGCTTTCCTAGGGCCCAGGCGCCCCAGAGGCATCCACCCCACTGCCTCGCTTCACAGCCAGGCTTCCCTATCTCCTTCCAGTGGCCATCAGTGAGGAGCTCTGCTCACAAATGCTCTTTCTACCACTGCTGAGCACCCTTCACCACCTCCGGGCTCCTACCTGGACCCCAGAGGCAGGGCTCACACCGAGCTGTGCTCACAGCCCAGCTGTGTTTGCGTCGGGCTCTAGACTCCGGTTCTTCCTCGCTCACATACAGAAAAGCCAGGCAAGACAGCCCAGGGTGGACGCTCGGGACACATTCAGCGTGCCAAACTGACATCGTTGCTATTCAGCTTCAAACCAAAGGCCTGCAGAAGGGCTATTTCTCTGCTGGAAAGGAGATTCCTGGAGTTCAGCTGCTGCTGCCAAATGCAGCTCGCCTCGGGCTCCTACAGCCGCGCAGGAATCTTCCCAGGCAGCCCAGTGCCAGGGAGGCTTGTGCACGGGCCAACCTCCGCAGGGACAAGCACCAGCCAGCGGAGCCGGAGCCAAGAATGCAGCGTCCCGGGCTGAAGTTAACCCCGAGCTGAAGTTAACGAGCAGTCACCAGGGTGCCAGGCATGTTTGGGGAGAAATGCTTCCAAGGACGGGGAGCACAGCAGCCAGTACCCCGCTGATGACAAGCTATTAGGGATGCAGCACGGAGCTGTTGAATCACGCCGCGTGAACCCATTGCGGTGCTCGGTGTTGGGAGGTCTCTGCCTCCAAGAGCCCAGAAACTGAACCAAGAGAATAAGCCAGACTGACCTTGTATTTTAGCGCAGATGTCCCAGCACAGGCTAGAGGAGAAAACCAGCAGTGTCTCGCAAAGGCCAGTGCCAGAGGATGCACCCTCTGCTCATCAGCAGCATGCCCTAGACCATCATTACCTCCACAGCCTTGGTCTGAGCACATTGGTGCACTTTAGGAGATGGTTATTTCAAAAACTATGACTCCTTGGTTGTTTCCTTTGCAAAAAAATGTTAAACAGTAAATCCAAAAAATTTCACATGTCCCTTTTTCAAAATGAAGCTGCTTAGAAAAACACACAGAAAAAAGGACAAAAGACTTTACCCCACCACTCTGAGAAGTGACAAACAGATTCCAGCTCAGATATTAAGCCCACGAAAAGCACCAGCGTTTCTAGGCTGAAGAGCTCAGGAGAAACGAAGGCAGAGGTGTCCACACATGGCCCTGCACCGTTGGGTGTCAGGGACTCTCTCAATGTACCTGCACCAGACCATAAGCTCTACATTCTCAAGAGAGGGTTTTCCTGCCCTCATGAGTCCTTCGGCCCCACACAGAGTTAAAATTCCCAAGGAACAAGAGGAGAAACAGGAAACACATTTTGGTCGGACTGGTGACCCAGATGACTACCCCAAAGGTAAATATATCCTTTGACAGGGAACTTTGCGGAGAGGGACTTTGGTTGCCCTGCGAGGCCAGTTGGGAACACGCCTGGTGTCTGGGCGCCCACCAGCCTGGCCCGGGCCGTGGAGAGGAAAGGTGGCAGGGAGCGCCAAGGGCCACCTGCCCCCAGGGGCCAGCAAGCCAGGAGCTGGCAAGCAGGGGGCTAAGGGACCCCAGTGTGGGCAGCACCTTACCAACAGGCAGTCCCAAGGTGGGTGAACACAGCAGGCAGAGCCCACTGGTAATAAGGTCCACGGGCAACCCCAGGCGAGGCTAGCCATGAACCAGGTCCAGGGTCCACCATGGAGCACAATCAAGCACAAAGGAGACCCGGGCAGAAGCTGGGCTGGAAACAAGGCTACAGCGTGGGTGCAAAGTCCATCCAAGAGACAGAGACGGGACAGGAAACAAATAAAAAAGGGGTCCTACCAGGGCACAAGCTACATCCAGCACAGGTCCATGGTCCATCCAGGAGGCAAAGCCAGAGACAGGGCTGGAGGCAAGCACCCTGCACCACAGCTCAGGCAAGAACTAAGGGCATAGAGCTCAGCTTAAATGGGGCTCCTGGGATGAGGGTGTGGGTGGAGGTCCCAGGTGAGGCTGGTCAGGGCCATTAAGGCCCATCAGTGCTGTCAGAGCCCAGACAGGGTTCAGCAGTGGTCCTCCTCCCCCACCTCACCCCACCCCACCCCACCCCATCCCTGGGGCTGCATCCCAGAGGAAGGCGTTCCTTGGGGGGGGACACCTCAGGTTGCAGATACGGAAAAGCGACCATGCGTGCTTTCCTCTGGCTCGTATGCACGCGTGAAGCGTATACTCAGCTTTACGTTCTCGCCAGAGGAGGGAAATGAGGGAAAAGGGAATGATATTAAACAATGTAAAACATACTTTGAGCCCTGGGAGAGCTCGTACCAGGGCCTGTCAGACTGAGTTACTTCCCCTGGACGTGGCACCGCTGCTTGGGACCTGAAATAACCGGGCTGGACAAGCCCTGGGGACAACCCCGGAGGACAGCCCTGGCACTTGCTGGCTGAGGAATGGAGCATATGACCTAACAAGTCTTTTCTCCCTCTAATTTCTGAGTGCCTTATGAAAATGTCCTGCTGAAAGTCTGCTTAGGATCACAGGCCATGCACGTCAGCTGTGTTTTCAGGCTCTGAATTAGAGAGGCTTGTACATAACAGCTAGAATGTAATAATAAAGGCTCCCTGCATTAAGTGATGGAAAAAAGAGGCTTTTCTACAGGAGCAAGGGATTCCTGGCACCTCACACCGCTGACACCACCACATTAGCACAGGCATGGTCTGTAACCAAGCATTCAAAACAAGACGGCCCTCCCAAAACACCAATGCTCCTCCACTCCCCTCCCAACGGCTCACTCTCCTCCACCCTTTGCCTCTTGAAAGACGTTCCTGGGCTTGGAGGTTGTGCCTGACCTTCTCTGGACCAAGGGGACCCAAGGTGGCAGCTTCATATTTGTTTGGACTTGCCTGATGACTCCAAACATTGGGTGGACAAGGTCAAGGACACCTTGGTAGTGTTGTGTTTGCAGGACATCAACCCTCCAGCAGCTCTTCCTGCTTTTCTTTCTGTCCTAGCACTGCTTGTAACGTAAATAATGTCCACGGCAGCCATCCGTGTCACCTCCTGTGCCACCTTCATCTCCTACTGTTCCCACTTCCCTTGCCACCTAATCATTTCTTTTTAAGGGCAGCACCACAAGCCACACGAGATGAGGTCTAAGCCGAAGCGCACGCAGCTCGCAGGGACGGACTCGCATTCAGAGGGTTATGCAACAGGATTTCAACCTTCGCCTCCCTGCTCTGGAGAGCAGAGATAATTTGGTTTTGACCCAGTGGCTGGAAGTTGAAGGGGACAGAGCCAAAGCAGGAAGAAAAAGCAAAAGCACATTTCTCACGGAGAACGTTGTACCTATTAGTGGAAGAGTGAATGCAACCACCCACCCACAGAGAGGACAGAAAATTTCGGGGAAGTGAAACCTTTTTGGAAGAAAGAGCTAGCTGTACGCATTGTTTAGACAGGAAAAATCGGAGCACAGGCTTCTTTTCAAGCTCGTTACTCAGATCTGCAGGCGTGCCGCTGCTCCTTTGTAAGGGCCCAGCACGCGGGGCTCTGCCAGGACGGGGATGGGGCTTTTGGGGACGAAGCCTGGGGAGGAGGAAGGGCGGCTGGAAGTCGAGGGTGACCCCAAATAAGGATACGCTGGCTACAAGACAAAGTAGGCCAAGCGGCAGAAAAAGAAGAGAGTCTGCGAAAGAGCTTTTGGGAGAAGAGCAAGGGGAGCAAAGAGTTTAAGAGTTGCTAAACCCTCAACGGGGACGATGAAACCAATGGCCACAGGAGCGGGGAGGTGGGCTTGGCGGATATTTCAGCCTTCAGCTTCATCATCCTCATCGGGTCTTCTTGCTGCAAATCCCAACCACCCAAGCCATGAGATGGCATGAAAATCTCATCCCATTAAGTGAAAGAGTATGTTTCCTGCCCTTGTGGGGACAGGGAAAGGCTTTGCAAACATGGAGCAAATCGATATCCCAGCAGCTGAGAAACGGAGTCCAAAGAGCCTTTTGCGGGAGGCGCTGGGAAGGGCTGGGAGGAAAGCTCACAACGGCTAGCTGCTCGGCAGAATTTGGTGGCCTCCCTTGGCGGTTTGGGGTGGTTTGGGTTTTGGTTTTTCATAAGAAAACAAAAAAGAAGCCACTTCTAACCTTCCCAGGACATGTACTGAAAGACCCCACAGAGCTCCTCAACCATGAGCAACCAAGAGTTAACCTCAACCCAAAGCTCCCAGTCTCTAGGGATAAGCTCAAGGGTGCTGCCCTTCACGCCAGCCTTGCACAGCCCTCGCCCCAGGCCCCACGCACACCCTGGCGTGTCCCCTATCCCCCGTTCTCCACGTATCCTCCCCAGTTCCACCCGCCTCTGCTCTGTGCACGCACGCCCTGTCCCCTCCTGGAGCACTGACAGCAAACGCTACTGGGCTGAGCTCAAACCCTCGCTTTACTCAAGCCAAGCATGGTGGAACTGAGGTTTTATCTATATTCAGGGCTGAACAGGTTTAGCTAGAAGGGTATTTTTAAATGGATTTCATTTAAACCGGTGCAAATCCCCGCACAGCCACTCTTCAATCTGCTCGTCTGCCTCACAGCAATTAAACTTAATTACTGAATTACAGTGAATCAGCATAAACCACATTTGAATTGGTCTACAATGCCTATACAGAGGATTCTGTGGGATTAATTTAAAACCAACTAAAAAACATACTAGTAAAACTTGTGTGACACTGAGTGGGGACAAATCCCCAAAACATTGGCCCTCACTGGTGCTAGTAAATAAGCTTCTCTTTGTTGCTCCATTGTCAAAGTAAATTAATAACAAATTCTACAAACTATCACACTCCAGGGGCTTGTTTCCAGCTTTCCAAGAGCCTCCCTCAATGTTGTTTTGTTTTATAGGGTTGGAAGATACACACGTAAGTACGCACAAAGCCACTGGAGAAAAGCAATGAAAGGATGACCCTGGAAACCTCCTCTGGGTGGGATGGTCAGCACCAAGCAGGGCAGCCCACGGCACAGCCAGAGCTGTACCCCTGATTTTCAGCATCCTCTCACGCTGATGGAGAGCACACGCACATCAGTGTGCACCCCCCCCCCCCCCCCCCCCCCCCCAAGCTCCCATGGCCAAGGCTTGTCTGGATTTGACAGGCTTCAAGGTCAGGGCCACAGGGAGGTCCCTCCAGCCCCCATCCCTGGCTCCAACAGCAGATGCTTGCGGGAGAGGAGAGGAAAAAGGCAGGAACAGAGCGAGTCTTTCCTGCTGCTTCCTCCCAGCTCCCTGCAGCGTAAGGATTTGCTGAGCCAAAGGCAATGTCCGTGTTAGTGGCCACCGGCAGAGACTCGAGCTCAAGTCTCTCCTGTCCTGGGGAGCACTGGAGGATACTGGGCTGTCAGGCCCTGGCACAGGCTGCCCAGGGCAGTGGGGGAGTCCCCATCCCTGGAGGGGTTGAAAAGACGCGTAGATGTGGCGCTTGGGGACATGGGTTAGTGGTGGCCTTGGCAGTGCTGGGTTAACGGTTGGACTTGATGATCTTGGAGGTCTCTTCCAACCTAAACGATTCTATAATTCTATGATTCTATACTTCCACTCATCTGGCTGGGCTGCCCAAGAGATCCCTGGGCACACACCGCTTTCATTCTCTCCCTTTTGAGCTTTCACCATGTTTTGTGAAGTCTTAACCTCCTCCTAAGGCAGAACAGGATGCATTTTTAAAATCCCAGCAACGCGTTGGGGGGGTAGGAACACTAGCGGTAGGAGGGCAGCACACAAGCAGCCCCTTTGCAGGCCACGCTCCCCGAGCAGCCGTAGGAAGGGAAGAGAAGGAGGTGGAAGGGTTTGGTTTACCTCCTGACTCCCCTTTCTTCACCAGATGGCAGGAGGATCAGCAAAATATACGCCAGAAGCTACAAAACTGAAATGAAGAGGTAGAGGTGAGGAAGGCAGAAAGATTTCTTACACAAGGAAATGCAATTTCAGAGTTTTGGAATGAAGCAGCAGTTTGATGGGAAATATCTACTTTTGAAAGACCTCGGTCTCCTTCTTCTCCATTACAAGTTGATCTCCATAAATGTTTCTCCAACTTAACGTCCCATTGTCTTAAATGAGTTATTTTAAAGTCTGGCAGAGGCTCAGCCCGAGCTATTATTTCAACAATGTTGAAAGTGTCTTGAGTAACAAGGGAAATGGTCGGGTTAGTATTATCTTCTGCTGCAGACATACACATCTGGGAGAGATTACAGCCTGAGAAAATAAAAATAAATATGTCCAGGGAGCCTATCCTGGGAATTCCTCTCATTTCAGCAAACAAGGGCTTGGTGCACCCCAAAACCAAACCCTTCCTCCAAACTCCCCTGCTCCCGCTCCTTCCACTAGTGATGAATTGGTTCATTTGGTTTAGTCTAACAGCGATTTTAAACTGTATGTGTAACGTCATCCGAGGCCGAAAAACTGAAGCTTAAACCTGACATCACTGGCAATGTGCAAGGCAAGCCAGACCTAAGGCGACGGGCCCAGATGTTAGCCACTGGTGAAAGGCACCCAGAAAGAGTCTGATCGTGTGCCAAGAGCCGGCTGTCACACCGTGAAAAAGCTCACGTTGGCTCAGGATCTCTGCGACTCCTGTTTTCCAAGTTATAATCGAAGTATCAAAAAGCTGCGGGCAAGTAGCAGCAGTAAAGCAGCGGAAGGTCCTTTGTGCCCTCGGACCCAGGGGACCTTGTGTTCCAACACCGGAGCTGCCCCGTCGGGTCCGACACCGGCACCCGCAAGCGCAGCTTCGTTTCTGGTAGCGGTCACGACCGGAGGGAGCGACGGCACATCTGCCCAGCTGTTGGGAAAAGGAGCCTCGGGTCAACTCCAACCCATGCAGGCCGTGCCGACGAGCATCCGCACACCATCCATGCGGGAGCAGGGCTTGTGCCGTCCCTGGCTGTGTACACAAGTCCTCGCCGACTGAGATCCCCAGGACAAATGACAACTGGACACAGTATATCTCCTCAAGCATCCAAACGGATGCTGCTTCATGCCCTGCGCTGCTCAAGCAGCTCTACCTACGTAACGGCTCCCCCGATGACTGAGGTTTTCATTTCCATTTCCACGTGATCATGGGTAAATCCATTTTCCTTTTGTACAGGTGGAGAAATGAAGCAGAGCTAATGTTGGGAGGCTCCGTGAGGATACGTGTGTTAAGTAGGATGTACATGTGCCGAAGGGAAGGATCAGAGAATTAGCTTGCCCTGGAAGCTCTTGCCTGTCTTCTCCAGCGCCCATCTTCCCTGCTCCCTCGAGACCTTGTGTGCCAAGCAGGGATCCCAGCTAAAGCAATAAATGCAGCTTTTAACCCCAGCAACCCCACAGTTCAGCCCTTGCATTGACCAAACTGATCGCTATTTTCTTCACTGCAGCCAAAAAAAATCAGTGTGTTTTCCCTAACCTGGCTGATTTTCACCTCTCAAACTCTGCTGCCAGCAGACCCCAGGGGCAGGAGTCCGGCAGAGCTAGAGAGGCCCAGGCAAAGGGGCTACCTCCACCCAAGCCCAAGATATCCCGAGAGCATCTTTCCAAAGCTCGCACCTTTGCGCGCTCGCAGGGCCTTTGCAGAGCTGCCTGCTCTGCTCCTGACACCAAGCCCTGGCAATCGCGACCCTCCTCTGCTGGGGCTCAGCGTGCTCATGACAAACGTGCTTTATCAACCTCCCTGCCGCGGCTGGGGGAAGGCGAGGGAGTCAGAGCGCTTCATTTTTCAAGCTTGATAAGAGCCAATGACTTCAGCCAGGGAGAAATCATACAATGCAACTGTAAAGGTCTGGCTCGGGTCACTCCCACCGCGCTCGCCTAGGAAACACCTCGTTATCACAGCCCTGCTGCAAGCCGGAGGATGGCCCGCGATCCTACACAGAATTTACTGTGCCTTGGCCCCGTGCCCTCCAGCCCCATCACATGCGTACACATGCACGGAGCCGGCAAATTCACACTCAGATCCATTTTGACTCGTACGAATTCACAGATTCAGGGGTGACAAGAGGCTGGAGAAGCAAACTGCAGAGACTTTGCAACAAACTCCTTTGCAAGGGAGCACAAGACTCCAGCGTCTGTCAGGGTAGATCGTGCCCCAGCCAGAAACCCCTCGTGTGGCAGGATGCCCATCGGCATCTGCTTTCACGTTGAAAGCTGTGTTTCCAGCACGCCAGTCTGCAGAGAAAACCTTGAAAACATCACCCAGAGTAATCAACGGTCTCGAAAGCACAGGGCAAACGTGACAGCTACATCCATGAAGCTGGATGCACACCAGCGCTGCCCATCCCGCGGGCCTGGCTTTGGAGAGGAGCTGGCACTCAGGGCAGAGAGCCTGAGGGCAGAAGCCAGGGGACACACAGGGGACACGGGGCCGGACACAAGGCTGCCAGGGACATGCTCCCGCTCTGTGCCAAGCACGGCGGGCAGAGAGCCAGGGCCCCAGCCACGTCTGGGCTCCCGGGCACGGTCTGCTGCTGGCCAGGCTCCTCCAGCCGCCCGCCCGGCAGCGACGGGACCAGGGACACTTCGTGGGAGCTTGCTGGGGACTCGAGGTCCCAACTGCTGGCAGGGAAAGGCAACTCCTGGCTGCTTTTCTCAAGAGCATGGGGTCTAGTGCAGGAGACTCCCTATTGGACAAGCATCTGGCAAACCTCTTACCTCTGTCCAAACCCATCCTAACTTAGAATCATAGAATCATAGAATTGTTCTGGTTGGAAGAGACCTCCAAGATCATCAGGTCCAACCATTAACCTAGCACTGCCAAGTCCCCCACTAAATCATATCCCTTAGGGCCTCATCTAAACATCTTATGAATACCTCCAGGGATGGGGACTCCACCACCTCCCTGTGCAGCCTGTTCTAATGCCCGACAGCCCTTTTGGGGAAGAAATGTTTCCCAATATCCAACCTAAACCTCCCCTGGCGCAACTTGAGGCCATTTCCTCTTGTCCTGTCGCCTGTTCCTTGGGAGAAGAGACCGACCCCCCCTGGCTCCAACCTCCTTTCAGGGAGTTGCAGAGAGCGAGAAGGTCTCCCCTCAGCCTCCTTTTCTCCAGGCCAAACCCCCCCAGGTCCCTCAGCCGCTCCTCACAGCACTTGTGCTCCAGACCCTTCCCCAGCTCCGTTGCCCATCTCTGGACACGCTCCAGCCCCTCAGTGTCTGTCTTGGAGTGAGGGGCCCAGAACTGACCCCAGCACTCGAGGTGCGGCCTCACCAGGGCCGAGCACAGGGGGACGATCCCTGCCCTGGTCCTGCTGGCCACACTAGTGCTGACACAGGCCAGGATGCTGTTGGCCTTCTTGGCCACCTGGGCACGCTGCTGGCTCATCTTCAGCCGCTGTCGACCAACCCCCCCAGGCCCTTTCCCGCCGGGCACTTTCCAGCCGCTCCTCCCCAAGCCTGTAGCGCTGCCTGGGGTTGGTGTGACCCAAGGGCAGGACCCGGCACTTGGCCTTGTTGAACCTCATACAATTGGCCTTGGCCCATCGGTCCGGCCTGTCCAGATCCGTCTGTAGCGCCTGCCTGCCCTCCCGCAGCTAAGCTCCTTCTTAGCCATGCCTTCATTCAGTGAGGCCATTTTTCCCCTTTAAAGAATGGCTACAGGTCGGCGCAGGCTTTACCTTAGCTAAACCACAGCCACTTCATGCCGCCATTAATCACTTTGGCCATACTGGCATTCCCCGCAAAGCAGCAAGGGACCCACGCCGAGGGAGAGGGGACAGACAGACGCTGCTCCCGTGAGCCCACGCCTGCCACAGCCCCGGGCTGTGGGAGCTGGACCTGCCTGAGCGGAGCTTTGCCACTGAGCCTTGCAAGTGCCTCTACCAGCTCCTGTTACTCAGCGTATGACTAATGCCCAAACCAAAATTAGTCCCAGTACACTTAATTAAAGGGAAAGTTTTCCACTGCAGGCAAGTGAAGCGCACAGGGCTTTGCAGGGATCTGCTTCTGCTCCCTTTGCTTTTAGATATGCTTGTTGCAAGCGTCAGTGCTCAGGCTCTGACCTGCTGTTAAAATTCATTTGATCTGGAACAATGTTCTGCAGGCTGTACCTAGCTACCACGCACCGTCTGCCCCAGGGGAGCTGCAGAAACGGAGCAGGAATGAGAGAGAGAAAGAAGCACAAGAGCCTCGTGCACAGCAACAGCACAGCCTGGGGCAGAGCAGGGCAGGAGCACCAGTCCCGACCTTCCCCTCATGCTCCCTTCAACACAGCTCACAAGAATAAAGAAAAAAATTAAAAATGAGCGTTTCCCAGACCAACAAGCTGACATTTCACAGCCAAAAAGCACTCAGATTTGCACCTCGGGCAAAACATGTGCACATTCGTGATTCACTCCACGCTGGCGGCTGCCAATTTTCCTGCACAAACCATTGAATTGCTGTGGCTTCCACCTTGACTCAACTCCCAAATGCTCCTCCAAGTTCTTTATGCTCCGTGTTTCGCAGAGCTACTCACCTCCCACCTCTCCCCCTCCACTGGTATTTTTACACCCTTTGGGTGTCTGTGAGCCTTCAGGTTTCACGGCAAGCTGCTTGATGCCATGAGCTGCTGCTTTCCCAGGCATCGGGGCCACTTGTAGGGCCCCGAGACCCCTGAGCAAAAAGATCTCCTCTTCTTCTAAAGTCTCATTTCACCAAAGCCTCATGGGTCACGTTGAGCCTATAATGCTTGAACCGCAGCCCAGAAGGCTCCGGGCAAATAAACATAAACCAGGATTTCCTTCACGTGGAGAGAAGCTGTCAAACCCCGAACTGCGCTGGAGGCACCACTTTACCAGCCCCAGGAGGGGCTGACACCCTTGGAGCTCCCTCGGCAGACGCTCCTCAACCACGCTCCCCCACGTCCCAGGCCGAGCCCTGGCTGGATCCTGGGCAGAGGAGGCTCTGCAGGCAGCAAGCTTGGGTCAGGATGGGCCCCAATGCTCCGCTGGGGCTGAAGAAGCCTCCCGCAACTTCACTTATAGATGAGGTCCCAAGGAGGACATGCTTAGCACATGGGCATGGGTAGACCTCTACCACGACTGGCCTTTATGCAAAAGCCCATTGCTGGATGTGGAGATCTCCATCCCTGTTTTCTCCCCAGGGTTCAAAATCTTCTTCCTCCCTGTGAAAAGGATCCTGCCCAAAGGCTGGTTTGTGCCCACTCCTGTATCTTCTACTTCTAAGGCTGCATTGGGGTATCCTACCCACTAATCATAGAATCATTTAGGTTGGAAGAGACCTTTAAGATCATCAAGTCCAACCGTTAATCCAGCACTGCCAAGGCCACCACTAAACCATGTCCCCAAGCGCCACATCTACACGGCTTTTCAATCCCCCCAGGGATGGGGACTCCCCCACTGCCCTGGGCAGCCTGTGCCAGGGCCTGACAGCCCTTTTGGGGAAGAAATGGTTCCCAAGATCCAACCTAAACCTCCCCTGGCGCAACTTGAGGCCATTTCCTCTTGTCCTGTCGCCTGTTCCTTGGGAGAAGAGACCGACACCCCCCGGCTCCAGCCTCCTTTCAGGGAGTTGCAGAGAGCGAGAAGGTCTCCCCTCAGCCTCCTTTTCTCCAGGCCAAACCCCCCCAGGTCCCTCAGCTGCTCCTCACAGCACTTGTGCTCCAGACCCTTCCCCAGCTCCGTTGCCCGTCTCTGGACACGCTCCAGCCCCTCAGTGTCTGTCTTGGAGTGAGGGGCCCAGAACTGACCCCAGCACTCGAGGTGCGGCCTCGCCAGGGCCGCGTATAATCACTTCCCAGCTCAAATTAAGTTTTCCTTTCTCTCCATTTCTTTACTAACCTAGAGAATTTCCCAGGCAGAAAAAACAGAGTTTTTTATGCAGAAGAACCCAGAGGAAAATCTCTTTTCTCCCACCAAAAAAACGTTTTCAAGCCTTTATTGTTGGTCACAAGCAAAGCTGAGCAAGGCCGAGGTCACGCAGGCTCACCCCTGCACGCTGCCCCTGCACAGCCCATCTCGGACAACGGTGCAGATTTTGGGAGAGCCCCGGACACAGAGCTGACAAGTCTTCTTCTAACAGCAGGGATGTATCTGCCTCGCAAAAAAAATGTGCTCTTCCTTCCTCCCACTGCCTCCGAGCGAGGGAAAACACTTTCATTAGAGATGCTCCATTTGTCCGAACAGACGACACTGAGAAAATGCTGGATTTGGGATGTGGGGGAAGTCTCAGGGTTAAATGAAATTGCTGGAAAGACATTGGTGTCAAACAGAAAACTTTCCCAATATTTCAGTAAAAAAAAAAAAGAAGAAGGAAAATGAGTCATTTTGAGTCAGCCTAGAAATGAAGGGTTTCATCTTTGTCTGTGGATGAGTACCTCTTTCTTATTTTCTTTTACTCAGTGCAAGTTAACTTTAGTTAACTGAAACACAGACGGCTGGTTTGAAACTGAAAGTGAAATTTCGTTTTTAAACCCCTGAGATGTCAGGATATTTCCGAAAAAAACCAAAACCAAACCAATCCAACAAAACACCCCCAAAAACTTCCTTTGCAAAACACAGGAAAACCAACTGTTTTAACGGCTTTGAATTTCACTCCCACTTCCCGATTGAAATTATTCACCCGATTAGATCCCGTTTCACAAGCCCTGCTCCATCCATCCCCCCCTTTCTCACCACACGCACTAGGTCACCCAGAGACCCCTCTCTCCTGCCAGCTCCACCAAGTCCATCGAGGTGCATCAAAGCAGATCCCCACGCCCACCCTCCCTCGACTCCCCTGGTCCTTCACCCTGAAGCAGCCAACCCGAAGAACATCCCCGGGTACATTTTTCCTCTGTGTAGTTGCATCTTCTGTTTTCGCGCCTCAGCACCGCGTCTGATAACCTCCATGGCACATACTTTGCTGCATCTCTATCCCACCTGACTTGCGAATCACCTCTAGTACAATGCACGCTGGGGTGGTGAAGAGGACCACTCACATCACCGTCTTGGTAGACACACACAGGTTGGAAGACACCAGAACTCCTCTAGTATGAGCTTCACCCAGAACCCGCCCTGGTATCTCTCCAGCTTCACTGGAGCGAGCAGGGCCTTACACTGCTGCCCTGCCACCTCCGCGTAACGATTCAACAGAAGAAGAAAAGCTAGACCCATGAGCTAACTCCCCAGACTGAAAAAGAAGGGTTTGCGAAACTAAAACAGTATGTCACATACGGCTCTAAAATTGCCAGGAATTATTGTTTAAGTCGTATACTGTATCCAGCATCACAATGGGAGAAATCCTGGTGGAAGGTTTCAAGGTTTCTCTTTCCAAGACATTAAAACATTCCCAGCTTGTGAAAAGCAATCCTTGCCACCCGGCCTCACATCTTACTGCCAGCAAGTAAGACAGCCACGACAAATTGCAGCTCAGGGGGTTTTACATGGCTCCTGGGAGTGACCCTCCAAAGGGTCTGGGCTTTGCAAGCTGCTGAAGAGATGCCCACCCTCGGCAAGCCGGAGCTAGCAAGGTGTCAACCAACATGGATCAGCCTCTGTGGGAAAACTCGGAGCAGGGTGCGGACGGTAGATAGGGAGGAAAAGGTTTATTGCTGGAAGGGGGCTGGTCAGGGCATTCTGCTGGACCCATCTACACCGGCACATCTACCAGGGCCCTGTGTGGAGGAGCTGGAGGGGCAGGACACCTTCAGGCACCCGCACAGCATCCCTGCGGGACAGGCAGACCCCGCAGGACAGGCAAAGCCCTGCGGGACAGGCAGAGCCCTGCGCCTCTGCACAGCTCCTGGGCCAGGGAGGGTCAGGGGCAACGTCCAGCAGCCGCAGCTGACTTGGGAAAGGCAGCCCCGTTTCCTAACCCTGGGCTCCACCACTTCTTCTTCCCAGGCACGTGCTGAGGAAGTCCAGATCGCCCCAGGACAGATGTCCAGCACAGGCACAAGCAGCCAAAGCATCCGACAGCAGTGCCTTGGCAGAGAGCACGTTCCCGAGGGAGGAGAGGATTTAAGGAACTGGGATCCCACCGGACCTAAATCTACTACCCTTCCAAAAACCCTCTCCACATCTCATGTGCGAGCTCCTTAGACCTGGCCAACCCCCTGCCACACGGCTCTGCTCCTCTAGGCTCTCCCCAAAATAAGGAGCAATCCCTAATAAGGAGCAGCCCTACAAAGGTACAACAAATACTTCTCGGAGGCTGGTGCTGCAGACACCCAGGACGGCTGCTCTCGCTCCCCACACCTGTATTTCCTAAGGGCAGAGAACATCATTACTTTCCTGTCTAACTCCAGCAATACCTGCTAGATTTATTCACCGAGCAACGTGCAGATCGCTGCGAGCACAACTCTCCCAGGCCTCCTTCAAACTACCGGGGGTGAGTTTGTTTTCAAGTCATCAGATTTCCTAGATGTCCTAGAGATCGCTGCAGCAGTCGCTCACGCTGGGCTTGCAGCACTGCTTCCAGCCTTGGCGGCACACTTCAGCGCGCCGTGAGCAGCAGGGCTACCTGAAGAAGTGACTTTCCTTCTTTTTTTCTAGTTTGGAAATGAAGCGAACAAAAAAATAATGTAAAAAGTGGAACCGGCTTGAGCTGCTGTACCTTTCCCACCAAACCTCCAGCAAAACAACTACTTTAAGGAATCATAGAATCATAAAATCATAGAATTGTTCTGGTTGGAAGAGACCTCCAAGATCATCGGGTCCAACCATCAGCTCAGCCCCAAATACGTAATTATATTCATTCACCATAAAATCTGAAAAACAGAGGGCCAAATCACAGACCTACGAAGTCACTGGAGCCGTTCCCTCCCTGCCATGGCCCGGAGACCAGGACACTGCCTTAAGGTGTGGGACAGCCAGGCTCAAATACCTCTTCTCCATAAAATATTTGATTCCTACATTTCAAGAGCCTGCCCTACCCTCCCGTCACCGCCGCCTTAAGGTACGGTGAGACGGACTCTATACGGCCACGATGGCATGGCGAGATGCAGTCAGCACCTACAAGAGATGGGCTGTCACTGCCGAAGGGGTTTGCCTGCGCTGGGCAGCTCTGTGGATGCTAATTCCTCGGGGAGAAGGAGCGACCGGCAGTTTTCTACCGAAAACCGCAGAGGAAGGGCCTGGGGAAGGAGACACGACTGCCGGTCCCGGTCGAGGTCTTGGGAGCCCCATGTCATGGTGTTCAGCAGCAAGGTGTCGATCGAGCTAGAGAGAAACCCTGGCTGGGGTGTGGGGTCCTCGAGGAGTG
This sequence comes from Phoenicopterus ruber ruber, assembly GCA_009819775.1. Classification (NCBI taxonomy): domain Eukaryota; kingdom Metazoa; phylum Chordata; class Aves; order Phoenicopteriformes; family Phoenicopteridae; genus Phoenicopterus; species Phoenicopterus ruber. Next base: position 10,478,754 of record CM020234.1, read on the forward strand.
ACAGACGAAGCTTTGCTCTGCTCGACTGCAGAAGGAGCCGCAAAAGCGGCAAATCCAGGGCATCGCTTCAAACGCAACAGCACCCATCACGCGGAGATGTCAGTAATCTCCTGATTGTTGCACCGTGCTTTGAGCAAGCAGTGCTTGTGCCGTCTTTGATATGGCAACTGTTGATGTTAGAGGCTTCAAAAAAAGACAACTACTCTCCTACACGCTTAACCCACTTCCATGTTTGAGAGGAGAAGAAAAACCTACTCGTTTATCCAAGCAGAGCAACATGCATCCCTTTATGCTGCGGAAAACCTTGATGCCCATCCCTTTCTTCTTGGCAGCCAACTTTCCTATACAGGCAGTGAAGCAGCAGTAATGGACCAAGACCTCACCAACCCATGCGCAACCCCCACGAATAGAGCAGCCTTCTTCAGGCTGCTTACGAGCCAGGGTGTGGTGGTTTAACCCCAAATCGTAACCCAATACCCCGCAGCCGCTCACTCACTCCCCCCTCCCCGCTGGGGTGGGCAGGAGAATCGGAGAGAAAGGAAAACTCGCGGGTTGAGATAAAAACAGCTCACCAGGACAGCAAAGGAAAAATATAAAAATATATTAATAATGATAATATATATAAGGATAATAGAATGTATAAAACAAACAATGCACAATTTCTCACCACCCAACGACTGATACAGCCCGTCCCAAGCAGCAGGCAGGGAGCAGGGGTATCCCCCCCCCAGCTATCCCAGAACAGCCAGTTCCAGAGAGAGCAGGCGAGGGAACAAACAGCCGAACCAACGAAAAACAAAAAGGAAAAATCAGGGAAACAAAAAGCAACCTGAAGGGAAGCTTAAGGATTAAGGCAAGTTAAGGGTCTCAAAGCCTAGTGCCCCACCGACCGACCCTCCCTTATCCCGGCCGTGCCGTCTCTGGTATGGAAACTCTCTTTGGCCAGTTTGGATCAACTATCCTGGCTCTGCCCCTCCCAAGTTTTTGCACCTGCACATCAGCAGAACCTGGGAAACTGCAAAATGTCCTTGGTGGTTCAGCAGCAACCAGCAACACCAGTGTGCTGTCACCGTTCTTCTCACACTAAAGCCAAAACACAGGAGCTGCTGAAAAAAACCCCAGCTCCATCCCGGCCTAAACAAGGACACAGGGCTTGGGCTGCATCAACCCCTGCTCTCTGCAGCGACGTTCGTACCCTGGTATTAAGAAAGAGAGCAAAAAATAACGAGGAGCAGTTAACAGGAGGGGGCTGGTTCCTGGCTGGCTCGAGCCCGCTCCAAGCGGGGAGGAAGGGGCGAGGACAGTCCCACGCTGGTCCCGCATGTCAGCCAGGCTCTGCCTGCTTTATCAGGCCCTTTATCTCGGTTACTTCCAGTCCTATTCTGTTTCCAATCAGCACCCCCTGCCCGCTTGGCCCGGGCCCTGTGGGGATTCCAATAAAAGCCTGAAAGGAATATAAAAATGAAACAAAAACACTCTCAGGGAGATTAAAGCAGGGAAAAGGCAACTGTGTGCTGTGAAAAGGAGCAGGGTTCATTTTCTCGTGTCGGGCTGGGCAGAGAGAGCCCGGAGGAGCGGTCGGGGCTCCTCACCCCGGGGACGGGGCTCCCCAGCCCGGGGACGGGGCTCCCCACGGCCAGCACCAGCGGGGAGGGCACCGCGATGCTGCAGCCAGGTTTGGAGCGAAGGAGTTATTCTTCTGCTCGGGGAGACGTGCGTGTGCTGCACGTGTACTCCGCAGGCACGGAGCACGCCTGCAAGCCAGAGCACGTCTGCCACCGCACCGTGAGTCACGGCCGCGGGCGGGAGGGAGCCCGGGGCCTCTCTGTCGCTTGAGATTCACAAGTCGGGAGCAAATCTTAATGCGGATTGTGAGAGGTTGCTTGACAACTAGCTCTGCCATCCTTGCACCTCTTTAACGACGGGAGTGTGCCGTGAGGCCCTCCACGCTTCCTATCGGAGCGGAAGGCTGAACAGGGCTCCCAAGGACAACCTTAGTCCACACTCTACCGAGCTGCAGCAGAGACGTGTTCATGACACGCTTCTGCAAACTGTTTCTGAAGGGGGGGAAATAAACATAGCAAATAAAAAAACCCCAACGCACAAGTTATTTTAATCAGGATCAGGAAGGCATTTCAGGGTGAACGCCCCAACCGTCCCCACTTGCTGTGCTTTAGCTTACGCTGCAGAGCAGCCTTGGATCGCACAAACGGACGCCTTTCTGGTGACACTAAGCCAGAAGAAATGCTGTGGAGGACAGTTAATGTCCTCCAACATGGAGAGTATCTTGTGCACTGAAACTCCAAGACCAGTCCACGGTAAAAACCACAGTGTGGACACCGTGGCCTTGGACCTGTTGCTCTGCGGATCTGCTTTTGGTAGAGCACGCTACCTGCTGACAGACAAAGACTTAATGCTCCAGCTGCTGGACTCATGAACAGCTCCGAGTCTCTCTTTAATTAACCTTCCTGAGCCTCAGAGCTATAGAGAAAAGCTTGGAGAACCTGACTGCTAATGGTTCAAGCACAAAAAGTTGAATGCAAAGGTTCAGAGGTGATTTTTTTTTATTTTTTTAGAACTTCATCTTTTTCTTTTTTTTTTTTTAAGGCAGGAGTTTATTACCCCATCCAGAAAACCATCCAGCCCATGTCCACCCACAGGAGGAAGCCGCTGTCCATCCACCACATCCCAGCCCCGATGAAAGCTTCCATCTCCCCCCACCACCACAACCAGGCTGGTCTGCCCAGCCCTGCAGCAGCGCCCGTGCCGGTCTCCACTCGCTCCTGCCCAGCCCCAAGACCTCCTCTCTGACAGCAGCAAATGCACTCATGTGCCCAAGTTGGCCCCACGGATGCAAGATGTGGGAACTCACATCCACAGTGACCCATCCTAGAGAGAAACGCATTGCCTTCCCCTGCAAGGGCACATCCAGAGGGTGGTTCTGGGTGAGGAACAGCCCCAGGGAGATCCCCCCGCAGCTCACAGCAATTGCTGAGATCACGATCCAGCCTCTCCCTGCCCAAAAGCGCTGCCGTGCTACAAAGCGCAGGGGTGCCTTGGCCCCCAGCTGCCCCTTGGCCACCACTGGCCATGGGGAGCATCTCAGGAACCTCCTGGTTCTGTGGATGGATGAATCATCCCCGACACCCCAGAACCAGCCATGGAAGAGGGGAAACCTTTTTTCCCCCTCCCCTTACACTGACAAGAGAGGACCATGCCATGGCCAGGTGACGAGACACCCGGGTATCTTTGTGCTGGTCTGAAGCTCAGACCACACACCATCACGGCTGCTGGAGGCATCAGGAAGGGATTAACCAGAACTAGCTGGTTCCCTCTTCGAAATGGCCCCTAAAAAGAGCTCCCATTGAGCTCCCTGGCTGGCAGCCAGGAGCACACAGGAACCGAGAGGAGATCCAGCCCACTCTTCACAGGCTGGACTCGCTCTGGATCACTCCTTGCCCTGTGACGGTCAAACCCTTGATAACTTCCAACGCAGCCACCAAACCCTTTCACTGGAGGAAACTTTTCCTGAGCAACATGAAAGGAGGAGGGCTGCACAGGCCACCCCTCTTTCTTGGGGATCCCTTGTAGAGGCAGGGTCTCCCCACCAGCAGGCACCACGCCAGGAGCGGGCACCACCCCGGGGCTGCAGAGCAAACACGGCCCAAAAGGGCGAGTGGAGCGAGGGAGCCCGGAGACAAGCCACAGCCTGTGTAACATCAGCGCGGCTCCACCAGCCCCACCGAGCAGCCAGGCAGCACATGCCTGCCAGATGCTTCACGTTTGGGGAGGAGGGGAGGTTCAGAGGTCAAGGTCACAAGCGATGCCTGACTCCGTTCTTTGTGAAGGGGCCACGCAGGGGGAGAGGGAGCTGGGAGGAAATACCAGCCTGTGTGTGTAAAAACCATCCAGGGTGGGATTCACGGTCACGTTTGCACATGTTTGGCTCAGGAGAGCAGGAAGCTGCAAGGCATGGGGGTCCCTCGGCTGAAATGCAGGGCTGGGGAGGACACAGTGCAGCACAACGTGCCGGGACAGCCGGGGACGCTCCTTCCTGCATCGCTTCAACGCCTCCGGGAGAGCCGCAACCGCCCGGTTTAGGACCAGCCTCCAGCTATCGATGTTCCCCCTCTCCTCCATCCCTTCTTTGTGGGAACGAAACGCTGCATTGGGAGTTGCAATTCCCACATCGACAAGGCTTGGAGCTCCCTCCACACCCTGGGACCTCCTGGAGTGTGTCAGCCCTGTCTCCCCTTCCCCTTGCCTGTTTGAGTATCAGCTGGCTCCTTGTACTTGAAAGGAGAAAGCCGCAGCCTCTGACGTAACCCCAGACACTTCTTTCCAAGGCTCAAGACCAAGATAAACTAAACCAGACTGCACATATCAGAAATAAGAGCCCAGGCACAAAGGAACAGCTTCGAAAATGCCACTCGTGCCTCTGCAGGAGAATGGCCACCCAGCAGCGGTCATCTCTAGGTGGCTCTTCCAATGGCCTGGATCTAGATGGACCTGCTTCGAGCAGGGGCTGCACTCCATGATCTCCAGAAGTCTCCTCCAATGTGAATTATGCTATGACAATCTCCCACACCTCCTCTCCGCCTCCTGCCACTGCATGTGATGTTAAACAGACTCGCAGTATCTCCACAGCCATAAAACTTGGTTTCTCACAAGCCCAGCTCTTCCAGAGAGCAACAACCCCGGTAACACCAGCAGTGCTTCTGAGGCACAGTCACACCCTGCCCAAAATCATGATTGCCTTGTATACTTTAGACAGAAAAATATAAAATCTAAATCATTAAACCACATGAACCAAAGATACGACTTCTAAATCAAGCGTGCCTGGGATAAGCAGTGAGGCACAACATCTTTGCTGCTTTAGTTTAATTTTGGGTCACTCGCGCCAATCGGCATCCATCAAACGGTACGAGACTGGTCGCTGCGCATGGGATCTCCTCCTATTTACGCATTTTCAAGCTAGAAAAAAAAACCCCACTGTGATCTGTTGTCCTGGAAAGAATATGCCAAAGGGCATCTCCAGCTTAATTCCTCCTTTAAGACCAACAGCTGTGGCTGAATTTGGAAAAACATCCTTCCATGTAGGAAAAACATCTCATCTGGATTTAAAGTCCTCCCGGCAACTGAAACTCTACCGCAACCCAACCCTGAGGTAGGCCAGCAGCGAATTAAATAATATATACAGTCAACATATGGGTTGTTACAGCTAACGTGGGAGGTTACAATTAAAACCAGCAGAGCTGTGGAAGAAAATTAACAGCACTTTTACTGCAGAAGGTAGAGGATTCCCAAAAGTCCACTCATTTGGAGAGGAAAACCCCGAGCGAGGCATTATAAAATGAACTCATTAATACGGATTCAGAAAACTGCCTACCTGGGGCAGGCACCTGATCTCCTCCTTAGAAAGAGCCACCAGAAGAAGTTCTTGCTCCAAGCAAGCTTAGCAGCTTAAAGGCTTAGCCTGCAAAGGGCAGAAAGAAACATCGCGGACCTCTGCCGTTAACGCACGGTACGCGGCTTTGCAAGACCTGCCTAGTCCGAGCGGGATGACTTTCGGTTCCCACGAGCCACAGGCGCGCAGGGAGACGGGCACGGCCTTGGTTCACCCTCAGCAAGCCGGGGCAAGCGACTCTGCGCGGGGGCCGGGAGCGGGTCGGGGTGGGCAGCCCGCCCGGGAGCCCCCACCTCTCGTCCAGGCTCAGGCCAGCCGGAGGGAGCAGGGGCAAGCGCTGGCCCACCCGGCAACGGCAGCATCCCATCTACAGCCGCCCCAGCTGACTTCATCCCCGGGGGATTTGATGCCAAGAGCCGGGTACGGCAACTAGAAAGTACCTGAACTGTGACTTGGGGGCGTTAAATACACACCCACCCTCACGCGTGTCCCACTGGCAAGGGGGAAGGAGCACTTTCCTCCTCCGTACCAGCCCCAGGAGCACGTCTGAGGCAACTGTGACCTGCCTCGGCTTTTGTCCCTGCAACAGCTCCATCCCTGCACTGGAGCACGTCAGTGGGAAGGGGGGGGGAGAACATCCCGCTGCCTTTTTTTGCTGCCTATGGAGCATGGGAGCGCTCAGCACAGGACTTGTCATCTGCCCCAGGCTGAAGTCTTGCTCAAACACTCCTGCACGACGAACCCGGGGCCCTTCTCTCCTCCCAAATGAGCACAAAACCTTGTGGTTATTGAAATGAAACGGGAACAAATTGTGCAGTTTTTCATTCAGAAACCGGGACTGAAGGTGCCTACACCAACTGCCCTGCCCTGGAAGAAAGCGAGACCCCCAATCAGCTGAGATTAGAGAATCCACAGGGAAAACATCAGCGAGGCACCGAGGAGCTGGCTGGACGCAGGCACAGGCAGGAGTTTCCAAGTGACGCAGGAGAGCGAGGCCACCCAGCCAAAAAGCTGTTCTGTAAGTCACTCAAGCTCTACGTACAGAGTCTGTGTCGACTGGTTTTCATTCGTTCTCCCTCTTTTCTTTGCAGCTCAGTTTAAACTCCGCACCCCGTGTCCTCTAGTCACTGGCCAGGGCGAGGAGGATCGCGTGGCACGATGGAGACTGGGTCTTCTGTCTCCTCCCAGTTCTCTTACCCAAATCTTTCAGTTTGCCACCCTCAAAACATTCACAATGCTCCAGTAAGGAAAAAAAAAAGGGGGGGGGGGGGGGGCGGGGAAGCACAGGAGTTGTTTAAAATCTGCTCACGCAAAGCTCGCTGCCAGAAAGCGAGATCCAACTTCAAAACCCCTCCGCATCGCTAATAACCTTTTAATCGCTCTCATTACAGAGCATCTCGCTCAGCCCTGGTACCTCCCCACCTGCCAAAACAAAGCCCAGCGTTTCCACAGGCAAACCCCAGCTGTTTAATTGATCCATTCAAGGACTTCAGAAAACTATTAATAATGCAACTCTGTCAAACGAAAGGTTTCTCTCCTGCGGGGCAGATGCCTTCGTTGGATGGCAACTCGTTTAACCTGCCTCTTTAATCAAGCATTTCCCACTCCCAGTGGAAGCTGCCATTGAATATTGGCTCAGAAACAAAGGCTCAGGAGCAGGAAAGCAGAAAAAGTCGTACTAAAATTTACCTCTTTCACTCTGAACAGCCATACTTCACCTGCAGCAGGTACTCATACTCCACACCCTTGATCCTTAGTAGAGGCACGCAAGCGCCCCGAAACACACCAGGTCCGGGTCCCGCGCGGTGCTGTACACACAGAGAACATCCCAATGGATTCTCCTTGTGCCCCTTCCCCGCCCTCCGACTCTGTGGTCTTCGTGCCTGGGGCTACTTCGAATATCTCCTCCGACTTGCACCTTTCAGGGTCGACTCGTGTCACCCTCAGCTCTCGCACCGCAACACGGCGTTTTCCCCAGCCGGGAAGCCCCAGGCCGGCCCCTCGACTCCCGCTTTTCTGCTTCATGACTGTCGTGGTTTAACCCCAAATCGTAACCCAACACCCCGCAGCCGCTCGCTCGCTCCCCCCTCCCTGTTGGGGTGGGGAAGAGAATCGGAGAGAAAGGAAAACTTGCGGGTTGAGATAAAAACAGCTCACCAGGACAGCAAAGGAAAAATATAAAAATATATTAATAATGATAATATATATAAGGATAATAGCCTATATAAAACAAACGATGCACAATTTCTCACCACCCGACGACTGATACAGCCCGTCCCGAGCAGCAGGCAGGGAGCAGGGGTATCCCCCCCAGCTATCCCAGAACAGCCAGTTCCAGAGAGAGCAGGTGAGGGAACCAACAGCCGAACCAACGAAAAACAAAAAGGAAAAATCAGGGAAACAAAAAGCAACCGGAAGGGAAGCTTAAGGATTAAGGCAAGTTAAGGGTCTCAAAAGCCTAGTGGCCCACTGACCGACCCTCCCTTATCCCGGCCGTGCCGTCTCTGGTACGGAACACTCTCTTTGGCCAGTTTGGATCAACTGTTCTGGCTCTGCCCCTCCCAAGTTTTTGCACCTGCACATCAGCAAAACCTGGGAAACTGCAAAATGTCCTTGGTGGTTCAGCAGCAACCAACACCAGTGTGCTGTCACCGTTCTTCTCACACTCAATCCAAACCACAGGAGCTGCTGGAGACAAAACCAGCTCCATCCCGGCCTAAACCAGGACAACGACGCAGAGCGCTCTGCTGAAACCGCAGCGGCGTAAACGTTGGCACTTAGGGGGCAGGGGGAGAGGAAACGGGTAAGCGTAAGACAGAGCGAGCTGGCAAAATAACATCACTTCTTCCAAACAGCATGTCTAGCAGGCTTAAAAAAGAAGAGAGAGAGAAAGTGAGGAGCTAATGGAACATAATCTACTGCCTGGCTGCATTTTGTCTTGCAAAGAGTTCTCAGCTCAGAGCCATTACAGAAGGAGCGAGGGCACGCATCTGCCTCGCATCCCGCCCTGCTTTACAGATGGAAACCACGGGCGGAGAAACGCAGCAGCCAGCGCAGAGCCACGGCAAAGCAGGACACCGGCGAGCCCCAGCCCCACGGCCACCCCGGCCCACCGCTTCCCGGCTCGGTCCTGACTGCGTTTCCCAGGAACCACCCATCGTAAATCGGGTATCGCGCACACGCGCGTGGAGCCCCTCCGCCAGCGAGCCCTCGCGCGAGGAGAGCGCTCGGAGTCTGCTCGGTCCCTTGCTCGTCCCCAGCCGTCTGCTCTCCAAGCCAGGGCACGGGGCATTTAGCAACCAGAGCTTTCCCCACCCGAAAAAAAAAAAAGCAGAGATATTGAACCAGCTTCTCCCATCAAAACCACCCAGACAAACCAGTGTGAAAGATCCTGGGCCTTTCTCTGCACTAAACCGTCCTCCCCCGGCCCCCCGTGCTCTTCTGGGTTTCACTGCCAGCTCCACGCAGTCGGGACCGGCTGCTGCAATCAGCATCTGCTGCATCCTCCTCCACAGCTGCCCGCAGCAGAGCAGCGGGAGAGACCATCCCTGCACCTGGCACGGCTGAGGTTGGGGCTCTGAAGTGCTTTAAGACGTCTCTGCAATATATTACCTACCTACTTCTCCTATTTCTCTGAGTCCCAATGGAAATATTTTATGTTTTAGCTAAACGTATCAACTTAGAATACATCCGTCTTCTGCAAGTGGGGAAGCGTGTCTCTGCATAATGCTAGTTGTGAGGGCAGTCAGCTTTCAATACATAAAAGTTAATTACCTTTCTGTAGGCGTTTTTTTTTTCCTTTAAGAAAATAGAAACTGCTATTTGAATGATTTTAAAAAAACAAAAATAAAAACAAAATTTGACCTTTATTCGCACTCCAGTGAAAGCAACAAAAATCAACAGTTTTCCCTGGGCTAAATCTGCTTGACCTGTGTCCAACCCCTATAATTTCCCCACAGCAGGTTTAGGAGGGGACAAACTCTGCACACGTGCCCTACGGAGCCAGCGAACGCAACCGGGAACAGCAGGCGTCGCAGCAGCCGGTCCCAGCCCCGGCGCTGGGTCCCCACCGCCGAGCAGAGCTCTCAAGTGAACAGAAATGCAGATTATGGGCTTCCTTGGAGCAGGAGCAAAGGCTATATGCACCCGGGAAGAGTCACACCACCCTGGGAACGGGCGTACGCCCCATGGGAACGGGCGGCAGCCTCCCCCCACGCCTCTGCTCTCGGCAGCAGCATCTCCTGCCCGCGTTTTTTCGGTGGCGGGAAGGTTACTGCGCTGCTGAACGGCGAACGCCCAGCCTTGGGGAAAAGCACCCACATTCGCTCCCCAAAGCGGTGCCAGAAGCTGCGAGAGGTATGTGAGCTACAGGGGGTTTGGCCCTTCCCCTCCAGGCGACGCGTTGGCCCCGCTCCTGGCCAGCACCAAACCCGCGCGTCAGCTCTTCGCGGCCCTGCGAGACCGGCCGGGGAGATGCGTGAAGCACCTTATGCAAGAGGCTGCAGCAATATTTCAAAGCTCGCCCTTGGGGGCAGCTGGGGCCAGCGAAGGCTCGGCCCTCCCCAGCCTGGCACGAGCCCCCGATGCTCAGCAAACCCCAGCGAACAGGAGGAATCCCAGCCTCGGGGAGACGCCGGCCTCTCCGCCCTTGCCTCGATGCCCGGTTGCGGTCAGACCCTGTAATACCCCTGCCCCATCCGTCTTGACGCAGAGCAGAGAAAACATGCTGGCAAAAAAAAAGAAAAAAAAAAAAAAAGGATGTTTTAAAATAGCCAGACAGTTCATTGAGGCATTTTGGCTAAAAAAAAAAACAAAAGAAGGAATTCTAACATTCTTCCCAAGGGAAACAATTGGAATGAGATCTGTGGAAACGGACCATCGTATTTCATTTGGAGGGAGCTCAGTACTGACCTTCGTCGCCTTGCGGAGCTGTATTAGTTCCCGGGATTAATGGACCCACTCTCCTCCCTGCTCGCCCTGCTCGGCTGGGATAGGGAGGGAGAAGCGGAGCGGGGCAAGGCAGCCCCGAGGAGAGGCGGCTTGGTCCCACCTGGGCTGCACAGAGACTTCCCCGAGCTCCAACTGGTTCTACTGGGGTTGAACTGGCCTGCAGTGAAATATTCTATTTCTGTTTTCTTTTTCTATTTTAGTTCTTTTTCTAAGGGAAAATTTTATGTAGAAAAATCTCAGCGTCTCAACTGCAGAAAGGGCATTTGTGTGTTGAAAACACACCAGAAAGACACGGAGGAAAATGTTTCCAGCTAGCTCGGATGTCTGGGGCTGGATTCCCTTCCCAACACATCTCGGTTTTCTGCCAATTTGTTTACTAATCACTCCCATCTTTCAAATAATGAACTAATTTACGAAGAACTTGACTGTGTCAAAAAAAACCAAACAAAAAAGGCGCAGCGATGCCCGCGCAGGCTGAGCTGCCGGGGGGATGCCGTGCCCGCTCGGATCAGCACGGGCATGTTTGGGATACAGCCCAGTGCGAGCACCTCCCCGATTTTCAGGTACAGCCCATGTCCCAAAGGGCATCGTGCCGCTAGAAAACCTCTGCTTGGGGAGCCACAAAGCTGCGCGGGCCGCACTAACTCCTTCCCTTTCTTAAAAAAGAAAAGGAGACAGAGCTTGGTAAACCGAAAAAGAAAACCAGGCGCATCCAGAAAGGGGCAATCGCCTTCTGCTCCTCATCGCAGATGCCGAGAGGGACCCGGAGAAGAAGCATCCAAGGATGAACCTGCTCTGGAAAGGACGATGCAACGTTAACGGAGGGGTTTAAGCTTCTCAGAAAGTCTTGTGCAAATTAATTGCTTGGCAAAGTTTTTAACGCGCTCGGTTATTCAATGAAGTTACAGCAGCTCAGGCGAGCTGGTGTGCACCAGCTGGGGAACGCTGGCACGACAGCTGGAGCTCTCCCTGAGCCCCGGTTCTGGGAGTCATGGGAGTTGGGCAGAAACTCTGCTTCTGCTCTAAAAAGAGGATTTATGAACCTGCTTCCCGTGGAAATAAGCACAGAAGCGTGTATCTGCATCTCAACACTCAGGAAATAAATATTGGGTCCCTTGACAAACTCTTCAAACGTTTTGGACTGGCCACACCGGCAGAAAGACTCGACAACCCGCGAGCATCGAAAAGGACACGTGTGAAGAGCGATTTCGGCGTAGCCATCGCCACTCACACGATGCCCACGGTAATTCGGAACCAGCAACGCCCCAGCGCCCGGCACAGCTTGGCTGAAGGGCCTTGGAAACCCTCCCAACCCCCGAGCAGACCAGCCCCGGCTGAAACCTCATTAATTAACTGCCCCGTTACCCTCTCCTCCCGGGAGCGGACCCCCATGGAAAGGCTGGGGGGGGACTCCACAAGCAGCTCCCCGTTTGCCTTCCCCAACAAAACCTCCTGCAGCAAGAATTCCCCATTGCAGCTCCCAGGAGCTTTAGAGGAGGAACCGAGTCGAATTTTAGGGCTCGCAACAGGGCAATGGCCTCAGGAGGCTGCGGTGGGAGGGGAGGCCGACAATAGAGAGGGGCTCTGAAGATGATCAAAGGGCTGTGAGGAAAGACTGAGGGAGTTAGGTCTATCCTCCCCGGGGAAGGCTCGAGGGGACCTCATCAGCTTTCCAGTACTTAAAGGGCAGCTACAAAGAGGACAGAGGCTCTCTCATCACAAGGAGTCACACGGAGAAGACAAGGGGCAACAAGTACAAGTTGCACCAGGCCAGGTTTCATCTTGATACAGGAAAGGATTTTTTTACCGTGACAACAATCAGTCACTGGAACAACCTCCCCAGGGACGTGGTGGAGTCCCCATCGCTGAAGGTTTTCAAGATGTGATTGGACAGGGTGCTCGAGAACCTCAGCTAGGCTCCCGTACCCACAAAAGGTTGGACCAGATGATCTTTTGAGGTCCCTTCCAACCCAGGTTGTTCTATGTTTTGGTCGACAGCGGCTGAAGATGAGCCAGCAGTGTGCCCAGGTGGCCAAGAAGGCCAACGGCATCCTGGCCTGTATCAGCCATAGTGTGGCCAGCAGGACCAGGGCAGGGATCGTCCCCCTGTGCTCGGCCCTGGTGAGGCCGCACCTCGAGTGCTGGGGTCAGTTTTGGGCCCCTCACTCCAAGACAGACACTGAGGGGCTGGAGCGTGTCCAGAGACGGGCAACGGAGCTGGGGAAGGGGCTGGAGCACAAGTGCTGTGAGGAGCGGCTGAGGGACCTGGGGGGGTTTGGCCTGGAGAAAAGGAGGCTGAGGGGAGACCTTCTCGCTCTCTGCAACTCCCTGAAAGGAGGTTGGAGCCAGGGGGGGTCGGTCTCTTCTCCCAAGGAACAGGTGACAGGACAGGAGGAAACGGCCTCGAGTTGTGCCAGGGGAGGTTTAGGTTGGATATCGGGAACCATTTCTTCCCCGAAAGGGCTGTCAGGCCCTGGCACAGGCTGCCCAGGGCAGTGGTGGAGTCCCCATCCCTGGAGGGATTGAAAAGACGTGTAGATGTGGCGCTTGGGGACATGGGTTAGTGGTGGCCTTGGCAGTGCTGGGTTAACGGTTGGACTCGATGATCTTGGAGGTCTCTTCCAACCGGAACAATTCTGTGGTTCTATGATTCTATGACTCTGTGGTTTGATGGGGGGGTCAGGCTGCTGAACACCCTGGCGTGGCAGCACCCGAGGATGAGCAGCACTGGCCGTGCTGCACCCACACCTTGCAGCCCCCCGGGACACCCGCAGAGGGCATCGGGGCTTCGGGGAGTGAGCGGGGATGGGGAAGCGTTGGAGGCAACGTCACTCCCTGAGAGCGAGCACATCTCCTCGGGTCCCCTTGCCCCAGAAACGCCGTCCCCCAGCAGACACCATGGGTGGGGGGCAGAGGGAAAGGAAATTAGGGAAAAGAAATCCACCTTATCCCAGCAAATCCTGGTGCTCCTTCCCACAGAGCCGCTGCGACCCGTCCATGAAACCACTGCGGCAAATCCGATGAAACAAAGGGACTCGCGGCCGCAGGGCGAGGGCTGCTGCGTCCCTCCGTCCCGCTGCCTGCCTCCCGTGCGCCCCGCCAGCACCCTCGGCCCCGCGGCACGGCACCCGTGTCCCCAGTGGCCCCGGGATCAGCGCCATGCGACCTGAGCTGGCCTTTAACCCCCCAGAAATCACACTGCCGGGAGGGACCGCGGGGCTAGGCAAGTTCCACGGGGGTAATTAGTGCTGCACTAATTGCCATCATGGTGGGACACAGACGCACTGTCAAGGTTGAGGTGCCCTAGACAGAAGCTGATTTTTGTCACTGTGTTGCTCTCTTGAGTTCTTGGAGCGGGAAAAGCAGGGGAGGAGGGTGCTTAAGTCTTAGAGAGTTTTTTTCCTTAATTGATGGCCACAAGAGAGCAAAGCTTTTCAGCCAACTGCTCTGTCACAGGGGCTGCAGGTTGAATTAAGCCTTTGCACAATGAAGGGACTACGGGGACGAGGAGTCTTTGCGCTTCCCTCTGCCAGCGTCACCGTCTGCCCCCGGCGAAGCAGAGCCCGCGGCAGCACCGGCAGGACCAGGACTCGCCGTGCTGCTACGCCCACAGCGCGGCCGGCGGAGCCAAGGATGCTCGGCCTCTCGCTGAGCTCTCCCACACTCGCTCTGCGATGGGAAGGAAGGGGACAGAGCCAGCCTTGCCAGCCTGGTTTGTTTAAAAATAGGGAGCAAAGCACACAAAAAAAACCCCAAACCTTGCTATGCGCTGGCAGGTTGGGGTGAACAGCCATCCGCTCTTCTCAGCTGAAGGAAATAAGGCTTCTGCGCTCACATCTGCCCCCCGAAACGCTGCCGGGGTCGACAGGTGGGAGCAGGTAGAGACCCTTTCCCTGCCTGCCTGGGAAGGGCTGCAGCACCAGCGCAGACCCTCCCAGAAGCCGGAGCATCCCTGCGGAGGAGGGCTCCTTCCTCATGCCCTGCGGAGCCGAGCCCCGAGCCTGCACCCAGCTGGGGCCATGGGGACCCAGCCCCCAGCACCCAGGAGCTCCCACAGGCCTCTCCGAAGGGGCTCCTGAGCTGTCCTTCCCAACCACACCTCACGCAGAACAGAACAGAACCCCGGAGGACCGAAGGATCCCACACGCCGCAGCGGTCGGGCTCCTCTCCCGGGAGGCTGAGCCGTAACAGCGGCACCGCAGCCAGCATCCCTTCCCTGCACAGGCTTATCGCCAGCCCCACGGCCCCGCAGCGACTGCAAGGCTTGAGAGAGAGCAAAGATTCATGTTATGTATATATATAGCACATAGTGAACATACACAAAGAGCTCTGGCTGCCTCAGCCAGGGGTGGAACGACGTTACGTCAGCCCCCGCCGCGCGGCCAGGACCTCAACCAGGAGCAGATGGCGGCTGCCCCTGCAAGAAATTAGGAGGCTTTTGGGAGCCTACCCCGAGGCGAGAGATGCGGACAGCCACCCCGAGCTGCTTCTCGCACCAACCCCTGTGTCCCACCCCCTGGGCCCCCCCATCTCGCTGGAGGCAAACCTGAAACCAGCCCGGCTTAGCGTGGGCTTGAGCACCAGGAGCCGGAGCTGCTTGCCAGCACCAGGCTTTGCCCGGGAGAGCAGAGAGGCTTCTGTCAATATTCCAGCAAAGACAGGCACCGGGTTAGGCGTAACAGCACACGGCCCGGTTCAAACTGTTTATTTTTCTGCGGGCGCAATGCGTGTATCATCTATCTCAACTCCCTGGTACGTTTATGTGATCGGAAACCTGCAGCACACGGGCTATCCATTATGCTTCTCCTCTAGAGAAATCTTCCCCTAGGGAAAGGCACTCACCCACCCTTGAAAACACTTCCCAGCACACCGGAATTTAAATGCCATGATTTCCACCTATTACATGCGAAAGACAGAGGCGCAAGAGGTGCCAGCATCCCGGGTGCAGGGCAGGCGGGAGCATCTCGGTCCCTTTGCTCTGCGTGGTGGCACGCACAGGGATGTGGGCTGCCGGGTGCCGGAGCCGGCCCAGGGTGGGATCCAGACCTGCTGGGACAGAGAGGGTGGGCGCTTAAAAAAACAACAGGGAGAGTTTTTAGGAAATGAGGCTCCGTATGGCGCATTGCTCGCGGAAAGGTTTAAGATTTTATAACTTGGTCTAATCTGGAAAGATTCCTCATGGGGATGCTGCCAAACTTCAAGTCAGAGTATATTTGTATTCCTGTAAGCTGGAGCGGAGAAGACGGGGATCCTGGGAACTGCTGGACAGTTTGGGCCGAAATTTTTCAAATAATTCAGCATGAGACAGACATATAACAGAAAGACTTTTCAATCCAAACAGGTCAAGTTCGGCAAAGTTAAACACCGCAGCAAAAAGCATCATCACGGCAGCTGCCTGGATACAGCAGCCCTAGGAGCGGTGCAGCCCGGTGCATGCACACCCCCTCCGGCATCCCCGCACCCAGGGTCCCTGTCCCCCTGTCCCTTACGGCTTTGCCATGAGCATCGCGTGTCTGCCGTCACCTCGGGAAAGCGGCGCTGGGCGGGACGGGAGCCTTTGGCGAAGGCAGTGTGAAAACATCCAGCACATGCCACATCCCAAACCGCAGCATCATGTCCCGGGTCAGTGCCTTCTCCTCTGGACACGTCAGAGGAAATTGGGGCCACATCCAGGCTGGGGTTCCCGAAGGCCCAAGCGAGGGGGTACCCACCTGCATTGAGCTCGGTGCAAACGGGGATACAACCAAGCAACCCAAAGTTGTCAAGTGCAAGTGATGGCATTTGTGCCACGTGCATTTGTCCAAGGGGAAGCAGCAAGGGCTCCTGCCTCTACCCACCTCCTCCCAGCTCACGGCCAAAGGAACCGGAGGATTATAGGGTGGAAAAGGGCTCTTTCATCCAGCAGATATCGGCTGGAAGCTGATGCTCAGCAAACTCAGACTTCAGATGAGGGGGGAGTTTTTCAGCTGCGAAGGCAATCGCTCACTGCAGCCCACCCGGAACGAGCCAGCTTCACCATCGCTCCAAGTCTTCGCGCTAGGACGGGACATCTTTCACATCACATAGGAAAACGGATGCCCTCCTTCAGGCTCCGGCGCAGAAACCGCTGGGCCAAGTTCTCCAGGGTTTGGTTCCTTCTGCAGGGGAGCGGGGCGGACCGACCCCCCGGCTGGCCGTCTCGCCCTCCCGGGAGGCAGCGCAGCCCCGCGGCAACCCCGCATCCGTCCTTCCAGCCCCTTCAAATGGAGCACGGCAAACCCAGCTGGCTCTCCCCTCCATCCGCTGGCTAAGAGGAGCGCACGAAGGACCTCCGAGATAGAAGCTGCATTGTAAAAATACACTGGCGGGCTCAGCCCGGGGGCTCTCGCAGCTCCTGCGAGCCCTGGAGTTTTAATCGTTCGTTCTCTGCCTTCACAAGGGCCAACAGCCACAGGGGAAGGCTGCACAGATGCTCTCTGTGATGGGGACAGAGGCAGTGACCCCTGGATTTATGCCACTTTAAACGCACAATTTAGGGTCTTGTGAGGGGAAAAAAAAAAATAATGCCATATAATTGCCTAATTGAGGGCTCCATAGTAACGTGCCTGCACTGGAGGGTCAGAGGGAGACGACATGAAGAGTCCAAATCTGGCATTTCTGGATTTTTAAGCAACTTGACTTGCAAACTAGATAAGATTACCATCATTTTGCAAGCTTTATACACACGCACAAAGGTGATCTATATCATATAAAACATATGCTACCGTACATACCCAAACAGGACTAACGCATCACAATTTATGTATGATTTTGCGTATTTCCGTTAGGTGAAATGCTTGGTTTGCAAAGTCCACGTACACACCCTAATTACAAGCACCCGATAGTGTAAGACTCCAGAGCTGAGGAGCCGTGCTGCACAATGCCACATTGGACATTTCCGAGCACCAGACCTCCAGGAGGATAATTTACTGACAGACTACTTTCACCAACCCTCGAGCAAGAAATACCATCTGCAGGAGCCGAGCATTGCGTTTTCAGATGCCAGTCATCCCTTAATTAAGCAGATTTTAATTGGGCTGCTCTAAGCTTTAATTAATGGCAAATTGCTCGTGCGCATTCATTTTTGGGTCATGTTCCCAGACGGGATTTTTCTGGGTTGGTTTGGGGAGTTTTGTGTTTTGCCGGGCCGGGGTCGCAATTATGGTTATTGCATTTTACCGGGAAAAACCAGCTCCTGGGAGCCCTGGAGCCACTGGACTCCCACTACACCAAGGAGGTTTCCCACTTTTCCCCTCCTCGTTAACCAGAGCATCCCCTGAACAGTGGGGTGAGCTCAGCAAAGCCCCGGAGACACCCGTGTTGTGCCCACCGGTGCTGGCACATCTGGGCACTGGGGACACGGAGGGGGGATGCTCAGAGGCAGCCGGGGCTCCTGCAAGCCCACAGCACCCCAAACTCAGAGGAACGCTGCCAGTGCCACCTTTCCCGCACCATCGCAGACCCACAGCGCTGCGAGGGCTCTCCCTCAGCAATCCTTACAGCTCAAGCCACCAAAAATAGGCGCACGTTGAATAAGCCAGCCTTGGGAAGGAGGCACGTGGGGCTTCGCCCACCCCGCGTGACGTGCCGTGCACGCCAGCTTCCACCCAGCTCCGCGGCAGCAGCGATCGCGGGGAGATCAGCTCCCACCCCCTGCCTTACAACGCGCCCCTAAAAATCAATCCCTCCACCGTTTGCAGGGGACTTGCTGCTCTGGGCAACGCGGGGGTTGGGGCTCAAGGGACGGACTGGATTCAGTGCAAATGCTTTAACGGGTACAGGCGTGCTCCGAGGAAGCAGCGCTCACGGGGGACAGGACACCAGGAACCCCCGTTCCCAGCACATCGGAGGTAATTCCCACCCATTTCTGGCACCCTCGGCCCTCCTGAGATCATCAGCGAGCATCCTTTTGGTAACAGCTACAAACACAGCGAATGGCCACAGCCCAGTTTCCCTCCCGGATGGATTCACCTCCTGCTTTTCCAAGCCAAAGCCCCAGCTGGGGCTTGTGAACTTACAAACTGGCCTCTCCCAAGCATGAGCCACGCGGACCACTCTTCCACCCAGGCACCGGAGAGGGGGTGATGCCGACCCATGACAGGGGTGCTGCACAAATACCAACTGTTTGCTACCCCAGCCCAAGCAGAGCTCCAGGAGGCATCAACAAATCATCTAATCCCAACTGAGCTGGAGTGAGGAAAGAAAAAGAAATGGATCCTAATTTCCTAATGGATCCGTCTAAGAAATGGGTCCTAATTCTCCTCCAGCCCCAAGGCACACAAATGCCACACGCCGTGCCCTCTCCTCTGCCGCCGCACGGAGCAGGGGCAACGTGCAACCTCAACAAGGTCCCACCGGCTTTGGACACCAACTCCCACCTCGAGTCGTTACCTGCTCTCCTCTGGCACTCGCTCCCCGCTCCAGTTACTCCCCCCTTGAGTCGGGCTCAGCGTGCTCAGCACCCGGCCTGCCACAGGTCACTGCTCCGGCTTGCAAAGCGGAGCCCAGCTCCAAGGTCAGGAAGGCCAGCCAAGCTCCGCAGCCGGCTGCTCCTCACTCCCCATCCCTCCCCTTGAGAATATTTATTGCAGCTGTGCCACACAGGCCTTCCTCAGAGCAGAACTGCACCATCAGTAGGGACTGGCTGAAGAACAAGAGCCTCAGCCCCAGAGAACTGTCTTGTTTTATGCCAAAGCCTGAGAAACCCGTGCATTTGGAGGACCGTGCCCCATTCACCAGCAGGATCTACCAGAAAACCTGAAAACCTGCCCAAGCTCGTGACCTTTCCCAGCCTGGGCAGCAGCGATCACAGGGTAAAGCCACACACCTGGATGATGCTCAGCCAAACCCTCCTCAGGGCTGCCCCATGACCCAAAGGAAATAAAAACATACAATGAGCATGAAGCTTCCTAACGCTGCCACAGCCACCCAGCACCTCCAGCCCTTCCCTTCCCTTCCCTTCCCTTCCCTTCCCTTCCCTTCCCTTCCCTTCCCTTCCCTTCCCTTCCCTTCCCTTCCCTTCCCTTCCCTTCCCTTCCCTTCCCTTCCCTTCCCTTCCCTGCCGTGCCCAGGGAAACACAGGCTGTAGACGTCCCTCTCTGCCCTCTCCCCTCCTGCACACAGAGCCTAAATGCCCTCGCTGGAGTTACCACCTCCCAGGTTCCTCGCCTCAACCCCAATCCCCCTGCACCATATCCCCGCTTGGATTTTGCTCCAGTTCCAGCCCCTGGAATGCAATTCCCAGCTCAGTTTCCCAGGCTATGAACTGCATCGCTCCAGCCTTGTTTCCGAGCCAAGGTTCAAGTGGAGTTAAGCTCTACGGAGATAAATCAGTGGTTTCCCCTCTCAGAACCACATTCCCATCGCTGTGGCTGCACTGAAGCCTCTGGCACACTCACACACACGTGGTTTCGGGCAGGGGTCTGTGCAGTGGCCAGGAGCACGGGGTCACCGCCTCTGACTGGGACCCCTATGTGTTAGCACAATGCAAAGGCGGTAACGTACGTCTCAGAAACAGGCAGTGCTTCCTTCAAAACAAACGTATCCTTTTTTATAGCCACTCTATCAAAGTCATCGCCATCCCCCGCACGGCCCGTCACTTCCCAGTGAAAAGTCCCAGCTCCATGCACCAGACTTTGGAAACTGCTTGCTTGGAGCTTTCAGGAGACAAACCAGTCCTTCCCCCCGTTTCAGGGGGTGAGGGCCTGGACCCCGCGGTGCCCACCCCAGGTGGGAGCCGGCCAGGGGCACCGGCCACGGGGAGGGACAGGACTCGGTGTTCCCAAAAGTTTTGTGAAGAGTTTCGGGATGGTGACTCGGCAACCAGCTGCAGAGGGGAAAGACGGGGGACATGGAGACATGGTGCAGAGCCCAGACACAAGAATAGCTCCAGCTGTGGCACACACAAGCCCAATATGTCGTATCATACATCAGAGAAGCCATGCACAAATCCCAGCGAGTCCGTCTGCTCTGCTCCGGGAAGGAGAGGGACACCATGCCCCGCTCCAGCGGTGGCCCTGCCACCGAGACCCCTATGCCACGCTGAGACCCCCCCCCAAAGCGAGACCTTCCCTGCCAGCCCCCCAACACCGCCCGCCCGGTCCCATGGGGGATGCTTTCGCAGTGGGGAGGGCCCTGGGGAAGCCCTTCTGCCCCCGGAGCAAGCGTGGCTGCCCCGCGGCCGGGGTGCCGGGGCACCGGGGGGGTGGGTGCATGTCCCCGCCCTGCCCCGACCCCGGCAACCGCCGCACATCTCTGCAGAGCCCCGGCTGCTGGTGGGGCCGGCCACGCTCCAGGCCACGTTGCCCGCTCGGCTGCAGCCCCGGGCTAACAGTGCATCCCCCCGGCTAACAGTGCATCCCCCGGGCTAACACAGTGCATCCCCCCGGCTAACAGCACATCCCCCGGGCTAACAGTGCATCCCCCAGGCTAACACAGTGCATCCCCCCGGGCTAACAGCACATACCCCTGGCTAACAGAGCATCCCCCGGGCTAATACAGTGCATCCCCCCGGGCTAACAGTGCATCCCCCAGGCTAACACAGTGCATCCCCCGGGCTAACAGTGCAACCCCTGGGCTAACAGTGCATCCCCCAGGCTAACACAGTGCATCCCCCGGGCTAACAGTGCAACCCCTGGGCTAACAGTGCATCCCCCGGGCTAACACAGTGCATCCCGCGGGCTAATACAGCGCATCCCCCGGGCTAACACAGTGCATCCCCCCGGGCTAACAGTGCATCCCCTGGGGATAACACAGTGCATCCCCCAGGCTAACACAGTGCATCCCCCGGGCTAACAGTGCAACCCCTGGGCTAACACAGTGCATCCCCCAGGCTAACACAGTGCATCCCCCGGGCTAACAGTGCATCCCCTGGGGATAACACAGTGTATCCCCCGGGCTAACAGCGCATCCCCCGGGCTAACAGTGCATCCCCCGGGCTAACAGTGCATCCTAGCGGGCACGGCCGCGCCGAGCAGCCCGGCCCGGGGCCGCGGGAGGCAGGGGGCTGCACGGCCGCGGGCCGCCGCGATGCCCCGGCCGACCGCAGGCGTGGGCGGGGGGGGGGGGGATAGTGTGGGACCCCCCCCCCCCTTCTCCCCTGTCGCTCCCCGCCCCCGCCCGCCCCGGCCCGGTGCAGCGGGGCCGTCCCGCCGCCGCGGCGCGCCCCTTACCCGCGTGCAGCCCGGAGCCCGGCTCGGGGGGCTCGGGGGGCTCCAGCCCCGCCGGGCCCAGGGGCAGGGCGCAGAGCAGCGCCAGCGCCAGCGCCCCGCAGCGCATCGTGCGCCCGGCCCCGGCCCCGCCGCATCCCGGCCCGGCCCCGCCGCCGCCGCCGGGGCAGGCACGGCCCCGCCGCCCCCGCCCCCGGCCCGCTCCGCCCCGGCCCGCCCGGCGCCGCGGGGACCCCGCACCCTGAGGGGGGGGGCACCCCTTCCCCCCGCCCCCTTCCCCACGCGCACCTCTGCGAGGGGTCGCACACGCTCCTGCGGGCCCAGTGGTGCGGGGGTTAATGCCCCCCCCCCCCGGGTGCTGCAGGGCTTGGGGGGGGACACGCCCCCCCCGTGTGCAGAGCTGCACGGGGTAACACAGACAGACACACAGACACACGCTTGTACCTCAACCGGGTGCTGCAGGGCTTAGGGACCCCCCGCCATGTGCTGGTTTGGCCTCCATAGGTAAAGGAGACACCCCCCACTCCCCCAAATAAAAGCTGCTGTGAGTGTTTTTCAGGGTGCTTTACCCCCAAAGCTGTACCCCAGCCTGCTGCCTTCCCCAGGGGGGTACCTGGCCCTGCTCCCACAGGGTGACGGGAACACAGCAGCCCCCTGCCCTGGCGTTTTGGGGTGAGTGAGGGACCCCAGCTCTCCTGTGGGAGCTGTGCTGCTCCTCTGGGTTTAACCCCCCGCTCTCCTTACCCAGAGTCTGGGCCAGTTCACCCCCTTCTTGGCATTACCCAGGTTAAATCTCACCTCCCAGGCCCTGCCCAGCCCTTACACCACTGCAGGCTCCTCCAAGCCACAACAGCGTCACTCGGGAAGGTATTTGCAGACAGACACCCCAAAAGTGAGTTACCCCAGCCCCCACCCCAGGCAGCCCCCCGTCTGCACAGCGCCCTGCACGAGTGCTGCCCCACGGCAGACCCTGCTCTACACGCTCAGCTCTCCGGTGTCACCAGCGGCGCAGACCCTGCCACCGCAGCCACATCACTTCCCAGGACTGCTCTGCCCTGTGTGACAAACCCCCGGGTGCTCATCGAAGCTCCTTGGGGGTTTTGGCTCAGGCCCGCGGAGGAGGCAGGCTCACTCCCTGCCTGTGCTAGTATTTTTTCTGCAGCAGTCACCCAGAGACCCCCCAAAATATGGGAACCCTCAGCGAGGGGCAGCCAGACCCGCCTGCCTCCCTGTCCCTTGCCAGGAGGTGCTCGAGCGCCCGGAGGTGTCACCTGGCTGTCATTGTGCACAGACAAACATGCACCATGGCGGTGGGAAATTAGGGTTCCCTAAGCTCCTCTAAGTCCCGATTGCTGCTTGGTCCTGGGAGACGGGAGCCCAGCGGGGTGCAAAAGGTGCTGTGCTCACCCCCCCTCTCTGTTCCCAGGCCCTTCCCCTGCTCAGCTCCTCAAGGCAACGAAGGTCAGAGACACTCGAGGAGTCATTTGCTTTGCGGTGTAGAGGACTTTATTTGTCAAGAACACGTGTCACGAGTTTGGCTTTCCCTTCTCAGGTGCTGCCGAATGCCATCGATTTCCGCAGCTGTGACCTCCCGTCCCAGCAGCCCGTCTCCTGGCGCGTCTCTGGGCTCTGTCCTCTGCGGTGGGACACGCAGCCGCCTCGCTGTGCAGGGCCTCTGCCCTCCGCTCCTTTCACATCCCACCATCCCGCTGCAGGAGGAGGTTTCTTAGCTGGATCACCTGCAGAACCAGGTCTTTTAAACGCTCTCCGCTCCACGAGGAGGAAAAAAACCTTGCAGAAGGCATTTACTCTGCCACAGTCCTCTTGGCTCAGCTCAGCATCGTCTTTTTAAACAAGCTACAATTCTGCTGAATCCAGTAACACAACCACATCCACTCCCTTCCGCAGCGTCCTGCGAGAAAATGGGGGTTTACATCCCTATGGGTATTTCAGACTTTGGTGCAGGAGTAGCTGGGCAAGGACCGTGCCTCCTCCTCCTCCTCCTCCTCCTCCTCCTCTGTGCCACGCTGGACACAGAAAAGGCTGCCGGAAAGAGAGACATAATAAAAACAGACACAGACAAAGCCAGTGCTGGGATATTCCGTTTCAGAGCAATGACAGAAAGTGGAGATGAGGATAAAATGGATAAATTACAGTTATTGATACTGTTTTTCTTTGAATTAACACAGCTCTGCTCCATCAGCCTGCCCCAGGCTTCCTCTGCGGGCGAAGGGGCTCTAGTCTGGTGTTTCCACCCGTTCGCTCGGGAGCTGGTTTGCTCAGCCCTCCCTTCTCAAACAGCCTCAGCAGCTCCTGCGCGCTGACTCACCCGCCTCAGGACTTCACCCCCACAAATATTTGCCCAGCCTTATCAGAGCCGCCCTTCTCCATCGCTGCGCAGAGCTCACGGCCATCGCCGTCCATCAGTCCCCGACCTGGCAGCATTCTCCTTATTGCGCCTTTTCTTTGAATCCCCTCCAATGACCCAACGCGTCTGCTAGTGAGATGCCAAATTCCCAGTGTCGCCTCACTAGCCCCCTACTAAGAGCCCGTAGGCATAAAAAAATCACGCACACATCAGTGATTTAAAACATCGAGACACGAAGGAGGCAGAGCAACCTGCAAGAGCTCGGGAGACCTTGTCCTCGCTTCTGCCCTCGCTTGCTGCGTGACCTTGGGCAGTTTAGTCCCCTTGAGGTGTCTCTGCTTTGACTTTTTCTTTTATCACGTGAAAATGCAAAATCAGCCCCCTTTTGCGAAATATTTTGGAACGTGCTGAGGGACAGTGTTGAGTTGAGGCTCGTTATTATGCTCAGGCACTTTCTGAAAACAGTGCTTTCCACAGCCCTGAAAATACCAAGACATCTATTTCGGGCTGATCAAGAGGGATGAGTTCCCCCAGGATGAGTAATTCCTCACCTTGGAGGGCACGCAGGAGCCTACGGGCACGTCTGCAAGTGTGGCTGGAACGGGGGATCAGCCAGAGGACGCTGGGTTTTCGTGCTCCGGGGAGCACCAAAGGCCAAATTACCTGAGCACCTCGGCCTCGCGTGTGTTTGGTGCCTCGCCCCGAGTTTTCTGCATCCTAAGACAAATATTTCAGGGAATGGCTCTCGAAGAGCAGCAAGGGGGGATGAATCGGCCTTTTTCGATTTTTTATTTCCCTAGGAAGTAGAAAAAGCCTGAAAATGCTACCCTCTAATGGTAAAACGAGGCGTGGGGGTGCTGTCCTTGGAAATACTGATCCGAAGCCCAGATTTTATCCGCGGGGCCGGGAGTGGAGCTGTAGGGAGCGGAAAGGGAGCGGTCCCTGGTAGCGAGAGGTGCCCCTGTGGGGAAGAGCCCTCGTGCAAACCCGCTCGCAGCAGCTTGGCACCGACGGCGTTCCACCGGTCACGAGACCCAGGCGGTGCTGGGGACGAGGTACAAAACCAGAGCCGTTTTGCGGAGGTCGGCTGAACTCAAAAGCAAACCCAGGTGTTGCAGCTCCCGTGTCTCAGACACGGGAGATGCTTCGAGTCTGGCAGCGGGGATCCCGCCGGCTCCAGCTCCTTCGCCCCAGGACTCGGGCAGTCCCTGGAAAAGCTGTGAGGAGCATTGCTGCCTTGGTCTCACAGACCGAAAGAATACAACTGAAATAAGGAGAAAGAAAGAAAAAATAAAGGGGGAAAAAAAAAAGGCAGAAAGCCCCCAAAAGGCTTTTAGGATTTGAGAACGCCCGTGGGATTGTACGCTGGTTTTGGAGCCGCTCTGTGACACACATCTGGAGGGGAGAGGTTGTCGTCTCGTCCTCCAAGCAGATTCCAGCTCCCCAGACGGTTGCAGTGGAGCGAATGCCACGGGGTCTCTGCTCAAGGTGGGATGCACAGGGATTCACAAATCTTGCACTGTTCTTCAAACCTTCCCTTCTACGCTGCTCAGACACACTCAGAAATGGCCATTCCTCCTGACGTTGGGGATATCTTAGAAACTGAATAAAATCCTACTCTTCTCCCCTCTGCTCCCCTGTTGTCCCACCCAAGAAACCCAAACCCTGCACGGACTGCACGCCGAGAGAAGTTACTCTGCTCCGAATTTTGCAAATAACGTCCTGTGTGACCTCAAGCAAACCCATCTTCTTCACGTGCTACAGCCCGAACTGGTGATCAGGAGGGAAAAGACCTTTTCCTTGCATGTACGGCATTTCACACGATACCCGAACCTCAGCTGGGACCTCGGGTGGTCTCATCACAGAAAAGATGCCGCAAGAGAGAAGAGGAAGAAGGGCTGAATACTAAAATAGACCCTGTGCTCTGAGCAGTGCTGAAAACGCAGGGCTGCGCCGGTGCTCCCTTCGGCACTGCTCCCCAGCTGCGAGTCATTTTTCTCAATTTTTTGGAGAGTCCTTGACGTTGTCAGAAGCATCACAACAACACACCCTGACGAAGGCGATGCACGCAGGGGACTTTTCTCCCCCCTAGTAGGGAATGAAGGCGGTTCTGCAGTATCCAAGAAACGAGAAGTTCCTTCCTTGTGTAACAACAGCCCTTGGGTTTTTCTTCTGCTCAGTGCAAGCTTTGGGAGCAGGAACTTCAAGGCATTCTCAGCAAGTATTACTATTATTATTTTTTTTTCTACAGGTGCTAGAGCAGGCCCTGGAGACATGGCAGACGCCAACCCAGCCCCCACGCTACCATTTCCACGTCCTGCCTACCTGAGGTGGCACCAAGGACACCGGCTGGGAGCGGGTCTAAGGATTAGTAAGGGTTAACGCTAAAGGAAACCACACGCCCCACATTTTGCACATCAACAGAGACACATCCCTCTGCTAAAAAACCTGGGAGGAATCAATCCCTGCTGGGGTTTTTTGTAACCCTCGACTGAAATGATGCGATTTTGCTGCCTGTTGGACGCCAGGAATTGTAATCTCCGTACTGGATCCACACTGCAAAGGCAAATTTGCAAACCAGGTCCCTGCTCAGCCCGAGCGTCTGTGAAGCCGGCACGGAAACACACACAGACGCGGCCAATCTCTCGCCTCATCCCAATTCGGGCTCAGCTCAAGCCGGTTGCCCACCGGCCCTCGCTCAGCGCGGCGGTCGGGCCAAGTTGCCTCCCGCGGCTCTGTCCTAGCCAGCCCGCCGGGCCGGCGGCGGCTCTCAGGAGGGCGGTCTCCCGGTCACCAGGCACACTGCACACACCGTCTTTGAATTTGTAAGGTTTTTTGCTAAGTTTTTATTTTAATTCAAGGACTTTGCTTCATACAAAATGTAATTGTAGAAACAACTGCAGAATTCAAAGTTTGGCTGATAAATATTACTCAGGCAGCAAACTAGGCAATCACAGAACCTTTTTTTTCTTTTTTTTTCCCCCTTTTCTTTTTTTGGGTAAAGTTCCGCTTGTGTTGCATGGTTGGAACTTTTATAATTTTTAACACTGTTTTTTTAAATATAAAGTTTTGCAACAAACCCCCAATTTATATCAAATATAATTAAAAATTAACAACTGATGAATACATTGTATCAAAAAAGTACGAAGATAAACATTTTCCATGCACATACTTTTTATATATATGTATATATGTATATATTTTACATGCAAACATTACTTATTCAAAGTACAGCCACTACGAGACTGGTTCTGGATGCAGAAAACCGATCGGTGCAATTCAAGTTTGGCAACTCACTATGAGGATTCTTGGAAATATCATGTACGCATTGACGAGACAGCAGAGAGGCCGTAAAAAAAAACAGGTGGGAAGAGGGTTATGAACAACTGTGGTCAGGCTTGTCCGTCGCCGCCGTCGTCTGAAGCGACGGCCCCTACGAGGCGGGGGAGGACCAGACCCCTCGAGCTGCTTCTTCGCGTTCTGCCCAAGAGTCGGAGCGACCCAAGGCCGTCGCTGGCTGTGCGCACCCGGCCGGTGTGTAAGCGCGGGGCTGGGGGGAGCTGAAACGGTGGGGGCCGGGGAAAGGCGGAGTGGGGGCAAAGACAAAACTCTTCAGTACGGAAAGACATCTCTCTTGCTTTCCAGCGTGGGGACAACGTTTGCGTGCACTGTCAGAGAGATTGGGCTTTCCCTCTTCCTTTACTTCTGCGAGTAAAATAGTAACGTTTTCTTTAAAATTTCAACTCAAGTGTTTGTGCCTTCATACAAGGAGAATGTAGAAAACATTTGGTCACAATCGTGCTGAAGCCCGAAACAGGAAAATCCAGCGGATAAAGCTACAGAATGGATGAAGGTCTTTCTGACTGTTGGCGGTTCGGATGTGTTTCCGTACGTGTCATCTTGTTGCATAGCCCTCCGTTTGCAAACGACAGCCGTTGCCCATCGCGGACCGCTGGCTACCGCGCTTCCTTTGTTCGGAGTGCACATAAATACAGAGACAGAGACACAGACAGGAGTTTTCCTTTAGCAGAATCCAGGGATGAGATTGGCCAGAGATTATTATTTAGTAACGGAACAAAAAAAAAAAAAAACCACCACCGAAGGAAACGAAACCAGGTTGAATTTCCTCAACAGAAAAGCTACGGGAGACGTGAAGAACCACCCTATGGCCGCCCTGCTCCCCGCCGGAGGCTGGAGACCTGCTGAGAGCACGAGAGGACCTCCTGAGCGTTTCGGTAGCGTCCGATACCCTCCGCCCACCCCGGCGACCAAGCGGAGCACCGGGGTCCCGCGGGATCTCCACCCGTCCTACACGACCGCTTCGCCTGGAGAAGTTTCACAGTTCTGGGGCTTGGTAGATCCTCTGAAAAAAATTCAGCTTTCCTCTTTCCTAAGCACGGTTTAAGCGATGCGCTCGTCTGGCACCTCCCACCCTTCCTCGTTTCACCTGTCGTCAGCGTACTGCGTGTCCCCTGGCCCTGAGCCCCAGATTAGCCCCTACAACCATCGTCAGACCCACGGCACGAGCCCTGCCCAGGGTTTCCTTCAGCGCTCCCTCCCCGCCGGCACGTCCGCGTTTGCCCCTTTCCCAGGCTCAACGCGCAGAAATCTGCACAAAAGAAAGAAATCGCCCAACGTAAGAGCCGTTGCGAGAACACAGAAATCTCATCCCTGAGAATCAGAGTTAGAGGTTTGCTTTTTTTTTGTTTGTTTGTTTTTTAACCTTCTCTTCACAGCACGCCTCTCTCCGACCGCCCCCCCGCACAAGTTACGCACCGCGGCACACGGCCGGAGCTCTCGCAGCCCGACTGCGCCTCGACATCCCGCGCGACAGACGCTGCTTCTCCTGCGAGAGCGTCTCTGCAGATGCTGTACTTCTCCACCTGCGTCCCTCCCGCAGGACCTGAACGCTAGTCACTGAGAAAAGGCCCGTTCTGTTTGCTGCAATCGCTCCCCTCCCACCAATAAAAATAGATATAATAAAAAAAAAGTAGAAGAAAAGGAATAAAAAGGCCAACAAAACCCAAACCAACCCCGAAGCATGTTTGCCTTCCCCCACTGTAAGCTTCCAACCTGGTACTCGACTACGCTGTCCAGTAACGCGGGGCATTGTGTGCACCACGGAACCGCCGAGACCAGCGGCTCCTCCCGGCTCTGCCCTCCCTCCCCTCCCCACGCTCGCCCAAGGTCTGATGCATCGAAGCAAGAGGTTGCGTCGTCGCTGTGAAAGATTTCAAAGGTTAGGCACTTAGTAGTGAACAACTGGAGCATTCGGTAGAAACGGTGGGACCTGGAATGACAATTGGACTAATTCTCTACATAAAGAGTATTTTTTTTTCTTTTTTTCGTTTTTTTTTTTTTTACTGTACAATTTACAAAAATGCACACAATGAAAAGTAAAGTCTATCTAATAGCTTGATATAAAACCAATAACATTTCTTTCTTCTCACCCTACACTTTTTCCTCTTTTTTTTTCCGGATTTTTTTTTTTGTTTTGTAGTTGTTTTTTGCTAAATCAAGCTTATATTGTAAACAAGACAAAACAGTGAGGGCGTGTTGCGGTCGACAGGAGAGAGGGACGAAAGAAAAGTCTCAGCAGCAAGGAAACAGTCCTTACAAAGTAGCCTCTCTTGTGGCTTTATCGTGTGTCAGTGTGAAGGACCCGACGTGGTGAGTAAAACACAAGAGAGCCACGCGGCAGCGGCGTCGGAGCAGAGTCCCGGCCCCCGGAGCGCCCGGTCGGCTCGGAGGTGTGCCGCTGGCTCCGCCGAAAAGGGGTCGTTGTGGCTGAACATCAAGTCCCAGGGGACTGTCCTTTGTTCTGGTCTGTGTTTCTCCTCTCCCAGTTTCTTGGGTGAGATCTCTTCCTTCGTAGCGGTGAACGAGATAAAACGCGGGCGCGATCTTTGTTCGTGCGTGTCCGTTTGCAACCCCCGGCTCCCACCCTGACCGGGGAGGGAAAAAAAAATATATAATAATAAATTAATTAAGAAATAGCCCAACAAAACTGCGCCAATCTCGAAAAGGATCGACAGTCTGCTCTGCCCGCCGTCGAAGGTGAGGACTGCTCTTCGCTCGGCTTCTCGCGCGTGTCGTGGATTTGGCATCTGGTGCGTGTCTTTGAACTCGACAAGGCAGTAGGGAGGCGGGCGAGAGGGGGAGAGAGAGGTGCGCTCCCCCCGCTGCCCTCCCCCGAAGGAGGGAGCCTTCTTCCTCGATCTGTCTAGTACCAAAAAAAAAAAAGAAAAAGAAAAAAATAAAGAAAAAAGAGAGGAGAGAGGCCGCAGGAGTGTCTCCGGACCCGGGTCAGAGCAGTTCTGGCGGCGGGGGGCTGCCCCGTGGGCCCCCTCCGGCCCCGGGCACCGCGCGCTTCGGAGCGCACAGCCTTCCCAGATGATAAAACTCATCGATTTTAAACGCGCACACCGTGAGGGGGCTTTGCCATGCCGCTAGCACCAGTCATCCTCATCGGCTTCGTGGTAGTAACTACGTCCTCTGGTGCCAGTCCCCGGGGCCCGTGTTGAGACCCAGCGTGTAATGGTAGCCGTTGGGCACCCTCCGGATTTGGTGAGACCTGGGAGGTCAAGGAGGAGACGTAAGAAAGTCCCTTGAGGACCGCCCCCGAGTTGGTGGCCACCGCCTCCTCGAAGGTGAGGGTGTCCTCCGGCACGGCGCGGTAGGGGCTGTCGGCGTCGTCCGCGGTGCCCCAGGTTAGGGGTCGGAGCCGATGCGGGCCACCGCCGGCGGGGGCGGCTGCTGGTCCCGCGCAGCAGCGCATTGTGCTCGGACAAGCCGCGGCTCAGGCGTCCCCGGGAGAAGGTGGGCAGGCCGGTTGGAACTGGTGGAAGTGCACGGGCGAGGAGTTAGCGGTCTTGTAAGTGATGCTGGGGCGTGGGGTCAGTGGAGTCTGTGGGAGCTGCCTCCGACCCCGGCATGGGGTACTAGCACCAGATGTCGACAGCAAGGGGCTCCCATTAACTGAACCACTGCCCTACATAAAAATTGGAACAAAGCAAATCAAAAAATAAAAAAGGGAAACACCAGACAAACACAAGGCAGGCAGGTATAAAACAGAAGGAGAAGCAACAGGAGGGAGAGACAAGTCACAAGAGGAAAGAAAAGCAAAAAAGAGAGAGTTAGACAAGCACAGTTAGGGGGAGGAGGTTCTCGAGAAATAATTCAACACGAGATGTAAAGAGCTGGAGAACTAAGGTTCTGCGAGCGGTAAATAAGAACAGAAACGATCAGAAGCACCGGTAGGACGCAAACTGGCAGACGGCTCCAACAGAAGGGGACACTGTCCGGAGGGAAGGCATCCACACCGTACACAGGCTCCACATGCGCCTTACCTGCACGAGGCGGGAGCAGCTCAAAAACCTGCGGGGTTTGGTTCTGCAAACACAATTTTGCAAAAACGGCACCCTCTGCTTTGGGGCGGATTTTTGCAGAACTTCACCCGACGGTTGTGAATGCTGATGCTGGGGGGCATTTCTGCAGTCCAAAATCGGATTATGCGGGAGGAGGATTTGGGGGCAGGCTATTTTTTTGTAGTTTGGGGAATGAAATGTATTTTGATTAAATAGCCACTTTCTGAAAAAAACCAACAACGAGCTTTTTGGATGGGCTTTAACTTAACAAGAGGGTTCCTTAAGGAAAACATGCTCACCTTCTCCTCTTTAATATTACACATTTGATTTTTGAGGGGTAGAAAAGTCTGGCAGCTTCCCGAGTTACTAATAGTGACAGGTGGGAGTGAACTAAGCTACAGTAAGTTAAAAAATGGCCGCGAGGGAGAGGAACGGGCCCTTGTTCTGGCACTTCTGGTTCCATTCTCCCAGGGCGGTACACGAATAGCCCTGCGAGTGCATTTTAAAAATCCTCAGCCTTTTGTGACCTAACATTTTGAGTCCAGACCTTTAATTTTTCAAGAGCAGTTTTTCCTTCCTATAAAAACATCAGGTTGCTGCTTGTTGGGCTATCAATCGATGCCTGTTCGGCTCTGCCGGGGTTTTCCAGCACGGCTTCGAGGGCAAGCCCGGCAGCGCTGGAGGCTATCAGCCCAGCAGCTGGAGGTAGAGGCTGTTTTAGCCGCGGTTGCCACGAGCCGTGCCACGTGCCATGGGAAGAAGAGGGGACACGCGTGTTATCCGGGGGTGCAGGGCAGCGTGGGTGTCGCTCGCTGGCAGCCCCGCTTGCCGCAAGCGTCGGGGACCGATACGGCGTTTGCTGCTCGTGCTGCTGGGGCCAACGACTCACGTCGTTCCCAGCCTGGGAACCGAGTCCTTCCCTTTCTCTTCCTTCATTTTCACCCTCTCCTGTCTCTGGCCTCCCCACATTTCAGCCTCGCTCTCTGCTACAGCCCCATGTTCCCATCCCAGGCACCGTCACCTGCCTCCCCGTGGTGATGGAGCAGATGGTGACCACCCCCGTGACCCACCGTGTCCCAACAACCAGGGGAAGATGCCCAGCTTTTTCCAGGGTCCCGAGGCCACCTCAAAACTGCCATACTTACAAAAGAAAGCAGAACTAAATTGTTTTGATAGGTATTAATCTGCCTAAAAATGTTTTTGCAAGATTTTCAAACCTCTTTTATCCAGGACCAATTCAGGAAACGGTCTTGATTGTAAAAAATTGGTGAGGTCTTTTTTCAAAATGTCCAACAAGCTCCTTCCTGCTGAAGCATTTTGAGATTCCAAGAAGTTTCGTCTCAGTTAAAAAAATGCTTTTCCCAGATTCATCATGAAATGGGATTTATATTTAACAATTCCCCTGCACTGAAAAGGAAACAGTGAAATAATTCACAGGAGATGCTCAACGTTTCTATGCGAGTCAAACCAAGCATTGTGAGTCGACCTAAAAAGAATGTTCATGGCTTGGTTTCTTGTCTCCTTTTTCTTTTTTTCATAAAAAAAAAAAACTACAAAGAACTTCTTTTTGA
This sequence comes from Phoenicopterus ruber ruber, assembly GCA_009819775.1. NCBI lineage: Eukaryota > Metazoa > Chordata > Aves > Phoenicopteriformes > Phoenicopteridae > Phoenicopterus > Phoenicopterus ruber. The sequence continues at coordinate 10,511,603 of CM020234.1, forward strand.
CCAAACCTGTCCTGATTTTTGGCTTGGCTCTAGCTGGAACAGAGCCACCTTGTTGGCAGGGCGAAGCTCAAGCCAGCCTCTCTTTCTGGTGTACGCAGGGGCCTCCAGGGACCTGGGGAAAGGTGCTGGGCCAGCGCTCCTGGGAAAAGCTGCATCTCCCAAAGAGAGGGACAGGCTAACAACGAAAAGACTTGCGAGGTAACAAGCACCTTGTTATCAAGCCAAAATAACGCGGAAACGGACTGACAGAGCTTCTCGCAGGCACCTTATTAAGACAAGGGATCTTCAGCCCATGGGGACAGAAGTGATATGCTGGTTTGGCTATTTTTTTAAATCCGTTTTGGGTTTTTTTTGTGGGGTTTTTTGGGTTTGTTTGTTTTTTGTTGGTTTGTTTTTTTTTTTTTTTCCCCAGAGCAACTGGGGGATGTATTAGCAGCTCCACTCAAAGCAGATAACATGTGAGTGGATAAAACACATGGACACTGAAACAACAGGCTTTCTCCTCTCCACCTTCCTAAACCCACACGGACGTGAGAGACGATACAGACCTCACTGGAACAGGGGAGTAAGTTTTATAAAGGCAGCTGATGCTCTAATGCTGATTAATGTCTATTAACTACAGGGATGTTTCAGGGTTTTTAATTAAAACATACGTGATATTTAAGGTTCTGGTAAGCTGAGCATGCAAGAAAGGAGAGGCATCGTGCTAAAAATCAGTGGCATCCTCCTGCCTCTCAAAGCAGGGGGGAGGAATTAAGAAATGGAAAGAAACCTCATCTGAAAAAAACAGATGAAGGCCCGTCGGGGACTGCAGCGACCAGAGACGGGAAAGACCTGCTGGGCTGCAGCTCCCTCGTGCTACGGCACAGACACAGACACAGAGTCCTGGGTGCGTCAGACCATCCACCGACGTCACCCCCGCTCCCGGGCGAGAACGACTGCGCGAGGCGCGTCCCACGCCCGGGGTGTCCCCAGAGCCACGGCTGCAGGGCAAGGACCACGGCACGTGTACCCGCAGGGAGAGGGACAGCCCTGGGACAGGGCAAGGAGACAGAGAGGTGCTTCCCTTTGCAGCTAGCGCGACACGACAGAGCCTCGGCATGTAAATCCTTCCCCTGGGCTCCAACTCATGCTGAACGCGGGATTTCCTCCGGCTCCCCACGAGCTGACGTTGCGCCAGGGCTCACGGCTGACAGCATCGCTCAGCCCCGGCAATCAACGCACCACCAGCAAATTTAGGGAGATTTTGGAGAGTGGCCAGAGTTTTCCTCTCGGTGCAGCGGCTACGCATTGCTTGGAGATGTTTGCAGGGATCCTGCTGGCCTGGGGCTGAGCTCTCTCCCCTTCCACCCAGGTCCTGCTTTCTCCTACGTTCCCCCTGTCCCTTACCGTGATTTTTCGCCCCAGCTAGAGAGCACATTTGCAGGTTGACTTAACACTAGGGGAAAAGGACCTTTTCCTCAATTTTCAGAAAATTAACCCGTTCCACAATACGGGACAGCTCTGAAGCCCAGGCAACAGCAGCTGGAACATCCTGCTAACACGAGGAAGCCCTGCTGAACCCGTCTCCGGCTGCTCGGGGCCCCTACACTGTGTTACACGGGCTCGCGCTGCGATGGCGAGGATTGCTTTGGCAACCGCCCGAAAGTTTGTGCGCGGGGCGGCAGCAGGTGCTGGATTAGCACAGCTGGGAGGGGAACGGTTCAGCTCCGTCGCCCAGGTCCCACGCCATGCTACCAGCCTGCCTTGGCTCACACACACCTTCTCCACCAGCATCAAGAGCTGCCAGTTCTCAGCTCTCCCAGGCTGCTCTGCTGAAACCGTGGGCAAGGGTGTCCTTAGCAGTGGGGTCTCCGGGAGATGCCTTGAGTCACTCACTCTATGGGTGGCTACTAAAGAGCCATCAAGTGACATTTCCATCCCTGTGCTGGATGTGAAGTACCAAGCAGAACCTGAAAGGCTTTGCCTCCTGCTTGCCTGGCCCCTCCTTCCCCGTTCTGTCTCCTTTATTTTAAGCAAAACATGGAAAAGGTGCGTATGTCCCTGGAAGACCTTAGGGCTCTTTTCCCACCCTGCATCTCCTCACCTGTCTGTGTGGACCTTGCTCCGGCCCTCCGTTGGGTGAGGTGGGCCTGCTCTGATCAGCAGACTTGGGCTGAGAACGGTCCCGGCTGCCGTAGCGGTCGCAGGAGTAGAAGCGCTGCTTTTCGGAGGAGGAGGAAGAGTGCTGCTTCCTCTCTTGGGACCGGCCACGTTCCTGCTTCTTGTCCTTGGAAGAAGACTCACCAGACTGGGCCACTGAAAGAAGAACATTGGTTGGGGGTCACCAACACGGGAGGAACTCCCAAGTATGGGGCAGGGAGGTCCTTCCATGCAGACAGGACCCCAAATCACATCAGATGACTGCTGCGCATCCCGAAGGGAGGAGGATGAGGGACAAATCCTTGTTTGCAAAGCACTTACCGGCTTCTCCATCGGCCAGCTGATGGGGGGACCTGTCCAAGGACTTCTGCTTCTTCTCTTTCCGCCGGTGGCAGCGGTGGTGGTGGTGGTGATGCCCTTGCTCCGGCGGCATGCGCTCCAAGGAGTACTCGTAGAGGTGCATGGCGTGAGGGCGCTGCGGGGTCAGCGTGGAGACGGAGCGCTTCATGGGGCTCGTGTCTGGGATGGGCTGCAAGGCAGACGGAGGGACACGGAGCAGGGTGAGGGCAGGCGCTGCACCGTGCTCAGCTGCTCGGTTCCCAGCATGGGGAGGGTTACACAGTGAGAGACGGGGGCAAGGAGGGGAAGGAGAAGAATGGTTAATTGGATATAACTGGAATGGGCAGAAGGACTTGTGGACTGGTAGATTTAGTGCTAAATTTGAGGAGCAAATGTGATCTCCATTTGCTGAAATGGGGCTTTACTTTTAGCAGAGTGCCAATCCACAGGTACCACGGGCGCAGAGCGATAGGCAGCACTTCACACCAAACACAGCGTCACGGGAGTCAACAGTAGATTAGCAGGGGCATAGGGCAGCACAGTAGCCAAGCGTCTCACAAAGATAATTCTCCAAGACACGTTTCACCTAAAGTTGCTTCAGGGCCTGTGGTCATCCCAAAGCAACTCCAAAGAGGAAAGCATGAAAGCATTGCTGGGCATCACATGGAAAGGGGGAAAAAATCAGGAATAATAAGTGGGCAAGGTACCGGCCAAGCCACCTAGTAATTAGTTCTATCTCCTTGCCACTTGATGACTCCCATCAAATATTCAAACCTCTCTTCTTGTCCCACCATTACTCCATGAGGCCCTCACGGCTGGGACAAGCAGGACAGCAGGTACGTCCTGCAATTCTACCAGGACATCTCCAGAAATGACTACTTGGGTTTGCTGTTGCTCTTTTCAAATCATCTGTGGCTTGAGAGCCAAACATCTGTGCGCAGTAACACGGCCTCCCATGGACATTGCAGGACCTTGTCCCCATGCCAGTGGCAGCTCCAGGCTCTGCTCCCTTCCCTTTGGGTTCAAAGCCTTACGAAGATTCACTGCAGAAACCAAGACAGGTGGACTGCAGGACAGCTGTTCTCACAGCTTTTCCCTTCCCTGCTGCCCCACAAAGGTACACAGCTCAGAAAATGAGGACAATCCCCATGTTTCCTTCTCTTTCACGCTGCTGGCCTCCAGCTGCTTTGCAGATGGCTCTGTGGTGGAGACAGGGCTCCATCCATCCTCCGGAGCCTTCCCTGGTCTCCCACTGCACCAAAGCTGCGTGGCAGAGGAAAGACCTCGGAGCATGGTGGCCCAGCCTGACAGGGAGCTCCGGATGTCCCCCGGTCCCTCAGCCCTTACGCTTGTTTGAGCTCACAATCCAATATGTGCCTCCAACGACAGTTCTCGCAGAACATTTACTTTGTTCACTGTAACCTTTCCAAAGAGCCCTGTATTATTTTTACTGTCTATGCTATTTTGTTAGCTTATCCCGAAATTCAGGTCTCTGCTGCCCCGTGATATTTACACAACGCAAAGCCAGTTGTTTCGCAGCTCTGCTCGTTATTTCGAGTGGAAAGAACCGCTCTCCCTCCCAGCGGGCCGTCACGGGCGGCTTGTCTTGCGTGCAAAGGTGCAGGCTGGGCTGAATTTTTGTCTGGTGGAAAGGGAACTGCCTCTTGCTAGGCAGTTACCCAAATTTTGGTGCTTCCCACCGGAGGGCGAGGTGGAGCGCTGGAGCTGGAAGGTCTGTCAGAGGCACGAGGAGGAGGCTGCTGGGTGGGGGCACAGCCCGCGGCGTCGGTGCATCCCCGGGGTCTGCACCGGTTCCTTCGCAGGACCGTGTCGTGCTGCAGTTGTCTCCTCCTGTGGCCCTTGCTGTGTGGGCAAGAAATTAGACTGAGGAGCTTCATGTTTGTTCTCCTTGCTTACTGTTGAGCCTGAAGATGGAGCAAGGCAGAGAGGGCTGTGAACTGGGTGGTCTGATGGGCAAAAAAGTGAAAAGCGAGACTGCTTCCCGCTAAAAACACTCATCCAGATTTCCAGACTCCATACAGGAGCTGCCAGGGAGAAGACAACAGAAATTGCCCAACAAAAAGCCAGCCAAATCGATACAAAATTAACATTTCTCTTTGGGCTTTGGACCTGATTCTGTGCTTATTCCAGGGACAGAAGTCCCCCCTGACACTAACGGGAAGCGGCAAAGCAATGAATACCCTTTCCATAAATCCTGACAACGCTCGTTACGTTAACGGGGCACGCACAGGCTCCCCACGAGCCTCGGGAGGCTACACCATAACCCTTCAGAGAGTTACTAATTGCTTCTTCATTACCAAACGGATTGTTTTCACTTCCGAAATTCCTGTGCAACAAGGCGTACGAAAACAAATAAATAAGCAAACCAAACACAAAGTCCCTGCTATTACAGCGTGCAGCGTGCAACCGTGGATCGAGGGAACTGCAGCGAAGTGGGAAGAGAGAGCGGCTGCGTCGGTGCGACATTGGACTCCAAATGAGAAGGGAAAAAAGTAAAGGGTTAAGGAAGGTTAATCATTTCTTAACACGAATTTAATAGGATACAACTTAGTGCAAACTACATACTGCTAGGTAACTCCCAGGTGACCGTGCTTTGCTCCTCTGCAAACAATTCGGACAAGATGAGAGACATTATTTGAAGCAGCCCCACAGTACAGCCATTGTCAGACATCACGGCAGACGTGCAGCAGACACGATGACGACAAGGGAGGGGAGGTGACGGGGAGGAGGGCAGCAAAGAGGGAGGGAGGAGGTGAGATTGAAAGCGTAGGAAGGGGTTTTTTTTAAAAAAAGGTGAAACATAAAAAGACAGAGGAATGACGGGCAAACAGAAAGGGAGACATCCAGAAACAGAAAGCATTGCAAATAAGAGTTATAAAGAACTCAAAGTTTGGGGGGGAGCAGAAACAGCACGTGAGAGGGAGGGTGGAGGGGGGAGACACACACAGAAAGTACATCGGTTATTCAGCTGAAGCTACAACCACCAAAACATCGTATTATTAAATGAGGTTAGATCCGCTCAGATATTACGGGCCTGATTCATAACAAGATTAGACAGCTTTTCCCGTGGGGCCGCTGTGCCGCGGGGAACACGTACCGTGCTTCCGCGAGAGAGACTCGCTCCCGCCAACATCCGACTGCCCTGGGAGGAAGCTTTCCCCCGGCAAGGCTCGTGCTGCCGGCACCGCGGCTGCCAGCGGCAGCGCCTCGGGAGGGAAGGTGCTACTTGCGGTCTAGAATAAAGGACAACTTTGTTCTGGGAAGGGGGAAGGGAGGGAGTATGGGTTTGCGTTGAGGTCTGTTTCTTTTATTAAGCATGTTGTGTAGTGCTCCTGATAACGGAGAACCCCAGCTCTCGTACGAAGACTGCAGTTTCTGAAGTCAGCTGGGAAATTTGCTAGCCGATGACGCGTAGCTGGTGCCAGCCTGGGCGCATTAGTGAGAGACGGCATCTGTTGGAGTTATTGCTGCGTTTACAATACACAGGCTTTTAGTTTTAGAGTGCAGCATATCGTTCACGTTCTGCTTCCCATGGAGAGCAATGGGAAGAGCCCACAGCCACGGGCTGCTCCCTCCCGACTGTATGAATCAGGCCCTTTGAATGCGAGAGGCACGACTATGAGCGGGGAGATGTTCTGACACGCAGGAGGCAGGACGGGGGCTGGAGAGCGTCTGGGACAACCAGCTAGCAATGAGCATGTGAAATGCCAAAAATGATCTGTGAAGACCGTGACATCCTATGCACTAAGTAGTGTCCACAAGTTGCTGTAAAAGTCAACTCTAATGATGAGATTTCTTTACAAGAAGTTAAACGAGGGAAAACAGCAACATTTTACTGACCAAAGTCACGATACAGTATATGCTAAGTACTATGGGAAGAGAAAAAAACCAGGGAGGCTGCTCAGTGTCTCAACGCAGCCTTCCAGGCACAGGCTCGCTGGTATTTTCTGTGCCTACTATGTTCGTCAAAGAGAATCACAGCACATCTCCAGCTTTCTTTGTGGCTAGGGCACAGGAGCGTGCCTTGCCTGTCTGTCTCGATAGACGGCATGCAACTGTCAAGGGGAGAATTATGCCTTCCAGGAATACAGGCTGGCCAACAGTACTGTCCCCAGTTAATCTGAACAGACGCTCTTGGGTAGGTAGTCACCAGTTTGCGACCCAGACACAGGGATTTCTCCGGGCTGCATTTTGCTGCAACCAGGGAGGAGTGAAATGGGGGACAGTGCCGTGTCTACACATGAATACCTGCCACCCAAGCACAAAGGCTGGTTACCTGTCTCCAGGTTCAGCAAATATCTTTTAAAACAAATATTCACAAGTAACTTCCAACAACACGGCAAGTAGAGAGAAGATACTGAGTTCTTGACCCACTCAGTCTCCCACCGCCAGTAAAGCCTCCACGCTCACCTGAGTTTCGGCGGCCAGGCGCGGCATGGAAGCCGCCCGCCCCTGGCTCTCCAGGCCTGGTTGGTGCTCTCCGTTGGCAAGTGTGGGGCTGATTTCCCTCATTTCTACCACCTGATCAAAACAAGAAACAGTTTCAGTAGCAAGAATGGGAACATCAGCTTTGAAGCCATCATCTGAGCAAGCCTCTGCTAAGTTTGATTTAATTGTGAAGAGAAGCTGGGAGGAGAAAGAGTAAATTAAGAGCTGTGGAGTGCCCAGGTTACTCTGTCTACAGTGCTGTCTTCAACAAGGACAAGAGTGGGCCAAGCTCTTCCACCAGCTATGGCAATGAGCCCCAGCTCTGACCCATGAGACCTCTCCTCTGAGTCTGTACGCTAATGACAATGGGATTGGGACAACTAGGAAGAGACAACTCTAAGTAACCTGTCACAGCAGGCACGTAACTCCAGGGAAAGCGTGTCCGCATGTACAGCTATCAGACTGTAGAAGCTCTCAGGTTGGGGTTTTCTCCATAATGTTCAAACAAACTTTGGGTTGTAAGAGAGGACAACGCTTGTCTCAAGGGACAGAAGACCTCTTCAGCGCTCAGAAAAGTGTCTAGCCTGATATCCATTAAAATCTACTGCATGTCCCCGTCTTCACCTGTTTGCTCACCCGTTCAATGGGGATTTCTTCCGAGTGGCCTCGTTCAAAAGCTGGTGTTCTGGTTTCATAAAACACGTCCTGGGTGCGTTGAGTCCCCCAGGAACTGGACTCTTTGATCCCACCCTCTGGGGCTGGCCTGTCAGAAGGAAAAAAGGAAAAAAGAGTAACTCTTTTGCAAAGAGATTTTGCTGGCCTTATCGTGATGAAGGTAAACCACTCAGATACCCTTTGAGGTTTCACTTGTGAAACTAGTTGCAGGATAGGCACAGCTGCTGGAGAAGCTGTAAGGTCCCCTGGGTTTTTCCAGAGCCACTTTCTATAAAGCCTGAAGATCCCACAAGCAACAAACAAATCAAACTAGCCAGCACATTTTTTTTTCAGTAACTGAGGAGAAGAAACTTCTACAGCTTAAGTTCTGATGAAGAAAATAAAGAATTTTGGAGTTCGGGCAAATTATGTATGCAAGGTTAGTCAGATGAACAGCCCTAAATGACATTGGTCAAGCAAATACCAAAGTCCATTCATTGAATGTACAGTGGTACAAACGGCCTTGGGTTTAACCGTTGAGTCTGGTGTTGGTTTCCCCATCAGGGTTATTTGGGACATTTAAACCTCAGATGTCTATCACTAAGAATCCATAGCACTTGTGACCCAGAGGAAAGTCACCTGAAGAAGAGCAGGAAATGGAGAATCGATTAGGGGTCACTGTTACTGTAACTGTTCAGTAAGCTCTCTGTGGAGGTATTATTTTGCCCAAAAAGAAAGAGCCAGATTCTGTCCTGGAAAGTCTCAAGAAGCTCTTGCTGTTACCAAGCACCATGAGCTTGAGGGACTTCTTTGCTCCCAAGGACCTTTTTACTCCCAAGAACTCACTGCATTGGTGGTTGGTGGGTTGGCGTTCGCTTGGTTGTTTTGCAGTGATCCCAAATTCCTGTAAGTAAGCTCACGCTTAAAACTAGCCATGATGGAAAGCTCTCTAGTTAAGATGCAGAGGAGACCATTGAGAAAACATGCAGCTCTGGAGAACCCAACGCTTCTACCACCGCGGGGATAACTGCACCGGAGGCAGCAGTGGGAAGCAGAGCCACAGGGAGGCATTTTGGTAGCCACCAGTGGGAAACAGTCCCAGCCACGGCGTGAAGGGGCTGCTGGTCTTGGTGTCACCAGCTGTGCTGCCCCACCTCCAGAGCAACTGAACCACAGCGGTTGGGGTTGACACGTATACCCGGCGTGTCCCTGCTCTGCGTTACAGCTCTGGTGGGGCGGTCACGGGATACTCACAACGCGCCGCCGTTGTTGAGAGAGGCCGAGCTCTTCTGGCGAAGGAACGCCTTTGCGTTGTTGAATGCCGCGGGCTGGGTTTGCTCCAAAGTGGCCTTCAGGGGGTGGAAGAGCGACACCGGTCCAGGCTGCGAAGCACAAGGAAAGGTTGTCAGAGACAGAGCTGTGTGTGGAGAAGATGGACTGCGATAGGTTTTCTAGTTAATAAAACATCCACTTTGTCATCCTGAAAGATCAGCCCAGCAGAAAGCACACCCCAGCCTTCCCGTAGCTGTAAGCGGCTCTGCAGGACAACTGCTGCCCTCAGCTTCGCCCAGGCCAAAGTTGTGCCGCAATCCCCCCTCCTCTAGCAAAGCCTCCCCCGGTCACCAGCGCGGCTGGGATTTCGTACGCTGATGTGACCCAAGGGGCTGTGCAACTCGGGTGGCCCGTTGTGACACCGGGTCTGCTCTCGCCTCCCGCCTGTGGGACAGACAGATACGCCGTGCTGGAGATCAGCTGGACGATCGTCCCGAGATCAACAGGTATTTGTCCTATTGGAAATCGTTGGGGTTTCAATCCCAAGCCAGTTGTGTGGAAATATTTTCATGAAATTGTAAAAATCTTCAAATCTATTAGAGCCAAAATGATTTTGAATAATTCCCATTTTCAAAAGTAACTTAAACATTTTATAGCCAAACTACCATCAGCTTTCAATAATTCTTTGGTGTCCCAAAGAAATCTTTTGGTGTGCCCCAGTCCCTAGGCCACTTCTGAAAATAGGACTTAGACTGCCAAATGTCACTTGACATTTATTGGAAAAGATCTTTCCAGATCTACTGGAAAAGGCAATTGCAACAATTTTTTTTTTTTTTTGAGGGAGAGACTTTCGGGAGAGGTTTCCATTTTTGAGACGGCATTTTCAAACCCTGCCTGGAGAAGGATCCAGACTTTCTGGATGAAACGTGTCAGTGACTCTCGTGAGAGCTGCCCAACGCCGGAGAAGAGGCTGCCCAAGTGGCAGGACCGAGAAGGACACCTTTTGGCCGAGTACCTGGCACAGGCCTCCGGGAGGCTGGTGGACTTGTTCCCTGCTGTTCTTATTCTGCTTGTAGAAGTCGAATATCATCAGCGCTGCGTAGACCTTCCCCACCGTCATCTCATCAGCTGTCAGAAGATGGCGAAACGCAGCGGAGGCGTTCAGGTGAGGAACGGGAAAGGATCAGGAGAAGAGAAGAACAAGTCAAACAGCACAAGAAATAACAACAAATGGGTGTGAAAAACAAGGAGAAAGAAGAGGTGACATTAGAATAACGAGGCAAAACAGACACAGAAAAGTGGGGGAAAATAGAAAAAAGAGCAAGAAAATTTTACGACAGACTGCCTGCCCCATCTGAGGAGGATGGCCCCTGTCTCTAGCTCTCCGTGGCAAACATTCGCAGAGACCGAGCAGAAAAAAAACAGGCAGGAAAACTCTGTGGCATTGCCGACAGAAGAATTGCTAAATTAGTACCAGATCCACAGCCGGCTCTTTATCAACAAAGAAGCCTTATTCCTCTTTCTTTGAATTACAGTCAACCGGGCCATAATGGGCTAATATACATTTAAAGAGTATTTCATTTTTCCAGATGTCTTTTTTCACCCTCACAGCTCAGCCCTTCCCTGCACGGCAACTCAGCACTTACTGTAGCGCAAAGAGTTAAAGCAGCAGATATATGGGCATCAAGAGAGGAGGGGAGGAAAAGACTTCAGCAGTCGTTACCCACTGATTTACACCTCCTCAGCTCCCTCATTTTTCTTAATTAACAATGCCTTTATGGCTCTGCACTGTTTCTCATTAATCACAAGTCCAGAGCCCTTGTCTTGGCCGATCAAGATCATGGCAAACTTTCCATTTTCTCAGCACATTCGCCCAGGACATCATCAAGTAACACAAAAGCCTTTAGCCCCCAGATACCCCACTTCTGATTCTGTAAGTTCTTAGCAAACTTTCATTTTCTTCTCTTGGTTTTCTGGAGCCCGGATGGTAGAAACCGCTCTCCCATCCTGTAAGGCACAGGCTGGAGGCAGACAGAGCGATGAAGCAGCTCTGGAAGAGGCCACACAGGGCATCGGTCCCTTCTTGGCACTGTTTGGTGGGGTTTTTTTTCCTAAGTACAGGAAATCTACTGCAGTGTAATGAAATACACGCCTAGGTGTGACCTCAGCTTCCCCACTCCTTATGTGCCCACAGCACGGAGGTGCCGGCTGTGACCCCTGCGGAGAGGGTGAGCTCACTCGGTCTCTGCGCTGCATCCTCTAGCTGACCGTGCCCCCAGACGGGGCTCGGGACAGAGCAGGCAGGAGGCAGAACCCTGCGCTGGGCTGCTCGGGCGGCCGGGACGGGGCGGGTGCTTGCTAAGGAACGACTCACGTTTGTGAGGAGGCACCAGCAAATCCAGAGTCTTCTGGGACAGATTGGGCCAAACCAGCGAGATCTCCTTTCTCAACTCAGCATCACACTGGTGCTGTTTAACACCCCCTGCAGAAAGGGAGGGGAGGGAAAGAGGCACATGAAGAAGAGCGAAGACCCTCGTCCTGTCAGCGCCTACCACTGCTCGCACAGGAGACGGCCTTGCCCCCACTCCCACTTCTCGAGCCCACCACGCCAGCACCAGCCACAGCAGACGTTGCGGAGGGAATCGGTGACCTCCTCCACGACAAAAGCGTGCGAGCTCAGCGGGACCATCATCGCTTCGACCTGCTGACCCTCTGCTGCTCCTTGGGGCTTCAACCTAAGCTCAGACGTATTCTACCCAGCTGCAGGTAGCTCATCTGGGGGCTGGACGGTGTCAGCAGAAAGCAGCAGTACCTCCCAGCCGTGATGCAAAGGACGTGGCCAGAGGTGCTGCACTACGAGCAACGCCACGATCGATTATAAACCCTCTCCACCACCAACTCTTCCCGAAGTTTCTGGCAATGCGACATAAGCACGCTGTTCCGCATCAGCAGCGTCAAACGGCAGCTATATCACAACGTAAACCAGACGGAGCTGAACACAGCGGCGTTATTCAAACGGCCAAAGCAAGGTCTCAATACACAAGTGGAAAGTGATTAAAGCGTATGTAAGCCAACAGGCCAGCTCCCAAATGAATGCACAGCACAGCAGGCAATTAAGTAGCTCATCTGAATGACAGAGATTATTTTTCTAAGGGAAAAGTAACGGGAGGAGGCTCTGGGTCCTCTGCTACATCGTGGTTTGAACTCCCCCACGGAAGCTCATTAGGGAGGGTTTATTAAGGGCCTGTTAGTCCCACTAAAGACTCAATTAAATGTAGCACACGAAGTCTACTCAAACAAAGCACGTAACAACAAAACAGGTCAAAAACAACCCACAGCTGATATAAAACTTAGAAAGAACCCAGCGCCACCAGCTGAGCCCTCTTCTCTGGGTCCCTTCCAGCGTGCGGCCAAAGAAAAGGGCGAGGGAGCCTTTTTCAGGTGAAAAAGGCTGTTTGGATTACCATTGCTGACAGGTAACTAGAATCTAAAATAATACAAACTCTTCACGCCCTTATCTAGAGATTATTACCAAAATAAAGTGCTGTCCCCTAAAATTCCAGGCAGTCCTAAACACATCCTTAGAAACGAGTGTCTGATACTCGGTGTCGCTCCCTAAGAGAGTCCCAGTGACCTCAAAATTTTGTCTTCTTCCAGCAGTGCCTACCCAAAGCATCAAAGGCAAAGTTTAAGCAACATATGAGGGAGGTAATTAATACGGAGAGGTTGAATGGCTGGCCTAAAACCACTTAGGAAAAGCACAACATCCTAGCCCTGCGCTGCCCTTCACTCGTAAGAGCATTGTTACCTCCTGTTAGCTTTTAAATTAGGTATAAGAGCACTTTGGCTGGTCATGCCTCGATTCTGACCCCAGCCAGCCTGATTAAATAGCGTAATGACCCAGAGAAAAGGCCAGTGTATTTTATTACATTGCAACGTTTAATTGGGAAGTCAAGTATATGCCTGATTAAACACTTAAATAATTAAATTTTATCTCAAGGCAGAATGCAGTTCACGGCACTTGGAGTCACAGCGATTGGAGAGGACGGGCTGTTTCATCCTCATGCTGGAACACTTAGAAAAGAGGTGTGGAAACTCTCGTTTCTGTTACACAGCAACGAGCCCACGCGCAGGGCTTCTCCGATGACCAAAGCTCTCCATCCCATCGACAGGCACACCTGATATGGCCACCCCAAAGGCAGAGCAATGCTCGGGACCCCTCTCTGTTGCCTGTCCCCAAAGCTCCCTTGTCCTCGGGCGCTGGCAGATGACAGGCAGGCAATAGGAAAACAGGGTTCCCACCTGGGGCAGGGTTTCTGTGGGTCTGGGAGGACACCAAGGCAACAGAGACGCCGGGGTCTGAGCCCACGCGCGCTGTCAGACGCCACCTCCCTCTCACCTGAGGCGAGTTTGATTTCTAGGGCAGTGCGGATCAAGGCCATCAGCGTGGACGTGAAGTGGACGGTTAGATCTTCGGGCGAGATCGGCATGTTCATCCGCACCAGGCGCTGGAGAGAGAAACGCGGTGGTGGTGAGCGGGGGTCAGGATTCCCCCCCCCCCCCCCCCCCCCGAGCCCTTAGAAACAGCCGGATGACACACGTGTGAACTTTTTGTGCACTGAGCTAAAACATATCTCCATAGAGATGTCAGCTCCTTTTCAGGAGCAGGTCTGAGCTGTCACGGTGGCTTTGGTGGTTAAACAGCTGATTTGCCAACATTTGTACTGCAATCACCTCTATTGCAATGTAGCCCAAACGTTTGTACTACAGGGCTCTTCCAAAAGAAGTCAGTTTGAATGCTCTCATCCCATGCCACAGCCTGGGACCCTGCTCCTGACGGTCTCCAGCTATGGCTGCAGCCTCCAGACACGTGGCTGGTACCCGTCACCCCTGCCAAAGCACGTGCTCAGGAGATATAACCCGTGAAGCCACCTCTGCCAGCTTTTCCTACACCAGCTGCCTTCACCTACATTCTGGCTCTGCAACAGGAGCGACAGCAACAAATGGGACCCGGCGCCGTTGAATGACATAAGATGACGGAGGATTTGCATCCACCATCCAAGGATCCAGCTCCGTCCAGACAGCAGCTGCGCTTCTTCCAGCTGTGCAGGCGGCCTGGCTGCTGGGCGGGACGCGAGGAAGGCGCTTTTGGTGACAATGACAACAGGAGGCGTGTGAGTGCTTTGTCCAGGAGCTCTGCAGTCTCTGGAGCGGTCCGGTGGTGATGCCTGTCGTACACAGCCTGAAGCACACTTGAAAACAAGGCGGGTGAGCCCTGCGGTGCGGCTCAAGTACTCCGGGGGAGGTTGGGTCTGGCTGCTGACAGGTAAAGGTGTGCAATAACCTTTTTATTGGAGACATTTCGGTTCTGTGTCTTACGTCCTTTCCCCGTGGGCATCCCAGGAGGTCTGAAGGTCTCCTCCTTTCCTTCCAGTCAATGAGCTACACAGCCCCATCTGGACCTCACCCACAGGGGAAGAGGCTGGATTGACACGAGCAGGACTCTAACTTCCCCCAACTATGTTCTTTCAGTCCGAACATGGACTAGTCCCTCAGGGTCAGTATCTTCCAAGATCTTCAGACCTGGTAGCAACTCCTTCCCCATCACCAGCTGGGACCACCTCTGACAGGGCAAATTCATCGTTCTTGTAAGCAGTGAAGTACCTGAGATTGCTTTGGAAAGCTGTGGCTCCCTTAACACCGCTGGCAGCAGAGCGTGTAAATGCAGAGGGGCGATGCACTCTCCAAGCCTTGCTGATAACCTTAGCAACGCATTTAAAGGATGGATTTCTTCTCCTTCAGCAACCTAACGATTTCTCAGCTCCTCGCCTTTCACAAGCTGTTTAGAAACTTCCTTGGTGGAGCCGTATCAGACAAGCCTCTGCGTTTCCATTCTCCAAGGGTATATGCAACCCGAGGAAGTCACTGGGCGTTAATCTGAGCAGAGCCTGTAAAACCAAGTGTTACCTTGACCTGGGCCCCTTGCTCAGGAGGGAATTTCATCCGCATCTGAAAGCTGCTTAGGCTGTTGTTCTGATCCCTATCGCTGTACAGAAACCTTCTCTTTGTTTAACAACACCCCAACACGCTGCTGAAGAAATTTAAGCGCAGCCAGCAGCGGGCTGCAGACTCACCGAGGCAGTAAGCTGCCGTGGCAGAGTCCACAGAAGGGCCCAGAAGGGCTCTGTACACTATAACATTATGCAAGGTCAAGGGCTGTGAATATTTTTCAGTGGTGCAGCTTTGCAATCCTCACTCCAGAGCCTCAGGCGAGGCGAGAGGCAGAGCGCTCGGTGCAAGCCCTGACTCCTGCTCCTCTGCTCTACCCAAAACCAAGCCAAGATGGGTGAACCAAGACTTGGGTACCCTTTCCGTCACTGGGTTAGCCTCCCTGCTTGGAGACATCTCCGACACGCAGTTTCCCAGAGGTATGAACTGAGCTGCTTTAGGCATTTTGGTGCCCTGAGAGAGGACGGGCTCCAGCCCTGGTACCTTCTGCCAGCCAAGGAGAAAACGTTCCCCCCAGGGAACACGTGCTGGTGCTGAGGGGGCAGACAGAGGGCACAGGGCACCGGTCCAGTGCAAAACGTCTGCTTCCGAATTGAGCCGATGTTCTGAGGAGCCGAGACCTCCTTATTTATCTTGTTACACGTCTTCAGCTCTTGTTGCATGCTGCAGGGACAAGAGACTCATGTAACAACCCACCCTGTCTCCTGAAGTCTGAGACAAACCATTGTAATCTCAAAGAGCTTTCTTAAAGCATGCCCAGAGGTTATCATCTGCCACGTCTGACAGGCCTCAGAGACAGGGAAATCCAAGCCAGGACTCTCCTCCCTTTATAATCCAATGGCAGTATCAAATGTTGGCAACACCACAACAATTTTTTTCTGTTCACTTTTGTCAAATGAAACAGGATTTTAATTCAGGCTTCTGCCCTCAGCACACAAAAAGTTACAACAAAATTATTGTATCGACAAGTGCCCACAGTTACCACTTACAGCATCGTACTGAATCCCAGTTCAGTGGGAAAGAGTTAAGGGATGGAGAGAGAAAGAAGATGCATGGAAGTGCAGAACAAGCAGATGAGAAATTATTCCCCCCAGGAGAGCTCTGTCCTCACAAAAACTAGTGCCAAAAACCATTTGGGGACCGAAACGTCCCAGGTCCACCCAGCTGACTTTCTAGACCAAATTCCCGAAGGATACGGATGCAGCACAGAGGCCACATTACAGCTTTAGGCAGCGATGCCGTATGAAGGTCTTTCCTCCTAAATTTCGATCAGGGCCGAAGGATTTAGAGGGAGGTTTTCCAAGGGGATGCACACTTGCAGAAAGGCTGGCTGAGCAAAACTCACGTGCAAGTGCTGGGCGGGAGTGCTGCAAACAGCTGCCTGGAAGAGTCTCTTCCCAAACCACGTCCCTTCCCACCCTTCCCTCCACGCTGTCTGGTGGCATTCTTTCCATCCCAGTACACAAACTGGTCAAACAGGTCAACCCGGACACCTTTAAGGCATCGAAATTTCCAATCTGACAAACCATCAACCAACAGAGAGCGCGGTGGTTGTGTTGCTCCTCGCGCATCTCTCAGCCCCAGCTGGGGATGGGCAGCTCCGGCAGTCGCGGCAGGAGAGGAGCGGATTGCTCTGGGGTGGGGTGTCTCCCTCTCTCCTCTCTGTCGGGGCGGCAAACCGGGACACATCTCCCCATCCCGCCCTGGGCAGGTTGTCGGCAGCCGGACGAGGAACACGTGCGCTGCAAGGTGGGCTGCAAGTTGCACCTACCAGGGCAGAGCAGCTGCACGTTTCTTAGCCAAAAAAAGCCGTAAAATGGGACAGAAGTGCCTTATAGCCTGGTGCAACTAAGCCCAACAGGTCCCGGCTACAACCCACCCTAGATCCTTCCTGGTACCAGTGAAAACTGCTTTTGTGGAAGCCCCTGACTTGAGAAAATATGTTGCTTCAATGGAAATACCACATTTCTGGGAGAGCCCCTGCGGCTGGGAGAAAGGAATTGATTCATCTTTGATTCGAAATAGCTTTGCCGCCACACCGTGCCCGTGCGGGAGGCGAGGGAGCGGGCAGTTCGGGGAGACACGCTCACGCCGTGGCCACCATGGACACCCATATCATAAAACAACCTTAACATAAAAATACCTCCTTCCAACAAGTGCAGAGCAAGAAATTTCAATCCTTTCAAAGCTACTTTCTAATTTTACCTATATTTTAATTCATGTACATTTCTGTAGGACCCATTTAAAAGAAACTGGAATCCAATTGAAATTGGTAAAATTTTTCAAAGTCCAATATTCTGATTGACCCAAAATTGCTCTTTGAAAAATTCATCAAGAGCTTTTGATTTTCATCCCTAACCAGGATAGAAGAGAGAATCTCAATGTTTTTCATACAGTATAGACAACAACATGGTTAAAAAAATCTGAACCAGTTGTTTAGCCTGTACACAGTTTAAAGCAAAATTAACATCGCCCCCCATTTTTGCTGTTTCTTCTGGCTGAAGTCATGCTTCAAGGCCGCGTCTTACCAGTTCCTCATGCTTTGGAACGCAATGCAAAAATTTGATTGAAAACAAATAAATCTGATTTGGATAATTCTCCCTCTTTCTAGACCCCAGATGGAAAACATAGGAGCCTGCCGATGCAGACGGCAGGGAACCTGCTGCTTCCCCGCACTGGTAAAAAGCTTGCATCCCTTGGGGTGCCCTGGGAATTGCCAGCCACAAACGAGGGGTGTGCAGGTGAATTAATAACTGGGGAGCAGGAAAAAAAGGGGAAAATCCCCCCCAGGTGCCCAGACCTGGCAGGAAAGGGCTCCCCTGCTCCCCGCGCTGCTCCTTTTCCTCCCATCACCTCCACTTTCCACCAAGAGCGTTGGAGGAAAAGCACCCGGCAGCAGATGGAGTCCCCGCTCCTATTTCCCAGCTGCGCTCGGGGAACCCTCCTCCAGCCCTTGGTTCCAGGGAGGCGGTTTTGGGGGCACCCCCCTCCCCACGAGCGGGCGAGGGCAGCTCGGTAATGCTTCTGCAGGACCAGGCCCCGGAGGCAGGAGCCGCAATATTGCCTCTGGAGTCTCCTCATTAACTCTGTGCAGATAACAAGGTAGCACCCGATTCCAGCCAGGGTCAGGGAGGCAACGCTTTTTCCTCCGGTTACTTGTGTGGTCAGGAGGGGTGCAGACACTCCTCAGCTTCTAGTAGTGATTTAATTGCAAATAAACAGAAAGACATCGCTAATGAGAAACCCAACCTTTGTGTCAAGCAGAATTGGCAGAATTTATGCCCTTTCAGCGTTTGGTTTCTGCAGATCTTCTGCTTAGAAACTTCTTGGACAACATCCGAACAGGCAGGGACCATGTTAGAGAAATGGGGGAAAATTCATCCTGGTGTCAAAAGCCGGGATAAAAGGTCTGCTGGCTCCCAGCCTGACCCAGAAAGTGAGCACTGAACAGAAATATCTGCACCATAAATTTTATTCACTGACACGTTTGTCCAAACGTTAGCAGGAAGAGGAGCACACTGAGCTACGAGTGCCAGGAAAACTAGCTGGCACCCCAACGGATTTAAGTTATTGAGAGCACCCCATCAGCAGCTCCCGAGCAGCCTCTGGGACAAGAACTGCTCCGGGAATAATCCCCAAACGTGAAAAATTCAGGACAATGGAGCACTGCTTGTGGGAAACGAGGCTGAGTTTGGTGAATAAATTATTTGCTATGAATAATTTACCCCGACCTAGTTGTAATTATTCTACTCTCATTTAACTCTTCTGTTGGCTTCAGAGAGGCCGGCCATGGCCTTCCTCCCTCCCACGGCCAACAGCGGAGCCAGGTCTGTGACCCAAAACGCAGGCTCGGTCTCCGGCACACTACGGGACCCGTTGCACATGGCAGTGACGGGCAAGGTGAGGTGCAGCCCTGGTGCGGATGGGGAGCCAGCCCAGCTCCGAGATCACCCCCCATCGCATATCCAGAAGCCTTGGCCATGTCGGGAGGTGCTAAAGGGAGAACCAGAGCCCTCCTAATCCCTGCGATAAATCACCCCTGAAATAGGCTGTACAAAGCTGTGCTTGACAGCACCGACAGAACCACAAAACAAAGTCAAGAGCCCCCTCCGGCTGCCAGCATCGCCCTGCAGACCCCGTGCAGGGCTTCGCCTGGAGCTAGACTTGGACAGAGGTGGAGATGTGCCTGCTGGCCATGCTGCCTTCTCCTGTCCCTGCAGAGGGAGGCAAAAAGATAACTGTGAAGAGCGGTGGGGAAAGGCTTGGGTCAGCGCCTCTCCTAGCATCACACCCTTCCCAAGAATCACACCTCCAGGCTCTCAGATAAACCCTGCTCCAACCCCACTCTTGCAGATATCTCCAAGATATCTCGACAGCATTGTAGTGCCAAATAAAGAGATTTAGCAGCAACACGGGCATCTCCTTCTCCCATTTACTCTAAAGACACACAAAGCTCTGTGGTGCAAAGGACAGACTGACTCCAGGTGACGGCAAAGCTGGCTGCCGCTCTGACCTTATTGCTGCTACCGAAGAGCAAATAAACCCCCAGGACCCTTCGCTATAGACAAGCTGGTTCTGTCTAAGAGGCCTCAAAGCCTCAATACAGACTGCGGAGTGAAAAACCACCACCCCCTCATCGGAAAATGGACCAGCAAACAACTCTCAAGATACCAAAGCAAAGTCGAAGTGGTTTTCTTCCCTCTTTTCCTCTGGCTGGGTTGAAGAGATTTTAAAATTCATTCACTACACCCTTTTCTCACCCCCCCAGTGCAGGACAGAGCTCTCCTGGTGCCCGAGCAGCGCGGCCGGAGGACCCCTCGCATGCACCTCCGGGCAAGCAGCGAGCCATGCGGAGCAGACCGCAGAGGCCGGTCACGCCGACCAAGGAGAACAGTTGAGAAAGGAGAACGAGAAAACAGCAGAAAGGAAGGACAGCAGCCGAGGAGGCTGCAAAGAGGGAAAAATCCAAACGAAACAACAGTGTGCACATACTGAGAAGGCAACACAAAGACGGGGGGAACACACAAAATCATTGCAAACGGAGAGGACTGGGAAAAATACATATGGAAAGAAAAAGGGTGGATGTGGGGCAAAAGAGCTTTTGCTGGACAGAATAGTAAGGTTTTTAAAAACTCATTTGGTTCAGAAGGAGAAAGCAGAAACAGTGCAGAGACAAAGCCCTGGCCGCTGTCGGCGCTGACTGAGCTGCAGCTGCAGGACGAGGGGCCGACGTCCCGCTGGCTCTGCCCGGAGCTGTGCGTGGCCGGGTGGGCTGCACCGTCCCCATCAACCGTGGGAGGACAGCAAGAGAGACACCGGGGCGGGGGGCACCCAGGAGGTGTAGGGCAGGGGGATGCCGCGACCCACACGCAGCTGTCGTCTGGGGGAAGACGCTCAGCACCAACCTGTCCCCGTGGACGTGCTGTTCCTGGTGCTGCACGTAGAAGTGGAGGAGGGAGGGAGCGAAAAGTGGTGCTGCCTCCCCATGAGGGCTCAGTTTTATCAGCAGCCATAGCTGGGAGCGGGGTCAGCCCAGGCTGCAGCCTCACACCATGGGAAAAATTCAGATCTGCTCTTAAGTCCCTGTTTCTGTAGTTTGGGGCTCTTTGATAACACGTGAAACGGATCTGATCCCCTCCAAGCTCAGAGAAATCTGATGTTCAGTCTAGGTTTGAGCTGTTTGACTTAACCCATCTCTACTTACGGTTCAGTCAAACCCAGACACCTTTTAGAGGTTTCTTAGTAGATGGGTAAAAATTAAAGCTGGCTTTAAAAAAAATCATGAGTCTGTATTTTAAAAATAAATCATTCATATGTACCTAAGTTCTGTGGATTTGTTCTGTAAAGACAAGACAACTCAAACTAGATACCAGCTAACTTGTGGGGAGGAGACAGACTGGGGAAGGCGCATCTGCAGTGCCTCTGCCCAGGGAAGTCTCCTGCAATGGTTGGGAACAATCTCATAGAGGCACAGAGATGCCACACTAGAAAATCAGCCAAAAGGCTTGTTTAAAATGCCTACTTTAACACATGATCTTTATTTTTCCCTTTTATTTTCTTCCTTTTTTAACTGTACGAGATTTGGGGGGAAAAAAAAAGGGAGAGCTTTATGCTTCTGGTTCACACGTGTGACCACAGAGCAGATCTGGTTGCCCAGCTGCCCACACCGACGGACGGGCTTTCAGCAGGACACAGCTCCATCGGAAGTCCACGGAAACTCACAGGTGCTAAAAAGAGCCATCAATTACTTTTAAAAGCATTGGGTTTCTGCGTATAATCGGTATCTCTAGGTAACCGTTGCTCTATCGACTCATCTGGAATAGCTAAGAGCTGGGAGTCGGCATTTGGAAGCAGCTGGGTATCCCAGGCGTGGTTATGGAATGGGGGGTATGAACGGCTCGTAACAGAGACGCTCTTTCAAAGCGGCTACCGTAGTGGCCAGAAAAAGGAATACAGAAAAGCTATCTAACTGGCTAGCTTTAAGGTTATGTTTAATTTTCTTTTTCTTTTAAATCCTAACACGCTGGGGAAGGATCTTGCAGGAAGCCGTATCTGAACCTCTTCTTGCTGCCAAGTGCCCTACACAAAGGCAGGCCCAGGTTCAGGTTTAGCTTGAGTCTCTTTGCACAATCTTGCCTTCGTACGGCCTCAGTGAAAGAAGAAGCACTATTGGAGGGGATGTTGTGATCTGGATCCATCGCACCAAGCACGGAGGGTGCAGTAATTAGGCTTGGTGGTGGCTGACGTGAGGTCAATGGCAAAAAACCCCCGTGGGGTTTGACGGATGCTCAGTTACAGCAAAGCTAAATGCTTGTGACAAACCTCTCCCTCCAAAACTGCGAGGTTCAATGTTAAAAGCTTCCAAGGAATTGCCCCTGCAAGTGCAAATTTCCAAGCGCCATGGGAGCTGCTGGGAGAGCAGCATGGCTTTCCCTGGAGGCAGCTGGCTCTGCGCCGTGATTTCGGCTCTGCGTCTACCCGAGTTCCCACTGCGTTCGTCCAGGCAGTGCCTGAAAGGCAGCAGCTAGCAGCTTTTTGGGTATAATGCTCTTTTGTGGTTCAATTAAAAAGTTTTCCGGAATAAACAATAAGTTTGAGCAATTTCTACATCTCACTGTCTTAAATGTTTTTTGTTAAAATAATTTCCTTCGCGAGGGTATTTAAGGAGCCCTTCTGGTGTTGCCTCTGTTTAATAGCTTGCTAACTCCTACAGTACTGCCTACTCTAATTACTCTGATCTAATTAAGAGGGGGGAAAACCAGCATACTACTGAAGGGCTAGTGAGAACGGCTGGTCAAAGAGCTGTAGGAAGATAAATGGGGATCATAGTGGCGGGGTAATTTGCTCATTAGCACCCTCCCTCCCCAAATTAGCCTAAATGGAAGCAGAATGAGAGAGGAGAGAGAGAAACACTGATAGAGATAGCGGAGACATAGTTAGAAAGACAAACTGATGTGCCATAGTTTCAAAGACCAAAAAAAGGTTACAAAAAAAAAAAAAAGGCAGAAGATCCAAAATCCAATCTGCTTAGAAAGCATCAGAAAAGTCCAGGAGAACAACACTAATGTCACAGAAAACCGGCACCCACTTCAGCCACGGCACAAAAAGCGGGTGGTTTGGCAGGGGTTTCTGGGGGGGTTGGTCTACCTTATAGGCAACGCGAGCAGGGCATTTCTTTCCAAGGCCTAGAGGTGGGGACATGTGTCTCAGCATCTCATACATGTCTGTGTAACTGATGCGCCCGCTGGGAGGCAGAGGGAGGGAGGCAAAAGCAAGAGGACACAGAAATCAAACCGGACCGGGTGGGGGGAAAGAAAAGGAAGGGGATGGGGAAAAAGGCAACACAACAGAGCAAATGAAAAGGAGAGAGAAGGGAAAGCAGACAAGAAAACAGAGATCCGGTTAATCAGATTTCTCAGGAAAACAAAACCAAAAGAAAGAGGTGGGTAAATAGAAAGGTTTCTCCGCTTCCGTTGCTGCGTTTCAAGGCCCAACGTCTCCTCCTCGCTGCAGGGACGTCCCGCGGCCAGAGCTGCCCTTGGCACGCGGGTCCCCGCGGGGAATGATTGAGGTCTCCGCTCGGGGTGGAGAGGGTGCGGGGAGGGCTCGGGTTTGGCTGGCTCTTTGCAGGGGTGGAGGGAACGCTTCCCCTTCTCACCCCCCAAACCAGTCAACCGAGAGGCTGTATTCACCATGCCAGGGAGAGCTGGTAGGCAGAGTTATGGGACAGGGAGAGAGGGGGCTTAGAAAAAACATTCAGCTTTCCTTCAGCGAGTAAAGAGTTTGGTTTCAGGTTAGCCTACAGGCTACGAGAGAAGCAAAAAGCCAATCCGGGTGTGTTTGCTCAGGGACAGACTGGGACTGCTCCGACCCCCCGCCACGGGTGCAACTCTGCAAATCCCCAGTCAGCCTGAATTCAGGCTCAACAAAACCAGAGCCCAGCACTCGATGTGCAGGAAGGTGGTGGAAGGGGGACCTGTTTCTCCCTTACATTTGATGGGGCCCCTCTTTCATCAAGCCAATGATGTCAACTGGTTGTCTCCGAGGGCAGCTGGCTGTCCTACATGTTACAGGGAGCTGGGAATTGCAGAGATTTGGGAATTGTCCTTAGACCAGCCCATTACTGATGGCATCTACCTTCAGCGCACGTTGGTGGCAAATCAAATCCTGCCCTGAAAAGCGAGGGATGCAGAAACAGCAAGGAATTCTCCTGCTTCGCCTTTTTCTGACTACTGAAACTGGGAACATGACTGTGACAGTCTCATTTTGTTTTCCGAGCGAGCTGCCTACTTATTATACTGTGCAAATCTGGGCTGCTTGTCATCTGAGGAGAACTAAGTATCTTGCAGCATGTTATTAATTACTGTTTAACCCCTGGAAAAGCAGGACAGCGTTATCTCCACTATACTAGGAGGGAAACCGAGAGCTAAGCAGTGATATGAAGCCCCTGCCTCAAGCAGGGCAGCTACAGAAGCAGGTACCCGCACACCAGCCCTCTGCCCTGGCACAGGTCTCCGTGCCCATGTAAAGCACTGATGCAGGAGGGGGTGGAAGAGAGAACTTACCGAGCCAAATACGTCTATTCCTGTCCTTGGTAACTAATGCAGTTAAAATACCACCCGGGTTCTATAGCCCAGAGGTAATTTAAAGGCTGCTGAGAGACACAAACTGTAATTACAGCCAATAGCTTCCCCCTGGCTTCTCTCTTCTGCCCCTGCTCTGTGGCTCGAGGCACAGGGCCTTATGCCTTCTCTGCAACACTTTTTAACTCTTAATCCCCAATCAGGTGTCAAAAACACCTGAGCTGGAGTGAAAGAGAAAAGCCATGGCAAGGTCCATGCTGGCTGCTTCCACTTCTCCCTCCTTCATCTTCTCCTTCTGCTCTCCATGTGCTGGCTGCAAGAAAATCCCTGCCTATAACTGGGACCCCACTGAAGTCCAGTGTCGTCCTGTGCCGATTTCTTGGCAAGACCCGTCCTTAATTCCCCACCTCGGCTCCCAGGCACAGTATACTTTTCCCGTGCCATGAGGCAGGAGGTTTCACTGGGTGTCCATCACAGCTTACGATCTCAGAGACGTAATTTTGCTCCCAAGGCAATCTCTGGCTGTGGCCATTGCACTGTGAAAAGCTCATCCCGTCATCTCTCCCCAGCCTAGGTAACCATCCCGCTCTGCTGCCCAGCTCACCTGCGCCCACATCAAATGTCTTTTCAGCTCAGGAAAGGGAAGGGTGCAAACGTTGGGCATTCAACTGGAGCGACAATGCGATGAAGCCCAAACAAAACGGACTTGCTACTCCCTAGAAATCTTGGGATGACATTTCTCTCCGGTGCGTATATATAGCGAGAAAGGCTCAGATGCTGCACTGCTTTTCCCCAACACTTCCCACCTAGACCCAGCAGGATGGAAGCTGGAGGGTTCACTGTCTCATAAAGCTGCCTTGTCTCCAGCCAGCTGGGGTGTGGGAGTAGACGGGGAAGAGATGCATCGAGGAGAAAGGAGGCAGTCAGTCAATCATTCCTCTTTCAGGCAAGGGGTTAGGTATGTTACAGTTTCTTTTCTGAACCGTTTGCATTTGCGCTTGGGGTGGGGTAAAAAGAAACAAAACCAGAACTGAAAATGCTGGAGGGAGTCTCTGAAGTTCCAAACCTTGTATGCCACCCTATGAGGGCACTTCTTTCCTAAGCCCAGGGGTGGAGCAATTACACGTAACAAATTGTACATATCCTTATAATGAATCCGGCAACTGGAAAGAAAACATCAGACGTTACGACAGCAAAAACCGAGAGGATTCAGTTTTTCCCAGGGCAAACAGGAGAAGCTGGAAGGGCAAAACACGCTGAAAAGCAAGGTTAGTCTGACAGCAACTGGGCTTCCAACGAAGGAGGCACTTAAACACAGACCGAGAGAGAGAGAGAGAACTTCCAACTGCTCAACAAAAGCTACGTCCTTGGGTTCTCCTCTGCGAAACCGTCAGTGCCATGCGCAAGGCTTTCCAACCATTGCATTTGGTTACCTTTGTCACTAACGTTTCACTGTGCCTGAGCACCTGCCTCCAGACAGCCCCAACCCACCACCCAGCTACTGCAGCAGCCCAGCAAAACCAGAGCCCGCGGCACACAGACAGCCCATTTACCGGATTATTACTGGGATTCAAATTAGCTGGTGAAAAAGAGCTTGGGAACCTCCACCTTCCACTGCTACCACCTATGTAACACCAGCAGAGCCGTGCTCTGCCACACGGGCAATAAGGGATTTGCGAGAAGTTCAGAAACTGCTGTCCTGAGAGCCGTCTTGGCCGTTGGTGCTGGGAAAATCCAGGCTTCATTGCCAGCAGGTGAAATCAGACGCCTCGAGGTAGCTTTATGGTCAGTCTCATTAACTCCCAACAATATTTTCAGCTAATTTAACAGCAGGATTAGATTTCTTAATCTTTTGTAAGTAACCAAATCATGTACAAAAAGAGCTCTGCTGAACTTCAAAATGACCTCTAAAGAAAAACGAGATGATTTGGCTTCACTATGTTTATTTTGGTACATTATATAAAGAAGGCTGGAATATTTTGGAATATCTCCTTCAATATTACTGCTTTTTTGGACGTGAAAAATTAAGGGCTATTCAAAATCCTCACAATCAACTCAAAACTATTAATTTAGAAGCAGATCAAATGGAACTGTGCAAGTCTTGGCTGCAGGCCTAATCGTGGTTATAAAAAGTATATTGGTTTAACTGAGTCAAGAAGTTGTACCGAAATTTTAGAACAGTTTTGTAAAATCAGCGTGTAGAAAACACACATGAGCAGTTTCCCGAGCGCTCTCAGAGTCCGTGGAAGGCTTGAAAACCAGCAGATGTATTCCATCGGAAGGTCACGGCAGCAAATTATGACAACCAGGGATTCCTTCCCTGGTTGTTTAAATATATTCGAGTTTTGTTTATTTTCATCAGCATCCCTTTATCTCAGATAGTTATGAAAAAGCTTTCCTTTGGGAGCGCCTGCATCTCCTCCCGACCACTGAAGGTGCTGCCAGTAGCATCTCCCTCGGCTCTCGGGAGCAACTAATGGGAATGGGCTGGCAAGACCAACATTCCCAGTATCTCTAAGGGCTGTGCACTGGGGAGGGGGTATAAGAGAGATAAAGCACTCACTTTACGTATCTTGAACAAATAAAAGTGGATATAAATAGAATTTTCTTTTCTGTCCCAGTTCATCCTCAAATTCAGTGTTTTCACTAATTCCTGATTAACTCACAGCCCTGGACCAAACCGCTGCGCGTGCCCCGGTTCTCTCGCTCTCTCTTTTTCTGTGTCCGAGGCTTCTGCCGCCCCTAAATCCAACAATTTCCCCGTACTTACCCCTTCTGAGCGTGACCCACCTACAACAACAGCTGCTAGCTGCTTCCTTTACTTCCTTTTGAATGTTTTTCCCCACAAAACTTTACAGAAAGTTGGATTTTGTAACAGAAACAAAGGTGACATGGGAAACAGGTATGTAAATACACACACATTAACCCTATGTTTAAAATATTATCTATCTAACAGAAGCATAACACCACTTGTGCTTTTTACCCATGCAGCATCTTTCATCGAGGGTCTCAAGCTACGGAAAGTGGACAAACACTGTAATTCCCTTTTCCTTGGGATAATCAAAGAAGAGACCTTGAGAGAGGCCATCAATTAGCGAAAGATGGAAGCAGGAACCAGCTCACCTGCATCTAAGCGTAAGATAACACCGCCTGGGAGGCTTCTTTCTTGCAAATTATGCTATTATGGTTATTTATCATTCCCCTACACATGTGCATACTGGGAGCTGAAATGCTAAAAGGAGATGGCCGACATGGAAAATAAAAATTAGATTGACATTTTCTTTCGGTGAGTTTGACCAACTCGTGGAACAAACAGCTGAATAAAATCTGGATCCTCTAAAGCCCCGTGTCTTCAGGTCAAAACGGGGTGTACTGCTGGGAGCCGTACCCTAAAAGACAAGTTATTCAGCTCAGTCCGTGGACAGCTATTGTGAAATACCATGTCCAGAGCTTCACGGGAGTTCAGCCCAAACGATCAAAAGATCTGTTCTGGCCTTAAAATGGGAATGGATTTCAGATTACTTTTAAATTGTGGAAATGTTAGTCCCACGTATGGAAACATAAGTGATTTCAGTGGAACTATTCAGACACGGAAAATCCAGAACATGCACATGTTTTAGGATCAAGCCTCGAGCATCATGTCTTGGCTGTCCTTTGGATCGCCCTTCTGCCCCGGTCACTCTGCCAACATCAACAGCTTCACAGGGAACAGGGTCAGAGAAAAACAGAATTAGGATCTTAATATATGACATATTCTGTATTAACGGCTCTAGAAGTGAAAGGGTTTGGCCCCTGAGTGACTCACAAAATGTCACCTCTGCGCTCAGAGTTAACAGAGCGAGCAAATCTTTCTGTAAACTTAATGCTTCTGCCTCTTCTGGGTGGAGAGTTCCTGAACGCACAAACATTAAAAAAGCACATTAATACTATTCTTTTTTCCCTTGCAGGTGTGCTACTCCTCCCATGGATGCTAATCAGAGCCAAGACTATTTTTTAAAGAGAGAACAGGCACTCCCAAGTTTTCAGTCTGATTGAGATTTTCTAGTGGTAACAGATAGGACTGGATTTGAAAAAGGAAAAAAAAAAGCTATTTACTGCCTGCCAAATACCCACAAAGGACTTGTCTGTGTTACAGAGCACGTGGTGATGAAAATCTGCTTGGAGGTTACACGCTGCTAGTATGTGTGCAGTATATAGGCAGGCTCGTAGTATGGGTGGCTTTGAGCTAGTTAAAATCACACACAGTTCAGAGAAATGCAGTCATTTTGGAACAGGTTTACATTTAAAGTTAGCCTAAATCAATTTAACTGAGATTTTAAAGCAGTTTAATTGCATCCTAGTAGGGAGTGTGAGATGCTGATTATACAAACACTTGCTGCATCTGTCTCTACTGAAGGGAAACAAAAAAGAGTGGAAAGATTGGAGTAGCTGGAGGCAGCTTCATTACAAATACAGAGGAGATTCACTGCAGAGTAATTCATGGGGAGGAAAATGGATAAGAAATTAGTAGGGCTTTAAATGAAAAAAAAAAGTCTCCCAACAGGCAAATTCCCAAGCTGCAGAATATCAAGGAAATTACCACGGCCTGTATCTCAGAGCATCTAGAAGTGAAAATAACACCGTCACCAGGACTGGTGTGCAGTAGCTTTCTCTGGGCAAGGGAGAAAAGCAAGATATTAAAGTCAGGCTTGCTCTAGGAGTGGTCACTGCTCATTTTTAGAAAATTCCTTCAAATGCTCCAGCAGTGGCTCTTGGGTCTGCCTCAGCGCAGGGCCGCTCCTCCGCTGCCGCGCTACTCAAGCCCGGGCGTGCAGCTTTCCCTGCGAGCGTGTTTGGATAAGAAAAACAGAGATAAAACCATAAACCCAAACACCTCAGTGTCTGGCCGTGAGAAAACCATTTCCTCATACCCATATATCAGGAACATTTTACCAGAGACTCACTGAGAACTGAAATGCTTCCAAGGTTAGGCTTATTGCAGTTTCTTCTTATTATTTTGCACGTCTTACGTTTCAACTGCAAGTCCAAAAGCTAAAATATTATTTAGAAGAACAAAATTCTCCTCTACCACTTGATGTCATTAGAAGGAGGCTCCCAAGATCAAAACTTTGGGGTTGATGAGAAATGTCTGTTTAAAAATCACATGTTTTCAGCAAACCGCCCTTACGCTGAGGACCGTCATGTCACTCCCTGCTGCCTCGCAGGTGGGTGACAGCAAAGGATGAAGCCTGAGCCTGTAGCACTTGACTCAGATGCAAAGCAGTGGGGTAGATCACCTCCTTTTAAGGGAGAGATAGCACCTTGAAAACTTGCTTTTTTGTGTGTGTGTGGCCTCAGGTCTCTGCACAGGACTTGTGAAACCACTGAGGTGGTTCTCAGCGAGGAGAGGAACGCTGCACAAATGAGGCCGAGCAAGGCTTAGGCTCCCAAGTTACCTAAAGTGCTGCCCGTGGCAAGACATTCAACATATTTTCATCTCCAAACCGGGATGCAGAAACCAAAGGCAATCAAAGCTCCTTCTGGAAATGCCAAACATCTTTTCTACTTGGCCGTTTACCAAGATCATTTGAATTTACCCTATTAATTTTTGGCCGTGCGTGTGGGGAAGAGGGCGCGTTTTGCTTTCTTGATTTGTTGGTTTATGTCTGTCTCGTGTCTGTTTGAAGGAAATGCCCTTGTAATGACATCAGGTTTCTTCATCTCCAGTGCACAGTGAATTAAGTTGGAGCATTTACCTCCAACGTTACCTCAAACTTTGGAGTCGTTTTCCTTCTGGAGCTGTACTCACATTAAGAACAGGCTGTTTGTGTGCGTAGGTACGGTATTTACACACAACGTATATCCTTTTCTGCACATATAACAGCGTACATACCAGGCAGCCGGGTCATATTCAGCCCAGACACGAACAAACTCATCCAAATGATGGGGCCCAAGGATGGAGGAGTCTCTGGTCAGGTATTCAAAGTTGTCCATAATCACAGCCACAAAGAGGTTTAACATCTGCAGAGAGGAAGCAATAATGCAGTTAGGGAGAAAAGAAAAAACAGCTGGAAGGGGAGAGGGTACGATTCCCTTAGCAGGGTGTGTGGTTTTACAAGAAGCAGCTGCACCCTGGAGAATAAACTCCACAAACTGAGCCCTGAGTCCCTGGGGACCCTGCTGCCACCTCCTCCTCCCCTGCACGCTGCAAGCCACTGCCAGCTCCGCAGTACGCGGCGGGTTCGCCACGGCTCTTGGCCACGTCCCCATCACCGGTGACACCCTACAGCATGGCCCGTCCCAGAGCCCGAGTGGTTCAGCACCTCGCCCTCGCCCCTTCTTCACCCTACGCCAGCAGAGACCAGCACACGGGCTGCAGCGGCCGCTTCACCGACCGTGAACTCTTCCAGCACTGTCATATCGAGGCACATCAAGACAAGAACAGGTAGAAGAAAAAACATTCTTCAGCCTGAGTGTCCTATTTTAGACTCGTAACAATTCAAACCTTCAAAGATCCCCAGAAAGACGAGGGGCAGGGCACACAAAAGGCTCCGGTCTCTAATGGCAGCTGTCTAACACAGAGCCCGGCAAACGCTTCTGGCATGTAAAGATTCTCCTCTTATCAAAGCCAACGGAAGAGGCACGAGGATTTCAATGGGAAAAGATCAAGCTGCAGCCAGCAGAATGGAAGAGCAGGAGGGCAGGCGGGAACGGACGCTCCTGTGCCGGATCAAGACCTGGCTGGCACAAGGCACCTGTCTACCTTCGTTGTGGCTTTTGTGGGGAGGCTGAGCCGCTGCCACGAGCGCTGCTCCTCCGCACCACGCTGAGCAAGGGGGTCTGCGGCGAAGCAGCCCGTGCGCTCTTGCATGGGGATGAGCAGAGTTAAACTGAGTATGGATGTCCCTGGCTGGTCTGCCAGTTGTTAAAAGAAAATCAAGCAGTGGAGTTTGGGGTTTGTGCAGTTTTGAAGAATTCGTATTCCTGTGTGATCTGGAGGGAGGAGGGGGTCTTGGGTCTTGGCTCTTGCTGGGACACACGATCCACCAGTACAGACAAGCACAGTCCATAACAGATCACCTTATCACCACCAATGCTCATCAGGGACTTCCCAGACCTTTAGTCCATCTATTTTTTAGAACCCACCCCAACAGAAAGCCAGGAGCAGAACCCAGCCCCCAATAACTCAATGGCCTACACTAGGGCACTGGGGTGTCTTACGCCACGCAAAGGTCTTCTTCAGGCCAAGCTGGAGACACAGAGCTGAGCACACGCCAGCGCTGCCAGTGCCTCAGCTGCAAACAAGGCTTCTGCCTCTGCGGCGACGTGCGTGAACTCACTCCTGTGGCTCAGCGTCAGGGCTTGCCAGCTCGAACGCAACATCAAACAACTCTGCTGGGTTTGGGGACCAAGCCAGCACTTCGTGCCACCCCGGCTCCTGGACGCTCGCAGGGTCTCTGTGCAACACAGCCTAGACAAGCCCTGGGACCTCGTTGCGGTGCACCATGCAGTACCGGACAGGGATGTCCAACCCAGCTCTCAATAAGCTGCTCAAAGGCTGGAAGCACCATAACCGCATCAGCAGGGCTCACTCGTGTGCTGCAGATACCCCACATGTTACACAGTCCCCCAGAGCATCAAGAGACAGCAAAACATTTGAGAGTTCCCCCTTGATCCCAAGTCCCTTTCCACTGCTCCCAGCTCCAGCCATGGCTCGGTACAGTTTTCCTTTGCTTGCGTACAGCTGCTTCTAAAGTTCCCATATACTTTTAAATTTCCATCTATATTTTTCAACAGTGTAAATTATGGGAGGAAAATTATGTCAAGCTGGACATCCACAAAGAACCAGAAACAACATTTAAAAACAACTACGTTATCCAATTCTCCCCCCAACTATGGGGTAACAACTTCGAGCAAACCGTAAAAACGAGCCCTCCTGGCACGGCTGTGGCTCTGTAATGCTTTAATCGCTTGCGGGGAACCGCAGGTCTCATTGCGATGAAGTGCTGAACGCGTTTTCAGACATGAGTTACAGCCCTGTCCCGGAGCAGCCCAGCTGCTTGGCTTTCCGCTGCCTATTTTTGGAGCCTGCCCCCCCGCCTTTGCTCTTCGCGAGGGCTCTCCCCTCTCTCTGCCGGTTCTCCGGGAGCGCTGACTCAGGGACAAAGCTCACACAAAGCTGCATTTCGCACAGATGTGCTCCAGCCCCCAATTCTGCTACTGCATTTCGAGTGGGACGGCTGATAAGAGGCAGGGAGGGTGAGTCTGGAGGGGTGGTGTTTGTTTTTTTTTTAAAGAAGAAGCTTTAGGAACAATAACACACTTGAAAATAACAATGAGAATGTCTGATGTTGGGTTAGGGATTTGTACAAGGAAAAAACTTGGCTTTAAAATACAGAGCGCTGAAGGAATCAGTAAACGGAGCATTAACTTTGTATAAGCTTTCAGGGCTCCACATTTTTTAATATATGCAGAAGAAATAAACCACGGGATGTCAAAGGGGCAACAGCAGTCGGACAAAGGATCTCAGCAGGGGCCGTTGAAGTTGGTCTATCTACACCCAGCATCAAACTGCCACGTGTACCTCTTTGTCCTGCTTAAAGGTTTCTGATGATAGCAGGGATTAGCTGCACAAAGCATCAAATCTTCTATTTTAAAGCAAACCCATGGAACTGAACGTAGGCTTGATACGGGGCTTTTTGGCACATTGCAGAGCTGGGACTTTCATCTCTTCCCGCTTGAAGTTTAATTGGGTCCCTGTCCCTGGTTTTCCATTCCCCTGTCCCAGCGGTGCAGGGAAGTGAGCCAAGCCCCAAGAGCAGAGGACAACAGCTCCGTGCACTTTCAAGTCTCAAGCTTTCCCGACCCCATTGCAGAAGAAAATGGTCATTGCATTTATTTGGCAAACAAAACAAAACACAAGGCGTCAAATAAGTGCGATGCTCCCAGCTGCAAGCCCTCTGAACCAACGTCATCTTGGCCATCCTCACCCTGCCCTCCCCAACCCCTCCCCCAAAAGGACCATGTTGCAAATCAAGACAAAACAGATTAATGCTTAATTCTAAATATTAGACCCCCCTGTGGGAAGACAGATAAAACCCTTCCCTTTAAACTAATGACTAAATGATGTCTTTGGGGATTAAAGGGATTTTATCACCAGGATGATAAATGGTTTTTAGGGAAACTGTCTTGTAATGTTGTATAAATCGTAACTAGGGAGAAGGAGGAGGCAAGGGGGTGGGGAGGGAAGGGCTGGGGGGGAACCCCACCAGCACCTCCGCTTTGGGCGAGATCGGGACCCACTTACCAGGAAGGAGCACAGGAAGATGAACGACACGAAGTAGAAATAGGCAAAATCGCTGCCACATTCGTTTTTGGTGAGGCCGGAGAGCGGGTCACAGGCTCTGTTGCTCAGGCAGGACAGCATGATCTCGTGCCAGGCTTCCCCCGTGGCGCTTCTGCGGACGGGGAGGGCAGAAGGTGAGCTTAGCCACCCCCGGCACAGAGCAAATTACAGCACCCTGCCGTACTACTGCGCCCAATTAGCTACATTGATTAAGTGGAAGGTTGTGTCCGGGTGGAGAGACTATATTTACATTAGGAATCTGCACTGCCAGCCTGCTGACATGAAAAACAAAGGAGAAAGAACATTTCCCTCTATTACAGGGGGCCACAAGAAACCGAACAGGCTCAGGTAGGCTAAGCCTTACTGGTTTTATGGAAATAAAACCAGTTTTATGGAAATAAAACCAGCCTTACTGGTTTTATGGAAATAAAACCAGATTGATTTAAACATGTCCGGTGTAAAGTGCAAATGTAAGTAAACAGAGTGTAGATTGTTCCCTTTTGAAGCAGCTAACATTCCTGTCCTAGTAAACCCAACGGAGACGATGGGAAATGAAACCAGGCGTCTCCACTTGAATCTCTTATTTCCTTTATCAGGCAGATACAGAAATACCAGGATGGTCTGGCTGGTCACAGGGACTTGGGTCCCTTTTTCATGACAATCATCTCCTGGGTTTTCTTCATCATTTCCCTCCTCCCCCTCTAACTTCTACTTCTACTATAGGGAGAAAAATAGCCAAAAGGAAAAACTTTAGAGTTCCAGAGGGTCTGTCCTCAGAATAAACCAGCCCCTGCAACGCACACGCACGGATCAGAAGCTGGGGGATCCCCATGTTCACTTACTCCGACTTCCTACATAACCTCAGATTCTCCCCCCATAATTTCTGCGCCGCACTCGGAGGTGCTTTTAGGGGCATCCCTCCACAGCGCCACGAACACCCATCTCGTCACGCTGCTGGCCACAGCCACGCACAGCACGCGGAGCCGGCTGGCAAGGCTTCCTCCTGGCCCTTGAGAAAGCCTGGCGCTCAGCGTAAACTGAAAAAGCTTCCAGGCTGCTCCGGATCGTGCAGCAGATTGTCCCGCGGGTGGCACCGAGTCCTGGAGCCCCATTCCCTTGTGCAGAACCCCGCTCCCCCATCGCGGTCCTGCTGCCTCTGCCCCCCCATCCCACTGCGGCTGCCGTGTGGGTCTGGAAAGGGACCAAGAGGTCTGGGCATGAGACTGAATAATTATCCGGTTCTATTAAAATTCAGAGGTTTGAGTCGAGTGATTATTCTGAGCTCGAGAGGGCTAATTTCATTTCCGTCTGGCTTCACAGAAACTATGCAAACCAAATCCCGGGCAAGATATCCAGTTACAAGCGCCGCATAATCCACAGCACCGAGCCTCGGCGCGGCTGTCGGGCGCTCGTGGGGCCAGAGCAGTTATTAACCGCTGTGTCTCCACGCCACACAGCACACGTCCAGATAACTGAAATCTTCCCCGAGCTGCTTCGGTTTGGAGCGGGGCCTGCACTTCATTTTTTGCTGGGTCTGAAAATGAAAATCTGTCATTTCATTGATTTTTTTTTTTTTTCATTTGAAAATGCTTCATTTCCAGGCAGAATGAACCCAGATGGAAACACTTTCACTCTGAAGCAGAGGTGGCGTTGATGTATGAAGTGTTAACTTGTGGGTAATGCAAAAATGACCAATAAAAGGAATTCTCACTTTAAAAAAAAAAAAGTAAGCTTCATGACAGGAAGCACATGGACCAGTTAAACCAGGAGGTTTCTGTCTGATATTAAGCTTCTGCCCGAGTTGACGTGGGGCGTCACAGCGCTGGGTGTCACTTTGTGGAGATGCTGGTGTGTTGAATCAGATCTGTCACATCCGGAGACATGCCAGGCCAACCGCTAACGCCGGGGAGGGGGAGCGGGAACGGATGCTTTACTCCAAACGCCTTCCTTCGAGGAAGCCCAAGTCTCAGCAGCTGAACTGGCATATGCAAAACCAAAGCCTTATTTATTGCTCACATGCAAGTCTTATGGTATTTTATACTCTTACCTGAACAGAAGCATCAGGGCTTGGAGGAAGGTGCGAAAATTATTGTGCCGATTAATGGAGGTTTCATCATCTAGCGCAATGTTTCCAAATACCTGCCGCAGAAAACAGAAGTGATTCAGGCCAAAGGCATCCTCACGGGGAATTTGTCGGTAAAGGTGGATCAAGTGGGGTTGGGAGAAAAGGCAGGAGAATAATTTGTCTTGCTTCAAGGGATGTTAAAAGCTAGAATAATTTCTGTGCTGACGAGGGAGCTAAAAATGTGTTGTGGAGATCAAATGGGGGAAAAAAATCAGTTTAATGTGGTTCACCTTCACGCAGACCCTTTCCAACACCGCAGCTCAGCTCCATCCCGGGCCAAGAAAACCGTCTCATTCCTTCTCAGAAGGTGCAGCGCCTGGGCTGCTCCCTGCCCTCGGCCTCCTGACGTGCCCATGCCCGGAGGCAGGGATGTGCCCTGCCGCGGGAGCCACGGCTGCCCACCGCCTCCGGAGATGCTGCGCTGCAGGCTCGTCACCCGTTTGCCTGCCCACGCTCTCCCTCCGTTCGCCCAGAAATGTTTATTCACACCAGGGCCATGCTCAGCACAAGACCTGGCAATAAGGGTAGAAAAAGTGGCCTTTTCTGCACTTCTAATTTACCCGGCACTGGACTTTCACCTCCTCCTAAGTCAGGCATTGGTCCTGCTGCGGAGGCAATAACCCATTTGCACCCTGAACCAGGGGACAAAACCAGGCTACTTACGGTCAGTATTAAAGCTAAAATTTTACCTGCATGCCAATAATGGCGTAGATGAAGAAGAGCATTGCAATGAGGAGACACACGTAAGGCAAGGCCTGTGGACAAGGAGAAGGCGGCATTAATGACAGCAAATGCACGCGTCAGCCGGTAGCATTTAACTCCTGGGCAGCACTGTGTTTTGTGGCATTTGTCCTTCAGATGAAGGAACTGGGAAGAGAATATGAACAATTCCGGCAGCCTTCAGAAGACAAACCCCTGGAGCCCGGTATTCATCGATCACAGAACAGTCTGGGATTTCCACGGGCTCTCTATATGTCCTTGCAAGCAGATAAGCAGGGAAAACACAGTAAGAAGCTCCACAGTAAGCACTGGAGCTACCGGCAGGCACTGGCACTTTCTATGCATAACTGTACAAACATTAATTTTTAATGACCTTCCTGTAAATTTAGTACAAGAAAAAAAATATACATCCAAGAAACAAGTTCCTGCTCTGAAACAGGCACAGAGCGCAATCCCAGGAGGACAAAAAGATTCCGAGTTTTAGCAAGAAATCGGTGAAGGCTGCAATGTAATTATGTCACCCAAGCTGGGAGTAATAGATACTTCCCACTAAAGCTAAACGAACGGGTAATTAACGCCTCTTAAACAGTAATAGCTGAAAAAACGAGAAGTCCTGCCCTAGGGCTAGACCGCGTGATGCTCGGGGCAGGAGAGGGGCTCAGGGCTCCGCTGGGAGCCCAGTAGGAAACATGGGGCAAAGGACTGATGTGGTTTCTGCTGGACACCTTCGCACAAGGGATGAGGATCGAGAGCTCAGGGATGGGGGAAAGGCGGCGAAGCAGCTCCCCGTGCAGCCTGGGAACTGTCCCGGCTCCGCTTCAGGGGCAGCACCCTGCACACCTGCTTTGGAAAGGGTCGGGATTCTACTGAAAAGGGCGTTGGTAAGTCCCTCTCCCACGATCCAGCCAAGACTACACAGTCCAAGGACACTCTTCTGAGTGGGAACATCTTAACCTGCAGACCCCGTGTCTCAGCCTCTGGTAGAGGCTCTCCTGGCTGCAGGATTCCTTGTGAGTTCCAGGGTGAGAGCAGCAGCACCACCACCTCCATCCACCCTCAAGGGAAACACGACCCAACAAATCCAAGGCAGCGCAACCCCCCAGATCTCAGTCCCTTTCCATCAGCTGCTTGATGGTTGGGTGAAAGCATGACGCAGAGGTTGGGTGCCGGAGCACCAGATGCCTGTCTGGCGTCTGCCAGAGGGACGTGCAGTGTAACACAACGCTCTCCCCCATCCCTGGCCATGGCACAACAGCGCGGGTGCCTGCAGTTCTTCTTCAGGTGGCTTGCAGAAAGAAGCAATCGCTATGTTCCCATCTCCGCCCTCCAAAAAGGTTTTGCCTCTATAGTGTAAAAGGTCTAATAGAAACTTCCCTCTCGAGCAGCTCCGGTGCAGAGCAACAGCCACGTTCGCACTCCGCTGAAGCCAGTTCTCCATCCCGGTTCTCTCACAGCCAGCGCAGGGCTGGCCACCACTCCCAGCCCGGCGTGGGCAGAGCCGCCGGCACCTCTCTCCAGCGCAGGAGGGAAATGCCTTTCTTCTCTTAAAACATATTTGCCAATTTGGCGAGAGCACACTCCTTCCCACGGTTTTATCACCTAAAACCACCTCTCTGCATCGTTTTGACTCAGACACCAGGATGTATTTGAAAGCACAGCTAAACCCAAAGAAACGGGTCGCTCTGCATCCCACCGCGCTCTGCGCTGTTAAATACCAATTGCCACCATAACGCCTTCCAGAAAGCGCCATGCAAAGTACCCAGACATTGCTCCCCAGAGCCCACGACAGCACCCAGGACATCAGCTGTCACCCGCAGACCTCAGAGCTCAGCCCAGGCGGCGGCGAGACCGGGCGCAGAGCCGGAGGGATGGTCCCCGGGCTCGCCAAGCCACCCGCCGCGGGCACGGGCAGCGCTCAGGAGCGAGGCACCCCGCCAGCAAGCGGGAGCTGAGGTTCGCTGGCTCTCAGCTAGAGAACAGATCCGGCTTTGGCCGCTCCCTGACCTTGTTGTGCTTTGCTTTCCCACATCGTCTCTCTGCTTATTTCTCTCTGAAAGTCCTGCGAGATCTCCAGAACCGGGGAGGTCAAGTGTTTTCTGGGAGAGGGGCCACGTGTGACGGGGTTGGGCGTCTGCACCCTGCAGCTGCACAGTCGATAAATACTAGTGCGCTAGAGCTCAGTATCAGTCCTACAAAAGCCTAAATTCAGATTAAATGATCTCCCCTCTGCACTGCAAAACATGAACATGCCCCATAACCAGACTCAAACCACAACACAGTGTGGAAATGGGCTGCAAACCAGCTGGGAGCTGTTAAAACCAGATCTGGGACACAGCTACCGCGAAGGTAAGCGCAGGCTGAGAGCTAAGCTGCTGTAAGGCAGTTGACGGAGGGTCTCTCCGTTCCGAAGCGCCACATCCAGCTGCCGCGGCCGGTCGCCCCTGCGCCACAACGTACCAGCTGCCACGAGGTGCTGAGGCTTGCTGGGAGGGACGGGCAGGGTAAAGGAAAGCAGGCAAAGCAATTTTCTTGACTTGAGAATGAAAAATCGTTTTTTGTAATCCTCCACGTCATAAAACCACAGCCCTGTGTTACACAGCTTCACGGTTTATATTACCAAAACGCAATGGTTTGGGTTTCGCCTCTGTCAAATCCTACCAGGACTGAAACCTGGTGAAAGCAATTTAACCTTGCACTCGCTGCAGGCAAATAGCAGGCGCGAAGGCACTCACTAGTCAGGCTGCCGTTTCCTTATGCTAATACCCGAGTCTTGAGACTTTGCCGTAGGGATTTAGTGGTAGTTTCAAGGGCAGCCTCAGCTTTGTGCACTTGCTGCGAGTCTGCAGCTTTCAGGCTCATCTTCCAGAACACTCAGCACCTGCAGCGTTCCAGGCACGCTCAGTGCAAATCAGTTCGCGTTTGTGCAGAATGAATGTTCCTGCAATGGCTTTGTAGAGGTGCAGAGAGGCCGTTCCCTCGGCAAGGGGAATCTCTTTGCTACTCAGCAGATGGTGCTACAGAAGTGCCAAGCGTTCCCGTCTCCCCGTGTCTCTTCCCTGCCTCCCCCCTGTCTAACACTCACCTTAAAAGACTGCACAAACGTCCAGAGCAAGATGCGGATAGTGTAACCCTGGCGAAGGAGCTTGATAAGTCTTGCTGCCCTGAAGAGCCGCAGGAAGCTGAGGTTGATGAAGTTGTCCTGCGGAAAGTAAAGGTTTTGTGTCCTTCAGAAATTAACGCGATTAGAAACCACAGCCCGCAAAAAAGAAATTAAAATTACCAGCTTCACGATCTAAGCAGCAAATCGGCCACCAGAAAACCTTCCAAAAGAAACATTCGTCAGTGCAGATCACTCCACATGCAGCAAGTATGAGAAAATCCCTCTCCACAAGAGCCCTCCCCTCTGCTACTGGGTCAATGACAGAAAAGGAAAAGGCCCTTTCACGCTGTCCATGGAGGTCTTGTTTTCTTTGAGTAAGGCAGATCTTCTCCCCCTAAAGACTCAGGGAGAGGTAATGGTGCCAGTTTATCATTTTGTAAAGAATGAGGTTGTTTTGAAGTCTTGGCCAGCTCGCTTTCTCCAATGAATTGAACTTAAGCCAAGACAGTTGCAAGGGACTGCGCATACAGCCTCTACCGTAACAACGAAAGGCGTTGTCCAGTGAAGATTAAAACATCCTTGAAAGAATGAGGATGTTTTCTAACCTGGAGGTTTTAAATGTTTCTACAACACGTGACTGGACAGGCTCGTCAAGGAGAAATGGCACCAGCAAGACTTTGGAAGATGGATCAATGGTAGCAAGTCAATCGGGGAGGTCGAGCGTTCAACAGCAGGGGAGTGCCTTAGGAACCTGCTGATTTTTTATTATTATTATTAAATGTGGCTTTGCAGGTGGATCAAAGAACTGCTGGAGACAGATTCTGATTTCCATTTGGTTTATGTGATTCTCCCCACCCAGCACCCCATTTTTTATTTCTTTCCTTCAGGGAAAAGAGGTTTCTTGCCCCAATGAGCTAATCTAGAGAGGGTTCTTTCCAAAACAAAACATGCAAAAGCCAGATCCCTCTTGCCCTCCTATTTTAAGGTGATGAAAAATATCCCCCCTTTCCGTCCTGATGCCAATTCACTTATTTGTGAATCTCCGATTACAGCCATTTATTTGACTGAGTGAGCTAAGGAGAGAACGCATCCCACTTCAAACTATCAAGCAGTGGAGTGGAAAATACAATCATAAGGAGCTCTCGTTGGTAAAGATGAGCAAAAATAGTCTTTCCCTCGTATCATCTTTTTACCAGAAGACGCCCAGTCACATTAAACTGACCCACGTTTCTTGCTCATTTGGCTACAGAGCTCATGCTGAATTTGGGGGGCTTGTTGGATCTATTCACTTATTTAAATGCCAGCTCAGTTTTGGGGCCATTAGCATCGCATTCCACCAATCCCATCAAAGAGTTCAAGAAATCAGTCTCAGGCATGCACTCGGTTTCTCTCATGTTAAAAACGCAAGCAGCTCAGAGTTAGGCACAGACCGAATATCAGACTCAATCCTCAAATAAAGAGAAAAGAGAAAAGCACAGGTATGTTCAATGAAAGAGCAGACAACACGGAGCTCATTCAAGCCAGCAACAGAAAGCAGCTCTGGCAGGCAAAACACAAGCGAGGATTCCCCTGGGTTGTTCAAGGTCAGTAAAACAAGCACTAAAAATTCAACGCTTGCCTCTTAGCGTCAGCTTCTGGCTTATTTTTCACATCAGTTATGTTCCCTTCACAAAATACCGGCTGGACTTGCCTCGGCAGGTAAGGGCTGTGTAAGACCCGGGGGGCAGAGCCCGACCGCGGTGCTGTCGCTAACCTGGTCGCTGGTGCCCGGGTCCCCGCGGTGCGGGCTGGAATGCCTCCGCAGAGCGGCTGCAGCGGGTTTTGGGGCAGGGCAAAGGTTTAACCCCAAGCCCCTGTCAATCACAGAAAGTCTCCCCACCAGCAGGAACTGGATCAGACCTTACGTGTAACGCTCATAGCTCTTGGGCATCAGGCTTGCAAGTCTGACAAATTATTACCTTCGGAGCAACGCTCAAGCCAGATCCTTCCTGGGCACAAGCCTGATGATGCTCCTCCGAGGAGCATGTGCACAGGCAGCGTCTGCAGGGTCCATCTCTCTGCATCTCAACCTGCCTTACCCCCCTCTTCGCGCGTTACTGCAGCTTAGCAGCGAGAACGCTGGTTTGCTCAGACTTTGCTATCATCTCGTAATCACAGCCGACACGATGCTCAACAGCCGCTTTGGTCTAGGCTGCCTGCAAGGTCACACTCGGCACGGGCTACCCCTGTGCTACACGGGGCTTTATATGGGACGGTCTGGATACACGCAATATGAAACGGGGCTCAAACCTGTGCAGTGATGTCTCTAACCCCCCGCTCCCTGGGATTTGGAGGGACAAATAGTCCATAACCTTTTTTTTCCCCCCAGCCCCAAACCCTCCCTCTTTGCCTCGTGCTTTGCCATTTCCTAAAGCGCAGCGAAAGCCTCAGCTCCGCGGGGAATCACTCGCAACCCAGGAAAATCCACCGTCACCAACATTCGCAGACCATTCGAAGGACCGTTCTCTGCGCTGTTCGTAGGGAGGCAAAATTACACACGCTCGTGATGGATGGAAGGGCTCCGCGTGTGTAACCCTCGGCACATCGCGTAGAAAACCCGTCCTTCAACAACTCAACTGTCCAGGCAGGTATTAGAATTGCATGCAGTTAAAGGGGAAACTCCACATTGCGATATTTCTTGTGTGTAACAGTGTTTTGCGTCAATTCTCTTCCCGCTTAGCCACCTCTGTAACACGACACACATACGATCATCTTCTGGGTTATCCAGGTCTTTCTTTCCAGGTTTTTGTTTGCTTTTCTGTTGCACAGATGCTAAAGGCTGACCAGTGCTCACAAGAGGCACCGTAGCTTTGTGATTTCATGAGCCACCTGAGGACTAGCAAATTATGTCTGAAAATCATTTCCCCCTGGCCTGTCACTATTCTCCTAAAAGCAGGAGCACTGGTACCAAAGGCACCCAGGCACGTGCCAGCCCCCGTGGGGCTGGGCCCAGCCACCGCTGCCCACGACAGGAGCGCGACCGAAGCTCAGCCGAGCGATGCATCCCTGGAGCGAACTGCAGAGCAGGAGGGAAACAGGGAGAAGAGAGAACACGGATAAAGAACCGGCCTTGACCGCTGTCCCACCACAGGCAGCCTGCTCTTTCACCCTTTCTTAGGGCGTTTTCCGTACTGAAAAGTAGAAAAGCCATGAAGAACAGGGCGTGCAGCCATTGCCCGGATCTGTTCCTCCAGCATCTTCAGCAGCAGAGCGGTCTCCTCCCCAGCGCAGGAGCTGTGCCCACTGCCGCAGGGATGCAGCATGAGCTCCGTTCTGTACACCAGTGGCAAAGCACCAGCTCAGTGGATTTAGTGTTTTGGATTTTTAAACCTGCAGTGGGAATATGAGGTTTTTATGCCACGGCTGGACGTGCTCTACAGGATTTAGTGAAGGAGGTTATGTTACGGTGCCACAAAGCAATAAATTTGGCAGAAGTTGAGCTGCTCACCCCTGCTTCTTCCTGCAGCCCAGTTGCAGAACACAACCACCCCCCGGACTTGAAACTTCAGATTTCTGTCCTCAAAATGAAGGGCTCACCCAACGTTGCAAAGAGCTGTGGGAAGAGGAATCCAACCAAGCCAAGATGGGATTGGGCAGGAAGCTTTGGCAGTTCTCTTCATCTGTCGTCCACAAGAATTGACCTATTCCACTAAGGAACTACTGTCGAGGAAATGGTTGTGAAATTTAAACGTCCGTGGCATTGCCAGCACTGAAGAAGAGTTCTTGAAGCTTGGGGAAAATCCTTGCTAATTTTAAGAAGCTGAAGATTTTCGCCACACTTGTCCGTGTCCTGGAGACTCTGCCATTACAGGCATATCATGTCATGTCATGTCCTTTCATCCTGAGCCAGGAGCACTGGAAACATGACTTGGTGTGTGTGATGCCCAGCTCTCTCCTCGTTCCCTACTACCTTTCAACCTCAGTGCTTCTGCTGTAGTCACTGCAGGCTCCCATCACCGGCAGTGGAAGGAAGAAGGCAGCTCCGGAGTACAACTTGATGCTCCAAAGATCTAACTTGGACGCCGAGTGATGGAAGGAGCCTGGATCTGCACACATGACCATAGAGACCACAATCCCAACAAACTCTTTGGCGAAGCCTCCAAAGAGATCCTCACAGCTCCCATGCATCTGCAACAGTTCCGGCCCCCGCAGAGGACTCCCTTCTCAGGTCATACGAGGCAAACTTTTAACTTACACGG
Organism: Phoenicopterus ruber ruber; assembly: GCA_009819775.1. Lineage (NCBI taxonomy): Eukaryota > Metazoa > Chordata > Aves > Phoenicopteriformes > Phoenicopteridae > Phoenicopterus > Phoenicopterus ruber. Next base: position 10,555,059 of record CM020234.1, read on the forward strand.
TGTCGTTTTCTTCCTTGCTGCTTCCTAGCAGAAGATTCCCTCCCGTGACCCTCCCTGAAGCGTGCGTGGAGCTTATTTGCAGCCTGACATGAGGATTCACTCTGATTTGTTTCTTAACCGCAACTGTGCAACAGAAAGTCCAGATGTTAGCACAGACCCAAGACCTGTTGTCAGGTGGCCAAGCAAGTATTTTTGATAAGCTTATGGTCTCGTTTGCGTTATAACCATAGCCAAGATAATTAACAATAGAAAAAAAATATATTTTTTTAGATTATATTTTTATTTATTTATCCTCTTTTGCTTAATTTATGATTTTCAAAGACAAAGGCCAGTATTTCCAAAGGCATCTTTGGAATCAGGCGCTGAATTCCCCATGGGATCTGGTTCCCAGTACTTTTCAGCCCTGTTCATAACACGGCTTATGCATTTTACTTGAAGACATTTGCTTTTGCATCCAGAGCCTCTGTGTCCAATGTGGTGGCAAAATGCTTCTATATGCTGGTATCACCAAGAATTTTATAAGTTGAATAAAAATCGCTTTTTCCTATGACTTCTCTTTTAATTTGAGGGAAGCAAGTCTGTAACCACTTCAATATTTTTTTTTTGCCTTACGATAGAGCGTAAACCGTGGGCTTAAAATACATGTAAGGCAGTCCTCTTAAACGAACTGCTTCCCTTCGCAGAGAGCTCAACGCATCTCATCGTAAAAGAAAACAAACCCGCTTTCTGGGACCTGAATTTGGTGCCACCCCTTACAAAAGGAGGGGTTCCCAGCCAGCCAATCTTCCCCGCTCCAGGTCATGCAGAAGCATCGTTCCCTCCTGGCCTCATTCAATTTTCCACCGAAATAAAGCAAGTGGCAGCCTCCCCTTTACCACTGTCAGGGGTAACGAAGAGCGGAGAACAGGCTATTGGTAACTGCGTTTGCCTCACGTCACCAATTAGCCAAGGGAAGAAGATGCAGAACAGAAGCCAGTTTTGAGGCACGCTGCAGTGAGGCTTTTTCACCAGTGCAATCGGAAATCTCATCAAAACGAATTAAATCAAAGAAAAACGAGAGAAAATAAAAGCAGAGAATTTAAATAATTGTTTAAATTCAATGAAACCAACCGTGTCCTATATGTGATGTTTTCATGGATGGATATTGGCAAGATTATTTACAAATTTATTTTTTTGAGCAGCAGGTGCACAACATACAGACGGAGACATGGTTTTCGCATTGTATGTTGATTGGATGGCGTGATTCAGCAGGTAGATAAGGAAAATAAAGAACAAAACAGGAAACAAAAGAGAAAATGAGTAATCAGGACAAGCAAAAAAGGAAACTCTGAAAATTTCACTGGAAAAAAACTGTTGGGCTTTTGGGGGTGTTATTTTATGATTATTATATAAATAAAAAAATGCTTCAAACCAAAACAGATTCTGAGATCCTAAAGGTAACACAGACAGTGCAGTAGTTATTTGCATTTCATTTTGCAATGCAAATTGGGAGACACTTCACAAACACTTCTCAGTATGTTTTTTGTATTTCCAGGCATAGAAATAGATGTCAGTTTGCCATACACCCCTTCGGCCTGCTGAGCCCGGCCGTGTCCCCGCAAGGACGCCTCCTCCTTAACGCCACCTATTTTAGTTCAATTGCTGAGAGGGTAAAAAACTGACATACGTGTTTTTGCCTAGGGAAATAAAAAAATATATATATTCCACTGCATTCACAAAGTAAAGTACATGTGACATGACTAGAAAATTAAAATAAAGCAATTAATCAGCACATTTCTTTTCCTTTTATCTTTACTTTTCAGTGGGTTAGAAGTACCGCTGCAGCCAGGCTGGTGGAAGCCTGGTCCCTCGAGATGAGCCCGCCCGGGTGAGCAGGTTTAGTTACCTTGAGAACACTTAGAGCTGGAAAACAGAGCCACGGCGGAAAGCGGTGCTCCTGCGACTATTTGCCAGCCTGATCTCAAAGCCATACCCAGAAAGCGTCCCCTCTCCGCGAGGAGCTGGAGGGCTTCACGGGTGGCTGTTACGGGATAGATGCAGACTGACGGGCGAGTTCAGCCCCAGAAATCCTGCGTGAGTGGGCGATCACGGGGACAGACTCCCGGGGGCTGCCACCCCCTGTCCCCACGGCTGCCCATCAGCCGGGGACAGCCCGGAGCTGAGGAAGGCAAATGGAGAAGAGGGCATCCTCCACTGGGGACGCACCTCTGCGCCATGACCAGCCAAGACCTGTTCTCCTCGTTGGTTATTCTCAGCTCCGTAACGCGGTGCAGAGCTGCACCCCCGGTCACGCACCGAGCCAGAAAGCTGAAGCGGGGTTAAGCGTTAGCTATGGCATTTGGTGCAGAGGGGACGTTCACCCCGAGCCTCAGCTACTACTCCCCTACCTGGAAACGTCAAGGGCAAAGAGCGGTTGGGCAGAGGCAGCAGGATTAAAGACTCGAGGCCACACGTCTGATCTGTGCTCTGAGAATGCGGCACCCGCTGGTCCTCGCCTTGGTCCCTGCTGTTTGCAAACAGCATGCTCGCTATCACTGCATCACGTTTTCCAGCCCTTTTCTACATTTTTGCATTGGTTCTAAATACCAGAAGCATTTAAGTGACTCAAGTGCAACTCCAGTTTAACAAAATAGCAGGTTATATATTACAGAGATGGTTTAAAGCGTAACTCTTCCAGGTTACACAAGCCCTGTGCCACTTTCCAGGCAGCAAAACAGCCCTGGTGTTTCCCAGGCAGCTTTGGGACCCCTTGGGTTTCCCCGATGCGCTGTGGGTCAGAATAACACGTGCTGCAATCTATCGTGGAGCCAACAAAACGGGAGCTGGGCAGAGTGCTGGATCCTTCTGCTTGCTTTCCACCTTTCGTGCCACAGACTGTCCTCAGGACTGGGAGGAGAGGAAGGCTCGCAGTGGCAGTGGAGATCCTGGTACGGGACTACCTCCACCGCATGTCACTGGATGGAGCAAAATGAACTGCTCCATGAATGACAGCCTGAAAACTGTTGTTACCAATTCTGGTATAATAAATGTAGTCTTTGGGGCACCACTACAAACTCCCACTCGCGTAACTAAGTAATTTAGCAGGGAATCTGAGACCCCAGCATCAATGTCACCTTTAAGCAAACTAAGCGCCTAACGCCTCTTCAGCAAGCTGTGCACGGTGCCTCTGGCCTCGCAGCCCATCGCGTCCCTGTCCGGGGCTGAGGGATGCGCGCGGCTCGAGGAAGCGCACGCCGGCGGCTGCGAGAGCCGGTCAGTGCGGGTGGGTGTGGGCTGGAGCGGGGTCAGAGGGGAGCTCTATGAAAGAGGTTTTGCAAAACAAGTCCAGTAGGAAGGTGGGGGGGGATCTCTGGGCACTCTCTGTCTGCAGGGGAAAGCACGTGGAAAGGCGACGGGACGGCTGTACAGAAATGCTGCAGAAGGGGAAGATTCAGAGAGAGCAGAGCTCAAACAGGCCTTGGACTGAGACAGAGGACCACGAGGTCAGGGCTGGAGTGGTACTGGGGGACATACGGCTTTTATATTCAAGATACATTTGTGAGCAGCTTTGTATTGGACACACTGCCGGGACAGCTGTTAAACTCCGTTAGAAAGTCCTCTCTAAGGTTTGCCTTAATGGATCTAGTTACTCATAAACCAAAAACCTCTCAATTACCCCCTGGGAGGATAAGGGAAAGGTGTACAGGTGCTTGGGAGCTTAACCTTAATGGAGTTTACTGACTGGTTTTAGAGGCAACGCATACTGCTCTTCAAAGGCACCCCCGAATTGCTGCGAGATTTGATGCTGGAAACCAGAGAACCAGCTGCAGAGGGGAAGGGAGATGCCGTCACTCCCAGCACCCTCGAGGTTACTGCATCAGTGCCTCCCGACTCACACGAGGGTATTTGGGAGCACATCTACTCTCCAGCCCAAAGACCGGGAGAGGGATGGGGAACTTCTGCCTACACACTAACTCTCCTACCCTAACAGTTGGCCAGCAGTGCCAAGGGACTGCTGCTTCTTCTACAAACCTGAGCACATGCATATATAGCCCAGACGTGCTGCGGCTTTGTCTTAAACTCAGCATCACAGCCCAACCTGACCAGCCCGCAGCCAGTTCCCCAGGTGCCAGACAGCCTCGCCAAGGCTGGGCCACCCCCGCGGGAGCTGGAGGGAGAGGCGATGGCCTGTTATCCAAGCAGGGATCGCTACCTGCCAAGCGGGGAATGGGCAACCATGGTGGCTGTTCTCTGCTTCCAAAATAGCTGTACAAAGGAGGACTTTAATAGGAAGCGTGTGGGCTTGGCTTTGCAAAGGAGACACCTTCCTGAGGGAGAAGATACCAACCTCGGGGACACCACAGGCTCCCTTACCACGTGCGAGTTGGCTGCGCTGCTCCCTCCCGGTACAAGTGGCCGAAGGAGGGGTGGTAGAGAAGTGTCAGTCTCCGTTTGTGGCTGACTTGCAAATGTTTTCACCAATTTTCAAACCAAGGCAAAAGTTTGGGCGCCTGAGTCTGGCACGAAAGCGCATCCCACGACAGAGGGAGCGGTGGCAAGCAGCCAGAAGCACTCAGAGGAGCAGCAGTCGGACCTTGTGTTGGATCCGAGTGACCTTGCCCTGGCTGTGAGCTGTGCATTAAAACCAAACGGTGATCCAAAGGCTACGAGACAGGATTCACCAACTGTTAAATGGATACCATTCGAGTGGGGAGTAAAAGTTCGGGGGTTTCTGTGCTTTTTTGTACCAAGGAGGTCAGGTAATAATGTATTTTGTTAGAAACAGTAATATGGTCTTCACCACCGGCTGAATGTCCTGTAAAGAAGTCTGGGGAGCGTAGTTCTTAGCACACACAAAACGGATCTATAAGCAAATCGCAGGGACTGAGAAAAAAATTTATGGTAAAGTTCAAATTCATCACATACAGATACAGCATCATCAGCTAAAACGTGCATTGGGAGAGGAGAGGAGCAATTTATAAATCGGATAATATCTGGCTGTCAAGGCTTGAGTCAGACATTTGCTGCCCTTATGGAAAAATCCTCTGGAATTCAATGGCAAGCTTGTGCAGTTCACGTAATCTACAGGACTCGCTAGCAGGGAGACAGGAGTCACTGTAAAGCTGTTCATTTGTTTTAGTAATTGCCCCGCAAAGCTTTTGTGCCCGTAGCAGAAACACACCACGTTCCCCCAACCCAGACTGTGCAGGCTGATGAGTTTCTGGCTGTTTCTACGGTCCCATCACCTCTCCCCTTCTCACTCCTTTTATTGCCTTCACTCTGCCCCGTGGCCAAGACAGGGTAGGAGCCCCAAGGGACGGACACGTGTGCGTGCCCCGCAAAGCGCCTCACGCTATAAACCAGCACTCTTCAACAGAGTCCTTTTGCTCTTTTCCCCTCTATTAAATTCAACAGGATTTTTCCATTAATAGGCAAAACCGGCTTGGGGTTAGAAGCCGTTTGCTGAACGAGAAAGAGAAGTTGTTTCCTGGCAGAGTGATGAGCAGCGGTGTTCTCATCACAGCTTTTTGCATGGAAGTCTTTGGGGCAGACAGCCGTGCTCGTCTCCGTGGGAAGAGCAGAGCTAACGGAAACAGGCTGCCGCCTCGCCCAAGGACATCATCACACGATGAGCCCCAGCGGCAGCTCTAGGGAATACGGCTGGTAGGGAGAAGGTGCAATGTCTTGACAGGGTACAGCTTTGTGGGTAAATGAAGCAAATTGAGCAAACTGTACTTACCGCAATCTCTGTTACTAAAATATCAGTAATACTTCCCAACACTGTTACAAAATCAAAGACATTCCAGGCATCTCGGAAATAATTCTGCCAAATGAAAACAGAAGGGGGATAGAGGGATCCAGGGGTTATTTTCTTTTTGCAACACAGGGTTTTTTTGTTTGCTTGTTTTTAAACGCGTGTCATGAAATACAAGCGTTTCATGTAGAGAGGAAACAGTTGAAAGTAAACGAGGAAGGCACATACCAGCACACCAAAGGCAATGATCTTCAGCACACACTCCATTGAAAACATGGATGTAAACACAATATTCAGGCATTTCAACATTTCTTCATATGCTTCTGGAGCATCATAGAACTAAACCAGGATGGAAGAAAGGCTGTTACTGGAAGATCACTTACAGAGTAAAACCTTCCCAGCTGATCCCTGGAAACATTCCAGGTCAGGCTGGACGGGGCTCTGGGCAACCTGATCTAGTTGAGGATGTCCCTGCTCATGGCAGGGGGTTGGACTAGATGGGCTTGAAAGGTCCCTTCCAACCCAAACTGTTCTGTGATTCTGACTTGCCTGACTGCAGGACTCCTGCCCATTTTAGTGCCAGATTTGGTGCTCACTTTAGATAAGACTTGGGGTTACACCACAGTTATTCATGCCACTCCAGAAGCACTCCGTTGCCTACGTGCTATTGTAACGGGGCAGCTGGGGATAACCCCAGGACGGGGAGACTTGCTGGTGTACATCTCCCCGTAAGCACAACATGGACCAGGAGGGAGGAAGGGCATTCTCAAAACCTGAGGACAAGTGCAGAACCGTGTTTCATTCCAGCAGACCCTACCAACATGGTGACCCCTTACTATGAGGATACTCCAGGCTGGGCAGGGGTCAGGAGGGGAGATCATCCACAATATCCAGCCATCTGCATCTCTTCCTCCTAAGCACTGTGGATCATGTCCTAGAAGCTTGACACTGCTGCAAATTTGAGTATTTTCCCTGGGATGGCTGGATTTCGAGCATCCCTCAGAAGTGGCCCTGCTCTGCAGCAGGAAGCCCAGGTCAAGCTGGGAGCTCCAGACCTGCAGAGCCCCGTTCCCATCCCACAGGCCATACGCTGAAGGGGCTACGAGCCAAACCAGCGCTCTGCAGGGAAATCCCATTCGCAGTATCTCATCACAGCTAAGCCACCTCCCTTTGGGGACCGAAGGAATCCCACAAGGCCTCATAAAAACAACATCAGGCAGATGAGAAGTGGTGATTGCTCCTGCTGATCCCCCCCAGCTCTCAAGTGAAGAGTACAAAGCCTCTCCAGCAAACACCGCATTTGCTAGCCCAAAATTGCAAAGATTCAGTAACAGCCCACTAACCTTCATCATTAGAACAATGGTATTGAGTGCAATCATGACCATGATAAAATACTCAAAGGGAGGGGACACCACAAATTTCCACATCTTGTACTGAAAAGATTGCTTGTTCTGAGGCATGTAGCGGGTCAGCGGCTTGGCACTTATGGCGAAGTCTATGCAGGCCCTCTACAAAACAAAAATGGGATGAAAAGAATACAAAAAAAGGGCTGGCAGTCTCTGTCACTTGGGATATTGCTGGGAGAGCGAGCGGAGCATTTAGTGGAGGATGATATTTCTGAGTGTGTCTCACACACGACGCGAGTACTGACTACCCCTGTGAAACGCAGCACGGGATCCCCAACATAATCGCTTTTGGACGCTCGCTGAAATGTTAAACCCCACAATGCCCCTATGGCCCCTGCAATCCTAGGAGACAGCCCTCCATCCCAGCCCAGCTCCTGGTGGGTCCCGGTCCCTTCCCACGGAGGGAAGGGAGCTACAGATCCACAGGCTCACTTCAGAAAACACTCTGCCAATTCCTCCCGATATGTCATTGCAGAAACGGGAGGATTGGTAAAGATGTTATCTGTGTTTAAAAAAAAGTATTGTGAAACTCAGGTATGTTCTCACACACGGCAAAACTGTCCAGCTAAAACCACTTCATAAAATGTGAACTGAACTCAGCCAATAAATAATCCAACAAATATTACTGGGTGAACTCTCAAGGACCCTCTTAGTTGGCTATTTCTGTTCACATTGTTATGAATATAAAACTGCATTAAAAATTGGTTTCTACCCACAAGAAGTTTTGATTCTAGAGCATTTTCTCATCTTAGATTTAGATAAGAATTCAAAGTCTTAAATTACTGCAAAAATACTTTCTGCTCAGTTCAAAAATAACGTGGGTAAAGCATCTCTAAATATTCTGCTTTATTTTGGACTTTTTGTTCATATAGACAAACAATGCACTAACTAATAATTGATTAAAAAGTCATCTCTTTTCATCAAAAATTAGGTTCTGGTTTCCAAATAAATGAAGAGAGATGGCTCTTTGCACAACAGGTCGTTGAGGCTGTGGGACCCTAGATGAAGGATGCTGAGGATGCTAAATATCTGCATGGGTTCAGGAGGAAACTGGATACATCCATGGAAGAAAGATACACAGATGCCACTAACTAAAGAAAAACCACGTCCAACTCAGGAGGTTCCCGAGCTGAAAACGATGGTATTTGCTAGGGCATTAAAGAAAGGCTTCATACAGGCTTGCCCTGGTCTTACACTCTTCCCAAGGCATCCACTTTCGGCTGCTGTCAGGAGGACGTCATCTCAGCCAGGCACAAAAGCAGCCTGGCGAGAGGAGCGTTCCTCTGGGGAGCTGTAGCAACCGTAGCTCGGTTTGATTTCTGATGACTGGCCTCTAAAAGGCCAAAGGTTTGTCTCCTTTCACACCTACACGCTGGAGCTAACATGCAAGTCTATCTCCACTTCGAAGCGGAGGTGTGGTCCATGGGGACGCGTGACAGTGCTTACTAACATCCAGCATTCGGGGGCTCTCCTTGGTTTTGTTTTTATGCAAAAGCTGAAACAGTCTGTAATTCGGTCGGTCTCTACACCACACCCCCTCAGGTACCGACTGCTCTAAAGCCCCCCCAGCACGGGAGGGACGAGGAGTGGGCTTCCACTGGTATCAAGGTGCTCTGAGCCCCCAGGTGCTAACTCTCGATTCAGAAGACGCAGGTACCTCGTTTTTCTCGAGGCTGCACTCTGACATCACTTTATCTCCTTGCTCTTGGAAGGTGATGATGATTAACGCCACAAAGATGTTCACAAAGAAAAAAGGGAAGACAACAAAATACACCACGTAAAAGATAGACATTTCCATTCGGTAGCCAGGGCTGGGACCCTGTTCCTCGTAGGTAGCATCCACCGAGTGCTTCAGCACACTGCAATCAAGCGCAAAGAGAGAAGAAAAGTCAATGAAATCAGTGTGAAGCACCAATGACACCCTGATAGTCACTCACTGGCCTTCACTCGCGCGGAGGGTTTCCCACATACGCTCAAGTCAAACTCACTCCCATCTTTACAGCTGGGAAGAAGGGAAGAAGTTTTCCTTGAGGATATTTTTAGGGAAACCCTTTCTGGTTTCACCATTCTGCAGAATGATGGAGGTTTGCTACCTACAGATCCACTTATCCCCCCTGGGCAAGGGGAGAGGATACAGTTAGATCTGGCTTCTCTTCTCTGGTCAACAGGGATGAAGTAAGGGTGGGAAAAGAATGATCTCTGAGCAGCGGAACACAGTGAGGGGCTGGAGAAGGGAGACTGATGCCGTATGTTTTATTCTTTATTTTATGAGCGTGCTGAACGTGAAGGACAGGGAAGGCCTGCCATGGAGAAACCCTGACCGGGAATTGTAGTCCACGTGTCCCAGCAGAAAAGTGTGCCAAAATAAAGTCATATGCTGAACAGCAAATACAATTTTGGGACTGTCATACCCAGCATACTTTCAGCATAGGTCACAATACTTTTTCCCCTCATTGTCTTACATTCCCATTATCAATTTTACACCTGAGAAAGGCACGCAAGTCCAAAAGACTGGAGCAAGCAGGCTATTAAGGACCAAAAACTGCCTAAGCATCCCTGTGCAAGCTCAGAGGAACATCAAGAAAAGTGCAGAGCCCTGCCTGCTGATTCACCCAATAATCACACAAGGGAAAGTAAAAGCTTAGCTGCTGAAAGACTATTCTTCTTTCACAGGTCACCTGCTGTTCACGCATCCCTCAGAGCTGCGGAAAGCTGCCATTACCTCCGCGATCACTGACCCTGCCAGTCCTGTGTACTCACGTTGGCCACCCTTCACCTGTGGAGACAGTGAAGAGCGTGAGCAGAGCCCAGAGCACGTTGTCGTAGTGGAACTCGTATTTTTTCCATTCCCTGGGCTGCGCCTCCACCTCATTTTTTTCATAATCGAGGTACTGACCCCTAGGAAAAAAAGAGATTCAGACCAAATGATAGAATTAAACCAAATCAGCCATTTCGGATGACTCACTGAGGAGCACTGAAAAGCCCCAGCAGCAGAGTCTGGCTGTGCTACGTGTTAAAGACGGATAAAGAGACAGCCCCTTGGTTTGTAACAGAAGGGAAGGCCACTTTGTGAGCCATTTCGAGCCACAGGAACTGGACCTGAGGTCTAGAAATGAAAGAAACTGTAATCAGGACATTCATTCATTAGGCAAAGCCGGCAACTAACAGCACGCCAGCCCCCAAATTGTCTGACCCCGCAGAAAACTGTGCTGCTTGATGGGCAAAAGTCTCTGGCTCCTACTTCAGAGTCGGATCTAACTTCTAACTGGGTCCTGCCCTGAGGGGCTGAGAGACCTGGCATGAGGAGAGTTCCCCTCCAACCTACACTTTTCTGTAATTTCACATTTCTTTCTGTAATAGATCTGCCTTATTGCAAGGAAGAACTGCAGCGAGAGCCTCCGCAGCTGCTGCGTGCGCACGGTCCCACCAGGGACGTGCCCTGCGCTTGCAAGGCAGCAGGAGAGGGGTAGCGCGGGCAGACCTGGACCGTGCTGAGGACGGGGTTTGGGTGCCAAGAAAAAAGGCAAGGGAGAAAGACGCACGTTGTGGTGAGTAAACCACCTTGACAGCCTGCTGCAAAGGACAAAGCGTGACAGGGCTTCTAAGATATTCAAATATTGTCCCCTTTTCTCACTAATTAGGAGCTCTTTAACTTCCTTCCGACTCACTTCTGATTATTTATTCATTATGTTTTTCTAATTCATAAGAGCCCTAGGAATCAAGGCAGCAGGTAGAAAGAGGAGTCACGCCGTCCCTTCAAAAACCTTTACCTTAAAATCACACCTGGCCCTCCCCAAGGAAGCAGCCTGCTCCCCTGGAGCATTAGGTGAGCATTTCCTAGACCAGAGTCAGGAACGGTGCAGCTCTTAAAACACCAAAAGGGAAAATTCACCTGCAGGGTAACTGTGCTGAAGCAGTGCTCTTGCTTACAGGAGACTCATCAAGCTCAGCAGATCCCCGACTGACGCAGCTTTGGGACAGCCCCAGAGCTGCTGCTGCCAGGGAAAGGTCGGACCCCCCCCAGCCCCTGCCCCCGGCCGTACCTGCAGTCCTTCTCCAGCTCCTTTGACTCATCGGTGCAGTAGAAGAATCTGCCTTTGAAGAGCTGCACAGCAATGACAGCAAAAATGAACATGAAGAGCATGTAAACTATGAGGATATTGAGGACGTTCTTCAGGGAATTCACCACGCAGTCGAAGACAGCCTGGGGACGGAGGAGAACAACCTTCAGACGTTGAAAGAAAACAAAAGTGCATCTAACATCTTGGCATCTAACATCTAACTACACTTGGGAGTAAAGACCCAACCTGCAACCCATGGATGGTGTCACGGTCTTGTACACCAAGTCTTTGACCAAGGGTCATACTCTGGCTGTGAGAAATAACACCAGCTTCCTACGTATCCTGCTTTCTCGGCAAGTTTGGCTGTGCCACTGAACTTTCTGGTGCTGCCTGTGAAGTTTATGAAGACAATCGCAGCTTGTCAAGATAAATATTAGGCCTAAGCAAGTATTTCCATGGCCAATTATAAAACAAAAATTATACTTGTGTTTAATTTATTCCCAGTGGACAAGGAAAAACTCATCAAGTGTGTTACTCGTTGACCGTTAATTGAACTGTTTGAATAATAAGGAAAATATACCGATACAAAACAACAAAATGCTTCGAATAACATTTTTCTAATGAACTGGCTATCAAAATAGAGTGTGACTAATCTAGTCAGCATATGTCACTTCTGTACTCCCTGCAAAGAACTTCTCAATACATTTATTATTTGGTTATTAGCCACTGATTCATTGTTACAAGTAATCTGCAGTTTAATTTTAGTCTGGGAAGTTTGTCGTAATAATAGAAATTGAGCAGTCTTACTGCCCAAGCGCGGGGTTTGTACAATACTGTTCCCGTTTCTCTGAATGGAAGTGAGTAATTCGCCAAATTACACTCCTGATGCAACCCAGAAATCCTGAATTAAAACACTGGAAATATCTCTAACCACCCCATTAATCTTGCTGATTGTTGCATACAAGACCAGATCCAGGAAAAAAAATAATTGAAAGAATTTTGAAGATAAACCACATGCATATGAATTCTGCTTCACACAAAGATTTCTGAATACTTCTTCAGAAGCGGTAAAATTACTCTGTAAAATGGCTTGAAAACAAGGAAGACCTTCAATAAAAGGCAAGCGTTGGGCGTCCTGCTGTAGGACCGACCTGCTGTTGCCTGTTTCATGACCTAAGAGCTGTGCATTGCAAATCTCTAAACAAATAAAGACCATTTTCTACATTGTTCAACATTGCCCTTCCTTATCTTTTGAGGTACGCACAAAAATGCATAAAATCAAAATTATTTAAGCACGAATTGTGGGTAATTCCCGCAAAAAGCAAACCTATATAACAGCTGACCCCGATTTTTACGTGCTGCTATGTGAAAACAGGAATTATCAGACGTAGTTTCACCACTGCAAAAGCACCCATCGCTTTTTCCCTGTCTCTCTCAGAACAGGGCCTGCAAGCGGTGATGCCACATGAAGACGTTCTACAATAGGTATTCAGGAGTTCCCAAAACTCAGAAATTGATAAATTTTGTAACTCCTTCCATTCTCTGCTTCCAGGGGTTGGCTGTATCTCAAAGCGTTCTTGAAATGGTGTTGAATAAGTAACCACAGGCTATTACGTTTATTTTGCTTTGTAACTTAGCATTCTAGAGATGAAAGGGCACCGCTATAAAACCCTGCTCTATGTATTCTTTAATAGAAAAGATGAACAGATTAAAAGTCCTCACACAGCAATGACATTTCTCTTTAGACAGACTGTGGAAAATCTTGCAATATCCATATTAAGTTCTCTAGGGAAAGTCAAACACTCCAAACCCTATTTTCTCCTGTATCGTTTCTAAGAGCATCACACTTATGAACTGTAATTTAATTTATTTGCATTTTTTTCTTTTCTTTTTTTAGAATTTTGATTTTAGTGTGGATTCACAATAATTCATAATATTGCACACAGTGTTTGCAAAAGAAACAAGTGTTTGACAATTGCTAAACATCTGCATAGCTATTTTTATAAATCTGGCAAAGAGATTAATTGCAACAAAATAAAAGGAACAGAAATAACTTGGATTAAGTTTAGTCCATCAGCTTCCACTCAGATTAGTTGCAAACCTCCAGAGAAGGAAAGATTCGTGGTTATTCTCTAACCTTTAGTTTTGGCAGCCGTTTAATGGTCTTCAGCGGTCTTAGGACCCGCAGAACTCGCAGTGACTTGATTGTGTTGATGTCCTTGCCTTTGGTTCCTCTGCAAGGGACAAAAGGCACAAGAACAACAGAGGGAACAGTTAGGTCCTCGGGTCACTAACTAGAAGATCTATAGATACCCAGTGGGTTTTTGGTTGTGTCTGGGTTTTTTTTTTGTGGTTTGGGGTTTTTTTACAGGTTTTGGGTGCCATCCTCACCATGGATGCAGACAGTACTCGTGGGGACTGCAGATGAACACCCGCTTGAGATGTGTTAATCACTGCCCAGGAGGAAGGCTGTGGGCAGGACGTGGTCCTTGCAGTGTTCAGCCACTCGTGCTCTCCAGCCTTCGCTCACCTCCCAGCTACTCACCAAGCATCGCCCCGGACCTGGTGACCTTCCCGCCCCACCTCCCCACCCAGGCAACGGCCAAAGCCGGGGCAGCAGCACACCTCGGCCGCAGCCACCAGGAGAGGAGGCTCAGTACGTTCATCCCAGCCCCAGGCCGGAGAAGTGAGGAAGTCACACTTGGCTCTCCTCCCCCCCAGGCACCTGGGAGAGACAGGAGGACGTTTCTCGGTGTGCTTCTTGCACTTCTCTGGCAGGGACATTGTGTCTAGGCAAGCAGGCAGTCACCAGAGGGAACCGGAGCCTTCACGGTGAGGGACCGAGCTCTCCTGGGGACCAGAGCCGCTCTCCTGCTCTCCATGCCCGTACCCTCATCCTTGGGTCTCTCTGGGAAGACATGCTACCAAACCCATGCAGGAACATGTAATGTGACGGCACATTACATGCCTGGAACAGCGCTATGGCAACATCCCACTTACGCATGCAGGTGCTGTAAGTCACATTTGGGTTTTAGTTTTTGTTAAAACTGTGTGCAAGACTTGAGACCATTCCTCTTGTTACCATTAAGAGGTTTGTTAGGGGAAGGACAGAGTTCCTTTCCTCGTGCACTTCCAAAATAAATAAAAAAGAATCATTTTTTTCCCCCCTCCAAGACACAGTTACATCTTCTTCCAACCCGACAGCGAAACAATGACATTCCCCTTCGTTTCGTATGAAGTGAAAAATGGGATGAAAATCTTTAACGGTGTTTTATTCATGACTCTAGGTTTGGGTCTGCGACCGTACTGAAGGAACACAGGTGTGAATGAATAACATGTCGAGCAGATGCTGATACACCTATTCTATGCTCTTCCAGTCTGCTAAACGTTTCTCTTCTCCAACAGGAAAGCAACAGAAACACAAGTAGCCGAGAGACCCACAAGCAGCGTGTGCGGACAGTGGACTGCAAAGCTTCCCCCGCACCCTGCTGGCAGCCAGCAAAGGGACACGCACTGAGGGGGGGGGACCACCCGGTTCTGCGGCTGGTGGACCTTGCTCAGGCCTGGGAAGTGTCTTTTTGCAATCCATCCACTTCTAAAAGACTAACAACTCAATACTAACACTGTACTCCTCAATACTAACACTGGACTGGAATCTGCAGCCTAGAAACACTCATTCCTGTCTCCTCTCCAGTCTCTTTCTCCAATTACCCGTCACTGCAGTTGTCCTGAAATGCAACAAGCAGTGAGACACAAGGAACTTTTGGAGGGCCGTGGGTTGTATCCCAATGACTTCTACGTTGAACACAAGTTGCCTTTGCACATGATTTAACAGAAATGGAGGAGAGGGGGAAGAGGATGGAGATGTACCTGTTCTCTCCCTAGCTCGTCTTTCAGGGCTGCTTTAGGGCCATTTTAATCAGCCACAGATGGATCCTGGCTGCTGGCATGGCCGTAAATCCAGGTGGTTGAGCTAATACTCATGGAGTTACAGGACTGATTTAATGCCATAGAATAACTATTATATATTTAAAAGAAATAATTTTTGATTCTCATTAGAGACCCTTTAATCTGGTCTGGATGAAGCAGACACCGCCAACACAGCTTTCACTGGCTTTCTTTTTAGGTTTTAGCATAATTGAAGATCTGGCCCACGTTTGCCTTTGCATACTTGCTTTCCAATCACCAACTCCTAGCAAGCAATGATCCTGCCACTGTCACTGCAGCCCTGTCACCAGAGCCTGCAGCTGAGCCGGCCAAACTGGAGCTCACCTATCCCCAGGCAGCTTTGTCTCATCCTCAGCAATGCCCTGGATGCAAAACAATTTGTTCAGCCTCTTGAGGAGGACAGTCAGTGGCGGGAGGGAAGCAGAAGAGGAAATAGGTTGCTGGGAAGGAGACACCGCCTGGCTTGGCCAGCCAGCTCATCCCCATGGCTGACGGTCACCCAGCACGTGCCCATCGCCTGGGCTGCCCCTGCTGCTCCCTCTGCCCTCTCCACTCTGGAAGGCCAAGGAAATCGCTTGGGTTGCTCCACGTTTCCTGGCCATTTGGTGTTTAACTGGGTGAGGAAGGCAGGGCAGAAGGGGATGAAGAGGTAGGAGCCAAGGAGAGTAGATGTGAGAGAAGAGTGAAGGTGAGAGGGGGGTTAAGGGACAAGTGGTTGGGGCAGTAGGAGAAAAAAAAAAGGTGGGATACCTTGGCCCAGAACTATATTCAATTCTCGATCATGTGTGGCCACGTTTCTGGTTTGCAGATTAACACACAGAGCCCAGCTTAGCAGCACAGCCACCGGCAGGTAGCTACTGCAGTAGTAAACCTCCACAGTCCTCACCTGGGCTCAAGCAGAACCACAGAATATTTCTGCATGGTGCCTTCCAGCGCTCCTGATTCCAGACCTAAACACCTCTTCACTACGGTGCCATGCTTTTGCGCTCAATAACAGCTGCACTAATAAGGTCTCCTGGAAGTGAAGTTTGAGATGAGAACTGAGACACTTCTCGGCTCTGAAGGATCTGGCTCAGGTCTCACAGGGCTGGCTCCAAGCCTGAAGCAACAACGCTCTGTGGACTTCGTATTTCCAGGAAAGTTAAACAGACGTACCGGGGACTAGTGACCAGGTGGGGCAGAGCAAATCCTTCCTCCTGCATCTATGAGAAAGCCTGACATGGGGAGGCGTGCAGATGACTGCACTGAGAGCTTGGAGGTGAAGGGCAGACAGCTCCAGTCCTACAAAATTCCTTCTGCCTGAACTAAGGACACTAATAAGGGTCGACTTGTTGGGTTTTTTTTCCTTTCAGGCACCTAAGCAAGTAAAGAGCATGAGCCGATTAAATGTTAATGAGATTTATGATCTAAGTCATACAGAGGATCCTGAGAAATCATACTTATTTCTTGTCACGGTAAGGCTCCTGCTATAGGAGAAAGCTCTTCCAACAGACTGGTGCTCTGAACTAGAGTGATGCAAACTGCATTTTAATTAAATCGATCTTCTCCAACTATTTCAGCCTGTCAAATAAAACCTTATGGGTTGTTTTCGGTGTTTTTAAGAATGCCCTCTGCCAATATTGGTTTTTTACACCGCCCTAATACAAAGCCAGATGTCCCTCAAAATAAAAGGTCCAGGTGGAACTAGGATTCAGTCAAAAGGTGCATACAAGCACACATTTGACCAGAATATTCCTCACAACAAAAATAAATTGCTGTGGAAGGACAAGATCTTAGGTGACTGCAGAATAACAGCTACAAAATTCTGAAGAGCTACAGGAGAGCAAGCAGGATAAATATAGACAGCAAACCGAAGCCCAGGGACTTAAAAACAAAAACAAAACAAAAACCAAAACACTACAAGAAAAAAAAGCCTTAGGTCAATTCTGGGTGCATTAGGCCAGTTCTGTTTTTTCTGGGGCAGTTTGCTGCTCATTTATTTAAAACATTAAAAATATTTTAAAAGAGCTTTGCATGGCCTTTTTTGCTTTAATAAATAAAAGATCCTTTAAAAAATTAATAGTTCTTTAAAATGGCAGCTTCTTGTTTCTGTAGCTCCTGCCGGCAGCTCTGATTTCATGTAACATGGGCCTCTTAGAGTCATGTCATCAAATATTCAGAGCAGGGTGGAGTCACGGCCTTCTGCAATTGCCTGAAATCCCCAAAGCACAAAGTGAGTTCCTCCACCAAAGAGTAAATGAGGTCGCACGACTCTGCCCAAGCACAAAGCCACCCTCTTCCAGGCTCTAAACGATCTGGTTTCCCAGAGAGAAGAAAGAAACAAGTACCCAATTCCCTGGACCACACCAAAGACCTTCCTTTGCATCCTGTTCGTTGCACCCCTGGGTCATCCGCTGCGGAGGAGCCCACCCGAGCTCCTGCCCTGCTCGCAGCTGCGGCGTGAGACCAGGCGGCTCTGCCTCCCGCTCCGTCCCCGAAGCAAAGCTGCGCTGTACCGACAGCAAAACTGCCACCTCCTTGCAGACAGTGAAATGCAACTTTTCCTACCTCCTTCTTTACAAATTGCCCCTGCCAACCTCTCGAAAAGCTCCCTACGCTCTGTTCTCCTGTCCAAGCCTTTTCACCAATGTCAAAGGCTGACGGCCTGAATCCAGCCTGGGTCGCGTTGCCCAGACTGCACAAAATTAGTCCTGGAGCTTCCAGCACTGCTGATGCAGTTCAGAGGTACAACCCTCTGAATGAGAATAAAACTGCTTCTTTAAACCCAGTTATTAAGATTTTCATGAAATGCAACTCACAAATTAACGATGTACCCACTAAGTCGTCCCTTCCAATCTTTCTGGTACAAATATACCTGCTTATCATAGTTTCTGGCTCTCTGGTCTACTTGCCTTTCTAGTCTGCTTCTATTCTCTGCTTAAAGAAAATCAGGATGAATGAGGATTGTTAAGGGAAAATACATTTCACTGAATAACGAGCAATAAAGGGACAAAGGAGTCGATGCAATGGGTGTAACATGGTTCGTTTCCACAGTGGCGAGTGTGTGTACACATGTTTGACAGGCAAAACAGTGCAGCAAGAGACAGGAATAACATATTACCCCATGAAACTCCTAGAGAGAGATTCCAGCAAGAAGAAGACAAAGAAAGAGCAGAGTCAATGACAAACAGAAACATAAGGCTATACAGTGCCCCCCACGCACATCCCGAGACGTGCTGGCAGGTAATCCCGCCCCTGTCCCACACCCGCCAGCTCAATGTTCATACAAATAAACAGGCAAGGAAGCAACAGATTGGGTGTACGGCACATACCCACCCCCCGGTGCCTCAGCCCTTCGGCAGACAAGCGGACAGGGCAAATATACCTTCATCCGCCTGATGCTTCGGGAGGGAATAACTTCGATTGTTTGGCAAATGCGATTTGCTTTTGCAAAGAGCAGCGTGAAATTCTGTGCATCTCAGCCGCCTCTCTGTTGTTGAGAATGTAAAAATGCAATCTCTCTGCTGCTATTCATCGGCTATTTCTATTGAACAAGTAGATTTTACACCTGGGGCTGATAAATTTTGATGACAAATTTACTAGCTTGCTTTAAGCTCCTCTACTTCCATTTCCCTAAAGACTAAAACATGTCTGTGTGTTTGTGGCATGTTTATCTCTAGAAAAAGAAAGGAATTTCTCTTTGAAACACACTGCTAAATGGAAGACTTCATTTTATTATCATCATCATCAGTATTATTAATGTTTCTAGCATCTCACTGGGGGCCTTGCTTTAAAAAAATTTTTTTTTGAACTACAGTCAAGCACGGAATAGCTTCTAAAGAGCTGCAGGCAGAGGCAGACTGATCGCTGGCTGGAGAGGCCGCGACGGATTTTATGAACCTTGCAGCAATGACTGATACCATCTCGTATGCCTAAACAAACCGGCTGCTGCCGTATTCCAGATGGAAGCGGCTCAGGGAGCTCTGTCTTTCCTAGGTTTTCAGTGACATGTCTATTCAGCGAGAAGCTGATTCACATCACCTTCCCCGGACACCAACGAGGCCAAGAACACGCATGAGAATTAAATCACACCCACTGAGTGGCGATCGTGTCTTCTTGCAAACAGAAACCGGGATCAGCCACATTAAATACATTTTTACAGTGACACTGATGATGAGTGACAGGACTGCAGTGTTTGCTAGAAAAAAGCCCACTAACAAAACAGCAAAGATTACTCAGTTTATTCTCCAAAAGCTTGTTTTCAGGATTATCAAAATTCAACAGGCTCCGTGCGTCCGTCTGGTTTAATCAAAGGACGCAGTTAAGGACATGACTCTCTGCCCCATGGTCATCTGAACAGCCTGAGATGTGTCGGTGTTCACAACCGGACTAGCGGGACCAGAGAGCAAGTCGTCTCCTGCGAATGACTGGATTCCCTGCTCTGGGATTAGACCAGAGATACTGCAAGTGTTCTCTGAATTGGACGTCAGCGCTCTCAACGCCATCTGAAAACACGGACGTGTAGCAGAGGTTGCAGCCACAACAAAAATTACAGAAGAAATTCAGGTTTTTCCAAGTCTCAGAAATAGGTTTGGCTCGCTTTAATCTGGGAGGCAGTAAACAGGTAGGCAGGTTTTATGCATTTTCTTTCTGTAAATCCCTACTCAATACTTACTCAAAGAGCATGTAAAATAGAAGCAGCTCAGGGCACGCTATTATGAAGCACAGTCAGGGGATGTACAAGTAATTTATTTAGAGGCTGATGAGGTGCTGTTAGATATTCGCGGCCCAATGTGAGCAATAGAAAACCTGAGCACAAAAAGACTCAGAAGGATTAAAAATTATTCATTTTAACCTATAACTTGTCCAAAAGAAAATCTCATTCAAAGAGAAGACGTTTTAAAGGCAAACCCTGATGTTTGCTCTCACAGCACACGGAGCTGCTCGGAAGGGCTCACAAAATGCCCCTTCTCCCAGTCTGCCTTGAAGGTTTGAATTCTTAATGGAAAAGGGGAATTCTCAGTGAACCACAGACTCGGGCAACGTTGTTTTGCAAACTAATACTTGCGACTAATATTATTTTACTTTTGTATCTCTCCGCAATTTGGGAGCTCCGTTAACTTGCTAAACTTTCTTTTGGCAAGTTTTGATTAATTCAGCCTGACCACGTCCAGTTCTGAAAGACGCTATGCTAATATATTTCATGTGCAGGGAAACTGAGGCACACACATGCCCAGTCAAGTTTAAAAAGCAGCCTGGTTTTGGATGCCAAATTTTAGGTAAGCAAGACATTCACCAGAGCAGCTCAGCAGTTCCATCTCAAGACAGCCTTGCTTGCAACAGAGCACTCGGCTCCTCTGAAAAACAGATTTCTAAGGAATGGTGACAAAGTCTTTAAAGAGGGGAGGGCAGCATCCCTTCGAAAAACTTATATTGGGCATGACTTGCTCCAAGGTCAAAACAATTCTTCGGTGTAGGATTGGGCACAGAAAGCCCAGACCTCAAAAAATTGCCACTGTCATCTCCACTGAAGGACAGCAAATGGTGCAGCTTGACCATCTAATCACTTACAGGGATGCTCTGGTCACAGCTGACAAAAAATAAAAGCATAGGATCGAAGAACTTGCGTGTATGTCTTAAGGTACATTTCCCCTGTTCCACCTCTAATACAACCTATTTGGAAAAAGGGGAAAAGAGAAGTGTCACTCCTCAACTGGCTCAAAAACCTACCAGCAATGTCAATCCCATCTCCTCCTGCTCATCCACTCCATGCTTCAATTAGCCGAGACGTTTTTAATACAGAATTTGCTATGAAGAACAGAAGATCTGAACTACACATCTCACAGCCCTGATGTGAAAGGAATTTTGACACCTTGGAAAATGAAAAACTCCTGAGAAGCATTCCAGGCCCACCTTACCAGAGAGGTCCCAGTGACTCTTTATGCTCTGAGGGACACGGCAGTACTTTTCATGAGCAGAGCCCATAAGAGGAGCAACGGCTACGGCTGTCTGCCTAAAAATTACCGTCACTCTAAAATATACAAGACACGCTTCCGCAGTTCCTCGACAAAGGTGAATGCTTTTTCTCATTAGCAACTAAAACACTGCTAATTTCTTCGCCTTCTCTAATCATCATGTCAACAAACAGGGGAGTGGAGTTCGGGCATGGGCTGCTAAGTGTTCACTGCAATTACTCAAGGCTAATTTAGCAGAAGATTAAACGGGCCAAGTCCTGCAGCCTGTTTCCAGGTCATCTCCTAGAATTTCTCAGGAAAACTTTTGCAATACAATTACTCCATGGCCCAGAACCAACAGAAAATTTCTTTCCACCATCCAACTCTGAGCTCCCCAAGTTCCGAAGAACCTGCATCGCTCTGCCTCTGGCCTCTTCTGAGAAAAATGCTCAAACTAATCTTCATTTTTAAAAAGCTCTGTCTCTGTTGTTCAAAATCCTCCACGAGATTAAAGCAGCACATGGAACATTATTTAATGTCATAAATAGAGCTGTGATTGAGGGAGGGAGCAATTAGCCTGAGAAGTGAAACTCTCTGGAGATGCCAGTACCCTGAACGAGAGAGGAGGAGAGAAATACCAAAGGTATACGAACCAGAAATATCCACAACTCTGGAAACAGTGTTTTGTAAAGAGTTCACTGAGTTATCAGCTGATTTCATTAACTGTTTTTTCATAGTAAGAACAATTTTTAAACCAGCTCCCTGAAGACACAGGACTGCCACAAACTGTTACGTGTCCTTGAAAAGAAGTTGGCCAGAGGGTCACAAAACTCTTGGTTCAGTGTTTGAATGAGCAGTTGAATGGACTCACCCTAAAGCTGGGAGAATTTTCAAGAGATTTTACAACACAAAATTTAGGGATTTTTCTTCTTCTTCCCCCCAGCTACAAGATGATAAAGGGCAGCAACTGAGCATTTCGCTGAGAAATGGAGCCACAAACACTACGCTTCAACTAGCTCTGTGCTAGGGTCCTGCCTCCTGAGACTTCTTTCCTAGAAAGTGGGATGTTAAGGAAAATGTACTTACGAGAAGGCAAATGCCACCAAGGCCCCACTGACCACAATGAAGTCCAGGATATTCCACAGGTCACGGAAGTAGGAGCCAGGGTGGAGTAACAGCCCCAAGTCAATCATCTTCAGAGGAAACACATCAAAAAAAAAAGAGTTTTAATAAAACAAGCACCAAATCAACACTACCAAGGTACAGAGGAATGTCCTTGATCAAAAGACCCCTCACAAACTCTCTTTCGGGGCTTCACAGCAGCAGGGCAACATCTGGACACCTAAGTCAAGCTGCCTGTCCCTAACAGGCACAGAGATCTCTGTCAAAACTGAAGCTGAAGTCAATAAACCACAACCAAAAGCACGAGAGACGAGTACTAACTGCTACACAGGCTTCTCTGCACAGACGTGCATTAATTTAATAAATTCACACAGCAGTCTGTGTGCAAAACGTCCAAAGAGTTTAATTTTATTCTACCCCAGTCCTACCAGATTAGTGGGAATTAACAACTGGTGCAGGATATCACACGATAAAACACAAAGAGAGGCTGGGAAGACCCACAGCCAAAGGCAACAAAGAAACACGCCTGCTCCGGAGCACGGGCTGAAAGATGCTGCTCTGTGTAGCAGCCTGGCTTGCTTCTGCACAAGACTGAGTCTCTCCTTGCGATGATGCTGAAGATCTGCTAGAGTTGAGTCTCAAAGCGCATGCTAGACATTTTATCTGCTTTTCTGAGAGCTCTACAACTGCCTCTGTAAGGCCGCTTTCCTCACATAGCTCCAAATCCTACCGAACAAACAAGGGAAAATCTGGGGTTTATTCTGTATCTCTTTTGCATCTTGCTCTGACAGTAGAAACTAACTCCACCATTACCCCAAGAATAAATCCTGACTTTATTCTTCCTGGAAAGTTACTGCCCCCAGTTTAGCAAAGCCCATTAACCTGCTGAGTAAAGTAAAAAGATAAATCCTCAACTTTTTGAAACATGACAAACCAAGAATCAGCTGCTGTTAATATTCCTGACCAGCACCAAAGGAAAAGGGAAGAATCAGATGTGTCTCAGCAAGGTCTATCAGCTCCTGTGTCCTCAGCCACGCGCAGACATTTCTGCACCAGGCACCCACATTCCTTATCCTCTTACACAACCACAGCTACTAAAGATATCCTTATTTTCCTCCATAAAATGTGAGATTAAAGAAACCAGGACTGCCGCTACAGAAAGGCATCTGTTGTGCACCAGCTACTTCCGAGTGCTGCTCCCGAGCTAAAGCTTTCCACCATCACCACCTCTCCAGGCGCCCCAGCGGGATCCGTCCTGCTCCCCCCTCCTTCTCCAGCTCCCCAGAAGCAGATGCGTGTAAATCTGAAAGGGGAGGTGAACGTTTCTGCTTGGAAAAATTCTTACCTTGATCACCATCTCAAAGGTAAAGACACCCGTAAATATATAATCCAAGTATTTCAGAGCCTAAACGGGAAAGAGAAACGCGTATTAGGGAGACTACACACTTGAAATAGTCTGCACATGAGCAAGGAGAAAAAGTCTATTCTAGTAATGGTCTATTTGCTACAAGGGGTAAATGTCATCTCATGGGAAGCTTTCAAATAGTTTAGACACAAACTTGAATCAGCTGATTCAAACAGCAGCATTTTCTCCAGCCCTTGCCACACCGCAGTATATACGCCCGTGGGCTGCTTCGCTGCACCCGCACCTATGGCAGGTTTAAGGCAAAATGGGTATTTCAAAGCGAAGTATCTGGATATCCTTTCCTAAAGAGCTTATTCGCCAGCATCTGGGTAGCAGCCTGGGTTTCTCTTCTGCTGTAGCTGATGATAGTATTATTAAAGACCTTGGGAGAGTAAGAGAGTGATAAAATCCTTTTTGTAAAACTGATTCCACAGTTATTAAGAATGAGGAAGAGAGATTGCTCGTAGCTACTTCAGCTCATTACTGATACAGGGATTCATGGATCCTCCTCTGGAAAAAGCTAATACTGACCAGATTCAGAAGCAGGAGGCCAGGCCAGGCCATTCCTGCTCTGTCCTGGTCTGTCGACTTGTGCTCTGAAGCAATTCAGTTCCGTAATCCGTTTAAGGGGTGGATGAACACGGACTCCTCAGTACGCATCCTGGCACATGCAGTACCAGTCCGTGCAAATATCTATAGACCTCCTAAACTTTCATATAATTCTGTGGATGAGATGCACCTATTCACAGTCAGACTCATATGATTATGGACATTAAGTCAATACAAATATCAACATGATATCTACATACTGCAACTATCTACACTGAAGAGTCCAAAATTAGGCAACTGAATCTTGCTATTTCTATACCCAATCTTCAGTTCTGTAGGCTCCCCGTTGCCCGTGTAACCGTAACCAGCTCTGTGCCCATGTCCTCACGTGAATGTGCCTGAAAAAAGACACCCAGCTAACTGCTTCATGGGTGCTCCTGGGCTGCACGCTCACATGTAAAAGGTGGCACACTCCTACTTCTGCTTGTAGCAGCACCCATCTACGAAGGCTCCGAGGTTGGGCTGACATCCATGGATAAGTAGATTTTCTACTAATTCTAGGAGATTGCTACCATGCCCCCCCCCCCCCCCCCCCCCCCCCCCGATAAAAAGCCATGTGTGGTGTTACTTCCTCGGGCTCTGCTCTAGCAGGAGCAGGGACCTCAGGACAGTGTCAGCCCCGGCTTGTGACTGGGGAAGCCTTTCCCATTGCTGAAGGGTCTGAAAGCTTTCCGGGCTTCTTCCACGTTAGTCCCACCAGCCAAACAACCAGTGATTTCCAAGTTCTCAAACTTGGATGTGGCTGAAAGAGCAAAACGGGGCAGGGATTGTGAGCATTTTGATGGTGGAACAAGCTAGTTGGAGTATGTTACTAAAGAAAGCTCCAGTTTTGCACTTGCCAGTGCACCGTGTTATCCTTTGGAGATGGGAACGGACGTGCCATGCGCGTAACTGCTGGGAGAAGCAGAACAACTTTATTCTGGCCATGTTGGTTGGTACTTACATCATTCCTCGGCGACTCAGCTTGGACAGGGTCTTCCGCAGCCAGGGCGATGCTGCTGAGGGCTATAACTATGAGGATGACCATCTCAAAATAGCGCAGGTTGACGATGTAGTGGAACAGACGCCGAATCCTGCAAACATAAGCACATGGGAGGGCTATTGCAGGTGCTGTAAGTCAAGCGCAGCGGTATGTAAGACTGGCAGAAGGACAACGTTCATCAGGAATATCACCTTTAGGATTCCTATTACAATAACGGTAAGAAAATAAAAGCTAGGATCGATGCCTTTAAACTCCAGTTTGCAACAGATCTGTGGCGAGACTTAAAGACAGACGTTTAACGTCTCCGCACTGCTCTCCGCCCCCTCTGCAAAGCAACGACATGTAGCTACCTATTAAAAGGGCACCGAGAGCTTTCAAGCATTCAGACTCAAGTCTTACAAATCATGTTTATATACCCCCCAATCCTTCTCACTTTGAACTCACAGGCTAAAGTCCTGTGAGTTCAAAACTAGTTTTTAAATCCTTTTAATATCAACTAATTCCTTTAAAATTGAGATATATGCCATGCACTTTGAGGCTCTTAGCTGAAACTGGCTTCATAACTACGAGTATTACTTCTAGCAATCTCTCTCTTGCCAAGTACCTCTGCCTGCACTTTGTTCTAAGCTGTGCTTTATAAGCTGCACAAATACTTTACAGTAATATATTTGATTACTTTAACCTAATCTTTTTCTTCACAAATTTTGTCCGAGAAAATTGACAAATGCTTCAAATTCTCAGCAACGCAAAACTATTCACAAATTTCAGTTAATAACTCACTCTGACCACAATTCCCAAATACTTAACTGCCCAGAGGACTCTACATTTGCACCATATTTGTCAGCTGAATAAAGGACTTATGTTCTGCCTGAGAATCAAATTATGTGTGTAACTTGCCAGCAACCTTGTTATCCAAGAATGTAATTCAGTTACTGTATCACATTTTCTCTAAGCAAATATCTGAACAGTTAGAATTAAACTTTATTTTTCACATCTACTTATATATTCCTTTCCTCTGGATTGCTAATGGAATCAGAATGAAAAAGAGTTACAAAGACCAAGGAAATAGATTTGATATGAAATAACACGAAGAAAAGTGCTTTTGTGGATCCCTTAACTCTGGTTATCAATCTGATTATCATCTTTGTGCTCTGTGAATCCATAGAAGTGAAAGGCAACATTTTCAATAACAGTTGTAACTGTAATTCATGCATCAAACCCAATTCATCAAAGAAGTAACAAGTCCCTATTTTTAGATCTTCATCATTCATAACCAGCAGAGAGATGCGGGAGCATTTGTGAACTGCCAGTGGTGCTTGAGAAATCATTTTAAATGCACGTCTCTTTAGAGGGTGGCTGGCACTTGGAAAGCAATACATCTCATTTATGCTTCACAGAACTGTTCTGCCCACCAGCAGCACCCGGGTGCTGCATCCCCAGCGGGGCTCGGAAGGGAGATAGTTTGCAATAGACGTGGCAAAAACCTTCATAGCCCAGAAAGCAGAGAGACCTCTCTTGAGAAGTTAGCGCCAGCCAAAACACCTGAGGGGATCCAGCGGGGCCCGCATCTTGCCCAGAGGAAGAAAAACAAGTTGCTGACATTTCTAGAGTTTGGTCTTCACCTTGTTATCTCCCCTTGGCCCCGTGTTATGATACCTCTCTCCAGTGAACTTTGTTTTTTTCACTGGTCTTTTAGTACAGCTTTTGGGGGAGAGGAGGGGTGCATGTGCTGGAGAAAATGGCAAGACAACTGCAACAACATACCAAATCCTGGACTATGAGACTCAGAAGGTCTTAACTGTAGGACAAGGTGAGAGAAGACAGCGTACGTATGAAACCAAAACGTCTTGCTGCTTCTTCGTCTGCCCAGTGCCCTCCTCAGCTCAGACCCTTTTGGGCTTGGGACCATCTAGCTTCCCACTCTGCAATGCTGCCTTTAGCGTTTTGCAGCTAACACTCATTTTTGGTGGTCACTCCACAACAGAAAGACTTGAGCTACCAAATATTAGGGAAATACTGTTTCCTTCTCCAACCAGACAGGGGCTAAGCTCCATAATTCAAATTTTCCCTAGGAAATATAATTACACTATGAGTGCACCTCATCTAACGCTCTCCCCTCCCCTTAGCCACCTTTCACATGAATTCAGGACATGTTGCCTTATCTGAAACAGCACAGGGCTATCACATTATTCTGAAAAGGGAGAACTTTCTGGGTTTTCAGCTCAGTTATCCTAAAGTATACTGAGGTCTACCTGGCAGGTGGCTGGAGAAGGCAAAGGGGAAACACAAATGTCTCTCCTTGTGGGTTTGAGACAGAAGGGGCACGTATTGAGTCTTCAGTTCATTTCCGTCGGAGATGAGATTAGACTAGCAGTAGTTTGGGGTCGTTCTCCCTCTCTAACAGCTGGCATTGAGAGACAGTCTCTAACTTCTCCCACTGGCGAATTCCTTCTGTCCTCCTAGCTAAATCATCGTGGAGCGTGCAGGGCTGTACGAACCACGCAGCTGGCACTCGTGTTTAAAGAAAGCCTTCAGCCTGCCTGCTGTCCAGGGCGCCAGCCACGGCTTCCACCACAGATGCATTGCTGATGTCAAAGATGAGTACACGGAGCAGCCCGTGTTGTTCCACCCACTGCATGGGGGTCAGGGTGTCACCGTCCTGAGTAGCAGGAGGTGTTGAGCACTCATTCTTCTCTTGAATCGAGTTGCCGAAGGAAAGGCCTGGTTCCAACCTTAGGTATCTGAGCATGCAGAGTACAACCTCAGAGAGCAACATCTAGGATCTGCAACAAGTCTACCTGAGCCAGAGAGAAACGATCACATCTGCTGCTAGCAGATCTCTGGGTTGGCAGAAGTTTCAAATGCCCTCCGTTGCCCTAAGTTCCTGCTTAAAATGACTCACAGGCCTTCATGCCACAATTATTACAACCCCTGCTGCTCTTGTCTAGTCCTGCAGCCCTTCAGAGCAACACATTCAGTATTTACAGGCTTTGAGTACAAAGCTCCCATGAGGCAGAGATGCCTGAAGCGGGAGAAATGCTGTAATCCCAACGGATCCCACAAGCTGTACTCTCAGCCTCAGCAAATGAAACATATTCACGTTTTCCCAGAAGTTCAAAGTTTTCAGTGATGCGAGGGTACTAGTTCAGAAAGAGCACGAATTCCAGCTGAGGAAGCTGCAAGAATTTGCTGACATCAAAAATAGCCCCAACCTGCTTCTCCTGATAACGTCCTCTCCCAGAGACAGTCCATACTCCCGCCCTTTAGCAATCTACGACCGAGCAAACAACTGCCCACCCGACTGTCGGCAGGGCAGTTAGGAAGGGTCTGCCTAAAGCATCACCTTTTCCCTATGCTGGCAATTCAGTCCCCCAGGAAAAAGCCCAGCTGAAAAAGGCAGCATCTGGTCCGCAGCCTACGTAAGCTTTTATTTAATTTCCCAGCGTGTTTGGCTGGCAGAGCTGCAGCTCAAGCTAACGTTATTGCTTTGAATACCCACGCTCGAAACACCTGTAACCCGTAAGCGGCATTGTGGAGTCGGAGGACTTACGGATTTGTAGGACTTAGGATGAACATGGAACTGTAAGGCAAGATTGGTTTAGGCCCATTTTTCGTCAAGTCATCGACGTCTTTCTTCTCCTCTGTTTTGCTTTCAAATTCAACGTTGTTCACTGAAATGTGCATTTAAGGAAACAGAAATGAGAGAGTTAAAAATGTATCTGCAGGCTTCACACAGCAGGCTGCCTGCAACAGCTGGATATGCAAACAATGCAGCTGGGAGAGCAAACAGCCTTTGAATACGTTGATTAAATGGGATGAACAATCATTTGATTATTATCACCGCTATTTACTACAGCGTGATATACGCTGCAATTATACTCCTTAACTGCTGCACTGATGAGCAATGTATCAGAAGTGGCCAGGAAATGAAGATGCCCAGCGCAGACAAAGAAACCTTACACTTACTGATACAAGAGCTGCCAAACTGAGGGTGGAAATCCCAGTCCAAAATATGACAGATCATTAGGGAGAGAGGATCAGCTAGGGAGCCATGGAAAGAGAGAGAGATGGTCAGTCTAACCAACCACACAATTCCGTATCTTTTCCCATCGGTCAGTAGCAGGATGGTCTTTGGAAGGTGTAAAAGAGCAAATTCATAGATGAGCTTTAATAATTTTGGGGCTAAGACTGGTGAAATTTCCCAGCATCAGGAACAGAGACTGGGAAAGGACCTCTTGGACTTCCCAGCTCTGTGCCTGCCTAGTGCACCCGGTTTTGGCAGAGCTGCCCATGTATAAAGGTGTCGAGCTCCATCTCACAACAGGTTTTAACTTACACGATCCTCTTTTAGAAGACTGTTCTGAACCTCACTCCCAAAGGTTAGAAATACATTCTCTAATTTCCATCATAAGTTTACCTGCAGCGGGTTTATAGGATAATTTACTTGAAATCACTTCCAATATATGAACTGGAAAACATTTCATCCTGCAAATTCTCTTCTTAGACAGATATATACACTTGTCTATTAATTCACAGTACCTGGAATCAAAAAACTCCACCCACTTATAATGTGTTAGGTGCAGGGTTTTTATTACTTTTTATTTTATTTTGCAGCAAAATGACATTTCATTGTGTGTGAGTGACATGTTCAATAAACTCTACTGTATCTCGAGCCAGATACCCAGGAAATGGCCAGGAAAGAGAGAGGTTGATAAATTGTGATTGACGGGAACTCAGTATTGCAATATAGTAAAATTACCATTTAAGAAAAAAGGAAGGAAGGAAGGGGGGAAAAAAACCACAAGTCTTGTGTGGCCGACAACACAGTGAAAGAGCACGTAGAGAAACCGCCAGCTTTTGGCCGTGCCTCTTGGAAAGCAGAGTCCTGACAGCCTGTGACCAAACGTGGACCTCTTGGATTTCATGCTGCACCTCTCCTTGGCACCCCCAGCTCTCAAGACTTCTCTGGGCTGTCCCGACACTGCCAGGGCTGAGCCACAAGCTGGGCAGAAGAGGCTGGTGGCTGCAGAGCGGAGCGTGGGCACAGCGATCTTGGGACTGTCTTCAAAACAGCGTAAATCTACGCTGACAGACCCAAGGCACAGAGCTCTGGAAAGGGACAAGCTAGGATGGATCTGCTGAAACTGAGATGCGGAGGATTGCAAGAAGCTCTAAAAGGACGCAGCATGCAGGAACCTGAAGCAGCAGGGTCATGTCACGGACACCGCGATAGCTGTGCAGCCATTGAAGACCTGCTGCTCCACCGCGGGGTCATCTAATAAGCCAAGAAGAGTAAGTTCAGTCTGTGGCCTTGAATGCAGTGCCACTGCCTCCCCTGCCCTTTGCGGAGGGGTCTGCGGCCAGTCAGGCCCCTGGGACACCAGAGGAACCGTAGCACAGCATGGTTGGAGGGGCAGCTTGCAGCATGGCAGCAGAGGAAGGTGATAAAGCAGAGGACCCACTCCTGTGCTCACAACAAGGTCCTGACCGGTTTGCTGCAGAAGTTGCTTATTTTGCTGCACAGCTCTCCATTACTCCATTTGGTTGGTTTTCTTGCTCGTTGCCTTTCCCTTATGGAAAGATGCGTGGATGTGCTCTGGTGAGCCATCTCCAGGGAACCTTACACGGGGTTTTCCAGAGCCACCATCTGACCCTTGCATTTTGGGTTCCTGCAGGCTGCACGAACTGTATAGCCTACATCAACAACAAGTTCTCCCATCCATCTACTGCAAGGATGCTGGTGGCCAGGAGAGCCCCCATCACCCGTCGCGTGCTGCCGCCTCCTTGGAAAGCTAGCTCTTTTCTGGCAATTTCACAGCAAAAAGCAGGGGGACAAAGGCACTCACTTGGTATGACAGTGGTTTCCCCCGGCGGGGCAGTGATAGTAACAGGGATGTTCACAGTGGTGGTTTTGTCCAGAGGGGGCTGAATCATCCGCGTCACGTTCTTCTGGTTGTCAGCGTCTTCTGGCTGCTCTGGGACTTTCTGCAGATAGGTGCTGGGAAGGGTGTGCACAGGGACGCTCACGCTTCCACTAGCCTCAATCTCACACTGGTTCTCCCTAAAGCAGAAAGACAGATTTTATTAAACATGGCCCAAGAAGGATTCAGAGGACACACATACCCTGATGCTGCACCTCTTCCCAGGTTTCACAGACTGTTTTCTTCATGGAAGTCCTTTGCAGAAAAGTCACAGACTGCAGGACAACTTACTGATAGCACAGCATGTGGCCTCTTCCTCTGAGACCTTCTGAACCAACACCCAAGCACAACATTAAGAGGAACTGTGCCCCTGAACGTCACTTTATTCAATTTAATGAGACTCGGAACTGAGGTTCATAAGCAAGGACCACGTGGCGCTTGCACGGAACAGGGACATCAGCTTTCCAGCATCAGCTGGTTTCTGAATGAAGTCTGACATTCTGCTTCTTAATGTTCTCCTGAGGGATTATTTAAATTTGGTGATTCTCTTTTCCAGTCCTAAACCACTCTGCAATGTTGCTGTAAGCGGCTAGACAGCTTCTGCCTTCCTCTGCAGCA
Organism: Phoenicopterus ruber ruber; assembly: GCA_009819775.1. Classification (NCBI taxonomy): domain Eukaryota; kingdom Metazoa; phylum Chordata; class Aves; order Phoenicopteriformes; family Phoenicopteridae; genus Phoenicopterus; species Phoenicopterus ruber. The sequence continues at coordinate 10,586,798 of CM020234.1, forward strand.
GTGGCTACATTTCAGCGAGGAGGAAAGTGAGCTTGTGCACATGATCAAACTAAACAGTATGCAAAGTGTTTTGAAATCCTTCTGAAAGGAAGATGATACAGACAGGAAAATTACCATCTCGGTGCCGCTCGCAGCTCTCCACGGTGACATGAACTCTATTCTAAAGAATCCCAGTGAAATTTCTTTTCCATCAGACTAATAAAGCTGAAAAGGCAATCTATCCTTCTTTATTAACTACTCTAAATGCTTCACGAGTACTATTTTTCTCACTTGACTTACATAAGAATTAAACCAAATGGGGTACATCATTGTGCTTAATGGAAGAAGCCACGTGCCGTAACAACTGGTGATGCAGCTGACCATAAAAAAAAGAAACTCAAAGGGCTATAAGCAAGACTGGATGCCATTTAAAAATCTGTCCCTCAGAAACTTCCTTCAGAGGCTGTGAAACTCACTGTTCTACATTACGTCCTAGAGGGCCCGTTGGTATTTACACCAAGGATGCTTCCTTCCTTAAACCTGAGCTATTCTATGGGCCATCGTGGACCGAAATCGTTTGTGGGAGCCTCTGTCATTACTGATTTAAGCAAAATGGAACCGCAGGTTATGGCAGTAGATGGTGCGAGTGCAAGAAGAACAGCAGGGAACGCCATGGGGAGGGGAATAAGTCATTTCCTAGAAGATGTTTGGGGTCTCGTGCCCCCCGAGCTGTCCCAGGGACATGTCTGGCCACACAGCGCTCACTTACTTGGGCTGATGATTCCGGTGCTCCTTCTCGCCAGCCTCCCCCTCCTTCTCCCCATTCTCCTTCTCCACCGAATCGTACGTTGACAGCGCCCTGTTCCTGAACCTGTGCCGTCTGTGAGGCTCTTCTCCATTCTCGCCCTTGGACCCAGGCTCTCCTTCCCTGTTGCCAGACCTCGACCCTCCCCGGTGTCGGGAACGTCGCTCGCTCCTGGCCCCGTTGATTGTCCCGTTGCCTTCCTTGCCTTGCCGTTCGGCAGAGTGCCGGTGAGTCCGATGCCTACGGTGCTCCTTCTCAGCACCTTCTTCCACCGACCCTCGGCGATGGTGCCTCTTTCCCCCTTCCTGGCCCCTGTTGCGATCACTTTTCCCTTCCTTACTCCCCCCTTCCACCTCCTTGCTGCGGCTCCTGTGCTGCCTGTGCCGCTCCTCCTTATTGTTGGGGCCAGGTTCCCCATTCTCATCCTTGGTCACATCACCCTTCTCTTGCTCTCCCAGTTTGTCCTTATCCCGATGCCGGTGGTGCTTTCGTGGAGCTTCTGCCCCATTGGTAGAGCTGACTTTGGTCTGCTCCACCTCCTGCACGTCCACGGGGCTCAGCTTGCTGATGTTGTTCCTCCCGTCGCTCCTCGGCTCTACCACCAACGGCCGATCCAAATGAGTCTTCATGTCCGGTCGAATGTGCAGGGTGGTAGCGTAACGCACCCGCTCCTCCGGATCCAGCTCATTGTACAGCGCCTCACAGCTGGCTCGGAAATTGTGCATCCGGATCTGGCTGGTCCTCTGCTCCCAAACGGACTTGGATTTGGAGGAGTTCTGCTGCTTGCTAAGGAGGGGAGGAAGGTGAAAAGTTAGTATCCAACTTTGCACCAATTCCCTAAAAAGTAACCAAAAAAAAAGAGGAAATTTTCAGCTGAGACGGGGGATTAGAGGGTTGAGCCAAAGAAATTATAGGAATGAAGAGAGAATGGCTGGCGGAGAACATGAGCAGGGAAAGCCAGCAGGATCATCAGTGTTAGTTTGCTCCCACACACGTTAGACGCTATGAAACAAGCCCTCTGGACAGGAGTTATCTTGATTTCTAAAACGTGGCCACCCCCCTTGGAAGCCTGAGGTACAGCCTGAAGGGTTAAAGTCTCTGCACACAAAAAGCATATAGCACAGCCCGAGCTGTCAAACAGCCTACAAGGCTTCCCCACATTTAACAGCACCTTTCTCCCCACCTGGAAGTGTCTGGATGAGCAAGTCAGCGGCAAGTCAGAGAAGTTACATTGGCGGGAGGAGCAAGGGGACATTAAATCTGCCCCTGAGGATGGGAGCCTGAGCACCCTGCCACCAGCCCCCTCCCCGTACAGCCAGCCAGGGGGGTCACTGCGCTGCCCTGCAGGCTACCGGCACAGGAGAGCCGTTGCCCTAAACCCGTGGCATCCTCCCGAGGTGCGGATGCACCATCCAGCCCAAGCATCACCAGAGTCTGGAAAAGTACAACTAAGAAAGGAAAACTGTTCTGTGCACTGTGAAAAGACCCCAGGGACTGGGAGAGCCACACGTAGATGCAGACGTGGTGACAGGACCTTTATCCCCTGGAGACACCTGCTCTTTTCTGCCTCTGTCTTCTATTATGACAAGGATACCTCCATTGGCATTGCCGTAATGCTTTGATATTTCAGCACAGCGCTTAGTTTCTGACCACCACATGCGAATGGGTCACCTACCCAGCCAACGTAGGAAGGGAAGGGTTTTTTTCTTTCCTCCTAAAGATTGCAAGTCAAATTCTGCTTTTGCATAAAATCAAAGTAAACCAGACTTCCAGGATGGAGTTCTGGATTTAGCCTGGTGGAGGTCACCACCCGTGTTTCTTCCTTAATGAAAATTCTTCTAACAAAGAGGAAAATTGTTTTCCTTCCACCAGCCTGCTCAGAGGTCTCCATTTGCTACCCATTAGTCCAAGCTCTGCAGCTCACAGACCTCCAGCACTTAACGCACAGCCCACAAGGCTGTGGAAGTAGGGAGGGCAGACGCGTTTTCCTTACGTACTTTCCGGGCTCCCCTGACAATAGAAGAAAGCAGCTTTTGTGTGCGTATGCGCTGATTCGGACTGTCAGGGTCCGTCGCCGTGCACAGACCCTGCGGAAGGCAGCGTTCAGACGGGCTCTTGTAGCACGGCGGGAGCTGTCGGAAAGGCTTTGCATCTCCGAGCTCCGCCGGGGAATCGGTTCTTTACGGAGAGTGCTGCTGCCTGGTTCTGCTAAAGAGGCAAAAACCTACTGAAACGCTCACTGCAGATGGATGAGGGCACCCAGGCAGATGTGAAAGGATCTGATTTAATCCAGAAATCAGAGCGAACACAACTAATCATCAAAACTAAAAATCTATATCCCCGTTCCCAAGAGGCACATCCTGGACCAGTTTTCCAGCAGCTGAGTGCCCCATTTACACCACAGCAGTAGAACGGGTGACAAAAATCACAGTTCTAAACATAAATGATACCAGAAGGTACTGGGGACATAGCGTAGAGCCCCACTCACCAAAACTCCCACATCAAAGGGAGAACAGGCTGCTCATTAGGGGTGAGCACCCCCCCGGCTGCCCCCAGTGACCCCCGGCACAGGAGACGAACAGCCTCATCACAGCAAGCAGCAACCTACCATTTCTTTTTGGTTCAACATTACGAAAGATTCAAACGCTAGCACTCAGCAGCAGATTTGCTTGGTTTTAGAAGGAATTAAGGGGTAACATGCAAAGCCTCCTCTGACTGCCCAGACCTGCCGCCCCGTACAAGGATTCCCCATGGGAAGCCACGTGCTCTGCGTTTGCAGCTCTCCACAGTCAGCAGAGATGGGCACAGAGCAACGGAGCTGCCTGGGATGGGTGTCCCGGGATGTCCTGCACATCCTCCAGGATGGACGCGGCGCCTCGCTCTGCAGTGCTCCAGATCTAGCTCTGCTAAACCAAGCTGGGCTACAAAAATGAACCTCCTCTTTAGCACACAGGCTCAGGGAAACAAGGCAGCTCAGGGATGTGCATGTGCACATCTGAGCTCCCCGAGTGCTGCCTCCATGCAGGCCACCAAACGCATTTGTTCTCAGGGGACATTTCTCACTTCACAAGGAAAGCCCTCGGGGCGGGGACCGGCTTCTGTTCTGTGCTTTGAACAGCCAAAGCGAGCTGTCAACACTGACGTGCTAACTAGTAATGATGAGTTAGAGTTGGGAAACTGCCCTTATGCCGACTGAAGCCTTCAGTTTATCTGCAAACCAAGAGCGCAGAGAAAAGCACAACCGCCTACTCCCCATGCACCACCCTGTGCCCCACGTCCACGGGACAGGCACCACGCGGGGCGGGACGCACAGCCCCAGCCTCCCTGCACCGACTCTCCAAAGCAAAACACACAATAAATCATCAGGCAACTCTCACGGACACAGCCTCTCCATCAGTGCCTGCGCTGAGCCCGTGAAAGCCAAGAGAGAAAGAAAATCTCCTAAATCAGACTGGCTGTGGTGGGGGGGAGGGCTGAGGATGCAGGGCTGGTTCTCATCACACAGCGCAGAGGAGACACGTGGGACCTGCTAGCTCTGACACAAGATGTATCACTTCAGGAGGGGTTTTTTAGTTGGGTTTCCTTTATGCCAAGAACACAAATCAGCCTTAAAATTATCTCTGAGGTGCTAAAGCTTCCACCGCACATGACTCACGGCTAACTGAAAGGTGCTGCCAGGTACATACACCGCTGAGAACCTGGAGAAACCAAGTAACGCACGTATTAACTAAGCCTATGTTGCTCAAATCCTTTCCTTAAAACAGACACCGAAGTTACAGACTTGAATTTCTCAGCATCTGGAAAGGAGATGCATCCTTAGCGTGGACACAAGTAGCAGAGGTGATTGCCAGAAGACTACAACACACAGCCACCCACCGGCTTTGGCTACTAACAAGTCAAAGAGCAGGAGGTTCAGAAGTAATGACTGCATCCTTTCTTCTTCCTACATGAAAAGACACACCAAAAAAAAAACCCCAAATCAGAAAATATACGAAGCGCAGTAAAAATGCAATCAGGGAAATGCGAAGCCTGCCTGCAAGCTCATTATCGTACTCAAACCAGTCAAGACCACCAGGAGCAAGCGACAGCGTGCATAAAGTCTGCTGTCAGAGATGGAAGTAAAGGAACGGAGCAGGTTGGTCCCTCTGGGGACCGTGTTGGGGGTTTTCAGAGCCAAAGCGGCAGCAACTGGAGGGAATGTGTCGTCTGCTTGTCCAATTACATTTATCTGACTCTCGCTTTCTACGAGTTCCCACAGCAACGGAACGTGGACGTGCGTGACAGCTTCTCCTCTCCCGTCGCTCTGCTGCGCTTCTTCGCAGAGGAGCGCTTTTCAACTTATTTATGGCACAACAGGAATGTCACCTTAAAACAAACCGCAGTCGCGTTACAACTGCCTGGCTATGAGGACACAGCACCTATGCACACAGCAAAGAATTGCAGAAAAGATGGAAAATCAGAGACAGGGCAAAATCATTCCCTCTGCTTCTTCCAGCATTTGGTCCAGTTAATTATTAAGTGCTGCATGAATTGGGGCAGACACAAACCATCCACAGTACAAGCACGATATGCCGCAGCGCGGCACGACTTGTCCAAACTGATAAAAAATGAGCCTCTGTGATAACAAATATTTCTTTCCACAAGAGAACTATCTATGAAGCCAACTCCTTATCTGAAATCCTGCTCACTGTGTTGGCGTCTTAAAATCCTTCTGAAATCCATTAAGAAAACGGCAACAATCACTTCTGATTTACAAAGACTACTGTTAATTCACTTTCTTTACAATTACTCCCCACCCCTATTTTCTGTCTACAGACTATTTTGAACTCTTTGAAGGGTACTGGCAATATACTCAGTTTTCAGGTCCTCTGGGCTTGAAATGTTGTAGTATGTATTACTGTTAATATGCTTCTCTAAGTAGCTCCACTGGTTTTGCTTGGATTAAGAAGCCAGCAGTCAAAAAACTCCTGCCTGTGGCTAGAAAGAAAACCATAAAATTAATGTAGAATCAAGTAAAATTCATATTAATGAATCGGTGACTAATATTGGTATAAATAAAACACGCAACCAGTCATTGTGTGGATCGTTCAAGAAAGGAAAGCGTATTTTTAGTCAAATTCTAATCTTAGGGTATTCCTTAATGATTAAAGATTTTTGTTAGCGTAACCTTTTAAAACACTGCTTTAGTTAATGGCACTTCGCTTCCCAGAACTACTGATTTAATCAGCTACATAAATGCAATCCTTAAAATTTTGCTTTAGTAAATAATGAATGAAAGCCGACTACGAACACAATAATTTGATGTTAAAAATACCTACATACTAGATTGTGGGTATGAAAGAATATGTTCTGATTACAGACAAAAGGGAATTTCTTGTTAAAATACAGTTTCAACACAAAACGAAATGCAAAAAGCCTTTCCACTAAAATCACATTTTCTGTTCATAAACTTGGAGAAGGTCTCTCCACATTTCAATTTTCCACTCAGAAAATGCAATGAAGCATTTTAGTTTGGGGTAGGCACGCTCAAAGCAGAATGTTTTGTCTCTGTTTGGTTTGATAAAACAATTTGCTTTCAGATGAACTCACCACTAGTATTTAAATTCGCTTTGCCGGTGACCCCAGGAGTTGCTGCTTGGATGCTTTAGCACCTTTCCTTCTTTATGAGCTACATCTCCCGCCTGAGCTCCCTTGGGAGACGCACCGCGCTCTCCCACCGAGCTGGTGCAACGGTGTGCATCGCAAATGCCATTACCAAGGACGGTCCTGGAGAACACTGCCCAGTCTCTTCCAATATTATTCTTGAATTTGATTTTGCTTTTGTATATTTGAACTTCTGCTATTTCAGTTTCTCAAAAAGAAAATATTTTCGTTCATAATATTTCTCTTAATGTCTAAATTTTGAACATGGTCTAAGCCTAGTATAATACTGGCCATATATAGAATCATAGAATTACAGAATTGTTTAGGTTGGAAGAAACCTTTAAGATCATCGAGTCCAACCATTAACCCAGCACTGCCAAGGCCACCACTAACCCATGTCCCCAAGCGCCACATCTACACGGCTTTTCAATCCCCCCAGGGATGGGGACTCCCCCACTGCCCTGGGCAGCCTGTGCCAGGCCCTGACAGCCCTTTCGGGGAAGAAATGGTTCCCAAGATCCAACCTAAACCTCCCCTGGCACAACTTAAGGCCGTTTCCTCTCGTCCTGTCGCCTGTTCCTTGGGAGAAGAGACCGACCCGCCCTGGCTCCAACCTCCTTCCAGGGAGTTGTGGAGAGCGAGAAGGTCTCCCCTCAGCCTCCTTTTCTCCAGGCCAAACCCCCCCAGGTCCCTCAGCCGCTCCTCACAGCACTTGTGCTCCAGACCCTTCCCCAGCTCCGTTGCCCATCTCTGGACACGCTCCAGCCCCTCAGTGTCTGTCTTGGAGTGAGGGGCCCAGAACTGACCCCAGCACTCAAGGTGTGGCCTCGCCAGGGCCGAGCACAGGGGGACGATCCCTGCCCTGGTCCTGCTGGCCACACTATTTCTGATACAGGCCAGGATGCCGTTGGCCTTCTTGGCCACCTGGGCACGCTGCTGGCTCATCTTCAGCCGCTGCCGACCAACCCCCCCAGGCCCTTTCCCGCCGGGCACTTTCCAGCCGCTCCCCCCCAAGCCTGTGGCGCTGCCTGGGGTTGGTGTGACCCACGGGCAGGACCCGGCACTTGGCCTTGTTGAACCTCATACATTGGCCTCGGCCCATCAATCCGGCCTGTCCAGATCCGTCTGTAGCGCCTGCCTGCCCTCCAGCAGATCAACGCTCCCGCCCAGCCTGGTGTCGGCTGCAAACTCACTTTCTTAATACAAAGAAAACCTCATCAGTCATTGCAATATAAGGATTCATACGAAAATTCAACATCCCATAACTCTTAAATACATACTATTGGAAAAATACAACATAATTATGCACTTAGCTGTGTGTCATCGCCTATGTACATATAAATTAGTTGCCAATTTCAGTATGTATTTTAGATAAATGCGGATCTACTTAAAGAAATAGAGCATATCTGTATTTAATTACCTCTCCTCAGTGAATTAAAAATGTATTTCGTACCACTTGCATTGCTTGCATCATAAATTTGTTATAGCACGAAAGGCTGGAATTAGCACAAGAAAATGACTCACCTTGATTTTTCTTTTTTTAAAGAAACTAGCTCCAGTATTTTGTCTTTACTTTCTTACCAATTTAGATTTTTTTTTTTTTTAAATAATCAAAGAAAGGACACGGGAAAAACCCAACCCTCTGTATCCCAAAAGATTTTTGAGTAAATTTTGTTCTTTCAGAACAGATGGCCATGGTTTTGCAGATCTTGGTTCTTACTGATATTAAAGGCACACGGTATTTTATGCTGTTTGAGCAACCTAAAGGAGAAAAAGGAACAGGAATTTGTTGCACTTTTTAAAAGCTTTTTTCTATTAGTAGATTACTGTTCAACCTTCATCTGTGCACAAAAATTAGACCACTTATCTATTCAGTATAATCACAGCAATAGCACTCGCAGTGGGTAGAAACAGAGGGATATAAAGGCATCCTGAACCTACACTGATATTCACCCAGGGAACGGGAGTCCAAAGCACCTGCGCGGCCCTAAGAGGAGTCGTTCCAGTTTATCTATTTGAATTTAAAATAAACCACACATTTTTAACCATGACACACTGAGTAAATAAGACCTTCAGATGTCTTTACACGTCAGGGGGGCTCTGCTGAAGCTCTGTGATGGCTGGTACTTTTATACATCGCACACTGTTATGGGGTCCAGTCATTTATTTAATCAAAACAAGGAGTTTTGCTGGGGAAATGCTCTTTAGATACCCACAGAGAAGAAAATGCACACTCAGCTCATCCATCAAAAACGGCCCTGGTTTGCATAGGAAATTACAAATTACTGCCCAGACGGTGCATAGAAATGTTAAAGAGGATGAGAATCCTCAGTTACAGCTTTTTGCAGTAAAAATTTATTCTGTTCAGAGAACAGCTGTGAGTCATATCAGGAAAAGAAGCCTCTATTATACTGTCGCTGTTGCTGGTGGGGAGTTAGCAACAGACCTCGATGGCAAACGCCTCCGGGTGCGGGTAAATCCTCCTTCCAAGGGGATTTTAGTACCTGCAGTTTGGTTTCATCCCTTTAAAAGGCAGCTCTGCCTCTGGAGGTTTGGAAAAGGGTCCAAATTCTTCATTCTTTCAAGGCTTTATTCCTAAGTGTGCAAACGTTGCCTCGGACCAGTTTGGTGCAACTTCTACTGGAGGGAATTGAAGTGCTGGGGAGAAGGCAGCTCGGCAGCACCTCTCCTCCATCACCACCTTCAACCATCCCCTCCCTCCTGCCAGGGGTAAGGCAGGGGGAGAGAGACCCAAAGGGCAGCAGACCTCTCTGTACCTTTCTGCCTGTCAAGACTACCAGCAGCCAGGAGATGCATCAGAAGAAATGAGCCAAAAGTTCCCTTGGTCTAGTTTATTCCCCTAATTTTCACTGTCCCAACCCTGTGAGATCTCAGACCTTATCATGGACATGTCACACCTGCTTTTGCTGGTCGCAAAAGTTCCATCTTGGTCACAGAAGCTAAACTCGTACTTCATATCAACATATTTTTAACACAAACATGTCTAAGATCCACCAATGGACAAGGACCCCCAAACACCCAGGGAAAAGGAAGATGTCAGGAAGCTGGTGGAAAACCTCCTTTGCTTCACTGTGCCTTTGGTACCTGCTATGGTGCACAGAAGGACAAACCCAGCCGTGTTTGAATTGCACTTACTTGTCTCTCCAAAAGCATTAAAGAAGAAAGATAACATCAAACGGTAAAAGTATAACCCAAAGCAAAGACACTAAGATGGGCTGACGAGAAGCTGCTGGTGAGTTTTGCTGTATTAGTCGCCAGGGAACAACGGTATTTTCTACAAACCTGCATCGGTGTCAAAGCACACCCGTGATTCACAGCAAAGCCAGCAAGATTGGTTTGTTAGGAAGTGCATGGAGTGAATGGAAGGACTACCACTGTGTTCGCTCAACCACGGGTACATAGGAGCTTGCCGAGTGCCTCATTTCTACAATATCTGTAGCTTTAAGCTCCAGCTTGAGAAGGTTAGAGAGCACAGCCATGACCAGTGCTCTCATGAGTATAAGTTTCCCAAGGATGTTTATGCAGAGTTTTCCAATTTGGTCTCACTCGGGCCCCATTTCCAGAAGTTTCTTTTAAAGTCCTCCTCCAGCTTTCATTTAAAGAGCGCACTCATGGTGGGCCCCCGTTCTCCTATTGAACCAGAAGGGCAAACACTGGTGGAACATCAAAGCCATCAGCCCGGCACATAATAAACACAGAGAACAAAAATACAAGTGAGAACAAGACGAACCATCAAATAAGGGCAGATGGGAGAAGAGGGAAAATAGTTAAGGAAGGAACAAAGGAAAATAATTAAGGGAATGGGAGAAAAACAAGGAAGGAAGAGCGGGAGGGGATCATAGTCAATGTACGAAACACTACAGAGTTGCTCACGATCAAATCACAAGCGCTATATGGCAATGTCGCACACCTTCCAGTCCTTCCACCGTATGTTGGTCTGGAGGCTTTCCACAATGATGGGAATGATTTTTGGAAAAAACAAGGGGGGAGTGAAGGCATCAGGAGAAGGGGAAAGAGGGAGGTTTATAAATATAGAGAGATATATCATAAATCCATTTACTGAATATTGTAACAGAGAGCAACTCACGGTGAATTTACGCTGGAGACTGACGAGCTGCGAGATACAGTACCTCGAGTTTGCTTTACAAAACTGCACATGCAAAAACAAAACAAACAAAGAAAACAAAAAGTGAGAAAACCAAAAAAAAAAAAAAAAAAAAGAAGAAGAGAAGAGAAACCATAAAAGACATCGGGAGAAGACTCATACAGGCTGTGTCCTATCGAGTGCAGACTGCAGCGTGCATCTTGGTAGGAAGACCAGGCAAGCTTCAGAAAGTGTGGAAGCCACAGACACACCACCTTCTAGTTAACAGGGAGACAACCAAAGAATCAAAAACAGAACCAAAAGGGAAAAAAATTAAAAGGTAAACCAAAAGCCACACGATGATATTAGGACTTTATGCCTCCATACGCTATACTCACACAATGGAAGTCCTCCGCAGAAGTCATCGTTAGGACCTCAGGGTAGAGGTCTTGGTAGAAGCAGGTGGTGATTGCTTTTACAGCTGTGCTGCAAATAATTATTTCCAAGCGGGAGCAGGATGCTAATTCCTGCTCTGGCCCTGGGACACGAGGAAGAAGCCTCAGCACGGAGAAGAGCACGGGCTGGAGGGAGGACCCTGGGCCACGTCCAGAGAACCAAAATCCAGCCGAGCCCCAGCAGCGGGTGCCAGGCTGCTTCTCCTCGGTCCCTGCCTCGGATTTGCTCTTCAGAGGCACCTACCTCTCTCCTCTGACAGGCACGGGGACGTGCCTCAGCTCAGGCTGTCCGAATACGGCTCAACGTGTCTAAAAACCAGAGGGCTGCTGCGGCTTAGGCAGGGGACTGCACATTATCGAAAGGAGCTTGTTCCAGTTCACAAGTAATTTTGTAGATTCTCCTCCATCCAGCGTTTGTATAAACACCGTTATACGTGGGGGGGTCTAAACACGGAAATCGCTGCATTACACAGGAAAAGAGCTTATTCTTCCTTTGGCAGGGAATCTACAGAAAAACAGGATTCTAAGTATCTTGATGGATCTTGGCTTGAGGCGCTAATTTTTTCATAGTTACGAACAATAATTTTTATAAATCTACATCCTCCAAAGAACCCTCTTCAAGACTGAAAATAAAACCCCTTCACCTCCTGAATTTGCCTTTTCAGTTGCAGCATTTTTTCTCCTGCTTCCATGAGAGTTTTAATCTGTTAACAATCAATACTAGCAAACCAGAAGGTCCAGTTAAAATCTAATGTTCTTTGGATATCGACTAAGTAGAGTTTTAAATATACATTTACTTAAAATTAATGGATTATTCTGAACAGAAATGCTGGCCCAGGTAAAGTATGTAACACAACATTCCAGACTTCAAGAACCCTGGAATGAATATAAGAGAAATTATGAAAGGCATCATAAAAGTTTTGCTTGGAGCAAATAATCTGCTGAACAGTCAGGTAAAGTATGTTGCCTAAAATTCAGTATTTCTACATTTGCACCGTGCCAAATGAAAGGGGAGCAGGAGTCAAAGGGGGGTTGGCATGCTCTGCTTGCCAAGAAAATTATTGTTTCCAGGTTGCTCAGGCTGGGGACCCCTTTACTCTTCGGCTGGATGCTGAACCCCCAGGCTGTCAGCTAAAACCTGCAGAGAACAAGCCCCTGACTGCATAATTGCCTCAAGCGCAGGTAAGAAATTTCTTGGGAAACAAAGAGGTGGAAAACTCACGATGGAGGAGAATGTACTGGGCTGCCCTAGTTTACCTGAAAGTCAGCACCAACGTTGTGCAATACCTGTGGAAATTTTGCTTTTAATTGCTGAAAGCAGATCTCGACATCCCTTAGCAGGAGGCTTGAAGGAACCTTTGCGTTGATCCCTGCCTCGTTTGGTGCAGTGCAGGACGGAGGCCACGCTCTGATCCTGCCAAGTATCCTTGTAACCTGGCCAGCCAACGTTATGCAAGTCCCGCAGCACTCCAGGTTCGCTCCTCTGCTCCCATTGATGGAGTCCGCTTTTTTGAAACCATAAATTTGACTAAATTTGTGCTGGAACTGCAGGGTGTAAAGCCACAAAGCAAAGACAGCCTCCTTTTCCAAATCAAAACGACAGAAGTGCTTGAGTTTTGCTCGATGCTACTTACCATCCGTGAGGGATAGAGTACAAGAGTGTCTTTAGGTGCAGGCGAGTCACCGTTACGCCAACAGCAAGGGCAAAAGGGTAAGCTAACGGGAGGAACCACAGTACCTCACACATCAACACACTTCAGAGGGGAAAATAAAGGGAAGAAATGACAAGCCAGCAAGAGAAAAAGAACACCTCTTCTAGTCTACGCATCACCCAGCACAGGACATTTCATGGGCTGGGTGTTCAGGCACACTTCTTGCTGGGTCCTGTTGGGTACCGACAGCCCAACAGGGATTTGGAAAGAGACGACAGTATTCCCAAGACAAAAGGAAAATATGGAACTTCTGAGATGGAAAATGTCCTGGAGAAACAGAGCAACTCCCCCCCCTTCATCCCCAGACCTGTACAAAAGGGACAGACGACTCTGAGAAGTCACTGTGAAATGATGTGCCACCTGTATTTGCTCTTGGCACTTCCTAATGCGTAGTCAACCTGCTCACGTTAACAGGCAGTATCCACCTGTGGGCGTGCAATTGAAATGCAAGCTGCTTTGAACCACCATGTGAGGGACCAGCAGACACCAGTCAGAGCCTGGAGAGAGGAAGAGGTCTTTCGAGGTTGGGAGGTGGTCCTGGGAAGCATGTGTGACTTTGAAAAATGGTAGCGGGCAATTCTATAGACCGAGTTTAGGTCTGGTGCCCACATTGCATGAACCGTCTCTGCCACTGTCAACAAAGTTTCATCCACTGCATCTGGGAAGTTCTCCTCCCGTCCAGAGCTCACACCCTACACCTATGCTTAAATAATTTCCTTGGGTCTGGCTACAGCTGTAACCCATTACCACGTGGAATTAAAAAAAATCCGTAAGTAACAAAATGCAAAAAGTTTCACTCAGCATGACTTTGGCATAACTATCTAGCAGGTTCCTACAAATTTAGCATTTGCTTGCTGTTGCGATTACTATTTTAAGACTTTTCCCAAGAACAGGTGAAGAGAGGCCGCTGGAGAACACATGGGCTCTGGGCGCCAGGTGAGGCACAGCTCGTGCCCTCTCGGCTGGTCTGCTGGCCCGCGCTGGGCTGGGTGTGCCTGTCGCAGCCCCTTTTGTACGTGCCATTGGTGCATCTCTGGCTGGAATAGAAAAGGCGGAGGAGGAACCCAAACGTGGGGAGTTCAGGCTTTGGGTCAGGCGAATACAGAAAATAAACCCGTGTTTGCATCGGGGTCTTTGTGTGAGCCACGGGAATGAGCCGGCCGGCTCTCCCTTCCACCGGCACCCTTACAGTGGCATCGCAAAGCGCTTTGCACATCCACCGCCTGCGTAACTGCCCCCTTTCCCCCCTCCTCCGTTCCGGCCGCCAAGGAAGCTGCATCAATGGTTTGCTCTGAAGACCCGTCGGTCTGTACAGTCGCTCAGTTCAAGAGGCTGAGTGGTTTAAATGTTGTACGAAACAGAGGGTCTTCAAGACAATGCTGGGCAAACTGAACAAACCCAGAAACTCACCTCCAGAAACAACAAAGCAAGGAAAATGCTAAACAGAAAACAAACAAACAAACAAAAAAATCACAAAAATAAGAATGAAACAATGGGCTCAAATTAAAATGCAATAACACATGTTAAACAGATACTCTGTTTTAAAGCAAACATTGCAACAATGACAAAACCAATGTACCATCCTAGCTTTTAGTCCTGAAAAAAACAAAAAAGGCTCATTCAGGATAGAGTTCACCAGGTGAAGAAACAAACTGCGGTCAGACAAAACTGTTCACATTAAGTCCCTTTGGTGGAGCAGAAGACAAACCACAGATATCCTGGGAGATCGATGAAGCAGGAGCTACAAACCAAGTGCACGTAGAATATTGTAATAAAGCACTTTGAGTCAGTTGCAAGACAGATGATATCTCGACTGCATGGTAATAACGAGTGTGTTATTAAAACAGATGCCCATGACACCGTAGCGCTTCGCCATCTATCAGCCACAAAGCAATTCGTGGCTCCCGCAGCAGCTTATTGCATGCGTAAAGGTGAAGGCACCTCTTCGGGCCCTCCAAGCAGGCTGACCCGCTGAACAAGCCACCGGTTTCCTATGCCTAGGAGTGACATTTGCAACTGATGCAAAGAATCGAACATTTCCTGGAGCTCCGTTACGAAGAGAGGCTTGAATGGCAGAGGAGAGCAGAAGAACCGATGCAGATAAACTGCAGGCACAGGAGCGTACAAACCGCAAGCGCAAAATGCCGGAGGTGGAGGAGCAGATACAACACTACAGAGTACGGAATGGCCTGGAAGGAGGCTCGGGGGAAGACACACGCTCTCAGTCCTTGATGTAGGACCGACAAGGGAAAGGAGCAAACCAGCAAGCACAGCACCTCGGCGGTGAAAGAGCAGAACAACCGATGCGACTTTTCACCAGGCTCAGCCCCAGGACGGCTTTATCACCTCTGTGGGAGGTGGACGAGCATGCTGGGAACGTGAACATGATGACTAAGGAAATGGAAGTCATGGTGCCCTCTGTTAACGCCCGAGACACCTGTTTTGATTGATGCAGGTAGAGAAAATGTTGATGTTTTCAGAACATTGATCCATGCTATAGATGCCCGTTGTTAGAGAAATTCATTTTCATACATTATGAAAATAAAATCAAAATCTAAAACTAAAAAGTTATTCCTTAGGAGAAAATAAAAATATAAACGGATAGGGCAGACCCACCTTTGCGGCAGGCCTTTGGTAGCTCAGCCCCAGTTTTTCCCAGCTCCCGCTTACCACCCACTCAGGGGCACCCAAGCTCTACAGGCGTTCGCTTTTAGCAATGATGTTTCCATATGCCCAAATCCCATTTCCAAGCACGCCCAGCACTTTTTCATTCTTGGCATGTCCGGCTCTGAATCGCATCAGAGGCTTGCTCTGACAAGTCTTGCCATCAACACGGCATCTGCTCCGTCTTCAGGACCACTGTGCAGCTTAAGAGCATCAGAAATGAGTAACGGGGTACACTTGGCTGTCCGTGGGTCCTTCTCATCAGCCCTGCTGTATTGGATAGAGATATCCAAGGGACAGGTGCTGCAAACCTGAAAGCTGTAGCTGCTAAGCCCCTTTGGAGTTCACTATGGATGTATTTATGTATTAAACAAATTGCTTTGGCATGCATTCATTAAACATCTTCTGGATCAAGAGCCAGCAATCCATCCACACACCTATTTCTGTCTCACAAAACACCTAACATCTCCCTTGCCTTCTCCTCTGTCCTTGTTTCGGCCGGGACGGAGCCGGTTTTGTCTCCAGCAGATCCTGTGGTTTGGATTGAGTGTGAGAAGAACGGTGACAGCACACTGGTGTTGGTTGCTGCTAAATGATCAAGGACATTTTGCAGTTTCCCAGGTTTTGCTGACGGGCAGGTGCAAAAACCTGGGAGGGGCAGAGCCAGAATAGTTGATCCAAACTGGCCAAAGAGAGTATTCCGTACCAGAGATGGCATGGCTGGGATAAGTGAGGGTTGGCCAGTGGGCCACTTGCCTTCTTGTTCCCTTCTTTTCCCTTTTTCGTTCGTTGGTTCGGCTGTTGGTTCCCTCGCCTGCTCTCTCTGGAACTGGCTGTTCTGGGATAGCTGGGGGGATACCCCTGCTCCCTGCCTGCTGCTCGGGACAGGCTGTATCGGTTGTCAGGCGGTGAGAAATTGTGCATTGTTTGTTTTATATAGTCTATTATCCTTACATATATTATCATTATTATCATTATTAATATATTTTTATCTTTTCCTTTGCTGTCCTGGTGAACTGCTTTTATCTCAACCCATGAGTTTTCCTTTCTCTCCAATTCTCCCCACCCCAGTGGGGAGGGGGGAGTGAGCGAGCGGCTGCGTGGTGTTCGGTTAAACCACGACATCCTCTATACCGTTATCCATTCGGTCATCAGCCTATCGACCTTAACGCATTTTTTTTTCCAGACTAAAGCCCTTCGAGCTCTGTGAGTGGCCTTGTAAGCACCTCACCGGCACGAGAGCAGAGCTGACGAGAAGTCAGCTGGCTGTTCGACGGCGGCTCCCGCAGCGCGTGCACACGGTGCCGGCTGTCAGTAGATGTGGAAGCGATCGACTGCACTTTAAATTGTGCTCATTTGTAAGCCTAATCACCTGCCTGTACTAATGTGGCAGGTAAGGATCCGGGCAGATACAATTTGAGGGCAAAATAAGCAGAAATCCACAATTTTGTACTCACTTTCAGTTGTGGTCAAAAAACTGGCCCTGAGATATTGAAAACCAGGTGAAAGCCTGGTGAAAATCATGGAATAAGGTTATTTTAAGCAACTAACAATGTGGTGTGAAATCTTCAGCTCCATTAAAGTGGGGGTTTTTTTCTGATTTCTAAGAAATCTTCACATGCACTATGCTTTTGATTAAAATAGAAGAAAATAAGCATCATTATCTTGCATTTTAAAATAACAGTACCAGAAATTCATCAAAGAACAAGAGCAAATATCCTCATTTGACTTCTTTCAAGACTGGACAGGAAATCATTGTAAGAAAAGGATTATATTTAAAACCAACCAGACACAGCATAATAGGAGCTGATTAAAGCAGTGATGGTAAAATAAATGATAAGAGAATAAAATGGTCAAATTAATAATATTCTTTTCCTTCATACGTAATGAACTGGCTCCATTTGGCCTATTGTCTTTGATGAAGTGGATTAACTCCCAGTAACAAAGGTCTCAAGAGATTGACACTGAAGGAACAAACAGGGATCCTGCTGCATT
Organism: Phoenicopterus ruber ruber; assembly: GCA_009819775.1. Taxonomy (NCBI): domain Eukaryota; kingdom Metazoa; phylum Chordata; class Aves; order Phoenicopteriformes; family Phoenicopteridae; genus Phoenicopterus; species Phoenicopterus ruber. The sequence goes on from CM020234.1 coordinate 10,604,156, forward strand.
TCGGACCCTTTGCAATAAAACTGAACAGGAAATTTCTTTTCCTACCCTTGAGCTTCTCCAGCCTTTGGAGATCTCCCCTGCAAAAGGGGTCTGGAAAACATAAGCAGCTCTCAGTAAAATACACGACCAAATTTTTGATGCTGGTAGTCCTGATGCTAAAATTCCCCAAGAGTTAAATGAAGCTTTCAGAAGAACGTCCTTTCAGTCGAGCCACGCGAGGTAGGCACGTCTCACACAACGGCCCCGTAATCCCACGCAGGCACAACTCCGCACTGACCTCAGCAACATCTGGACAAGTATTTCCACCTACTTATAACTTTTTTCACTTCAGTTAGATCAGTATATATGAAAAAGTGGGGCCCCAAGGCAACATTTCTAAGGTTCTGCTATCACAGATCTGCGCATACGTCCGCATCCGTGCAGAAAAGCCTGCATCTGGAAATGCAAATTGATGTTTCTAGCTACAAACCGGCGACTGCTCACATACATGATTTTATTCTACCCAGCACTCTTTCAAAACAGGCAAAGAAAGAGCATTCGAGCATATTGTTCAGATCCTGATTTTTAGGAGGATGCCTTTACACTTAAATTCTCGATGCAGAGTTCATTAAAGAATAGTTAATACATTATGTGCACACATCCCTCTCGTAATTAAAAATCCAAAGTGAAACGTTAACACTTCACCTGGTGAAATCTATCCTAGGACAGCTTCAAAAAGTCCTTCTAAATACAGTTATTTATAGCAATGCAAAAGACGAGACATTACAAGAAAAACAAACTAAAGAAAGCAGTTAATTAAGTTCATGGTTTAAGCGATCAGCGCTGAAGTATTCGGTCAACCTAAAGCCCTGTCAGTAACAGAGGTGGTATAAAAGGTCTCACAGAGTACTATGGGATGCTCCACTTGAACAGACATGTATCGACACCGAAAAACAGAAACCAAATGACAAAGTTCCCAAATAATAAAATAATGCTTACGCGGCTATGGAGAGTTTGGCTGCAGACATGGGCTGACTTCTGCCACTTCCTTGGCCTTTTGCAGGGCGAGCTTTTGGTTGGTGGCTTCCTCCATCTCCTCCTCGTCCTGGTGCAGAAAATCAAGAGAAATCAGAGCGTGCATCATGTAACGACGGTACCAGAGCTCCCCACGGCACGAGTCGTGTATGACTGTCACCGCCGCGTTGTGAGAACAGTGGAAACTCATTAAAATAAGGCAGAATTTCATAACTCCTTGCAAGGACCCTGGGTAGGGTCTTGGGCCAACAACAGCTGGTCAAGATGAGAAATGCGAGGTTTGATGGAGTGCTCAGTGCATTTTTACCAAGATTACACCTCCCTCGCAAGCTTTCTTACCTCGCTTGGGTCTCCTCTTACCACTCAGCATTCGGGTAGTAGACTATGGCAGGGCAGGAGAGACCTGGCCACAAGTGTGACATTTCTGGGGTGAAGTGAGCCCCGTTTATCTGAGACCTGCGTGTATAAAACCACTCTGAAACCTACATCCTACTGAAACATACAAGACAGACTCCTAAATCCTTCATGACTTCTTGCCAATGTGAATTTTCTGAAACAATAAGTCCAACAAACAACACTGGATTTGCCTGGTCCTGCTCACACCAGTTTTATCCCAGACATTTCCACTTATTTCAGTTGAATCACTGTGGACATACAGGGTGAAAACAGAAAAGAGGAGCTGTATTAAAGCGTAGTCTGTAGGCTCAAGCATCCATCAGAAAGACGGTTATGTTCATCCTTTTTGCATACCCCCCAGATCACGTGGATTTTTAACCTCTATTGGCATTGCAAGTTCCCACAGAGTATAACCGCGATTTATTTCCTCCTACCCGGTGTAAGGACAGAGAAATACTGCTCGAATTCAAACTACAGCCTTAAGCAATGAGATGAGGGCGAAAGGCAAGAAACAGCCTGGTTCATTTTCAGTAGTTGTCTAGGTTAAACTTCCCCTGAACTTTCTAGTCAGTCAATTTAGATAGTAAGATCACAGCAGGAGAAACGCAGACCCTCTGATGGCAACGTCAGCATCACCCAGGTTCAGGGAATAACCACACGTCATGATGAGAGCAGCCACAGCTCTTCTGGCAAACTATGAAGCATCATGGGTCTGCCCCTGCTCTTGCGAAGGTAACGCTGTGAAACAGCCACGCTTAAAAATAACGAGAGCAGACAGCAAGACATCTCGCTTTGAAATGGGAAGTCATATGGATTTATCCCTCCTGAATACCATGCGCATAAACAATTCCTTACTCTGACTTTGGTGGTGTTTGCTTGAACTGAACTACTTTTGAAACCATTTTCCTTTTCTCCTTTAGAACAAAAAAGAAATGATTGAAAATTAATAAAAAAAATTTGCTACCATTAAAGTTTCAAATATTATTTTTTCCTTTCTGAAAATTGCTACCATTAAAGTTTCAAATATTATTTTTCCTTTCTGAATATTAGCAAATCCATAACAAGTAAATTCTTACTGTAATGAAAGAACCACCTGAGACAGGCCATGAAGAAAAGCCCCACTGAACGATCATGCAAAGTCAATATTTCTCAACTGCCGACTTCCAGTAAATTTATCAATGGTTTGGAAGCCTGTTGTAAATCAAGGGTATCTGCAGAATATGAATCTTTTGAGCAATAAGGCCCCCAAATAAGACAACTTCCATTCCACAGGTATCTTTAAGTTGTTTCTTCTCTTGAGGACTCTCTGGCAGCATTAAAATCACAGGACGTTCAAAGGCTCTTGATTTTTCTTTCTGTGCACCTAAAGCCCCAGTTTTTACTCTCTCTTTAAAATTTGTAGCTTCAGCTACACTCTCCCCGGTGCATCAGTAATTCTGCTGGATTCGATACCTCAAAGTAACAGCAGAGAATACCCGTTGTCATTACAAACGCCGCCCTCCCTAACTCGGAGCAAGCACGCTCTTCAGCAGATACTGCTTAATAACATTCTGTAGCTCCTTCCACCCGGAGACTGCAGATGGCTACACAAAGTAATTAATTTTTTCCCTAATACTTACACTGCCAGGTCTCGCTGGGGCACAGGCTCATCTCGCTCTGCTGGAAGCACGCAGGGGTGTGACGGCGCACGACCGAAGCCACCTCTGAGCCACCCCAGCCCAGACCGTCACCGCCATTCTATAGGGGCAAGTGCATATGAAGGCCCTGCCTATAGGACATCTCTCGTCTATGTTTCCTTTCCGTTTTCTAGAGCTCTAAATCTTCCTTTAAACCAGTTTATCACATGGCAAAACCCGCCTTTGGTGCTACCCATAATGACGTGCCTAGTTAAGACTGCCTGTTCTTTATTAAGCTCACGCAATTAAAGCTCTGTCCATTGGGAAGGAGGAGGCGAGGTCTTCGTGGCTGCGAGACTCTCGTTCTGCCGCTCACTTCAGTCCATTATTTCCAGGGATTTCTCAACATTTTAAATACATTTTTATATATTTTGAATGTAACATTCACATTCAATTCTCCTATCCCACATCGCGTGGTTTGATACCGCTTTCTCGGGATTGCTGGCAGCGCACCGCGCTCAGAGAACACGCTTTGTGCGTAGGATATTTAGGAAAATAAAGGGTCACTTGTGGCAGCTTTACAGGCCGGTTTAACGAGGATGAACAACGAATCGCTGCGTGTCCCCGAGACACTGTGGGACGGTCAGCGGAGAGAAGATTTAAAAAGCAAATTTTGGGGACAATTTTAGATTCCACTCTGAATAAGCGAACAGGAAGAAAAACTTGACAATATATGGAAAAAACGAGCAGGTAGGCAACCCAAAGAGGCCCAGGACAGTTCTGAGAAATTGCTAGAAATTAAGTTGGCAGAGTTTAAGTCAGTGGTAAGGGAGAGCGAGCACAGGACGGAGGAGAGAGACCTGGGGTAGGGAGCGGCGGAGGCTGGAGAACAGATTCTTTATATATTCAAAGCAAAAGAAGGTGATTGAATTTTTTTTTTTCCCCAAAATGATCATTCCAAAGTACTGGTGAGCGTTGTAACAGACCTCGGATGATCAAGCTTAAGTTAAATATAGTTACAAGTTCTGACAACCTCTGTTACAGGTCACAAGGCCCATCTGAGGCTACTGAGAAATGGTTCAGAAGCCACGACAGAAGTCGTCCAAATTCGCATCCAGAAGTGGAAGCGTTGGTTGGAACGTTTCAAGACCCGAGGGTAGCTGGAAAGCTTGCTGTCTTGCCGAAACAGATGAGTTGCAAACTGCTTATGGTTTCCCACGTTATATGCAGCACTGATCTCGATTAGTTTTACAGCGTAAATGTCAAGAAAGTCTCCTGAGATCAACCGACTCCTGAGTAACTTAATTATCTCTCCGGGCCATTTTTGGTTTTGCCTGATCATATTTACTTAGCAATAAATCCCTCATTCTCCAGGTATGCTATATAATTGAATTACTTTTATCTTTTTCCTCTTCTTTTGAAAGCCCTAGTGATTTTTTGGGATCATAAATAAAATTAAAGCAAAAAAAGAGTTTCTCAAGAAGCTTTATGATTTGGCAATGCTGCTGAATCCATCAATATTTAATTATATTTTATAAACATCAACAAAGTCAGGTTTCTAACCGTCCCAGTCAGCTGCTGAAATATTCACAAGCAAGCACTAAAAGGATTAAGAAAGAAGAAGGATGAGCCTCATTATCCAAGAATTGTGCTGGGCCTGATCCCCTCTCTCGGCACACGCAAGGGATGCCCGTACATGTCCCGAACAGGCTGGGAGGACGCACGCCTCTGGGCTGGAGATGTCTGTGGCCTTTAGGAAGAACAGAAACAGCTGAGCTGCTGTAAGGGAAAAAACTTCCCAGAAAAAAAAACACCACTGAGAGCCATTAAACACAGCCCTGAGCTGCACTGTAAGAGAGGAGGGATGCAGAACGTGGTCCCGGAGACACAGGAACGTTTATTATCCACCTGAGAGCCACCAGCCTTCTCGTAGGGTCGGCGCTGGATACCAGCTCTCAGCAAACAAGGCTCCAGCCAAGGCTGGAAGCCAAAGCCAGTCACGCAGCTCCACAGCAGGAAAGCAGAGCTGGTGAAGACGAGCTCAGCTGCAACAGAGATGTGGATTTTAACGGGAATGGGTGGCTGCTTGGCCTTCAGCAGCTGGAGCGTGGTAGGAAACTCCTAGAAATCTGTGTGTCCCTGAACTGAAGTTGCATCGTGTACCCATGAACTACTGCACCTTTCTACAACTCTAAAAAGAGAAAACATCCTTGTGCGCTGCTGCAAAAGCACATGGTTAGGGATCCTCTTGCTCTGTAAGGAGTATATAAGCTAGAGCTTGTAAAATACAGCTGCTAAGGGGGATACGGTGCTTCCGTTGCCACCGGCAGGGCTCTGCGGCTTACGGCAATGGCAGCAGCACAGCAACGGGTGTGCGTGTTTTTATCCACTCGGTGAGAACGAGCTAGAAATGCGCAAACAAAACCTAACGCTGCCTCATAAATACAACTGAGTCTGCGACAACGAGAAATCAAAAGTGTGTAATCATACAAACACAAACTGCAGCACTTGCAATCCTTCCCATGCAATGCTGAGCTGTAAGCTCTTCTCCATAGGGAACGCTCCGATATAAATCTGCGCACAGTAAAGTTACATCGGAGTCATTCCCATCTCTTGCCAGGACCCGGCTTTCTGCCAGCGCTGGGGCTGGTGCCTCAGATTTCTCTTGCACCTGGCGAGAGGCAGGAAGATTATAACATCTTCACTGAGTATGCACAATAGCCCCTGCAAGTTGTTTTCCAGGGAGCGGACTGGAGAATGTTAATTCCTTGATTCTCCCGAAACTCAGCAAGGTATGAAACATTAGTGTGAGGCACAAAAGCAGCAATACAACACCTGCGTTTCCCCAGGTCTAAGCTTCAAATCAGCCCAAACCCGTTAATTGCTTCGCCTCTGCTCTTGAAAACAGCAACTGCTACGAATGCCTGTGCACCTCCACGCAGCAGCAGCGCGACGAGCAATGCCCACTGCCCACTGCGATAAAATGAAACTAAAGGACGTGAAATAGTTCACCGAAACAAGCCTGAAATGAAACAAACCTGAACAAGAATAAACCTCCAGGTCCCTCTCTGCAAAGCACGGCACAGACAGGCTCTAGAGGAGCTCTCGGGGTGCCTGGAAGGGTCAGTAACGTGTGCTTTAGACCCAGCAGCTGTGGTCTAAGTTTGAAGACACAGAAATCTCGTACGTACCTTGGTCAGCTCTTGGGCATTTGCCAGATTGTCGACAGCATAGCCAAGAAGACGTTCAGGAGCGTATCTTTTGGGGAGCAGCTAAGGAAAAAACCTTCACACAGCGGATACAGTGAACTGTTGTTCCTTCTCTGCCGCCACTACCCTCCTTTCCCCACTTACAGCCACCGGTACAGTCCGGTTGGCCCCTCGCACCACTGCTTGGTCGTCGTTTCTAGCTCACCCGCTTCTGCTGGGAGCCCTGCAGCGCAGCAGGTTCTGGACACCCGTTTCCCTCTTCCCCACAGTCCCTGGTGAGGATACACGCACGGGCGGAGCAGATGGGCCTTACAATGCTATAGGTGCAACCGGTATGGGACCACGTGGTGGTCGGTCCTAGAGACACAACGGCCCTGGTTTTTCGTTCCAGAAAATCCACAACCTACGCTCCTGCCCATACACGTGCACACCTTCATTTTCGCCTCCTGTTTAAAAGGACAACCGGTAGAGCCTCCTGAAATCGGGCATTTTAAAGCCAACATTTGCATAATATATACATAGAGCTACATAAAGGCATTGGGTACCATGAAAGGGTTAGGCTTAGGTCACTGCTGCATTACATAGTGGTGGGAGGAAACTACCATGACTTATCACACTGAAGCCGATATGACAATTAGCCGCCACAGGCATCATCCTCTATCCTGAACACTGCAGCATCACGCAGAGCACAGCTCCGGGAGAGCCTGCTAGCAGGACACCCGGCCCAAGCTAATGAGCTCTGCCGGGAAACGGTCGTTAGTCCAGGCCAAATTGCATGTAGCCCAGCTAAACAAGCACCAGTGCCCACGCTAGCCTGGGTCTCTCTGCAGAGCACTGCATTCTGTCACTAAGACAGAACATTTCCCTGTAACTATTTATTGTGTTTTATTTCATTTTTCCACTAATGATTTCAGCTATTATACTTGTCCCTTCATATATTTTATTGTTCTTATTCCAGCTATGCGTCTGCAAAACAACCCCAAAACAATTGTAAATCAGAGACCTTTTGCATATGAAAGGAGAGCAAGCAACGCAAGAAGTCTAACTACTCTCCAAGAAAATGCATTTTGCTCTTGCACGTTACCTGGTGACAGGAGAGTCACTCACTCCATAGCTGTGTCAAGCCATGATTGCTCCTCTAAATATGAACGGATGTGAGAATGACATTGATCTCATGAGTATTTACCCTCTGGAGATTCACAAAGGCCTTAACAGCGACGCGCTGCTACTGCGCTTGCATTGCACTGTCCTCACCAGAGCCAACTACGAGTCCGGTGACCAGACGCACGTCCCCATGAGCTGATGGAAACGACTGCAGCAGTTTTAGGGCAACTAATCCAGTGACTTTCTGTTGGGTTAATGCGTCCCGTTTTGGACTGTGAGTTGGAGGCAATGCCCAAAGCAACGCGGCAGCGAAGGCAGGAGCGAGGGACGAGGGCAGCGCGCTGGGCAGCCAGGCAGCCGCTCCAGCGAGGGAGGAGAGTCGAGGCGCGAGCTCCCAGGGTGGTGGCAACCTGCAGCGAGACTTGGGGCAAACCCTGGGCCTCGTACCCCTCCGATTGCTTTCCGTTCCTCAGTTGGATGCCTGGAGGAGGCATCTGAGGTCGCTCTATAAGCAGAGGAGCCAGGAGCGGTGCAAGAAGCGGCGTTCATCGGCTGCAGTCGTCTCTGCCGAGCAGGAGCGCGCCCAGAAACCCTCGTGCTCCAGCAGCCTCCGGCAGCGGGCTGGCTGCGGGCGCTGCCGGCTGCGGAGCGTCGCCCCGCGTTGGCTTGGCATCAGGAGACTTCCCAGGGCAGCCAGCGACCAAAGCTGGCCCAAACAACCAGCTCAAAGCCTCTTGCTTTCCCTCTCCAAGAGCTTTTACCAAACATAATGCAGCCAAGACTTCAGAACCAGACTTCACGTCTCTAATTCCCCTTGAGACGAGCGTCTCCAGAGCCCGAATGCCCATCGAAACCGGAGTTTCTGCTTGCGACAGTGGAAAGCAGGAGCTGTATTATCTCTCAGGATGCATCTGCATCCTGAGTGCCAACCCCGCGGGGATGGGAGGCAGAGCCCTAGGGCTTCTCCAGGCAAAGGCCAGGCATCCCTCAGGTTTTCTCCGTGTCACGTAAACACGGGATTGGGGGGTTTTATCATGTGAAGACGATTCCCCTGGGACAGACAGAGTTTGAAACGTGATGCCCATCAATTGCTCCTTCCTCCGTTCCAGCCGGACAGCGAGGAGCGCGGGGTGGGAGCACCTCAATCCCGGTGAGCCCAGCGGTGTGGAGAACACGACAAAAGGGGCAGGTGACGCTGCCATGACCACCCCTCCCTCCCTCGCGGACGTCAGAGCTCAGTCAGCGGGCTCGGTGCCAAAGACACCGATTTCCCCACTTCCTTTTAACCAAGGGTTGGCAAGAGGGGGCTGTCGCTTGCGGGCTGGGGGGGACAGGCAGGGAGGCTGGGGGGGGGCAGAGATGGGGGGGGATAGGCAGGGAGGCTGGGGGGGAGGACAAGCAGGGAGGCTGGGGGGGGCAGAGACAAGGGGGGGACAGGCATGGAGGCTGGGGAGGGCAGAGACAGGGAGGCTGGGGGGGTGCAGAGACAGGGAGGCTGGGGGGGGCAGAGAGAGGGAGGCTGGGGAGGGGGGCAGAGGTGGGGGAGCAGGCATGGATCTGGCTGGGGCGGAGACAGGCAGAGGAGGCCGGGGGGGGGCAGAGACAGAGAGGCTGGGGGGGCAGAGATTGGGGGGACAGGCAGGGAGGCTGGGGGGGGGGCAGAGGCAGGGGGACAGGCTGGAGGCTGGGGGGGGGACAGGCAGGGGAGGCGGGGCACCGCTGCCCGCGGCACTGCCAGGTACCGGCCGGTGCCGGCTGTTTGGGTTTCTCCTCTGGGGTGCTTCCAACACGTTGGAAACGCTTCCAAGGCTCCTGCTCTGGAATAGATGTCTCGGGTAGATAAAACCATCCTCCTACCCCTGTGCCTCCTACACCACACTGCTGAAAATGTCTCGTGTAACATAATCAACCACTGGAAATATAATTAATTTTTTTTTTAACAGCTCAGCTGTTTTGATCCATCTCCAACAGGCACAATCTTGCAGACTTGGGTGCTTCTTGCCCCCAAAAAGGTCCCTCAGCCCTTTCTGCAGAGCTCGGGATTCCCCAATCTCACCCAGACTCCAGCCTCTGGGACGGCTGTACAAACCCTGGACAGACCCGGTGGCCGCGCCGGGCAGCCGAGCCAGCGGCTGTGCCGAGGACGGCTCTCCCTCCCGCCCGGCAGCCAGGGCGCGGGGGAAGGGCAGCACGCTCCAGGCATTCGCTGCTTTTCATTTCAGGCTCCTCTGCAGTTTTTCATGGTTTTTTTTTTTTCCTTTTTTTTTTTTCCCCTCAACAGATGCATTCAATTTATATCAATTAACTGGATAACAATGAATACAGGCATGGGTGTATTCCTAGAAAATGGGCTAAATCCTGCTGTTACGCTAATCATGCTACTTTCATTAAAGCATTCAGAACGCGGAGGTCTGGCTCCACACAGACTCTCTGGAACTGGGAGCGTAACGTGAGAGACTTCCGACTTACGAAACAAAGGTTTCTGGATCTTTTCCTTGCAATAGTCCCTCAAAAAAGTAAACAGATTCAAAGAAACAACTGAGCTGCAGTGAGCAGCAGGGGAAGCCAGCACCCGCTGCCTTTCTTCCGCATGAAAAAGAACAATTGCAATGCCCCAAGCAGCTCCAGGAGAAGGAAGGAGTCCCTCGTGTTCACAAAGAGCAGGTGTCCGCAAGCTGACCCAAAATCGCCACTGCCAATTCTCTAACCAGATTTGACCCAGTCTGGCCCAAACTCTTAAAAATGGACTCACCAAATGCCAACGTTCAAAAACTGAAAATAAAACCCCTCCCAGCAGAGGAACCGAAGTGCCGTTTGGTGATCAGCGTCCAGAGGGCTTAGACTGATTGCAACGGCAGTGATATAAGAAAATAAAAGTCCCACTTAAGAAATTCAGTCGCAGTGAACGTCTGTGTGGGAGGGCTGGTGGCAAAGCCACACTTGACAAATGAAAAATCCATTGCACAAAAAAAAGTACATTTTTAAAGCTTTTTGAGGAGTTGTGTAAGGCAGAGGGGGGAGATGTTTGTGAGTCCCAAGTTAGAGCAGAAAAGACAGTTTGCGTTAATCGCATCTATAATTCAGCTCATCAACAACTTGGACGGTCTCTCCAGGGTGTCCTCGCGGTGCCGGCTGGGCCGCGGGGCTCTCCCTGCGAAGGTGAGCCCAAGGCTCAGACACGCACCTCGCCCCGCACGCCGCCGGTCCTCAGCATCGCCGCGGCACTGCCGCATCATCGTTGGCATTAACGACTATTTCACCTCCCGCAAAAACGCAGGGACTGCTCTTTTCTGGCAAACGAAACTTTGTTTTCAGACGTTCCTGGTTATGTTTTGACAGTTAATGATAACTTGAGTCCCTGGTAAGTCACACAGCTCAGCTCTCCCTCAGAGATAAATGACTGCCTGCTGCTTGCTCTCAGCATCCAAACCGTAGCTAGCGAAAAGCAGGGGTAGCAACCGGACCTTACTGAACACTGGGTGAAGCATCAGCGCAGGCATTAGCGGGCTTACGCTGCAATTCCCGGGTAAACAGACAAGGAAAGGATTTAAACCCCTGCGCCTCCACCACACTCGCCAGCCTCAGCTCTCCCCTCCTGCCTGCGGCGCTTAAAGCACACAGGTCTGCGTGCGATGCCGAAAGGCTCCTACGAGCTCTCTGGGAAAGCAGCTGATGCTCTCAGAGCAAGGTCTACAGAGACAACGTGGGCCAGGCTTCTAATTCTCCAACAGGGATGTAAATCTCCATAGAAATTCATGGATTTGCTTCAGGTTTATAACTCTGATCACTGAAGCTGGTGAAAGAAGTCCTCTGGGACATCGTGAAAGGGTTTCCGAGTGGTGTTACTCTTTCTCAGCCAGCTCTCCCCTCTCTCTGTACTTCGTGCTCACAAAAAACTCACCTGCAGCACGCTCATCCCCATCCGCAGGACTCGCGGAGAACCGAAGACTCGCACCTGACACATCCTCCTCGCTGGACGCGCCGAGGGCCCGGGGAGCGCTCCGGCTGCGCTAAGGGTGTGCAACCGGCATGCGACTGCGGCACAGGGCACGAGGGAGGCACTGAGGAGGGTCCCAGCCAGGAAAGCCACCCCCGGATCTCCTCGGCAGCGGGACGGAAGGGAAAGCAAGACAGCTGCTCTCTGCCAGGATGGCATCTGGGGAGAGCGTGGGTCAGGTTTCGACTCACCACTTGCAAGCAGAGGCAAATACCAAACTCATGGCAGTGGCAACAGTGGATCCAGGTCCTTGTTCCCTCCTCTTGAGCATCCCCTGCTCTTTTCCTTTAATGAAAACTAAAGGACAAGGGAGAAGCCCCCTCTGAATTAAAGGTGCAAGAAAGGAATTTATATCCTGTTCCTCAAAAATGCTGGGATCTTAGCTGCTCTAATGGTTAAAAGTCTCTCTCTCAGCTCTGCTGTCAAGCCTGATTATAGCTTAATCTCATTTCAAATGCCAAGCCGAAGGATTTAGAGATCTCCCTCCCTCCCAGCTCTCTGTTGACCCAGATTTCCAAAGCCCGGTGTTTCTGGAAGGGGGCATGTTGCCCACCACGCGGCGGATGTCTGGGCCTCGCTGCCGAGCCAGCCCAGGCATCGCGGCGGCTCTGGCTCCGACATCGCACGTTAACGGGACAAATCCCGCAGAGCCACACTTGTGAGACAAGCACGGCTCGCACGCTCTCTGCTCCGCTGCTCCCTGTCCTCGGCTCCTCGTGCTAAGGGGGAGATTTCGGGCAAAGCAAAGGGCCGGACCCTGCCGTGCAGTCCACGGCACTGACATCTCGTTTCTTGGCATCTTGACCGCCAGCTGAGGGTCTATGTCTGTACAACTCTACGCTTCAATACAAGTACTGCCCCCCACGCACCCTTCCCTTTCTCCTAGGTACGCAGCCAATGCTGCCAGCCCAAACAGGGCTCCTAGGAAAAGACAAATGGTGCGACTGTAACTAGCACGAAGGTTCGCACTGCTGGGAAACCTCCAGAGAGCTCTCAGCAGAGCGCAATGCTCAGCGTTATTATCCTTATTTACAGAACAAACCAACCAGCCAGGCTGCCTCATACATGCAACAGTTTTTAAGTTTCCATTTTAAAGATGCTCTGTTTGATTCCAGCTTGTCGCTGCAGCCAGCAAACATCTCGCACCAACGATTTTGTACCTAGTTAACATGAGCAATGCTGTGCAACATCAGCCCATCAGCGGCCTCCACCACGAAGCAGGGACAGAGCCACACAACTGCTCTGCGCTGCTGGCTCTCCTCATCACACCCAGCCATTACAGCAGAGAATCTTTTTGCTCATTTCAGTATAAAACGCAGCCTCCCTTTCCAAATCCCATCTCCATGGGACTGCTGCGTTCCTGCCTCCTTAGACCTCTTTGGGGACGTAACACACATCAGAGCGCTGCTGGTTCCCCAGCAGACACCCTGGGACATTCTGGGGGGACGTAAGCTCCCGGTTTTCTGTTGCCCTCAAGAGATTTTCATGACGAAGCAGAACAAAACATCTTCAGAGACTTCACGTGTCAGGTCTTGGAACATGACTGAATACTCCCAGAGCCCGAAACACAAGATCTGGGCTTAAGTTTTAAGCATTATGTGGAGACGAGACAATTTCAAGCATTTGGAACAGCACAGCTGCTTAAGCTGCCATGTAGACAATGGCACCAAGAGACCAGAGCCTGATCTACGCCCCAAAACAATTTCAATTCTTCCTTCCCCTGACTTAGTGCAAACAATCTGTGAAGATAATCAAGGTACAGAGGTCCTGCTCTGACTTAACTGCAATTATTTTTCCCACAACATAAATTAACTCCTCATAGGACATTCTTAAGGTAAAACATGAAAATTAAAATGAATGAAGACTATGCTCACATTGCCATCAGAAAAGTGACACCAACGCGGACAACTTACCTACACCTCTTACCCCGGGTGCTGCAAGGAGCAAAGTTAGAGCAATTATTTGGTTTTAAAAAGTGTAAGTGAGGGTGTGTGAGAATTTAAACAAAACTAGTATTTCTAGCACCCCAGGAAGGGGTGCGTGGCACACTGTGCCCCCCAACATGAGGCGATGTGTAAGGATACAGTTACCAAACAACGTCAGGACGATGAAGTAAATGGAGGAACATCCCCGAGCGACGCCACCCTGCGACTCTATCCCATGGTACATCACCCGCGTTCCAGTCTTCTCCCGTCAGGATCTGCACAGCGAAATTCGAGAGAGCAGAAGAAAGGGTGACTCGAAGGACAGACCACGTGGGTAGGCCTGGGGGAGCCAGGCAGCTCGACGCAACCCAGGACCGGTCTCTGGGGGAAAATGGATGAGCACGTTAGTGTGGCAGATGGCAGCGGTGGACATCAACCCCCAGCCCTGGATGGTCTCAGCCCAGGCTGGGTGCAGCTTTCTCCTCTGGCATGGGCTGAGGAGGAGTGAGGACGCTGGTGGGGGAGGACCGTTGCCCCCTTCCTGCCCCCTCTTGCTTACGTGCCTGCTGCCCGCCTCTGACCGTGGGCTCTCACGCAGGCAGAGGCAGTAAAAGCCACGTTCCAACACTCCACTCCCAGCAAAATTCCTCCCCCCTCTCCATTTTTAAGTCGCACCAGGTTTCAACAGCTCCGTGCCTGGCATTTCCCAGAGACCTAAGAAAACTTGGAGCTCTGAGCCCAGCGCCCCGAGCGGGACCTCTGCCAGTGTCACCCCACTTCGTTCACTTCGCGCAGGAAGGGTTTGCTCAGCCGCCCCCCAGCCCGCACACACTGTACGCACCGAGCGACTGCGTAACAGGAGGAGAAGCCCTTGCACCCCCCTTCCACTGCTCCTTTGCTCCTCTGCGCTGCAGACGGCTTTGCTGCAGCCGGCGCACGCGTGAACATGGCTCCAAACGCCAGGCGCTGGGCAGCACAACCACCACAAGCTTTGCCAGGGGGCTGCACCACAACGGGTTCTTCCAGGGGTTTTGGGCTTGCCAAAGCCACAAGGACCCTCAGCCACCCAAAGCACAAAATAAACCCTAAGCAGAAGCAATAACCAAATGCGTATGAGTGAGGACAGAGGAGGGCAGCTTGAAGGGGACTCTGTTCCTCCTGTGTCCTTGGAGAGAGGGAAGCACAGCCGCAGCCCGGCTCTGCAGAGCTGTCCTGGCTGCAGGCTCCGGATACTGACCTGCGGCTAATTAGCAAACACATGAATAATAGAAAAACTAATCGCAAAAAGTGAAAACACCTAAGACTCAAATAAGCTTTGTCATGCTAGATGCTAATTTTGCACCAGTTTGAATTGCCTGCCATTCCCGTTCCTCGCCAATGACTGTAACACGGCAACATTTTGGGTGCATCAGCACTTCATCTGCCTGCCGTGGCAGAGTCGAACGGTAGTTACTTCTAGTACATTAAAACATGCCCACTGGGATGTGAAGCTCAAATTCCTAAATAGGAAGTCGCCTTTGTGTTTAGTGGAAGAAAAAAACCAAAAAAAGCCCAAAGCATGATGCGTGTTGTAGTAATCAAGTCCCATGTGCATACAGTACGCTCGAAACGATTGCAAATGCCAAACTAGTCATCAGCTGCTGATAGAGAGAAAACTTCTCGCTGCAGGGTTGGTGCTGATGACAGCAATAGGCTGAGAGCAAGTATAGACAGAAGGACATACAGTGCATTCGCAAAGTTGTTTCCTAAATGCAGAATCTGGTCTCAAATAATTTGGAAACCAGAATTCCGAGCCCAAGCCTAACCCACACCATTGGCGTTACTCTGGATTTACACCAGAGAATATGAACCAGGGCACTGAGCTTTCAACTCTGGCGCTCAGTCATGCAAAACACTGTTCACAAACTTGGATTCACATCATTTCCATGAATTCACAACTGTTCCTGCTCTCTGGGAATAACCATAAAGTGATTTCTGTTCACAGAAACATTTGTGGAAAGGGAAACCAGTGGGAACGTTTCTATGCCCTGCAGAAGACCAGGAGTCGCAGGTATCACAAATTCCAGGCTGCACATAAACAAGTCCAGCAGGTTGGGGTCTGGGTTCAAAAATCCAACTGGATTATTTTGGAAGTGGAACAAAAACTTAAAGGGAAAAAAAAAAGTTTTATAGAACTTTTGCAGAGAGATAAACAGTCTAAACTAACCAGCCTGCCTGGGCAGAGCCGAGGACGCTCTCTGAGGCAAGAGGACAGACGCTTTGACCTGGTGTCCTTCCCACGGATTGCGTGTCACCCATCAGCTGGAGGAACTCCTTAAGCAATGAGGCAGCAGCCCTCAGGGAGCAGAGCACACGCAGTAAATAAAAGTCTTGCTGCTCTACAAAGCCTCTGTTTCTGGATGCTACATGAGAACTTCTTGCTACAGGAGCGAAAAGGACAGCATGGCAGAGGGAGAGGTGCAAGCACCGAGGACTTGGGAGTAATGTGAAGCCCAAACATTTTGGTTTTCCCTGGGCCCAAAAACTGCTTTTGGCTGCCCCAAATGAACATTTTGCCCAGCACGTCTCAGCATTTGATACTTCGGCTTGGCTGAGGAGCCATCAGGTGATGGAATAAAAACAGCTGCCAAGAGCTGTTGTGAAACCTTAATGGACCAAGGAGCACGTGAACGGCGGGAGACGCTCGGCTGCGGAGGAACAGCACCGCGCCATTTCAAAGGGCTGTCCTGAAAGCGAGACGCTTCCCTGAAGAAGGGCCTGAGTCAATGCAAAGCGACGTCAGCTCGGTGCCGTATCTCGCCGGCCGCTCAGCGAGGGCAGCCAGGCGCTCGCACAGCAAACCGAAGGCAGCTCTGCTGCCCGAGCCTCGGCTGGGCGCCCCTCACCGCGACTCCTCGCCTCCTCCAGCGGCCACCGGTGCTCTGCTGCTCAGCGGCGGGTAAGTATTTACGTGGCAGGTCTCGGGGAGCAGAGCATGTGTGGTTAACACAGGTCTGTCTGCTTTATAGAGTCTCTGCACTTATGGGTGTTGTACACGCCTCCAGCTCAGCGATTGCTGGAACAGGGAGAGGCAACTAGTTATTTTTCATGTGTGTATAGACATATATGAATATATATATGTAGTTTGTGGTTGTATTTTGTATACACACAGCTTGGCACTCGGCTCACAAAGACTTTCTTGGGAGCCAGGAGCTGGAGAAAAACTCATGATGCTCTTTCCAAGAGAACCTGGGGGGAGCGGGGCTCAGTTGCACCCAACGCTGAGCTCAGCCAGCTGCCAGGCGGACAAAACATGTCCTGGGAGTCGCGCGACAGAGGACCGTGACCCAGCCAGGTCTACTGAAATAAAATGGGCTAAGGCAGGCTGCAGAAGACGTTGTTTGAGACTGCTTCTTAAACAAAGCATCTCCGAAGGGGTTAGGGACGGACAGGGTGTATCTGGCTTTATTATACTTGTTCAACACATGGAATGCGTTCACTGAATGACGCTACTCTGCTCATCAGAGCAGCAACCAAACAAGCCTGCTGGCTTGCCCGAGTTCATGGAAGACGAGGTTAGAAGAGAACCCAAAGCCCGTATTGTGGAAACGGTGACACGGTATTTGCAGTTCAGGGGAGGAGCGGGGATGGGCTGGGAGCAGAGGTTATCGAAGGCCTCTGCGAGGCTGCACGGAGTAAATTCAGTGCTGGTGGGTTTTGCTGGTTTTAATTCATAGCTCTGACGTTTTAGACAAATGTCATAAAATGAACAGTGCTTTCCTTCATCCCACAGCCACTACGTTACAGGGGTATTTATCTCAGGAACAGAAAGGAAATATTTCAGCTAAGTATTCCCAAGAGACAGTTATAGTCCCACAGCAAAATAACATCAAAATTTCCAGATGCTCATATCCAGAGCCTGACTCAGGTTCAGTTCCGGCTCTGTGGCAATACCTTTACGTTTCTTTAAGCCCTTTCTTTGATGAGCACTGAAATACTTTGCAAATATTAATCTCCCATGATTTGCAATATCCTGCGAGGTAAGTACTACCGAACCTGCTTCACATCTGGAGAGAAGCAATGCCCATATGAAGCTGCTTACGCAGAGGTCACAGGACACATTTCTTTTAGACTCTTTTTTTCTGTTTTAATCCAAAATTTTCATCAATCCTTTTTTTTTCCCCTCCCTCCTTTTTGGGACATGACACTGAAATACATAAGCCAAGCCCTGCTGAGATCTGTGCAAGTTCGGATCCGGGGCCAAGTCTCAGCTCGAGCCCACGTGAACCATTGTGCAGGACAACGCCATGGAGGGAGGGCAGTCCTTCCACGGACCTGGGAGCGTTACCTGCACACGCCGCAGGCCGCAGCATCCTCAGCTCTCTGCTGAAATACCCAAAATAACTGCTTTTAAAAAGGCATGCGGAGAACAGCTGCAAAATTAGGCTCTTAAATCTGAGCACTGCCAGAACTGCGACCTCTTCCTGCCATCACACGAGCTCGCCCAAGGCTGATGCCTCTTTCTGAGCTCCCCCATTGACTGTAATTCTTATCCAGCATTATCTTATCTTGAGCTATTACTGTGCAAAACGCTACGCTATGTCCCTACTGCCTGGAGCCAGCTCAGGCCTCTCTCCTCGTTGAATTACGGCAAGCAGAGGCGAGAGCGGAACAGGCCAGCCACGCGCCCGCTGTCCGGGCTCTCGCACGGGACCATCTATGCAGCGGGGCACACGCAAGCGCTGCCACTGCAGCATGCAGCCCCGGGCAGGGCCCTCAGACGAGGAGAGCCTGGGCACGCACGGACTTTAAGCTTGGCCCAGAAATGTCTATTTTATCGATATTTTTTTCCTAGCAAAAAATCCTTTGTTCTAATTTTCCTTAATTCCGTAACACTGATTTTTAACGATGCATTGACTGGTCAGTGTGGCAAAATACACGAGAAGGAAGGACTTCCCCTTTCCTAAATTCCACGGATTTTGGGGGACCTCTTTGCCCCTCATAAGCAGGACGAGATGCCCAGGAATTTATTTTCTAATCCTCACCCAGGACAAGGTATGGCTTTACCTGGAATACTGTGAGGATGGCGGCAGGGAAGGTATCGAAATTCGTGGTTGGTGTTTCATCTTGGAAATTGAATCTAGAGAGAAGGAAGAAATAAAAACAAGAGCAGTAAGGGACAAACAGCTCTCACGCAGTCTCATAATACCCTGTAACCCGAGTCAGAGCAGCATTTGTTCCACCTGGCAATAACACCCCAGGCAACCGCAGCGCGGAACACGGCATCTCTGAGAAGATGCTAAACAGAACTATTAGCAGAAGCTCAATTTTATTCCTGGAAAAAAACCTGATGCTTTGAAATTCATTTTCACCTACAATTAAAATGAACAATCAAAATCTCAAATGATTTTGCAGAACAAACCATTCCAAGAAGTTTTTGTCCTCAAGTGTAAAAGTCAAAATTGAAATTGCCCTCCTAGTACATAATTTCATTTTAATATTTTAAAGATAAAATAGTGATTGATTGGGGAAAAAAAGCCCCACATTATTTCATTTCAAAATTTATGCTGGAGTTTAAATGGTAATATTGTGATATTTCTTGCTGCAAAATTCATCACAACTGGCATTTCTAACGAGAAAAATCAGATGCAACAAAACTACGTTTTCCAGCAGAAAAACATTCCAGGTGAACAAATATTCTGTCGCCCTGGCTGTCAGGGAAAGAATTTGCCTTTCCCCGAACAGTAGCAAAAGCGCTGCCTCGCCCAGCCCTGTTTCAGAGGTCGGGGTGTACGTGGGGACCGTGGAATGACACAGCAGCTTTGAATCAGGGTGACTAGAAAGGATTCCGCTCCAGTAAAACACCAGAGCGGGAACTATTGTCCTATAAAGCAGAGCCGCTGCTCAGCGGCCCAGAAAGACGGACACCTGCACCACGATGCGAGTCTCCCAAGCCCTGCCGCCCCTCTCTCCCCCGGGTGATTGCTTTCAGAGTACCCCTGAAAGGACAACGATTCATGGGACTTACTGTCCTCCAAAGAGCTGCATCCCCAGCAAAGCGAACACCACGATGAACAGGAACAGCAGGAAGAGCAAACTGATGATGGACTTCATGGAGTTCAGCAAGGAGACCACCAGATTCCTCAGGGAATTCCAGTACCTGCGTTGGAGATCAGAGCAGCCAAGCGATAACATAAGTGGGAGAAGAGCCTTCGGTGAGAAACTAATACGATCTGTTTTCTTATTATAAAATAGGAATAGGATGGCAAGGAACATCAGCACCTTTAACCTCCCCTCTATGACTGGAAAATACAGCTCACTGAGCGGCCACATCTCTTGGAGCATCGCAAGGGCAGAGATGGTCACCTTGGTGCACGTGTACCCATGCAGAGCAGTCGTCTGCAGCGAAAGCGTTCGGTTTAGTTTCTCAGTAACCCCTTTCCTGGTATAGATTTCGACCTTTCTGCATCTTCTCATCCAGCACGGCAGTCAGCAGGGGTCTTAAAAACGAGGATGTATCGATATCGTCAAGGTGAGACTGAACGTGGGGACAGTGAGCCCCTCCCTTCGTACGACACGAATCGGGGATAAACAGCTCATCTCCACCAGCACGGCTTTGCGGTGTGTCCTTCCGACTTGTCGCATGCCCGTATCCACAAGTGGACTTAAACTCCCACATGTTTAAACATTTCTGTAGACATTTAACACACACATTCACGCACAGCGATGCCTTCAGCGTGGGGCAATTCAGCCACACAGTTTAAGCATCCAGGACCGAGCAATCGCCTCGGAGGATGAAAACAAATTCGGGACATTAACTCCAACACGGCAAGAGGGAATGGCTCAGCCCAAATCCTGACTGACACATCCAAGTCGCATCTGGCCAGATGCTGAAGTTAGTTCGTTTTTATCTTCCCCGTCCCCCGAGACGGCTCCTGGCACACTCGCAGGCAGGCACGTCGAGTGCCGGCGCGCTGGGGAGGGTGCTCAGAAACAGGTCTCTCTCCTGGCTTTATTGCCCTGCTGAGAACAGGCAGGAGCATTTATATTAGGAAAACTAATGAATCAGAAAATGCAGAAAGAGCTATTAAGCAGAGGAGCTCTCTGACAATCTCCTTTTGGACAGACAGGCATGCGGAACAACGGGGCTGGAGCAGGCAGTAGGAAACGAGTGATTTAGAGCCATTTCACATGTCCTCTGTTAAAAGATTGAGTCTGAGACCATGGGGAGAAATTTTTCTCTCTTTTTTTTCCAGTGACTCCTCTCGTTTCCACCGCCCGGCAGTGGGAGCTGCCATCCAGAGGTGACTCTGCAGCAGCATGTTCCACCACCCTGCCCTCTGCGTCCTCCGGCGGCAGTTCTGGGGACAGACCCACGCACGGAGCTCCTCCCTGCACTGCCGCTGTGGGTATCCAGCAGAAGGAGCCCCACGGATTTGTCCGATCTGATGATGGGGAGATGTCCTGGTTTCGGCTGGGATAGAGTTAATTTTCTTCCTAGTCGGTGGGATAGTGCTGTGGTTTGGATTTAGGATGGCAATAAGGTTGACAACACACTGCTGTTTCAGCTGTTGCTAAGCCGTGCTTATATTAAGCCAAGGACTTTCAGCCTCCCGTGCTCTGCCAGCCAGGAGGGGCACAAGGAGCTGGGGGGCACAGCCGGGAGAGCTGCCCCAGCCCGGCCAAGGGGACATTCCATACCATGGGGCGTCAGGCTCAGGACAGAAACTGGGGGGAGGTGGCCGGGAGGGATCGCTGCTCGGGGACAGGCTGGGCATTGGTCAGCGCGTGCTGAGCAACTGCATTGTGCATCCCTTGCTTTGTATATTCCTTTACCATTATTATTATTATTCTCTCTTCCTTTGCTGCCCTATTAAACTGTCTTTATCTCAACCCACAAGGGTTTTTTTCGATTCTCTCCCCATCCCACTGGAGGGGGGGGGCTTGAGCGAGCAGCTGCATTGTACTTAGCTGCTGACTGGGGTAAACCATGACAGGAGAGAAGCTCAGAGCTTGAGTCAGAAGAGCAGAAATGCCATCCTTTCTCTTCTCTTCGTCTTCATTTTCCTCCTCTTCCTCCCCCCAGGTGTAGCTGGGAGGACTGAACCACTCCACATCTCTGTCCTGAGGATGATACAGGCACATCCATCCCAGGAGAAGCAGGATCTTGCACTCCCATTGCACCCATTCCAAGAAAAGTTATGTCCATAATACAGCAACAGAGGTTTCAGGGGAAACTTTGGTCCCTCGGGAGAATATCTTCAGTTGAAAAAGTTACAACCAAACCTACTCAGGGTGAGCCCCTAAGCAAAAGGGGCTGAGCCGCTCTCCTTGGAGGAGGAGGAAGGGTTTGCTGATCACACAGCTCTCCCCTGCTTGACACAACGGCTTCAGGCAAAATCTGCCACAAGCAAGGGGTTCGCACCTCACAGTTACTACAACTGGACACAAAATACATGTGGAGGCTCGTCTGGAATAGCTCAGCACTAAACCCTGCCCGAGTACAGAGTGTCAGGACATAATGAGGGGTTGCATTTCTACAGGTGCCAGTCCCCATTCAGTTCTGTCCTGACAAAGAGGAAAACATGCGAAGCTGTTTTCTCCTTGCCCTCCTCGCTGAATTTTAGCCCCTCTCAGGCTGCGTCCCCTCGTAGTGCATCCTGCTGCCAGCTCTCAGGCCAGCTGTAATTTAACTTTTTAACTATTGCAAAGCTCTGTCTGATTTGGGACATATGCATTGAAAGGTCTAGTACCACCAATGATTCAAAGCAGGTGGACTGCAACTGGCTTCTGTTAAACACAGAGGCAGAAAAAAACCCAGGGCAGGGAGCTTCAGAGAAAAAAACGCTATGAAAGAGGTGGAAAAGGGAAAAAAAGAAAACTATTGAGGGTGAGGATGTTTTCACAGCGAAGACTGTAATGAGAGCGGGTGGGTAGCGATCTCTGCCTGGTGCCATCGCTTTGGTTGCCCTCCCCGAGTTATGCTAGGGCTGAGCTGAGCAGCTCGGGCACGGGGACAACGTGGCCCAGCACAGCTGAGATCCCCCCGGGCGAGCTGGGGGGGACCTGGCTTCTGGGAACGCAATGGGAGCATTTCTGTCACGTCAGGTGGAAAATCCCTGTAATTGGGTCGAGGGAACTTCAGCATCAGTGGGGCGAGAGTTTTACCCGCCGTCCTGAGAAGGGGGAGAGCCCTCGGCTTGCTCCACGATACGCTTTGTTAAGGTAAATCTCAGGCTTCATCCCTTTGTTACGTTGGCTAAAATCCTGAATAGGCAAAACTCACAAAAAGATCATTTTAACGTGCAAAAATTTCCAAAATCTTGGAAAAGTACAACATGCAATCAGATTAGCCAAATCTCAGTAGCTCTGGATAAAATTAACTGCTGACGATTAATTGCTATGAATTTGCTACAAAACCTGGAGTTTTCCATAAATAAGATCAGCACAAAGGTAGACTGTAGGGACATTTCTGGGGCGGGCGCCCACCTATTTTGAGGGACATTTACAGAACTTAATGTTTCCACCCCCGTTGTCCCAGAGCACAGCAAACGGCCCAGGATCACACACGAATCTTGGGTCTGCGTAACGATTAGCAGATGCAAACCAGCAAACCCTACAGAGCTAACGAAATCCGTGTGCTTGAATATCCGCACAAGTACCTGGTTACTTCAAACGACTCTTTTGCTCAAATGTGAAACCTGTGCTTTATCTATTTGAGGTCGTTGGGGGTTTTTTTTGGAAGGAGGTGCTATTCCTCCTTCTGTTACTTCAAGCTAAGGACAAGGAAGAGAGTGATGGAAAGGGGGGAGATCTGAGGAGGTAAGGGTGTAAAAAAAAAAAAAAAAGGTGGAAAACAACAGCAGGAGCACCTAAATATGTCATCAATTTCCACACCACGATTTTGAAACCCTGCAGAAATCGCTCTAGATGGATTTATAACGTGCACAGTAGCTGTGTGCTAATGCCAGCAAACATTAACACAATGTGTGAGCACAAAAACAACTGAAAAGACGTGGCAACCCAACCCTAGTGAATATTCAACTTCACAGGCTCCGGACTGAAAACCTCAGACACTCCCAGACCAGACACAGCACAGGCAGCAGCAACGCTTCATCTTTGTGTCAACGCAGTGATTCAGGCACCAGGATTTAGTATCCAGCAATAACCAGGGTAGCTCAGTTTTCCAGTTCCTAAATACTTCAGGAACTACCACCAGATGAGCAGCAGATAAGGACAGTGGGCAGCTGACGGGGCTTAGAAAGTAAATAAGAAACTTTTTTCTCTTACCACAAGAAACAGGGGATCACCTCACAAGATTTTTGTTAAAAACAAAGCAAAGCAGGACGCTCTCATGCAGCCCATCGCTACGCTGCGGAGCCCTCTGCCCAAGGGTAGACAAACCTGTACACGAGGCTGGGGAACGGGCTGTTAAAAGTCCTCGTGGATGCAAATACAGGCTCAGGAGCTCCCTAAACTTTCAACTGCCAGAAGCCCCAGTTGCCCAGCCAAGGAATGGGCAATTCTGCGTCTGCAGTCTTCTTCTGCTCCTGCCGCCCCTTAGGGCCGGTGCAGACGTAGGATGTTAGGATAGACAAGACCTTTGTGCCAGCTCGTACAGGGCTTTTTGGTGGTTTAATGGGGTTTTTTTTTTATGATTTACAAGTGTGGAAAGCACTACTACTTGCTGCAGGGCTGGCGATACAGATTTCATATGGTGCTAGAAGCTTAATGTGAGCAGAAAGGGAGTTGGACTTACTTTGTTACTTTGAAGATCCTCAGCAGTCGGAGCGCTCTCAGCACGCTGATGCCAAATGACGTACCCGGTTTCACCGCAGCCCAGATAACTTCAAATATACTTCCCACAATGACCTGCAAGAAGAGTCCATTTTACATAAGGCAAAAATTCTGCTTAGTTCTTTGTGGTGCTTCTAGAGAGGCTGAGGACAGAACAAGAATCAGAGCTTGGGCTGTGATGGTTTTCTTATGAAGGCTTCAGCCAAGTCATGAATTAGCCAACAGCACTAAAACACCTTGTTCCAACTTTCTGTGCTCCAGTCTAAAAAAGAGCAATACCTAGAAGCGGGACAGACGGACAGACACATAGGAGATCACAGGTAAGAACTTGTTGCTTTCTTCTCTAGCAAGCAAACTACCTTAAAATAACCTTTTTTGAAGGACATCGTACTTTCTTCCCACCCTGTGCAGTCGGTCTGTACAGCCGGCAAAGATGCAGGGGGACACGGCCCCGTCCTCCCCTTCCCATCAGAAGCACCGAAAGTCTTCACCCACAGCACTGCACACCAGCGAAGTCTTAGCTCTGGGCGAGGTCTACCAGAAACTTCTGGCACAACTGAGAGTCTTTAGGAGAGCGATTAAGGTAATAGCCATTATTAAGAGATGCTGCAAAGCACATCCCGTCGTCTGCCAGGCCCTCAGCCTCAGGTTATTGAAACAATTGTCCCCATTCAAGGTGGCTTTTTAAGTTTTGTTTTGTCTGTTTGTTTGTTTTAAGGTTGGCAGAGAATTAACCTCAAGTGACAAAGAAATCTTCTCTGAAATCCTTTATTACAAAAAGGACAAAATAGTAATGGGTTAAGCACAATTGGAAAGGGCAATTATGTCCACGCAGGTTTCTGCACAGGTAATAAGAGAAGACAGGCATTTTGCTGCCAATTGCTGTTATTACTGGCATTAACCTAGCGTGTCAGAGCTCCCGTGGACCACGGCCCCCAGTTGCGTGAAGCACACCATAAACACGTTATCACCAGACCCCAGCGAGCACTGGTTTGTGCTGCGAGAGGGAGCGTTAGTGGGAAGTCAGGGGGGGCAGAGCTGTGTCTGGGTACCTGAGCAGCGCTGGGAGACTCAGCAGCTTCAAACCCCTTTCATAAACAGAAACCTGGATGTCTTTGGAAAGCTGCAAGAAATGCTGTACTCCGAGCTTCAAGAAAACATAGTGGGAAAGGGAGACACACAACAGTTGCTCATCCAGTTTCTTCCATCAGAAAAAGAAGGAACTAAAACTTCTCTCCCACAGTCTATCACTCTTGGGAATCCCTCATGAAGCAGCAAAAACCTTTCCTCAGACCCTCTACATGTTACACTGATAATTAATTTTCCTGGCATCTCACCATGGCCTCCTGGGAGCTTGTTTCACATGAGACCCCCTGGACTGTTTCTCCCAAGACTGATGTTGCTCTGATTTGTTGTTTCACTTTTTGCATTTGAATGGTTTCATCTTGATGGTTTGTCAGACTAAACTGGCTACAGATCTGCGTGATGTTCCAGTGGGGGTGAAGGAGCTGAATTAATTCTGGGGGCTGGAAGGTGGGTGAGGAGGAAGAAACATAGATAGAAGCAGGATCCCTATGGATTCTCTAAAGGAGGAAGAATTAGAAACAGATCAACAGCTCCTGGGAAACACTCGGCAAAGCTTATTGCTTGCCAGTGCTGCGCTCGCCATAGCACGACACAAAGCAGAGAGACCCTGGTAGGTTTATCTCTTGCTTAGTGCAAGCTCCTAAATCACCTGTCCCTGACCATCAGGTACAAGCTTTTCTTGTTGTGGAAGGAGCATCCTGGATACAAGGATCCAGGGAAATTGGCAGCCGGCATGGGGGCAGGCTGGCTGCAGCTCGGAGCCTACCTAATCCATTGGTGAAGGACATCGATCCATTGTCTGTCACTAGACAACGCAAACAAGGCAATGATACCTTTTAAAGACTAACTAGGCAGCATTGCTTGCCGCCAATGTCTTCGACTCAGGTTACAGAAGCTGGGGTCTTTGGGCATGCGCTGAGCTTAACGAAAGCCGGGTGTCAGCCCCCTCGTACTCTGTGGGCACACTCTGCACTCCAGCCTTTGCGGGACGTCTTGCCAGCACAGGTAAACCTTGCCATGGGTTGGCTGCTTTCGGTTGAGGGGAGCCTCTCTGCCCCTCAGATTAGGTGCCAACTCTGAACGTGCAGATATCCAGCTATCTCACTGTCCTGGTTTCGGCTGGGATGGATAACAGACCTGAGCATGATGTAAATGGTATAGAATAAGGGGTGGATACTGTCCTGGTTTGGGCTGGGACGGAGCTGGTTTTGTCTCCAGCAGCTCCTGTGTTTTGGATTCAGTGTGAGAAGAACGGTGACAGCACACTGGTGGTGTTGGTTGCTGCTGAATGATCAAGGATATTTTGCAGTTTCCCAGGTTTTGCTGATGTGCAGGTGCAAAAAATTGGGACGGGTAGAGCCAGAATAGTTGATCCAAACTGGCCAAAGAGAGTATTCTGTACCATAGACAGCATGTGAGGTCTGGTATAAGTGAGGGTCGGCCGGTGGGCCACTTGCCTTCTTGTTTCCTTCTTTTCCCTTTTTTGTTGGTTCCCTCACCTGCTCTCTCTGGAACTTGCTGTTCTGGGATGGCTGGGGGGGATACCCCTGCTCCCTGCCTGATGCTCGGGACGGGCTGTATCGGTCGTCACGTGGTGAGAAATTGTGCATCGTTTGTTTTATATAGTCTATTATCGTTATATATATATTATTATTATCACTATTAATATATTTTTATCTTTTCCTTTGCTGTCCTGGTGAGCTGTTTTTATCTCAACCCGCAAGTTTTCCTTTCTCTCTGATTCTCCTCCCCACTGCACTGGGGAGGGCGGGAGAGGGGGGAGCGAGTGAGCGGCTGCCTGGTGTTTGGTTACCGGCTGGGGTTAAACCATGGCACTTACATTATCTGTGTTATGTGTGCTCTGGTTTCCTCTCACGACAGGGGCTGTGCACGACCCCTTTGGGCCATGCAGCCAGACAGAGCGGCACAACGCGTGCCAATGCTCTGAGCCACCAGCAGCTGCCACGGCCGCCCCAGAGAGGAGAGCCCCAGGCTTGGTGCAGCCTGACGCGACACCTCAGCCCCTTGGTCACAGGTGGTTCTTGGGCTGGACGGTTTAATCTCAAAGTCTATTGAGCTCTGAGCTTTCCTGGTGACACTGCCAAAACGAGGAGAAGTTGGCTCTACCTGTAGTCTTGGATTTAGGTAAGAATACCTCCTCCTCCTCCCTTGCAGGAGCAGAGCTGAAGCAGGGAATTTTGCTCCATGAGGGAGAAGAATCACTGCCAGCATTTTGGCAGATAAAGATTAGAAACAACAGACTAAATCTCGGAGAGAAGGGCTGGATGACCTGAACTGTTTTCCCCTTGCCCGTGGCTGTATCACAAGCTTCGTATGTGGTTTGTTAAAGAAACCTTACAGACCAATTCCCGCTCTGGGACGTGGTGCTCAGCCCACACCGAAGGTAAGAGAAGGCGAGTTAACCTCCGTGAGGACAGATTACAGCCTAATCGCTTTTAATGAACAAACCAACATCTGCATGCGCCGTTCTTTGTCAGACGGAGTTAAAACTGGCCCCGCTATTCACACGTCAAAGCTACAGTTTTAGCACGAAGGGGAGAGCCTGTGCTTCTGCGATGAAAGGATGCGAGTTATCGCCTTTCTGTCACTAATCGTGTGTTCAGACTTCTGCTTCTGGGCACTCATGTCTGAAAAGTGTTGCCTATGTATCTTGAGGTAAAGGCCATTAAATGGATGATAGGGGAGATGAGCAATAAGACGTGTAGGGTTTTTGTCTTTCAATCACCTCATTTAAATGGGAGAGAGAATCTCTCGGTAATCAGAGCACTCGCTGGTGCTGATGCTGCGAACACCCTGTAGCTTGCCGAGGAAATGAAATCCCCAGCTGTCACACTCCTTCAGAAAGGATGATAACTAGGGGAAGCTTAATGTCTTTCACCGCCGCTAATTTATACGACGACTGCTCCCGCAGAAGACACACAGCACCGTTTCCCGTGGATTCCCATGCTCGCCCTCAAGCGCCCGGCCCCACTGAACACCGGGAGAGCCACACGCTGCAGCCGCCCAGCCGAAGCCTACTCACCCCAAAGTCAAAGCAGTTGAATGAAGAGTGGAAGTAATTTCTTGGCCCCAGTCCATACATCTTCAAAGACATCTCAGTAAGGAACAGACCCAGAAAAACAAACTCGGCGAAATCTGGAAACAGGAAAGGAGATTAAATTAGTCCACAAGACCTTGGTGTGTGTTTGCGAGAGACAGATCTCTTCATACGGGGAACAATGGTAATTTTTCACAACGCAGACTGCCTCCTGCCAGAAGAAAATCCCTTTGCAATGGTAAACAAGACCCCGAGGACAGTTTCACATAATTATTTCTATATGCACATGAGCTGTATTCAGCCTTCAAGAACTGTGAGGGCAATGTTTCATGTGTACTGTGGGAAGGTTGGTATGAGCATTAAATAATGTTTTCATCCTCTTTGTAAAGGAATTTCCAAAGAAAGCTCTGCATCTAATATTTTTGAAGGTCTAATGTAATTACACTGACAATGTTTTGCAAATGTACGTTTGGGACTTCTGTACCTACACGAGACGGGCACTTTTGGGAGCAGAGTGTAAGCTTTTGTAACATCCTCTTATGATAAAAATACCTTCATACCCAAGAGAACTGCTGCCTCCGAGAGCTCACATTCAGAGGTGTTGTGTCTACTGTTAGCACACAGCCACATTTATTTTTATTATGCCTGTAGAACCATATAATTATGGAAGAGCAAGTTCTGTTTCCTTCTGCTTCACATATCACAGGCAAATAGGCTGTGAAGCTTTTGATGGGAAAATTTATCACCTACAATGAAACAAAGAGCAGAAAGAACATAGCTGGAGACTTCAATTTCCAGATCAAGCTTTTAGGACTTGGAGCTACAGAAAACATCGCCTTTGGCATTTTAAGTCATGCAAGTTTAGATTTGGAGGCCAACAAGCAACAGAAACAACGGAATGTTAAACACAAAAAGGGCAAAAACCCTCCACGCTACCAAAACAAACCAAATAACATAAGGCAAACCTCTCCCTCTAGAGAAAAGACGAGGAAAAGAATCAAACTTCAAAGGGTGGAGGTTAATCACATTGCTTAGCGCAGCACAGAAGGTGCTCGGATGCTGTAGCAGCGCAGATGATGCAGCAAAGTCGTCTTCTGGAATTTCAGTTTTGCGATTCCAGGAATGATAAAGACAAGATGGTGCCAAACTTTTCTCAAAGGTGCACACGGACAGACAAGGGGCAACGGATACAAGTTGCAACAAGGAAAATTTCAGCTAGGTAATCCTGAATCCCAGGTGCTTTGTACACCTCCTGCAACATGCGGCTTCAGCTAACGAGTGTGGGGAAAGAGAGAGGAGGGAACAAGGGTCCTTCCAAACTGCGCGGCTTTCACTCCGTTCACTGCCGTGCACATTCGCATGGAGTGAGCGCGGTTGGCCCAGGTCCATCTCGCGTTGCTTCTTGTCTTCTGAAATTGCTTGAAAAATACAGCTTCAATTATCAAAAAATAAAGAGAGGTTTTAAATTTTAAATGAAAGACAATCATGAAATATCATGAGCGTAAAGTTAACTGAAATCCAGGAAGCATTAACTAGATGAGAAGGGTTTTATTAACACTTCAGTGAGGAGCCTACAAGGACACTTCTGCCAACATTTGCAATGGGGGAGGAAACACCAGGAGAGTATTAATTACACCATGTAACCTACTCTCCTTGAAAATAGGAGCGATATCATTAAAGGAGACTATCAAGGGCAAAGTGTTCACATTGGGGGAATAAGATGACAAAGTACGAGGTCTGCAGACTTCTCAGCCTTTTTCCTACCCAGAGGCACGCTCCATCCGCTGGATCCCGGTGCTCAGGGGAAGGCACGGTCACGCGAGGGAGCAGCATACCTCCGTCTCCCTTTGAGCCTGGAACTCGCCAGGAGAAGCGTGTTCACACCTGCACCACACTACAACTTCTCTCTCCTTTCTGACATGAGCCACAACAGCTCAGTGAGCAAACAGTTGTTTCCAGCCCCAGGGATCCCAGAGTAGGGAGTTATCCACAGCTACTCTGGCAATCCATCTGACCATGCGAGTGCAGAGGGTGTGAGAAAGGGAGCAGGTGAACCAATGTCAGGCATAAAATGAGATGGCTGACAAGTCCAATAATATAAAAATACAGAATTTTTAAAAAACACGTGTTCAGTGGTATTGAATTTTCTTGCATGTAATTAAAAAGATCATAATTGTGAAGTAGTAAGAATGTTAAAATCCTTAATTATTAGTAGCTGGCCCTGTAAATCAGAAGCTTAAACTAGCTTCCAGGCCAGACCCTGAACTTCCATGCTGCACCCTACGTACTCTGGAACTGGTAGGAAACAGAAAGCAAAACTCCCCCAATAAAGCAGATACGTCTCCTCTGGGTGTGGAAGAACTCGTGCTGCTGCTGTCACCTATTTCAGTCATTACCCCAGAGGGAAAGCTTGCACCAGCGTCAATGCTGACAGGAGTCTCTCCCTCGCTGGGAAGTTGTCACCCCCATCTTCGGCTTCACGCTCAGCAGAGCCCAGCAAACCCGACGGTGCTTATTGGAACGACTTCCACGTAAAGTCTCCCTATCACAAGCACCGATATCAAACCAATGCTTTGAAAGTGGTGGCCTTGCTTAGTTAGCAGTCAAAACTTAAAATCGTAGGGAGGGGTTGTAGGTCAGACCTACAGAAAGCATGGCACAACCTCCACCTGCTTCATATCTCACTCTGGCAGGGAGGTTCTTATCCTCTCATCTATCCGCCCGATGCACCTTTAAGAGCTACATTTCAGGTACGCCCCATATTCTTTCACTGAATAATAAAAATACTAGGTAGGGGTTTTTACTGTAATTTTCACCAACAGATCTCAGTACACTTTGCCAAGACAACTACCGTCATTTCAAAAGAAGAAAAAGGAGGAAAGAAACAAGGATTAATGTTCAGTCATCCATCCAGCAGAAGTATGACAAGAAGTCCAATGTTCCATCATCGGACTGACACATCCTGCAAACACACATCAAACCCAGAGTATCATAGGAGAAAAAAGCTAGGAAATGCCCTAAGTAAAACAGAAGCAAGAAATATTTGATTTAAAAAAACCAAAACACCAACAGGAAACGTTAGAAACTCAGAACATCCAAGAAACAACTTCCTTCTGCGGCTCTTGAAAGAGCCGCCCAACTTGTCCTTTCCCAGCTGATGACTTCCATCTAGATCAGAGTTCGAAACAGGCAGCGATAGCCTTATTTCAGCAGGTACTAGATGCTACAAATCATAGCACCGCGAGGACAAGGGACGGAGGCAAGGAAAACGCGGACATAGTGAACTCCTTGGGCAGAAGGAATTGACTCTGAATGAATCAGCTTCTCCAGCCGACGGATCAGAAACACGATTTCTTCTGACATGGCCCAGCCCGTATAATTGAAAATGCAATTTCGTTGTTTGAACCTCCTGGTATTCAGACCCCACATGTAATTTAATCTGCCTTAAGCAGAAGCATTTTGTAATGTGATTTAAGGAAAAAAAGTTTGATACAAATACTCTTATTTAATTTCAAATTTGTGCTATTGGCAAAGGCCGTGCTAGCATCTTTTTGCCCCATACATTAGAATTAGATAGTTAGCGGCTCTTTTTTGTCAATCACCCATGGATTAATTCCATTTCTGCCCCATCTCCAAGTCCAATGTCATTAGGAGCACATGCCAAGCCTGACGCTTTGGTTTCCTCTCCTCATCCTCCTCGCACATTAAACCAACCAGGAGAACCTCAGCGAAGTACAACCTCCTCTTCGACAAAGCAGACATGAAATGTTCAGCAGACATAAATAAATATGCTCCCTTCAGAAAGCCTTTTCCTCGCGATTGCAAATGCTTCATATTTATATCCGGAGGGAGCTGGCTATCTACTTCAAAGGCAAACACAACATCATCAAAAAAGGCCTAATTGCACCAAACACATGGTTCGGCATTGTGCAGCACACAGGGAAGACGTTCTCAGGCCATAATGGCTAAAATACTGTTTTCAAATATTGTATTTATCAGAAAAGAGACATTCTGGCTCTTGTTTTTAGACAGCTATAAATTTAGGAGCAAGTTAAGGATCACTGTAGCGTTAGCTGGAGGAACACGGAGAGAGCTGCTTCGTGAAGGGCAGCCCCAGGGGAAGGGAAGCCTGATGAGAGGGCTCCCGAGTGAGCCCTTACTGATCCAATCCTGAAACCTTCTCACCATGGGCCCTAAAGCCACCCCATGGAGGCCAGACAGCTCTGGTTCCAGCCTTCTTCCACAGCTTCAGCCAGAGGAAGAGGAGACGCACCACCAGCACCATCTCTGCTGGCCTCCTGCACAGCACAGGGCATGCAAACGCGCCCGGCTGCTCCACATCAGGTTTGCAGCTTCTGCCCAAGCTACAGCACATGTTTTAAAAAGGCACAGTCCTGGCTGAAAATCCCTCAGTGCTGCACCCCCGCTGCGTGCCCACAGTATGGGTTTTGTGGGTTTGTTGCCCTCAGTTGAAGATGCACCTCTGCTGCTACTAGAGCTCAGCGATGCTTTTCCAGGCTAGATTACCGAGTTTTCTTCTGACAGAAGTCTCTTCTGAATACTAGGAATACTGGCAATGGTGGAAATCAACGCAAACAGATGACAATCATGGGTGGCTGCATGAAATATATACTTCTGTGGGGAACTGCAGCGTATCTAACCGAAAGCCCATGCTGCAGTGAGCAGAACATGCCGTGTGTCCATGGGCAGTATGAGAAAACTCCTACTGCAATTTGGCACCGGAGTGCTTTCCATACAGAGAAGGAAAATCTCTGATCTAATTTGGGGATAATTACAGGGGCATCAAGTATGTCCTGTTATTCATCATACCCCAAGAATTCAAAGAACTTCTCATCAACTCTTTCAGTAAGACTAAAGAAATGCCAAGCCCCTTTCTAAAGCTCCTACAGCTCCTTTTCCAAAGCAGTTGCAGCAACATGGAATATCAAGCAGAGAAAGCTAATCAGAACAACTCAAGAACAGAAAAGTTAAAAGAAAAGACCAAGGGAAAAATAAATCAATGCAGACCCGTAGGCTTTTACCAACTGTTCTTTAAGTAAAATTAATTTGTAATGTAATTAAACTTCTCCCCAGAGGGACAGGTATAATTGAATTAGAGGTGCCTGGGTAGAGTTGCAGGGTTTAGCGGATCCTCCCAGACTTTACTGCATTCCTCTCCCGCTGCTACAGTTCACAAAACTCCTCATCAGTTCATTTCTAAGCACCTTCCATGAAACAACATAATTAAAATTGGCTACCTCTCTCTTGCTCTACATCAGACTAGCCAAGTCCCGCTCCTCCGCAGAGAAGTTCACTCATCATGGATTAACTTTAAAGCCGTTTTTAAACTCTGTCACTCTTACGGTTAGAAGATTTTGCCAAGTATTTCCAGGAGCTGTTTAAAACCCCCTGGTTTTGTGGTATCTTGTCCTGCCTGCATCTAATGGATTTGTGCACAAATCTGGGGCAGAACAGGGCTTTCAAGGAGCTCCTCGAGGGCTACACCACAGCTGGGCTCGCTCACAAATGCGTTTGCTGCGGGGCTAACGAGGCTGGCTGCGGTTTAGTGCACGCAGGAGTGAGAGGGGCAAGTCCAGTCCTACCGTGTGCCGTAACAAAACAACCGGTTAGTCCACGCAAAGTCCCACGTACCTTAAGGCATAAAATATTCCCTGTATTCAACATTAAACTTTAGATTAGTAGGAAAGATTATGCTATGAAAACTATACCATCCCCCAGGAAAGCGGGCAGAAACCTTTAGGTCACTAACAATGCAAAGACAGGCGTGAATACGATACTACAGCTCATCATCCTGAAAAGTTGGGAGGGTTTGGAGGTACGGGACTCTTGTCATTTAAGAGGTTGAACTTGTAAGCCTTTTCAGTGGACAATTCTCAGAAGCTCTTTGTTCTAAAATTACATTAAAATAGGTTTCTTCCCAGAGTTTCCATTACACTGTCGTAAGACAGACCAGAGACAATCCTCCCCAGAACGAGCCCACGGCACCTCTGCTTCTTGTCTTGGAGAAAACTATCTTTGAAAAAAAAAGACAAGAGAAAATTATCTGGAGTATCTGAGAATTCCCATGACAACCATTCATTCTGCATCTCTGGCTTTTATTCTCTGGGTCATGGTGGCTAATCTTGTACCACTCCTTTTAAAGACCCAATGCTTATACCTACACGAGAAGATCCACAAAACCTAAGATTCCTTTTTTGTCTGTGCCCCACCTCTGTGCTGCCCCTCACCAATTACAGGGTTGGTTCTAGCGGTGTTTATCTGTAGCCACTGATATTTCTTTTAGCGAATCTAAGGGATGGATTTGTGAAACACCTGTCCAGCTGTTTCCTTACTGACAAAGGACGCTCGAGCCTCACAAGTAAATGGCAGCGCAATGATGCAAAGGCATAGAAAGGGTAGATGAGACTCGGGGAAGTACCTATGGCTGCGAGGATGCTGAGGATTTAACTCCCAAGAACACGTGGTTCTTTGGTGGTTTTCTGACTTTTCCATTAAAAATAAGTCAATGGGATCACTCGTTCTTAGCTAGGTGGTACCAAGAAATTAAAGTACACTACCCAAGTGTTTCTGAAACTAACTCGCAATACTGGGCGTTATGGACACATGCAGAGCTCCTGATGGAGGATCCACCCCAACCCCTGATCCCAGGCACAACACAATTTCAACCTTCCCTATTTTTTGTCTTCAGTTGAGGTAGGTTGGGAGCCTAATTTGTGGCCTCTGTCCCAGATAGGCTTCCAACCTGGAGATGTACCTTTAATCCACAGAAACATCCCTTCCAGCTCTCATGTGAACATTAAGTAGAAGTTGCTGGCTCACGGATTTCTTTATGTTCTCCTAGAAAAGCTACCACATAAGGTGCTCCCCAACCTGAGTTTGTAAAGCTGAAGCTTTCTTTTTTGAGTTGAAAGACTTAAAGGTTTTTTTTTCTCTAGACATTTACTCCTAATTCAAGACGAAATCCTAAGCCTCAAACTTCTAATCACTCTGCCAATCTAGCTTATTATTTCCCCTGTTAAATTTAGGAAGTGAATAAGCAAGACTGACTTCTCTGTGTAGTCTCTCTTTTTTGTCTAAATCTTGAAGAAAAAAACCACCAAACCCAACCAAAAAACCAAACCCAGAGTTGAAAGAAGCTTCTGTCCTTCTTATGTACCTCTCATTATAGCTCCAGCTACCTGGCAGTATTAAATATTTCAGCAAACATTAATAGGGAGGTTTTGAAGTATTATTGACCTTTTAGGTCCATAAAAAAAACTTCAAAAGTTTGCTTCTTTATAATAAGGTAAGACCTGAGGATCTGGGGCTAGAAATATTTAAGTATCTAATTTATATAGAAATCAAGGAAAATTAGGTAGATAAGTATCTTGAATGATCTAAGCCAAAATTATTAAGTTAGACTGTTTGAAATATTTTGGGGTTTTTTCATAATCTTCTGTTCACTTGCTTCAGAAGTTTTACTTAACAAATTCTGAACTAGCCACGTCTGAATATCAAGTGTGGAAAAAAAGATTTGTTCCTGGCCGGTTTAGAGAGTCAGGGGTGGCCAATGCAATGGCTCCATCTTCCACAGAAACAAACTCTCCATCCCTTCCCTTCAGAAGGAAGAACTTGCAGTGTCCCACTTTCAGTGTCACCGTATTCTTACCTTACCAATCTCTACGAGTTTTCCAGCTCTAGGAGTCATAGCCTACAACCTTCATTAAAACAAAGAAAAAAGCTCTGTCCCTCGCCTTCCACATTTTTTTAAAACAGGCTTTGTGAGCAAGTCTGCAACCTCATAACACTGTGATGTGCACAGGCTCTGACTGCAGAACACTGCCTCCACTTATTATTCATCATAGGACAAAACAATATGCAATTTAAAAAAAAAAAAAATCATACTTCAAAAGCACTTATAGACTATCTGAAATCTAAACTGACAGGTGACTGCAGGAGCCAAGCTAAAATAAAAGCCTTTGCACAAACATGGTATAATCTTCTGTGTGGTATTATCTATCACTATCGCATGTATTTTCACCAAAGGGCATCATGACATCCATCCCATCTAATCACACACTGGTAGTAAGGAAGGCACGATCAAAAAAGACCTTCTGTAAAGTTGCAGCCTTTTAAAGAATTGGACAATAATTGCTACAACTGTAGTGAATTAGCGTGTGACTCTATGAGCACAGAGAAACTTTTTTATCTCCCAGGTAGCACTGCCCGTTGCACGTGCTGCTACCCCAGGGACATCGGAGCTGGCAGAGCTTTAAGTATGTCCCCAACAGAAACCACCCATGGATGGAGATCGGCTGCAAAGTGGCACGCATTCCACAGTCCTCTGGGCAGACGCTGATTAGACGGAGAAACCTGCCTTTGCCCAAGTACAGAGCCATTCCCCCCCTTCACAAAGCCTGCTGCAGAACAAATCCTCCCACCGTGTTACGAGATTTGAACGTGGTTGAGTCTGAAGTTTCAGATAACATTTAGGATGTTATTATCTAGGATAACATTCCCATCTCAAACCAGCCTCATGTCCTGGTGGATTTTTTCTGAATTGTATGACTCGATTACTCTTGAGTTACTAGAACCACTCATTAACGCACTTCTGACCCCGCGCTGAGGGAGGCACAGGAAAACCAGACCTCGTGGGGATGCAACAGCAGCGCTCAGAGCGATCAGAAATGCAAGTCCTCGTTAGAGGAAAGGCGGATCCCCGGTACTCACACAGCGCAGTGGTGAGCTTCTCCGGCTGGTCGTAGTGCACCATCGCGACGCAGAGCGTGTTGAGGGCGACCACGCAGAGGACGATCCAGTAGAAGCTCTGAGCTTTCACCATGCGCCGAATGAAGAACCGGAACATTTTCTCTTTCCTCCTGAAGTAGGATGAGCTCTCGTTCTTCCCACTCTTCAAACTGGCACGGGCAAAAGGAGACCCTGGGACAGAAAGAAGAGTCACCACACCACATCCCGGCAGGCAAAAGGCCAGAGGACACTCCTGGGCACACAGACCCTCTCCCAAGCACCAGAAACACGGCTGAGCAGAAAGCTGGGCACATTGACGATGGGCTGAGCAAGGGTATCTTGCTTGCAATGACATCGCGAGGGATGAAGGCTGGGATTTTAAAGCTTCATGAACAAATGCCCAGCTCCACCATCTAAAGAAACTGGGCTTCCAACCCTTTGAAGCAATCTTGATTGTCCCAGTTTAACTCAGAACTTTTGGGTTCCTGGTTGACTGGAGGGACAGAAAGGACCAGGCACAGGGGTACGTCTGCCCGTGCTGCGGAGCACGTCCTCTTGGGACTGGGTAGCTGGCAACCGGAAAGCTGGTCCCTATTTCCCCTGCTCCAAGGACCAGGCAAAGACCCAGCCCTTACTACTGAATTGAGTGAAGTCTCCTTATTTTACTCTCCGACTTCATGTGTTCCTACAGCAGAGGGCTCAATCTGCCTCCATGCATCATCTTTTGGGCGCAGCTACTCATTTCTATCAATTCTGCCTGTGTCAGCTACATTTCGACTCCGGTCTGAAACCCTGGAAAAGAGTCAAATGTTTTAACAATAGGAAGCTGACGGAAGAAATGATTTCTAACGTAAGCTCTCCCCCTGTGGTAGCAGGCACTGTTCAAACGAACGATGCAAAGGCCATCTCCGGCCAGTGCTGAGGCAGGAGAAATCAGCACACGTTAGTAACAAACACACGCATCCCTTGGAGTTCTTCTGCAACAGCTGCAGACGCTGCTGCGAGCAGGGCAAATCGTGACTGCCGCAGGCTGTCCACTACCTGTTTCACGCTGTGCTGGCACCCCTCAGAAATTGCTAGCCAACCTTGTTTCAAGATGGTTTGTGGCAAGGTAATATGCTATTGCCCTTCCCCACCACGGGACGGAGCCTCCCAGCAGGTAGGGCTGACCAGGACACGCACCGCCTGGTCTTGGACCAAGCGCCGTGAGAGCAGGTGACTTGCACGGGCTGTCGTTGGAGATGGCTGAGTTACACGAACAAAGTGTTCTGGCTGCGGCAGCCAAATTATTGAGTGTGCTGGCTTACATTCCAACACTCGGAAGGGGTGGGAATCTCGCCTTCTTTCATCCTGCAACAACATCAAACACAGCACCCATAGAAAGGATGAAGGGTCCAGATGTGACAGCGATGGGTTCTCCAAGCCTCACAGCTACACAAGAGCGTGCTGCGCCATCTCCCCACTAGAAAGCAAGCTCTCCGCTTCATTCCACGCTTCTGGCCATCCACCAACACACCAAATGCAGAGCTGGCCCTGGCCAGGCTTTGAACAAACTCCTTGCGGAAAAGCTCAGTGTGCTGATTCTGTTAGTTTGATAATCCTCCCTTTGGCGTAAAAAAAAAAAAATTATAGTGCTCATCTGTTGCTTTAAGACAACAAAATGAACTACAGGTTAAGGTACGGGCTGCACCGTATCGTAATACTGTTTAGCAGGTTAAGACCTCTCAGATATTCAAGCCAGTCTGTACTCTCAGATTTGCATGGGAACAGGCTGCTGCCCTTTCGGCCCCTCTCTGCCGGCTCTACTCATCTTCCAGAAGAGAAAAGCAGCAGTATTTAAACTGATCTAAATGTAGAAAACATCCACTTCTCCAGACTTCTCTGTCTGGCAATCAAGACAGCGTCCTGTGTCTGGTACAGCGTGGAGGGAGGGAAGCCAGAAGGAGCCAGCATCGACTGCTGCACGCTTATTAGTGCGGAAAGAAAGGCCGAGAGTTAGGAGGAAAGAAAAGAATAAACGTTAAGAACAACTCCAGAGCGCACACTGGGAAGTGTTTACCACTACAGAGCTTTATAATACAATTATAAGGCTCATTGAGGTACTTGTGTTTGAATTAAAGCGCAACGTATTCAGTCAACGGCCAGCAAGAGACCTGTCAAAGTCTCTGCCGCTCTGGTCTGCATCTTCACGTTGCACTCAGTAATTATATTGTTAGTTCTTCCACAGTCCTTATGCTCCCATCAGCAAGACATTATAGGAAACCATCCAAAAAAAACCTTTTCTCAAAAAACATATTCTTTATGCATAATTGCCCATATGATCCGATTGTTTATGTTATGTGGAGTTTCAGCCTTTTCAGGAGCCTGCAGAAGTATCTGCTTCATCCAGTTCTTCTTTTCGGCCTTGTTCCACGAATCAAAATCAAAAACGCTTTTCCCAAGTGGGTGAACCACTCGCAGAAGGTGGAAAGCACTGCTGTTATTTTCCCTGCCATATGCTCCCGAGCCAGTTCCCAGCTCTGCATCAGATTATCCACGAGCCCAGATGCTCCATCATCCGTTGCCACCTGAAACGCTGAATTCGAAGATCTGTTTGCGTGGCATGGGTGCCCAGAGCCTGGAGGGACTTGGATGTGAATGCAAAGATCTCATAATTATTGCAACCGTGAACAAATGTTCCAAAAATGACCATTCCTTGTTATCCATGCAGGGATCCCAGCTGCCCAGGATAAAACAAAACAAAAATGCACATGGTTGCTGCATTTTTGCCCTCTCTCAGCAACAAACTTCTCGTAGAAGTGTCAGCAGTTTAGCCACAAAACCTGCAGCCTGGGGGCTTGTGGCAGTTCAAGAGTGGGTGACGGTGTCAGTGACATGCTGAGCAACATTCGCTTCCTGCAACCAGGTCTTCATTTAAAGGGGAAAAAACAAAATCCAGCAGCAGCTGTAATCTCTTAAAATGTTAATGCTGAATTTCCAAAGAGCATTTGAGGCACTCGTGCTTGCAAGCATATATGGACACGTACTCTCAAATGTACTGTTTGTGCTGCTGCTCTTATGCATCCCGGATTTGCTGCTTTGTGGTAACTGGGGTGCCAAGACATTTCTTTGGAAGATAAAGAGAACATCTGCTGCTTCAGCAGCAAAACAAAATACAGGCTCAAACAACAGGGACAGGAATAAGGAAAACAGCTAACTCCAAAGCAGCCGGGAAGATGTCTCCCCAGACAGCAAGCAAGCGCCCACGACGGAAAGGTCGTTCTGCTGATGTCCAAAGAGCCCCCCTCGAGGGGCTGCTGCGTGCTCAGAGCCTGCCCCCCCTCGCGAGCCCCACACCCGCCTCCTGCCCCTCCGCCGGGCACCGGCTCGGGAGGGGAGTCGCTCTCTGGTAACCGCAGAACGAGCAGCACCTCCGCAGCCTGACGCTCTCCTGTTCTCCATCAGCACTACGCTACGAAGGATGCCACACTCTGCATCGGAGCTACGCGGGTAATCGTGTGCACACCGGTGTGCGTCTCTACATCTGGCTTTAAAAATGTGGAGAACTGCTTTAAGACCTTCTTCTAAGGCAAGAATGAGAGAATTAGGGCCACTGCCCAGCATTTCCCAGTAACCGTTCACACGGCAAAGGCTGCAAAACTACACACTGTGCATTAATGGCAGATGGGACTAAGTGTCCGCGTCCTCTCCTCCCCAGAGCAGAGGAGGCTTAGCAGTATCATTTGACATATTTGGGCTTCGTTAGCATAAACGAGCATGTTCCAAGCAGAGTCACAGCATGGCCAACACAGCACGGGTTCTCCAAGCGTTTCAGCAGGGCTCTTTTAAGGGTGCAGCATGCAATAGCTGAGCAGGGCAGCGTGGGGGAGAGGGTGCAGCCACGGAGGCATTTGCTTCGGCAAGTTGGGTGCTGCTGCAGGAGCAGGGACAATTCTCCTTCTCGGAACTGCAGCCTCTGGAGCAAAGGAGCCGCTCAGAGGAAACATGACATGAACGTGTTTAGGTGGAGATCTAAACCTCGGGGAATGCGAAGCCAGTACTCACCAACGGAGCAAATGTCTGTGAAATGGTCCTCACCTTCTTCAGCATGAATCAGGTCGTTTTTGCTCTTCTTTATTGCAGCTCTTTTCAACACTGTGTGCAAATTAAAGAGAAAATGCCCCGTGAGCATTCAGAGTGGATTCTCTGTCCCCCTCCCTTCACTCTCCAGGGCCAGCATTTACTTCCCAATGCCAGCTTAAAGCTCTCACACAAGGGTAAGCTGGAGCAAATCAGACAACCTACAACCTTGCAGGGCCTCCGTGCGCTTTGATGCCAGGGTCATTTATTTATTTAACCTCCTAGATCTTGAAGGTTTGCCAGGCCCAGGTCCGCACGCTTACGCTTCACCCCAGCAGATGCAGGAGGGTGGGGGAGTCACTGCAGTTGGTGGACCTTTTAGCTCAGCAGAAAGGCTGGGCAGGGTCAGAGAACCTTTCTGAGCCCCAGTGGGTTATGAGATGAGTGCTTCTATCCATTAAAAACATTAGCGCTGTTTACAGTGTGCACCATTAAGAAGTTAGCATTTACGGTGCTCGGATACAGTTTACCACAGAGCATCGCCTTAAGGAGCAGAAACGCTACATCGAAAGCAACTGCCACGAATCAGTGACCATACTCTTAATAGCACCCACTGTACAATTCCTTCCCTCCGGGGATGTCATAACTCTTTGAAAACACGCTTTGTCCAACAGCATCTTTTGTGGGGAGGGCAAACATCGCGACACCATTTTACTCGACAGGGAAAGAGAACGGCAGCCTAAGGCTCGGAGAGGTCTGCACTGTTCACCCAGTGCACGAGGGGTAACGCCGGAACAGTGTGGACGCTGGTCCCATGACCACCTACCTGCAAAACCTTGAGAACTAGCAGAAAAAAATACGTTGATACAGTTTTGTAACAGCTTCAAGACATACAGTAACTAAGCACCGCTTTCTATCAGCAGTAAGACACCCCACGGTGTGGTGATACATACTGTTCAGTAGGCACACACAGCAAACCCATTCACGCTGCAGCGGCTGCCCGGGGGGGGGTCCTACGAGAAGATCCCCTCGCTCTACACAAATTTCCCTGCCTTGACAGAGAGACGGATGCGCTTCTTCCTCCGCAGCTAAGGCAAGCGTCAGTGCTTTTGGCACTCCCGGGAAACAGCCAGAACATTGCCCAGGTTCGGAGAGGCTCGAGGAGGAGAGGACGCTCTGAACCTGTGATCTGGATCCAATTTTTTGCAAATAACCGCTTTTGCTCTTTTCTTCCCCACCCAGCAGGAGGCTGAATCCTCAGTCCCAGCAATACCAGCTTTTGGGTCCTTCAGGCTCCATCTGTCCCAGTACACTCCAGCATGTCCAGGGCCATCCCCAGCACTGGAACATAACCAGCCTTGGAGGCAAAGTTTTACGGCATTCCCTGGCATGAATTGAGCACCTTCTTTTTCTTCTCCAATAACTCCTGCATGCATTTAGCAATTAGGTCGTGCCATCTCTACAGGCACCTTGGATGCAACGTCCCTCTGTTTTGGAGACTGAGATAATTTACCAGCATAGGTGTGGGCTGCTCCGTACCAGTTGGCTTCAAGGCTGGGAACATTGCCAGGCTCCTTCAGCTTACTAGTATAGAGGGAGCCTTAGCGTACCTGGGTCTTTACTCCATGGCCTGTACCCACCTCCAGTTTGCTTACACCACTCAGCTTTTCAGACTACTCTTCCAGACACTCATTTCAGCTCGAGACTAACAGCCCTGGCTGCACCCACGTGCCGGACAAACTTCCCCAGCGCACACACGCACACCCACGCACCCGCACGCACCAAGATTTGCCAAGCACACCTCGGCCCTGACCTTCTGCAGCCCCAGCTCTTCCATCCCCGAGTCCTCCCCGAGCGCAGGTCACCAGGTTGGCCAAGGTGGGCTAGCAGCCGGGCGCCTGATGCCCCAAGTAGCCGCGTGGCTCAGAGCAAGGTGCAAAACCACCCGGGAAGCATCACTGGTGACCTGGGCGCGTGGGGCTGCGGGGGAGAAGCACTGCCCCGCTGTGCCACCTAAGCCCCTGGTGATTTGCAATCCACTCACTGTTGTAGCTGCTGCCGCTGCTAGTCTCTGCCGGTGCCGTGCCTTGTTGAATCGGCCCTTCCGAGGCGGCCCTCCCTGACAGTGAATGGGAGGAGAAAAAAAAAGAGGAGGGAAAGGGAGGGGAGGGGAAAGGAGGAGACATGGGAGGACGAAAGATGGTCAGAAAAGGGAGAGGGAAGAATCTTTAACTGAACTTTGACTGGCTGTCGCATCCTAAGAGCTCATCGGTCTGGAGGCACAGGGAGAGCGGTCCCCGTAGCCTCGCTGCACCTCTGTCTGAAGCTCGGTACCTCCAGCCGTCCTGCAACGCTAGGGTCACACGTCGGAAGATAGGATCACCACACCCTGTTATGTCTTACTGCTTACAAGTAACAGGGGTCTTAGTCTCTTTGTCAAATCCATTTGGAAACCTCGGTTTAGAGCCCTGCCT
The DNA here is from genome assembly GCA_009819775.1 of Phoenicopterus ruber ruber. Taxonomy (NCBI): domain Eukaryota; kingdom Metazoa; phylum Chordata; class Aves; order Phoenicopteriformes; family Phoenicopteridae; genus Phoenicopterus; species Phoenicopterus ruber. The sequence continues at coordinate 10,647,618 of CM020234.1, forward strand.
TCTCTCGGTCAATGCATTTCTCTTCTGGCATCCGCTCTGCAGCCTACCCCCGCCACAGCCTGCACGTAGACACAGCCAGCCACGCTCGGCAGAGGCTGACGGGCGTCCCCGTCACGCTGCGGTCCCACAGGCAGCGTAGGGACCGACCGACCCCAAGGGCAGATCCCCATCCCAGTGTGGTGTGTCACATAACTGCTCATCATCCACCTGCAACCTCAGAAAGACCTGACACGGGAAAAGGGACTCTTTAGCCCAACTCATGCCAACTGCATGCAAGAGCATGTTCCTCACACCCTCCTGGTTACAACGGAAAGCCATGTCAGCGTATAGCAGGTGAACCTCTCACGTATCACAGGAGGAAAACTGCACAGCAAAACGACCTACCGTCCAGAGGAGATTTCTCTTCCGCATTCTTGTCTTCCTCTGCCAGCATGACCTCCTCTGTAAAAGGAAAAACAGCAAGGTTCACCCTCAGATTTATCACATCCCTGCTCTAAAACCAGCTGAGCTGGATGCAGCAGGCACCTGTCCCAGCTGCCACCAACCTTACCCCATTGTATCACCCAGTCACACCAGGTCTGTGGAGGAAGGGATGGCTCAGAGCCATGTTCCTCACCCTGTGACCCTCTTGCACAGCGGGAGGAGGCCAGACAAGCCACTGGAAGACTGTAGCACTTCCTCCATGATTTCCCTCTTCCCAATGAACCACCCACTCCAGCTTCTTTGCCTGGCTATCTGGAGGGCACGAACATTCCTTCAGACACAAGCAAGACTACAGGGCTCCACAAGCCAGTGGATGGTCCCTCATGCCCAGCCACGTTGGAGATACTGTTTGAGGAGCGAAAGCAGCTCTACACCGATTGCTGCTCTTCTGTCTCCATCAATACGATCAGGACTGCAGCCCAGGGGAAACAAATCTCTATCTCATGGCACAGGGTAAGGCAAGCGGGGCTGGCTGCTGCACGTCAGCTGTGCCACGTCGCAGAGGACAGAACGTCACCAAATAGCCATTGGATCAAACCTTTGTCCAAACAAAATCCACAGCAAAGTAGCCATGGGGCAGTTCTGGCCGGCACAGCTCGGGTTGTGCAATACGTGCAAGACGGCCACCGTTGGCTTTCCATTGCTGTGCAACTCATCTCCAAAATACAATTTTATACTTCCCTACAGTAAAAGAATGCACTGAAAAAAACCAATCCCCCCAAAACCGACTCATTTTTATTTACATGAAAGACAACCAAATTTCCTGAGGTTTCACAACGCAAATGTCATCACCCAAGTCAATTTGCAGTACACACCCCACTGCGCCAGTACTTGAAACCATACAGTTCACGCGGTCTGAACCACAGATTTTCAGCTTGCCGTTGTGAAATTATGTCAGGGTTTTCTTCTAAAGGACAATCTAAAGCAAACAAAATATTGAGTTGGCAGCTGGTAAACTGCACACTTCCTTGTATTATTGTAAATGACAAATTCTTTCGCGTGTTTGAAATAGATGTAATTTGGGATCTTACTAAATCATCTAACACTGTGTTCTCATAAAATTTTGCTTTAAAGTCCATTTAAGCCAGCCTAGATGGAAGAGTAACTAAAAAAAACCAAACACAAACAACCCACAAACATACAAACAAACCACAGGCCAGACATCAAAGTGTGTAGCTGAAAGCCGTCTGGAAGAATACTAAAGGGATCAGCGCTACCCCACAAGCCTTATATAATCTCTTTATTAATCATCTGGGAGAGAGAGTGAATGATACATTAATAAGACAACAAACTGAGAAGGCTGAAAAATAATATTCGGGACTGAGGAAGACTCGAAACCCAAGCAGAGGAGGACAAAATAAGAAAATGCAAACTGCTGCACCAGAGGCATGGAAGAGGGTAAGGAAAGCAACAGTGCTCAGAGAAGATTAAAAAATGTCAGGTGAGCTCCTTAAAACAGGTCAGAAAACTGAAATGGGCTTTTTTGATAGTTCAAGAGAAATCTCTCTCAAACAGGCGCCTCAGAAACCAAAAGGTTCTTCCAAAGTCTTGTCTTGGGAACAGCTGTACTGGTGTTTTGGGGCTAAAAATACGGAAGGAGTTAAACAACAATTAATAATGAACATGACTGGCCTAAAACACATAGAAGGGATGGATCAGACATGGAGACCTCTTCCCAAGGCGGCTGGACAAAGGGCCTGCACATGTGAAACACAAAGCAAACCTGTGCTGGCGGGAGCATCAGCTCAAGATGCTAACACAGTAGACATTTTCCTAGAGATTTTTCAAAGCCTACATTGTTCCTGAAGTGTGATTTTTAAAAGCTTTATGTCATACATGAAGGTGATAGACATTGCTGCGCAGGACTATGCATAAAACCAAATCTAGCTCCTAGTACCAGTAGAGTCAACAGTGCCACGCAGAGGTGTCCACTCTCTTTCGGATCCGAGGATTAGTTCAGTCACCAGTGCTTTGGGGTTCTCCATTTTGTGCTCCTCTGCACAACGCAGACGTGGGTCTTTCCTATGCTACGTACTAGCAAATTGCAGTGAAAATTCAAACCCGTTTGGAGTGGAGTGCACATTTAGGTCTTGCGACAAAGAGCAAGCACAGGAAAGCCAGCACATCCCAGAGGAGCTCTTCTGCCACTCCCAGAAAGAGAAGCTGACTTTTAAACGGCATTTAGTAACTAAATGGACTAATACAAGCTATTGCAGGGAGCAGACACGCTGCCATGCAGGTGGTGAGCAGCAAAAGGAATGAGGTAGCCAAGGCCAGGAGACAGGCAGCATTTCTTCAGGGGCTACCCCCAGACGAGCGCGATGCAAGAGAGCTGCATCTGCAGAAGGAAGATCTCAGCCAGACCCAGCACGCTTGCTGGTCAATGCTGAGGGTTGTTGGTTTCAGTCACGTCCTGTTAAAAAAAATTAAAACGCTCCAGGAAAGAAAGAGCCTATTCGCTCAGCTGGAAGCCCAGTTCTGCACTCAATTCCTATCAGTGCAGGAAGAACACCATTGTACGGGGTCCTTTCAAAGATCTCTGACTCTGAGAAGGAAAAGAAATTCTACTTTACCCTGGTTTCCGAGCGGCCTCTTGTTTTGCATGTTCCTGTAACAATTTGTCCTGAGTCTTCACTGTCCTTTGGGCAGCAGGGGAGGAACAATCCGGAGTCCCCAGATCACCTCTGGGGACCGTGACCTGTATGAATACCTTATTGCCGTGACTTGCAATGGTGTACTGATGCCACCTGATGTTCCAGTGTCACCTGTGTCCCCATGGCCAGACCGATGAGAGGTTTGGCCATACTGAGGTTTCAGAAACCAGAGTGATAAATTCCAGTGGGACCTCAGAATTTGTCAGGTGTGACAATGCGATATCAACGTATCTTCACCTACAAAGTGCACACTCCTTCAAGACAACTCTGCAAACCAGCTGAGCCTTTGCCCCAAACTCAGGGCCCCGAGTTGGTGCCCAAACACATCTCCATCCATAGGCATACCTCACCAGGGCTCAGTTCTACTGTTCCCTTAAAATAACCAAACCCCACGTTTCCCCTACGCAGTTCCCTCAAGCCTGACTCCCCCCCACCATTGCTCCTCAGTTCTCTCCTTTGATGGTCACTCCTGTCTGTCCTGTATCCTCTGGGAAAGCAAAGGACCACAGCTACCCTAGCGAGGCTTTACACAGTTTTTAAAGCCTGCTAAAAAGACAGCTCAGCAGGCTAGTCATCATCGCTAGGATATTTTTTTTCTTTAACCATACAGCTTCCTAAGCAGAGGACCAGAAGTTGCAGTGCCTTGAGTCATCACTGTAACACAGAGACTGGAAGAAAATAATTAGGGCTCCTGAAAAAACCCCCAAACAACGGTGCCTCTACATTAGAAGAAATATTCAACAAAGAGACAGTATCAAACCAGCAACTTATAGCCTCCAAACAAAGGCACAGGCGCTTCTCTAGGATGCCCGAGTGAGAGGTGTCTCAGCAGTAAGATTAATTGCTGGTCATTAAGTACAGACAACACACAGCACGTTACAGGACTGGAAATAAAGGCAAACCTTACGCTGAGGAACTGGCGAGCTGAACAATCCAGGCAAAGCAGCGGAGAAACACGGTGCCCCCTTCTCTTTCTCTTTGGCATGGGGAGAAAGGACATTGTGGGCTCAAAAGAAGAGTGGATTACAGGAACTAACTCACATTCCACAGGCAACAGAAGTTAGAAAAAAGGAAGGACAACTGAATTTAACTGTTGAAGCTTCAGACTTGTTAAACAAAAAAAGTGAATAAAAACGCATCCCTTAGAAGAAGCCGTCACACTCTCGCAGGGAACTCTAATTTGTCTTTTGGGCAATTATCCTCCCTTGCCATCTCACACAGGTTGCTGCCCTTTTTCGTTCACGTAGGTGCCTTTTCCCAGCTGTATCAAGGGGCTTGTTGCTCTGTTTCTTCTACAGAAAGCTGAAACCTGAGGTTCATAAAGCTTTGTCGTGCCAAGAAATGTCATTCAAGTTACAGCGAGCTGGAAGAGAGAGGTTAAACCCATTCCCAAAGCCTGCTTACTCCAGGAGAACAGAAACACTCGGAATCAGGGCTGCGTGAAAGAGATGGACTTGGAAAGAATTAAAATTCAGGAGACATGTAACTTGATTAGCTCTGAACTGAAAGACTTCCAGTCTCTGAGCAAAGTGTTTTCAAAATGATGCATGTCCTTGTAAGATAAGAGAAACATCTTCAAAAGAATATTTGTGGGCTTATAAGCGCTTTACTCCGCGCAGAGAACTTCTAGTTCTCCGCTCGCTGTTGGAAATGCGGCATGACAGCCTAATAGTCGCTGCAGTTTTGAGGAGTTTAATGGAGAAAGCAGCGGTGGCAAAATCATTTGCATGGATTACATTGCTTGGCTTCACCACTTTTTAACTCCTCTGAAAGGCACAGTTTCAAATTGACTTGCTGCTGCCTTTGCCCAGAGCCCCACGAAAACACGAAACGAAGAGCAGAGCCTGTCCCAGCGCGCAGCGGGTGGAACAGGACAGGGTTTGCTCATCACCAAGACTTTAATTGATATTGGTTGAACTGAAGAAGAGGCGTTTGGGGAAGAGAACTGTTGTCTCGTGCCTAGAGGAGCAACACAGTGCGAAGCATTGCTTTTTACACCCGTACCAGCCGATGTCTAGAGGTGGGAAGAGTTGGTCCCGTTGAAGAATTTACTAAAAAACAGACAGTTGACTTCATTGTTCAAGATTAAATTTAAGATAACAGGTCTGTTTCTAACTGATCCTTCCATACAGTTCACTTTAAACAACACAGAGGGTCAATGTTTATGAGCTTGACATGGCAATTACCATATGAATTTTTAGCCTAAATTCTGAGAGGTGCAAGAAATGATAGGATTTGATCATTGCTTCTGGCCTGTAACTCACACTAGTTTTATAAGAGTGAAAATCTTACAGATTTGAAGACACTTAGAGATTTACAAGTCATTTAAGGTGGCATGACATTTCCTCATGACATCCTCAAGAAGACTCTATTGAGTTACAATTCTCATTGCTTAGTCTTGGCCTCATGATATGGCAATTTTAGACGGAATCACCGGTTATTTCATTTGAAAATATTTAAACCCTCCTGACTACCCTGTGTATTATTCGTTCTTCAACATGCATCTGAGAAATAATTAAAGGTAGAAACTTCATCCCTGGCCTCTGTATAATCCTAAGTGAAGAAAGTAAATTCAAACTCTAAGGAAATTGGTCGGACCACGCATTGATTTTTTTCCTTTCAAGTCATGCACGTCTAAATTCAGCACTTCAGCACATTATCTGTGTTATAATTTTCTCTTTCATTCCCCAGCCCTTCGTTAAGGCATTTGTTAAGCACTCCAATAAAGGCTTCCCGTATTCAGTATAACACACACAAGTATTTGCACATTAAGGCTGTCACTGTTTAAAACACCTTGGTATAGATCCCTCAAGCAGATATGCTGCTGACTATATTAAACAATCCACATTTAAAACAGCCTGAGCTACGTTTGCTTCAGTTTCAACCACAGCTGCACTTCTGGTGATTTATCGATAGTGAGCTGGCACCAAAATCTTTCAGCTGTGCCAAGGTACCTCCTTGAAAACTTCACAAGCACTTTTTATTCGTATTTTCTCCCTTTTTATACTTCTATTCTACCACTGGAAAAAATGTAAAAGTACCACCAGAATAAAAGAAAAATGTAGAAGTCAGTTCCTCAAGAGCCAGGCTATTAAAGAAGTTTCATTCTTACAAGACAAACATAAGACAAGTCATTAGACCAGGTCTGGAACACGCTTGAGTCAGACAGCACTTAAAAGGTAGAAAACAAAGACCTATTGTTTTCTTCTGGAGGACTGAACAGTCTACAACTGCAGTATACGAAAGGGTTGATCTAGTAAACAACCCCCACATTTTATCTGAACCACCTTTTTAATGCAATATGTACAGCAAGAGATAATTTAACACCAGATTACAGAGAAGGCTGTGAGAAACACTGAAGACACTCAAGAGTGGTCAATAGATGATGAGCACAACGATAAATCAAAATCATTGTTGACAAACGGGAGGCAGTGTACAGACGGAGGAGTGATTTTAGTCACTCAAATACTTTCCTTGGTCCTAAACCAGTTACTGCCCTTGAGGTAAAAACTTGAGTGCTACGGAGAACACGGAAACCTCCTTTCCAGCTCCAGCAACTACTCAGAATATGTAAATTCAGAATATGTAAAACATTACAGAGCACAAACAATCAGATTAAGTGTTAAGATGCTACTTTATGAAGCACTGGAACGCAGCCTTCCACTCTTCCTACCTTACATCAAAAATAAATGAGAAAAAAAGAACAAACAAAATGTTCAGGGAGGATACTATAAATCTTAGAAGCCCGGAGAGCCTTCCATGGGAATAGAGGGGATTGAGCAGATTGGTTCTGCATGCTTTGGAGCAGAAAAACCAAGTTGAAACAAGGTAGTGAGAGATCGGAGAAAGAAAAGTAATAAAAAGAAATACAAAGTGCACTCCTGAGCTCTTCCTCTCACTGTAGAAGGGCAACGGTGCTGGTTTGGGCTGGGACAGAGTTAATGTCCTTCCCAGGAGCTACCACGGGGCCATGTTTGGGATTTGTGCTGGGAACAGGGCTGATAACCCAGGGCTGTTTCGTTACTGCTGAGCAGGGCTGACACAGAGCCAAGGCCTTTGCTGCTCCTCACCCCACCCCACCAGCGAGGAGCTGGGGGGCACGAGGAGCTGGGGGGGACACAGCCAGGACAGCTGCCCCCGACTGACCCCAGGGATGTCCCACACCGTATGGTGTCATGCTCAGCGTGTAAAGCTGGGGGAGAAGGAGGAGGAAGGGGGGGACGTTGGGAGTGATGGCGTTTGTCTCCCCAAGTCCCCGTTCCGCGTGACAGAGCCCTGCTCTCCTGGGGATGGCTGAGCACCTGCCTGCCATGGGGAGCAGGGAATGAATCCCTTGTTTGGCTTTGCTTGGGTGTGCAGCTTTCGCTTTCCCTATTGAACTGTCTTTGTCTCAGCCCACGAGTTTTCCCACTTTTACCCTTCCAATTCTCTCCCCCATCCCACCGGGGGGGAGCGAGCGAGTGGCTGCGTGGGGCTGAGCTGCCGGCTGGGGTTAAACCACGATAGCAACATACTTAAAAGTGAGGACAGGACATACTGTTTAGTGGGTTGGTTTGTTTTTTACAATCAAACCAACCGTTAACATGTGGAACTCCTTGCTACAAGATTCAATGATGTCAAGGATGTTAGAAGGATCTAAAAACAATCAGATATTCGCATAACAACAAAATCTTCCAGACTTACATCAGAGCAGAATACCAAGAGCTTTTGCTCTTTTCTTTTATGCAAACAGCTTATTACATCTCACTGCCTGGGGCTGCTGCAAGAGATTTCTGCACAGGCTGGACTGTCCGCGACCGCCCTCCCGGGCTCTTTTCCTCCCCCCACCAAGCAGTTTGCCTTGGCCATTGCCCCACACACGGTCCTGGACAAGGGAGACTGATGATCTAGTTTGGAAACTCATGACCATTTCATAGCTGAAATCCTGGCCCCTGAAACAGAAGTGGGAAATCTCCATCGACAGCACAGTCCCAAATTTCAGCGCCTGAATTCCAAACAGCTGACACTCTGTTTTGGTTAGCCTTCACGCTACCTGTTGTATTCAAAGATTTACTAACACTGCTAAGTTGATTTTAATTATTGTTATTATTCAGCTGTACTAGGAAGCTTTTTTAATATTCCTATTGTATTTTCAACAATGCCTTTACAGAATATTTTTCTTATTCCCTGATCCAGCTATTTTGCATACACTTTCCTGCTCTACAAAACCTTCTGGATTTTGTGTTATTAGACAAAATAAAAAGATGGGCATTTTACAGCAGTTTCACTCTATACTGACGTGGCATTTATTCAGCACTGGCAGCACAGAAATAGAACAGCCAGCCATTCCCACGGGGAGCAGAGACTGGCTTCATGTTTTATAATAACCTCAACTTTCAGACAAGTTCAGCTAACGACCTCTGCACAGCTCTTCTTGGCCCAACAGTCACCAAAATGAAACGAAGCAACCCACATCCCTGGCAAGGGAATTCTCATCTTTATTTTACTGATGGGGAGACCAGGATTCAGAGACCGAGAAATCACGAGAGCCTGAAAAGCAAGATGGCACTAGAGCCAAGGGAGAATCACGGTGCGCTCTGCTCCAGCCGCTGCATAAACCAGTCATTAATTTGAATTTGAGGTAGCACAAAAGCTGTAAACGAATGGGAAGACAAATTGTAAATGGAAAGGGAAGTGAATGATTCTTTTTTTTGAGTCCTACAGAACCACAGAACGAAGAGTGGTTACCTAACTGAGGACAGTTGCTGTTGAACAGTCACAGCAAATACGAGTCCGTCGACACAACTGGCGCCCAGTTGTCACTCCAGAGCGCTATGGGAAACAACGGGTTCCAGCGACCACAGAAACTGCTGCTACTTCTTCTTATTTCACATTTCAATGCTTCGGTCTTTTTCCTCTCTGGCCAGCTTGTCAAAACTCACGCCCAGGCCGCTGCCCTCCGGGAGGTACCGCAGCCACCCCCGTGCCCCAGGGCAGGGCAGAGCCCCGCTCCCCTGGGCACACAGCCTGGCAGAGCGCCGCAGGGGAGCGCGCACGCAACGCGCCGGGACCCACGTGAAAATGCTCTTCCAAACACTGGCACCCATGTTCTGCACATAAAACAGAAGCCGTAAATCCAGAAAGAGAGCCACCTCTGCACAGAAGAGCCCCAGGACACGCTGCCCCGGCACGTACGCAGCTTACGCACGTGCGATGCTGCAATGAGTTGTTGCAACCATACAATTACTCGCTTGCGCAAGCACATTTTAGCGCATCGGGCCTCTAGCACCAGTATGGGTTTCAAAACAAGGATGGATGACAGGGCTTTTAGCATGGTGCCAGCCCACGGCGCAGGAGCACCACAGAGCACCAGTTCTGCCACCGGCCTATCGGCTGACCTCAGTTTCCCCACCTGTAAAGGGCCAGGATGAAGCTCACCTGCCTAGAAAGGCACCTGAAAACCTATTTGAGAAATCGCCGCTTCTTTTTCTCCCCATCATTGTTTTAAAAGGCATTTTCACCTTACTCAGATGTTTCAGCTTCTCAGAAAAGCAAGCAAGGAAGCAAATTAGCCCCAGCAGTTATCTTGATGCTATGTGAATGAATTGCACTGTGGTTCTGTCAATATATATATCAGCTACTCTGTAACGCAGAAAGGTTATTGGTAATCTTTACTGTCCGATAAAAAGGAAACGAAAAGCATGCTCTTTCTTGTTAAATTAGTGCATTTGGGTCCTTGTTAAAGTTGCTCACAGCTTGCAGTAAAGCGCAATGTTCAGTTATAATAGTTATAAAGCAATGTTAATATGTGCCGGGGTGAGTTTCATGAAAGCGATCTCTGTGGCTCATAAAAATGACACTCCAGTGTATTTTACCATCATAGCAAGAGAGGCTTATAAAACAGCTGCAGTGGAAAGTAAATAAAATATAAATGACTCATATAAGGGAACAGTTTCCCCACTGTGGAGACTTTGGGCACTGTATCACTTTTTATGTTATACTGTATTAAGACAATTGCTTTGATCTCAGCAATAAGGAAAGTTGGCCCAGCTCCTTTATTTTTGCTTAACCAAACTGAGATCTTTTGCAATAATTTCAGTGTGGCTTCCCAGAAACAAGCCCAAGAAAACCAACAAGTGCTGGCCAGGCACTCCCCAGTCTTGGGCCACCTCGATGGCCAGCAACACCGAGGACTAGTTCTGGGGCCCTTGTCCTCTGTCATCGCCAGACTCTACTTGCCACAACACATACAGCACCAAGATCAGGAGATCTCTTGCCTTACCTGCTTTGAAGATCCACTCCAAGTATCCATTGAGTTCCCGTTCAATTTGCTGCTGCCTACGGAGCTTCAGGAAAGCACGACGATTTTCTACCCTCTCTCGTTCTTTGGCAAATTCACTACAGAGAGAGAAGAATGAGAAAGAACACGTCACAAGCGGTCAGGGAAAATATGCAGCCCCTCTTTCGTCCTTCAGCTTGTATTCACGAAGCCTGTGAAGTCGGTGACAGCAGCAGTGAGTGGAAACCGCAGTGTGCCACGTGTTGTTGTCCAATGAACTACTACTTTGATTGTAGCTCAGTTTCTCTGCCTCTCTCATCCTGAAAGAGGACAGCAAACTGCCGTGTGCACACACTGCTTTTGTGCTGGGGCCACACCACATCCACTACGCTGAGATCCTGATGCACAACCACACGTACCTGTCAGCCACGCAATAGAAATCATGACCCCCAACGCTAAAAACTGTCCTCCATCCCTCTCCACACCACTTGCCCCACAGCAGAATTTCCTCTAGAAGCACAATATGATGTCACAGAGGCACCAGCAGCCTTTTGGCGTTGGAAATCTACTCGTCCCTGTTAGCCTTTCTTGGAGTTTTCCCAGGCTTAAGCTGACTTTGACAAACACAAGTCAAACAGGAGCTACAGGCGCGGATGGGTCCTCTGGGGTCAAGGCGAAATAGCCCAGACGCTCTGGGTTGAGGGTAACAATGATCCTGCTATTTACTAAAATCACATGGAAAGCAAATATCTTGACAGCAAATCATTAGAACGGGACTGTACAGGGGAGTCAGAAAGTAAGGTTCATCCAACCATTGCAAAAATCTCGTCCGAGTACATCCTACTGCCCGGTCTGAAACAATGCTGAGACAACAGTGCAGCCGCCACCCCCAAGACACCCGCGCTGGGGCTTTCCCCAGGCTCATTCCTATCACCGCTGGGAAGCTTCTGATGACCCACCTGGAGATGTACGTCTCCATCTCCCACCTACGGAGCTCTGAACCAGGCTCTGTAACCCCTCGCTCTGAGCACACGCTGGAGTGACTCCCACTATAGCTGCATCTATATGGTTAAATGCGGGAGCGGGCTTTTGTCCCTCATGTATACCAGTGGCTTGCTCACTTGACGTTTTGAAATCTTAACTTTGCCATGCCCTTTAAATCTTCAGTTAACTGTTAATTGTTGCAAACCTTTAGTTAACCGCTGGTCTTGATTAAAATCCCACCTAATCACCCATTCGTTACCCACACAAGCACTTTAGAAGCCAGCAAGGAGCAGGAGATGGGAGGAAGGAGGAAGAATGGGGAAAAGGGAGCTGCAAGTGCCAGAGGCAGCTTTATATTCACAGTCTACACTTTACCCTTCAAAGCTGACACTTTTGCTTCGTTTGGCAGGACTGTCTGACCTGCGGAGAAGGGACTGTGGGGACAACTTGGCTCAGCACTGCGACGCACACCGGTACCAGCCACTGATGTGAGAGCTGCCATCAGCTGAGCCGTTATCTTGATTTTGGCAGCGCACCCCAGTCTCCTGACTCCCCTCTCCTGTCCTCCACCTGACAGCACAGCCCATGACCCCATCCTTGCGACGGAGGAAGCCGAAACATCCCTCTGAACCGACAGCTCCTCCTTGGCATTCAGCGCGTGTCTGCTGGGTGATTCGGGATCCTGCACGTGTCAGCTGGATCACCGATTGTCTCCCTCTTCCTTTTTAATGTTCTCATTTCTGGTTCAGTGCCTGCTGGTTGGGGCCACGGACCTCCTCTCAGTTTTAATTTCTCTCTGGAGGGGGAGGAACGAGATCAGACAGCACAAGGTGACAACACGCATTTGTAAACTGCCAGATGTGGAGGGGCCATGTTTCCTGCGTTCCAGGCTCATGTCACCACTAATTTCCCAGAGCCGGGCTGTGCCGGGTGGGAGCAGGAGGCAACACCCCGTGGGTGGCTTCACGAAGGACCGCAGCGGGCAGGAAGGACGGCAGATGAGCCGTGGCATCGCTCCCTCGCCCCTCAGGAGCAGGCAAGGCAGAGCTTTCCTTGCAAAGCCTTTCATCCTCTGCCAGCTCCTATCTGGCCTAAGGAAAGCAAGAGCTACCTAGCGCTTGTCCCTTTAATTTCAACTTTAAACATGTAAGAAAATGAGGGAAAACTTTGCTCAGTTGCAAACCTTCAGTAGTTTCTGTACAGCTTTTTGCAAGACACCAGTGAGGAGCGTTGCTGAGGTTAAAGCCACCCGCGCCCTCCCGTTCCCTGGAGCCGGCAGGTTTGGCACTGCCGTAGAAGCTGGGAAGGTCACCTCCAGGAGAAGACAGTACCTTGGGTCTCTGCTCATTGTCTGTCTTCGGAGTGCTACAGAGCTGTAGCAAAATCATCCAGGCTGAAGACTGGAGGGTTTTAATGTATGGTCTTCCTGGCAAAGGAATGCATCACTTGCTCTTTTTCCTATCTCCAGGAGATAAGAGAGGTTTGATGAAGCTGGAACTTGTCAAAAGCCTGTGCTTTTCTCTATGAAATGTGTTAATAAAAGCACGCGTGTCTCTTCCACTGCATTCATCCCCATTCAGGAACTGAAACATTCCCCATTTGCAGCAACTGGAAAACTCCCAGAATTTCTGTTTGAGAGCTTTTCAACAAAATTTCAGAACATATTCAAAGAAAAGGGGGAAAAATTATATCAAAAAGCCATATTTCATCTAAAAATATTTCAGTTGAAGTTTTCCTGCCAGTTCTAAATGAAAACATAGAAAGTCCCACGGGAATGTTTGGTAGCAGTAAATAAGTCTCCTCTCTTATTCAGCATAATTGCTACTTGTGCCCTGACTTGCAAAAATCCCCCAAATCACCAGAAAGAAAACCTGAGCAGGAAATACTCCGCCTCCTGCCCAGCTTTATCTCCAGGACTTTCTTCATAGCTGGTCCCACACAGTTTGGCCAGTTCTGGAATGAGGAATATCGAAAGATGTTCACCCATTCTCACCCTTGGCTCTCGTCAACCACCATGTGCCCCAAAAGCCCCCCAAATTATTCATCTTTCAGCACTGTCTGGAGAGGCGTTAAGAGGAGGAAAGCTGAAAGGCCGGTACACCTACACGCAGCACATCAACACAAGACATGGCTTTGGCAGAAGCCGAGCTCTGCCCGGGTAGATGACTACAAGGCATCGTAGCTGCAACATGACAGTCATGAATAACTGATCCTATAGAGACAGCAGGAACAACCAGAAATCAAAGGAAGGGCATTCATCATGGAAACCATACACCATACCAGTCAAGCTCAATGTGTCACATTTTTCTTCTCAAGAGTGGTTGGTGCTTAAAGTCACCAGGAAAATGGATGATTGTTGCTTATCACCTTGGTGGGTGGAAGAGTAAAATAAATCTCGGTGTAAATATGCACTGGAATAGCCACTTCAGGGAAATTCGAGAGCCCCCCCAGCCACAAAAGAGACAAGGTCAACTCGTAAGTAACCACCAGGGTCAGTAAAAGATTATAAAGCAATGAAATTCTTGTAAGTACTTTATCCATGCTGGTCTTAAATTAAAAATACTGTCACAGCACCAAAAAGGAAAAAAAAAAACAAAAACCACCAAACCACAATCTTCATCCCCCGAGTCTCTGATTAACTTTCCTATATGACAGCAGAGAGCTGAGATGGAGCATCATGTAATGCACCTCCTGGTCCTGGGCTTCACGGCATGCTCCCAGGGCCAGCGACAGCAGGCGTGCCGCAAGACTGATCACACCATTAAACCTCTGCAATTCAGGTTTTCCGCTTAGAAAGCAGACAGAAACGCTTCCCACTCACAGGGAAGAGGCAGAGAGATATGATATAGCATCACTGTCATTGCTACCACTAATAGTGCTCACGATAACAACAGAGGTAATTAGCTCCTCATTCAGAACAGTACCACTGAGCTACACACGATCTCATGAAACCTCAGATCTTAAAACGGGAGAACAGCCTTCGTCTACTGAATCTAAAGCACTGCTCGGAGTGAGCAGAAAGCAGCACAGAACTCAGGAGGACTCCACCAAGGGCTCCCAGAAAGCAGCCGTAAAGGACTTCTAGAATTTGAAGTCTAAAACAAACGAAACCCAATCAGTTTTAGGATTGGCTTCATCTCCAGTCCAAGTACGGCAAAGGAATGAGTGAAGTTGAGCCTGGATGGCACATCACATCTAGGGACATAGTCCTGCCTGGAGAAACGCAGCCCTCAAGAATGGAGACGGGCCAGATAATCCAAGTGGGTGAGCTGCTGGCGAAGGAGCCAGCCAGGACTGCAGATGTTTGACTGAGTTACTCACAAGCCAAAATGAAGTCTCTAGGTGGAGAAACAAAATTGGCCAAGACAGGAGGCTTAATTTGTAGGCTTTGTTGCTTGAACATGGAGCAGTGCCCAAGAAGAGACCTGATACTTGTCAGCAGCCTGTTAAGCAGCCCACGTCACTCAGGAGCAGCGAGGGACAGGCTGGAGGTAGAAGATAGAAAACAGCAACTCCTCTGGCTGCCCGACGTGCAAGTCTGAGGAGCATCGCTGTGGGAAACACATGCAGAAGAGTGGTACAAAGTCACGCATGTTGTGCTACTCAAGGACTGCCTAAGATGAGGAGAGGTGAAGTGTTAAAAATTCCTCTCTGTTTCAGTCCACCCGTTTTACAATCAGCAAGGAAAGGACCTCAAAAGAAACTTGGTGCCAATCATCCACCTAACTTTCAGTAAGCTTCAGCAAGAGCAACGCTGAGGTAGGAATTTCCATAAGAGGCTGCAAAGGGAGCGCAGAGATAAGAACACGCACTTTAGGACCCCAGACGTGAACATGCTGGATGATAAGAGAGGTAAGATGAACACAATACTATTTGCATTTTTAGTAAAACCAAACCTCTTGTGCTCTGGGCAGGCTGCACCCACTTGCTCAGGGGCTGCACATCACTTACGAGACCCTCTGGAGTGCCTTAGGGTGACTTCTCAGCCCAACCACCGCACACACCTCCAAGCCCTCCAGCATCCTGAGAGCATACACACGCAAGCAGAAACACTTAATTGCATTTTAAGGGTGGAAGTCCATTTTTTACCATTTATTTTGGTTAATCAACTGTGGGAAAGAAATAGAGAAAAAGCCTTCAGTTAATTTTTCCTTTCCCTCTCAGGTCTCCATTTCTGATGCTGGGGTTTGCCACCTTATCCTAATCCAACCCAATCTCAACGGCTGGGGTGAAGCCAGTTACAATAATGCGGCAGGCAGACTCCTGCCGAGCCAGCCCTCCTTGTGCTCCTGCCATCCCGCAGGTCCTGCAATACTCGCGTGATTGAGTTTGCTACCTCATACGCACGGCCCTGCAAAGCCCCTCGCAGCTTGCTTCACCAGGGTCTGATCCAGAGCATGCTCCCAACATTTCACTCCCTAACCGCATCAGCATCCACGTGTTTATAGAAAGGCAGATTCTTGCTCCAGGGAAGGAATTTGTTCTGCAGGTTCCTATCTCTGTCTTTCGTCTTCCTGGAGAACAGTAAATCCTTTGTAAGGGGAAGCCTCTGCTGGATGCAGCAAAAGAGCCCAGCACCTTTATGGCTGTAACTGTTTATACAACTAAGGACACAAAGCCTCGGCTGTGCTAAACGTTAATTTTACCTTCTGCAAATCTGTCCTTTGAGCGACAAAGGCGGTGAGGGAGTCCTAACAGCAAGGAGGAGAGCGTGCCCACGGAGAGCTAGCAGGGGCAAGACGGGCAGTGGGGAGTGAAAAGAGAGAAGAGCGGGTGATGGGGGCCTGGGTGCAGACGCAGGGGGAGCCTGGGGCCCTGCTGAGCATCCCCACCCCTGCCGCGGGTGCTGTGGCGGCCTGGGCCAGGGCAGGGGAGGCTGGCGGGACACCAGGTAGGAAAGGGGGTGTCTGAAGCCCAACTAAGCTCAGGGTCTGAGCAGGGACAGCAGACACCATCTTCCCTCGATTCCTGAAGCATTTTGCTTCAGCAGGGTGCACTGTCACTAGGGCAGCACCACCAACAACCCTTTGAGCTCTCTTAGAGATTAAAGGACCCACCTCAACCCACCACAGGGCTCCAAGAGCCTGAGAGGGGCTGCCAGGGAGGCAGCGGCAGGAGAGCAGCAGTCCTGCAGGGATGAGGCCCTGCAGACCAGCCGCCTCAAAGGCACCAACCTTTGGTGTTTCTCACAAAAGCTGCTCCGGGAGAGGAGGAAAGGCAGCCACAGCAGGGGCTGAACTATTCACAGCAGCACGCAGGAGGCGAGGGGTGAGGGGAAGGGACAGGGGAGAGGAGCGAGAGCACCATTCCCTTCAGTGCGCTAACCTGGGCGGATGCTGGTGAGTTAGAAATACAGGTGGAGCATAGAATCAAATTTGGCTTAGGAAACAAAAACATCAAACTCAATAAATCCAGGAGTAAATAGCCAAGCAGTGCAATTTCCAGCTGCCTGGACATGAGGGGTCGTGGCCTGTAGCTGGGAAGCTGCAAACCCAACAGCGCATGGCTCAGCTGTGTCCACAGCCAGCACCTTGCACCCAGAAGGGCTGCAAACAACATGAGGAGCTCAGTAAGGACCTCGGTTTCTTTACCATAGCATCAGATATCTTTACCACAGTAAGCCCCGGGAAGACTTCAGGATGAGCCAAGGTATGGTTATTCTCATTCCCAGACAAAATCCTCAAGTGCAGGGAAACCTGCAGGCAAAACTAAGAATAATTTGGTCCTCCAATTTACTGGTTCAAAAACGTGAACTGGAATGCATATAGAGTATCGTTAAATCCCTGGTTTAAATACCTCTAAAAATCAGGCCCAGGTCACCACCGAACACAGGCAAAGCCTATTGATCAGAAAGCCTCTCCGGAGCAAGAAGAAAAAACACAGAAATGCACCTCGTTTGGGCGAGAAGAAAATCTGAAGGAGGTGGAAGAAAGCACATCCCAGGAGTGCACAGAGATCACACTGGAAGGTGCTGGAATGAGATGAAACCAAGCAACTGATCCACCTGGAAAACCATCAGTAAGAATTTCTTTATGCTGGTGACATTTGATACCTCTAAGATGATATTTTCCTGCCTATAATGGTGGTTTGCCGAGAAGTTAAGAGTTTTGAACCTTGGTATTAAACAAGGAAAGCCCAGAGGAGGACAGATTCCTTAGTGCTGAAGACGACCAAGCTCTGTGGCTCCTCATCCACCCCAGGTTGTCCCATCAGCTGCACAAAATCCCCAAGACACCCAGTGCTCTCTGTTTCTGCCTCACCTGGAGCTACAGCTGGCCAAGATCACACTGGGCACGGTCTGAGGGGGCACGTCCATCTCTCCCAGACTGAGCCCAGACATACAGACCCAGCCGGCTGAGCTGCTTAACCCATCCTAAGATCTACTGCTTAGGAGTAAGGACTGGCTGAGTCAATCCCACACAGCTAAAGCTGCTCCTGCTTCCTCCTCATTGCTCTAAAGAGGGGGGAAAAAATAGCTCTCCTCCACCACCTGATAACGGATGAAAGTAACACTGTGAGATTGATCTCGCCGCACCGAGCCAGGCTTCACAGTCACTTTCATCACTGAACATAGCAGGAAGATGCTTCAAATGCAAGCCAGGTATGGGATACATCTTGTATTTCTAGAAAGAGGAACAGCACAGAGGTGAAGCCTTCAATGCGTCTTCCTTCCTCTCGTCTTTACGTTCAGCTTGTGCCGATTTCACTTTGATTCCACCTAATCCAACTTGAAACGCTGCGAGTGCCACAGCTGGGCAAATCTGGCTCGAAGAAGGCAACAATAAAGAGAGAAAGAATTAAAAAGCACCATTTATCTCATAGTATCAGCCTACTGCCATTGCTGGATGAACCTTTGGCTCTGTTCATCAAGTCTCCACCCCAGAGTCAAAGCAGAGGCCCCAGGAAGTTCAAATTCAGGTCTCCTATGCATCATTCCTATATTCCAGGTTTTAATTTCCATTGTGGCTTAACAGAAGGGCAAATAAAGGTAGCCCATCTCTCCTATACCAACCAAAACCACAAAAGGAGCAAAGGATCCACATTCGATGGGACATTTAGCTTGGTGAGATGAAGCTCACATGGAAAGTCATTGCTCCCTGATCCCTTCTGCGAGAAACGCACACGCTTCTCCCACATTCCTTGTGTGCAATGATGGCTTTGTTAAAAAGGGTGATGAGCAAGGAACAACAGGAAGGAAAACATTTTTTTTTGCCCTGTCTTTCCCCTCCTTTTTAGCCACAGGCTGGGGAAAGACTAAAAGCAACGAGAAAGCAAGCAGAATCTCGTATCTTTTCACGATGCAGCTCTTCTGCTGCAAATAATTAACACCAGCCAAAGTCAGATCACAGCAGGTAACTGTGAACTTGGAACAAATTTGCAGGGAAAATGAATGATTGTCTCTGTAATGAGGGAGAAGGAGGACAGAAGAACGCTTTGCCATTATGACAAATTAATCAGCCTGATTCTTCTCCAGCCTCTGCACATCTTGCAGGCTGAAGTTTGATGATCTCAATCTGGCAAAAATCCTCAGGATGGGAAAACATGTCATGAAACTCAGCAGAGCAAGTCACCGAGACAGACGGTTCAGTGAGGTCTGGACGGGGCTGTGCTTCCTCCCAGGGAGCACAAGCGCCTCGGTGACCCCAGGTTCAGCAGCAGCTAACCCCTAGGGAGACCGGAGCACACGACAGCGAGGGTGTTCACTGGGCCTCTGCCCGGAGAGCATCACTCCACGCTGCAGACCACTCAAAACAGGGCGCAGCAGTGAAGAATTAAAGCGCCGCTTACCCTGCCCCTTGTTCGCCTGCAAGGTGTCAGCACGGTCTGTAGCTGTGTCCCTTGACAGGCTCCCACTGTCACAAAGATGCTGCATCCGTTGAAAATGTCTCCCTGCAGTCTTACACCAGGTAGTCTCACGTAAGAAGAGGCAGGTGTGGCACATCTCGGGACAGAGAAGGTCTGGACCACGTTATGGCAATACTTAAGCAGGGAAGATGCAAACTGGCCACTGCGGCGTCTCTCCATGCTTGGTTATTGCAGCCAGATGAGAAAACCTCAGGAAAGATGATTACTCTTTACTGGCTGGTCTGGAAATACCTCAGGCTTCACCATAAATATTTGAGGACACGACAAGCAGCATTTTTCACGCTCGAGAGACACAGACTCTCAGTATTCAAATGCATCATTCACAGCACGGTGCCCTCTCTGGCCAGCGCTGCTGCCGTCTCGCCACCCTCACCACCCCGCCGCTGCGCGAAACTGCCACAGAGCACTTAGCCTTGAAATACCTTAAATCGTCTTCCTCGCAGCATCCCAGGGATCAAGCGCCAGAGAGGGAAAACAGAAAGCAGGGGGAACACACAGTGAGGAGTAGAGAGGAAAATCCCCCGGGAAGGGACACTAACCCACGTCACCAGCGCTCCACAGCAGCCGGGATGCTGCGTTCCTGCCGGAGAGCCCCGTAGCTTCCGTAAACAAGCAAAGGCAGCTCCTGGATTTTAGGAGCTGTTTTAATTGCAGTCCACTTGTGTACCTGTGACCACTGCAGTACTCCAGGAAAACTCTAAGTCCTACCACGTTCACAGCTAGCGAACAGCACCGTCTGTCTCTGCTTGTGATGGGCAACCTGGCGAGGGGGAGCTGCTACCAGTTCCCCCAGTCAGACCCACCTTCAGCGCTGTGGTGAGCTGGTACAGCACAGCACCCACTGCAACGCATGCCTTTTGTAAAGGCACGGGAGAGCCCAACAGCTCTACTGCACCATCAGCAATGAGATGTTTGCAATAACTCCACACCCCATGTCCGAGGATCCTCGGGGAAATCTGGATGCTCGGTGGCATAAGCAGAGCCGAGCCGCGCTGGCAGTCAGGGAGGGGAAGGAGCAGAAGGCAGAGCGCGCCATTTGGGGAGGGTATTTAAATATTAACCGATTACAAGAGCACTGGCAGTGCTTTGATCAGCACGCACAAGGAGGACACACGGTACAGCAGGCAGAGTCTCATTCAATCTGAATTACGGAGTCAACAGGCTTTTAATTACATCTTTAGCCAGGTACTCAGAGGTTTTGTCATATCAACTGTGGCTCAAGATTGTGGGTTATTTTTATACCAAGTTTTTACCAACACTTACAGATTTCCACATCTCCCTGTCACTTCCCTGCCTTTGCTTTTATTATAATTCCAGAAGAATCAGCAGAGGGGAAAGGTTGTGTGCTCTTTATTTTAAAACAGGTATCATCTCTTCTGTAGCATTTGCAATGCAAATGCTTCCACATTTTGCTAGCAGATGAGACTCGGGATCCGAACCGGGTCAATCTATCTACCCTGCTCAAGCAGGCGAACACAGGAGCTAAGCCCACTCATATCGGGTATCTGCCCGGTGCTGACACGGGCTCACAAATAACTGCAGAAAGGCAGAACATTCCATTAAGAGCTATGGCAGAACTCGGTATAATCTAGCGTCAGGAGGAAGCTCAATAACTTGTCATTTCAGATTATTTATATTGCCATAATCTGCGATAGCATACCTACTGCAGAAATTTGTAGCTTCCTTATTGCCCACCGAGGAACAGAAATATGTGAGAGGAAACAGCTCAAAACTAACAGCAATGAAAAATACTCAGGTAAAAGCCTTTTCTGTGGCTTTCCAAGGCACAGACAGTGGCCTGCTGAAGCTTAGCCCCCTAACACTGATGATGTATATGGCAAAGTATTGGAAAATAAAACACAACCTGACCCACAGGGGTTTTGTGATGAGGACAGTAATGAAGATCACATACAAGCCCAGGAAACCAGAGACCCAACCTCAGCTCTGCGACTATCTCCTGGGGGCAAGACATCCCCTCCTTCCACCCCGCTGCTCCCCCTCTGTAAGGCGTGGAGAAGGAGAGCAGGGCACTGCATCACCCCAGGATGCAGCCAGGATCATATTAAAGGCTACGAGGTGCACAGATGGTGAAAAGCAGCAGCAGGCGAGTGATTGCTGAGTTAACCCTGTTCACGGGCTATCTGTAGAACCCCTAACCCTAAATCAGCTTTGTTTTATTGAAACAGGAATGTGGGATATTGCCAAGAGTCTCCGCTGCAGGAGCCGCCAGCTGACCCTGTCACTGGGACGTGGATGGCATGATGTCCTCACGTGAAACAGTACCCTACGGAAGCCAACGTGCGTTTCCCTGGGACCCTTTCTCCATGCAGAAACCCATGCAAAGAATAACCTCCAGCAGAAATGCCTTTTTTTTCCCCCACAGTGCTGTCTGGGACTTTCGACTAGAGAATATAATGACAACAGTCTCTGCCTTCAGAGAGTCTTTCCATCTTTCTGGTACCTTCTCCCCACCACTCCATTCAGATCTACCCGGTTTCCTTCGCTGCTCAATAGCTGCAAGCCCACCAGCAGCCTGCTGAGCAGCGTGGCCAACACCACTGCTACGATGTTTATTGGCTTCAGCCTCTCCCCAGGAATTATTCCAGCCAAGGACGTCAAACCACTATGCAAAATAAAATTTAAAAGCTTCCCTCTGTGAAGAAGATATTATCATCCTTACCTCTAACAAAGGGAAACGTGATGCACAGAGCTGCATTTTTAATAGAAGATACACATTTATATAATATTCATATTTTGCCCCAAGCAACGAGAGGCTTTCAGGAGAGTCAGACAGAGGTCTTCATCTTTTGGTCACCAAACACATTTGAATCCAGCACAAAGGAACGGGAGCCTCCAGGCTTCCGAGTTTTGTTTTAAATCACAAGTATCATTTCAGCCAACGCGGGCTGACCCCACCGTGGAACGAGGAAGATGAACTACCTAATGAACCGCATCAGCCCTGGCTCTGGTGCTCGCTTTAAATCGTACGTTAGACAAGTACGGTCACGAAGCTCTCCCTTACAAAGCCTCTGATACAACAGGATGTCTGACGAATGGCTTTGATCGGTTATTGATCATGACCATTATTCCTGGACTGAAGGAACAGCAAAGCGCACGCCACAGCCTTCCCCGTGACCCTCTCTTGTAGCAGCACGTCTCCCGGTCCTCAAACAAAACCGCACTGCGGCCCCCCTGCTCCTGCCCCCAGCACGGGCTTTGAGGACGAGGATCCTTAACAAAATAATAAAATCGAGCGTGAATCTGTTCTTTGGGAAACATTTTTCTTCCTCTAGTAACTTAAAGAGAAAGAGTAAAGGTGCAGCACTGAAGGGCTTTTACCACGCAGCAGCATTGACTCTCTTCTCTCTTCCCGTGCTGCCAAGAGCCAGAAATAAATCAAGTTCTTCACAGATCTATATAATCTAGATCACCTGGATGGGATAAGAAGAAACTGTGTGCAAAATGAGGTGCCAAAGTCTAAGAGCTTGCAAACCATTAAGATGAGTCAGGTTGTTAATTCCAGATCAAATTTCCACAGACGCTGGAGACGTTCCAGCCAGGCTTCAAACTTGGCAGCTTGATCTCTACAGTGGCCCAAACCCAAAACTCATAGGCAACAAACACCAAATCCTTGGCTGACCCCCAGAGTTTGAACATCAATGGACCAGTGTGTCCCCAAAATCCAGACATTGGCTTAAACAGTTAGAGATTGAACAAAAAAAACCCCAACCAAACAAAAAAAATCCCACAAACCAAACCCCACACCACCACCAAAACAAACCTCAAACAACAAAACAAACCCCTGAGATCTTTTAATTGCCTTTTGTTTGAGCTTCCCCCTTCTCCATGCTGCACATAATGAACATTTTGATGTCCAAATGCATGAACGTTTTGATGTCCAGCTCCAGCACTGAGTATTTATCCCGGCATCAGTGGGTTCCTGATGGGTTTTCAAGACAACGCAGGAGTAAGTGTTGGCTGCACAGGCCCAAGTCAGTATAATTACAGGGAGCTCACTCAGCTCTTGGGTCTGGATTCAGAACGACCTCAATTAATGATTTTTCACCAGCCTATCCCCCATCCTCTGGCTCTATAGTCTTATAGGAATACCCCACTGCAAGGAAAGGACAGGGCAGGAAATGTGTGAAGGGGGACAATGTGCAGTGTGACGTATCACCCCATCTTCTCTTTTTCAGCTCCATCCTCCCACAGTGCCAAAACCAACACATCTTCCCTTTTCATATCCAGGTGGAGACAAACAAGTCAGTAGTGTCTTACCCTGATAAGACGCCCAGCACCAAGTTGAGCATGAAGAAAGAGCCAATGATGATGAGAGGGATGAAGTAAAGCCAGTTCCAGGTATTTCCTGCAGCATCGTTTGTCTGGAAACAAAGAAAAAGGGAGAGAGAAACCCAAATATTAATTCACCTCAGAAACAAAATACCGTACAGAACCTGCAGGGCAGGGGAGATTCCCCTCAGGTTGCCACGGGGCTGTCCACCACTGACGTACTGGGTAGTTCTGTTATGGGCACCACTGGAAACGCTACCAAAAGAACCGAGGAGCGAAGCCGATTGTCCCACCGGCCACACCACGATTTGTCGCCAGCTCCAGCGAGAAGATTCATCTAATTGCACAGCTCCAGGCTGACCTTGCTGCAGGGCCAAAACACGCTTTTAAGTGACCTACCTCTGTGCAGGCTTTTTACACCAGCCTCCTCCCTCCCCCCCAACTCTGACTTCCCATGTGCTGAGCATCCGTGTCGTATTTACATCTGAATCGAGACACCCCACGAGGGGAGGGAACCACAGCCTTCCCTTAATCTGTGCTGCAATTAAGGCAGAGCGTGGCACCGTGCCCGGAATCTGTGCATGCACAGAGCAGGAGAAGACAAGAAGTCTGCAAGAAAATGGGGCATCTTCAGAGCGATTGCAATTCCACATCTGCTTACTCAGCACTTCGGGCTTCCATCATCAAAACCCGTCTGAGGCTCCCTGAGTAAGCACCAGTCTAGATTAAGGGGAGGGAAGGGTGGTTTCGCTTATGACAAAGTTTCTGCATTCATCAACCACAAGGGAGCTCTTTAAGGAACTGCTGAAAAGTAAAATGCCACATGGCCGTTTGCTGAAGCCAAGCGCCGAGAAAAATGCAAATTCTTCTCTTGTGAGCGAAGAATGCAGCAATTTGAGAATCTGATGTCGGGTGTAAGGGAGGCGAAAAGGGAAGCAAAAAGAAAAGACCCAAAGACATTCTCCTCCTCCTCCTCCTCCCACAGAGGGTAAAGAACACCACGAACACAGAGCTCACCTCCCTGCCCAGCTGCAGAGACACGCTCTCAAACACCAACTTGCAAAAAATGCATTCATTCTAACTGATACCGGTGCCTTTTACTTACTCTCTGTGGTGCTTTTTGGTCACTATTCCCAATCATATTTGCAAGTGTAATTTTGCTTGCAGAAGGATTCACAGAAAGAAGTGCTTTCAATGTGCTTTGTTTCAGCCCCGCGTGCACTCGATGCCACCTCGAAATGTCTCTGCCTAAGCAGAAGTCACCCAATAAACAAGCAAAACCAACGTGTGACGTGGGTGACCGATGTCATAGTGTTTCTTACAGGTAATAATGTTTATAGCACTGATGCAAGTAAATACCTTCCGAGACACTTTTAATACGGTGCGTATCTGCACAAATTCTTCCTCAAGGAACGTGCTCCAGATCAAACACATGACAAGCATTTCTCCAAATAGCAAACATCTTCAGAAATATCTATGTCAGTTGATCAGTGACTCACCCGAGAGGAACAGGGACTAACTAACCTCGCCACAAACCACCCCTGCTAAAGGCAAAACCGGCGCGTGACAGACAAATGCATCACAAGAGAAAACAGGCTGGGAAAACGAGAGCAGAAAGACAGGGAAAACTCTGTGGAGCCCAGTCCCTCATTACAGTTTTTTAATGCCTTCTGCGATACCTGCCATCCCACCCCAGCAGCACTGCTTCTTCATTCACTGTTTTGTCTTTCCATTCCTCGCTCTCTGCTTCAGCTGTTTCCTTTCCCTGTTCTCCTGCACCGCGTCTCTACGGATGGTTTCAGAGGAAACCAGGACACTCGTCCTCCCTCCCCAGCGCAGGGGCAAAGTGCCTGGTACAGCCCCAGCCCGCTCGCCTGGCATGACCAGAGCAAAACCCACGGGTTTATAGCTAGAGGCTGTTCTTCGACTCTCATTTTGTCGCCCGAGGCAGCAGCCCTCACGTCTCCGGCAGGAGCAAGCGCAGCGTGTTCGGCGAGGCCAGGGACTGCCGTCAGCCAGGCAAGGGGGCTGGGGAGCCAACCCACGAGGAAGAGCTGGAGGAAGGGAACAGATGGGAGAAGGGAAACCACATAAACATGCAAAGAGAGTGCAGCAGGTTCATTGCTGCCAAATGATCGTTTATCATTTATTTATTCATTTGAAGCCCAAACTTGGCGACAGATCCACAATTCCATGCCACGATCAAAGCCCTTAAAAATGAAATGTGCTGAAATACAACTAATTAACCACCCTCCTCTGAGCATTTGCTAGACTACCTTATGCTCAGGGCAGGGCAGTGCTCTGCCTCGCACTCAGGGATCCAGGACAAACTAGAGAGCAAAACACCAGGCGGACAGAAAACCTCTCCCGAGACAGCAGAGCCTTCCCGGACACGCAGCATCTTTCCCAGCGCTCCCAAGCGTGCTTGAACCCAGTCACAGTTCATGGCACCGGCTCTGCCACGGTGAGATGCTTTAATGAATCAAACCTGTTTGCTCCCAGGAAAACCAAACTCCTCTCCCCCCGGGAAAGCCCCCCGAGTCCCGCCGGCACCTCTGGCTGCTGAGCAGAGGCGGCAGCCCCCACCC
Organism: Phoenicopterus ruber ruber; assembly: GCA_009819775.1. NCBI lineage: Eukaryota > Metazoa > Chordata > Aves > Phoenicopteriformes > Phoenicopteridae > Phoenicopterus > Phoenicopterus ruber. Next base: position 10,673,741 of record CM020234.1, read on the forward strand.
GCAGAGCCGCTGGGGCTCGGGCTGTGGCCCAGCTCCAGGATCGCTCATTAAGCGGGATGAGCCAAGAGATCAAATCAATTTTTATGTTCCAGCTAAAACATTTCGCTGGTGTAACGCCTGGCTGACTGTCAGCGCTACTTGATCCTAACCACAGGTCTAACCCAACAGGGAAGAAGGAGAAACAAAATGCTTGTCACGATGTGCCAGAATTACATCCAAATACAGTAAGGGCTTACGGGAGGGCTCCCTCACTGCTCAGGAGCTGAGGAACCCGCTGGTTGGTAACAGCTCTTCACAAGCACCCCCTGAACAGAGCCCGCATCAAGCTGAAGCCTTGCTCCAGGAGTGCCCCGGGCACCGGCACCCAACAGCTCACGTCCCTTAAACGCGACGGCACAAGACTCCCCCAGGCAAGGTGCTGCACAGCGGGAAACTGAGGCACAGGAAGTCTAAAGGACAGTTTTGGGGTCCAGTGGAGACCCAGAGAGCTGTACCTCAGGCATCTAAAGCCCACACCAACTGTCCAGCCCCTGGAGTGCTCTTCCCAACAAGCCCAGCTGCCACGGCTCCCTCTGCCTAACGTCTGCTCAGCTCCAAGCTGCTTCCACCCCCTGACCTGGCACTTCTATCAAGATGCACCCACTACATCTATCCAAAGCTGGTGCCTCCCTCTCCCCGCCTTCCCCCCCCCCCCCCCCCCCAAGTCTAACCTAAATCCCCGGCAGCATCCTTCTAGCCTCTTCCATGTGACTCTGCTTCATCATCCACCCTGGAGCCTGATGCCACCGCTCACCAGGAGCACCCAGGTCGCAGCTGGATGCCGAAGGACAACCTTTATACGTTGACGCTCTGCACAGTTGGCTGTAAGCACCTCGGGGCTCTCTCCTCCCTTTCATGCAGCACCGAGCACGTTGCCAGCATCCCCAAGCAGCGACAGCCTGGCCACCTCTCTACAGAGATACAGAGAGAGGTGGGTGAATACCGGCATCTATAACAAATGCAGAAGCTAAAAGGCTTCTGTCATGCAGGGAGATTAATGCCCTGAGCTCCCAACACAGCCACAGAGAACGGCGTGTACTCCGGCAAAGCACGAGGCGCTTCCCACCACCAAGCCTTCCGTGACTTGTCCAAGACCAGAGAAAGGCCAGTATCGACACTCACTTTTGCCTCCCCGACACAGAGCGCCGTTAGGCCACTGCTTCATTACGTTAACAAGATGGCAGCTGTGTCTAATTATTAATTCATTTAAAGATATGTTTTGAAACAATTGACTTGAAAGCAGCCTACTGCTGCTTGCAACGTGCCGCAGAGACCAGAAATGCTTTTATATTACCTTTCATCTTCCTTTCTGCAGCCCTGGCCACGGCCCATGTTCCCGGGGCGTGCAGGGAGGCTGAGCCCTTGCGCCCGGCTGCCCTGAGACGAGTTTCTCGTGTCGCTGGAGCTTCTTGCTGCTGCAAGACCAGAAGCAGCTCTGCTCCAGCCAGCCCCATCCCATCACCACGAAATGGTCAGCGACACCGTGCCTGCTCCAGCATCCTTCCCCCAGCCCATCCCCACCCCGGCAGCGCAACACCGGCGCTCCGGGGACTCTGCTTTTGGCTCGGCGCGCCCCGCGGCTGGGGCATCACCGGGGAGCCTCGCAGCCTGCCAGCCTCACGGCCGAACCCCACACGCTGCCGACTTCAAACGGGGCTGATCAAAGGGAGCAGGAGCTGGTTCGGTAGGGGAAGGAGCATGTAAATACACCGCAGCGCTTCCTTGCCAGCGAGGCTTCCGTCAGCAGTGGGGAGTTACTGGGAAAACTACGACAGCCCCTGCAGAAAAAAGACCCAGCAACCCCAAGGAAGGGAAGCCTGTGCGGTTTCTGCCAGGGTTGCTTGATCACGGTTTGCATCAGTGATGAGATCCTGGTTCTGGAATCCCAAAATGACAAACACACAATTAAGTGAAACTTGGTTTACACACAGCCTCGTGAAGAGGCCAGCGACTGCCTCTGTTCAACGGGGGGCAAATCTTAGGTTTCAGGAGATTTACAGGCTGCAAATTAGAGCAAGTCAAACACAGAATAATCCCCCAAATCCCGCCCCCCTCTTTTCTCCAAGCAGACAGCACAGCTGCCCACAACCTCCCACTCTCCTCCGGCTTCTGCAACACAACCTAAACCTGTATTTCATGCGGCAAGAGGGACAGGGGATTCCCACGTACCTAGGCACGTGTGCCACCGACCAGCAGCCAGCAAACTGCCATGCCAAGGCCATGCCCCAGGGGCGAACCCGAGACCTGACGGATCCGCAGTCCAACGCCGACAGCTTCTCCCGGCTGGTGCAAACAGCAGTCCCGCCACCCCTCCGCGCTGCCCACAACCCCGTTCAGCGCACGCCAAGCACCAAGCGAGCCAGGCAGCGATAGCACGTGTTTAAATCCTCTTGGGCAACACAAAACCAGGAGAACAACAAAGCCCTTTGCCATAGGAAAAGGCCAGGTGGCGTGTGGCAGGGACCGGATTGGAGATTGTTGTGCTGCAACGAACCTAAGTAAAAAAAAATCTCACATTTCAGCTCCTGATTTCCAGGTTTCTGACCAAAACACCATCATTCTCTTTGCCCTTCTCCCAAAATCATCACTGTCTCCACTTGCACAGTCCCTTTATTCCTGTACTGGGAGGAAGAGAGCTCGGGGATGTCCACACGCAAGGGTACACCAGGTCAACTCTATCACCGCAGACCCGCATGTGAACACACTGCCTTTATGGTAAGCCTATAATTAATATAAATTATGCAGACTTCCTGATAACCTTGACTTGCACTCAGGAAGCCGCGGCACAGGGTAGGACGTCAGCGTGAGCCAGCTGCCGGGCACTGCCCACGCCGGGGGGACTAAGCCTCCGCGGCCAACCCCCTTCTGCACCTGCACCTCCGTGGGTGCAGCCACCACGATGCAAACTGACTCCTGCTGGCAGCCGGACCTGAGGAAACACACTCCAAGCCTCATGGCTCAGGGTTCAATGCCCTTCTGCCACGGCTACAGGTGGTGGGCACCTCTCAAAGAGAGTAGCTGTACAGGAACCTTCACCAGAGCTCCTCCACCAGTGCCTAAAGGCGGCCAAAATGCCTTTATAGGTGTTCTTCTGTTGGCTTTGGAGCTTTAAATAAGACCTTAAGGGCAGCGTCTACAGAAGCGTAAAGTCGCAGATCACCCTACCATGTACCAGCACCAACCCAAGTAACAAATCCCAGAACAAGGTGTAGGCTGGTCCAGCCGGCAGACCTCCAGCTAGGCTTCCCTGGCTGGGCAAAGACGCTGCTTTGGACTCTCAAGCTGTTAGAAACCCATTTAGACTTAGAGTTACTCCACTTTTTTACCAGTAGAGCAACAAAACAACTCTGCCTCTGAACAAGGAGCCATTCTGCTGCTTACACAAGTTTCTTCTTTCAGCCACTTTCGACAGGAGTGGCAACCCTGAGGCAACTGCCCCGGATCCAAGGAAGAAATTCTGCCACCACTTTGCTCAGCACATCATCCATCAATGTGAAAAAAAGGCAATTAATGGGCTAACACGTAATCCTTTGGAAATGTTTCCAGAGTGGGGTTCAATAAAGAAGGGATCTAATTTGGCAGCTACAGCCAAAGCTGAAACACCACAGACCATTAGCTCTTTACTATGTTTTTAATCAAAATGTATAGTACACCTAGAGTTTACTCACTTTAATCTAATCAATGGCAGAGCCTGACTTATTTGGGGCAATTAAAGTGTAATCTTCCCTTAGATAAGTGCTTTTGCATTGAGGAAAACTCTCAGCTGTCTTTGAGAGATGAACTCTACCCTTCATCTGATTTTTCACAATTCACTCCTCGCTATTTCTGTTAATTAGCAACGCTATTTATAGCTGATTTATTTCTATCTGTTCCTATTCTTGGGATTAGGTGAACACAGAAATTACTAAGAACAAAACCAAAAATATTAAAGCATGTACAATGAGCACATGGAGCCCGGCCTTACCCAGCACATTTTCTCTAGGCACTAAGGAACTCCCGCTAAGCTCTTCGTCAGAGACAGACAGACCGTGCACAAGAAGGTATAAGGGCAGAAGCCCCAAATTTGCTGAGAAAACCATTCCGAGTTCAATCTGTGGAATCAACGACAACCTACTCTATTCGCAAAATAGCCACAGGCTCAAATGACATTTAAACCGGTCGCTTCTCTGGGATGCTACATAGTCCACATCACCATAATATCCCAAAGTGTCGATCTTCACGTCTGGAAAGTGCAAAGTGCTTTCACGGATGGAGAATGAGGCACACCGGCTTCATATGGACTTAACAGCTTCAAATCTAACTCACATCTGAAGCCCCTGAATGCACAGCTGTGGTCAAGCATAAGCTTTGCCTATTCTAATTAAGAAATACTCATTATTATTTGCACTGTATTTGTAAGCAAAATCCCTGGCGGAAAGTCTGGACCCCGTTCTGCTGCAAGCCCCAGAGAAAATACCTCTGCCCCAAAATCCAGCCTGGTGGGGTGTAGGTCAATGTATTCGTCAGATTAGAGCATGAGACACTTGGCTTCCCCCTCAAAAAGATAATCTCAAGTCTAAAATCTAGCAGGACGTTGGGAGTCTCCCATCAATAACAGTGGGAAGAGCTGAGGAGGAGTACAGCATCTTCCTCACCTCCCCGAGAAAGTCATACCTCAACATCTCATTCAGTAGGGCTGTGAAATACTTTTTCTCTATTCCATTTATTCTGTTACCAAAAAGGTATTAAAATTCATTAGTTTTCAAAAACATTCATTTTTTTCCTTTTTTTTTCCCTCTGCATCTCTTTGGATCAAATGAAAACAGAAGAAAAAAAAAAATAATTTTTTTTAAAGGCTTTCATCTTTTACGTCTTATATAGCCTTTTTCCCCCAGAAACACCCCAGGCCCTGCACTGAGGAGGTCTCTATTGCTACCCGCAGCTTTACAGAAGGCAAAATTGGGTCACAGCCAGGTGAAAGAAGAGCTGATTCCACAGCTCCCAGCAGACCAGCAAGAGAAGCCCCAGCTCTCAAGTCCTGACCCAATGTGCTGGCTTATACAAAACACCAAAATCTGCAAAAAAAGCTTTTTTTCTCCCCAGTTCCAGTTTAAATACAATCTTGGCACAAAGTCAGTCCAATAACTCTGTTTACTGACTTTCAGATGTTACAGTCCATTTGCCGACAGCATCTGGTGTTCAGCTCTGCAGGGACGTGACAGCTGGGGATGGGGAAGTGCTGGCGATTGACCCTTCTGAGCAAAATTAAATTGGCAGAGAGGTGCGTTTCCGATCGATGCTTGGGGGTTGGACCACCCGCGGGAGGGAGATGACGGAGCACCTGCCTGGTGTGCTCATCTGTGTGAAGGAGAAAACTAAAACGGGTTGGTTAATGAAATTAGCGGTCGGCCCAAATCACACTCCCACACGTGCAGCGAGACGGAGTTGGATCGGGGTTCAAATACGCCCCTTGAGCATCCTGCCAGGTGGGATCAGTGGGTTCAGGTCACTCAGAGCAGGTGCCCTTGTCGTCGAGGGGGTGAGTTAAAAAGGAAGAGCCCCAGCCCAGCAAGCTGCAGGGAAACTTGGAGTCAGGCTTAAACACTGCTTCTTGCGGGTTTATCTGCTTATGTGTGCTTTGAGGAAAACTCCTTAGCTGGAGGTTTCCACGTGTGGCCATGGGATGGACAGGATCTCAGGAAGCCCTGAGGTCTGTATGAGGCCCAGCTAACAACTCAAGATTGGAGGACATCCTGATCTCCTCCTAGAGCATGTTATCATTGTGCCCTCTGTGCCTTTATGGTAGGTCCCAAGCAGGTTTTGGACACTAGGAAGGATTTCGTGGCAGAAGATGTGTTTTCTGGGGGCCCTTTGGGATGGGGAACCTGTTGTCTTGAGGGCCAGCAGTTGTAAGAAAAGCATTCAGAGAGCCCACTGGCCTCTGCGCTCCTTCTCGCATCGAACCTTGGCCAAAGGCAACCAAGCCCTGGGTTTACGCCTGCTCAAGCTGATCTCCCTGGGAAGAGGCGCTCTAAACTCCTGGCACATTTACAGTCACATCAGTGTTCCTGAGAAGATCCTCTCTCTTCACAGAAGGTCTTTGAGTTATTCCACTCTTCCCTTTTACCTTCAGGATAGAGGTCAGTCCACTTCCCTGCTGTAATCCACCTCACTCAAATCGCCCGGCTGCTCCTCAGATCTATCCGTAACTCCTGGTTCCCAAATGGGCATCAGATGAAAATTATCTGAAAATCCTTTGAGTCTCACGACACTAAAATTGATGATGTTTGGAAACAAAGATAATCCTTCTGCCCCCAAAAGGGAAGTCACTTGCATCCAGCCCCACAGCCACTTGCTGTTTGGAGGAGCAGAACACAGAGCTGTTCACTACCAGGATCAAAATCAAATCCAGAATATTTCACATCCTGCAAACAAAAAGCAAACTACTCCTGGCTGAGACCACACACCACCAGCCTCTACCACGGACTCTACAAGCCTTGGCAGCACCAGCTATGGAAAAGGGGTGAGACGCCAGGCCTGGCATTGGCTCTTATCCCCTCAGCCCAAGAGCCCAGCCGAATCTGCAACAAGCCTGGGGTGCTAAAGAAAAGGCATCGCTTTGGTGCTGCTGTTGGAAGCCGCATAAGAGCCTGTCCTGGGCAGGAGAACGCAAAAGGCAGGAGCCACAGCGCAGCAGCATCCCATGCAGCGGCAGCTCATGCCTGAGCAGAAGGCACGAGGCGTTAGTTTGATTTCAGAAAATCACCCTGAAAGCATAAAACTTAATTTGCATTCATTTATCACTTCATGTTCTCAGAAGCTGCTGTCTTACTGTCACTGGCTTTAACATCACACCAGCCACAATAATTGGGAAAGGTGCTTTTTTCCCTCCCTCTAAACACACCTAAAGCGGGAAACACCGTGGCAGTCCTGCCTGCCCCGTGCCTTCACGCCAGGCAGCAGTGCCCAACTGCAGATCTTGCTGCCTCTCCACAGGGCTGGTTATCCCCTGCCCCGACACGGCCGTGCTGCTTCCAGCCCCAGAGCCACCCCCCTCCACCTGCCCGTCCCCTGACACCCGGAGGTCCCAGCACAACCACCACAGCACGTTTGAAAAACCAAGCACGCAACACTCAGGCAACAGACGTGATACAGGTGCCTTACGCTTCCCCAGCAGACACACGGGTGAAGCGCATCTACCCCATCACAGACCAGAACAACGGGCATCCTCTGTTCCAGCAAGAGAAATCCATTCTGCATGGCATGGAGAGGGAAAGGCAGCTCCAGAGATATCTTCACATAACCAAACGAGAGGGCAAAGCTCCCGTCATTTTCCATGGGGCAGGAAATCCAGGCGGAAGCCTCAAGCAGAGGAGATCATAGTTTAAAAAGGGAAAAATACATACATACACGTAGATAATTAGCCCTTTGGGTTTTGATACCCTCTGATTCAAATTTTCTAGCTTTTCTTTCCAATGACAAGAGATAGAAAGTCCCAAATAAGAGAGGAAGGAAACTATAATTCTCCTGAGCATATAAATCCAGGAGCCGGCCTTTCAGAGGAAAGCATCCAAAGGCATAAAATCAGCCCAAATACTAGAAGAGACTCAGTAAAATCCTAGAAGCTGGCAGCATTTTAATTTTGCTACAATACTGCTAGCCATGTACGAACATGTTTTAACTATAGTCGTTGCATTCAGTAATAACATTAATTCAGCCAAGTTTAAATAGAAGCTAAATCCTTCCCTTTGTTCCTCCCCTTCTCCAGCCTTACAGAGCCGGGGAGACTGAAAAAGCAAAAACGCTGATGTTTTATGCCTTGATCCGAAGGCTTATGGCTCCAATAAATCAATACGTAAATATGCTAACAGGATTTCTAGATAAAAAATTCATTCTTTCCCCAGCTAGTGTGGACTCACTCAGCTGCTTTATTCATGAGCGCGCCTGCCTGCCCGGCACCGTGAAAGCTCTTTCACCATCAAAAAATTACAGGCTGGCCAAGGGACTCTACCTATTTTTTTTTTTTTTTTTAATCTTTTTTTCTAATCTCTCCTCCCCTTTCTTTTATTTTTAAACAGCTGTGGACTTTAATTATGAAAGTAAACTTGGTCTAGGCAATTCCTATGGGAAACAGGCAATGCACGTTCATGATAAGGAAGGTTGGACCTATGGTGGAGGCACTCAGGAGAAAGCATTATCCCAGCAAACACACAACCAGCCGCCCTGTGAACCCCACCGGGCAGTTGTGGCACAGGAGCTGTCTGGAACACGCATTTTACATATGTGAGCACCTTCTGCAAGCTCACACAGCAACTTAATGCCTCACTGATGAACAGAGCCCAGAAAGCCCAAAGCTTTAACCAGAGGCACCCAAACGTAGCTCATGGGCTCCTTGCAACCCCAAGACCTTTCGTTTGGCTACGAGTCTTCAGCTGTGACCGGGGACCAGGCACTGCCGTGCTGACGACCACAGCGCTCAGCCCACCGCCCACCCAGCAGTGCCACGGGGGCATCCTCACCGAGCCAGACTCATTTATCTCAACGCCCTCAAAAGCAATGTCTAACAAACAGCAAACCTTCCCTACCTGCATTCAATATTCATCGTAAATCGAAAAGCCAAATAGCTAGCAAGACCAAGGAATTCAAATAGTTTCACCTAAGCGTGACTCAAACTGAGATGCTGACGGGGCAGCCAAACCATCCAGCAAAACTCCAAGATACCCTACGATTCAAACCGGCATCACAAGTGCCTCACATAGCTCTCCAAGTTTCTTTCTCTGAGCGTACAACCGAGCCCTGCCTTCTGAGAAGGGGGATAGAGCACTGCCAGGGGTCCACACGAGGTTAGCAGAGGCTGCCAGGGTTGGGTTCTGCAGAGCGTGAGGAAGGTTGCTCCTTAAAAACAGGCACTGTTCTCAAGTTTGAAATTCTTGGAAAGCAAGAGTGCTCTGTGTCATTCCTTGCTTGAGAAGACTCATGTGTAAGTCACGTGACATTTAGAATCAATTCCGTGCCTTCTTGATGTTTTTTCTTATACAGCAAAGCCAACCCGCAAGGCTTCAGGTATCTGCTGCCTTTCACTGAAGAGCCAAAGCTGCCCCCAAATGTACTCCTGAAGTTGTAAGGAGGGAGGAACACACACACTTGTGCATATACACAGACGCACATGGTTAGAGCTCTGTTTGGTTTGGTTGCTCACAGCTACGTGCAACATTTACATAAGGATAAGGCTGCATTCAGACCAAAACATAGGTTTTGTTGGTCTAGTGAGTAGATGCAGAATAAACTTTTCCTCCCACTCAGCAGCTCCTGTGGCCTGCAGCCCCTAACTCAGCGAGAGAGCTAGTCACATGGACCGATTCCCAGAACACTGAAACAATCCAATACTCAATCATTTTCTGACTTCGAACATAGGAAATCGTGGATCGATGCCCAAAATCATTGCAGATAATGACAGTCCTAAGAATAATGTGCAGGCTTCCTCATCATCTTAAATGCACATCTAGATTCTTCCCGAAAGAATAAACCTCATACACCTCAAGCACTGATTTTCCCTCCAAACACTGCCAGCAAAAGTTCCCCAAGAAATCTTCAATAGCAGAAAACTGTTTAAATGAACAAAAGTCTTGAGTCCATTGCATAAAATTCTAACAATAGGCTATTGCATGCATGCGTCCTCCAGCAGAAGACTGGGATTGTGCAGAGTATCGACCTATTTATGTTAGGCCACCTTCTCATTTTGTCTTCTAATGACACTACCTCCAGCGGTACAGCTTCTCCCCTCGTCAATTATAAACAGAAAATATCCCTGCGGATACATCTACCGCTCACAGAACCAGCTGGAGCCGAGAGCTCAGTCACACAAACTTCAAAGCATGGCAAAACCCCCAAGTCCAACCGTCCTGTGTCAATGCAAACCCTACTTCTCCAGACAGGACTCCAAAGCTATTTTATCTCTACCATTTTTCCCATTCCAGACAAAACAAAACAGAAAACAGTTGGTCAAGATCCTCTCAGCTCTAAAGATGTTTCACAAGGTTTTATGAAAACATTTTAAATAGAAAAGGACTGTCTGCCAAAAGAAAAAAATATTTTTCTTAACCACAAGCTTTGCCAAATTGTTCCAAATTTGAATGAAAACTATCTGTGAAATTCCAAATTTAAGTGTGAAAATATTTACTATAGCGTAAATTAATTAAGTGTGCAGAAAATTAGGAAACTCGCCCAGAGTTGCTCTTCTCAGTATTGCAAGAGTCTTCACTGGGAAGATGCTGCTGAACAGCGAAAGAGTTTGCCACGGACTGTGCTAATAAACAAACCAACCCTAAAATGAGCAGATACATCCAGCTTTTTTGTTGCACTGAGGAGCAGGTGACTTAACTGTTATTAAAACACAGTTTCAAATGCTTCAAATTACACCTGCCCTGTTTAGGAAACATCTGGTCCAAAAAATGGGAACTATTCCCTTCTTTCTCTTGGCTTCCTCCCACGCCGTACGGAGCAGCCGCGCGAGCGCTGGTCTCCGCTACTGGAGGGTTTCACCACGGCACAGTCTGCGTCTACGGTCACCCCCCGGCCCTGCGCGGAGCTGACCTCTGCCCGGCGAGCTCGACGGCTGGTCCCACCTCTGCTACGGCACAGCAAGCCCTGAGAAGGACAGTTGCTCCAAATTTACCTGCTTCTCTGCTCAGAAACAAATGAGCAAATATTTTTAATCCAGCTAAACGGCAACTGGTGCTTCCACGATGCCAACGCAAGTTGTCCAGCTGCTGGGGCTGAACCCTCAGCTCGTACACGGCTACAAACCCACGCGGATGAACTCTCTCACTTTTGCATGACTTCTCAGTCTGGACACTAGGCAAGGTGACTTTGATCTAGAGTGTCTTTTGTTTCATGAGCAGTTATCCTGCTTCCCAGAGTTACTGGGCAATTTTCCTCCTGCAAGGGATTCGCAGAGAATTTGCTGGATTTTGGCACAAAGAACACAAGAAAGAACAAGAAAACGTTGCTGGAAAAAACCATCTGCATTAAAAATTTCATATCTGAAAGTCTCTGTAGTGCTGGGAATTTTATGTGTTGGAGGAAAAACAACAAGTTGCCCAGAAAGGTGGGAGATGCCCCATCCCTGGAAACATTCCGGGTCAGGCTGGACGGGGCTCTGGGCAACCTGATCTAGTTGGGGATGTCCCTGCTCATGGCAGGGGGTTGGACTAGATGGCCTTGAAAGGTCCCTTCCAACCCAAACCATTCTGTGATTCTATAAAAAGGAGGAGGGAGGGTTGAATGTCACCAGTGCTGACCCTGAAGGCAGGCAAAGGAGAACAATGGCACCTTCTGCCAAAGAGCAGCTTCAACTTGCACCTTGTTGCAGCACCCTCACAAGACACGCTGACAGACTGACCACAGAGGACCTCTGCCCCGGCAGACTGTTCCCTGCCTCTCTACTGCCGACCCAACACAGAAAACAGCCCTGATCCCACCCATCTCTGGGGTTCCCTAAGCCCAGCACCCCTGAGCTGCCTTGCACCCGACACGGAGCATCCCGCTCGTCCCACCACCCAGTCGCCCCCACACAAGGCCACACCAATACGCCAGTATTGTACCCGATACCGCAGCCTGCCCCTGTTCCTCTCCTGCACCCCAGGGCACACGGGCTGTCGGTCAGAGAGCAAAGGCTTTCTCCCAGAGCCCACGCAGAGCCAGCCTCTTCGGCAGGAGAACCTGGCCACAGGTATTTCGGGTTGCTGTAGGAACTACAAGAGCAAATAAAGTCTTCACTTCTGGTTTTCTTAGAAGTGTTCTGTTATTCCCTTCCACTCCAACCACAGATGTCGCAGTCACGGCATAAGCAGACTGGCATACTTGTGAAAGCACGCAGCTGCCTTTTTCATCCTGTGTAGGAAAGCAATTGTTGGGCACGTAAGAGAGCTGCTTGTACCCTCGATGCTATAATGTTGTCAAGCTGCAAGTGAATTTCTTCAGCTGGAGTTTTCACTTCTTGGCAAGCACTGATGATTAAGCTGTTGTTTGGAGAGATTTTCATTTCTTTTCAGAGAGCAATTGCTCTGTTGAAGGGGCTCTTTAAGTTTGTATGATATATGTCACTCTCCTGCTGTATATCTTAAATGTCTATTGAACCTGGAGGTGGCCACTCCACAGTCATTTTGAATATACCTTCACCGGGGCACTAAATAAAATGCAGAAGATTCAGCGAGGCACTTAAACTCTTGCTCAGCTTTACACATTTTCTCAAGTGCTTTTCTGAACAGGGTAATTTGCCAAATCAGGGCTGAAACGTCCCAATCCTTTTAGCCTTAGAGGGAATGTCCACGCAGGCACAGGGTCAGACAGTCTGTGTTTCCAGACGGGTGGAGACCCAGGCATGGTCAGAGACATGCGCCACACCCCTCTTGGCATTTAAATATTTCAAAGCCATTTTAGCCTTAGACATGCTCCACATTTTCCTCTTTGGATTTCTGCAAAACCTTCCAGATGAGCAAGCACGCGGAGCCTGCCGTGCACTAACGCTGCATCCCCAAAAGACCTGGGAGTTCAGCCCTTTGGCAAACAGGCCCTACAGCCCTCCAAAATCCAGGAGGAAAGCATGAATAAATGGATATCAGCCAAAGCAGAATTTAGATCGATATAAGATTGTTGTACTGACAGCTCATCGTCCCACACAGGATCCATCAGTTGTACAGATTCCTCCATTTACCATGTGCTTTTCTCTCGCAGGGGCCAGCGGAGCAGATCAGCCAGGCAGGGGCACCTTGGGCTGCTGCTTCACTGATCTCCAAGGGATTTCTCATCTGAACTACAAGTCTGTTGATGAACACGCTAATTTATTCTACTGCTGTATTTTATATATATCTGACAAGGTCTCATTAGTAGCAAATATGTTACTCCAAAGCCTGGTGTGAGGCTTCTTTCTGGGAAAACAGGGGATGAGCAATCCAGTCCGCCTCCTGCTCAAGAGCAAGATGCTCAGGACGGTTTGGGCATGGAGCTCTAGGGAGGGTGTTGAGGCACGGAGAAGTTACTTTTTTTTTTTAATGCCACTAGGTTTCTGCCTGGCAGCAGGGCACAGGTAGCAGGAGATTCTGTTTACACAGGAATTTTTGAAACTTGGGAAAGATGCTGAGAACTAGCTGACGGTCACACACACGATAATGATAATCTAAATGAATAAACTTTGACCCAAAACACTCGTGTTTCTACATAATAAAAAACCTCCCTGCAATTCAAGCAAAACACCTGCTGTAACAACACAATGGGATGGAGCAGGCTTAAAACAAGCAGGAAACATGGGCGAAATCCACACCTCCGTAACCAGCTGGAAAAAGGTCTACGCATCAACCCATACAGGACCTCAGGAGAGGCATAAACGGGACGTGGGCAATGCGCAGGCCACGTCCAGGCTCTCTGTTGGGATGGGTTTCACACGTGGCGAGGCTGCAGCCAGAACTTCCTACGTGGTTTTGTGCTCGAGTTAATAGTTTGGCTGATGTGTTCTGCAGTTCTCTTTCCAGGGCTTGGTCATCCCTACGTGGGTTCCTGCCTTCTGCAGGCTTCCAGCACCAGTTCTGCACAAGCACCAATCCACAGTCCAGTCCCTTCTTTGCCCACAGCTATTCGCTATCGCACCGATCCTGCACTCAAAGCTGCTGCCAGGCTCTTGGCTGCCTGCTCCTCGTCCTGCCACCGCTGCCCAACTTCCCTGTAAGCGACTGGTGATACCAAAACACAAGAAACCAACGCTAGCCCCACAGCAGCAGCGAGAGCCTGGGAATTATCTACCACCTTTGCGTGCACGTATAAGATGGCTGATTCTTATTAGCAGATTAAAGTCATCCTAACTCAATAGCGAATGCCATTTAACACTAACAACATTAGGGGATTTTCTCTTCTTTATGAAACTGCAGGGAGACAGAGAGCACTATCGCAGCCATGCAGCACCTTAGCACAGCACCGGGGCTCAGGTCCCAGCTCCATCGTGAGCGTGCGACTCCAGCGCGTCACACATGCGCCGCTGGCTCCGTAACGCAGCGCCTGGTCCCCAGCATCTCCCTTGGCACTCAGTGCATCTCCAAGAGCAAACGCAGAGTGACAAGAAAAGTTCAGCACTGGTGAACACCAGGTCCCAAGGGTAATCTGTCCCCCAGACAGAGCTATGGAAATTTTGCACTACATATGTAACCCAGCTGTTAGGCAGATGCTGGGTGCGCTTGGGTCTGAGATGCTCTGAAAACCTGAGGAGTCAGAACAGGCTCCTTGCTACGGACAAGACTGTGGTGGCACATTTCTTCACACCCCTCTAAGCACTGCTTGCTTTATCATCATTAATTTTTTTCATCTGTTTGCTGCTCACTTCCCACAGTGTGCTGCGTTGTTAGATCTCCAACAGAGCTACGCCCGCCTCTTTGAAGTCCCAGGTAAATCTTGAGGCCCTGGCCACATGCTGTGTTCCCAGAGAGCATTTCAGCTTATACCACAGAATATCAGAAAGCCTAAGTGAAGGCAGGGCACCCTTGTTGTGATCATGCTGCTCTTGTGCAGCTGCTAATGCTGAGCGTGGCATCGCTCCCCTGGTCCGTTTTGGGGTGCTGCTCTCTCCCAGCCCTGGGTCCTGCAGCCCATATTCAGCTGGAGCAAAGCTCACCCCTTGGGCCCAACAGAGAATCCAGCGTAAAAGAAAAACTGTATCAGAAACGTGTTGTCTGATTCAAAATGGCAAAACAAAACCTTTCCTTGTCCTTGCTCTTCCTGTTCACATAACATAAGGAAAGCACTTCGGCCAATTTTTCCCCTTTTCCTGTCTGCTGGCTAAACAGTTTTGTTCGTCAATACATTAATTCAGAACAAGGAGAGCTGATACACACACACACGCACGCACAAAGGGTGAGCACAGGAGGCTGAACCCATCACAAACCCCTCAGCTCCTGACACTGCAGGCTGCCGGCCCCAGGACACGCAAATATCACTGTAAAAAAAACCTCGTTTATTCTCATCCATCTCAGTATCTGGCAATTATGGATTTGTGCTTCAGCAGAGCGGCTTCAGGTCACTTCTAACAGACAGCAGACAACAGTACATTAGGTGGATTAGGAGAGAAGAGCAATTTCAAAGCCGTCACGGGGTCCCACAGGCTTCGCTATTGCATTTACTGCTATACCAAAGTAGGCGTGACAGTCACACATTAGGAAAGGTAAGTGCATGACCTCGCAGGAAACCACAATCATGAGCAAAGGGCCAGCAAAAAGCCACTTAAGTCACCTTTAAGCCTTAACTGGCAGGTTTAAGAGGTGCCTGAAAGCGTGGTGGCTCTTGAGCCCAGGAGAAATCTCACAAGCAGGCAGCGAGCCAAGACGAACCTTAACCCAAGTCTCCGAGACGCAGGGATGTTGCTTGATGTTATTTATTTCCCTTCTGCTTTCTGTTACACACTCACCTGCACCCTTCCTCCACCTTTCTGGGGGGTTTTACACAGGAAACCATCTCATGGGCCAGGCAGCCAGCGCTAGTCACATCCAGACTCCTCCCGAGGAACATCACCTTTGATTCCTCAACTCACAGTCGTGACTGATGAAGACCGAGCGTCAATGGTTCAATCTTTATAAATAAATAAATGCCCCTAGAAGGGCATAGGTGAGCCCTCCAGACAACCGGATCAAACAGATTCTCTTCTGCCCCTGCAAGCCCATCCACCATCCCACCAACAAAACCATCTCTGCGTTGGGCTGGAAATGGAACAATGGCCCAACCTTCCATTTCTGTATCTTTATAGGAGTCAAGAAATTCAAAGACACAAAGGGGAATGAAAAATACCAAGCGAATCATAAGCTATTCTAAATTCAGTGAGTGTAAAGTTCTAGTTGGGATCCAATTTAGGGTAGACTTACATTTTATTTGAACTGTTCGTTCCTACTTACAAGCATATTAGGTTAGGCCCAGTCCACTGTCTTTAAATACCCACGGGACACTAATATTTGACAGTAGAAAATAGAAGAAACATGAAAATCTCTTGCCATTAAGATCAAAAGAGAGTGAGCGTACACTTTGACATTTCTCCTTTCCTGCAAGGAGTCCCTGTTTTGCAAAGCAAATTCCACCATGTAGCTTTGAACTCCTGTAGAGAAAAGATGAAAGGTGAAAACACAGCTCTTTGAAAGTCAACATCAAGACTTCTGCCAACTTCAGATGAATCGGGTCTGACCCATGATTTTCTGCAGGAGAACTGGGACCACAAACCACACTCCTCAGCTCCTTGGAAGCTCATCATGCACCTCCACTGCAAACTGACTACACCTCAGGGAGGGGTGTAGACCAGCTAGCTCGAACAGTGCTGGCTGTCTAATGACCACAGGAAGGAGCTCAAAAACCTTCCTAGCCCACTGAATATACGATGGAAGCATTGAGCTCCAGGCTACCCACAGCTACAGTGCTAGGTCTACCCTAGCTATCTCATTGAAGGGTACCAGTGTCTCTTTTCTCTGGTTACAGGCTCTGTAATGAATGCTTCTACTTAGCATAGCAAAAGAATTGTTTTAATTGGGGAATTCATGGGCAGGCACAAGACTTTTCAGGCTTTCCTCACTTTGGAAAACAAGGTGAGCTTCCTATGGCAATCAGGATCGAAGGCAGGAGTGTTTCACGATGGATGATAAGGTTCTTGCATAGGAAAATCTGAGAATTACTATAGAGAAGAGGAAATCGGGAGTTACACTATTGCCTCTTTAAGAAGTTTTACACCTCCAAATCACCTATATTAGCAATATGCAATAGAGGAATCACTGCCATTCACAAACACTAAGCACGTAAACAAGATAATCTAAAATATCATTGTTTAATTTGAAAACTAGATCTGGAGGAAGATCAGGACTCAGAAGGACTCGGATCCCAGGGCACCACAGGTCCTCTTGCTGAGCATCTGCATTATTTCCTCCCACCTCTGTATTTGTCCCCCCAATACTCAGCCGCAGTTTTCTTTACCCAGACTCTGCACCTTAGTTTGCCAAGAACTTGGAGGCCATCACTGGAAACGTTCTTGTCCCTCAGCAATGCCAACATCCTCAAGCTTCAGCAGCCATGGGTTATTGTCACAGCTATGCTTAAAGCATGATAACAAGTGCAGCATGGTAATACTTAGTGTATTAAAATACTTTATGGGAACTAATGAATAAATGTCCATAATGGTATATAATCTGATCACCAGTTCCCACTTACCTCGGTGATGGCTCCCTCAGGCAGAAGCAAAGTGGACGCAGCAACCCTCGCTGTCTCCCATCGCCCCCAGCCCCAGCGCGACGCTCCAGGTGAACGCTACCTACTGCAGAAAGCGCCTGCCCCGAGCAGCAGAGCCCCGAGCAGAGCCGGGGCAGCCCCACCGAACCAGGACGCGGAATGGTTGCACGTACCCAGTGCAGGGTCTGGTCCACATTGCTGAGAGGCACAACTCCTGTCGCTGGAGCAGCCTGAGACTAAACTAGTTTAGGTTTGCTGCTCTAGGGCATGTTGTACTTGAGCAGCGTTGCTGCCCACAGTGAGCTGCTGTCTAGGTAGGACTTTCCCTAATTTCATGGTCCAGAAGATGCTCTGCCCGTACTTCAGGGATCTCTGATCTGTCTACGCTGGATTAGACTGAAAAACTGTTCACAACATCAGACTGTGACACAGTCCTCCCACACTGAGAAAATCAGTTTAGTTATTCTGTTTTAATGCATTCCCAGATCACAACGAAGCCTTGAATTAGCAGGAGGTAAGTGCGCTCCATTTGCTGGAGAAAAGGTTCTTCCCTGTCCTCAGGACACAGCCACTTTCCTAAATCACCTTCTGCTCCTTGGACCTTTTTAAGTAGAAACAGGCCACAGCTGACAAATCTACAGCTCACAGAAGTGCTTGTTTGGAGCAATTGCTCTGATGCTATTGTGCTGCTGATTCAGGAAAGAGTTTTCCCCAGCTTATTCTTAAAGCATTTCGCCCAACTGATGATTCAGTCTTTTTGCTCTAAGCATAAATCACCTTCCAGATAAAGTCTTGCTAGAAAGCTTTCATTGGCCCTAATTAAAATGGAACTCTGTGAAAGTATAAACAGTGGATCAGCAAGGAAGAATTGGGCTGAGATTTGTGAACTTGCATTCTCCGTGCCCTCCTAATTCCTCAGTTTATCACAGGAGGAGTGAATATTTGCAAGGTAGATTACCTACTGCAAAGCCTAGCCTTTGATGCCATTTTTCTGTAAATCTGTAGGAAGGCTGCATCTGGACCACGTATAAGGTCATCTCAATCCTTTGGAAATGACTGAATATCCCTTCACAACAAACCTCTCGCTTTGGAAAGACCTGAGCCAAACCATCAGACTCAAGCCTAAGCTCCCTCTTTCCTGAACATCACTTTACACCAAACTCTTCAGCTTGCCTGGTGCCACCACAGACCAACTTTTCGGTCTCAAAGCTGCTTTTAGGACAGAGCAAACTCTCCCCCTTGGTTAAATTAACACTGAACTGGTAAAGTACGTCTCAGCCTGCGACTGACCCCAGCCATCACCACAGCAAACTAAAGCACCTAACTCTTCCGAACATCCCGCAACAAATGTAGTAGCAGGAGAAGAGGAGCAATAACAAAGTCCTGTTGATGCAGGGCGAGCAATCAATCCCCATTTTCCAGAAGGAAATGAACGGCCTATTAAGGAAACAGTCCGTAACCTCAACTTCCCCGTAATGGGTCTCGGTCCTAGACTGCCTGGCATCAGAGGGATTTCGGCCCTAAGAAGGGACCCACGTGGGGCTGCCTGCTTTAACAGCAGGAAGGCAGAGGGTTTGCACAAGCAAGGCAGCAAACCTGCCCCAACCAAACCCAGCATGTGGCAGTGGGCACCCAAAGGGAGGGGTGAAGGAAGAGCTCTGCTAAGCCTGAGGAACAGCAGCCTTTGCTTTCTAGTTACGTAGCGGGAGAAAAGCACCAGCCTTTTTTCTTACTAATGCATAATCACAGTTTACATAGACCACATCTCGCCTCTTGTGGTCCCACAGCCTTTTGCAAATCTTAATTAAGCAACACATTGAAAGTAGGTTCATAGCTCAGCTCTGATCAGGGGAATGCTGGTTTCCTTGAGGAGACCGGAGGCTGGGGCTGGCAGGGAAACTAGCTCCACCATTGCAAAATTTTCCTGGCCCAAAACATTCTCCCCAGCAGTGGAGAACCCAGATGGTGAATCAAAGCTCCCCAGTAATAACCTCTGACACTCACCTGTTGTCTGAGCCTAAATACGCTGCCTTACTTCCCATCCTCTGCAAACCAAGGAGAAGGACCTTCACACATGCTCGCTTACCCCACCGTTAAAGTTCTGGATGCAAGAGGCGACATCCTCCAGCTTCTTCCCAGATCAACCCAGTATGGGTCCAGTCGGGACCCAGGTGATTCAGGCAGCATTAGCGTGCAGCTGCTGGACTGGCTGGTGCTGGAAGGATGAACTGGTTGCATTGCTGTTACCCCTGCACAGTCTGACAACCGCATCCACAGACACCCACCCCGCTGGGTTTTCAGTCATTGCTGCAGCGTGGTTTGGGCTTTTGTTTAATTTTTAAATTTGATGAACTTAGAGTGGGCACAGAAGAAACCAAGATGAAAGCCAAGCGGCCAGAAAACAGCAGATGACTGAAGCTGTGAAAAAGTTAAGGGCTGCTCAGAGTGGATCTTCTCCACCCACCTCTTTTCTCAGCTACGAACCTGCAAAAGCACAGCCAGCTCCTGAGCAAGCAGAGCAGCGTGGGGAGCGGTGACAAGGGAGGGCCAAGGGAGAGGGGACAGAGATGGCTGCTGGCACTAGTTACATGAACACCGTCTGCCGAGCGGTCCTGTAGCATGACACGCTCCACTCACCCTCCACCCGACAATCAGACCGTCCAGAGACCCTCATATCTGTCAGAGACATGAACCCACCAAGCATTAAAACCTAAGCTGGCGTCTCAGACAAGGCTTGACATTATTCAACAAATACTCAACTACATCTCGTCCAGGCGTCCGTTTCCAATTAGAGTAATGGGTATCTAGAGTGATACTATAATAGTTTTCAAAGCAACCCCCAAAATCAATACCCCAATAGTAAGCTCTGGTTTTTGCATGTGGTACAAAAGGCAGTTTGGGAGAAGATGATCTAATACACCACGTATTGATTAATCAATTCCAGCCAGGATGCTAATGGGCTTTTCTTACAACAGTTGGCACTAGAAGGAAGGAGCGGGATTGCTGAATGAGAATGGGAGAAACTGGTTGTGTGATGAAGTTTCGGGGAGAGGGGAGGGCATGCAGTGGGGAAACGTGCCCCTCTAGAGATCCCTCCAAGCAGGCAAAGACCAGGAAGAAATGGAGAAACCGAGCAATGAATGAAGAACATAATAAATCAGATATATTGGCTTCAAACACAGCAGAATTGTACCTTGCAATTTACTGTGGTTGATATTAATAATACTTTCCTGTTGCTTCAGAAACCCTCACAGGAAGGTCTACGAAAGAGCCCAGCATGGGTCTGGAGTCTATAATGAAGTAGACTGCGCACTCTGTAGTCCTACCGGCCAGTGAAACGGTCTGGAGGCATTATTAATGCCTACCTTAGTTATTTTTCCATATTGGCACTTCTGGCTAGGACAGCGTGGGGTAATTCGGATCATCTATGCATGGCTGTCAGATTGTCCTTCTTTCTACAGTCAAGGGAAGGCAGCAGCTGGTGTAGCCGTACATTGCTGATCATTGCCTCTCGCTCGCTCTTTCGTGCCCATGTACTTGATAAAGTCCTTTGCTATCGTAGAAGATGGAAGTACAAAACAGCTGCACCGTCCTCTAGACCTGAACTGTAGCACTTTACACCCGCTGTAGAATCACGTGAAGATCTAAGCAAATCACGAAGCTGGGGAGAACAAGTCTGCGACAGATCCACAGGTCCCGTACAGCTCCCGAAGAGCAGCTGTCACGCTTTGCAAGGAGATACGATACAGAGGCTGGAAACCAGCGGAAGGGCTCTGTTCCCAGCCTGCCGAAGTCACCTCCCAGCCCAGAAAGAGGGCGAGGGTTAGGTGCTTGCCTCTCCAGACGGGACACCTCAGAAGGGTGGCTATAAATTACAGACACAGACGAGAGCCTGAAAGACAGCGGAGTCGTTCAGTTGTTGCTGACTGGGTGCGGTTGCCCCACTCTTGGAAATAAAATTGGAAATAGTAAAACTGACCGAGAGGTTTTGACTTTGAGTGGCTGAGACAGTCACGGTCCTGGCTGGCAGGAGGCACAGCCAGCAGAGACCTCAGCCTGATGTATCTTCTCTACAGCCAACAGAGTCATGCCAGGTGCGAAGGTGACTGATAGGGCTTTGCAAAATTGTAATGAATTGCCAAAACTAGTACTGGATCTCCGTGCTAACGTCCAGCTGACGTTGTTCATTGATGTAGGTTACAATTTTGATCATGAAGGCTAGACCCGCAGACAAGAGAGGAAACCTCTAGGTACAAAATATTAATGAGTCCCTGGTTTTGCCACCCCATACTGTGCAATTTGGTAACTAATTTTCTACGGGACATCGTGAGAACATGGTCCTAGTCACCCACCCATCCTACAGCAGAGCACACCAGCATTTTGGAGTAAGGCACGCTGATCCATACACACAGCAACACCACGCTGACACAAGGCATTGTGTTGCAGGTAAGCAAGTCCACAGCCTTAAACCACCACAGGCCACAACAGTGGTTCAAAGGCCCTTGCAGGACCTGCAGAACAACCCCCAAGAAAATAGGAACGATCCTCCTGAAAAGTAGAGTGAGGTGCTCATCAGCAGGGGAAAAAGAGCACAAACTAAGTGACTTTTTTTTCCAGCACAACCTTTTCGAAGCTGACGCAATCCATAACAGCACCCCGGGAGTCCCACAGCCCCATCAGCGGACTCACGTTGTAGAGGATGTCGGTCCATCCCTCCATGGTGATGCACTGGAAGACGGTGAGCACAGCAAAGAGGATATTGTCAAAGTTGGTGATGCCGTAGTTGGGCCCTTGCCAATACTCCCTGCAGGTGGTCCCGCTCTCACACTGCCTGGCAGGAGGCTCCTCTCCACAAGGAAAATCTCCCACCTCATCACCTGCAGAGGAGAACATCAGGAAGAAAAATTTACCAACTGAAGCCAGTTAAGCAGCCGGTGCTGCTGCATCCTCCTTGCACCACTGCATGAACATAATTTGCATTTCAGGCTTCCTTGTGCCACTATGGGCATGCAAAAGCCATTACACCCATGTAATCGTTTATATGCTGCTATGTTATAAGAGACGGTTTAGTGGCAGGGTGGAGCAGAGCCATCCCTGAAGCGCCCATAATTTATAGTTTGCCCCAGTGTTCAGCCATGTCATATATGAGAAACGCCACAAAAAGAACAGTGCGGCAGGAGCAGGGGCTTGGGAGCGGTGCATACGTCAGGCACCGGGAGCCAACGGCACGCTCTCGTACAGCAGAGCTAAGCGCTACCTATTGGCACTATAACATTAAAGCAAAAGGGCAGGTCCTTCACCAGTGGTTTAAGCAAGTGTTGCTTGTGGATAGCCCCAAAGTTGTCCAGATACAGATGTTAGACCACAGCTGCATGAGGAGCCCCTGGCTTCGTCACAAGGCAGTACCACCACGGCAGCAAGAGCTCCAGCCCCTCTGTAAGCTCCATGTTTCTGCTCAAAAGGGCAACGCTGTGGAGCGTAGGCACACGTGGCAGGGCACGCGTCCCCCTGCCAGCTTGGCTGCAGCAGGGATGGGGTTTCTCTGCCGAGTTTCATTTCAGACCCAGAGAAGGTAAAAGAGGAAGAGTCTGTCATGGTTAAGGACCACAAGGGATGGCCAGAAGGTGGCCAGCATCTTCCAGGGTGAGCTGTGAAGTCTGAGGCGTTGCAGCCCTCCAGAGACATTGTGAGCACCAACAGAGAGCAGCTGGAAAACTAAAGTGCTCAGTTTTCAAAATAAATAAATATACTAATATTTCTATTTACACAGAGATGCAATTCCAGAAATATTAAAGGGTTTTAAAAGCGACACGCTATGGTAATGCACAAAATCAAATTCACCAGGGGGAAACCAAGATCGGCACGAACAATAATTAGCAATAATCATTCCAAAGAGCAAAGCCTGCAGGAGGAAAACAAGATTGTCAGTGTGGCTCCAGGATATATATGTGTGTGTGTGTGACGTGTTTTCCTGTTGACTCAACACCTTAACGCAGGGCATCTCTCTCCAGCTCCCATATGGGTCACCACAGGCTTTCACAAGGGCTTAGTGAGACAAGCCTGCAAAAAAAGTACCAGATCTGGCTCTCGCAGACCATTTGCGAGCGTGCCTTAAAAGAGAATCCAGTTTTCTCTGTTTGGCCCTTTGTTGCCAGGTAATGCTCTGAAAATGCAACACACATCTACTACGAAGGATTGTTTGGGTTTTTTCTTTCCTTTTTAGAAAAGAGACCAGAACTGTCCCTACTCCCATGGCTGGGGAAGACAGAGAAAAGGGGAGTCTCCAGGAAAAATGGGAAACAAATGTGATGCCCTCCTCTCCTGGAGCAGCTTCAGGGCACTTGGGCTGGGTCAGCAGAGCAGGACAGCGGGGAGGATGCAGGGAGAGGAAGACAGGTCAGGCGTCCGCTAGAATATGCGCTGCCATTAATTTCTACCCATTTTTTGTTAAAATAGAGAAATGTTTCCACTAGCTCAGAACAGTCTGGCAGGCTGAGTGGCAAAGGCCTTGAATGACCTTTTTGCCATAATTTGGTCCCCAGCTTCCCTCTTTGCTGCAGCGTCTTACTGACCTACCCAGGGCTACTGGATTAGCAGGGCTGTAGCAGCATTCGCTGTTGACACCTCTACCTGATTCCCGCCACGACGAGCTCAAGTAACAGCTGGTACCTCTCGTGGCTCCCGATTCCAGGAAGAATCCCAGGAGTTTGCTCACTTTGGGGATTTGGAACAGAAACAAGCTCGAGCAACTCCTCCTCCACCACTTTGCTACCCTCTGACAGAGGCATCTTTTTAATGAGGTTCACATCTCCACACTCAAGCCGGCCTTCGGAGCCCGTGGTATCAGGCCTGGGTTTGTTAATGCACCTCTCCGGAGAGGATGAGCACTTAGGTTTTAAAAGGCTGGGCTGATGGCTTTGCGGGATGCTCTGCTGCTCCGCTCACAAGGGACCGCAGCGCCAGGAAACCTCACCGCTCTCGGCCTTTCCAGAAACCCCACCGTGCCATTTCCCGCCGAGCGGGTGGAATCGATCCCCATAATTCACCCGACAAGCAGCTCGTCAGCCCTTGAGAAAAGCGGGGGCCGGTGCCTGTGAACGCAGGCGCCTTCCCACGCCGCCCGGCGAGCGGGTTCGGGGGGAGGCGAGCCCGGCCACGCCACGTCGTCCTCCCACCGAGATGCCAGGTGCTGTGACGCAGAGATATGCAACACACACACCATTTTGTGGGCTGCGCTCCCAAATCCTAGCTGGGAGCCACCCAGCAAGCAAGAGTTGCTTACACACGACATTACACGTGACAAAAATCTGTTCTTAGTCCCCGAGCTTTGCACAGGGATCTCTCAGTCATCACTGATGTCAGAGAGGTGTCTGCAGAGAACACTAACAGCTTTGGGTTTTATTTTTCCCTTTTACATTAACTCGTTTCTGGAAGGAGGCAAAAAAAATAAAAAGAAAAGAATCACTCTTCTCTTTAGCCCCCTGGCTAAAGCCAGCCCATCGGCGAGCGAGCCTCCGGGCTCGGCCTGCCGCCGCTACCTGCAAGTGAAGGATGCGAAAACATCACACGCTTTGGTTGCAATTTAACAGACCTGAAAATGCCCCTAGAAAACGCAAACCTGTTCATAACTGCTCTCTCCTTGCCGTCTCACCAAGAAAGCTTCTGCTTCCCACACCCCGCTATTGTCACTCGTGTTCCTCCAAACGCTGCAGCAGCCCCAGGCCTTGCAGTGGGCTGCGCCCTGTTCCGCTGGGCACGAACACCCCCCGCAAGAAGGTTTCCCTCGCTGCGAATCCAGCCAAAAATGCCTTTCTTCCAGGAATCGTCGTGCTTCGCTCACAAGTCACCACACCTGGCTGTCCTTCACAGCTTGTGTTATGTGCTTCCAACTTGACGTACTAACATAAGCAAGAAAACAATTTCACCCGCTTTTGCAAAGCTCTGTGTAAACTGAATATATTAAACTGTTTCCGTGGTGGTGGTAGAAAGCGCTGTGAAGGATGCCCAGAGATTTGGCAGGGATGTTGTTTTATTACCATGTGAATGCATATAAATAAATCAATATTAAGACCTATTAGTGATAATCACTGAAAATACAAGACTGTGTTTTAAAGACAGTCAATTGTACCTTGAACTGTATTCTTGTGGAGACAAGAACAGTATTTTCATCTGTGGATACCCCAGATAACCAACACATATTAGCACTGCTGTAAAGGAATATTAAAAAATTACATGGAAAAAATGGTTGCTTTGTTTTTTTGGTGTCCTGTTTGTTTGTTTTAAACCAGGATGAGTTCTGAGCCACGGACAAGCAGCTGGCTTTGACACAGCAGCCGGTCCCAGCCACGGGTCTCTGGCCATTACTCCTCTCCACCTCCATCTTCCAGGGTTTATCCCTCATTCACAGGCAGAGACATCGTTTACTCTGCCATGCCCAATTTCCCCTGCCCTGCTCTGTTTGGAGGACATTTTTATCCTTTCTCCATCAAAGAGCTCCTTGCCTTCCTTCTAGTGTCCTTTTTCATTTATTTTTGGGTTGCTCCCAGTCTTTCCAACCTTACTATTTCACACTGATGTTCTCTCATACCCATGCAACTTGCTCCAGAAACCTTGCAAGGAAATTCCGCGTTCAGCAGCTGTTCATAGAGCTAAAACCAATGAAAATGTAAATGGAGACCAATGAATCAAAAAAAATAACAAAAAAACACCCCATCCTTCAACAAGCTGGAGCGACAGGAACGTGGTTCTGCATTTTCACTGTGAAAAAAACTCTCCTATGAGAGGAGACCCAGAGCACCTTTGTCTCAGCCGTGTGTAGACTGAGAGCAACCCGCTCTCGGGGTGCCGCGTAGTGTAAAAGTGAGAGGAGGATCTGTCCCGGTGCACATAGGGAGAGCACAAGAGTCTGTTAACTCTTAGAGTAGGTGGGTAAAGAGGGAGAGAGTGCAGTGGATGTGGAAGAGGAAAAGGAAAAGCAACGTAAGAGCAGGATGGAAAGCATCCCGACGAGATGGAGGGACTGGAAGCGTCGTGACCATACGCTGGGAGGGGACCAAAGCTCAGAGCTCACCCGTCTCGTTAGAGAAGCAGGTTTTGTGAAACTTCCCCATGTAAAACTCCAGCCCGATGATGGCAAACATCACGATGGCAAAGAAGAGGAGTAGCCCGATCTGAAGCAAGGGCACCATCGCCTTCATGATGGACTTGAGGACAACCTGCAAGCCTGCGGGGACAAGGAAAAACACGTAATCAGTGAGGGAAGGAAAACAAGGGCTTAGGGGTGGGGCGAGGTAGGAGAGAGGGGGTGTCTAAGGGAGAGTTTAGGATTCGCAATACCAAGCAATGCTGTTTTTCCCAGGGGGCTATAAAAAAGATGCTACAGCCATAACACACACAAGATGTGAGAGACAACCAGGAGAGTTCTCTTCTTCTGACCCCTTTTCTTCACATCACAGATCCAAAACTCTCTCCAGCTTCAGAGACCCCAAAAGGACTTTTCCTGGAGCCAGCGGAGTCCCAAGGCTCAGCTTGGAGCTGGACCAGGTCCTTCAGGGAGATCCTGTGATAGTGTGGATGCAGGCGCAGAGCTGGGCGCTGCTGCGGTACCCCCGTCCCAGGGAGGGCAGGGAGCGCCAAGCTGCGCGGGAGCCGCCTCTCCCTCCGCAACGCACAGAAGAGCCGCGATGCTGCTGTGCCTGTCACACCCCGCTTCTGGAGGAACAAGCCCCTGCCTTCAGGGCTAGCCATCCACAGCTTTTTCACCCGCACTAAAACCCATTTTCAATTAAAACTGGGGGAGATAAGGGGAGAGAGGCGGGAGAGATGGAGATGTCAGATAACGTCACGCAGACGTGCATAACAAAAAAAAAGTCAGCGATAAGCAGCAGCTCAAAGCCGCCTTGGTGGCCTGTACAAAGGTACGGAGAACCAAAGATCATCATTGTCTTGCCACCTTGTACAGCACTACTGAGATCAATACGGGTGCAGGCAGAAAAAAAAAGCATGAAGATCTGTTGGAGGGGACAAATACTGGGAGTGTAGAAGAAAAGCCTATACCGTACTTGGGCATGAACACACCTCAAGGTCGTACGTTTACTACAGGGAATAAATCACAGCACACTCAGCTTTCACAGCGTCACTACAAACATGAGAGCAGACGATGCTCTGTGGGAAAAGACTGTGCTGGTCCAGGACACATCACCGGGTGGGAAAGCACGTCCTCCCGGGGGAACGTGCGACCCACACCAGGACAGGGACACCCCCGAGGGGCCAGAGCAGTGGGTGACCAGCCCTGGGAGAGGGACAGCCCTGAGGGACTGCTGCCCCAGACAAGGGACACTGGGCCTAGGGCTTACGTGAGCATTTATTTGAGTCCTTTTCCTCAATACCCCAGTCAGTGAGCAGAAGATTGTGTCGGTTGGCAATAATTTAATTCAAAATTCCCCAACTTGAGGCCCATTTGCCCGTAACAATCAGCAGCAGAAGCAATAGCTTTTATTGGAACAACCGACATACTTGGAGAAAACAGCCCAAATTTGAGGTGCACAAGGCACGTCCTGAGCTACCCTAGTAAAAAAAAATACCATCACTTCCCCAAACCTTACCTCTCCAACATCCTCACACTATCACGACATCACATTGCCTTGCACAGACAAGAGATCTGTGAAAGCAGCCAGCAGCATCTCCTTGTTAGAGATCCCATTAATAAATAACACCTTTCCCAAGCCTAGCCAAGGACCTCTCCTGCGTGGGAACTCAGACTCTAGCCCTGCCCACGAAAGGATACCAATATCAGGAATTTTTGGTGCTGTTATTGCAAAGCATCGCCCCTTGCTGGATCTCTACAGTGCCAGTATTTCAGCCCTGAGGCAGCCGGGGAGTGGCAGAGCCGATGCCCTGGGAGCAGAGGGAGCTGCCTGGCTGCCCAGGGGTTACTGCGGAGAAGAGCAGAGCATCCCACAGAGCGAGTGGTTCCCTTTCACTGGGTCTTGCTGGAAGGAAAAAAAACCCCACCATATCTCTGTTCCACGTTCAGAAATGAAATGCAGCCCTGCCAGCGATCCCCCGCTAGCGGGCAGAGCAGCTGGTGAACAGCGACATGTAAAAAGGCAGTGAGCAACGGTGTGGGGACTTGGATGGTTTCAGGGCATCAGCAAGGCAAGATGCAGCTCCTCACCGGAGCATTCAGACCCTTCACGTTAGGATGTAAAATATATCAGGTTGCCCACTGAGAAGCCAAACAAAGCCCTATCGGTTCTTTTCCTTTGTTCCCCCCCCCCCCCGCCCCGCCCCCCCCCCGGTATTAAAGAAGGGGTAAAATCCCCGGTGCAAGATGCTCAGCTGGTAAAAACTGTCAGAAGATCCAAGCTCAGGGCTGGGGATCTGAAAGCTGCAAAATTTGGGTCTCAGGTCTTAATACTCCAGAGAATCAATTCAATCCCAAAGGCAAAGGAGTCCCAGGACAATGCCCTGGCGCTCACCTGCAAATTTGGGAGCGCAGTGCTGAGATCAGCTGGCTGTACGCAAAATGGGAGGACAGAGCATCGGAACCGAGCAAGGGCAGGAGCCACAGACCATGAAGGAGCAGGGGAAGAAAAGCCCGAAAGCTATAGAGCACCTTTGGCTGTGAAGATGACATTATCATGACACTCACTTGGGATTCCCGACACGAGCTTCAGGGGTCGTAACACTCGGACGGCTCGCAGGGTCCGCAGGTCAAAATCAGTCCCAGCAGTTGCTAGAATCCTGATTATAAAAGGGAAGAGAGATGAAAAAATGAGATTAAATGTAAATTCCTGTTTCCAAAGTATGGAAAAGTATTGTGTAAAACCAACAAATACTCAGGCTGCTTCAAACTTTATACCTGTGATCATATTGCAAATTGTGTCCACTGAAAACCGTCAGTACACACACCTCTCCAGAGCTGCTGAGCCTTGCTCAGACTGTAAGAAAGTCTGCAATATCTGCCTGCTTATGAGGCCATTTACACAGCGAGCAGGCCTGGCTCGGGCCATTAAAGAGCAGCACCCTGTACTTACGGGAAAGCACGCACCGTTTATCACAAGGAGATGGCGAGAGGGAAATAAACCTCTCAGTTACGCTAGAAATTACCTGCCAGAGCTTTGCCCTATAATAAATTCATAAATCCCTCAAGTGCGGATGTCTGGCGTTTCCCAATATCTGAAGCAGTTTCTAGGTATACAGTTTACTCTGTGTGCGCAAAATTATTTTTTGTTCAGAGCATCTTATTTGAGGAGAATATCCAGAGACCAGGGTGCAAGTATTTCCTCTGATACGCTGCACTAACTCTGATAAGAAATACAGCCCCCAAACCAGAACGATTCTTAAAAATTGAAGTGCTCTGCACAGAAAATGAAACGGCTTCACTGTTTTAGGGCACAGCAAAGGAAAAAAATATTGTCACAGTGTCCACAAGCCAAAACGATACAAACTCCTTAAGCGGAGGCCCTGCAAGGCACACTGCCCCAGAGAGCACGGCAAAACTGTTCATTAATTACTGCAGCGCTTCCTTGATGCTTCAACAAAAACAGTCCTGATTTGAGACTGGGCTTCTCTAACACAAGCCAACCATGCAGTTAGTCCAGAGCAAGAACCCTCTCACCAGCTCCCCATCGACTGCACCATTTAAAGTGATTATAAGCAATTTGTGTCAGCAATAGTGTGGCCAGCAGGACCAGGGCAGGGATCATCCCCCTGTGCTCAGCCCTGGCGAGGCCGCACCTCGAGTGCTGGGGTCAGGTCTGGGCCCCTCACTCCAAGACAGACACTGAGGGGCTGGAGCGTGTCCAGAGAAGGGCAACGGAGCTGGGGAAGGGTCTGGAGCACAAGTGCTGTGAGGAGCGGCTGAGGGACCTGGGGGGGTTTGGCCTGGAGAAAAGGAGGCTGAGGGGAGACCTTCTCGCTCTCTGCAACTCCCTGACAGGAGGTTGGAGCCGGGGGGGTTCGGTCTCTTCTCCCAAGGAACAGGCGACAGGACAAGAGGAAACGGCCTCAAATTGCGCCAGGGGAGGTTTAGGTTGGATCTTGGGAACCATTTCTTCCCCAAAAGGGCTGTCAGGCCCTGGCACAGGCTGCCCAGGGCAGTGGGGGAGTCCCCATCCCTGGAGGTATTTAAAAGCGGTGTAGATGTGGCACTTGGGGACATGGGTTAGTGGTGGCCTTGGCAGTGCTGGGTTAACGGTTGGACTTCATGATCTTAAAGGTCTCTTCCAACCTAAACAATTCTATGATTCTAATTGCCATTAGTTTTTGCTAGGTTTGTCCCCAGGCTGTTTTACCAAGGTGGAACCGGCTGAGCAATCAGCCCACCAATGGGGTCTGCAAGCCCCCAACCACCTGGTACCAAACAGAGAAGATGCCACCACTTTGTTAACCACAACTGCTGAAAGCGCTGCTCATGTTGACCCAACCTTGACCATAATCTGACACTTTGCCAACCCTTCCCCCAGAGCTACAGCAGCAAGAGGGACTTGCAAACCTGGCTGAAAAGTGGGATTCGAGAGCTGCTGTAGGCCATGGGCAGAGCTGGAATGAGGCTGCCAGACTTGGGCAGTGACTCCCAGGAGGTCCCCTGGGGATTAAGCACCCACGCACAGCAAGTGACCCATGCGGGAGCAGAGATGCTCCGAGAGGTGCAGAGCACCCACAGCGTGCACCCACGATTTATCTGTGCCTGACAAGGAGCCCATTTTCTCAGTTCCTGCTAAGCATTCAGCAAAGTGACCAGCTACCATAAAAAATACAAGAAGAAGCATGGTTTTTCAAAACGAGACACTGTTTTACTATGTCATATGTATTATGCAGGTTGTCTGGCAAAGGCGGCTGCAGAGGATGTGGCCGTGTAGGGAGTGCTCGGAGCTACACTCGGATCAGAACCCTGTCCTTGACT
This sequence comes from Phoenicopterus ruber ruber, assembly GCA_009819775.1. NCBI lineage: Eukaryota > Metazoa > Chordata > Aves > Phoenicopteriformes > Phoenicopteridae > Phoenicopterus > Phoenicopterus ruber. The sequence goes on from CM020234.1 coordinate 10,704,909, forward strand.
TACTGACTGACTTAGCGCTGCTGCCAAGCACGGGCCGGGAAAGAGCAGGATCAGCGTTGCTGCGCAGAAGGGGCCAGACTCCATCAGCAGGAGGTGCTGGAGATCAGGAAAAAAGCATGCTGAGATGTTGGATGACAAGAGAGGCAGCAGCAAGCCAGGACCTGAGGAGCAGAGTGTCTATTCTATAGGACACCTGTTCCTACATTTCCATGACCAGAGAACTTGCATTACATCAGCTCTATTGATGCAGTTTGAGCATAAGCAACGGGAGACAATTTAAACCAAGAGCCATCACATGCGGAGACTTCTAGTTTAATCTTCTGCACCCATGCCAGAGATTTCATTCCTCTTCTCCCTTCCCTCCATCCTCACAACTTAATTGCTCACTTATAAACCTCTGCAGTCTGGGAACAGTACACACTTCAAGTCAAAAGATAATCTTAAACATCCACCTTGGATGTTGCTACTAATGGCACAATTAGTCTCCAGTGAGCTAAGATGGATTTGTGCTGTCACCAGGCAGAGCCCTGGTTCCTGGTACAAGCCGAGAGGAGGGATGCTCGATACACTCATCATTTTGTTTCTAAATTCAAAGAGAAAATGGGAGCGAATGGGGGACACCATCAATTAGTCCCATGGTGCCAGCAAATGCTCCAGTGGCTGGAGGTCTTTGTTCCAGTCCTGCCTTCCTAGTAGGCTTGATGCTACAAACAGTCTGCTCAAACTACGGCAACCCTCCCTCCAGTCAAAACGCCCCATCAGTCATTAACTAGTGCTGTGATCCCCTAGTTAACCCGCACCGGGCACCCACCCTCTCCCATGGCTGGAGAGCTGGTCTGTGGATCGTATCCAATACCGGTCTAACTATGCAAACCACCCCTGCCCGTACGGCTGAGCTGGCACTGCTGCATCTGCCATGAATCAACCGCTCTTGAAAAACCATAGAACCCTGGCCAGATTTTGCCTAGAGAGAGAAAAATACAGCTGCATCCTAAATAAAGCCACTTTTGGTGGAAGAAACGGAAGACCGAGGGCATGAGGTGGTAGCTGTCGATCTAAAAATCCACATTTGAGTCGGGCAGGTAAAGGAGGCAGGTGGTGAGAAAACCCAGGTGGGCACCCAGCACATCTCCCGCCGTAGTCGGAGCGGGGAGCGCTGGATGCCGCAGCCTTCGCACGCTGTGCGCTCGCAACCGCGGCTCTGCGGCCCCAGGCAGGCCGTCCGAGCAGTGGAACCGGGGGAAAGAGGGACCTGGGGTTTTAGAAGAGTTATGGAGTCAGCGTCCATCCCAGGAGCCCTGGGACACAGGTCTTACTGCTTCAAAGGACCCACTGGCAGAAAGCCGGTGCCCAGAAAGTGCCAGGGAGGAGCCGAGCGGCAGCTTTGGGCAGCTGGAGCCCAGCAAAGCAGCTTGGCAGGGGAAGCCGCGCCAGGGTGGAGATGGTGCCTTTTCTCCCCACAAAACCAGTGCTGGTTTACAGCTGCTCAGCAGTCCGTTCCCCTAAACCGTCCACAGACATGCGTGGAAAAATGCCCCAGTGAGAGAAAGGCCTTCATTAACTTCGTGGCATTTGCCTAAGTGCCGTCTTTCTGTTTTACTTTTTCCCTCCGCTCCAGCTGGAAGCTTGCAGAAGCCACTGTGAGTTAGGCCAGAACAAGTCGGAAATTATCATTAAAAATAAGAGAAAGGGAGAAGCCAAAGGAGCCGGCTGACAAGCACGTCCCAACAATCCTGCCGAAGCCTCCGTGGCTGCACAGCGAATTGCTGAGAACAAAGCAGAGGTGACAGGCGAGCCGGTGCCGGAAGAGGAAATCAGCTGCGAAAGGTAAAAAAATAGCAAAAGAGAAGATTTTTAGGAGATAACCTCACAAAGAAGAATAAACGGATTGGTCTGCAGCCTTTTTTGTATCTTAACAGATTGTACAGAAGCACTGGGGTTTGATAGGCTCAGGGTATTGTCTCTGATAACACTTCAAGCGTTCAAGTGCAAAAAAATCTCATTAAATAAGTTCCTCTTACACAGAATTTGCCTTTTACACGAGCAGGGTGGCCAGCCATCAAACCTTTCTTGCTCACGTGCTGCTGTGGACCTGGCACGCATCCTGCCAGCCCAGCAGCGCTCAGGACTGCCGCACCCGTTCCTCACTTTCATGGTAACGTGATTAAATGCCGCTTTCTGTATCACCACCTCCACTAACACGCTCTGACTGACATTTGTTCCCAGAGACAGAGGCCAAATTTGTGATAAACGCTTGATAACTTTTGTTCTAGCAAAGCCTGGAATAAATTATAAAAGCAGCTTATTCCTTTGGGTATAAAAGAAAGCAAAGAACAAAGGGAAAGTTCCTTTCCTGAGTGTTATGCTAACATAAATAACTAGCAATCCTTTTCTTAAAGTACCTCAGAGCTCACGATTTCTGTGTACTGGTTCAGCAAGACGTACGATGCTGCACTTTTCAGAGCTATGCGGTAACGAATCTCCTGGCCAAAGAAAATGCCTCCAAACTCCTTCAAGCTTAGCCCCAGATCTCTAAATCCTGAGGACTGGAGTAGGGAAAAGCTAACCCTGCTCCTCCGGATCATCCCCACCTTGTCCTCCTCCAGCCTTAGTGGCCTTTTAGTGGATTTATTTCAGCTTTTCCAGATGATCTCTTGGGGAGCAGGTGACAGAGGTGCTTTGCATCTGCCCCAAGGCAGGAAGAGGAGGAGGGAGAAGGAACAGAAACGTGGGAGACATCCCAAGTGAGAGCCAAGAATGGATGATCACAGATATGGAGGGTTTCTATCCACGTCTCTGCTTAGAGGAGCAACCACATCATGGGTCGGTCCAGCCTCCAAGAGCAGCCAGCGAGGCCACGCTCAGCACACACATATCTGCAGGTGATGGAGCGCGGTTTCCACCCAATCTCTTGGCATCACTGTCTATAAATCACAACAGAGGCGGCACGAGACATGCAGGAGAGAACTGGAACCGGCTGCAAGTGCAGCAGCTTCAGCGGGTCTGCTTGAGAGCAGATAACATACAGCTGCGGCAAAAAGCAGTGAGATTAATAACTGAGGACGATTAACACTTCCAAGGGGATCTCGCTACTGGACAACACTGGTGCCAGGGCAGGTTCTGCTAGAGGAGGAATCACATAAATTGTAGGCACTTTTAATGTAACCTTCCTATTTATTATAAACTCTAGTCCTAGAAAGTGGAAGCAGCGATTTTTTCAGAGACTTTATCCCAAGCACCCGTTCCTAAGCGCCGAATCAATCTCTTCAGCGGGATTAGGAGAAAGGCTAAATACCCACCAGACAGCCTCCCTCAAAAAAGATAAAGCCAGCCAGCAGTACAGCAGCTGTCTTATGAAAAGAAACAGCAACCATCGCTGCTTACCCACAGATTCAGCCCCACCTAACGCAGCCACCTTGGCGGCATCGACCCCAAAATCTCCGACATCAGCAGGAGCACAGAAAACTCCTGTAAATCACCCCCATTCCTAGAGCCCGACTTTGGGCACAGGCTGCCGACGTTTAACAAGCCCCAGTGGCCCCCAGGAAATGGAAACCAATGGGAAAAAAAAAATAATGAAAATAAATCTCTTCATAAATGTTAGCTGACTGGTTTAAAGACGTTTCCCCCATCTGCAGGCGGTCCATGGGCTGACCGTGGCCTCTCTCTGTGCCACCTGCTAGCTGTGACCCTCGCCCACCCGCTGCTTCCCGAGGCCTCCTCCGCTGCCCGGGCGTGGGGAAGGTCCCTAACCCCAGGGACAGCGTCACCGCCGTGAGGGTCACTGTCGCTGTGCTCGTGGTAGCTGGGGACTCAAGGGGAGAACCTGCAAGGTCCTCCTGATCCCACCCCATTGTGGGAACACTTGGGAATTTTACAGTAAAAATTAAGTGGAAAGAAATAGTTCTCTTTAAATGAGAGATCTATGGAAAAGATTCATTTCCCTCAAAACAAGGCCTGTAAAATTCATCTTAAGTAGCTGGGCTTTTTAACTGGTGTTTTTCCTTCAAAAGCATATACAGAGCATTAAAAATTTACAAAAATATATATTCTCCATTTCTTATTTTCCTCTGAAACAATTTGCCACGGGAGGCTGCTCTGCCTGCGGCTTTCCTGAATGACTGAAGCATTTTAACCCCAAAGCAGCACGCTTCTGGCTGGAGCTGGCGAGGCTTTCCAGGACCAGGAACACCAGCAGCACACCAACCAGCGCAGGACAGCCACCGGCCTCGCCACGCACGTCCCAGCCTTTGAATTAGTGGCCTTTATTTGAAAACATCAACTTCTCCAGTGTCTGCCCTGCACAACCGCCAGGAACCAGCTACCTAGCCAGGAGAGCCTGGGATGAGCGGAGGTGGCCACTCGGAGCTTCCTATCAGGTGGAGGGCTTCGCTCCAGGGTGGAGGAGGGTGCAAGATCCCCCTGTGCAAGGTGAGCTCTGGTAGAGTCACTCAGGCAGCGGGTGGAGGAGCTGCAGGAGAAAGGCAGCAAGTTATGATGGATTAGGGAGGGGGAACAAGAAATAGAGTATTGGAGGCATTGCAATAAGAAATATTAGGTCCCCGTGGCACTGACCTCCAAGGACTACCAGAGCATCAACAGCAAACAGACAGCACCGTGGAGAAGGAGGTGCCATGGTCTCTGGTAACTTGCGGCAACAGGGCATCGCTTGCCTCTGTTTCCTCATAGGTACCAACCAGGAACAGGTAACAAAGTCTTGGCAGTAGATGAAGCCATGAGCAAGACTCACGAGGAGAAACTACACCAGTTTCACACGCTAAAAGCTACAAAAGGACGCGGCGAGCGCTAGTAGTGGGTGCCTGTGTGCTGAGAGGCACCTCAGCTGCAGTGCAAATCAAAATGAGTGGTTTTCACCTTCTTGACTCCCAGGCGCACACTGAAGATGTTGCTCAGTCATACGCTGGTGACATGGTCTGGCTGATTTCCTTGCCCAGGACTTGAGGGCAGGTCGGCAGAGGCAACCAGCCAAGGGGTGCCGTGAGCCAGCCCCTCAGATGCGGGCAGCGTTTTGTTCAGCACAGCGAGTCTGGCTTGCGCTTGGACTGCAGCGACGCGGCTGTCAGTCCCGCTGCTCCCTTGTTCTCCCAGCCGCAGCACATATCTGTGTGCAAGCAGCGACCGGAGCAGTTGGAAAGATGCCCCTTTTCACTCAGCTTGATTTCATGGTGCGTGAGCTTTATCTTGACTACCAAAGACACACAGTCGACACCAGGTCTGAGCCGATAAGTAGATCTGACATGCTAATTGCACCGTTTAATTTATGGCATTACCAGGTTCATCTGTTGGCTCCATCACTCCCCGTTGGTGACTTCCCACCAGCTGTCCATAGTCCCACATGCAAGGGCCCAGCTTGCCAGCTCTCTGCCTCTCCTTTGGATGACCAACACCAAGTCTAAGCATCCAAGTGGATACCTGCATATTGCGGCTAAGCCTACTCCTTCCCTGCAAAGCACGTCCACAGCACAGCATACCTGGTTCCAACCCTTTCCTTAACGCCAGCCTGAGCAACTCGGGCTGATCCCCTTGCTCAGATAAACATGATTGTCCCAAAACTGACTGCACCCATCAAAACGGCCTCACTGTGGTGAAGGATAAACCTCTCTTTAGCTGTAAAATGAAGGGAACAGAGGGCAAAATACAATACACCGAGGAAATAGCAATAGTCAACAGTAGGGGGTTGCTCTGCTTCAGAAGCACAGACAGAACATTCATCCCCTGCCCTCACACCGAACCGGTGCATTTCTGAGCCTTTTGTAGCCAGCACTAAATTGGCCACCAGCCTTCAGCACACAGAGAGCTGCCTGCACACGAACGCAAACTCCCTCCTCCTCTTCGCATGGCAGAAATGCTCCAGAGTCCTGGGAGCAGACACAGCAAAACGAGAGCAGAACCCCCCCCAAAACCACCTGCAGCCTACTTTTCTGACTGTCATTCCTGAGCCAGGCTCCAGGGAGAAGACAGGGAGAGGAGCATCCATGGACACTCCTCCACTACAGAGACACGCAGAACCGAGCAGTGTGCGACACTCAAACACAACAGATGAGGTTTTGCGGAGTGCTGAGGGCTTGGCTTCTGCCCAGGATGAAGGAAGGTATTCTGGTTAGGGGGCAATTGCTCAAATAAGTCCTTGTTGCTTCTAAGCAGGACAGACATGAACATACCGCACCACCGAGTAGGGAAGGAGGCTCCTTCGCAATACGCAATGACAGCTGGCAGGAAAATGCACATGTCAAAACATTTTAGCGAGCTCGCGCTGGGAAAACTGAGCACAGAGGAGTTAAAACCATCCTGAACTTCATTGTGGCTGGAAAGTAGGTCGTACCTTGAGTCTCGCGACATTAGCGTTACAAAGGAGAGACGGCTGCTTTCTGTCCTTGGAAATGGGCATCCCAGAATTTTGTTCCCGGCATCAGAGGATGCGGAGAGCAGGAGCTGGGAGCCCAAAGCACTTTCCTGGAGACATCTGGTGTCACGCATCCCACCCCGCGGTCTCTTGTGTATGGGCAAGCTATGGAGGGCTTTAGCTCAGCAGCAAACAAGATTCTTCAAGAGGAGAGGGGAATTTCAGGGTCAACAGAACATTCCAAGTGTTTTTGCTTCGAAGGGCGGGGGGAACGAGAGCAATGAAACATCATTTGGGATTGTTTGTTTCATTTGTCAAATTCTAAAATGAAGTATTCTGACTTTTAATGCGTTTTCCTTTTTAGCGAAAGCAATTCACGTCGAGTCCGCAAAGATTTGACTTGATTTAAAGCTGCCATTTTCCCGAGAAATACAAACCCCCAAATCCCACGTGCACGAGAAGCGTCACCCAAAGCAGACGCTACCTTTCACTGCTCTGCCGGAAAGCCGGGAGGGGCACGACTCTGCTCTCTACTAGCGGGGGGCTCAACACCGGGCGGGGGGCACAGGACAGCTGGGGGGGGGACGGGACATGGATGCGTTCTTCTGCCGGGCGGGCTAGCAGGGCAGCACAGGCGCTGCAGGAGGGGAGGGGCCCGAGTCCCTAAAAGCACATCTCAACCTTTCTTCCTTATAGTCCTTGTCCTTCAGGACAAGGGGCAACGGGCACAAACTGCAACACGGGAAGTTCCGCCTGAACATGAGGAAAAACATCTTCCCTGTGAGGTGCCAGAGCCCTGGCACAGGCTGCCCAGGGAGGGTGCGGAGTCTCCTTCTCTGGAGAGATTCCAACCCGCCTGGACGCGGCCCTGTGCAGCCTGCGCTGGGTGACCCTGCTCTGGCAGGGGCTGGGCTGGGTGGTCTCCAGAGGGCCCTTCCAACCCCTGCCATGCTCTGATTCTGTGATAGTACCACCAAGCGAGAGCCTCCTTGCCAGACTGGCCTGGGAGTGGTGATGAAATCGGTGTTACTTGGAACCAGAACCACATCACCCTCTGCATTTGGCCAGTCCCCCGAAGTAGTTGTTCATGAGTTGAGCAGAAAATGTCATCACTATCAAATTACACTAGTGTTCAAAAAGCAAAACAAAACAAAATAGTTCAGAATAGAGCTCGGCCTTCCCTCCTGGGGTGTGGAACTGGTGCTGCTGGAGCTGGCAGCAGAGGGATGGGGAGCAGCAGCCGATGAGGGGCTGGTGCAAAGGAGAAGGAAAAATGTCTGTCAATGCTGGGCACATCAGTCAGGATGGACAGGAGACCTCTTGTTAGGTTACTGTCCTCTGAGCCTTTCTGCACTGCAGGCTTTTCTTTTCCACTGAGCCATCAGCTGAACCACACACTTCCAGAGGAATGCTTGGAGGGATGGCGTTCCTCCGAGCCCGTCCACTCCCCCTTGCCACTGCATCACCAAATGCTGTAACAATCTAGAGATGGGCAGGTAACGAGCAAAGATAAACACATTGTAGAAAATGACAGCCAAGAGCATTCCTATAATACATGGAAAGGTAGAGAGTGGGGAGTTAGTCAATTCACGCTGCTGCATTTGCACACTTTGCGTCCACTCTCCGGCACTCAGCCAGCTAAGCCTCACTGGCACAGCCAGAGGGACAAGAACTGGCAAGAATGGATCATCAGCATCATCCGTGCCTGGATGTGCTTGTGCACTTGACCAATTAGAGACCCAGAAACATCGCACGAACTGAACCAAGCCGTCCTAGCCAGAGCGCTTTACCAGAATTTCAAGTGTTCCTGTTCTTTTTTTCCCCACAATGTAGCAAAACACTGACAAACAACAGGTCTCTGCTGCCATCACCATGACATTGCAGCTCCCCTCCTGTCTGACTCTCATTGTGCTCGTCCTCCCAACACAAGCGCGTGGGGAGTTGTGCTATGTCCAAGGAGTGGCACTCAGGTCGTGCTGCTGCTGGCGTACCGTGGAGGAAGCCCATCCAGGTGGTAGAACCGATACACCAAGGCAGCATCAAACATGGTTAGTGGGCGTACGAGCACCCACCACCCCTTTGGTACTTCCTTACAGGGACCAGAGGGAACAGCCACAGTCCCTCCGTGCAGGGGAAGACCCTCACTCCTCCACCCGCTCTATCAGCTGGGAAGGTCTTCTGCCAGGGAAACACAGCCTCCTTCAACCTGCATGCCTGGGGCTAGATAATTTAATGACCTGGGTTTGGCATTGTGCTCATGACTTCCAGTTTAAGACCATCACGAGCAGATGATACATCAAGTATTTAGTTCACAGCTAACTGCTTAAGCCGTGGAGGAGAGCCAATACTGAACTCCAGAGAGGCTGGGGCAGAAACTGGATCTGTTGTTGTTCCCCAGGTGGATGTTGAATGGCTCTGACTGCTGCTCAGGGCCGTGGGCTCCAAGCAACCACCACATTACACCCCGAGGGGCAGTGCCGACTCCCTTACCTACGCCTGCTGCCCTGTGTCTTCCCAGACAACAGCTTGAATCAAACTGGATGATGTTGGAGTTGAACTCAACAAGACAAGAAAATTGCACCCCATCCATCTCTGGCAAATGTCCCTATGGGAAATTTCTCTGACAGCCCAGTTTTTGGAGAAGGACAAAGACTGGAAAGCTATCAGGTACCTCTGCAAGAGGGCACAGAGATGTGTTTCTTCCCTTTGGAGGGAGGTTGGCCAGGGAGCCGGTCCCCAGCCATGTCACAGATAGTCATGGGACCCTTCGTCACCCAGGTCTCTGAGAGAGGTTTTGCCTGTGAACGCTCTGAGCAAGCAGAGAGATGCATATGTTCCTCATACACCTCCTGCCCAAATCTACTGCTGCAAAGGACCCAAACCCCAAGCATTTTCCACCCTGCAGCAGGTGCCCCTTGCTCAGAGATGCAGTACTGCCAGCAGTCGCACTCTGGGAATAAGTAGGCAGCCCCAAAACCAACAAGGCTGGATTAAAAGTCATGAGACCTTTTAAAAAAAAAATATTAGGGCTCTCGATTTGTCCTGTGATTCCTCAGCTTTTGTAGGCAGCTGGGGTCATGTTTTCAAGCTTTAGTCTATGAGCCACAAAAAAATACACACTTTTAGGTAAAAAATGAAACCCCGCTTGTCCCAGGGATTAATATAAGGCATCAGATCTCATAAGACTTGCAATACAGTATCTCCTGTTTAACGCACACCTCATTGTCACTCCCAGAAGATATCATTCTCCCTCTTTCTTAGAATAATTTTTTTTTTTGGCCAGAACTATCACAGCAAACATGCAATGTTGTTCTAAGGAAAACACAGTTTGCCAAGACATCTAAAATATTGTGTATTCCCTCCATCTGCTTCTGCTAAATAAACCCGGGGCCTTATCTAATATAATGAGTAGATGTTGGCAATAATTGCCTAGCCATCTGTACCGTGCTTTAAACCTGTTGCAAGCTGGGCTGTGGACACGAGAAAGCCAGAATTTATTCCTTCTGCACTGAAAACAGAAATTGTAACTTCCCCCCCTTCTGTTTTTTAGGATAATTTAGGCATATCAGCTCTTACGCTTGGTGCTTGGGGAACAGTATTTCATGAACGTGACAGATAAACCCCCTCTTTTCCCATCTCGCATAGATAAAGCTCAAGTTCCGCAGCTGACAAGGCTGAGAGTAGTCCCGGGCGAGCGCTCTTTGCGGCACAGCAGCCTCCAAGAGCTGTTTCTGCCCACAACGGTGCAACCGGGACTCAACACGTTTCAGCAACGACTACACAACACCAGCGCTTTGCCTGTGCCCGAGCCCCGCTGAGGACAACCATCCCAGCGGAGACTTCCCAGAAACTTTAAGGCTTAATTAGAAAGTCTCTTCTGGCTGCACTCAGCTGCCAGAACCACGGCGTGGAAGTTACCGTCGCCCAAATTTGCTGGAGAGTTACTCACCTGATCACCCCCACTCAAACTGAGCCCACACCAATGCAACAGTTCAAACAAGTCACACAGAATCACAGAGTGGTGGGGGTGGGAAGGGACCTCTGGAGACCACCCAGCCCAACCCCTGCCAGAGCAGGGTCACCCAGCACAGGCTGCACAGGGCCGCGTCCAGGCGGGTTGGAATCTCTCCAGAGAAGGAGACTCCACACCCTCCCTGGGCAGCCTGTGCCAGGGCTCTGGCACCTCACAGCGAAGACGTTTTTCCTCGTGTTCAGGCGGAACTTCCCGTGTTCCAGTTTGTGTCCGTTGCCCCTTGTCCTGGCGCTGGGCACCACTGAGAAGAGTCTGGCCCCGTCCTCTTGACGCCCACCCTTGAGATATCGATAAGCGTTGATGAGGTCCCCTCTCAGTCTCCTCTTCCTCAGGCTGAACAGCCCCAGCTCCCTCAGCCTTTCCCCACAGGAGAGATGCTCCAGGCCCTCAGCATCTCTGTACCCTCCGCTGGGCTCTCTCCAGTAGCTCCTCGTCTTTCTTGAGCTGGGGAGCCCAGAACTGGACCCAGGACTCCAGATGGGGCCTCACCAGGGCAGAGCAGAGAGGGAGGAGAACCTCCCTCGACCCGCTGGCCACACTCTTCCTCATGCCCCCCAGGGTGCCGTTGGCCTTCCTGGCCCAAGGGCACGTTGCTGGCTCGTGGGGAATTTGTCATCTACCAGGACTCCCAGGTCCTTCTCCACAGAGATGCTCCTTTTTAAACCTTGTTCTTGCCCTGTTTGAGTCAGAGGGAGCTATCGCACCGGCTTCTCCTGGCAGAGCTGGGAAATAGGGATCAAGGCACAGTGTACAGGACCGTGCAGCAGCAGGCTGGCAGACGTGCAGCAAGAGGAGGACGTTTGACTGAATTTGCTCTCTGTAGGACGTGACTGAAGGGTCTGCAAGAGAGCAGTAGTGCTCAGCTACTTTGCACAGGAGTCAAAAACCACCAAGGTCCTTGGATAAAAAGAATTGGAGAAACAACTTGTTGCCTATGAAATCTAATTAACTAGATGCACCCAGGTACACATCGGCCTGGAATCAAGATGTTCAGAGAACATGGCCTAGCTTCTGCATGCTCAGGAGGCAACATTTAATGACTGCGAGGATCACCTCAACGCCAATACAAAACACACCCGTGATCACGCTCTCTCTGAGCATTGATTTGCCAGTCCTGCTTTCCTCCTCCTCCACCCCATGCTGCAGTTGCCCGCTCTTTCCCCCCTTTGCCCACCCCTTTTCACCCACCACAGCGTGATAATCCCCTTCCCAGAACCAACGCGAGCGCACAAGCGCCGACCAGGCAGCAATGCAAGCGGGCAGTGCCGCCCGGTCCTGCTGAGCAGAGCTGGCGGGACCTCAGGCCAGAGCAACGTGCAGAGAAGTGACATCTTTATAACAGGATAGGGGAATGTGCTTAAATTAATTGGCAGTTCAGATAACGGAGGCTTTCGCTCTCCACTGGGCTGTTAAGAATGCTGGAATTGCTGGAGATAAAAGTCTGGCAGCATTTTCATCATAAGCTCTACATTTCTGGGCTGTATAATCCAGCCATTAAAAAAATATATGCTCTGGGCTGAAACCTGACATAGCAGGTCCCAGGGCAGCAGCACATGTTTGTGTTTTCCAAATTTCCAGAGCAGTCCCTTTGGGCCCATCGGGCAGTTACAAGCCGGCAGAGCAGAGCTGGAAGTTGCAGTTTTCCCGGGGAGGCTGCACTTGCATCAGGCGTGGGTTTCGGAGCTTCATTTCACTCTGCTGACCAGGCAGGGCACTTTGTCCGCGTGCTGCGGCCATATGAAATACAAGCAGACAGCAGCATCCAGCAGAGAAGACTCTACGTTCATTAGAGCTGCTGATTTTCTGTGGCAGGTTTTCCCGTGACACGAAGACCGACCTGAATTATGGTGCAGGAGAGAGAGACCTGTGGGGAATTTCTTAGATGGCTGCAGGAGAGGCGAGAAGCAGCCTGTGGTCCACAGCAGCTTTCTGACAAGGCAGCACATGAGAATGTAGCACCAAGGACTCGGGGATGTAGGCCAAGAGCATCAGATGCTTTTTGTTGATGCAGCCTATTGCTGTGAAATGGTCCAGAAATCCCTCCTAGCTTTTCGGCACCAGCGTTAAGTGTTTCATTAGGAGCTAAATCACCTCAGGTTTACCTCTACAGCCAACAGAGAAAAGCACAAGCAGAGAAAAAGAAGCCAAAAGCAGCGCTGGCAACCTCTGGTGTCCAAAAATGCATGAGTCAGGATCGCCAAGGAGTAACAAGAGTGGATTTAAGATCTGACTCAAGTTTAGTTGCCAAGTGAGCAAGACAAGTCACTATTTCACCTCCTGCTGCTGTTTTCTCTTTATAATGTGATTTTTAGGAAGGAGACGCTTCACATTGGACTGGGTTTAAATCTCAGGGGGCTCATAGTACCTGGCTCTAGTCTCTGCCCATTCGGTTCCTCTCCTGGCCCTGACACCCCTCTCCGTTAAATCCCCCAACTCGCTGCTCTCCAAGCAGAAAAAAACCCCAGGAAGGCAGCTCTGGGGCTGCACCCGCAGCCAGCACCGAGGCGGGGAAGGACCTCTGAGCACTTGTCCAGTCTATCGGCATTACGTTAATTGAGAGTTTGCACAGAGCAGACCATCGTCTAGACAGCGTTAAGCTCCAACCAGGGACGGTGCGGGGAGGACGCGGCGTGGTTTCCAGAGTAAGCATTTCTGACATTTGCTTAGTCATCACCTTCCCTCCGGGTTGGTACCATGAGCAATTCCTCCCTCCAGTAGCCCTGGAAACGGCGGGAGGAGGCAGCTCCAGATGTGTCTGTGGCAGCTCCAGGTGTGGGCTGCTGCTGCACAGTGGCACTGGGAGGGATCTGGGCTCCCGCTTTGTCCTCCTGGTCATCCTCGCCACCACCCAGTCCATCTTCCCACAGGTAACGCTTTGTTTGGCAATTCTTGCATCAAACCTCAAGGCAGGGCAGTGGGATGGGGATGAAATGCAACCCATGGCACTGAGGTCTGGGGACACGCTCAGCAGCGAGAAGCGCCTAAAATAATCCAAGTCCTTCTTCCATCAGGCCCCAGCTTGTGTGGGCACCTTCAGCAACTTGCTTCGCTTTCTCCCTGCTCCGATTCTGCTTTCCGCAGCTTCGCTGGGCCAGTCCATAGCTCAGGCAAGACACTGCCAGCAGCTCTGCAGCACTCCAGCACCGGCACCGTGGCGTTACCGCCATGTTTCAGGGCTCTAAGCACTACCCCAATTAAGAGAAACAGCAGAAGAAAGCACAAAACGCTGCATTGTGTAACTCCTACATTAAGAGCAGCCCCAGCAAAATGCAAATAGGTGGCATCTTAGTAGCAATAACTCAAGCAAATCAAGAAGTATTACTAGTTCTTAGAAAAAAAAGCACTCGGCAAAGAAGGTTTTTGTGCTGAAGAATGCCTTTTTTCCACCAAAAATGTTTGTTTTCAGGGAAACATCAATTTCAGTTTTCCAGTGGGAAATAACAAAACATTTTGGTTTCATTTTGACTTCAAATATAACTTCAGATTTTATTTTTATTTGGTTGGTTTTAACTGCAATGATATTGTAAAGCTGGCTGAAAGCAGGCATTTTCACTTAAAACCAGGTTGAAGCCTCTCAGGGGAAACTCTACCTTTTGAAACAAAAACTTTTGGAACCAGAATTTTTTCTCCACTATTTCTCATTGGGGAAAAATCTGGATTTCTGGGCAGCCGTCCTTCAAACCTGGAGAGAGGCTGCCCTCGCCCAACTCGGTTCCTACCTCCTGCCCGTCGGGATACGGTGCGAGGTCTGAGACTTTGCGATGGAGGCAGTAGTTTGGCTGCGTCTCCCCACGTTCCCTTCGCCTTCAGAGCCACGCGGGCCCCAGGAGAGCTGGGGGCAGCAGGTCCCCCACAAGGCAGCCCATGTGCCAGAGCCACCCTTTCCAGCTCGATTGCTCAGGGAAACCCACTCACCTCTTCAGCTGCTGACGGCTCGGATGACTGACTGCACTTTGATATTTATACGAGTGTGCTGCTTGTCACAGCAGCCTTCAGTAGACCACATTTTTGGCAGGCAAGGAAACTCCTTCGGTTCCTCACAACTCACGGAGAAGCAATGGATTTATGGTGGCACTTCTCTTGTCGTATTCCCCAGTAGCCTGGCATGGTATGGAGGCCAGGGCAAGAAAGCTCAGTCAAACAAATACAGGTTGCTGAGAAAGAGCAGAGGCTCAATGTGGACTTTGTACCGTCAGATTGAGGAGGAGATTGGGAGCAAATGCAATGCTGGGGGCAAGCAAGATCCACCTCCGGTGGAACAAGCTTGGTAAGATGCGTCCTTCTGGAGGACAGGTCTTGGGGGCAAGAAGGACACATCTCTGGCAAAGTTTCCAGCAAATGAGGACAAATCAAGTCGTGGGAGAGAGAGAAAAGCAGGGGAGTAAAGAGGGAGGCTGGAAGATGCCAAGCAACATCAATTGCACGGCTTTGCCAAGAGCGCAGGATGGAGCTGGAGTGATAAAGTTTGCATCTGGGTTTTCCAGATGACAAAATTTACATGCTGGGGTAGGAGTCAGGATTTGGCATTTATCTCAAGCCCTGCTCTTCTTCAGAGGAAAGCAGCATTTTAGCCCGGATGTTCCCATCATCAGCAGTGGAGATGCTTGGATGAAATCAGCAGGCAGCTCTCTGGGGGACACAGCTACACCCTTTCCATTTATGCATCTTGCTTTCGAAAGGAGACCGTGGCTCTGCTTGGGTAGATCTGCTCACTACTGGTGGTGGCTTTTTCACTGGGATTTGAGTGTGGAGGTAGAGACACACAAGTTTGATCACGTCTCTTACAGCTCTTGCAAAGCCCAAATCAACCACAGTTTGGTCACCCCTTCCATTGCAGTCATTTCATGGCAGCGGGTCACCCAGTTTGGGCACGTTGGTGCTGTCCCACCGTGCTTCACATGGCCCTGACGTCCCTTTTAGAAGGAACACTGATGCGTGTGTATCCCGGCCGTTGCTGTCCCAGTCCTCAACATCTCACACACCTCTGCCTGAGCCAGCAACTCATCCTCACATCATGATATTCCAGCTTAGATCACATCAAACTGACCTGCCAGAATTGATCTCTCCCCATGCCCAGCACCTCTTGGATTCTGAGTGCAAGCTCTGCCAAAGACCAAGGTGGTGAACCTAAAACAAGGAGAAAGCCGAGGCCACCAAATTCATTACACTAGTGACTGTCCCTGGAGCAAGATTTTAACTCCTCAACATAGAAAGGAGAGGCTGGACCTGCACATGCAGCTCCATCAAGCCCCTGGAAGTCACAGCTAAGTACAAGAGTTAAACTTGCACCGTTCCCTTTTCCCTAACCCGACTGCAGGAGACAAGACTTTTTTTCCCCTTTTCATTTTCCTCCCGTTACAATTTCCTCCCTTGTTACACGAATGAGACAGCAGAATTTTAATGCCTCTCATGTTCTGTGAAAGATAACAGCAAACAGTACCACTCTGACCTTTTCCGTGCTTTATAATTTGATCAGCTGTCCAGACCCACTCTTCCCTTCCCCGTGCTCAGCCGGGGCGAGCAGAGCGGATGGGTCGGCTGGTGAAAGCCCCATGTTGCTCGGAGTGAGACAGCAATGGGGCTGTCCTGGTGGGAAAGGACTGAGGAGCGGTCTTTCCTCTGGGATCAGCCTGTCCTATGGGACCAGCCGAGGGGCAGAGGGTAGGCTGACACCTCCCTGCCACGCATCCCACAGCGGGTGACACCAGAGTGGGGAGGAGAGCGCAGTGCCCCAGGGAGGTCCCAGGGATACACTTTTATCTTTCGAAAGCCCGAGGAAGATGGTGATGAAAAAGCACTTCTGTGCTGCTCATGGGGAGAGGGTCGTTAGCTCAGAAAAACAAATTCCCTCGGTCTCACGAGCTGGGGAGTGAAGACGCAGCAAAGCCCTGTGCCTTACGCAGCACCACAAAGACCAGCTCAGACCCAAACCCACAACCCCAGGCTATTTCTGAAACACTGAAGCAGGTGCTGTGGCTGGGCTGGAGAGGGGACAGGGAGCCCCGCCGTCCGCTTTGCTGCTCTAACGCAGGGGCTTGCCTCCCCTCCCCAGCCCCTCACCTCCAGCCGTCGCAGAAGGGGCTGCCCGAAGAAGAGCACCGGCAGGCAGGGACACACGGCAGCCTCGACGGGGAAATTGCTTACGACACACATCAATTGGACCGGACCTTCTCTGTGCTCCAGACCCCGATGCACATCGGACCGTGGCACCTCGCCCGTGGACGGGACAAGCTCCAAGCACAAGCTCACACGCAGGCTGGTGCCTCTCCCTCCAAGCCGCTTAAACAGCTCAGGGAGTTTCTTCCTCTCCTCCTTCCTCTTCCCCAAATGTTTCACCTGAAATCTCCTCTAACAAACTCCTCCCCGCTGTGGGGAGAAAACAGCTCTGGCTGCCATAGGCGAGCGATAACCTAGTAAATTTTAATCCTTGCCTGTTATTGTATTACCACCAGAAGTACATGGATTGAGATAAAAGGCTCACCAGCCCAGCCATAATTACATTAGGAAGGTAATTATCTCCTCTTCCACCTGACTTTGTGCTTGCTTTCTGTAACGAAGTTTCCAGCTAATGTTTGCAGCGACGGGGCCGGCCACCACAAAAATCGCTGAGAAACGTACAAGCTAATTGTTCAGCGTGTGAGGGCCAGTGGATCGAGGCTGCGGAGGAGAAGAAAGGAGCGGGGGAGCCCCAGGTCGGAAGCAAATCGGAGGTCCTGGCTGCTGGCGATGCCCGTGTCCCACCGCAGAGGTGGCCCTGGAGGCACCCGCAGGCTTTCAGCTATAGCCACGAGCACCCCGAATCACGGCAGCATGGTCTCAAACACACATCTGCTTCAAGGCACCTGCCCCACGGATCCTGCTCTTTCAGACTGTTCCTGAACCATCAGGAGGGCTACAGGGGTGTTAAAATAAGACAACATTTTCTCTTTTTGAGCCCACCAATTAATGCAGTAAGGAGAGTGCCATCCCATCACCACCAAACCTGTGCTGCTGGCTGTAGATGGCAGGTTACAAATGAAAAGGGAAACTGAGGCACGGAGCGGGAGAGGGACTTCAGCGCATCCCACAAGACCATGGATGCCCCCAGCCCTCACTCACGTTCAACTCCACCCAGTCTCGCTGTGTGAATTGGGACCGAAGCTGCTCCGGGCCCGTGAGCCATCCTCACTCATGTTTCTAAACGCGGAAGCAACACGAGGGCTCTTCTCCGGCAGACAATAAATTATCCAGAATTGAATGAGCTAAATATAATTTTAAACAAGCACACATTGTACAGATCACAACACGAAGATGTTGGCTTACATGTGTTGGGTGCATTGTTTCACAGAGGGGCTTTTTGTGATTTGTACTATTACTGAGTAGAATAAAATTACCATTTGAGACACTTAATTGTACTAATTATAATCTTTTGGGGAACATTTTGAAAAATTACTGTCTTATACTAATGCATAACTGACCATATGATGTCCTCTACAGTATTGCCACCAGAGTTTCTTCTATCTTTCCAAATTAAGAGGTGGGACGGTACTTTGCAAAAGCTCCCAGAAGGATCAGTTCCCACCCAGCACAGCAGCTTGCTCTGTTTGTCTCATGCCATTGCAGAAGAGGATGGTTTTTTCCCTTAATGATAAGGGACGCTCTAATGATTTGGAAAGGTATCCTAAAAAGCCAAAAGTGAAAACACGTTTCGGCTGAGTTTCTGCAACAAAGTTTGCACTAATTTTGCCAGGACTGGAAGTTCAGTGCCTCTGCTCCCCACTTCCAGCGCTTTCCATTTTAAGATAGACCTAAACTATCCCAGGCCTTTGGTCTCAGCCTTCAGAAACCATCCAGCACCCAACATCTCCAGACACCACAGAAGAACCAGCATGGACATTGGCCTACACCTCCACCAGTGCTTCGCTGGGCACCTGCAGATGACCTTTCCCTGCCTCTTCCCACACAATAGCATTTACGACCTACCCAGCAACACGGGGTTCGATTTTCCCCTTGTGCTATTATAGAATTTGCATAGAATCGTTTGGGTTGGAAGAGACCTCCAAGATCATCGAGTCCAACCATTAACCCAGCACTGCCAAGGCCACCACTAACCCATGTCCCCAAGCGCCACATCTACACGGCTTTTCAATCCCTCCAGGGACGGGGACTCCACCACTGCCCTGGGCAGCCTGTGCCAGGGCCTGACAGCCCTTTCGGGGAAGAAATGGTTCCCAAGATCCAACCTAAACCTCCCCTGGCGCAACTTGAGGCCGTTTCCTCTTGTCCTGTCGCCTGTTCCTTGGGAGAAGAGACCGACCCCCCCTGGCTCCAGCCTCCTTTCAGGGAGTTGCAGAGAGTGAGAAGGTCTCCCCTCAGCCTCCTTTTCTCCAGGCCAAACCCCCCCAGGTCCCTCAGCCGCTCCTCACAGCACTTGTGCTCCAGCCCCTTCCCCAGCTCCGTTGCCCGTCTCTGGACACGCTCCAGCCCCTCAGTGTCTGTCTTGGAGTGAGGGGCCCAGAACTGACCCCAGCACTCGAGGTGCGGCCTCGCCAGGGCCGAGCACAGGGGGACGATCCCTGCCCTGGTCCTGCTGGCCACACTATGGCTGATACAGGCCAGTATGCCGTTGGCCTTCTTGGCCACCTGGGCACACTGCTGGCTCATCTTCAGCCGCTGTTGACCACCCCCCCCAGGCCCTTTCCTGCCGGGCACTTTCCAGCCGCTCCCGCCCAAGCCCGTAGCGCTGCCTGGGGTTGGTGTGACCCACGGGCAGGACATTATACATCTCAGCACTTCAGACTGCTGCGTCCCTGTGTCTTCACAGTGACACGCAGAGTCTTCACGCAGTGTCAGAGCTTTTCTGCGCTTGGGATCAACCCTCCCAACTCCTTCAAGGACATAGCACCCATCCCAAACAGCTTGTAACACCCTCGCTGCGCACCGATGACCCTCCTGAGGACACCTGATGCAGCGAGGGGACATTTGGGGGAGTTTCTGCTCCCTGATGAACAATCGTGTGAAAGCTGCAGGTTTCAAGCAGCATCACCAGGGCAGGACGGAGGGACGGAGGATGATTGCACTGCGGGAGGACGCAGCGGGAAGCAAGCGCCTGCCGCATCCCACACTTGCCCTTCCAGCAGCATCTCCTGACAGCTCATGACTCCAGCAACAGCATTTTACAGCTTTGCGGGATGTGCTTCCCAAAACGCAGCCAGCTCGTTCCAGAAACTGCCTGGAAAGGAGTCTGCCACCAGCTACACACAGAGATGGGGCAACTGGGAGAGAGGATTTGGCTGGAGGTAGTGCTTTATTAGGTTTAAAACTTTCTGTCTGTAAACAACTCTCCCCAGGTAGTTGCTGGGTACAGCTGGACAAATCTGGATGAAGCAGAGGGGAAGAAGTAAAGGCAGATAAAATCAGTTGTGCAATCCAACACGCTGTTCCTTCCACCTGCCCTCACCGCTACCCTCTGCCTTCAAACACAGCAGTTTAGAGACTCCCATGTGCTTACAGAAATACCTCTCTAATCGTTCATTTCTCCGAGAGATCTGTCCCACTCATCATTCCCAGGGGGCACTGGCAGTTGCGCAGGAATCGCAGAACAGCAGAATTTATCTGCTTCTCACGTGGGCAATGCCGAGCGCCCGGGCTTGCCTGGGACTGCGCATGGGGCAGCGCGACCCTGCCGGCTCCAGCCTCCCCGCTGGCACTGCCATCTCGCCGGCACAATCTCATCGAGCTCTGCACTGACACTGGAGCCAAACACTTGAAAGGCTCAGGGCTACGGAGCTGATGAGACTCCATCAAGTTAAAAATGCATCTATTAAATTACTTCTGTGAGAATCCTTATCCCCCAGCTCGGTACCCAGGCAAGAGCCACGAGGGAGTCAGTGCCTCCCTGCAGCACAGCCAGTTTCGGTACCTCCACCACAACCACACAACAAGCAATTTTTGGAAGAGTAAACAAGTGGCAACCACTCGCTGCACCATCTCTCCTGGGACAGGTTCTCCTCTCCCATCGCCGGCCCTGCAAGATGCTCCCTCCCCTCCAGCCGGGTCGAGCCGCGGCAGCACTTTTCCCTGCTCCCCACCTCAATGACAGATCGTCTTCCACCACAATATCCAGCCTCTTGGTTGGGTGCAAGGTCAGCAAATCCTCCTCTGCGGCTCAGCCTGCGTTCGCCTGCAGCCCAGATAATTGTCTCATCTGTAGGCTTTCATCTCCTCCCTGGGCTGGGAAGATGAAGTCAAATTGCACCTTCAAAATTCAAGCTGCCTCGTGCCCCCCTTGCCAGTCAATAAATCCCTACCACCCTCACCCTGTGGTTTTCAGCGCAGCTATGGAAAGATCAGGCCAAAGCACTTACGAAAATCTCCCCTCTCATCTGTCACGCAGCTTGCTCTGAAACATGAGCATCCTTTAACCTGCTTTTACTTATTTATTTAAGCAGGAAAGGAGGGAGAAAAACATCCCAGACTAGCCTGTGTCAGCAATTAGGAGCATGAAATATCTGGCAAGGCAGCTTTATAATTAGAGCTTTACCCTGTCCTTCTCTCCTCCCCCTGCCAAAAAGAAGTCGCTGAAGACCAGCCACATCTGCAAGGTTGTGCTGCTCACAGGGAGCCTCGGAGGATGATTGGGCTGAGGCGCTGACCGGCTGGCATCGCGCTCCCGTGGGGCAGGAGAGCTGCGTGCACAGGGAGCGAAGGGACCTGTCCCAAGGCATTTCTCTTCTGGCTGACCTGAAGCATTTTACCCCTCCAACATGGGACAACCTGCTGCTTCATTCCCTCGACATACAAGCACGCCCTTCCCAGGCACCAGCACTCGAGTTTTTCATGCCTTCCCCACTGCCTTCAGACTGTGCACACCCCCCCCGCGCATCTCCAGCCCGACACTACGTACCACGTTGCCCCCCAAGCCCTCCGAAAACACACACACCCCTGCATCGGCAGCCTGCCTCCTCTCCGCATCTACAACGCTGTCCGTGTAACTGTGAGCCTTCCTTGCCACACGCCTGGCTGTTTCCAGCTTGCTCCACATCAGGTACCTCTGATCTGTCATTTAATTCTGAAATCATAAACTGAAATTTCTA
This sequence comes from Phoenicopterus ruber ruber, assembly GCA_009819775.1. NCBI lineage: Eukaryota > Metazoa > Chordata > Aves > Phoenicopteriformes > Phoenicopteridae > Phoenicopterus > Phoenicopterus ruber. The sequence continues at coordinate 10,726,381 of CM020234.1, forward strand.
CAGTACTCTGACATCATATGCTCTCAGGCTGGAATAAATAAGCTGACCCTGACATCTATTTATTGGCGAGATTGGCCCCTTATAACCAGGGTCTAGTTGGTGACTGCCAGTGACAATAAAAAATTAAAAACTAAATGCAGTATAAACCTCCAAATATCCGGAAGGCAGTAGAAGACAGCTGCGCAGCAGAGCTGTGCCATCCCTGGGCAACACATATCGATGTCCACCAGGCCAGGCCAGCATCTGCAGACTGTCCCAGGACCAGGGCTGGGGCCACCCACTCCCCGCAGGGCTCTTCTACTCCAGCAAGTCTGGTGAATTGGAGTGACCAGCTCTGCAACAACCCACCCGAGCCCCGAGGGGTCTCCTTTGCCCTCTAGGGTGGATCCAGAAAGACAACAATTTTTGTGCTACCAGAGGTGTTAAACGCCCCAGACACACAAAGGCCGTAAGAGCCTGAACAGGTCCCTGCCCATAGCCTGTAGTGTGAGGTGGGATTTTGCGCAATGAAACAGCAGCAGCAGGGCAGAGGGACACCACGAACCATCCTGGGGGCTGGCGACCTGGTAGATGTGGGCTGCTGAACCACAAAGCTCCTTGCTTTCAGGCCTGAAGGAGCACCCTGGCAGGGAGGCAGTGCAGAGCAGGCTGAGGGTGCTGCAAGCCAACGCAGCACGTCCCTGGTGTGAGAAACAACCCGAGCTCAGACACATCCCTCTGTGCTGGGGCTCCTCGGGGCAGGGACTGCCACTCCCTGGGCACAGGATTCATTTCAGCCCGCCTTAAAGATCCTCAAAGCCCACAAAATGCAAGCTAATCCTTTAGGCTCCCTCTACAGACATCCCCTGAAGGCCACTCACTAGAAGAGGAGCACCCAGGACGGGTGGGGTGAAGCATCGTGGAAGGCAGCTCCTCTTCCTCGGCAAGTCAAGCTGGACACCTCGCCCAGACTCAGGCAGTGGACTTGCAAAGCCTGAAATGCATCTCACAGAGGCGGTCTCCCATCACTAACATAACATCTATAGTAAAACACAGCAATCGTTTACACGGCAGAAGAGCAGTGCTGGCTGGTTTACTCAGCGGACGAAGAGGAGCAATGCAGAAGGTCTTACACTGAACGAGGTTACCTCCGTGGCCCATGCCAGGCATTTCCATGAGGAGCCATGTGCTGGTCTCCCCCCTCCAGGCTCTAAGTGCCAATGCCCCTTATAAATTATATTACCCCAGTTTGAGCAGTTTCCTCTGCTCCAGAGCTCCCAGCTCCAGCTACTAATGGCATTTAATGAGGAGCAGCTGATGCCCGTTCCTGTTTCACTTCCAAGCAGCAGAAGGGCTCTGGGGTTGGCAGGGACCCACTCACCACGAGAAGCCAAGCCTCCTGCCCACCCCCAGCAGAGGCTCTCTCCTGGCCACCACAGCAGAGGTTGTTAGCCCAGAAGGGTGATCCCCACAGCCCATCCGTCAGGCGCTGGAGGTTAGGAAGAGGCATGAAGCAGGCTGAGGAGAGGTAGACTGGTATTGCCATCTCTTCTAGTCCATCACAAGCATTTCTAAGAAGATTGCCCCATAGATGCCATTTCCCTGCTGCATCTGGGAGAAACCCTTAAACGTACAACTCACTTTTGTCCCCTCTAATCTGCGGGGTACGGTGTCCTTCCCGCTGCACATCTGATGCCCGCACCCGCGAGAGAGCTGCGCCATCCCCAGACACAGCCCAGCTTCGCGTGAATCCCATCATCGCCCTGAACCCCTCCAAGTTCTCTTGTAAAAGCAATGTGTAACCCAGCAGAAAAAAGGCTTTCAAGACATGCCCTGAAACCCTACACGTCAAGTCAGCGACAGCACGCATTTCCCCTCGCTTCCCCGAACAGCAGGCTGGCACGCAGCTGCGGGGATCTGAGAGAGCTTTTTCATCTTTAAAAGGCATAAAGGGGAACAAAGGCAGATACGCGTACGTAGCACACACATACGTAACAGGGCTAATAAGAACTCCCGCTCCTGGGCTTGCAGGCCAGCACAGCATTACTGAAACCACTCTGTAACTCGTTACCCCTAAGCAAGCCAATATGTTTCAGGAGCAGCTGGATTCACGTGTCACATCTGGGCCTGGGGCTGACCTGCAAAGAAACCCCACAGACTGACGAAGGGACCCGGGGAGTTACAGAGCACGAGGGGAACGGGCAGCCGCACACCCCACTCACAGCGGGCGGGACGTGTCCTGCACCGGGGGAGCCCGGGCACCCTTCGGGAGGCAGATGTGCAACCACCCGCCCCAGCACTTCTCCCTCCTGGCTCCCATGAGGAGCGGCTGAGGGACATGGGGATGTTCAGCCTGGAGAAAAGGAGGCTGAGGGGAGACCTTCTCGCTCTCTGCAACTCCCTGAAAGGAGGTTGGAGCCAGGGGGGGTCGGTCTCTTCTCCCAAGGAACAGGCGACAGGACAAGAGGAAACGGCCTCAAGTTGCGCCAGGGGAGGTTTAGGTTGGATCTTGGGAACCATTTCTTCCCCGAAAGGGCTGTCAGGCCCTGGCACAGGCTGCCCAGGGCAGTGGGGGAGTCCCCATCCCTGGAGGGATTGAAAAGACGTTTAGATGTGGCACTTGGGGACATGGGTTAGTGGTGGCCTTGGCAGTGCTGGGTTAATGGTTGGACTCGATGATCTTAAAAGTCTCTTCCAACCTAAATGATTCTATGAAATCACCACGGCGAGGGCTGGGCAATGCAACAGGGACCCACGTCAGGGTGTTCGCACGCCGCAGGCTGCAACAAATGAGGTTGCACTGAGAGGAACAGAGAAGATGCCAAAATTGTGCACACCTGCCTCAGCCGCGTGCGAGTGCTGACAAGTGGCAAATCAATTCTTTAGTGGGGCTAATCAAGGCAACACAAGACTATTTCTGCTCAATATTCAGACAGGAGAGCAGGCCTGGCTGCCTTAAGCCCAGAGATATCCCTGCCAAGACCAAAACCCCTGCCCACCCCAGAGACAGGTAATGTTTTCTACCTTGCACCTCCCCATAAAAAAAGCCATAACCAAAAAAAGCCACCCCCAAACAAAAAACCTCACATATATAAAATCTGCACAAAGGCTAGCAACTGCTGGCGTCTTTGGAGATTTGTAGCATTTGTGCGGTAAGTGGGTTTCAATTAAAGCCATCCATAAAGAGAGAGGGCCTCTCTTTCCGTCTAAATCACAGCAGCGCATCAGAAGGAGCAGAAGATGTATTTTTAAACTATATACCTCAGATGGTGGAGAGCACCATCGTCGTACACTGAGGGGAAAAACAAATTAATTGATACAGGTCAAACCAGAGCAAGACTCTCAATTATTCTGCAGTAATTACCCTAATAAAAATTTAAACACACATGAGCCAACTTGGTAAGGTTTAGCCTCAATATTAGCAACATGAGAAACTCATCTTCTGCAGCTGCCCGAGGGAAAATTAAGAGTCAGCTACCGACATCCAGACAGGTCTCCTTCATACAAACAGCCACTCGGGGCACACACACATGCAAATTCCTGGCTCGCCTGCAAGTACAGCTATCGCTTGAGGAAAATAAAATCCGTATACAATGTATTACGGCATCTTCCATCCCCACACACAGCTTCCCTTACAAAAGCACTGGTGTGCATCCCAAATAACACAAGTTTCCCATTCAACACCCTCTGAGGATGAGAAATATTGTTTTCGTTCTCATTTTAAACACCAGGAATGGAAGAGAGCTAAGCGAACTCCTTCTGGAAAATACTTTATCAAAGGAAAATGCATGTGGAGTGAAAACAAAAGTGCTGGCTAATTTGGGCTGAACACAGTAAATAGCCTCAGCCAGGAAAAATGAAGAGCTGAAGGAGTAATCAAACATTTCCTTTTGTGTTTGCTAAATCACATTGTTCAAAACAGTGTTTTAACTTCAGTAATTCTCCATACATCAGTGTAAATAACCTTTAAAATATATATATAAAAAAAACAGTAAAATGGAACAACACTTCTTATTTTCACATCTTGTGAGAAAAAACAATGAGAAGAGTACCTAGGGTCCACCAGGCATGCTAGAACTTGTTTTTCTCAGATTGTTCAACAGAAATGGAAAATAATAGACCAAGCTCTAGAAATCAGGCTCAGAGAGATGCCTTGAAGCCCATGGACCACTCCACCCCCATGCCTGGACCTTCACAGCCAGGCGAGCTCCAAGGTGACAGACACCCTGAGGTGCCCTCGCTGCCACCTGGATTAGGAGCTGGTCTTACCTAAGGTGGCAGAGCTTCCCCATGGCCAAAGCGATGGGACCAGCCTGCAAAGTCGCTCCCTGCTCCAGGGAGTGCTCCACAACCAGAGCTGCCGACCTGTCTCTCCATCTCTCCCAAACCCCACGGCTGTCTTCGTGCAGGGAGTAAGTCCATCCTGGCGATTCTGCTCTTCCTAGGGATGAGCAGAGCTGCAAAGGCTCAGGGAAGAGGAAAGGGTGTTTTAGGAGTTACAGACCATACCTCCTCCTTCCCTTTTCACTTGTTCTTCATGGGCCTGGTTCCTCTCACCTGTTGTGTGGCTGCAGTTCATCAGGAGCTAATGTTTTAATAGGGAAAACGTGTGTAGAACAAGTCGTCAGCAGATTTGGGTGATGATTTTTGGAGTACCTTTACCTGTGTCCTTACTAACCCCCCAATGAGGCTCAGTTGTGTTTGCTGACTCTCAGGTCAGACATTTTGGTGCTTAGGGAAAAGATGGGAGTGGGAAGAGGGGGGCTCAATTCAGAACCACACCAGAGAAGGACAAAGCACTGATGCCACCCCTCTCCTCCCAAGGTCTCAAGGTTGGCACACTTGCTCAGGGCACGGGAGGCCACGTCTTCCCCCCCCCACATGTGAGCAGATCTGGGCTCGCTTCCACCAAAACAGGGTCCTTGTTTCATTGAGTGGTTCTCAAATTCTCCTCTGGAAGCTGCTTCACTCGGTGCAGGTGAACCTGTGCTGGGCAGGATGCGGAAGGCAGATGGCCAACGTCAGCGTGGGTGCCTGAAGCACCTGCTGAGGGATCCTCCCCACTCCCTGCCTCAACAGCTACTTGTGCCGCTTCTGTAGAGCAGAAGAGCTCCTCCACCAGAGGGGATTCAAAATGCCCGGCAGCCTGATGATTAGAGTACTCATTAAAAATGCAACACTGCTTTCGATTCCTGTCCTAAAATCAAGCAGAGCTCTGCAGTTTGCTCTCCTGAATCCAAAAGCTCTGAGCACGATGCTGCAAGGAGCTCTTGGGTGAGTTGTGCCTCTTCACTTGGAGCTGTTCCACTTGATGTAAATACCCTTCAACCGTCAGGGAGGCTATCAAAGCGAGCGGTTACGGTTTCAGCATAGGGCAGGACACCTATACTCCTGTTTACCAGGCATAGCATTTCATTAAACACCAAGCCAGATCAGGTCAAGAAGAGCCTTGAAACAGGACAAGGTGTTCTTATTTGGTTGCTCCAAGACACGAAACCTTCAGCTGTCCATTCTGGTTGCCCAAACCAGAAACTACTCCTAATCTCCAAGCTGGGCCCAGACTGGGGAAAGGTCATTTTGCTCCATCATTCCTCCCACCAGCAACAACCCTGGAGACAGTGAGAAGGTGCATCCTGCAGAAGCACGCTGCAGCATACAAGTGTATCACTCCAGTAGCTACCCAGTTGCATACTGGTGCCGAAACAGCTGCACTGGGAATCACTCTTATCAAAGGGAAATGAGATAAGCATTAGCACAGCACTGATGCATCTTTCCACCTGTGCTGGTTTGGGCTGGGACAGAGTTAATTTTCTTCCCAGTAGCTACTACAGGACTGTGTTTGGGATCTGTGCTGGGAACAGTGTAGATAATCCAGGGCTGTTTCGTTACTGCTGAGCAGGGCTGACACAGAGCCAAGGCCTTTGCTGCTCCTCACCCCACCCCACCAGCGAGGAGCTGGGGGGCACAAGGAGCTGGGGGGGACACGGCCGGGACAGCTGCCCCCGACTGACCCCAGGGATGTCCCACACCGTATGGCGTCATGCTCAGCGTGTAAAGCTGGGGGAGAAGGAGGAAGGGGGGGACGTTGGGAGTGATGGCATTTGTCTCCCCAAGTCCCCGTTCCGCGTGACGGAGCCCTGCTCTCCTGGGGATGGCTGAGCACCTGCCTGCCATGGGGAGCAGGGAAGGAATCCCTTGTTTGGCTTTGCTTGTGTGTGCAGCTTTTGCTTTCCCTATTGAACTGTCTTTATCTCAACCCACGAGTTTTCCCACTTTTACCCTTCCAATTCTCTCCCCCATCCCACCGGGGGGGAGCGAGCGAGCGGCCGCATGGGGCTGAGCTGCCGGCTGGGGTTAAACCACGACAGCACCTTAGCTGATAGCAGGCGAACGTGTGCAGACTGGGAGTGCTACTTTTGGACTGATGTGTCCTGGGAAAGGCAGAGAGATTTCATGCCTGTTGGAAGCTCTGCCCGTGCGAGGTGAAGACTGGGCCACCGCACAACCGGCAGCGTGCCCCACTCACAGGCGAGCCAGCTTTGCTGCTCTCGGTGAAGACGCTGCTGCCCTGGGGCAGTTCAGCTCCCTCTGGTACATACGTAACTCCCCGGTGTGGGTTTCGTACCTCCCCTCAGTGCCTGAACTGGGGGCCAGGAGTCTGTTAAGGCTACAATTAAAATGGCAAACTCCAGTATTTTTCATGTTACAGACGAACTCTTGAATTCCTGACAGAGGACAGGTAGGAGCGGCAGGGCTGGTAGGAGAGGTAATGTTTCCTATGAGGCCCTCTGGGAAAACAGAGCAGCTTTCGGGAATTCGTTTGCCATTAGATGATTGCCAAAAAAAATGGATGTGTGTTTTCGTGCAGCTGGATCATTTGGTCTAACAGGAGACTGCAGCTCCCAAAACACCTGCCTCCCCCCGCGCTGCTTAAACAGCCCCCACTGCTCGGCTCCAGCCCTGGAAATTTGTGCTTTTAGCTCAGGAGGTCCCCAGGCTCAGGCTTTATATTTCAGGCAAAACAGCAGACATCAAATAAGAATTACTTAAACCTCATCCCCTTTCCAGGTCACTTCACACCCCATCACCACCCCGAAGAGATGCTCCCCCCAAGCCCAGCAGCCCCATTGCACCCCGTGGTGCCAGAGATCGTTTGGGGCTTATTTCACACCAGCCCTTCAAGATCTCGGCATGGCTCGACATCCCGACGTGCACAGGCGAGTTTCTTCCCTGCAGACGGACCTGGGGACTGGAACGGCTTTAAGGTTTGCTGCTAGCAGAGACGCACAGCCTGCCTGTCCCTGCCTCTGTGCCTCGGGGCACAGCACGGCCAGGAGGATGGAGGCAGGCAGGCAGGGAGGCAGGCAGGCAGCACAACCCCTCTCGCTGTGCATCGCCTGCTGGGATTTCCCCCCTTGGTTTCCAGCAGCACGGGGCAGAGGCAGAGCTGGACTCCAGATGCCTGTCACTGGGCCAGGGTGTTCGACGCTGCCAGACCGGCATCAAAAACCCTCTCTGGAATTAAGGATCAAAGACAGGAAGGGAATTTAGCGAGCACAAAAGTTCCCATTGACTCCTGCAACTGCTTCCACATGCAAAGACCCAAGCCTGGCTCCCGCTTGAATCCTCTGCTCTTTAGCAAAGCTGCAGCTCTTCAGCGCATCCCCGCGCAGAGGGATGCTGGTGCGAGCCTCGCCGGCCAGCACCAGCCTTTTGCTGCCCTTCCCTCGCATCGCCAGGCGCTGCCATCACCCGCAACGGGCAGCACCAGCCTGCAAACCTGCCAACCGCCTGCAACACGGTTGCTCCGAGCTGCTGCGGGGGTTTTGCGTAGGGTACCGGGAGGGATGCGTTAAGGTTTGAGTCCAGGCAGGAGCAGCAGCAGGGACTGGATGAGGATTGGAGAACAGCAGCTCTCCTCTGGTGGCTTCATGCAAGAGAGGCAAATTCTGCTGAGCTCAGGGGCAGGAAGGGGGTTATAAAGCTTCCTCCATCTCCAGGTGCAATTTAGTTAAATTATGTCACAAAGAGTAGGAAAAACATTACAATGAACTGCACCAGGACATTCATTTCCAAGGATGCCCAGGGCGCAAAAAAAGGAAAATATTGATTAGAACTGGCTGCAAATTTTCCGGAAGAACAGTTTTCTGACAGAAAATGACAGTTTGATCATACCAAAATTTCCTGCTAGAGTGGATCAAACTCATAAAAACTTCATTTAGGAAAAGAGTAACAATCCGTCTTATCAGTGGGTTGAACATGTTTGTTCTTATTTTGAAACCACATTTATTTTCATTTTATTAAGACTTAGGCCAAAAATAAATTCTAAAAACAAAATAAAAATGTTTTGATTTATCATAGAATCATAGAACGGTTTGGGTTGGAAGGGACCTTTAAAGCCCATCTAGTCCAACCCCCTGCCATGAGCAGGGACATCCTCAACTAGATCAGGTTGCCCAGAGCCCCGTCCAGCCTGACCTGGAATGTTTCCAGGGATGGGGCATCTCCCACCTCTCTGGGCAACCTGTGCCAGGGCTTCACAACCCTCATTGTGAAAAACTTCTTCCTTATGTCTAGCCTATATCTCCCCTCCTTTAGTTTAAAACCATACCCCTTGTCCTATCAGATTTACCCCCAAACAAACTATTTTAATTGTACTGGAAGATTCACATTTCCAGCTTTCCAAACATGGATTTTCACATTGCAAAATACTTTTGCATGGTGGAAACTCCAGGTTCTGCCCCGACTTTGAACTGTCACAAATACTTTTTGCCTAAGAGGGTTAATAGGATGAACTAATTCAGAGAATATTTGTAATACTTCTTTTAATTCTTAACCTGATATCAACTGCAATCGTACCCCTCCATGAGAACGGGTGACGCTGAGGCGTGCTTGGGTGTGCTTTTACGGAAACACTTTATTTGGTAGTTCTGGCATTTGGGGGGGGGTTGTTGGTTAGTTGGTGGGGTTTTTTTGAAAAGTTATTGGCTACAAATCACGGTAGATCCTGTTCCAAGGCAACTGGAACTCCACCGGCAAAATCCCTCCGTCTCCAGCAGACCCGGCTGGGGGTGCAGCGCGTGACCGGTCCCCATGGACGGGTGGCAGCGAGTCCCCTGGCTTTTCTGAGCAGGGACATGCCATGGGGGAGCACTGGGGGTCCTGGTCTTCCAGATGTTACCAAAAGTAGAACAAAAACCTGCAGCGTCAATAGTAACAAAAATTAAGCAAAATACCTGAGGACCAGAGTCACGACAGTATTTATGCGTCTGACTCCTACCGATTTCAAAGCAAGCCAGGAACCGGATCCTTCAGGGATCCAGGCTGGGGATATTATTTCTCACACCTGCGCTGTTCTCTCTGTTCTTTTTCCTGTTTTTCTTTTTTTTTCCCCTCACTCCTGTCATCACACAGTTTATTTCATTCACCGTCGCCTTTGCCTTGTTCCCTCTGGTACTCTGAAGGCATTCATTTCATTTCCATTTTTCAGACATTAAAAGCATTTAGTTTGAATTCTGGTGCCTTCAGCACATGAAATCAGGCTCAGCTGCACTCAGAAAACACCAGCCTGATCTCGTTACACGCCTGTTCTTCACACAGTATTAAGACGGGGGGAAACGTAGCTGCCTTTCAAAGAACCCTGTTCATTAACCACGCTCCAGGTTCACAAGCTGAATGCAGAGGACACACCACCGGGTCCAAACCCCGCTGCTCACACTGCCCTTCTGCCCTCTGGGTTTCGGAGGTGGCCAGGAGTGGGGAAGTCTGCACTGAATTTTTTCTAGCACTATGTTTTAAAAGCGGCTGTGGAGTGACAAGAAGGATGGAGCCGGGGGCTTCCAGAGCAGAGGAGACAGGGCGCACCCGGATCTTGACGCGGTGCCACAGAGCCACTGCCTCGTCTCCCCAAAGAGACGTGTTCTTGTGGATCTCGCTGGGACAGGGCAGGGAATTCCTGCCCCGGTTGGAGGCAATCATCCCACCTCGGGGATGCGGCTCAACGCAGCTCAGCTCAGCTCAAGCTGCTGGTGAGACAGAACTAAGCCAACCTGCTCTGCTTTGCCCGCAGCCAGCCGGGAGCGAGCTTCGGATCTGGGCTTGGGTGACCTTATTTCACCTCCCTTCTTTCCCCCTTAGAGACGTGGTGCATTTTCCTATGATTTTCCCTGACGTTGCCTCCTAAGGGGAATGGGAACCTGCAGTCGAGGGCAGTAATTTCTCATGCCAACCCGCCTCGATCAGCAAAAGCGTATCTGCAACTCTTTGCACAAAGCAACGTGCCGTACGCATGCAGCCTCAGCAGCTCGCCCTGTCTTGCAGAATAAACATATCCACCACCATCCCGATAAGCTTATGCCTTAAAGCCAGGCTCTGCAGCGAGTAAATCCCATGGAGCCGTGCCCCGGGCAGAGCCAGGGATGGATCTCGCCCCACTCCTCAGGCACTCACCACCGCAGGGACTCGCACACCGAGCATCATAAGCAGTTTATAATCTGGGCAATGTAAGCACCACCACGCTAAACCCACAGATGCTCCCTGCTTTGTTCCCCAGGGCTGAGCGCGAATTCCACGGGAATGCGAGCAGTGGTGTGCGTAAGGCCCGACTCAGCACGGCTCCAGGGAAGCAGACGTCACCTATGTTATACATACAATAACCCCAGCCAGCTTTTGCAGGCTTTGCCATTCAGATTGCTCAGCACTGGTATTGCCCTTGTGCATGCACTAACACACACAAGCTGCACAGCCCTCTGGTCCTTGCTTGTCCCAGCAGCTTTACAGGTCAATTAGGATTTGGGGTATTTTTTAGCCTTTATCCTAAAGTGAAAAAGCACCCAACCAAAAAAAACAAACCCCAAAATCATTAGACTGAGAACTATCGGTAGTGATTAACAAAGAGAAAAACAACAAATGAACTCCCAAAACACACGAGCCGGGAACAATATAGGGTAGCTCTTTGAACAGAAAGCTTTTCGTGAGCCTCAGCATGGCACCGAGCCATTCCTCTGATACATCATTTCCCTTGTCTGACACAAAACACACCCTGGTGTAAGGTCTGTTTCCACTAATAACCAACAAACTTTTATCGTTAAAAATAAAGCAGGATAATCTACTGTTAATATGGTCTGGATGGAGAGCGGCAAGCAGGCGCTGCCAGGGCCGCGGGGTTGTACCCACGTCCCCCCGGTGCCAATCCGAGCACACGGTTGCGGTTTCACCGACAGCTCCCGCAGCACTTGGCATCGCTGCTGGTGGCTCGGTGTTAGCTCCTCTCTCCCAATCAGGCAGACAACCTGGAGAGACATTAATTGCCTTGGCCAGAGTCACGTAGCAAAGCCACTGGAAACCTGGGAGAAGGAGCCCAGGGACACTTGGCTCCTTTCCCTGTGTTTTTCCCACTAGATCAGAGTGCCCGTTCGCTCCCAGCCCGTGCCATGTCCACTTGCGTCCCCTGGGCTTGCTCTCCTCCCTGGGAGGGACTCGGGAGAGGAGCCCTGCTCTGCAGAGCACTTAAGGACATGCTCAGAGTTGAGCTTGTGCTCAAGGGCTTAACAGGGAGGTACTGAAGGAGTTGTTCAAGTGCGAAGGCTTCCCAGAATAACGAGGAGATAAAGGCTAATGCAGTATATAACCACTGGAGAGTCTGTGAGGTCTCACACACCCTAAAAGCAATAAGGGTCTGCTCAGCTCCCGTGTCCCTTCCCTCCCTGGGCCCATGGGTGAAGCTGTCCAGGCGTGGGAGAGCTCACCGGCTCCAGCTGGAGCCTTCAAACCAGACAAAGATCAAAATCCCCCAGCCTGGATCCTGCACCCATCTCCAAGCTCCCTCTACTGTTCCCAAGTGCATGTTACAGTCCCCAATTCCTCCGTTACTCACTTTTTCATCCACAGCAAGACCACAAGAGAAATGATGTCCTACTGCCACCAAAAGATACTTCCACCTAGGTGGGTCTATCAGCAAGATCAGTGGCAGCTGCACCAGGCACAGGAAACAGAGCAAGTACCTTTGGAGGCTTTATCTGGGATGAAAGTGATGAAAAGAGAAAAAGCAGAAACACTTGGGATGAAATAAAGGGGGGAGGAGGAAATCACCTTCCCCACTTTAGGGGTCAGATGTTCTGCTGAAAAGCAGGGAAAGCCACCACATTAAAAAGTGTCTGAGCTGCAGATGACTGTCCCACTCAGGGTTCCTCTGTCTCTCTGCTTCCCCCAAGGCGCTGCCCAGTTCTTCTCTTGCTCTTACAGTAATATTGCCATCCACAAACCCCTCCAGCAATGCCCAGGGCATCTCTCGGCATTAGCATGAACTCTAGTTCTTCTCCTGCAGGTCCTTGATCTCAAACCCATCTCAGCGACTTGCAGGGCCCAGCCTGTCCCCGGCGCAGTGACGCAGCAGAGGAGGGTGACCAGCGCTGTCGGCATCCCGGGTGACGCGCAGTGCTCCCAGCCTGCCTCTGCCCCGACCACCTCAAGGCACGGCCCCGCTCGGCTTTCTCCTGGCCATGGGGGAAGACACCACGCGCCTCAGAAGAGCAGCAGAGTCTGGCCTGACTAATACCAGGAGCACCGATAACTCCCCAAGGTCCACTGCAGCCTTCAGCAAAGACTTAGCAGAAAATGAGTTATATCAGAATATCCTGAATTCCTGTGGTTTTCCAGACTCTTTAGAGTGATTTCACGCAAACTCAACCCAAACGACACTCAGTGGTCCCTAAGCAGTTTACAAACCACCGTGGACTTGGACCAGCATCATAAATTTCAGTCTGGTTTTCAGAGGAAATGAAAGAATGCAGCTAGTATAGCTTAAAGACAAAGAGTTGTTTGCTTGGATCGTTTGTCTCCTGGGTGGGTTGCAACTGCATCTTCGATGCGGAGTGGCACAAAAGGAAGCCACAGGTTCTTATTATTGAGGAGACCCAAGACAGCACACGCCTGCTGCACGGCATCCCCCGGCTACGCAGGCTTCTACCCGCGCCTGCCTGAGCTGGTAAATGATTCATCTCAATCTCCGGAGGATTTTTCTGGTAACTGCTGCAGATCCACCTTGGGATGACAGAGCAAAACTAGCAGAAAACCAATCTCATCATCACTTTTTTTTCCTACCAAAAAGAACTAATTTCAGGATTGGGACATCAGAATCGAAGCTGAGGACGATCTGGCTCCTTACGCAGAGATTTTTTTTAAACCTGTTTTCAGCTGACAACGTTAAAGCTGCTGCCCATAGATTTATGGGTGAAATTTATGAGCCTGTGAGAAAAGCCACCAGAAGAGGAGGAAGCAGAATCAATTCCAAATCTCAGGACAAGAAACATGTTTCAGTGGGATTCAAAGGTGTTAAAGTCAGTAAGCCAAAGAGAAAGAAGCACAAAATAAATACATGTACCCTCTAATCCCTAAGATGCTTTGTCTGGAGGACACCAAGCACTGCCCTGCAAACTGAAAGCAATAACTCCTAAAGGACAACCAGGCCCTGTTACCGGACAGACAAGAAATGAGGATGGAAGCAAGAAAGAAGCATGACAAGTTAAACAAATACAAAAACATGTGTCATAGCATTTATAAGGGGAAAAAATAGGAAGAACAGTTTTCCTTGACTGGAGCTTTACTTCCCGTTGACCCGAACGAAGGAGGCTGTGCCCCAAGCCCGGCGTGATGGCACTGCTGCCTGCAGGAGCGCGGCCAGGGGTCGCAGCCGTCGCACCCTCCGCCCCCTCAGCACACCCTTAAGGCACCCAGCACGTCTGCACAGCACCAGCCTCTCCGAAAGGAGCCCACAGGCTTTTCAGCTTGACCTTCTCCCACCTGCCACTGGGAGCGGTCATAAGGCGCCTGGAGAAGACCTTTCCAGGCCTGTCCCCACCGGTGCTCTTCATCCCCACCACCATGTCCCACTGTTCAACAACCCACCCGCGCCCAGCAGGGTTTCGTGCCCTAACATGGGCCATGCAAACCTTTCTGGTTTAGACAGGTCATTGAAGGGACCTTCCTCAAAGTCCACCTCCAAAGCAGGAACGACGAACGCACGAAGCGTCTCATGTCCACGTGTGAAGGAAAGGGCAGTGGTTGCCACCACCTCTGCCTAGACCTGCCTCCCTTGTGTCCAGCTGACTCTGGAGAGAACGTCCTCCTGCAGCTGTGACGAGGAACATCCCCCCGCTCCTCCCATGGCCATCTGAGAGGCAAACCTCTGCCTCCAAACTCGCCTTGGCAGGGCCACAGGCCAATGACAAAGAGAGAAGAGAGGAACAAGATCCCAAAATTGTTTTTCAGTCCGAGAGGCATATTTCCAGTGTTTCAGATTATATATATACACTTATATATATATCACACATGCATCAGTTGTTACATCAGGCCCTTGTCATTAGGCACCTGGGGAAAACAGGAGGTTTATTCTTTGTTCTGAGTCATTTCTCTGTTCATCACGAGCACGGAGCTCAGCAAGACCCGGTCTGCCGGATACACGGAGCTACAGACAGCCAGCGCTTCCTCTGCAAGGGCCTCCTCCTCCCCCTGAAAATCCATTTACAAGTTCCTCAAAAGAATCATTTGCTACAGAAAAAGGAAATCTGAGGTCACAGCAAGAGAGCCGGAGAGATTATCAGAAAGTCAGCGAAGGGCCAGGGCAGACGTGCTGCTCTGGGTGGAGAATGTGAGGTCTAAGCAAACGTTGCCTGAGCCACTGACTGCACGTTATCAAGGAAACCACGCCAGCATCGCTTTGGTAATCCAAACCATTTACCCTAGTCCATGAGAACAGAGCACTGATGGGAGAAGCTGGCAGGAGGCAAAGTTGGGGCCAAGTGAGAAATAAGAACCAGAACACCTGGCTGCAGAAATGGTATAAAACATCCCAAAATAATTAGCTCCTCAGCATACTTCATTTATCCCTTGCAGCAGGAATTAATGAAAATGAATTGGTATTTAACCAGCAACATGGAGCCTTTAATACGGAAATATTTTCAAGCTGGTAAGGGGGGCATAGCTCCAAATTTCCGCCAAGTTCTCAGGAGCTGGATTAACAGAGCAGTTAAAAAACAAAAAAAACAACCAAACAAACAAACAAAAAAAGGATTGAACTTGGAACGTGAAATCAAGAGAATTTATGGGAACTTTTTTCAAGGTTCAGCTCAGTTTTGGTTTCAGCAATGGGCAATGCAGAGAGGTTATTGCTTCTGGCCCGACCCTCAGATGAAAAATAACGCACGAGGTGGCCGCCTGGCCGGGTGGCCGAGCGCGGGGGTGGACAGCGGCTGAGCAGGGCTGGAGACAGGAGGGATGGCCAGTGTCGGGCAGAGGCTGTGACAGAGGCCGTACCGGTCTCGCTCAGCCCTGCTCGATGGGGCCAGATGCACCAAACCTCGTATACAAAGAGATGGCGATGGTGAGGGACATCGCAGGCAGAGGAGCGGAGCACAGCTTTCTCTTGCAGCACCATGCTGGTCCGGCGGGATTTGCACCTGGCAGCATGTAAAGCGCAAATTCATTTTGGAAACGCTTCCAGTTCTCCAAACCAGTCTGAGTCCTTCAACCACTTGCCCTTCACACTCTGCCTTTATCAGAAGGAAATTGCCCACAGCTACCTCTGCAAAAGCATTCTTCAAGTGAACCCTCAAATTTTCCCTTATCCTAGGAAGCCACCTGTGGAAGAGTCCTCCAATATCCACCACCAAGGCATCCCTCACCAGAGCATCCCCAACAGAGTGCCTGGCACCACCTGAGGAAAGCTGGCTGGGACAGGAGCTCTCCGACTACAGCTGAGGTTAAAAACCCCAACAAGGGGAGAAGAAAGACCAGGGGACAATTAATAAGGAGGAATTAGGTTCTTTAGTGCTTCCAGCTCCATCAGGCATGAAAGTTTAGGATGCTCTCGGGGGAGGGAAGATTCTTGTCTCAAGGCAGACTGGCCTACTCACTCTATTTATAGACGAGAGGCAGCATTTTAGCCCTGCTGCGGCTCAGCAGAGCCCACTTAGACGCTCTGCACGTTATGCAAGTGCTCCAGAGCCAGGCTAGTCCCCTGGCCCAGCTCCACGCGTGGGTGGCTACCAGGAGCATGAGGAGATGTCCTACGCAGGGCAGGAGCGCCCATCCGGCATGGGGGTGGCAGAGCCGATCCCCCACTGCAGGCACCATGCTGTGACGTGGGGACAATGGCGAGAAAGACTGAAGCACAAGGCGTCCCTCTTCTCCGCTGGCATAAATTGGGCTCGGGAAAGCAATATAGTGCAGAGAAGTGGGAGCCCCAGCTTCCCTAAACCCCTCAGCTGTGAAGCATGGGGAACTGCACGCAAAAGAAGGCAGAAAATGGCATCATCTGAAACCTCCTGTATTGAAGGAAACGGCAACAAATTCTGGTCTCTGGCCTAAGTACCACCGTGGGGCTGCTCGGGAGGATGGGGCCACCTCCTCCTCCCCGGTCGGCTGACGTCCAGCGAGCAGAGCAGGGGCTGCTGCAAGCAGGACTTTGGCCTTCAAGCTGGTGTCTTTGCTTTTGGGTCCAAAACAGCCACTTTGGTCATGAGACGCGACGTTCCACATGAGGCAGACATCAAGTGTCACCATGACACAATCAAGTTAACTAATCCTCATCATCCTTCTCCTTATCTTGCCAGAGTAAATTTAGGCTTCTAAAGAACTCTTTGCAAGTCTCCTATCTCGGCTATTAACAACAAGGGTAACAAAGAGAGCCAGCAATGGGAATTTACTCCTGGTCTTGTAGGACAAGGTCGCAGGCATTTGTAGGGATAAGCCTCAGGAATCCAGCCTGCTCCTCATTCACAGCCAACCAGCACAAGAAGGGCGCATTTAACAACAAAATCTTATCAATCTCATGCTAGTGGAAGCCCTCAAGACTGAAAATCTGTGATTTTATAAGCAAACCCCATACCTAGGTACAGTGTGTATGTGTGTGTGTGTATATATATATATACACACACAAAAAAACCCCGAGCCCTTCCTTACATCCATCAGCCCTGCCCTCGGGAGCTTGCCATGGGAGCGATCGGGGCTGGGATCGCACTGAAGGGCCAGGGGGGTGAGCCGGTGCCCAGCAGTGAAGCAGGAACGGTCCATCTTCCCCCAGCATCTGCCCCCTTGCCCAGCCCAAGGGACTGAAATAAAGCCGCCAGAGAAAAACGTATAAATCTCAGTGGGATAAATTACCAGCCAGAGTCAGCTCCTGCAGAGACAGGGGCACTTAATGCACCAAGCGGTGGTTAGAGCGGCGCTTGCTAAACACAACACGGTATCATGCTTCCTAAGGATAATTCCCAAGACCCAGGCATTTCCCAGACATCTCTCATCACCCCACCGGTGTGCCTCGTTACTTATTTATCATCCTTGCTTAATATTAACCTTTGAGAAACTGGTTAATATTCCAAATCCAAATGCCACAAGAGTTCATCCGGCGATAATCATAATCTTTGGCCCAGAGGGGACAATCAAGGCACATCACTCAGGAGCTTGTTGTTAACCTTGACTTTCAGCATGAACGGAGCAAGATTCGTAGTTGCATCAAGCAGGTACTGGATGGATCTGCAAGGAGTCAGCCTCCTCCAGCATGGTGCACAACACCTGCAGAGACACCTGAAAATTCACCTTCTAGACATGGCCCCAGCTAAATTCCTCTGACATCACTACGGCGCGTCCTGTGGCGCGGGATGCCAGGAGGGCAGGCGTGTCTGCTGGGGCTGAATGACGCTTCCCCACGCCACGCCACGCCGCAATATCCAGCATAGCTCCAAACACACCATCGGCACGTGAGCACAGCCCTTCACCTGAGGCAGCTTTGCTGGGAGCAGGGGCGTCTCAGCCAGGGCAGAATGGTCCCTGCTGGTGACACCCAGGCCGTTGCCCCTGGAGGGTGTCACAGCGGTGCGGTCATACACGGCTCAGACCGTGCCAGCTTGGGTCCCTCTGGCACAGCATCGCATCCCACAACGTCAAAACATCCCCGCTCTGGCACCTTGGGCTGCGCTTCCGCGCCCTCCGGCTGAAGGAACAGCCCCAATGCCTCCTACACATAGTTAGACTAATTAAAGGGGGAGATGTGCTGCGTTGCTGCTCACTACAGGCACGCGGAGAGAAACATCAGATGGCTCCGTGGGAGACCCCCTGCCGTCAGCCAGTCGGATGCAGCAGGAGAGAGGGAGAGGCTGCAGCAAAGGGAACAGCCGGATCAAACACAAATAACCCGAGGCACCAAGGGACTGACCCAGGCTGCAACGGAACCAGCAATTAACACATGCTCTTCATTATTCTTCATTAAACTAATCTTCCAGTGGTTACTAGAGACAGTGAAACTAGCTTTCAGTCCTTGCTGAAGGCCAAGAAATGGTTGGAGTAGGCGTCAGGCTGGCATTTTGGGCTGCCCCAGAGGGAATCAGTGGTCTGGGGTTCACCAAACTGCCTTGGACCCACGTTGCACGTCCTCAGAGCAAACCCGCAAGGAGGCTGGTGCGTGCGACGGGTTGCAGGAACATGCTCGGGACTTGTCCATGCACAAAAGCACGGGTATGCTGCAGGAGCCCGGCTGGAGCCCTGCTGCTTTTGCTCTGGCCTTGGGGTGGGAGATTCAAAGAAAACAAAAGCACGAGCATCGGCTCTGGGTGTGGGAAGGGGTACAGATGGCTGAGACTGACACTTCAGGAAGGAACGTGGGATCTTAGCAGGTTCCTGAAATATTACCTTTGTCTGGCGAACGAGAACTGGGTGAGAGCTGAGCGTGTCCCAAAACAAAAGCTCCTGATGGGAGTGCTAGCAGAGTCAGGGAAAGCTCTAAGGTACCAGGTAAAGACTGAAAAGCAAATGAGGACCCTAGTGTGCAAACACATCTGCACACCAAGGTAGGAGTCCCAGGTCAAACTGTAATATTTGACAGTTCATCGCCTCTCTTTGTGTCAGGCTCCGTCACAGCAACACAATGAGTGTGGCATCAGTCCCCGCGTGGGGATGACACCAAGTAACAGCCAGTCGTTATTTACCATCCTCCAGGGCGCAAAATCCCCTGTTGGCTTCAGGGCAGAGGGGAGGAAGGAAGGGAATCTGATAGCAGTTCAGTGATTTAGAGCAAGCGGCTCCGCGCACAGGCTCTTGGAGGCATTTAGCCAGTGTGTGCCTCAATTTCCCCATGGGTACAAACAGGGATTTGCGATAGCCCTTGTCCAACTTCCAGGGATTCTTGCAAGGCTGAGTTAATATCTTCAGATATTCCAGTAAAGGAAGGTAAGAGCACGTAGCATTGTTCAATTAACACTTGAATATATTTGCCATGTAGCTACAGTGTCCTAAGAAGAGCTGTTTTGTAGGAAACAAAGCCGTCCTCCATGTCTGGAGAGAAGTGACCCTCTGTTGGGAGGTGGGACGTAGCAAAGCAGCAGTGTCAGTGTCTGTCCTTACTCCTCCTCCTTCCTACACAAGGGCAATAGCTTTTGATGTAAAAAATTAATAGAACAATGCTGAATATCAAGGATAATGCCAAGTACATTGTCTGTAAGATACTGGCAGTGCAGTTGCCTTCTCAGCAGCGCCCTGAGCTGCTCCGACAAGAAATATCCCGATTTCCACTGCACCAGTGTTGTCCTCCCGTGGATGAAACACACCTTGGGTAGAAGGCAAGGTAGCTGCCACTTCCATCCAGGAAAGCTGAGCACAGGTCAGCTGGCACAGCCCAGGAAAGCCTTCCTCCATCCCTCCCCGCGCCCCCTCCCTAGGCTTGCTTAAGTGTTTCCCATCTCAGCTGGGAAGGCAGCAAATGTGCACACACAAGCATGGGCTGCACTGGCTGGTCGAAGCTACAGTGACCGAATCTGGCTACCTCGTGGTTACGGGGGGAACAGACTGCCAAGAAAGCAAGCAAAAAAGCACAATAAACCATTTCTTCTTCATCCTCTTAAAGATCAGCTGCTTTGGGAGAGGACATGACAGGTTCCCCAAAGCTCTAAATGCATTTGATTCCTTTTAGATGCTAAAAGAGAGGATCCCTCAGAGACCCACCAACCCCAGTTTTTCCAGGCTGGTCAAGTGGTACCTGCACCCCAGCTCTGTCCCGGCGTGTCCGCTGGCAGCGCACGCTGGGGGTGTTTGGAGGAGAGCGTTTGCCAGTAAACCTCTGCCAATAATTGGGCTGTTTCTCACAATCTCCCCTGGCTGGGAGTTACCATACGAACCAGCTTCTGGCCAAGACAACTCCATTTGTGATTCTTCCCCTCCTCGTTTCAGGGGCTTTAAACTACCTTAAATCACGTCCAGCCTGCTCTCAGGGACTTTATTCCCTATCATTTGCTAGGTGGTGCTAATGAGCTCAGCGTCGTACACGATGAGGCCACTATCCTCATGTGTTCCTGCCACCCGTAACAACCCCTACAAAGCTCAGGGCTCCACCAGCCAGGAGCTCAGAAAAGCTTCCCCTCCAAAAGCAAAGCTTCCCCTGGTATCCACGCCCCATTGAACATTGCCCAGTAGAGAAAGAAACATATTTTAGTGCCTTTCTGCAATGGGTTGCATATGCACAGAGGGTACCAGGCTTATCCAACATCCAGGAGAGCCGGGAGGACTCTGTGTTCCCCAAAGGCCATCAACTCCAGGACCAACGCCTGAGGTTAACTAAGCAGTGTGTCTTGGGAACACAGGTCAGCCACAGGTCCTGTTCCCTTCCAGAAAACCCAATTATTCACCTAATGGGCAATTTGCTGCCATCTGGACCTTCAGAGCTTGACCTGCGATATGCCAGACGTCCCAATGAAGTCAGTATTTGGCACCAAGAGGGTGCTACCACTGCCTGGCACTGCTGGAGCAGTGGATGCTGATGAGCACGACAGCACAAATCAAATGAGCGTCAGAGCTTTCAGATGGATATTCTCAGTCAGCTTAGCAAGCGCTCACCCTCTTCCCTTCGAGATGAATGTAGTTTGAGATACAGGTGTCGGGCAGAGCAGAGTGTGGGAGGGCAGCCTATATTCTGTTCCCTTCTCTCCAGAGTTAGCATCAGCTCCTAACTTTCACGGTGTCGTGGTTTAACCCCAAATTGTAACCCAATACCCCGCAGCCGCTCGCTCACTCCCCCCCTCCCCGCTGGGGTGGGGAGGAGAATTGGAGAGAAAGGAAAACTCGCGGGTTGAGATAAAAACAGCTCACCAGGACAGCAAAGGAAAAATATGAAAATATATTAATAATGATAATAATGATAATATATACAAGGATAATAGAATATATAAAACAAACGATACACAATTTCTCACCACCTGACGACCGATACAACCCGTCCCGAGCAGCAGGCAGGGAGCAGGGGTATCCCCCCCAGCTATCCCAGAACAGCAAGCTCCAGGGAAAGCAGGCGAGGGAACAAACAGCCAAACGAGCGAAAACCAAAAAGGTAAAAATAGGGAAACAAAAAGCAACCTGACAGGAAGCTTAAGGATTAAGGCAAGTTAAGGGTCTAAAAGCCTCAAAAGCCTAAAAGATCTAGAAAAAAAAAACTAGTGGCCCACCGACCGACCCTCGCTTATATCAAGCATGATGTCTATGGTATGGAATACTCTCTTTGGCCAGTTTGGATCAACTATCCTGTCTCTACCCCTCCCAAGTTTTGCATCTGCACGTTAGCAGAACCTGGAAAACAGCAAAATGTCCTTGGTCGTTCAGCAGCAACCAGCAACACCAGTGTGCTGTCACCGTTCTTCTCACACTAAAGCCAAAACACAGGAGCTGCTGAAAACAAAACTAGCTCCATCCTGGCCTAAACCAGGACACACGGGCAACCAATTTACGCTGCTAAATGTCATTTTGCCATCCTGCAGGCTGAACAGAGCCCAAAGCTTTTGGCCCTGAGCGGTTCTCTGGGAGAGTCAGTCCTTGGCACTCGCGCAGGGTTTTCACCAGCAATGGAGCACGTCAAGGTTGTTCCAGCAAAGATCAAGTCTACTTCAGCATCAGGTGTTAGTCACTGAGATTATCAAGGAAAGGAGATGGCTGTGAAAGCACCATTGTCAACAGATCCTCCCCTCCTTTGGCTGCTTGAGTTGCACCTGTAAGATTGCAATCAGGACTCGCTGCAAAGAATCAGGACTCTGAATCAGAACTCCCTGCCCAGGCCCAGCAACCAAAGCCAGCAGCACTGCTCTAATAAAGGAGCGCAAACCGTGCTGCTGATGTGATTTTATTGCCTCTCGGAGGAGCACAGAGGCCCACTAACCTCTTTCCCTTTCAGTAGCTGACCGGTGACAACGTGCATCCATACGAAGGTGCGCCAATATAAAGACTGTAGAGAGGCACAAAAGTTACAGGGATTTAATGATCCTGCTTTTTTGACACTGAGGTGGAGCCGAGGACTTGGCAAAGGATGTGGATGAGTGTGTACATGCAGGCTGGGATGACGGAGCCCTGTGCCGGTAACCATGTGGATGAGCGAGTACATCTGAGCGAACAAGTGGGCTAGAGACGCGCGTGCTACGACAGCAGCGCTGCGCGCACCTAACTGCTCCCTGCTAATCTTTCATCCCGAATTCAACTCAGGCTCATTTTCAAGTTATGAATTGCAAAGGACCCACAATCACACTCAAGCAGGCAAAAAAAAAAAAAAAAAAAAAAAAAAGAAATCAGAGATGGGAATGGAGGACCAAGGAACAGGAAGCCAAACACAGAACTATTTCCAGGAGGAATAACAGCCATATGGAAAAAGTTACCAAGATGATGAATTCTGCCTTCAATATGTTCAAGAAACTACATCAGACCCAGTCTGGGGGTGGCCAGATCCTTCAAGAGGGGGAAAAAAAAAAAAGCTGCCACCCCAGCTTGAACTTGAACATTTGGTGTTTCATTTGCATCTTGGAATGAGGCAACAGTTATCATTCAAACTTTGCATTCTCCTCTTGGATCTCTGCCTTCCCGGGTCATATTTGTGGCTCTCACATAACCAGGAATCCCCCCGCTACAATATGCTTCTCCTGGCTCGGCCCTGAAACCAAATTCCAGAGCAGCTGACATGGAAATTTACCATCAAACAACTATTAAAGTTTTACCTCAGGCTGTAAAAACTGGTTTCTGTGCTCTGCATAAAAAATGTGAATATGCACTCGTCTCACGTGCTTTGTGGCATGCTGCCACGGAGCGTCACACCGCAGCCTCCTCAGATTTTGGAAACCGGGCTGGAGAAGCGTAGGAATGGTAAGTGAAGCCCCAACCCTACAAGTCTGCAGCTCCCTGCGTATGGCCAGAGACTTGCTGGCTGCATTGCAAATTGCAAAATCCACCTGAACAAGCCAAGGCTATTTTCAACCATTACTTAATTCAGCTTCATGATCCCCATCTCGCCCCGGTCTCTCCCTCCGGCTGCCACATCCAGTTCCATTACCCCACTTGAAGGACTGGGGGAAAGCAAAGCACAGCAGAGCCATGGAGGGTTTGCACAAAGGCAAATCAGGGCAGAGTAACCCAGTAGCACACCAGCGGCCCCCAAACGCTCTTATTTCCCTCTCCCCCATGCACAGAGATGCCCCCTGCAGTAATTCCACTATGTGGAACTGCCCCGTGGAGACGGTTCTCTCTGATGCCTAATCTTCTCATGCAGGTACCTCATCCAAGTATTTAAAGTTAACTGGGATGAATCCAGGCTTTTCTCCAATTAATGGCAATTTCTTTTTCTACTTTGCATCCCAACTTCATCTTCTTTCTTCCTTTCCATGCAAATCACCACCCACTTGCCTCCAAGGGTGGACAGCCTTTGCCAATACAAGTACCCAGCAGAGAATTAAAGCTAGAAACTATTAACCATTGTTGGGTTTTTTCCATCATCATCAAGCTCAAAATCCTCTTCTATTCAAGCTACAAGTGGGCTGATGTATATCTTCTGCAGATGTCTGTGTTCAAGGGAAAAAAACAACAGCAACGAAATCCTCTTTTGGCTAATAAACCGAAAGTAATTGCAGTTTGTTTCTTTGCTGCAAAAGAAATGGTGCTGTTGATGGCACTGGCTGAGAGTGCCTGATTTGTATCAGCAACTTGTGCCATTAGCTTTACATTCTCCACTAAACCCCACCCACAGCATAACCACGTCTCCCTTGGTCACCTGTTTTGGCCACCCCACACCTAGACAACGGTGGCGGGGATTGTTACTCTTTCCCATTCCTTAGTATGTCACACAACACAACGAGATCAAGCTTCTTTTTTCTAATTCCTACTCGCTACATAACACAAAAAATAAGTACAATTAGACATTCTCCAGTGCAGCAATAGCCACAACTGCGTGCTAGACTACGAGCCCCATGCACGAAACATAAGGGAAGCTATTTTGCCCAAGATGCAGAAGTGATTCTGCAGCAATGAGGAATCCAAAGAGATTTTGCCATAAGCAAGGTTAAACAACTGCTCCTTCCTTTCTCCTCTACAAAGCAACTCACTGATTAATTCGGAAGCAAGGTAAACAATAAACAGTGATTATGTGCATGGGGGTGATGATTCAGCCAAAGAAGCAGATCAGCCTTTGAGTAACAAGCTACAAACATGTGCTTTCTTTTCTCAATGATGATTCTCCAGTGAGCAATGGAACAAGATGTCTTATACAGCCACCAGGCAACAGCATGGTCCCACTGTCAAGAGCGAATCACACGACCATCAGCCCAAAGGACCGATGTGAAAGCTTAAAAAAATCAGCCCCGTAGGGGAATCACACATTCTAGGACCAATTTTTTACATCCAGGCAGCAGTAAACACAGACCAGCTGGGACATTTCAACTAGCAGTAGCATGGCAGTGCCTAGGAGAACACACTGTGTCAAAAAGATCTTCTGGAAAAGTGAAAATGCATCGGGACACCTGCAGAACAGCTACTTTTTGCCTGCATAATCACGCTCTGCAAAATGTAAATGGGTAATGCAAGAAAAACATGCTGGGGAAAGTTCTCCTACAAAGCCATAAAACCTTGAGCCATGGAGGGGAATGAGGGAATCATGAAGGAAAGCATTTGTGCTTCTCTTTTATGCTTCATATTTTCACATTGCCTCATCACAACCCTGATTTGATCATGTCTGTTACTTGGATAAAGAGAAGATGGAAATGTTTTCTGTTGCATCAACAAAAACCAGCATGAAAGATAACTGCAAAGGCAGCGAGCCAGCTCCGAGGGAGCTGTAGGTCAATGTTGCTCTGCAGCAGTCAACAAAACTGCGTGGACTTGCAAAGAGTGAGATTTTGACCTCCTCAGGTCTGTGATGGGAGTGATCAGTACTTAAAGCTGTTAGCTTGCGAGCCCACAATACTCCTTTCAAATGCAATTACCTGTACGTGGATGGGGAAAGAGACAACGGCCGCATCTGCGGCTGGTCCTTTGAGACTGTTGCTGGGCAGCTGCGAGTTGTACGAGGACGTCACTAGAATCAAAGGCACGTGAGGATGAGTCCGGTAAATTCATCTCCGCATCCGTGGCTTGTTCCCTACCTGAGCATACCTGGTGCTTTCAGCAGCACAGCCTGGCAGACCCACTTTGCCTGCGTAAAACTCACCTGCCACCAGCACAGCAGGTGTCTTCTAATAACACCTGCAAGGTTTATTATATTAGCAGCAACCAAGTGGTTAACTAATCTAAGAAATATATCCACTCTACTTAAGCAAAGCAAAGCAGCAAGGGGGCCCCGTGGTGTTGACAACTCTAACAGCAAATTAAGAGGCTAAAATAAAATGCACCATCAAGCAAGCAGCTGGAGTGAGGCCAGAAATCAGAAATAGATGTAAAGAAAACTGTATTGAGAAATCAGCTCCAAGCAGGCTCATTGAGCTCAATTACTAGAAATTAGAAAAGGAAATGGAAAAATTTATATTGTAAGGACACAATGCGTTCTGTGGCATCAGTGATGGCTGCTCTGTTTATTGTCTTTCTCCTAATCATGTTTTTATAGCATGGGATTTGCAATGCCAGATCGGAACGATATTGATACAGGAGGACAGCCTGCCACTTCCAGGCAGAAATTCACAGCTTACATTTAAGATGTCAAACTAGAAGTGAAATTCAGCGGCCGGGGTCTGCGCCTGCGGCCCCGCTGACATTGCCACGTGCTCACGTCTCAGCACTCAGCCCCGCTCACGAGGCTGGAGACAGGCTGAGGAAGCCAGAGAGTTTTCCAAAGGAGTTCCAAAAGGGATTCTTCTAGATTTTGAGCCAGTACAGTCCTGCTTTGAAACTCTTCTCTGCAGCCAAAAGCACTAAGAGAGAAGAGACATTTATTTTAAAAGAAAAGAAAACCAAACAAACAACTCATGGGCAGCCATGCGAGTCCAAACGAAACAACGGGAAGGGAAAACTACAGAAAGTTTGAGCAGCCACAGGTATAAGAGCTGGCAACGCCGCCGCCAGTGAGCAGAGAGACACTGAGCATCAGTGCCCACAGGGAAGAGATTTGGGGTCACATCATCCAGAAGCATTCAGACCTCCAAGCACAGCTCGCAGCAGCTTCACCTCCCTGCCCGTGGTGCCAGCTCAGGGCTCTCCTTTCTCAGGACCTCTCCTGAGCCTGCCCATCTCCTCCCGCCTCCTCAGAACCTCCAGAGCCGCGAAAATCACTTGCTCTCTCAGCAGTGTCGCAGGAGTGACCCGTAATGATGGTTACCTCTCTCGAGCGCTGGAGGAGGGGAACAGGGTAGGCACAGATTTATTTTTCCATCCCTACCTTCCCCTTGTAACCGGCCCGAGTTACAGCACCCGGCCAGCCGGACCTCGCGGCCTCCCGCTCAGGCAGGGTCAGGACTGGGAACCAGTCCACGTCTCACTCCGAGCTGTCACTTACTGCAGCACAATATGGCAAACCAAATACGTGCTAGGCTGAAAGCCAGCCAGGACTGCGCGGCGGCGAGTGCCAGATCAAACCCAACCCATGGCTAGCTCCGTCCGTCACTGCCCCGGTGCAAAGCGCTACCCATCTGATGCTGTAACATTGTCCTCTCCTTTGAACTACCGTAAATGACTCTTCAAGTCACAGGAATAGGCACAAACTAGGCATAACCTGAAAATATTTTAGAAGAACGAATCTTCTTTGCCTGCAGTCAGTGGGACCCAGAAAGATGCCACTGATCAGACAGAAAACCCACGTTCTCTTGTAGAAAGCTGCTGGCAGCACTTCGAGATTGGTTGATGAGATGCAGAAACATGTGGACAAAGAAAGAAAAAACCCACGTTGTCCATGTATCACCAGACTCACTCAGCTGGCTCAGCAGTGCGCTGGAGGAGCCAAATCTTGCTCACTGTGCTTTCGTGACACACGGATCTTTCTCTCCAGATGTCCCAGAGACAGGGAGGTCGGGAACATCACTGAAGTCTGAAGGTCTTTGTGTTCCCAGCACAAAGCAGCACTGCCAGCAGCGTCCCACCCCTCCCACGCACTGTCCCCTCACCTGCCTGACACGGTCCATAGACCTCCCGGGAAGAAGGAGTCTCATTTATTTCTAAAGGGGGCTACAAGAGATGAAAAAGAAAGTCTATTATATCAGAAACTCAGGAACCTGCATCTCCTGTCTGGGGAACCAGGAGCTAAAAGAGGTTGAAAGCAGCTGCCTCAACCTGGTAAGTGCCATGAGTCCACATAAAACCACTTGCTATGGCTGAAGCTCTCCTTAGTGTTTGGGGGAATTTGTCCTCAATTCCTGAAATCCTTTGCCCAAAACCAAACATCTTCCAGAAGGGCCTTGGCTTTGTAATTGCTCAGTCACGGTTTCCCTTCAACCCTGCTGCAGCTCTGTCCCTTGTGCCCATTTACCACTCTTACCCCTTGGGCTCAGCGGCTGCAGGTAGAGAAATTCATCCACACAAGAGAAAGTGCTCCTCCCGAGACAGGAGCAGGACCACGGAAGGTCCCCAGAAGGAGGAGAGCTCAGACGCATCCCCATCCTGTATCACAGTGCGTGACAGTGCTCAGAAACAGGTACCACCCGCGCCCCGACTGGGGGAGCAGCCCCAGAGGCCACCTTGAGCAGGACAGCAGCTTTGGTCTCACTTCATCTCACTGTAATTTTCATTCAGCTTTCTCCTGGCAGACATGGAAATGGACTGAGGAGCTGTAGGAAGAGCATTCTTTCCAACACACTGTTTAAATTGACTTAATTTCTTCAAAATGTTTTCCTTTATTAGATTCCAGGGAGGGGGAGTCATCCGTGCAGTCACACAAGCAAAAGTAAAGAGGCTGATCCCTGAGTTTGCTTATTTAGACGGCTTATTGGTACGTGTGTCTAGAAGTTTACTCCTTCAAAGCAGTCTGTTCATCAGGGTCGTGTTCTTCCAACAAATTTCATCTATTCCTCCAAACTGCGCTTGGAGGCCTCCAGTGCACTCGGCAGCTGTCTAAAAAGCCTACGAAATCACTCTGTCCTCCAAGGATGTTTAGTCTCACATTAGGCATTTGTTTAAGTGAGTTTTATGTATTGACATTCCTTTTCCCTAAGGAAGGGAAAGACCAAAAATATCCCCTGGATGCTTTCGTGCTGTGCAGGTCCCCATGCAGCAGTCCAGCACGCATCTACCTGCATGATGCCAGCGTGCCCGGTAGCTCAGGGGCTACCGCAGCCTGGCAGGCATTTGCCCCGTCCGCAAGCTGCTGGTTCAGGTCCAGCCCAGAGCAGCAGGGATGCAGAACCACCATCTGACGGCTGGTTGGTGGCTTGCGTGAAGCGAGTGAGTTTGGTCCAGGTCCTGGTGGGCAGGTATCCATGTGTCTCAGACCCACTACCTGCGAGGAGAAGCCTGGGCGGACGCCAGGCACGAGCGGGATGGGGTCCTCTGAGGTCTGCTGGTGGGGAGGTGTGCGGGCACCTGCCCCGTGGTCAGACGCTGTGCTCCAAGTCTGGCACCTGGCGCTAAGAAAGCCGCAGCTTTGCATTCCCTTCAGGTGACGCAGTTTCTCCGTTGCATTCCTTTTCCATGCTCGCCAGACCCATAAGACACCCAAGCTGCACGGCCAAGTGCCCCAAAGGCGCCGCTATCCCAGCTCCCTTCCCACGTGCGGTTCGGGAAGGTGGTGGAGGGCTCTCAAGCAAAGCAAGCACCTGGGGCTTACACAGAGTGTTTTTCTTAAGCAAAGGGAAGGGTTTTTTTTTCCCCAGGAAGGCCATAGCGTGGAAGAGAAAGCAAGAAGGTGGCGTAGGCCTGAAGCACCAAGGCAGGCATCAGGGTCCATCAGGGACGGGAGAGAAGCTGTCAAGGAGAAGGGGGCGATGAACACGCCAGGGAGGGAGACCGCAGGCAAGCAGGGGTGGGTGCTGGAGATGCTGGGGAAGCTGCTGAAGGGGTGGAGTAATGTCAAAAAAATTTAAGCAAGAAGGGATTCGGAGTGTACGAGCTGGGACTTGGTAAAGCAGCTCTGATTTTCCGAAGGGAAAGGGGAGTAAATGCCTTTGGACAACCAACTCAAGGCACAAAAATCCAAATCTGCCCAGGCCAGGCCTTACTCAGGGGGCTGGGATTCATCTGACAACACCAGGGGAGAAGGAAAGCTTCAGAGGGAGAGAAAAGAGAGTGTCAAGCACAGGGGAGAGGAGGTCGGGTCTGTCTAACAAAGCCAAAAGCAGCTCTGCACCCAGCCTGTACAAGAACCACAGTCCCGAGAGGCACCTAGGCGATGCGGGGCGGTGGGATTTTGTCCATGCCCAGCAGAAAGCCTTGGCAGCTTGACCAGCTCCCCGCGCGGAGCGGGCACCTCTGTGCAGGAATTCGAGCTTTGGTGCTTGCAGCAGCGCAGGATGACAGCATCGCTCCCGCGTGGGCGGTGCAGCCTCATCCTTCATGAATGAAAATTTAAAAAAAAAAAAAGAAATACAAGAAAGAATCACACCACCCACTAGCAGGTATGCTATAAATACCATGGCAGGGGGTGTCTGCAGAGGAACTGGAGGTATTGACTTCATGGCGTACTTACAGAGCCGCATATGCAACTTAATTACCATGTAGAGCACTTTGCTGAAGACGTTAAGCCCTGTTGCGTAGGTCTGAGCTAACAGAATCGGTCTGGCTGTTCTGCTGTGGCCACGCAGCCCCACAGCAGAGCAGAAAAACTATGAACAAGCCCAATTCCTTTTCCTAGAGACCAAGCAAATAGTTGCATTTATACTACAGTGGCACCTACAGGCTTCCCAACCCTGGAGAGACTTTGCAGCACTATAAACTCTGCTTGTAAGATCCTGGACAAAAACACAACACCCCAAATCCTTCCTTGAGCATTTGAGATCTAAGTTGAGCTGAAGAAAGTTGGTGCAGCTGGATGCTGACCTTCGCTTCGGCATGGAACTTGCTGAGCTTTGCAACAGTGAGAGTAGGGCAAAATTAAAATATTTGGCAAGCTTCAGCCGAGATCACCTACCTGGTGTGCTCACTAGGCAAAGAGAAAAGAGGAGTCCCAGCAGAACCCTTCCCAGGAGTCAACTTGGAGTAGAAAGTCATTGCGCTGTGGCTGAGCCAATGCCGGTCAGGGTCCAAATCTAGTCTGGGCTGCACATAAATCACAAGACTGGCTCACTTCTGGATCACCGTACCCTATATAACAGTGATCAGACCCCAATCCTTTAATTCTCAAAAGTCCCCCCAAAACCTTCTAGAACGCAGATTGCAGCAATGTTCATTTACAAAGCCAAAAAAAATAAAATCACATAATAGCCCAGAGAGACTTCTCTGTGAAGAAGAATGTTTGGGTTTACTGTTGCAGAGAAAGAACATCGTTACCTGAAGAACGAGCCTAGAGGAAGAGCTGAAATAACGGGAGCTCTGGCAGAGGGAGGGGAAGGGCACTGGATGGCTCACGGAAGGCAAAACAGTCTCGGGCACAGGCAGAACCTGCTTGCAAGGGGCCCTGGCGTCACTTTTCCAATATCCTTAAATAATAAAAGGGAGTCTTGTGGACTCCGCCACGGTGGTGGCTGCGTGCAGCAAGTCTCAGTTCGCCCTGCAGCAGCAAAGCAAAAGGAGCAAGGAAACATGGTCCCTCTCCCAGGAGGACGCGCGGATGCTCTCAGCCTCGCGTTCAGCCTGCGGCTGCCCCAGCAGCACAAAAGAGCTCTGCTGCTCTGGCACACGAGGTAAAACACCCTCAGGTTACCGAGCAGAACAACACGCTGGCTCACAGCGAGCGACTGTGGCACAGCCAGGAGCAAAGGCTGACCAGGGGACCAGGACTAGCCGAGCCCAAAGCACTGCCTGGAGCTACCAGAGCGTTTTCTCGCTGTCTGGCTCGATGGTAAGAGCTGGTGCTGGGAGCCCCATGGATATTACCTCAGTGCTCTGCAAACATGGTTATTTCATGGTATTACATGACTTATAAGAACCTTACTTATGGGCTTAGACGCGCAGCACAGCCAAAGCTTTAGCAAGTCCCCAGACTGCTTTAAGGGGAAACAATTAAACAGCTCTAAAGCTACTTGTAGAAACATCTCTCTTCTGCATTATCTTCAAGTTTTAACTTGCAGTATTAAGATGCTCATATTCTTTAGCTTACTGTTGAGTGCTAATGGGATGTAACTTGTGATTTAGTCCTTTCTGAGCACAACGCACCTTGCAATCACAGCTTCTCAGTCCTCCAGCCGCCTATGAAGGAAGGCTCGTGTTCCCCTGGTCTAGTGGATGCATTTGAAAGGAGAAAGCAGGCACTTCACCACAGCAGCCGTGGTGCCAAGCGCCAAAACACAGGTTGCTGCTGCTCCCGCCCAGTCTGCGGAACGGTTGAACTGAATATGCTGCTCCTCCAAACGCGCCCTTCCAAGGGAGAGCTGAACATGGCAAAACTTATTAAAAAGAGACGTACACAGAATTTCCCAGCGCTAAGCAGGCCAGTGCTTATACTCTCACTGGAGTTGTATGACTGGAAATCTTTATTCCTGTCACTCAACCTCTGTTAGCAAGAATGCTACTTCAGCAAGAACCTTTGCATACAGACAAAATAATAATATCCCAAAATATTTTTTTCCACATCTTTTTGGAAGAACATACATTCCAGAAGGAGGCAAAGGTCAAACATGAAGCCTGGGTGGTTCACACAGGAACGGCCAAGTCCTCGGTGTCAGCCCATGGAGCCGAGCTCTGAGGCCAACTCTCAAGACAATCAAATACTTTATGTATGAAAAATAAACCAGAGCCAGAGCTGTATAGCAGCTAAGACCCCGCGCTAAGAGTTTTGATTTTCTCTCGCCTCTGCTCTGTGACATGGAAACATTGGACTCAAATATCGCACTCCTGGCTGTAAAAAAACAGGGGAATAATAATTACCAGACCCTGACCTAGGATCTGAGCACCATTAAATTCATTATCCCCCAGTGAGACGCGCAGAAGAGCGGCGCATAGCTGAAGTCAGCACCCACGACGTTTCCTCTCTGGGCACTCTGCGTCAGGGCTGGCCGCACCAACACACAAGCGAGGGGCGAGAGCAAAGCCCTCCCAGGATCTGCCCTCCCCAAAACTCCCCCTCTTTGCTTTTACCACCTCCAGCAAGTGCCAGGACCCAGCACGGGGACGCCTGCCCTGTCCCCGTCACTGTCAGAGTGGTTGTGGAGGCGGGAGCTTCCCTTGCAGACCTCCAGGGGTTCATCTTCATAAGGACGTAAGAGGTAGGGTCTGGGGCTGTTGCCCTGGGGCAGAGGGGAGAAGCCACCCGAGAGGTTGCCCATCTCCTTGGGCGCACAGCCCCGCACGTGCAGCCGCCAGGAAGCCTCTCCCTGCCCGGGGCTCTCAGCCTGGCTTTCCCCTGACCAGCGTTTCAAGCATGTTTATCTCATGCAAAAACTAAGCAACAAAAGCACTTTTAAGCACTTTCTTACCATTCAGTCATTTGGCACAGTGGACACTTAGGACCGCAACCTCAGGAGATCCGTGGCGTAACCACGGTTGGGGCCAATCTCAGCTGCTTTTGGTGCTTGTGGAGGTTGTCTCTTTGCACAGATATACCTTGGATTAATTCCCGCGCTCTCTCTCCCTGTGCTTCATGTCATGGGAAAGGTCGCAGCTCCGTTATCCCTACGGAAAGCTTATGGCTTAATCCAGTGCTGGCTGCATTAGGCAGGGATGCATGGCTAAAACCCCAGCGACCAACGTACCTGGGGCTGAACTAGAGACTTTCAGAGCAAAACGTGAGAGCTCTGTAATTGCTCTGTAATTCACATGCTCCATGGACTGGGCACCAGAAGGGACAAGCATAACTAACCAGTTATCAAAGCAACATTTTGATGAGGCCAGATCCAAAGGATAGTATCCCAGTCTCCCTTTTCCAACATAAATTATTGCCTGAAGAGCAACAAGGTAGAGAATGAGGTTCCTCTCAGAGACCAAAACAAACAAACCTTCCCCTGTACTCGCAGTCTGGCCCGGCTCAAACTGCCTTTCTCGATCCTCTTTCTCTAACTGAAAAAGAAAGGAAGGAAAAAAAATTGCTTACCAAGATGATTAAATAAAACGTTAGCTATTCCAGCTACCCACTGGCTCTGGGTTTGACGTCAGTGCTGAATGCATTAACTATATTTGTCGCTCAAGATCTAAAAATATCTGAGGCATTAAAAAAAAAATAGGGCAGTGCTGGGAGAACTGTAGGTCCTGAAGAGGCACAAAGCCCCTCCACACCTTGGCGGGGTTCGCTGTGCCCCGGCAGCTGCCCACGCTGCTGCACAGCCCATGGGATGAGGATGTTACAGACCAGCTGCTGGTGCTGCGCAGCCCAGGGGACGGAGATGGGAAGCTGCTACGTGTCTGCTGTTAAGTCTGTTGAATTGCCAAGAATGCCCAAGGTGTTGGAAGCGTTTTCCCTCTTACCCAGCTGCCCAAACTGATGAACAATATAGTTGTGTGTTGGAACTAATAATCCGTATTTTTAGGGGTAACTAGAGGAAAGAAAATTCTCTTTAAATGATGTAACAGAACTGTGCATTGAGTTTGGGAGCCAGCTTTGTTCTTTCCCAGTCCCTTCCAATATTTTTCTTCTTTCAGTAAGCTCAGTCTGCTCTCTAAGGATACTAAAGACACTATAGGTGCTGTTTCAAAAAGAAAGCAGTCAAAGCAGAACAAACACCGGAGTAAAGCCTAAAGAAGCTATTTACTTTTGTTCCTTGTCAGAGAGAGCACCTGGCGAGTCAAATATCCTTCACCCCCTCTTCACAGATTGCTAAGTCAGGCTGCTACTTAAACAAAGAATTCCTATAGGGGTTGTTGCAGGGTAGTAAACATCTAAGCAGGGAAATCAGCTGCAGAGAGTCTGGGCTGTTGCGAGTTGCTCCAGGGTAGATGCAATAGAAGAAAGAAAAAGGGCCAGAAAACTTTGGCGACAAGACAAAACCAAGAGGAAATAAGTCTGGGGTTTGTTTAAAGTTATGGAAAGCAATCTGTGTCGACAACTTTCATTTTTACTGTTACTATTTGTGCAGGTCCTGACCCAGCGAAGCTGGTGAGCGTGCATTTAACCACAGGAATAAATCCCGCTGGCTTAAGTTTGTTACTAACATTTCACTGATTAGGGACGGAGTCAAGCACGTGCTTTGGGCTTGTTACTGAGACCTTGCTTGGTGCATAGTGAATTATGATAGAGAGGAGCTTGGGTTACCTGAAGTCCCTTCCTGCTGCTGTGTCTGTGGCACCTGAAGAGGAAGGTTTGCTTCACTGGCATTTTACAGCAGGTTTACTTCTTATTCTGCCAGAACTTGCATGGGAAAAATAGTGGCAGGAAACAAAAACCGGAGCATTTGACCCCCACACTTGGAGGGACCATTACAGTAGTGTTGCTGGATACTAAAGGCAAGAACCATAGAATCGTTTAGGTTGGAAGAGACCTCCAAGATCATCAAGTCCAACCGTTAACCCAGCACTGCCAAGGCCACCACTAACCCATGTCCCCAAGCGCCACATCTACACGGCTTTTCAGTCCCTCCAGGGATGGGGACTCCACCACTGCCCTGGGCAGCCTGTGCCAGGGCCTGACAGCCCTTTCGGGGAAGAAATGGTTCCCAATACCCAACCTAAACCTCCCCTGGCGCAACTTGAGGCCGTTTCCTCTCGTCCTGTCGCCTGTTCCTTGGGAGAAGAGACCGACCCCCCCTGGCTCCAACCTCCTGTCAGGGAGTTGCAGAGAGCGAGAAGGTCTCCCCTCAGCCTCCTTTTCTCCAGGCCAAACCCCCCCAGGTCCCTCAGCTGCTCCTCACAGCACTTGTGCTCCAGACCCTTCCCCAGCTCCATTGCCCGTCTCTGGACACGCTCCAGCCCCTCAGTGTCTGTCTTGGAGTGAGGGGCCCAGAACTGACCCCAGCACTCGAGGTGCGGCCTCGCCAGGGCCGAGCACAGGGGGACGATCCCTGCCCTGGTCCTGCTGGCCACACTATTGCTGATACAGGCCAGGATGCCGTTGGCCTTCTTGGCCACCTGGGCACGCTGCTGGCTCATCTTCAGCCGCTGTCGACCAACCCCCCCAGGCCCTTTCCCGCCAGGCACTTTCCAGCCGCTCCCCCCCAAGCCTGTGGCGCTGCCTGGGGTTGGTGTGACCCAAGGGCAGGACCCGGCACTTGGCCTTGTTGAACCTCATACACTTGGCCTCGGCCCATCGATCCGGCCTGTCCAGAACACACAAACACAGTGATTCTGCAGACTCTCACAGCCAAAGTCCTGGTGACACAGCAAGGGACGGTGAGAAGCAGCTGATCCGTGCACATGGACACCGTGGGGAAGTTTCTTCCCCTGTGGGGCTGGAAAAGGCACAGAGACTTGGGAGATTTTCCCCTCCACAGAAACGCCGCTGGCTCTGCAGCCTGAGTCAGAGGGGTTTGCACAGCTACAGCCGGAGGTTCTAGGTGCAGGCTCCGGGGAGAAGCAAATCAGATGTGTTACTAAGCTCACATACCTGATGAATGACATGAAGCAGAGACCAGCAAGTCAAAATCAATTTCCTGGCTCTGTGAGCTCGCACGCAGTTCGTGCAATGAGAAACACACCACCCATCTCCGGCCCTTGTATCACAACCCTTCAAACTTTGCCCAGGGGAATACAAGCCCCTGTTGCTTCAAACGCGGTGCGGTGCATGCACAGGCAAAACCCTGCCGGGTTGTCTCTGGGCGACGAGGTGCCCTCCCATGGGATAGTTTCTCCGGCATATCAGACATAAGCCAGTCGAGGAGCAGAAACAACATCACAGGTCTTAAGTGACTTATTAGTCCGCAGTAATAGAGAACGAACATAATTGAGTTGAAATGCCAGCAGTGACAAGATGGAGAGCAAAATCTATTTCCACAAAACCATGGATGATTCAAGGTTGCAAACCGCCTAACGTGGAAAGCTTTAATGGAAGGGTAGATGGATAAAAGATATTTATATTACCCTCAGGAACGTTTCGTTTTGTAACAGCAGCTGTGAGCCTACAAACTGCTGAAGCCCCTAACCTGAGCCCTAGTCGAGCCGTGGTTACCTCCTCCAGCAGAACCGCGTCTCGTTCACCTCCTTCTGATGCTTTTTCTTCTCTATTGTGCGAGATTAACATATGTCCAATCTGTTGAGGGTTATGGAAGGAATTTCTCACTGAGAAAGGTTAATAAACAAAGAAGTCCTGCAGTAACAATACAACCACTGTGTGAAAACTGAATTGGATCAGCAATACAGCAAATGTGCCAACACAGGGACAAACCTGCAGAATGATTGTTTAATGTCGGCCCTAGGTCATAGTTTCAGCGAGTGCCTTGCAACAGAGACTGCTTTTAACTGCGCTGAGAAGTAGGTTACAATATGTTGGAAATAAAAGCTGTTGGTAGCTTTCTTTTCTTTTTCTAAAGAAAAAAGTTATTTCTTTAGACATTTAAACAACCCAGACAAACATCAGCTGTAATCTTGTTTAAAACAATGCATTTTAGGGAAGAAAGGCTTTTTTTAAGAAACAAAACCGATCCTTATTCAGTGTCAGTCTGTTTGCAATCAGATTAGACTGATGAGTACGGGAACAAATCCACCAAACCCGGGACAGCAGAGAGAAGCTCTTGAGAGCAGCTACCTAAAACTCCGTCGTCCTCCCACGAGCTAATTGGGACACAATCCACAAAGTCCAACATTACAAATGTTGTAATTTCAAAACAATTTCAAATTAATTGATTTTTCTTGGAAATGTCACAGTGAACCAACGTACTCCAGGAAAGCTGTCAGTGTTGTCCAGTGAAGCTGCACTAGCATTTAACTTAAGAGTAAAATTTCTGTCCTCTTCGAGTTACTCGGCTCTCATTCGACACGAGAAGCCCCTGGGGTACTCAATTTACAGGATTACTTACAAGAACCCAACCTCACTTTGAAGCATAATAGATTATCCTCATCAAAGCAACTAATTTCAACAAAGGGGAGCAAGCTGCTAAAAAATGTTCCTGGGTGTCTTGATTGTAATTAGAAAAATTTTAAAAATAAAGAGAAGCTGACACTGACAACCTGATGACGTACCACGACCACATCTGCTTTAGTTAAACAGATACTACGCTGTATTTACTAAAAGGACCAAAGTTATACAGCCGTCTCAAGCAAAGGACATTTTAAAAGTGACCGCAGGAGAAAAAAAGCGCAGGAAATGGCGTTCTCCTCCTGAATATACGGAGAAGGATAAATTTCTCAGTGACTGGGAGGGAGTCTTTTTCTATTTTTTTGCTGTTTCTGTGGTTTACTCCATATCTGGGAAGGAAATCCATTTTGATGCGGTATAAACAATATGGCAGCTTCCCCTGGGAGAAACCATTCACAGTTACAAATACCAGAGCAGTGGCATTTCTCATCAAATCGCTCCGCTGAGAGTTGAGAACAGGAACAATGAGTTGCAGTAGGAAGCAGCCGGTGAAACCTTGCGCACGAGCGTGCTCAGCGGGCCAGGCGCTGTTCCCAGGCGCGCCCGTGCGGAACGGGCACGGCTCGCTGAACACTACGGCAAATCCTTAATCACCAAAACAGATACTCGGGGGGCCGGAGGTGTGGTGTAAGCGTGACCTCTGCACGGGTCTATACCCACGCACAGCATGGCTTAAGTATTTTCATATCGAAAGGGCTGTCAGGCCCTGGCACAGGCTGCCCAGGGCAGTGGTGGAGTCCCCATCCCTGGAGGGATTGAAAAGCCGTGTAGATGTGGCACTTGGGGACATGGGTTAGTGGTGGCCTTGGCAGTGCTGGGTTAACGGTTGGACTCAATGATCTTAAAAGGTCTTTTCCAACCAGAATGATTCTATGATCGTCCCAAGACATCATGAAATGCCAGCGGGAACCCAGTCCATAGCCTCATGCACCAGAGGACCACCCCCCAGGGCCTCTGTCCGTCCATGTCTCAGGTCCTGTGGCACCATCATTTGCCCCTCTCTCCTACCAGCCTTGCCCCATTCAGAAACACCAGATGGGTTTCCTCGTGCTGGAGGGATGTCAGCAAAACCCCAGCACACAAGATTCAAGATCCAGGTTTGTTAAAGCTGCAAAAGTTCCGGAGTTTGGAAGCCTGAAGGTGCAGCTACTCTGGGGCAGGGCTGGGTATGGAACTGCTGAGACCCCAGTGCTACAAGCATCCGATGCTGCTGTGAGAAGACAGACAGATCCCACCAGCCCTGATGCTCTCTGCCTGGCACACACTTACTGTATCCCAAAGGGGATGATGCTACTGTCCCACAGATCCCGTCTGTTGTGTATCTCCATTATTTAACCCTCTCAAAAGACTTGTCCAGACTCATTCCTAAGCTCACCCTCATTTGTTCGCTCTGGTTCAGGGCAAACCCCACACGGACATGGGAAGGTCCCACTGGAAACCCACCCTGTCCAGCCCCCATCGGGGCGGTTCCCCTGGCCCGTCCCAGCACGCGGGGTCCATCAGGGCTGCGGCATTTCATCCACGAGCCCCACTGCTGCCGCTTCTGCACAAACACTACCCCGTGCTCGCCCACCCCACCCGCCCTGGGAGGGTTTGCCCAGCATGCTCCTCTTGGTGGACAGACCTGTAAAGGCATCCAGGGCACAAATTCCCGCTGAAGTCCGGATGCTTATTAAGCAACATGGTCCAAACACAACCAACATTGGAAAGAAAAGACAGAGCAGGAGCCGCAGGTTGGGTGCAGAATGGAAAGTGAGGTGGGAAATGCCTGGTCCTGGCTGTGATTTAAGGCCAAGTCAGGGAGAACAAGAGTTGATGAGGATTTTCTCCCATGTGGGGTGGAGGGTGCTGAGCACAACCAGCCCATCGCTGCACCAGCTGCCCCTTCCCCGATAACATGTCCCCTGCATCCTCAGGCCGAGGAGAGGTGATCCAGCTCCCTCCACAGACAGCACTGCCCTCTCTTTTGTCCCTGCACCAGCGGGTGTGCCCCAACCAACGCACACCAACACCTGACCCCCTCCTCCCTTTCCTGGGCCGTGGCCGTTGCAGGATTGCTCCCTCCTCCCCACCACCTCCCTCCTCCATCCGTGAGAGCACTCATCCTCCCTCTTCCATCTTTCAGCCTGAATTATTCATGGATGTCAGCGATGGTGCAGAAGTACAGACAGAAGAAACCCAGCGCAGAGACACTTTGGGAAGCTGTCGCCCAGCTCCCGGCTGCGCAGCCGCTGCCAGTCCCCCAGGGCTGGGCTCCTTCTGCTGTAATGAGCTCCGGAGGCCACCGCAGCACCCAGCCCCCAGCCCCAGGCACCAGCCCCAGGGGGCAGGGAAGCAGCACGAGAGCAGCTCTCTAATGGTGCAGCACACAGGCAGTGATCAAAAACTCCTGCTGCATATGGAGGAGAGGAGATATATATGCTCGCACATAAAACATAAATGCTGTCACGCATCAATATTGATGTTTCCTTGCTCCCACAGACCCAGACCAAGGATAATTACATGCAATTTTTATGCTGCCTCTGTCATACTTCAGTCTCTGAACATCAAAGCACTGGTAGGTAATGCTACAAGTTGCCAGGAGTAGCGTGGATCAAAATGGAGCTTGTGGAGAGAAGCAATGGGTGGCAAGGTGGGTAATTGCAGCAGCCTTTCAACGCTGCAGATGCTGCCTGCGGTTACAGAGGGAATAAAGTAGGTGATCACAGGCCGGGCCCAATTATTTGCCGTGTACAACCCCAGCGCCCTTGTCGAAGCCTGGAAGGGCAGGGCAAGCTGGCTGGGCGCCTGGTGGGATATCGGCAAAGCCGTGCGTGGCTCCGGAGCTAAGCAAAGGGAAACACCTTCAGAAAACACCAGAGTGCCAGGGAGAAGGGGCAGGATGCCTGCCCTGGCACGGAGGGGTTAACAGCGGGATGAGCTGGAGGCCAGATCCCTTCTCAACCTCCCCTCCCCAGCACGGGAGCGGGCTGCTGCAGCGCCTCCGGGGAGCCCTGCTGAAAGCTTTTACTGGGCTGGCATGTTTCCACACCACCTCCATCCTGGAGAGAGGCACACCCCCATCTTCAGACCGTAAATGCCTCTAAATCAGACACTGGGAAGCTTTTTTCCGCAGCCTTGGGAGGCAGAAGTAGACTCTTCTTGTCAACACCGCTGATAAACAAGCCCTTGCTTTCTTCAGGCCATGAGAGCATCTTCACCTGTGGCTGCATAAAGCAGGGATCGTGCACAACACCGCCCGACACGCCATGGCCTGCTCCGTGCAACCAACTTCAGCACGCAACAGCTTTTGGGGGAGCATTGAGGGATGTAATCAGGCACGGCTCGGATCGACTGCCCCCTCCAGCTGCTTCTACTGGCCCCTCTCTTCCTTTCAAGACAAGGCAATTTTGCAACCAGCAACATCCACGTTTCTCCATCCCGGGGACGCGGATACAAGCTGCATCCGTAGTTGCAGCACGCGGTGAAACTGAACGCACAATTTAACATTTTTTCTTGAATGACAGTTTTAATGAAAGACATCTCAGCGCTTCGAAAATCAGCATAAATGATCAGTTGCTAATCTTGTTCTCCCAGTAACTCTAGGAAGTCAAAAATAGACTAGGCAGAATAAACTGGGGGCTGAAAACGGAGGTGGGGATGGAAGTGGGGGTATGTTTTGCTCCACTTTCTGAGAAATCACATAGCAATTGCCACTGATTAAAAAACCCACTTTTTTTACAAAAGGCACAATTTGCTGTGCCACCAGTGTTGTGCAATAGTCGAAGCCGTCTCTGGGCTCAGCAGAGGGAACCCGATAAGCCACTTTTTGTGCACCTCCCCAGCCCCTAACCTTTTACACCCCCAGCGCAGCGTGCAGACCCCGTACACCCCTGCCATCGCATGTAACTGAGCGCAGAGCGAGGACAACACAGCCTTTATCAGAGCCTGGGAGACCACCGGTGCTCAGGAGCCGTAGCTCTGGAAATCCTCAGACCAGAAACTTTGCAGGACGAGAACGGCTCGGAACAGGGACAGATGAGTGGATCACAGAATCGTTTAGGTTGGAAGAGATGTTTCAGATCACCAAGTCCAACCGTTAATGACACAGATTTTCTACCTCTAAATAAGCTCAACGCTACGAGATCCCCAGTTCAGGACAAATGCCAAGAGGACGCCTTTGTGTTCACTGGGCAGAGCTTTTGTGTGCACATACAGGCACGGGAGTTACAGCACTCTACTCGGTTCGTTAACGCTTCAGGCTGAAGACCAGCTCTTGTGCTCACTTCTTTGGCCCCAGACACCACAGGGGAGGAGGGCAGGTACATAATGAAGAGCTGCGCCGAGCCCCAGTGGGAACCAATTCACTGTGGGGGCCCGGGGCACTGCTCTGGTCCAGGCTGATGCGGTGGGTGCCATTCATAGAATCATAGAATCGTTTTGGTTGGAAGAGACCTCCAAGATCATCGAGTCCAACCGTTAACCTATCACTAACACTGTCACTCACTTTACAAGGTTGACAAAGCATCTTTGCTTTGACTTTACTCTTTCCATCTGTCCTGTTCTACTCAAAATCTTACCCTGGTCCTGTCACCGTGGTATCTGAGCTCCCAATGGCAAAGTATTAATCTTTACAGCATGAGAAGGGACAATTTTGACATCAGTATATGGCTTGTAACAGCGGCTATCTTTGTGATACTGCCTTTTTAGTAGTTCTTTTCATTTCTATACTTTTTTATGAGGTTATTTTCTTTATTAGTGCATTTTTATAGCTTGTGCAACACCTTAAGCACCTCCAAGAAGGTACTTTATACAGAAAATTGTTAATAAGTTTAAGGATTTAACTTCAAGAAAAAACACAGTTTGCAAAGTTATGAATCCCATGGCCGCTGTTACATGCCCTTCTTGTTTGTGCGGGTCCTGCCATAGCCACCAGGTTATTCGGTTTGGTGCCTGTACTTCTGGTGAAGCAGTTGGAGTCTCAGCAGATCTCTGCATTTCTAACAGGGCTTTTGGCGATACTGTATTTCTTGTTTTCAGTGTAATTCAGGTATCAGTTCTGGAACTATAACAGGCCTTTTTTTGCTTTTTATATCACTTTCTTAGAGGCTTTTTAAAATTTTAACGGTACCTGAGCCACCAATTATCTGCAGCCAACAGGACAGAGAAGAAATACAGCCCATCATGCCAGAAGGTCCTGGGACATATAAATGCACTGCTCCTATGGCTACTTTATTTTCAAGTGCAGCAGACAAACCGGAAAATTGGGAAAATCAGGGCTGGATGACCCTAGATCACTAAGTTATCAGCACACATGCACCTACAGCGTTAATCCAGAAGCACTAGACACGGATCTGAGCCTGCTTCCCCTCTCCAACACGCACTCCCAAATTACGGGGACTGGGGGCCTAGCTCAAGGGAAACCCTGGGTCTAGGAGGAAATACAGCTCTTGTTTGGTTTAACCCTGGAGACAAGGTCGTGAACAGTGAAGCCTCAAACT
Source organism: Phoenicopterus ruber ruber (assembly GCA_009819775.1). NCBI lineage: Eukaryota > Metazoa > Chordata > Aves > Phoenicopteriformes > Phoenicopteridae > Phoenicopterus > Phoenicopterus ruber. Next base: position 10,769,134 of record CM020234.1, read on the forward strand.
CGGTCACCTCCTTCAGCAGGCAGGCCTGGCACTTCTCCCGCCGTCCCTGTGTCACACAGCACGCAGCTTTCACGGCCCACCAATAAGGATAACAGCAGAGCGTGCGTTCTCTTTCCAAAGGGGCTTCAGAGGCTTTATCTATCAAATGAATAGTCATATCTGTGTCGCTATGGGACAATAACAGGCAGCTTCAATCAAAGTGATGCTACAGCATGGGAACAGCAGCCTGAGGTTCAGAAACCAACCACCTTCCAACAGTGCATCATGCAACACCACCACAGCCCTAGCAAACTCAGCTTGGCCAACAGCCCACCACATCTCACACAAACCCTGAGTTTTACATACACAAGACACGAACCTAGCCCCAAGAAACCTGCCTTCTCAAGTGACACAACAGACAGAGACCTAGACCAAACACGTGCTGTTACCCTCTTGCGCAGGGAGGAGGAACTCAGGAGCAAGCACGTCCTCAGCCCCAAAGGTGACACCGGAGCCCAGATCTCAGCTCAGCTGCCTTCTGTGCCCAAGCCTCAGCCAGCATCAACCTCTGTCTTTGGCACCAGCGGAGAGGCTGGTCATCCTCTGCCTTTTTAAACCTTCCCCTCACTCGCCTGGTCCCAGGACTACAATTAGGGTTTGAGCCACCTGGCAAAGATCAGCTCAGGCTATTACCCACCTGGTAGCTGAGCTGAAGGTGGCTCAAGGCCTTCAAACAAAACCTCTCCTGCTAAACTCAGTGATGTTTCATTTTTCCCATCAGTGCTCCCAATACCCTCAAGCATTTACCTAATGAACAGGATCTTTCACCACGATCCCTGGGGAAATGGGACAGGTGCTGCATTGACAAAATAAATTCTTCTCTGAAACCATTTCTGCATTTGGAGTCTGCTCATTGAGCTGAGAGAAAGTGTGTTATAGCACCACAGGGGCCAAGTTTTCAGGACAAATATATCCCTTGGGTTTCACAGGAGGCCAAACAGAAAGTGTGGCCAGGGCAGCAGCATCCCATGGGTGGTGGCACCCTGGGAACGGCTCAGTGCCTGAACGGAGGCAGCACATTCCTTCTCTGCAAACACTTTTAGCTCCTCCATACTACTCTGCTGTGAAGTCCTACGTCAGCTCTGAAGCCAAAAGTCTCCCAGAGCCTGAAGACAAAGTTTCTTTGCTTCTCAGACTCCACCTTCCAAGCCCCATGAAACGAGCCATCAGCATATCACAAGCAAAGACCTTTGGCCCATGGAGTCTGTTTCCAGTGGTAGCCCAGAACTGCTTGCCGGAAAAAACCACCGTCAACCCACATTGTATTAATCAGTGCTATTCACAAAAGAAAAACAATTTCTTCCGGATCCCTTCAGGTAATTATATTTTGCCCTGAAGCATGAGATTTTATTATGTTTAGTCCCATTTTATTTGGAGTCTGAAGAGAGACCATGAAGTCTCAGATAGGAGCGATAAAAGAAGATGATGCTCAAGCCCAGCCTTTTGCAAGTCAGCATCTGACCTAAGTTAAAATCATGCAAGCACAATAGGGGAAAAAAAAGTCCTTCAGATTTTAATCTATTCGAAGCGGGCAGAAACGCTGGCTGAATCATGAACTCTGGGGAATATGAATGCCTCCCGAAGGAAAGAGGGCTTTCTTGTCAATGTTCTTTTTAAAGAAAAGAATGTTTCATGTGGGTGTGTGCTGTTGTTTTTTTCCACTGTAGAGCAAGTGTCCCATCTTATTTCTCAAATGGTCTTTTCTTTGTTGATGCCTCATCTATTAATAATCCTTCACTGGAATGGGAAAAGAAAAAGCAAGCTTCTGTCAGACATACAAGCTGTTAGTCTGAGATGGACAAAAATAAACCCAAGCAGCACAATTAGCTGCAACACAGGTCAGTTGTCTGTAGTGGCTTAGTGACTGTAACTATAACCGTACTAAACTTTCCTTACAAAACATGGAGTTGGATAGTGCTCTGGATCCATAAGTGTCCTGGAGACTTGGAGTAAATTTAGAAGGTTTCCTGAACTGTCCAACCCCACCTGCTACATCAATATCCTCTACTTGGGTCCAAGAAAACATTTTGTTCTTAAAAACATAGAGGAATGAGATCGTGCCTGTATTCCTTGTGGAGTCAGGACATTCAGGGAGCTGGCCCAGGGCCAAGTGCTTCTTTGAGGTGTGCTGGGGTTTTTCCATAACATTCATTGCAAGTGGGCTCTGAGCCCATGAGAAACAGCTGTGATTTTCCCCAAATCCCTTCTCCAGCCTGGGGCAGGATTACCTCCTCCCTTCCACAGACAGGGTCCTGGCTGCCAATGTTGGCCAAGGAGCTGAGGGTTGATCACAGGTGGTGGGAGCTGAGCCCATGGTTTGATGATGCTCCACCCTCAGTCACCTCAACTGTGGGAGGTGGGCAGCATCTTCAGAGGGAGCCTGGGATGAGCTTAAATTTGCAACTTACTAAGTGAAATCTTCATTTGTTTTCACAGGTCTTCTCTAAACCGCGGCCCTTTGAAAAGGAACAGAATTTGCTGGAAACGTCAGCCCAGAGCTTTGGTGGTGGGTATGTTAAAATGCCACTGGTGAGATCAGTCATACTTCTGAGAGGTGTGAAGTGTATCAGGGAAGCAGCCAACTACCTGCGTCACATTGCAGGAGACTTGATGGTGCCACCACATTTCCTGCGAAGACACAGATGCTGTCTGAGCCCACAACAGACCTGCTTTCTTCCCTGCTCACACAGCACCCGCGGGAAGAGTCAGCATTACTGAGGCTCCAAGACGCTTCTCAAGATGGCAGCCCTGGAAGGAGGCTTTCGCCTGGGGGCACCGAGGGGAAGACGTGATAACGTGAAAGATGCGAGCTGAGGGTCCAACGATCACCAGGGTGAAGTGAGGTGGCTCTCAAGATATTATCACTTTACAAGGTCTCAGCTGCACTTCCAGCTCCAGGATGCACTGCAGGGTCACCAGGGCAGAGCCCCAGCATTTGGGACTGCCTGTCCTCTTTTTCCTGCTGGGCAGGAGTATTCCTGCTTGGAGCATAACTATGATCATCAGCATCACTCTGCCATGAGCTCTGCTGCAATATTCCCAGTCATCTTCTTCCCCCCAGGTTACCCACCTGCAGGAAATTATATTAAATCATTAAAATAATTGTCTGTACTTTTCGGGTCCTTTCAAAGGTCACAGTCTGGCTTGCTGGGTTGGGGGGTTCCACTTTGTCCCCAAGTCTATCTGCCTTCTTTCTGCAGCAAACATGCTGGCGGGACCCGGGTAGGTGAGCCTCAGTAAGCACGTCGTGTTGCCTGGCAGGAACAGACCACTGCGCACAGCGAAAGGGAGAGACTACTCCTGTCACAGCAACAGTGCTGGTGCAAAGGCAAGTTTGGAACCGTGCTTTCTTTGGAGAAGGCTAAAGAGAACACCTCCATCCCCAAATGGCACCACAGTCAAAGCCAAGCCGCTGCACAACCCTCTGCAGCACGTGGTGCACCAAGCAGTGGGACCGAGCCTTCTTCTCTGGATGCGAGTGAAGGACGGGGTCCTTGGGGATCTCAGTGACTGACAGTTTCTACAGGGATGGTTGAGCTGCAGCCCTGTCAGCCCACAGAAGGGAAGGTATCCAGCAAGCAGCCTGGAACGGGACTGCCCCAGCCCCAAGAGCAGCAAGAGAGTGATCCCCATCGTCCCCCTTGCACATGGAGACATTCATCACCTTCCCGTGCCAGCACCCAAAGCATTCAGGCCATGTTGGGGAAAAATGCAGGTGGGCCCACTTCCAAAGACCTTCTAGGTGGAGCGGGGATGGGAACTGCAGCAGCTCCTTCATGCAGAGAAAGGGTGCGAATTACTCACCTGGAGTCAACACAGATCTAACCAGCCTGAACATCCCTAGCACAGTCCCTTTCCCGCTGCTTCCAACACCCTTCTCTCACACAGCTTTCCTCCTACATCCTGCACTGTATTTCAGCCTTCACCGAGCCAGAGCTGGCAGTCTCTGAGCTTTCTGCACCAGGGAGCACAGAGGAAGAACATGAGAATGCACATTTCCATGTGCTTCCCAGCCTTCCAGCTTAGGGTGTCAAACAGCAGCAATAAACAATCAAAATATTATTTTACGAGATAATGCCAGCTATTGCCAAAGCCAGCATGAAATACGTTCTACCTAGAGCCATTTAATTTCAGTGGTACGAACCCTCGGCTCGTTGCCAAGATGTAGAGCCCAGGCTGCAGTATATTAGCATAGGCTGCCTTATCTGCAGGGAAATAAACTCAGACCTGCTGAAAACAGTTGAGTGGAATATCACCATAGAAACTAGGCGAGGAAATGGGTGAAGTGTCTCTCCCCAGCTAATTTCAACGTGACAGCAACCAGAGAGACCAACCGCTTTGGACCGAGGTGGGATAGGCGAGAAGGATGCCTGGAGCGGCGCCAGCCCGGGAGCAGATGTGTGCCGGTGGGGAGATCCCCCACCCGCCCCCTGGGCTTTATTTTTAGCCGCAGGCAGGTTTCCTCCCCAGCCGCCCACCACCCCTCTGCGACGCAGCGTCCCCCGTGATGCTGCCGTTGCGCTGCCTGGTCCCGCACACCTCCGCCACGCACACACGCGCCCACCGCAGTGGCGGAGCACGCAGCAGGGACAGAGCGCCCTTTTCCCTTTTTTCTGCACATTTCGATGGTGTAGGAAGGGAACGATCTGGAAGCAGGTCACAAAGCCCCCAAACCTTCTACCTACAGCACAAATTTAAATCCATGCCCAGCCTGGAAACAATCTTGTACGCAACAAGGCCTTTTCTGGAGAGAGAGACGCCTCAGAGAATCCATCTTCAACTGCAGCCTGGACCAAATGCTTTGAAGAAAAGGCAGAAAACCCCAGAGTGTTTCCCACTCACCTCCTTCCCATCCTTCCAGGCTCACAGGTGCCATGAAACACAACCACGACACCATGTCTTTAATGCAGCACCAGCAATGCTGAACTGTCTTGAGATGTCACGTACACAGGTCCTCAGCCTTGATAATCATAGAATCACAGAACGGTTTGGGTTGGAAGGGACCTTTAAAGCCCATCTAGTCCAACCCCCTGCCACGAGCAGGGACATCCTCAACTAGAGCAGGTTGCCCAGAGCCCCGTCCAGCCTGACCTGGAATGTTTCCAGGGATGGGGCATCTCCCACCTCTCTGGGCAACCTGTGCCAGGGCTTCACAACCCTCACTGTGAAAAACTTCTTCCTTACATGTAGTCTAAACCTCCCCTTTTTCAGTTTAAAACCATTCCCCCTTGTCCTATCACAGCAGGCTCTGCTAAAAAGTTTTTCCCCATCTTTCCTACAAGCCCCCTTTAGGTACTGGAAGGCCGCAATAAGGTCTCCCCGGAGCCTTCTTTTCTCCAGGCTGAACAACCCCAACTCTCTCAGCCTGTCTCCATAGCAGAGGGGCTCCAGCCCTCGGATCATCTCCGTGGCCTCCTCTGGCCCCGCTCCAGCAGGTCCATGTCCTTCTTGTGCTGAGGCCCCAGAGCTGGAGGCAGCACTGCAGGGGGGTCTCCCCAGAGCGGAGCAGAGGGGCAGAATCCCCTCCCTCGCCCTGCTGGCCACGCTGCTGGGGATGCAGCCCAGGGCACGGGTGGCTTTCTAGGCTGCGAGCGCACGTTGCCGGCTCATGTCCAGCTTTTCATCCCCCAGCACCTCAAGTCCTTCTCAGCAGGGCTGCTCTCGATCCCTTCATCCCCCAGCCGGTATCGATACCGGGGGCTGCCCTGACCCAGGTGCAGGACCTTGCACTTGGCCTTGTTGAACCTCATGCAGTTCACTCGGGCCCACCTCTCAAGCTAGAGACTAAGCTCCCCAGCTGGTGTCCTCTGTAAAAAGTACACACATCATGCTTCCTTGCATGTGTTTTTTTATTATTACTATTTTCAGTAGTTACATGCAATTTCTCCTTGTGCTTCCTAAGTAAGAAAAGGAGCCGCTGATTCACTGGCCTATCATTTCTTATTTTTTACATCTCTCATGTCCCCATTTAGTCATCTCTTTACATTAAGTGACCCTAGACTTTTCATTAATATTGCTTTAGTCCTACTGTTTTTCATCTTGACAACTTCTATTTCTGCTCCACATACTCCATTAGATGCAAGGATCAGAGAGTAGCTCAGGAAAGGGCCTTTTGCTGATATTACGACACACTTTTTTTTTTACCCCACTGTAATCCTAATGAGTTTATTGCTATTTTCACTATTACCATGCACTGAGTAGATTTTCCACTCGCTCTCCACAGCGTCACCCGCATCTACCTCACCCCCTCTTCCCCACAGTTGCCATTCACTTAGGGCGCAGTTATCACACCAGAAGCTCGGATGATCCCTTCCGTGGCGTCAGCTGTCTTGCTGTGGCTGTCAGCACTGCCTTCCTCCTGCTCTCATCCTGCCCAGCCTGCCGGCTCCGTCCCCGCCTCCTGAAATCCTTCGGTCTTGGCTAATCTCACTAATTACATGAGACTTTGACCCTTGCATCTTCACAACCCACTTTTCTGGACCATTAAGCAGTACATTATACATCAGTGCTAAAACAGATGCTGCCAGTGTTTCCTGCTAGCGGAGATGCAACAATTACGGTCTTACGTGCAAGCTTAATTTCTTCTGAATCCCGTTCCCAAAATATAGACGTGTAGCTATTGTACTGGAGAAAGTAGCTGTATTGTCTGGCAAACCAGAGATTAATGACTGACCCGCATGTTGAAATTGAGCCTCTAATTGGTTTCAGATCCAATTCATATTTGTATAGGACCTAGTATAATGCAGTCCTGGATCATCTATGGGCTCTTTGCAAATGTAGCTAAATAGGTTAATAAAATGAAATGGTATGTAATAATTTCTTAAATTAAAATATTTCGGACATGATGATTGGAAGCTAAGATTATCCATGACTGAGCCTCGCTTCTGTTGAAAAACTGTAACGAGAAATTCACTTAAATTAAAAGCACTTTTCAGATGCTTTGAATTTAGGAACACTGGAAGAAAGCGCTTCAGTTCAAAGATATCTGTATGTGTGAAGGGTGGCGGAGGAAGGGGTATTGTATGTGTACATATATAGAGAGAGATATATAAAACCATACTTTTCTACCTTAGCAGCGCTAGAAATGGCTCCTCTTTGGACGATCCAATGTGAAATGCAAGAAGCGCTCGGTCCCCAATGGGGTACGCGACTGACTAAATCCTGAAAAAAGAACCACTGAAAAAAATTCTCAACAAGATTTTAGGTTCCTCCTCCTAACTTAGATGAAACCTGGCCTGGTGCTGCCTGGGCTGAGGGGTGAAGCTGGTGGGACAAGCCCCAGGAGATAAGAGACCTTGAGAAATAAGGATATAAATGTTTCAAACCTCCCAGCTCACACACACAAAACAAGTGTATGTGAATATATGTATGAACACACACTTGAGGGCAGAAGAAATCCCAGGTAAAGAAGCGATTGGAAAAGGATGGACAGCGTGGCAGCTCCTCTCCTGCCTCAGGGCTTCCAGGACCAGCCTACAACTGGACCAGGGCCATCTCAGGCAGGTTGTTTTATAGACGAGTGTACAAACAGGCTGTAAGACAATCCCATCGCTGCACAGCTCGGATCCTAAAAAAGACCAGACAAAAGGAGACAAGCATACGGCGGGTTCGGGGCGGTGATTGGCAGGCGACACGCTCGATCCAGGAATTTGTTTTGAAAACTCTGCGATCATTTTTCGCTCAGCTTCGGCTCCTTTTACCTCTCGGGGAGAGGCAGAGGGGACACGTGAGTCCTTGGTTTGAGAGAGGGGGTGGTTATTGAGTGGTTTTTTGCCTCGAAGCTTGTTCCTCCCCTTCCTCACCAGAGCCCCCTTTTATGAGCAGGCAGCTTGTCACAAAGAGCATTAAACCTTCAAAGCATTTTGTCAAAAATAAAATGAAGAGAAGGCTGCTTTCTGATGACTTCACTGAAATCTAGAGAAAACTGGGGACCTCTCCACGCCCCCGCCAGCAACGCAGAGGCTGAAGAAGGGGAGGGAAAACCAAAATGGAATGAAATCTTCAAGTGCCTCTTCAGCAATTCATAGAATCATAGAATCATAGAATCGTTCTGGTTGGAAGAGACCTCCGAGATCATCGGGTCCAACCATTAACCTATCACTACCAAGTCCCCCACTAAATCATATCCCTTAGGGCCTCGTCTAAACGTCTTTTGAATACCTCCAGAGATGGGGACTCCACCGCCTCCCTGGGCAGCCTGTTCATCTGTCCTGGGAGGAATAGGGAGGCCTGGAGATGTAAACTGCCCTTCTTCTAAACCTCTTAGACTCGAAATAATCAGTGCAGGGTTTTTTTAAACATTTTCCCAATGGAAACAGAGAAAATAAAAGGCTTTGGTCCCTATGGGGCAAGAGCCACCTATGCTTTCATCTCCAGGGAATTCTGCTTAGAGATGCATCTTTCTGACTCTTGCCTGGATTGGGTGCATCTTCTACTTGACTGCAGCCCTTCCTGACCGCCAGTGTTTGAAGACTGTCCAACCTTCTCTTCATTATGCAAAAGTGCCTGTAACACTCCATGTTTTCCAGGAAAATGCTGGTAGGAGATTCTTAACCTTTCAGCATTTCTTTTTGTTTCCTTCTAAGGTCTGAACGGTTTCAGTAGACCTTTCAGATGTTTTAAACTGAATTTAACAGCCAAGACCTGCCCCCAGCAATACCCAAATGCCACATGGAGGAATCTTTTTTCTTCCATGTATTTCTTCTGGCATTACTGACTACAGAAAACCAGAGACACGCTACTGCTTTGTGTGACAGAATATTCTTCCTATCAAGATGCTTCCTCAACAGAGGCTTCAAATCAGTCCAGACAACCAGAATAAAAGCTCCTTCTTTCTCACATCGTGCTAGACCATTTCTTTCTAGAGGACACCCTGCCAGGGCTTGGTGCAAGGAAGCAATCAGAAACATTATCCTAGTTTCCTCGTTCTCCTTTGTTCTGTTTCCCTGACAGGTTTAAGCACTTCCCATGCCAGCAGGCAGGTCCCTTCTAATTCAAGAGGAATGCATTTCACAGGAGACTAGCAATGGAAAATCCTGATTGCAGACACTTCCCTGGGGAGAAATCAGATTTCTGAGTGTGGAAACAACAGAAAAAATAATTATTGCCACCTGGAGTTGGACAAGGGAACTTTTCAGTTTGATGATCCAAATGAAGAAGTTGAGAAAAAGTTGGCAATGCAAAGTTTCAAGTGCTTTCCTAGAGAAAAGCATCTGAGGGAAGCCATGTTAGGTCAACCAAATATTTAGTTTGACCAGACGGTAACGGATTTATGTCTGAGTCGTTTAATTAATTTTTATTTACAGTTTAGATCAGTGCTATTTCAAAGCATAAAGTCAAAGAGTATCATTTCAAATATGTAAAAGCAGTATATTTAGGGGCATCCAAAATGAAACACTTTGAAGTCCCTTCCTTCCTCATTTTTGGGTTGAAACTTCCATCTTTCAACAAATGTATTGACAGATAAAAAAAGAAATCTCATGTCTTCCCCCTTTATGGTGTTGCTTCTTTCCCTACATATGCTCTCAACCGTCTCTCTGGCCTTCTGGAGCGCCCTTTGTTCAGCACAAGGGGTGAACGTCGCTTGCGCTGGAGCAAATTTGAAACAGCTCTTACAAACACGTCAGAAACAGAGTTTAGAAAACGAGGATGAAGGAGACGTTGTGTGCCCCAGCCCCCGAAGCGTGGTTAAACCACAGCGAAGAGACTTTGCGCTGCCTTTCCTGGGTAAGAGTCCAGGTGGCCAGCAGCCTTATAACAACCTCTTCTCAAACTCGCCAAGCACCCAGACCTATAAAACGCATCATCGCTTGCAAAAACAGCTCGTTTCCTACCAAATTCTCCCAAAGCTGGCAAAGACATCATCGTCTTTCTCCATGCAGCCCCTGTTTTTACAAGACACTTTATCTGAGAAAGCTCAGCAGAGAGCCTTGCTCCCCCACTTTTACCCAGCACTACGAGCACATGAACGGACGGTAACGCTGCCCGCAAGCAGAGGTCCTGTTATTTATCAGTCGTGCCATCTCCAGGCACCAGGATGATCTGAATAATCTATCCAACATCAAAAGCAATTCTGATATCCAGTTTGCATCCCTTCCAGCCTGTCTGGATAAACCAAACCGCAGAGCTCTCCACCAGGCTCCACAGCATTGTGGAAAATGTGTTGGTCCCAAACATCCTGAGCCCTTCGGAGCAAGCCCTGAGCACTCTACATGCCTTTCCCCATCCCACCCACCAAGCTGCCATGCCCTTTTGTTGCTTCAGGTCAACATTTCCCCCTTCGGCTCACTGAGATTTTTCTGAGGGTTTGTTAGACATCTGGTCTGTGCAAAGCGGCAGAAGGTACCACCTAGGCTGCAAGGGAAACTGCTCTCAGCCTCAAATCTGGATGAGGAAGCTTGTGGAGCTCGGTTAGAACAATCTCAAGGAGATCTCTGACTTCCTTTGAAGAAAAGGATCATGAAATATTTGGACCAAATTAACCAAAATAAATTGGAGTACAGGAAAACAAAGCTCTCTGTGACTCTACCCTCATCCAGGTGGGTGACAAGATTCTCTTGATGGCAATGACTTACGCCAGGGAACAAGAGCTGAATTACACCTGCTATTTCTGCCTGACTAGGAGTATATTCAAGGCTCAAGAAAATAGCATCATCCAGGAGGAATAAGTGAATCAACTGATTGTGGAAGAAACAGTCACTTCCAGGAAGCATAAAACCTCCCACACTAATACAAAGGAACACCATTGGCATTGGCCATTGTCAGCGATCCATTTTAAGCATGCTTTTTTTGCCTTTTTTTTGCCTTTTTACAAGCTGGGAGGAGGTCAGCAAGCTCATTCAGGAAATATCAGAGATGCTTCCTGCTATGTTCGAGACCCCCAAATAACACTATTGTTCAAATACACAATGACCGTAAAGAAATAAAGGAGTTTTCTATCAGAAACCACATTTCCCCTTCTTTACTTCATCTCTCAGGTTTCCAGATTTACATTACAAGTAGCTCCCAGCGACAGCGCTGAGCTTTTATAAGAGCCAGGGATTCTTCATCCAGCCTGCAATGGGTCATTTTTCTCGTCATTCAGATAGTAATTGGTTTTATGCAAAACCAAACTATGCAGGTAAGACATCATGGACTTAATAATCACGATCCTAAGTGTGTACAGCACCTCTCAGCAAATGATCCCGGGATGTTTTACGAGCTGTAACAGTCACTTCACATAGCGCACGGATGCAACCCCTGGGATGGATGGCAGGGAGCTATTTCACCAGGTACAATGATGCTCTGAAGATCTGGCCAGGAAGCTAAGATGAAACCATACGCAATTAAAGGTGCAAGGAAGGCTTACGGAGGCAGATGCTAAGATGTGTCATTGCCAGGATGCTAGGACTAAAAAAACCAGTTCAGCTAGAAGTGCCGTGTGGGCTCAGTGACCTTGCTGGGTTGGGGCCTCACTTTTATATCTGCACTAGGAAGATCTGCAATGAACTTCACACTGAGCTCTAGAGGAGGAGGAGGAGGAATTTAGCATGCTCTGTACCCGCTCCCCTTCCTGGTCTTAAAAAAGCAGGCAGCTGCCTAAATCAAACATCAAGACGACTGCATTTTCGTTCTCTGTTGCTTTATTACTATTCTACTACCTCCCTCCTTCATTTCCTCTCCTAGAAGATGGGTAATAGTTATGTTTCTCTCTCATCGTTCATGAGATATTTGATAATTGTCTGCTCACCAGCTGCTGCAAGCTCCTCAATGAAAGATGCAGAGAAGCTGGAAGCATGACTGTCTCCATCAGGCCTCATGAAGACTTGCTTAGGCGACGTCTTTGTGGAGCCATTTTGACTTGGTACATGGCTCACACAGAGGAGTTCAGTCTAGGGAAAAACCTGCCTCGTGTGTTAGCTCATTATATGAACGTTTCTACTAAATATCATCAGTAGTGCAGAAATACCGGGGTAGGTGCTACGAACAGAAAGGTGATCTCTGCCCGCCAGAGCAAGCTGGTTTATAAGGCACTAACTTCAACCTTAACTCATGACGCAATGGACTTCCATTTTTACAGAAGGGGAAATAGAGGAAACTTGGCCCGAGGTCAGCTGTTATAATGGAGGAGTTCTTGCCTTGCAGCACCTCATTCATCCCATTTCATCAGCCACTTAATCATCATTTAATCCAAGGATACTCATTTGTTCTGGATTCTCACAGCCCTGTGGGGAGTCTTTCATAGTGTCATCTGAGATATTTAAAGCTGGGCGGCTGGCAAGGGCGGCTCGGAGGATGGCATCAATTGTCTGCATCAAGTTCCTTGACCCTTACTTTGAAGAGCTCCCTTGCACCAGTGGAAAAAATAGAAGAATGCTAAATGGCCCTTATGAAGATGAAATGGCGCAACAGCAGCACATTCATTTACTTAGATCATCGGGGCCATCTCGCTTGTGATGAGGGAGAGAAGTTAAGTCTTTTTTGAAAACTTCTCTTAGAAGACCCAGCGCAGATCTGCAGCCTCCGGAGATTCATGCAGAGACAGACGCCCAAGAGATTATATTTAAATTTTTAAATAGTTCTGGTTGATTGGGTCGGTCTCTGTTTAGCGACACAGACTGATGGTCATTCGGGTTGGGGTTGATTTTTCCTGAAGCTTCTGGCACCAAGTAGTCGCTACAAAATGAGGTGATTATGGAGCAGATTCCTTGGCCCACAAACAGGTTCAGATCTCTCCAACGCGTTGCCCAGCCTTTCACATGAGAGGCTCTGGGGCGGGATAGAGAGAACTTGCCTGCATGGCTTTCCGCTCATGATCTTTCTGTTTCAAATTGTTTTCTTCTTTTGCAAAGGTGCAAAAAGATCAATCACGGGGTTCGGATTTATACAGAATAGATTGGATAATAATATAAAAATTGACAAATGGAAAACATAACAGTGCAAACCACAAAAGAAGAAACAGGGAAAAATCTGATTGTTAGCCTGTAAGACAGAGTAGTCATCCTAAAAATTGTGGAGATATATTCATGTTGCTAAGGCTCCTTGCAGACACCGGCGTCAGTCCCTCATCTATAACCGAGAGCAATTTTAGAATTCGGCAAGATCAATCACAAAGCACTGGTGAAGTGGGAGAAAAGACTTTCCTGGAAGAGAGCGGATTGAAATTTCCAGACACTCAGTGACACCGGTTGTTTCTTAGTCGCACATGAAATAACTGGGGCCAGATTCTCCTTCATTGTGCTGCGGGCGCTGAGAAACAACAGCAACCCTGACACACAAAGGACGTGAGTTGTATTAGCCTATACCTAGGGCTGGAGTTTTTCCTCTCCTTTCATCAGCAAAAATCCTATCGTGAGATGTTCCTAGAAGCATCTATTCACAGCCGTAAGAACAGGGTAGAACATATTTGCAACAAAAGATGACTGCAACAATTTGTTATTTGCTCCAAAAGGGTCACGAATGAGCTGCAAAATCGGCAAGCTGTTCAGAGACCTAAAAAGCAACAGGGCTATTGCAAATCACGCTGGTGTCCAGGACAAAGTCATCCAGAAATGTACTCCAGCCACACGCCCAGCCTCAAACAGTTCTACAGAACCAATTAAAAGTGCTGAAAATTTATCAGGACCTGGAGTCTATGCATATTTTTGGCTCAGACCAGCTTGAAAGGGACAGTTTGAAGGACTTTGTGGCATGAGAGGCTGGAAAGCCTTATCCAGAGGTACAAAGGATTAGTTTATGGGACGGTAATTATTCTGCAGTAAAGGACATTAATTTGAAGTTACTAGGGTTCAACATATTTCATTATTCGTCCTGCACCCCGTTTGCAATGATATCATTTCAAAGTGATGGATTCAAATTTACGCAAGTGATGCTGGAGTGGGACAGAGAATATACTTTCCATGTTTTATGAGCATAAAGAGATTCATAAATTTTGAGTGAAAAAAGTCATTACAAAGAGAGAAAATATTTTAGCTGTCAATCTGACGCCCTTTATTGCCGAGGGAATAATTGAGCAGGAGACAGGAGCCCTGCAGACCCAACCATCCTTGCCGGCGGCCCCGCAGGCAGCGGCTGGGAGGTCCCCACCAGCGATGTTGTCCCTTCCCACCTCCTGCCCACGGGGCGTACGAATGGCACCGCCGTGCCCCGGCCTGTGCGCATCCGTCCGCGACCACGGGGAAGGACGAGGCGAGCACAACGAGTTGTGGGACGGGAGGGCTCGTGTCTTTGCACTATACAAACGTGATACCCGTCTACCTTTACCCCCTTGAACTGACTGCGGACCCGTGAGAAGCCCGTGGGACCTCTGCTGGCAACTGCACCAACCAAACCAGTGCCAAGCTGGGAATTCTGTACTGCAACACGGTCAAAAGATTTTGGGACTGATCTGAAACCCACTGAAGTCGGCAACAAGAGTGTTAAGGATCGACCACCTACAGCAAAGCGCTAAAACCTAAACACAGAACCTCGGCCTTTCCCACTGGCAAAAGGAAAGGCCCTTTCCAAGGATGTGTGCGACTTGCCTGAAAAAGCAGCTATGCGGCGGGTCAGAAGAGGTCCCAGCCAGCGTCCCATCACAAGAGGCTGCAGTAAGGAGGGACATGTTGGAAAACCTCTTTTGTACACAAGAGGAAGGTTTTTGAGCTGGGAAAGAGGAGGATCTCTGGGACCTCCCTCACCTTCTCATTGCACTCTCGTCTTTGTGCAGCACTCGACACACCAAAATCCTTGGAGCTGCAGGTCCCGGCAACACGTGCACAGAGCCCGTGCTACAGAAACAGCAGTTCCACACAACTATGGAGCCCAAGGCATTATAACGCCTTTAGAAGGGCTGAGTAAAGGGAAGGAAGAATAAAACCTCCACTTAGATTTGCACCAGAATCGAATTCATCTGTCAATCACACAAATCAGCCCAAGTCAGCTGGGGTTTGCATCTCCCCTTTGGAGCAAGAAGCATCCAAGCATTAACATAAACCAACCGCAGTTTGCAGGATCACGTGGCTGAGAATGTGTTGCCTCTCCAAAAAAGGTCTCCAAACCTGCATTAGACTGGCTATTAAAGCAACGTAGAGAACGTGATCCCACCTCAGCCAGAAAAGAAGAGAGTAGCTATTCACTCCTAACGATTTCATTCCAAGAAAACTAGTTAACTAGTTTGAATATGGGCTTAATGTTTCAGACAGTTTTTCCTATGCCTGCTAAGCACTTCTGCTTGAAACAAATATAATCGTAATTTAATTTTATATATACCAACAAAATGCAAATTACAAGAGCAATAGTCTGGAGTCTTCATCCTTTGTCTCATCTGTATCCCGGTCTCCCCGCTTGCAAACTACGAATGTCTGCTCATGGATTTTCTTTTTTTTTTTCAAGCATGCAGCCAAATAACTTACGCTACATTGTGTTTCTTTCCTCCAATATAAATAATGTTCACTTAACAGTGAATGCATTAGAGAACTACGTTTCCATTGAGTTGTCATTTCCAGAAATATTCTTCTTTTGGGTAGAAATTTTCCATTCTCAGACTCAGCTGAAAGGCAGTTTTTTTCCCCATTTGTTTCCATCCTTTCAGTATATCTTGCTCTTATTTTTAATTTTAAAGGAACGGCAATATCTTCCAGCAGGAAATGCAGTGAAAGCAGAGACTTCTTCCTGACCTGTACCTATGGCTTAATGTGGAGACTGTTGATAACCCATCTGACAAACAGCTGAATTTCCGTGAGCAGGTCAGTGCCGTTAAGGTGCGTCTTTCACTGCAACCGGTGCAAAGTACCAGGAACGGCACAGGGGAGGGGAAAGTCCTCACAAAACTCCCAAGATTTTCACATTGTGGCAGCTGGGAAAGCAGGGAAGCGACTACAGCCCGGGGAAACAGGTATCACATATTTTATCTTTGAACAGTTTAGCCTTCGTTCCCCAAACCAACGTGGGGCAGAGGGTGGTGGCAGGCTGGGTTAATGTTCAGAGCCATTCTCTTCACAGTTGAATCTCCCCCCTTCTTGGTGCTAAATGGTCAAAAGGGTAAACTCTTAAGGCAGCAATGCTAACCACTAATGTGCTTAACCAGTCGGGGGTTACAGCCAGCCTTGTCGAGCTGTTATCTCACACTCGTGTTGGGCCATCTGGTCCGTGTAGCACCTGGCACCGCCGGGGCTGGGGACCCCAAAACACTGCAATAACACTGGTGAAGAGCAGCATCCCTCGGTGCAGGCTTGTGGACAGCGGGGAGCATCAGCAGGGATGCGGCAATGCCTGCCCCCCATCCCCTCTCGCGGGTGGGCACCAGCCGTCTCCCCCATGTTACGCCACGCAACATACCCGGGTTTGTCCTGTAGCAACACAAAGGCCCATAGTGGCCTTTGAGTCCCAGGGCACGATCCCATCTACAGCAGCTCTGGCCCAAGTGGGACTTGGGAGGGCTCCGTCACCAGGCCCCTCCTGACCAGGGGTGTAACCCAGGGCTGACGGGGGAAGAGGTGGAGAAAGAGAGAGAGAAGGTCTTTCCTTACTTTACTTACTTTTTTTTTTTTAAGTATATGTACTTCACACAATTTTGAATTTAGATGACTGAAATGAAACCAGTTTCAAAAAGAGTGAAGAAATTTTATTCAAAGTTTCCACGCAAGTCCTTACTTACTTTTTTCCCCCACAACTGCAACAATTCAACATGAACACAAACCAGTTTTGTTAGCTTAAATAAACATGAGGAATCCTCCCCACCACACAAAGACACTCTCCGCTTATGATTGTTTTCTCCCTTGCTCCTCCTGGAAGGAGTATGCGATCTAGGCCAGCAGCTTCATCCACTTTCCAGGCCTAAAAATAACCAGTGTTTGTTCCTTGCCCCTTTTGCTTCACAAGATCTCAGATGTTAAATATTCAAACAATCCACATATAGAAAACTGATTCATCTCAATTATTCTTGGACATTTTCCTCCTAAAGTGCATATATACCAAGTAAAGAAATAATACCACTAAGTTTTTTTCCTCCACAGTACAGCTATATCACCAACAACTTTAAAAATCACTTTTCACTAACAGATGGCAAACAGGGCTAAATGATGGGATGAGTGGTAGAAGGTTTCAGATGAGCATTCAGTACAAGTTGCATAAACTGTCATCCTTAAGCTAAAACGTCCACTAAGACGTTCTTTACCACCATCACCTACGTGATTTTTTTCTTCCTGTATGCGTCTACGCATCATGAGACGAGAAGTACATGAAGTTACCAACAGACTTAAAGCCAAACACTCCCACCTCTTTTTATTGTTTATAGTTTTCTACTTTTAGGTGAAGTTTTCTAGGTGTCTGAGCGTTCTTCAGTAACTGATGAAGTGGCAGAGCCCCTTCCTAAATCAAGGAGGACTGTAAGAAAACTCCAGTGACTTTATGAGAAGCCCTAGAAATCTTTCATTTTTGGATGGGTGCCCTGAAACTTGACAGGAGAAACGAGCCTATCACTGTTCCCAAACACATGCTTTGAAAGTATTAAGTGAAAATTAATGGTTACTTTTGTCTTTCATATTCCTATACCTCCCTTTCCACTGTAAAATAAGAAACATCAAAGTCTATCTCACAGGGGTGTTGTGAAAATGAATTAATGTCTGTGCGAAGCACTCATACGATAGCAATGGGGTCCATAAAAAAAGGCCTAGAAGGAAATGAAGATTCCCATCTTCAGCCCACGCTTTGAATGGTCAGCTCTAAATAAGACCCGGGGCTGTGTACTGAACAATAAAGACTGCAAATGAGATTAGCACGGTCTCTTCTGCAGCCTCAAAGAAAGCTGGAGCCCAGCGGAGAAGCACAGGGGTGATCAAAGACCAGCGCGGTGCAGACACGCTGCCAGACAGGGTTAATTCCAGCATTTCCCCATTTCCGACAAATTGCTCACCAAGCAGAAAATGGTTTTGGGGCACCGAGTCTGCTTTGTGACAAGACAAGTCAGCCTGGAGATGGCCCAGGTGCCTGGCGGGATGTCCCTGCCCCCAGGAGCATCCCCACCGAGTGCTCTGATGGCACCAGGAAGGCCACCTCCTCCCCCACCGCGACACAGGCGAAGCAGGAGGAGGGAGACCAGAAGCCTTCCTCCCTACAGCGCTGCGCCCCGCAGGAGCAAAGCACCGAGAGCAAACAGAGCGCAATGCCGCCCGTCACGTGTGCGCGGCACCACGGGTTGTAAAAGGCTCCAGGGGCAGGTGTGCTGCAGAGATGCAAGTTAATATTCGACAGAGCGAGGAGACGGTCTGCACCGCGTCAGCACAGCGGGTACCATCCCACCGGGCGCCCGGGCTGGTGCTCACCCGCTCCGGGTGCTCCATCTGACGCACGCAAGCAATGGCTTTCCACCGGGGCCGGGCGGAGCGGGGTGCCTCGGAGCCGCCCGGCTCCTCGGGAGCGGGAGACCCATGGTACACCAAAACGACCCCAAGGACCACAGCTTTGGTGTGCGCCCCTAAAATTAGCCTAAGCAGGTTGAAGTGCAGCTTCTGTGGGCTGGGCCATCACTCCACGCCGGCGAGCCCAGAGCAATCAGGGAGACTCATTAACAGAGAAGACCTTTCAGCAAAAGGCCGCATCTTTAAGGGTGCTCTGACTGTCCGCTGGCCCCCATCTGCCCAGGAACCGTATATTGCAGCAGCACGAGAGAACTTTTTGCTGGATAATTTTTGTTGAATTCCCCCCCTGCACACCCCCTAGATCTAGGTCAACCACAACACTTCAGTAACTCAGCCAAAATGTTTCCTTGAAGGAAGGGAACATGGAGAACATTTTGTATGTCAACCTTGTTAAATTGAAACCTTTAGAGTTTGGTCTTTTTTCTACTTGGAAGGATGTTACATTTTAATTTCCCAAATAAAACTGAAGATATTGACAACATTAAAAGCTCAAAAAAATTTCTTAATCCAGATTAGACAAAAACATTACTCCTCATTTTACCCAATTGTCTTGCCTTTTTAATCTGCTTTCCATCTGAAACCCGGTTCTTTCAGTGCTTGTGCATAGCATGAAACAATTTCCTTGATTTTTCAGAGCTGCAAGCAAGCCGAAATAACAGTTATTTGCACAACCAAAGCAGTTGCGCCACATACATTTCCATACCTATCAGACAGCTAAATTTAACTGCTTAATTATGGGGGGAGAAGAGGGGAACGGTGAGAAAGGCTGCACCTGGCAGCAGCCAGCCATCTCGCCGTGCTTCGGGAGCAGCACTGGAGCCCTCTGAACAGTCTCTTCATCTTTTCATTCACCCGCTCGATGCTGGAACAGGATGTCAGAGCTCAGCTTGTACGTTTTGTCCCCATCTTAAATCTACATTTGAAGAACTACAATAAGTCTAAAAAGGAGAAAGCTGAGAGGTTTAATTACTTTTATCCATGTTTGAGAGGCGCTCTCAAGTATAGCCAGGGTTCCTGGAATTGCAGCCCCGGTGCCAGGGAGAAAATGAACAGCAAGAGACAGGCTAAAAAAATCCCCGGCTCCCGGATATTTGCCTGAAACAGCTCGTTTCCAAGAACGCTGCACTGTTACGCTGGCGGGGGCTAGTCTCGAGCAACGCCCTTTCCATCTCTCTCCTACAAGGTTACACTCGTATTAAGCTCGTGGATGTAGCCATCCTCCTCGCACACAAACCAGAGCTGGGGCCGGATGAGGTGGGAAGTGGCGAGAGGTGGGTTTTGCACTGCTGAATTTAATCAGAGCACAAGGGAAGAGGATCTGCATCCGGCACAGGCTGCAGCTTAGCTCCACGCTCTGCGGGAGCCGGCGGCTGCCTAACGGCCGGGCTTCAGCAGCAACGTTTGTGTCTCACGAGAGGCACGCCACAGTTACCCAGCCTCAAGTTGCAAAGGCAAAGCCCGAACATGTCGGTAGTCATTTCCATCAAGGCACCTTCCCAGGGTCTGCAGCATCTGACGGACGCCGAGCCCCAGCTGACCCGCAGGCTGCAGGAGGCGGCGGGCAGCGGTGCCGAGGGAGGGGAGGGAGCCCCAGGAGCTCACGTGCCATCTTATATTTCAGCCCTGAGCTATAAAGGGTGGTAACACTCTGCCTGAAGCCCGTGCACAGGATGCAGCTCTGTCGAAGGGTACCGGGTCAGCAGTTTCCTACCTGTCGCCCTACGTCCATGCTTTAGCTAAGGCAACGGGTGGCTCTTTTTAGCTGCACCTTGTAAGTCCATCAATCAAGGCACACAGAGCAGCCATGTGGGTCCTCACCCCATTTCTGCCAGTGTTTTAAAGATTTTATTGGTTGTTTCGGTTTTGCTCAAGTGCCTCATGCCTAAAGAGGAAAGCAGACGTAAGTATGACCCACAGTTCCTGGTGAAGATGAGCACTCAGTAACAGCCCCTAATTTCTTACGGACCAGAGGCAGTGCTCAAGATGTGTAGGCTTTCCTTGCCCCTCACACAGACACTGCCTGACACTTGGCTGCAGACACCGTGGGACTCTGCCTCGTGGCTGAGTCCCTCAGACCACCTGCCTGCGGCTGAGCTGCCCACACACCATTTGGAAACGCTGGCACGAGGCAGCTGGATTTCACAGATCTCTTCCCTTCCTACAAACATTCCTGCAAAAAGAGCCAGGAGTCTCAAAGTATGATGGAAAGTGCCCAGCAGGGACGCACACCAAGGCCTTGTCTCTGTCCTGGTGAAGATGCTCCATCCCTCTCCCATGCTTTCTTCACCTAAATCACCGTGGCTACTGCAGACTCCGTCCCAGCCCACCTCAGTCCATCCATCCATCCATCCTAGTGCCACGAGGCTCCAGGTAAAGACCTTTCCCCAGCACATTCACTGCAATCCCAGCTTCAGCCACGCTTCCTACACCAGCAGCAGGGCCAAAGCAATGCCACCACTGCCAGAACCAAGCCACGCGGGGAGGCACGTGCTGCCCCCTCCAGCACAGCCCCGAGCACAGTGTGGGCACCCAGTAAATCACACCCCACAGAAGTGGCAGTGGAGGTTGTCCTCTCAGTCCCTCCATTATACAAGGTCCTGATCAGCCTCACAACAAGGTGCCCATGTGGTTCACCTCTCCATGCCATAGGCACTGCCCGCGCCACTCCTGCGAGGACATCAAGCCTCGCTCTATCACAGTCGTCTTTCCATGGGTAAGGCTCCTGTCTCACAAACCGCATTACGGCTATTTTTACAACCTAGCCATGGACAGAAGGTCGCTTCTCTCAATCCTCTCATACCTCTGGAGCAGCAGGCTGGGGAGATACCATCTCCCGATGTCTGAAAGAGCTTGTTTCACAAACCTCTCAGAGCTCTCAGAAGTTGTGTTCAGTTTTTAAACAAAAAGATCCACTGGCCAGTAAAAAAAAAAAAACAACAAACGGGCTTTTTAAAAGGAGGAATAGGCGTGTAACCTATGTTTCATATGTTTTCCATGTGAAAAATGGTAGCTCACAGTTGTGCATAAAATGAGATTTGAGAGGATGGTGAATTGCAAACTGGGAATTCGAGGTGAAGACATTGTTCAGCGCAGGCAGGATGGGGACAGCATTGCTTATCTGGCCATCGCAGAAAGCTACACAGCCTCCCTTACTAGAGGATGCGATTATTAAAGATGCTCCAGTGTGTCCATCCTCTCAACACCCTTATGCACTTGGGCAGTGCTGTTATTTCCCAGATGGGGCCGAGTGACCCTGCCTGTGCTGGCCATCATGGAGCAAAGCTGATCTCCATTCACCCAGGCTGGTGCCCAGCCAACGGATAGTCCTTCTGTCGGGGACCGGAGTGAGAACATGGACCGTTTGCCACACGATGACGTGGTAAGCTCACGGACGCGCTGCAACGTCGGCAGCGAGGGGTACCAGACATCGCTGTGCAGTTAGAGTTCGATCATCAGGGCCTGAAGGAGCAACTAGAGCTGACAGTGACGCTGGGGTAATTTTAGGCAAGCAGCCCAACTGTATTTTTGGGGCATCGTCTATAACAGGACAAGAGAATTACTCCCTCCCAGCCCCGCTGGCAATGGGTTTACACCGTGGTGCGTGGCGTTTACCACTTGTTCCCGAACAGCTAGGTTAGCGCCTGCAGAGCTGACAAAAACGAAGATCGGGTTTGGTCCATGCGTAGCACGGGGCAGATCAAGCAGAGCAAATGTCTGCCGCACCAAGGGCCCTGTTTTGCAAAGTCACTTTTCTTGATCCCATCCATATTTCAGAACATCTCCAACTGAGCCCCATTAATGTAATTGATTTTTAATGGCATCCTCAAAGAGACGATGTGAAGATTTTAACAGGCTATTAGACTGAAATTAAGCCTCACCCAAACCTTCCTCCCTCGGAACAAAGGTTTCCAAAGATGCAGGGGGGCTATTCCATTCCTGCTAATGGGCAAGGAGGTACGACAGTGGCCTGGGGAAAAGGGACACTAATTCCCCCTATTCCACCCCACATGGCATTGATCCCACCACTGCTAGAGACCAGAGGTTTGTAATTACAAGGGAAGGTTTTCTCATCCTTCCCACACAAGCCAGACCAGAGGGCAGCCCTACAGGGATCACAAGCAGAAATACCATTTGATGAGCTGGAGGTCTTCCAGGTTTCGAAAAGAAAAATAAGATACGTGTCCTGCCTGCTTTTGTTCTCTGGGCTCCTTCATGCCAAGTAGGCATGGGCTGATTTCTCAGATCAGGCCTTTGAAACGCAAACGGCTGAACCCGGCGAGTGGTTATAGCCGATGGCTTCAGCAGCGCTGCTTTCCAGGCAAGGCTTGCGCTGCAGTAAACCATTACAGCCTCCATCCTTCTCCTGTGGAAAGGGGCACCAGGCACAGGCTTCCAACTTCTCCCTGTTATTCGTTCCCTGTGTGCACCATGAGCCATGTCTTTTCAAAATCTACCCGTGGTTCGAGCCATTTAAAGCCAGGACGTTACCCTGAAGACCGACTTTGCCACGGACGACATTCCCCTTTCTCTGTTCAGGCACTTCTGCTCCAGCAGAAGCGGAGCCACTCCTTTTTTATTCTCTAGCAAATCAGTGACAATACTTCTGGACATTTTGACTCAAAGCATGTCACCTCCCCCAAAGGTCCAATCTTTCCTCAGGTTAAAATCTGACAGACACCCACATTTGCAATTTCCCCTGTGTGGCACGCCATCGTTTTAACACATTCCCCGTGGTACACGAACACTGAGCTCCATGCAAGGTTCTCCCACTCACTGTGAGTGAGCATCTGCATTTCTAGAAGATTATGCTGTTACCATCTATTTTACTTCTGATTCAAATTCTCCTCACTTGATTTCAACATTTTTAAAGACTTATTTTTACTTCTTTTGAGACATTTTAAACTCACTTCTTTTCAATACTGTCAACCAGCCTTTTTCACTAGTACATTACAAGTTTGGGTACCATTATTATCTTCATTTTTAAAGAGGTAGAAATGTGGACACAAAAGAAAAGCAATGGCCTAAAATCCTGTATTAGCCAATGACATGGACAGAAAGAAAAACAGGACGCCCAAAAATCCCACTCCACTGCTCAGTCTGCCAGGCAAGAGAACTGAAACTGTATTATCCGGGATCTGTCTCAGACACAGCATTATCTGCTGCTATAGTCTCATAATCTTTCATGCCTTCCAATTAAAGCAAGGAAATTGGATCACGCTGAGCTTCCTTTGTCCGTTTCACCTCTTGTCGGAAAGTCAGGGGTTACCACGATTTTATACCTGTTATAGTTAGTGTTAATGTTGTAAGGGGTGGGGGGGGGAGGGATAGTGTTCTTTTAATAACAGACTTAGTGGATCGTGAAGTGGTTTTATCTTTTCCACAACTCATAGCAAAGTTTAGTATTTCCAAATCCTCTTATATTGTACCTAACCGATTTAAGTACTTTATTCATTACTATAGAAAAAGAAATTTAAACTGCGCAACAGGCTCGGGATTCAGCCAGCCAGTCCCGGCGAGGAGATAAGTTTGATCACCGAACTTCAGGAATTTGTAGTGCTTCTGCCCAGGAAGCAGGTAAACAAGGCTGGGAGTTGGCATCAGAAGACAAGAAAGGTAAAATTTTTCATTTCAGAACATGTTTCTCAGGGTAGAAATAATCTGCATCGTTCAGTGATGAGGATATAGATGTTATCAGCTAAAATTGTGGGACTGATACAGCATCACTTGCTTGGAGCACATGGGTAGGAGCTTTTGAAAAGAATGGGATTAAAAAGATATTTAAGGAGTTTACTGGACTTCAATCTTTGTCCTGCAGCCATAGCAGCCAGGATACAATGGTACATGTCTTTATCAAGCCAAGACTTGAGGCTTTCATCTCATCTTTTCCCCAGACCTACTTCTGATGGCCATCAAGAGAGGTGCTACCCATCCACCACCAAGTGCACCAGCCAACACTGCGTATCTCTTCACAGTGCAGAAGTAGCTCCCTGCCACTTGACACAGCTTGTGGCCACCACCCCTCACCCAACGCCGGAGGCCAGAAAAGCAGCAGGTGTTTGTCTTTGGCATTGGGAGGGAGGTTTGTTAACACTCCCACCCAGCGTGAGGGCTTTGGTGCCCGACTTCCGGCAGCTGGATGTGTTTTCAGGGCTGACTGAAGCCTCATCCAGGACAGGGCCACTCTCTGACAATATAATTTCACCTGTCAGAATCTTCTTCCGTGTTCCAAATCCTGCAAAGGTTGGAGACCGCAGCCGAGAGCCCTCTCCTCCCAAAGCAAGGTCGAGGCAATGTTCCAGCATGGAAAGAGAGCAGTAACTGCAGCACCTGGCCTGATGGTGCCAGACCTCACTCCTCTGCAAAACCAGAACACCTTTATCAAAGCGGCATCTACATTGTTAGAAACCACCTTGGATTCATCTTAAACGAGTGGCAATTTTCAAAGCCAGACCTTTCCCCGAGGCTTAGGCTTGCAGGGTTTGAGGGCACACTCAACGCAGCACTGCAATATTGAAGTTTCGCCCTAAGCTGGAGCACAGCTTGCAAAAAGACGTTTGATCTTTAAATCAGACATTAAGTGATGGAATACCACTACTCCTATTGATATTGTTTCATGTATGAAAAGACAAAGTTTAGCCTTGACATACGCTACTGTATTTCACAGGCCATGCTGTAAGAGGCTGGATCGCTGCTCTGGAGTCGTGTCTCCAGCACGATTCAGAAGAAATTACAAGATAAAGACAAGGACAATTATGAAACAGCCTGTTCACATTTCCACCTAACTTATTTCAGGGAGCCCCGGGAACTGAAAGAGCCTTCAAAAATCCATTTCCTCTTTGGTAAATCTGTAGATGATCTCTGGGCTCCTTTGGTCTCAAGACCCAAACCAGACCATTTCAGCTGAAGCAAATTCTTGTGATGAGTTCCATGAGTTAATTACATTTCCATTAGTAAAGAAGTTCTAAAACTTCAATTTCTTTACTGATGCTTTTTGAATCTTGCAAAAATAGATGAGGAAACATGATTTCCTCTCTTTTTCTTTGTCTATCTCACCCTTATGACACTTTCCTCTTAATTTTAACTCTCTCAGCCTTTTCATTTCTCCTTAAATGGACATTTCTTCAACCCTTTAATCATTTTCACAGCCTTCCTCCTAAACTCCCATGCCCAAACTATATTCAAGGATGCTGGCTCAGGATGTTTGAGATGGGGAACTAAGCCAAAAGATGGTTCAATCTTTCAGTCTTCCTTTTTTCTTCTTTTTTTTTTTTAACTGGAAAATAAGCTGAGAGCTCCAATTTAAGTTCTTTTAAGTCCTCTTTGAACTAGAGCCAAGCTACATCCAACTAAATATTTCTGGTTATCAGTTTAGTTTGAGAGCTCTTCAGCACAGGGGCATTTTGTAGCTGAAAAAGTCTTGGTCTCCTCGAAGCAGCTCATTTCTGTCCTTCACTTCTTTGCCTCTACATCACCCGATGGACCATCAACATGCTCCTAAACCCCTGGTCTGACACTGGGTGCTTCCTGGTTTGCAGACCCTCGCAGGGAATTCTTGCACATGTGTAATGAGGTGAAGGGGGGAGTCAACTTTAGCCGCTCTCCAGAAACATCCATAAGGAACAACCTTCACAGCATCTGCAAACAGATTTATGGCGTAGGTGTGACACGCTGAGAGCGGCCCTCTCCTCTTTTGAGAGCCCCAGATACAATTTCTATTCCCAGGGAAGCACAGCACCGCTCTGATCTCTACTTCTGCTCTTTTCCTTGCTTAAATCTTACACAGCCCAACACGAACTGACTTGAACTGAGCCAACAGCTAAACCCATTATTGGCTAAAACCTGGGGTTTAACTCAGGAGTGACCTGAACTTCTTGCTCCAGAGGGATGCTTTTAAAAGTCTACAGCTGATCACGAGAACCACCTACACACCCACCCCCCTGTAGCCAGCTCTTGAAACCAAGACATCTTCTCCAGCACTGACAGAATAAGAATATCCACCTGAAAAACCTGACCTGTTTCCTCAATATTCCACCCTGAGATTACTGAGCAAATAAGTTCATTTCATTTATTAATCAAAAAACAACGAAAGGTGATTTTCCTGACCACCAGCATGCAGGAGAATGGAGGAGGGAGGAGGCACAAAGCCTTACATTTATTGTCAGCCATTAATTTAGCTAGTGCTGACCATGCCAGGAAGGAAAGATCTCATATGTGTTTGAAGAGCACTGTTTAGGTGGCCACGCTCTTTTGTGAGGATCAGGCAACTTTCCAAACCCTCTAGCTCACCCTACACATTTGACATGTGCCACAAGGAGGAAGCAGGGCTTCTTTCTCAGCCTAAGCCGCCAGGCTTCCCCACGGCACAGACGTGGCCTTCCCATGCAGCCAGGAGATGCTGCAATGTATGCTCTGCCCCGTCCATCCTGCAGCCCCTGCTGTTGCTCAACTCATTCACAGGATCCCTTCCCTCCATCCCAATCCAGTCAGATCCTTCAGCACAGAGAAGATCCAAGATAGCTGAAGGTAAGCAAAGAGCCTAACCGTGGTGTTGAAGAGCGTCTCCAGGTACTCAAATGCCGGGTGCTGACCCTAGAGCTTGGGTTACCTGGAGCCACTCATCCTCCTGGTTCAGCTTCCAGCACTGAAGCCGTGCCCTGGCCAGAACGTCCCACACACCTTGTTAGTGGTTCAGCAAGAACAAAATGGAAGATCAATTTTCCACCTCCACTAAGTTTCCCTGATGTTTTCAGAGAGCCCTGCAGAAGGCAACGGTCCCAAAGCACCCAAAACCTTTGGGGCGAGTTGTGGGTCCAAGGATGCACGTGCAAACGTGACACTGTTGCTCCTGACACTCAGGATTAGGTTACAATTAAAACTAGGCTGATTTTCTAAATCCTCATTCTTTTCAACAATCACAGCCAGGTTCTCATCATCTCAGATGAGCAGGCACTTTGTCATCAAAAGCTGGCCTCTTGGGAACTGGGACACAGCAGCAGAAGCAACATTCGAGAAACGGGAGCCTGAGAAATCCTGCACACTCCTCCTCATCTAATCATGAGACAGCACTCAACACCACATGGAGGACTTTTGGGTGTTTGGGGAGGGTTTTTTTGTTTGTTGTTTTTAAACTGGGAAGCATTAAGAAAATGAACATTGGAGCACTTCATAACTGCATTTTTATTTGTTGTTTTGGTTTTGAATGCCTAGTATTCATACCCAGCTATAACGGCAGCTAGGTACGCGATGCTTTCCCCCTATAGAGAAGGGCAAGCAGTCAAGCAGATGCCCACACCATGGTTGCTAGGGCAGGATCAGACATTAGGAGCAGATCACAAGGTCCAGAGTCCTCTTCCCACCTGCAGTTTCCACAATTGCCTTTGCATGGTACAGCTGGTCCCCTCACAAGAGACAGTATTTCCCTGCCGCCAGCCTCCCTTCGAGAGCCATAAAAAGCTAAAAACGCTGTCTGGACTCTGGACTAGTGCTCCTGCCTGGCTTTGATAAAGCCCTGGCTGCGATGAGGAACCATACCTCCCTTTCACTTGGGATGGCCGCTTTTACTTCACAGCCGCCCAACTTCAGGGCCTACGGGCCAGGGAGATGTAAGCACCCTCAGATGGCGTCCAGCACTCCCCTTTGTGAACAAAAAGCTTGGAAGAAGCATAAACAGGCACGAAACAGGGAAAGCAGCACAAGATGGAAATCTGAAGAAACGCTTTTGTTTCCTCTCTCTTTGGAGAAAAGCTGGTTGTCCACACCTCAACTTTCTGGCTTCTTGTTGTGCGGTACCATCATTTATCAGTTCACATCCCAGGTATTCAATACCTTGCAGTCACTTCTAATAAAGGAAGAGAGAAACACGCCAATCTCATTATCTGTTTGCCCTTGAGAAGTACTCTGACCTGAAACGTTCCGTTTGCCACAACAGGGAGAGCAGAGCCATGCTTCGAGGGTAACTTCTGCCAGGGAAGGGCCAGCCCCACCTGCGGGTGCTCTGAGAGTCTGTGACCATCTGCAACCTTCCTCTAAGCACAGCCCTGAGTCTTCCTCTGCTCAGGAAAGTCTCCTTCTAATTTAGCAGCCAGCCACACAATTACACACCCACCTGCTTAACCTGCCTCTACCCACCCCCACCAAAATCAGCGCACAAAAGCCACTATAAGTAACAGAAAAGACACGAGCCCTAATTAACACTCCAACAGGCTCAGCATGGCCTGGGACCCCCTTTGCTAGGCGAAACGAGCCCAGAGGGAAAGCAAGGTCCAGTCCCAAGGAACCTGCTGCTGCCCCACTGGGCAGAACTGGCTGTAATAGCGCAGAAAAGGAAACAGGGACATTTGCCAAAGTGGGTTGAGAGCCCATAAATCCTTCCTGCCTGTCCAGCGTCTTCTCCTTGGAAGGAAACTGCTTCTTCAGCTCCTCAAGAGCCCAGATGGCCAAGGGACAGAAGACAGAAGAACTTCAAACTATTGTAGACTGTTCAAACTGAGACCTCACACGCCCTCTTCCCTTCCAGTTACTAACCACTCATTTTCTCTGCCTCAAAAAAAAAAATATTTGGTTACTTGCCTTCCTCCCTTGCTGCCCCCATAGACCAGCCAGGTCGCCAGTTAACACCTTGCGTTCAGAAAACAGGTACATTCCCTTTGCCTTTTTTTTTTTTTAATCTTATTTAATTTCAGAAGGTACCCTTAGCTTTTCCAAGCCAGCAAGTATCCATCCATCATTGGAGCATAAAAGAAATTGAAAACAGGGATCAGCTCCATTAAAATCTACAGCGGCTTTGCTCTCAGCATGACTCATGCACAGTGCTAATAGCAATCAGCCTTAGCCCATCACGCCCATACTGGATAACCATGCAGAGAGGCTTCCTCGTTTTCCTTGTGGTAACGGATC
Organism: Phoenicopterus ruber ruber; assembly: GCA_009819775.1. Lineage (NCBI taxonomy): Eukaryota > Metazoa > Chordata > Aves > Phoenicopteriformes > Phoenicopteridae > Phoenicopterus > Phoenicopterus ruber. Next base: position 10,798,446 of record CM020234.1, read on the forward strand.
AGGATGAAGCTTGTCCCTCTTAAAGTATCCATTTTCCCAACTCCTGTTGCTGCTCAGCTTTGCTTTGTAGCACAGAAGTGCCAAAAGTTCCATGTAGGAAAAGCAGAGAGAAGTCGGCATTTCCCTGCTCCTAGCCTCTTTATTCCCTAGATCTAGAGCTTACAAACAGAGCGCTGAGCTACTGTCTAAAATGATACTGGAAAGGCAGCCAAGGGGTTTTATTTCATTTTAATTTTGCTTTTCAAATTATTATATTCTATGGTTCTTTGTGGATGGGAACATTCAGGTGTTTTGGGGAGTACACAAGAGCCAGTCCCACAGGGCCCCGTAATTCAGAGCTCCTAGTCTAAGGGATGCACAGGAACACGCATGTGGAGAAAAAAATGCTAGAGGTGACAGGCATCTATATATATATTTGACGGCTTTAAGAATCCCAGCCCTCAACCAGACATCCACTTCTCAAACACTTTCATGGTCACGTCACACCCCACACCCTGTCTAGGAGGTACGTCCACCTCGAATTGGAAGATCGGAGGTCCGTAGCCTGCTGCGCGGACCAGGCTGGATGGTTCCTGTGCCTCCCCCTTTGACAGTCATCACTGCAACCACGGCTGCTGCTGCTCCTCATACACTGCACCAGGAATAGCATCTCAGACTGCCCACATACTAAGTGATCCTGGTAACCAGCAAAGCTAACATCAAGGATGAACAGGTCTTTATTATGCTACTAAATGAGTTACCTTCCAAATTATTAGCATCGCTAGGAGCGCATTTCTCAGTCACCCAGACAATCAAGATAATTCTAGCTTTCGTAATTTGTTCCCGACAGCCCAAGACATCAGTAACAGCGTGGAGACTTTGTGCACATCATTTGGCAGCTCCAGGCCTGGCACACGTTGTCTCTGCCAGTCCCACCCAGAGATCCAGGCAGCTGATCCAACTGGCTCAAGAAGCTACCAGGACTCTTCGAGAGTGTTTAATCCAGGCTGACTGAAAGCCAAAAAAATTAACTCTGCTCATAAAGGACAGAGCGTGATCCTTTCAGATGCTCCATTTATTCATACCAGTCTGTGACAACTCTTGGTGTTGGACAAACACTGCACACTGTTGTGGTCGCTGCCTCTGAGAGGATATGGTCGAACTGGAAAAGGACCAGAGCAACAGCATAGGTCAGTGGTGCACAGAAAAGCTCTCGGGTCAAGGGAGGTTGGGCAGCATAAATCTCTGAATGGGGAAATGCTGGAGATCCATAAAACCATAAGCACGCAGAAAAAAATTATTCTTCTCCAGATCTTACTCCACAAAGTCTAGAAGGCACCAGTGGAAACCTCAGGTCACTAGTGCTGAAAAAAGGGATAAGCAGCACCTTTTCTTGTGGTATGGAATTAAACCATGAGCCTCATTACCCAGGATATGATGAATGCCAGAAGCATACACAGGCTCCAAAACACAACCAAGGAGAACTATCCCCTTGGACCACACAGTTTAAAAGCCATCAGACCCATATTTTTCTCAAAAACCCCTAGACATCTGAATTCTGGGGACTGGGAAGGTAAGGATCCTTTTATCCATGCCTTGTTCTCCATTATTCCCTCAGCAGCCACCCTATTGCACCAGCTCCAGCCAGCGAGGATGTTTGCCATTAGCCCAGTACCGCAGTTCTTCGGGCTGTTGCATCCAAAGCCCAGGACACCACGAGAAACCTTCCCACGAACTCCAACAGGATCAGGTCTGAAGCCTCGAGGCCCTGAATCCGGGCTCACGGCCCCATCCTCTGCCATCAGGGGGTGGGTGTAGGGAGGACTTTGATCCCAAGACAACTGTGGATTTCTGAGGTTTCCACCCCAAGACAGGTTGCAGCCATAAAGTCCCTTTGCTCCTCCCTTGGGAAAAGCGCATTAAGATCGTATAGTCCTGGGCCAGTTGAGAAATTGCCTTTTTGTGCGATTTAGAGCTGCTAATGGGTGATGTCACCAGCAGAGCGAACGCAATCCCATCAAAATGTGAACATGAAATGAGCAGGAGCTATAAAATATACGTGTCTCTCCCCACAATAGCAACAGGCACATCGCAGCGGGGCAGCTTTCCTCGATACTTGTCTACAACTGGAGGAGTTTACAAGAAATAACTAAGAAAATTACAGAGGAAACAAAATCTTTCAAGGAGCAGCAATCTATTATTTTCTCAGGCCTTTATTAACAGCAAATCAGCACGCTTCCTTGAAAGTAAATGAGAAAAAGGCACCACAGCATCGCTGCGGAAAGAAACTGAGGGAGTGTTTTCTGGAACAAACCAAGCCCTTTTGAGCCACTATCTGTTAGACTCCAGTTTAGCTCAATAGGATATTGATCCTGGCTGCATATAACACAGCCCTGATTTATTTTCTGATTAACAAGTTCTACTCTCTGATTTTGACAAACACGTCCATCATTGCAGGCAAATAAAATCCACCCATATTTATCAATAATCCCAGTATGCAGGCATCGAGTAGCAAAAACCAGGGTTGGAAAAAGCAGGTGGAAAGGGTTACCGCATGCTCACTGTAATATTTACGTAAGGGCAAGTTCGATAAATGCAGAGCCTTCCCCACAGCCTCCTCCGAAACACACCCAGACTCTGGCTGGCCCTCTTCCGATGGAAACAGCTAACGAGAGCGGAGCTGCTCTTCGCTTGGGGAGGGGGGGTTGGAGAAAAGCTGACAATGAGATCAGGTTTTCTGACATTCACCATTTACCTTAATAAAAACGTGCGCTCAACAGGATTAGCAGGTATACAACTCCGCGTGTGGTGTCACGAAATGCATTTTCATGATCTTTCATGCTTACAGAGAAAAAAAGAGAAATCAAAATCCCTCTATAATACTGAGGATCAATGTGAAACTGAGCTTAGGAACCGAATGCTGATCACTGCCTGGGAAACATGAAGGAACATTTTCAAGTAGAAATCTGGCACATATGGCAAAGGAAAGCTTTTGATAGAGTAGTAAAATGAAATTTGGAAAACTGATGTCCTACCTATCTATATTTATAAGAACACATTAAGTACAAGTTTAGCACCATCCTTTTTTATTATTCTCTAATAAATTACAGAACCTGCTTGATCATTTTTTGAACCGCCCAGGCCTGAGACTACCTTCCACAGAAACAAAAACTAAGGTCCCACTTGTGTCACCACCTCGCAGACCCTCCCTGGAGAAACAGCCGGGTTTGTCAGCAGTAAGTGTTCTTCCTCGGCAGCCTGCCTTTAAAGTCTCGGCACAGAACGCCAGGATGAAAGCCGTCTCCAACCCACGGCCTTGCTCAGCCTTCCCCCTTAGCCGAGCCAGGGCAGGCAACGGGCAGATGAAAGGGTTTCTGGCCAGCGAAGGAAGCCCGAGGAAGAGGAGCTCCTGCTTTCTAGCCCGGACCCATGGCAACACAGGGGCAAGCTAAGAACACAACAAGGATCTAGGAAATTCAGGGCAAAGCACAACAGGCTACAGAGAAAACGCTAATTCAATCCCCTGCGTGAAGCTGCAGATCTTTCAACATTGTTTCTCTACTCTAAGTCCCTCCACCTCATTACTGGGTTTGGAAATACAGCCCGGATTCAGGGAAGCATTTATCTAACCCAGCACACGAGTAACCCTGTTATTTTCAGGAGGGCCCCCAGACACCAAAAATTGGGCACGAGCTCAAGTGCCTTGCTAAATCCAGCCCTTGAGTTACAGGATTAGAGGTCTGCGGATTTCCTCGGTGGAGATGACTCTCGGACCTAACGCCGATCAGTTGAGGGTTTGCCTTCCCTGCGTTGCCGGCCTGTGGGAAGTCCGTGTACAAGACAATTTCAATACAGCCCAGCCAGTGTCACCGTTGGAAACCAGCAGCTTTGACGTTAACAGGATTGTACTTCAAAAGAATACGCGTGTTTGCAGATGGCAACAGGGTTCCTTATTACAGCTGTCTAATCAAGCCGATATTCCGCAATTATGCTCAGAGATCACACGGCGCTGCAAACAGCGCGCACAATAAAACCGGCACCAGTACGATGCCGGTGTCACGCCTGCAGCGTCGCACGGGCGGTTGCGATCCCGCGAGCACGGCACACGAGGTTCCAGCTACTGTTGCAAAACTTTGAATGCCTCAGTCACGGCTAGGCAGTTTTAAAAAAAGATCTGTTTTGATTCTTGGCCTGTGTTTATGAAAAAAACAAATCTGAAACATGCCTAAACAAACAGCAATATGGCTGCAATTCAGGTTATCCAGCTTTTCTGTATAACCTTAAGTACAGAACCACTGGAGTCAGCTGAATTCAAACGTGTACTTTAATGCTTTGCTGAAGGATAAATTAAACCACATGCCAAAGTGCTTTGCAGAATCGGGGCCTTGATTTTTTTTTTTAAGCACACAAAAGGGCATAGTGCTAACGAGGACTCAGAACATACCATCGGTGCGAATAATTGTAGCATCTGTGCTAATTCTCTTTTCATCCTGGTACCCCCTATGCTTCCAAGTATGTAAATCTGATTCTCCTTGTGGCTCCACTGAAGTTCCTATTGATTAAACACCCAGCCCCAGCAGCAGGAGAATCGAGCTCTGCATATTTATTTTCTTCCTCTCAATACATAAAGAATTCCCTTTGGCCTCTCAATTGCTATATCACATGGTACACTGAATGCAAATAGAATTACAGTGACAATGCATCTAATGAATACATTTGGATATGTATGCAAGCATTTTCCGAACAGCATCCTACTCTACACCACTACCCAGACCAAAGAATATATGTGTTCGTCACACGCAGTAGTAGAGAAGGTGGGGGAAAGGAGTGCGTATTAATAACAAGAGGCAGACTGCAGCCTTCTGGGGGAAAAACTAACTGAAACCCTTCCGAGATGAAGGCTGCAAGATCAGGACCTCACGCAGACCTTGGGAACATTTTCTCCGGAGCTTTAAAGTGCAATTTGTAGACTATAAGTGTTACTTAATGTTTGTGTTTTCATTATCCACTGGCATTACACGACACCTATATAAATAGTCATAGAAACTGTTGCAATGTATAACATAAAAATATTGTAAGCATTTCCAAGAAAGAAATTTGTGGTATCATTTCAAACCAGGGTACAAAGTGCACAGGTAACATTTTCAGCCCCATCCTTTGTAAGACATGCACCCTCTCTGAATTATTTTGGGAAGAGTTATTTCATAGCAGACCAAATCCATTCCTGCAGAATCTCCACTGATTTCAGAGTTGCAATAGCTTAAAAATGGGATGCATTTCATTTGTTAGCTCACTCCATGGCGACTTTAAAAAAGTCATCTTGTAAAGTCAGAAGATAGATTGATTTAAATCAGGTTCAAGTACCTGGTGGCAATTAGAACCTGCAAAGTCCGAGAAATGTCAGAAAGCCTCTGGGTAAGGTACGTGCCACCATATAGACAAGTAAGTGTCCTCGAAACCTGGTTCAAACAACGCTTTGAAAGCGACTTGTTCAGCACAATAGCTATTATTTAAAGACAGTAACATCAGAAATGCAGTTTTTTAGTACTATTTCACTAAAATAACTCCCAACCCACAGTTAAAAACCAACACAAATCAAAGCGAGGGTCCCCCTTAACTCGGGGCGAGAGGAGGTCACTTACCCTGTGAGGACCACGACAAAATCCATCACGTTCCAACCATTCCGGAGGTAAGAGCCTTTATGAAAAACAAACCCCAGAGCGATGATTTTTATACCAGCTTCAAAACAAAATATTCCAATAAAGTACGGCTCAGTGTCATCCTGAAAAAGAATAAAAATCACGTCAAGGAGATGCCTGTGCTGCTGCACCGATAGTGAGAGTCACTAAACACCGAGGTGAGCCAACCTCACGCCCTTTTCAGCTCTCTGAAGAGAGTTGAAACCAAAAAGTTTAAGTTTACTGGAATTAAGCACAGAGAAGAATTTCATTATTATTTCTCTGAAGGTAAATTGGGGTTTTTCCACGTTGGAAATTCTATTTGCCTTTATTGTGATCGTTTCGCCCCACACTTTCCACCTTTACTCAATATTCTGGAGGGAATTTTAATACCAAAATTTTGTTCTAAGGGTACATTTAACTTGAGATCACGTATTTCTGTAGCTATTGACATGGAAGAAAACGTGTGTTTTACAATTCATCCTCTTGCTTCCGTTTCCTGGGTATCTGGGGGAGTAACAGTCAGCACAGCAAGTTTGCAAACACTGGCGGGAAATTATTTATTTATCATTTATTCCATCAGTTCTTCCTTCACTCTTTCTCCTCCATTTTCTCAATTTCCACAGCTGCAGTCTCATTTATTTTCCTTTCACCGCGTACCTGATCCAGGGAGAAATCCCCCTTCCCTTCCATTAATGGCAGAAGCAGTAAGGTTTGTGTCTCAGGCCCGTGGCACAGACTAAAGCACACCACGGGGTCTCAGCTTCACGCCCTAGCTCTCTAGAGAGAAAAATCAAGCTTAGTCTCCAGTTTTACTAAACCACCTTTTTCATCTGTGGCACCAGATCCCTCAGTATCATACTTTATCGATAAGAGCGTCTACACGAACCCAATGCCAAATGGAAGCGTTCACCTTTGGAAGGAAGATGTGAGCAAGAAGTGGGAACAAAGCAAGAGGTGAAAGCAATGGGCATCAATTTCAAGACCATGCTAACGAGCTTTGGCACCTGTAGCCAATTTTCAAATGTGCCTTAGATCCATGATTTCAGCTGGAGTCAATGGAAGTGAAGCTGCCCTACCCAGAAGGAAGCAAACTCCCAAATTAAGAGATTAGAAATTTTGTTCCAGTGGCTTCAGCGTTTCTGACCGGTACAGCCAGAGAGTTGAGCTGCTCTTTGATGCACAGTTGTTTACATGTTGCAATTCTACTAGCGACAAAAGGCTCTCTTACGCAGAAAGAGCATGAATGTCAAGTCTTGTGGCCACGGAAGAAAGAAGCAGTTTTGATACAAGAATATATTTTACAAACATGGCAACTCTTGCTCAACTCTGACCCAGCGCTGGCACGCAGACCCGTGCCTGAGGCACAGTGCTGGTGACAGAAAGCCAGTTTTGTCACCCCCAGAAGAGCAATACCACAGCGTACCCCTCCCGGAGAGGCTCACGCGCCTAGCGCATCGGGATGTACCCAACCCAGCAAGCCAACCACTGAAGATGCCTCCAAGCTGGTGGAAATTACTGCTTCTGGACAGGCTTTGCCATCAGTGGCTGCATTAAAGTTTTCTTTCCTACAAAGCAGCACCCCACAGCCCTACACGCCTCAGTGACCCCAGCTCCTCCATATACTTCATCTTTCACCCTGTGTCATCTCCACTCCCCTCCACCTTTCCTAACCTCACAGCCCCAGCAACCCCACCTCCCCTTCCCTTATGGCCAGGGAAGATGACCAGTCACCTGCAGATCACACTCACACATACTGACCAACCAGGCAGCAAAACAGCAGGTGACTGGTGAGCTCACACTGTAGGCCTTTTGCTGAAATGGAGGAGAAAAAAAACCCAACGAACTCAAAACTGGCTACTCCTCCAGCCAAGAAGCTGTTTCCACAAACAGCAGCACCTCCAAGCCCTCTGCCGCTCTGCAGAGCCTCGCTGACACTGCTCAGAGGACACAGAAGCTGTCGCTGACAGACGGAGAAACGCCAGCTCCCCATCTCAGTGCTATTGACCCACAGAGAAACAGGAACAAGGCAAGGCCATCAGACCTTTTATGACCTTCAACAGAAATCCTACAATAAGAGTCATCTTCTAGCAGTTTCTGCACAGCAAGAGCTAAAGGCACCCCCAGACTCCAACCCAGTACAGAAAACAGGGAAGAAGGATGAGGGGGTCAGAAATCATCATGTGTGAGTTCAGGAGAAGTTACCGTACTGGTCCTCTGCTTTCCCTTACGCACACAGGAACGCTCTGCCAGCCCAGTCTGCCTGCTCTTCAACCCCACACCACCTCCTACTTCAACAAGCACACAAAACCTTTGCAAACAAAAGCCTCCTAGCCCATCCTGTATTCCCATCCCATAAATACTACTGTGCCTCTAAAAACAGCTCTTTTAACACACACATAGATAAATAGAAAGATACCTTTCCCCACATACACTCCCCCTCATTACTCCCTCGCTTCCTGGAAGCCTTATACCTACTCTGTACCAGTCGTTTGCTCAATCTAGGTCAGGTGCCTCACGATTGCAGCTCCCAGCTTTAAAGAGCCAGGCTTCAGGTACTCGTAGGATATGCTCTTCCCAAAGCTAGGACTACGCAGGGCTCTTAGGAAGTGGGTCAAAGAAGTTCCTGTCAGCTTCTAGGGAAGCAGGAAGGCTCACAGATGGGCTTGGGTATTTGCTACAAAGAAAAACTGTCATCTGTAGGGTTGGCAGTGAGTACCCGGGGAAATAAGATGGGATAGAAAGAGGGTCTTTTCTAAAGCCTGTCTGAATTTATACTAATTTAATCTAGGAATCAGGGCAGTACCAACAACAGGATGAAAAATAAAATTTATGCCCCGTTAGGTCGTGGGGCCTGCTGCTGAAAAAAAGGATCTGCGTGACTCTGTGTGACGGAAGGAGCGGGAGGGCAAGGACACGGGCGACATGCCCTGTGCAGCACTGAACTGGCACTGCCGTCAGCTCAGAACCCTGCTGCCAGGGCGCCCTGCAGCCCCTTCAGGCAGGAGGCTGCCTTGCTGCTTGGGTTCAAGAGCGGGAAAGCAGGTGATAATGAGTATCCGTGTGCGGGCTTGGAAGGAGGGTGGAGAATTTGGGCAGCAGCCAGAGCTGTGCCAGCAGGTTGTTTGCTGTGGACACAGCAAAGCCTGAGACTGGGCCAAACGCACATTTAATCAATATGTTCCAGATCGGAAACAACATCTGAGTCTGGAAAGTCATTACTATTCCTAGTCCATGTCCTGGTGTCTTTCCTTGGCCTTTGGATGTGACGGCCTTGATAGGTTTGGGTGTGCGAGGCTTTGTTCATGCAAAGGTTAATATGAACAGCTCACATATGACCGCACAAAGCGCGTGTGGATAGGATAAAGAGTTAAATCCATTAGTGAAGTGCAAGAGCTGTCATGCTGAATATCTGAGAAAACATTCCGCCCTCACACCAAAACCACCCAGGGGAGCCGAACACTCGGAGCCCTCCAGTGACAGGCAGATGACCACCCTACAGACCCACTGGTGTCTTCAAACAGGGCGTGCCCCAGAGCGGGGCAGAAAATAGATCTCCTGTCCTGCAAGTTCTGGTATCGTCTCTGTCAGGCTGGGACAAAGCCATGGTCTACTGAAGCTTCTCATGAAAAACTGAGAAATTAGGAAGGAGACAGGGAGAGAATGAGCGTGCCTCAGCCTGGGCAGCCAAGAGCATCATAGCAAGGCATCCACCTGCAAGGCCGTCCAGGGCTCGGATGTGAAGCTCACATTCCCGCATTTGGAGCTCTCACCACCAGGCTCTGGGCCACTCGGTACAACTCCCTCAGCATCTTTTCAGTTGGCGTCGCTCCAGCGTGTACAAACAATGCAATATTTATGGGGACAGAAAGACACCGGCTCTACAACCTATTGGCTGAGGCTCTCAGCTGAGATGGGCAGTAGCAGGTTTGTAGCATCTCTGTTCCAGTGGATAATTACTGACGTGAAGCAAACACTTCCAGCAGCCAAAGCATGCGAGACCCCCAGCTCAGAGCAGGCCAGAGCTGAGGGGGTAGGTCATTCTCCTGCTAGTGGAAGAATGAGCTTATTTCTCTTGTCTGAAGAGCAAGGAATTGAACCCAACGCTCCAGTTCACCACTAAAAGCTGTGACCACCAGACTGATGTTTTTTCTGGTTTTGACCAGAATTTCCATCCTAGAGCCAAATACCACTTTTCTGTGCTACAAACTACATACAGAAAATGGACAGAGAAAGATTACTTGTAACTCAGCCATTCCAATTCTGGAAATATTGCATATACTGAGACATCACTCGCTCTCCCCATGTGCTTAATTAACCCTGCTTGACAATTAAGATGAGCGCAGAGAGCAGCCAAGTGAGATCGCACTGCAGGTTCATATCTTGGGTCCCTGGGGAGACGTATAGAGGAAAATTTTGATCAGAAGAGAAAAATCATGAAGATTCTTGTATGGACTCCTCCCTCTTTTTCTCAGCTTTAATAAACAGACAATCTTAAGATTTTTGTCGTTGTATTCAACAACTCTACCTACATCTCCCAGTCATAAAAGGCTTGTGTTGTGCACCTCATATCCTTCAGATCCGATCAGCTCTTCAGTGATGAGCCCTCACGCCAATTTGGAGATTTTAATGAACCCAGGAGAAGGAAAGATGTGTCTGTAAATCATTAACCAAAAAAAGGCCAATTCCGTTCCTGCCAAAGACAGCAATAAAGCACCTGCTGTTCTGCATGGACTTATAATTTGGCTCAGCAAACCTGTAAATGTAGGAGAGCGTTCGCCCACTCTGGTTTAGCACGGATTTGTAACATGTTCAGTGAAACAAGTTACAGTTTGTGGAAGCGGCAGGAGCATTCTAAGGAGGTTTCACTTTGAAAACCAGAAGACAGTTTTTCATCTTCACAATGCTTAATCTTTCCAGCATATGTTGAAAACAGAAAATATTTCATGACTTGAAAAGATTCTCAGCGTTATTCTATGATAAACCCCTTTGTACTTCAGAGTTACAAAGGTGCTGTAGTTAAAATGGCTTCAGAATATCTGGATCAAAGACAATGCTGCACAACGGTGTTTGGGACAAAAAATCAGGGGTTAATTCTTCCTTCATCACCAAGGCAGAGCCAACAAGGTGGAAACTGTGCATTTAACTCAGTCACTTATCTTACACGACGCAGAGGCAAAGCCAGTGCCCCCTTTGGAATGATCTGGGCAGGGACTGAAGGTGTGTGTGCAGTACTGGGTGCTGTAAGATTGAATTAATTGGGGGGGGAAAGGACCGATAAAAAGCCTCTAGGGTCCCCTTACAAGTGTAGAGATAGAGAGGAACATAGAAACGATGCGCTAACCGTCCTCACTGCTGCTTAACAGAACGTATCACCAAAGGGTTACCAAGCCAGAACATCCACAAAACTACTTTTCCCCTCAACTAGTCCATACGTTCATAACTGCGAAGGCATTTCCCCAGCTCGATCCCCAGCTGGGTCCAAACCCGTGCTTTGCTCACAGACCCAGGCTTGCCTTGCTAGCCAATCCCAAAACATACGAAGACATGTTCAATGGCAGAAAGATCAATGCCCATGCATGTTCTGCCATTTTTCCTCATCTCTTCTTAAGTAGAAATAATTCAAACAGAAAGAGTCTACGTAAACCCAACATAAGTGGGCAGCCAGCGTCAGCGGATACATTTCCAGACAGTATCAACTAGCTGACCCTGAAGCGGATCTATCACTTACACACTTCTTCCTGTTTCTGAAGAATGAAGTTGTGAGAGTTGCCCACTGGTATGGACCAGCCTTGGAAACTGTAGCAACCAACGTTCAGAGGCTCTAGCTTTTGGCAGCAAGCCTAATATTATCTGTGTTTGCATAATTTAATATCTACATGTAAAATACATATGGCTCCATATTTATTCATCCTTTGAACATGCACCAGGATTAATGCATTTAGACATGAAAGATGTTCCAGATCATCAACAGCAGGAGAAAAAACAAACCAAATATTTCCCATTTTTCCTACAGTGATGATAAATGGAAGAACGATTTTGAAGCTATTCTTATATTTTCTTTTGAAATAAGGTAATTGGGCTCATTAGCATAAAGCCTGCAGGTAAATTATTTTCCTCTGTAAGTGGGTTTCTTTTTTTGGAAGGGAAGTGCAATCATCTAAACGCAAAGTTTGCTTTGTAGGGTCCTTAATATATGCTGTAGCAGGAAGATAGCTGAAAGACATACGAACCGAAAAGGTTACTCTGTTCTACCACTTCCTGGGAAAATATCACAGAAGTTGCTTTGATTCTACAGATAATTCCGAGCATTTGGCAGTCCCTTCCTGGCTTGGCTTATAGACAACCTAAGTTTGCTGCTCTTCTGATCCTAATGTAAGGTCCAGCTCTTCTCCTGCAACAGGGCAGGGCTGGCTAGAGTGATGAAGCATTCTTGTGAAGACGGGATCGGGAGGTTATAGTTATACTTGTTGTCACTGACTTATTTTTTCTGATTGTCAAGTCAATGCCCGTTTGTTTACATGTGGATCGTTAAAACAGATACAACCACTTGCGACACTGGGTGGCTGACTGCTTTTTGTATTAGACCAGAAACAAAAACCGTAAATAAATGAATAGAACTCACCAATCTCTCTGACATAGGTGTCTTGTCTCCATCCGGCAAATGTTGTTCCAGAGCCAGCACAATACAATTGGCTATGATTGTAGCTAAAATCATGTATTCAAATGGAGTGGGGACCAGAAGTTAAAGAAGACACTAGACAACACAAGGAGAACCTCATCCAAGCCCCATTTCTACCTAAACAGTGACATTAGTTGAGCATTCTAAGGTCTCTCATCTTTTTTGAAGACATTTAGTCTGTTTGACTTCCGCCCTTCTTTCTGGGGTGCCTTTGGAAGAGAAGTAGGAAACCAGCTCTCTTCTTTGAGAGAGTTGGTGACTTACATGGGATCTGAGCTGCTCAAGGAATTGGGGAGCAAGGAAGCGAAAGGTTCAAAGGAAACAAAAAGCTATTAATAATTATTTTTAAATGAGATTGATAAGCTAAACTGCCCCAAAATAGATTACACAGCTGAATGCCTTCTGCTGAATTGTTCTTCAGAAATTCCCCATCATTTAACTTGAACGTATAATGTAAATAAGCGATGGGCTAGAAAAGTTCGGTTTAGAGTGTCTACACAGGTCCAAAACACGAATCACTGCTAGATTGCAATCCCCACTCCTGGTGAGAATAAAATCATCAGCGCCCTGTCGGGACGTACGAGGGAAGCGACCTCACGGGAAGGAAGGCAAACCCCACGCTGAGGACCCCCGCGCCGGGGACCCCTGCGCCTTTCGCCCTCGTCTCCAGCCCGGAGCTGTGCCCAGCTCCTGCTCTCCCAGGGCGGAGCCGCGCCGCAGGCGGTGGCCCAGGGCGGCGGGGAGCTCCGCTCAGCACCGCGGACAGCACCGCGGAGAGCACCGCGGAGAGCTCCCTTCAGCACCGCGGAGAGCTCCGCTCAGCACCGCGGGCGGCTCCGCTCAGCACCGCGGACAGCTCCCTTCGGCACCGCGGAGAGCGCCGCTCAGCACCGCGGACAGCTCCCTTCGGCACCGCGGACAGCGCCCTGCCCCGCCCGCCCGGGCGGCACCGCCGGCTCCGCGCCCCGGCCTCAGCCCACAGCCCCGCGTGGGCACGGGCCGGTGGCTCTGCCGACCCCCGACTCCGCGGCGCCGGGATCCCCTCCCCACACTTCACGAGAAGGACGCAGACGAGTCGCCCGAGAGACAGGAGAGGCAGAGACTGCGTCTAGCCCCGCAGGAAACGCGACGCCCCGACTGCCCCCCGAGCCTTGGAGCTTGTTTATTCAGACTCAAATACAGGAAAGGAGAAACGGATGAGGAAGTGCAGCAATCCCTGGGATTTTATAATACGGACAGAAAGACCAAGATGCGTGTGTGTTCGGGGGGAAGGGAAGTGCTACTGCTGTATTTTTTTCCTGTTAGCCCCTCAGGAAGTAAAAACCGGGGAAACCTGAAGGGGAGCTGGCCTCTGTGGCAATTGAAAGTGTTGCTAGGAGGCTGGGAGGAGGCCTTGCTGCTGTTCGCTGAGGATTAATAGGTGTGCAATATCAAACGAAAAGAAAACAACCAGCTCCCTGGAGCTCACCAGTGTAATGCACTCCTGTACACACACACGCGCACACGCACACACTGTATCTACTCCCTGGTAACCTCAAATAGTCTGCTTCCCTTTTCTCATGGCGCACAGCCCCACTGTGTGCATCATGACGAGCAAAGCCCCCTTCTGAGGAAGCTCTCTGCAGCTCACTTGGCCTGGGAGCTGGTTCTGAGACAGAAAGCATCTGCCCCTTTCACAATACAGCAGATGATCCTTCTCCCCACTCACTGCCTCCCTCTGCCACAAAGCTTTCCTGTTTATTGTTGATTTTTTTTAGTACAGCCTAAGCTTAGGCTACGCACCTAATCAAAGCGACAAGATTCACGTTGATTCTAATGGATTCAGGAGGTGATGGATAAAAACCTAGCTGCAATGATTGTATGACTGGGATTCGCAAGGTACCTTGGCTCTCGATGTCCCTACTATCAATGCAGCTTTAATGCTAAGGTGTCACCATTTTTATCCCACATTCCCCCTTCTATTCAGAGTGAGAGAGAAGAGTTGAAAGGCTCTAAGATGGAAATAAGAATCAGGATTCATTAGCATGAATCTCACAGAACCCTTTGCAATTGGCTTAAATTGTAGGAAATGTAAATCTATGCAACTGTACATCTCGCACCTAAACCCCACCGAAACGCACGTCTGTCTCACACACCCCTGGCACAGTCAAAAGCACACTCCGCCGTTCCCACAGAAGCAATTTCCTATGATACCCAGCCAAACAGCCGTACATTATGTCGGACACACGGATCCGTGTCACACACCCCCGCTACACACCCTGGATCACACACGCACGTCTACATTAGCACCAGACACTCATCCTGAGCTGACATGGGGGTCTCCTTCCCCTCTCCCTCTCCCCCTCCCCACCGTCCCCACCGTGCCCACACACCCTCCCTGAAAGGATATGGCCATTCTGTTATTCTCTTGGCGTATTTCCGTATAACATTATCTTCACTGAAGATGAAGAGGGATCTGTTGACTGTGAAGCAGTTCTGTTTGACAGGGATGGGGTTGTAGAGAGCCATAGTCCTGGCCCTCTGAGCCATCGACTGCTTATACATCCTTTGGCCGGCCTGGGGGCCACCTTGCCGGCTGCTCCCTCTTCCAGCCCCGGCCGGCCCTCCACCTCCATAGCGGGTTGGCAGATCATCCCCAAACCGAGCCATTCTCTCAGTGCACGGAGCCGGGCGCTACAATCCAAACTGGCAGCCGAGGCGAGAGGAAGACGCATCACAGCGCGCAGCACTTCTCCCTCCGGGGGCTTCAGTTGCGGGATCGGGATCGATCGCAGCAAAATAGATAGATTTAAAAAAAAAAAAAAAAAAAAAAAAATATCCCTTTCGCTTCCTCCCCACCTCCAGCGGCTGCCCGGGCTGGGGGACGGCGCCGGGGTGCGCTCACCTCCCCGCACAGGTGCCGGCTCTCCGGCCCCACCTCATGGCCGGGGCGGCGGGGGCGGCCGGCGCGGCGCGGCGCTGGGAAGGGGCTGCGGTGCTGCCGTGCCCGCCGCGGGAGCGCTCCGCCGTGCCCAGCCCAGCCCGGCCCGGCCCGGCCCGGCTCCTCCGGCTGCTCCGGCTCCGGCCCGGCCCCGCCGCATGTGATGCCCGGAGCCAATCGCCCGCCGCGGCTCCGCCCGCGCCAGTCACCGGCACCGGGAGGCGGGCAGGGACGGAGGGAGGGGAGGATGGAGCCGGCCCGGCCCGGCCGCCGCCGCCCACCCCGATAAATACGGCGGAGCCGCGGCCACTCCCCGGCGCCGCGGGGAAGGAGGGACCGAGCCCCCCCCGCCCCCTGCGCAGGGCTCCGCGGGCGCGCAAAGCCCCGGCCGGGGGGTGCCGCCGTCTGGGGGGATGGGGGGGGGGAGACGAGGCGGCCCCCGCGCCTGCGCGTCGCTGCCCAGATGTGCGCTGCCCAGATGTGCGCTGCCCAGCTGCTGCACCCATGGGTGCCCCTGGCTGCGGCGGGGGGGTGAGGGCAGCGCTGGGCTTCGGAGCTCCCGTCACCCCCATCTGTGCCGTCAGGAGCCCCAGGGGAGGCTGGGGGCAATGGGGGGCGCGGTGTGAGATGGGGGTGCAATGGGGGGGCTCATTTCAGACCCAGCCGCTGGGGCCGTGGGGCCGGTGGGCCCCGCCGTGGCAGGGACTGATGGGGGGGCTGCAACCCCCTTGGATAAGGTGGCGCAGGGC
Source organism: Phoenicopterus ruber ruber (assembly GCA_009819775.1). Lineage (NCBI taxonomy): Eukaryota > Metazoa > Chordata > Aves > Phoenicopteriformes > Phoenicopteridae > Phoenicopterus > Phoenicopterus ruber. The sequence continues at coordinate 10,814,454 of CM020234.1, forward strand.
TGTGCGTGCACAGGCTGGTTGGAAACGGGGAGCTGCGCCCTTCTGGACAACTTACTTTGTTTCTCCTTGGTTTGAACGACTCCTGCAGAGCACTGGATACCTTTAATCCCATATTTATGGACAAAATCCTTTAATCCTGTTTATTCCAACACCCTCTGTTGCTTCCATCCACCACAAGCCAGAAAGCCAACTCCTCCTTGTTCCTGGAGCGCCTCACGCCAACAGCCACTGCAGTAGCGGGTGAGGATATGCTTTTGCATTTAGGCTAAATCTGGGATAAAAACTATTAACTTTTAGAAGGGACCCTCCAGAGAAGTCAGGGCTGCCTACGGGGGGACATTTGCACTTCCCCCACAGTAAGGAAACCCTGGACTCTGCTGCTAATGCGGTTTTTGCCTTAGTCATCCAAGCTGTCTCAGTTCAAAACCAACCCACCAACGAGGCAAGTCTGTAGCAGTAACATCCGCTGGCTTCAGGAGACAGCAAGAGGGCTGGTAACATCCACAAATGGCACAAGTAAGGGCTGGCAATAGCCAAAGGGTGACTCTCTGGAAGAAACCCGCTTCTTACCCAGGGCTTTGGTATCTGGAGGGCTTTCCCACGCTGCAGCACAGCCAGAAGATCCCTTCGGAGGCAGCCCGGCTGCCGAGGTGAGCCCGGAGCAGCACTGACTCAAGGAGCTGTGAGGGGAAGCAGCAAGGGAGGACGGTGCATCAGGTCCTGCTGCCGTGAGGGTCAGACACAGCAACGGCCACCAACCACCCGGGCACGGCCACCCAGTTTCTACAAGCCCCGGGGACAAGGTCAGGGAGAAGAAGCTCCGCGCTGTGGGCTGCCTTCCCCCGCACGTGCTGGTAGATAAAAGAGGACTTTTCCCCTGACCTCAGCTTTGGATAATTTGCAGATTAAACCGAATGCTGGAGTCTTTGGGAAACATTTTGCCTGGAGAAGGAAGCTGAAGGCTTCGGGAAATGAGGCCTCGCGCTTCAGCTGCTCCAGGTTGCTCCAGCTCCCACCGGCTCAGGAGCCCTGTTACCCTCAGACAGAGCCTGGGCAGAGATGAAAACGAGAGTGTTTCCCCCTATGAGCCTTCACCCCCGAGCGCTGCCAAGCTGATCCACTCAACTGGGTCATCGTGGAAAGGTTCTTTATTTTACGGAGGGTGAAGGAGGGTGCAGGGAGCTCACGGGCTGAGCAGGGCAGCGGAATGCTCTTTTCTCTTTAAAGTTTCCCCTAAGAACATTTCCATTTTAATCCTCACTGCATTTTTTCTATAATGAATTTATCTTTTCATCTGAAAAGCAAGTTTTCCCCAGCTGATTTATTTAGTTGTCTAAATTTTTCACTTCTCCGCTTCTGGCCACTAAATCTAATATATTCTGTGGTTCTTCCGTTTTTCAGTGGAAAAATTTGGCTCTCTTTATCAGTAGCCTCTAGAAGGGGAAATGCCATTTTCAATAATCCCCCACCTCTTCTGATGGAAATCAGCATCTGGAAAAGAGAAACACATCGGTTTCCACAAATCTTCATGTCTGCATCCTCCCGTGCTTACAACAAGATGGGGGGAACAGCTCTGAAAAGTCAAAAAAAAGAGAAAAAAGTGCTGTCTTTTGCATCAGATGGTACTGAGGGTCAGGTAGAGCTCTGCCCCCCACATCCCCTCCTCCCGGACCCACCAAGCCATCCCGCACCACCCCTCCCCACATCTGCCCCCCACATCCCCTTCTCTCCTCCCAGACCTGCCAAACCATCCCGCGTCCCCCAGGAAAACTCCCCCCCCCGGCGCGGTGCAGTCAGCGAACAGGGCGGTGGGGGTGGCCGTGACAGCGAGCCAACGATGGGAGCGTTGCGGGGATGTTCCGTTAAACCACAGCTTGCCCTTTTCCCAATCTGCACGCTCGGGGCTGGGGCGGTTTTTTCACACCGTGAGGAAGATCACACAGATCTTAAGCACCGAAAGCCTTAAACACGAGAAAGAGATTGCAATTGCCAGGATTATTTCGCTTTGAGAGGGGAAGCATCAGGATTTAGTTGGGCTTTTAAGGTTAGGAAAAGAGCAGAGGAGTTAAGAGAAAGCAAAAAATGTAGAGCACTGAAACATCTGCAATCTACCGCTACAGGGGGGCAAAGAGCATTTCATGGCAAATTCTAAAAATGGATCCGGTCATGAGTAACTCCTCCTCCTGAGCCCCAAAGACAGAGGTGAGCACATCGCGCTGCTCCCCGGCCCTGGCTGTCCCGGCTTCAGCAAGGAGCCTCCCCCGCCCCGAGCTTCGCCGGGCAACCAGGCGTTTCCCTGGACTTTCACCTCCACCCCAGGCACGGAGCCTGAGGCAGGCGACAGGGCTCAACGGAGCAGCACGTCCCTCTGGAAAGGCGAAGCCTGTGGCGTGAGACAGGGCAGAGAGAACGGGATAATGCTGCAGGTCGTTGCCTGTCAGATGACCGGGACACTCGGATCACGGCAGGCACCGGTGGCACCATTCATCTGCCCTGGAAAAGCGGCGCACGGGGGCTCCCGGGACAGTCTGGATCCATCTCAGAGGGGGTGGTTCTGGTTGAACCACAAAGAAGTGGACTTCCAGCTTGCTGTGCTCCAGAGACATGAGCACGGGTGTCCTACAGGAGGGATGGTGGCTAAAATTTAAGGACACAATCCCAACATCCCCTCGGCTGTTGTCCCCCACCGAGCAGGTTAGGAGGGACCCATTTGCAGAAACAGCGGCAAAGTAAAAGATTTCTTCCCTTGACGGAGGAAGGGACGCCCGCCGCGCTCTGCTCTCCCCTGGGCCCTGGCCTGCACCTTGAGCGGCTCAGCAGGAAGGCCAAGGTCTCCTGGTACACCGGGGGTCTGAGAACTGTACGTAAGCCGTTATTTGCCTCTCAAAATTTCCAAGGTTGAGGAACGGAGCAGCCATTTCAATCCCCCACATCTTGAAGCTCTGGACCCAGGCTATCGCCAAACAGAGCAGCTCCCAACAGCATGTTTCCTTAAAAAAAAAAAGCTAAACAACAGAGACTGCACCTCACCTTCCAGCCCACAGCTCCGGGCCAAGAAAAGCAGCTTACCGAGGCATTCCTGGCCAGCGATTCCTGCTCTCCTCACTCGCACGCCCACGTTTTGCCCCAGCCACGCTAGAGGAAAATCCCACTGCGATGCAGGTAGAGAAAATTGTTAAAGATTGTCCTCAAGTCTGCCAGAGGATGCAGAATGGCGTTAGGCAAAAGACAGCGAGGGGAGGGCAGTGAGAAAGGTGCTCTGCTACTTTTTATCAAGAATAAGAGGATAAAAGAGCAAGCAAAGGGAGAGAGAGGCCTCATGAAGACACAGCCGCTCTTACGCACGTGTCAGGACTGTGGATCGTCTGTAATACAACCAGTGTCCGAAACCGCTGGGGCCAGTCACTGTCAGCTGCTGCACAAACGCAGAGTAAGAGGGACCCTGCCCCGGGCGCTCACCGGCTGGGCTGGGAGCACTGGCGGCAAAGCCCCCGGCTTGATCCGGCTGGCACAGCAGTTGCGTCTCTGCGCAAAGGGGTGCACAAGCCTCCAAGCCAGCACCGTCCCACGTCCGCGGCACCACACAGCGCTTCCAGCCCAGGCGATCAAGCGTATCATTTACAAGAGCTTAGTCTAAACAGTCAAAAGGGAAGAAAGGGAAACTGAGGCACGGTGCTTACAGCCCCAGAGCAGGTCAGGAAGGGAAATCAGGTACCACGAGTCCCATCTCAGCACCTTCTCCACATCACCTCTCCACCTTGAGTGAACCCCAGGAGACCAAGAGCCGTTGCTCTCGTTCTGTTTCTCTTGAACTTAATTCCTTTGTAGGTGGAGCATGACACGAAACCCAGCAGCCGCTCCTTGACTGTGGAAGAAGTTTGCTGAATTAAGTCTGCTGGTGTCTGTGCTTCTCGTCACAGGTAGCTGAATAACCAGGCAGTCAGCTCAGAAAGTGCTTCAGCAAGCGGGACCAAAGGCTGAATAACACCACGCTAGAAAATTCACAGCAATGGACAACTACAAAATCACAGGGTGCAGTGAAGCAAGGCTGTCCACGTGTTGAAGGCAGACAAGAAACCTTCTGTCTGGTGCCCGGTGTCCCACGTACAGCGTTACTGCACCACATCCCAGCCCCAGCAGCACCGTTACGGTGTTTCCTCTGCGGAATGGCAAAGCAACCTGCGTGCACACACACAGGTGCTTGTGGCGGGGAAACTGTGGTAAGACGATGGATAAAAAGTACTGGTTTCTCCATCAGGATTTACTCTTTCATTCCCCTTGGCACTTCCAAGACAGTTTCTACACCATTGCTCTCCAAGACTGACCAGCCAGCAGGGAAAGGCAAGTTCACACCTTCTCTTCCATTGCTTTAGACCTCAATTCAGCTGAGGACTGGATCACCAGAGCGGGGGATTTGGTGAGCCTTAGCCCGGCTTTCCGTACATATCTGTCTGTGGTACGAAAACGATGAGACAGGTAATCCTTATTAAGATTCAGGTCTGTCCTCTGCTTAGGCTCTTCCGAAAATCCGCCTAGATGCTTCTCAACATCTAGATGTCAAAACACCTCTTCAAGTCTGACTTTAGACAAACTGAAGTAACGTATGGGCTCAGCTTTGGGTGCGCATCACTCTTGAAATCCAAGAGTGAGAAGCGTCGTAAGAACTGATAAAACACCAGGACTCTTCTGGTCCAGATCACAAGCTGGATGGGTTAGCAAAGAAAAGTCAGAGAAGTTTGGGAATTCCAGCAGTCACTCGCCCAAAGGTTAACGCAAGCGGAAGACAGCCTGCTCCCAGGTTTCCTTCCACATCAACGCAGCAGTGTCTGTACTTGTCCCCCGCAGACGTCTGCTGTGTATTATGCAAAGCTCTCAGCGCGTCAGGTGCATGTCAAATCGCACTGCGAAAGGAATCACACTTCGTCTGGATTATTTTCAGCATTATTATTGAATACAGATTAATCAAGGACCAAGGGTTTGTCATCTTCTCAGTGATGGGCAAGAGAGGCTATTGAGGCACAAAGAGAGAAAATACGGGGAAAGGAATGTACAGGGAAATGGTTCCATGTTTACAGCTGCCAGGTTTGGGTGTGAGATACCCAATGACAAGGTGTAGGAGGGCCTGGATTCCCGAGGTCCTCTCAGGGTTTGAAGAACGTGAGGACTGAAGAGCAATATTGCGTAAGGAGAGTAACACACTGCAAAGCCCTCTTCTTCCTCAGCTGTAGGATGGCTCTTGTCATGACAGTTCATATTTTAAAACTAAGATGATGATTTGCTTTCTGGACACCCGCAGCTTTGGTGGGCGTTTCTGCACCTGACATTTGCAAAAATTTGGCCCTGGCCTATGCAACGTGCCTGAGGGAGGGCAGGTAGGGGAAATAGATAACCTCTACAGTATTTTCATGTACCGAAAAAGAGCCTTTGCTCTGCAACACCTGGAAACAGCTGTCCGGGCAAGCTTATCTCCCAGAAGGCATCGCTACGGAGCAAAGCGGCAATATGGAGTAACGACAGCACCGAAAGCGCTGCAGCTGCAATAAGTGACAGTTCACCTTCAGCCTTCGACACAGACTGGGGAAATCCTGGCGAAGCTAGACCCAGGCTAGTGGCACTCACCTGGCACATCACGTCCTCTTGCAGAACACTGTCACAGGAAAATGTTCCTCAAAGTACCTTTGAATCCTTTCACCAGCACATCCCAAGCCTGCCCAGTTTCAAGGCGGTTTTAGTCCTTTTAACTCAGGACAAGGAATAGGTTTTAGTGACACGTGGCCAGATGACAGAAAACAAGGATTGGTTTCCTATATGGGGTCTTCAGGTCATATGGCACAAAATAAAAGAGATAATGCAGAGGGTGGGCAGAGAATAGGCGGGCAGAGTTGTCTTAAAAATTGGGCATTTAACTCGTTTTGCCTGAATGAGACTGCAGGTACGTTCAGCCACACATCAAATGCGCAGGCAGAAGCAAAGCCAGCGCAGTGGCAACTTCTCCCCCTTCCCAAAACCCTGCGGTTGCAGGAGTCACTTTGGCCAACGTGGAGCGAGCGTTACTGTCCGCTGGCAACGTGCGGAACCCAAGCCGAGAGACGTGGGGTTCACCAAGGCTGTGCTACGAGTGCTCTCAAGGATCACATGGACACACCTAAGGCCTTTAAATCGCTGTATTTCCCCATCTTGAAACAAGCAGCAAAGATGTCCTTTGCTTACCTTTTCCCTGTTGCAGTTATCATCCCTGCGATCCGGGGATGCTCCTTCCGCTGCGGCGTGCTCAGCTCAGCAAAGCTTCAAACCCACTCGGGACCTCCAGTCCGCCTAATACGTAAATTTAAGAGACAGACTGAAGGTCTGATGAAGTGCTCAATGAGCTACGGTTAATGGGTGGATGGGCTGTTACTCTGTCTAGGACCAGATCGGGAACCATGCGACAAGCAAGAATAATAGGAATTAAAAAAGCAGCGCACACTCCACGGCCTTCTAAGATCTGAAAGGTTAATGCACCCAGAAAGGGAGAAACACAATAAAAAGCTCTGCAGCTACCGATTAACTCTCACTTCTCAGAATCTATTCTTGTTATTAAGGAAGATATTGAAAGGCAGAAATCGGAGCTGGATGCCCTACTTCCACCGCCTTGCACTGGGAGTTGGGGGTTTGTTTCCTTTTACGCCTTTCAATATCTTCCCCATTTTTTTTTTTTCTTTCAAACCTGCAGTGAAATGCAAATGACGGCGTCTTGGATAAGCAGCCTGAAAGCCGAATATCATCGACAGGCAGGGAATCCCCCAGGCTTAAGGCAGGTTGGTACATTGTAGAGCAGCTCCCTGTCACAAAAGATGCTCTTTGTATGTGTTGGCCAGGCTGAGGGAGGCAGAGGGCAGCCCAATTATCCCGTACCTCCATCTATCCTGGCACACCGAGTAGGCAACCGATGTGTTTAGCTCGGGTGCTCATTGTTTATTCAGCTAATGGCGAAAGTTATGTCCACATTCTAGTGTAAATTAAGTATTCAGCTATTTTACAGGCACAGTAAGTCGGTCAGCCTTAGCCTCAGTAATTAGGGCTTACTGTTTAATTAATCTCTTGTGGTCACACACATGATACAGCAATCTCTATCGCACTCTCTGTTGGTTTACATGGTAAAGCGAGGAGAGGCGAAGGAAAAGGAGGAGTTAATCCTTTAAGCATATCACTTATCCCCATCACACAAACATTAAATGGGGGGGCACAGGGGGCTGCTCTTTCTCACTGGTGGGAGAAGATCTGGGTCACGAGCCCGGAAAACCGCTCAGGACATGAGCTCATTGCCCAGGAGACCCGTCACACCTATAGACAGGGCACAAAGCAAAACCCACGGGGACTCGCTCCTTGTAAATGGGACGGAGCGACCTGCTGCACCTTTGCCTTGAGAAGAGCTGCGCTTGCCGCAAGCCCGCAGCCCCCGAGCCCCCGTCTCCCGCAGCCCCAGGGCCGATGCCCACGGACCACGGCAGCGGGGGGATGCCCTGGAAGACCCATCCCTGGCAGCGCCATGCCCTCGCCAGGAGCAGCGGCAGCCCAAGGCACAGGCAGGGGCCACGATTCCACTCGCTGCGGCTGGGGGAGCGTGAAGGAGTCGGAGCCCCCATGACGATGGCAGGGGGGACAGCGTGCAGCCAAACAGAAATGTGGTAACGCCCGAAAATCAATCCCCAGGGTCACAGGACAGGGGGGAAAAACCGTCAGTGGACCAAGATTACTGCGTTAAAGTGGTAAATAAGCAATCTGAAGGTTTTCTTCAGGTTATAGAGCCAGCACAGAGGGGCTAAGAGGATGCAAACTAGTGTCAATCCCAAATACAAAGGCAGGTGACCACCAGCATTTTAAGGTGCTTCTCCCTTTGGCAAGAAGCACCAGCTGCTCAGAGCTGACTCGGGATGCCCGGGAAGGGAGGCGGGAAACCCTGTGGGCAAGGGGCCCTGGGGGGCCGGGAGCCCCCGCCGCGCCTGCGCTGGTGGCCAGGGGACAGAGACCCCAGCGAGGGTCTGGCCCCCTCAGACTGCCCAGAGCTGCTGGGAAGAAGGTGGGAAGCTGCCTCGGAGCAGAACCACTCACCCGCAGCCTCAGCCTCTCCCTCCGCCTGCCCCACACCGCCGAGACAGAAATCGCCCGCGACAGCCGGCAGTCGCGAGGGCAAAAATCGCCCATCGCTGTCACGAATCTCAAGGAGCAGATGGATCCCACAGAAGCCACCCTGCAGCCGTGGGATGGCGGCGGCTAAACCGGCACCGCGTGGGTTCCCCTTCCCGCGGCATCGCTCGGCCCTTGCGCGGGCGGCAGCAGGAGCCGGGGGAGCCGGGAGCCGGGGGATCCGGCAGCCGCTCGCTGCAGCCTCGGGATTTTTATCGGGCTCCAGCGCCCTCTGTTCCAGCACGGACAGAACTGAAACTCCTCACCCCGCGCCGCATCCCAGCCGGGGCTGTGGGTGCCCCCGACCCGCACCCACGGGCGGGGGGACCTCCCACGCCTCTGCGGTCGGGTATCGCCCTGTTTGCCACCTCTGGCTCTCCCCGCGCTCGTCAGCCCACGCAACCCCTGGCACTCAGCAGGGCGGCCTTATAAATTAAGCAGGTTTCTGGTTTATACAATACTTTGAAAGACTAATGATTTGCGAGGGAAATGGCTGGGGGAGGTTTACGGCCACCTGCCCAGACATCAGCTCTTCTGGGCACCGGGAGCGTCTCTGCAGACAGCTCTGGTCATGGCTCCCTCGGGAGCGCAAGACGGCCTCGGGGCTGGCGTTGGATTTTTGGCAGCTGCCAGTGCCGTGCTACACAGCTCCGCCGTCCCCAGCACCGGCACACGCGGCTTCTTCAGATACTTATACGGGTGCTCGGCCGCTCCCTGCCAGTTCCTGCAAGCGCTGGGAGCAGAGCACCCACTGCCCACCACGAGCTCTTCCTCCCGTGACGCTGACCTCGGGGAAGCCGGAGCCCTGCCAGGGCTCGTACCCCTGCAGAGGGGCCCAGCTTCCCCACCACGGCCTGGGAGATCCTTCTCCTCCTTCCCCGGGGTCAGGCACCGCGAGAAGCTGGTCCGCACGACAGACGGATGCTCCCATAGCAGAGCTGCCCCCGCAGCTCCTTTCCACACTCCTGTGCCAGACTCCGTGAACGGGCCAGACTAAGCCAGCCAGGGCGTCTCAGCGGAGGGGAGCTGCCAGCCCTTCCCGAAAGCTTCCAGCCGAGCCTCCCAAAGCCACAAGTCCGCCCCGCTCTGCCCAAGCCAGGCTGCCTCCTGAAAGAGGAGAGCAGCGGCTTTGCCCCACGGTGGGTCCATTCGGCCACTCGCAGGGATGAAGGGAGGATTTTCATCCATGTGCTGGTTTCCAGCACTGGAACCTGCTGTAGGCAATTGGGACATCGTGTGCAAAATGAGACATTTCTAAAATTTTTAAGGAAAGAGCCTAGCTCTTTTTGGAGCAGCTCTCAGAAATGCACATGGGCGAAGCCGCTCGCTCGGGGATACCTGCTCTGCCCCTTGCTGCTGCAGAGGTGAGATGGGGGTTGGTCTCTTCTCCCTAGTAACAGACAACAAAACAAGAGGAAATGGCCTCAAGTTGCGCCAGGGGAGGTTTAGATTGGACATTCGTAAAAACTTCTTTACCGAAAGGGTTGTCAGGCATTGGAACAGGCTGCCCAGGGAGGTGGTGGAGTCCCCATCTCTGGGGGTATTCAAAAGGCGTTTAGATGAGGCCCTAAGGGATATGATTTAGTGGGGGACTTGGTAGTGATAAGTTAATGGTTGGACCCGATGATCTTGGAGGTCTCTTCCAACCAGAACAATTCTACGATTCTATGATTCTATGATCTCCACCCAACGCTGCAAAGCCCCTGCCCAGCTGCTCCCGAACCTTGGGGGCACCTCGAGCCTTTAAGGCTCTGAGTTTCCACCAGAAAATTTTCCTGTGTCTCTAAACACCCACCTCTGGTCGTGCCTGAAACTCTGGAGCCTTTGCAACGCCAGGTGAATAAGCCACACGCTCACACTTAGAACCAGCAAGCGGCACGGACCAGGCACTTCCCTGGCAGGAGCTCCTGGTGCCCTCGGCACTGGGACGCCGTGTCACAGGGGCATTGCCACCTCCTCCTGCCCTGGGATGCTGTGTCACAGGGGCACTGCCACCTCCTCCCGCCCAGAGAGCCTGCTGAGAAGACCTGCTGCGACGAGAGAACGTGCAAGCTACGACTCGAGGAATAAGCGGGATAGAAACAGCTCCGAATCCAACAGCTATGTCCTGTTGGGTAGTTAGTGGAACAGTTGCACCTTTCTCCGTGCTATGTCCCCCAGATGCCCTTTGGGGTCCCTTTCTTAGGCACTTGCCTCTCCCCTTACACCTGGAAGTTGCCCAGATGCTCAGTGTGGGCTCCCCAGGAGCAAAAAAAACAAACCCAAACAAAGAAACAACCAAAACAAATCTTGCTCTCTACATGGATATAGATAGCTATTTTAGAAGCCACGCATATATAAATATAAATGTATATATGGATTTATAGCACAGCATGGATTCTGTCGGGCCAGGTCTGTGTACAGCTAGAGGGACGGCAGCATTGCTCTCCGCAACAGGGCTATTTGGAGCAGAGGCAGTAAAAAATCCCAAGACGCTCCATTTCTGTTACAAAGGGGTTACATAAAACAATAACGGGTCACAACAGGCGTCGGGACACCACAGCGTCACCAGACGCTTCAGGCAGGGACGTTACAGGTGGCACGAGGGGCCGGGGGTGATCCGTGCACAGCACACGGTGAAACCCTGCGGTAATCACTCAGCACAAGGACACGAGGAGGTGGCGTCTCAGGAACACAACCCCGATGATTTACGATGCACTCAGGACTCTCCAAAGGCATTATTTATTTGCATTACAGAGAGGACTTAATTATTCCTCCTCACATTAGAGGAGATACTGAGAGCTTCTATTACCGAGAAAATAATTTTAATCAGCAAACAGAGCACATGCCACAACCAAACACTTATTGCAAGGAAAGTCAGATGGCTGAAGAGTTTGTATTTCAAACCCTCGCCGTATCCAGCTGCGTGTGCCGGAGCTGCACGGGCTGACCCACAAACGAGAGAAACCGCCTGAACGTAGCAAGGCTGAGCAAGCCTCTCGGCGGGCAGCGCTGCAGAAGAGGCCCAGCAATGCCAGAAAGTGGGAAATTAGAGGAAGAAACTGCAGCTAACAATTGCACATTGCAAGAACTGGCAAGAACGGGGTTAAAAATACTAAATAAAATAAAGCAAAGCAGATTTAGGACCAGGAGGCCCATTTTCTTGTCTGAGTTTTGGCAGCAAGTGGACTCCAGTGGTCAGAAAAGGGGCCTTGAAGGTATCTGGCAACTCTTCACAAGCACTAAACGTATTGCCAGCTTCTGGAAAACAAGCACACTGTAAACATCTCTAAAGCATTTCCATTTTTAAAAATTATTTTAAGGCAAAATTTCAGAAAGTGTTTATAACTGTCATGGTTTAACCCCAGCTGGCAGCTCAGCCCCACTCAGCCACTCGCTCCCTCCCCCCCGGTGGGAGAGAATCAGGAGAGCAAAAGTGGAGAAAACTCGTGGGTTGAGACAAAGACAGTTCAATAGGGAAAGCAAAAGCCGCGCACAAGCAAAGCCAAACGACGGATTCATTCCCTGCTCCCCATGGCAGGCAGGTGCTCAGCCATCCCCAGGAGAGCAGGGCTCCGTCACACGGAATGGGGACTTGGGGAGACAAACGCCGTCACTCCCAATGTCCCCCCCTTCCTCCTGCTCCCCCAGCTTTACACGCTGAGCATGACGCCATACGGTGTGGGACATCCCTGGGGTCAGTCGGGGGCAGCTGTCCCGGCCGTGTCCCCCCCAGCTCCTCGTGCCCCCCAGCTCCTCGCTGGTGGGGTGGGGTGAGGAGCAGCAAAGGCCTTGGCTCTGTGTCAGCCCTGCTCAGCAGGAACGAAACAGCCCTGGGTCATCCACGCTGTTCCCAGCACAAATCCCAAACACGGCCCCGTGGTAGCTACTGGGAAGAGAATTAACTCTGTCCCAGCCCAAACCAGCACAATAACCCGGTGGGATTCTCATAAGCACCTCAGCAATAGGCACCAACTCCTGATGAAGTCAGCACTTCACTTACGGCAACACGTTTTTCATCTCTAAGAGCAACCGAGAGCGCGGTGGGGCATGCCTGCTGACGGTGCCGTAGTTCCCAAAGGCGACAGTGACACCAAAGACGCGGTGATGGGCACCATCCAACTGGCACAGGGACCACGTCTGCTATTTCCAGGCTGGGGCAGTCCAGAAGGTGACGTCCCATCACCAAACACACAACACAGCGCCCAGAGGTGGCAACAGCCCCTCAGGCGCTGCTGGTTGCTTCCTTCCCCAGGACCTCACTGCTTAGACTGCTGTGGAGCTCCAAGTCGTTTTTCCCCTGCCTGCAGTTAAATTTTCTTGCAAGACAAAAACTAATGTCATTAAGAAAACCCGTGGGAATCCAAAGGGAGGTCACATGTATTTTAAAAAATTTTATTCAAGCCCATGGTTGCATTATTCCTAGCAAGAAAACACTCCGGTGCCATCGCTTGGTTTTCTGGGATCAGAGAAATCGCCTAAGGTCTTACAATAACAAAATCTTTCATGATCTGAACCAAAAACATGCAAACCCCACAGTCTCTCTCTCCTTGGAAGTTACCCCAGCTCAATCTGCTGCAGGATTTGGACCTTTCACAGAGAAAGAAAACCGCAAAACTCAGAGACAACTGGTGCCCAACGCCCAGCTGAGGAAGGCAGGCTGGGAGGAGGCGAGGCTGTCCAGCACGAGCAGTCTGCCTTTCATGTCCAGCTGTTTGATGTTTTCTTTAACATCTAAGAAGCCTGTGTGATCTTCAGATCAAATGCTCCTTCAGTGAGGTAATCCAGGACCTTTAGATGCAGCCAGGACTGCCCCGCTGCCCAGGTCAGTTTTCTTCCCTGAGCGCAGCAGCGCGATGGCCTCTCCCCCCCCCTCCCAGGGAAGGGGCGAGTCCCCACGTTCCTGTCAAAGGGTGGTGTTCGCTATTCAAGTCGCTCCTTGGCGAGATACAGATGCACAGCCAGCGTTTTCAATACTGGCATCTCTACAAGTTAAACATAGTAATTACGGCTTGCAAGCGTTCAGGGGAGGGACACGTTTCTCTGCCAGTGAATGGGGCATTCAGTATCCGCTTGACATCGTCTCCTGGAACATGAAAATTAGAGGGATCATCACTTGGGTGGAATAGAAATGTGCGTTAATGCCGGTGAGCTTGTGGTCAGCTCAGCTCCAGGCGCTGTTGCCACCCTGCTTCCCCATGGGGCCTCTCGCTTGGGCTGCTCTGCGGCTTCAATGAGGGCTGAAGGCCAAGACCACCAGGACCAGGAGTCTGTCGATGGCCAGAAGCGGTTGGTGTGCAGTAGACTGAGCTCTTTACACTTTTGAGCAATAAGGACAGAGTTAAGAGCAACAGGAGCTACTTGCGGGAGCAGGACTTGACTCGTTGGGTATTTGAGCTGAGCAAGGTTGATGGTACCTCCTGTACGGGCAGCAAGGTTGTGGCAGTGGCTTCAAGGCATCCCTGACAAGGTCACTGCTCGTTTTTGTGGCCTGAGCTAAGTGGGAACGCAGGGGAAGGGTACATCCTCATGCTCACAGAGCTGCCAGGACCACTACCTGCTCTAAAGAGCCCCCAGCCAACGCGGGCAGCAGGGTTGGAGGGGACAACAGCCCAGATGAGCCCCATTGAACTGCCCTCCTAGACACAGCAGGGCCAGGTCCACCGGGCATTTCTGGGGAGGAAGAGTGGACCACATCACTTGAGCAGGTGGCCATAACCACACAGGTTGGTGCTTCTATCCGAGGAACAGTACACCTCGTAGAAAAGGTGGTTCTCAAAAGCAGGGAGAGCCTGGAGGTGCGTTCAGACAAGCCTGGCTTTCTGCTCAGACACCGACAGCAGCAGAGGGCACAAACGGGGGAAGAGTTACAAGCAAAACAAATCACGTATAAATCAGCAAGCCTCGCCACGACTGATTTACACTGTCTGGGAAGAGACAATCTGAAAGGAGCACGACTGCTTTGCCCACTGTGAGGTCTCGCCTCCCTGCCAGGGTGGAGGAGCAGGCCCGCAGGGTAGCTGCGTGCAGCCCTGCTCTCCTCTCCGGTTTACTCCCAGCTCTATCAGCCTCCCCCGCCACGTCAGCCTGCAAGCACCAGGTCCAGCACCACGCTCACGCTGCCAGGCATGGGCTTCAGCCATCCATTTTCCAACCTTTCCAAGTGCCACGTTCATTTCATATGCAACCAAGACAAAAATTCAATATTTCAATCAGAAGTTGGTTGTTTGCTTTAGTCCTAAAAACATCCGATAACACACAACAAGTGAGCAGCCCAGTTCAGTTCACTGTGTAGCATATTTCTCTTTACTGAGGTCTTTACTGTTCCTATTTCAGGCAGTTTAATAAAGGATTAGTTCTTGGGAACGGCTGCATTTTTCACTTCACTGAGAAATAAACACATTAAACACATTTTGCTTTGCAAGTGGCATAAAAGCAGAAGAGCTCAATACTTTCCAAGAGAAGTGTTACGCGCTCTTGGTGTTCCCTCCTCCTCCCGCCTTGGAGCCCTGTGAACCCTCTCCTCGCTCAGCAGGTGATCCCCTCCCTGCAAAACCCACGTACATGGGGTTGGGGGTTGCACAGACCAACCCCAAATATCCGTGCAACTCTGAGTAGCAGCTCCAAAGCTGGAGGGCCATTAGACTGCACCCCCCTTTCGCCCCTCGTTGCCTTCTCCTCCTGTTATCTGCTGAGGCCGCAGCTGAAAATAACATTTATTAAGGCTGCTGGTTTGCCGGTGGCCTGCAGGACACAGCCCGCGCAAGACTGCAACCCGGCAAGCGTTTGGCATCTCTGATCTGGGGGGTCTTTCTCCTGGGACGTGAATAAAAACAGCTTCTTAATTAAGTCCTGGGTGTTGATTTCATTTGCATCCTATTAACTGCTTTGCCCTATGTGTGTTTGCCACACTCTGTAGGATTCCCCTTACCCCTACCCTGTACACATACAAATGGCAAAGATAAAACAGCTTCATTAGTCCTATCTCCTCTTCAGGCACCAATTTCATTTCTTGCTTTAAAGTGCTCATAAAAGAGCCTCCTTGACAGCGTCCAGGCCCGCGTGTCTCAAGCGGAGCGAGGATGCAGGAACCGACAGCAAGAGCTCCGCTACTTTTGAAAGAGAAGGAGAAAGAACTCGGCACAGCCCGTACGGAAAGCCGTCTTCGGGGCAGCCTCACGCATCTAGCATGGGGCAGGTGACGGGAGCTGCGGGGGTCGGAAAAGCAAAATCCCGAGAGCTAAAGCCACATGTTGATCCCTTTTCTTAATTTATTTATTTATGCTGTAAAACAGCAGCAACAGTTTGTTCTTAAACACCGAGCCCCAGCAGAGCGTGAGCAGCACAAGGTCACGTCACCCTGCGTGGGAGCTGCTCTTCCTGAGGGAAAAAAAAAAAATCAAAGCTTTTTTGTTTCCCCCCTACATAAGCAGATATGGGAGAAAACCTCACCAGTGAGAGGAGCGAGACAAATATCAGGTTAGAGACTGAAAACATGGAAAAGCGGAAGAGTAGAAAGATGATAGATTGAGGAGAGCAGGCAGAAACCCGGCATTTTCCACTATGAAAGGCACCGAAAGATCTGAGAGTTCGTACCGCATCCTCCGAGGTTATTTGCATCAGTAACCACATGGTTCATGATCTTACACAACCACACGGTCTTTGGCCCAAGGAGTTCATAATCAAAATTAAGACTTCACACAAGAAAGGAAAACCACCGGAGGGAAGACGTATTTAGACAAGTGAAGAGGGGAGGCATGTAAACATTTGGGAAAAAAGCTATTTTCAACTCGTCATTGCCATTTTTTTAGGGTGTCAGAGAAGAGGACTGGAGGAATGAGAGGTGGCTGGGAAGCTCAGAGAAGATGCTCCCCGCAGAAATTAGAGCTGGCAGAGATATGGTGAGGAGAAAGCCCAGACAGGCTGGTCAGGGCTTCACTGTGCTTCCCAACCTTCCGGTGTTTGAGCTCCCTTTGATTCTGAGCTGAAATCCCAGGAATTTCTAGCACTCACAACCATGAGTAAATATTTCTGCCACCCAAATCTGGGAATCGGCCTGAAGTGCAGCTGGGAAAGGGAAGCAGCCTGACACGCGCTGGTCTCTTAATACCAAGGGCAACCACTTGAAAGGTCAATGAAGACTAATCAATAATCTGAACAGGGAATTTAACTTTCTCTAGCACGAATCCCTGCTAGCTTTCAAAAGTGCGGTTGATGGCCAAAGACTTCTGGTAAAGCTCCTCATTTGGATGCGGGTTGTTTTTCCAAAGCAGAATTGAGTTAGATAATGTCTAGTTCTAAGCAGTACTTGGATGTTTACACCGATTTAAGAATTAGCTTGAAAATTGTCGTATGCGCCAAGTTAAGTGGCAGCAGGACTGACTGCATAAGAGGTATCTGAGCTCCATATCACCGTCCAGATTTTTCTTCCTCTGTTTTGCTTCAAGAAATAAGGCTCAATAACATCAAAACAGCATGTCCTTAGGTCCAGCCCTCAGCTGGAAGGAGTCATCTAGACATCGTCGAAGCTGCATTCGCTGTGCCGGGGGAGGATCTCAGTTCTGCAGATCTGGAGACCAGGCAGCACTTACTTCAACTGAATTAGCAAGAAAGGTCTGGAATGGTTAATTGCAATTATTTAGCCATAATGTTTTGCCCTTCTCCTCCTCTCCCTGGCATAATGTTTTCTAAATTGAATTCCTTTAACAGAATCCAATATGCAGCAAAACTGTTGTTCCAGAGAAATGTAACATTTCAGGTCTGGCTGATCGCCTCCCCCGCGGCTCGGGGAGGCGGCAGCTCCCACCGCCCCCTTTTCCGTCCCCATCCTCTGCCCAGCAGCAGCGGGAGCCAGGCCCCACGGCAGCGAGGTCCCCTCGGTCCGGGTCCACGGGGCAGTGCCGACACCGGGATCGCGCGGGCAGCGCGGCTGCAAGGAAGGCTCTGCACCGGGAGCTCCCCTCGGGCAGCTGCGTCCTCCTTCCCACGCTGGAAGGCCGGGGAAGCCCGTGCTTCACCAAGCCCCACAGCCCTCGTCTGACCTTTTTCTGTATGCGATTCATGAAGAATTACGGACATATCGCAAATAACTGGAAGAAGCTGATTTTGCGTAGGCCAGTAGACCTGGAGATCCAGGCCCCGTCCGAAACGACGTGCGTTTTGACCCACAGGGGAGGTTTCCACACGTAGTGAGGGCAAACACAGAGCAAACGGCACCTTCACGCAGCAGCAGGGGGTCTGGCAAGCGCTTTTCCAAGAAACAGCTGCAGTGCCAGCAAGCAGCTCCCAGCAGCGGCACCGGGACCGTCACCTTCCAGGCGCATAGAAACAACCCTCATAGAAAGTGAGACGCACCAGTCTGCGTAAAGCTGAAACTTTGCACATTTGAAGCATCGTGCCCCGAAGCAGAGGTCACCGTATTTGGGGAGATGGCTTGTCTGTAACGGCAGACGCTGCGCTGCTGGGTCTCCTGCTACGGGAGAGCTGAGCGCCACTCGGGAAGGTCTCCGTGTCCCGGGAGGTGCCCAGCACAGCGGCGTGGGAGGCTGCGAATATCACAGACACACATTCCGCAGCTGCACCACTGAATTCGGAGCACACCCAGCCCGGGGGTTTAACACCACCTTTACCAGGAGATGAATTGCACGGAGAGACAAGGACGGAAAGTTTGCGGGTCACTTGGTATTGTCTTCCCATCCCTGCAATAGGCTAATGAAGTTTGCAGTAATAATTTTTTTGCTGTAAAAGTAACTAAAAATACATCTGCCCAAACAATCGAGCATGTTTTCCAGGCTAGTTTGACAGAAGAAACTTGATCCTCTTAAAAAACAGTATTATACCAGACTATGTCCCTCAACGTCTCTGCAAGTTTGACCCCAAATCCCTGGGATTTTATTCTCTTTGCCATCATATGGGAGCAGGAGGGTCCCCTCTCGCAGGCAGGGGCAGGACCCGGCCCAGAGCACCCTCAGCACTTGTAAACGACTTGGGTGAGGTTTCAAACACAACCCCCAGGAAGTTTTTTCCCATTTTACTAACGGGAAACTAAGGCAAAGGGGCATCTTCCAGCTGCCGGGAGGATGCGCTGCGCAGAGGGTTGGGTGGGAGGATCCACGCGCCTACTGAAAGGCTGCAAACGCCTTACAACGTGCAAAGCCGTCGAATGGGGCGAGGGAGAGGCAAGGCGGGGGATTGCTTGTCCACCGAGGCAGAGCAGGGCACGTTCATGTCTCAGCTGAGCAATTCAGCAACATTTGAGTGTGAGAAGAGCGTTTCCACCCGAATGAAACGCAGGGGTGGCTTCGGCAGAAAGTGCATTGGCACGAGTCGCCTGAGCTTGGTGTTGGCCTCCCATTTACACGCAGTAGCTCGGCTCTTCCCCGCTCCAGTCCCCGCGCGCGGTGGGTGCCGATGCCGAGCGTCGCGCGTCTGCCCGCCGAGGCAGCGACTCCTGCCCTGCCGCCGCCCCGAGGGGTACAGCTCCAGCTCCAGCACCCCCCGGCTGCCCGGCTCGGCCCGCGCTCCCCGCAAGGGCTGCGGCTCCTCGGGGAGATCCGCGCCGCGGGCAGAACAGCGGCTCCCTGCCACGGCACGAGGGAAAACGCAGACAAGCGTCAGCAAAACAAAACGCTTTCGTGCCACAAAAGTTCCTGAACTTCTTCCAGCCCGAGTCTGTGTCAAAGGGATGGTCATGACAGAAAGGAGAATATTGTCCCCGATCCTTTTTTACTCGTTTATACAGTCATTTTGCTAATGTTGCGGGCCATGGTTGCTGTTCACAAATTCCCAAGCCATTTATTCCAGCTATTTTCCTCCAACAGCTGCACAACTAGAGAGAAATTCTCTTCCCGGCAGAGGCAGAAGAAAAGGATATTCATCTCATTATGTCTGGGTAAAGCTTATCTGCTTATTTGCTGTTCAGAACTATATTTACAGAGCACAACAAAGACAAAGCCAAGTGCAACATTGCTGTTGCTCAGGTGGAATATTTTCTGCCCACCCTGAGCCCTGCATCAGTGGGGCTTTATACTTTATCTAGCACGAGTGAGCCACCCAGAAAGCTTTTATTATTTACCCACCACCGCTATTTCATTGCCACTATATTCTCTGAAAGAAGGAAGAAAACCCTCAATGATTTCTTGCATGTTGTTCTGCTTTTCCAAACAAGGATTGCTGATTTTTTTTTTTTTTTTTAAGCTTATTACACATCACAGACAAATACATCACCATTTAAATCAACCTTGCTCAGAAAACACAGACAGAGGCTCCTTCAGAGGACAGGGGAAGCTCTCAGCAATCAGGTGCTTTACATCCTCGACACAGCGGAGTCCAGGCACCCACCTGGGCTCTCAAGGGACGAGCACGATGCCGTAAGCAACCCCCCAGCAGAGAGGGCTTCTAACCCAATGCTCTGTATATTTTCCACCTTATCAGCACCACAGACCCTCGCCTTACCTCTGGCTCCAGGTTATTTAGCTGCCGAGCACCCCACTGACCCTACGCTCCTGCCGCAGAGCCCAGGCCAGGCACCAGCACGCAGCCCCCAGCACTGGTGTTTTAAAGCGTCCCCGGAGGGCGGCAGCGGGTGGGATGGGAATTAATTTCTCTGTGAGGAGGGTCAGCTGGTAACGCTTCCCCTGCTCCCCCTTTCCTTGAGGAAGGGAAAAACATCCCAAAGGCAAAAGGCAGCTGTAGTTCCCCCGGTGTCCCCACAGCTGCCTGTCCCTGCCCTCCTCCCCAGCCACCTCCTTCGCATTGACTCAGCCTGAAACGCGCTGGGCTCTGCCCGGGCTTAGAGGCATTTCACGCCCTTTGCAAACCCACCCTCAGTGGTTAACTGGGCGCGTAGGAGCCGTGTGTGTCCAACGCCCTCTATTCCTGCAGGAGTATTAAAGGCTTCTGCAGCCAGGAAAGTTGGCAAATGGATCCCTCTTAAAATAGCCAGCCCTTTTCCTAATGTAATCTCTTGTCATTCTTGTTAGATAGCAGAGCTCCAAGTATTTAAACAAAGTCTTGGCTTACTGTGCCGATGCCCTGCTCCTACCGGGTCAGCCGGGGAAGTTTGCTGTAATGATGAATTTCATCCCAGCCAAACGTCAGGCTGCGATGGCTTAATAACAGCATTGGCAGCCTTGGGACGTAAACCCCCTGGTCCCAGTAGGGTCAGGGTCACGGTCAGGGTCAGGGTCAGGGCCTGGGCCTTCATCTGCGGTACCTGCAAACCCTTCAGGCCTCCAAGAGAAGATGGCAAAGAGCTGCTTGACAAACCCCAAGCGTTTTGGCCACCTCTGCTAGTGCTGAGCACGTGCTGATCGGGGTGTGACGCGGCCGGGACACTCCCATCGCCTGAGTTTCTTTCCTTCCACTTCCCCGCCCATCGCAGAGGGGCTGCAGGCACTTATTCCATACAAACACAAATTTTCCAGGCACGGGGGCATCTCCTTCCTGCAAGGGTGGCCGGGCGCCCTTTGACGCCGCAGTAAGAGCGGAGGAAACCCGAGGGTTCGGCTCTGCCCGAGCTCCGGGGAAGCGAGGCTCGCCGGGCGGGCTACGAAGCCCTCGGCAGCTGGGGCCGGGTCCCGGCAGGCTGAGCCCCTCCTGTGCCGGGGCAGCAGGTTGCCCCGCGGGCTCCTTGGCACGGGGCCGGCGCCGTGGCTTCTCCTGGCACCGCGGTGCCGCTCCCAGCCGGGCCGACGGGCGCTGCCGCCGTCCACAGCACGCAGGTACATCCAGCGAGACGTCGTCCTGCCGCGGCTTCTGCCCAGCGCCGGCGGCGGCGTGGGAGCCCCAGCAGTTGCCTAACGCAGTCGTCAGGTGCCGAGTCTCTTCAGTGGCTCTCGCATTTGTTAAGCAGAAATTAAAGGGCAGAGTCGAGCAGGAAAAGTCCAGGCGCGGGGCTGACCCCGTTCAGCCTCCCCCTCCCAGCTGAAAGGGCAGCATCGCGCCTCCGCTTGCAGGCAGCGTTAAGCAATATTGGCTTTTTCTGGGCATTTAGTCCATTAGTGCTATCGCCTGGGGAAGGGCCGGGGGGGCCGAGCCCAACCTCCCCCAGCATCACCACCTCTCCTCTCGCCTGCGTCACTGCTCCCATCCCGTCCGCAGGCTTTCAGCTCGAACCTCAGCCTGGTGCGAGGCTCTCGTAGCCGGCAGCCAGATCATCAAGGCCTTTCCCTGCCAACAGCGATAGCGCCCGTGGCTTTTCATCCTGCCCCGTAGCACTAGGAAGGAAATTAAAAGGGCGATAAGGGAGCTCTTTTGGCAGACGAGGGAATATTCGGTGCTATCAGTGAGATAAACTAATATTTCTTCCAGCCCTGGCAAAGGCTCAGGAAGGAGACGTGAGGTGAAATTGTACATTTATAGAGATTTTATAACTCTTACCTGCCGCTCCTGGGCTGCGGGATAACCATCGCCCTCGCTCACATTTCCTTGGCGAGGGAGGTCAGTGCTGCGGGACGCAGGGAGAGACGGAGTCCGTAGAGAGGAGAAGCCGGGTCAGCTCTGGTGTTTCAGGGTCATTTTCTGGTGCTGCTGGGCCAGTTCAGCCGCGGGGCGACGGGCGCTGCCCTTCGGGTGTCTTTCTAACACCCCCCGTGTCCAGCAGCCCCCGGAGAGACGAGCCAGCACAAGCTCCTCGACCTGCTCGGTGCACAGAGGGTTTGCACGGGGAAACGCCGTGTGATCCCATGAGGCTGGATTTGATCCATCCACATATCATCCGCTGGCCCCGGAGCAGGCAACCGGCCCCTGTATGATGCTCCCCTATAGCTATAGGGGGGCTGATGCCCGCCAGGAGTGGGGTGCACGGAGGAGCCCGGCTCAGCCCCCACCCCCGGCAGGGCACCCCGAATTGCCCAGCCCTGCGCCTGTAGTGAATGAGCACGTCCCCGCCCCGCGCCCCATGGTGGGGGTGCAGTGCAGCACCCCAAAAAGGGCCGTCGCACCCTGTCCCGCAGAGCCAGCACTGTGCACAGGACCCAGCTCGGTGCAGACCCTCCGCGCGCCCCCGCCTTGGCCTGGGGTCCCCGACCTTCACTGGGGGGGGTCCAGTGGGAAGAAGAAGGGGAGCAGGGATGTCCCATGCGTGGAAGGAGAGCGGCATCTCCTCCAGCTCTGTAAAATCAGGGTTTTTTTGCCCTGTACCCTCCTCCCAGCCGCATGGGCGAGGGTGGGACGCTGCAGGATGCACAAGATCCCCCCCCAGCTCAGCCCCACGCCCCGCCTGAGCTCAGCACCCAAATCCAGCATCCAGCCCCGGTCCCGCTCCCTGGGACGGCTGCGTGACCATGGGGACATCCCAAAGCATCACACAGCGAGTGCCAACATCCCCAGGAGAAGGCAAATGAATGATCAAAGATTTCTTTGCATCTTCAGGGGAGCCGAGGGGAGGTTCCCGGCCCCACGCAGGGCGGCTGCGAGGCCTCGCGTCTCGCTCGGTGGTGGCTGAAAAGGAAAAGAAATCCTCCCGTGCCGGTAACTGCCACGAGCAAAGTGACTACCAGCAGCTCGAGAGTAAAGCCCCGAGCAGATGCTCTCATTGCATTAAAAGAAAAGAAATCTCTCTCTTAAACAAAAGCAAAATCAGAGCTACAGACACCTCCTCGGGCAGCCCGGGGCGTGCACGGCGAAGGCTGGGCTCCAGCGGGTCATGAGGAGCCGTCAATTAGCGACAGAGAAGCTTAGCTTCAGGCTGCAAGGCAAAATGTTGACATTAAAATTGTTGCATCCTTTGAAATGAAGCATCTCAACAAGCCGCTGCACCCAGTCGAGCGGGGTCGGCAGAGCGGCCGAGGAGGCTTCGCCCGCGTACCCCGACCCCAGAGACCCCGGCTCCGTGACGGCTGTTTCGGGAGAGCGCGGGGCAGCGACGGCCCTTTCGCCTCCCCCGTCCCGGGAGCAGCCGCTGATCCGGGTCCCACTGGCCTTGCAGAAATTCCCGTTAAAATGACGGCCGATGCCTACCCTGATTTAAAATGAAGAGCCCCTCTCTGGCTCACCCTCACCTGTGGAAATGTGGCGGGGCATTAAATGCGTGTGTTTAATTTGCAGTTCTTCGCACAGAAAAACAAAGGCATCACCCAACGGTGCTGGGACTACGGGCGTAGCTCAAGCCAGCAGCGTTCAACCTCCACCCATCCCTGCCGGGTGCAAATCCTCTGCACCCAGGACCAGCATCGTGTGACCCCACCACCGCCGAAAACACGGGCGTTTCCCACCTTCAACCCCAGGAAAAGGGCTGATGTCGGCAAAGTTACGTTCAGAGATTAGATTTCTCTGGGGGTTTTCCACTCCTCACCTTCAATTAAAGCACATTATTTTCATTATAATGTTTAATTATACAATACGGGAATGTATTATTGTAATTAGCATCAGCCCGTAGTTAAATGGTCTCGACGTGCGAGGGCACACGTGTGTCTTCCAGGGTCCTGCTCGCTTTCCCTGTCGGCTCCGGCTATTCCTGACGGCACCGTTTGCAATTCCAGCCGCAACCCCCGTCATTTCTCACCAGATAAAACCAACCTACAGCCACCATCTTTTATTGACCAGACGCCCTCAGGCCGCCCGGCTCGTGAGTGAGGATGACGAGGGCATCGCCGGGGCTCTGTGGGCGACGAAGGCTCCTGCCAGGTGGGCGAGCGCGCGAGGCCAGGGCCCTCCCCGCTCCCCCCGTGGGCGTCGGGCTGGGCCTTTCCTGCCGTTGGTGAATGTTTTTGTGGGTGATCGGCTGGCGGAGACTCGGGGCGTTGCTGGTTTTCCCGGGGCGGCAGGCTGAGGGCAGGGCACGCGCCGGCTGCGCTTTGTCACGCGGCCTCGACAGCCCCCACGCGGGACCTGGCGCCCCGGGGGACCCCCCAGCCCCGCTCCCCTGGGACTCGTGTCCCAAACCCGGCCCCTGCCCCGGCCGGAGCTGCTGGCCCGGCCAAAAACCCGCAGAGCCTTGGGGCTCCTCCCTGCCGCCGCCTCCCACGCTCGGGAGCATCCCTGGGGTTTGCTCGCAGGGAGATTCTCCCCCTCGCCCCTTTCCTTGGCCTTTTTAATTTAATTTTATTTAACTGCTGCCACGCAGGTGATGGGAGGCCTCCCGGGCCCCTCAAAGCCTGCGCCGAGCCCTGCCCAGCGGCGAGGCCGGGCTCCCAGACACGCTGCCTTTGGGACTGAAGGGACCTGGACAAGCTCGGGAGGTGGGCCTGTGTGAACCTCAGGAGGTTCAACAAGGTCAAGTGCAAGGTCCTGCACCTGGGTCGGGGCAACCCCCGGTATCCATACAGGCTGGGGGATGAAGGGATCGAGAGCAGCCCTGCCCAGAAGGACTTGAGGTGCTGGGGGATGAAAAGCTGGACATGAGCCGGCACTGTGCGCTCGCAGCCCAGAAAGCCACCCGTGCCCTGGGCTGCATCCCCAGCAGCGTGGCCAGCAGGGCGAGGGAGGGGATTCTGCCCCTCTGCTCCGCTCTGGGGAGACCCCCCTGCAGTGCTGCCTCCAGCTCTGGGGCCTCAGCACAAGGACATGGACCTGCTGGAGCGGGGCCAGAGGAGGCCACGGAGATGATCCAAGGGCTGGAGCCCCTCTGCTATGGAGACAGGCTGAGAGAGTTGGGGTTGTTCAGCCTGGAGAAGAGAAGGCTCCGGGGAGACCTTCCAGCAGCCTTCCAGTACCTAAAGGGGCTTATGGGAAAGATGGGGAAAAACTTTTTAGCAGGGCTTGTTGTGACAGGACAAGGGGTGATGGTTTCAAACTGAAAGAGGGGAGATTTAGACTAGACATAAGGAAGAAGTTTTTCACACTGAGCGTGGTGAGGCCCTGGCACAGGTTGCCCAGAGAGGTGGGAGATGCCCCATCCCTGGACACATTCCAGGTGAGGCTGGACGGGGCTCTGGGCAACCTGATCTAGTTGAGGATGTCCCTGCTCATGGCAGGGGGTTGGACTGGATGGGCTTTAAAGGTCCCTTCCAACCCAAACCGTTCTGTGATTCTGTGATTATACAAAACTCAAAAACCCCAAACCCAGCGCCCCAGAACGACAAGCAGAGTCAGGCTTCTTTTGCCTTGCTTGAAAGTATCCAGGGTCATTTTTTTCTTTTTTCTAAATTCTCCTGTCAAGCCCAAGGACGAGGGGTCTCGGCGCCGGCCCCCTCCGCCCCAGCCCGGCAGACAAAAAGGCCAAACTCCTTTTAAAGCACTTTTTTTTTTTTCTTTTTTTTATTGATTTCATTGAAAACAGAACAAGAAAATGATCAGAGCCAAAAGACTGCTCCTTTAAAACTGTCAAAAACATTAACAGAAAAAAAATAATAATAATAAACATGACGGCATTATGAATGTTCTAGAAGAGATGAACAAAAAAACCTGTTACTGCACTAATTACAGTATTTAAAGATATATGCAAAAAAAAAAAAATTAAGATAATGACCTGCCCAGCCACCACACAAAAGGTGATGGCAAATTTATTCACACTACAATACTAACAATTTAAAAAAAGTTTTGTGTTTTTTTCCTGCATTTTTATACTAAAATCACTTTGTTCTTTTTATACAATTGATAGTTTATATTCACGTGGTGAGCAAAAATCACACCAGAATCAGCACCGTTTTGTTTTGTGGTTTCTTTTTGTTGTTTTGTGTTTTTTTGTTTTTTTGTGGTTTTTTTTTTTTCTTTCTTTCTTTTTAATGCTAGTCCCCAATGTTTCGGTAATGGTAAAAAATAAATCAGTTTATTGAAACCTCATAGCGTGTGGCTTAAAAATTAATCGAAGGTGCCCAGCGTTGAGAAAAGTGATGGGAACAGACGAGCTGGTGGCATCTGGGATCTTCTCGCCGTGACATGTCCTGTCTGCTGTTCGCCCCAGCCGGCGGACGCGAGTCGAGGTTCTCTATAATATATATATCATTCACTTTATTTTTAAAAAAAAGAAAAAAAACTGATTTTCTTAAGAAGTTAGTGTCTTGTACAATCCCCTTCAACCTTCCCTCTACAACGGCTAATGCGACGGGGCGAGGGAACGCCTTCCACGGAGGAACCGAACACTGAGACAGTAACACGGCCAAGCGGCGCGGACGAGAGCTGGTTTGTAACGGAGGACGCCCGGGAGGGAGCAGGGTCTGAGGGGAAGCATCTCCGATCGGCTCGGGAGAGAGCCGGGGACCGCAGGGATCGTAAGGGCTGTGGGTTTCTTCTCAGCGGAAGAGAAAAAAGCCGGTGGATTTGGTAACACGGAGGGTATTTGTTAGAAACGCCCTCTGGCTCCTAGGGAAAGGCCCCACCGCAACGTCCTGCGAGATGGGGGAGAAATTCAGGATTTAAAAAAAAAAAAAAAAAAATCCAACCAAAAAACCAAACAAACCAACAAAAACCAACCGGCAGAACCTGCCCCCGGGCTGTGCCAAGCAAACCCAAACGCCAGCACCTCCCTCCCCCTCCCCGCTCCCCCCGGCTTTAGAAAGAAAGTCCCATCAAGTATTCAAAGTTTATTACAAGTGAACTGGAGATGACTTGGCATGAGCGATCCATTCAATTAACAATATTCGGAGGACGGGCGGCTCTCCCTTGGCTCTGACAACACTTAGCACATTAAGAGACGGAGGCCAGGACAGCTCGCATGGAAAAAAAATGCAACAGCCACCCCTCCACACGCAACTGGGAAAACCAGCAGCTTTCCAGGACGGGGAGGGGAGAACAACATCACGGAGGCGGGATTTGCTTTTACTTATTCCTCAAGTAACAGTCGGTGGCACAGCCCTAAGTGTCACGAACCCTTGGCTTTCCTTGAGCGGGTGGGTTTTTTTTTTGTTTTTTTTCTCTTTAAATGGAAATTCAGACAGTATGTGAATCTATAGGGTTAAAACAAGTCAGTCTCTGGGGAGCGGAGCCTCAAAAGGGGCCGGCTGCCGTGGCAGAGCTGGTGTCGGGGAGCCCGTTTTCCTGCGTGTCCTGGGACGAGGTGCTCGCCTGCCGCTGGGCCAGCGCTGAGCTCGAGTGTTTGCACTTGGGTGAACCGCACTGACAGCTGAAGTATTTGCCTTTGATGTCCCAGAACCTGTCTCCGTAGTCAAAGCTGCAAGAGAGACACAGAGACGGGGTCACCGCAGAGCGGCGGCACGCCGGAGCAAAAGGGACCGTGCGTGGGCGCCGGGGTCGGCAGCCCTCAGCGCTGCCACGGCGGGGGCGTTCGCAGAGCTTCAGGGGATGGAGCGCGGTTGCGGGATCCCCGGGGGACCCTGGGGACACGGCCCCGAGCACAGAGGGACGGAGTGAGCCAGCTCGGGAGCAGCAGAGCTCGTCCCCCCCCAGCCGGTCCTTCCCCGAGCGAGGGGGCGGCTCCCCGGGGGAAAAGCACCTACCCGATTTCTTCTCCGGCTTCTATATGCCTCGTGCTGAAGAAGGCGATCCTGGGAAAGCGGAGGTCCTGATGCGACATGAAGACTCGCACGGGGATGAGGTTTGGCTCGCAGAGGTGGTTGATAAAGCGGCTGATGTTGCCATAGAAACGGGCGTCTATGCAGTACACCTCTCCATCCTAGAGGAGAGACGGCGCATCCTTCGTTAGGCCAGGCTGGGTTTAGCATCATTACCGCGCCTTGCTTCAATAAAACAAACGGCCAAACTACTGGTCGCTCCACTCACACTCTGGAGAGCTTCCAGAACACCCCCCAGGGCAGGACACCCACTGCGGGTGTCAAAGGACCGAACACGCACACTTTTACATCCATCAGTGCCTGGACACGCAGCTTTCTGCGCGGCACTCAGCCCCCACGAGCCCAAAGACCTTTTAAAACGCTCCTGGCGCTGGCTGGCACACCAGTTCTCCCCAGCCCTGCTCTGCCAAAGCACCAGTTTGGCCTAGTGGGACCGATGGTTGGTGCAAACACCTTATGGGTAAAAGCCACTGGACAGGGGAACGGGCATCTGTTCTGTCCTCTGATGGAACATGAGAGCTAGGAAACACAAAGCCAGAGCCTCGAGAAAACACAGCTTTTTGCAGATAAAAGTGAAAGCGAGAACACCGAAATTCCCCGTCCAGACAGCCCGGAGAGCCGTAATATTTTCTTTTCCTTGAAAATAAAAGAACCCCCCTCAGGGCTTTTTTATTCCAGCAGAGAATGACTGTGCAAAGCAGAGACTTTAATTACAGAAGCTAATTTCAGTTGCAAAGAGGCCAAAAGCAGAAGGATCCATTAGCAGTGCTCGAACTCCCTTTTGGGCAAGCACCTTGCGATCGTTAATGGATGAGCTGTGCCAGATCACACCACCCGCCCGGTGCGGGGGCCCGGGGAAGACGGGGGAGGCGTCACCCCACACGGTCCCATATCACACACGGCGTTACCGGCTCCAATTTCAACTGTAAGTAATTCCCATCCCCCCCTCACTTTTTGTCCACAGAAATGCCACTGTCCTTCGGTGAGGACAACATCAGCCACTACCACATCTAGCGACCATCTGGAAAGATCTGAGCTCTCCACCGTGCACGGCAAGATGTGTTTCTCGAGAAAGGAGCCTGCTGCCTCGACCAAAGCGTCCTCCCCGTGAAGCTGCTGAGGAGGACAAGTCCCAAAGCAAACCGCTTCCCACCTTGCTACAAGGGTGTCAGGAACGTAAGAGTCGCACAGTGGCAAGTAGAGAGGAAGAGGAGAAACCATGAACCCGCCCTGGGGTGAGACGAGTCTCATTCTCAAGAGTGGGAAGGCACCAGGGTCTCCCCCAGAAGGGAGGAAGGCCGGCGCAAGCCCTCCTGGCCCGCAGGCAGGGCTCGCACGGTGCGGCAGCGTGCAGCCCCGACCCCTGCCTCTCCTCCATGGAGCGCAGCAGGGCCAAGTGCGTGAGCAGGGACTGCAGAGGATGGGCCTGCGCCTCGGAAAGGGGTGGCTTAACGTGAACAGAAAGCAACCACGGCAGCTCAAACTCAACCTCGTCCTTCCCAGAAATACCACATTTTTTCCAGCTCTCTGGTACAGAGACAAGAAAACCATCCCTTGAACCAGCGGAGGCCCAGAGAGCATCTGCTGTGCTGTGTCTTCCTCCCCGCAATGGCAGGACGTTTTGGCTGTTCGATGTTCGCCCCCTTTCAGACACGGGACGGGACCTGACTGCAGGCCCTGGCCCACCGAACGATTCACCATGCACGTGGCCTCGAGTGACAACCCAAGGTACAGGGACACCAGAAATGACACCCTCACCATCATCTTTCACCACAGCACAAGCCCATCCAGGCCACTCCGAGACACCAGGACCCCAAGGCTGCCCTCCCAGGGCTGGGGTCGCACCTTTCATGGTTTCCCATCACTCGGGAGCCGCAGGACCCGGCTGGCTCTGCCCTGCCCTCCTCCTCCCATCCCGATGGGCTGCTTCAAACAGTCACCCACTGACTCGGTGCCTGGATTTCTACAGATGCACCGCTTCGAAGGTACCATGAAAAAAAGACGACGTGCGTGTGCCTGTACTCAGGTCTCCCTCCTTGCTTCACTGAAGGCTGGGTGCGAGCAAACGCAGAGGTCGTCCCTCGGGGCAGCCAGCCAGGCGCTAACCTAAAGGCAAGGCAAGGCCCAGGCAGGCTCTCGCTCATAAATCCACAAACCAGCTGAAGTCCCTGCTGCTTTTCGACTTCTTAATTACAGTTCGACCCCTCTGTTTTCAGACTGACTACAAGACTCATTACTTATCTTTTTTTCAGTTGTTGAAAGTGTGTCGCTTTAAAAAAAAAGCCAAAAAAATAAAGCAAAGCTGCTTTGCCACTAGCTGATGACAGAAACAAGACAAAGGCTGTTTTACAGCTTTCCTTGGAAGCCACCCCATTTCTCTGAGTCCCCAGCTCACCTCTCCCCTCTCCTCCTTTCCCAAGGAAAGTCTGAAGCGATGGCCTTGCTTAAAAGCTTCAGATCACACTTTTCAAAGCAAGATTTCTGCTCTGAGACAGCCCTCCGCAGAGCAGCGCAGGATAACTACCAGCGGAACAAGCCTCAAGTCCCTGCCAGGGTATCTGATGGATCCCTTTGTAAGCGAACAGGGCTTTTTTTCAGTCTTCCAGCTCATCTTTTGATGAAGAACTTACGGAGCTGCCAATCAACACAGCTGCAAGCCCGCATATACACACTTGAGTATCAAAAACTGAACAACCGAACTCAGGATGCCCAAACGGTTTTGACAGAAGAGCATCTTGCATCGAAACTGGTGTGGGCAGCACGTACCGTGGTGGCCCAGCGCTGCTGGGCTCCGTTAATCACTGTAACAAGCCCTAAGCCTGACCTCAACCGCTCTCTGTTTTGACTAAAAGGCAGCGAGGATGCGGTCCTCCTCTTTGCAGGCTTACAGATCGTGCTGTACATCAAGAGGGAGACAAATATTCTCTCTGCTCATTTAGAGAAGCAAGACCTTGGGTTCGTCTCATCAGACACCTTCAGATACAGTACCTTGTTGTCAAGGTCGAAGAGGTAGGAGTCCTCTTCACGGACATCTGCCTCGGAATCGGATATCAGCTCACCAACGTACCTGCGGACAAACAGGAAAGGCAGAAGTGAGATGCTCGTGCAGCCACAAGCGGGGGGTTAAACACCTCTGTCTGGGAAGAGGGAAGGAAAGGGACACAGCCCACAGCCCTGGCCACACAGGTCGTTCAGAGCCACCCAGGCAAACTGAGCTTTGCCAACTTACAGCAGCTAAAATCTGGCTCCAAACTCAGTCTTTTCAGGGCAACACTTTTAATATTAAAAATGGAGTCTTACTTCCAACAAAATTTACTTTTCCTGAGGACTATGTTTCCTTTTGCAAATCCCTCTGTTGGCCAAGATCAACACATTAATCCAATTCTCCCCACGTTCGTGGTGCAGACTCAGCCACGTCCTGGCTCTCCTATACACCACTGCAATGCTTGTGCTGTTTACAACCCAATGCAAAATGCTTGTTTCTGTCCTTCCTATATTTTCCAGGGTACTTTGACCGATTACATACACTACATAGTTTAAAAAGTTTTGTTTTAAAAGTCTTAGATCTAACCTAACCTGCCAGGATCCCTGGAGGGATCTAGGCTGCTTTCTCAATCCCTCTTGAACCAGAATAAATCAGAGCTGTGAACCAACTAACCACCACTTTGTTGTAAAACGTGGTGCAAGGCGGATTACAACCAGGTCCTCCGAGCACCGCAAAGCACGTGCTGCTTGGCCTAAAGGCCAAGTAGGCCAAGATTTAGAAGAACTAAATACACGCATCACCTTTCACACCCCAGACAGACGCTGGTTTTGATGCAAACCCCCTTGCTGCAGCAGTCCCCACTGCACTGGTGTTCCCACATTTGTCTCCTCGTCTCCTGCTTAAACAGTTTTGGACTGTCAAGGTTCAACGTCTCCTGTCCTGACCTGCTTGCAATCGAAGTAAGAGGCACAAGAGGAGAGGTACTGAGCCAGAGGGAGGATATGAGAAAGAAGCAACAGCGCCGTAGATTCTGGTATGTAAAGTCTTCCCAGCCTGCAACGCAACGCTAATTAATTATAAGCAAAGGATTCAGAATATGAATAAATATTCTTCACAGCATCAACAGAGACTTCCGTGATCAGCAGCCATTATCACAGCATTCCTCTGCAGCTCTCAAGGCATTTTCGAAGCGTTAACCAACCGTATCCATTTCCCGCTGTGGCTCAAGGCAGCGTTTCACTCCAGGGCTGGGAAGCGGAGAGCCACCAAACATTAACCCGGAGAGGACCCACGCGCTCCATGATAAGGGATCGTTTGGCTGCGGTTCCCAAATCCGAGCGATCTGGCCAAGCTGCTCTGCCAGAGCAGGAGGCTGCCGCCGCGGGTGATCCTCCTGTTTGCCCCCACCACATCTTGTTATTTATTAAGCGCTCCCGTAAGGCTGCGGCATTACTGGAAATCACACGCTCGTTGGTGTCCTAAAGCAATAGGAAGATGATGGCCAGAGAGGGAGAGAAATTGCTGTAGCGTGGCACAGCAGCCAGCGGCAGCTGAGAAAGAGCTGAATAATGCTGCACGAGAGGCACTCTGCTCAGGGACACCACCTCAGGTTTACAACTCAGTGAAACAAAACACCCACAATCTAATTAAAAAATGTTGTTTCGATGTTCCTTTAAAAACCATTCCTGTAACTCGTTTCCTTTCCAGGACTGCTTACGGATACAAACAGCTCCCTAATTTCCCAGGTCCAAAGTGACGGAAAGATGTGCAAGAGGTACATGTTCCTATCCAAAAAAGAGCAAGAGCATCAGCCCCTTCATTTAAGGGCTCCTGAAGTCAAACCAGTATCTTTCTTCTCAACAAGATGTTCAGCACGCTGATGGCAAGTAACTACATCTCAGAGCTTTACGCTGCCGCTCATCGCCGGAAGATCAGAGCGCACTCCATGCAAAAATCAAGAGCAACACGAAGTCCCTAGGACAGGCTCCAGCGTTTTCCGCAGGGTGTGGGAGACGGGACGCCTGGGGCTTCTCTGGCTGAAGGTGTGGCTAAAACACCCGGCTCGACGCAGATGGTCTCTTATTAGAGCATCACTGTTTTGTACAGAAATGAAATATTTGGAAACCATGTAACGGACACGCACCGCAAGGAACAGACCAGAACCTCACAAACCTCTGGTCCGCATCCCGCTAATTCCAAGCCTCTCCAATAAAAGCCCTTAACCAGCTGTGCCGCTCCCAGAAGGAGCAGTTACACCATCTGACAACCAAGCACGAGCGGAGCAGACTCAAAACAACCCACGGCAACGTCAGCACAGGGGAAGCAGCAGCAGCTTCTGAGAAGCAACAAATTCGGAGGTCGGGGAGAAACCTGCACCGAGCACACGGGTCTCCTGAGCACCTGCGAGTGGCAAAGCTTAAACACTCCCTGGGAGCCCGGCGGGGCAGGGAGGACGTTGCTGCTGTATTGCTCCTTGCGAAGCTGCTGCTTCCAGGACCGCGCTGAAGGTACCAGAGGGTGCTCGTAGGAGGGTCTGGAGCAGTAGAAGCATCTGGAGCAGCTGGAGTCTGGGAAGCCCTGGATGGGGAGCCCTGGAGATGACAGCAGGAAGGCTGGCTGGCCACCGCGCCGGCGGAGCCTCACTCCCAGCTGCCAAACTGCCCTGAGCGCTGCTAAACGCTCCCTACAGAAGCTGCTGTGCGCTGCCAGAGGGACAGCCTGCAAGCAGAAACAGAACGGGAAACCATTTTTGGAGTGATTACAGAGAAAAGTTGAAAGGTATCTGAAGCACGGAGCAGCTGAAAAGCAGCATGTGTGTAAGAAAGGCATTTACACACAGAAACAGTCAGGATCAGCAGTTTTGCAAAATAAAAGCGTCGTGAGAACTATTCCAGATTTACCCCCCATGTGGGATACGTGAAAAATCATGGAATAAAAGTCGTCCTTACACCAATACAATTATCATCCCTCCAAAGCTGAGTAACAACCCCCGTAGAAAGCGACTACCCACTCAGGGCTCTAATCCAGATGTTTAACACAAAACGCTCTTCCACAAGAGCGGATCCCGGGAGCTGCCGTGTGCAAGCAGCCCCCGAGCGCTGCCGGCACTGGCGCTTCTTCGCCAGAGATGAGGAAAAGAAGAAACCAAGTCTACAGGTTGCACATAAAGACTCACAGGAAGGACATCAGTGCAGCTGGCTCGAGGAGGAGAGGACCGGAGTTGGCGAGTTGAGTAAATAACGTGTGTGTGTGAGAGTGATGGAGACAAGGAGGAATGTGCATGGGCAAGACATAAATTAGCTCAGCTTTTTCGTACGCAGCGCATTTAGATAACGAAGGAGGGAGATAGCGCCTACCACTGAAACAGTGTCAGCAGCTCCTGGCAAGGGCGGAGGGAAGAGTTAAGCACGGGTGCGATATCTGCACCCCATCAGCTCTGATGGGCTCTACAACACGCCCGTCTGTTAACCACACCGTTGCGCAGGGCTGCCCCGTTTCCTTGGGCTGCCTGTTCACCGCTGCTTATTCCCCTTGGTGTTAGCATTCCGGTAGGATTTGGTAAGTCAGTGCCTCCTTTCTTTGGGAGCAGTGTGCTCGCAGGCTCTGGCTCATCTCTGGGCGCTGCACCAGGACACGGGGACCTTTGGTCCTTTACAGGAAGCCCCACCTGGAGACAGACTTGAGACACTCCCCACAAACAGCGGAGTTTTATGCTTTACCTCTGAAAAAACATTTTATCATCTGGCAGCTTCTAATATGGAAGCAATAGTTGGCTGATTCAATGCAGATTTTTCTTTTCCTTCAATTTTTTTTTTTAAATTCTGCAATAATCTTCCTCAGTCCCCCACCCCAATTCTATAAACCATCAATAACTAGTTCTAAAAAACCCTAGCACCTATTTCCATGAAGGGCACGAGTCCCGCCTTATTTGAAGGTCTTAACTCACTGTAGTATTGCAATGAAGAAAACAATTTCCAAAATATTTAATCAAGTACATATACCACTTCAAAGCCTGAAAACTGTGGGGTTCGACGGCAGTTTTTTCACTTGACATAAATCTGAACATTTTTGTTCTTAAGTACTTTATTGAATCGGGGCCAAAACATGCGCTTAATGCCAAGTGCTTTACTGTTTTGCTGAATCAGACTAAAGCCAGAGCTGTGACACTGAAAAACCTCTTGAGAGGTCAGTATTGGAACAGAAAAAGATCCGATATAAAGAAGTTGTTCCCAATTGCCTTGGCCTTAAGTGTCCCATATCCATGGTGAACGCGTGAGTTGAGCACATTTGCAGCACGACCCAAATGCGTTTTCCCCCCATCGCTTGTGTTTCAGAGGGGTAAGAGAGCTAAGCACAGATCCCAGCAAGACGGAGAGGGGTGGAGAAAGCTCCAGGCTATGAGGAAAAGGACAAACAGAGCAGGAAATGGAGTCAGGAAACCTCTGACTGAGGGCAAGCAGCTCGGCTCGGTGCCAATTTGATTTGCCTGAAAACCTCTCCATGAAGAGGAGCAAACCATCCCGGCCCTCGGGAAGCGATGCGTTTGCGTGAACTAATGAAAGCTGAGTAACTTACTCGCACACAAAGGTCCCCAGTGGAATGTCTTGCATTGTTCGCACACCCCAGCCCATCTTTTGTGTCCGATAAAGCTGCAATCGAGTCCTGGAAAAGAGGAAACGAAGCCACGTTAATGGCAGCACTCCGCAGAAAGACAACGAATTTTCACAGAGAGGTGAGCAAAAATCCAGCAACCTTCCATCAGCACGAACTCAAAGATGTTTCAGTATTCAACCCCCCCAGTTCTCACGCTGGCACCACTGTGCGTACGCTCCGCTCCCGCTGCTGCTCTGAGCCGGCAGGCAGATGCTCGGATGGGAACTGCCTGGGGACAGGGGACGGGCGCCCGTCAACCCCTTCTCCCTGCCGAGCAGCACCGGGTGAGGTGCACACTGAGGGGCCGGACACGTTAAGGACTGGGGGAGAGGGTCCAGGACTGGATGCTCTGTGTGGTTACGCCGCTGACGATTTACACGTAGGATACCAGAATCCCACCATCAGCATTTCTTTTCCCTTCCACGCTCACGCCCGGCACTCAGGGAAGGTGGAAGGGCACTTCAGGCAGCGTAGCTCTGCAGGGAGGGGTGCTGCAGGGGGAAGGCAGGGAGCTTACGGTGAATTAAGAACACCTTGAGCTAAGTGCTCTGATCCCTTCGCCCTCTGCTGAGGCCAGTGCATTTAGCAACTCCATCATATCCAGCTCCCTGGCTGAAAGACAAGGAAGAAACACTGCAACTTGAAACTTCTTGGTGTAATAGCTGCTCTGTGGAATTTTACTGATGGAGTTTATAGGCAGAGAAACAATCCTGTAAGTCATTCTGCCTCCTGCTCAGCCAGAACTTGAGTTAA
Organism: Phoenicopterus ruber ruber; assembly: GCA_009819775.1. Classification (NCBI taxonomy): domain Eukaryota; kingdom Metazoa; phylum Chordata; class Aves; order Phoenicopteriformes; family Phoenicopteridae; genus Phoenicopterus; species Phoenicopterus ruber. The sequence continues at coordinate 10,850,403 of CM020234.1, forward strand.
GTGCAGGATGAACAGTCTCCAGGGCTAGGGAAGGCTTGCTCTGCACCCAAGGGAACCAAAACCCACTCTCAGCAACGCTGTTATCGGAATAAAGAGAAATTCGATGCTCACCTGAACTTCACCCTGTTGTTTTTTCCAGTACTTCTCTCCTCTTCCCCCCACCCATTCCCTCCTTGCACCGTCAGCTCAAACCAGGGGCTGGGCATTTTCTCTTATTTGCTCACAGTTTTGCTTTCACCAGGGCAAAACACGACTTCATGAGAACGATCGCTCTCAGAGAAACCGGTTGTAACACTGTATTTCAGGCTTGAGGAAGCTCCCCCCGGTTTTGCCTCGTCCATCACAGCAGAGCAAGAGCCAAACTCGGGTTGGGGCTCTGCTGTCAGGGCCGACACCAGCAGCAGCGGGACCGCGGCTCCGATCTCAGCTTCCCGGCTGAGCTGGGTCAGCCTGCCAGACGGAAACGTGTGCGCTGCCGAGCGGAGTTAATTTGGAGCAAATCTGATAAAGGAAGCACTGAAAATGGAGCGGGAGCACCCATGTGTCATGCTGCAGCCCGAACGCGGGAGGCTTCCTCCTCTGCCTCCCCAGGGACCTCAAGCACAGCTCTGCCAAGCACCTGACCTTACCACCAGCTTCCCGACAGAGCCGCTCTCCCAGGCTCGTGGTTGGGTTTCCAACCCTTCCCGTCTTTCAGAAAAACACTTTAGCAAGGCAAAAATGCAAAAGCAACAGCTCTAGCTGTACAGCTCCTAAATAAACACCCACGTAGACACCGGAGCTCTGGAGCTTGGCAGGGAAAACCAAAGAGAGGTAAAGTTCTGTGGAAATGCATCGAGCCTTCTCCTTACTTATTTTTAACGTTGCAAAATGTCATTGAAACGACAAAGCTTGCAAAAAAAGTGTTGTCAGTACTACAAAAAATTTGAAAAAGTCTTTTTTTCCAGTGGAATTCCTTTGAAGTTTGTTCTGATAAATTTAGTGCAGTGGCAAACTTCTCCATAGCAGAGGTCCAAAACAAAACATTTACATTTTCAGTCTGGCACCAAAACCGTAACAGCCTAATCCACAGCACCAAGACCAACAGGTATTCAGGTATCCCATTCAGGGGGAGTCATGCCAGTCATTTGGAAATTTTAAGCAGCCAAGTCTGGGCATGCTGGCCTATATTTCTAATATAGACTGCTAACTTACAAGATCTTCTAAGTTAAAGCTTTGCAGTTTCTGTTGCTCCTGTTTTCTTCCCAGATCTCCACATGAGAAGTTACATCGAGGCTGTTCATGCAGACCCACAAGCCATTTATACATTTTCTGGTCAGGCTGATGAAAGAACGCTGGAGTTCCCACGTGACAGCGGCACGGCCAGGGCACAAACATTAATTGAGCTCATCAACCCTCTGCCACTTCGTTCTCACTGGCAGCGCAGAGGAACCCGCTTGCATCCCACCACTGCGTGGTGGCACCTGCCCCACCTTCTGTCTCATCTCGGGAAGGCCTGGGTTTTGCGGGTTTATGGGTGAGCTGAGACTAGAGAGACAGAAAGCTCACGAGTTTGGTGTTGGTCTCGCCAAGATAAGCCGCGTTTGGATCCTCCTTCTCACCTGAGCCCATTCTGCACCACCCGGTTCCTACAGGTTCGCCAGCACGAGCACGCGTGATTACACTCAAAGATCAGCGGCGGCTCAGCCATGTTGAATTCAGGCAGGAGTCGGCCATCCTGCAGAGGAGAGGCATTCAAGACGCGGTTAGTTGTTTGTTCCTGTGACCCCGCCAAACCCGAGGCAGGCCAAGAGCAGAATTCCCCCAAGTGTAAATCAGACCAGACAACCCCAAGGTGGAGCATGCCGCCACCTCCCCCAAAACCAGCATCAGACCTCAGCCTCTGCAGTGGTTTTGCTCTACCCCGACAGTGGCACACTCGCCACTACCACCAACAGCTCACAAACAGCAAGAGACCATCTAGATTTTTGCTGCCTGGCATCACCCTACATGCCACCAAAAAAAAATATCTTGCAGTGCTGTGCAAAAACCCAGTGTGCATCGTCATTATTACCCTTTTGCAGTGCTGGAGGGGAGAAGCGGATCTTAATCTGTCTCTGGAATAAAGCCTAAACTTCCAGATTACAAGGCCAGTACACCCAAGTTCTGCGAACCACATTATCTTCCCAAATAACACTTCCCAAAAAGCTACAATTCAATTATTTACCAACCATACAGGATTAAGGAAGCGATAGACGCAGTTCATCATATTTAACAAATTTGGCTTTTAAGGCTTGAAAGATGTAATCACCTATTAACGTGTAAATAAAATGGCTACAAAGCAAAGAAAGATGCCAATATTCCCCCTGGGAGAAACTTGCCGAGATTCACAGAACTTGTGATCTTAGCAGAACCTGTCCAAATATTAACCTCAAAACCTCCCTGGAGGACTGACGCATACGTACCCAAAACAAACCGGCTTCTGGCAATGCTGCAGTTAAAACATCTTTACTTTGCCTTCATCCGGAAGGATCACAATAAATAAAAGCAGGCAAAAAAATCTCTCTACTACCCTCCCCTTGTTTACATATTACAGCATTTTCTATGTTGCTCTGAAATGGAAGCTGATTTCACGCATGGATTATTAAATGCTCTCTATCGGTATAATTAACGGCTCAGTTGGCATGACAGTAACACAAATAAGTAACACTAGAAAAGCTTCCCTGAGTATGCATTTTTTTAGTATCACATACATCTCAAAGCTGAGACTACAACTTTAGGCATTTTAAAACAAAAAGTAGAGGAGTTGTGCAAGGAACTGTTTTTAAGGTACTATTTTAAACCCTGAACTGTGCAAAGTTCAGCTCGCCAACACTGGTCTAGCCCAACACGAGGTGCTGTGTCCTCACCTTGTCATACCAGCAGCGCATACTGAGTTGGCCACACATGCATTTACTGGAGGAGCAGTCGTCTATACACACGCAATACTGGAAGAGAAGACAAGGGGTTAACTCCACGCCAGTCACATGTAACTGAAAGAGCAACTTCAGTGACTGGGTCAGAGAGGAAATCACCAGTCCTCGCCTTCTCCTGCTGCAGCTCGTTAGCCAGAAAGATAACCAGCCTCATCAGTTCGGTGGCATTTTCAACCCGTTCTTTTATTTCTGTGTGAAATGAACGCCAAAGGATTCCGGCTTGCAGGAAAGGATCCCGTACTGAGCCGCCTTCATTTCTCACGAGAGGATGTCCCCCCGTGTTACCAACCTTCCTCCACACCCTACGAGCTGTACTGCCTGCTCAAGGACAAGGAAAGCTCCAAGGAGGGACCAGAGCTGGGAGCCGATGCAACGCGATGTCTCCCCTGCTGCTTGCTTCTTCCCACGCGGGTGCTCCAGCTGGCTGCTGCCCCAGCACTCCCCAAGCCAACACGGTCCCACCACCAGCTGCCGCACAACAGGGCTTGGGCACGGGAAGTTCCCTTCACCCATCTGAGAGCTGTGCCCAGAGAAGGGTCACCCTCACCCTACGTCTCCCCACCTCTGCTTTCACAACCCAGCCCTTCCAGTGTCGCAATGAAGACCTTGGCCTGGACGCTGCAGTCGGAAGGAAGCCAGCGTGAGGAAGGTCTCCCAACAACTCGCTAACTCTCCAGATCCAGAACAGAGGAAAAGGATAAACGGCAGCCACATCAGCCAGCACCAGACGGCTGATGCTACAGCACACAGCTGAACACAGAGGTTAGCGTAAGTCTCGGAAAGGAAGAGAAGCAGAATCGCATCTCCTACAGCAAGAGCTGGAGTTTAGGACTACAGCCTGAGCTGGAATCTGATGGCAGTATTAGGACTAGACATTCCCACCTTTCTGAGGTGCAGTGCACTGCAACGTCCCTGAATGCACGCACCAGGACAGGAAAACACACGCGGATACACACGATCCCTCACCTGTAAATGAGTGATGTTTCTATCAATGTCCATTGGGGAGGTGACGCAGTTCTGCGAAACATATTTGTAGTTGCTAGGACAAGGCTCGCTGTCCACTGAATTGACGCAGGGAATCGGGATCCGCTCATAACCCCGGGCAATGTCTCTGTCAGTGGGAGAAAGAGAATTGTCACAGAAGAAAAGCTCTTCCGAACAAGGGGCATTCAAATGCCATCCTGGGGCAGAATTACTGTCTTTGATCACTGAGCATTCAAAGCCTGAAAGCAATTCAGACTAGAACCGAGTTCATTTTTTTCCACCCCGCCTTACAGATTGTTCTTTGTGCTCGCGAATATTTCCATTTGGAGGATGAATTTACAAACCACAGTCTGAATCAGCATGTGCTTAATTCTTGCTAAGCTCCAACTGACCTTCACACCAGTTTAAAAAGCTAAGCACACACTTGCAGTCCTTTCTCAAACCAGGCCCCCAGCCTCCCCCGTGCAAGGGCTCTATTTCATGACCCACAAGCAAAGCCAGCCGGATTCTCACCTGCTCACGACCTTCTCTATCTGGGCAGGCTTGTCAGTAGATGATTCTCTGAGACTCTTGTTCATCTGTAGAGCCACCCAGACCTGAGAGTTAAGGCTGGAGCACTGGAGTGGAGTCTCACCCTCCTTGTTCTTTAAAGTGACATCCGAGCCACGGGAGAGAAAGAGACTGCAAAACAGCGAGAAAGGATAAGCATCCCCCAAGAGAAACTGCGCAAGGGGAAAATGAGCTGAATCACATCCTCCAGCCAGCCCTTAAGGGACAAGGAAGAATCTGTAGTAGTGAATAATCACCTGAGTTTTCTTTATTAAGCATGGTTCAGTGAATCCTTCTACGTGAAGGCGCTGGCAGAAGCCACAGACGAGCTCTAGGCACTCACGAGAGCTCTGGGCAAACCTCGCCTTGCTTCAGGCATGACAAGTACCTTGCTGGTACCAGCCTAACTTCAGACAGGCTTGAAACTCTCTCTGGCAGGGAAAGATATGGGGTGGGAAGAGTAGGCTGGAAATGGAAGAGTCCCACGGGAAGCTGGCATTGGACTTGGCCCGTGTTTATACTCACCAGCTTTTGGTGAGTACACATGATGACTCTATTCACAGCCGTGATGAAGCAAAGGAAAAGCCCTGTTACCATATTATGCCACGCTATTTGCAAAAAAAAGAGCTTTAATCAAGGATGCCTGATGCCTTTGTGCTGAGAAGCCCAGCCTGGGCACAGCCCCTCAGGCCCTCTGCCCAAGACTCCAGGACCATCCCATGTTTTCCGATCGTTCTTTACACCAGCTCTGGCTAGCAGCAGCTAGCCTTTCAGACCCGCCGCCCCAGGAGCAGGGCAACAGAGGAAACAAGCTCTCCATCCCAATTTTGGTTTATACTTTAATGCCCAAGGCATTTCAAAGGATCTCCCGAGCTTGCCAGCCAGCACCCGGGTAGAAGGGAGTGACCAGGGGAAGGGAGGGAAGCGGCAGGGCTGGAGCCGTACTTACACGACACAATCGTAGCGGTTCTCCCTGGCTGCAATATGCAGGGGCGAGTCCCCGTGAATATTCACTGCATGTAAATCACACTTAGCAGCCAGCAGTATCTCTGCTATGTCAACACAGCCGGAAAAAGCAGCCCAGTGCAAACAAATATTTTCCTCCTGGAGGGAAAGAAAACAGAGTAGAGGCTGTTTAGTGTATTAAAGCCCTATCGCTTTGGGACTTCACCATCCTTAGCTCTACACCTGCAGCATTCAACACGTGGCTTGCAGTCTCCTTCCCTACGTGGCTCCTTCTGGCCGGGACTAGCAGGGCGGGCAGGGAAAGCTCCGCGCAGACAAGCAGGGAGTTCTCACTCCAGCCGCCTCCGCGCACTGAAGACGGGGAGGCTGCACGCAAAGCGGTCCATCGCCTTCCTTATACACGCAGGCAAATCGTCTGTCTCTAAGCCACAAAACAATCTGGATCAATCCACGAGAGAGGTGACAGACATGAACAAACATGCTGGAAAAGGCTGGAAGCTGCGCTTCCCCAACCCAGACACGCAGCACAGCTAGCGTGTCTCCCAGCACCACGAAATTAAAGAGAAAAAGAGCACAGCACAAGCTATAGGGTACATGAAGGTGCTGGAACACGAACCACGAGCCATGAGGAAAGCAATCAATCCGACTTCAGGCATCTATTAAATACTGTATGCAGTCATCTCTCACTAGCAGCACTAGAAATAGCTGAACACTCATCTTTTTGATGGAGATATTTTAAGCGATGATACTCTGTTTTCTGCTACAGTGCAATTTGAATGCTGAACCCTTCCCCACGACAAGCTCTAAAGACGTCGATTACAACAGTGCAATGATAGTAATGATCACCTAACTTTTCTTTTCTTTTTTTTTTTGAAAGCAAAAATAAAGCACATCTTTTAGTCACCGCAACTTAACTTAGATCCTTCCTTAAATGGGGAGGCTATTGACAACACCAGGGAGTGGGGAGATCTCTTTCTATGCAGCTTCTGCCTCCCATTATGGCAACATCTACAAAAAACCCTAATCGGAATCATGTACCAATCTACCGAAAAAATTAATCCTGTCGATTGCACACCACGTGCTGCTGCTCAGACAGGTTACAGACACCTAGACTCGCTGCTTGGCCTTGCATCGGCTACTGCCTAACAGCAGCGTAATTACAATCAAAAGCATCTCCCAGAGTATGATGTTTCCCAGCACAAGTGACATCGCTGCTTAATGGCTGCCATCAGGAGACACCCAGCGTAGGTACAGTAACGGATACGCGATGCATACATCTGCTAAGAGGATATTTTTCGTTCAAGTAAATTGTTGACTGAGCTGATCTGATTTTCATCATTTAACGTGTGATCTTGTAACTGGTAGCCAAAAGGTTCTGTGACAGATCAGACAAGTCAGTTTTGCTCAGAGTCAGCACTAGGGCTCTGAAGCAATGCAACAACCCAAGAAGCCCCCTCTCTCGCCTTGACTTTTGCTTTTAGGAGCAGTATCAGATCTGGACCTGCTTGGGAACTAAGCTACCAAGGAAACAGAGGCTCCTACCGAGAAGGGGCTTTCAGACTGGGGACAGCAACTCCTCGGCAACAGCTGGAGCCTTTCTGAGCCCCATGAGAGAAACGTGCCAACACCTACCCCCGCCAGCACCCAAGACACAAAATGAGGCATTTAGGGAGACAAATACAAACCAGCTGCTTATATCCCTTGGATTCAGAAAAGCACTAGCAGCCTCGGACAAGAAAATACCATGAGGTATGCCAGAGGGTGAACTGATGGCAGGGTGGGTACTTCGCTGTAACAACTCTGTGCAGAAAGCAGCGAAGCCAGTTACCCCTCATTTATCAAACTATCTCACATCTACAAGCCAAAGCACCCCAGTTCACACCCACGCTTCCCTTGCGGGTACTTCTGGGGTTTCAATATCCTTAGAAACAGAAAGGAAAAAACGAGAAACACACTAATAAGGAAAAAGAGGAGCAGTGTTGATATAATGAGTGTCCTGAACAGAAGCCTGGATGCTCTTTCCTTTTTTTCCCCAGTCATCTCCCTTCTATCTTCTCTGTTTACTTGAAAATCCCCATGAAACCATCCGGCACAGCCCGACACGCAGCACTGCCGGGCCCACGGAGCTCCCAGGGACTCCACCTGGAGTCAGACTCCCTCAAGTACAGAGTACATCCCCCTTGAGTAGGATTTACGGAGGTGAAGAGCAGACCAAGAGCCAGCTCCAGCACGCTGAGCCGCCAGCCTGGGCACGCTCCGTCCACATTGGTGGCTTCGTGCCTGTTACGCCTAGGAAAAGCTAGGCTGGCGATACTTGCTGGCAGAGCGTCTGCCCAATCCATCCGGAAAACGTGAGTACGAGCTTGTGCCCCCCCAAAAGGCACGCAGGGTGCCCCTAGCCCATGCCCAATGCCCACTGGCCCATGACGAAGGTGGAGCTGGTAAGTCTGGACTCAAGGGAGATCTGCCGTGCCCAAGTGGCAGCACGGTGGACCCAGGTGGATTAGAAGCAGCGAGGCACAGAGCTGACTACAGCCCGCGGCATGATGTACAGCATCCTTACGGGCTATGTTAGAAGAGCTGGAGGAAAAGGACTTCCTGCCAGCTTGTAAACTTCTTCCCAGAATATGGAGGAAAATTCTCCCACCAGATACTGCCCCAAAACCACCTGCGTCAAGGGACCACCAGACCTCCCTGCACTGAGCCCAAAGTCTGCCTCCGTGGGCTTGTTTGGTTTTTAAACAGAGATTGTGGCTAATTTCTGAAACAGATTCCCGGAAGAACCTCACGTTGTCGCGGATGTTGATGTCCGACCCCTTTGCAAGCAGCAGCTTCACCAGCTCAATGTGCTTGTACTCGGTGGCCCAGATCATCGGTGTCCAGCCTCCATCATCCTGGGGAGGGAAAGGAAAAGGTGAGACACGCTGAACAGGCAAAAGACGTTTTCCTGCTGGCTTCACAAGCCCCTTGGCACCCACAGCAGCGTGCACCTTGCCTGGGAGCCACAGACTCCTTCCCTCCCCACGTCTGTCTCATCACCCTCCTTCGGTCTACGCTGCTGCAGGGAGAGGCCCCGCAGAGCCCAGCCTGATCCCATTCCACACACCTCAGCAGGCTGGAGCCTGGCAATGGATCTCCAGGACGTTCAAACACAGCTGACTGTCCAAATGGCACAACCACCATCCAGCTCGTGTAAAAGCTCCTACCAAGCTCCCTGAGCAGCCTGGGGGAGCTGGCCTTCCCCCAGAGTGAAGAAGCCCGATGCAGCGCTGCCTGGCCCCCGGGCAACGGATAAGCTCTTCGAAGGCGAGTGCCAGGCTTGACCCATCCCACAGAATGTCCATGATCCCACTTTCCCCCTGCTAGGAGGGCCACAGGGACACCCTTGGGAAACAGGCTTCACCAGCAAATTCAGGGTCAAGGAGAAACTGCAAATCAAGGCACGCGGAAGGAACGTTTCCACGAGGTCAGTGGAGGGGATCGCCTTCTCTGCCAGGCTGGGATGCCCACGGCACTGTCGCCCTATAACGTTTTTCAGGTCCCCCCCCCCGCAGCAGGACTGTATTTGAGTAACCACTGCGCAGGCAGCACGCTGTGAGACTCAGTCCCTGACCTGAGAGAAGCAGCTCCTGCCGCTCGCAGAAAGGCCTCACCTGGCAGTTGACATCCATCTTCCCGTTGGAGAGGAGGTACTGAACGACGTCGTAGTGCCCCTTCTTGGCAGCCAAGTGCAGACACGTGGAGCCCTCCGCATCCTGGACACAACCACAGAACAAGCGCTCAGGGGACATCCCTTCCCAGCATTTCCCATGTCTGCATGACACCAGCAATGCTCAGGAACAGCAGAGAAGTTCACGGACGGAGCAGGGGACCCCAAAAGCCCCCAGCCCGCTGCCAGGAGGGGAGAGAGCAGCAGCAACCAACGCCAGCAGGGAGCAGAGGGAGCTTCACCCAAAGCTCAGAGGTACAACCCGTGCAGAGTAGGAGGCTGAGAGCGCAAAGGCGACAGGAACAGGCGCCTTTGCGAAGCCTAGGGAAGGTACCAGCCCCAAACCCGAGCAGACTGATGCTCCCCTTCCCCAACAGACCCACTCCAACTCTTCTCCATGAGCCGAGGGGAGGCAGAAATCCCTTACAGAGGCAGCACTGGCACTTTACATCAAAAAGTAGCCTCGTCTCAACCTGAAATGCTCTCTTTATACAGGTTTTTTTGCTGTGTTTTATTAGCACAAGGCCTTATCCCAGCACCTGGCAGCATGGCAAAGGGGCTAGGAGCCTCCCGAGAGACCAAGACCCCAGTGTGCCTGCAGCCATCTACCGAGATGGGAGATAAAAAACGACCAGGAAGGTTGAAAGGAAAAATGCCTTTGGGAGCTGAGAATACAGGGTCTGGTGGAGATGGAGAGGCTGTGAGTCATGACGGAGACACTCCCACACTAACACCAAAGATCTCGGCTGGAGCCTGATTTTTATCAGGCCTTTATATCCCAAGAGCTTAGCACACAGCCAGGCCCAGAGACCAAGAAATAAAGAGGAGGAAATGAAAGACTGAAAACCCAAAATGATTCCTTCCTGCTAAGCCCCTGGAAGCAATATCGGAGGCGAGAGCTTTCAGATGGCGCCAAACAGAGAGCATGACACAGTGCTAGGGAGCATCCCTCCGAGCAAGGACGGGATGTTTCCAGTCAGGGATTACACTGAGTGGGCTCCTTGGGGTAAAGGAGGGGTTTCTACTGCCCGTAAGTGCCTGCCACGTCTGAATAATGCCACAGCTTTCCCCCTAGATTAGTATGAGCCACATGCAGTTTCTCAACCCAATGGAGAGCAGGTATATTTTAATACAAAGTTTCTGCAGGGTTTGAGTGGGGCTTTTACGTCCTATGAACAGGATCAAGAGCTTCGCCCTGGGGTCTGAGAAGCCCCGACCCACCCCACCACTGTCCTCAGCATCCCCTCCACCCACCCAGCAGCCCTGCAGGGCCAGGCACACGCCCGCAGCAGTTGATGTCCAGACTTCTCATCAAAATGGCTGGAGATGATTTTAAACTGCAATGTTGCTGCTTTCAAAAAGATGACTAATTTGGTGCAAGAAACTAATTAACATAATAAACTAGTCTAGACTTCAGACGTGATCTCAGGCTTCTAATTTGCTTTTGCAAGCTCAGGACTTTTTCCCTTCCCTTTACCTTTAGAAGCAAAAACCCACTTTTCTCCTACACATGAATAAATCAGGTAAGAGACATCTGGATTGCTCCAAGATGCTCGGGACAGCGGCCAGCATGAACCCGCACGTGCCTGCCATGTCCCTTCCCCCTTCCCAGCTCAGAACCAGGCTCCCAAGGATCCGTTTAAGGCTCGGGGTGGGCAGCACTTGACACCTTGTGCCATCCGCCTGGCCCTGCCAGCTCCTTCGCAAAAAGAGCATCCCGGCCGGGCCGTGCTCCCCAGCAATAGCAGAGGAGCGCGCCAACAGCAGCAGGTTGTAACAATAAGAAGTTCACGTGGGGAGGGTTCCTGTGCTCCAAATAGCATCTGATTTATGGGACTAATAAACGATTTGTGTATTTTCCAAGATTGCAAAGCAACCAGAGCATGCTAAAGGCAAAGAGACAGCTGCATTTTATTGTATTTGTTTAAATTAAAGGGTAGAGTTTAAAGATGGGGTCCAATTTTGCCACTGCGGCGTGCTTGCAAGAAACCGCACATCAGGCCTTTGGAAAGCAAAGCTTCCTCTGTCATTTTTGCTGGCTTGGCAAGCACCTAATTACCAGTCCATTTTAAAATGTCACCTCAAAAGCCTCATTATTAGAGTCTATAGAGAAGGAAGCTCCGAAATCAAACTCCAAATTCACTGCAATGGATTTGCGACACTAATACTTAGTGGCCCCATATGAAATCAAATACCCTCTATGTTTGGTGCCACAAAGTAACGTAGCAAGTGGCAGCACTTACCCCAGACTGCTCGCAGCCAGGACACTGCGTCATTAAAACGATACTACTGATAACCACGGCCTTGCCAAGCCTTCGCGCCCAAGACAAGCAAGTCCGTTTCCCCTCTGCCTGTGATCTTCCACCCAAGGCTTAAAACCTATCCAGAAAGAAGTGGTGGACAGAGGCTTCTTCAGGAGAAAAAGATAAGGAATAAACTACTACCTTAGGATCTACTAGTGCTCCAGCCTTGATAAGGTACTTCACAGTTTCCAGATGGTTGTTTTCTGCTGCTTCCATCAGGGGGGTCCTCTGGTCTTCAGAGCAGGTGTCTATATTAGCACCAGCCTGTTAAGAGGCCAAGGCAAATACAAGGACAATTAGAAGCATAACTGGTTAGCAGAGGAAGGATGGGGGAGTAGAGATTTAGTAGCAAGTTTTGAAGACAGTCCAACTTCACCTGTTTTGGAAAGCAGCAAACACTGCCCGCCCTCTCTCCTGCCTTCTACAGCCAGAAACTGGGGCATAAGGAAGCCAACAGCTGGTATTAAATAACTCTTGCTATTAATGTATTTTGTACTGCTACTTTCTGGATATTGTTTGCGTAACAATTTGGAAAAATCAGCCGCCTCCTTTTTCCAGCAGCTTTGTTTTCGGTCTATCATTTCTACGGACACAATGAACAAAACAACCAGCTCTTCCCAGTGTCACAAGCAGAAGGAACAACTTGCTGATTGCAACAGAGGTAGGAGCCGTAAAAAAACCTCTGGAGATTGGCTAACTATTCCTGTTGAAGTCAACGGTGACATTTCTCCAGAGGTCTCCGAGCATACGTTCAGTTCCACATGGAACGCCTCGGACCAAAATCTTACTCTCTTCCAAAACACTACTGCGTCACGGATCTCACCTGCTTTAACTCTTTGGCTTAGCTCAGTAACCCACCCAACATTTAAACCAACAGAAAACCTCAGAGACAGCACAGCTCTTGGCAGGCCACGCGTGCATACATACACGCGAAGCACGGGCCTGTTTACAGCAGCGACACGCTGACTCAGGCTCACCTGGCACAAGAAGCTGGCCCCATCGCTTCCAGGCGCCTCCCCCGAATGCATTTGTTCTGATTACTTTTAAATAGCTAGAGCTATTTAAACCAGACCAGAGAAGAGGCATTTCAGGTTTAACAAGCTGGGGCCATTCCCAGCCAAATACTGTGCTACTGCAGTAGCCAGACATCAGGGAAGAGGCAAGAAGATGAAGGATTTTGGAAACAAACCAACCCTACTGATACTCAATTCAAATTGTCTGTCATATCTTGCAAATTTTGCTCCTTTTATTCATACAAGTCATTCCGTTGTCTTCTCGTGCAGCAAGTTCAGTGAGTGCGAGCAGCAGGGTAGGCCCATAGCTGCATCTTCAAACAGCACTTTGAAAGCCTCCGACTCCAGATGCTGAAGCAAAACATCCCAGCAGGCTCATTTTCAAAGACACGGCATTGCTGCTTTCTCAAAAGCCCTTGAAGGTTTCCCAGTCACACGGGGTAAACAAAACATACTTCCAGTCACTCCAGATGATGTGCGCAGTACAAAAAAGAAAAACTAACTTTTTAAATCCTTCTTTTTTCTTCCTATCATTTTGGAGGGGGTTCAACAAAAGCACCCCTATGTCTCTGACCATCTTCCCTTAATTAGAATCCAAATCTCGGACAATAAGCCAAACTTGCATCTTTCCTTCTCTCCTTTTCACACGCAGGACATTTACACTGCAGAGGAAAATCCTGCTGGAGTTACTCAGGTTTTGACAGAAGGGAAGACAGGGTCTGCTACCTTCCCGGCTCCAGAGCCTACCTGCCCTCGTTTCAAGGGGCAACTTGGCAGGAGCTTGCAGAGCACCTGCAGCCTGCCAGCGGTCAGCCTGCGCCGGCACCCCGGCAGCGCGCCGCTCTGCTGGGTGTGCTCCGGCACGCAGGTTCCCACATGCTCCACAGGGCCCTGCATCGAAGCTTCACGTGCTCATTGCCTGGATAGTGAAGCTTGCTCGGAGAACAGCCTAGAAAGACAGCTTCGGCCATGTCCTCTAACACCTCACGCTGCTCTCCGTCACTCCTCCCTCAGCAAACCCTGAGAATAAGGAGGTTTTTACAGCAGAGACGTTTCAGTGCTGACTTCCAAGTGTGCTTTAGCCATGTGGGGCAGGAGACCAAAAACCACAGAAAATTGCTTGTACAGAAGAGCGTAAGTGGAGACAGACCTGAATCAGCATATGGCAGATGTCCACGTGGCCAGACTCGGCGGCAGCATGGAGAGGGGTTCTCTTACTCTGATGCTCCATTTTAAAATTAGGGTCAATTCCATCCACTGCAAAACAGAGCAGAGATGCTTTCAACCACAATTCAGAGATTAGAGAAAAGCGTAACGGGAGAACCAGGTTTCAACTAAAGGCTTTTAAAGGATGAGTTCCCAGCCCATCCTCAGCCCTTCTCACAACCCACTACACGTTCAAGCCAGAAGGCTCTCAGGGTAATCCCATGGACATTCGATATGCAACAGCCCTCAAACCAAAAGCTTCAGAAACACCATGGAATTTAATACCTTTACAGTATTACAATTTCTACGCAGGCCATCTCCCTCAGATTCACAATTCCCTATCTTTCAATGCATCAAAACCAAACAACACTGGTGATAGGACTTGTGGCAACAGGACAAGGGGTGAAGGTTTCAAACTGAAAGAGGGGAGATTCAGACTAGATATAAGGAACAAATTTTTTACAATGAGGGTGGTAAAATACCGGCACAGGTTGCCCAGAGAGGTGGGAGATGCCCCATCCCTGGAAACATTCCAGGTCAGGCTGGACGGGGCTCTGGGCAACCTGATCTAGTTGAGGATGTCCCTGCTCATGGCAGGGGGTTGGACTAGATGGCCATTAAGGGTCCCTTCCAACCCAAACCATTCTATGAACACCAGAAAAGGATAAAAAGGAAAAAAAAAAAATGCTGTTTAAAGCAACACAGAAATTGGAAACAACAAAGAGTCAGTACGACCTGGCCTTTTTGTCTCACCACTATTAACAGCAATTAATATTAGCGATCCTTGTTGCATCCCTGCAAACACAGGGCTACAAAGCAGATGGAGCTTCTCCTAACACGAGCTCGGGATCTGGCCAGAGATTCTCACAGCTGTGCAAAGACTGACAGATGATGACAGCCAGACAAAGATGTCTGGGCATGATAACATGTTGCATATGATGAGGCCGTAGTTAATCAATGAATAACATTTTTGTGCTATTGAAGACACGAACAATGAAGCTAACACTTGCTAGAAGAAAAAAGAAGAATCTGATAAATGAAAAGAACAGAGAGCATCCAAAAATGTACTGCAAAATACTGGAGTGGAAAGGAAATGATCCCAAGGAAACATTGTGTCCTTCAAAGGCAGAGATTCCTCAGGAATATTTGTTGCTAAAAACAAGCTCAGCAGCTCAAAGTCATCTGGTGACAGACAACTCTGTACCCCCAAAACAAGCCCCGTGTATTGAAGGGCTCCTCCTTTCTGCTGTCTTGCTGATGGCTATCAGCTTAAGCCGACTCCCATCTTTCCACCTCTCTACTGGATGCAAATACCAACTATCCCATTGCACGGAGAGCAAAAGTTCTGTCGGACTGGAAAAATCACAGGTAGGTCATTCGGGGACAGAAACAGCTTCCCTGGATAAAACTGTGCCCAAATGCAGAAACGAGTTGGGAGTAGGTCCATATTTCACAGAAAGATGAAGCCATTTCCAATGACACATCACTTGCAAAAGTGGCTTTCTCCTCCAGCTCCACTCACAAGGGGCAGTGGGGAATATGACGTGCTGCCATGCTGGGAACTGGACTCTGGCAGCTGCCTGGCAGGAGCTGGGAGTACTGCCAGACACGCAATGTCCTGGGAAGGAGCCACCTACCCAACATCAGCAGGACTTTTTGCAGCTCTCCTTGCCTCGCAGAGAAGTACAACTGCTTTGGATGAAACCGTAACTTCTTGGGTCTGCAGCAGTGGGGAGAAGAGGCATAATTAATACTCGCTGAAGAACAGTCCTGGTATTTCACCCCCCCACAGCGCTACCCCATGTGCACGACAAAGTCTGTTCCTATGGTACAGCTCCAGAGTGCCAGCAAAACACAACAACAGCAAGTCTCCAGAAGGAGGTCTTAAAACTTCCAGCTCCAAGCACAGACAGCCTTGTTCTAATGACAGCCGTATCTATTCAGTGCTGCTCATCAACAAATTCTGGGTCTTACTACTGTAACCGGGAACTCCTAGTAGTTACAGCTGCGGTTGGAGGGCCAGTGAAAAACTAAATCCTCCAGACAAAGCGATAAGACATTTAGAGCTATCGCTGTTCTCTTGAATCAGAAATCCGATGGGGGTGACAAACGACTGAAGTGAAGAAAAAATGGTCTGAGTGGGGCCAAAATCCAGAGAAGCTAAATCTCAGTTTTCTCTAGGTTAAGCAACTTTGCTGGGAACTGAGAGACCCAGCAGTCTCTTTCTTACTTTTCGGAGTCCAGGGCAATCAGGGCACTTTCCAGAGTTTCTTTAACTGGTCCCTGGGTCAGGCTAGTAGTAGGCTTTGGAAAAACTGAAGACCCAGCCATGTCAAACCCCTCAGCAGCCGAACTTTCTGGCTTATCTTCCTCTGACAACCGCGTCCCAGCACCACTGAAGAGAAAAAATGAGAGACAGCCAAAGCACAACCATTAAAAATACACAACAGTGTGTATCTTACGCCAAAGGAGGAAAGGAAATGGATTTTAAATACAGATAAGCGTAAGTGAAATCGAAACACAAACCAATATATTTTACAGCCTTTTCGGTAAGAACTTAGTCCAAAAAGGAGTTGCACTGCCCTGTGATTTCATTTTGATGTGCTCTGTGCTACAGGAAACCCAGGAACATAGCGCAAGTCATAAAAGCCACTAGAACAAGATCAGATCGGATGGCAAGTCAGAGCACTGTTCAAGGCAGGGACGGCTTGATTTGTGTTTTCCTCTGCATTTTCATCCTCTTGGATTTTCATCCTCTTCATTGGTGCAAGTCAGGAGCTACAGCTAGGTACGGCATGAATTTCCCTGTCACTCAGCAGACCTGGCACCATCACCTAGTTCTGCTATTATTCCATTCCTAACAGTAAGAGGAAGGAATGGGTTTAACTCCTGAACCCCTTCTATCTTCACAGCCTCTGCCCCTGCTCACCTTGTGGCTGCTGCGCTCTTCTCCGACACAGCGAGCAACACAAACCGCTTGCAGATTCCTGCAGCTGAGTTAGGTTTGTCAGAGCAGGACCAGAAAGCACTTTGCTCCATCAGGAGAAGCACAAGCATTCAAATGCAAAGCCACGGTCTGGCATGAGGTTTGAGATCACCACGTGCTCCCGAGCTCACCTCCCCGTCGTGGTGTCGGCCCTTCCCTCCACAGCCGCTGGTTTCTGCTGCTCGTAGGTCAGCGACACCGTCGAGGTTGTGTCTGCTTTTGCTATTGTCACCTCCTTCGCCTTGGAGGCCTCTTCACCGCAGTGTGGGCAGTAGCTCATGTCGTTGACCTGGGAGGCACAGTTCTTGTGGAAACGGTGAGAGATGCTGCTCTCCGGCTGACACTCCATGAAAGTGCCCTAAAAAAACCACAGAGAAGAAATTCACACCTTGGTCACTACGTGCCTTACCCGTCCTACATGCTTCATCCGCAGATCTCTTAAATACTTCATTCATCACCACTCTCGTCCCTGGCGCTTCCAATACAGTAAGCAAGCACTGCCACTTCTTTAGAAGGGAACAAAACCAAGGTAATGGGGAAAAAACTCACTTGGTTAGGGACTGCAAAGCAAGTTTTTTAATTGCGCTTGGGAAACAGAAACAAGAAGTCCCAATTTCCAGCTCTTTCCTCTAACGCTTGAAGTTCTTGCTTATGTTTCTAGAAGTGCCAGTGTACTGTAAGGACGCCCCCAAAACTGGAAAAGAAAACTTCAGACCTGCATGCTGAGCCAGCATTAAAACTACCTAACAAAGCTGCGCACAAACCATTCAAGGACCTACGTGAATATAATTAAATCAGCTGTTATCCCCAAAGTAACCTAAAGCATGCGACTTCTCTGCTTGGACCAGCCCCGTATGCTGTTTAACCCCAATAATGTCGCTGACTGCTCATTCAAACTTGGGTAACTTTTCTTGAAAAGCCGCTCTCCGTGATATTTGAAAAGTCCTGGCAGTCAGGTGAAGTCCCTGGGGACTGGAAAAAGGGAAACATTGCCCCCATTTTTAAAAAGGGTAGGAAGGACCCTGGGAACTACCGACCTGCCAGCCTCACCTCTGTTCCTGGGAAGATCATGGATCAGATCCTCCTAGAAGCTGTGCTGAGGCACATGAAGGACAGGGAGGTGATTGGAGACAGCCAGCATGGCTTGACCAAGGGCAAGTCCTGCCTGACCAACCTAGTGGCCTTCTCTGATGGAGTGACTCCATCAGTGGACAAGGGAAGAGCTACGGATGTCATCTGTCTGGACTTCTGTAAGGCCTTTGACACAGTCCCCCACAACATCCTTCTCCCTACATTGGAGAGATACGGATTTGATGAGTGGGCTGTTCAGTGGATGAGGAATTGGTTGGATGGTCACATCCAGAGGGTAGTGGTCAATGGCTCAACGTCCAGATGGAGACCGGTGACAAGTGGTGTCCCTCAGGGGTCCGTACTGGGACCAGTACTGTTTAATATCTTCATCAATGACATAGACAGTGGGATCGAGGGCACCCTCAGCAAATTTGCAGGTGACACCAAGCTGAGTGGTGTGGTGGACACGCCTGAGGGACGGGATGCCATCCAGAGGGACCTGGACAAGCTCGAGAGGTGGGCCCGTGTAAACCTCAGGAGGTTCAACAAGGTCAAGTGCAAGGTCCTGCACCTGGGTCGCAGCAACCCCCGGTATCCATACAGGCTGGGGGATGTAGGGATCGAGAGCAGCCCTGCCAAGAAGGACTTGAGGTGCTGGTGGATGAGAAGCTGGACATGAGCCAGCAATGTGCGCTCGCAGCCCAGAAAGCCACCCGTGCCCTGGGCTGCATCCCCAGCAGCGTGGGCAGCAGGGCGAGGGAGGGGATTCTGCCCCTCTGCTCCGCTCTGGGGAGACCCCCCTGCAGTGCTGCCTCCAGCTCTGGGCCTCAGCACAAGAAGGACATGGACCTGCTGGAGCGGGGCCAGAGGAGGCCACGGAGATGATCCGAGGGCTGGAGCCCCTCTGCTATGGAGACAGGCTGAGAGAGTTGGGGTTGTTCAGCCTGGAGAAGAGAAGGCTCCAGGGAGACCTTCCAGCAGCCTCCCAGTACCTAAAGGGGGCTTGTAGGAAAGATGGGGAAAAACTTTTTAGCAGGGCCTGCTGTGATAGGACAAGGGGTGATGGTTTTAAACTGAAAGAGGGGAGATTTAGACTAGACATAAGGAAGAGGTTTTTCACAGTGAGGGTGGTGAAGCCCTGGCACAGGTTGCCCAGAGAGGTGGGAGATGCCCCATCCCTGGACACATTCCAGGTCAGGCTGGACGGGACTCTGGGCAACCTGATCTAGTTGAGGATGTCCCTGCTCGTGGCAGGGGGTTGGACTAGATGGCCTTGAAAGGTCCCTTCCAACCCAAGCTATTCTATGATTCTTAAAATTATTTTCCCTTTCTAGCAAAGTCCTCCGAACTGAACTGAAGGTACCCCAGAATTCATTGCCCTGTGAAATTAGTGCTACCTGACGCCCTACTGTGCTCTGTGCTATTAGCGATGGATGGCACAGACACGCCCAGACTCACCTGTGCGAACTATGACATGTCGCTCACAGATGTAAGAGCATGTAAGGAAAGGCTAGTTACAACTCACTCTTCTGAATTCATGGTCCTCCCAAGCATTCTAATTAACTCTGTTTCAGCTTTGCAAAATGCCTTTAAGGGTTTTGAGGATTTTATCTTTTAAATGATCTTTGACTCAGCATGAAAACCCAGGATGGCTCCATTTATTACAATTACAATAATGCTTGAGACTACTGTAGCATCTTTCATTGAGTCATCTTGAAGAACACTAGCAGCAGACCATTAAGCCTCCCCATCACCCCATGAGGCCCTCAACTGGTGTTTTTCAGCTTTACCAACAGGGAAACTAGGACGCTGATGACTTAAAGGACTGGAACAACGCTATTAAAAGCCTCGGTGGCAGAGGTGGAAGAAGCAGCAGGAGATCTCAAATACTGCCTTGTTCCAGTGCCATCACTCAGGTTCCCCATCTAAACCTTCATGAGCAGGCGGGGGGACAGAACCACTCGGTGTACACAGATTCATTTACAAACCAAGCTAATATAATTTTTGATGGGATTGATCTGTACAGAGAAAGAAAAAAAACCCCCTTGTTCCAAAGCAATTCCTAAGGCAAGACTTCCACCGTGTGAAATCCCAGTGAAAACCCTTCAGTAACACCCCTTGGGGTCTCCAGGAAGACAAAGGTGACAATTGCAGCTACCCTCACACACATTCCTGTTGAAAACACCGCCTGACGTGCTGTGGACCGAGGTGGAGCTGATGCCAGGAAGTCAGTAAACCCCTTTAGGTACCATCTCCACCTTCAGCTCTTCCAGCTACTGCGACAGGTACCCCCTTCCCTAGATTGAGAGCACGGACTTACTGCAGTGCAAAAGTATCCACAGCCAGGGCAACACTGGTGTTTCACCATCCTCCCTCTATGGTCCTCACACAGCACCAAAAGCTGGACTTTGTTAGACGGGCGCATCAGTTCATACTTAACCACACTGTTTGTGCATCGGCCCAGCTGGAACAGGAGAAATTAAAGGAAATGAAATTACTGGAGACCAAAACACTCTCTGTGCTTGTGCGGAGGAAGATTTTGCACACTGCCTTGATGAGCCCTGGCTTTTTCACAGTAATTCAAATGTGTGCCAGATAGCGTTAGCAGTGCAGCAGGAAGCTGTGAAAGCTGCTCTCACAGGAAGAAATGCATCATTTACTAACTAACATGCATGTGGACCCTCGGTCGTTTGTTCCTTGCAAGAAAAAAAAAAAATCGTAACTGGAAATAGGCAACAGCCAAGCAGCCGCAGAAGGGGCAGTCCCATGGGCCTGACTCACACAACATACGCTCTCCTTTTGCCAGGAAGAGCGGGTGTCGGTGACCAAGAGAACAAGACCATACGCACTAAATCTTGTTACTGTTCAAAAGTATAAGTCACAGGAAGATAAAGCGAAAAATAATTGCTCTTCGTTGCCAGCGAAGTTATCGTCTGTACTGGTTCCAGCACTGGCCCCTGCCCAGACCACAGGGATGAACAGCCAGGCTTTCACGAGAGCTCGGCTGAACTCACATTTTGAGCATGTTTTCTGAAAGATTTCACCAACATATAGCTCTGGGCTTAAAAAACTGTCTTCTCGTGCACCACCTTGTTCTGTTAATGACGGCAGGCTCCGCAATCGGGGTTCACTTTTCCCAACCCCTGTTACTCGCTCTGCTGCACCAGAAGGACCAGCGCTTCCTTCTGCTGCCCCCATTCATACGTCTACGACATTTCCACATCCCAGTTGCCACCTGCTAGCATGACGCAACGCTGTTTGGGTCCTGTTAAGTTCCTCTTGATAATAACCTGGCTTTCCCCTGATGCTTGGCAAAGGACATTTATAAACTAGAAATATAAACGTGAAAGGCTGCTACAAGGAAACGTCCCTACCGAAATCCGTGCATGGTTTACCGTGCGCTCCCACCAGGAGCGGAGGAGTCAGTCAGGAACACGGTGCCTGCTCATCACCAACAGACTGTCCCTCTGGTCTAGCTGAGGTTTGATTTGCTGCTTTTTCCTCAACAAAACTAGACTTTCTCTCTAATTTTTTTAAACTCCACTTCTCCTGCAGAATCAACACCCCTACAGAAAAAGAGAACGGATTTTAACCTAGGCTCATCATTCACCCCTAGCATCTCTGATTCAACTTACCCAAATCCCGGCTGCAAAGTCTACCTGTGGATGTGACGCCTCGGCTACACTGACCACCGTTAACACGCAGAGCCCGGGGGCTGCAGGGGCGGCAGGAGAGGACCATTGCATTGGTTTTTACTTATGAGCTGAGGAAATGTGATTAACACGTGAAAAGCTGCACTGACCGTGTGAGGAAGTCTCTGCATTATTATGTCACACTATATTATTTGTTAAAAACTCTACGAAAGTACGAAATGATTAATTGCTATTTTCCGACCATTAGAGAGTGCAGCAGGGTGCTCATAATGATTTATAACTTTCTCCAAGGACATGACAGTCTGGAGAACCCACTATTCACACGTGTAATATCCTTGTAACATCTATGAGTCACTTATCGCATTATGAAAAAGAATCTAACATAAAGCATGGCCCTTGCTATTCCCCTCTCTGATTTACCAGGGACAGAACTGTCCGACCACCGTATACACGAGAGGGAACTCTTTCTTTCATATACCTTTTGTTTATTTAGAAACCCTGGGGTCCCCCTCTCTCCTGTAAGTCTCCAGGGCATTCTCTCTTTAACGAATCAATTTTGCCATGCTTTGGAGATTCCTTTCTCTATAGGTACCAGCACGTACTAACAGAAGCAGAGCTGGGCTGCAAATCTGATTATCCCTTTCTCCCTCCACCCACCCTTCTCCTGGGATCCTATAGGAGAACTAGGGATATTCTCACTCCTTGTCCTACTACCAGCAAGCATCGGAGCGCTGCAGCGTGACTGCGGCTCAGCTGAAGCTTAAAAGAAAGCCAAGTGCCTCCCGGTAAGAGCAGGATCTAGCGAGTGTGTTCCTGTCCTGCAGTCTCGCTCCCCAGACCCTGGGAGGGAAGTCACTGCTGCCACTTACTTCCACACTTCTGGAACCAGTGGAGCCCAACTAGCCCAGCCGTGATCGATTGAAAGGCATCGAGTGCAATCGTTTTCAGTCAGCCAGACCTGGAGGCTGCGCAGGGTTGCCAGGACATAGGAAGCTTTGTAAGAGAAGCCTCTTGGGGGAGGAGGAAAGAGGAAGGCTGGGGCAGACTGAGCGGCGGAGGGCATGCCAAGTTCCCGAAACTCAAGAGCTGGCTACAGAAAGGTTTGCATCAGCTCCTTCGTAGTCAAGGGAAACCAGCTCCAAGCTTCCTCCGATTGGATTTTCTCACTTTGATGCATGCTAATGTATTTTAGCCCACTTGGCCCAAAGTGTGTCTGTTACACCAACTTGATCCAGCCGCACAGGCCAGGACAAGCAGGAGAGATCCATCCAGCGCATCTCCAACTGCCGCCTCCTCCCTTCCGAGTGGCTTCAACCTGACTGTGCGATACGCGCAGAGCGCTGGAGCCCTCAGCTTAGCGAGCGAGATGTTTGCCCCGCTGTTCCCGCACACCAGTGGGCTCCCAGTCTAGCAGGCTGCAGAGCCCCTGCGTGACCCGACACATGTTCCCGGCACGGCTTTTTAGTCTTTATGTCTTTGTCCACAGCAGGAAAAGTCTGCGAGAAGCTGAAAGCAGGCTCCTACCTCGTTATCTACGCTCTCCGTGGCCATGCACTGGTTGTTGGCTAGCGTGGTGATCTCTCTGCTTTTGGGGGTTTCCATTCGACAGCTACAGAGGGGGACTTCCTGGAGACCATCTACTTCCATTGCTTCGGGACCATTGGAGAGACCTGGAGTACAGAAGACCAGTAAATCAACTCTGAAATTCTCTTCCAAAAGAAAGGATCAGCATCACCCGTGTCCTGTGGCATCTTCCCATTCCATGTCCTGAAACGCTTTCAAGACATTACCTAAACCCTGTAAAAAAGTCTCCTTTCTTACATCGCTGGAGTTTGCCAAAGCATCCTGTACTTTTCCAAGTCCAGCCACACTACAGATGACTGTGCTGAAATCAAGAATAATGAGTTAAGAACAGTTTACTCTGAGTAAACCTCAACAAGGAAAAGCAACGATGAGGTACAGGATTTTATCAGCCTGTCTCTCCTCCCCACCTGTCCCAAAATGCTGTGCTCTGGCACCAGTAAATTTGTAGGAAACCACCCGGAGTTGGAAATTTGAATAGTTAGTGGAGTGATAAATAGAGAAGATCAGGGAAGCACAAACTTCTATTTGCAGAGGCTTATTATACAGATGGGAAAACAAAATTCCTGGGACAATTTGGTCCCAGCCAACCAAGAATTATTTATTTTGGAAAGAGAACAAACCAGGGAAAAGAAAGCGGCAAGATGCTCAGATGTTCTTGCCTTCTCCTCATCTCTTTCTCTCAGATTTTGAACATTTCCAAACCTATTTAAAGGTGGATAATGGCTTTTGAGGGGGCTCACTGCCAGGTACGGGGGCACAGCGTGAATGTTCTCGTGGCTCCTCTGGATTCAACTCAATCACCAGGTTACCTGTGACTGCAAAACACTGGCCTGACGACAAGGGGATTGCTTTTAGTCCTACACTCCTATTCCAATCCTACACAGTCGGAACGTCTCTTTGCAACGTTTCCATTACAGAAGCATACCCTCAAACATTTGCCTCTGGACTGGTTCTCCCTGAAGCATCCCAAGCTCTCCCTCCCCGAGCCTGCTACGGGATCGAGTCCCAGTGAGAAGGAAGCGCGCTGCTATTTTTTAAGCTTTTGAAAGGAGAGTTATTTTGTTGCAAAGTTTCAAAGATTAACTTCATTCCTGAGGGCGATTCCTCTTTAGCTGCCCTGGCAAGAGCAGCACCCCCCCGCAGGATTCTGCCCACGGCTACGGCACTGTCAGCCGAGCACAAACCCCCTTCATCCTTTAGCCAAGAAGTTGCAAGCCCCAGCCTAGGGAAGGGATGGGATATTTCAAGACATACAAAAGCAGAGGGAAAGTCCATACAGTTTTCATGTAAAATCCTGTCAAGATCTTAAAGGTTTAAGAGCTTTTTCTAGGCCCACAAATCACAAAGCTCATTCCTCGCCTTCCGAGCTGTCACTTTCATAATCTTTTTGACATCCAGAGCCTCTGGGGAAAGCATCCCTCATCCATCCTGACCCTCCCTTGGTGGCGACCACTCCCACCCGCTCTTTGATGCGCCTCTATCAAAAGAGCCAGACACCCTTTGAAAGCGAAAGAGAGACGGGGACGGACGGATGGATCCAGGTCAGCGAGGAGGCGCTGGATCCGAGGCAAGGTCAGCACTGGGAACAGTGGCCGCTCAGCTGGGGGTCAGCACCCAGGGACCAACGCTAGTCCCTCCTCTTCCCGGCGCTGAACAAGAGGATCCTGGGGGGCACTGGGGAGATGCTAAATCAGCATCTTTCAAGGAACGGAGCGGGGCTGCCAAGCGGGACAGGCGGGCTGGGACAGCGCCTTGGACCGGCTGGGCGTCTTCCCAAGCCACCCCGCTCCACCCCAGCCCGGCTGCCCATCCCCACGGCCATGGCCATGGCCACGGCCAGCGCAGGGGGCCAGCGCGCTGCGGCCGGGCCGGCCCCGCAGCCGCCAGGGGGCAGCCGGGCCCCCGCCCGCCCAACACAGCCCCGGCCCGGCCCGGGGGGCTCGGCCAGCCGGCACCCGCTCACCTCCCGCCGGCGAGGAGAGGATTCCCTTCACCCGGAGATCCAGGGAATCCAGGGACACCTCCATGTACTCCATGCTGTTCTCCTGGCCGGGGCCCTCTCTGCCTCCCAAAGACGGTTTATAGGCTTCGGCACCTAGATGGAAACACGCGTGGTATTTACACAGCTAAAAAAATAATAATAATAAATAAAT
This sequence comes from Phoenicopterus ruber ruber, assembly GCA_009819775.1. Classification (NCBI taxonomy): domain Eukaryota; kingdom Metazoa; phylum Chordata; class Aves; order Phoenicopteriformes; family Phoenicopteridae; genus Phoenicopterus; species Phoenicopterus ruber. The sequence goes on from CM020234.1 coordinate 10,875,534, forward strand.
AAATGGCGTGCAAGCACGTGCGGGCGTAAAGGCCACATTTAAGCGAGCAGGCTGTATGCAGGCTCCTCAGAGAGGCCATGAGTACAGATGCACATAGAATTATGAAAACGCAACATCTGGGCGTATATTGGCACGATTGATCTCTTAGTTCCTTCCCTGTCTGATCAGACAGATTTTCAACTTCCACTTAGGTAGGTAACAACAAAAAAAGAAGAATAAATGAGACAAATTAGTTCTGCCTCTGAAAGGCACATCTGTCTGCTGCAGTACTGCATCGGCAGCAGAGCCTTAAATGGCACAAGGACGGGATGAAACCAGGGCTCAGCGCATCCTCCTGTCTCCGACCTGCTGCAAAGGGCTCCCGGTACACTCCGGCCAGGCAGAGTGAACCGGCTCATCATGTACGTCGTGAAGAGGACAAGACAGGTGACATTCAGCTTAATGAGAGGGGAAAAACATAAAAGCCAAGTTCTGGCTCTAAGCAAACAAAGCTGCTGCTGGGAAGAGATTGCGTGGGGATCCCTCGCTGGGAAGAGATTGTGTGGGGACCCCTCGGAGCCTTCGTGGGAATTGTCAATCTCTTCGCACTCCCTTGGCTTCGCTTTCTCTCCCGGTTTGCTTCTCCCACTCAGGCTTGGCCAAGAGACTTGTGTTAGCCTGAAGGACTGGTGGCCAGGGGTGGAAAGGGGTGGAAAACCAGTCTGCACCTGAGATGAGGAATTACCTATTTGCTCTGAAAGGGACCAATGGACCCCACTTCTTGAGAAAGGGGCCGTCTTGGGAGGAAGAGGAGCAAGCCAGGTGACTGACAAACCCCAGGCAGACCAGAGGCTGGAACATGGTCATTTACCTCAGAAATCCGCTGATAAAAAAAATGGCCTGTTTGCAAAGAATTAGCAAACACAGAAGAATAAACCCTTTGATGGCAAGGGATGTGTGAAACCTTCATAACAAAGCTGAAGGCACAGCTGCACTTCAGAGACTATCCACTTTTTTTTTACCCATCTTGTTACCTTTCCTGAAGAAGAATCAGATCCCAGCTCTCCCCACCCCACAGCTTTCAGAAGACAAAGGCCACTGAAACCTTCTTTTGAGTGCTGGGTAACTTAGGGAAAACAAGAATGACCACCTGAACAACATCCACACCATGAGATGGGCCAGAGGTAGCTCATTACAAACCTTGTGGTGCTTTCAGAATAAGCAAAGACAACCTGCACCTTCCATTCAGCTGGACAAACATCCATACAAAAGCAACTGAGCATCACTCTGGGGTGGTTCTTCCTTTCCCTTCTGCATCTATCCACACTCCCCAAGCTCATGGGACATGAGTCCACATGGACATGAGTCCACAAGGTCTTGTTTCAATACTCTAAAATAAAGGGAGTTCATGAACAAAAAAATATTCCTCCAGTATGCCAAGGATAAGGCCAGCTCATACGGATTCTGCTGCTAAAGTGTGCACACCAGCAGCTACTGTCGGTGAGAGGCAAGTCCGCACCCCGGCTGATCATACAGCCCATCCTTGTGAAGGAAGAGCGAGCTCTGCGGACGGCCACTGCCTTATGGGCCTCAGGTCCTCACCCCTCCACCTGGAAGGCTAATTTCTCTGTAGTCAAGGAACAAAACACAATTAGTTACCTAGCACACTGGCTTGTTTCTTTTTATTCCTCCGTCTCCTCTTGCGGGTGGGTTTCAGCCATGGACTGTCCGTCTTTCCTTTCCTCTTCAGCAGCTTCTTCTTGACGCTGGACTCCGAGCTCTGAATAACCAGAGAGGCCACGTGCATGTAAGGCATGTTGGCATCAGCGTCCCAGCAGTCCTTTGCGCCCATGCGAAAGAGCCTTCTCGCGGCTTGAGTTATGCGAAAAGGCCTTAAGGACTGGGGGTTTGAAATCAAGTGGTGCTAAGATGTCTTTATAGCGCCGAAAAGGAAACACAAGCACACGTGTGGGTGTATTTCCTGTCATTTCAATAGTGCATGCTTCACTTTCTCTTCCATGTAGGCTCTTACACCACACTCATCGCAGTAGTAGCCGAGCACCTCCATGCAGCAATACAAGTATGCAGGCACACGCACGCTTTTAGCTTCTCCCCAGAAAAGTAATTTTTTTTCTGAACTAAAACATTCACATCGCTCCACAGACGTGCTAGAAAATGCCAACAAAAACCCGCCTTGCACCTGCAGAGCCACCTCACAGGCTTGGGATGGACCCGGGGGAATTGAACTCTACAGTAGCAGACCAGCCCCCTCCCTGAGCAAGGTACAGGGTAGCACAGACTAATCATGCAGCAAATATTCAGACACACACATGAATCTAAACAGGGCTTGGGGTTTGGTTTAAAAAAAATACAGTTGTCTGGGGTGGGTTTTCAAAGTCAACATCAGAACGGGGAATCGGGCCCCCCAACCCTGTAAGGCAGCCTTCAAAGTGCCGATCATAAAATTCACGTTCAAACTGAAACTGCCAGCTCCTGATGCTTATCCATCTCCCACAGAAGCCTACGAAAAACCTCCTGCTACCGTTAACAGTGGCTGGATCAGGCCCTACCTTCAGAGGAAGCCGATGCTGCGCCATGCCCTGTTATCACAGTGAGCGAAGCCAGGCAAAGGTGGCCCTGAGCCCTGGCTCTCCGGGGCAGCTCTACGGCGTGTCTACGCTGCCCCTGATAACCGTCCCCGAGCGTGGGCTCGGTTGTGCCCCGCCACGTGGCTTACACCAATTGCATCACGCTGCTTGTGGGGGAGAGGTTTGTGTTTGAGCCAGTCTCCGTCTGGGGAACCGACTGACTCACCAGATATGAGCAGAGCAAAAACCACCGTCTAGGATGCAGAGATGTGACTTGGGAGTTTGAACCTGACTGCAAGCTCAACCCTTGGTTTGAGTTAACGCTACAGACTGGCCTCAGCTACCCAAAGAGAGGGGGAGGCTACACAGCCCCTGCTGCTTGGTCCTCGCTGGCTCCTGTAGTGCCAGAGCCCAAGGAACAAGACCCTAAAGAGCTTCAACGATTCACTTGGTGTAGTCATTTCTACCGTCAGCTCAAAACATCAAGAAAATGAAGCCAAGAATTTTCTCAAGGTGACTGAAGAGTTGGGGTGCCTTAAATGCTGGCTCCTCAACTTGAGGTGCTGTGGAAAGGGAGCAAAATTTTAAAGTAAAGTGGAGGGTGGGGGACAGAGACAATCAATGAACAACAATTTAAGTAAAAGCCAGATTCTCTTCCCCAGCCATCTAAAATTCACCAACAGCTGGTGAAAGTCTTGCCCTAGCACTAGACATCCTCCTAGGGAAACTGTCTGTCTGTCTGTGCTCGTTGTACATCTCCCTGGTAAAAGCTGCCAGCTCACCCGGTACCGTGAGGTGGCGTGTCAAATAACTTGAATTTAGGCTGTGGGCTGGGCCAACGGATTTGTGAACAACTCCACCTGGGCTCCGACAAGGTGTGCTGAGCTTCAGGTTGTTAAGAAAACACTGCTGGCTCCTACCACTTGCCAAGTCTGCATCTGAAGAATTTAAGCACTCTTAAATATTTCTACTAACATTCAAATGATTAAAAGCAGTCAACACCATGTTGAAAACAACCAACAAAAGCCCATTAATTAGCATCAGAAAGCAATTAATTGTATCGCAGATCAGGGTTAAGCACCTTGTGGAAAACAATACTCTGTGTGTGGGTGGTTTCAGAGAGTGAGTTTTGTCAAAGAGACATGAAACTACACCGCTTTGCGTGCGCTCTCGCTCTCTCTCTCTTTTTCTGGCAGCAGTGCAAAGGGGAAATTATTATCAAGAGGACAAAGGCTGAAAGACACATTTAGCAGCCAGGCTTACCAAGTCAGACTCATCTCCATCTTCCTCCTCCTCCCCAGACTCGCCAGTCTCTTGTTCCTCCTCAGACTCGCCATCATCAATCTGCAGCCACCATTTGCCCAAGAACAGAAAGAGTCAGCCAGGTCAGGTCTCTCATAGCAGGGCATCCCCCCCCATCACCCTGCTGTGCCCCCACCCAGCAGAGCATCTCCCCCCATCACCCTGCTGTGCCCCCCACCCAGCAGGGCATCCCCCATCACCCTGCTGTGCCCCCCACCCAGCAGAGCATCCCCCCATCACCCTGCTGTGCCCCCCACCCAGCAGGGCATCCCCCATCACCCTGCTGTGCCCCCCACCCAGCAGGGCATCCCCTCATCACCCCGCTGTGCCCCCCTCCCCGGCAGAGCATCCCCCATCACCCTGCTGCGCCCAGCCCCAGCCTGCACACCCACTAACAGAATTTCCTCTCCAGGACAAGAACTCCAAGGCTGTTAATGCCTGTCACGGTACATCCATGGGGATGGAAAAAAAAAATTTGATCCCAGAAGAAAGTTTTCCAACCAAATCTTAACTTCCTTGATTATCCAAATCCAGCCTCATGTCTACACTACGTATCGTGACTTGGGAAAAAATGAACTAAAACTATGTTAGTGCTTTACCAGCTTGTTACAGGCAAGATCAAGAAGACATCTCTTACTGGTTCAGTGAATCCTATAACTAAACGTAGTGGGTTTCTGCATGCAGAGTGGACCACAGACTTCTGAAGCAAGGCTGAAACTGGGGGCTAGGTGGGGAGACTCTCATGGGTGCAGGAGGTGGTCATCAAAACGCCTCACTACCACTGCTGCGCTTTCTGTCACCTTGCAGGCTAAGAAAACCTAGGAATTGCCTCAACTCGTGCCGCTCCTATCCCACATGTACACGCAGTGTCCCATCCCACTCCTTCAAGTCCTGCACAGGGCATGTGAATACCTTTCTGGCGTTGTCTGCGTCGGATGCGCTGTCTTTAGAGGTCCTGTTGTCATCTGCAGGAAACACAGCTGCCTGTTCCGCTCCATGATCATCCTCCTCTTCCAACTCATCAGAGTCTTCCTCTTCAGAGTCTACATCTATGCTTTCCCCGTTCACATGAGGGCTGGCATCACCCAGGTCCTTTTCACTCTGAAAGTCCAAGCACACGAGCCACAAAGACAACATCAATTCATAGGACAGAGCAGCTGAATCCGTCCCAGACCACCTCTGTGCCAGGAGCCACAAAGCTGCCGGGCGCTGGCGATATGTCCCTCCAGAGCTCTTCAGTGCTCCCAGCAAAGCCAGCCTGAGAGCCTGGCATGCGTCACCTAACCCTGTCGATGTGGGGAATGAGGAGCCACGAGGAGTCATTCCAGACTCGTGGTTGTACAAGGCCCTAAGGGGAGGAGGGCTGCTAGGCAGGAGCCTTCAGACAGACCCCTGCCGTCTACTTCAAACATGGAAGGGCAGCTCCACCAAGGGTGCAAGAAGGTTTCTAGGGAATGGAAATGGAAGTTAGACCACAGAGGGATTTTCACTCCACTGTTTTCCTTGAATTCAAAGACCAAAACTTCAGGGCACGGGCTGCAGCAAAAGCAGAATTCGATCAGGAGTGAGTCCCTGTCTAAACCTTTTTAAGTAACCAGTTATTTTGCCATACAGCCTCAAGCAGCAACACTAGACAGTTACCTTGAGGACTCTGAAACAAAAAGGTTACAACACGGGGTATGCTTGAAATCTCTCTGGAAAATGTTTGTTTAAGAGTTGGTATCTGAACAGCCACCCTCAAAGAGCCGTTTTCAAAGCAGCAAGGCTGCTAGGGGCAGGATGCCGTCACCAGAGAGAAGATGTAGCCTCAGAATGGAAGATGCTGACGGCAACAAGCCAGCACGTTCCTGCACGTGTACACGGGGTTGGTGTGCCAGGACAAGGGACGTGTATGGTGACAACAAACATGTGCAGTGGGCTCAGCGCTCCCCTCACCTTGGCACTTGCAGAGGAATGAGTTATGCTCTTAAACATCTCAATCATTGTTCTCTGTTTTAACACTTTGGTCTTTTTCTTGGGAACCAGGCTATAGGTTCCCATTCGCCGTTTCTTCTTCCGAGATACTGCAGCAGCTGGAAAAGAGAAGCAAAAGAAACTCAAAGTTCGCTCAGGAATGGAAAGAAGAAGGGATAGAGAGTAGAGGCTGTACTGGGGGAGCCCACACTTGAGGGCACCACCTGAGAAAAAGGCTTCCCACTCCAACTCATTTATTTACAAGTCAACCACAAGATGATACACACCTACGTGCAAACGCACAAAGAGCTTTTGCCAGTGCTGCAAACCCACCCAAATTCTAAGTATCCTCTCCACACTCCTCCTGGCCCCTACATCATCATACACAGTATCAAATCCTTAAATTAGCCTGTGTTTGGCAGTACTGCTGATGCCATAGGAGGCTGAATAGAATCCGGCTTGCTCAAATAGACACTGCAAGGCTAATAATACCAATTTATAATGAAAACGATCGTACAGTAACTGAAAAACACATAGGGAAAAGGTACCTTAAATAAAGAGCCGCTTGCCATTTAACCTCATTTCACACCTACTATGGAAGTTTGTTTGATTCCTTTCACTACTTTGATCGGGCCTTAATTTGTTAAGTCTCGCTCCTGGCCTTCTAATCAAATCAGCCATCACACCTCGCCGCCCGATGCTGTCCTTGGCGAGTACACATCAGAAGGATGCTTAGTGCAGGCTCTTTTAAGAACAGCGTACAGCAGGGAACAGCCAGCTTCAGCACCAGTATTATCGTTTGCAGCTGTACAGCTTGTTCCTTGAAAGCATTTCTTCATTTCCCACTATGATGAAATTTCACCAAAAAACTATGAAGAGACCTCTCAAAAAAATTCTGTTAACCCAAATGATTTTATAAATAAGGTTGTAGTTCACGGTAAGCAGTTGTTGTGGTGATATACAAAGTCCTTCAGAACTGATAGAAACATCTTCAGAATAACACACAGGGAGATGGGATGAAAGTGTCTCCTCTAACAAAAACTTTTAGCAGAAGAGCGATCCTCGGCGTGGCGGTGCCTGACGGAGCATGCCTACCCACCCATGCCGCCCGGGAGGGACCCGCACGCCATGGAACAAGGCGGTGCAGGATGGACTGCACAGCAGGTGCTCCCTGCGGAGCAGAAAACTGGTGGTGGACTTCCCTTGGGAGGCTGCTTTAACAGGGACTGCAAGAACGTGCCCTGTCCAGCATCCACAGGTGACCAGAAGGGAGTCCCGAGCACCACGCTGCAGTGCAACGGCCACCGGCAGAGAAGTGGCGAGATGAAACGGCACCTGTCAAACAAGGTCTGCAGCAGCAGCCCTACTGATGCCGGCAGGAGAGGAAACCCTGAAGGAGATCCAGTGGGAAAAAGGTACTAACAGAGCTTTCCATCCTTGTTAACCTGCCTCATCTCCCACTCAACCCCATACACACACAGCCGGGAGGTGGGTGCCGTTAGGAATTTTAACTCTGCCCTTTTTACCCGTTTGCGACTTCGTGGTGGCCACATAGCTCTGGTTCTGAGGTAGTGACTGGTGAAGGCCCGGGAGAGAGGGCAACGGCAACGGCTTCCCAAACTCCAGGACGTTTTTGTTGCCTTCCTCCTTGGATTCTTTTTGATCTCTGTTGTCTCTCCCATCTTTGGGGTCTTTACTTGCATGCTGGAAAACAAAATGCAGTTAAATTGAGCCTCCGCATTCAAAAGGAAAAAAAAAAAAAAAATCAAGAAAATAAATTTCATTCCTTTCTCTGAAGCACAGTCACCTTCATTTGAAGACAGGACCACCCATTCAAAGCCAAAGCACACAGCCCCTCCTCTAGCACACAGCCTTACTTTGCCTAAAGACTGCCAAACACTCCCAGCCTGCTGCTCCTTCACCTGTTGAGGCTGTTGCCGTTGAGGCTGAAACGCTGCCTCGCAGAGGCAGAGATGGCAGAGCCAAAGCACTGCAGATAATGAAAAGGATCAGACACTGTTTACACAGGCATTTGGTTGGCTCCGGAGAAGACAAACGAATGCAATAAATGCACCTATTCCCTGAAACACGCCCCGAGCGCGGCTGTCGCATCAAGCACGCACGAGAACCGAGTCTTGCAGAGACGTGTGGGAAGAGCAGGCAACAACGGGAAGGGATCCTGCCCTTCGGACAGCATTTGGCACAATCAGGTCTTAGCAAAGGCTCCCGCCTCCAGCCCAGCACGCACCAAAACACGGGCAAAGAAGGTATTGGCTTGACATTGCAGGTTCACCTACAGTGCTGCCACTGCCGCAGCAAAGGCCTGTCCGAGCTTACTTGAAGCCAGCCAGCACAGCTACTCCCGATCTAGCTGCTGCAACACCAAACACAGGGCAGGCGACAAGCTCCTGCTGAAAACCAAGAGAGTTTTGTAGTTGCTCCTGCACTCCCTGGCGCTGGAGCCAAGCTCCAGGCCCCACGGCAGCTCGCACCCGCGCTGTGTCGAGCTGGTACTCAACGCAAAGTCTCACCCAGCACCTTCGGTCATGAAAGCAGCGTTCCTACAGCTCCACATCCCACCGTTGGCAGCAACCACTGTACTAACGGAGAGCGGGGTAAACGCTGCCACTCTGATTTGACATTTTACACCGGATTTGCCCTCCCATGTATTTAACAGCAGATGACCTAGCTGCATCCACACCTCTCCACACATCTGTCCGCTCAACTGTCACGCAGGAGGCAGGTTTGGCAGAGATGCTCCAGAAAACCAAGAGCACAGTTAGCAGATTACAAGCTCTGCGGTGGGAATGTTTTAGTGCTGCTCCACTTGCAGGAAAATACTTCTTCTTATGGAACTTCTGAAGCAACAGCTGAAATACCAAGACAGAAAGAGGAATCCAGGCAAAAGAAAGAAAAAGCAGCAAGCAATAAAAACACTCTTTAAAGTCCAGGTTCAGAGAGGCACCCTTAGACACTGCTTTCAAGTAATGTGACCTTGTGAATAAATGGGGAAGCGACTGATTCTCCTAATTATGGCTCTGCCATGTGCACGCTGCCAGCAGAAAGCGAGGACTTGGTTGCAGACAGAAAAGCTATAATGATAATCAGAAATGACCTGCATAAAAAGGCCATCAAATTGCCAATGATTCCTGCATCAAGCTCATAACTTACGGCTGAATTGCCACATCTTTTCTTAAAAGGCATCTAGTCTTGGATTAACAATTTCAAAGATGACAAATCTACCACATCCTTTGATACGTTGTTCCAATGCTTAATTGCTCTCACTGTCAAATAATTAAATGCATTATGCTTTTTCAACTAAATTAAAAAGCCCTGTATCATCAGATTCTCACTCCAAGTAGATACTTATGGACTATGATCAACTTCTTAACTTTCTCTTCAGTAAGTTTAATAGAATGAGCAAATTAAGCGTCCATAGGATGATTTACTGCACATTGGATCACTCCTGAGACTGCTCCCAGTTCTTCTACCCCTTTAAAAAATGTACGTCAGGAGTGCTGGGCACAGCATGCCAATAATAGTCTCCACAATACTATTTATACCTCTTAGAAGTCCCTAGTTTATAGATCTAAAGGTTAATGGTAACTCTTGGCTACAGGATTATTCTGAGAATCCCCAAGTTCCCTGGAGCATCCACTGCTTTCCGTTTTTAACGTAAAATTGGAAAAATGAGCTTGGGAGAGGCAGATCTGATGCAGAACTGCCTGCAACAAGTGCACGTAAGGGCTGCATTTTTTGTTCTGTAAGTGCAGGTTCTTGCAACTGGTCTCTGATAAAACGTGCCGTTACTCCCAAACATCAAGAATTCACATTCAGACCATGCCAGACTGTTTGGAAGAACATAATCAAATTTTAAATGAAAAAGTAGTATGTTATTAGCTTGGGGTTTTTCTCTCCCCCTGTAATTACAATATGGAAATAAATTTAAAATCTTCAATAGGGCTGCATGACAACTGTTAAATGTGACTTTTTCATGGCAATTTTGGTAAAACAGTTTTAAAAATCAAATTAAGCCTTGTGAGATCTGGATTATTACTTGGAGGCATATGTAGCAATTGTAGAACAAGAATTCCCACAGCGAGGTGACCAGATCTCTCAGGAAGCCTGATGGCACGGGAAGCTGAGCAGGCCAGCAGTAAAACATACATACATATATTTATGTATCTCCCTCACATACGTATATAAATAATCCTAAATCTAAGGACTGTAATAAAAAGGATCAGTAAAGATTTGAAAGCGCTCATATACTCGGTCCACACACGGTTTTCTCACCACCTTTCTCCATCCTTAGCTCGATAAAACAGTTACATCTTTGCTGTTCTTATTAATTTTTACCCTTCCAGCAAGTAGAGAGTTCAGTGGACGAAACTTTATTCTTTTCCCATTTCTACCGTCTCTGAATTCTGCCAGTTCCTTCACTCGAGCCTGTAGGTACAGCCCATCCTGGTCTCCTACACTGAGCTTTTACACTCTGCTCTATCTGCTCCAGATTTAAACACCTCCCAGAAAAGAGGCTTTGCTAATCTAGCACACGGCTCTGCTGGGAGACGTCTTCTTCCTTAAGATCCCATCACGCTGGCTAATTGCTGGTCCAAGCACACCTGGGCCCTTCCTGGCAGACACTCCGCATCCTTCGCTGCCCAGGCTACAGCCAGCACCTCTCCGCAGAGGAGAGCGGGCAGGTCCCAATAAAAGCAGCAAAGGCAAAAGACAGGTCGTGCATTTGGGAGTGGGGCGAGCGGGTGCTGCACCACTGGGGGCACGGGAGACTCCTATCAAAGCAAAACGGAAACAAAAAAACTACAGTGATCCATTGAAACCCAAAGCTCACAGATGCACCTCCGAACCCCCAGCACCATCAGAAGACTTCTCAAAACGCTGCACACCCATGTGGCTCCAGCAAGTTTCCTGGTAGGGAAAAGGCTGTCCCAAGGAAAACCTCAGACGAAGGTTTCTCCTGCCGAACAGGCAGGGCAGGCAGAGCGGCTACCTCCAGCCCAGGGCTGGCAGGACCCAGCTCGAAGCCGCGTCCGTGGGCTACGTGGTCATTGGCATAGCTGTCTGCAATTAACACTCCTGTCACGTGCCACTACCTTCCACTTCGATGATGGATGGGGTCCTCCTGCCCTCCCCATTCCTAGCACAAGGCACGGCATCAAGCAGGGGTCTGTAAAACTGCTCGCAGCCCAGTATCCATCCAAGCAAACTCCTGCTTCTTGGCTTACAACCTCTCTTACCTTCTCGCAGCAGAGGACACTCTGCTGGCAAAGCACAAAGGGGGTTGAAAATAGCAGGTGCTTCAAAGATCCCAACGGAGCTGATCTCTAGTCAACATCATCTCATCCACTTTGCTGTGACAAACCCTAACACGTTCCTGCTTCGCTTCCTGAAGATCCGGAGTCCTCTGCTAAAGGTGGAACATGCCAGACTGGCAGTGCTGGAGCAGAAGCGACCACGCCGGGAAAGCGATGCACGGCTTCAGTGATCTGTTGGGCACGGACTGATCTAAGAACACTAACGAGGGTGCACACACTTCGAGTTGCCCGCATTTTTAATCAAGCAGACTCCTCTGCTCAGAAACTGGATGAAGATCACCCCCCTTCACTTAAACCAACAAATATTCAAGAGAGCAGAGGTGCTTTCATCAAACACCTACATGGGCTCCACTGCAAACAGCAAAATTATAGAGGCAAGAAGCACTATTCCTGACCCTAAACAAACTCCATTGCTGTATGTTATCCCTGTCCAAAACAGCCGTGGTCTTTTTTCTTTTTTCCCCAATTACGCCTAGATTTTTAACAGTCAAGCACAGTCTACAGATTTAGAAAAGTTCAGTGAGGAGAACCCCGTGCCAAGGCGACTCCAGGACGCAGTATGAGCAACCTGTGCTCCCATGTCGTCCTAACCACCACATGTGTGGACCGCTGGAGGCCAAGAAAGGACCATAATGACAGAGAAAGAACCTGCGTTGCTAATGTCTCCATTTCTCGCAGCTTCTCATGTGGTATCAGCTTATCCTACACAAAAGGCTGTAAAGTCACTGTTTCGTGTTGGGCATTGCAAGGAACAGGCAAGAAGCTGAAGACAGCTATTCCGAGGCTCGGGCCAACATTTCCAGAGATACTTGTGTCTGGAAAGAGAAAAAATGGGACCACAAATACGTTCGACACCATTGTGAGAAAAATAGCCAAGAAAACTGCTCAGACTGGGACAAGAACATGATATTTTGTGTGTTTATAAAAATGAAACTGAAATGCTTTCTACACTTTAATGGGATCGACCATGTTTCTATTACTGGCACAGAAGTCTCCTACAGCAGCAGGGAGAAGTTACTAAAAATGGCAAAGACAGAATATCCTCCTTTTTTTTTTTCCCCAAAAGCAAAAATACAGAACAAACAAACCTTACTAATGAAACCCCGCGTTGGTTCGACAGACTGCACGCGGCATTCTTCCCACAGCCCGGCAATTAAGAGGTCTTTCGTTACCAAAGCAAGCGAGCTAGCAATGACCGAAGAGAAATCAGACCAGAACTCCATCGTGTGCTGGTGCAAGGACAGCGGCAAAGGTCCTGCAGGTCCCACTTTGGAGCAGGGCAGCTCTGAAGAGCGCCGCAGAAGGACTGTCCATCGCTCGCAAGACCTGGCACCAGCTCCAGCTTAGACATACAAGGAGTCTTATTTCTCTTCTTTTAAGGACTTTCATCTCCACACGGTACGAGCTTGAAACCAAAGCCAACTAGCCAGGAGGACTAAACCAACCGCCGCTGCCACCGGGCAACACGGCAGCTGTCACGGAGCAGCCCTCGTCTCTCGGTCCGTCAGGCAGAGGGGTAACGAGATCTGTACCAAGGCGCTGCCTTTGGACAGCACAACGCAGCAGCTCCTGGGGGTATCTGCCTCCAACAACTGGTGAATGATATCTAAGCAAGAAATACCAGTCTGCTATAAAAAATGTATCACAAGCAGATGAGAGTGCCCGTAGGAGCTGTCGTGGTGCTACTCTCCCTTTCCTCCGCTGCTGCGGAGTTGTACTTTCCACTACCGCGTTTCACCACAGCTGCTGGGGGATCCTGACCACCGCCTAAGCCTTACCTTGGAGCAACAGAAAGAAACCTGCAGGGCTTTGATCTTAATCTAGATCAAACAATCTGCATGGCTCATCCACCTATTAACGCCCTTTTATCTGCAGATTAACACGTGTCCATTAGAAGAGGGATTCCTGCGTGACTTGATTACAATTGCACTGATTTGTGTGCGGTCACGTATCTGCATAAAATCATAGCGGTTTAGGCTGCCAGGCAGACTGTGCTTAAGTGTCGATGTTCCTAAACCAAGCGACAAACCAGCATTTAATGGGTCTCGGAACCAGCATCGTTCAGAGGTGTGGGCTCTGCCAGGTCAGGGGAGACCCCACTCCTGGTCTCTGTCCCCTCCTAGATCGAGGGGCTCGAGGGAAGGGAGTGTCACGCATCAGTCGGATCGAAGAGGGTAGCTCAAACCAGTTTCGAGAGCAAGCCTCCGGACAGAAATAGGTCTGCTGGGGACCTGGGACCGGGACAGTTATTTCTGCGGGCTGCGGTCGGCAGCTGGGGCAGCCACCTTCAGCTGGCGCGGCTGAGTCAGCAGCGCGAGCACAACCAGCTAAAGACGAAATGAAAAGTACAGCACAATATACATTCACTTTTCCACCTCCCTCTGCAGTAGCTCCTCTATGTAACAAGTCCCATGGGCTCGTCACTCCTGAAGGAGATTTTCTATAGGGGCTATTTAACCATGGCCAAGCTCGCACACACGGACTTCACACTTCCAGTCTGTCTGCGCACACGTGGGTACCCCTCTGCAGAGAGGGTCCTCGATGGGTGCACCTGCCAGGCTCAGACAAGCTGGCAGCAGCACTTGCAATCAGACGGAGAGCTCTAGTTCACTATACCCTGTACTCCTCTTTTTATTTATCCCCCCCCAAGGAGACAATATCCCCATCACCACCCCCATTAGGACCTGCCCTTTGTTTTGAGTTTTCTGCATATTAGAGGGCCTGAGCCTGCTGAGCAATCCCAGACGCTTGCAAACCACCAACTGCCACCTGCCTGGCCCCGAGAGATGAACACAAGGCGTTCTTAGGCCAGGAGCTCCTGCAGAGCAACCCACAGACCACGTCAGCACACCGCCGCAGTGCTGCTGGGCACTGACATGGAAAATAATACTTTACAACATCAGCGACACCTGTGTGCGCACAGAAAGCAAGCAGCTTACCGGTCCTGGGACCAGACGTTTAGTGGCAACGCTGCTTAAAGGTATAGTTTGATGAATGTTGGTAGAAACACCAACATAAGCAAAGCGTCTTCTGCTCCAAGCTCCTCCTTCCTGCCCAGGCTTTGTCTCCCCCAGTTAAACTGGTACGCTACGTTTTGGGCTCACACTGTGAAGCAGGCTGAGATACTAATTTCATGGATTTTTGCACTATTTCTTTTGACAGTTCAGTTACCCTGACCCAGTCCTCTGCACAGCATAAACCACCACCACCAGAGACACACACCTCAAACTACAGCCTCGTGGTCACCACGTAATGAACAGAAACTTAACTTGGGATTCCCCATTCAGCCATCTGCTCCTCCTGTCTCAAGAGAGAGCTATGGGATGCTTTCACTGCCTTTATCGTCCTTTATCCCTTCCAGACACGTCTTAGTGATGTTAAGCTCAGAAACTGGAGTTTCCGAGCAGGAGGGGCCATCTCCAAGCTCAGCACTCACACACACTCACGCTTGCATTTCAGTCTGTTGCCTGGCCCTGGAAATAACCGGGTTCTTAATAGGGCTGTAAATGGATTAGGAAGGAAAGGTTCTTCCAAAAGGTGCAACGCTTGTGTTACTGCACTACTCAGAAGGGGAGCAGAAATGATGCTGTCAACAACTCTTTTGAGGTCTCTGTTCAAAGCCCACGTTAACATGCGACAACATCAATTAAAATTGTCACCTGTTTCAGACTCAGCTTCGATCCCAATTCAGGAAGCAACTCCTAAACAGAGAAAAAGCTGGTTAAATTTGTGAGAAAATTACTTTCTTCCTTTCAAAGAGCAATCCACATGTGCAGGAAAAGGCTACCGAGGTCCCCTGACAGCTATTGGATTACAGAAAATAATTTTTGGGCCCCAGTGGGTTTCTGCAGGAGCCGGGGGGAACAAATGTTTACACTTTGCAGGCAACAAAACACCTTCCTCCCCTCCTTCTCCCAGGCAGCACAAGTCTACAAGAACAGTCTACCAAGAAAACAACAAAGCTCTAAAAAATATTAGCAAAGAAAACTACTGTGTCCTGTAACATCAACTTCTGGGTGATTTCCACAATTTGTTTCCTGGAATACAGCACCTGCTCTCGTGGTGTTTTCGAAGGGGAAAAGGTGTGAACGTGGAGGCTGGTGCATGAAAAGTTACTGCAAGGCTGTGCTGAGGAGCCTCTTATAAGTGGCTCAACAAAGAAATAAGACAGAAAAATGACAACTAGCAAAGACTCTGCTACTCAAAAGAAAATAGCATGTAAATTCGAAAGACAATGGGGAAAAATTAGGTAGTAATTATCAGGAAGGCTGAACAAAACAGATGTTTTACTGTCTTGCAGAAACGAGACCAAACCTTGGGTTCACATTCAGATGCAGAGGCTTGGGCGGAGAACGTGTGAACGGCCTCTTCTTACCACCCTTCTTGTGAATTTGGTTTCTCTCCCTATTTTAAGCCCAAGGGAAACAGCCAGAGGTGCTGAGGACAGGCTAGGCACTTTCTAGACTGGCCCAACAACTGCAGGCTTTGCTTGCTGAAGCCGCTGCTACTGCGTGAGCAAATAATGATCAACAGCCCCATCTCAGCAACCCCTGAAAGGGAGCACTGCAAGCACTCGTAACGCTGCGTGCAGCTTTCCAGAGACAAACCTCGAAGCCCAAGGGGTTGCGTAAAAATATTCTTTTGATGTATTCATAACACATGAAATGTGGAAAACACTCCCTCCTAACCTAGCAGTCGTCTTTTAGAAGGGAATTGCCTCTTCCAATTGCTCAGCCCCAAGGGATCTCTCCCTGTCAAATTCCACAAGGGTCTGGGGGTTTGCCTGGCCTAATTTAAGTGCACAACAGGTTGCTGGAGGAAAGCTGCGAGGCAGTTTCGGTTGCAAAGCCTTCTCTGGGTAAGAGACACCCTTATGCGAGATTTTCATCAGGCTGCATGTATTGCATCTGGGCTTCCCCGCTTGCTAGCCAGAAAACACAGCAGGGGTGCGAAAGCGAGAGAATTCAAATGCAATCAGGGGAAGACAGAGGGGAAATCAGCGGTTTGGGAGAAGGGTTGGGAAATCATGGCAGGCGTGGTTTCTGCCCTACTGTTGAGGCTGGGTGCCCACGAGGTTTGTAATCTTGATGTGCTCTTTGGACTCCCACCTGCTTCCGGAGGCACAGGTGCTGCGGCAGCCAAGGGCACCTTTCCCCATCTGTGGCTGGCTAGGTGCCACCCATCTTATTTTTTTTTTTTTTTCCTTCTTCCCCTGCTCCAGACCACAGCCATTCACAGCTTTGAGACCTTCACATCATGCTATTGCTGTGCTGCAACACGTGGGTGACATCTGAGAATAACTTTGCATTTGCTCGCCTGGAAAACGCCGGTAGCTTACAGCAATCCATTGCACCAACCTTTACAAAGCTGCAGCAGCTTCCCAGTTATTTCTGGGTGTGACCACACTGCCAAGCAGGGCTCGCAATCCCTTCCTCGACCTAGGTGCAGGATCCCTAAAGGCCAGTCTCTCTCCATCATTGGACATAGCCCAATGAGAGGATCTAGCTCATCGTAGCTAAATATAAACCATCACAGGGCTGGAGATCAAGTGCTCGTAGCGGAGATCTGCCTGTTCCAGTATCTATTCCCTACCTCTGGCAAAAGAACCAAAAAATGAACCAAAAGAACCAAACTTGGCCAATGACAAAGAAAGGCCCATTTCTGTTCACCCCACTATAACATGGACGCACCAGACGACTTCACATCTCCTTTTGCCTCCTAAAAAAAGGCAGAGCTCTGTTTCGTTAAGTGATGGTAAATCCACCCCTAAGGATTCTGGAGTGAAGATTTCTGAACAAGTTGCATTACTGCAGGCAACATACAGAGAGAGAGAAAACATCATCTGGTTTACTACTATAACAATCCAGCAACGCAATCAAGTTGCCTAACTTATCAGCTTCTTGACAGCCTCCAAGCTTAGGAGAAGCCTCAAGTTAACACGCTATGCTTAATTTCCTTTGGGTCGAACTTATAAGAAATCTAATTTGTTTCACAAGCAGCTCTGGATTTCAGCAGACGGCTGATGAGCAATACAGCCAAGAGAGAAAGGCCATTTAGTGTCTCGCATAGATCTGCTGGAGAACGTAATTGATCAATTATATATTTAGAAACACATTGGGGAAGAGAGCTGATGGTGGCCATGTGACTCTATTTTAACACCTCTGTCTCTCTGCAGGAAGAGAATAAAATAAAAAATAAAAAAAAATTATATATATATTAAAAAAAAAAAAAATCAGTCCACTCAGTGGGACACCTCCGAATTCCGCGTGTTCCCATGCAGCAAGGTCTCCCTCTCACGCACTCAAAGAAAGCCAAGAGCAATCGCAGCAGCAGCGGCAACGACTGCTGGGCATATACATTACCAGGCTGGGGGTGGGTTTAGGCATTGTCTTCCGTGCTCTGTGGACCTTGACTTCAGCGTTAGCAGCGGTGGCTTTTTTAGCATCCATGTCCTTACTGCCCTCCCCGAGCTTGGTTGGCATCGTGGCTTGCATCTGAGAAAAGGAGCCCACAGTTCTGCCTTTGCTTGCTCCTCCTGGAAGGGTTTTTGCAGCATGGCCGGTGAGAGAAGCAAAGGTGCTGGTAGTCCTTAGAGGCTGCTCCTGTGCCATCTGCTTGGTTAGAATATATCCATTGCTCCCTGTTACAGAAGTCTGTGTGAAGTCATTAGCTTTCATATGGTTTTGCTTCCCAGTCTCACCATCTCGTTCAGAAATGCCATTTTCTGCTATCCTATTTAATTTAGTACTAGAGTCCTGCTGGCTCACTTTCGTATTGTCCTGAGTGTTTTTAGCTGGGTTTGGGTGGCTACCAGCTTCGCTGTGCTCACAGGAACCGTTGGTTTCACCGTCCACTGCCATTTTTGGTTCCCCCACTTGCTTTTCTGTAGCACTTTCATCTGCAGCCATGGCATTAAATCCTGGAGAAAGAGGGAGGAGAAGGAGGAAGAGAGGAGAAAGAAAAGGGTCACAAGCGGTATCAAAACTCCAAAGAGAAGGTACAGCTACTTACAGTGGCTAATGAAAAGCAAACCTCTCCCCCAGAAAACTGCTTGAGATACATATACACACACACACATCCACTTAGGTTGCTCACTCACCTACCTGACCGCCTTGCCTGGATCCTCAGATGGTGAAAATTGGGGTGGCTCAGTTGAAAGCAGTGCACTCATTCTCACTTCCCTCAGCTGCAGATGTGGCCATTTATTCCCAACTATGGATTTTTTAAGGTAAATATTATCTTTCGCTTTTCCAATAACTACGTTTATTCGACCATATGTCAACACTTCGCATGTCAAACAAAACGCTGCCCAATCTTGCATCCAGATCTCTGGCAAAGCCCTTCACAATGCCAGACTGACACGAGAAAAGCTTGCTGGTAGGGCTGTACCGGTAACTTTTTGTGGCACAGACACAGCTCAGCAGCCAAATGTCTACATCGGGGCTCTGCTGCTAAATGAAATGTTGCAAGGAGTAACTCCCTGGCAATCACAGCTCTCCTGGAAATGTTGTCCAGCGGAGACCGGCTCTTTCGCCAGGACGAAGCAGCACAGGAGCAGGATTCATGGTGTCATTTCAGGGGCAATAGCCAGAATAAACACAGGGGTGAAGCATGTTATATGCAATTTTAGACTAAAATAATTACATGATTCAAATGCAGTGAGATTTTTGCAGACTGACTAAAAGCTCACACGCTGATAAAACGGGAGTGTGCATGTCAGAAGTTTTTTTCTTCCTCCCTTCCAAACATTTCCATGCTCCCCCCATCAATGAATTTGTCCCATCAGAGATTTCAGACCTGAGCTAGAAAAATCCAAGTATGAACGCCATGTACTTGCAGAAAGGTTTCTGACATGACAAACCAGCAGCTCCCCAGGCAACCAGGAGTGATAACAATTCACTGGCACGTTCAGTAAAATGATTAAATCAACCTGCTGTTAGGGATTCCTTGTATTGTTTTCCTTCCAGAGGCCAGACAGTTATGAAAAGCATCACAAGAAGTACCAGCAAAAGCTTTGTCCAAGTGGGCTGTCAAAGCAGGCAGGACTGATTTACAACCAGCTCGAATCAAAGCAATTTTTGCCTGCAGTATTCAGAAGGGCCCAGAGTCAAACCGGACAGCTTTGCAAGCTGGACCAGCACGCTGGGTATCAGCGTCTCACTTTCCGCCGCTCTTGAAGCCCAAACGCTCAGGGCAAACAACATTCTGAATGTCTCTGCTGACCTGACAAAAACCTGATACAAGAATAAAGCATGAAGAGGAACCAAGACCCTGGATCCGAGGACGTCACGTCCAATATCCCTGGGCAGATTGCTCACAGCCACGCTCTGCAGGGCTTTGCTGCATGCCCCAAGCACAGGCAAACGTCAGCAGGGAGGAGAAGCGGCACTGCACAGCTCAACGGAACGGCTCTTCCCAAAAAGCACCAAATTCCCTTTGCAGTTAGTGGCAATTGGGAAAAAAAGTCTCTCCCCAACTACGTGAGGGCCTACCCACCCGCTTCTTCCTACCCTTTATAACGCATTCATTCAGGCCATCTCCTTACCGTCAGGCTGACCTAAAAGACTTTGATACAGATTTCTGCACAAACAGTACTTGCAGATCTAGACTCAAAAAGCAATGCATTCTAGTACCTGAAACGACCGTATTATTCCCCAAACTTCCTGGGTTTTGGTGCTTATCTGAAAGACAAACATTTCCAGCATCAAACTGAAAGCTGCCTTAGAACTGGTCAATACACTTAGACCATCCAATCCAACCTCCACCTTGAAGCATGGTCAACGCTGAATTGACACCAGGTTGGTCGGGGCTCTGCCCAGCTGCGTCTCAAAGACCCGCTGCAGCGCTTGACCTGCTCCAGCCTAGCCCTACCCATAAATTACAAGGGGGACAGTTCTAGTCCTGCTCCTCATTTCCAGTTGAAAGCCACAGATGTTGGGCACTAAGCATCTTAATGGAAAGCGTCTTCAAACCCTGATGACGAGTGGTAACTCCTCCCTGGGGTTCAACTCTGGCCATTTTTCCTGAGGAGACATCTGCACTAAGTGGTCCATTCCCCCCAAACCCAGGCAGCTCAGCCTGCAATTGCCTCCCACAAGGACTCTGCCAGCTCAGAGCCTCCAAAAAGAGCTCCAAAACCTCCAAAAAGAGCTCACTGGTGCTGGCTGGAGCACACGCAGGGGGGCAGAGGCAGAAACCCCACCTCCAGCAGGCAGCGAGCGAGTGGCTCTCCAAGCACAATTCAAAGTCATCGCCTCCATCTGCTGCCCTCTCACGCCACCCAGACCACCTTCTGTGTACTGAAGGCTCTGATAAGAGGCACAAGGGTTTGTTTTGGATAGCAACGACTCTGGGAGAAGATAAAGCACTAGTTTTTTCACTGTTACTTAACTATTTGAAAAGTCTTGGGCAGAGGGAGCCAACAGCTATGCCCTTATTCTTTCAATCCTTGTTTCTCTTTCTGCATTTGGTGTCTTTAAAAGACCGTGCTGTGGCCTTTTAAACAATTATTTCAGCAAAGTCAGTGCCAGAAGAAAACAAAAAATGAGCTCCCTAACCACAGATGGCGGTTTCTAGTGCTCAGCACTAGGCACCTGGCCGAATGAAGCCTTCAATATTTGTTGATTTAAATACTGCACACTCCCACCAGGGCAGTCAAATAACTTCAGTGGCTGACTATTAGATAAACTGAATAAGCAGAGGGCAAGAATTGCTCTACCTGCCATGAAGGCAACCAAAACAAGGTAAATTAGAGCACTGCCCTAGGGGAAAGAATAACTGCATTACTGTGGAAAGCGTCACGGACTTTATGAAAAATCCATGAGGCTAAAATTAAAATCCCACATACAGTTTTCCCACACAGATACTCTTATTAAGTGTGCAAAATGCAATCTGATTGACTGTGGAAGTGCCATCAATCCCCTATAAACAGGCACCAGACTTCCAAATCTGTATGAATTGAGATTTGACAAAACAAAGATAGGAAATTTCATAGTCCCTGAAGTTGCACAGAACTGGAGAACTTGACAGCAGTCGTCAGGGGTATGGTTTTGATTTAACAGGATTACGCACCCACTCTGCCCTGCTGTAAACGACTGCACACGCTGCAGGGCAAAGCAAGGTCCTACAGCTTCCAGCTCCAGCCCCGACCCTCAGTGCTGCCACCGCTCAGCGGGCCCAGCGAAACGCGTTGCGGAGTGTCACAGTTTGGTGCCTAATGGACATGTATCCACACGACAAAAGCTGTTACGGCAACTGTCATCACAGAGCTCGCTGGCTGGCAAGAACCAGCAGAGGCCAAGGACTGAGCGGGAAGAGAGACCACGTCCCCCTCCAACAGGTCCGAGACACCGCAGGCGAGACTGTCCTGAGCTGCCGAGACAGGCTGCTTTGCGGAAAGATCATCTCCATCCTCCCGCTCCCTTTTCTGGCAGCACTAAACCAAATTCCTAACCACTTTGGAATAGCCTTGTTTTCTACAAACTGAGTTCCTGTACAGCACAGGGCTCCTGCAAGAGGCCCCACAGCCAGCCCCAGACTGTAGGAGCTCGTTATCCCAGGGTCCTACCTGAACATCCAATTAAAGCGACCCCCACGAAGAACTAGCTTACGTCAGGAGCTACTTGCTTCATGAGATGTGGTAATCCAAGCAAACCAGTCTGGTTTCACAACCAAAATACCTGGTCTAGTAATAGGAAAATAGGAGTTGCCATCCCAGACTAGGCTACTGCTCCACTTGCTGCGATGCTCTGCCCCGACTCGGTGCTCCATCCTTGTGGAACAGGACACGTCTGCAAGCCTGACCACGTTCAGCAGGTCCTAGGTACACGCTTACAGTACTGCACATCTACAAGCATTGCTGAATAGGCATAATTCAATATATATTTACACTTTTGCTGAAATATGGCCTATAGATGGGGATGGGAACACAAACTAGAGACAGCAGGAACCTCACAATGGGGAAATACTGAATAAAACAGCCTACAGAAGCTCTTCAGCAGCACCGGACAGCTAAAGAAACACTTGTTCCTGACACGACCTTTTCATGTCCCCTTTTTCATTACCAAAAAAAAGAAGTTTCACTGCAAACCTGCTAAAATCCTGATTTCAAATAGACCTCGTGGCAATGAGTCCTCTTCTAGAAAATGCTGTTCAACAGCTTTTCTGCTCTTGTGCTGCAAGTGCAAGTGAATAAAAACCTAAAAATCGGTGTTTCTCTAAAACTTTACAACTTGACAGTATTCATGCCTTCTAAATAGAGAAAACTGTTTCCTCCGTATTCACTTTTCTCTCCAAGTCCCTCATTGTTCCTTAACCTACAACTGTTCTTTCTTTAACTGAAAAAAATGAAAGGTAGATAGATATAGCCTATGTCCACAGAAGTGTCATCTCATTTAACTAGAAGCATCCTAGTATTTTCTGAGCTCCCTTACGCATCCCCTACGCCATACGCAGCAGTAAAAGCTCGTTACACTGACCACAACGCTGCCTGCATCTCGATCCAAGCATTCAGTGTTAATTTAAAATCCAGCACCATGCAGGACGGGTAACTTGCCCAGGAGATTTATGTTCTGTTATGGTTATCTCCCAGGTAGGTATCTGAAGTTGATACCAAGTTGAAACAAACTTCAGTAAAGATGCATCTTCTAGGAGCTGGCTACATTTTAGTAACACAAGGAATTTAAGACTCAGAAAATTATGCGGCTCCATGTGGCAAGGAATAATCAGCAATCCATTTCAATCACTTCTCGGAATTAACAGCTCATCGGGAGCAATGCAGAGTTCCCACCCCTCCCCGGGCTCAAGCAGACCCTCTGCAGAAGTTTCAGTCTTAAGCTTTCTTCTCAATATCACAGTCATTCAAAATGGAATTAAAGTTCCCATGGAGAGAACAGAATCTTAAGGAAGCAGCGGAGAAGCTAAGTCAGACAGGATGAGGACACCTCCTCTAATTTTAGGTGTCTAAACGGTATCTCAAACTCCAGGGTGCCCCAAGCCACTGCTGCAACCAACGGAGAGAAGACGACAGCTCAAAAGGCGCAGTCTGACTTTGGACATCTGTCTTTGGATAAACTAGTCACCACCTGGACGTGCCTACCACGTGTAAGCAGAAATGAGCTGGACTAGTTCAGAATTAAAATGATAACTTCTAAAGAAAAAAACCCTAAATGAGGCAAAATGAAACCCACCTCTGCTCTCCCAGCCCAGACTCCCGCAATGCTGGTTCCTCTCCACTGCCTTCGCCCGTTGGGTTTCCAGCCCTTCCAGCAGAGCCAGACCTGGCTCTGGTCCTTCGCCGGAGCTCGCACCAGCCTGCCAAAACCTGCCCGCAGGCAGAGCCTGCCTGACAGATGTGCTACGGCCCCCGCCAGCCGTCCTGGCCACAGCCAGAGGGAACCGAATCGCCTCTGCGGAGACCAAAGGGGATGAGTAGCCACCAGAAACTTTCCACTAGCAGGCAGCCAGATGGTCAGCTCAAAACTCCATATCACTTTGAGAATGCTCTGAAAAAAAAACGCAGTCTTAAATATATTTTTTAAATTCAGATCTCACTGCTCAGTGAGATAAAATAAGAAAAATATGCAAGCGTTATGAACCCTTATACTCCAGGCCAAAATGCAATCATCACTAGGTCTGAGGAAAAAAAAAAAGAAAAGAAAAGAAAAAAGTATCCCACAAGCAAATGCACAATTATCTGATGTGGAACTTTCACACGTTTTTCTAAACGTCTTGGTGCTGAGCACTGGTAGAGGCGAGACACCCGATCGCTCATGTCTTGCAGGACCTTTTCCATGCATTTCGAGTGTCCCAGCACGGGGCACAGGGCCGCTCAGCAGAGCCACGAGGCTCCAGCTGCTGCAAGAGAAACACCAAACTCTGAACTGAGCAAAGACAGAGCTTTAATGAAAAGCTCACGATTTTGAATGGCAGGACGAGGAAGTACTGCATACATTTATATATACACACACTTTTCACAGATTTTTTACCTTAAGCACTTTGCAGATCATCTTTAAAACACCACAGATATCACAGTCATTTATTCAATACCCAACTGTCCTGCTGGATAAACTTCTAAAAGCGAGAAACACACCTGCTTGCAAACCTTGTGTCACAACAGTTCCCTCCCCCCTTCCTCCTCAAAGTGAAAAAAGAAGAGAATTGTAAAGCGGAGAGAAGCCCAGCTGACATAAAAAGGGAGGGATGCGGGCTGAAAATGTACAGACTAGGGAGAACTGGGGCTGGAGATCCTGTATCCATTGGCAAGGAAAGCACCACCTCTACTGTTGAAGCCAAAAAGTGGAACATTTTGAAGCCAAGAAATGAAGAGAATTAAGTGTTCCGGGCCAAAGTTCCTCTCTGGGGTGATTTATTGATGGTGTCTTCTTCCCCCCACCCCCCTTTAAATCCGTGAAGGCGGGTGATATCCATCCAAGAGCCTGGCCCTGTACTTCCAAAACGCGAGTGCCTCTCCTCCCAGCACCCCGGAGCACTGCGACCCTGCGACAGTGTCACCGCTTCCC
Organism: Phoenicopterus ruber ruber; assembly: GCA_009819775.1. NCBI lineage: Eukaryota > Metazoa > Chordata > Aves > Phoenicopteriformes > Phoenicopteridae > Phoenicopterus > Phoenicopterus ruber. The sequence continues at coordinate 10,900,212 of CM020234.1, forward strand.
ATCTCCCGTCAGATGCTCCAAGAGTCAAAACAGGAAAAGAAAAGTAAAAAAAAGGAAAACAAAGAACAACTTCTGCCGTTAATGCTCAATACTGAGATTATACTGAGATCGGGCAAATGGGATGCAGCCCCTTGCCGGTGGGCTGCCTGTGAGTATCGGCGGTGACCCAAAGCAGTTTAACATCCTGCACGAAATTCATTCGTTCCTTTGCCACGGGATCGGGTCCACAGCGTTGCAGCGCTCGCCACGAAGCCCCAAGCCCATCTGTGACCAAGGGATGCTCCTGTTTGGGGGCTGCCGCCACAGCACCCACCCGCCTGCCCTCCCCGGGGCACAGCCTCCCCCGAGCAGGGGTCTTGAACACGGGGAGCACCCGGGCACACATCTGGGTGAACATCTAAAACACCTAAGCATCATTTTGCTCTGTCTGGTCTCCTGGCTGTCAGTCTCAGCGAGAGATCCCAGCGCCAAGTACATCGAGGCGAGGAAATTATTCTTTTTCTCCTTCTAAAGCAGCCATCTCTGCACCTGGGAATGCAAAGGCTGCAGCTGCTCAGTGGAAAGCAGCACTTTCCTCACTCACGGCAGCGTCCTATCTGCAATAAGAGGGAAAAAAAGAAACAAAAAAAATAGAGAAAAAAGGCCCCTCCAGGAATTTAAAACCCTGACACTCTCTAAAAGCAGTTTTAAGTTTATTTGAGAGCAAAGTGACTGTGCATGTCTCATCCAGCACTACGCTCCAGCACCGTTGCTCCTGTACACCGGCTGCCTCGGGTGAAGTCTCAGAACGCTGAGCCTAATGGAGAACTTCGTTACCAGCTCCCCTTCCTGCTCCTTCGTGCTGCTGCTTTAGTGGAACTTTCCGTCTCTGGGGCTGAGGAATAAGAAAAGGAGCAGTTTGCCTTGAAAGGTCAAGTGAGATGCAGCACGGAGTTGGGAACTATGGGCATTAGGAGGAGAACTGAAATCACTTGCAATTCTTGCAAAAAAACACTTTTTAATTAGTATCTCTGTGAGTCAGACTAAAGACAATATGGCCTAATAAAACACAAAAGCAACTTTTTTCCGCTCATCTCTTCCATCTCCCTGCCCCTTTCCTGTCCCTGTCAAAGGGAAAGACGGACCTAAACTCACACCCACATGTGAAACTGGAACGTTTCCCCACCGACAACAAAACACAGTCTCATCCACAGCTTTTGTTTCTATTTGTATTGAGCAGAAGGGGACACCGAGTCTAGTGAGCAACTTACACTGGGCTTTACGCAGGCTGGGACTCAACCCTACAATTGGAAATTAAAGTGCTGGAAAAGATCTCGTTCCTACAGATGTATATTAAATTTACAGTTCAATTATTTCTCTTTATCAGTGCCAGGATGAAGCAGAAGAGGACATCCCAGCTGGTAACAACAGTGCATTTCTGCAATACCTTCCACTCGAGGAACAAAGCACAGGACACCACGGCTGCCCACCCAAGGGCCCCCTACCTCCAGGCTGCTGCTCCCCGAGAGCACCCACCCAGCTCCCTGCCCGAGCCCGACGGCACCAACAACCCGCCCCCTGTGGCAGCAGCTACTGAGTTGTCACAAACGACAGGCTGGCACGCTGAGGGCAACCGAGAAAGGGGGTGCACTGCCTCAAAACGGCAGATTATAAACTGGCAGCTCAGCTGTTGTCCCACAAGAGTGTGAGCCTTCCCTGCAACAGAGGATCTTCATGGAGATCTCCAACATGATGATGATGATCAGTGGTGGAGCCAGACAGCACCACCGCAGCGGTGCTGATATGCCTTGCCTGGGGGACAGACCCCCAAATCTCACTCAAGGCTGCAAGCTACCTGAATTTCCTGGCTCATCTTGGACACACGGAAAGCCCAAGTTTGTACGTAGAGGCATAACTCGTAAAAGGCCGCTCAGAGCGGCAGCAGGGCAGCCATGGTACATGCTAACCTGGTCCAATGGGGGTGTGATACTGACCTCAGTATCAGTACCCTCCCGAGACAAGGGGGAGTAAAAAGAGGGAAAAGCACAGTAATTCACACTAAGTCTTTAGCCCAAACAGCACCTTTAGTCAGTCTTTGGATCTGCAAGTTCAAGCCTCAGAAAGTTTTAGATCCCAAGTTCAATATTGACAGATAACCTGCCAAGGGGATTTTCCCAAAGGGAGCAAAATCCAGAACAGAACTACTCTTACGTGGCAGGCCATGGCTCCCATCAAACACACGACCAGTCCGCAGCAGCAGCTCAGCCTAAACTAGAACCCAGAAGCACCAGCAGACTTGTGCAGATTCCCATTCCCACACATCACAGAATAGTTTGGGTTGGAAGGGACCTTTCAAGCCCATCTAGTCCAACCCCCTGCCACGAGCAGGGACATCCTCAACTAGAGCAGGTTGCCCAGAGCCCCGTCCAGCCTGACCTGGAATGTTTCCAGGGACGGGGCATCTCCCACCTCTCTGGGCAACCTGTGCCAGTGTTTTCCCATCCTCATTGTAAAAAATTTCTTCCTTATATATCTAATCAGAATCGACCCTCTTTTAGTTTAAAACCATTCCCCCCTATCACAGCTGGCCCTGCTAAAAAGTCTGTCCACATCTTTCCCATAAGCCCCTTTAGGGACTGGAAGGCTGCTGGAAGGTCTCCCCGGAGCCTTCTCTTCTCCAGGCTGAACAACCCCAACTCTCTCAGCCTGTCTCCATAGCAGAGGGGCTCCAGCCCTCGGATCATCTCCGTGGCCTCCTCTGGCCTCGCTCCAGCAGGTCCGTGTCCTTCTTGTGCTGGGGCCCCAGAGCTGGAGGCAGCACTGCAGGGGGGTCTCCCCAGAGCGGAGCAGAGGGGCAGAATCCCCTCCCTCGCCCTGCTGGCCACGCTGCTGGGGATGCAGCCCAGGGCACGGGTGGCTTTCTGGGCTGCGAGCGCACATTGCCGGCTCATGTCCAGCCTCTCATCCACCAGCACCCCCAAGTCCTTCTCAGCAGGGCTGCTCTCGATCCCTTCATCCCCCAGCCTGTATGGATACCGGGGGTTGCCCCGACCCAGGTGCAGGACCCTGCACTTGGCCTTGTTGAACCTCCTGAGGTTCACACGGGCCCACCTCCCGAGCTTGTCCAGGTCCCTCTGGATGGCATCCCGTCCCTCAGGCGTGTCCACCGCACCACTCAGCTTGGTGTCCCCTACAAATTTGCTGAGGGTGCCCTCGATCCCACTGTCTATGTCACTGATGAAGATATTAAACAGTACTGGTCCCACCATCCTTGCTAAAGGAAAACGACTGTTCAAGCAAGCAAAGAGAGACAGGCTTCTGGGTGCTTTTCCAGTGCGTGCATCCCAGCTCCGTACAATGCCGCCCATCCCCAAGTCAGGAAACAAGGCTCAAAGAAACTATTTCATGCCATCTTGCAAGTTCGCTGTAATGATTTCATGTTCACACAACACTCAAAAATGTAAATTCTTTGCCAACGCTAAACACTGTTATTAACAGAATTTAGGGACATTCACTAATTGAACTCCTATGACGATCACAGCTGGGTAACGAAGGTCAGCGAAGAACAATGCATATAGCACAACGACCACGCAAACCATTGTCTGTTACCAACATGGCATGCTTGGGAAGAGGAGGATACAATTTGAACGTTACCACAAGAATGGAGACTATGCAGTTCACATTTCAGGACCCTTCTCTCCCCAGTAACAGAACTGGACAATAAGCTGAAGCGGTTGGAAGCCGAGCACCTCGTGAAGCCTCGAGACTGCTCCTGCACAGGGAGGGTTCTCAGCGTCCTTTTGATACACGGCGTTTGCGATTAGTCAGAATCAGTCAAGACACACAAGGCACAGAAATGTCTCTTCCCACCCTCCTCGCGGATTTTTACCTCCACAGACTCTTGACACTTACCTTAAGAACAATCAAGAGCTAAATAAACTAGCTTTATAGGCCTGAGCCAAGCAAGGCAAGGGATCAAAGTGAGAGTCTCCTCCCAGAGCAACGCGACCTCCCCCCGACATCTTGGACTTCATCTCTGGTCTGCCCAGACCAGAGGTCCATACGCAACTGGCACCAGCAGCAGCACTCACGTGCTCCCAGTTAATATACAAGCACCGCAGCCACATCTGACACAGCATTCAATATTTTGCCTGTTCCGAGCTTTAGTTTCTAACTAGAGCAGCTTGACAAAACATTATGCTGGACAGAAGAGAAAGAAAAAGCAATGCTGCACTCACACACATCTGAGTTAAGTCCAAAATTTCGTTTCTAGCTAAGACTGGGTATTTTGATGGGGCCAGTTCAGTGCTTTTCTAATGCTCTATTATGGAAAGGAGAACAAAAATACACCAAATCCCTGCAGAGCTATGAGACGTAACTAGTCAAGGAATAATAAAGCCATGGAAAGAAAGGAGGGAGGGGGAGATAAAGGGCAGTGGGTTTTTTTTCCCTATCTCACCGACACATTTATTAAGCCCTCAGATTTGCGTACATGCAACTCACAGACAACCACGCAGGAAAGACTTCGTCAAATTAACATGTGCGCTGCAACCTGCAAAGCAAAAGCCAGCAGAAACTACGCAGAAGCCAGGAAGCATCCCACAAGGGCACGAGGCGTGGAGTGTCTAACCCCACCGGCCATCCTGCAGCCACCGGTGCCTGTTCTGGAGCAATAGAGAAACTCACAGGAAAACAGAAAGTTAACTTTAATAGAGGGAGGAAAAGGGCTAGGTCATCCTGCGGCAGGGATCAGAGTTCAGTTAAAACTAGTCACACAGAGGAGGTTCAAAGTAACTCCTTTGCGCTTCGCAGCCACACCAAAGCAGAAGTGAAAATGAGATATAATTCTTTAGGTGGGTGGAGATGGATGGACTGAAAAGCAAATTTGCATCTTCTGGGGAAGAGCCCTGCTCAGAATAAACACGGGAGAACAGAGCCACTCTGTTGGTGGGAGCACACCTGAGACCCTCGGGGGACAGAGCACATCTCCAAGCCCCCAGTTTTGTTCCCATCACGTGCCGACCTCACGAGCAAGGTCTGGCCCTCGTCTGAAGCAGGTGCTCACCTTCCTCTTTGTTGTTGGTGATATCTTTCAGCAGCTCAGTCTTCATGCAGGCGTCTTTCCTTGTCTCTCCCTTACTCAGCACTGTTCGCTAGGGGCAGGAAGAGAAGGGACAAGGGGAAAAAGAAAAGAAATATCATGGTTTAGCTCGATGTTCATACACACGTTGCATTTAAAATAACAGACAATCATGGACACATCCTGTTTACATCACGGGCAAACCTCATTCTGCAAAATAACGCTGCCAGGAAACTGCCACCAAGGCACAGGTCAGAGATAAAAACCAGCAAGGCTTGCCCCAGCTGACAGCCCGTCTCGCCGGAGAAGCGGAGGGGCTTCGAGCGGCGCCCAGGGCTGAGACCTCACAGCCCTTTGGTTAAGATGCAGCCAGACAGATCTCCGAGCGTAACGTGCTTGGGAATCCAGCTGACGATGTCCGGACAGGCGCAGATTAAAACGGTCATGAAAGGCATCTCGAGGAGGTGCCCCTTATTCCCCCCAAACTTCTTAGGTTTTGGGTGGGGGAAGGCAGATCTATCAAACTTCGCATTACGCATCATTTATTGACATTTACAGCCCAAGTATGCTTTTGGTGGTTCGGGCTTTTTTTTGTAGTTCATTCAAATGTAACTTACAAAATGCAACCCATCAGTGAGCTACAGCTAACTCATCATTCATAACATCCATGTCTATTAAAGTTAATGAGCTCTATTTTTAATTCTATAGAAAGTAATTTTTCTTTTTTCCCCTCTTTTTTTTTTTGGTAAAAAGGGAACACCTGCTCGTCTTCTCTGCCTTTCACACGCCTGGAGTCACGTTGCTAGATCAAGTTTGCAGCCTTAATACCTCCTCTTTCTCTTTTTTTTTTTTTTAAGTGGCAAGACAAAAAAAAAGCTACCAAAACAAAACAGAAAAAGGGAAAAAGGTGTTAAAAACCCCCACACACACACGGAAGAGAAGGGGTCCTTTGACACAGCTCTGTGTTTAAGGAGACAAGCTGGTCTGAGGGGTAAAGATGGCGACGGCCTTGCAAAGCTGCCGTGTGATCGGGAGGCAGCGATGGCCGGGCCAGGCCGGGTGAGGGGTTCACCGCACGCTGCCTGCGTCGCCGGAGAAGAATAAGCCCAGGTCAAGCCAACTGCTGTAGGCCCGCACGGAGAGCAGATGGTGCCTGCAGCCATGCAAATCACAAGGTTTAAAGCACACTGAGTGATAAAGAAAGGAAAAAAACCACCCTGCCCATCTCCCATAAAGCAAGCAAAAGAGATAAGATGCACACGCGAAGCCCGGCGTAGCAGCTCCAAAACCCTTCCCAGCAGCAGCTCGCCCTTCCCCACATCGGTTTCCGTCCGAAGCTAGCAGGGGAGACGAGCGTTGGTGTTGCTATTACCAGCCACCCTGTGATTTTTGTTTCCATGTGAACTCAGCTGCGACGCCAGGTGCCGGCAGGTACTGCAGCGCGGGGTCTTCCTTCACCCCGATTCCAGCAGCCCCCCGCCCCATGCAGCCAGGGAGGGCTCAGCACCAGGTCCCTGCCCCTCGGTGCCCACAGGACCACCCTGCCCTGCACCTAAATGCCACTATCCGCAAAGCAACGCACAGCTGACGGGAAGGAGGAAAGCCGAGGGAAAGCCTCCACCGCCTGCCAGACCAGCCTGCGCAGAGCTGAGGGCCCCCTCAAGGATTGCTCCCGGGGCGAGGAGGAAGGTGGTCGCGGGTGGCTGTCTGCCCCCGCACGCAAGCAAACAGCGAACACGGCCACGTCTAGATGCTCTCAGCAAGAGGGAACTTGTGCCCCAAGCGCACCACCTCCAGATCTTCAGACCCACACCACAAAGCAAGCTGTAAGCAGTTGAAACCTCAGCTCAGCCAACCGATCAGATAGCCCGAAACAGGACATACCTCCAGCAGACGCTGGCCAACAGCTTCCATCAAGAAGAGATCATAAAAACACAGCCCAAAGTTTGAACATAGATCAGCTTTTTTTTTTATTTGCTAAGCCAATAATATATATCCTTGCTGCAAACATCTGCTTGTAAACCCTACCTCTCCTCTAGCTGGACTTCTTGTAGACTGGCAATAACTTCATTTTTCTCAGGGGCTCACCCTGCTGCAAGACTCACGCAAAGAGAACTGCAGGGAGCCGGGGCTCAAGCGCAGCCCCACGGCTCCCACCCCGGGAAGGGGCACCCAGGCCCTCGCCACAGACACCGGCAGCAAATAAAGAGTCTCAGTCTGTCTAACAGGGACTAGCTTGTTTTCCTAACCTTTGTTTCAACAAGGAACGGTCTTGATATTCCTGCTATTAAACTGACTCATACTGGAAGCCCCAGGATTTCCAGCAGGTCATTTTTACCCATTCAATTCTCAGTTTATTTTATAAGCAGCAACCCCACTCCACAAATCATCCACACTCTCCCTTCCACAGAGGTGTTGCTGCTGCTCAGCCCATGATGCCTGAAGAAAAGCCACGGTAGGAACCTGGAGTCAATCAGACCTCAGCAGCTAACAACCACCCTCCCTCCTCGCTGCAATTACCAGGAGCTCAGGGCTGCCCCAGGTCCAGGCAGGAGCTCCTGAAGCAGAATCTCCAATGCCAAGAGAGGCCAGAAGGGAAACCATCGTTTTTTTTCCTGCGAGAGTAACAAAAAGCTGGGTGCCAAGGCAAGGCTAACCGAGGTGGCACCAGACGGGCTCTCCTGGTCCCTATCTCAGAGACACATCCCTCGCCAGCAGCGGCGGCGGCTTTACAACTTCCATGCCTTGCTCTGAAACAAACAAAAACTCAGCATCAAGGTAGAAAATAAAACAATAATTAAAAAAAAGCCAACCGTGAATGCTGAAGCATTCTGATCAAAAGGAAGCTACAGGAAACCCCTGCAAAGCGCTCGAAGCCTCTTCCCCCCAGGCCAGCGCTCTCCCCTCCTTGCTCCATCACCACCCGGCAGATGCAGCCGCCGGCACCCAGCGCCGACAGGCACCCACCGGGCACCCACCGCCAGCCGGGCAGCGCTGCCCATTCATTCCCACCGGCCCACGGCTCCACCCAGCCAACTTAGCAGCAACTTCACCCCAAGTGTCAATACCTCCATTTTTTGGGGGTGTGTTGGGGTTTGGTTTTTTTTCCCTTCCCCTCCCTTCAATTCAGAGCAAACTTCCCTTTCTGCTCACACTCCCCATGCCCCAATCCGTCGGCTCCCGATTGGCAGGGAAATCCTATACCCACCCTCCCCGCCGAGAAATGTCTGCTCTTGCAGCAGTCCCAACAAAAGCCAACTGCCAAGCACAAGCTGCTTCACAATAAAAGTCTCACTCGCTCCATTTTTTTTTTCCCCTCCTTCCCCCCTTCCCGCAGCCGTCCGCCTCCATTCCCTCGCCGACCCCAGACTGATTATTAACCTTCCGTGGCTGGAGAGCCTCCATAAAGAGTACACGCCACTAGCCATGACGCATTATCCCCCCCCCCCCCCCCCTTTTAGGTTTCAAGGGAAAGAAAAAATTAATGCATCTTAAGAAAGACTGATTAGGTCTTTGAAAGGGTTTTAAAAGCCACGAGGACCCAAGCAGAGGAGTTAGTGCTGGTTTAGTTTTTCCTCTCCACCTCTGTTTACAAGAAAATAGGCTTCCTCTCCTCCGTGAGGTCTTTGGAGGGGATGGAAGACGGGTCAGACCAGCCAAGGAAAGGCTCTGCAGCATTTCCAAACAGATGACGACTAGAAACTACAGTGGTGCCTTTAAAACAAAAAAAAAAGAGCCCACAAAAAAAAAAAAAAAAGAGAGAGAGAGAGAGAGAGAGAAAGAACAAAGCTGGGAAACACAGAAAGAGCTTTCTCAGCCTCCTCCTTGGCATTTTCATCAGCCATCCGGGTGCCCTTCGCAAAGGTCCAAACAGGTTTTATAGGCAAAGACAATACATGCACAGCAAAACTCCAACATATTGCAGCTTACCAAGCCCAAGAGACCAGTGAGTTACATCATGAACCAGAGCTCTCTCCAGGCAGACCAGGAAGGAGCGGAGGTTGATGTGCTAAGATGTCTACCTTCACCAGGGTCTTTTTTTTTTTTTTTTTTGTCTTAAAAATCAACCGTCTAGGAACCTGAGGCTTTGCAGCAGCGTTATTCTGATCGAGCCATGCAGCTAAAGCCGGTCGATCTGAAAGAGGGCTGGGAGCAGGAGGACCCCTCTGAAACTCATCTCGCTCCCATTCGGGGCAGCGGCTGCACCAACACATCTGCCTGCAGACCCGGCGGGACGGCCAGGACTGATCCTGCCTGGCCTGCGAAGCCTCCAGCCGGGAGCGGACACCAACCCCTCAGAGGTGGCCCCACCGCGCACCGCTCCCCACGAGCGGCTGGGGCACGCACCCCAATGCCAGCTCCCCGGCGGAGCCAGGGCTCGGGCAGAGCTCTCGCCAGCCCTTCAACGGGGCAGGATTTCACCTCCTGTGCAAGGCGGCGGGGAGGTCTGCAATCCATACTGTAGCAAGGCAGAGAGGCAAAGCGCTCAATAAATGATGCAACCCCAGCAGCAGCAGATTCTCATTCACTCATTTTTTTCCTCCCTTTTCCTCCTAAAAAAAGAAAAAGCCACAACCCAAACCAACTTGCTCATAATAAATAACCTTTGCCTTAAAGAGAAGACAAACATTTCGTACTTAATTATATAGGAAGTAATGATTAAGAAAACGCTCGTAGAAAGAGAGTGTTTCTTTTGTAGGCACGTGAAGGCTGCTCATTTCAGACCTCGGCGCTGCTCAGGTCCTGCTGTGCACGGGCAAGGTCTGGGATCACTGCTCGTGGGGCCGCTGACCACGGGCCTGTCATTAGAAGCAGCAGAAGCATTTGATCTGGAGAAGGAAGGAAACGTAACCACCAGCATACCTGGCCTACAAAGCAGTCACCAGTCTCAAAGCTCCTGTTTTTTAGGTTAAGGCCACTTCCTTATAAGCCTCGTGCAATCATGTGAACATGGAATTTTATCTGCAGCTCACAACAAGCACTGCCCTCAGCCTGAAGTTTGTCCCCAAATCAAATTCTTTGCAATTCTTTTGTCTCCTGAATTCCTTTTATCCACACTCTTCCTAAAAGAAAAGAAACATTTCCTTCTCTACCCCCGTGTCCTCTCTCTTATTCCAGCCGCACAAATCAACTCCCGAAACAGGGGTAAGGGTAGAAACGAGGCGCAAGTCCCTGCATGCAACAGCTGGGAACAAGGAGACACGTGCATGAGACACAACAGGACTTAAAGAGACTTCTCGTAAGACAACGCGGTCCACAATGGTGTGCAGGCTTCAGGCAAGGGGGCTTTGCAGAGCCCCTGCCGTCCTGTAAAGGGGGCATCGATTTACGCTTCCTCACTGCTTCCACGCTGGGAAGCGTCGGACCCATCTAGCTGTGTCCCAGTAGAGTTAAAGCCAGTGCAACTTGTATGTGCAGGCAAGTGTAAATCCAGAGCAGACAAGTCATCTCCTCCTTCCACAGGCTGAGGTTAGCAAGGAGTACAGCTGCTGCACGCCTTCTCCTAGCAGCCGGGAGGGGAGGGGGGGAAGAAAACCCTAAAATGGAGACCAAGATTCATCACTATCTCTAGCAAAAGCAAACCAGCCATTTCAGAAACACCCAGTCCCCAGGAAGTCTTAGCCAGGATAAAACTGTAGCACCAAGAAGAGCCTGGAGCGAGCAGGTTGCAGCAGCCCAGGGCAGGGGAGCTGGAAGGCACCTCGCCCCCATCGACGGGGCTCAGGCCCCTCTTCAGCCTCCATGCTCCTCTTCCTCCCACCCCCAAACCACTGCAGCCGGCGGAGCAGCTCCCTCTCCCCCTGCCCGTCCCGCTGGCGCCGGGCAGAAGGGCTCATCGGGGCGGCAGAGGAGGGAAAGCCCCGCGTGGGCTTCCCGTGGGACCTGGAGGACCTCGCTCAGCTGCCCACGCCACCTCCGCCTGGGTCACCTCCAGCCATCGGGAGACCAGCAGCGAGACAGCGACGCCTGTGAGCCGGAAAAGCGGTCAGGGAGAAGGGGGGGAGGGGGAAAAAGACAAAAAAATAATAATAATAATAAAACTTGCACCCTCGGGCCTGTCCCTCTAATAACTACAGCAAAACCTCACCAAGGCTTTACTCTCCTGGAGGGCGAGAAAGCGACACAGCGCTGCCCAGCACCCGAAGTCCTAGAGGTGGGAGATCCTCACACCCTCTCCTCCATGGCCTACGGGCTTCGTCCCCGGCGTGGGGCCTTTTTTTTCTGCTCTGTCATTAAGAGTGGAGCCTGGTCTTTTCCTTCAATCCCAAGAATTGCACTGAATTAGATCATCTTTCTCGGCTCACCTCCCCCTACAGGCTGCTCCCGAGCATGCTCAGCTCGGCCTGGCGCTGCCATTTCATAACCGCATTGTTTACAGACACACACTGACCTGCCATTTTTTGACAGGAGGAGAGGAGCGGGCGTTTGCCTCCCAGCCCCTCGCCGCCCCCCCAGCCCCTCGCAACAAAAATCCGCTTTGGAGAAGGGAAATGGTAAAAGCGTGGAAAGTAGCAGGCTGTGGGTTTGTGGTGGTGGTTTTGTTGTTTTTTGGGGTTTTTTTTTCTCCTTTTGCCTCCTTGATTTAGGTCAAAATCCACCTGCTTTGGAGGGAGAAGTTAACCCCTTTGGGGGTTGGGGAGGAGTAGGGAGGAGAGGTCTCACAGAGCTCGATGCAAAATGCCAGCCATGATTTTTAGCTTTTCGAATCACAACCGTGCTTCGATGTCACCTAAAAATATAATACCCAGCCCAGTCTGCCATCCTCTGTCAAGCCTTCCTCTGTGAGAGAAAGAGTTGGAAATATGGTATTTCCCTTGAATAAACAAGTTGGCTTAGTCCCAGCACATACAGTTTTCTCCTTTAAATGCAAACCAGAGTATTTTCGCAGGCACACAGGAAAATGAGGAGAGGAGGAGGGGAAAAGTTCCTCATTTAACACCAAGAGCTCCATGAAAAGCCTTGCAAGGTTGCTCCGAGCCACTCTCCGTTCCAGTCCTCTCCCCGTCCGTGCTGATCATACTTCACAGGTGAAAGCAGCTCTGACTTATGACGGAGAGAAAATGCCAGAAGAGCTGGAGGTTTCCTCATCCTTGGAACAAGGACAAGTTGTGAAAAGCTTCCTTTCCAAGAGGCACTGTGCTGCTCCGACACAGTATGGCAGCGTTGCAGGGAAGATGCTTGCACGTCAGATCTTCTTAACCCCCACCGCCTCGACCCTTCTCCACCACGTCCACCAGCCTTCCCCCTCCTGATGGGGACTGAAGGAAAAAGATAAACAAATTACCTGGTTTGGGGGAAGCAAGCTGTTATGTTGGATCCCAGAATATTTTTTTTAAAAGCTTGCTCTACATTTTTTCCTTCCAATGTTTTTTTTTTTTCTTTTTTAAGGATACTTTCCAATTAGCTCGTACAGTGTGCGAGCTTCGCTCCTGCTGCTTTCCTGACTACTGTAAATCCTGGCAGGCAGTGCTGCCCGTCCTCCTCCTCTGCTCCCCTCCAGGACCAACACCACCGTACAGCAAAGCCGGACATTTCTCCTCCACCCAAGAGACCAAGGAGCTCACATAGACACGGGGAGGGACGGATCCCATAGGGCCACGGGAACCACGAGGGGACAGAAGGGTCTCCTCTGCAAAGAGGGGTTGGTGTCCAAACTCTTTAAATTTACAGGAGTCGAAAAGAACCAACTGAAAATGGTAGCTAAGGGTTATAAATTCAAGATTCATTTCCAAATTACTGACATTACATGTCACTGCAGGAACATATGGTCCTCCGAGCCTCGCAAGCGGGGAGTGCGTGCTGCCAGAGCCCCGAGCCTTTCGACTGAACCAAAAGCAAGGTAGCTCTCCCGCTGCGGCGATTCCTCGACTGCTCTCAGCTCCAGGAGCGGGAAGGGGAGAAAGAAAAACTTCAGGGAAAAGCAGCAAAAGGACAACAAAGAGGAGCAGCAGGAATCAAACCATCCCTCCCCCAAACCAGTTGGCCAGGGGGGTGAAGCTCCTTGTTTACCTGAATAAAATAGCTCCCTGCCATTGCACGAGATGCATGCGATCCTCTTTGGTTAGGAGATGGCATCGTGTGGGAGAGGTCAGGGGAGCCGGGCTCCAGCGCTGGGAGAAGGAGCCCCAGGACGACCAGCGCAGCCCAAGCCCCCAGGTCCTGGGCCTGATCCTGCCCACCCGCACCTCTGCTGCCAGGCCCAGGGTTGGGCTAACAGGGGCTGATCAGCAGAAAATGTGCCCCATGTGTGCTGCAGAGCCCAGTTCTGTCCAAACGTGTTCTTGGGAAGAGGGGAAGAGCTGGCACTTAAAAGTCAGTTAAATACATGAAAGGGAAAAAATCCAAGACCCCAGGGCCGCAGTTTGGGGCTCTTAACCCTTGCTGGAAAGCAGCACAAGTCCAGACCTCGGGTTTCTCTCTTCCCTCCGAAGTAGGTCAGGCTTTTCAGCGTCTCTCTGCAGACGCTTTCAAAGGGCATCAGCCGGCAGGGACGGAGTTTTCGGCCGGCTGTCACACCAGTGTCATCGTGGTCACCACCACACGGGAGCACACGTTGCACACCTCGGTGTTTTCTTGGTTGCTTGCTTTCTCAGCCTTCATCAAACCCAAAGCACATTTTTTCCCCTGGATGGGAGCTGATCAGGCAGCACGTCAAGGCCTCTGCTCTTCACTGTTAAAAAGAAATCTCGTTTCTCTCCTCGTGACTTCTTCTGATGCCTTTTCCTTTAGTGCACATCTTCTAGATGACGGATAATGAGCGTATTTACAGTCCAGTGGAGACAGGACAGATATTTAGATTAGGTATCACAGACCATCCTGTAAGGTCCCTAATCTTTTAAATGCTATCTTCACATCTCACTCCTCGATTGAAAATTCAATATTGTGTCTGCATGGCAGCTTCAGGGGTCTTCCTCAAGCCCAGCAAGCTCAGGCCAGTGTTTTGCCTGCTGGCAGGGGTCCCCGGACCCCCCACGGCTCTGGGACCTTTTGTGTCCAACCCAAGTCCCACCGAGGTCTGTGGCAGCCAACAGAGCTCTCTGCAACTGAGCTGGACACAAGTGACAGCAAAAAAAAACCAAACCAAAACAAAAACCTAAGAGCATGGCAGGGCCAGGGGTCTGAATTTTAGGCAACTTTTTAAATAAGCTGCAGAGATGGGCCTCCTGCCATGAAATCAACCACGGATGTTTCATTTTAATCAGCTGCTCCCTTGGATTGCAAGCTACCATTAAAAAAAAAAAAAAGAAGAAGAAGAGAGAGGGGAGGAAGCCACCCCAAAATAAAAAGGATTGTTTCTTCCTGGTAAAATAACGCTTGCTCTTGCCTGCACCCGAAGCAGTGAGCTGTAGGCTTGCTTGATGCAAGCAGAGGCTGTCAAAGGAGACCTAGCAAAGGAGGTGCCACGTGGCCACAGGCCCTCTCCTCCCCGTTGGAAGCGCAGTCTTCGAGCAGCTCGGACACCCCAGCGTTTGCTCTTCTTGCTTACAACAGCTGCGAGCAGGGAGGGCTCCTGGGAGAACCACATTTTCCAGAAACTTCACACTTTAAAAAAGTAACAAAGAAGCACCAAAAACAACCCCAAAACACCACCAAACAAGCCTCCCCACCCCAGAAAACAAATAAAAAGACCACCTGGACGCAAGGAAACAAAGCCCGAGCTTCCCCGGAGCCGGGCAACGTCGGATGCCGAAGTACCAGCGCAAGGCAACAACCACCACAGCACAGCCCGGGCCCGGCCAGCGCCGCCAGCAGCTCCCCTGCACGCCCCGCCTGCCCCCGCGCACGGGGCAGGAACATAAACGTATCCAGAAACAAATAAATAAATAACTCCCAGCCATGATTCCCCGACTGTCTTCCTCCCCTCCGAGGCTCCTCCGTCCCCAGTGGGAGACAGCCTGCCTGCGGGCAGGGCCGGCGGGGAGCGAGGCATGGGAGGTGGACCCTGCTGTACCTGCGGACATCTGTTGTCTTCTTCTGGTGAAGACTCAAAGAGTTGCATATTCCAGATCCTCATGAGCAGTGA
This sequence comes from Phoenicopterus ruber ruber, assembly GCA_009819775.1. Taxonomy (NCBI): domain Eukaryota; kingdom Metazoa; phylum Chordata; class Aves; order Phoenicopteriformes; family Phoenicopteridae; genus Phoenicopterus; species Phoenicopterus ruber. Next base: position 10,915,295 of record CM020234.1, read on the forward strand.
TTCAGTTTCTGCTCATGTGATAAAAGCTCCCTCTACAGAGTGAGCATGCCCAGAGGAGACCATTTCACTGCTCCCTCCAAGCTGCAGCCATTTCACAGAGAACCTGCCGGCTCCAGGGCGTCCATTGGAGCGCGATTATCCCGGGCATCCCGGGGACGCACCGGTAATGCAGATCATCTGTCAACTTTCTGACAGGGTGCCAGGCCTCAAAAACTGATCGCTCGCCTGAAAAAAAAAAAAAGCCTTTTAAACCATAGAACGAAGCGTTCTGTCTCGGTGGCCTTCAAGAGTAGCCCTTGCCCGCAGGAAAAGGAGAGGCAGGAGGGACAGGGAGGGATGCTGCGCGGCTCGGGGACGCTCCCGTGCCGATTTTGTTCTGCTTAATGAAGCACCCGACCTCTGAGCGCTGGGATGAAGGCGCACGGGTTAAACTGGTTCAGTGTGCAGGGTCCACCTGCCAGCGCATTCGAGATCCGATCTGCTGAGCTGAAGGGGAGCTATTTTCCATTTTGGAGATTAATAAGACAACCTGACCTGGTACAACCAACCTTAAAAGGGTATCACAAACACAGTCATTAAAAAGAAGGGAGGGAAAAATGTAATGAGGGGGGAAAACCCTAGTGAAGTGATAGTAGTGCACTACTAGGTGCAGGAGCTCTGAGCTCAGCCTATGTCAAACCATATGATACAGCTGGCCCAGCCAGCAAGATAAAAGAAGAAATTTTAGCTTCAAAATAAAAGTAGTTTGTCTCTGTTCCACTTAACAATTAAACATAAACTCTTGGCAACCTTCGCATCTGCTCAAGCTCCCAGCGTAACTGCCAGAGCGACTCGCAGGAACATCTGTAATCAGAGATCGGCCGGAGGGATTCGAGCGCAAGGCTGGCATTTATCGGCGGCAGGAGCAGGAGGCTGCTGGGGCTGGGTGTCGCGCCGGAGAACCTCCCACCCGAGCAGGGGGAGGGCAGCCGGCAGCCCCGGGGAAGAGGCCAGAAGGAAGAGGAAACTCAGAAATGGACTGTGGCACCACCCGCTTGTTCTTGGCCAAAAAGAAAAAGTTTTCCAAAAAATAAGAGCACAGAAGACAGTTCTCTTTAAGAGTAGAAATTAAAATGAAGACAAGCTGAGTGTAATGCGTTACAGTGGGCTAGGGGGGGCAGGGAGCAGCCTGCGCTGTAGGTAGGAAAAAAGCCATCGAAATTCATAGTGAGGTTCTGAGGAGCCCAAGGATTTTGTTTGCCTTCCACCTCGCACCAAAAGCGGGCACGCAAATCCAGGCCCGCGGCACGAGCACGAAGCCATCGCCTGCTCTGCTCTACCCATCCCCTGCTCTCCTCTGCTGAGCATCGCAGGAGCGTGTCCTGCCGTTGCATTATCGCGGGCTGGAAACATCAACAAGCCACATTTTCTCCGGCCCAAGCAGCTGTTCCACCACCGTGTCCAGGCACATTTGCAAAGCGGCAATATTTAAAGCAGCGGAAGAGCCTGCTACGGATCTGCCTCGGCTACGAGGACGTTATTTTTCTCTCCCCACTCTGGAGAAGTTTCACTACTAAACAGTTAAAACACACAAGGCTAAATCGAGATGACTGAAATTCATAGGGAAGGAATATTTGAGGTGACAGTATAAAGCAAGGATCTCTCTTTCACCCACTGGTTTTTTGTTTGATGTAAATCTTAAGTTTTAATATACACAAAATGAGATTTTCCTGGCCTTCCTATCAGTCGCTGAGAGGTGTAGAGGTAACTCATTTAAGACAAACTCGAAAATCCCCAAACAAAAGCAACAAAACCCGACTACGCAGACAGAAGTCGTATTATCCACTGCATCAAAAGATTACTGTAGTTCAAACCAAAGATGGCTTTAAAACAGTTGACGCGTTGCCCTTCCTTGCAGCATGAAAATTACCGAGCTTTCATTAAAAACACAGAAATAGAAACAAAGATATTAACAAACGCAGTGTCAATGAACTACCACAGTCAACATCCCCTTTCAGAGATAAAATAACGACGGAGAACCACGCCGCAGCCGCAGCCTTCCCGCACACGCAGAAGGGCAGCACTCCCCACTGCATCTCGACACTAGACATGTTTTTACTGCCGAGGTTAAATATACACTGAGAGCAGAAGCTACCAGAGACGCTTTTCACATCTCACGGCCATCCTTGAAAGCACTAAACAGGTTAAAAAAAAAAAAAAAAAAAGGGCAAATCTGATCAGGGTATTGCAGATGCTTCAACAACCAACTCGAGAGAAGCAATGGATCAGCATCGTACCAGCACCTCTGCCCAGCGCCGCGCTCACAGGGGATGCTTGGGCGTTGATTAATAACACCTTAAATTTATGCCATCTGAAAGGAGAAAGAAGCTTCCAGACCACGGCAGCGTGGCTCGGCATGGCACTGCCGCCCCTGTGCCCGGGCAGGGTCCGTCGGCTGTCGGAGCGGTGCCTCCTGCCCCAGGACCCCAGGGCCCCCATCTCCCCCATTTTGCAGAGGTCGGGTGCTGCACAGGCACGGGCTCTTTTCTAACCAGCTGGTGAGATCCGTCTCCAAGCTGGCCGAGGAAACGGTTTTTCTAATGATGCAGGATGAGAACAAGCCCGTGCCCCATGAAGCTTTCCCCTTTATTTAACCCAAGTACTCTCCAGCAGTTTCCCCACCAAGCTGGTACGAGACAGCATAGCACCCTCCTTTCAAAACACCTTCTGCCAGGGACCATAAAACTACAAGGTATTTTTACTCCAGGGCTCTCTGGCCTCCGTTCTCCGATTCAAGGCTCGAATATCCCTTTCAGAAAGCGCACATTTTCAGGAGGAAGGCAGCAGCACAACCACCTCCCTTCACAAAGGACACCGGGCTCCTCAGGGCTTTTGCTTAATTACACCATTACGTACGGCATTTTCACAGCTCCCTTGCAGGGGAAGCGCAAGTGGGAAGCAAGGGGAGATTTTTCTTTCTATAGGAAGAACAATATTTAGCTCCACAAAATACAGGGGGGGTTCCCTATTTCCATCAGGCTGCTCTTCTTCCAGACCCTCCAGTTGCTCAAACCTGAAGCCTCCTCGGAAGTGATCCCAAAAGCACAATAAGCTGAAGGGACTTTTGATACAAGATGAGCATTTCTGCTGGAATCCTGATTTGCTTCTGCACTGCTAAGAACCGCTCCTCAGCTCCGCCGTAAGCTGTTAAAATGCCTCCTTTCCTCCTCAGCCATTACGTACGACATTTTGTAACCAGAATGCCCATTCCCAGGACACACCGAGTGTCCTCAGATCCTCAGAGCCCCAAACGTCCACCTCCAGGCTCAGGTAACAGCCTTGAAGGAGCAGGCAGTCATTAGCGCGCACTTCTGGAATCACAGCTTGCTTCACATTTCAAAACCTGGTTTTTTTCACCAAAGTTTCCAAGCCGTCTCCCTCCCTCCCCCTCTTTCCCCAACAAAGTTGAAAACTGCTTTTAGTTAATAGGAAACATGAAATGTTCCCTGGGACACTGCATTGAGTTCATCACACAGACCAAGGAAAAGGAAAAAAAGAAAAAAATCAAAAACAAAAAAAAAAAAGAAAGAAAAAAGAAAAAAAAAAAGATGCTGTTGCGACAGATGTTGAGATGCAAGCTCGCTGGGAGATGTTGCTATGTTTTGATAAGAATATGCGTTGAGTATTTCATTTACAGGGCAATCCTAGAACTTTATTTAGAAGCATATTGGCCAGACAGCTGTAATTTAGAACATACTGTATTCCTAACAGTTCCCAATTATAAACTCCTTCAGCTTTAACTTATAGTAACCACGGCTCCTTCTATTTTGGAGATCTAAAAACACCATTTCTCCCCTTCATTCAGCTATCGCATATCAAGAGCTTCTACCGTACAAACACAGCCTTGCTCGAGAAGGGTGCTAAAGGCAGCATCCCTTGCATATCCCATCTCAGCAACAGCGAGCAAGCTCAGCGCTGTAACCACACTCACCGTTCACTCCACAGGCCACTGCTTTATTGTTTTATTTGGGGGACGGTAGATGGGGTGGGAACCAGACCCGTGTCAGCGCAAAGCCACCCTGCGTATTAGTAGTCTTCTGCCAGCAGCGCCGGCTGTGAAAATGGCTGCTCACAATCAATCTCGCTTCTGCTGCAACACTTGGCTGCAACGCTGGAGCTCGGGTGGAGATCCTGCCGCTGAGCCTCACGTGTTCACCGTGGCCCTGTTCTTTGACCTCACACCTATTTTTTTTTTTTAAGGATTAGGGCATTCACGTGAAAATAAGCAAGTTCTTCACTGGAGGAGAATCAGTGCTTCATGATGCTTTTATCTCTCTCCCCAAATCATGAACTCGCCTATGAAATATCACAGTTGATGGCTCTACAAGCAATTCCGCTGACATCATAAAATTTTTGCAAGGAACAGAAGGAGCAGATGAACTCTCTAAAAACAAAGCTCCTGCCTTCATGCAAATATCACTAGTTAAGAAGAGCGGAGAAATAAAGCAAGCATGATGTGTATACAGAATTGGCTCTGAAGAGGCTGCTTTTCAGCAACTGCCATAAGGTGGCAGTGGGTCTTTAAGGCTACCTTACACCTTTCACACAAGCACAATAGGAAATTATCACACGAGTGGTTTTCCAGCATCTGAAACTGTTTAAGTGAAATTTCCTCATCAAGGGAGCCAGACCAGACATGAAAACTTGAGGCTGAGATCACCTCAACGCCAGAGTCCTACAAGGAGAAAAAGCCACCAGGACCAATTCTGAAAAGCCGTAAACGCAGCCCCCATCTGAGCCAAAGAAATCAAAACCTTTTCCTTTCAGCGTACAATTACAATGCCGTTTATTTTACATCAACGCTTTTCTTTGTGCATTCATCCGACCATAAACAAGCCAGTGTCCATTAAAGAGTAAGGGAAGTTCTGCTTGGCCAGCAAGCTGGGGCTCCAGCAGACTTTTATGCAGGGGACCGTAAAAGCAACACCAGCAAGCAAGCTGGTCACCAACTTAGTGCCGGGCTGACACACCAAACAGGCTCAGAAAACGCTGTGGAAGCATTGGGTATGCAAGAAATGCAGAACCAGGCAATAAAAAGGCAAGTGACTTTAGGTAATAAAGTGACTCATCATGCACATTGACCCAACTGTGCGAGACCGTCACCTGGGACGGAGCAATAAAATAAAAATCTATGTTTTGCTCTTCACCAGTCGCCCCCTGAACTGCGCTATGAAAAGCAGCCAGAGTTGCCCTGAAGAAAGAGCCCATCTACCTTACTGCACACAGGCTAAAGATAGACCGTGCTCGCAGAGATTTCTGTTAATAAACACAATAACTTCGTAATACCAAAGTATTCACAGTGCCCTAAGTAGAGCAAACCTCTTGCCTTACCTTTACCTAAAGCCAGGCTCAAACAAGCGTGGACACCCAATTCCACACCTCCTCCGGGAGACGGGGTCTGCGAGGGCTGAGGCTCGCGGCCGACGTCTCCCCCCTGCTCCACACAAAGTCAGATCTTCCCTACACCTCACTAATACAAACATCGAGAGCCAACGTAAATGTTTTATTGGCACTTTACCACGCAGCTTGCTTGTACAACAACTGGAGTCAATCGGCTCATGCAGCACATACCTGCTGGTGCTTACACATTCCTTGCAAAAAGCTGGCAACTACAGACCAAATCCAAAAGCCCAACCTAGCACAACTCACAGAGTCCCCCAAACCCACTCACCAACACATTAAACCCCTGCAAGAAGCACAGAAAATCTCACAGCCAAAGGAATAAACACATCTCTATTCCCTCCTCTCCTTGCCAGTTTGGAGGACCTGCTGTGGCAAGGTTTGTTTGCAATCCTTGGAATGCAAAATAAGCCCGAAAAAGGGAGTTTGAGTTAAACGTTCTTTCGCCCTCCCACAATGACAGACAGATCTAGATTTAAACGGCAGAGCAGGTCTGCGCCCTGCGAGGCTTCCCATTAATAATAATTAGCGACCGAGCCGCGCAGCCCACGACTGAGACGCGATCACATGCCTTCCAATATGAAGGCACAACCCAGCAAGTCCCCGCAGCCCTCGCTGCCAGCCCCTGCCTGCTGTCGCTTTATGTCACCACCCTAACATTAGACAGGTCCGTTCTTTATATAGGTTCGCCAGTCAGTAAAGGTCAGTATTTTAAAAGCCCTCCCCGCTGATCCGCAGGAAGCAGTTTGAAGCCATCTCGTGTCAGTGGTTAACTATGCTGCTTTTGAATCAATTCCAACAGTTTTTACTTCATCCGGTCTCCTCGCTCCCCCGGCCCTGGGGGCACGGGAAGGAACCGGCCGGATTTGCCCTACCTCCGTCCCGTCTGCGGGGAGCTGCTGGGTCCTTCCAGGTCCTGACTCCAGGCCTATCACTCCTCCAGCCACAAATCCATCTCCCTCTATGGGTGCAGCCTCCACCCCGGAGCATGCTCAGTACCGGCTGATCTTCAGCCATTTCAGAGCTTTAATGAAATGTAAGCATAAGGAAGTGTCATTAGCAAGGGGGAAAAAAAAAAAAAAAGAAAAAAAAGAAAGGGAAAAAAAAAAAACACCACCCAAGGTGCAGGATTCATCCCGATCCGGCCAACCTTCCTGTTTCCATCCTCTGTCAAGGAGGTGAAGCTCTCGCTGCGGGGATCGCAGGCGTTTTTAGGCAGCAAGCATCTCATTTTAGAACAAAAGCAAGGAAAATCCTGTCTCAGGCAAGCCTTGTGCAAAAAGGAGCATTTCCTAGTGACACACAAACCAGCAGATTTTTCACTCTGGGCCTTCCACAAATTACAATATTTTCATGAAATGCCATTAATAATATTTTTCCCCCCTCAACGGGCTTCAACTGAGGCTTTTAGCTCGCAGTGCAAATAGTGCTTCCCATCCATCTTAAAGCTAAACCGACCCCAGTCTACCCTCGATCACCTTGAAAATTATTGTAACTCCATTTGCAAGAAAGTTAAAAAGCAGGATGAAAGAGGGGGAAAAGAGACTTCAGTACAACACACTTCATGCTATGTTTTCCTAAGGACCTGCATTTTAAGAGGTTTGTTTTTCACTAGTCAGCCCTGAAATTACTCCATCGTTACCTTGTCTCCTCAATGCAGTAAGACCGTTTCAAAGAAGAATTAATAGAGGATTTTTTTTTTTATCCTTTCCGGTTTTCCAGACAACAAAACATGCAAAGACACACAACACTGAAGTCCACCGCGTCTTCTCACCGCCGGAGGACGACAGCCCTGCGCACTGCGAGCGATCTGCATGTGGACCTTGACTGTTCCTCAGAACTTGTATTTCCCTATATATCCTTTGCATATCCCCTACAGATCCCTGCCAGCTCACAGAACTACTCCAGAAAGCAAAGATAGTCGTTGCAGAAGTAAAGCTTTGCAGGCCAGGGCAAAAATTGGTTATTTGATCCCAACAAAGTTTTAATGTACACCCTATTCCTCATGTTGGGCCCAAGCCAAAAACAACTCTGGATGTTCAAATCCGTTAATTGTGTGTGCACTCTGCCGAGCGATGCTCGTTTCCCGTGCACGCATGGCTGATATTTCTGCCATGCACATACAGTGTCTGCTTCAATGCTGAAGTTTTGATTCTCCAAAGGAAGATTTTAAAAAAAAAAAAAAAAAAAAAAATCAAGTTACTTTATCAACCCAGCATTTCAGAAGAAATCAGGGTGACAGATGAATGCCAAAACCCAGCTTTTCTCTTGAACCAAACTTCCAAGGTAATCACAAAAATACTAAGAGACTTTCTGTACAATGCAATAAGCCAAGTTAAAGTCAAGATTTTCGTCAGTCCATAGCACATTCATGTCAGATGCACGACGCAAACAACTCATAACGTTGGTCTCTCACCTCTTCCCTGACAAATTCAGCCCGGTCCGCAACATCAAGCTACAGCTTTTTAGCAAATTATTTGGGACAGTATTCACATTTGACCTCTGGACACCAGGCAGCCTTTTCACGCCAAGCGCTGGCGAGTTGCATTTCACTAAAATATTTTTAGAGCACAAAACATTTGGTAGAGTGACCCAGGCTAAACCATAATAATTTGGCACAGAGCGCGCGTGCTCAGCTCCCCTCAGACCTCTCTTTCTGCCGAAGGATTTCACCGAGGGCCGGGACCGGCGCCCTGCGGTAGCCGTTTGGCCCCAGGCTGCCCCTTCTCCGGGGACGCCCGGCACGACCCTCCGTTTTCAGCGCGGGATGCAATTCTCTCTACACCGCATTAGGCAACTCCGCGACACCGCACAGTGCCTTCATTAAGCACAGATTGGTAAACCCTGCCGACAAATTCTATTCTCGTCCTCTCCCTTGCCTTTAAATTGGAGGTAGTTTAAAAATAATATTCAGACCATATAATCCCGAGGCATGTCTGCTGAATCTAGCAGTGTTTGCATCTAGCACAGCTCAAGCATATCAAGTTTGTTTCCTTGGAAACAAAGACCAATTTGCAAGCATTGCTTTCTTCCTTTTTTTTTTTTTTTTAATGTAACGAAGACATACATACCTGCAGCTCTTGTTGATACAAAGGAATTAAAGCAGATTCACTTACCAACAAGGTTCATAAGAGAATTATTAATATATTTCACTGATGAACAATTGGCTTGCTGCACTAAGGGGAAACCACAGTTCATCACTATTTAAAAATCCCTTTTTCCCCCAATGGATACACACTCGAGGCATGGCATTTACATTGTTTCCTTGGGGACAGGTAGGGAAAAAAAAGCAAAGCCCGAGCCATTTGCTTACCCAGGCTGGGTACGCTGGTTCCAGAGGGGGAACAATCTAAGAGGGAAATCCTGTATTGCTCCTACACATCGCTCCAAAAGACACACTACTACTGCTCAAAATACACCTGCTTTCAACACAGACTGAAGAGTCAACACAAGCTTAAGAAAAGAAAGCGGTAACATCTTCTAGATATCTTTTGCCAGTTTTAAGCCCAACTTTCTCCCATCGAGGGCAGGCACTGGGGCTTAAGTGGGAAGCCAGCCTTTCTGTGCAGCCGTAACTCTTCTCCTAGAGCCTGCTCACATCAAAGGTCCTCACGCCGAAGGCAGTAAATCCTACGGCGACGACACACCACCTCTCTGCGTGGGCAAGAAAGAGGAGGGAGGGCAAAAAGCGTTGGAGCGGAGTTACCCATAGCCTCATTTGCAAAGGCAGTCAGTCCCTCCACCTTCCAGAGCCTTCCTCAGGAATTACAAGTGCTCAGCACCTTTCAAAAATCTGTCAGATAAGGAGTAAAAGGACACACGTGAGAACAACAAATAAAATTCTGGCTCCTTGAACATGCGCTGCCGGAGGCTGACTCAGCACAGAGTTCATTTCCCAACATGCTTGGGCTGAAGCCGAGTTGCAATCTCTACTTGAGAAGATTACCTTAATATCCAAGGGAGCAGAGCCCAAATCTCCTCTTGTTCCTAACAGCATCACCACGTTAGAAAAAGCCAAGGGAGCTGCACCAACAGAAGCTGACAGGAGCAAGAAAAGCCTCCGTCCTCCACGTAAAGGACAAAGGCTCGGAATCCCTGCCCCTGGGGAATCCCAGAGTCAATGGTAGAGCCATCAGTGTCCATCCAGCACTAAAGCTGATGGGAAGCCTGGATGCTCCACACTTGTGGCAGTCAGGCCTTGGACTCCAAGGCACCAGATACTCCAAAGAGGTTCAGAGCTTGCAAATGCCACTTGACTGACAGAGCAGCCTTGCTGTCCTCTTGAATGTGCTCACAGTAGGGCCAATGCAGTCACCTGGAGGGTAAACTGTCAACAAAAAGCACCAAAAAAACCCCAAACCCTGCAAATGTGCGGGAGAACTGCCAGAGGGTCTCGCCCTAGAGCTTGAAAAATTAATCTCTTTTCAGTACACTGACTTTTCAGATGTGGCCGAAGAGCATTCAGCAGCACTACCACACGTTTCCACTCCTGCTGCAGTCAAGTAGTCCTGGAAGCAAATCCCCCAGCCCTCGCTCTGCACCGAGGTGCGCCCTGTACCAGGTATTGTAGGTACTTAGTTTTATTCCAACCAGTGCCACAGCCTTAAGGCGTTTTGGAGACTGTTCCAGCCACCATGAATTCTGGGGGAAGAACAAGGAAAATAATCTAGTTCTTCCTCATCAAAAGCAAAGCGTATACTGAAAAAAGCATCTCAACATCACCATGTAAAAAAGAACCAGATAGCTACATCGTGATTTCCTTAAATGTATTGCAACAGTAAAAATACTCATGACCTTTTATAAGGCAATTTATAATAAGAGATGGGAAGAGTAGGCAATATCACTGTCTCCATCTTACAGTTGGGAAAACCGAGGCCTGGAGAATTAACCGACAAAAATTTCTGGAGTGGCCCTTCACAGAGGAACGCGCTATAGGAGACCTAGACGTGAAGTCATGCTCTGCCGCTGCTTTACTGAGTCACTCGGCTGGCCAAGCTGGGGCAGCAAAGAATGCGTTGGGACAGCTTGCGATGACTCCACTTGGAATCTCAGTGAAGTTTGAGCACTTTAAGCTCCCTTGAAAAAAAAAAATCTCATCCTCCGTTGTTTAAAAACAACAAAAAAACCCCAAAACACATCAATGTAAATAACAAACATATCAGTATTTTCTCCCTCTGTACAATATTCCCTGTAACTAACATGGTTTGGGAGGGGAGGGGAAATATTTATGCAAAACAGTAAACTTGGAATCACTAAAGGAGCTTTTTACGCTCGTTGCCAAGTTTGAAAGCAGGCGGATGCCATGTGGGTGAATCTGTGACACCAGGACACAGACCAGACTCTCACAAGTCAGTCACGTCGGAATCAACCAACAGGAGCAATAAATTCAGAGAAGTTACTTAGAAGTTTTTTGTCAGATAACTGGGCTGCAAGTCAAAGCCCCTGGGGCAAGGGCAAAGAGCTCCGTTACAGGTTTTTAATGCAGATGCATTAAACACCTGGCAAACGCTTAGGTGAAAATACTGTATCGAAACAAAAGCAAATGTGGAAATAGAGCGAGATTACACCACTTTTAACAAAGTTAACCATTGCTCCCTTCCCGTTACCCCGGGAGCCACTGCAGCATGCTGTCTGCAGGTATCGGAGGAACAAAGAGCCGACGGATGCCGTGAGCCCCACGTATGCCTAGAGAGTTCCAAACACAGATTTAAATTTGGGATGATAATCATGGGATTTATTTTAATGCCCAAATCATTAAACCATCCTATTTGCTTGGGTCCCCAGGGCTACAATGCTGAAGACTTGCTGTATTACGGAGGACAAACGCGAGGCTGGTACTTGGAGCTCAGGTCTAAGACTGACGAGCTCATTCTGATGCTTTCCCACACAAAAGCTCTGTAGAAAAAAAAGGAGACAAAACAAATTTCCAATCAAGAGTCACGCGCTGATTTTGGGTGGCCAGCTCAGACTGAGTTTTTCAAACCTGCTCCTGCATCTCCTAGAGATGTAGAGACACTACAGCAAGATGCGAATGGTCAGTAGACTTGAAAATTAAGCACTGGTTTCACATCAAAAATTAAACCATTCTTTAAAAAAAAAAAAATTAGCTTAGTTTTGTGAACATTTTAAACAGAAGGACTCAAAATACAGCAACACACTAGGGGAAAAAAATCACCTCACAAAATGCTGCAATAAGGTAGCCAGCTCTCAGAGACGCAAACCAGAGACCAGGGGAAAGATGAACGTTGCAAAACGTCTGCAACTGAGCCCAGCAGCCCCTCTCCACGTTTGCCTGCTCTTGGCCACAGCGGCCAAAATCTGTTTTGGAGGCAAAGCAGGGGAAGGCAGAAGCCTACTGGCGAGAAGTTTTGCACACTGAAAAAAGACCATTTGCACTATTTTTATTATACAAGGAGCAGGAAAGGGCTTCACCCTTCCAGTGCTCTGTACGGAGCCCAGACTCTCCCTCCCGGTGCTCTTCTCTGCCTGAGCTCTAGTCCTGAAACCAGATCTGCAGCAGAAGCATCACGGCCCTTTGGAAGCTTCTCCTCTGCTCTCACGCAGCCTGACCCCAGAGAAGAGGCAAGCAGAAGTGCTGCTGTTCTGGTTAGGCAATACCACCAAAAATAATAAACCAAAACAATATAAAAGGGCAAAGGCAATAGGGGAAAAAAAAAAAAATCCTGAGTATGTTTCTTCTGCGACAGGAAGCCAAACGCCGGCCTTCAGCAGCCGCTTGATCACTCTTGGGCTTCAATTAAACAAACTCAAGGACTGACGAAGTCAGCTTCCTTTCCTCGAGCAGTTTTGCAAGACATTTGCTTGGTAGCTGAAAGCTCTGGAGTTTCACATGAAACTTATTAGCAGCTGGATTATCCCTGTCACTGACTTCAAAACCCAGAACTAGAGCATCGCACCAAGGCAGCTCGTTCCCGTGTGCCTTTGATTAATGACTCCTGCTGCACTTGGGGAACTGAATTTCGGCACTGTTTTCATGCACAGGCCAAGAAAACACAGCCAGCCGGGCAGAATATGGCCCTCCAAGAAAGATTTCCAGGATTCCCTGCTAGTCAGCAGCTGACACTATACAGCCAGACGCGGTCAGAGGAGGGAGGGTGTTGCACAGCGTTACCATGGCACGTCGTTACGCCTCGCACAGTCTGCGGGATGATCCTTCCCCAGACGGGCGAGAGTCAAGCGAGGAGCTGCTGCATCACCTGGCAAACGTCACCGAGCTTCTTTATTGCCTCCTCGCTGCGTTCAGCTCTCGCGACAGACCGACATCGACCTGGGAGCTGCGGCTCTGGCCTGGCAAAGCTCCCGACACCCGTCCTCCAAAACAGTCCCCGTTGAAATGCATGGGACTGCTTCAAAATAAATGTGCCCTCGTTTAGGCTTCATGATATATTGGTTCGAAGCAAAAACCCTGAGAGGAAGTAAAAGCCTTTGCAATCTTTTGCATGGGTATGTACCCTGCACCGTTCTCCTCCAGCCCAAACAGCACAGGCTTCCAGCAAGGTCCCCAGCCTGCAAGAGAGGGACGGTCCCAGCCAGCCCAGAGCACCGTCGGTCGGCAACCTGCCTTGGAGACAGCTGGCCTGTCTTCTCCTTGCCAGATCAGGTGTAAGGTATCAGCTCGACATAAACAGAAATGCTTCTGAGCGCTGGCTGCTGGCAGGCAGCATTCTCATCCTCGCGGGAGGATTGCTCAGTGGCCTTTTTCCCCCCTTGAAGGAAGGGGGAGGGAAAGGCCCACTCGGATCACGCAAACAACGCCATTAGCCCAGATGGTTATGATGTGAACATCCCTTGGGTACTGCCATCATCGCAGTAATATTTTTTATATTCCCCTTTCCTGACATGCCTTAGAAGTTGACGTGAAAACCTCCAAGGGTGGATATTTAGCGGTCAATATGCTGTGACATGCCTGGAGCACCAATATTTTATTCTAAATCCTTCTTTAGAAGGAAAAGAGTAAAGGATCAGTTGTAAAGCAGCCCAGGATGCCTGTCAATGCAAACTGCATTTAACACTCCTCCGTACTGAAAAAAAGAAAGCATTGAAGAAGTTCCTGTAAAGCCCTGCATACTCCACTACTAATCTAAATACGCCCCATTCCCAAGGAGATTGAATGGATGTTGTAAATCAAAGTTTTACTTTACACTATAAAAACTCAAGAAGAGGCTGCATCCATTGCAAGGCACAAGCAAACAAACAAAAAAATAAAAAAAAAAAAGAGAGAGAACCGTGGTTCATAAGTAACGCAAGGACATACAAATTTTCCTGCAACAGTGTAGTTTATACGCACCAGTCTCTAAATAAATGCCAGTCTCACGTGTTTATACAGCCAGACTAAGTCTGCAGGGAAGGATGCTAGTAAATGAGCCCTTCTGTTCAGATCGAAGCGATGGAGGGAGGACACCAAGGTGCAGAGAAAGTAACCAAGTCCAGTAACTTGAAGGATTCTTATCCATTTATTTTTACCAGGTTCTTATACTTCATTTCTAATCCCTGTAACGCTGCCTTGCACTCATCAGTTAACTTCACCTTCAGGAGTCTGTCAGTCTGCTTGAGAAGAAGGAAGGTTGCTGCCATCATTATGTTTTCAAGAGCTACATCCCAATGGATCCAGCTGTGCTGATTTGCACAGCTGCATTACAACAAGCTCCTTACAGAATTAAGGTCGACTCAGCCTGTATCGCATCATAAAAAGTCACCAAATGTTTTGTCAGATACATATAGTGCACTTCTAGAGGCGAAAGCCAAACTTCTCGGTAAGAAGCAAACTCCGCCAAGCTCACGTCTTTCAGACTTGCAATGTCTACCAGTGACACAATTAATTCTTTCTCTCCATGTAATTGATAATTAAATGGAGGATCTATCTTCACTGCAAAAGCCAATGCACATCTATGTTAAAAGGGCTACTTGAAGATAGGTTACATGAAGGTCAAAGTTATATTACCTTGCCTTTGCTAGTAAGTATACATAGGATGAAATTGCAAATTAACTTAAACTAGCTATAGAGGTCAGAAAAAAATCCTATGCTTCGTCTTCACTGGGCGGCAGTGCCGAAACAGTCACCTGTCCTGACGCAAACACGGTGCCTTCGGCATTGCGGACAGTGCAAGACTGTGACAGAACCATAAGACAGATGTGGCAGTCGTGACTTACACGATTTGTTCATTCGTTAGCCAGGCACCGTTGCGCGTGATTTCCTCTCCCTTCATCCATTCACAGGTTTTGTGAGAGACCTTCAAAAATCAGAAGGCTTCTCAGCCTGGTAGAGCACTGCCTTCTCCAATCTCCAAAGTGATAGGAACCAGAGATCCTCCGAGATGCTCCCCACGGAGAACGGAAGGGTCAGTCCTGCCCGTTCATCACTCCGTCCATATTCAGAGGCTTGGGGGACTTTTTCGTATCACTTTTTAGTCACCAGCATAAAGGACAATTAAAGCAAACAGCCTGCTGCAGAGACAACGACCGGCGCTTGCCTCCCAAGCCCTCATTTTGCTTGCCATCTTCACCCGTTTCCCATCTTCCTGCCTACATATCCGCGTGCCTTTCCTTTAACCGTGCCTTGGGATCAGAGTTTTTTCTGTTGGCAGTTGTTCACACACACAGATGCCCAATCCCTCATGTTTCAAAGCTTCATCCTCCATGCCATTTTTTCTCTTCTGTTTTGAACTCTCTTCCCCCATTTTTAATTCCTGTATTTTCTTTATCCTCCGTTTCCAATTTATTCTCTCCATCCCACTTCTGTCTTTCTAATCGTTTCTTGCCATCCTCTTGGGGCAGGTTTTAAAACAAAGATCCTGCTGCTGCTCACCTCGAGGTGCAGGCAGCAACGAGGCTGAACTGCTTTTATTCTGCAGACTCTGAAAGTGAGCGAACCCACGTGGAAACAACCAAAACCCCAAAATCCCTGCCAAGATCCCTGCTCTAGTCTCAAACTCCACCAAATTCACTCCAAAGATATATACGCGCTCCACTGACCCAACAGATAGGAAGGTACCGCTGCCACAGGAATAGTCTCTGGTATCCTAAAATAACCTAAGGATAAATCTAAACACTCTTCCCCATTAATGCCTGACCAATGAAAAGTGGTGATGTGTGTAACTGAACACCTATGTGCACACATCCACGTATGTGGAAATACAAGGAAGAGTTTTCTTGCTTCTCTGTCCTTTATTTAAGATTTTTCTACAAGCTTGGCCTACCTTGTCCTGCCCGGCTCACGATGCCGCTCTATTAAGTGCATATCGCATTCCGTCTGAAAATTCAGGTTTTAAACAGCTGCCCCTATCCCACCTGTAAGGTGAACTGTTAAGCAAGGATTCCTGCAGCAAAAATATGAACCCAGGCCAAGAACAAAGAGAAACATCCCTTTGCAAATAAAATCGGTGGGTGCAACACGCGGTGGGACTGAAGCCTCCCCTCGCACACCACCACCCGCTGGGAGCCCTGGCTGCCCGTCCTGCCACCGGTTGTCGCCAAAGGCTCAGGCAGCATCAGATCCTCCCTTCTCATACACCGCCCATAACTGCAGGTAACCCAGGCCTCGCCGCCTGATCCAACCTCCCAAAGCTCACGCTGACTCTGAGGAAGCGAGGACCCCGTAGGTGAGGAAGGTCTGTGCACGGCAGCTGGCACCGGCCCCCCGGGGCAGGGGTCTCGACCAGCCCTGCGCAGCTGACACGCACGTCGGGGGAAGCGCGCGCCTCTGAGCCTCTCCCGCGTGTCGTAGCCCTGACTCTGCAAGCTGCAAGGCGCTCCGCTCCAAGTTAGCAACCCATTTTACGTGCAAACAAACCTGCTTAAATAAATTAAGCACCTGCTTGAAGTTAATTTGTGCTACGGGGTCCCTATGGCGAAGTTGACAAAGCCAAGAGAGGGACAACGGGATGAGCCACCAAACAAGCAAGCAGTGACCAAGCCAGCAGACCCCCTCCCAAGGACCTTGTTGGGGCTTGGACCCTCCACGCGGTGCCTTTCACAGCCACAAAACCCAGCCAAAAGCAGGGCTGACGCCGGTTTCTCTCCTGGCTCTGGAGCTCTGCCTCCCCTCCCCAGCATCCCCGTTTGCTTCTGCAGAGAGCATTTCCAGCGACGGCCTCCACTCCATTACGCCTTACATTTTCCCTTGCTTTCTTCCATCATGAATCATTAACAATCCCCATTTATCATCATATAGTTATTCTTTAAATTAAAATAATAAAGGAAATTGCACTGAAGCTCCAAGGTTTGGGGTTTTTTTTCTTTAAAAAAACCAAACTATCCCACAGAAAAGTATGCACTTTATACTAACGAGGAAAAGAAGAAAAGAAAAAGTAAAGCATGGTTGAATTTTGAGCCTACCAACCTTCTACACTGCCCTTTTTATGTCTGACAACAAAGAGGCGTGAATGCTATCAAGTCACACGCAGGTACGGGCAACACGATCCTGCTTTGTACCACTTTCCACATAGGTGCTCATTTTAATACAACTCAAGCTGCCATGCAATTAAAAAGGCCCCAAAACAAAAGCCTGTAGAAAAAGCTGCTAATATACCCGACTACTCTCATTTTTAACCTTAAACAATGAACACGGCACCAATATAGAACTACTTTTGCAATGTGTCAAATTTAAAAACAAACGGGCCCGCACACCCCGTTAAAAACCCGCCCAGCAGTGGTATTTTCTGCATACTGTATAGGATGCATATGTCCCAAGGCACGGTAGCCTGCGAGCAGCGTTTCACGGCTCCCTTTGCCATCCGCTCCGACATTCGCAGCAGCGAAGCCCTTCCTCGGCACAGCTGCGTTTCAAGCAGAACGAAGGGGGCCTGCCTTACCACGAGGCAATTCACAATTGGGGAAAAAAATAATAACAACAATAAATAAATCCTCAGCAAGACGAAGCGCCTTTGCCGTGCATGGCCTTACCTGCTGGGAAGGGGGAGGCGCAGAGGGAGCCCTCCGGCAGCAGCACCCTCGGCGCGGCCCTTTGCAGAGCGCAGCTGGCAAGCGCAGAGGCTCCATGCTGCCGGAGCCTCCGGCGCGGGGGATAAACTAGCCGGGAGACAACCCGCTGCTACGTACCGCTGAGCCATTTAAGTTTAGAGGCATTTTGTCCAAGGCAATCTTTAGGAAACCCCAACGGAGGGAAGAATCAGCAGTAAAAACCTCTTAAGGAAAGCCTGGCGCGATGCATACCTCTCTGTTTGGCCGTGCTGGCTTTTTAGATTCCCGTCAAGGATTTCGGAGGCCTACACGGGCGCGTCCACGCGCTCCGTGCCATGGGAGGCGACGAGGAGCATGCTCAAAGGGAGCAGCATCCTCCCGGCGCGCCATGGCTCCATCCCATCGTGGCCCCGCGCTGGAAGGGGAAGCGAGGAGCCGGGATGCTGCGCCGCTCCTGGAGCCTGGCGGGGGGAAGGAGGCGAATCGAGGAGAGCGGGGACAGTTTTTAAGGGCTCTCGATCATTCCTTGGAATAAAATAAAAAAAATTACTCATCGAGCAATTAAAATGTGCAAACATTTTGCTTGGTGTTCCGACTGCCACATTTAATATTTCAAACAACATCCAGGCCAATGTTGTTGCTTAATTTAACATAACTGGATCCTGAATGCATTTCTAACAGATTAAACCACAGAAATATCCACATGTTTTAATGAGGATTTGGCACTACTCGGAGCCAAACAGATTTTAGCAATATTTTTGGACTACAATTTCTTTCAGAAGAAAAGAAAGCCCACTGGTAATAGATCTGCATTCCCTACATTTCAAGCTTTTATGGATTTAAGTGCAAATTGAAAAACCTAAATATTTTGTGCCATTATAATTCGAGCAACATCTGGACAATTTTCTTTGCCTCGTGAAAGATTTTAGCCAGCTTTGCAGAGGCTCAGTCCATGTTGCTCAGGCAGAATGGCTCCTTTTACATTTGCATGCTTCACTCAGATTCTGTAGTTTCTATGCCAACAAGCATTTGTAACTCTTTAAAAAGCACATTTGGAAGTGGAGGGAGAAGGAAGATGTGAAATGTGATAAAGATTTTTTTGTTTGGGGATTTTTGTTGTTGTTGCTCCCCCAAATTTAAATCACCCATTCCTCATTTTTTTCTGAGCCCTGGAAACCTCAAAAAGGCCCAATAAGCATCATCTCAGCCATGGCAGCTCTTCCACCTGCTTCAAAACGCAGCAGCGACTCGGAAAGAGGAAAGTTTGTTCAATCAATCTGATGTATAAAAATATATATACACACACATACTCATATAAAAATATATAAATATATACATATAAAAAACACTCCCGTTCTCTCTCCAGACAAAGAATCAATAGCAAACGTCTATCGGTGTCTCTTCGGACAATAGCTCTGTGGGGAAAGCAACAAATCTGCGGGGCCGCGAAACGAGCCCTCCAGCCGTACCCCAGCCCGACCCCACGGCCGGTGAAACTCCGTGCAAATTCACATGTCCCTCTCCTACCGCGGGCAACAGGGCCTGTGCGACTTCCCAAATCCCGAGGGAAAGTAAACAGAGACAAGCAGCCCCTACTGAACTGTCACTCAAAATCCAGCAGTTTGATTTTTAACCAGATTTTTGGAAGCGACGCCTCCCCTTCCTCCCCACCCCCAGTCCCAGACCTCCCAGATGGCTCTAATTTTACAGCTACCACTTGGGCTCGGCACTGTGACATTATAGGTGCACAGAGACAAAGAAAAGCACAGCCACGAAAACGCAAAATAAAGCGTTCAAAGCAAACAGTACTACCAATCATACAAAAATAAGAGAAAAAGCTTTATTTTTCACACAGATGCAGCCTACTAGACGCATGGTCACTGCGAATTCCTCCTCCCCCCGAAGCTCGCACACGGGACCTAGCGATGGCTTTGGAGCTACCGCCTCGGGAACGCCAGCTCATCGCGGAGGTGCCCAACAGAAAAACCAGCCAGCCCGGGCCGCTGCGCAGCGAGGACAGTCGAAACAAGTTGTTCCCACCAGCAGACAGGGCTACAGGGGGGTCCCCGGGGAGCTGCTCAGCGGGAGGAGCGGAGCAGGCAGCACGGGCAGCGTAGCACCCACCATCGCCTGCTGCTCAGAATTTTCTTCTCCGTGAGCTCTGGGGGATGAAAGACCAGGACATACAGTGATACTGCCAGCACTAAACATTCATTTACAGGCTCATCGTTAACGATGGAGATCTATTAGGCCCCTCAATCCACCTCCTGTGCGCATGTAATATATAACCCGATGTGCTGGGAGGGGAGAGGAAGGAAAGGCTGTTGATGCCATGCAATAATCAATCCTAACCACAAGACCGAGAGAAAACACTCTTGAGGACCCCAACGTGATAAACTTCTCTTACTTCAGCTAGACAGGGGATACAGAGAAAGGAGGACTGGACGCCCTTAGCCAAAGCGAAACGTTTAATGCGCTGCTATTCAGGCAGGGCACCGGCTCCTTCCCTCCCTGCACAATCACAGACGATGCAGCGCATCAGGCAACTGATTTCATCAGCAACCCGGGATTTGTTTTTGCAAGCAGGGATCAGGATGAGATCCAGGAAGGGCAAAAACTCCCTCGGGGAACAGGAGACAAAAGGACAAGATTATCAGTATAGTGGTGGCGACTGAAAAAAAAAATTATTAATTTTCAAAAGCGGTATTGTCTCACGGGACTAGTAACAGCCCCCAGCTAACAAACACAGTTACTCCTGCAAAGAGCCATCAAAAGATCAGGAGAAAAGGCTACGTCTATAAAACTCTTCTCATTTGAAGAAGGCCTATAGGTCACGCCACCACACGAAATGCCTGGAGCGTGAGGAAGGTGCCTTGCAAAATATAGCCATTAACACCCACTTTTGCAGCCTTTGCTGTGCTGTAGGAAGGGGCACGCGTCTTCCTCTAGCCCAGCTCCCGTCCTCCGGTGTTCCCTGCCACGATTTCACAACCTTTGCCATTTCAAAAGCCCTTCGGGCAACCACGCCAGCAAGCATGGAGCTATTTTACACAAGACTCTGCGTGACTGCTAAATTCAGGCTTCTCCCTCCACATTGCGCATACGTAGCCTACTGCCTACGGATCAGGACCATAACTGCTGTAAATGAGTATTTTCACCTACTTCAGTGAACTGTATGGGTTTGTACTAGCTGGAAATACAGCTCCATCTGTGATTTAAGAGGTTGAGCCTAAAATACCGAAATCAACGGCAGCTTTCAACAGGCAGGAGGTGGCCACCTGAGTGTTCTCTCTCTGGGATAACTCCTTCCATGCTATATGCAACGAGCCAAGCGCACCGACAGCAAGAAATAGAATCATAGAATGGTTTGGGTTGGAAGGGACCTTCAAGATCATCTAGTTCCAACCCCCTGCCACGGACAGGGACACCTTCCCTAGACCAGGCTGCAAGCCATACCACCTACAGAACGAACAAAACTGGGTGGTTTTGTGCTGCAGCCTACACCTACACACCCCTGGGAGTTCTGAACAGGGAGGAGAGACACATCTGTCCTATTAAGAGTAGGGAGAGCGATTCGAAATCAATCTTGGGCAAAATCAAAGTCTGTCGGGAGTGGTGTTAATGAATTCCCCTGCCAGGTTTGTGATGTTTAACAGAAAACAAAAGATTGTTGTGTGCACGCATAGCGGGTGAGACCCAAGGAGGGTATTCACACACCTGGTTTTATGTTCCATAAGCTCAGTCTAAGCAGGAGCGAGTCTCCCTCCCTCCCCTGTGCTAAGGGACGTGTGGGCGATGAACCGCAGTCTCACCGGGGTACGGCAGTCTCCTGGAGTTGGGTGGTATTAAGATACCTCCGTTGTCCTTCTGCTGGAGATGGCAGCACAAAACTCTGGCTCTAAATGCAACAGATAATCCCATGCGCCCTTCAGCTAATGGAAGTACCGGGGGCCACGGGTCCTTTGTGCCGAGCCTTCTCCCAGTGGGTCCCTTATGGGATTACTGCAGCGGCCGAGTAAGACAAATGACTATTAGCTGGACTAAGTGCTACGGAAAGATCATGAAAGTGAATTAACTCCTGCCCTTCTCTCTTCCGTGATGGATTACGCTCTGCTTCTTTGGAGCAATTTCACGTAAGGGAAGGGGGAAACGTACAACAGATACGAGGAATTTATTGCCATGTGGTTTCTTGTGTTGAAACACAGCACTGAAACTGTCCCCAACGCCTCCGGTCATGCTGCGAGATGAAGAGCGAGCCAGGGCCACATCCAGGTCTGGCGTCAGCACCTTTTCCCTGAACACAGTGGAGATGAGCCCCACCTCTGCTGTCCTTCCCCCCGGGGAGCCCACACCTGGATGTGCAACACTTGGGAGGGGGTGAATGACTGGGCAACAAACCCTTTTCCTTATGCGAGACTCTTGTTTGTAACACACCGTGCATTTTCTCTTTGCCTGCCCTCAGCATAACTCCCCATCGGAAGTAAGGCCATCCCCAGCTCCAAGCTTCTATGGATTTCCCAAAGCTTGCTGGAATAAAGCTGGAAAGCAAAGTGGAGGGCAGATTCCCCGCTCCCCTGACGCTAGTCGAGATCTGGAGCTGTGCCACTGCTTCCACACCGGCTTCGCCAGTGTGCCCGGCTAGCCAGGGGCCCTGAACGCGTAGCCCAGTATAAAAAATAAATGCGTTAGCTGATAAAATATGAGACTCCTTTCCTCAGCCAACGCACCCACAAAAGCTCTAATTTAGCTCTCAGATTCATCACTGAGTATTACATCACTTTTGAGCCTTCTAAGGAAGCACTCCAGCATTTTCCCAACTTCACCAGGTAACTTTGTTTTCAGTCAAAGTTAAAATTAACCAAGAGCCAGGTAGGTGTCAGTGAAAGGCTCTCGCAGGGACACCCGTAAGGAAGCAAGTCCTTGCCCACCTCCCGGCACGGACACGCACCAGAGCCACCTTCCCGGCAAACAAGCACAACAAAGCCCAAGGACAACGCTCCCCATTAATGCCGGGTAATTTTAGGGCTTCAATTGCAGGCAGTCCATATTGCTAGCAAAATCCTACATAAGACTTGCACTATCTACCACAGCAGGCTTGACCCCACTTTCATATGCAGAAGGAGAAAAAAAACCCAAACCCTCATAATCCTACAGAACACAGAGCAAATAGCGCTCTCTGGGACTACTTGAATACCACCCTATTAAAATACAAACATGTTCCTACAGTAGCTCAATGATTTTAAACATTCACCATCTTTTCATTTCAGGTTTTAAGCACTTTGCCTGGCAACTGTCTGAAGGGCAAATCATTATGGAAATAGGAAGACAATTAATTTTCCTTTATTCTGGAAGAGAGGATTATTGGAATAAATAAAATAATCAGCTTAGACAAGAGCACGATTCACAACTTAGGAAAAACAGAGGACTTTTTTTCATTTTCCTTTCCAAAGGAAAGAGTCTGGATGGAGTTTGCAAGGCAAGTGCAGAAGTTTTGGAGTTAAATAACCTTGGACTGCTAACTCACAAATAACTCCCTATATGCCATCAGCAGGAGGAAGGCTGCCATTTCAGGCACTCTGAGAGCCACTTTTTTATTTATTTAATACGGCAACTTAGAACACCCCAAATAAAAGAGATACAAAGGCCACTTCTCAATCTCATTTCGTACAGAGGTAAATCTGAAGCAGCCCCAGGCTGGACACAGCCCTAGTCCCAGCGGGAAAGGTGTCACGGGAGCAAGAGCCATCACAGCACCGGGCACGGACAAGGGCACATCCCTGCTTTTTAGGGTCCCCTCCCCATCCAAGCCTCTGCCCACCGTAAATCCACGTTGAGTCTGCTGAGATTAATGAATTTATCTGGATTTCGAACACTGTAGAAGATATTGGAACCCGTTTCAAAATCAGGCAGCGGAAGGTTCTATGCTAACGCTTGCTGACGAATGCAAAGAAGAGCGACTGCCTAATCAACGCCACTACTTGACGCCAGGCTGTAGCACTGGATGCTCAGCATCGTG
Organism: Phoenicopterus ruber ruber; assembly: GCA_009819775.1. Lineage (NCBI taxonomy): Eukaryota > Metazoa > Chordata > Aves > Phoenicopteriformes > Phoenicopteridae > Phoenicopterus > Phoenicopterus ruber. Next base: position 10,938,690 of record CM020234.1, read on the forward strand.
ACTAAGATGGTTAAAGGAGTATCTGATAGACTGCGACATGCGTGTACACCTACATATGGGAATTAAGTTGAAGGTAAGGCATTTAACTCCCAAACCCCAGCGGGAGAAGTGAACAAGAGGAAAAGGAGAGCCTTCAAGTTCATATTAGCAAGCGATGAAGTTATCCCCGAATTTTCTCAGTAAATAATATCTTGGTAAGGACCGTACAGTTATTTCTGAAGGACTCCTCTAATAAGCAGTCTGAGTTATAAAAATAGTATGGAAGCTACAGTTCAAGGTTGCTACAGCCTCGAAAAAGAAATAGAGATAATTGATGGAGGCACAGATTCCTGGGAACACTAAGGACTGTAAAAGTACTGAGAAATCAAATTGATGATCTGGAAAATAAGATGAGATTAAGCATGATCAGGTTAGTGGGGGCTCCTGAAGGAGCAGAAGCGGGAGAAAGGAGACTTTTAGTTTGCAGTGGATTATTAAGGAGGTATGGGATGAATAATTTCTACTGTTCGTATCGTGCCCTGGTGAGCCGTGTCCCCAGACAGGCCAGTTATGTAGTGCCCCGCACCCCTCCCGGGGAAGGAGCTCGCTCGTGCATCAAGGAGCCCACGTGTTTAAGCCAGCTCATAAATCTGAGCCTGGTTCCCGGATCCGGCACTGTCTCCCTCCACCGCTGCGACACCAGAGGGAAATGCACGGCTCAAAGCTGCTCCCTTTGCTTTCTCCAGCACCGGCTCCACAAACTCCAGGTGCCCGGGCGCAGCCACGTCCCAGCAGCTGGAGAAGGCACCAGTAGAAAGAGCTCCCGCACGTACCGGCACCCCTGCCCTTCCACAGGGAACAGCCATTTCTTCTGTTTGCTTCTCTAGCTGCAAATCACTGTAGCAGCAAGTAGGTCACGGACTAGATGGCACTTGAAGAATCACCTGCAGCCATTTCCTCCTCTTTTTTTTGGTTTTTTTTTTTAGGAGCCACCAAGTCACTTCACCATCACCTTCAAAACCAGCCTCCTCCTGCACAGCCCCATCCCTCCCTCCCTCCCGGTCCTCTCCTCCGACTGCCGTGCTCACAGCCCCGTCTCCTGCGTTTCTGCTCTCTCCCTGCTCTTCTTAATTCCATCTTTCCCCTGCAGGTGGATGCAGGTCTATAAAGCAGGATTTTTCTTCCATCTTCCCTTTCACAACAGACCATATTTTTCCAAGCATAACGGACCACATCGTATTGCTTCTCTAACACTCAGAAGCCCAAATGTGTGTCCTCCACACTCATCAATTCATTAAGCCTCATCCACTATGGGAATATAGTTATTCTACTAATTTCACAGCCAGGTTAAAAAATGCTGCTCCTTCCCCTGCACCCACGACTTCACTTATTAATCCTCAGGGGGAAGGGGGGTAGGGGGACCCCGTTGCCAGCTGCTGCTTTCAGGCTTGCCCCGGTCCCCTCTCACAGCAGGGCTCCACTGGCCTCCGAAGAGCACAGGGCTCCCACGGGGGCTGCTGGAGATCATAGAATCACAGAGCAGTTTGGGTGGGAAGGGACCTTTCAAGGCCATCCAGTCCAACCCCCTGCCATGAGCAGGGACATCCCCAACTAGATCAGGTTGCCCAGAGCCCCGTCCAGCCTCACCTGGAATGTGGAACCAGGCATCTCCCACCTCTCCGGGCAACCTGTGCCAGGGCTTCACCACCCTCAGCGTGAAAAACTTCTTCCTTAGATCCAGTCTAAATCTCCCCTCCTTTAGTTTAAAACCATCTCCCCTTGGTCCTATCACTACAGGCCCCGCTAAAAAGTTTTTCCCCATCTTTCCTATAAGCCCCTTCAAGCACTGAAAGATGCCCCGAGGCCCTTCGCTGCTTCACCCGGGACGTGCAGAAGACCTGGCAGCCCGCAGCCGGGCTCGGGGCAGGGGGAGAGCGCTGCGAAGGGGCACGAAGCGAGGCTGCAGCTGCGAGAAGCTAGTTCAGGGTGTTAGGGAAGCTGAAATGCAGCTGTAAGCAGGATTTCAAAATGGCCAGGAAGGCAGGAGAGCAGGAGATAAAACTCCTCCTCTAAAGTGAGCCTTGGTAAGGCATGAAGGTGGAGAAATGCTGGGTGTTACAGAAAACTCTTCCACACAACTTCACAGCAGAAAGAGGATTCAACACAGCAAATAATTACAAGGCTTATATCATAACGTCTGGTTTTAAAGTCATTGCCAATTGACTAAAGGTTGGCTGAAGCAGTTAGAAGGGAGAGAAGCAAAGACACCAGGCTTTGAAGTGGTCATTATTTGATTATTAAAGACTGAGACCTCGGTGCAATATATTACCCAGCACAGTAACTTTCTCCTCCCTGTGATTGCCAGGGTTGTATAAGGGTTCTTTAGATACACCTGTAAGATTCAGTTCCATTTGGTTCTTTCTGTTTTGAATACAGTCCTTGGCTGCTACGATACCAAAGAGGTGAGCAAGTCCCAAATTCAGGTTTCAGTTCCTCCGCTGAACAAAGTTACGCTGATGGAGAAAGAGACAAAACTGGCCATATGGGCAGAACTTTTCACAGAAATCTAAAGAGCAGAGTCTCTAAATTCAGGCAATGAATCCTCCTGAAAAGCCCAAGCCACCCATCTCAAAGAAAGCACCCAGGAGTCCCCTGCGCTGCATTCCCTGCACGCACCGCAGTCGCACAGCCCCATCCTCACTGACCCATGGGACACGCGAGTTAAACACCCGGGGTAACGTTTTTGGGTGGGATGACGCCTCTGCTCTCCCCAGATGACTCCTGCCTGAGCACCGGCTGTTGCCTGCCCCACCGACACCCCCGTTCTCTGCAGGAACACCCCCGTTCCCTGCTCCTACAGCCGGCACAGCAGAAGCAGAGGTGCCCCGTCCCCTCAGCTGCTGGGCTTCGCAGCCTGCCTCGCAGCAGCCGTGGCACCCATTTCAGCGGGCTGTGAGCTGCCCTGGCTGAAGAACCAACTTCCGCTCGGTCTGGCCATGCCGGAGGGCCGAGGGGCTCGCACGGGGAACGAGGTGCCTGCTCCGCAGGAACACCCCAGCAGGGATCTGCAGAGCTCCTCCGGCAGAGCCCAAGAACACATCCGCAAAGTTTAAACCAAACAGAAATTACATTTGGATGTAGCTATTTTTTCCTTTCAGACTTATCAGTTCCAGGGCTTGCTGCAGAGGAGCTGAACGGCAGAAGAGCAGCCCTGCGCAGGAGGGAAGCCGCCGTGGGCTGAGGCTCTCGCAAAAGCTGCTCCAATCCAGAGGCAAAAGTCCCCAGGCCACCGCAGGCTTGGTAAGGCTGAAGCACGGCACTCCATGCTAGGGGCTCTCCCCAGCCACTGAGAATAGCTCATTTTCCCCATTTCACTCTAAAACAAAAAGAGGGGGAGGGCTTTACTCTCTGGCTTCGAGCCCAAAGGCATGGCACTAAGGAAACAGTGTCACCTTTGTCCTTCTGCTGAGCCCTTCCCCTGTCTTCTGCTGCCAGAGATGCCCACCCTGGTACCAGCGACCAAAGGAAAAAGTTTAAAGCTGGTCCAAACCATTTTAGGGATGAACTTGATTCCCTTTCCCGCTGAGGTTGCAATAAAGAATGAGATGACGGATCCAGGCTCCCTAAAATCAACCCCTGCAAAAGGGAAAGACGGCGATGACCTGCACTGGGGGAGAGCCAGGGACAAGCAGCTCCTTTCAGCGTACGGACCAGTCCTGGTGCCACGGGACCTCCAGGTCTGTACTGGTAAAGCAGCCCCCCACATACACACTTTAGGTTAAAGATATATTTTTGTTACACCCTGATCAGAAATAAATTTTAAGGTTTAACTTTCTTGCTTTCACCTTTGCTTTTCAAATTGCTTCGCTATTTCCCAGCCCTTCAACCAGATGCGCTTTCACCAGAATTTGATCATTTTTCCTCTGAACTGAAAACCCCATGTCGTGGTGACAGATACGGCGCTCGCATAAGATAAAAATCCGAAATAGAAAACACTCATCCACCACGGAGAAACATGCAACACCGCTGGATCCCAACAGAACCACGGTCCTCCAAGACGACAAGCCTTTGTTCTCACGATTTCCAAAACAGTATTCCGAAAACAACGTCCCTCCCTATATAGATTTGTATTGCTATATCTCTATCATTTTCCTTACACCCATCAAAAGAAGATATAATTAACCCATCCTCAATAGAAATTACAATGATTTTGAAGCAGCAAGAAACAATCTATTTGCATTTGGTAGCTAATTATTCCCCCTACGCACACAGCCATCAATGTTCCCTAAAACCATCCACAGAACAGACAATCTGTGCTAGCCAGAGCTTCTGGAAAGCAAGGGAAAAGAAGGCACTAAGCAAAAAACCTCAATATTGGGGTGGCAAAATTTTCTTCAAATACGCAGCATCTCGAGCTCAGCCAAGTCTGTCATAGAATTGCCCCTCTGAACTCATCCGACAGCATTACCATCCACCTGCGTGTCGCATGCAAGCTGACAGCTACCACAAGACGAATCTAGTGGGAGCCACTGACATTTGCAAAATTATTGAATTATTATTCCCTCCTTCGCACCACTCCGAGGAAATACGAAGCCATTTTCCAACACACAACGTCGCACACAGATCCTGCTGCCGCTGGACATACGTTTAACGGCGGGTAACGCCAGGACTACTGTCACAGCCATGCAACACACAGATTTTCAGTGGCACAGGCAGAGTTGCATCTATTATTATTCGCTCCTCGAAGGAGGAAGGGTGTGCCCTTCTTCCACTCGTACACAGTCCTGGAGACTTGCTGAGGACTGATCTCTAACAACTCGAGCTCGAGGGGAGCGATTTATTCCAGTTAGGTACACAATACCCAAAACGATGCCCTTCCCCGCCCCCCCCTCCAAGCCAGGCAAGTTTTGCTGACAGTTCACCTCCATTTCCTCATCGCTCGGGAGGATTAGCTAGATGTTTTTAAGAGGTAAAGACACAAGCCATAGTTAGTGAGCACTGCCTCTCCCAGCTCAAGCACCGCGTTGACGCAGCCCGAGGAAAAAATCAAGCCACCCAGGTATTTCTGCTCGACGTCCTGGGAGCCCCCAGGTTGGCCCTCGATCGCTCGGGCTGCAAGTATTTGGAGGAAGCTGATATAAAGCATCGAGGGCAGTAAATCACATCCTCCTTCACCCACGCTTTCTGGAGGAGAGCAGATAAAACGCTGTTCACTCGCTAGGAACGAACAGAGGTTTTCCTTCCTCCGGGATGCACCCGCAAAGCAGAGGCTGGGAAGGAAGGAGCTCGGTTTCACCTTGACGCAATCCGTGTGCCTGCAACACTTACCTCGCTGGCAAGGCATTCTCTCCTCAACACGTGAAAAGTGATCATCCTTTAAAGCAAAGCCAAAATATCCCAAAGATTATTTTTCTTCCCCCATCTGACACAGGTTTGCAGCTCCTCAGGCATGGGGAGGAGGGGGAGCAAAATTAAAGAAAAGAATATTATTCTGTAGGCAATCAAAGCTAATCCCTTTACACATTTTCTTTCCAACAGAAGCATGATATATCAAGTCCCACTCGGTTCTGATCACAACTAATCAGGACTAGGTGTTTTCAGCTCCCTTCTGCCAACACAGCTCAACGTGCAGCAGGCCTCACCTCGTATAATCATTTAACTCAACACGAAGCCACCCTGGTGCTCTACCCCAGCTCTAGAAAGTCAGCCCGTGCCTCAGTATGGCCTTGCATGGAAATAGGATTACTTTGGCCTGGAGGAAAAAAAGAAACCACAACATGAAGGTCACCCATAAAATCATTACACAGATCCCTCTTCCCCAGCTCTTAGAGAAAAACCTTTATCAAACCCTCAACCTTAAAGTAGAAACACAAAAAGATATGTACATTAATCCCATATACCTCCGTCAATTTTTTTCCTCGTGTCTTTAGAGCAGTTGTTTACTGCAGCCAACTGCAGAGAAATTACAGTAGCTTAACTCTCCAACTCCCTCTAAAGGATTAATCTTCCAGTGAGCATGCTCACGCGAGATCTTTTTTCAGCAGTTGCATCCATTTCATGAAATGAGGGCTGCTGCAGACATGAGGAAATGCCATTTCAGGACTACAGGCAAAGTTAAACAGCCCCCAAAATAAGGGCTAATCCCTTCCTGGAGCTCCAGAAAGGATCTCTGCCCAACTCTCTACCTCCAACGAGGTTAAAAGATTTCACGTTAATGTGCCCTTTCAGGAAGAGGGGGGGCGAGTGGTTTCCCTGCGACACAGGTTTTAAATGTCTGATCTTGGCTTTTCTCTACAAGCTGGTGGACACTTCATCCACCGAATCTTAAGTCAAAAATAGCTTTTTCTCACTGGCAGATTTTTCTTTTGTATCACTTGTTGGCTCATCTTTGCTTTTAAAAAAATCGGGGTGCGGGGGGGGAGGGGAACATTCAAATAAAAAGGAACAGCTTTAAAAATCTAGTTCTCAACTCTGCAGCACGGTAGATAACAGATCCTGAGACACATTTAACTCCACAGATTAAGGACCCATGCAAATGAGGATTTGCTAGTAGACAACAAATCCAGTATCTAAACAAGGCTGTTCCAGTAACCTTGCCCATTCACTCCTAGACCACTGTAGATTAAACTGCTCTATTTGAGGTATTTCTCCCTCTCCCCAAACGGTGCACCTTGAATCAGAGCTTTCCTGGTGAAAATAAAGCTCCAAAATTAAGGACAAAATTTCATACTTTAGAAACAGATTCTTCCATTTTCATCTTCCCATATTACCAGGGTACTGCGGCTCCCCTTCCCATTTATCTATTTTATGTCCTGTTGCTTAATTGCTCTTTGTAGCTGATAGAGATCCAAGCCTCCCCCTCCCCCACGAAAGGCTCTTATTTCAAGTTTTAAACCCTGCTCGAGTCTAGGACAACCAGGCTGCAAGCCCTGAGCGCCGGGGAAAATCCGGAGTGGGCTACAGCCGAAGGTGTGAGATCGCTTCACAAATCCAGTCGCCAGACTTCACCCAGCCATTACAAAGATCTAAACATTTATTTTTTTTTAAAAAAAAAGTCTTGAATACCTTTGATGCCATGAAGCCTCTTTTATGTTTTAAGCCCTACACGTGAATCCACAAAAAAGGCAACATGCCATGATAGTGTTAAATAAGGGCTATGTCTGCTTTTTAAAATGAACACTCACCATAGCGACAGTCTCCGTAAGGAATGATAAAACGTATGGTGACACTGGATATTTTGTTCTGTTGTCACCTAAATAGAATCTCCCACAGAAAGGAAATCTCTGTTACCATGCATTAAAATAGACGCTTTGTTTTATTTAGAAAGCATCCAAACTGGTTGGTTTGGATGTGTCATAGCACAGGCTGTTCATCCACCCCTCCCTGCTCTGTCCTTTGGGGACTTAATGAATGATGCCTGCACTCATCCTGCCCTCGCCAACACCGCTCTCAGGTGCTGCTGAGGCTGCTCCGACTTCGCCACAGAAGGTTTGGAGTGAGGGTGGGATCCGTCCCTGAAAATCCCTGCAAAGAAAAACCCCAGACTTCAAAGCAAGCAGATGTGAAAGCCTTGACGCGGGAAGATCATGTCCTGCGCTTCCTCCTCCGTTGCAGGATTACACCCAAACATGAAGTTGGGGTATCAGATATGGAGTTATCCTGACCTGTCATTCCCAATTTGGAAACCAGTCATACTCCCTGAGTTTGGACTTTGAAGATTGACTGCTATTGATTCTTCTTCAAGCAAACAGCCCAAGCTGGCAATCAGTCAATAATAAGCAATTACTCGACAGCCTCTTATCTCCAGATGCCAGCCCAGACAGCTCGATTCATAGAGGCAGCAGGTCAATAAATCAAAGCTGTTCTCAAATTTTAAAATATCATCATTTAAAAACCCACCCAGCCTTCAACCTGGCTGAAAAAGCAGCCAGGACAGACAGATTCCTGCAGAACAGCACCGTGGCTTATTACTAATTTACCGAAGAGGAGATAGTACGTGATGTGGTGAAATCCACCTCTGACACTCCTCGTTTGTCATGAGTAGCATGAAAGTTGCAGCTGGATGAAGATGATGAGAGAGAAATGAGGAAGCAAAACCCTTCTCCTTCAAGTAATTACTTGTAGGGAAGAAGCAGAGCAGGGCAGCCTTCCTTAAACACTCACCGTTCCTGGCTGGCTCACGTGGACCCACCTCGCTGCTCACTGGGAGCCTCAGAACTACCGACGAAAGCGTGTTTAACGCCACCGTGACAGCAAATGGATGGCACCTTTCTAATATCCCGGCTGTGACCTCTATACCCTGGGTATACAATTAATCATTTCATCCTAGGAAATGCACTTCTTCGCTCTTTCATGGACTAAACACGATACAAGTATGTGAGCCAAAGGCTCCTCATGCATTTATTTCAGTGTGACCCAGCGGCGACGCTGCTAAATCCAGCGGTGCCACCACAGTGCAACAGAGAAGAAAATCAGCCTTGCCGAAAACTCCTGTAGGCATTTTATGCCCTCAGTGCAGACTCCCTTTTAAAGGCTCATTTGTATGAAAAGAGCTGAGAATTGCCTTTATAATTTGCAGGAGACCATGCAGCTGGAATGCAAGCCCAGTGCAATGGCAACCTTCTATCTAGTACTGCAGAACCTAGAAACTCTGGTACCTTCACTCTTTGTCTATGGGTTCTTGCCTAAGTCCTGGAAACAGCCTAAAAGTACCAAAAGAACAGAGCAACACTTAATAAATAATTCTGCTTCTGCTGCTAGAGGAGGTAGGTGGCCTACAGGACGCTGTATCCTCCCCGTCAGGTGTTAACCACAGGCACAGGAGGTGGTAAACAAGGTACCAACAAGCTGCACAAGCACAGTAAATCCAAGACCCTTGGAGCCCACGAAGCTTTCTGCTCCTGCTGCAGAAGCGTCCCAGGTTCATCAAGCTTGGGGCAGCTCCACCACCATGCTGCAGCGTAGCTGTGACCCCATCTAGGCAGGCTGCCAGGGGTCTGAACGACGCCAAATACGTAAGAGAAGGCGGCAGCATGAGTTGGGACCGTCCCACCAGCAGCTCCCAAAGAACAGAGCATGGAGGCTTCTTGCTTCGTTTGACGTGACCACTGGTCCCAGGAAGGAACGTATTTGTACAATGATGACCACATCTTGCAGACTGAGCGTCTCCAATCACACTAGCTTGAAAAAACAAGATTTTGAGCCTGCTATCTAAACAAACAGGGGTGACCCACTGGAAGCAGGATCAACCCCATGGCTGGTACTCACTCTTCACACTCCATTTGCCACAAAACGCAGGCATCTAAGGACGTGGTCTAAACGTCCTCAGTCTTCAACACCTTTCAGAGGTCTGGGAGGGACGGTCAGGTGAAAGGCAGCGGATAACGCATTGCTTCAATTGTACTTGCCAGTTGGGTCAGACTTCTTGCGGAGGAGCCTGCTGAGGTTTTCACCTCTCGCTACACACAGCGCACTTGGTTCTTCATTTCATCCCTGGCTGGGACAGCAGGAAGCTGTGGGAATGCATGCCCAAAATCTGAAAAGGATTTCTCCTCCTCTTACCCACAGAGCGTCTACAGGTGGCTTTTACACTGCCAGTCTAGTCTGCAACATCGTGGCAACACATGGAAGAGCACTCAGGAGAAAAAAAAAGTGTTAACGCATAATACTGTATCACTATCACCATTTATAGTGAAGCCACAAAATGCCAAACCAGCTGACAGGATCCCACAAACCGCACTGCAGAGCGACAGCGGGCTCCCGAGTCTTGCAGCCTACCAGAATTATTTTCACACAATACCTGCATTTTTCTGGTATAAAATACGGCACGCTTTTCTCTCCCCCCCCGAAACGTACAGATGAACGGCAGGTCAGCGCATCCACGCTGCAAGGACAGTCTAGGAGTAGCACAGCTCTAAAGAGGAGCCTGCAAAACTGCTGGAGTTGCTGAGCACTGAAACGGTTATTTATTTCCCCACAAAGGAGAGCAACCATGCTCCCTGCTATTGGCCTGGCTTCGCTGCATACACGGCCTCAGTCTAACCTGCATTGTCATACTCCGCAAAAGGAAAATAATACAGCAAGGTTAGAAACCATGAACGCGGCAGTAACAAGACTATTTCTCATCTTTTACGATGAAAACCATGCCAGCTGCAAGACGAGGAGGTATCACAACCTGCCATTCATGCTTCCCATCTCAAGGCGTGACCATCTCGTACAAAAGCTGGTGAGCACCGGTTGTGCTCTGCTTCCTCCTTTTACCCGTAGCGTTGCGTTAGCACCAGGATCCCGCTGCTTCGGGTCTGAAAGTGTTGCTAGAGCAACAAATGCTAGAAACTAGGGCAGAGAACAAAAGGGCTTCACAGCCCCACCGAGGATGCTATCAAGGAGATAGCAAGAATGTAAAACGGGACCAGGAGACCTCCCTTAGAGCAGGGAACTGCCATCTCCAATACTTTTAGTGTGCAGAATGATAATTTAGCAAGTCCGTCGTCTCAGTAAGAAATTACAGCAGCTCGGCCCCGTGTCTCTTCTTATCAGGAGCCCCGTGACTGACCAAGGCATTGCTCTTCTTCACGATCCATTATTTCATGCCCAGCACAAACACGCCATTGCAGTCCAAGACCTTACGTCTGACTTCAGTGCAGAGAGGCAGGAATTAGGGGACAGACTTTTCCATAAAGGCAAAGTAAATCCTTGCTTACGTGTCCAGCAGGTTGCCTTTGCAGAAGGAGACGTGGTCAGAGTACCTCTCACTGGACAAATCTGATTTAGGTTAAATTCCAGATGTTCATTGGGCAGGGTAGACAAAATTAGTCTCTTAATGGGATCTCGCTGCACCTTTCAGGGCTTACCAGAGTGGCCCACGTGGCTGCAACGAATATGGATGCTTTAAAAAATAATCCTCAAAGCAGACTGATTCAGGGACTTTCCTTGGGCCCTTCTAGCACCTTCAGCATGGAGCCACCACACCAAAGGTGTGTGCACAGTGCTGTAACTGTAAGTATTACCCACTGGAGCGTGGGGAGGGGGAGGACAGCAAACAGCAGGCTTCTGTGTGATTGCAGCCCACTGTCAAAATCAATCCATGGTGGTTTGTGTTCGTTGCATCACACTGTCTGCAGCACCAGTTTCGGTACTGGAGAACTTTGGAAGAGCTCAGAAGATCCTTGTACTTCACACTCATGGATTCGTTTTGCCCCACGCTGGTCACAAGGATCTAACTCCGATTTGTCCCTCAAGATAAACAAACACTGTTTAAAGGGGTCCTTTTTCCATTTAGCAAAAACTGTCCCTCTGCGCCAGGTCTTCCTGTCACCTTCACCAGCGACTTTCAACCTTTGGTCTGCCAGCTACCTTCAGAAGGCTCCGAGAGGTAGCTCAGAAAAGCAAGCCGCTTGCAGGAGTCATATCTGCTATACAGACATTTACACCCTGCTGGCATGGGATTAAAAACTACTCAGACAAACTGAGCAGAGGTAACAGAGAGGAAGTCCTGGAGGCGTCTGGCTTTAAGTATGAAAGCCAAAAAAAAATAATTTTTTTCTCAAAGTTTAAGCAAATGGTTTAGTGAAGCTGACAAAGGCAAAAATTCTCATGGTGGCTCATGAAAATGAGTCTGATGGCTAGTAAAGGCAGTACCAGCCTCAAGGAAGTAAGGCTCAAAGCCTGGCTCTGAACTGGCCTCGCCTCCAGCTTGTAACACCTGTACAGGTTACAAACCAAGCAGTGAAGAGGATGAACATTATTTCTCCACCCTCTGGATTAAAATTCAAAGGTGGCGAAGTTACGCAAGCTGCCGAGGATCACAGCACCGAGACTGCCTTGCTCTGGGAACAGATGGCCGAGCCCCACGCTCCCCAGCCTGCCGCAACGCACGGTGAGAAGCCAGACCTCAGGAACGCTGAGGGGTTTTGCTGCAACTTGATGCGAAGGCCCCGATAGCACAAGACTGCGACCTTCCAAAACAGCCAGGTGTCAATGCTGAGATGCCTCCCTGTGTGCCTGCCCACAGCTCTGGGAGAATCATCGCCTCCTCCACGCTCTGAGCCCTCCTCTGTTTTGCTCAACAACATACCTTTCCCACAGCCTGCAAAGCAAAGCAGCAGCGGGATATGGTCCAGCCTCACCTCCGCTGGCATCTACGTTCCACCTGTTCGTTTGCATGTTTCCAAAACAGCTTGTTCCCCATTTGACCCACTTAAAAAAATAAAAAAGAAGAAAACCTCAAACACAGAGAAATACAAACACATGGAATGACAAACACTGAAATAGTATAATGTAAAAAAAAGTAAATTAATTCAAGGGCCTGGTTACTGGTCCATCCACAATTTTTGCATCTTTTTAGCTATCCCTGGTAGAGGCATCCTTTATAGCACGACAGTTCCATTGAGGCAATTCAAAGCGCAAAGTTATACCAACATAAATGCGCTCCGATCAACATGACTTTGGTCAAGACACTTACACGATGCGCAGCACAGCCACATCTACACCAGCGTAAATGTGCTTTTATCGCCATGGCTGAGCCCCGTGTCTTCACATGAATTAGCTATACCAATACAGAAGGGCTAACTAACTGTCTGCTAATTGGGATTGGTAGAGGTTCAGTTTGTGTATGGTAAGAGCTGTATGTAAATGAGCTCTCACAGTACAATCTTAATTAATAGTCATAGCTTTCAACGTGCAAAGGAACTGCCATGATCACCCTGTCGATGGTTATTTCTACAAATCCAGCGGCTCATGGCTGAAAACCTGCAACTGCTGTTTAAAACACGCCACCGTCATCTCCTGCTTCCCGGCTTCTCTGCCCTGCTGAGGAGGGCTGTGAGCAACGCGCCTCCGCCGGAGCCCTCACCCGGGAGGTCTTTACGCCATGGAAGTCGCTTGCTTCCCTCAGGAGGGCTTATGTGCCAGGAGAACTGCACCCACACCCAACCAGCACCGGACTCCTGCACGGCCTTACCCGGGAAGCATTCCCAGACGGAGGCACGGCTCACGCCGACCCACACATCTAGGGCTTAGACGCGCAGCCCTACACGCGGGCGCAGCCAGCGCCTGAGCCATTCCGTCACCGGTGAACCGCTCTCGCTGTAACGCTCAATACTGCGGCATACTGGTCATTATTACTCAGATGCGTAAATGTTTGCAAGATGAAAACCCACCTGCCTCGCCGCGTTACGCAATTACGGAGCAGAGCCCCCGGCAGCACGCAGTTGCGCTCCCCTTCTGCCCGATTTGGACCTGCAACGTACCATGACAAGAGGCACCACGGGCTCATTCCCACATAGAGTTGCATTCACGTAAGTAACCTATGCCACAGGCAGACCGCTCGGCACGCTCGCGGGGGGCCGTCAGGACAGAAAAGGGGTTTTATTTGATTTTGGGCACCACATCCCTGGAGAAGCTGATGCTGTCACATAAGCAACTCATGGGATCTAGTAGAAAAGATAGAGATTTTAACTACTCCTCCCATACGCTGCCCAGCCCAGAACGCAGCAACACGATACAGCATTCTCGTGTCAAGAGAGACAGACATGCTTAATTCCACAGCGCAGCTGGCGAGTTAAGGGGAGGAGACACATCGCCAAGATAATGGCAGCGTCTGCGTGAAGATTAGCTCCGAAACTAAGCTTGGGAAAACAGCCCCTGAATTCACATGGGGACTAACAAAAATTTTGATTCAAGTATTCCCGTAGAAAGAAACAGGGAAATGACTGTATTCTTGGAAATTCGTTTGCAGAGGTGGCCTTTGTCTAACAGTCCCCGGACAACAATGCTGAAAGAGCAATCTGTGAGACACATGTGGCTGAAAACCCAAAGAACAGGTAACGTCGCCTGGCAGAGGCAAGAAACCCTTTCCCCTGCCTTCGCTCCGGTGACGTAACACGCAGGGATATTTACAGTGAACAGAAACCATAGCCTACATTGGCCAAACCTTCACAAAGCTGATAATGCAGTGAAAAAACAATACCGGTTGATTTTCCTTCCATGCAATTTAACTTTTAGTACTGAATATAACACACTCCTTCCCACGCTTGTGCCCAGAGCCAAATAAAGCGGGTCTGCTGGAGAATGAGGTTTAAGTAGGATTTAAGATATGCCTTGAACTTCTGATGGCAGTCCACGAAGGAGTGGATCCTACCCAGGCCGAGGAAGAGACTGTAACCACATGGTTTTGTCACGCACAGAATAAAAGAAAGCATTGTGAATTCATGCCAAAATATTAAGGGCTTTTTCCTCATTCAAAAAAAATAAAACAGCTGAATCAACCAACAGAGCAGAGCTTTTCCCAGCGCTTTTGCAAGGTCAGAGGCAGCCGCAGCCAGACTGCGGCCGGGAGGAACCTGCACCGGCGACAGGCGCTCCCGGGCTGCGTGGCCGGGACACAGCCCACGGCGGAGGGTGCTGGTGGGGGGCCCCAGCCCTTTTAGTCCCCTCCCCGCTTCCCTCCACTCACCTGCACTGTGGAACTAGGCCTGAACCTCCAGCTGCAACTGCTACGCTCTTGCAAAACCACATAAAAAAAATAGATTTTTTTTAAATGAAAAAAGGAAAGTTCACTGAAGTGACACTTTTCTACCCAATGTTTTGCTTTAGAAAAGTCAGTGACAGGTTGTCAAAGTGGATTTGTTTATTAAAAGTGGATTTTTCCTAGCAAGGAGCACAGAATGACCGTAGAAGAGATGCCATAATTGCACAGGTTTGTTAATAACCGCATAGACTGGAACAGGATACATTAGTCTAAGTTAGGAATGGAATAAGAGAGCATGTGAAAGATTACAGATGACATTTTCAAGATAAAGTCCGATGTGGCTATCAGAAGTCCAAAGAAGCAGCGCTGGACATTTGGAGTCATACTGGCTTTGATCACAAATAGTTCCTATGTTACAAAGTGCTTCTAGAAGTTTTCTATTTCTCTTAATCAGGCCCACCCATGATCTCAAGAAACCAGAGCACATAAACCAGAGCATGTAAGATAGTGAACGTTTTGACGTATGTAACTTGCCATCTCCTACCCAGTGAAGATAACCTGTACATTTAAAAATTCGTGTTTAAAAAACATTCTGCATTTCTACAACGCTTCCAGTTAAAGGCTTCTAACACCAAGTCAAGCCTTATAACTTTGTAAAAATATGACCTCTCTTTTACAGACGGGAAAAGCATCACAGGTAGCAAAACATCAAACAACCTGTCCCAGGGACCAAGCCTGGAGAGCAGCACAGGCTGCAGAACCCAGCCACCGCGTTCAGCCAGGACGCTCGAGGGCGGGAGCCGCTGCTCATCCCGGGGAAACCACCAGCACAGAAGGGGCCGAGGGATGCGTCCGGATGAAGAGGCCACCTCGCAGACCTCACGAGAAAGCAACCCGTACAGATCCACACACCGAATCCCAGCAGACTCAAGGGACTTCCAAACACACAGGTCCCAAACTGACCTGAAAGAGCAATTTCGGAGGTGACGGCGCACCCGTTCCCCTGCGGATGCGCTGGCACGGGCGGCGCAGGCTGCACCTTTAAGGCAGGCGGGCTGCCGACAGCAAGGACAATGCGCGTGCGGTAGACAAAGCACCACGATGGCTGCCGGGCCCATTAGCAGAATTTCAATTCATCGGCGTTTAACAAGACTACCAGGTCGACTTGGGCACAGTGGCTTTTCAGCAGGGACAAATTCTAAATCTCACAATCGGACTCCGCCAACCGGCCTTGCTTGGACAGTTCTTTAAATTCCTTGGTTTAAATTGCTGCCCCATTGCTGGGGTACACTGCAAGCAAGCTGCTCGCGCTGAAGCTGATGGCAAAGCTCTCCCCAATTTCTGTGGGTTTGGATCAGGTCCCAAGACTCTTTTTAATGTAATACTCTACTTTAGTCTACGTAATCTTCTGTCTTATGGAGGGTCAATGTTGCAAACTCTCCTTGCACTTAAGTCCTATTATCTGTCTGCACTAATTCTGCACACAGGGCATTTCCAGGTCCTTAGTTCTCTGCTCATACAGCTCCACATTCACCAGCCCCCGTCAGCCATGAAGCCGGGCATCTGCTAAGTAAGAGGGAAAAAAGAAAACAAAACCCAGAGATTTACCTTACTTCAGTATTCAACCGCACCGTCAGTTTTTCCAGTAGTCTCATTTTGCACATGGCACAACACATACTTCAGAAACTCTGGGAAACAAGCAGGTTATGTTCTGTGCTTGCAAAGCACCATCTATACTTACAGGGCAATAAAAATCAGCTTAATTAATAATATATCAGCAAGAAAATGTTAACGAGCACCCAGCAGGGAAAAGGACTGTTGTCTAATCTCCTTGTGTGGACTCCTGGCTTTGGCAGCAATCAGCAACTGCATCAGCATTACCATCCCAGTGCAAGCCGAGATATCTGACTCATCAGGGAATGCATGCAGGAACCACCGGCCCGTGTCACCATTTACATTTCTCTAAAAGCAGACACTGTTGCATCAGGAGCAGCTCCTGGCAGCTCCACACCAACTTCCACTTGTGGAGTTTTTGTCATTTAAAGAAGAATTTACAATATCCCTGGGCATTCGATGTATAAATACACATAGACAACGGGGCCTCCTGCAGTCGGCTCTTTGGCCACGTCTGCAAAATATACGGCTCTGCCGACAGAGCCTGCATCGGCTCTGAGCTGCTGACACAACCCTGCTGCTGGTCACAAGCACGTTGGGGGGGAACCGTACCAACCCTCCCAGCTCCTGGGAGCTCGCCGAGAACATCCGAGCCGTTTCCCTGGGGCCTGCCTGCCCTCGCTGAGCAAAGAGGCACCGCAGGCTCAAAGCGGTGAGCTGCCAGATGTCTCGGCTAGGTGCATTTCAAGGCAGAAAATGGAAATCCCCTCTCCCAGCTGTTTTTCCTCCCCGTTGCAGGAGGCTGTTTTGGCAGGAGCCAGCACCCCACAAGTAAGAGCCCGGGGCTCGCAGCTGCCAAGGCGGCTCTGCCACTGGAGCGCATCCACACTGGCACTCGGCCGCGGCGCATGTTCGTCAAGGGCTTGTGCCGCATGGGGAGGTGGTTTCCTGCAGCCAATGGAGGAGCTGCCGTTTCTGCCTTTCATCAGAAGCGTGGCTGGAAACAAAGGCCCGGTGAAGAAAGGCAAGTTGGCTGGTAAAACTTCCTAGCGCTAGCCAAGCCTCAGACCTGACAAATCACCCTCATTCCTCATCACCTCCTGACCTTCTCCTCCGCAGCCAGGCTGCAGCTGGGATCACACCAGGACCTGTATTTAAGCCCGCACGCTGGCTGGCGGCGAGGAGGATCTGTGTGTCGTATGTCATTGCTGACAGCAGCCTCGAGCCACAACTCCAGCACAAACAGCAGCAACAGCAATATAACATGCATCTCGTAATTGCATAAAGCACCGGCATTTGCATCCGCAGCGGTAGGCAAAATTTTAGTCTGCTGTCACACAGGGGCAGAAGATAAATGACGTCTATAAAACAGCCTCCATGAGGATAGTCTAGAGACATGGATTGGAGAAGATACCAAACCGATTAGTTTTTAATAAAAGCCATAAATGATTAAGACCAATGTGCTACCAACATAGAGCTGCATGAAAAGGTGCTAAACTCTTAGAAACCCAAGAACGTAACCATATCACCAGCATGAAGGGGACTTTCAATAGGGAAGGAGACTACAACGCTTGCAGACAAAGAAATCCCAGCAATGTGGGAGTTAGGCACGGAGTACACTGCGTGTGACAGACACCTGGTCTAAATCTTAAAAAAAGATGGGAAATACAACTTGCAGTGACTGGAAAACAAAGTGGAAACAACCAAGACAGAATATGATCCCCCCTCGCTGGCCTTTTCAAACGGTGCAAGCCGGAGGCTGCGCTCACCTCTCCCCACTGTAAATTCTCAAAAGTCAAAGCAGACGAATCTTCAGCAAATGTGCTCGGTAGCAGTTTGTTTGCTCACTGGTGGCGTCTCCCTGGTACAGGGGGAAGTTGATTAAAAGACAGCATGGCTCTTCACCTCGCCTCTCCACACACGCTCTGAAAGCTACAGGATCTGGCACTACAGCAAGAGTAAATATTACATCTCATCCGAAGGCCAACTTTAAAGGAACATTCGTTGTTTCTCCTCCAAGTGTGGCAAAAAAGGTTAAATATTCCAGATGTCATCTCCAGGTCCTATAGGACACCTGCTTAGAAACAATCAGCTTTCCATAGTAAAGAAGCATTAAAGCACCAATTTGAAACAACGCATCCTTAGCAGTACTAAAAAATACCCTTCCTAATCCAAAGAACAAAAGGATTTCAAACGTATGAAATTCACAGATCCTCAACATTTAAAACTCAGAGTTGACAAAAGCTATTACAAACAAGTTTGCAATTAAAAACACCTATTGTCTTGGTTACCAGGTCAGCAGTGGTGCTGAAGGTGCAAAGCCTTCTGGGTGTTGATTTAATCTATCAAATATTAATAATGCTCCTCAATTAACAAAATATTTAGACTGATGCTTTACATTCTCATAATCTGGAGGTTTATGTTCAAACTTGCAGGCCAACAGGATACTAGATGGAATCATATAAACCAGCTCGCAGCCCAGTTGTTAATGCTTTCATCTCCTCAACACAAATACTCTCTTCTTTACACTGATAAAACCACGTTTGACAGGGTGTAAATTTGCTACCTACCCCCTTGGACAGAAGAAATGCATCAAAAAACTAAGTTAATTTCTCAGGTCTCACAAAATGCAAGTGCCTTAGACGCCCATCTCCTATTTAGTGCAGGTCCTGATGACCTCCAGGCTGGAGGCGCCGCCTCTCCAGCCCCCAAATCCTCCCCTCCACCCCACGCCGACACGGGCTGCCCAGCGCCGCCAGCCTCCCGCGCCTTCCCCCGAGTCCCTTCCACACGCCTAAAGCAAAACTCACGGGGAATGAACTTCAGTCAAGGGCAGCATTCAAACGTGCCTTGGGTAGCACCCCAGGAACCGAGATAATCAAGAGAAGAGAAATTAAACTGCAGGGAAGAAACAGTAGAAAATACATATGGCTTTGCTGCCCAGCTGCTCCCACCTGGGCTGAGCTAACGCAGCATCAACAACTTCAGCGGGTTTGGAGGCAGGGCACGGCCCTGAAGTCACAGGCCTTCGGGCACTTGCATTCACTAGACACCGAGGAACGTCGCGTCTCAGTAACTGCCTCCCGATACTGCGAGAGGCACTTTCAATTCCCAACTCAACAGCTGGATGAAGCACATAATTTTGAAACCCATTAATCCTTTCTAAATCTTCTACCACGTGCATGTTTAATTTCCCACTTCTTGAAACAATATTATGATTTTTGAGAGAACCTGACTATAGCTTCTGAACGCTCTGGGTCAGCAGCATGAAACATCCCCAATCACCACTGAAGCTGGATAAAACATTTGGGTAATTTGCCTTCTGGCTTTGAGCCTTTGGGAGAAATTACCTATTAAAACTTCCCCTGAAACTGCAAGGACTAGAAATGTGTGACTGGAGAGGAGGAAGAAGGTAACTGAGATTCTCAAGAATCCAGGAGCTCACACTTAAAAAGGAAAAGAAGGAGGAGAAAAAATGTATTTCACAGCACTCAGGGCTGTGTTCAAACGCCTCAGCAGGTCATGGCCAATAGTCCTGGGGAGACCAGGGTTCCCTCTTGTCGGTTAACAAGCTAAAATACATCCGTCTGCATCTACACTGGAGTTCTAAAATTAATTAAAAATCTGAAGTAGCACTCTGAACAACGCACAGACTTTTTCCCTTAACCTAACCACGGCCAAAGCGCAGCATATTTCAGTTCAGACGCCGGGACTGCAATTCCCTCTCCACGGAGGGGCCCGTGCCCTCGCGCTGTGCTCCTTCAGCTCTGCGCATGGCTCACGCCACCAGGTTCGTCCTGGCTCCCCTCCGTCCTCAGAGGAACAAGCACCACATTCCTCTTCTTTTTAGCAACGAGACCAGCACAAGCAGGCACGTTTTTCTGCAGCATCACCAGCCGCCTGGGCTTGGCTCAAACACTGTGCCCCAAATCCCAGGTGACGGCCTGCCGTGTAGTCTTTGGGCACCACTGTTATCTCCACTCACCTCAGTTTGCTCAGTTCCCCAGCTCTCCGCTGTTGGTTTTGAATGCTGGAGCCACAGCAAGCTCACAGCCAGCTCCTGGGTCACGTCCTGGCCTAGCTGACCCAAGGAGCTATAATCACATCGATTATTTTTATCCCTGTTTGCATAATTTTACATTTCCTTGTAACAAACGGGGTAAGTCACTTACCTGGCTTTATTTTGAGTTTACCCGTGTCAGCCCGGTTATCTGGCTCCGTATTTACTTCCTCCCCAGCTGCGCCACCTGCAAATTTCCTCCCTCTCCCGCGCGCTGTCTCTGCAGGATGATTAGCCGTATGCAAACAGAAGTGGACCTGAATTTTCTGCTCTACCAGTCCACCCCACTCACCGTCTCCCTGTCCTAAACTGACACCGCTCGCCACTGCCTCCGAGAGCTCTCCCTTAGGAAGGAGATATGACACTGAAAAGGATGGATTTAATATTTAATAGCCCACCTCCACCCCCAGGCCAGTCCCCCGTACGCACAAGCAGCTCAGCCCGACACCGTGTCGGCTCACCTTGCTCAGCAGCTGCCCGCCGTTTATGTCAGGCAGCGTCTTTGAGCGGTGACTCCTCCGCGGAGCCAAACTATCTTAAATGTAAACTCAGGCCAAACGAGCTGGTACGGAGGCAGAGGGCAAGACAATGGAGGGGATCAGGCTGGGCATTAAGGGAACAGGAATTCTCTTGGAAGAACGTTTCCCACTTGAACAGAGGATACGCTGGATGTCCTTGATACTTTGCCTATGCTAGAAATTTGTAATTAAAAGCAGGAAAGCCTTTCTATTTCAGACGCAGTGATACCAGCATCAAGCGCTTTTATAAGTACGGTTTATTCTGGGTTTATACGCATTTCACAGAGCTTGGCAGCCAAGCTAAGCCAGCAGGGCCACAGCAAACTCTTCCGCTCCCCGTCAGATTTACTTTACCGCTTCAGCCAGTCACCGGCCATCACCAACGGGACGTGCCTGCCCACACAGAGGGAGGACGGACTCGCACGACTTCTCCCTGATCCACCTGAGACACAGACAGCTAGGTGAGCCTTTCACCAGTGATCTCTGGCTTCCACGACAGGCAAGGAGGGGGGAATCTCCAGCAAAACTTGTCCTGAAGCACCCAAACAGACCCCTTGAACCTCCCACAGTCCTGCACGAAATCCTGCCCTTGCACCTCCTCCTTTTGTGGGACCCAGTGACCCAACCCACGGGCACCAGCTGTGCTTCAAGCGCTTTGCTAGGGAAAAACAAGCGGAATACGGGCTGCTGCCTTCCCCTCCGCAGCCCCGCTTCTGGGGCGGAGAGGCCACGTAGGTGGCATTGCCCCAGCGTCAGGAGGGGAAGAGACAGACCACGAAACGCCAGGCAAGCTGGTCAAGAGCAAGGCCCCAGACTAGCGTCTCAGATCAGCGGCAACGCCACGGCATCAGTCCCTCATCATCTCGCTGTCAGCTGCTCTCACGCACACCTGGAAGCGCGATACCCCAGGGCACCGGGACACCGCGCGCCGCCGAGACCTCTGCGGCAACGAACCCCTAAGGGATGCCAACGCCTCCGTCAGCTGGCACGGCTGTTTGCACGGCAAGTGTCCGTCCGGCTCTATCTGCCAGCACAGCTCGCATCAGTTCCCACCTCAGAAGAGCTGTTTGTTTGTTTTCCTTGTTGTTGTTGGGGTTTTTGCTGGTAATTGCATCTCTACCGGGACTTCTGCTGACACAGCTATGGTGGAGGGGAGAGCAATTCCTTTGCATTCATGGACAGATAACTAAGTCGGCAAAACTTCTCAAATGTGGACCAAGGCTCTGCTTTGGAAAGCAAAAAATAAGCTACCCTGGTCTAAAATCACCTCTCTAAACTAATACAGCTACGTCCACAGCAAGAACTTTTATTAGTATGACTATTTCAGCAAGGAAAAATTAAAAATCATCCTCTCCAGCCAGCATAATTATATTGGAAGAACTTTTTTTTAAAGTATAAACCAGGCCTTTGATTCTGCCTTGACTGAAAAAATGTTCTTCAGACGCTTTCTTCAGTCACGTTGGCTGAGCCACATTAGCTTAACACAACTGAAGGGCACTTTTAAGGCTTTCTTAAAACTTCAGAAGTCATATTTGCCCATTCTGTATTATTTGAAGTTTGTCTACATGGAAGAAAAGGATGAGTTTCAAACAGCCTTTGCTAACCCACAGCTTGCTCAGCATGCGAGAATTCACGCTAGGAAAGTAAATGTCAGCATCCATTTGACACAGGGTAAAACTTTGGCACGGGCAGGGCAGTGTGCAATTTTAACAAGTTAATAAAGCAACCCTTGTGCGAAAGCCCCTAATTGATAAAGTTACAAACTCTCCTTACTAGGTGTTCAGTATCAGAGAGGGAAAAAACCTTCTTTCTTCATACAAAGACACAGCTAAAATGTTGCAAACTGTATTAAATTTCTTCTGGTTCGCCAGAAGAAATTTAACACAACAACTGGAAACACCCGTATTTTGCCTGTGTTCACAACCTCACGTCAACGTAGTACCAACACACCTCACTGCGCTAAGGAGACTGAAAACTGCTGTCCTGCAGCCGTCAGAACATGCAGGCTTCCAGCCAGCTCATGAAGAAGAAAAGATGATGGGATTTAAAAAGCACCAAGTTTTCCTGATGTAGCTTACTGAAACAGGCTCCGGACTAAAAGCAACGGCTCTGGGAAAGCAAAGCCCTCTCCTCGCGTGCGATACCAGCTGGCAGGAGTAAATGAGAGAGGAGGAAGGGCAGGGCAGGCCTGAAAGAAGCACTGGATTTCACGTCACCTGCAAACCAGAAAGTGCAAAACCGAAGAAATCATCTACGTGCTCACAGCTCAAAGGCACTGCTCATTAGGTCCCGGCTCTTCCTATGATCAGTCCTGCGCTCGGTGGCCTATTACAGCAACCTCCTTCCAGCCAGGGCCCCGTGAATAGGAAGCGCTTTGACATGAGTGGATGTCGCCCCTTAATCCAGTAGGGAGTTCATTGAACAGGCGGAGGGCTGCCTACCGAGCTCCCGGCACCAGCTGGCTGAGGGGATGAGAGCAAGGATCAAAGCCAGGGCAAAGGCTTAGCACCGCGAGCCTGATTTGCGGAACTGCTCAGCCTGTTGAGTCCTCGCCTTTAAAACGTGGGGAGCTGCTGGGTGCTGAACTCGCTGGAGATCCGGACTCAGCTGAGGGTGCTGAGCAGTGGGGAAATCTGTCCTCTACGCGGCTTGCACGCCATCTCTTCGCTTTAAAGATCAAAGCTGCATCTCCAGAAAAAAAGATGTTACAGATCAGAACAGATAGGAGGAGAAAAAATGATGAAAAATGCAGTGTGATTTCTGAAGAGAACCACTTCATTCAAAGCCACACACACACCTTGCTTCCTGCTCAGCGTGCAGGCACCAGCCTTCCTGAGGTTAGCAAGAGCCTGAGGAAAAACATCGTGGCTTGAAACCTCCCTTTTCAAGCTCACACCAAACGATCGTTTTAGGAAACACACAAACACAGGGTCAGCTGGTTCTCTTCACTAAACTGATGCAAACTGGAGTAGCAGCATCAAATTCAATGAACCTGCGCTATCATAAAACTGGCCGAGCAAGAGGAACTCAATTCCTTAAACTTTAATCTTCAGCACTGCATTCACAGTAGGTCTAAAGTAAGTAAAAGCACCAAACCAGACTGGATATAGGAAACCCGCTAAAGAAAACCAGCAGCAAAACCAGTCTTCTCTGCAGCAATGGGGTTACTGCACCTAAGGACTGCAGCACTGCTACTTACCTGGCAGCTCAACCCTTTCCCAAAGCACAGAGGTTACTTGGGGCAGCTGAGTGAGGCAGCCAGCAGAGAATAACCACTGAAGTTTACAGCTCAGAAGACATGAAGATCTTGGTGCCTAAGATTCTCCCTCGCTCATCAACACCAAGATTCGGCAAGGAGCTGTTCTATACTGGAAACTTTTGTCTTGAGGTAACTGACTGCCAACAACTTTGGCTGTAGAGGCGGCAGGGACACTCCCTGGACAGCAGACAGCACGCTTCCAACCCGCCCGCTCCCACCCAGCTCTTTGCTCAGAGCAAATATCTCCTCCCAGGAACACACCTCTGCACCTCTCTTGACCAAGTGAGATAATCCCTCCTTTCTGCTCCACCTTGCACATGGCAGAGCACCACGGTTGTGGGTGTTAGTCCTTGCTCTCCCCTACAAGCACTGGGGACGCAAAGAGCATCTCCTCGGGTCCCTAAATTCCAGCTGATTTATGCCAACTTCCTCCCCTCTGGCCTCAGAGGGGCATAAGCAAAGGCAGATCTGGCCTCAGGTTTAACTGAGTTTATGGGGGAGGGGAGGAATTAAACTCCAAATGAGTCACCGTTCCCTCCCTGTAATCCACAGCAACATCTGTGGATATTAAGCCTGATTTTTTAAGAGCAATGTTTCTTAATGCTCTGCATACAGAGCAGACCCAGCCAGGACTCCTGGGAGACACTTCCCAAAAGAAAAGCTGTGCATCTGTAGCATTAAGACTAACCTGTGCTTTGAGAGTTGATGAGTTAGGAGCCAACTCCTGCCCCGGTTACAGCCACGCCATCCTCCTGAAAGCAACCACACCGAGGGAGCCGAAGGCAAAACTGGATCCTGGAGTCACAGAAGCACCTGAGGGCTGCTGATTCCTCTATCACACGGCAAGATTAACACCTGATCCTCCTCAAAAGCACAAGGGAAGGGCAGCGGGATCAGGCCTTGAGACGCAGTTGTGATGGAACAGAAAGCATAAGGAAAGCCTTGGACAAAACTCCCACCAAAGATGATGGGAATCTTGCCTGAATAATAAATTCATGCTGTTTTAGCAGCGCTTCGCAAAGAACTGCTGTTGCCACCTGCGTGGCCGTGCTACAAACTTCATCCCACACAGGGCAGAAGTTCCCTGCTGCAGCACAACCCTCTGAACACGGTATTTCAGACAGAAAGCTGGGAGAGGCTGCAGCACAGCCTCACGCACCTGAACAGTGTAACCCAGCTGTCGGGAGATGCTGATCGGTAACAGCACCTGGCTGCGGCTACAGAGCATCCACTCACCTCCAGCTCTTAGTTTGTATGTGAACGTACACCTGTATTATTATCTCGCTGCTCTCTTTGTGCGTGTGAAGGCTCAGCAGCCAGCATGCTGCAATCTAGTGCCTACCTGAGGGCAAACACTTATAAAAAGAGTTTATACACTCTAACAAAACCAGGGGAAAAAGTTTCAGTCTGGCATAAAGAAACACCGCGAGCGCAATAGGTATTTCAGCTCCGTGTGCCACTCGCCTACTTCCACGGGGTCGCCGAGCTGTATGTCGTACTCTTTGGGGGCATTTACAGATCTGGCTAATTACCGCTAATTGCCATTACATGCCAAACTTCACTTTCTTTGGGGATTTTGGATGTGATTCCGGCATCTCCTCAAACCTCGCGCTCCGTGCACCGAAAAGCGCTGCACCCGCGGCGGAACAGAGCCCCTGCGCAGGCTGGCACGTCGCGGCCCAGGCCGGCCGGCGAGCCGCTGGGACGCTGCTGCAGCCTTCCCCGCTCGCCCCCCGCCACCCCCGCGGCCCTCCAGCCAGGGCGGCTCCTTCTGCCCGGCCTTCTGGGCCTACTTCGGGGGCAGGGCCGGGGAGAGCCAGCCCAGGCTGGGCAAGGGGAGCGGCGCTGCCGTCCCGCCCGGCTCGGCCTCTGCGGAAACTCGGAGGAGTTCTGTGAGGAAAAACTCCTCGGTGTTCCCCTCCGAAGGCAACTTCGCCCCCTCCCCGCAGCGCTCCCGCGCCCCCCTCGGCCCCCGTTTCCTAGACAGCCGGAGGCCACGGGAGGCGGCTGTGGGCACAGCCCGCCCGCCGGCACGCTCCCGCGCTTCCCGCCCGCGGGGCCGCCGGGCTCCCAGGGCAGCGCTGCGGGCCCGGCAGGCTCCGGCCTCCCCCGAGCGGGCGGCGGGGCCGGCCCGCGGCTCCTCCCGCCGACGCGGGGCCAGGCTGCCGGGGGCGGGGCGGGGGCCGGGCCGGGGCCGCCCCGCCGCCGCCGTGCGGGCCCGGGGCCCTGCATGCCTCATGCCTGCCCCCGCACGGGCGCGTGCCCGCCGCCCGGGACCCTGCATGGCTCATAGCGGCGGCCCGGCCGCCGCCGCCGCGCCCGGCGGGCCCTGGACTCTGGATGGAGCCGCGCCAGCGCCGCCCGGCGCCCCGCCGCATGGGGGGCCCCGGAACATGGATGGCGCCCTCGCCGCTCCCCCCGCCTCCGCCACACGCACTCGCTCCCATTGGGGGAACCCCGGAACCTGTATGGCCCATACCACTGACTCACCGTGGAGGGGTGTTACTTATACAGAGTCCCGGGCCCCCCTACACACAATGGCAGCAGCTCCCACATTCTTCCCCTCAGAGGAGTTGGACTGAACCATGGGGCGGCGGGGGCACGGCCCCCCTCCCGGCCTCCGACAGAACCCGCCTGGCCCTGGGCGATACCACTCCACGCTCCCCCATCTTCCTTCCCCCCGCCCGGGTAGATGGACGCCGCCGCTCTCACTCACCTCGGCATCCACTGTGGCCATGGCCGGAGCCCCGGAGCGTAGCCCCGCCCCCTCGGCGGCTCCTCACGCCTTGGCTCCGCCCCTTTCCCCTCATTCTTCTCAATGGAGACGCTCCGCCGGCCACCGCGCATGCGTGCGACAGCATGGCGGCCCCCGTGGGGCTGCTGTGGCCGTACGGCGTCATGGCGGCGCCCATCAGGAGGCTGCCGTACAGGGCTGGGGGTGGGATGAGGATGGGGTGATTCGGGGACAGGGAAGGGATGGGGACAGGGCCCCTCGCTCCCCACGGACGGCCTCACCGACACCCCCCAAACCACGCACTCTTTACTATTTATACCGAGAGCCCCTGAGACAGCGGCTTTGGCCCCTCGCCCCGCGGGATTTGTCCCACCACCCACGGCAGCAGCTCAGCGCCCGGCCGGTGCTGGGCGGGGGGGGACCATCAGCCGCTCCCAACGGAGCGGGTACGGAGTCTCCCAGGCTGCCAGGATACCCCACCGTGACGGCGTCCAGCAGCAGCACTTGCCCGAAAATCTAAACAAAATCCATGCGAGATCCCAGAAAGAGTCAAAAAAATCCCTCCGTCCTCCTGCCAAAAAACTTGTCCTTTGCCAATCGCCTTCTTTTGTAGCTTCTCCCACTTTTGTGTTGTTTTCAGCCCAGTGCGTGCAAGGTCGCGGGCGTCTGTCTTAGCTAAAGACAGGGATGGACGCGCTGGAAGAGGGAGCAGCTCGCCCCGTCCTGCCCCAGAGGGTCCCACGGAGGGGGCGTCCGCAGCCGCTGCCCACACCCGAGCACCCACAGTAGCTGCTTTCACCCTCCCTGGTCCCACAGGGCTCCTCCTAATGCCCAGGCCAGTAAATCCATGATCGCAAAACAATTAGCTCTTTTACAGCTCTTCGGTAAAGCAGAAGATACCGCAAGGGGGGAGATAAACACCTCCAGGGGCTCCTTGGCCCCACGACTGCTTCGGGGCCACCCGGGGAAACCCCACTGGCAGCGGGGAGAGGCAGGGACGGGCAGACGCCGCTGCACCAGCCTCCCCGGGCCGGCGAGTGCTTGTTTCTTGGAGGGAAACGGGAGCCTTCGAGCGCCCTGACGTCAATTTACACATTTATTATCAGCTCTCCCGAGAAACAACATTCCCTCCCTCGGTCCGTGGGCCGATTTCCCGCAGGCCCGCGCCAACACCTCGCTCCTCTCGGCGGGCAGACGGACGCGGGGTTTTGTTTGCCTTGCAGGGAGGCTCTCACCCTCCAGCGCCCCGAGCCGTGCGGGCAGCGGCCATGAGGGGCCCCGGCCACCAGCTCCTTCTGGAGGCCTTCTCCAGAAACCCTGCCCCAGCGCCAGGGCCACCTCTGGGGTCACCCCGCGCTCGCCCCGACACCCGCACGGTGTGGGTGCACCCTCCCCCGGCGCAGCTCCGTTAGCGCCCGCGGGCAGGCGCCCATCGCTGCCTCATAAGGTGCCTTTAGTGAACCAGGAGGACCCGGGGTGGGGGGGCACGGGGGGAGCAGCGGTGCCCGCACAAACCCAGGTAACTCAGGATTCGGCCCAAGTTTTGAGAACGAAGCGACCTCGGTGCTGCCAGACCCTCGGTGCGCCGGGAGCCCAGCGCGGGCCGCGGGCCTGCAAGTCCCCCGGGAGCCCCGGCCCTTGGCCGCCCGCCGGGCCGACACCCCTGAGCCCCAGCCAGGGCCGCTCCCTGCCGGGCCGGGCCGGCGCTAGAGCCCCCGCAGCACACGGCCAGAGTCGGGGTGCGGAGGTGTTTCGGGGGGATGGGGGACCCCAAAAGCCCCCTCAGCGCCTCAGGCGAGGCCCGAAGGCCGGCGGCCCCGCTCCCCCGGGCGCTGCCGCCCTCGGGAGGGGAAGGGGCCGGCGGCCCCCGCGGCCTCCCGGCGGCCCCGCCCGGCCCCGAGCGCGGCCCGGCGGCGGCTGCTGCCCCCGCCCGGCCGCGCCGTGGTCAAAATAAGAGTCCCCGGGCCTGAGGCGGGACCCGCGGCCGGGGGAGCGCCGGGGAGCGCCTGCCCTGCCCTGCCCTGCCCTGCCCTGCCCCGCCGGGCCTGCCCAGCCCCGCTTCACCCCATCAGCACAGCCCCCACCCCAATGCAGCAGCAGCAGCTCATTAATTACCACCCCCCCCCCCGAGAATCCCCCGTGCACTGGCAGCTCTGGCAGGGCCAAGGCAACATCCCCCCCGCGAGCCCCCACCGTGGCCCCTCCAGTGCCTCCCGCTGGGTGGGGACCCAGAGGGGCCCCGGGGGTCCCCCCGCTCCCTGCCTCTGGCAGCGGGAAGGAGCGGGGCCGGCTGAGGAGGGTGGCGGCAGGGGCGGGTGTCCTTCCCCCTTGGCTCCCCCCGGGATGGAGTGACCGTTCCCCAGACAAAGAAAAACCACCAGCACCTCGAAACGGTGCGGCTGGAAAGCTTCGGCTCCAGCGAGCGCCAGCGTCACCCTGGAACGTCACCACCATCCCGCACTGGGGATGCTCAACTTGACGTGGGAGGGAGGGAATCGCCCACCTCCATCCCTGCTCCTACAAACTACCCAGCACCCCGGCCCCAGCACCCGCCGGGGCCCCCATGCCAGCACTCGGGGCAGGGGGGAGAGGGGGGTCGGTGGGGCAGGACGGCCGGTCAGGCCAGGGGTCTGGTGGCACCTCTCCCCTTGCATTTGCTGGGGCTTCATCTTTCTCAGCTGGAGTCGGGGACGCTGCAGCCGCAGGGACAGACGTCCCTGGGCCATCAGGAAGCAAAGAGGCTCCCGCAAGAAGCCGAAATAACCAGGAATGCACAGAGCCCTCGCAGCCTGGCGCCGCCTGCCACGGCTCTCGTCCCACCTCGAACCCTGCAGCTCCACCGGCTTAGCCTCATGTGCTGGTTAAGGCGAGCGGGGCGAGGACAATTCTGTTTTACCACACACTCCCCGTTTTCCTGAAGCGGCTGCTGGAGCCCCGAGCGGAGCCGCAGAGCCCAGGGCTGGGGCTCAGCCCCAGGCAGCCTGGAGCCAGCGAAGAGCTTCGCCATGGCGGCCGCGGCTCCGGCCTCCAGCCAGGCTGACATCGCCCTCTCCCGCCCCGAGCAGGGCGAGCAGGGACGGACCTCCACATCCTGGGATTCCTGCCAGCAGGAAGAGAAAAACCCAACCGCCCCAGTGCTTCCTCCGCTGGGAGCGTGGCTGGGAGCCCGCGTCCTTCCAGCTGGACCTTCCTCCATCATGGGAGCAAGGGCCGGTTTAGATCACCCCACCCGTGACAGCCCACCCCAACCGTTCCCCCACGGAGCGGGAGGAGAAGCGGCTCTGCTTTAGCGTTGGCCGTAAATCAGCTTTTGAGCTTCAGCTGTAGCCACGGATGCCTCCTCGGAAAGCCAGTAGCCACTTCTCACCCGCTGTGCCAGGCCCTCCCGGCGGGCCTCGGCGGACAGACGGCGCCCATCACGCATCTACCCCGAGCAAAAGCGCCCGTGGTCCTAAAAAAGGAGATCTTTATTTACATTTTTCAGTTCTTTACATTTGGTGGTTTAAAACCCAGGACAAAAATACTCCCCAGAAGCCGTGGTAAACATGTAAAACTGCTAGTTTACATTTTAAAACCCAGTAAGAAATTGCGCAGAAGTCTCAGGTTGTACAGAGCCGTCACAAACATTGTCGTATAAAACCCCAAAATCTGTAAAGAGACCCACAGGAATAAAGAATTACAGCCACGAGTATCGGTACGAGAAAGGGCACAAGTTTGAGGGTTTTACCCCCCAGTCTCTCTTGGGGAGGAGGGATGGGACATTCCTGCTGCAGACAGTTGGAAATATCTTAAAATACAGAATAAAACCCAAACGGACCCCAGAACACCCTTTATCTCCTGTCTTGTGCTGGCTCAACAGGAAAACTTCCTAGCAGAAAATCTTTATTTTTACAAAACTCCTGAAAGTTCAGCGGAAAGCTAGAACAGAGTCACGGTCCAGCAAAGAGAAGAGCCTTCGCGTCCCCCATCTCCCCTTGCCCCTTCTCCTGCAGGCAGCGGGACGGCAGGTGCCAAAGCGGAGTTTAGCAGGACACAAACAACACTGAAAAAGCCAAAAACATGGAGGTGGCACACGTGGAGAGCAGGACAAGAACAAAACCATGAAGGACAAAAAGAAAGCAGCAGGAAAAAAAAAAAAAAGAGCAGAGGATATTTTTGGTGTTTTCCATTGAATGCCGAGTTTGGAAACAATTAGCTCACAAGCTTCACTCGCACCCCACCACTTCCCCTCCCCATTTCAAACAAACCCAAAAAACAATTGCTTAAAAAACGTGAGCCAGGAATTTGAACGAATTCCTGTGTGATGAATTTTTCCTACCCAGAGCTGGCTCAGAAAAATGGGCTTTTTCTCCTCTTTATTCCAGAGCTCAGAAAGAGGAGAGAGGGATGAGCAAGGGCCTGCAGGAGCTCCCCGGGAGTTAGAGGGTGAAGCAGAGAGGCTGCAGAGAAGAGAACGAGCAGCGGGGCAGAGGGATTCTCCACGCGCCCTCTCCAGAGGGGAACACACACCCAGACCTTGGGGTTTGCCCCATCGTGCTCGTCCGAAGTACTTGCGTAAGCCAGGACCTTGCTGCCACAGTGCCGGGGCCACAGCTGCGGGCAGGTTTAAGAAGAGCTGGACTAACTCCTCCATCCTGCAGTCCCGGCTCATTTCAGGGGTCCGTGAGACATGACCAAGGCTCTTTCTTTGCATCAGGCTTCGGATCCCTGCCGCGGCGCTGGGGGATGGAGAGGCTGGGCAGGAACGTGAAAACCACAGCGCTTTGCCAGTTATTTCTGTCCGCTTGCACAATAGCGAGGTTGCTCAGAGACGAGCTTAGGGCCATGCCCTGCTGCGTCCTGGCCAGAGCCGCCCCGCGGGGCTGAGAGCGGCCTCTCTGCAGGAGCTGTGCGTGCCCAGCCCTGCCATCCCCAAGAGCGAGGACCACCACGAGGTCTAGCTCCGACGCCCTCCTGCTCCCTGCACAGCAGCCAGCGGAGAAGGACGCAGAAGAGCGTGCCCGCTTGCTCCTTGCTTTGCAAAGGGGACTCCACGCACGGCAAGAGCTGTCGAAGGACCGGCTTGTAGCAAATACAGTTTGGGAGAGCAAGCTCAGGTGCACGGGAGCCCCGCAGAGACGCAGGGCACAGCACGGGAGCTGCGTGGGAGGCGGCTGGCCTCTCCTCTCCCCAGCCTCCACCACGAACGGTGCGTTCCCAACTGTGAAGGTTAAATGAGGGGGACAGACGCCGGCTGGGGGCCGAGAAGGGCATCCCAGTGGCTCTGACCACAGTAACCAAACAGCATTCACGTCTTCCAGCCAAGGAACACGGGCTGGACACGTCGGCAGCAGCTCGGCTTCAGGGCCGAGAACAAGGAACCGGGAAGCCAGGCCCGGCGCAGGCTGCCTCTCCCCGAGCCCGGCTGGGTCGGGAAGCACGTAGCCCAACCCAGCACGTCCAGAAGCACCGACAGCTCACGGGAATTTTTCCAGAGGTGCGGAAGGGATTTGGGCTGAGGCCCGAAAGGAGGGATGCGCACTGCCGACAGCAAGGAAGGCCGCAGGAGCTGAGCCAGGCAGAACAGGTTACACTAACCGGGAGGAAGAGTGCTGGGGAAGAGACATACCCTTAGTATGGAACAAGCACTTGCCTTTGACCCCCTGCGTATCAAGAATGCTTTTCACGGCAGGCACAGACCACCGGGCAAAGGGGAGAGTCCGAAATAATAAAAGCTGGGCAGAAGTGTAAGTTGAGCGGAGGGTGAAGAAGGATCCTCGTGTCCGAGACACAGATCACACCTCGGGCTGCTTGCAGTGACATCTAGGCACCACCTGCGAGCTTCAGACATGGCCTCACCGAACTGCGGGCGTGGGAGGAGCCTTCTGCCATTTTTCATAAGTTTCTTCCAAACGGCTCTTTAGGAGAGGGCATGGGCTGGTGGTCTCCAGCCCTTCCAGCCAGACCTTGGCTGTTCCATCTCCGCCCTCCTGAAGGGAGAGTCCCCTCTCCCCTTCCTCCCCACCCGTCCACCTCCTCCTTCCCGACCTGAAGCCGCACAGCAGAGAGCGCTGCCCGAGACCAAACCCCGGCTCCGGGACAGGGGCTGGGGACGCAGCACGCTGCAGCCAAGCCCGCACGGTGCCACGCTCCCCCCAGCCACCCGGAACCACGCGCTGGCCCCGCGGTCAGGCTGCACGGGGCTCGTGTTCCCAGAGCTGTCTTGGCAGAAGTCACCTTGGCGGTGAGAGCAAAAAACCGGCTTCATTTTGTGAGAAATGGGCAAGGTGCATTCCTGGATTTGGCATGAACAGGCACATGGATAAGCATCAGAAATGGATGAAAAAGCACAGCATTTCTCTTAGAATAATTTATTAAATACAGCATTAAAATTTGTATTTATGAATTCAATCATTAAAAACAAAACTTCATCTCATATATATATATATTTACGTATTCAGGGACAATGACAATTATTCTATCAACATCGGTGCATGTTGTGCCAGCACTGCTCAGAATGGCACCTTCTCTACGCTATCCTTAAAGCAGTTCAACACTTAAAAAAAAGAAATAAAATAAAAAGCATTTGCAAAGAAAGAGTGCAAAGCAGGGCTTGTCCCCAGCTGCCTGCCAGGGGTGTGCAGAGTTGGGCTAAAATGAGGCGGCAGAGGCCGTCGTGCTCCTAACAGGTCTGCTAGATATTGCCCGCCCAGCGTGAGGCAGCGTGGAGACCAGTTCTCGGCGGTGCCAAAGGTCTGCAGTCCACTATTTCAGCCGTGGCTGGACGCCTGCGGCTCTTAAGTATCTGGTTTGTGGTTTCCTCAGCTTGGGCGGTCAATACTAAAAAAGCTAAACAAGGGGGGGAAAAAAAAGCACAAAAGAAAAATGTTGTTTTACATCCACCAGCTTCTTCCCCCGACCTGCCAGGTCCAGCGGAGGCTGCAAACGAGCTGTAGCCGTTTGTGTTCCCACTCACGCATTTTTGCATCCTGCTGTGGCTTGAGGCGGCTCAGGAGACAAGCGGCAAACCGGCACCGGCTCGCGGAGAGAACAGTCCCCAGGCCGAGCACCCTCGCGCTTGGCAGCGTTGACCAACTGCGAGACGCCGGGCTGAGCCTCGAGGGAGGGTCGTCGCAGAGGGAAGGGCTTCCACGCACAGGGGCCTCAGGCAGACTCAGAGGTAGCATCGGACAGACTTTTGCAACTTGATTGTCGTGTAATTCTGGCCTGCCAAAGGCAGCGGCAGCTGGGACGGAGAGGGCTCCCTGCAGGGGTGGGAGATGGGGCGGGGGGATCTGGTCCCCGCGCCTGCAGACTGACCCGCGCTGTTCATCCCGGGCGCCGCGGCCCACAGCGAGCAAGGGCGGACTGTCTCCTACAGGGCTTTTCGGAGAAGCCGCCCTTGCTGCAAAAGGCCAGAAGCTGGTGGTGGGCACCGCGCAGGAACAGCGGGCTCTCCCTCCACAGCTCCCCAGGGCCTCTTGGGGTACGAGCACGTGCCCCAGCGAGCTCCGTGCTGCCAGAGCCTGCTCTCCTCTCACCGCATGCAGGCACTGTGAGAGGGCCAAAGGCTGCCGGTCACTCACCCCACAACACAGGTATAGCGAGGACTTGTGCTTTTGGCTTTTTAAGAGTCCCTGACCTTCCGAACCTGCTTATTCCAAGAAACTTCCTGTTTCAGCTACCCTTAGGACCTATGAGGACAAGGAGGAAGGGCTGTTAAAACCATTTCTGGAGAGCACATGGCCCCTAAAGGAGAAGACAAAGTCCACACAGCCCAGCCTTCACCTACAGTGGAGACATGCCAAGTCAGGAGCATTTCAGATAAGGCATCGCAGGTGCTTTGATAGTAAAGCAGTTAGTGTTGACTACAGTACTTTAAACACAGGCTGCTGCAGAGGGCATCCCTGGGGCAAACTCAGTTCTCCAGCACTTGGTGCAGCAGCAGGAGACGGCTCAGTTTCCCAGACCTCTCCTACACACACACGCAGGCTGCTCTGGCTGCCCTTTGTGGTGTTTTCCCCCTCTCCCTAGAAAGAGACCTAAAAAGCCCAGGCTGGGCTGTGCCATTTACCCCACCAAGCAGCCAGAGAGATAAAAAGACGCCTTGTGCTGTACCAGACTTTGCGGCAGGCAGGTGAGCCGCGGCGCCTGGGGGCGGGCAGCGCCAGCGGGACTCGAAGCAGGGGAGGCTAGTTGCCGTTGCTGATGCTGGAGTTGGCACTGCTGCAGCTCTGCTCGTAGGATGGAGGCGCCTCTGCGGGGGAAAGAAAGAACAAGAGCGGTTATGGTGGGTGTTTGGGAGGTTCCCTTCACCCCAGTCTATGTAACTCGGTGCAGAGTAAAGCAAACTGCTAACACGTACACGTGGCATGCATGCAGGCTCTCTCTCCAGGACCCTACAACCTGCCCCGCTGAAATACACGGGGTTTGCGTGCACACACGCAGAATTTGAGCCAGCCAGTCCCATCCCTGTCCTGATGCCTACAGGGGTTAAAATCAGCACCTCCAAGTCCTGCTCTGGTCCTCCCCTTCTTTCACGAGCATCCTCATGTACTCCAACACCTCCAGATCACAGGTGACCTGTGCTCAGCGTGCCCCAAGCCAGCGCTGAAGCGACACATCGAGTGTCTCGTTACGCCGGTGCTAACAGACAGGTTTATGTGGGTAGGACTGTGCTAACAGACACCGCTGGTCCCCGCCACCCCGGCCACCCGGGACAAGCATGGCTCCAGGAATCCAGCGTGCTGGGATTTCCCCAAGCTTTTCCGCCCTGGACAGTCTCTCAGCTCCCGCCCCCACAGCTTGCGTCTTCAGCCCAGCTGCAGGCCCACTCCAAGTCAGACAGAACATTTCAGTTACATCATTTTCCTGGCTCTGCTCCCACCAGCCTCACCACAAGCCAAGAAGTTTTTCTATCAGTGGGAGGCTGAAAGCTCATTTAAGAACAGGGAGATCCTCTCACGACAAGCCCAGGGCGGGCACGGGTGTAGACGTGGGAACGGACAGCCAGCTTTTACAGCTGTAAGAGGGGACTCCTCCAGAGGCTAAAGCAAGCAGAGAGATATGATCCCCTCGGACATCAGCGCCTGGCAGGCTGACATCCCTATATTCCCACCCAGTTCGCAGCTAGCGAAGAGACTCTTGTCATAGGAGCCGGTTACCACCACACTGCCAGCCCATTTGGATCTCGGGAGCGGGCTGCTCACCGTATGGGTAGCCCCACGTGCTGTACTCGGGAGGCAAAATGAGAGAGCTGGCCGTGGGGACAGGCACCACGTTCCCCTCAGCGTAGTACGGGACAGTGGCTCCCGTCGACAGGCAGAGCGTGGGATGGCTTGGGGAGCCCGTCTGCTCCGAGTCCACCCTTATCTCCTGGAAGCTCAGTCCTGGGGCGTAGCTAAACGGCTGCTGCTGGGAATGGCTTTTGGTGGGGATCGAGACATTGTCCATCGGGTGATAACCGCTGGCAGCCTCCTCTTCCTCCGGCGGGGCACTGGGTACCACTGCAGACGGGATGTGCTGGATGGAGCGGGAGGGGCTCAGCGGCACCCTGTTCACAGCAATGTTCCCAATATAAATGGGGAGAGTGACCGAAACCTCCGGCGACTTGAGGGAAACCTGGAAGAGAAGGAAAAACGGTGGCATCCCTCTTCATTACACGTTGCACTGGGAAGGTTCACCTGATGCGAGGGCCACCCGCACCACACAGCTACAGAGTCCAGCGACTGAGCTCAACCCAGAAGGGAGCGCAGAAGTTGCAGCACAGCCCGCTGGAGCTCCCCGGGAGCACCGATGTACTCACTTGGATGTAGTAGTCGATATGTATGAGGCTACAGCCCTGCAGAATGGACTGGGGCAGCGCCGGAACAAGGATCTGCTCCTTCCATTCTGCGTGTTTCCAGGCTTTCACTCCTGAGCCTTCCACCTCCGCGATGGTCCTCAGGTCGTAAATCCAGCGCTTGGACTTGTAAGCCACTTTCTGCACAGACAGGAGAAAATACAGCTGGCAGAAAGACTGCAGATGGTCTTCTGTCTCCCACAGAAGTAAAACCACCCAACTGCTTTGTCAAATAAGCACGAGTACAAACCTGACGTGCATATTACAGGGCAGAAACACCCATTGTTATACGATAGACTGAACTGGTATGAGCAAGACATGTTCTACCACCTCTTTCCCCAGGACGGTAAAGAGAAACAGAGTTAGCCAGAGGTCTGGACTCCTCGCTGCCACCTCCCAGCCACACACAGCAGAGATCCACACTGCGGTGAGAACTGTCCCAGTTTCACAGAGGCCTCAGGGCAGTGGAGCACCAGCACAAGCCAAAGAATCACCCTTTCGGATGCTTACCTGGAGCAGACTGGCGACCACAGCCCCGGTGTCCCGGCCCGATTTGTTCTCTATGTCGGTGCGGAGCTGGATCACTTGCCCCACGATGTACCCTTTCAGATCCGAGGTGGCGGTCAAGATAATGTTGCCACTTTTCACAAGCTTGTAGTTGAACTTCTTGGTGATTGACATAGTGTTGGGCTGCTGCAGGACAGCACAGAGACAGATGTTGGCTCAAGAGTCAGAGAGCCTCCAGGAAAACACTCAGAGATTCGAAACAAGCAAGCAAGCAAAAATAATCTGGTCTAAGAGGATGCAAAGAACCAGCAACACAGCACTGCTACAGACAACAGGTCTCACTTCTCCAACCCCCCGCTTCTGCTGTCCTATTAAGTCTCTCTTCCCTCGAAAGCAAGTTCTCCAAACCCAGGTCTCTACAAGCACTTGGTGCTACTGGCCAACACCTCTCTCTGCACGCTGAAAATTCACCTAAATCTTCCAAAGCAACATGCGGAAGAGTCAAAAATCACTTGGAGCAGGGACCGATGGCAAGGCAGGACAGATCAGGAGTCCTTGTCCTGCTCTTGCACAGTCAGGGCACGCAGTCAGAGAGTTGCCCAACCACATCATTGCTCCCAGACAGCACGCAGGACACAGACAAGTGCTGAAGCCTCGGCACATCCCAGTCACGCTCATCCTTGTTCTTACCTCGATATCAGGGATGTCGTTCAAGTTGAGAGGGCAGAGAACGTAGAAGATCTTGTTGCACTTGTAGTCCTTGGAGAAGCGAGGCGTGTCTATCACAGCCTTCACCTGATGGAGGACCTTGCCAAAAGGGCCTTCAAATGATGTCGCAGCAGAGGCTAGAATCAAGAGGGAAAGAAAAGGATCACAAGGCTGAGTCAGGCCAAGCGTTTCTGAACTGGAAATAGATAGTCACTTGAAACATCTTCCCTCTTCACCTGAGGAGTTCTGCAAGTACCTTAGAGACAGAGCACATGGGGATCCCCCCCAAAAAAAGACCTGGAGCTGAACACGTAGGTCACTTGGAGACCTTGCTGCAACCTCCTTGCAGAAGGGATCCTCTGCAACCACAGGTTCAAGAGCAGAGATCCTCTCTGGGCACGCTGCGTGCAGGACGGCTGGCTAGCCACAGGCCAGGACCCCTGCGCACACCCAGAGAGCTCACAGGGTCTCCCCTGGAGAGGCATCAGCGGCAGCTCAGGCCCAGATCTGCACCACGCAGAAGGCACCCACTTGTCTAAGCTCCTCTGCTGTCTGTGGCTGACCTTACGCTCTCTCTAGCGTCTACGGGCCAAGCTGCCAGCCTGCCTCTGCCATCCAGCCCAATCCCACTCAGCACAGCTCGAGAGGCTGCAAAAGCCAAGGCTTACGTAGAAGTGCCGTTTGTCTGCATCATACCTGGCAGCAGGAACTGGAAGGGAAAGTTGTGCTCTCCAGCTGTCAGGACCCCTGTGAGAAACAAGAGCAAAAGGTAAGTGGGACAGGCCGTCACCTTGGAACAGCGTTTTTGGAGCACGATTTCCTGGACAGAGGCCACCACCTGGGGACAACACACAACTCGTTCAGCTGCCTACAACTCCAGATCCAACGAGTCAACAGGAGCATCTGCTCCCACCCACCTCTCCTTGGGACAGGAGACGTCTCCATTCCCAATGACCGGTTCTACATTAAGATACTTCAGAAATAAGGTAGTTTGGGGCAGGGCTTAAGGGATCCCAGTGCCATAGCAAGCGGTTAGCCCCAGACACGGGCACAGAGACGGGATGCTGTGTGTTTATCTTTCCTCAAGTAGGCTGCAGCCAGTCGGGGGAAGGTGAGAAAGCACAGGCGCTGCCTGAGGGCAGTAAGGACGTCTGGTGGGCATCAAGCCGCTGTAGCCTTAGCCTTGACCACACACCAAGCCCATTGCAGACTGCACAGCATTCAGGAGCTGGAACCAGAGGTCCATCTCCCAGTCCTAAAGCCACCCCGCGTCCCAAGAAGGAGCCTGCAATACCTCAGCCCAGATGCTTAGACAACAGAAGCCAAGGAGATGATTTCCACATCTCCAAATTCTTCCCTTGGGCAGAGTTGTGTGGTGGTAGGAGTGAGCACACAGGCATCCGTGCTGGCGATGCACGCTCTGTGCCTTGGCCACGACACCGGCAGCCCCTGGCACTGCTCCCTGTCCCTGTGCCACCAGCACCAGTGCTCCCAGCCAAGCCTGATGGAGAATCTGCTCCCAGTCCCATCTTTCCCCGCTCTGCCCCTCTGCCGGAGGAGACATCTGCTCTCCTTGCAGAGCCCCGAACTGGCAGTAAGAAGCTACGCTGGCCGGGAAAGGAGAGGAGAGGAGTGTGTGTGTGCATCCGAGGGAGTGGATCCATGCATTCGGCACCAAGCACCCCGAGGAGGGCTGCAGGCTCCCAGCCCACGGCTGCAGCCCTGCGGTGGGAGCTAAAACCTCGACACTGGATTTCTTCAGTGGCATCCTGCTCTGCAACAGTGCTGCTTAGGGCACAGACCAGAGCCGGGACTCAGCACACGGCTAAAACAACAGCTACAGGCTCACACTTCCCAACCCCATCCACCCTCCAGTGCTCCCATCCAGATTCCCAGTTCCCTCCCAGGGCAGCCGTGGTGGCTGAACTGGGCCCACAGTGTGATCCGGTAACACCAGGCAGCTCCCAAAGTTGCCTTCAGTAAAAAAAGCACTAAGGTTTATACGCATTTGTTAAATACGTGTAAACACGAGAGGTTTTGTTTTTAAAGTGGCAGTGCTAAGAGGAGACCTGGATACTTATTAAATCAAGCTGTGTTTATTCTGCTTTGTAGGATCATCGCTGGAGGTACCAAGACTCGAGATTTAGCCAGCTCTTTTGTTGATGCAAGACGGAGGAGACAGCTTGCCCGTTAGCAATATTGGCTCCGCCAAGCTGACAGTAATAGAGTCCTATCATCAGGGGATTAAGCGGATTACGTGACAGGGGGAGGTGGGGAAGAGAAAAGGGTAACCCCCCCCCAACACCGTGATCCAGGCAGGAGGCAGGGGAGTGGCATTGGACTTGGTGCATCCTTCACGTTAGAAAAGCTGCACCTCTGCTCGCTCAGCCACCCCCCAGGGACCTAAGGACACCCCAGTTAGCGTGCATCCCGCCTGCAGCGTAAAGGCAGGCAGAATAAATAATATCACAAGCATCCCATCACGTATTACTACACAGGCAAGTCAGGAGAAAACTAAGAGATGTCTATTTATACACTGTCCTTCCAGAGAGGAGCAAGATTTGCTCATTCCCATCACCCCACCCAAAACACCTCCCCGGTGATTTCCCTCCCCGTCCCCCAAATAAACCCCGATTATGCAGGCTAAAATGCAACACCGGGTCTTGTCAGCAGGTGGAGGCACAAAGCCAGTCCCTGCCTCCCTGCCAGGCCTGACACCTCGCACAGCTGGGACGGGCGCAGATGTGTGGGGCAGCTTCTCCTGTTCCCTTCTTGGGAAGCCTCGCTCAGTTAAAGGCACCAGTGTGAGACGTAGCAGGTGCCTTTGCTTGGTGGTTACGGGGTAAAGCCTGGCACTAACCCAGCGCTTCTTTGCTGCTCCAAGGGTTTCCGCCATTCAAAATGTTGATCTTCTACCCGTTATCCTCACTTTTGGGAAGCGAATCGATAAACTGGAATACATCAACTCTCCTGTGCAGGTTCTGCTTTGCAGTGACAGGACTTGCTCCATCTGAAAGGGAGATGGAGTAAATCCTGTCACTGCAATGCAGAAGGAAGGAGACGGAGACCCGAGGGCAGTGGCCAGCAAGCTTCCACCAAGACCTGGAGACTTTCCAGCCGTCTGACCTGCAGAGCCCCAGATGAACATGTGAGCAGTGATTTCAAGTCTCCTGCTAGGAGCATGAAACTTCACAGCCTTTCCAGGACCCTTGGGAAGAGCTCACGGACCCCACAAGGTCAATGTCCCTCTTTTACATCACAGGCAGCATGATCCAACAAGTCATTTCAGTCAAGCTCCTGCCCAGTTCATGTCCACCAACAGAAAGCTGGGCTGGAAGTGAACCTGCGAGCACTTCATGCTCGCAGTTTCCAACCCCCTGCAGAAAACCAGGGGTCCTAAAGATTGCTCCCAACGGCAGCACCGAGCAAGGCAACGCACTCTCCCAGCAACGCGCGTGGCCAGCATCACTCGCAGATGACACGGTTGAGCTCTCGGAGCCACCGCGTGACTTGGTGGCACTGAAGTAGTTCCCGCACGGGTAGCCCGGCCTCATCACCAGATGAGAACTGCCTGCAGGTCAGGGCTGACCACCCCAATAGCTCAGACCAAGCCCGAGCGCCCAGAGACCTGTTGGCTCACACCACACTCAGACTTGCTGAGACCCCACCGGGGCAGGGAACAGCCTGCAAATCCCTCCTGCAGCTCCTGCCTGCGACAAGCTGCCCACGAGGGCTGGAAAAGGTCGTTCCTGCTCTCACTGCCAGTGAGGAGTTCCAAGACCAGCCACCCCAGACTGAAGTCGTGGCCCAGTGCAGCTCACACGGGCCGAGGGCAACGCAGCAGTGCTTGGCCCGTGGCCACAAGAGCCCAGACCTCAGCACTGCGCCGAGCGGGGAGCCAGGGACACGCAGCAAGCTCTGTTCTCCACTGCATTAAGCAAAGAGATGCTGCAGGCAATTAGCAGTAGCTCTTGTTTTCAGACCTGCTCCTTCCAGCCACACTCCTTCCCCCAAAGACAGAGAAGCATCTTTATGCCAGCCCTGAGATCATCCAAGTACAGGGAATTTTCCAGCAGGCTGGACCAAGCACCCAGGTCCTACTCAGGGGCGCAGCCACCACCGCACGCGGCTTCATTTACTAGCACGGCTAACGAACAGCCAGCTGCTCGCAGAGCCCCATCCTCCAGCTGAACGCGCACCTTTCTTGCCCTTATTGCCAGCATGGGGGCGGTTTGGGCAGGTCGCTGGTGCAGGGGCTGTGAGGGGCGGCAGCACCCTCAGCCCCGTGTCCAGCTGGGGACCCCCAACCCCGGCTGTAGGCACCCTCGGCAGCCCGGAGCGGGCGTTGTGATGATCCCACTGGCGAGGAAAGCGGAAGGGGTGTGGGAGTTCAGTGCCAGAGCTATGTTGGAGACAAGAGTTAATAAAAATAGATGAAGAAAAATAGACAATCCTGACCGAGGCGGGAGACTGCCACTAAAGCACATGCGGGATCCAGAGAGCCTGGCGGAGCGACAAGGCAGCAGAGACCACAAGCAAGCCTGGGTCCTACCTGCCTGCCGCTGCGGGCAGGAGGAGAGACGGATATGTAGCAGTAACCCCAGGCTGAGTTGCTCCCCGTGCTCCTACTTGCCCCTCCTGGCAGGAGCTCCTCCGGCAAGGACACAATGGAGGCTCCACATCCGACTTGCCTGGGAATACAAAGCCATTTTGGGCTGTTGCCACGCGTCTGGTGCCTTTGGCAGGTGGAAAGCTGGTGAGTCCCAGGCCGAGTCTCCCCTTACAGTGGGAAGAGAGGTGGCAACTACTTTTAAACTCTCCAGCTGGCAACTCTGCTCCTAAAGGCTCAGCTTCCATTTCCAAATGCTGACCAGTCTTGATATAATGGGGGAAATCTACGATTTCCCTTGTCCCAGCCATCCCGTGAGCACGGGCAGGGCACAGGCTGACCTTGCGCCAACACCCAGGTACCTCTCACATGGAAAACAGCAGCAAAAGCTACCTCGGCTCCCTGCGAGGGACACTCGCAGTGCTCGCCCGTCCCGTGCAGCCACTGTGACGGCAGGTCAGGGCAACACGGGCCCCGCTAGCCACGCAGGTGCCTTGGAGAGATCCCCGGACCACGGCAGGGGAGACGTGGCATCGAGCACAGCACGCAGAGCCGTTCTGCCTGCCTGGCTGCATCCGCTGTATGACACCAGCATCCAAGCGGCAAGGGGGACACAAAGCCCGTGGGAAGCCCCTCACTGCCCCTGTCCCTCCAGCCTGAGAGATTCAAGTAAAGATCCAGGACATTAAACGTGCTAATTCCATC
This sequence comes from Phoenicopterus ruber ruber, assembly GCA_009819775.1. Lineage (NCBI taxonomy): Eukaryota > Metazoa > Chordata > Aves > Phoenicopteriformes > Phoenicopteridae > Phoenicopterus > Phoenicopterus ruber. The sequence continues at coordinate 10,981,673 of CM020234.1, forward strand.
TGCAAGTTGACCTTGCAACAGAGACGGTTGTTGGCAGCAGGCAGAGGTGAGGGGGTTTCCTCTGAGGGCCACGGTGACATGCAGATACCCGGGAGGAGCAGCCCTTTCTGAAAGCTCCTTTCTGAGCCGCTGCTGAACCGGAGCTTTGCTAAAGCAAGCCGCAGACTGCGCACGGGCGAGAGCAGGTCAGCGGGAGTTCAGCATCGCCCGAGGGGTCTCCGACAGCCCCACGCAGCAGGCTGCAGTGCTCCTGAGCAGCTTGCAAATGCACTGCGAGGGGAAAGGGCCGTGCAAGCCACTGCAGCCGCGCTGAGCCATTACCTCCCCGTTCCCAGAAGCCTGAACAAAGGCCACAGTGTGCTTGGCCACAAAAAGCTTTTCCTGAAGTTTATGTGCAGCTAAAAATACCTTGAGAAAGTCATTAAGCAGCGGAGGCAGCTGGATTAGGGTTCTGCTGTGCGGCCATACCTGCAGCAGCCTTTCCTCCTGATAGGAGCCGAGCCAGCAGAGATCGGCCACCCCCGCACAGCCTTTGGAAACGTCCTCCCTAAAAATTCCTGGAGGGAAAGGAGCCACTGCCCCAGACGGCCTGGAAAAAAACAAACCCAGACAGCAGGAGCAGCAACACACTAACAGCGTGGAAGAGCCATCTTACAGTGCAAAGCAGAGAGCGACCTCAGAGATTTCGCTGAATCCCGGGGAGATTTGTCTGGAAGCAAACGGACTCTCCCGTTCACGGCTCAGCCGCTCCCCCCGCTCCACGCTGGGACAGGGGGGTGTTCACTTGTACCAGTGGACGTGGAGGAGGCCTGGGAGGACGCATCATATGCAGAAAGGAAACGCCTTGATCCAGAGAGCTGACGCTGAGTCCTCTGCGGGTCCCCGGGAGGTAACCTGGTGATGCAGCCAGGCCCAGGCTCCCCTGCGCCGTCGGCACCTGCAAAGCATTGCCAGCGATGGGGAGCGCAACCCCGAGCCCAGCCCTGCACGACACCACAGACCTTGGTGCTGCAGCACCGTCCCACAGCACTCGGGCATCTGTGGCCACACTGATGTGCAGTGGAGGGACAGAGATTAATGGGTTTTCCCCAGGGTCATACAGGGTTCCCAGGCAAAGCTTGAGCTGGCCTGAGCCCTCCCAGCTGCTGGATGCACCGTTCTCTCCCTGCAGACAGCTCTGCTTTGATCCACGAAGGTTTCCCCATGCTCACTGCAAACCAGCACGCCGCTGCGAAACCACATGGGAAAACATGACACCGCTGTAACTGCGTGTGGGTGAAATGACCACACATCCGTATTTACGCTGCTAAACAAGCGATCCAAGTCGAGCTTACTCTGCCACAGCTCAGGTGATTAAAGGGTTTGGGCTCTTCCCTGGCTGGCGCTGCCAGGCCCCTGCCCAGGCAGAGCTGGCAGCCAGAGGAAGTCACCGGCCCGTCAACACCATCGTCCCTCCACGAGCGAGGGGAAGCTGCCTGCCCACACGCTGCCCTGCCAGCGCGGGCGCAGGGTGAGCCGGCAGCCAGCCAAGGGCTGGGAAAGGTCCTCTGGCAGCCCCTGCCCTGGCAGGGGAGCGGGGCAGGGCTGGGGTTCGGGAGGAGGCAGCCGACCGCGCAGACCAAGGACGCCGAGCCCTACCCGCTGCGTCCCGCCTGGGCTTCCCAGGGCTGTTCTGGCTGTCTCAGTCAGCGGCCCCTGCAAACAAGCCAGTCTGACAGTACCGGCGGGGCCAGATCTGCCTGGGCCACCTGTGCAAACCAGTGCCACCGCAGGGACATCTGCCAAACATCTCCTCCCAGGCTGGCTCCCCCAGCCCCAGCATCTCCATCCCTGGGAAGCCAGAAGCCGCAGGCAGTCACAGCCGTGTCTCCACGAGGCCGACGGCCACCACGACAAAGCCAGGACCCCCAGGTCGGTGCCAGAGGACGAGAAGCCACAAGAGGGCTGGGAGATGCCTTGGTCACTGATGCACAAACACGACAGACTCAGCCGAGCCTTATTACTCACCCCTGTGAAATCTCATGCTCTGGTGAGCTGGGAGAAACAGCCCAGACATCTGAGCACACAGCAGTCTGCAGGGCCAGGCAACGGCAGCCTGCGGTACAACACAGCCCTCTGCCTCGCCAGTCTTCATCCATGGCTAGACTAGGGCGAAAAAGATGAATATTCTGTGTATCGCTCCCTCCATCCCCCAAAGAGGACGGTGCTATTTGCTCCGTAGCCACAACCAGGAGCCTGGAAGGCATCCCTCCACCCCAGGCCAGGAGCCTGGGAGCGGCTGAACTGGGGGTCCTGCCCCGACCTCCGGCTCTCCAGGCCGGTACCTGCCAAGCAGACGGCAGCGGGTCTGCTCCCCCCTGCTGCACACGCGGATGCTGCTGCTCTAGAGTGGGAACAAGCTGCGCGTTTGGAGTACGCGTATTTTTTTAGTTCTTCTAGTGGAGGAACAGCAGGCTCGGCCATATGGCAATTTCTCTCTGGCTACTTAGCGAGTGATGCATTAACTGTGCTGGCCAAATCATGTAGTATGGAAAGGTACCTGGTGCCTGCTGGTCCCCCTACCATTTCTCGTAACAATATAGTCTTCCTGCTGCCTAAAATCAGCCCTTGTGCTCCCCTGGGGAAGGCAAGCTCCTCTGAAGGTGCTGGGTTAAACTGGTACCAGTGCTGCTGATGCACAGCCCGGGTACTCTCCTCTCGAGGCTCCCCAGGCAGAGAGCAGGAAAGCAGCAGGTTTGTGTTTTGCACTTTTGGGTGCAGAAAAAGGCACCCCTGCCCTGTGCTACAGGATACTGATCCCCCAGCTACTGAAAGAACCGTCACTCTCGCTGCAGTCCTGACAGCCAGCACCCTGCTCGCCCCTGCCCTCCTCCGTCTCTCCTCGGCCACCCCTGCAGCCCAGAAAATTGAATATTAGACATAAGCAAGAAGGTCAGAGCTGCTCTTGCTCGCAGGAGGCTCTATCAGAGACGTCAGATGGGAAGCATTAATTTTGTCAGTGCCAGGGCACTTCAGGCAATGCCGAGCCATTGCAGCTTTAGCGTGAGGACTCCAACTCGGTCTCTGGTGGATTAAACTAATACATGGGATTACAACTGCAACAAATGAGGGTAAACGCACACATTTGCTCGTGCCATCCCTGCAGCAGACACAGGTGCCTCCGAGGGAGCAGCCGACAGCCGAAGAGCGACCTGCCAGCAAGCACAGCCAGACCTACTGGGGGAAGACTCGGCGTTCAGCTCAGCTTAGTTCTGCTCGAACAAGAGCTCTCTGCTACCGACAGCACTTCAGCCGAGCCGAGCCGCCGTACTGGCAGGACGGGAGCACAGTCCCCAGCAGGCTCCAAGCTCCCGTTCAAAGCAGCAACTCGCTCACGCCAGATTTGCGTGCACGCAAACACGCAGCAGGAACAACCTCCAGCGCCCCGATAGGTTTATCTTGGCAGCATTAACCATTTCTGTAACATGGGAGGTGCAGAAAGAGGAAGAAAACACACCAGAAAGCCCAGCACTGAGGCTAGGGCTCCACCGCTTACAAATCTCTGTGTCGGCAGTTTTCAGTGACGCTTTCAATGAATTAGCAGGATCTGACGGTATGGCAATGCTGCAAAAAACCTCCGAGGATTAACAGTGATCTACTGAGGCAAGAAATTGGGAAGTGCTGAGGAAGCTGCTGTGACCAAAGGCAATCGCAGCTCCTTCCATGTGATTTTCCTGGGCCAAACCTGCAGTTGCTGCTCCCGGCTCACCACTGCCCACGGGCACCCTCCTGCTCTCACCTGGCCAGGGGCTGTCCAGGAGCATCGCCCGCTGCTTCGCTACCTCCTGCTCGCAGAGTGATTCCTGAGCACAGAACAAGAGACCCAAGTCTCTCAATGCCTGCTTACTCAGGTCACCTAGCTTTTTAAATTCAGCTGGAAGACAGGATCGTCGCCCTGTGCCAACTGTTGGCCATGAAGGTGTTGTGCCAGGGCGGGAGAGAACCACCCCAGGGAAGAGGTGATGCACAGCTGCCCCTTTTTAGAGATCTGTGCAAGAAATCTGCCAGCAAAGGAAGCGCGTGGAGCAGCCAGGAATTCCCTGCAGCGCCTTCTAGCTAACTAACAAGCTGCCAAATGTAAGGTCAGCTGGAAATTACAGCCAGCTCCCTGCACGGGTTCAACTCAGGTACAAGTAGGGATTTAAAGGGAATTAAAAAAAAAAAAAGTCTACCTTTGCACGGACAACCCATCCACAGGGCAAGAGCTGTGTGTGCAGCCGGAGATACAGGGTGTCCAAAAAAACCAGCCCCATGTGGGTACAAGCACACGATGGACCAGCTCCTCTCCGGCTGAATACAGCCAGAGCTGCAGCAGGGGAGGGGGAGAGGAGCGGGAGGGCTCCGCAGAGCTGAATTACTCCATTATATTGGATCAAGAGAAGCATCTCTCTGTCTGAGAGCAGCGGGTACAACCGGTGCTATTTTGTACTCACTGCAACTGGTGTACTTGATCTCCTGCACCGCTGACACCTAGAGAAACCCAACAGCCCCCCCACTTGCCAGGTTCCTCCCACCCCTATTGCATGTCTTTGCAAAAAGAGGACTCAAGAAAAACCAGCACCAGAGAGCAATTGTCCAAGTCAAACCCAGGCCAAGTGGGAAAAGCAAATCCTGCCTTGGAGGCAAATAATGAGCCTCCCCCGAGAGCTGCCCGTGGGCTGAGCGACCTCCCCGGCGCTGGACTGTGTCCTCCAGCAAACAGAGCAGCGAGGCAGCGAGGGGCTCCAGACCAGCTGGTACGCTCAGCACCTTCCAGCAGCTTTTATGTAAGGAGCCCGAGTTCATTAAACCGCTGGCCTGTGTGTTACTGCCGCGGCTACAGCAGAGACCCTGCACGATCCCGCAGCAGCTCACGGGTGCCCGCTGCCTCCAGCTCGCTGCTCGGCCCCGACCAGTCCCAGCGAGAGGCTTTCCGGGAGCACAGACACCACACTGCTCGAGCAGGGACAAGCACCGTGCCAGCACGGACGCAAGCAGGGTCCTCTGCAGCAAAAACACCAGTCACCAACCTGCGGATGCTCCAGCGGGAAGGCTGAGCCATCTGCACCCTGGAAGCTGCTCTGAGGAGGGGTGAGAAAGGAAATTAAGGACAAGGCCAGTGCCTTAAATAAGTGTCTTACGTTGACAAAGTGGGCATCTGAGTTATTTCAGGGCCCGCCTCCTTTCTCAGGCAATGTACACCCTTAAAAAAAAAAAAAGCCAGCGTGTAATACAAGCAATAGCTGGTGCTACAGAGGACAAGCTGCCCCCTCACTTATTTCAATGCAAAGGTGTGTGGGTGGAGAAGTGCAGAGTCGCTCTTAGATGCTTAAAGAGCAGTCCAAGCCTCAATAGTTGTGCAAACCTCCTCTCCCCTTCCCCCACATGTCCTCAAAGAGAGCAGCTCGTTGTTTTTTAAAGTTAGTGCTCAGGATGTGGGAAGGGAGAGAGCAAGGCGGGTTGTTTTTCAGGCTGAGCCTGCCTCCCTGCACCGTCCCCCCAGGTGCCAGCGCTGCTGCGGCCCCGCTGGAGCAGAGACTCGTTGGCTGCGTGGCCTTGGGGACACCTGGGATCCTCCCTCAACCTCCGCAAGCGGGCTGGGGATGGTGCCAGCGGGAGCCTGGCATCACGCTCTGCCCCAGGGCACAGCCTGGCTGCCAGCTCCCCCCCAGCAGGGACCCGCTGCTCCCCCTTGCTTTGCTTTTGTTTTGATTTGGTTTTTTAATACACAGGTTCAAAAAGGAGAGGTAATAGCATTGCTGTAAGGGGAAGGGAATGCAGGAACCAAAGAGTCCTCCAAGGCAGAAGCAAATTCCTCCCCTTCCTCCGTTCGTTTTCCATCTGTGCTGCTGGGAGGTGACATCCCCTTCGTGGGGAAGACACTCTTGCCGCACCGCAGAAACGCAGCCCCTCCGCCTGACCCACGGGGCCTCGCGCCGTCCCTGCCCGCCCGCCCGCTGTTTGCTTTTCAGGGCGTGAGAAGGAAGGGCGGACACAGCCAGCCCTCACCTGAAGGAATAGGCACGTATTCACCCTGGGGGGTTCTGCGTGGTTTTGTGCCGGGGGCAGGACCGTCCTGTATGCCACCGCAGTATTTATCTGGAGCTGCAGTAACCTTTGCTCGTGGTGCCTGCTGCCTTGCGCCGGTGGCTGGCTGAGGCTGGCCAGGGAAGGAGTCGCACGCTGGCAGTGTGGGCCCGCAGCCGGGCTGGCCCCGTGCTCCTTTGGGGGTCCTTGCTCGGGAACACTTCCGACTCCCTTAGCTCACCCATACCCTGGGCTCCTGCCATCACCCATCGGAGAGCACGGCCCGGCTCAACGCCCCGTGCCCCAAGACTGCCTCAGTTTCCCCTCCCAGCCGGGTGTCAGACCTGCATGGGGGCACCTCGAGGAGCACCCACGAGTGCTGGATATGCCTTCCCAGAGGCAGCTGCACCCCAAACCGCTTTGCTGCCCAACACTGGAGCAGCCCATCCCTACCAAATGCTCTTGTGCAGAGTCGCGGGGAAAGGGTGTCTGCTTTGACAGTCTGTCTGTCCTTCTGAAGCTCCTTCACGCTCTGTTCAGGAAAGGCCGGGGCAGCTGAGACCTATTCCTGGGGAGCCTAAAAACGCTGTGGCTGAGTCAGTGCCGAGGCCCTGCCCCACTGCTCGTGCCCACGAGGCCATTGCACGACTCCCCTAGCAAACCCCTGCCACCACCTCGCTGCAGGGCTGTGCCGTGCCAGGACGCCGCGCTGCCAGCGGCCCCTTGGAGGAGGCAGACAGACAGACAGACAGGCAGAGACACAGGCACACGCGGAGGCAGAGACATGGACAAGCAGCCTGGCTTCCCTGCCGCTCTGCCAGCCCATACATGCATCAGTGTCATGGCGAGGGCTGCGACAGCAGACAGTTATCTCGCTTCCCCGCGCCGCAGGCTGGAGCGGTGCCAGGCTTTTGTTTCCATATCCACACAGGCCAGCGCAGCAATTGCAAGGGACAGTTTTAAAGCTCCTCTTTGGTGGAGGACTTGGGTCCAAAGGCAGCATCGACGCTGCCCTCTCCCACCCACATCCCATCGCTCGCTCCCCTGCCTCCTCAGGGCATGGGACAAACATGGCAAGTCCAGGACAGTAACACCCAAGCTTGTACCAGTCGCACAAAGAGCAAATGCCCCTCGAGCGCTGCCCTTGGCTGCGATCCCACGCACAGGGACTGCTCCCCCTCTCCGTATCTGCTTCCCTGCAGCTGGGAGCTCCCAGCGGTTGTGTCCACTTTGACACAAAAAGCAGAGGAGCACAGGTCAGTGACTGTAAGTACCCGGCACGCTGCTCCAGGCTGATTGCTGGTAGCTGGGACCAGGCTCTTCCCCGTAATCGCACTGTAGCTTTGCAAGACAGGACCGTTACGACACCACAACACACCTCAGCTTTCAAGTGCAGGACTCTACAGTCCTACAGGACAGATTTTTCCCTTCAGTTCATTACGTCTCTGATAAGTCATGCACTACCATTTCTCGCCTCACTTGCCTGGAGCTGCAGCAGCTCTGGAAGACTTCAGCAGGCCCGTTTTGTCCCAGTCCCACCGCAGGCACGCAGCCGGGCATCTGCCAGCTCCGCCACCGGCTCCATCGCAGAGCGAGCAGCCCAGCCCTGCCGCCCCAGCCCCGGGCACCCACTCAAGTCTCAGGCTGGCAGAGCCTGCAATACCGGCGGTTGACAGATAGCAGCACTGCACCAGGCGATACACAAGAGTCTGGGTCCCAGGAAATCAGGAGCCAAAAGACTAGGGCTTTCCACAAACAGTTTAAGAGCTGGGAATGCCAAATTTTGGCTGGTCTTGGAATTCAGGCCTTGAAAGGCAACACGTCAGAGCCATGAAAGTGTGTGGCCATCAATGCATTTTCCTTCCATCCTTCCCAGTCCACACTGGTCCTAGTTGTCAAGGGGATGGCTCCCAAGGGCAGCCTCACAAGAACCGACTGCTGAAGCAGCTATCAAAATCTCCCAGGGGCTGCAAAATCAACAAACAGCACACCCACCTCTTCCCACTCCTATCTCCTCGTTGGCTTTTGCTGAGCACCTTTACCAGGACAGAACCAACCGCACCATCACGGCTCTCCCTTGAATCATTAAATACTAGAAACAAAAGCTGGAAGGTGCATTTTTCAGTGCAGCTGCAGGTTTAAACCTCTCCAGAAGTCCACAAAAGTTCGCAGCCTCCAGCTCCAAACTCATTTAAGCTCAACGGCCTGCAGCACCTTATAAAGCCTCTGGGATTTTGCTACCCTGACAGTCACAGCTGAGCTCTCTGGCTGTGCTCGGCGCCACATCCAAAACCAGGCAGGAACATTTCTCATTGCCCTCCCAGGCAGTTTACCTCCAACTGCAGCCCCTGGGCTATGAGCCAAGCCAAGGGGCGAGCCAGCCAGCTGTCTCCCTTCTCAGGGACCTGAGAGCAAGCAGCGCTCTCGCCAGTTGCTGCGAGGATGAGGTCAGTCTCCCCTCGACGCTAAAAGCTCTGCTTGAAAGATTGCTGAGCTAGCAGAAACTGCCACTTCAGTTTTACCCGTTTCCTGTTATTAGATAAAACAGCAGCAGAGAGCTGAGCTCCTGCCTGTCCGGGCTTTTGCCACGTTACAGTCACCGCTACAGCCACTGCCTTCAGCAGGTGAGTACTGGCGCGTCTTGATTTCAACAGGAGCCAGGGCACAGCATGAATTATTTGTGGTAAGGCTGACCTATTTAGCAGCAGAAAGACAGCATTCATTCGAGCCCAGATTCCCCAGAGGCTGCTGGTGTCACTTTACCCCACAGGATAACACAACCCCATTGCTATCTCCGGGCATCTCGGCTTGCGGGGGGTGTGGTGGTAACTGTCCTAGGCTGTTCCTGCCGTGCTCTCAACATTTCTCTTGGAGGACAAGTGATACCTCCACATCCCTTTTGATGCAAACTACTCCTGGCCTGCAACTGGCTTCTGTTGATCAGCGTTGATCGGTGTTTTGTGACCACCACAGCCAACACACATGGGAAGCAGAGCAGAGTGAACCCACGGGGCCTTGGAAGAGCAGAGAAGTCGCTGCTGGCAGCCCCGTTTCAGGCAGCCCAGGGCCAGAGGATATGCAAGCAGTGTTTGCAGGGTGGCTGCCAAGTTCTGCAGCTATTCGGGATGCCTCTCTGCACAGCTCCCTCTAAGCTCTTGTAGTCTCTAATATTGGCTCCCATCCTCTGTGCACAGGCCAAGGCAGCCTGTGAAGGGGTATTTCACATCGAGAAGATGCTGAAGTCTTGGTGATACATTTCTGTAGACCATCTCAGAATCACAGATCTCCACCACGTCTTTGTGGACCTTACCTTTGTCTGCCAGAGACAGAGTGCTGTTAAAGTACTGCTCCTCCACGGTCCATGCTGTGTCATTGATCTTGTTGGACACCCCACACGATCCAACGCAGCTCACCTTGATGGCTGTTGTGAGAAAGCACACGCGTAAGCACTGGGAGAAAGCAAAACCTCAGGTTCAGACTTGCTTCAGGTACTGGACACGGACTTGTGCAGGAGCAGTGCCTCATGAAAACACACACAGGGTGGAAAAATGGAGCAAAGGAATGAGGTCATGCTTTCATTTCAGAAGCATGTTTTCCCCTTATTCTCAGCACTATTGCACACTCCCTGCTACCCCAGTGCCATTCCCAGCTGTTATCACCGCTGAAGTCCTCGTGCTGGCCTCCTTGCACCGTGAAAGCCCTTAACAGCAGGGATTTCGGCTCCCTGAGAGAGGATCCTCGCTCTAGTTTTCTCCCAAATGAACCAACATCCCCTCCCAACACGTGCATCAGGCCCTGCACTCAGGCCGACAGCAGAGACCTTTGTGGCAGCGATGCTCTCCCCTACACTCGGGTGTCCCTGTCCAGACAGGGGTGAGCGGCAGAGGGCTCTGCTGCCTCCCTCCCCCAAGGAGCTGGGCATCCCACCGCATGTCCCACCATTCCTAGGAGAAGAGACCTGTTCGGCACAAGCCCGTGTATAGCATATACAAGGTGTATAGCCCTGTCTGCAACAGCAGCAGCAGAGAGCTGGACCCCCCAGTGCAGCCTGAACAACTTCGGCTGCTGCTCGAGTTCGCAGCCCACCCACCCTCACAGAACATCCCCAGCCCCCGGGAGCCTGCTCCCACGTCCCAGGGTCAGTCTCTACTTCAAACGATTGCAGCAGAAGCACTTTGCCCATTAATGCTTGTCCTGCATCAGGCCCTCCGATCACACTGATAAGCACATTGCTTCTCAGCAGCCAGACACCACTTCAAGTGAGTGGATTCCTCCTCCTGTTGGAGACACAGGGCTCACAGCAAAGCCACAGAGCAAGGCCTGGAAGCATCTGAGATGCCATTTGACCCTCCCAAAGCAAGAAGAGTAATTTGAGCTATGTTCGTGCCTTGCCTTGGGAAAGTCACCCCAGAGCTCGCCCTGCAGCATGGCTTTCAGATCAGCTACCCACAAGACGCTTTCAGTTGGTCTTGGCCAATTCACAGCAGGTTGAAATCAAGCTCTGATGTCAACACTGAACCACAGAGACAGACAAACGTGACAGACTGGCCTTGTTGCAGAGCAGGACATGATCTGCAGTGCTACCCCCACACAGGGAGGATGCAGGCAGACCTGTCAAGGCACAAACTGAGCCTTCAGGGTTGTCCCTGAACATCTCCTGTCCTGATTCTCACCAGGTTTTGCAACAGCTTTAATGGATCCCACAGAACTCCCTCACCGGATTTGCCAGGTGAATAGTTCTGCTGGCAGGAACTACCAGACAGACTCTTTTCCTATTTCACCCATCTGCTCCCCTGTGTTCCAGCCGCGTCTCACAGGAAGCATCTCCCTGGGAGGCAGGTGGCCAATTTGCGTTGGCTTAAGAGCTCTCCCCCTGCCCGCTCCACAAGCTTTCTCAGCCATGCTGATCTCACCACCTCCACCCACCTACCCAAACACCGGGGGCTGCAAGCGATGCTGCTTGCAACCGCCTCGAACAGCTCTCCAGAGCACCTGCCTGGCCAGCGTGACCTTGTCCTCCACGCTGACTCAAGACAGGGTGGAAAGAAACCCAAATCCAGCCCTCTCTGCAGGGGGAATGCATAGTTCTTACCCCAGCCCCCTTACCGGTGCTTTGCTACATACATTCAGGTGGAATGGGCTCCTCAGGGCTTCAAGTCTCTGATCCCACAGGGAAGAACAGCCTTCCCCCATCAGATCTCCTGCCATACCTTCACAGCCTGATCACAACTCTGAACACCAGAGCCCGTTGCAGTCAAAGTGCTCTTTTATACGCAAGGGCAAAGGATAAGCAGCTCCAGACGCCAACTCTCATTAACCAAACATCAGTACAGCAGCAAGGCCGACACATCAGCTCACCTGCTTGTGTCCGTGATGCGCAGTGGCACTTCCAAGGCAGGGGGAGAACAGGAGAGCACGGCCCACAACAGGAGCTGCCCACACCATGGCACGCAGCGCACCTGGTCTGAGCGGACACAGGTCCCCTCCCGAAGCAAGCCATCACACCGACCCCCCTGCACATCCAGTCCTCTCTTCTGCCAGATGGCAGAGCCAAAACCACGTAGGGGTTTCAGCATCAGAAGGAGCAGGGAGTGGTTTTAGCAGGGTGGCATCCTGCACACCCACACGTTGGTACCAGCTCTCGGGCTCCCATCTCGGACACATCGCCATGTCTCTGGGCTCACGACGAGCCTGTCCTGCTCCGAGTTAGCCCAGATAATTCGGATGGCTCAAGTCAAATCAAGCCCAGCCTCAACCGCTCCACTCCCACATTTTCACACGGGAGATGCGAGCAAGAAAAGCCCAACCAAGCACTGGAGAACATTCACATCCTTCAGGAGCAACAGCCTCTGAACAGGCTCCCCCTCAGCCTCCCTTTGCCACAGAAGTTTATAGATCACCACCATCTGTTGCAACGCCCAGATAAGGGGATGATGGTCTTTAATTCAAGCCCGCTTGCTGCATTGCAGTGCTGAGGCACTCCTGTTCCTGGGAGGCGGGTGGGTGGGCATGTTCAAGCACATACATGCTAGGGCCCATCTCCCTTCCCACAGGAGACAGAGACTCAGCACCAAAGGCAGTGGGTTTGCAGCCCGACACTCAGAGCCAACCCTTGGCTGGGGCTCCCTGCTGCGATGGTGGACCCCCCTATAACCCACCATTAGGGCTAAAGTTGGACTGTATCTAAAAGTCTCACTGCAGCTAGCTAACAAGTTCTCCATCACAGGCACAGGACCTGTCAGCTCCAAGGCTTCTCAATTAACCACCGACATCCCAACTGGTGTGGCCGCAGCCAGCATGTGCCTACAGGGCAGGGACGGTTCCTGGAGGGAGAACTCCAGGGCTCTCTGGCATCCCAGTCCTGCATCCCCACCGTGGGGCTGCTGCTCCAGGTGCGCGAGGGCAACCAAAGGGGCAGAAAGCAACATTTCGAGCCAAAAAGCTTGAAGGCAATTTCACAGCAGTGGAAAAACTCTCTCTCTTACCCTCTACACTCCAAAGTTGCCAGCATACCGTTACCAGGCACACCAAGTCACTAGATGTAAGACAAGGACAAGAGTCAGAGCAGTTCAAGTAGCAGAGGATTTGTTATGGAACATCTCCAAACCTACTCCAGAAACACAAGCTCTCCTCGCCTCACTGGGGGAGAAACGGGACGGACAACAGCTCCGAGCAGACGCGTTGCCCCACGGCTGGGAGCAGGGCTGTGACTGGATATGGGGATCGCGTGTCCCAGCTCATCCCCAGGCTCCTTGAGGAGCCAGCAGATCCCCAGGCCCCCACAGGGTGGGCGATGCTGAGGGCAGCAGGTCCAGGGCAGCCAGAGACCCCCCATTGCATCCCCGCAGCCACAGCAGCAAAGCCTGGCAGCTGCAGGGCTCTCGTTCCCCTCAGGTTATCCAGGAGGTCTCAGAGGCGCCCGGTTCAACAGGTCAAACCGTTTATCTTATTCCTAACCAGGTTTTGGAGCAGCTAACCATGAAATCAGCCTCTCCACGAGCACCCCATGGACAGAGGAAGACACTGGGGACTTGCCCGGCTGTTGCGCAGGGGCTCCTGCCCACAAGCAGAGGAGGGACACGGGGCAGCCGACAGGCACAACTCAGGCACGTGGCGCTGGCGGCAGCTGCGAGCTAAAAGTGGCGTCGGCGAGACAGGTCTGGCAAACTGGCACCGTCAGAGCTGCTGCAACTGGAGCCACCTGAGGTGCCAAGCTTGTCAGTCTGACTGTCAGGCAGCGAAAGGCGCAGTCTGAGTCTTTCCAAGGAAATCTCTGTGCCAAGCTGCAGATAGAGCAAATAAAAAAAGTTTCTACATCAGAACAGGCCAGTTCCAGTTATTGGAAACCCATTAAAAATGCCTCTGGAATCCAGTGCTACCAGTGGCCCCAGTTACCACACTCCTGCTCCCTGTTTACCCAGGCTGCTTTGAATAAATACAGAAAAAGAAAGTCCAAAAACTGTAAGGGAAGTGGAAGGGGGAGGCAAAGAGCAGCAAGCAGAGACGAAATGAATTATGAAGCCACGCAGAAGAGCCCTTCACCCCTGCAGTCCCCTGGGGATTCAGGGAAGCGGGCAGCTTCACATCCAGCCAGACACATCTTTAGCAATGCACTACAGCACGCGCCAAATGCTGGAAATAAAAGGAGACAGCTCAGCTATATCCATCTCTGCACGAAGTAAAAATAGAGATGTCAGGAGCTGGGCACGTCTGCCTTCTTCCAAGGTGATTTAAGCAGAGCAGCCGTAGACTTCAAATTACTTTTTCTGGTGACCCAGTGAGCTGCCCTCCTCAGGGGAGCTGGCGTTGCATCTCAGGCAAGAGGAAAGCAGAGGACACACATCCCCCTCCCCTGCCAGTGGCAGGCTGTACGTGCACATCCCTATTTCCACAATCCAGCCACGTGCTGAGCAAGCAGAGTCTCACCAGCCACCCTGCACTTAGCAGCAGCAGGGCCAGCCCCAGTCCCAAGTGACCCCCTCCGGCTTCAAGCCCCACCTGTGTCACACACCCACTGCAACAGGTACAGGCAACCGACAGCGGCGGAGGGAAGGAGAAACCGGCAGCTTGGCTGGTTTAGGTTTTCTGGGGTGGGGAGGGGAAGCAGCAAAAAGCTACAGCAGTCGGGGGTGGCGGCTGTTGCATTTGGCAGCAGCTTATGCAGGACAGACAGACTGTCCCATCATTCCCCTTCCTCCACAATGACGGCCGAAGAGTCGGCGACTGAGGTCTGAACCGGCACCCTCAAGCAAGGCTGGGTTTTTGCCAGCTGAAGCCTTCTCGAGCCAGCACACAGGCTCAGCCGTGGCTGTTGGACACAGAGGCTCCAGCCGTCCCTGCTGCAGGGACGGGGATGTCCAGCCCTGCAAGCGTGGGATGAGATAGACGGCAAAGCCACGCCGTGTGTCTGCACGGACCGCACGCAGCACAAGGGACCAGGGCACGCATTCGTAACGGGCTCAGAGGGTACCCGGGGACTGAGATACCCTTTGGAAAGCGTGTGCACACCTGGATCCAGATAACGGGGGAGCAGAGGGGGAGAATGCTGTGGGAGATGAGCAAGTTTGCATCAGATAAGTCTTCATTTCATGGAAACCAGCCACGGGAAGCCAGAGCCCCCTTTCCTCATCCATCTCCATCAGAGCCGCAGCAGGCAGCTACCACCACGTTTTAATTAGATTCCCTCAAGTTGCTGTCTGTATGCACAGAGCTGCAGGGACTGAGAGCCCCCCGGGAGCTGGGAACGAGCCACCTCTCCCCCCCGGCCCCGCAAGCCGCAGGGGCCAGAAACAGCCCCGGGCAAAGGGGGTGATGGATCCCCCCAAGCCCCAACCACTCCCCAACTGACGGCAGTGGGGAGCTGCCCTTGACGGATCGATGGGCTGTTGCAGCGGCGGCAGAAGGCCACCTTGACACACAGCACCACAGCTCCAGCCTGGAGTGAGACCTCTGGGTTCAGGAGACAAAAATCACAAGTTTTGGTATGCCCCGAGATCTTCTGGCCCTGTAAAGCCCCTGCCTGGATCTGGATGAGGATGATGGGTTTGGGGCTACCCACGCTCCCAGCAAAGCAGGACCAGATGGTGCTGGGAAGATGGAAAGCCTAGGAGTCAGCAAGACCTGCAGACAGAGCAAGTTACTCTCAACCAGTTTGCACAGACTGAGTAATTCCTAGAAAAGCTCCATGAAAAGTGGACACCTAGAAAAGTGAGACCCCAAAGAGGAGCAGGATGAGGCCTCTGTACTGATGGCCTTTACACAGAAACGCACCGGTACAACCTCAGACACAAAGTGCTCATGTCCTCTAAGCAGGAAGGCTAGAAGCTCGCAAGACACGCTACTCCCCTGGCGCCCAGCCCTCATGCACGAATATACTGAGACACTGCTAATTAAACCAACAGCTCCTAATTAATTCTCAGCTGTCCCCATCCTTCCGGGTCTATCCTGTCAGTTCTTGAGACACAAATAGTCTTGGGCATTTCACAAGCCAGTGGGGCAAGAGCAGAGCTTACACTGAATGCTGGAGGCAGCAGCGGGTTTGGCACGAGGTTAAGGATTGTCTGGGGAGGTTTTTATCTTCTTCCTTCCCAAGAGGCCAGCACAGGGGCAGGAAGGGGATTTGGCCTCTAATGTGGGAGGAGAGGAGTTGTCTGAAAGAGCAGTTCATGCTTTCCATCTCAACTCAAACCCAAGCCCACAGCCGGGCCCCAGGAGGCGACTTGTCTGGAGCTGACACACGTCGAGCAGCATCTCCCACACCACCAGCAGCCTCCAGCACACGGAGGACTCGGCTGCTGCTCCCCGTGACCCAGGGGGACATCCCACCTCCCGCAGCCTGCCAGCCCATCGCACAAGTCACACCCAATACAGCTCTCTCCTCTGAGACTGCCGGCAGGCTCCCAGCGAACTACCAAGTCGTTGCTACAGTTTGACCCGTCTTTGTCCCTGTACTGCTGCCTGCGGGCAACGCTCCTGACAGGTACAAGCCCAGCTGGGGCTCAGGACCACCCTGCAGCCCCCTCTGCAGTGGCATGAGCTTTAGCACCGTTTAGTCTCCAGAAGCGAGATCTGCTGCTCAGCCATTCCTCGCCCAGGTTGGCACTTGCCCTCTGTGCCCTGCAAGAGACTGCACCAGCCAAATCACTCACAGCACTGGAAGGGACAGTCCCTCCCTTCCTGGCCCTGACCTTTCGGTGGGCTGATTTCCAGGGCAGCAGAGCCCAAGCAAGGGCAAGCCCAAGCCCAAGCCCAAGCTCAGCAAAACCCATCCTAAGGGCCAGAAGTGCCTGTTCTCCCCGACTATAGCAACAGGGCTGTATTTACCTCCTGCCAAGCTAAGGCAGGAGGACCCAGCTGGGTCTCCCACACAACCCGCAGGAAGCCCAGACCCACCTAACGCAGCCCCACGCTGCAGGAAAGCCAGACCAGCTCCCAAACGCAGCCTGTACAAACCCCACCTGTAGCAACAACAGGGGAGCGACAGCTCTGCTACTGAGGCAAAGCGACCCAGAGCCATTATTCTGGCTACACATGAGTTATTTTAGCGCGAGTCCAGCCCAGCACGAGGAGGGGCACGTCCGTGCAGGTAGCATCGCCACATGGAGGATGTTCTCATTCCAGCAAATACATAAGTCTCCAAAGGCTGGATCAATGAGCCGAGGCCAATTCTATCAGGTTCAACAAGGCCAAGTGCCGGGTCCTGCCCGTGGGTCACACCAACCCCAGGCAGCGCTACAGGCTTGGGGGGGAGCGGCTGGAAAGTGCCCAGCGGGAAAGGGCCTGGGGGGTTGGTCGACAGCGGCTGAAGATGAGCCAGCAGTGTGCCCAGGTGGCCAAGAAGGCCAACGGCATCCTGGCCTGTGTCAGCAATAGTGTGGCCAGCAGGACCAGGGCAGGGATCGTCCCCCTGTGCCCGGCCCTGGCGAGGCCACACCTCGAGTGCTGGGGTCAGTTCTGGGCCCCTCACTCCAAGACAGACACTGAGGGGCTGGAGCGTGTCCAGAGACGGGCAACGGAGCTGGGGAAGGGTCTGGAGCACAAGTGCTATGAGGAGCGGCTGAGGGACCTGGGGGGGTTTGGCCTGGAGAAAAGGAGGCTGAGGGGAGACCTTCTCGCTCTCTGCAACTCCCTGAAAGGAGGTTGGAGCCAGGTGGGGGTCAGACTCTTCTCCCAAGGAACAGGCAACAGGACAAGAGGAAACGGCCTCAAGTTGCGCCAAGGGAGGGTTAGATTGGATATTAGTAAAAATTTCTTCACCAAAAGGGTTGTCGGGCATTGGAACAGGCTGCCCAGGGCAGTGGCGGAGTCCCCATCCCTGGGGGGATTGAAAAGCCGTGTAGATGTGGCGCTAAGGGATATGATTTAGTGGTGGCCTTGGTAGTGGTAGGTTAACGGTTGGACTTGATGATCTTGGAGGTCTCTTCCAACCAGAAAGATTCTATGATTCTAAAGGGAGATGAGGCAGGTGTGTGCCTGTAGAAAAGCAGAGCAGCAAATCTCCTCCGAGTCCTCTCCCAGGCAGGTCAGTCCTCTCCCCTCTGCAAGCACTTTCTTCCAGCAGGTTGACAGCAACAGGGAAACCTACATTTCCCAGCTCCTCCCCAAAACCAAGGGTCAATGTACATCCCAAGGGAAGAAAGCAAACTCTTGGGCTCCTGTTTAGAACAAACTCCTGTTCGAACCGAACGCTGTTCTCCCTTGCAGAGCTGGCAAGTTTATTTATAGCATCATAGCGTTTTATCATCACACTGGCTGCCCTCGGAGGAAGGGGGTCATCTCGAACATCTGGAACAAAATCCCCGGTTAAGCACATTTAACAAGCCTGTCTTTGCACACATCAGGCTGCGGGTGGAAAACCCACCAGTGAACAAGGCCACACGGGCTACGGGAGGGGGACGGCCGCATGCCACAAAGTCTGTGTGTTGGATCTGCCGGTCCTGCTGCCAAAGGCAACCGCAGCTCCTTAGCAACAGGCACGAAACGCTGCGGCATCCCTGTGCAGGGCCTGACCGATGGGCTGCACCCCATCCAGCCCTTCACCCCGATCCCCGCCACGCTGCTGCTGCCACAACCGCCTTGCTGCTCACCAAGCACGCTCCAGAAAGGACTCCCTCACATGCCCTTTCTCCAAAACTGCCTCTGGCAAAAAAAAAAGGACAAGTTTGGTGGGGTTTTTTAAGCTTCAGATTGATGTAGGTCCCAGCGCTGTGTCACAGCCTGGGAAGAGAAGTGGGGAGGAACGGGGTTACTCTGCCTTGAGAGCCTGTAAGGGCAGAGGTGGTTGCACCACAGCAGCCGGGCAGCGCAGAGTCCGTGCACGTGGTCTGGCAGGGACACACAGCTGCACCATCGCCCCCCCAGCACCATCCCATCTCCCCTGGCCTCTCCATTGGAGCCAGGCTGCCAACCAGCCCACCCACAGGCCCCCTGCAGGACAGCCCAGGCTGGGCCTGGGACAGGCAGCATCCCTTGATGGTGGCTTTGGAGGAAGTGGGGAAGGAGAAAGTTGTACCTCGGACCAGTTTTGGGAGCCCCATCCTAAACAGGTGGCATGGCCCAGCAGAAGCGCTCCATGCAACGCCGGCTGCCACACACAGTGCAGGGGTCGGCAACACCAGCCCGTGGGTCCTTGTGCAAGGAGAGTGACCGAGCACCACCGTAGCATGCTAAGGGACCGGCCTCTTCCTCCCAAGCCAGGACGGCAGATGCAGACGCCCCTGCGTGCTGGGAACAGCCAGATCAGACAGCGGTACAGGAGGCACTGCAGGAAACTAAGCATTTGGCAGGGAGAGGCAGATCTCACAGCTCACTACGAATATCTCCATGCCAGCCACCCACCTCAGACGCACTGCCAGCATTCACAGCCTCCTCTCCTAATATCCATCTCTCCGAGTATCAGAGGGGAAACGCAAAGAGGTTGCAGAGGAGCAGACGGGTGGAGGAGATAGCAGCAGTCTTTCATGTGGATCTTCAACTGCTCTGGTGTGTGAAGCCAACTTTCAGTCTCAAGAAACTTCTTTCCTTTCCACTTCTCTGGACAGAAATTCAGAGAGGGACAGAGTGATCTGTTGGGAGACTAGTGTGCCTGCCCTCCTTCTAGAGCTATGCTCGAGACTCGCTTCCGTTTACCCCATCCACGAGAGAGCAGGCTGCACTTTTGCTAGGACGGGACCGAGCTCCAGGCAGGGTTTGCAGCAAGTCTCACGCTGGCTAAAAGCGTCTCAGCTTACTACCAGCAGATCCCAGCAAATAACATGACCTCTGTCACTGCCTGCGCTACCTCCTCCTCGTCCTCCTTTCTGCACAGAGCTCGGTACAGCTCCGTATAGCCCAGGTCCTTGTTGCACCCTCGCCCTGCTGCCCAGAGCAGTTACACCCAGCTCTGCGAGGCTGCAGGCTGCCCACCAGCACCGGCAGCTCTGAGCAGCAGTTGCTGCCAGCTTGGTCCAGAAACACTTCATATTTAGGATCTTGGTGAGGTCCAGGCAAGATTTACTCACTAACCTCTGAATAAGGCAGGTCCTAATTTACTGTCATCCTTCTCAGAGGATCTGGGTATCTTAAACTTGCTTTTGTGATCCCTGGGCAACCTGAATTTAAGCAAGCTGTGCTCTTCAAAGCAAAAAAAGGCTGTACATACATAAGCAGTCAGAGCATCTTATTCTTCAGGGTTTGGCCCCTAAAACAGCCCTGTGGGAGCGGAACGCAAGTCCCAGATGTCCAACATGCAGCCAGACGAGTGGAGCAGAGCCAGCAGCTTGCCCGGCTCACAGGAATGCTGATGGACGCCAGGACCTGCCAGCACTCAACACTTCAGCCAGCCAGGGACCACAGCCACCCTTCCTCGAGCTAAGCAGCGCTGAAACAGAAGAGAGGAACCTCCTTTTTTATAGCTTGCCCAAACCGAAATAGGTTTCCACCCAGCACTTAGCACTACTTTAGGCCAAAGCAGTTACGATATTCCAGTACACTTGACTTGGCTGTCTAAAAAAGGAAGAAACGGGCAAGAAACCCCACCACAGTCTACCACACAGCGCTGCAGGTCCCAGGAGGCATTTGCTGGGTGCTGTAAACCGGTCAGGTTCACGCTGTAACAAGCTGCCCCTTTAAACTCATTAACAAGCTTAATTGTTCTTTCCCACTAAGCACAAAGCCAGACACCTTCTCCCACCTCGCTGGCAGAACACGCCAGTGATTCGCCCGGCACAAGGAGCAGCCAAGGAGGCTGAGCTCTCTGATGTCCTGGGAACACACCTCTGTTTGTGACCACCGCCAGCTCCGCTCTGCTCTTCCCACACCCCGGAGCAGGTTCAACAAGCTCTCCCCCCGAGACAGCCCCTCTGCCACAGGAGCGCAGGAGCATCACCCCTCCGCGCTGGGTGCGAAAGCCACTGCAAGGAGATAAACAGCCAACTGATCAGGTTTCTCTACTTACCACAAAGAGGTTGATTCACCAGAGCCTACTCCCTTTTCAGGCTCTTTCTAAATAAAGGCTTCAAAGATTTCTGGAAATTCATGCTTAACAGGCTTACTGTAATGCCAGAGCACAAGGGCTCCTGTGGGCCAGACTCTGCTGCGGAACTGAGTCACACTCATTTTCTTCCGAGACTCTCGGATACACTTGTCTAGGAGTTAAGGCTAGAACAAGTCCTCCTGGCTGATGCTCATTTTGGCAGATCCTCCCTGCCACCCAAAACACAGCCTGACACAGGTCGCCCAGTCTTCTCGGCAACAGCCAGCCCTGCAGATGCAATGCAGGCGCTCAGGAGAGGAGGTGACGCTCCTCCATCCCCTCCCGGGGCTCCAGGGATGCTCCTGGGCACGAACTCCCCAGCACTCGCTCCCTGTCCTCAGGGAGAAGCGCTCGCAAAGTCAGCTCAGCACCCAGTTGGCCAGAAAAAGGCCTGTTTCAGGCTGGACACCCCCCCACATGCACCTGGGGCTGAAAGGTTTCAGCACAGACAGTATTGCCATCACCGGGCGTCCTGAGCGAGCCTCCGTCGGCTCTGAGGCACCGAGAAGGACTAAAGCAGCAAGTTCAAGGCTGCTCAGCCATCCTGGAAACAACAGTTTTGGTGTGAGGGGTTGGAGCCCGCATACCAGGAGAGAAGGGAAGAGCACGGGGGACACGCAACTGCGCGAGGCTCTGCACCGAGGCTCATCCACGCTGCCGCTCCAGGCGCTGAACTCGCAAGTCAGCAGCTAGAATTTGCTGAGACACCTCCAAGTGATTTAGCACTGCTGCAGCTCCCAGGCACAAGCCCAGAGCCAGCTCACCTCCTCCTAGCAGGAGAGGTTTCAAGTGCTTTTTCCTGAAAAGCCTTATTTATAAGCAGTAAAGCAAATCTGCATTTCGTGACTCCTCATTCCGCCCAGGTACGGGCGCAGGCAGGTTCTCTGGTGGGGAGGCAGGAAGGCGCAGTGTGGGACAGCGCGACGGGAGATCCCAGCCGCCTCGCTCACCTGCTCCCCGCTGAAGATTTCACACGCCACAGTGAGCTCTCGAGCATTGCTTTCGCACGTCTCAGTTGTCAAGAAATCCCCCTCCCCCAGCCCCAGTGTCTTCGGAGAAAGCAGCCAGAATCCACTTCATTCTGCATAAGAGCTGCTCCTATGATTTTCTTTGATGCCATTCAATGCAAGCAGCTGGATTCTCTATTTATAGCAAGATCATCCGTTTGGAAAAACGACTTATGTTCTTGTTATTATCAGAACACAAGACACATAACAAATCCCCGCTATGCTAGGAGTGCTACAAGTTGGTAAGACAGTCCTCACGGTCAGGCTGGACACCGGCAGAGGTCCAAGCAGACAGAAAACAGACCCGATGTTCAGTTCCATGCTGACACTCTCCGTCAAGAAGGCACCAACCCATACCCACACACTGAGTTTTCCTCCCTGGAGATGCTGCCTTCCAAGACAGTTTTATTCAAGTCTTATTGCAGGGAGCATTTGGGATTAAGGCGGGTGAGTTTGGGAGGGACGGGCAGCAAGCTGCTGCAGCATCGTTACCTCTGGCCTGAGCTGCTGGAGCCAGAAAACTGAGAGCACGGTTTCGTCAGCAAGAACAAAGGGTTGGAAGTTATAAGCATTAGTGCTCCAGAAGTGATTCATGCTTCTTGGAAACAGCCCTTTTGCTACGGATATCTGATAAGTTCCGGTTTTTAATCAAGATTAAGGTGCTCAAAGGTCAGGGTGTTTTTACACTAGGTCTCTGAATTATTCCAGACTGGCACCAGCTTGCCATCCTCACCTTGTCAAGGGGATCAAACAGCGTCTGTCCTTACCCCAGGACACCCCATATCCTTCCCGCTGCCATCCAGCATCTCAGGGTCTGATACACCTGCGGGAGTTTGCTGAAGCCCTTCAACTGAACCACATGGCATCGATCACCCTTCTGCACGCAGTACCTGATGCTGGCCAAAGCGGTGCCCAGCCACAGCTAAGCACTGTCTGGATAAGCCTCCATCCACAAGCTCATCCACAGCAAAACACCCAGCTCACACTTGACACTGGCACCCCGTCAGCTGGTTTTAATCAGCCAAAGAGAGCTGGGGGGTGTGTTGCTGTCTAAAAGCCATCATAAGGAGGCACAAGCCTGCACATCTTTGTGGTATGAAGCCATTTCACCTCCCATTTCAGATCCTGAACACGACGCAGGGACTCGGAGCACACGCAGACACAACTGTGCACAAGACAAAAATCCGCTGACTGGCAGCGGTCTGGTCCTTTGCTCATTTTATCCTCTCCTAAGCACTTTGTGCTTCCACACAAGAGATCTGAAGAGCGACAGATTTTAAGAGCAGCACAAAGAGGTAATTAACTTCCACAGCAATCCCTGTCGCCAGACTTCAGAGGTCACAACAGTAGCCTAAAGGCTGTATATTGGCTATCTCGGCAATCAGCCCTCAAGAAAAGAGGCACCAAACCAAAACCCATCCCCTGGTGCGCTTGCCAGGCTGTTTCAGGAGCGTCTACCCTGAGGAAGAGGAGGAGGAGGAGGGAAGACTTGCCCCAATGTCTGGCAGAGCACTGTTCTCTATGCTTTTGCACAGGTCACGTCTGCAGCAGCCTCACAGCATAACCCAACCACCCCATTGCCCTTCCTCTTTGGAAGTTCCTGAGCATCTCCTTCTCCAGACAGCAGAGGACAGTCTGCATGTCTGTCCTACTCTTCCTGGTCGTGACAGCCTCTAGCAAGACCTCACCAAGTCAAGCGGCAGCTACGTGGCTTCTACAGACGTACTTCTTCCTCGAGGATGACTTTCAGCAAAAGGTATTCCACAACGCCCTACGAGCAGAGCGTGCCCATCCATGCACCCACACCTCCCTTGGCAGAGGGGCCACCACCCTCCCCGACCGCTCCCCCTCGCCCAACCCTGCCTGCGGGGCCGAGCTAGGGACGGGGAGCTGCCTCCGGAGGAGAGGGATGTAAACCCCCGGACTCCTTCCTTCCAGCCAGGAAACCTCCCTGCTGCCTACCTGACTCCAGCCCCGAAAGACAAGCTGCACCTCTGCCAGCTCTGCACTGCTCCAGGGAAGGAATAAGCACTCACACCCTGTTTGTCACACTTGGAAGCAAATCAGACAGACAGAACTCCGCTCCACTTGTTCTCCCCTTTTGTTAAACAAGAGAGGGGAGGCCGCAGCATGTCTCCTCGCCAAGGAAAGCGGCAAACGGAGCTTTTCAGTGGAGCGCAAGGGGTGCGCGGGCAGGGGGAGCCGCGGAGAGAGGCACACGCTGCAGCGAGGAGACACAAAACAATCTCGTGATTAGTTATTGACTCCAGAGAAGTTGGAGCTCTAGCAGCAAGCCAGCCAGGAGAGCAAAAATCCCTCTTTTGTTCCACAGCCTCAGACAGACTTGGCCACACAGCTCCCTGCTGTCTCGCTCCAGACAATGAGAAAAGAAAGTTAATCCACTTCCCCTGTAGCAGGAGCCATCCAGCCTGCCGGAGCAACGCTGCAGAACGATGTATGAGCATTCCTGTGCATCAGTGCCAGCCTCGCCTCATCCTGGCACCGACTGCCGCTAGCGGATGCCAGACGGCTCGAGGACCTCACCGGGCACTGCCGGTATCGCCGGGGACAGTGACAGCTTTGGATCCACTCCTGCCTCCCAAACGCACCGGGCCCCTGCTCGGCTCTGCCCTGCAGGCACCGCGCTCCTTTGCCACACTGCACCCCAAAGCAGAGACCAGCCGTGGGGTCCCTCCCACCCCGATGATTTATAGGTGACATATGCTGCCAAGCACAGAAATTTCAAATCCACCTTTACAGAAGACAGACTTCCATCTCGGGATGCAGCAAGCTTCAGACCGCTAACTGGGGACAGAATCCACCCTTCCAACATCGCTCTCCCAAGCAGCCCAAAGCACAGCCTTTCTGCAAGAACACTGTCCTCTGTTTCAGAGGTCAAGTGGCGCAGAGGATCGTGGCCAACACAGTCCTCCAGTGTCACCTCCTTCCCCCAGGAAGGGCACAGGTTACACGCACGTCAAAACCACCCGACGTGTTAGTCAAACCCAAACTTCTTCCCACTGCCCGCCTAGGGAAACAGAAGTTGTCTTTTAGTTCGGACACATGACTTGGGATTCGAATGATCTGCTTTTCAACCCCCTTCTTCACCACCAGTTTTCTTGGTTCTCCATATAAGACCCAAGAACATTCACTACATTTAAGATTAGAGAAGGAAATTATGATTCACAGGCTCTCTGCTCGGCAGAAATGGGAATTATGTACCTGGGTACTTCTAGAGCATGAACAGACGTTGGTACTTGTGTCTGGAGCTTTGTAGTTCAAGGGAGTGATTTTAAAGTCAAGTCATCACTGCATAAACCTGGACAGCTAAATAATAGAGTGGAGAACAGCAAAGTGCTGAAATCTGCTCCAGAAAGCACTTGCAGTTTCTTTACTCTTAGTGACCCAGGAGAGAGGGCTGTTATTTTAACATTACACTTCTGCCCACAAGAAGCCTCGCTGAACGGCAGGCAGCAGGACCAAAATAATCTGCACGGCCCCTGGAAGCCGCCAAGTTGAGAGGCAAGTGCTCCAGCATCCCCGAGCAGCACAAGCCTTTGTTCCAGCACGCTCCTGCCAGTGACCGGGGCTGCCTGCCCTGCTCCGAACGAACTTATTTCCCTCCTCCCTCCCCCCAAATTAACTCCATCTCCAGCTGTCCCAGCGCCAGCTTCCTGATAAGATTAATTATTCTTTGTACACCCGTGTTTGATGATTTACCCAGCAAGCCAGGCACAATGGTTAGGAATTCTGCATTCCCATTAGCGCTCTCCCTCGAGGCTCAGAAGTTTTCAGGGAAGGACCTTCAACCTGGCACGGCCAGGGGAGAAGCGTGCCTCCCCAGAAGGTCTGCGTGGGCCACCAAAGGCCAGTTGTCATTCGTGACGCTGCCACAGGGTCAGCTGAAGATGATGTGCTACCAAACAGCCTTTACTGCTAGTCAGCAGGGCTGGCACAGCAGCCGGCGTAGGTGGGAGCGTTTACGATCCCGAAAGGTGTGTCTCCAGTTACGCTTTCCTATGACCCAAGATTTCTCGTGTGTTCAGCAAGGCAGAATGAGCTTTGTTTGTTTGTATCGTCCACCTCTCAGAAGGTGCAATTTTCAAGAGCCATAAAACGAGTTACTGTGTGAAGCAGTCATCTACAGGCGTGTTTGCATTTGCGATCTCAGAAACCACAACACAGAGAAGCCACCGCACCAGACTGGGCCGGCTCAGGAAATGGAAAGCACCAAGCCTCAGTGCTGTGGGCCAGACCTCCAATGTGCGTCTTCTCCCGGGAGCTGTTTATCAGAAGCAAAGGAGATCTGATGTAGAGGAGAACCTGGCAATTCCTCTCCAAGATGGGAGTTGCAGAGGCAACAGCAAGCTGTAACCGTGGCCAGCTGGCAGTGCAAGGGGCCAGCACAACCGAGCCCTCCGAGGCCAAACGCTCTCGTCCCACCCAAGAGGCGCCTTCAGGAAGAGGGGTAGAAGTCAACGAGATGGGCCGAGGATGGAAGTCAGCCACGCTTTGTTAAGAACGTCTTTGCTGGAAGAAGTACAGCTGGGAGTACCCTCCAAAGAGATAAATGCTGGATGTGCAACTGTTTTGCTCCAACAGGAGTTAAACAGGCTACAAGTCCGCACTTGTCCTAGATATTTTTTTCCTCAGGAAGCTTCCAAAAAGCTATTGCAGACAACTAGGAGAGGTGCTCGCAAAAGCAAGATACAGGCAAGCATAGACACCATCACCCAGGCTGACGTCTCTGTTCAAGAGACTTTGCATTTTCCATTCTTTGGTCTTTTTTTTCCCCAAAAAAATTGTTATAAAGGAAGAAGCGTGCACATAGGAGAAGCAAGCAAGACAACCTCAGGGAAAACAGAAAATCGGTTCACATCTCCACGGCACTGAGCACAAAACTAACTTGTAAACGCGAACGACTTCTGTAAGGCAGGGGAGCAAGTTCCCAGTTTGGAAGATCTGAACCCAGCAGCCCGCCTCCCCCCCGTCCATCCCTGTCCCTCCACGAGCCACCAGAAAGGCCTGGGTCTCCCTTGGAGCAAGAGCCACCCACGTACCCCGACGCCTCCTGCACCACGAACACAGCGGAGACCACCGCTGCCTGCCCGCAGCTGCCTGCCCCGCAGGCGGGCACTCTCTCCCCTGGCACACACAGGACCATGTACTCAGCCTGGACATCTCCCAAGCTGGTACTTCCACAACTCAAAACGTTCAAGTTCATTCGAGACGTTACAAAACGGTTGCTCGCCACAGACCGTGCTTGCCAACGGGCAGGCACCCCTCCTGCCGGGGCAGGGGCAGCCGCCAGCCGGGACACCACATCGCCTGTCTCCTCCCGGCCCCCTCCCATCGCCCCGCTGTAAAAAATACCCATTTCGGCGCTCCGTCAGACCCAGGAGCACAAGGGCCCGGTGCTCAGGGGCTGCCGCCACGGCGATGCCGGCAGCCCCGGGAGGCCGCAGGGCTGCGGGAAAGGCTGGACGCGGGGGCCAGGCCCCTCCGGCCACCTCCCGGTGCCGCCACCCTCGGCACCCGCCAGCTCCGGAGGCTCCTGTGAAACAAGCCCCTGCTGGGTTTTATTGGGTGTTTGGGTTTTTTTAGGGGGGGTGGTGGTTTGTTTGGTTTTTTATGCGATGGAGGAAAAAGTAAGAGGAAGCAGAGGAAGAAATAATTCAGCAGGTTGCTCCTATCAGCCCCGCCGCTCCCCTCCCCGGACCGCCTCACCGCGGGAAGGGTGAAGCGAGGTGCAAGCCCCGAAGCACCCGGTCCCCAGCGCCGGGGGGGGGCACCCGGCTCCGTCCCGTCCCGTCCCGCCCCCCCCCGGCACCAGCCCCACGGCGCCCCACGGGCGACGGGAGCCCGCGCCCCCCACGGCCCCCGGGGCACCGCACCACCCTTGGGCCCCGCGGGCACGGCACCGCCCGGCGGGGACCCGTCCCGGCCCCGCCGCCCGGGGGAGGCGGGCAGGGGGCACCCCCAGCCCGGGAGGCGGCGGGCAGGCCGCGGGCTCACCTCGGTACTGCAGCGAGCCCGAGAGGCGCACGGTGACGGTGCCGGCCAGCGGCTCGCCGGGGCTGTAGACGACGCGGCTCTCGCCCAGGCGGATCTCGAACAGCTGCACCTTCCCCATGGCCGCGCCGTCCCGACCGGCCCGGCCCAGCCCGGCCCGCTCCGCCGGCAGCGCTACCTGCCGCCCCGCGCCGTCCCTGCCCCGGCGGGCCGGCCCCGCTCCGCCCCGCCCCGCCTCCTCCCGCCCCGGCCCGGCCCCGCTGTGGGGCCGGGGCGGGCCCTCAGGGCCGGGGCAGCTGGTGGGGCCGGGCTGTGAGGGAAGGAGCGGGTTGTAGGGCTGAGCTGTGAGGGAAGGAGCCGGTTGTGGGGCTGAGCTGTGAGGGAAGGAGCCGGTTGTAGGGCCGGGCTATGAGGGAAGGAGCGGGTTGTGGGGCTGAGCTGTGAGGGAAGGAGCCGGTTGTGGGGCCGGGCTGTGAGGGAAGGGGCAGCTTGTGGGCCCGGGCTGTGAGGGAAGGGGCAGCTTGTGGGCCCGGGCTGTGAGGGAAGGAGCGGGTTGTGGGGCTGAGCTGTGAGGGAAGGAGCCGGTTGTGGGGCCGGGCTGTGAGGGAAGGAGCCAGCTGCCCTGCCCTGCTGTGGGGCCATCTTGCCTCCCGGTGCTCCCCGCTCCCTCTAATCTGATCTCCTCCCTGTAATTCTCCCGGCCCAGCTGTCACCTCTCCCCCCTCCTATTTTTATAACCCCAATCGCTTTACATGTCCGGCAAGAGGCAAATAGATGGGTGCTGACGGCTGCCTGGGACTGGGGCTGGGGGGTAAAGGTGTGGGGGGGTAAAGGTGTGTGGGGATCAGCAGGGTGAAGGTGTCCGACCCAGCCAGGGCATCCCGGGAAGCCGGGGGGTGAGCAGCGGGCTTCTCTCCATCACACTTGTCGTGCCCCCCTCAGGGCTGCGTGACTGAATGAAAGACATCTGTAAAACCCACACCAAAGGCAGCGCTGGGGAAAGGCACCTCCCGGCGAGGCCTCCCGGCCGCTGGCAAGCAGGCTGAGTACACGGGCAGAATGAATAAGTATAAAACGAGCTGTTTATCTGCAGAGCACACCCACCCCGGACCTGGCTGGACAGACAGACATCCTCCCGCAGAGCTGCAGTGATGCCAGCCCGGGCACACGGGGCTGCGGGACCCTCCGTGCCACCTTACGGTGGGTGTCGCAATGTAAAACCCCTCATAAAGCACCGAAGGAGTTTGTGTATTCCAGCATATTCCCAGCGCACAGGGCTCCTGCTGGGAAGCTTTTCCAGGCCCTCCCTCCTCCGGTGTTTAAAAGCTACCTCTTATTTCCAGCCTGCATGTAGTCACAGGCAACGTACACCCCTACGGTCTTGTGCCAAGGCTTTCAGCAGCTCATCTCCTCCCCGGGGCGTACCCTGGGATGCATCCATACACCACTCTCCTTGTGCTGCCCTTAGCTTTTGTTTTGCCAGGCTACGCATGCCGATTTTCTCCAGTCTCTTTTTTTGTAAGACGAGCCTGCAGCCTCTTTCATCAGACTCTGCAGCCCCTGCTTAGCTCTGCCAGCAAAAACAGACAAATTGGGGGGGGGGGTCAAAAGCACCCTGCGCTACAGTGCATGTTATAAACCCCCTTCCCCCATGGAAAGTGGCCGGAGACTTGGGGCTTTGTGCGCTGTTGGGGCCACCCCATCGCTGGGGCAGCGCCGGCACCCTCGCCCCGGAGGGACACCACACGCGTGACAACTCGGGGTGAAAAAACCTCTTCGCTAAAACCAAGCCCCACATGCTGCGCCGCAGCTCTCCTGACGCAGAAAGATTTATGCACCTTGTTTGCAGAAAACTTAATTTTAAGCACGGCGAAGTTGCTTGCCCAAGGTCACAACGTGAATAAAAAGGATTCGTGCGCCAGGAGCGGAACAAAGGCGCCCGGGCTCTGGCCGCGGCTCTGCTCGCTGTGGCACAGCTACAGTACTGCAAGACGGGCGAGACACAAACACGGGAGCCCCTCTCGTGACGTGGCCAGCAGCGATCCCACAGCGTTAATCCATCCCCCGGACCATGGCTACACTGTGTGTAGCAGTTTGTAAGACATAACTAAATGGGTATAATTCAATATATTCGATGCCTGCGGCGCCAGGGCACCCGCCGTTCCCTGTACGGGGCCCAGCGGTGCCGGGTTCGGGAGGGTTTTACTCGTTGGAGTCAAACGCGTATTTGCACTCCTGCCTCCCTGCCGCGGAATCACCCCTGTTACCTAATTGTGTGGGGAGTCACCAGCGCTGAAATTCAGAGCAGGTAAAAAAAAAAAAAAGCTAAGGATGTTAGGTAAACTGCAAAAGATTCACTTTCCTGCTATTTTAGACCATTGTTTTGCTTTAAAAAAAAATGTTTTGAAGGGTTTGTTGTGGTGATGGGAATCTCACTTCCTCTGGGTTCTGTCTGCTCTCCCTTCCTCCTTTTTCCCTTATTAAAAGGGAAATTTAAAGAGAGAAAAGAAAAACAAATGTCAACCCCGGTTTTAGAATAAAATTTTCCTTTTGGATGTCATCACAGTCCCCTAAATCCAAGGAACATGATATTTCTTGACAAAGAACATAGTCGTTATTAAAAAAACCCAAACACATTTACCAATCGAGCACCCCCACTGGCACCTGAGCCGCGCTCTGCCCACAGCACAGACGGGCTCCCACCGCGGCCCCGCGAGGGGCTGCGAGTGCCCTCACGCGTGGGCAAAACGCGCCCCCGAAGGGATCAGCTGTACCCGCAGGCTTTGCGCTACCTGTGCGCGTATTGTTATATGTACGCAACAGGCTTCACGGTTAAGTCATAGGCATTGTCTCGTGACTCAAATGCGTTCCTCTTTTGGCCTTCCAAATGTTGTCCTGCAGCTGTGCCTGGTGACATGGAGGAGGCACAGCCCCACCTGACTGTGCCTCAGTTTCCCCTGCACTGGATGGGATCATCTCACCCGGCAGCAGCCGAGCACAGCGAGGGACCCAGTAGTCCTCAGGGAGAGGCACCGCGGAAATGCCCGAGAATACCTGAGCCATGACTGACAGAGGATTTAACAACCGGAACGCTGCTGGGTGAGGCAGCAGCACCTTACCCCTGGGGCAGTTTGTAGTTTGCAAGGTCGCTTCCACCTGCTCTGTCACTTCGGGGTACGTGGCTGCTGGGGAGAGGGGCCAGCCTCGCCGGGCGCTGCCTGGCACCCTGCGGACGCTCCTAGCCTCCCCTGCTCTCTAGCCCCTCTGTTACAAGAGCATGAGGAGTCTTTCTCTCAACCCTCATGTTTTCTCGCTTTTGCTTTTCCAGCCTCCCCCCCATCCTACCGAGGGGAGCCAGGGAGCGACTGGGGGGGGCTTCGCTGCCGGCCGGGTCAGCCCGCCGCAGCCCCGAAGGTCCGGCGCAGGGGCGGCTGCGATGGAGGAAGAGAGAAAGCAGCAGAGCGGCGCGGACAAGGAAGTTGGCCATTAGGTTTCTTAAGCTTCCCCTGGACTAAAATACACAC
Source organism: Phoenicopterus ruber ruber (assembly GCA_009819775.1). Lineage (NCBI taxonomy): Eukaryota > Metazoa > Chordata > Aves > Phoenicopteriformes > Phoenicopteridae > Phoenicopterus > Phoenicopterus ruber. The sequence goes on from CM020234.1 coordinate 11,012,773, forward strand.
ATGTGAACAGCGAGCCCGTGGAGGGCTCACGGCTGATACAGTTATACTGTACACACCACTGATAACTATTCTATATACCTATGTATGTATATGAAATCCGTAATACTGATACATTTATTACACTTACCTTTATTACCTTTCCAAATCACTTCCCTGCTTTGCTCAGTACCTCACCGCTTCTCGGCTCATTCCCTGGCCAGTCAACCACGTCATCTGATACCGGCAGCAACAACAATTACTCATTTGTTTTGGGCTGACACCTTTCACCAGTTTACGCTGACTTGGTGTTGTTCAGCCGCACCTTCCCGCGCACTCGCCCTCTCCTCGCGGGAGGCCACGGCCAAGGTCCCCCCTCTCCCTTGGGTGGGTTCACGGGCTCGGCTGTGGGCCGGCGGGGCGGCTCGCAGCAGGTTCCCCAAGGGCGCATGGTGGCGTTGGAGCCAAACGTCCCACCAGAGGCGTATGAAGCTCTGGGATCTCCACGTCCCAGGGCTCTGCAGCAGCTCCTTGCTGCTCCTGGAACCGCGTCTCCCCGATACGCCCCGTGGCTGCACCAAGCCTCCCGGGTGCGAGGGCCACCAGCCCTGCCGCAGCCCCGCTCCTGGGGTCACGTTGATGAGAAGAGAGCAGTAGGTGACAGAAACAACACACACAGCAGAGCTGGGAGGCCCCACTGCTCAGGGGCTCTGCGAGGGGGCCGGGCGCAGCTTTGGGCTCCATCCCACAGAGGCTTCGTGACCCTGGATCCTGAGACAGCGTCCCAGGCCTCATTCAAGGAGCAAGGGGAAAAAAAACCTAAGGGGCTGTAACAGCATAATAAATATCATCCGCTCGCCCTCATACTGTGTGCCTGATGACAGAATAATTTGGCTGAGACATCTCCACCCGGGAGACGAGGCTGCCCTTCACCAAGGGACAAAACCCCTGCCACGTCCCTCGGCAGTTTGCTTCCGCTGCTCATCCCTTTCGCTGCTAATGTGCACGCCTGCTTTTTAGTCCGGCTTTGGCAGGCTTCAGCTTCAGCCGCTGGTTCTTCTTCTGTCTTTCTCTGACATTAAAGAGTCCTTTAGTGCCAAGTAATTTCTCCTTGTGATGGTACTTACACACCAAAATGAAGACACCTCTCAATTTCCTTGATAAGCTGAGCAATTTGAGCTCTTCAAGTCTCTCCCTGTAAAGCATTTTCTCCAGCCTTCGTGTTACTGTGCTGGCTTGTGTCTACGCAAGCCCACGTACCGGCATTTGTGTGTCGATGGGAATCTGCGTGCAGGAGCAGCCTCCCACATAGACACGTGCACGCATGGGAGTCGATGCATTAGAGTTTATTTATCCCCAAACGCACACAGAGCTACGCGCAAGCCCTTTAACTCCCATCGCTAGGGACCACATGAGCACCCACGGGTAACACACAGGGTGCTCCTGACCTGTTCTTCTCCCCCATACGTTAACCCTCATCCCTGGGGGAAGAGGGCTCATTCAGGACCATCCCTCCTAAGCCAGCGCCTCCCTTTTAATCCCCCCCCCCAAGCCATGGAGAGAGGAGGGCAGGGAGGGCGAGCCCCCAGCTGAGCCGCTGCGGTCCGTGACCCAGCTGGCACCCATCGCCTTCACGTGGGTGCTATTGCTTTAATTAGTTAATGCCCAGCCAGCACCTGGTGAGCCTCACTAGAAAATCCTTAGAGAGAGGCAAGGCATTAATTACTATTACTATAATTCTAATTGTGCTGCCTGGATTTCTGATCTCCTCCTTCGCTGGAAGAGGCTCTGTTGCTCAGTGTGGGACGGGGGAGGAGGATCAGATGGTGGGACGCCCATCCTCCCTTCCTCACGGGGTTCAGCATCCGCGCACCGGCAGAGCGGGGACGGCGGTTTGTTCGCGCTCGCCTACAGGCTCTGGAATCAGGAGGATTCACTCACTCACCCTCAGTGATCCCAGAGGGGCCTCACCTGAGAAAAGGGCCACATTGAAGCCAAGGGCTGGACTCCCCTACCCCCAGCACCATGCAGCATTTTGCATTTCTCCCTCGCTGCAAAACTACGGGTATTTGGGCTTGGGTTCGCACGACGCCAGGGAAAGGCAGCAATCGCTGTGTGATGGGTGAGCAGGCTCAGGTCAAGGCTCATGGGGACCAGTTCAGGGAAACGCTGTGCTGCAGGAGCAGGGCAGCCCGATACCCGGGTGTCTGCCGTCCCAAGAGATGTCCTGAGCAGGCAGAGGGTCCAACAGCAGCGAGATCACTAACCCTGCCTGATCACCACCCGAGGTGCAAGACATTTGGATCCTGTATTTGATCTGGCTCTCACGTCTCCCTTCGCTTCACTGCCCAGTTCTTCTCCTTCCCTTTTCCCTGGTTATCAGCTTCCTCTAACAACGTCACAGCGTAGCTGCTCAGGAGAGCCACCTGCTAGAACCCCAGCCAACGGCTCTTTCCACACTCCTGACGTTTGGTACCATCCCTTCTGGGAGAGATCACTGCCCCACCACAGACTCACCGTCAGGGATGTGACACCTCATCAGCCACTCCCATGCAAAGTCCACCATCTCACCTCCTGCAGCACTTTCACCTAAATCCACCAAACTCCTTCTGAGAGAAGCCTGAGGAGCACTCCCACGTTGCTGGCTGTGGTGGAGAGAACCTCCAGCAGAGAGGCAGTGATGAATATCCAGGGACAGAAGGCAGCAATGGCAACATCCGAGACCACCACAGCTGCCAACAAGAGGAGTGGACCTCTGCGTGGCTCAGCAGCCCCCTGCTAGGATTAGTTTGCTTAGCCAGCCCAGATGTCCCACTTCTGCCTGGTAAAAAGCCATGGGATGGACCCTGCCCTAGATGCCAGGGACAAAAACCACCAAGAAATCCCCCAACCCTCCACACAGCCCAGAAGGAGGTGTCTGGGGAGAGGAGACTGTGCACCAAGGGTCATGTCAGCGACCCAGCGTGAGCGCCCTGGGGTGGGGGCACCCCAAGCACCCATGCTCCTCTCCCACACCTGGCTGCCTTTGCCAGCACATGGAGAATCCCACTCCCTCTCTCAGCGCACGTCTTCTCCCCGCTGCCGAGAGAAACACTTCATTTTCCTGCTCATCATCAGTCACTCCATGTGTCCAGAGCAAAAGATGCCAATCCTCAGCATGGAGAAACATGTCCCAGCAGCTGCTCCCGCAGGAACGTGGAGAGCAACCTTCTCGGCACACGTCAAAGTGGGACGTCAGAGCCAAACCACGGCTCAATGCAGGGGCAGATGTGTCCAGAGGACTGGGGCTCCGAGTGACCCTGACCCTGCCGGCTGCTGCAAGCGGCTTCGGTGGGGTGAGCAGCCCAACACCCGGTGACACAGCTCGGGGTCCCCCCCTGAACAAAAACACACCTCCAGAGCACAAGGCCAGCCAACATGCAGAGCCCCTTCCCTGCTACCCAGGGCCTGGGTAAGGCACAGGACAGCACCCCAGCAGTGCTGACCCCGCGGACATGCCGTGGGGTGGACCAGAAAGCCACCGAGACCCAGGCAGGCAGGGGAAGGAGTTAATCTCTCAGCCCATGCAGCCCTCTGCCTGAGGGCACTGCCAGCTGCTGAACATTTTTCTTTGTGAAGTAATGCTTTCCAAAAAGAGTTTGCTGGCTGGCTGCATCATGGGTGGATGCTGGGTGGAAGAGCAGGGGGGGGCACGAGTGTCCCCCACCACCATACCTTTCTGTTCCTGCCCCTGCTCATCCCAGCTCTCACCCTCTGCCCACAGCGGGGCTGTCCCGAGATTGTCCCACGTTGGGTATTTCCCTTTCCCCAGTCATTGTTGATTTGAGCTAATACACAGGACTCAAAGGTCGCTGGTCTGAGGCCAGCCAGGCTTGTCACGCAGCAGGTGAGTCACGTCTGACAAACCTGCCTTGGCCGGAGCAGGAGGCATCATTAAGAAGTCCTCCACTGCCACAACATGAGTAATGCCTGCCCCAGCCGCGCGTCAGCACGGTGCGGCTCTCACGGGGAGCTGATGGAGGCTCTGCCCGTGCTAGAACCATGTGCCGGGCATCTCCCACCAGCCTGTGACGCTGCCGCCTGAGCTGGTGGCAAGTGAAGTGGCCAGGGGTGGGCCTACAGCCTATGTTCACTGAGTGACCAGGCAACACTGATGCTCGTGCAGCCAGTTGCTTTGTGGCCCCTGCATTGGGCCATTTGGCAAGATCAAACCCACTGTCCCCAGGGGGACACAAGCAGAGGACAGAGCAGCTCATGACATGTTCTAGGAGCAGCTCCTGGGACACTGCTCTCTGTGTGGGGGATAACTGCCCAGCCCACCTACACCGGTCCGTTGGCGGTGCAGGATGGTGACAGAAGAAAATACACGTGATTTTGGTGCGGCCCAGGGCTGGGCCTGGGTGCAAAACGGCCCTGGGGAAGCAGCCAGCACCATGGGGTAAGTGAACGGAAAAAGCCTTTGGTTGATGCTCGCTGCTCTGTCTGCCTCCACACCTCTCACGCTGGCAGGAGCTGAGCACGATGAGCTTCTGCATGTCCGTGTCCACTCCCCCCACACTGTCTCTGTGGGGGAAACCTGCCAAGCTACAGTCACCCAGTTTACCCACGGGGACACTGTGCCACCCCAGGGACCTGTCCTGGCACAGGGTCCCAAAGGGGCTGAGGCAAGCAGCACATCGGAGGCAGCGGCAGAGCCTCTGGCACCCAGGGGAGGTACAAGGGTGCAGCCTGGCAGGAAAGAGGCCGAGAAACACGCAGCGGGTGCAGCCGGGAGGGCAGAGCACACGCCTTGGAGAGCCACACACGGGGATCTAAGAGTTTCACCCATTAAACTGAAAGCCAAGAGCAGATCAGTGTGTTACAACGGCACAGCGAGTCAGAGAGCACAAAGGCAGCTCCGGGCAGACCAGCGTGAGCTACGTACAAGGCCCGATAGCCTTTCCCTTCCCCAAAGTGTCGGGGACATGGGAGAAGGACACACTAGACACCAAAGAGCTGGTTTAACAAGCCATGTGAGCCTTGTCTGAGGACAAGGAGGGAGAAGACGCGCTACATCTGATTTAATACAGCCAGGATGGCTGTTAACAGCATGCTTCAGTTCCCTGCCAACATGTGGGTGAGGTGGAAATATCCCAGGCACAGTGTGGGTCCGTGTCCTGGATTAAGCTCCATGGAGAAGACAGAGTCATCCTAGCTAAACCTCCCCAGATTAATCTTATTCCACCATTCTCCTTGGGGCTGGAGTTTGCCTTACAGATCAGCTGCTGCCAAATCTGTCAAAGCTTCTTTTACTTTCCCTGAACTACAACATCACAGTTGAATTTCCCTATCCTCCCTGTACCCTGTGAGCTTGAGACGGTTTAGGATGAAACCAGTTCTTTCACTGGCAGCTCTGTTTCCAACAGCACCCATCACCTTTGCACACTCCTCCCATAGGCAAATATTCCAAGCCCAGCCCTATCTACAGCTATTTTTACAGAGTCCTCCTAAAACCTGCCTTGCATGGACATTTCAGCCACTGCAAACACCTACCGTGATGTGAATCAAGGCCAACAAACGCATTCGATTCGTGTTACCAGTCATCAGGCTACAGCGGCACCAGAATAAATCACTTCATTGGGGTTTGAATCATCTCTCCACCAGACACCTGCCTGACTACAGCACAGCTACAGCTCGACCTGTCCCTCCTTCACTTAGCAAGCTCTGCCGCTGTAATTTCACCGCTTGCCTTCCTTGCCGCAACCCAAGCGCCTGCAGGAGCTGCAAAGAGCTTAAACGAAGTGGGCTCGAAAAAGAGAAAGACATTACGGCAATCGCATCTCATCGCCCTCTGCAGATACGTTCCTACTCATGGCATCCCATCACCGGCTTTGCTTCTCAGCGGCTGCGGGAAGTAAGGACTGAAGAAGAAATAAATTCCCCAGACTCAGTTTGCCACTGCCTGTCCCCATGCAGCGTCAGGGGACTCCTCTGCCGTGAGCACGCTGTGGGGGCCAAGTTTCTGGTTTTCCAGCTCCTCACGTGGGTGCCTGTGCGCAAGGTATCACCACGGGGACCTGACCCGGCACTGGAGACGTGGCCATCTCAGTGCCACAACACAGCCCTGCAGGGACTGTCACCGTGGCACTGCGGAGCACACGCCCTCCCTCCCCAAGGGCAGACAGAGGAAATTTAAGGCTATTGTACCTCTCTCTTAAGCCTCGCAAATGCCAAGGCCGCATCCCAGTGGCCTTTAACCAGACAGAGACACGGTGATGTTTCAAAAGGCAGCATGACAGAGACGGATACCTGTGAGGAATCTGGTCCTGCACTCACAAGTGCAGAGCCCGCAGCTCTCCACCAGCAGTACCTGAGAAATCAGCTGCAGCTTCACAGCTCAACCACTCCTGCACAGCTTAACGTGCCACCTCCCCTCTACGCCAGGGCCCCCGGCTGCAGGCACCGCCAGCCTCCAAGGACCATGCGCTGAAGAAGCATTGGCAAGCACTGCAAGGGGCACCAGAGAGGAGACCGTCCTACACCATCCCAGCAGACACTGCCCTGTGACACCTGCACCCCATAGCTCCCCACAGCCCCCCTCTCCCAGCCCTGCAGTTTCTCCCGTAGCCCTTTGCACAAGCCCCCACCCCACCCATCAGGCACAGCGAGGGCCGGGGGCTCCGAAGGTGCAGGAAGCCAGAAGGGACATCGCAGCTACAGGCAGAGCCGCACCAGCAAGGGCCCCCGTCCCTCTGCTCCCAAGCACAGCACATCCAGAGATGGTAGAAATGTTCAGCCAGAAGTCCAGACTATCAGGAGAGTTCTCCACAATGAAGCAGGTCTAAAATCAAGCCAGAAAAATCAACCTGCAGTTCAGGATCAGGCTCAGTGAGGTTAATTGGGGTGAGACACAGCCTGGTGATCTTCTGGCAGGTCTACGGTGATAAGACAGGTCCAGCTGGGAAATCAGTCCATGCATTAAGGTCTGGATTACCAACACTGGAGACCAACACTCCCCAGTACAACTCAAGCAGGGGCTGATGGCCCTGGCAGAGCTTAAATGGCCCCCAGGGCCCGTGGGCTGGGGCCAGGTGAGGCTGGTCAGGGCCATTAAAGCCTGTTACTGCCCTGACACCCCGTGCAGCTCCTGCCCCCCATCCAGCTCCCATGCAGCCCCCTGCCTGCAGCTGGCAGGGTGCTTGTGATAGCTTACCTGGCCCTGCGCACCCCTCACCAGGACTGGGTGCTCAGGCGGGGTGCTGGGTGCTGGGGGGAGCAGGGGTGGCTGCTGCAGGTCATTAAGGGCTCATTTGTGGAGGCTGCTCCTTGGGGAGCTGATTCTTTGCAAACCAAATTCTCAAGCCAACCATCGAACCGTTGCTGTGGGCTTCATGGCACTGCTCTACAAAAAGCTCTTGTCCCTGCCCAGCAGCAGCCCCCGCTGCAGCGGGGAGCACCGAGGCAGAGCCTGCCCTGTCCTCGCCAGGGGACCAGGGACTCTCTGCCCCTCCCAGCGTGGCTGAGACGAGCAGGGATGGTGCAGCCTGATGGGGACACGGGGCTGATCCGCTCTGCACGGTTACAGCCTCTGCCGCCTGCTCTCCCAGGAGGAGGGGGGCAGACCTGTTGGCCCCTCTTACACCCAGGTGCAAGCCCCAGCTTACCCCCCCCCCCCCAGCCCCTCACCATGAAGTCATCCGTCCCCAGTGCCCCCACAAACAACCCCCCAACTGTGGGTGCTGCCCCACGACATCGCGTTGCTCCTGATTGCGCTGTGTTGCATCACCCAGATGCAAAGCAGGTGGGAGGTGTAATTTGCTGGGCCCATCTAACCCCCCCCAGACTAAATCCCCCTTGTTTTGTGAATGAGGGAAATGACCGTCTGCTCCCAGTGCCCTGCCACGGTAACGAGCTTTGCTGGAAAGTCTGATTGCTGTATCTTCCCAGCAGTGAGCGAGCGGCAGGTCTGCAGCAGCCTGCGTGACCCCTTCCGTGCGCAGCACCGTGACCAAGCCCCACGCTCGGATGTGGAGAGGGGTTTTAGCAGCGGCGATGCCATGTGGGTTGGTCACATAGGTGAGAAAACCCCTTGTGTGTTGCCAGGTTCTGGGCTGCATCACCCTCTCAGCAAGACACTGCTGTCACCTGGGGTGTCCCCAGGGACTCCCCAAACAAAGGGGAGCAAAGGTTGGGCTGCTGGGGCTCTTTCCCCTCATCCCATATTTTTGGGGACCAAACTGAGCCAAAAGCAGCTGGATGCAAACCCAGAACCAGCCAGGTGGGGGCTGACCACCCACCTGCCAGCCGGGCTCCCTGGGAGCGAGGCTCGGTCCGGGAGAGCTGCGCAGGGCTAGTGGGGGGCCAGGACCAAACACCCCCCAGCCAAACCTCTCCCTAACTCTTCTCCTGGCACGTCGGGTGCCGCTGCACGATGCCTGTCCCCCTCCAGCTGCAGCTGCATTTCGACAGCAGCGAATTGCTGGTAATGAGCCGTGTCTCTCTACGAACCGAGAGCCTTCGAGATCAAAGATGCTCGTACACAAAACCAAAATATTATCACTGGCTTTTAAAGGCCAGACTAAGCTTCTGAGGGGAAAAAAAAAATCAATTTTCTATAGATCTAATTTGAAACCATTTTAATACTCATTAAGATAGAGAGACCCAAGCAGATTGTGCAGGCTGGAGTCGGGGAGGGGAAAAAAGAAGTTGTTATTGACATTTTAGTTTAGGTCTTTATTCTACCCAGAGCTCCCCACTTCTGGCCAGCAGCTTTGAGTAATACTATTGTTAGCATCAGAATTGTAATTCTAATGTCCTTTTTATAACTGGCTTGGGAAAAAAATCCTGAAGGCCTTGACTGAATTCAAAGTGCTGGAATTTATAGTGATGGAAAGAGGAGCTGAAGACGGAGAAACCTGCAAGGCCCTGCGCTGTCGCTCCCTGTCACGGGGTGGTCACGATGCTCGCCTGCCCTGGGTGTCCCGCTCTGCCGCGCCTTCCCGGGGTGCTCCGTGGCGGGGGACGACGGAAGGGCCCACGGCAGCTGCCCGGCTCTTGTGTGTCCCAGCTCGGCAGCCCACCGGAGCCGTCTGCCGGAGCCACTCGTCTGTCTGCTGGGTCGCGGCTCTGGGGACAACTGTCCCAAGGGGTGATGCACCCCTCAGCAGCACCCAGCGCCGTGCCTCTGGCCGAGGGGGACAGGAACGAGCCCACAGCGGGGTTTATTTGCCGCTACCCATGAGCACTCGTGTGGAAACGCAGGATTTGGTAAAGGAGGGTGTGCCTGTCCGGCGGGCGAGGGTGAAGGGTGGTGCTGGGGGAGGTGGGCATGGTCAGAGCAGAAATGGGGAGTGGGCGTTGGAGAGCTGCCCAGTATCCCCCACTGCTGACCAGCTCCTCCACGCTCGGCCAGCAAACCTGGGGGAGCGGGGCAGGGCCCGGGGGAGCGCGGCAGGGCCCAGGGGAGTGGGGCAAGGCCTTGGGGACTGGGGCAAGGCCCGGGGCTGCGGGGCAAGGCCCAGGGGAGCAGGACAAGGCCCGGTGGAGCGGGGCAAGGCCCGGGGGGCCAGGGCAGGGCCCTGGGGCTGCGGGGCAAAGCCCGGGGCTGCAGGACAGGGCCCGGGGGAGCAGGGCAGGGCCCCAGGGCTGCAGGACAGGGCCCGGGGGAGCGGGGCAGGGCCCGGGGGAGTGGGGCAAGGCCTGGGGGAACGGGGCAAGGCCCGGGGGAGCAGGGCAGGGCCCCGGGGCTGCAGGGCAAAGCCCGGGGCTGCAGGACAGGGCCCGGGTCTGTGGGACAAGACCCAGGGGAATGGGGCAAGGCCCGGGGGAGCGGGGCAAGGCCCGGGGGAGCGGGGCAGGGCCCGGGGGAGCACGGCCAGGCCCGGGGCTGCGGGTGCCGCTCCCTGTTATGTGGGTGTGCGCCTGCGGAGGGCAGCAAACCCCCGAACAACCCTCCTGCTCCCCGCCCCGGGAGCTGCCACCACCGCGGGCTGCGCGGGAGGCGGCCCGGGCCCAGCCGGGAGCCCCACCGAGGGGCCGCGGTGTATCCCCCCCTCCACGGACAGTCTCCTCGGGGTGCTCCGTCGGGAAAGCCCGGGATAACGATTACCCACGTTGCAGCAGCCCGCACCCCAGCAGCCCGGTTCACCTGGGGTCCCGGCACTGCTTCCACCCGTCACGGTCCAGCGCAGAACACCGCGTAATGCTGGGTGCATCTCTTCCCAGCACTGTCCAACCCTTGGACCGGGATGGGGATGCTGTACCCCCCCACCATGGTGCCAAGCCCTGGCTCGAGGGCTGGCTCCATCCCCAGCGCCTGCTCCGCTGGCTGAACCCAACAACCCGCCTTCGGCAGAAACAGGCACACCAAAATTGTAAGGAAAGCTCTTGTGGGACCTTGCCAGTGTCCTTGTTTCCCCCGTGCTGCAGCCCCTGTGGGTGGGAATCACTCCTGCTTTCGCAAAAAAAAGCCTCACATATGGTTTCTGGCCTGTTTTGACCTCAAAAACTACAAGCAAGAAGATCTGTGTTTTGGCAAAGGATAGCATGAACGCGTCCAAGCGCGCAGCAGCTCCAGCCGCGTGGGGACCGGCAGGCAGCGTCCCTGGCGAACGGTGGCCAGGGCTGATCCCAGCTCAGGGAAAAGCCCCAGCTGTGGCCGTGGGTCAGTCCCTGGATCTCCCCTAAAGCTTCGCTGTCCTCCCCCGAAGAGGAGGGTCCTCTGTCAGAGGGGAATTGCAGGGTGAGACCCAGGAGCAGGTACAAAGCATTTGGAGGTACCACAGTGCTGTGTCCAGCGAAAGATGTTTGCGTGTTGGCAATGCAGATTCACACGATTCCCCGAATTTAGCAAGGGCTGTACAGCACAGTATGATGAAAGCTGAAGTGCTTTAAGCCACTGGTACAGTCAGGGAAACAAACATGAGCCTTCCTGCTCCAGATTTAGTTCTTTATTGATTTTCCAGCTGCATGCAGCAGTCGCTGTCCCAGTGCTCAAATTACCCATTAAAGACATCATAGAAATGCGAGGAAAACAAGACAGCGTTGTGGTTTTGATGAAAAACGCTAAACATCCCAAACAGCAATTTCTAGAAGGAAAATTTGTCCTTCTTAGGGTGGGGACCGGGTTACATTTATTCTTGAACAGCTCAGAGACACCAAGGGCTCCTGGCTGCGTGCAGTCGGGGGCACGGCCGCCTCCCCGGCTCCTGCTGCCCTTGCTCCCTGCTCCGCGGGCAGCCTGTGACCTGCGGGAGGGACTCGGGGTCCTCCATGTCAGCCCATCACCTGCGTCGGATTCAAAGATAAACATAAAACTAGTTTCAAAATCCCCATGACTGCGCTGGAGTGGATGTGGTGTCCCCTGTCTGTTCACGCTGCTGATTCCCCTTGCCTACAGATAACCACATGTTGGGGACTGCGGCTGGGTCGCACCCTGCAGGTCTGTCCCAGGGACCTGCCCTGCCTGCTCAAGGTGTCCCTGGGACCGGAGAGCTGTCCCCTCTGCTTGCATCCAACTCCTCCCCACAGCTGCAGCATGGAGGGACCCCAAGGGCCCGGCCCAGCCTGGCAGGAGATGCTGTTGACCCCCCATCTACATGGAAATGTCCCCACTTGGGGGTTTTGCTCCGTGAATAAAATCTATCCCCCCCTACCCCTTGGAGAGACTCCAACCCAAGGAGCTGTGCCACGTCCCTGCGGTTCAGCAGGCATCGCCCTGGGGTGCAGCAGGGGGGTGTCCCCAGGCTCCCCTCTCTCACCCAAAGGCGTCCCCAGCGGGGAGGGCTGCCGCTCGCTGTGCCCAGCACCAGGCCGGCTTTGCTGACTCAGCGGCGCACGCCCTGTGTAAACGCCCGCCAGCTGCTGCCCCGGCCGCTGTTTGCTCAGCCTGCGCCGCTCTGTTTGCCTTTCGGGGATCACGATGGAAGGACATGGCCTTTCGGCCGCCGGCAAATGGGGCAAGGCAGCTCCAGGCACCTGCCCCAAGGATCCTCCAGCACCTCAGCTCCTCCAGCCCCTGCCCAGGGCCAGTGCAGGCTGCTCAGTGGCTGCAACCCATCAGCGAGACCCAAACTAAATCCTTCATGGAGCTCTAGGAGCTACAGAAAAATGCACCCGCCGCAGCATAACCCAGCTGCCACGCAGCCAGGAAAATTATTTATTATCATTTCCTTGCAACAGAGATATGGAAAAAAAGCACCCGCCCTCCCCAGGTGCAAACAGCAGCAGCTGCAGCTTCCACATAGGGATCTATGTACATCACAGTGTAACGTCCATCAGGAAAAAAATTCAATCCAAGTTTTAAAAAAACTCCCCATGTACGACCTAAAACCAGGAACCAGAAAAAAGTGGTTGAGAAAATAGGTTGGGCCCCTCCCTCTTACTATAAAATATATATATTTCTAAGGCGACGTTCACAAAACCAGAAGCGAGGTTCCTAAAGAGTCTGAGCTTGCAGCCGAGGACACTGCACGGGCACAAATCCCACCCGAGAAGCTAGTGTAGAAACGAAAACCTCTGCCCACCCCGCGGCCTCAGTGGTCAGCATAGTCCTTGGTCTCCACCCCGGTCTCGTTGAGCACCGTCGTCCTCATGATGGCCTCGGTGACCGCATAGGGGTCGCAGTTGGCCGCCGGCCGCCGATCCTCAAAGTAGCCGTAGCCGTCCTGGCCGACCTGGCGCGGGATGCGGATGCTGGCGCCTCGGTTGGCCACGCCAGCGGAGAACTCGAAGATGTTGGACGTCTCGTGGTGGCCGGTGAGCCGCCGGGAGTTGTCCCTGCCGCCCCGCGGGTCGTAGACGCAGATGTGGTAGTCGTGCCGCTTGCTCAGCTTCTCGATGGCAGCTTCGATGTGCCTGTGGGAGAGGAGAACGGGGCTGGGTTTGTCAGTAGGTCCATTTGGGGGCTGTTCCCATGGCCAGGAAGGCTGTCACCCCCTCCTTCTGTGCAGGGACGGGGACGGCCCAGGGGACACACTCATATGACCAACTGCTTTTAAAATACAGTGAGCTGGGACAGCCCCTGCCCAGTGCAACCACCCGGGTACAGAGACACACACGCTACGGGGAGCTGTCACGCGGCCAAGGGCAGAGCCTCCCCACGGCACCCCAAACCTCCTGGGTACATCCCAGGGACCCCCCCAGGACTCACTTGAGACCCCCTTCTCTCCGCATCTCCTCGGTGCTGTAGTTGGTGTGACACCCGGCGCCATTCCAGTTGCCGGTCATCGGTTTGGGGTCCAGAGTGGCCACAACCCCAAAGTCCTCGCAGACGCGGTGGAGGATGAACCGAGCCATCCAGAGGTGATCCCCCATCTCGATGCCTTCACACGGGCCCACCTGGAATTCCCACTGGAAAGGGCGAGGGGATGCACCGGTGAGGACGGGCAGGTTCGTGCCTCCCCAGCCATCGCATCCCTGCCACCCCCCCGGCGAGGGCTGCCAGCCTGGGGTACGGCTGAGCTTTACCCCTTGGGAATCAGCGATGGGGATGAGGAGCGTTGAGTTAAGCAACAGGACAGCTTTGGTATGCAAAAAAAGGGAATAAACTGATTGTGACTAAATAGAGCAAATCGGAGGGCTTTTAATCAAGACGGAGGTAAATAAGCACCACGCCTGCCTTTGAGGCCGGTGCTGGCGTGCAGGATCCCCCAGCCCACACTGCAAACAGGGCACGGGACTAACAGGAGCCTGTTAGTCCTTCCCGGCTGCTCCCTCCCGGACGGAGCCGGGGTTGCGCCACCCCCGGTGACTAAGCAGGGGGTGACACATTTACGGCTGCTGGCACGGCCTGAGACAGAGCCCGGGATGCAGAAAGCAGCCAAGAAGGACCCTGAAAAAGTCAGGGCAAACAGCAGGGTCGTTAAAAGTCCTGCATCAGCTGCACTGCAGATAAGCCCCCCGCTTATCGCTGCCACATCAGCAGCGGGAGAGTCAGCGATTCGCAGGCTGCAGGGCCAAATCACCATCGGTCAGTCTGGCCACCTGCCTAATGCAATCAGGGACTCCCTCCGGCTAACTCCTAAATAAACCCGCACCCCCCAACCGCTCCCCAAGGCCACGTCCCACCTGAGCTTCCCAGCTCCCAGGATAGAGGAGCAGGACGCAGGCGCCCGTTGCTCCACAGGTTGGTCCCGCAGCCCGTCCCGGCTCACGCTGTCCCCTGCATCCCTGCTCCGCAGGGGAAGGAAAGCGCAGGGGAGCACCCAGCCCTACACGGGCTGCCAGAGCCCAGGCTGAGCTGTGCAAGGGGCTCACTGCAGCTCGGCTCGGCTGCGATTTCACTTGCCTGCCCCAAAAAGCAGGGATTTGCACGCCAGGGTGAGTTAGGAAAAAAATCAGACATGCATGTTTGCATCCTAGCAGTGCAACTGCTCCCATCTAGATAAAACCAATGTGGGGAGTCACTAGATTCAGGATCCTGGAGGACCCGGGAGCTGCTGGGTTGTTCCAGCCTCAGACAAACTCGTTTCCATCACTGGAAACAGGGGCTGCGCGGGGCCATCCACACATACCTGGGAGGGCATCACCTCCGCGTTGGTGCCACAGATCTTCACCCCCGCGTACAGACATGCCTTGTAGTGCGACTCCACGATATCCCGCCCATACACCTTATCTGCTCCAACCCCGCAGTAATAGGGGCCTGGAAAGGAAAGAGGAGTCACCACCCAACTAAAGCTTTTGGGAGCAACAGCAGCACTGCAGTGGAATCCCACCACTCCCAGGTACCAGCCATCATCTGCAGAGGATTTATGAGAATTATATGGCGTTGCCCTCCACGGTGAATCGAGCCACCAACCCCTGCTCCAGGACCAGCAGCGCGAGCAATTCATCTGTGCAGCCTCAGCCTTATCTAGGCAGTTAAACAGGACTGGCAGTGCATCAGCTGGGAGGTGGCCAGGAGATAAGGAAAGCTTGGCTTGGTCTGCCCCGCGGCACCTTGCTGACCCTCAGAGCACGTCAAGTGTCCGAGATTGTTCTGACAAGAGCCGACATTGTTCGTGGCTATGCCGTGAACTCGCCGCGGTTTTATACGGCTCTTCCTCATTCAAGCAGGTCAGACGTAGATCTTCTTCCCGCCCGGGGGAAGGGAGATGTTGAAAGTGGCTGGTCCCCACAAAAGGCTGATTAAGTCAGGCTGGGAAACCCCTGGTCCTCTCCCAGGAGGCAGCTGAAGCACTGGGGCTCGCTCGCTGCTGCAGGAGGGCACCATGTCCCGGCCCTTTCCCGAACAGCTACAGGGAGGAGGTTTTCCCAGCCGAGTTCTCCAGCCCTTGCCAAACAAGTCGTGCAGCTGAGCTGTTTGTGCAACCGGGGTCTGGCGGGAGCGGCGCTGCTGGCCGGCTCACGTGAGCCGTGGGGCACCCGGTGCTCTTGGCAAATGGCTCCTGATCTCATCCCAGCTCCTGCCTGGGGTCAGCCACAACGGGAAAGCTGCACCCGATGCTGGGGATGGGATGCCTGCCACCAAGCAGCACCCCCCAAGCAACAGGGTGGGAGCCAAGGGGAGCATTGGGGCTGGGGAAGGGAGGGAGCACTTACCCTGCGGGCCGGGGAAGCCGTTTTCGGGCCAGCCGTAGGGGTGGCCGTTGATGCCCAGCAGCGTGTACTCCTGCTCCATCCCGAACCAGGGGTGGCTGTCCTTAACCAAGTCCATGACTTTCTTGCACGTGTGTCTCAGGTTGGTCTCTGGGAGCAGAGAGGTCCGGGTTAGACCCACGCCGTGGGGTGGTGCCCACCGTGCTCCGCTCCATCCCGCTCAGAGGTCGAGACTCCACCACTGCCCAGCGCTTCCCACAGAAGCCTTCAGGAAAGCGGTGAGCGGATCCCCCCTGCCTGCGACGCTCTCTGCTCACCAGTTTCCTCCTCGCAGAGCTACTCCACTGCCACAGCATCAGGCCACGGGCCAAGGAGGCTTAATTAGCCTGCTCCCCAAACCACCGCCGACGGTCCATGAACATCCTCCTCTTACGCACCAAGAGGCCAGGAGCCATGCCCCAGCCCCGTCCTACAGGCATCCGGCAGATCTGGGAACAGGGACTATACATCTCCCACCGCTACTTCACCCCCATCCTCTTTCTACCAGCCTCAGCTGAATTATCCTTTTCTGTCTCCTGCTCCATGTTACTGGTTACATCCAGGCTGGCCGGCCCTGCCTTGGCCCTTCGTGGTGGCAGCGGTGCTCGGGGCAACCGGGGCTTTGCCGGGAAGACACAGGCATCAGAGAACCATCCTGACATGGGACACTGTGCCAGGCAAGGGGGGTGAGAGTTTGGACTGAAACAGCCGGGCTGAAAAACTGTTGTCACAGGGGCGGGCAGCAAATTCTACCTTTAAATCACAATAAAAGACCCCAGAGCGGCTACGACATAAAGCCCAGGGCGTGGGGCTGGTGAGGAGCAGGGACATCTGCCTCACACTGATGGGAGAAGGGGGGAAGGCCATTCCCGCCCGGAGCCCACACAGCCCTTAACATCCCCAGAGACCCACCCTGGGTGCACCCCTCTCGTCTGCGGGGTGTCGCAGGGCTCTGGGCCGAGCTCTCTGCCCCGCTCCAGCCCCAGGAGCTCTCATTGCAAATTGCTCCGGTGGAGGAGCTGCTGGGCAGGAATCTCAACCCAGACACTTCCCCCGCGGCTGAAAGGCATGACGCTGTTTGAAGAGGAACCAGCCCCATCTTTCACCATCGCCGCCCGCAGCCTCTCCTCTCCCCGGCAGATGTGTGCATCACCCCGCAGATGCCGTCTCCCTCCCCCACGCACCCAGCGGGGACGTGGCCTCACTTTACTGGCAAATAACCGGTTACGTGCCAGCAGATAACCCCTCTGGCAGCCCCTTAGCGTGTGCCTGCAAACCAGCTCCCCTCCTCTGTCTGGGGCTTTATCAGATGGACAGGACAGACAACGGGACCGCACACTTCTGTCTGCAGCAGTAAGACCGAGACCGGCACGCTCCAGGGCTGCTTGCAAAAAGACACCCCGAGCCAGCCGGTGCCGCCCCAGCATTTTCTCCTTCCTTTTCTGCAGCTGCCCATCAACGAGGAGAGCGGCCACGAACCCGGCGCATTAACCCTCCCTGCCGCTTCCAGCTCCAGCTGCGCCGCTGCAACCCCACAGCCCCGCTGCAACCCCGCAGCCCCGGGGGCTGGGTGCACTCGGGCTCAAAAACCGGGTGCCGCCTTCGGCGCACTCGCGTTGGCGAGCGCCGCGAGCTCCACGTCTCGCTGCTCTCCTCCTCGCCCTGCGCCGCTAAAACAGGTTCCTGCAAACAACCGCCGCCACCAGCACTTGAATTTCGGAGCCTCAGGCCAAGCGCTTGGTGCCGAGCTGCTCCCCGTTGCCAGCGGTCCAGAGCGAGCGGCCCCTCGGAGAGGCGGCACCCTAACTAATAAGGGGGTGACCCTCGGGAGGTGGGGGGTGCACGCCGGAGGGGCTCACCTGCGGGTTTCCTGTTGTATTTCAGCACTTCGCAGAGCACCAGCTTGTTGGGGTCCAGGCAAAAAGGGTCCCTGAACATGCAGACGGGCACCAGGAACATGTCGCTGTTGGAGCCCTCTGCCTGCGCCGTGCTGGAGCCATCGAAATTCCACTCAGGAACATCTGCGAGGCAGGAGGGGGACAGAGGGGGGAGCGGGATTGGGAAAAGGCATCTCTCATACGGATTGTGCCACGTGCTGGTGGCTTAGACCCGGGATGGAGCGCCCAGAGAGCACCAAGTGCCGCGGGACGATGGCTGCAAAGGTTTCCTCGCCCATCCCCGGAGCCCAGCGGCGCTCCCCGAGCGGCAGCGTGTTCACCCCCCAGCACATCGGGGCACAGGCAGGATCAGCCCCGTCCACTTCACCTCCCTCCGCCAAACCCCATCCGGATGCCAACATGTCTCCATGCCTGTTTGCTCGGTGGAAAGGGGCGAGGATCTCGTCCTCCCCTTCCCACCCAGCGCTAATGACAGAGATTATGGATTAAGCAAACCGCAGTGACGCAGGCCGGATATTTACTCTGCCACTTGATATAACCCCACAAGACAACTGCAGCGGGTATCACCGGCGCCATGCAGCCAGGGGGAGCAAGTGCCAACTCCCACCGCCCAAAGCAGCCCAGAACTTTTCCCCGGCGACGCTCGGGGCCCTCCACCACGCCAGCCATCCTCCGGAGCGGTGTTACCTTCGATGCTCTTGGGCTCCTTGTCGAGGGTCCTGCTCTTGCAGCGCACACCCTCGCCACTGCCGTCAATCCAGACGTAGGTGACCTGCACCAGCCCATCCTGGGGCAGCTTCATGTACTGCTCCCGCACCAGCTTGTTCAGCCTGGAGCTGTGCGACACCGACATGGCGACGGCCCTGCGGGAGCGCGCAGGTGAGCGCGGCATCACCCCCTGCCCGTTCCCCCCCTTTAAAAGCAACACCCCCTCCCCCCCCCCCCCCCCAAAAAAAATAAGCCACAACCAACCTCCCGCCCCCGCGGGTGCTCGGCGCTGCACAGGCAGCCCCGGCCCGGCTGCCCCCTCCCCGCCGCCGAGCGGAGCGTCCCCCCGCGGGACTCGAACCCGCGGCCCCGCCGCTCACCGGCCCCAGCGCTGCCCGCGGCTGCGCCCGCCGCGCTTTATACGCGCCCGCAGCGCGGGGAGGCGGCGCGGAGGCGGCTCCGCCCCGGGCGGCTGCGGCCGGCGCCGGGCTCTGCCCCCCGGGTCCTGCCCCCCGGGTCCTGCCCCCCGGTCCGCGGGCGCAGCCGGGCTCTGCTTTCCCACCGGCGCAGCCCCTGCTCGGAGCAGCGACCGTGGCGTTGTCAGCATACCGCTTTGTTAACAGTAACGAAGGCGTTGCTGGAGAACTTGTATTTATTAAAAAACAACAAGTATTCCTCATTGAAAGTGTTATTTACCACCTCCCGCCCCCTCGCTGCCTGTGTCCTGCCTCCCGGCACTTTGTGGGGTTGCCCTCTTACATGCGAGCGGGCGCTTTGCCCCCCAGCCCCGCGCCAGGGTGTGGGGCGCGGAGCCGGTGAGGCCGGCACGGCCTGCTCGCCCTGGGCACCCCAAAAGCTGAGCTGGGACTGTGCCCTGCAGAGGTGCAATGCCTGGGAGCAGATCGGGGTGCCTGGCTGGCCCTGGGGACACGGGCAACCAGATCCCTGGGGACAGGGGCACCAGACCCCTGGGGACACGGGCCACCAGATCCCTGGCAGCCCTACCACCGCCCCTGTCCCCCCATCCCGCCCTGGACACCCCAGGGACGACTCCTGCCCACCCGGCTTCATTTGCCTCCCGGGCGTCCGTGCGTTGAAGGAACGAAAGGCCGAGGGCTGCAGGGCGAGCTACCGGGAAAAACACTCAAATCACCCCCTTCAGCTCATTGCGCCTATAAACTGTTGAGCTAAAGTACAGTATTTTACATTTTTAAGCACCGAAGCGTAGTTAAGTACCTTTAAAACCCCAAACCATCCACACGCAACAGCTCTGACCTGATTTACAGTCAGCTAAAAAACCTAAGTCAGCCGGCGTGAATTTGAGCAGATAATTTCAATATAGTGGCGATTTCCAGCTATCGAGCTGAACCCAAATCGCAATTAGATTAATTAAACAGGCCGCTGCCGTTGCAGTTTTCCACAGGTACGGCATTACAGGGTTCACATCTGTTAGAGCAGACGGATCCAAAACGTGCCGGTGCACAACCGGGCGCGAACGCAGACGCAGCGCAAACAGCCCGCGCCGGCGCCTCTGGGGCGTTATCTCAAATACTCCGGTATTTTTTTTCTGGGAGGAGGGCAGGATTTCAAACCAACCCCCAGCATACCCGGCCGCGTGAGCGCACCACGACTCTCCAGCCTCAGTTTTGAAGCAGTTTTTCAATGTTACAAGAGGAGAAAAGGCTTTAAAGCATGACCGGGCTCCAAAGCAGTTTGGGGTTTTGCTAATCCCCCCGCTCTTCAAGGCAGACTCGTGCTTGCGGCTGCCTGACTCACCTCCAGGAATGTTTTTCTGCAAAACAGTAAAACATCTGCACCGGGGCAGCTAAAAAAACCCCTTCCCGGTTGATGCCCTCTCCCCCAGGACACCTCCTCGCCTGGCACGGACCCACAAACCGCCCCCCATCACACCCCCTCCCCGGGCACCGACCCCAGACCCCCAGCTCCGTCTTTCTTCCGAAGGTGTTTTGGTCCCGCAGGCAGATAAACAACCGGGAAGAAACCTGAAAGCATCTGCGATTGCACAAGAACCGGGAAACGAGATTGGCAGAGAGAGAAACAAAACTTAATTAGTAATTTTGGTCCCCGGGTGGTGACATCAGCGGCAGCAGGCTCCGGGCAGGCCAGGCGTCACCCACCCCACTGCCCCGAGCAGAGCTGGCGTGAAGGAGGTTGGCGCCCAGGGATGTGCCCGAGGTTCCCTGGAGCAGCGGTGGCAGAGCCACACGGGTCTCCTCTGCATCACCCATGTCCTCGACGCTGCCCGGGTGACGTGCAGGGTAGCTGAAACTGGGGTGCAGCTCCAAAGCAGCCGCCTCCCTCTCCGGGGTGTTTTGGGGACACATCCACGAACGTGGCTGCGAAGTTCAGCATTTCCTCATTCCTGGTTGGAAATCATTCCAAGCGGGGCAGCAGCGCAGGAGGAAACGTACCCCTGGGCGTGCAACCCAGCGCCAGCGCTTCCCGGCGGCGTTGCAACACGCGGCCGAGCCAGCGCGAGTGCGGGACGCGCCAGCGGCTCTGCGGCCCCGTGCACCCGTCTCCGTCCTGCTCGGGGAGCTGCATCCCGTGGGGCTGGCAAAGTAGGGGCTGATGCTGAGCTTTCACCAAAAGGGGGGAGGATGGAAATGCACCTGCATCCCTTGGGAATCATCGCAATCCCGACCCGGGGAGAGGTGAGCCGCCTCTCCGGAGCCCGATGGTTGTGCCTTTTACAGCAGATGGGTCTAATCAGCAGGACCAGCGATGGTGTGTTCATGAGATACCAGGGTTCGGCCAAAACCCCGCATGTCCCCGAGTTGGCTGGGTACGGGAGAGCCTCGTTTAATTCCCAGCGAAAGCCCGGGCTTCCCTCCTGGATGTGCCCAGCTGTGCAGAAACACCCCAAAAGCACGAGCGGGCTCAAACCCAGGGAGCAATGAAACAAAATCCAGGCCGCGTTACTGCTTGTGAGTAATCGCGTGGTTCGGGGAGCAGAGCTCCTCTTTGAACGGCTGGAACCACTGAGCACCGGAATCCCCAAGCGGGGAAGACAGAATAAACACGGATAATCCCTCACCTGGTCAAAGCCCACGCGGCCCCGGGGGGCAAACACCGTGTGTTTACGGCTGTTTGGGACACGGCCAGCCTGCGGGAGCGTGGCCAGGGTCCCATCCCTGCCCCGCACCCACCACCGAGGCAGCTCACCCAATACATGACGGATGCCAAATTATTTCCTGTCAAAAGGGGTTTCAGTAAGCAGGAAAAAAGCATTTCTGCCACACAGTGCTGGGCACCTGCTTATTCAGTTTTTCTTGGGATCAGGTCTCACCCCACCACGGTCTAATTCCAGCCATTTCTATGGCATCAACGCTATGTCACGCTAGTAACACCGAACGCAATTCACGCCTGCATCCTCGGGCCTCTTGGATAATACTTTATCCCCAAGCAAGCCCACGCTCTTTGCAATCAGCGGGTTCCTGCCCGCTCCCCTCCGCGCCAGGTACAGCAAATATTAACCACCGCGAGGCACCCGACTCGGGGGATCAGTGACTGCCCAAGGTCAGGCGGCCGGAGGAGCGGGAGGCGGGAAGGGAGCGGGGATGCCCTTGCAGCAGTAAAAGGTCACAGGTTACATCTCCAGAGGACTTTGCAGAAGACCATTTCGAGCCGTGGCACGGCACAGAGGGGTTTCTTGAGATAAAGGACGGCAGGAAGAGAAGCTGATTCTGCTTTATTGCTACAGCACAGACCAACCCTCGCCTCCGCCACGGCAGTGGAGATGCCAGCCCGGCACGCACAGGGACCGCCCGGCAGCTGCACGTGGTGCCGCAGGACGCGGTGGGGCTGTTCCCTTTCCCAACACCTCTTTTTTGGGTGACGGCCATCAAGCTGCAGCCGGCGATGCCCGGAGAGCTCTCCTGGGGAGACCGGGCCAAGGCCTGAATACTTTCACTTTTTATCTCTCTGACTTTGAGACTTTATCAGCCGGAGAACTTTCCAGCCTTGCCAAGATACACCGAGGATATTATTAAAGTCTTTGCTTTAATAATAATAAAAGCCTTAGCAAATTTTCCAGGTTGAAAAACTTCAGTAACGTGACATGCTTTACCAAGAAGGGGTTAAATAGGACTAACTTACCTCCTGGGGCTAAACGGGACTAACTTACCTCCTGGGTGACTTCCAACACCCTCGCCCCAGCTACAAGCTGGTGCTGCCGCAGGGCAGGGGCTGGGGGCTGGGGGCCCTGCAGCCTTGGCTGTCAGGTTCCTCCCCACGCCTGCCTGGGAGGGATCACCCCCAGGCACAGGGGAGAGCGGAGATACCGGGATGGAGAGTTCGGTTTTTACTCTAAATTACCCTCTAGGATTCAGGACGCTGCTCAGAACCGAGGGGGTTTCACCCTGGTTGTCCCTCTCCTCACGTGCTGTGGGTCAAACCCCAAAGCGTCTCCCGGAGCCCTGGGCCGTGGAGCCCCGGGCAAGAGCGTTTCCTCTCCCGGTTCCGGTCGGAACAACCCGTGGCGGTTTGTCCCCTGCCCAAACCGTTCGATGGGGAGATTAGAGGGAAGGCAAAGAGCAGGGTCGGCGCAGGGGAGCCCGGCACAAACACCATAAAGGGATTAGAGGGGTTGGGGGGGAGAGCAGGTGGGAATTTTCCTGCGTGCACGGCCGGGGAAGAGGCAGTTTTCTCCAGCCGGGGAAACGCGAGGGGGACGCTGCGAAGAAAGGCCGGCAGGCGGGTGTGCGCAGCCAGCAGGTCTGCAGTAACGCGCTGGGGATGCTGCCGGTGCTGGGACGCGGCAGGAGGTGGCCAAGGTGGGCGAGATCAGTGCCGACGGGCGTAGCAGAGCCCACGCGGCACCGTGCTCGGGGGGCTGCGCTGGCGTTTCCCGGTCCCCAGTACGTGCTCACTTTTACACTTTTCCTACAAAACAGCTGGACTGACAGTTTCCCTTTACAGCCAAAACACATTTAAGCAACAGCAAATCTCCTTATGTCTAGATGTTTGCACTCAAACCACTTTCTCTTCATTCGAGTAGTACTGCTATACCTTTTTCTGTACATACACACACACATATAGATGTATATATGCATACACATACGCATAATTCTTTACGTCTGTCATACCAGAGCATGCCTGGGGAACCCACAGTCCCAACTCAAAGAGATCCCCCCGAGCCAGCCCAGTCCGGGCAGGGGAAGCCGGCGGCAGGGCTCTCCCTGGGCACGGCGGAGGCTTCAAACCCGGCTCCGAGCCAGGCGAGGAGGGATTTCCAGCAGGTCCCTGCTGTCCTTCAGCCTTCGCGCACACGCAAGGGGGTGTTTGGCCCAGGGCGAGCGCAGCTGCCTCTGCACCTTCACAGCCAGAGGTGGAGCAGCTCGATGCCAGCGTGGCGACGCTTCGCCCCTCGCCCCGCGTGCCACCCGGGCTGGTTCTGGCAGCTCCTTGCTCAGCTGGTTTGGGAAGACGCCCTCCCACGCTCCCACCTCTCCCGGGCGGCCGCTGTGGGAAGCGAGGTCTCCTCTCGGCAACGGGGAGATAACACCTTGCAACGCCTGCTGACTTGGAGGAGCGAGGAACTCACTCAAGGCCGCGGAGGAACCCCGTTGGGAAGCCAGCGATTCCCCTCCAGCCTCGCGGGTCTGGTGTGAGCCACCACTAAAAGCCCAAGCTCCCCCGCAGCACAGCCGTGCGTTAGGGTCTGTTTGCGGGAAGCTCTTATAAACTATTTTGGAGGTTATTTTCAGCTTCAGGGGGGCGGGTGCAGTTGTTAGGGTAAGGTTCTCTCAACAGGCAGCAGAAAGGGCTCGCAGAGCAGGGGCCCAGGGCAGGGGCTGCCCTCAGCATCCTCACGCAGCCCCTGAGCATCCCCGCTCCTCCGGCCCACACACAGAATAAAACCCAGGTATAAACCCCAGGCAGTCTCCCCCTGCAAGGTTTTTGTTTGAATTTGCTTTTTAATCCTCTGGCAGTCACTTCAGGCAGTAAGAAAAGAAACTGGGGGAAAAAAAGGGGGCACGTGGCACATGTACAACCTCAGGAAGCCAAAGCGAAAGGGGCCGATCTCCGGCCAAGCAGCTACAATTTGCAGATTGCTGGGGCAGGAAAAGCAGCACGGGGCGGCTCGGTGCGAGTAGGAACACAAACCCGTTAGATAGGCGAACGGCCGGGCTAAATTTCACCCGAGCCTTCCCCTTGTCGCCCGCAGCCCAGCGCCGGGGCGGGAAAGGCTGCCTGCAGGAGCCGCAGGCCAGGGCTGCCCCGGCTCGCTGGGGAACAGGCGGCGGGGCCGGGGCACCCGAGGGTTTCTTGGCCATCAAGAAGGACCAATTTCCCTGTGATATCTGCTGAGACAGATCCGGCGAGCTGCGACTTACGGGGGGAAGTTCCTTCTCGTCTCTTTACAGAAAGAAATCGCAAGTCGCAGCTCCCCACGTCGCAGCCGGGAGCCCTGTCCCGCGAGGGTCTCGCCCAGCTCCCAGCTTCTTCTGCAGCTCTTTGCTTCAGGGACAAGACTAAGGGTCCCATTGCCGCCCCGCAAAAATCCCTCCCCGGGCTCCAGCCAGCCTCCCGGGACGCAGAGCCAGGGGATTTTTGACCTACAGCATTTATTTTAGCAAAACTAAATCTCAAAGCGCATCAAAATTCCCGTAGCAGCAAAGTGCTCTGAGCAGAGCCTCTAAATAAGCAGCGAACCACCAAAAAGATTAACTACCATTTATCGTAAATAGGATTATAAGCACGAGCAAGCGATGCACCCGAGCAAGACGGCCGGCTCGCCGCAGCCTCCTCGCCCAGCTGGTTTCCCAGCCTATATCCTGTTTGGCAACCCAATTTTGCAGTCTTACACAAATGCAAAGCTTTTTCACTTCCCTCGCTGCTCGCATCAAGCCCTCGCTGATGCCAGCCCGAGCGCTCAAACCAGCGTGACTTTGTTTGCCGGAGTCATGAGGGTTTTTTTTTCCCAAAGAAAATAGGAGGAGGCTCTTTGTTGGTGGTTTTTGTTATGTCAGTGCTTACCCAAAACCAGAGCTTTTCTCTGCAGAAGCAGTGTCATCTTGCAATCACGTGCTTTCAGGAGCTGGAACTTCAGAGGGAAAAGAAAATTAATTAAGCACGTTTAAGGCAATTCTTACAGCTTGCAGGATTTGGCCTTAGATACACAGAATAAGGCTGCCTTGAAGAGGTGCCGTGTAGCGTCTGAGGCCATTAGTGCAGCTGGGCAGACATTTTGGGGGGCAAAAGCTTTGTTTTTTAAAGAAAAACACCTTATTGCCAGCTTATTGCAGCCTTTTGCACACACAAAAGGCAAATTCTGGCAAAAGTTGACTTTGAGTTAACCCAGAGCGAAGCAGCCGGGTGCGCTCGAGCGCTTTGGGTAGCGTGGTTTGAACGTGCGGAGTTTGTAACTCGTTTCACATCCTACAAAGCTAAAACCAGAAGCCCCCCTCTCAGGAGGGCTTTAATGTGAATTTAAAACAAACCTCCCAGCCCTAGAAATGCCCTTGTTCTGGGGAAGAAGGCCCGCTAAGCACTTCGTTTCGGTCTCCTTTAACCCATTTTGCAAGTAGATTGATTCAAAGGGAATGACTTTTGTTCCCTAGCAGAGCATCCCCACCCACGCTGGTTTTCGTCCCGTCCCAGCAGAGATTAAGCTGATGCAAGTTTGTTCTTCTGCGATAGCAACACCCCCCCCCGGAGTTATCGCCCCACGTGGGTGCTCGTCCCGTGCCCCCGGTGTGAACCCCCTGCTGCTCCCGACACCGAAACGCAGCTTCTTTCATTGCCCAGACCTTGGGAGTCTCTCCCGGCGTCGCCCCGGGGTGGGCTGGCCATGCAGCCCCCCATCGTCACCTGCCCCTGGGGGCTTCTGCTGCCCGACGCACCCGGGGACGTTATCGTGCCCGTGGCTTTACCTGCCGTAGCCCGTTAGCAGCCAAAGCCAAAAAGCCAAGCCGACGGCATGAGGCAGAAGAGCCCCGAGGCCAGAGCGGGCGCAGCCACGCGTGTGCAGGCAGGGGGGCTGCACCCCCAGGTCTGAGCCTCCAGCCCAGCCAGGGGGGCTCCAACACCCCAACATGGCTGGAGACACCCCAACACATCCAGAGCCGGTCCCTGGGAACCCCCCTGCGCCAGCCGGAGCGGGTGGCACAGCGGCCTTAACCCCCCCGCGCCAGCGCCCTGGGCCACCCCTGCCCCCCTCTGCAGCCCCATCCCCTTTCCCTGTTTTACTCCCTGGGATGGGGCAAAACATCCCTCCGGCACCTTTCTCTTCAGGTACCCCGAAATCTGGCAGCAAGATCCCCTTGCAAGGAGCTGATTTGTCTCTGCTACCCCCTTCATCTGACGTCTCCGAGGCTGATGGCCAGCGCGCTGCTTCCCGCACGGCCGGAGCAAGGCTGTTACGCCTCAGATCGACCTCTCTTCCATCCTCCGGCCCCGCGAGGCTGCAAAGTCACTAATTACTCCTTGCTCGGAAACACAAAACGGTCTGGGGCCGGCAGTGCTCCCTAACGGGCTGCTCGTCTCCCAGTGCGGCACCAGGGACTGTTTAATTACAGGTGTAATTTCGCATGGTGCCTGTGCCGAAGCTGCCGCTGAAGCCAGGGGCTCTGCTGCCCTCTTGGCTAAAGGTTTAGGTGGCCACAGGGCAAATCAGAGCACAAAAAATCGTGGAGGAAAGTTGAATTTAGCATCCTGCAGGACTGCGAGCCTGTTTCAGCCCTGGACAGACCCTCTGCATGTTTCTCTGCCCCTTTTAGCTGGACCTGACCCCTGTTCACACACAGACCCTCTGCTGAGCCCCCTCCAGCTGCTCCATCGCCTGCTTCGGCTGGTGGCACGTCGGGGACTTCGGGGGACAACAGCCCTGGGGAGGGCGATGGCGATGCTACGCCAGGAGCGGCTCCGTACGACCAAGCGCAGAAGGGCCCCGTCTCCCCGCCACAGCACCCAGCCTCCCTCCCCAAACCCGGGGACACCCTGACTTGTCCTTGAGGACTTCAGCCTCTTTCTGCCCGAGGATCCATCCATCCCATTGCACCATCAGGGAAACAATTCCTGGTTTGTCACGCTGCGAAGGCGAGGAGAATTAATGAAAATATTAAAGCAGCCCCTAACTGGGAGAGTTTTACTGCCCATGGGTGAAATCCAGTGCCATGAGAGGGGGGATGTGGCAGAGGGATGCAGGGACAGGCACCTCCTCGGTTCAAGCAAGAGGCGTCACTCTGCACCCGTTTGCTTTCCAGCACTTGCGGGACGGGCAGCAGAAAGTCCTGCCCATGGCCAAACGCTGGCCGAGGAGCTGCAGCAGACTGGGCAGCATCGATGGACGGCAGCGATCGGAGGAAAAGAAGAGAAACAGCACAGCCAAAGCAAGCACCGCTTCAGCATCAGCAGGGTTTTCTCCGCGCCTGGCAGGGGTAGGACCCAGCAAGAGCCTGTCCCGGCGGCAGGCGCAGGTCCCGGCTTCGGTGGGCGGCTTTGGGACGCAGAGAGCACGTTTCTCGGCCAAAACAGCATCACAGGCGTGCAGGATTCCCTGCCAGCCCCATTTTATTCGCAGCACAGCGGTAGCTCAGGACGCTTTGGTGATGCCCAGGGAGTCACCCCACCAGGGCTTTGCGGGAGAAGGGCTTCGGAGCCGGCACACGAGCCCTGGCATCGCCAGCACCGTGTGGGAACAACTCGGCGCAGCACCTGCAGCCCCGCAAAGGGCCTTTGCCGAGCGTGACGCACCCAGGAGGCAAAAACAAACAGGGGAAGTTTGGGGCATCTTTCCCCTCATTTCAAAGCCTCATTTGCAGAGATGAACTTCAGCTACTTCTGTGTCCACTGGTAACACACATGGAGCAGGACTAACGAGTGGGAGCAGGAGAGGGGCCCCACAGGGCTCCAGCTAGTGGACACCCTCCTGTACAAGGCGGCTTTGTCATGGAGGGGGAAACTGAGGCACGGCACTGATCAACCTGCGCTGCCAGACAGTGCTGCCAGCGCGATCAGCAGCAACCAGCTGTCCCCAGCCCAAACTGCCCCAAGAACCGTAGTGGTTTGTTATCTGTCGCTATTTTTAAGCAGCTCCAGCTCCCGGGGACCGCCAGCATCCGGGGAGCAGGATGGTGCCGCTGCAGGATCCAGCCCAGAGACGGCAGGAGGGGGGTCCGGAAAACCATCCCGAGGCCCAGCCTTTCCCCTCTCCCTCCACGCTGCTTTAAGCGACCACCCTGGGCTGAACCCCTCTCCTGGGCCCCGAGACTGAATGCACGGAGCAGGAAAGCCACAGCCCCGTCCCGGCGCGTGACTGGGCGCTGTACGGAACTGTACGGAGCGGGCGTGATTATAACATCGGAGTAAATGGGATCTCCCAGCCGGCCCTCTCCTCCCCGGCCAGCGGCTCCGGGGGGATCAGCCCTGCCCCGAAGCAACCCCAGCCGGCAGAGCCGTGTCCCACTCGGCTGGGGACAGGGGCACACCCGGAGCTGCGGTGTCTCCAGCGTCCCCTGCTCCGTCTTACCTGCGGCAGGGTGGGAAGGACACAGTCCTCATTTAATCGGGACTAAGTAAATACGTGCTCAGGTTGCCCTGGCCGGGGCGACCAGGCTGGGTGGAGGCAGCGAGGGCAGCCCTTGGGGGTGCAGAGGGTCCCCCGAGAGGCCTGAAGGCAGCCCCGTGTGCAGATCCAGACCTGCTTCAGCCTCCCAGGGGCCAGGCAGGAGGAAGAGGAGGGTGGCCCAGAGGGATGGATGCAGGAGCCAGGGCAGCTCGAGGAAGGGCAATGTCCCCCATCCCGCAGCGGCAATGTCATCCTTACCCCTTGGGCGTCCACCCAACCCCCCCAACACCAAAACACGATGAGCCCCGGTCCAGAGCGAGGCCCACAGCCCCGTGCCTGCCCGGGGAGCCCCGGGGGTGCCCACCCGGAGCCAGGGCAGGCTCATGGCCCCACCACCCCCCGCGATGGGGTTTGCACCACCCGTCCCAACCGGGCAGGGCAGAAGCCTGTTCCCGGCAGTGCCCCGGGCTGGGCCGTGCGGCCGCCCGTCCCTTGCAGCCGGCTGGACGTGTTTGCTCACACCCCACCCAGCTTTGGGCAGGAGGGAGCGGGGACAGAGGGGAGGTGGGAACGAAGCAGCCCCTGCCCCAGCAGAGCCGGTGCAGCCCACAGCTTCCCGCTGGGAGAGCCCAGGAAAACACGCCATGACACGGGGGAACTTGCAGGCTGTGGCATTGCCACCAGTGGGATCTCCACCCAGAAACGTCATCCCCACATTGGCCAGAGTGATACTGCCCGTGGCGTCCTACTGAGGAAGGGACACCCCGTGGCCATCAACATCTGCCACCATGCCTGGGGCCACCAGGTTTAGAGGGGACCATTGCCAGGGTGCTCCAAATCCTGCGAGACCAATGGGGGAAGGTGAGCCCTGGATGGGGACCCTCCTCTTGGTCCCTCATCCAGGTGCCATCCACTTCCCGTCCCTGGTGGCCTCACCAGCCTCCACCCGGGAGTGGACCTAGCAAAATAAGAGAGGCTGGAGGCCAGGACCCAGCGCCTCGCTGCAGGCTGTGCTGGGTGGCCCTGGGGAGCTCAGCCACCACCCGAGCCACTGCTGGGACACTCATGCTGGGGGGACAGTGCCAGTCCCCTGGGGTGCTGCTGGCTGAGCCCCAGCTGCCCCACGGACACCCCCATGACCCTCCCCACATCACCCACCTCTGCGGAAAGCCAAAATAACACCACGTTCGGCCCTTACCAGGCAGGTCCTGGAGCTCACAGCAAGGGTCCCGCAGCCCAGCCCAGCCCCGGGCAGCCTCCTCGGGCAGCACCTCCCGCCTCCAGCTGCGGGGGATGATCCCCCTCCAGCCCACACCCACACCTTCCCCAGCAGCGAGCGGGGGGAGAAGTTTGATGCAGCCCTTGGGAGCAGGGAATGGCCTGGGATGGGATCAGGACCTCCAACCTTGAAGCTTTTCTAAGCAGAGGGAGAAATCCCTCCTCCAGCTCTCCGTCCTCAGGATGGGTGACAGTCATCAGCAGATGAGGGCAGGGAGGGAAACTGAGGCACGGCACGACGAGGCTTTGCAGCCAGCTGGAGGAGGTGGTGGGGCCACGGTGGTGTTTCACACCTCTCCTCCTCTCCGAGCTGGATTCCCCCGAGCCGGGGCGAGCTCTCCGGGACAGCTGGCGCTAAACAGAGCCCCAGGAGCTGCACGGCGCCCGCTTGGCCTTCGCTCCCCTCCAGCTCCTTGGGGTGGTTGCAAAACCACATTTCTTTGTTATTTTCTTCTTAGGCAGACAGCTGACTCCCTCCAGGTGCAAACACGGCTGCTGTTGGGCCTCTGTTTTCCCTTTCCACAGGCGCGACCTGTGTTTTCTCCAGCCGTGCGGGTGCCCGAGCAGGGATCACGTTGCAGCGCTGGGCTTGGGCGAGGGATGCCCTCAGCCGCTCCTTGGTGCAGGCAAGAAGCAGCACGTCTCTGCCCCGTGACGGTGCCCCAGGGCTTCCCTGTGCTGCTGCTCGGGAGGGATGTCCCCTGGGGACCTGCATGCCGATCTCCTCGTGGTGGCTGGCACTGATTTTTTTGGCTAATCCTTTTTAGCTGGGCTGGGCTTGGAAAGGCTGGTACCTGCCTTGGGGCAGCGAGGTGCCGGGGAGGCCGTAGGTGTGGAGCAGCCATCGCGTGCTCAGCTCATGTCGGGGCGATGCTGCTCCCCGCGGGACCGCACTGACGAGCAGCACATGCCAGCCCCGACCTGGACCCGAGCCGGATCACAGGGTGCAGCTGCATCTGATAACGGGGGAGCGAATAAACATTGTCTTCTTCTAGAAAGAAACTGAGCTGCAAGGCAGCCAGTGATCGCTCCTTCCCCAGCAGAAGTGGGTTTGGGTCAGTTTTGTGCTAGTCTTGGAGGGACCAGCGGGTGCCACGAGCCAGCCTGGCGTGCGGCTGAACAGAGGCCGGTGGGGCAGGTTTCAGTGAATGGTTGGGGTTTTTTAACCAAAAATGGTGCCTGGAACATTCAAAGGCACCTTCTCACACAAATCCCTCTTGCAAACGTTTATTCTGCATGAGCCTCCATCAGCGAGCCGCCCCGGAGGTGCTGGCACGCTCGCGAGTCCTCTCTCCAGGACAGGAGCTTTTAAAGCCGCTTTTGTTTGTGGGCGAAGCAGGAAAAGCCGCTACAAAACTCCTGGCTTGCAGGTCTCGAGGGACATGCCATTGCAGTTTCCAGCCTCTGGCTCCCTGCAAGTCACCCCCAGTGACCGACCTGCGGATTTTCCTAAGTCCATTTTCCAGCTGTTTGGGTGCAGAGACAAACTTGACGATGCAGCTCATCCCCCCCATCATTTTAAAGCCGATCTAGTGATTTGGAGCCCTAGCTCTTGGGTTTTGAGCTGTTGGATGAGCTGTTGGGGCTGGATGAGCAGACAGTGAGGTGGGTTGAAAACTGGCTGGATGGTTGGGCCCGAAGGGTGGCGATCGGTGGCGCGAAGTCTACGTGGAGGCCAGTGACTACTTGTGTACCCCAGGGGTCAGCCCTGGGAATCCTGGGTCCAGTCCTGTGTAATGTCTTCGTTAATGATCGGGATGATGGGGCTGAGCGTACTCTCAGCAATTTCTGCTGATGATCCCAAACTGGGAGGTGTGGCTGATACGCCAGAGGGTCGTGCTGCCGTCCAGAGGGACCTGGACAGGCTGGAGAAATGGGCTGACAGGAACCTCATGAAGTTCGACAAGAAGTGCCAAGTCTTGCCCCTGGGGAGGAACAACCCCAAGCACCAGTATATGCTGGGAGCCACCCAGCTGGAAAGTGGCTTGGCAGAAAAGGACCTGGGGGACACCAAGCTGAACATGAGCCATCGATGTGCCCTTGCTGCAAAGGGGGCTAATGGCAACCTGGGCCAGAGCATTGCCAGTAGGTCGAGGGAGGTGATCCTCCGGGTGATTCGGCACTGGCGAGGCCACACCTGGAGCGCTGTGTTCTGGGCTCCTTCTTGTGCTGGGCTCCCCGGAGCCCTCCGGCTGTGTGTGCCTGGAGACGTGTGCCACCTCAGGCCAGAGCGACCTGGTGGGGCCCCGGGAAGCCATGGCCAAGGCCTCGGTAGCTGGCTTGAAGCACCGATGCCGAGCCCACGACAGAAGACGTGGGGGAAGGAGCGGGCGGTGGCATTGCAGTAAGCCCCGAGGCGTGTGCCGGGGCCGCAGGACTGCTGAGGCGAGCGCCGCGGGCAAGGACAGCCCATGGTGACATCCCCAGAATGGACCATGACATCCCCAGCAATGGACCGTGACACCCCCAGCCGTGCACGGTGACATTCGGCCCTCGGTGCTTATGTCCGGGCGGCTCGTGCCCTGACTCCAGCTGGGCGTGCTGGCGAGGCTTGGCGTGCGGGGCCAGCCTTTGGCTCGGTGCTGGGCTTGTGCCCGGGAACTGGTGGCTGCAGCTCTCAGTGCCCATCCCCGGAGCCACTGCAGGTTTTCCCCAGCCCTGCCCGGTTCAGGCAGCCGGGCACGCAGGAGACGCGCTCGCCGCAGCAGAGCTGAGCCGTGCGGGGAAGTTTGACCCTGGGGCGCTGGGTGGGTTTCCTTCTGGAGGGACCTGGGCTTCTCCTCCAGCCCTCCGCGGGCCAGCCGATGACCGTGGCCTCTTTTCCTCTTCTGTCGGGACAACCGCCGCTGCAGCATCGGAGAGGGGGGGTCGTCATCCCCACCAGCTCCCCCCGGCCCACCGCAGCGCGTGCTGGGCATGGCCACGGCCCCGGAGCACCGCTGCCCCATATGCCCGACACCTGGGACAACACAGCCTGTACCGTGCCGTGCCTCCACCGCTGCTGGTTCAACTGTACCCGGCGGTGGGCAGAGACCGAGCCCGAGTGCCCCCCCTGCAAGAGGGGGGTGACTTCCATCCCGCACTTGCTACGGGGGGACGAATTTGAAGAGTTCCCCGTAAGATCACCTGCGGCAGCGTTGGGCAGCGCCCAAGACGAGGGACCTTACGGATGGCCAGCGCCAAGGGCATCCAGGGTACAGTGACCACAGAATCTGGATCCCGTGGGCGGCCTTCACCCCAGCACCCGTGGGCACCTTTTCGGGGAGCACCCCGGTCTCCTCCAGCTCCCGCGGCCCTGGCTGCCTCAGGAGCTGGGCACACCTTTGGGGAAGAGCGTTCTCAGGTGCTCATGCTGGAACCCTTCAGCCTGTGTCCTGCCCGTCGTGTGTCTGCGTGAACGGGACCCGGTCAGGAGCTGCAGGCCGACCGCGGAAGCCGCACGACAGCGTTCGTGCGAGGACTCCTTGAGTTCGCCGTGGAACGGTGCCTGAGGGCAGCACACCGCTCCTGATCCATGAGGCCTCCCGTGCTGCCGGGGGCTGGAGGACAGGCCCAGGGACATCCTCTGCGCCACTGGCTAGGGGAGGTGGCGGGAGCATAGCCCTGTGGCCAGCACGAGGTGGGCTGCCTACCAAGAGAGACGGGAGGGCAACCTCATGGCCAGAACCAGCTCCGCTGGCTTCCAAGGGAGAGGGGACGGCTGCCCTGTGAGCAGCACCAGCTGGCTGCCTTGCGAGGGGGACGGGAGCGCAGCCCCGTGGCCAGCACCAGCCCCGTGGCCACCTCCCGAGGGGGACAGGAGCACAGCTCTGTGGCCAGCACCAGCCCTGTGGCCACCTCCCAAGAGGGATGGGAGCACAGCCCCATGGCCAGCACCAGCCCCGTGGCCACCTCCCGAGGGGGACAGGAGCACAGCCCCGTGGCCAGCACCAGCTGGGCTGCTCCCGAGGGGGTCTCCTGTGCCCGGACCAGCCCCCTCCAGCAGTGCTGCCGCAGCGGATGCAGATGAACTCCCGGGCACCTCAACGGCTGCTCTTCGGGAGTGTCCCGGCTGCCCCCGCTCCATCCCCGCTCCCATCCCAGGGATGCCCAAGGAGCCGTGGGAGGCTGCGGCAGGTGCTGGCTGGTGTCTGTAGCACCTCCTGAGGCCTGTGGGGTCCATCTGGTTTGAGAGGGGCTACGGCGATGGACGTGATCCATTGCCTTGGGCCACGCTAGCTGGATGGTGTTGGTAGCATCCCGAGGCTGCTCAGGCCACCTGGAGCGCTGTGTTCTGGGCTCTGTGATTTTGTACTGGGCTCCCCAGTACAAGAGAGACATGGACATACCAGATGGAGTCCAATGAAGGGTCACGGAGATGACGAAGGGAGCGCAGCATCTGACGTACGAGGAGAGGCTGAGGGGGCCGGGAGTGGTCAGCCTGGAGGAGAGAAGGCTCATGGGGATTTCATCAGCGTCTAGAAATTCCTGCAGGAATATGCAAAGAGGATGGATCTGGGCTCTTTTTGGTGTGCCCAGTGATAGAACAAGAGGCAAGGGGCACGATCAGAAACACAGGAGGCTCCATCTGAATGGCAGGAAACACTTTTTTTACAGTGAGGGTGACCGAGCACTGGCACAGGTTGCCCAGGGAGGTCATGGAGTCTCCATCCTTGGAGATGTTCAAAAGCCACCTGGACATGGTCCTGGGCAGCTGTCTCTGGGTGACCCTGCCTGAGCAGGGAGGGTTGGACCAGATGACATCCAGAGGTCCCTTCCCACCTCAACCGCTCTGTGGAAGAGGAAGAAAGCTTTCACAATAGCACCGAGTCAAGGCAGCGTCCAGTAAATGCCGTCAGCGGGAGATGAGCTGAGCTTTGGCATGGCATGTTCAGCCAGGCTGTGGTTAGGTTTTATCATCTCATAAACAGGAAGGACATTTGCAAGTCACCAGCTAAAAATGTGGGTAAGCGGCCATCGTTCCTGCTGGGCAAGCAGGGTCTGCCAGCGCGGCTGCCCACACACCAGGCTGGCGCTGCCAGGATCCCAATGCAAGGGATGAAACAGCTCCTCAGCTGAGGGCTTTCCCCAGCCCTGCGTCAGCAGCCAGCTGGCCCAGGGAGTCCTTCCTCCCACAGGTGACCACTGGAAAAGGGCTCTGACATCATGAGAAAACCTCTCAATAGCTCATCGTCCAGCATCTTGTTTAAGATACAAATAGGCTGGTATTTCTCTGGGTGAGGAAGGGCTGCGGGAAAACCAGGGAATCTGCAGAACGGGGTGCTGGCACCCGAAGTGATAGCTTTCTGCTGAAACATCGAGGTGTGGCTCTCCAGCCCCCGGGGTAGGACCCGTTTGTAACACCCCTGCTCCCACGTGTGCCGTGTGCTGCAGCACCATGCCATGCAAACCTCAATGCAACGCACCCCACGGTGCAAAACTACGGAGCGCAACCCTCACCAGCGTGCTGTTGTACTTTGCAAAGCCTGACGCGTGGTTTGGGTTTGGTGTCATCTGGGAAGAAACCACTGGCTTAATCCAAAAGTTGAACCCAGCTGCCCCGCGGAAAGGCACTATCTACCCCCGCTCCGAGATGTTTCCATCATCTATAGCCTTACCAAGCTCCTCTCCCACAGCACCGCCTCTGCTGTGCTGCTCGGTGAGCTTAAATACCAAAATCTAAAATAAAAGCTGGTGGATCAGCATGGGACCAGGACCTCCATGTTGCCAGGTCGTACAGAGGGACTTGGTGCCATGGTGGTTTTCTGGGCCCGGGTTCACCAGGGCTTTTCCAGAAGATCATCATGCTCTACAGAAAACCAGCTGAATGCTCAAGTCAGGCTTGTTTATTTGCCTGCCTCTCACTTGTGAGTGCAAGGACTCACGTCACTGAAACGCCACCGCACGTGCTCCCGCAGCCGTGCCACAGCGGGTTCCCCGCCTGAGCCCAGTTGAGATCCACCACAGCACCACCAACAGCCATTCTCTAAACAGTCAGGAGGATTTAGGAGACCAGTAATACGATTATAAGTCCTGTTCCCTTGGTCACCACCATTCACGAGAGCTCAGCCAGTAACTGAGCCCTTTACCATCTGTCCCATTAAAGCTCTGCCGTGGGCACGGTGAGTGAGGACCTGACGGCTCTTCCCTGCTTCAAAAAATATCTCTCTAAGGAATATTATTGGAAATCACAAGCTGCTTCTGTGCATTTTTAACAAAAGGGATCTCACATCATGGCCCTGTGAGAGGGTGAGCAACCTCCGTGGTGCTCACACCTGGTCTGTGCAGAATGGGTGATGGTAGCCCACCTCCTTGGGTGGGTGGAGGACCAGTCAGCCCGGGGCAGCAACTTCCACGTGAGAACCAACCTGGAGATGAGTGTTGATCGCCGGTCATAGCCTGTAATGTTCCTGCGGGGCTCGGGCTTCCCTCTCCCCTTCTGCCCAGCTATGGAGAGTTAGTTGATCCCCATTTTCCGATCTCAGCCCTTGGCTGTGTTTTGGGGTGAACCAGGGCTTGGGGCTGGAGGGAACCAACGTCGGTTTAAACCAAGTTGGAAAAGATGGTGTGAAGATCTGGAAACCTGAAAGTGGCAGAGGTCAGTCATCCGAAGCCAGCAGTATCTTCATCTTTGCTCAAAGCCGGAATCCAACTGTGTGCGCCTTGTGAACCAGCCCTTCGGCGCCCTGGGCAAGTGGTCTGGCCTGTTCCTTCAGGGCCAGGGGCCGGATCCAGTAAAGATGCAGCTATCGAGCAGTGATAATCTGGATTTAACCAAGTAATGGTATGGTCACGCTCCTTATAAGCACATGAGTTCATCTTAGAAAGGCATAAGAAAATCATCTTAAAATATTAAAAGCTTAAAACCATTTCCCTCGTAGCAAGTGAATAAGGACCATTTTCCCAAAAGTTTCTTCAACTCAAACGTGTCCAGAATGGGATGACTTTACTGGAGTTACTAAATACTCAGTAACTGCTCAAACCAAGGAAAGACAATTGGATTTGTGGTGGTGCTTAGAGCAGGGTTTGGGTTTTAAATGCAGGATGAGATACAGTCGCTTGCAGGACGGCAGATACGTTTTAGTTCCTGATTATTTGCCGTATCTGTACTTGCCCGAACAACTATGGGTTTTCAAGCTGGTTGTCCCGAGCGAATTACTACCGGCAGTTAGTTAAGAACAGAAGGGGGAATATTGACTTGAAGTGTTTAGCATCAGAATCATCAGAGTTGTGCTCCCTGGTGGAATAACAAGGGATTATCCTGAGTCGGTTCCTCCCCATCACTTGCTCACCTGGCTTTTGAAATGTGAGGCTTCATCTTTTTGCTGGTCACTTCGGCAAATGCTGTGATCAGGGACAGGGACAGCCGCCGCTTCCACAGGCGTGTACAAACGTCCCCTTAGTTACGCATCAAAGCAATAACACAAAAGTGTTTCCTCTTCTAAGCAAGAGCCTGAACCCAAGCTGCTCTTTGCTGCCACCCACGTGCCTACGTGAGGCAGGGCTCTGGAGCCTGCCTGGGGTTTGCAACAGGATTTATCCAACAAGAGTGTTACTGACAGCAGGGAACACCGCCTTTCCTCTGGGCTTGCAAGGTGCATTACAGACACAAACTCAATTAAGCTTCACAGCAACCCCTGGGGAGGCAGGCGGGCAGGGATTAGTCAAAGAATTAATTAGTAGAGAGAAGCCAAGTTAGAAAATGAGTCTCCGTTGCATCTACCCTGCCCTTGATACCGGTTTCTAGGACAAACATGTTATTTGTTGGGTTACATTAGCGCAGACCCCTGCAAGCCGCCTTTCTGCACCGACCGCTGCGCTGGAAGCCCCCCGAATAGTTGCCCTCCCAGACCCAGCTTCGGAGGGTGCTGGGGAAGGTCGCTGCACCCCTCCTCACGGGAGGGCACGGCTGCGGCACCCACGGCGCCTGCCCTAAGGAAACTCGCTGGCCACCCATGGGTGCTCTGCCGGCACAGGCTGCCTTTGCAGAGGTGGTCAGGGGTGGCCACGGAGACAGATCCAACAGCCGAGATACCCAAACCCAAGCCGAAGCGGAGCACTGGGAACCAAAACCTTGATGAAAAGCCCAACTACTGCCCAGCTTCTCTTAGGAGATGAGGACTTTCCCCCTGTTGTCCTAATAGCAGCACTTACTACAGCGTTCACCAGAAAACCCAGACAAAACCAACATCTCTGTGGCTTTGCTGGTGCAAAAAGCAAATTACAGCCACGATCTCTAACTGTAGGTTTTCCGTTGAAATAGGCAAGACAGAAAAGGGAAGGACAATTTAGACCAATTTGAGAGATGGAGAAGCAAAACATGGGTCCTGTGTCATGCTCATGGAGTAAATTTACAGCGAAGCCTAAAAATAAACCCAAACTTCCAAGCTGTTGCCTTAACTGGAAGAGCATCTCCTCTCTCTGGCCCCTGGCTCTAGCACTTGCACCGTTGCTTTCTTCCCCACAGTTTGCAACACTACAACATGAAAACTTGCTCAAAGGTGCAACTGCTTTTACTCAGCACAACTCTGCTTGGCTGGGTCTCTTTTACACAGAGATGAGTCGAGGCAGGGGAAGGGCTGGAGCACACGGCACTGAAGGGAATGACGTATTACAGCTCTGTGATGTCATTTTTGCACCTCACTTTCCATTATGAAACTCCAGTTTGAAGCTCATGCAACCAGTGCCCCCAGCACTGCCCTCTTACATCCTCCAGTGTGAAACACAGGGTTACAAGAGCCCCTCTCCCCGACTAAAAATTATAATATTTTTTAAAGTTATAGTGTATTTCTGATCTGTAGAAACCCTGGCCAGCCCAAGAAATGCTGCCTCCCACAACTCCTCCTCCTCCGTCTCGTGCCAGCTCAGCTCCCAGCTCACCAGTTTTGTCCCCATGAGCTCAATCCCTTCTGCTCCCTCTGCTCCCGTCGAGCTCCCTCCCCTCGTCCCTCCCCGAGCAGCAGAGAGTGGCCACCTTCCACCACCTGGAAGGAGAAGCTGCTTGTCCCGGGGCTGCCGGGCTCCCAGGGCTCGGGCATCCATCTCCACAGGGCAGCGGAGGAAGGAGAAGACCACGAGGCTGGTTCCCTGCCTCAAGGTCAAGGGACTGTTGAGCGGGAGCAGGCAGGGGTCTAGCCCTGCTCCCCTTCGACTTCGTGCGAACCAGGCAACGCGCCAAAACAAAACGGGCATGGGCTTCGTATTTAGGCTCCAGGTTTCTGTGTCCTTCACCCATACTCTTGTAAGAGGCCTTGTTCTTCCTGGCTGCCCCCCCGGGCAGGATGGAGGTAGCTCCTTGCAGGCTTTCAAGCCAGTGTTTCTGGGGACAAGGCTCGACTCCTGTTTCTCAGGACTTTCCAACAGACTGAATTCAGGTTTCCTACCAGGCTGATAAAGCACCTTTCCCCAGCCGTGCGTCTCCCTCCTGTACTGCTCATCCATGACTCGACATGTGCCACCTTGTACTTTCATCTGGAAAGAGCCAACTGATGGGTACGAGTGCATCTGGTCCCATCACAACGGCGCTCAGGTCGGGGTGGCCTCCGGGGCTGGGGAGCTGCCGACTTCTGGGTGGCCAAGGGACAGCGGGTGCCTGGACGGGGGTTATTTTCCCCTGTGCCGGGGTGCTGGACTCAGACCTGCACACTCCCCGGCTCAGCGCTCGCACAGCCCCTGCGCCTGATGGAAGAGAAAAAAACCACAAAATATTCACGGGCAGGAAATTCACGGCAGTTTTCACTGGACTTTCTCATGATTTATAACTCTACGTGTAAATTCTTCCCCTGCTTCCCCCTTGCGCCCAACGGGGTTTGGCCACTTCAGCAGTGTAAAAACGCCCACGTCTGGGAGATCCAGCCACCCGGGGTACTGGCAGGAGTGATGCCTCGTCAGAGCTTCCCTACGGCCCAGGGAGTCCCTGCCCGCGGGAACAACCCCTCAATAACACTGGAGGAACACAGGGAAACCCTGAAACTCCTGCAGAACTGCTACCAGTAGCAGCTTGGAACAGAACAAGAGAAGGAGGAAGCTTGGGGTCTCGATCTTCAGCAGCTGCCCCACAGGATCTCCTGGGAAGGTCTGGGGTGGCTCCCAGACCTTTCACACTCAGTCGGTGCCCCAGTGTTTGCAAAAGCAATCAGCAAAGCTCCTCTTAAACTTCTCATTAGCACACGCATAAATCAGGGGATCCAGACAGGTGTTTGCCATGGTGAACACCCAGCTGACGTAGTAGGCAACTTCTGCTCGGTGCAGGAGCTTGCAAGACATGCCATAGTCATAGAATCATAGAATTGTTTAGGTTGGAAAAGACCTTTAAGATCATCGAGTCCAACTGTTAACCCAGCACTGCCAAGGCCACCACTAAACCATGTCCCCAAGCGCCACATCTACATGTCTTTTAAATCCCTCCAGGGATGGGGACTCCACCACTGCCCTGGGCAGCCTGTGCCAGGGCCCGACAGCCCTTTCGGGGAAGGAAGGACTTCACAATGACACCAATGGCCCTGCAGATGTGCAGGGGGCCAAAACAGACAGCAAAAATCACCAGAGGCATTGTTATCATCTGCAGAGACTTGCTCTTCATCTTCTTGCCTCTGGAGCTTTTCTTTGCTGCTTTAGCGATGGCAGCTCCCAACAGAGCTCCACAAGTCAAGGAAACGGCAAAGGGCAGGAGGAAAGAGAGCACAACCAAAACCATGTTGTAGAAGAAGTAAACAGAGGACAACTCTGATGAATATTTAGGCATCTTGCTAAGCCATCAATAACTTCAGTCTTGAGGAGGAAGAAGAAAGGCAGCCCTGGGACAAAGAGGACGAGCCAGATGAACAAGCACAGCTTTCTCAAGGAGCTCCTCTTCCTCCGGAGGGACTTGCTCTTGTACCGTACAACAACAAAGTACCGGTGAATGCAGATGAGCGTCAGGAAAGAGATGCTGCTCTGCACGTGGGTGCTGTGCTGGAAGACTTCGGACTGGCAGAGAAACTGCCCAAACGGCTGAGGTAGGAAATCCTGAGTGGAGCAATGGGGATGATCAGAACATCTCCCAGGACCAGGCTGGACTGCAGGATCATGCCTGAA
Source organism: Phoenicopterus ruber ruber (assembly GCA_009819775.1). Taxonomy (NCBI): domain Eukaryota; kingdom Metazoa; phylum Chordata; class Aves; order Phoenicopteriformes; family Phoenicopteridae; genus Phoenicopterus; species Phoenicopterus ruber. The sequence goes on from CM020234.1 coordinate 11,053,777, forward strand.
TCCCACTGCTTGATGCAGAAGCAGAACACCCAGAGGCTCGTGGCGTTCAGCAGGACACAGGCCAGCAGGAGAAGGGTCCCCAGGGCAGGGATGGCAGGGTGCAGCCCCTGGGGCACGCGGTCCATGCTGGTGTTCATGAAGATGAGGGAGGCCAGCAGCCCCAAGGACTTAGGAGAACCCTCTGTGCTGACCTGCAAGGGGTGGGGTGGAAAAGAGGAAGCAGTGAAACACCCCAGCTCATCATCTTAGGGCTGAGCTGGGTCAGAGGCAACAGCGGCTGAAGCAGCAGAGTCAGGTTTTCAAATGATCCCTGAACCTGAAGACCTGTGGCCAAAAGCTGACCACTATTTATCCTGTCTCCCCAGGAGGAGACCTGGCAGGCGCAAGGGGCCAAGTCTTGCTTTTCACACACAAATACACGACCTTGTGGGAATCAGACTCGAACCTGCCACGCTCAGCTTGACTTTCTCTGTGCTGCAAAGGAAGGAGAAAGGGCTGCAAAGGACCCGCAGGAGCAGCTTAAACGTTCACCACTACTGACTGCTGATGGGGGAAGATGAAATAGATGATGCTGTTACTGCTTGGCTCCAAAACCCTCTGCATTTAAAACCACTAGTGAGATCCCAGCATCACCCACACGACAATTATTTCAGCCAGTTTTACTGCAGCGCAGTTGGCAAGCGGCTCGCCGACCTGCTCCCTCTCCCGCTGCCAGACTTCCCGGCCCTGCAGACAGAGCCGCCCCCGCCGTCCGCCTTGCTCGGCTGCCGAACCCACACTTCTCCCGCTGGCCCCCCGAGCGGGACACCCCGTTGGGTACGAGGTGCTGCTGTGGACTCACAGCCTGGTGCAGGGAGCGTCTCCGCGGCGTGAGCTGGGTCTCTCTCCTGGAGGGAGTTCCCCAGGGCGGGCACCTGCTGCCACTCCCCCCCCACGCCAGCTCACGCCCTTTAGGTGCCTCTTCATTGCCAGTGGCACCAACAGCTGGGGGGCTGGTTGGGGGCACAGCGTCCTCCAAAGATGCTCTTTCCATTGGGCACGATTGTGACCACGGGGTGACCCAAAATTGTGCCAGACTCCCGAGGAGCGAGACCCTCACGGCAGCACCGAGCTCTGCCTGGCAGGCACCCAGGGACGCAGCTTTTAAGCCCATTGGTGTCTCACCAGCCATAAAACATTTCCCTGGCCGTTTGGGAGCCTCACATCCGCATGTGAATGATTCTGAAATCAGACACTTTTGATCACGTTTAAGCACTGGGATTTACACCCTGGCTCTTGCACCGGTCATTGCTCCCTCGGCCTTTGGGGTACGACCACGTCGCGTCCCAGCGTCTCCCCGAAGTGCTCAGGGCCGCAGCTCGCAGCTCTGCGCCACATCCCAAGGGATGTGGGACAGACCCCGGGGAGGAAACAGGCTTGAAGGCATTTTTACAGCTGATGCATTTTTAGACAGGGGCACCTTCGGTCTCTCCCGGCTTCAGTGAGCCAGAGAAACTCGCCGTTAAGCTGCCCCTTCCTGTGCGCCCCGGGGTGGCTGAACACGGCGGCTGATGAGGGAACGTGCCTCGAAGAGCTCAGGAGGGGTCGAGAAGCAGCTCATCCTCACCAAGGCTTCCCCAAGCCTGGCTGAAACGGGGCGTCGTTTCCTTGATCTAACCTTTAACTCCCTTTTTGGTAAAGCTGGGAGTCTGCCCCAGGGGGTCGGGAATGCTGATTATTACCTGCTAAGCCATCAGCTAAAGACGGTGGCTTCTAATACAGAGAGGCCTATGGCTACTGCAGCCATCAAACATTGGCTCTCCTCTGTCTTGCACTACTTTTCCCAAAAAGTGAACCTTTCCAAATTAAGGGCTTTTTAATAATGTTTTGTTGCTGCTTTCTGGCATCATCATCCACAAAGCTCCAGAAATCCCACCCCGTCGCAGAGAGCAGCCACGCCGGCAACAAGCGGATCCTTTCTTTTCTGCGGCAATGACCAACCCAGCTCTCAGGGTGACAAAAATCCACAAGGTCATGGGCTTCATTGCCCTCGTACCAGCCGTGGCCTGGGTTTGGTGCCCACTCTGCAGAAAGCAAGTCTTAACGTACGCAATAATTTCTTACCAAAAGAGGCAGAGGATCTGTACTCTGAGTGAGAGAAGAAATTTTGAGCGGTAAGAAGAAACCACCTAAGAATTACTCAAAAATTTGAAAGCTGCAAAGGCAAAACAGGAAACAAAAAGAGTTAATTTTCACTTAACTTGAAGGTGAATCACACAAGCCATTAGCCACACACTTACCTGGCAAACAGCAGTAGAGTTAGAGCTAATCTGGATGCGAAGGGGATGAATCAGGAGCAGCATCCAGCCCTGCGTCTCTGCGCACTACGGGGATTTTGCTCGCTCTTTAGGTAAAAAAGAAAAACAGTCACCTGTTTCAGCCCTTATGAGTCTCAACAGCATTGAACGGGATTACACCCGTGGAGAGTTTTGCCTTTAGAAACGGATTCCTATTAAAACAGAGTATGAATAACGTATCGTACGCAGCCACAGGGGACACTTACCCCGTCCTCCCGCGAGTGAGGTGGCAGAAGCGCCCGAGCTCCTTCAGACTCGCCGAGAGAAGAACAGCTGATGGGCAGGAAGAGGCTCCCGTGCCCCCACGGTTTTACGGTGGGAAGGAGAGCTCGGCCGTAAAACTGCAGCCGCTCAGGGAACCGCTGGCAGGAAAAGCAGGAGCTGATTTACGAGAACAGCTTGGTTTTGCTCAAAATCCTCCAAAAGCGGGAGCCCCTGGGGTTGCTCTCAGCAGGGGAAGGTCTGGGAGATGGTGGCGAGTGGAGCGCAGGCCCTGCAAGTCGAGGATGCCGGTGACGCGGTTGCTTTGATGCACGCAGCCCGAACCCACCGAGCACCAGGGAGCGGGGTCCGGCCGCAGCAGGAAGCACCGAGGGGTGCAGAGCTCAGCGGGGCTGAGGCGACACCGCTCCCCCAAACTGCTGGAGCGCCGGCAGGTCGGTGACCACCGCGGCCAGGCCACGTGGGGTGAGCTGGGCTGTCGGTCGGGGTTTCCAGGTACTGCAGACACCAATAAATGCGAGTAACTGTAACCTCAAGGGCAGAATTTGACACCAAAGGGAGGGCTTTGGCTCTCCAGTTTGACCCAGCCCAAGACCTCAGCATTTAAATCCAGCAGTTTTGGGGTGCTGTTCGCTCTTTTGGCTCAGTAAAAGCTGCAGATTCGGTGGGATCATGAGATCTGGATGGGGAGGCGTGCCCCGAGTCACACCAAACACTCCAAACAAGCATCAGAAAATGTGAATTTCTGAAACTGTCCCTCTGCTTCTTTCCCAAGCGAAAGAAACCCCCCAAAGGGCTTTGCTGAGACATGCAGAAGATGATCTCCAGTGTGCTGACTCCAGCAGACTTCTGGTCCAAGCCCAACCCATGAAACTCTCTGCCACCAGCCCTAACTTACACAAACCCTTCGCTTCGTAAAGCAGGGCAGCATCCGTAGCTGAGATTAAAAGCCCAGAGGGTGAAATCCTGATGCTCCATCCCAATGACCTCTTTGGGACCAGATGGAAACAGTCCCTGCAGGAAGGTTACTCCACGGATGGTCAAAACTCGATGCTTTAAAACCTCCCTGGCGGCTCCTGCTAGCAGCCAGCACTGGGGCGATCGGGGCCTCCGCCAGCTCACCGTGGAAGGGCTGAAACTTCTCTAAACCATTTCGAGCCAAAAGGGAAGTTTCTAAGAAAAGTGCGGTTTAGCGTACAGCCTGCAGCCCACAGGGTCTATTTAGAGCAGAGCCAACAGCCCCCGCGGCCGCCCGCCCCGGGGCTCCATCTCACGCGGTCCGAAGCCACAGGAGGCGACTTCCTTCCACGGCACCGGGCAGCACGCGGGGAGGAGCGCTGCGCACCGCGGCCGGGGCGAGCGCTGCGGCGGGCCTTACAGTAAGCGCTGCCTTCATTTCTGGGTTTTTTTTGGGGGGGGTGTTCCTTTTTTTTATAATAAAGAGCACGGCTCAGCGCAGCGGCTCTGCTGGTTTTGTGCCAGAGACGTTGCTGGCTACAGCGCACAGGGCGTCTCCTCGGGAGCTGCTGTTCGGAGCCGTTTCTTGCGTATCGTGCCGTCACGGCACAGCCCTTCCTCGCTGAGGAGCCACCCGCCTCCCCTGCGCGGGGGGTCAGTGGGCGCTATGGGGGAACAGCAGGGTGAGAGTGTGGAATCAGACCCAAACCCCCCAGGGGACTTCAGTGACCTCAGCAGACAGACGCAAGCTGGCTGCCCTTGACTGCATCCTTGTCAGCCTGGACCTTCGGCCAGCCCGGTTAATTGTGCAAATACTGGCGTGAAGGCGAGCTCCCGCGGGGGTCTGGACGCCGGTTGTTGGGTTGCATCGCTCCCTCAGGTCTCTGGGGGTCCACACCGCTGAAGATTGTGGATCCTGAGCTCTCCGCCACCATCGGCTCCCACCACCAGGTGCGTTTCTTGGGCAGGACTTTCTCCGACAGAGCTGCGGAGCAACTTGAGTATTTGCAAAAAACCAAAGCAAAGCCTACAACCATCCGGAACAAGACTCTAGTTTGCAGTCACGTGTTCCTCTGCATAAAGGACGAGAGAACAAACATTTGCGCTATAAATTCAGCATCAAAGATGCTTTTAGCCGCCCTGGATCACCCCTTACGCCACCAGCTGTCCCTCTGGGGTGGCTCCAGCCACCGCCTGTGCTGGCTCCCAGGCTGGGAAAGCCAAAACCAGTAGAGAGAGAAGCAAGGCCTGAAGGAGAACGGAGACAACCTAAACACCACGTATGTAAAAGAGTTTATTGGAAGGAAACACGATGATATTTACAGGGATAAATCCAGCATGGGATCAGCAGAGCAAGGCATTCCTGTCCCTTCACCGTTCCTTAAGGGTGCAGCAGTCAGGACATCTGCCTGCCCCATTCAGGTCCGTCTGTCTCATTGAGGCTGGGAGCCCAGCTTGTGCAATGAGCCCAGTCCTATCCTGCACCACTTCAGTAATTAACTTAAACACTTCTTGCATAGCAAGTGCTCCCAGCAAATTCACACACACTCCGGCAGAAGAGCAGGGGGAACATAGAATCATAGAATTGTTGTGGTTGGAAGAGACCTCCAAGACCATCGAGTCCAACCATTAACCCAGCACTGCCAAGGCCACCACTAAATCATATGCCCAAGTGCCACATCTACACGGCTTTTCAATCCCTCCAGGGATGGGGACTCCACCACTGCCCTGGGCAGCCTGTGCCAGGGCCTGACAGCCCTTTCGGGGAAGAAATGGTTCCCAATATCCAACCTAAACCTCCCCTGGCGCAACTTGAGGCCGTTTCCTCTCGTCCTGTCGCCTGTTCCTTGGGAGAAGAGACCGACACCCCCTGTCTCCAACCTCCTTTCAGGGAGTTGCAGAGAGCGAGAAGGTCTCCCCTCAGCCTCCTTTTCCCCAGGCCAAACCCCCCCAGGTCCCTCAGCCGCTCCCCACAGCACTTGTGCTCCAGACCCTTCCCCAGCTCCGTTGCCCGTCTCTGGACACGCTCCAGCCCCTCAGTGTCTGTCTTGGAGTGAGGGGCCCAGAGCTGACCCCAGCACTCGAGGTGCGGCCTCACCAGGGCCGAGCACAGGGGGACGATCCCTGCCCTGGTCCTGCTGGCCACACTATGGCTGATACAGGCCAGGATGCTGTTGGCCTTCTTGGCCACCTGGGCTGCATGTCCCCGTAAGACCAGAGCAGACTCAGCTCCAGGAAAGCAAAGTCCCCCACCGCCCAGAAACACTTTCTGAGTACTTTTCCTCCTGACACCGTCTCCATTTGTTGCTCTGTCGCTTGTGGATGTACCTGCGTGGATTGGGACAGGCAGTGGGCGCCTCGGGAAATAGCCACAGTGTCACAGAGCAGAGGCACATCTTTGCAGAGTTTATGCTTTGAAACATGCAGAAGGTGTGACTTGCTACTCCTGTCTCCTTGTGCAAAAATATGCGAACACAAGGCAGGAACTTCATCTCCCCTGAGAGCAGAGGCCTACATCCGCGTTACTCACACAGCCTGGCCGGGATAGAGGCTTGGGCACTCGAAGGGCACGGTTCAGCCAGCTTTCTTCTGATGCTTAACTTTGGAGGAGACGACTCGCAGCCCCTCGCGTGCCCCTCGTTGCAGCCCAGGGGTCTGGATGCCGAGCTCAGGTGCGGAGCTCTGCCTTGGGCAGGTGACTCCTGCCGCGGGTGACTGAACAAACACCGCGTCAACCGACAGGAACAATTTGCAAACAACCGAGCAGCAGACAAATGTGCAAATGTATCTGGTGGCTACTTCTGGATAATGAATGCATAATCTATTCCGACTCCCTTCCCTATCTACTTCTGGATAATGCGTCTGTGAGCCTGAGTCAGGTTTATAAATGGTTGGCAACGAGAAAAACAGGCTGCGTTTGAGCCAAACATTATGTTCAGCAAATAAGGCCGGCAGCTTGGCCATGGACGTTTGCTGTCAGGAGCTCAGTGTCAGAATCCCTCCAGCGCTCAGCGATTCCCATCCTGCGTACAACTGCTACATGGGGTGGCAGGATGCGACGGCTGACTTTTGCCTCTAAAAATCTAATTTTATGCCTAAATCACAGACTCTAATAGAAGAGCAATATTGCATTTCTTTCCCGTCTATCTGCTCATTAGAAAGTCTCTCTTACGTTTGGCTCGGCTGCTGGGAATGCTCCAAAGAAGTCTAATTACAAGGTCATAGCAGTAAATTGCATTTGGTGGTATAACTCTGAGTCACTGGTTCAGGGCGCTTTCCCCTTCCACCCCGGAGTAACTCATTTAACAAGAAAAGCTGAAAAAAATTTACAGCCTCCCAGTGAATGAGACTTAACGGGGAGCCAGCATTTCCAAAGTGTCGTGACTTCTGGATGCCCCAGTGGAGGCAAGTTCTCCCGGGAATGGTGACAAAGTGGACACCAAAGACTTTCCTGTCACTTTGGGAAATGCTGCTTACCGGCCACGTGGTCCTTGGGTGGAAGGAGAGGAGACTGAAACCATTTGGAGGCTTCCCAGGGTTGCCCACGCAGGAGCAAGTTTCATTCTTCCCCCAAGAAATCTACTCTCCGTCTACTCGACCCTTTGGGAAGAAGAAAGAAAAGTCACCTCGCTGTGTTGGGTGGCAAAAGCCTCGTCCCACCTCCCGCGATCCCGCTGCTGGCTGAGGTGTCTCCGCCCCGGCTCCTCACCACGCAGGGACGGGTTCCCGGGAGGAAGGGGCTCGTTCCTTCTCGGTCCTGCCAGGCTCAGTGCAAAGGAGAAAGCTGCAGGTTGCAGATCACGGCGCCTGGAGGACGGTCTCGTGCCGGCTGCTGCTGAGAGGTGGTAAATCGGTGCAGACCTCATGAGGGATGGTTGCCTCTGGCTCGGTAATCTCTCCCCACGCTCCCCGACAGATGCATCCTCACGCCTTCCGGATGATCCGCCCCGGTTTCCTCCAGTCCCTGTACCTCTCCCTGCGCACCGAGTGGACCAGAGGCCTGGCGAAGCTGGCGTGGTTTGACCTGGTGGCGTGGCTAGCGAGGAACAAAGTGAGACATCATTACTGGTGTGGGTCAGCGCTGGGGCACATCTCCTGCGTCTAGTGCAGGCTCCTAAAAGGACAGGGGAATCTGGTCAGCAGGAAGGGGCTCACCGCCACCGCTGCACCATCCTGCTGCAGCCCCCGAGGCTCGGGGTGCCTGCACTGCAGAGGCCCAGGGCTGAGCCTCTCCGATGCACGTGAAGTGGCGATGGGGACCCTCCCTGTCCCAGCCACCGGAGGCCTTGGAAACAGCTGCCAAACTACAGGTGCACACGTGTGAGCTCAGAACCCCATAAACAGCCCGTCAGAGCCCTGAGGACCGTCCCCTCCGGGCAGATGGGTCACTGAAACCAAGCCCCTGGGCTCTTCAAAACTTCCACTTCAAATACCTTTGAGCAGTTTTCCTTAAAACCACTAAGCCCAACATCACACACACCTCGCGCCTCTTTGGGGTTTTGCCACCCTTGTTACAGCCCGTGTTCTCTCGGGGGGTTATCCAGGGCGCGACCAACCACGCCATGAGCCAACCACACCACGATCAACCGCGCCGCGCGCGGGGACGCCCCGGACAGCCTAGGAGGGCTGGCTCGGCTGCAGGAGCAGCGGGGCTGTCTTCACCTACGGCTCTCCTGGGATGACTTAACGCTCAGGCCCACTTGCCCTGGGCATTTCGACTCTCCCCGGGCGCGGTGCCTCAGGCTTTTCTTTCCTTCCTCCTGGCTAACGCCTTCACTACCCATTTTTATATCTAGCTGTTGCAAAGATTGCAAAAGACTGGCACAGTGAATGCGCACGTTCTCCTGCCAGCGCAGAGAGCGATGTGGGGCATGGCAGCGTCCGCAGGATTTGCGGTGAAAGCCACATGGGGCGAAGCGCGTCCCCTCCCCATCCCTGCAACAGGGCGGCGCAGCGGTGATCGCTGGGGCTGGCCATCAGAGATCTCTCCTCTTCCTAGATCCTGCTCAGAGATGTTCCGCCTGTGATCCCCGCTGGCTTTGTCAATAAAAATCATCCCGATACCATTCCCCTCCGTGCCCGTAAGCGGCGGAGGGGGCCGGTGAGGACAGGCTGGTGGAGAGCAGAAGCCGTGGGACGCCAGAAGCGGCTGATGAATGGAGGCAGGGAGCGGGGGAGCCGCCAGCCGCTCCAGGAGCGGAGGAAGACGGAGCTGGGGAAAAGCTGTGAATGTGAGAAAAAGCTGCTTTACAACAGAGCTTGTTACTACTCAACATCCACAAAAGGAGGAAGAGCCCTGAAATCCCTGCCTGTGCTGAGGGCACCGTCAAGAGCCAGTTCTCTCATGTCCTAATTAGCTGCCTGCTTTATAACTTAATTTCCTAATTGGTTTTCAAGTTAATTACTTTTAACAAACAGGCTGGGGAGGTGGCAGGTCAGGCCCTGTGGCAGGAGATGGAGCTTCACCTCTACAGCCCTGGCCCGGTTCCAGGCCGTGCTGGGAAGCAAGGTGGCCTTGCATCCATCTCTCCCGAGGAGACCTGCCTTGCGCTTACCTCAGGTTTAAGCTCCTACAGGAAGGGTTTGGGTGAATTCCTTGGCAATGTCTGCAAATCCTTCCTAAAAGTTGATTGTCCTGGGATCTCAGCTCGCACCAGCCCCTGGCTCTCGTTCCTCCCAGCTGGAGATGGCACGCGGCAGCGTGGAGGCTCCACGGCTGCGCAAACCGTGGGAGCAGCCGTCGCTCCTCCGCCGCGGACACCAGGGCTGGGCTCGGCTGGGCGCCCCAGGTCCGCGCGTTCAGTCCGGTGCCGGTGTGGGTGTACGGTCACTTTCTGTTAATTAAATCAAAGCCAATGTTGTGGCTTTCTTCATGCTTTCGTGCTGGTGCCATATCAGCTGCGAGAGGAGAGGTGGTTCTCGGGCTGGGTTGCCAGGGAGGGATGGTACCTGGTGCAGCATTAAGCCAACTGGTGTGAACCTCACTTCTGAGCTGGATTTGTGCTGTGGTGCTCCTGACCTCATGCGAGGCACGAGGACGCTTTCTTGCACTGCTGAGCCACGGCTTGAGCTCTTTGGAGAGCCAGGCTACAGATGTGGCAACCATTTCTGAGCAGTTTCTAAGCCCAAGCCTATGCTGAAGGGTGAACATCTGGCTCCAGCTGTGCTCTCTGAGCACTGGGAAACCTGGCCTTGAGAGCTCCTCACTCAAGAAAGCTCCAGCACTATCGCAGTGGGGGTGTATGAGCCCAGGCTACACCAGAATCAGGGTGTCCACGCAGGACAATCTTAATTCCACTAAGAGGACCCGAATTCATGCTGTAATTTTCCCGTTCTCTGGGCCACAGAGCTTCGCCTGCCTACGGTGCAATCTCTGAACGACGCGTGTGACACACGCAGCCCCGGTGGCTTCGCTTTCCCAAGCTGGCTGGAGTCAGCAGCAGGAGCAGCAGGAGCAGGTGCCCGGGCAGGGAGAGGCAGGGCCGAGCCTGCTGTGGCAGCGGGCAGGGCAGGCTGCGCGTTCGGCTCCGACGGGGGTGGCTGGGATGTCCCCAGGGCACGGGGCCCTGCACAAATCATCCGGCTCGGTCCCACCTCCCCGCATGAGGCTGGGTTAGACGGCAGCCCCTAGAGAAAATCACTCCTGTGACATTATCCTGGCTGCTTGATGCAAGTTGCTTGGTGGCCTCTAGTAAATCAAATTATTCCATTAGGTTTGCTGCGTTGCATCCTTTCGCTAGCGTTGGGGTGCCTCAGACCTCAGTGCAAGTTATCGTGCAGTGCCTCCCTGCACTCCTCCGCGAAGGCAGAGAGGAAATCGGCCTCCAACCTCAATCGTGACCCAGCCAGCCCCATCGCTTCCACGCTGTTTCTGCACTGGAGCTGTCTCCGCTCATGGCTGCGTTCCCAGCGCTAATCGTTTTACTTGTACAACTAGACAGCGCAAGGTGCGGTTCAGCTTTGCTGGTCTGGAAATCCAGCCAGGGAGTTTATCCCTGAACTACGGACGAAGAGACTGGTATCCGCTGGCTACCGATTTCCAGCAAGCCCTGGGAGCATCCTTGCAGCACGTCTTTCTCTCGGGGGTCTCATCTGCGGGGACGCCTTTGGGGGGTGCGAGCAGCACCGAGCGCAGCGGGGCTGCGGTCGCGGCTGGGCTTGCTGCGCATCAGAGGATTAGGATAAGGAGGGAGCCGTGAGCTCTGCGCGCTCGTGCTGCAGCTGCCAGCCCCAGGGCAAACTGGGTCACAGGCATCTTTTTAGGTCCAAAGCTACGAGGTGTTGGTGTGCCGTTGCCTGAGGTCTGGCAGGAGGTGGATTTTGGGTCCCGGGGCGCGAGTCCCTGCCCCCGCAGCCGATGCACAGCTCTCCAGATGGCTTCCACTACAAGACCCCGACCATATTAAGACCACGATTACCCCAAGCTCTATTGCAAGTGAACAGTACACGAACAATGCAGAAACAGATCTGAATGTTAAGGCTATGTGGCGTTTTTCTTTGATGTCCTTATTTCTACAGCTCATTTTTGTTGTTGGGCAGAAAACAAGGGAAGGATTAGTGTAGTGGGCACAGCCCAGAGAGTGGGAGGAGACGGCGAGATAGTGACATGCACGCTAGCGATTTAACATGAAATACTCGGATTGCGAAGAGTCTCTAGAGGTTTGTGCCTCATTGATGAATATCATGCATGAAGCGTAGCGCCTTGTGCTACCCACATTTTTCTCTTCCAGGTATGTTGATCGGGAGCCTGAGTCACAGGAAATATGCTGAGTTAGAGCACATTTCCACAAAAAAAAAACCCCAAATCACAGGCATATTTATCCGCAAGTGTGTCAAATGCACAGTGTGTTCAGACAATGCAGGCTGAAAAGATTAACAGACCTTAATCCTATCTCTGTGCATTAATACACAACAGGCGATACACACACGCACGCATCTATAGGGGCCGATGTACGCACACAAAAGGCAATCTTCCCCACCAAAACGTACCCCAGCTATTCACCTTTTGGAAACAGAACAGGCATTAACTCACCTAGAAGACCAAACTGGACCCGCCTGCTTCTTTGGCTTGGCTATCTGCTTCTGGTACTCCATCCAGCCACTCACCAGCTCATGGAGGATCATCACGTAGAGAAGGAAAATAAGAATCCTGGGATCCATTCGTGGCACTTCGGGGTCTGCTTCATTGGGTACAGGTGACATTTGATCGCGAGGGACGGGAGGGCAGCCGGCGGGGTGCAGCTCCTGCGGGCAGGGCTCTCGGGAGCGGGGGGATGAAAAGGTCGCTGCCGAAGAGGAGCCTTGCAGGCTGGGCTTTGTGCGGAGTGAATTAACGCTGTAAAAATCTCCCGGGGGGATGAGAGGCTGGTGCCTATTGCGTGAAGCAGCATAAACACAGCTGCAGAGGCTACAGACGTCTCCTTTAACGGGGTGGATCACATCTTCTGGGACTCCATCCCTTTTGTCTCCCTCTCACTCCTGCTTTGTCCGCATTACTCTGCAGCCACGAGCGTCCTACACTTTTCTGGCAGGAGCAGCCTGGCTTCGGCAGTGCCCCTTTGATTGGCGGCGGGGGGGAGAGTCGGCTGCCGTGCCCGCAAGCCGGCAACGGGAGCGCTGCCTGGCTGCGCAGAGTAAATTACAAACCCCAGTCAATGACTAGGGAATCTCCGAGCTGCCTCTTCCCACTGCCTCAGGATTTTGGGCTGTGCTGAGCCAATGTTGACTGGGAGCGTTACTGAGTATTTTGGAGCTGAGAAATCTTCTGCTCGCTTTTGTCACACTCGTTTTGTTCTCCTGGTTATTATTCCTTACCTAAGTCTTCAGCTGCTCTTTCCGCAGTGGTGAAGCTCTGGCGGGGTACCCGATGTGCAGGAAAACCCCGGTGCCACAGCTTCCAGTCTTTTCCACACCACAGCTCCTCTCCCAGCCTCTCCAGCTCTTTCTGTTCAGCAGCGTAGGATCTTGCCCAACTGAGGTCGGGTTGTGACACCAGATCCCCTCGGCCTCACCCTTCCTTCCCCCATGGAGAGCCCCAGGACACGATGCAAGACACGTGCCTGGCATTTCTAGCAGGATAAAAGCATAGCCCCGTCTCGTTTAGACACCTGTATAAATTGAACATGAAAAATTGCTCTTTTTTCATCATTTAAAATCAAGCCTTATCAGTATCTACCTTGGTTTTTTAAGACCATCTTACGTAAAATTCACGTTGTTCCAGTGAAATCTTTCCGTAAGTGAAACAGTAAGCCCTCGACGATTATTTAATTATCAGGATCATCTAGAAGCGAGAAGGCAGATTGAACAACCTACCTTTGCTCAAGGGAGCTGCGCCAGCTCAGTGCCGAAGAGGGGGCCCAGACGAGGGGCAGATACAGCGACCCTCGTGGTCTCCAACCCCGCAGCTCCCACACGAGCGCCCGGGCTGCCGGGCTTGCTCTCTAACACGGAGCGGGGTTCAACACGCTGGTCAGTGCAGTTCTTCCAGGCCAGGCATGATGGCCACGTAATGCACAAGCTCAGAGTAAACTCACCCCGAGGAAGCTGCTTCTCGGCTACCTCAGGTTGTGTTACCTGTGGGTTTAACACTGGAGGTCGGATGTTTCTCAGAAACTTTTGCCCTTTGGTGTGTAACTGCAGACGAGCGTGCAGAAGCCAGGGATTTTGATAGTTTTCTGTTAAGTACAAATTTAACGCAAATTAGGGGATGCTGATTACACAGTACATCTGTATATTAAATAAACCCAACGGCAGCATCGACGTCCCAGTCAAATGTGCTCCTCAAAGGACTGTGTGACTTCCCTTCAGCTAAGTAACGTTCTTTCATTTGTGAGTCCAGAAGTGCTGAGTAACTCTCTAAATTGGGAGGAGAAGATCTCGTGGATGGGAGTGAGCAAGTGAATGAAACGAGCCAGGGCTGGAGGTTTTCTAGCAGCTACGAAAATGGGAACACTTGAAGTTCTCCACGAAGGATAGCGGAGCCGTTCCTATAGCAACAGAGACAGTTGCCAGGCTGCGGGAGATGGGTGCTGATGTATGGTACAAGCCATACGTAGGGAGGGGTTTTAGCCTAAAGACAACGCTGCTATTTTATGCATATGCAATTTTTAATGAGTAAAGACAACGTGACTCCTTTGTTCCAGGGGAGAGCAGCTTTTTACACAAAAGAGAGAAATTACTGAGGCAAGAGTGGCGAGTAACTCATTACAACTTACTCCTAGGTTTGCATTAGGTGCTCCACCTTATGAATACAAAGTCATCTACAAAATTCTGCTTGCTGCTGAACATTACAGCTCGATTGACCTAACGCGCCTTTTAAAGCCCCAACAGACTGCGGGTCGCCTCTGCCCTGCCTCTGCTCCTTTAAACATCGCCTAGCTCTGAAAATCTTCTTGAGTCTTTAAAAAGTTATCTGAACTTTAACACGCCATTTTTTGTTAAAAATTTCACCAATTCGTCCTCAATACTACGCAAGGTAGAAAAGCCAATAACCCGGGCGCTATTGCCAGAGCCACCGGCTCTCGGTACGGCGGCTGGTCTCCAGGCAGCTCGGTGGCCAGGCACAAGCCGTAGCCTCTTTGACAAATGATTCAAAAAAGGGACTGGAAAGGCTGATTTTAGAGGGATTAAAGCCCAATTTGGGAGGGCGGGGTGAGGGCTAGCTGTGAAGGGCCCCCCTGGCGGCCACGGGGTACAGGGGTGCAGGGGGTACAGGACCCTCCCCACAGCTGTGAGGCACCCTGAGACCCCCATGAGGCTACGGGTGTTTCCCCTCTGCCCCCCAGGTCCGCACTGGTGCCTAAATTCAGCCCAAGGGCACAGCGTCGGGGTCATCCTGGAGAGGTTTGGTGGGAGTGGAAGAACCCGCGCGAGTCCTTCAATTTGTGCAAATAACCGCTGCATAGAGTCAAGCAGCAGTGAGCAAACTCACTGGGGACTCCCGAGGGTTTGGATCAAATATTAACCGGCTGCTGCACACTTGGATAGTCATCGGCACGAGACAGATATGCCAATAAAACGTGTATTCGAGACTATCGCGTAACACAGGCACCCGAGGGCTGAAACAGCCCTTACCTGCAGACCGGAGCCTTGATCTGCTTCTTGAGTTGCCCATTGCTCTGCAAATGGTTTTCATGACGAGCCAGCGCTCCTCAAATACATCACCTCTCTCTCTCCCGCTCTTTTCAGACAACTCTGTACAAAAATGACAAGTCAGTCAAATACGGATGAAGGCCGTGTGAAAGAAGCGGCGTGGAAAAAAGTCCCCCAAGCCTGAAGGTCGAGGGGAGCCGGGCCCGAGGTGATAGGAGAGAGCCTGGGGCTCAGGTAGGCTCTAAAGAACAGAAGAGCACGAGAAGCAGGCTCTGGGGTGCGAAGCGGTCTGCCCCAGTTTTGGTGGGGCAGAAACGCCTGCAGAGGACAACTCTTTCAGCTCACAGCTTACGCCGCCGCAAAAGGAACGGCGACACAGCCGAGCCACTGACGCGCTGATAAAATCTCATTCTGAAGCTGTGGAAGCAGCAGCACGTGCAGGGTTGCAATTCCTTTGTGAAACCGGGGTGGAAATGGGGCCAGGCTCCTCTGTCCATGGCTCTCGGTCCAGCTAGTTGGGCTGGAAGAAAAAGCCAGAATACTTGAGTATTGAGTCACGGAGCCCTTCCTTCCTCGCACGCGGCACAAACCTGACTGCTGCAGCATTCCCATTCTTCTGGGCTGTGTATTGTCAGGGCAAAGGCACCGAGGAACAGAACTGTGTCATTCTGCTGCGTGGGGCCCGTTTCCCTCTTTGTCGGATGACAACCCAGGCCTCTCTACTGCTAAGGAGATTTCAAAAAATGGAGGTGGTAGGTGCCAGTTAGCGTTTGTATTCGTGGCAGCCCCAAGGGCACACTGCAACACCAAAGATCACCTTCCTTCAGGCTCCTTGGAAGCATCCACCTCCCCGTTCTTCCCCTTGGAAGATGGCATAACTGCCCAACAGACCAGAACACCCACCCTTCCTAAGGCTCACCGCTGACCTAGACCTCACACAGTCTCCAACCTGCCTCACAGAAAGGCACCACTAATGGCTTTGTTCCAGTAAATCAGGGTTGACCTAAACCGTGTGTTTGACTTGTTGCAATTACTGGCTTTTTAGAAGGAACTTCTGAGCTTCACTGAAAAGACAGTGATCTGCATTCCGCTTGTACGGGGCCCAAAGCCCGCAGGGATTCCTCTAGCTAACAGGATAGTCAAGGACTGGAAACATCAAACCTCCCACACAGGCCAAACTGAAAGATCAGGCCAAGCAGCTCTTAGAACAGGCCACAAGGTCATGGTCCAAAATTCCTGTGGAGTCCAGAAGACCCAGCGATCCCCCTCAAGGGGCAGTCAGGCCACAAGCGACTGCAAGTGGAAGTACCTCCACCCAGACACAGTGCCAGTGAAGGTGGACCTGAGGTCCCAGGGCCTGGTGTCTTCAAATACCCCAGGCAGGACCCTGTTAGCTTCAGGGGTGCTTCCCGCATCTCCATACACGCTTGTCCTCAGCCAAAGCCCATGAATGCTGTTCTGCCGGGACAGGTGAGATGGAAAACAGATTCCCTTCCCTGCCCTTTGGCTGCTCTTCAAGGAATCTGCTTGTAAAAAGCCCTCTGTAATTATAAGATTATTCATTAGAGATTAAACCATGGTGCTCATTTGGAGTAGGCCGTGGGTTGGTGACAAATCTGGCTATGACCTACTGGACCAGATGTTTTGTTAGAATCATAGAATCATTTGGGTTGGAAGGGACCTTTAAGATCATCGAGTCCAACTGTTAACCCAGCACTGCCAAGGCCACCACTAAACCATGTCCCCAAGCGCCACATCTACATGGCTTTTCAATCCCTCCAGGGATGGGGACTCCACCACCTCCCTGGGCAGCCTGTTCCAATGCCCAACAACCCTTTCGGGGAAGAAATTTTTACGAATATCCAATCTAAACCTCCCCTGGCGCAACTTGAGGCCGTTTCCTCTTGTCCTGTCATCTGTTACTAGGGAGAAGAGTCCGACCCCCATCTCTCTACAACCTCCTTTCAGGGAGTTGCAGAGAGCGAGAAGGTCTCCCCTCAGCCTCCTTTTCTCCAGGCCAAACCCCCCCAGGTCCCTCAGCCGCTCCTCACAGCACTTGTGCTCCAGACCCTTCCCCAGCTCCGTTGCCCGTCTCTGGACACGCTCCAGCCCCTCAGTGTCTGTCTTGGAGTGAGGGGCCCAGAACTGACCCCAGCACTCGAGGTGCGGCCTCACCAGGGCCGAGTACAGGGGGACGATCCCTGCCCTGGTCCTGCTGGCCACACTATGGCTGATACAGGCCAGGATGCCGTTGGCCTTCTTGGCCACCTGGGCACGCTGCTGGCTCATCTTCAGCCGCTGTCGACCAACCCCCCCAGGCCCTTTCCTGCCTGGCACTTTCCAGCTGCTCCCCCCCAAGCCTGTGGCGCTGCCTGGGGTTGGTGTGACCCACGGGCAGGACCCGGCACTTGGCCTTGTTGAACCTCATACCCTTGGCCTTGTTGTTGCTACCCAGGCTTCGTTTCACGAGTCAGTAATGACTCTGGCCCAGTGACTCTGACATCTTGAATGAGGCTTCATGTGCAGTTCAGGGGAATAAACTTCTCCCGCAGGCACATCTCTCTCTTCCCTCTCTCATTCACATGCAGCGGCTCCTTCCTAAGCTCAGACGAAGTCAAACAGATCTGGAACCAGAGTGGAAAGTGGAAATACAACTGCCAGCAGAGCCCGAAGAGAGCAGATCTCAGCCTTCGCAGCGGACAGGAAAATGGATTTTCAGAGTTAAAAAGAAGAAGAGGTACTGCAGAATCTGTCAGCACCTTCCATAGCCTCATACAAGTCAACAGTTAATAAAAGACAAAGAACAGATGCTCTGAGACATACTTCGGAGGATTTTTAATTGCTCCTACCTATAAGTGTGGTTGAAAAAGTGGTAATACAAAACTTGCACTCTTAATCATCAGATTGCTTTGTATCAGATTGCTAATGACTCATCACTAGGATTTTATAAACATTTCACCGTTTTTTAATTCTGTTAACCCTGATCAGCCAACACAGTTTTGGCACAGCAAATTGATGCTAGCCTGAGGGAAAAAATAATATTAAAAACTACTGCTACTACTGATTGTCTCCTGAGTTCTGGACTTTTTTCCTATGACAACGGCACAGTAGCCAGCAAGGGTTTAGTCTGGCTCAAGCTGGATGCCTGGTGACAGGAATTATCTTCCTTCCCTCCTTGCCAGAGGACTGACGTTCGCAGAACCTGGAGAACGAGGAGAGAGGGACACCGATACTGCCGGGCCGCTGCCTTTAACGCAGGCTGGCGCAGCAGCTCTGGTCTCATGCCGATGCTGTTCCTCTTTCCCGAGCATGGGCCCTGCTGATCAGGAGACGCGGCGTCTCGAGCTCACCTCGGCGTAGCAGTCTCTAAGCCCAGTGAGACACCTTTGCCCCTCGTGCAATTGTTTTGCAAGAAAAGGAAGCTGGTTTCACTGCATCCAGCATGGCTTTGTCCTTCTCCTCAAACTCCCCTTGCAGGTCCAGCAGGCCAAAACCCGCCCACGCGCGTCGCTTAGTTGCTTTCTGTGAGGTTATCCTCCAAGCTGGACTGACCTCCTTACCTTTAGCATGGTCTCTACATGCGAATGGATGCTCCTCTGGTCACGGATGGGCCTTCTTGCGCTACGGAGGACGATATTAGCCAGGTTTAAAATCTGATTCCCCTAGAAAGCAAGAAACTTTTCAACATGGGTGTCTCCTGCCAGAAAAATCTTATTATTAGGGGCTGACATATAAGTCCCCATTCATGTAAGTGAATTTCCAGCACACGGGACTGACAATGGCAAGTAGAAGCTGCTCACAGCGTGCGTGAGCCCCAGTCCCTCCACGCCCCAAGCCGAGCTCGGCCTTGTCCCCAGGCAGATGCCGCCAAGCTGCAAACGCAGCAGCGCGGAGGGAGCTGGGGCCTGAGCACGCAGAGCCACACGTCACCCCTCGCTCTGCCCAGCCAAGCTGCCAGCCGGGGCCGGCTGAACGTCCTGCTGCCCCGGTCATAAAAGCACCGAGCGTCAGCCTCCCTCAGGCACCCGGCGGGGGAAAGGGGCTGCGCTCACCTCGACGGGAAAGATCTCTGCCGTTCACACCGCCTGCTCTGCTGGGATCAGATGAGGGAGAGGAGACAGCAGAGAAGGCAATGGAGCTGAAGATGATGGCAATAAGTGCCAGGTGCCTCAGGGCGAGAAGTAGAGAGGACCTGGGGAAGAGCAGCGAGTGCAGAGGATGTCCATGAATAGCAAAGTCTGGAGCAACCAAAGAGCTGAAACCCCATCTGACCTGTCCTCAACATTGAGAGTGACCCGAACGTGGGTGGAGCTGCCCTTAATCCCTCTTTTACACCCACCTGAAGCTCCCAGAAGCTGACTTGCCCCTTGTTTTTAATGCTGAGCCTGGCTCTGGTGCAAGGAGAGCGCTGGCAAGGATACCCAGAGCACGTCTGTGAGTTCAGAGTCATGGGGACGGAGCTTGGACCTGTCCATGAGCCCTGCTGGGCTCAGCCCTTATTAAAATAACAGCCTGATGAGGAAATAAAGGTGAGAAAGGAAGCTGGGGAGTGCAGAGAGCTCTGTGGTCACAGCGGGGTCTGTCAGAGCTGCAAAGGTAACTGTGCAGAAACACTCCTTCTGAAAAGCTGCTCCATCAAGACGTCTCTCCGGAGAGACAGCTACGTTAATAACGGCATTTGCGTGCCAGGACAGGCTTCTTACTGCTGCACAAAAGAAAACAGAAAGCAGCATCTGCGTCTCATCCATCAAAACTGCAAGAAAGGCCAGAAACTCTCTAAATCGCCCTGTGTTGGTCAGTCTCCGTCTGGGGAGACCCAAGCAGTCGGGTACGGCTGCGGCACAGCTCCTGCCCCCAGCCCTGCTGCTGGTCACCTCCCGACGCCACCTCCCTTTGCCTGAGCCACAACCCCAGCGCAGAGAGACCTAAAATAGTACGTACAGCAGCTAGAAGTACCTTTATATGCACCCCCAGGCAAAATCCGCGGTGTTCTCCCTCCTGAAATGGCTGAACTGTTCTGAAAAAGGAATTAACAAGGGTTTTCATGTCACTTTGTTTTCTGGGTTAGATGCAACTCTTCCAAAGTCAAAGCAAGACGTTCATCCCAAGGAAGCTGGATAAGGGGATCCTCGCTGACAGGGAAAGTCACGTACCAAGTCTCCCACCGTGCACAACTCATCAGAATTAACCTAAAGGCGACTGTAAAGCCTGAACCATATAGCAGCTCCGCCAGAAAAGTGTCTTGGAGAGCGATAATTCAGTTTTCTGCTGTGCAGCATCTGCTCCAGACTTCGTTAGACGCTCCTTTGAAACGTCCGTCTTCCCTCCAGCCATCTGCATCACAACCCATTGCTCCCGGCCACTTTTCCAACGGATCCACTGCCCACAGCACTAAGGAGAAGAGCGTGTTCTGCCAACCAGCAGATGCTTTTGAGCGTTCAGACCTGTGAAGAGGCATGACGATGCCTTCCAGTTGCTGGGGCCCCACTTCTTATTATCCTTTAAGTCACGGCATAGCAGAGCCTGCCCTTACAAGGGGCCCAGCTGTGGCTTTTGTGGGACTATTTGGGAAATAGCGTCAAAGGGTTGGAGAGCAGAAGCTGGCAACCAGTGCTCTCCAGGATGGTTTCCTGGCTATTCTTCTCCACCAACCTAGGTTTAAGCCAGAGAAGCGCAGGAGTTGCAGGCTGTCAGAGTCCAGCCCTCTTTTGGAACAAGAGGCTTCCTTTTACGGGTGGAAATTGGTGCGGTGGAGTTTCTCACTACACCCCTGATGATCCTACCGAGGCCACAGCACAACCGAAGTGCTCCCCAAAAGAAAGACTTCTGAATGCTCTGTCGTAACAGTAGCTCCACCCTCCCTGCCAAGCTCCCCAGTTTCCCCGTTGTGCTCCCACTGCTTCGGAGCAAAGGAGGCGCGAGAGATAAAACATCTGGATTTTTGAGACTTCTCCTAAAGGCACTGGGTGGACACACACGGTCCCTTGGCAAAAGTCCGAGGTTTAAACGCCTGAATTGGATGGCTCTCAGTGGGAAATCAGGTGCCTAAGTAGTAGGGAAGTACTAAAATACCTTTTTTATTTTTTAAGGTAAAATGCTCGTGTTCGTTTTGAGCACGTTCCAGCCGGGCAGGACTTGGGTAGATGTCACCAAGGCACCGCAACAGCATCAGCAAGAACCACCCAGCGTCGTCTCTCCAGCTGCCGGGCCGCGGTGCAGCTCCGCAGGCAGGGAGCGTGCTGCTACCCCGCCGCTCCTCTTCTCATTCCTCCAGGAAAAATCCACAGCGCAACACACCTGGGGAGCTGCAGGAAGATTTTTCAAGGTCAGGCACATCTCGCAGCACATCTGAGCTGACGCACCAGGTCAGCAAGCTCGTGCTGGTCAGTGAAAGGCTGTGCATCTGCCAAGCGAAAGGACATGCCCTTCCCCAAAGCAGAGCAGTGAGCCAAAGGCAGAGGTGTCCCCCCGGCCTCGGAGCTCCAGGGAAGCAGGAACAGACTTGCTGAACCGCAGACAAAGCCAGGATGGTCAGGACCCCCAGGAGCACAGGACAACCAGGGTGATGGTCACGTCATACCCTGGTTCGACCTCCCACTCACACCAGACGAAGGTGCACGTCGGGAACTAGTACGTACCGTGCAGTTTTGCACTTCTCCACAGCAGAAGTCTGACCAGGCCAGGAGGACACATCTACCTGCTCCCACCGCACACTGCCCCAGCAGCCAACCTTTGAAATCATAGCAAGAACGATCTGGTGGGTCTCCAGGCACTCCAGTAGTAAGGAGAAAGGATCAGGAAGGCTGTTTACTCTGGGACTGACAACCTCTGCCCCATGCCAGGGAACCCCTCAGGACCAGCAGTTCTCCTTCCACTGTCCGGCGATGAACAGCAGAGGAGGTAACGAAGGACACGTCATGTGAAAACGCCATGGATGCTTCTCTGCAGTCCCGTGGCTGCTGAAATTATTAAGATCAAAAAACCTGACAATTTATTTTTTTCAAGCTTTAAATGTTCAAGAAAGGAGGTGCTGTGATTTTTGTATTTGTCAGTAACTTTTCTGACCAGGCTCACTGTGATGTATTTTCAGACTCATTCCCTGAAGTGCTCCTGGTAAGGAACGTGCCGGGACAGCGTTTGGGGCAGCACAGAGCCTCCCTGCAGGAACCCGCCTCTGCCACTCCAGAGCGCCAGTCACTTGTAAGCCTGATGCCCTGCTCCTTGCTTTGGCCAAAAATGGAGCTTTACTTGAGGCAGCACAGTGAGCCGAGACATTAAATTAAAAGAATTCTTCACTCTGAGGGTGGTGAGGCCCTGGCACAGGCTGCCCAGAGAAGCTGTGGCTGCCCCATCCCTGGAAGTGTTCAAGGCCAGGCTGGACGGGGCTTGGAGCAACCTGGTCTGGTGGAAGGTGTCCCTGCCCATGGCAGGGGGGTGGAACTGGATGATCTTTAAGGTCCCTTCCAACCCAACCCATTCCGTGACTCTATGATAAGAACAAGAGGGAACAGATACTTGCTTCCAGCGTTACAGGTAAACAACACGATGGGCCCAAGTCTTATAGCCAAGTTTGAGACAGGGGAGGTGACCGTGAAGTATCGTTTCCCTTACGCAGGGCTACGCCAAGGCCTGCTCAGCCTGGAAGGGTGAGAGCTGGACCCTGGCGATTGCTGACCACTCTCCACCTGCAGAGAACAGGCCGCTCCAGCGGCGAGGCAGAGCCGCGTCGCCTGAGGAGCGGTGGGGGAGCTGGCAGCAGTGACCGGTTCATCCGTCCCGGCAGAGCAGACTCCAGTTGGCCGGCTGGGACCTGCGCTCCAGAGCCAGACGCGCGGGGACCACAGGGTGAAGTTCAGGACACCCCAGGTTTTGCGTTCACCTCTGCGAGAAGACAGGCCAGACGTGGAGGCGACGCATGTTCCCAAGCCCGGCCACTTTAGCTCAGCAGAGGAATCAAACAGACCTTGTGCAGGATCTGTTCTGCCACTCCCGCCCCTCGCTGTGCTCGCTGCTGGAGTCCTCTTCTGGTCCTGGGAAGAAACCTCTAAGGTGTCCCTCGTACCTGGTCTCTCCTTCGATTCAACACCTAAGCCATAGCCATTTCTGGGGCTGGACCAGCACCTTGCTTTGCCCTGTTGGTTAAGAAATTCCACTGCTCTGGATTGCAGTTAAATGCACAGAAATTGGGAAAAAATTATTTCCTCTGGATTTCAGCCATTTCCTTTCTTAAAGTGCTTGCAAGAGAGTCAACATAATAAATCCCCAACATCCCAGAGCTGGGATTTCAGCCCAGCCCATCACCTTGCTTTGGGAACCGACGTTCTCACACACCAAGCTAGCTCCCGGTATCACAATCCTGAGGGAGCAGCGCGCAGACACCCCAGCCCAGCACAGTGAATGGAAACCAGGCTCCTGACCCAAACACGCTACGGCTTTCAGCGGGCAGCGCTCTAATCGGCACTGCATGCGCACATTAACTCTTACAATTCAATTATCCCCAAAGTTAAACCTCCGGCAGGTTTCCTTTGCACTGGTGGATAGAGAGGAGGCCAGGAATCACCCGAAAATCAAATAGTTCCCAGGAAAACGGAGGGGACTCACAATAGCCGATGGGTACCCAGGGGCTCTGCGTACTCTTTCTGGCCAAGCCGATTTGTTTGGTCTCCTTTTATCTCGGTCCACAAAGATCTATTCTACATCA
The DNA here is from genome assembly GCA_009819775.1 of Phoenicopterus ruber ruber. Lineage (NCBI taxonomy): Eukaryota > Metazoa > Chordata > Aves > Phoenicopteriformes > Phoenicopteridae > Phoenicopterus > Phoenicopterus ruber. Next base: position 11,077,084 of record CM020234.1, read on the forward strand.
AATCAATACATCACGTGGAATCTGGCTGTGTTTTGAAATGATGCTAGGCGTGCTTTGGGTGTCAGGTGGTTTGGCAGCAAATAATATTTCACAACAATAATCGTCTTTTCCACTACTTTTGTATAAGACTTGGTTCCTCTGCTGGCACAGGCCTCAGTAACCGGCTACGCCTAGCGACGACTGCAGTTACAGTGCTCTGTCAATCTTCTAACGTAGCTCAAGCCAAATGATTTGTCTCACAGCTCAACAGAAAATTTCAGTTAAATGTTAACCATCCAAAACACCTGAAGAACCTCTCGGGGCTATGAGTGACTCTGATCTCTCCAGAAAAGCACACAGAGAGGACCAGATTGCTCAAGCTAATTAGAATTCATTGTAAAAATTCGTACCCTGGTCAGGCACAGCAGGCTTAGAGAGAATACGCATTTTTTCATCTCACAGGTAGCACACCCCTGTTGCAAAGACAAACTGGGACCTCAGTGTAAACAGGGAGGATTCCAGCTGCCCGTTCAGTGCCGACAGGGCCCCGGGTGACGGGTAGGACGGGCAGGGCAGCCGGGGGGGCACTACCCTCTAGCGTGCACCCACAGCAGCGCACACCGCGCCGCAGCTCAGCGTTTACACGGGGCTGCCTACAGAGCCACCGCGAGCAAGGATTAGAAGAAAGCATTCTCTTGCACAGCCCAGCTGTGCTCCACCCGGTAGCTGGGCCGCAGGACACGACCATCCGACACAACAGCGTCTGGCGGAGGAGGAGAGAGCGAGAGAGACCCCACAGCAGGACCCCGGGGTGCCCAGGGGAGAGCAAGCATCCCGCACGCGGCTGCGGCCGGCTCTGCCGCGGGCTGCGCCGAGGCTTCCGCGCACAGCAGGAGCCTGCGTAGCTCCCGGCATGGCACTGAAACCCTTCTCATCCCAAAGAGGGGAAACGGACCAAGATGTTCACTGCTAGAACAATGTTTTCTGAAAAGCGACTCCCCTCTCATCACACCCTGGTGCAGAAGGCAGGCCAGGAGAGCACGGACCCGCTCCCACCCTCCGCTGCCCACATTTCCCCTCCTCAGCCGAAGCAGCCACCAGCACCGGTAACAGCCAGGTTCTGCTCTGGGGTTCAGTTTCTTTGTGGATCTAAAAACCTGGAAGAAGTCACCAGCATGTATCTCAGTGCTGCGGGTGCAGGCAGAAACCCAAGAGCTCTTTCTACCCAGTAGTAAATCACAGTGTCAGCCCGGATTAGAAGTTCGTGCTGCCGGGGAGTACCAAGTCAGCGTGCGGTATAAGGGAAACCTTGAGTGACAGAGAGAATCCCCAACCCCAACCCAAAATAACCTTCCAGCCTGGGCAGAGCACGGGCTCGAGCAGGTTCATTGCGAAAGGCTCGCCAGCAGCGTGGGCTGTTATTTTGTGTGTTACCATGACAGTTGAAACGGTTTAAAAACAAAACTTTGCAAGAAAGACCCGATTGTTATACCCAGTTCCTGTTTCCAACAAGCCCGATGCCAGAAGCGCCGAGAGCCTGCCAAAGGCAACGCTGACCCCGGGAGCTGCACGACGGCAGCGTGGGCTAGAGGACAGTGCCCGTCTCGTACACAAACCTAACTCGCCTTCCCAGTTCTCCCACAAGGTACGGACAAGTCCCTGCCCAAAAGGAAATAAAGCACCAAGGCGATGAAGAGAGATGACGCTCACTTTCCTCACGCAGCATTTGAGAGCTCAGGAGGAAGAAAACCAACGCAGAGGGAGTCAGCAGCTTTGGGGAGGGATTTCCACCTCTGCTCAGCTAGCATCTGGGGTTTTTTGGACACGGCTTCAGGAAATGGAAGCGTCTCGTGAGCATGACTTGGCGCTGGGAGTGCTCACGTCCCAGGACACAAGGGGTGATGAGGGAAAAGAAAAAAATACCATATCCAGAAACGTGATGGACGAGGAAGTGACAGGGCACGGCCAGCATGGATGGGCAAATTCCAAGGGTTAATTGTGCCTGATGAACCCAAAAACCTTCCACGAAGGGATGCCTGGCTTGGTGGATGGGGAGCGCAGTGCGTAGCTTACCTTGACTTCAAACGGCTTTTGAGAGAACTGCCTGAAGAATCCATACAGCCAAGTCCTTTTGACAGAGTTCAGGTAGCTGCACGGAAAACTGGCGGGACACCAGGCTCGGAGGGTTGTGACCAACGGCACAAAGTCCCGCTGGCAGCCCGTTACTCGGGGCATTCCCCAGGGGTCATTAACGGGGCTCACGTTGTTCAATGCCTCTATTTACAACCTGGAGACAGAACACGCCCTCAGCAAGTCTGAAATGATACCAAGCCGTGGGCATGGGTGACACCCCGGGCAGGGCTGCTCTTCAAAGGGAGCCCCTCAACAGGCTGGAGCAACGGCCCCACCGAACCCTGAAACTCAGCGAAGGTAAACCCAAAGCGCTGCTCTGGAGCAACCTCACCTAGGCTGGTCCTGCTCTCGGTGGGCCACACGCCCTCGGAGGTGCTTTCCTACCTGACTTACTCCGCGACTCAGAATAATTCATGTGGGCAGCTTCCTACTTACAGGGGACTGGCAGGACTCCCTTCAGGCATATTGTACCTGCCGAAATCGGTGTAAAGCCCATTGTAAACTCACACATTCTTCTCCAGTGCCCATCTTCCCGCACACCCTACCTGAGGCTTACACTGAGGCAGCAATAAAAGCAGAACAGGAATTAACTGTAACAGCACAGACAGTGACACAAATGAGCCATGAAGAACAGGCTATTTTTTCAAAGACGGAATTTCATTCCACCTACGCTCAAACCCTATTGTCATCTCGGAATATGCTAGTCTTGGCTCCAGGACTCATTTCAAGCCACTCCTTTGGAGAAAAGTGGGGAGAAAAAGGGAGAGAATGATTCAATTTCTGGCCTTCTTTGTAAGAGCCTAGCTGAGAAGATGGCTGTTGACTGCCTCTTGGTCTAGTGACAGTGGTGGACATCTCTGACTAACACAGCTCGTCTTACCACGTACCAAAAGAGCTAGAACCTCACACAGGACATTGTATCAGTGGAGCTTATCTCCTCCGATGTCTCCTTCTGTGGGGCATCTTCTCCAAAGACCCAGAGGAGCAAACTAACAGCCGAAGAAAGCTACGGTTAGCCTTCAGGAGGCCACACTACCTGCTCAACCACAATGGAGTTAAACACTCATTGATCAGTTCTTAAAGTAGAGTTTAAAAATACAAGATGCCAAGCTTAAAAATACACATTTTCTTTTTTGGAAAAAAAATGTACAGTCAGATTTTAAGTGGATCTACAAGAAGACACTCAGCTATCTTTAAGAAAAGTAAACCTTTGCAATGCACTGCATACAGAGTTTTCTAACCAGCAAGAGCCAGTGAGCTGGGTAAACTGCAGTGTTTCCTGAAAGAGCTTCAGTGGCTTATTTTTGTTTCCACCCCGTAGGCAGAGACACTTGAAAGGCAGTACAGAGCCTTCACGCTGCAGAGCACGAGGTTAGTTCTGCTCCCACCTCACTCTTGCACTACAGACACAGCTCAGCGTGAGGCTGGTGTGGGCACAGTGGGCAAGGGCAGCTCCATGGAGGGAGTCTCAGTCACTTCGGCTGGACTTGGCTTGCGGAGCTCCAGTTTCTCAGTGAGCTGGTTATAAAGCTCCTTCACAGCTTCCCCGCTCTGCGGAATGAGAATTAGGGAGGGGAAAAACAGAAGAGTCACACTTCATCCTAGCTGCTGCTAGCTAGAACACTAAGTATGCAATTACCCCGTGTGTTTTAACACAAGCCAACACAGAGAGAGGAAGTTACAGGGTAATTAAGACACAACTTGGTACACTTGGAAAGCAGAGCTCATGTTCCATTAAGCAACGTCTGGAAAGGCAGCTGCTGTCATTTGCAATTAATTTTCCCTTTCTCATGCTTCCCTTCTTACCTGCTTGGTGGGTTCCAAAGCCTTCTGGAGAGACTCTAATTTGGCAGGCGCCACTTTGTGATGCAGATGAAGCAGCAGTCTTAGCACATGTCTGTGTACGTTCTCCTTTCTGCGAAAAGCAATTTTAAAGCAGAGCAACCGATATAAACAAACACCATCTTGAGAACAAGAAAGCTACAGCAACAGTACCAGAATAATTCAAACACCCACAGACTGGCAGCTTTGTTATAGTTTTCCAAAACACCTGAGAATCGTAGCCTGTGTGCTGCAGAGTGCTAACCCCGCCTTAGACTTCCCAGCAATTCGTGTAACTATTCAACATAATGCTAGGTTAATGGTTGGACCCGATGATCTTGGAGGTCTCTTCCAACCAGAACAATTCTATGATTCTAACTGGAGTGGACTGACTGTACAACCATGAGGAAGGAGGGGGAGATTTTAAGCACGGACTGCGGCACATGGCAGCAGCCGGTCTCTCTGTCGGACGGGCCATACGCACACGCAGGAGGATGTTTGTCCTGCTGTACGTGTGGAGGAAGCGGTAGCAGCAGCAGCACGTGCTGCTGTGCCTGAACAGCAGCTCTAGTCGCTTTTGGGGAAGGCTCCTGGAGGTGAGGTCTGGCCTGCAGGCCACCACTTGAACCACACTGACTTAACAGAACGAAGATACAAACAGATTTTCTGTGTGCAGCTGATACCACAGAGGGCTGAAGTTAACACTTCCTATTCAGAGCTATGGCAAAGCATGAAGGATATTGTCTTTTGCAACTCCAACTATGAATAATGAATTACAGCTTAGGTAATAATTCATAATCAACACTTAACAATTTTGCTGATAAAAACTTGATCACAAAATATAAGCCTTTCCTTAAAGAAAAAACGCATCAGGCTAATATTTGACTATATGTGAAGAGTTTGCTGAATTATTAAACTGTAGTTCAAAGCAGTATAACCTTTCTCAGGTGTCCCGTAAACTCGCTTCCCTCTGAGGAAAATCGGATTTACCTTGAGCAGGCAGTGAGAAAGAAGCCATCAAAGAGACTGGTGCAGAACTCCTCGAGTGCAAATTCGTCACCCAGCAGCGTGAGGTTACCAGTGAGCAGATGCAGAAAAATATCACTGAAGGCCAAGTCACTGAATGTCTCAACTATACAACATGAAAAGGAAAGAGACAGACTGACAAGGATGTGCCAAACCCTGACCACACAGCACATGTTCCTGCTGAAAACTTTGGAGTGAGATTTCCTTTTAAAACGGGTAGCACAGGCAGGTGGTTTGATCTTTCAGACATAAAAGATTAGGAGCAGAGGAGCGAGAACAATATGTAGAAAGCCCATGTCTCCACCAAGGCTGAAGTCACAGCGTGGCTTGCTCCTGCCAAAATCACCAAGTCCCCTACTATCCTTCTCCACCTTCGTGGCCACATCCACCTCCTGGCACTCCTCAGACCCCGCAGCGAGCAGATACAAATCACCTACCAGTGGCAAACTCACCCATGTAAATGAGCTGACAGTTCAGCAAAGGGTTCAAAGAACACCAGAGCTGGGGCGAGGGAGTGGGGAGTGAACCACCGCCGCCACTACTGGGAGCTGCAATTCCTAAGACTGCTTCAGAGCTCTTGTGCAGCTGACCCAGAGAAGCCAGTGAAGAAGGTAATCCCAGCGGAGAATTTAAGGCTGTGTTCAGTCCTGGTTTGTTACAGGTTTTTTTCACCACACAAAGCCAAGGCCCAAGAATTTCTAGCTCCCTGCAATTACTGTGAGCAGTGGCAGAATTAAGCCACCTGCTCTTTTATCTTTCAGATTCATTACAAATAGTTCTCAACTGATCTCGCTGTTAATACAGCCTTTGATCCAAGGAACCACTGACCTTCAGCCACTATCCCCAAATTCTTGGATCAGCAGAGAAGTATCCTCATTGCAGGCAAAACCAAACACTTCTGCAGGGCCGTACAACTAAGTCACCAGAGGAGTCAAAGGCAGAACATTACATCTTTGACTCTGAAATCACTTTTACTCCAGGTTTACGTGCCTCCTGGGTGTCCAGTACAAGGCAAACAGCTACAGAATAGAGACAAAAACTTACCTAGTGCTGGCAGGAGCCTAAGGAAAGCATTCTTGTTCCTCTGTTTAGTGATGTGAAGGATGTAATACAGCCCGATCTCACAAGCTATTCTGTTCTCCTGCAAGAATCTGTTATGGCAGAAGCAAAGTGTCTTAATCAATAAAGCTAAAACAGATTTTTTTTTTTTTTTTTTTTTTTTTTTTAAAAAGAGGGTTTAAAACACTGTTGGAGAGCAATCGAGCAGTTACAGCAGTGGCTAACCTCAAACCCACTGAAGAGCAGTTACTCAGAGAGTGAGTAGATGATCATCACTATGTTCACTATCATGGTCCAGAAAAATGTACAGCGCAAACATTGCGCTGCCTCGCAATCAAACAGTTGGATGTGATTGTGAACATTCATAATAGCATTAAAGATAAAAGTGCTATTCAAATGGGTTGTAGAAGCAGCCCAAATACTCAGAGATGACACAAAGTCCAACACTGTTTTGGTTTAGTTTCCCAAAGGTCAAATATCAACACGGTCACAGAGGAGAGTACAACTACCGGGATACAGTACTCCAGATTCTGGCATACAGAGAAGAATTGTGCTGGAAATTAGTGGAAGATCTGAATACAACAGAGCACACAGAGGTTTTATTTATCTTTTTGACGTCCCTGGAGTGAAAGGTTATCAACAGAGAACGAGTGTCTGTGTGACAAAAATGCCAACTTCACGATTTACAATAACACTCTTCAGAACCAAGCATGGGCACTCGTCCAGCTGCACCCGAATATCACTCCAATGCTCCTCACTCACTGCTTGGGAAGCTGCACAAGCAGCGTATTTGAAAGCAGTAATACCAAATACTTTCCTATTCAATCTGCCCAAAGAATGGTCATTACAAGAACTATTATTTTATGTAGATAAATTTTATTTGAGGAATCACGGTGGAAACTTGTTCTGCTAAAGGAAAAGTTCAGGCTTGATTAACTGGGACTAAATCTCACCCCAAGAAAGTCTTCACTTTACCACACACAGTATTTTTTTCCTGTCAGTGATGGCCGGCTCCTTGGTGTTTTGCTTTGGTAACAAGACTACATGTACAAAGTCGGTAAGGCAGATTACGTACTTGGTGAAAGCTTCAGGAATGGTGCTGGGGTAGGGAATTGGTCCCTTCTCCTCCGAGGGCAGTTTCTGATCTACATTGAACGTGTGGTCATCCACCACAAAGGACATCAGCATAGGCAAGAACTTCGTGATCAACTCGACTTCCTTACAGGGACAGAAGGACAGAGGGAAAAGAACAATGCTTTCATCAATCAGTTCATGCCACCTAATGGTCCTACAGTGCCGCAACAAATCGCAAGGCAGTATTACGAGCCCCATCCTACGCTCAGGAAAACAAGCTTTCAGACATCCAGTTCCAGTCAAAATTCTTGAGTAAGAATTCTCCTGCTCAAATTCTTTCTTTTGACAATTACGTAGCATTTCTTCTGAGACGTTTCCCAATACTGCTGCAAGCACTGCATGTTAAGGATGGTACCAAACGGCTTTTATCAACAACTACAAATCATTTTGTTCACTCCCTAAACTGGCAGGGATCCATGCATAGCTAGAACAGCACTAATAAAGAGCATCTCCTCGCGCAAGGCAGATCAACCTATGTTGGATCAGATTCACAGAGTGGGAGGTGACAGCTTGTGGCAATCACAAATAAAACAGATTTTAAATACAGATTTGGAGATTCCCTTTAGGAAAAACGTTCAGTTTCTTTCTAACGGATTTATGAGAGCACCTCTGCAAGTCAAATCACAGGGCTACGCTTGGAGTTTCGGTCACCCTTGCTGTTACAATCCGAGTATTAATGCACACCCTTCCTGTGGTAAATTTAAACCTGCCATCAGCCAGTAATACATATTTTGGGGACTTCAAATGTCCCCCTAGGTAGGCATTTGCTGCTTTATAGTTCAGAACAGAAACAGCAGATTTCTCTTGAGAAACAGTCCCGCCGTGCATCGCTGTGGTCAGCCTTCCTGCCATCAGCTGAACGTACCTGCTCCCAAACTGCACCAGGGCTGCCTAGAACACTGGGCAAAGTATTTCCAAAGCACGGAAAGACTGTAGCTGAATGCGGCACCACACAAAACTGCTACAACAGATAGCCGGAGGGGAAAAACATTTTTCCTGTCAATGAAAAGCTGCTACACTGCTACCAGAGCTTCAGCCTCTGAAATCCTGCTTTCCTCAGACAAGACATGTTTTACAAACTCATCAGTTGTGCAGAAGTTCCCAGGAGCAATGAGTGACCAGCGCAGGATTTAACAGAGGTACAGTCTGATTTTAAAACAGTAAGGGCCAGGCATTCGTGTAAATAAAAACCCAGGTAAACAAAGCTTACAGCACGTCCACTTGAGCTGCTGCTCTGTGACCACTTACACGTTTTTTCCAAGAAAGCTATGATGAGAGGTATGCAGAACGAACGTTAAATCAGGGACACATTAAAATAATAAACAAGTCTAAATTTGTTTAATTAAATGTGTCAAATTCTAAACATCAAAATGGCTCACCATTTTTGGTTCCTTGAAGACTTGACTGTCAATCATGTCCCAGGCCCCCTGTCCCAAAGACAGCATCCTAAGGAGCAGCAGCAGATCCGGGCTTTCCTCGAATTTTAAGGGGAGGAGAAAAACAGCTATTTTGATCTTCCACAAGTCGCAGATACAGATATTTATTTGGAAATAGTGGTTTACATTCAAAGCTCTCCTGGATTAGCAGCTTTATCAAAGACTGCTAGAGGCATTCAGTTCTCCAATTTAATTGACAACTGATTCCTCAAATGGGAATCAAGTAACAGACATATGTGAGGGTTTGTGGTTTTTTGTAACATTTAATAATGCACCAAGAAGTGTGCAGCCTATCTGATCACAACATCGTGTTTAAACGTGTCCAGCCACATTAGTGCACTGAAATATAATGCATGACAGGACAAATCAAGTCATCGCAGTAGAATTCAGAAAGAGAAAGCATGTGTAAGAATGAGAATGTTTTTTTGTTTATATTGTGCCCTGAAACCAAAACAATTTTCAGTCTTAAACTGTCACGAGGAAGTTAATCAATCCAACAATAAAATGTAACAACTCAGGGATAAAACCAGCAAGTGCCTCACACTGTTCACACACCTGTAAGGCTGCCCTCCTTCAACGCTTAAGCACCTCCTGCAGACACTGCTTGCAGGAATGGTATTATGTCGCAGCCAACAGACCAGAACAGCGTAAAATAATCCACCGCATTTACCATGGCAGGGAAAAAAGGCTACTGCTGTTAGGCAAACCGATGGAAGGGTGAAACAGGGAGGCATGTATTGTATATAAGATTCTATATATGCATAGCTGTTAGGGTAGAATGAGCCGTGCAAAGAATTCGTTGTCAGTTCAGGGAGCTCCAAAACGCCCGTCTCCAAACAGTGCTCCCGCAGCGCTCTCAGGTACGTGCTACAAACGGCTAGGTAGTATCACGTTTCCCTTATTTCAATTTACACATGCATTTGAGAACTTAATCGTACTTCTGCAGTGCCGGCCCTCTGTTGATGAACGCTATTCGATTAAGACTAGAGCTCAGATTAGGTACACAAGCCGTGACACTCACCCTGGGTAAGGTGTCCTGCCCAACCAGGTCTTGCAGGTGCCTTATGGTACTCAAGGCTAAGGTGTTAATGGCAAAGGGATCGCACAAGATCATCGATAAGTCCCTGAGAAGCGAAAATCAAACATGTCACACATAACAAACAACCCCACCGCACAGTTCCACATCCAGCTGTAGGACCCCAGCGTGCGCCACTAGAGTAAGATGTTTGAGCCTATTCTTTGTTGTGATCCTGTCAACTATCAAATGTAACATCAAAGTAGCGTGTGTGTGCGTACACTATATTTTTATAAGCACACCCACACTGCTGTGTTTAAGAAGAGAGGGAGACACAGGGCAAGTACTGTAACAATACCCTTACTGTGTTCATGTAAAACCTGAACTTCTGTCTTTTGTTACCTGCAGGTGTCCACCTGATGAACCTTCTCCTGCCTTGTAAAAACACCATGAATGTTACTTCTTTGACTCGAAAGAGCATGTTATCTGACACGATTACTAAAGGTCTTCCACACTGAAGTCAAGCAGGAGACCTCCCACGTCAGTCACCAGGCCACAGGGGAGACCGGAGGGTGGTAACGTAAGCAGTATGAGCGACGTCACCAGAGCTACGCCCTCGTGCGTTAACGCTCATGAACGTATGGGATCTGACCGCGCAGAAGAGCTCCTGGCTGTTAGCTGGCTCTGGGGGAGAATTAACACCTACAGTACCTGTGAGGTGTTGTGACTGCCAGGAACCCATTTTCCGTTTCTCAATAAACAGCCCGAGTGCCTTACCCCAACACTTGTTCTTGTCCTTTCTTCACTCCATCCAGAAACCCTTGCAACTCCCGAGCTCTCTTGTTGTCCACAAACTTCTCCCGAATGCAAGCATCAAGGCACCAGGTGAACTGTTATAAAAAAGGAGAAAGCTTTATGAACCACAGCAACTCGGTAAACCAGCAATAAAATAAAATAAACCAGAAAACAGGCTCGAATGACCTCCGAATACCTGGAATTGATACATTTTGTTAATATACTCAGGTATGGTAGCAAGCTGGTCACAAAGACAGAGGAGGTCAGAAACACAAACATTCCAAAAGGAGGTCAGAGACACCAATATAAGTTAACCTGGTGTCACCTTCTCCCCTCCCAAGAAAGGCGTTCCCGGGCAATTAAGGAAGAGGCAGGTATAAAATACACTGCTGCCCAGCACACCTCATCACCGTGGATCTACACGAGCAGGAGGCTGACAAAGAAGCGGCATCGCTTAGCAATAATAACACGGGATATTTTAGCCACGGCAATACCACTCCCACCCTCTACGCAGGGGATATTAACAGCGGCGGTGCTTCGGCTTTAGAGCTGTATTACCAAAATGGAAAAAGACAGTTAAGTGAAATGTTTATCGGACCTAAAATTAAGGGCTTCTTTTCCCCTTTCAGAAAACAACATATATTTTCCCCCAACATTTCAGCTGTCAAAGAACAACTTGCTGAATTTTCTGAAATGCTTTCATCATGGCTTCCTTCCCTTGCAGCAGCCGCTGCATTCTGCAGCGGCAAAATGAGGTTGCTGAAAACGATCTGCAACTTGAACAAGAATTGCCCTTTTTCGTTCAGTCCCTGTCTGTATACTGACCTGGGGACTCTTGATCAGAAGACATTAAAAAACATGCAGGAACATCATCACTCTAGGACATATTCTCTATAAGCTGCATATACATAAAACTTAGCAACATTACGTAAGAGAAAAAGCTTTGTTCTAGATCAGTGATGCTGACCACAGATAAAGGACCCGTAACAAGATCCCGGTGTGACATTAACAACACATCTGTCACCTCCCAATATTTTAACGGTTAATGTTTTCTTGTAATTCAAGATCCGAAGTATTTAATGGTACACACACAGTGTACTGACAGACAGAGTGTATCACACCAGGCACAGCAGGGAGGGAAGAAGATTCAATCAAGAACCTGGGGCTAGCTAATGTTTTTGATTCCTTTTTGCAGCATCTGCATAGGTCAGATCAGATGTTGATTTTAACACTGCACAAGTACCATAAATTTGAATGATTTATGGGTTATGAAATGAAAGCAAGCTGCTGGTTAACCAAGATGAGATTTTCACCTGAGGTTCCAAGGAATATAAGATGACTTTTGGATTCAAGGTCTGAACTCTCTTCACAGAGAGGAGTCACTGTCTCTGGGCTGAAGTCCTGCAGGGCAGCAGGTATGCACAGGAGTGGGCGAAACAGAAAATTCTCCAGTAATACTCCTATCTATCTGTCCCACATGATTTATACCTTGTGACAGGGGTCAACGGTGCAGATTTCACTGATTTCCAGGTCATGCAGCGACATCAGGAGCTCTGCCCGTAGCGTGCAGTAATGAACATTCCTTGTTCGAAGGAACAAGGTTCTCAGAAACTGCAACACCATATCATAGAGCTTCACGTTCTTCCCAATCATCTGGGTCAGCTTCTGAACCACCTAAACTCAAAGCGGAAAAAATACGCACTCAGTACCAAGAGATACTGTTATTTCACACACGCACAAAATGTAAATTAATTGTTTTACATGATTTATCAAGATTGAAACATCCGCATTGACATGCGTTCCTGAAAAGGAACTATTTATACCAAGATTTCGAAGAGCGTTTGTTCAAGAGATGTTCACCAAATCTTTCATAGCCATAATGAAAGAATAAATGTCACGAAAAGGCTCTCTTGCAAAAGGGAGCTGAAGCATTTGTAAAATAAGGTGCTCAGCTATGTGAAACAGGTAAGAAGCAGCACCTTTATTGATGAATATCATTTACAATTACTGTAACGTGAACAAAACTCACTTTTCTTTGGAAGTCTTTTTGCATTTCTATCTACCTTCAGGCTACGGGCTCGAGAATGAAGGTGAAGGCTTCTACGGGTTTTGGCTGGGATAGAGTTAAATTTCTTCACAGAAGTTTGCATGGGGCTGTGGTTTGGATTTGTGCTGAAACAGCGCTGATAACCCAGGGCTGTTTCGTTACTGCTGAGCAGGGCTGACACAGAGCCAAGGCCTTTGCTGCTCCTCGCCCCACCCCACCAGTGAGGAGCTGGGGGGCACGAGGAGCTGGGGGGGACACGGCCGGGACAGCTGCCCCCGACTGACCCCAGGGATGTCCCACACCGTATGACGTCATGCTCAGCGTTTAAAGGTGAGGAGGAGGTTGGCCGGGGACTCGGGGACTGGCTGGGCAGCGGTTGGTTGGTGGTGAGCAATTGTTTTCATTTGCATCACTTGTTTTTCTTGGGTTTTATTTTCCCCTCTCTTTGTTGTTTCTTTCCTTACAATTTTTTTTTTCATTTCTTTTTAATTATTAAACTGTTTTTATCTCAACCCACGAATTTCTTTCTTTTACTCTTCACCGGGGGGAGTGCGCGAGCGGCTGCGTGGGGCTGAGCTGCCGGCTGGGGTTAAACCACCACTCTGCAGCGTAAACCTGAAGTCAATGGCACCACAGCACTTACAGTAAAGGGGCTTTGGAAAGCAAACCAGACCCAAACCAACCCCCCCACCTAACAGACGTGCTACCCTCTCGGAAATTACATCTTTATACTGCCTTATCACTGCAATTCCTTAGCATTCTCGATAGCAAGGTCCTTACAGAAACTCTGATATTTCCCTTTTGGAGCAAAAGCCCCCCGAGGTAAAGCGACACATTATAGCTGAACCACTGTAACGGCTTGCTGGTGCCAAAAGAGGAGAAACCCACTGCTCCCAACGCCTGTGCCACCGTTCCCTCCCACGCCGAGCCCACCTGCGCGAGCCAGCCCATCTCCTCGCAACGGATTTACTCACTGTCTTGGAAAACTACTTGCTGGTTTTATTTGCTAGAGTTTCTGTAGCAATTACTGAGCTGAATCAGCTCATGGAAGGGTCTGATAATAGCCAGAGCTACAGGGAGGGAGGGGAGGAGCAGCACCTGCCCTTCCTGTGGCTGAGTGCTGGATCAGCTCAGCGACCTCATGTAATTCCATTTAAAGAGCAACTTTTCTGAATGCCAGCTTAGCTACAACTTCCAATGTCCCTTTCCACTTCTCAAAAAAAAAAAGGGGGGGGGGGGGGGCCTTTTCTTGGGCTATGTCCTGCTAAAAAAAAAGTCCCAAGAAAAGAAATTTAAGCTATTCAAACTGATTTGATAGAGATGCTCACCCTTCAGAACAGCTGAGGGGTATTAAAGCCAGACTGAGCAATTAAGGAAAAAAATTGGCCTTGCTATTTTTTTAAAAATTCAAACAGTTGAGAACATTAATCAATTACTACACAGCACTGAGTAACTATTAAAATAATTCCTGCTGCTTTCATCAAGACATGTAGGAGAAAACAGCCTGGTATTTCTTGCAAATACGTTGTCTAGCCAAACAACTTCAGTGGTGAGGCTGGGTGGGTGAAACGGACACGCTGTTATTTGATGCGGTCGACTGAAAGCTGATGAATTCCATTCGCAAGCATGTCGTAAGAGGTTTCCTTGTCCTTACCTCTCCTTGGCGTCTTGTTTTGGGAGACGGACTGAAGAAATTGTGCAAGACAGAAATATCATTGCTGAAGAGAATATTTTCTTTCTCCAGGATATATTGCTTCAGCAGCGGAGATACCTCATCACCAAACAGAGCCTGGTTATCCTGCCAAATCTGGCGCTTCACCTCCACCGCACATGCTTTATACAAATCCTTATCGGCCATTACTAATTTCAGCTTCTTTTCAGGGACCTGCGATCAACAGAGCAGTTACCAAAGTGCAGAGCAGCTGCCCTGCCTGCCTGTCCAAGTAATAAGTAACTGACTACAGAAGGCATCGAAATCATAATCTCAGGCAGTCTGGTGATTAATTAATGCAATTAAACAACAGGCAGTATCCCAGACTCATCTTTTGCCTTCCCTACTCCTGTAACAGTAAGCCAGTCCTAAGACGCTTAAGACTTCCTTTAAACCTATGATGCTAAGACTTGGGGTGATGTTTCAAAACTCAGTAACTTATAAAAGTTCTAGTAGCAGTTTTGAATCCATTTCCTTAAGTACAATATGATGCTTTTAATAAGGCTACTCCTAGAGATTTCTGTTTCACAGATCTGAATCTCACTCCTGTCTACTTCTAGTTGCATTCTTCAAACCTTATTTTCCACTAGTCATAGATTTTTAAATCAGCTGTGGAAAAATTCACCTATCGGTGAACTTGACTACTTTTAGGAAGCTGCATGCCTTGAATAAAATAGGGAAACAGACTCATCCGATTATGAAAATGTAAAATGCTTTCTGAATCAGTCTACTAGGTTGTTACCAGATACAAGAATGTAGTAAATCTTCAGTCTGTTCCTAACTCTGAATGACAAACTTGCAGAAGGTCTGCAGATGGAGCATGCAGCCCAGCCGACAGCACAGCTAAGAGGAGATGTAACGGAACAGGCCAGCCGGTGGAGTGATTTTACCTTGGGCAAGTGCTTCATGACACACATTACCACAGGCTGTATGGAAGGCATCTTGACCAGGGAAAAGCTCTTCTCTAGGAGATCTTCCAGCTTCTTGTATCTGAAAACATGTAAGAGCAAGAGACTAAGTACCGTGTTACAGTAAAGGATCAAAGTAGCTCATCTCAAAGCCACTGGAACTTGATCCCCCAGGAACCTAACTCTCCTTTGCAGAAGTCACTCGTCCACCGTAACTAATTTTCACACAGAATTCCCAGAATAACCACCGAGACTGCCCACAAACCTCTCCTCAACTTTCCCTTCCAAAGCGATGGCAGAGACCCTCTCCAGCAGCTTCTCCCTCAGCTCGTCGAAAACCGACTGGTGGAACTCGAGCCGGGGGGTGCCGTGCAGGTCCAGGAAGGGGAGGGCCGACTGCAGCGAGGGCAGGAGCACTCCATTCTCTGTCTGCCAACACAAACACCGGACCGGGACGGGGGCGGGGGGTTAGCGGCTCCGCCGGCCAGCAAACGGCAGCGGGGACTGCTGAAGACATGCCGGTTAAACATAAAAAGAGGAAAAAACCTACAAACCAGACCCCACTTCGGGCCTTCGCGTGCTCCCGACCACCCCACAGCCCCGGCCCCTCACGGGCGGCCCCCGCCGCCCGGGCATCCCCGCGGCGACCCGCCCCACCTGGAACTGCTCGATGGCCTTCAGCGGCTCCGTGCAGTTGGTCAGCGTCTCCTTCAGGTCCTCGCCGTTGGCCACCCCCAGCTCCTGCAGCCCCGCGTACATGGCGGCCTGGCCGGGCCCCGCCGGGCCCGCTCCCGCCACAGCCTCCCCCCGGCTCCGCGGGCCGCCCCGCTCTCGGGTCCCCCAGCTCGGCGCGGTCCGGCGCTCTTCGCCGCCCCGCGGAACCCGCTCCGCCGCACAAAGGTTCCGCCGCGACTGCCGTGGGGCGCCCGGTCTCCGCGCACCCCCCGCCGGCACCGGCACCGGGGCCACAGCACCCGCCGTGCCGCGGAGCTCGCTGCGGCTGCCGGCTGAGCGCTGGGGGAGGCGGCCAGGCCCCAAGGCACGCAGCGCTGGCCAGCAGTGTTACTCCAGCCTGAAGAAAAGGAGGCTGAGGGGAGACCTTCTCGCTCTCTGCAACTCCCTGAAAGGAGGTTGGAGCCAGGGGGGGTCAGTCTCTTCTCCCAAGGAACAGGCGACAGGACGAGAGGAAACGGCCTCAAGTTGTGCCAGGGGAGGTTTAGGTTGGATATCGGGAACCATTTCTTCCCCGAAAGGGCTGTCGGGCCCTGGCACAGGCTGCCCAGGGCAGTGGGGGAGTCCCCATCCCTGGAGGGATTGAAAAGCCGTGTAGATGTGGCGCTTGGGGACATGGGTTAGTGGTGGCCTTGGCAGTGCTGGGTTAACAGTTGGACTCGATGATCTTGGAGGTCTCTTCCAACCTAAACAATTCTGTGATTCTATGATTACGGGAGTGTGGCAGCAAACGTCAGGGTGCCTGCGGGTGCATGAGGTGTCCCTCCCGGCAGGGCGGCCGCAGCTTCTTGGCTGATCCCTGGCAGACAGCAATGAAAACAGGAAACACAACCAAAACCAGCCTCACAAAGGAGAAGTGGCCTTTCTTTGTTCATGGTTTAACATTTGCAGGCCTATACTTTCAGGATAGCTGCTACAGAGTGAGAAAAAAAATCCTAATTTGTCCTTCATGAAATCTGCAGCCAGGCGCCAGGATTGTATAGAGCTGCCTCTGTCCAACCCATCGCAGAACCCCCTTTGGCGTTTGCCCACCAGTTAGTATAACTACTGAGGCAAAACCTATGTGATCTAGACCCCCCCAAACCACTTGAGTCTGTCGACAGACCCCCATGAACCCCGACATCCAGACGGATGCACTCTGCTATTCCCAGCCATGAGCTGCTGCAACGTCCTCGGGTCCCTCATTTCCCCTCTCCGTGTCCCAGCTGCAAAATAAACCCCTGCCCGGCTTGAGGTGCACGGTGCTCTGTCGGCAGGTGGTTTCTACGGGAAGCAGGACCGCGGCAGGACCTGGCAGCTGCTCGGTAGCTGCTGGATATCCTGAGGTGCTGATGATATATCACGATATTGGTATAAACTACCGTGACCAGCCCATGGGCACGAGCAATCAGCCAACCGCCCTGGTGCGAGCAGCCGCTCCACGCATCCCACGTGCAGCATTTCTTTGAGACAGGAGAATGCCTGGGGCACCTGTTTTGTTTGCGGCACCACAGCAAGCTGAAGTGCTGCACAAATCCTCACAAGCGTGAAAGCTTGCCTGTCCTCCCGGGCAGACGTGAGAGCAGGAGGAGGAGGACTGTCAGCACTCTGGCAATTTAATCCATGTCCCTGTTGCAAAGTAGAGCATTGTCAGCCCAAGTGTAAGCAAAACAAAGAATTACAGACTGGTTTGGGTTGGGAGGGACCGTCAAAGATCACCTAGTCCAACCCCTTGCCATAGGCAGGGACATCTTGCACTCGACCAGGTTGCTCCAAGCCCCGTCCAACCTGACCTCAAACACTTCCAGGGATGGGGCATCCACAACTTCTCTGGGTAGCCTGTTCCAGGGTCTCACCCCCCTCATCGTGAAACATTTATTCCTTATGTGCAATCTAAATCTACCCTCTTTCAGTTTAAAACTGTTGCCCCTTGTCCTGTCACTACACGACATCTGCAGATGCATTCTAGTTGCTGAGCAGCAAAATCTGGAGTCTAAACTCTGGAGGAAGATGAGGCATTTCTGGTACTTTGCTCAAAACAACTCTAAGACAGAGAGATGTGCCTCCAAACGCGCCTGCAAGGCCAAGAAGGTGTCATTCCTTTAGTTCTGCAGACAGAGGCCTGGCTGGTGAAGTCCTCTGGTGGGGACAAGAGGGCCTTGCCAATAAATGGTCCAGCTCACACAAACCAAAATATTTCTTTAAAGACGTCACACTTTTATTCCTAGACCCAGTCTCTGGGAAACAGACAGGGACAGCCCAAAAGAAGCACCTCTCCTGGGACTAACAAATTTTTCTTCAGAAATTCTGGTTTCGGGGACGTGTTTGGTAAAGCCTGGGGGTTGGCTATCCTTCATGGGGAGGCTGTCGGGAAGGGGAATACAGGTGCCCACACTGACTCTGGCCTTCCGGGGCCAAAAGACCCGAGCAGCCCCCGCTGTCTCCCCCCCCAGCAAAGACCAAACCAGCCACAGTCTCCCGCGGGTGGAAACCCAAACACGCAGAGGTTTTCCTGTCCTGGGTGCTGCCTGAGAGTGAAGGAGGAGGCAGGAGCAGTCTGAAGGATCCGGGCAGAGTGCCCAGGCTCTGCCCCAACCCGATGGACACGTGCTTGTGGGGAAGTGCTCCAGGTCCACCCTGGAGCCCTCAGATATAAAGTAAACCCAGCAACGAGGAGTTTCCCCACTTCTAATTTTGGCAGCTAGCGCTGCCAGGTGCAGAATACCACACGGATGAGTTTTGCCTGCTTTCTGCTTATTACACAGCGGAGTTAACCCCACATTTCTGTTTACCTCAACCCTGTCGCCTGGGGCAGTTTCGAGGTTGTACCGATGCCTTTGCAAAGCTCACACTGGAACGGGCACGGAGCCCTCGTTTTATTTATTGCGTGGAGCGATGGAAGGGACAACTGCCTGACACATCGCAGCTTGGCCCACACGCTCCTTGTGGTCCCTGTGGCTTGGGGCTGGGCGAAGTCAGAGCCCCAGCCCCGCCTTTCTTCTCTTTTTAAAGGTTGTAAAAAGCAGCTGCCGTCAGTTTGCTGCTCCGCTGCTTCCTCTTTTGACTCTTTGCGAAAGGAGAAAGCGCTTCATGTCGTGGCGTGAACTCCTTCCCCCCTGGCTGGTGATCGCAGCGGGACTGACGGGCATCGTGCTCCTTTGTGTCTCCACTAAAGATGTGCCCATCACCCCTCCCGGGACCAAGGTAAGGGTGTCTGCCTGCCTGAGGGGCGGCCAAGCTGGGGGTCAAGCGGGGCAGTAAGCAGAGGACCTTCTCCTCATCTGTGGGGCTGCTTCTTAAGGAGAACCTGCCTGTTTCCTTGTGCAAGCCAGGCATTTAAACTAAAACCTGGGGTGTTTTGTTGCTTTTTACATTCATTGCACTTCTGACTTAGTTATTAGCCCGAAACAACAAACCGAGGAGGGGACTAGAACAAGACTGCGAGGATGGGTTTGCATCCTTCAACGTGCTGTAGCTTTTCAAACCGAAAACAAGCCAACCACTTTGGCTGGTCAGGGAAATACAGGCTGGATACGATCCAGCAGAGATGCTCACCGCAGGCTGAGGAGAGGCAGCCCATGTCAGGAGCTACCCCAGAGTGGCAAGGGACCAGTGGTGTCAGTGGAGGGAAAGAGCTAGGTCCCTCTTGAAAGTCAGGAGAAATTTGGCCCTGAACTCTTGCTTCTGTCTTTAAAAAAAAAAAAAAAATTATCTTCCATGCCTTGTCCTCTTCTGTCCTCTCTTGATTTTAACCGAAGAGCCAACCTGCTCTACGCTCTGCCCGGTGACCAGGGGTTAATGCCCATCCACTCTGCCTTTTGATGCATTGCGGCTGAGACGAGATCAGCGGCACGCTATGGTTTACTCGAACAGAAGTAGGTTAACCTGTGAATTTAGAGATACCACCCCTCCTACACACTCCTCTCAGAAACAAAATTGGATTAAAAAAACCCTTACTGCTCCATGCTCTGTCCTTCCCTGGTGCTGAGCTGGCGCAGAAACACAGTGATCCCTTCTCCTCCCTTGCCCTCCCAGCAGCAGCCTCTCATTTTGTGAGGGAGGGAAAAAAATACAGGTTCCTCCGACAACACCATTAGTTTCTTCCTCTTCTGCGGCAGACGACACATCCCTGCGAGAAATATGAGCTGTCACTCGTGTGGGAGGATGCCAGCAGGCTCGGGCGGGGAGCTCCATCCTCCTTCCGCATTTCTGCTCCAGCTCCTGGCCCAGGCGCTGCGTCTGGTGCCGCTGGGAGCGCCCAGAAAGGCAGCAGGCAGCCAGCGTCGCTCAGAGGCGGCAGCCAGGCTCTGTCTTGTGCTAAACCCTTCTCATGGTATTAACATCAACCTCTCGGGAGGCTTCTCCTCCCACTCCGTCACAGCTACAACTACTTCTGTGCAAGATACAGCTTAGACCATGCACTACCACGTACCTCCCAGATGTCAGGAGTTTCTTTCCCGTCTGTGTAGGAGATGCCCCAGTTTGGGGTCATGTAACAGGGGGGAGAGGAGGAGACCCTCGGCTAGCACCGGGGCTATTTTGAGTGCAGGGACATCCAGAACAGCCACAGAGCTGTGCTGCGCGGTACCCCAGTGCCCTCTCATTTCCTAACCCTCACGTATGAGGCGCAGCTCAGCAAGGCTCCGTCAGCAGCAAACGGACCAGACACTGGGCTGCAAAGAGACTAAGAAAGCCCTCGGCCTCACTGCTAGGCAAGAGGAGAACTGCCAGTGGACAAGGTGCTGAGGAACCTCATGTTCGCTGCTGCTCTTTCTGCCCAGATATTCTCTCGGTCTCCGTGGGGCTGCTGCGTTGGACAGCGTATGTGCCGGTTGATCCCAGCGCGCTGCAGCTCCTGCAGGTCTGGCACACACCGGAGCGAACCCAGCCCGTGTCACATCATCTCTGCAGTGGGGCATCAAACAGATGTGGGAGTCTCGGGTTCCTCAGAAGCAGGAACAAGCCGCAGCCTTCCGATTGCTGCACAAAACCCTTATCTCTTTAGCAAATGAATCCAGCAGCGGTTTGAGTCCCAGAATCAGCTGAGAGCCTGTATAGTGCCATCTCCTACTGCTTTAGGACCTGTTTCTCCTGAGCTCCAGATGCTTCAGCTCTCAGTGGAAGCCCTCTACCTGATTTCAGGAACAGCTACAGAGCATGCCACTGTAGGTCTGACGTAGTTCTGGGTGTTTCTCCGCTCCTGCTGCTCCTCATGTATATTCAGAAATGCAGATGGTTCACTGCAAATCCACATCATCTTCTGGCTTCACCCTTTCCTTGACTGTAAAAAGCTAACCCAAATACTGCAGTGCAGGCCCATCGGTGCCCAGAGTACCTGCGTAATGCTGAGTAACCCTACAATAACAAAGCAGCATGCATTCAGTGGTGTCTATCGAGAATGTTTTTGGGGTTTTCCAGTATGGCATTGTTCTGGACGTTGGCCCATCCCGCACCATCCTGTTCATCTACCAGTGGACCACCACCACCAATGCAAACAAGACCAGGGTGATCAGGGAATTCAGTTCCTGTGCCGTGCAAGGTAAGGTGCCCAATTTATGCTTGGTGGTCTGTGGGACTGGCACAGGATGGATGGAAACCCAGAGATCTGTGCATGGACCGTTGCTGCAATTTCCTCGGCTCCTGTATCATCTAGCTGTACACGGAAACAGCGGTGACAGGGAAGCACAGGCTGCTTATTTTCAGCATGGGTCTTCCCAACATGGGCAGATTTAGCCATACACAGCTGGAGGTCCGGGCACTCAGCAGGAGCAGGGGACGGGCTTTTTGGCCTGCTGCAGGCAGGGAAGCGCACAGAGAGGACAGGCTGGTCCCGATGTCCGCGTGGATCAGTGGCAGAGCCAAGGTTGCCGAGCTTCTCACCCAGGCGAGACAGTGAACAGCAACGGAGACAAATCTGGCTGCAGGGTGACTCCTGGTATCTTCTGCCTCCTCCTGACTGTACTCTGGGCAGTAAGTGGTGTGGCTCCAGGACAAGAGAGGCGTGAAGACTCCAGCTGCCCTGTGCAGGGTTTGACAGCACAAGCATGGGTTCAGTTTGGTTTTAGGTGTCATGTTTGGGAGAACGTTGGGATCTTCCTCACTAGTATGAATCAGTTTGGCCCTGCCAAAGCCAGCTGAAAGGCCTTAATGCACTAATGCTTGGGGTTTTCCTTCCCTGTCTCTCAATCTTGCTCTGATGTTGAAGCCCGATTGTAGCAGGGTGCTGGGAAACCCTGAACTCTCAGTCGCAGTGTGCTGTGGGAGGGCAGCTGCACAAAGAAGCAGGGAAGGAGGCTTGTGCCCTTGCAGACTGTAAGCAATACAAACCACATACAGAAGATGCAGCAAGGGCTCCCCGAAACCTCGTATGCATCCCTTGGCTGCTGCCATGTTCACTGGCTGGGTTAAAAACAGCGACTGTAGCTCAGTGCAGCAGTTTGTCAGCGGCAGCAAGAAGAGGTCCAGGCAGGGGTCTCGCCCAGGTGTGAGAAGGAGTCCTCTGTCACAGCCTTTGAGGGGCCGTAGGCAAGCTGCCGCTCAGCCCTGTGCGGGGGCCAGGGCAGCAAAGCACGCGGCGAGGGTGTCACACAGCCAGGAAGACGAGCGGGCCAGAGGATAGGGAAGTGAGGCTCTTTCTGGGTAGTAGTTCAAAACCAGCATTTAAGACCCCATTGAATATTGGTGGAAAGATGAGTCAAGGCTTGCACACAGCTCCTCTCCGCACAGCACCAGCTTCCTCTAGAGCAGAGGTGTCTTGCTTGCAGGCACGGGGCTCAGAAGCCACCTCCGCCAACACAAGAGGAAGCGGCTAGAGGAGAGCGCGCTGACACATCAACCTATCTGCATGGCAGTGTGCCCGTTTCTTATCTTTTTAGTGGCTGAAGCCACATTTCTTTCTCTGTGGGCTGAGACAGCCTCAGCTGTCGCAGCAGTCTTGCGGCTGATACGTGGTCATTTACAGGATGTCTCAGGAGCAGAGCTAGGGTTCTCTCTGTGCGATTTGGAATTTACACGCAGGTGCTGTTTTGCTCCCCGTACCATCTTTTAGCAGGATGGCTACCTGGAGGAACTCCTTTATTCTGCCTGTGACAGGCCCTGTCTTTAACCATGCCCTAGGACAGCAACCTCTTGGGTAACAGCTCTCACACTTCTCCCACATCTTTCCTTGGTAAATTTCATTCTTTCCCCTGGTCCTCAGGTCCACAAGTCTCCAACTACTCAGATTCTCCTCAGAAAGTAGGGAAGAGCTTGGAGCCGTGTTTGAACTGGGCCCAGAGAGAGATCCCAGCAGAGCAGCACAGCCAAACCCCTCTCTACTTGGGAGCAACCGCCAGCATGAGGCAGCTGAGGTGAGTGAATGTTGCAAACCCGCACCCAGAGATCAGCACACATCATGCGGATCATTCTGTAAATGCATTTCTCACCTTGTCTGCTCTGCAGTGTTTCATCCCTAATCTGCTAGTCAGGTAAACCTTCTTCAGGTCCCCACGCACTCGAGGGGAGTACGGCATGGCTGTGTCTCCATACTGTCCCCCCAAGCAGCCATGAGGATGACAGTCGTGCTACTGCTACCAGTCTGTGTAGTCTCCTTCACAATTAGGGCTTCACAATTCGTGCTTGGGAAAACCTCTGTCAGTCTGGAAGCTGAAGTGTTTTCATTTTACGCGACAACCCACATGGGTGTGCAGGGGTGCTTCTGTCAGCAGGTTGGGAGCAGTGGTGGGAAGATCTACCTTATCACACATACTTTTGTGGACCCTGTTCTCAGTCACCTCATCACTGGGACCTTTATCTCCTTTTAGACACTGGGGAAAAGCAAGGTCCGGAGGGGGCCAGGTCAGTAGGGCAAGGCCACAGGATCCTGCAGTGGCAGAGGGTACTAGACTCCCAAATTCTTGAACGGTGGCACAACCGCTCAAATCGTCCCTCTGCTGTTCTTGCCCGCAGTGTCGTGCGAGGGGAGAGGGAAGTAGTAGCAGGAGTGGGATTGTCACTGTGCTGTGCTACTGCCCAAAGCGGGGAGCACAGCAGCAAGCCCTGCGGCTGTGCCCCCACTGCAGGCTGCTCCTGGCAGGGTCCTGTAACAACAAATGGACCTTTTTTTCTTTCCTGTTTAGCCCCACCCATCCCACCCTCTCTGACGACCTCCTTGCAGCCCTGACTGTGGCCCTGAAGTCATCCCCCTTTGGCTTTCAGGGGGCACGAATCCTGTCCAGTCCAGAAGAGGAAGCATTCAATTGGGTTGCTGTTAATTATGTCCTACAGAACTTCTTCAAGGTAAAAGATGATCCCGGCTGGGGAGTACAGAACTGGGCTGAGCAATTCCCATTAGCAAACAGCCACAGAAACATACGGAGAGATCATTAAAGCCCTGCACTTTAAACAATGTTTAAAAGCACAGCTTCCCCTGCCTTTCAGAGGAGGCAGCTTATATGGGAGGAGGCAGCTGGCTGGGGGACAAATTGCGAGATGGTTAAAACCGGCCTGAAGGAGCAGAACTCTAATATAGCCTTTCATGGACGTGTTCATGCAGTTGCCCTAACAGATGTGAGGCTTTCTGGACAACACATCCAGAATGCTCACACAGATAACCCTACGTAGCCTGGCCCTGGGGCGTCAACAAGAACTCCGCTGCCCCGAGTCCCTGCGGCTCTAGCTCAGCACCACCGGCAAACAGGCATTGCTGCTATGTCCGTGGGGTGTCCTGGGATTGCCACCGGGATCCAGCTGTCCCACGGGACATCCTGCAGATGGCAGAGAAGCAGAGTCTTTTGCTGCCAAAGCAAAAGCCCATCAATTTTCCTCTCATTGAGGTGCTAGTGAGAGCATAGCTGGGCGTCCTCAGCATAGAGGCCTGGTCTGTATTCAGAAGGCACTTGCTAAACAAAAAGAATACGTTTAAGTTTCCTTGCTCTACCCATGGCTTCTCAAGCCAAAGGGTCTCAAGAAGACCTCCAAGTGCAAGAGAAAGGCGGGTCAGACAGCAGCAGCCGAGTTACTCCACAGCAGGGAAGTGAAAGGCAGTTCTGATAGCCAGCAGCAAGCATGCAAGGTTAGGGAGCTGCCAGCCCTGCTGGCAGCAACACAGCCTCCCCCGGCCGGGGACGGAGGGCTCACACCCACCGTCAGCATAAACTCTCCCGCCTGTATCGCTACCTTCAGCATTGCCAAAAATCAGTTCTGCAAGACAGCACGAGATGAAACCACGGGGTTCTTCTGACAGGAGGATCACTTTAGCATCAAGGCAGCACTTGAAGCTGCCCACCTGGAAACCTCCTCCCCATTCCCCCCCCCATCCTCTCCTCTCTCCCCTGCTCCTACCTGCTGAGGCTGCTGCCTTGAACAGCCATCCAGGCTGGTGAGCCCTGCTTGCTCTTGCTGGCTGTGGGGAGCTCTCTGCGCAGATGGCAGCGCTTGTACAATGGCTCCTCTGTTCCCTCCAAAGCCACCAGTTCAGCATCCTTATGTCCCGTGGGAGGAAAAAAAAGTTGGGCTGTACTGTAGCAGAAAGCTGCTTTCTCTCTCTGTGCACCAATGCTTGGATCTGACCATGACCCAGATGTAGAAGTCTCAAGAACTGACCTCTCTGGTTCTTTTTGGGTCAGTACAACTGGCAAGGACAGTTGGTCCCCTCCAGGAAGGGGATGGTAGGAGTCCTGTCCGTGGGAGGAACCTCAGCACAACTCACTTCCGAGGTGGAAGAGAACCAGGCACCAAAAGAGGGAGTGAGGCTGCAGCTGTATGGACACACGCACAACGTGTACACTCGTCACTGCCCCTGCCACGGCACGGACCAGCTCCGCAGCAGGCTGCTCTCTACGCTCATTCGAGTGAGTATCTGCCGGAAGGGCGTTTGCAAGGTTCCTGGATACAATATCACTACATAACAGTTGCACAAGGTGTAGCTGCTAATGGGCAAAACATCACTGTCTTTAATAGAGGGCATCTACATATATCTAAAAAAGCCCGGTGCACTTGTAAAACATACTCTCCATGCCCGAATCAATGCCCTCCGAGCAGACACACAGGCACCCATTCAAGAGTGTCCTACTTGCAGGCTCTGCTTGGCTCCTTACTTAATACACACCAGCACAGAATTGCTCTCCAGAGGTGCTGAGATCTCCTTCAGGGTGGAGAGAGGCAACGACTTCCCTTGGCCCCTCTGAACTGCTTCTCCGTCCTAGGAGGGGAGCCTCAACAGCAGCACCCAGGAACCCACTGGGACCTTCCATTTGGGGTATTTGTGTCCTTTGCTGACCTGAACCCTGAAGCGGTCTTTAAAAGAGCAATATTTCAGTTTGAAAACAGGCAGGTGTTTTGGGTTTTCCAAACTTTGTTTTACTTCAGGGGTAAGTGACAGGATCTGATGCAAACTCAGGAATCATATTAGTCTCGACTAAAACTAAATTTTTCAGAAATAAGCTACTCGCTGCCCATCCACTTGCCTCCCTATAAACCACACCTCCCCTTCTTTGAGACCTGAACGTCCCACTTGGAGACCCACTTCACCACAGTTATACCAGGGAATTCCTGGGGATGAGAAACACCGATTCCTGAGGGGTTGAGCCATTTGGAAGGCAGACCAGAACAGCCTCTTTCTTGCACCTAGAAAGAGTACAGGATTCACTGACATTTTACTTTTGGTCTAAGGGAGAGCAGGTAGGGCTGGGACTGCTCAGCCTCCCACAGCAGGTCTGGGCATTGCAGCTCGCCCTGAACGCTGCAGGAGCCGGGAGCCTGCTGCATCAGTCTTGCAGCTGACTAGCTGAGATAAGGTTTGGCAAACCTTTTGCATCCTGCCTGCTCGATTACAACATTGTGGTGCCAGAGGAAAACTGTTCTTCACTGTGTTACATCTTGTCTTCCTTTGTGAAGCCCTGGGATGCCAATGTCCTCTCTTGCCGCCTCCGTTTTGTTCTGCCTCTCTAGGATCAGAGAAGTGCTAAAGCTGTGTTGAATCCCTGCTGGCCCCTCACCTACTCCCGGGAAGTGCAGTGGCAATCGGTGCACGCTGGGCCTTGTGCTGTCCCTGATGGCACGTCGGACATCCCTGGCCCTGAGGAGGTCTTCAACATCACCGGCTCCAGCAATGCCACCGCCTGCATGACGCGCGTGCAAAGCCTGCTCAACTCTTCCTCTTCCTGCAGCTTCTTCAAGCATTCCCTCCAGAGCAGGTTTCTGGTGGGTTCTTGTTTACACTGGGGTAGGCAACGGGTATGGAGAACCCATGAAATGGGACCGGTTTGGTCCTTAATAAATACAGTGGGAACAGCCACGCTGTGCCCTCTGCTAGCCAAGAGGGCCGGTGCCCTGGCTAATACTGTGCACCCAGTGCTAAAGCTGCACACGTGCACTCCTGCCCTCTCCCCCTCAGTGACACAAAGCTCTGTAACACGGACCACAGCTTCCCACCAAGGACTGTGGGAGGGCTTTCTTCCTCCACGTCTCAGTAACGTCTGCTTGTGAGACGCACTTTGGGGCTCCACAGAGCCATAAAGGAGCTCAGGTGAGCCAGCAAGGATAGGGCGATCAGGAGTTGTGTTTTGAGCAGGTCTTCCCAAACAAAGTCTGTGGTGAAGCCGAAGATCCTCTGCCACTCCCTTAGCAAACATCTGGGCACGCTCCACCACAAGCATGCTTATAGCCGAGACCCTGAATCTAGTGTCCACAGTCCTTGGGTTGTTAAGCCAGGATCAGGTCAAGATCCCAGGACAAACTGAGTGCATTTCAGAGGGAGGAATTACAGAAACCTCCCCAGCTCCCTGCTCCCGAGAGCCTCCCACAGACACGGTGCCAAGGAGCATAAAGTCCTGCCTACTTACCCAGGCAGGGCCAGAAAGGCTGCTGCATGCAAGCTAGAAACAGTCCTGTTTCCATCTCCAGACACTAACAGATCCTGCTTGTCTTCCTTGCGCCCATTGGAGGCCCTGTAACCACCAACACGAGCACACGGAAAGGGTGCCCTGGCAATGCGCCCCACAGCTCCTGCCCCGTACTTTCCCGTAGGCACTGCATGCGATGCAAGGACGCAGAGCGCAGTCCAACCTCGTGATCATTTCTGCTGCTGTTGTAGGTGATTTCTGAGGCCATGGACTTCATGAGAGAAACTGTACCCTCTCCTGACGTGGGTCAGGCAGTCAACAGGCTTTGTGGAATGTCCGTCAAAGAGGTAACTGTGGAGTAACTTAGTGGCAGGGAGAGTGGGAAGCAAGGAACAGTCTGTTGTAAAAGCCCATGGGGCTCAGACTGACAGAGCCATAACTTACTGGCTCCCTCAGGGAAAAACTTGCATTTGCCCAATTTTTGGGTTTGGGTTTTGGGGGGGGGGGTTCTTGTTTGTTTGTTTTGTTTTACTTTGAGGAAACAGGCTCCATTTATTTTCCTTCCTCTCAAATCCCAGCTGCTGCTGGTAACACCTGGACTTAGTTAAATTAAAAGCCACAAGTACCTTTTACTGCATATTAAGGAGTAAACAGGAAGGCTGTCTACTCACTCCCGTACATCACCTGGGTCTTCCTGTTATCCTCCTCTCCTTAAGTGCAAGGAACACATCCACTCAGACTCGGGGGGCTTTCCCACTTCACCTGGGCCCACGGAGACCAAGCCAGGGGGAACTTGTAAGTTCTTTCCCTCCGTTGGTGGCTTATGAGGTCACCCTCATTTGCACCTACACCGACCGAGCATCCACAGTCACATTCAAATTGGACAATTTCTACAGAGTTTGCTAATGAGGTAGCAAAGCCCATCAGCAGTTCCCTAAAGCTTTATCTTCTGGAGAGAAGAGAAAGATCTTGCTAGTGCTCCTATTGAGAGGAGGGCTGCAGCATTAGCTCAACCTAATTAGAGAGCAGAGAATCGTACCAAGCAGTTCACCTGCAAGGCAACTGCAGGAGGCCTGGCTGCCAGTCCCGCTGCTCTTGCAGCTGCCTGGTCTTTAAGGAGATGGGAGCAAAGGCACTAAGAGATGACACTGGTTCCCAGACCACAGCCCAGAGGGTGCAGGAAACACGGGTTCAGTCCGCACAGGACACAACCCCCTCCTCCAGTCCCACAGTCAGTCCCACAGCAGGAAAGGAAGGGTGACAGCAGGCCTGAAATTCAGCTACTGAGTATTTACTACTTTTATTTTTTTCCCCCATCTTCATTTGGAAATGACAGCAGCTGGTCAAGGCGTCCCACACAAGCCTGGATACACTTGCTGATTACTGTCTTGTGTCTGCCTTCATCTTTCATCTCAGTACAAAGGGATACAGGTTTGACTTTGACGGGACTGTCTGGACTGCATTCCAGAAGAAGGTCAGTTACCTACAGTGTGGTATTTCCAATTACCGGGGAGGGCTGGTTTCAGCAAAGCCAGCCTGTCTCCGCTCCTACAAGCCCTAACCAGCTAGGTTTCTCCAGCAAGATGTTTTTGCAAAATAAATTCACAATTGTGATAAGCAAGAAAACCCATGTCAGAGAGCTAGAGATTACACTTGTCCCCACTGAAAAACACATGGATCAAACCCTTATCTGAAGCAATCGCATCTGTAAGAGTCAATGCCCGATACGGAAGGAAGCACGGCTCGCTCACCACTTAGTACTAAGGACAAACTGCTGATAATATTTCCTGAGCCAAAAGATGCTGCCCTACCTCTTTGCAATCACCTTGATACTAGGGAGGGTTTATAACTGGCTTATAAGGTCGGAAATTGCTTTGGGATCTGGAGCCCCCAAGGAAAGGATTTGATTCAAGCCCTCCCCTTCACAAAAGAAAAGAAAGCCCGTTCCCAGACCTCTCCTCAGCTCACCAGCAAAGGCACGGTCCCACCGAGCAGGGCCACATCGGCCACAGCAGCTCAGTCAGCCCCGCGGTGATCGTCAGGCTAAGGCGAGGTAATGAGGCAGGCTCAGGGCCCGCCCAGGGAGCCCGCTCTGGAAAGCCAGAGACAGGCAACCTACAACACAGGCCCGAGGTTCAGCCAGGCAACAGGGCCAGAGACAGAGCTGCTCACAACGCAGACCTGAGGTCCGTCCGGGAAAACCAGTCAGTAAGCAGGAGAAGGCTGGAAAGTGCCCAGCGGGAAAGGGCCTGGGGGGGTTGGTCGACAGTGGCTGAAGATGAGCCAGCAGTGTGCCCAGGTGGCCAAGAAGGCCAACGGCATCCTGGCCTGTGTCAGCCATAGTGTGGCCAGCAGGACCAGGGCAGGGATCGTCCCCCTGTGCCCGGCCCTGGTGAGGCCGCACCTCGAGTGCTGGGGTCAGTTCTGGGCCCCTCACTCCAAGACAGACACTGAGGGGCTGGAGCGTGTCCAGAGACGGGCAACGGAGCTGGGGAAGGGTCTGGAGCACAAGTGCTGTGAGGAGCGGCTGAGGGACCTGGGGGGGTTTGGCCTGGAGAAAAGGAGGCTGAGGGGAGACCTTCTCGCTCTCTGCAACTCCCTGAAAGGAGGTTGGAGCCAGGGGGGTCGGTCTCTTCTCCCAAGGAACAGGCGACAGGATGAGAGGAAACGGCCTCAAGTTGCGCCAGGGGAGGTTTAGGTTGGATATTGGGAAACATTTCTTCCCCGAAAGGGCTGTCAGGCCCTGGCACAGGCTGCCCAGGGCAGTGGTGGAGTCCCCATCCCTGGAGGGATTGAAAAGACGTTTAGATGTGGCGCTTGGGGACATGGGTTAGTGGTGGAATTGGTAGTGATAGGTTAATGGTTGGACCCGATGATCTTGGAGGTTTCTTCCAACCAGAACGATTCTATGATTCTAAGGAAGAGCACACACCTACAGCACAGCTCGGGAAAAAGGCATTTGCCCACACCAGAGCTTAAATGGAGCTCCCGGCCCACAGGCAGAGGGGTGGGGGGGTGGGTGGGAGTGCCAGGTGGGACTGGTCAGGGCAATCAAGGCCTACTGGTGCACTCAGGGCAGGGGAGCTCCTCGTTTCAAGCCGAATCCCTGGGTCAGTCTCAAATAAAGTAGAGGAGGCCTTGGGCCTGTGCACAGAAACACAGCTGGGTCCAGACTGACTGCTTCTCCTCTGACCTCCCCTCCTTTTTATTTCCATAGATGGGTGATGCGTCATCTGGGTGGACTCTTGGGTACCTGCTGAGTCAGACCACCACCATCCCCCAGGACAGCCCAAGCTTCCTCAAGGGGATTGAACCAGGGGTCTGGTCTTTGCTCCTTATCCTCTTTGTCGTGCTGCTCACGGGCTCGTTCATGCGCATCTCCTACCGAGTGATGGTCAAGGAAAACAGCTTCAGTAACAGGAACAGCAGCGTTTTTGATGACAACTGACGGTTATTCTGGGACTCGATACTCTTGCCAGAGGGCAGTCAATGGGGTACATACAGAAATCACGCAGGTGTAAGTCACTGGAGGATGCAAGTGATTTTCCTGCAGGACTCCCAGAGCCTCGGTGCCTAATTTCAACTTGCTAGCACTTGCACTACCGTACATTGAGACAACAGATCCTGCTCCGCAGGAAGCCTGTGATTCCCGGTGGATGGCAAGCTATTTGTTCTCCAAATGAGAGCAGCCTGCGCAGATCTTGCTTGGGCTGCAGCTGATATTACTAGCGTCAACCTAATGAAACGATATTGTAAAGTTAATATTGAATAATCCTGTCTAATCGGGAGAGGTGGTGTCTGAAAAAGGTGCGAGGTCCTCTCCTGTGCCCACAAGAGAGACGATACCTGTGGTACTGCCCCTAGTGAAGGCTGGATATAATCAGAATATAACAGCCAACTTGCTTCCATGTTCTAGGGAAGAAAGCAGGTATTTTCTGCCTGCTACTACTGATCCGTCTGTTCTTCCATCTCAGTGAGGTATCCATGCGTCCTTTCCAGCAAATGCTCCTGCTGACCGGGAATCCTGTTAAAGCAATGCTTTTTAGTCTTGGTCTCTACGAAATGTGCAGAGCATCAAAGGAGAAACAGAGGGCACAGACGCGCAGCTGAGTTCCTGCCTCTCAGCTGAGTCATGGCAACTCAGGGTTAAAACTGTCAATTCAAACTCTTTAACCAGGACTTAACTCATTTCATTTCACATCGACTACGATCGGGTGCGTGCTGGGCTGGGGTTCACCAGTTCGTTCATTTGCACTGAACTGCCTGTCTCGCTGAATTTGAAAGTGAAGTATCTCATCCAATCTTGTCCCTTAGAGGAGAGCAGACCCAGGAGCAGAAGCTTTCCTAATTGTCAGTCCAATGACTTTCACATTAGACTGTGACCAGAGTTACTTTATAATCCAATACTCAGGATTCCTCTGGGACTTGGCAGGCGTTCCAGCTCCTCTGGTCTGGTCTGTTCTGCTCGTCTGAAAGATGAGGTGCTGTACAAATTCCCCGTGTTATTGTGAAGAAAAGGGATGGATTCAGACCAACGCTGGCCTTTGACTAAAGCATTCAGAGTTCACTTCTCGGATTGTTTCAGACTTACATGCAGGCTGTCAAAAGCCTACGGGACGAGTGTCTTCTACTCATTTCAGACCACTTTAAACAGAAATTTAAACGCTCACAGATGCAGTGATGTGCCTTGCAGGATTTTTAAAGCTCCCATGGCACCCAAATCCTTTCAAATCTGATTAATCCCTTGTGCTCCCAACTCATATACAGACACCCCCCTCCCCCATAATATTGGGTTATTCATACATTTTCAGGCCAATTAATGAAGGTTTGGAACCTGTCAGTCAAGTTTGGAGGGGTGTGGAAACAGATTTAAACAAGCCTCATATTCATTTCTTTGAGTTGCACATTAGATATTTTTAATTATATCATGTTATTAAAGATGTTTTAATAGACTGTCTGTGTTATTCTTGGCAAGAGATCAAAGCGGGGGTTTTATTGTGAACACAAAGTGTTTCAGCGAGGAGGATGGGGGATGCTGATTTTGCCTCTGTTTACTCCAGAGCTGTTCTGCTGTGTACTTTCGGGGTACACAGTGAGAACCCCTGAAGGCACTTGCTTCCCAGTGGCAGGCAGGCAGAAAATGACTTCAGATAGCCTGGCTGCTGGTATTTAGTTGATGAGAGACGTGTCTACATCTTTGATGTGTTCTTTGCTCAAACCATCTGAAGAAGGTAGGAGGGATTCAGGCAAGCCTGCATAGAAAAAAAAAATGAGGTTATCAGGGAGTCAGCAATGTCGGGGAACTTCCTGAGGCTTCATTCCTCCCGCATCTGGAAATGTAATCATTAAACAGAGCTCTGGCACTGCGAGCTGTCAGCACACAGGAGAACAGTGGGACTCCTGGCTGCGATTTGCAACCTGCCCAAGAAGAATCCTACCACTGTCAGAAATGGAAATAAGCCAGCGAGACGCCAGGAACCCCAGGACTCCAGGTGTGCTGGCCTGCTCAGTCATTACACCTTCGTGATTTTGGAAACTAGATCACAGGGTCAGAGAGAAAGAACATTGACTGGAACTTCCCCAAGCTCTTGGTTACGAGCTTTGGGACTTCCATGCAGATAATAAGTGAGCAATTAGGCAAGAAGCTCAGCCTGTCCTCCTGACACTTTACTCTCGCCTCACACATGCCACTGAGCTGTACTGAGTGATGGCACGTAGAGATGGCCTAACCTGCCCCATTAAATCCACGATACTTGAGCCACCATTTGACATCGAACCAGCGCTCTGCAATGCGAAGACAACCCACAATCACTTGATTGAGAGCAGATCCTAAACTCTTGAGCTAACAGCTGCTGTGCTTATCTAAGGCACAGTGAGACATTTCGATGGCTCCAGTTCTTCCCCCAGTGGTCCACACACTGCAGGCGGCAGCTCCGCTCCCTCCTTTCCCATCACTCTCCTTCCAAATACTGCCACTGCTGTTGTCTTCTGCAGGCAGGTCCTGGGGGCAGGCAGGGGCAGGCATGTTTGTTCTCATATGAACCTCAAGAAGTTCAACAAGGCCACGTGCAAGGTCCTGCACATGGGTTGGGACATGGACCTGTTGGAACGAGTCCAGAGGAGGCCACGAAGATGATCCGAGGGCTGGAGCACCTCTCCTGTGAAGACAGGCTGAGAGAGTTGGGGTTGTTCAGCCTGGAAAAGAGAAGGCTCCAGGGAGACCTTATTGCAGCCTTCCAGTACCTAAAGGGGGCTACAGGAAAGCTGGAGAGGGACTTTTGACAAGGGCTTGGAGTGACAGGACAAGGGGTGATGGCTTTACACTGAGAGAGGGGAGATTTAGATAAGATACAAGGAAGAAATTCATCACCATGAGGGAGGTGAGGCCCTGGCACAGGTTGCCCAGAGAAGCTGTGGCTGCCCCATCCCTGGAAGTGTTCAAGGCCAGGCTGGACAGGGCTTGGAGCAACCTGGTCTAGCAGAAGGTGTCCCTGCCCATGGCAGGGGGTTGGAACTGGATGATCTTTAAGGTCCCTTTCAACCCAACCCATTCCATGACTCTGATTCTATATAAGGACTGTGCTGCCCATCCCAAGCTGCAGCCCCCAGCAGCTGGGGTTACCAGGTGAACTGGGCTTGGAATGGGCAGTATTGACCGTGCGTATCATTCTCTTTCTATCTGGCAGAAAAAACCCCCACTTACAGATGTATTTACTAGACAATAAGCTAGATTGGTATTTTTAAAGCCCTGGACTATGTTTTTAGTCATAAAAAAGGCAAAAAATAACAAAATTGGGACCCTATGAGAAGAACGGAAACTAATAGAACATATTCGTTTCTCCCAGCTCCCTATAGAAGCAGCTCCTTCATGTCAGCACTACTTAAGTTTGCAGAATTAATCCCCAGATTACCTGGACAGCAGAAATCTACTTAAAAGGAGATTCTAGATTAACTCACTCTGAAACGAAGATGCTTGCAGCCCTTTGGTTACAATGCAATTGTGGAAATGATTAACAATGAGGATTTTTCTAACCGTCCATAAAGTCTTTATGTTTATGTATAGGTGTCTCGCTTCGCGCTCAGGCTGAACCATGGGAGAGCTCTTCTGGCAGATAATGTCTTCACATGTAATTGCAGTTCTGCTGCTGTCAGCAAGCATAAATAAGAAGGAAATCAAAAGTATTAGATACAAAAATTGACACCAGAAAGCACTGGTGTCTATTTTAGCTCCAGAAACACAATAGGTTGGCTGCCCTGCTGCTAGCTAGTGGCCTAAATTTCATTTCAGCACGTTTGTAGGAGCGTATTAGCTCCTGTCTTTCTCCCAGTTTATACCATTTCCAAAGCATCATGGATTCCCAACCAGTACATCCCATCTGGGTTGTACCAATGAATTCCCATGGAAATTGAGAGAAATAACGGTTTATTGCCTGCAGTCCCATTCTGCAGCACGAGGTTCACCACCACAGGACCAGAGTTGTTTGTTTCTTCCCGTTCTGACGCACCCAGGCTCCCCGCGGTTGTAGGAGAGAGACCGGAGCTGAGTCCCACCCTCCCTCTCGGAACCTGGCTGTTCCCGAGGCAGGGCTGTAGATCAGTGCTGCTTTTTGGGATACGGGCATTGCACAGGACGCTTATGGATGAATGAGCTCACCGGGATTTCACGGAGCTGGACTCTCTACCAGGTGCTGTCACAGACTTCCTAGCTTATCTTGGCAAGTCGTGAGAAGGTCACGCATGCTTCAAGGACTCTGCAAAACTTGTCACATGGCCGAGCTCCAGCTTCCCATTAGTGATGCCGTGATCGTAACTCCTCCTCTCCTGAGACGCCGTCCTGCCTGTGGAGAGACCCAGTTCAGCGGTTAAGGGAAGGCCTCTGGAGTAGCAAACGTAGAAACAATGTACAGCACCAGGCACTGCAGTACTTGCACTCATTTCAGTGGTTTGGGGCTGTTACAATAAACAATAATGAAATAACTTGAAATCCACAACCACTGGTGGAGCAAATCCAGCAGAACATGAGAGGAATGCCTTTTAGGATGGCTGGATTTAGAGAGCCATCAGAACATTTTTATTTTGTTCTTATACCATGCCTCTGATCACGTACCTGAATATCTTCCAGAGAAGCAGGAAGCCATATGATGTTTACATCCTACCTCGTGGACTGTCACTCCTACTTCAAGAGCTAATTCAGAGCACACTGAAGTAGATGGAAATGCTATCAGAAGAACAAGCCCGAATGAATACTGGGATCAGTAAAACCCCAAGTTTTGCCACAGCTCTCTTAATATTAAAGTCCTTTCATAATGCCATCAAACCCAGGCAAGTCAAAGTGTTTTGACATTCTGCAAGCGCAAACATCACTGTGTACTCGTACACAGGGGAGACCGGGCAGAAGAGGTGTCTTTGACCCGGTTTCCACCCTCAGTATGAGATATTCAGAGCCTTCTTGCAGTAGGGTGCTTTTAGATCCTCTGTTCAAGTCAGATGAACGCAGAATGGAAGCTGTTGCTCCCCCGAGTGTGTAATGACAGGGATTAGTCACAAGAGGGAGGCTGGCAGAACAGCGCCTTAGCAAAGCTCCAACACAGCTAGTAGCCTGTCCCACCACAAATCAAAGAAATCAGCAAGCAGGCTTGTCTGGAAACTTGTCAAGGAGACTCCCGATGTGGACACAGAGGAAAGACACACGGCAGCAGAGCTCTCTATGTGTGGGATGTGAAAGCAGCTCTAATCAGTGATTTAAGAAGCCGTGGCATCAGTGGAAGAAAGCCTCTATGCAGGGAGATGGGCCCTAGCATGGAGTATGGATGAAGGCTTTTTTGGAAACAAGAGGGAGAAAGAATAATCCCTAATGGGATGAGGACTGCACTGGGAATGAAGAAGAGGAGGTCTGAGAGAGACAGAGGAATGATAAAAACAACTTTTGTGTGAAGGAAAGCTTATTTTTGTTCACAGAAAGCTTATTTTTGGTCACCATATGCGCACCTCATGATCGAATTAGTCACCACTTCTTGGTGGAAATTCTCGGGAGAAACAGATCTCCCAAGTGAAAGAAGGCGATACCTATAGCGCTTATTGCTGGACAATGTGCAGCAGTGGAGCTGAGGAACCGAATGAGGGAAACTTTACGGGAACAGTGTTCAAAGTTCACTGGGTTTAACCATGAAGGAGACGTAAACTGCCAATTAGTGCTGAACCTTACATCAAGTACAAGCTGGTTTAGCATTACCTTCTGTTTCACGGTAATCACTGACAACGTTTAAGACTCTCTTGAGCGCAAGCTTTGAAGTGACAGGCTCATGGCCATCTTCTGAACTGAGGAGCTCAGTGTAAATCATCAAACCAAATGGAAGGAGCTCTTCTTCCACAGAGCTTGTGGTTAAACTGTGGGACTCATCAGGGCAGGAGGTTGTTTATGCCAAAAGTTTACATGGCTGTAAAAGGTGATTAGATAAATTTGTAATAATTGGGACTATTAAACAAAAAGTTACTTGCTTGTGGCTAAAGAATTGCCTGACCCATCTGCCACATCCATATATGTTTGCCCTGTTCTTTGGCAACTGCTGCTGATCATTAGAGACAAGGTACTGGCCTGGATGGACCTGTGGCTTGATCCCATTCAGCTGCTCCTGTTTCCCTCAAGCAGGAATCCCACAACTGCACGTCCCACTCACCAGTCTCTGGAAGCAGCCCCGCACCTTCAATAACTTCAGTCTCTCAGGAGCAATAATTTCTAGAAAACAAAGTATTGTTTATCCTTAGAAGTAACGATCAGAAAGACTAGACTGACAAAAGGTCTGCACATACCTGCCTCATACTTCAGTGTCACCATAAACCTGGAATGACCCCAACACCGAAAGCTTTTCAGTTCTGGAGACAGGCTTCCACCCACGCTCGTTCTGCAGTGCCCCTCTCTTGAACTCGGGGCTTCGGATTTTTACTGATATAAACAGAGTTAGTTCTGTGATTTCTGTTTGGGCTCCTGCCAGCCCCAACATCATCCCAGCCCCAGGTACTGGGCTCAGTTTAGACTGGGATGCTATTTCAGAGACACAGACTGCTGTCTGGCTGGGTAAGCACCAAGAGAAGAATTATAGCCACTGCCTGCCGAGGGGAGGGATCATCTCTGTGTACCCCATAGCCCACAAAGAACACGGGTTCAGTAAAAGGGGAATGTAATACTCAAGAATTGAAGAATCTCCCCACTCTGCTCAAACCAATTGCATTCACAGTAACATCTGTTTCCATGCCGAAAGCAGTACAGATAGTTGGGAAAAACAAACAAACAAACAACAAACCCCACAACTACAATCAAAAGTTAAAAAATAACTAATATATAGTTCAGCAAAACAGAAATGCAATTTCCAGCTTAGTTTTAACTTCACTACCATGTCTTTCTCTGGATTCCACCCAGGGACTTTAGCCCGGTAATAGCAGTCCCTAATGTTTTCTAGTATCCCTGTTACAGCCGTTAATGGATACAGCAAACATACAGACGGGAAATTTAGGAGCACCTAAACGAGGTGAAACCTCCTTCGGTCGAGCTGTTCTCTTCTGCGCTCTCCCAATTGCTTTCCAACTGCTGCCCGCTCCCCTGCCCCGGGAATCCGCAGCAGTGTCTCTGTGCAGGCTGTCCCCCAAACCAGCGGCAATTAGAAATGCACTCAAGCATTTTGCTCAGGCAGGACCATGGAACGTGCAGGGTTTTCTCCCAGAATCTGCCCGATTGTCAGTGTTTCGTACCGACGGTTTGCCTTTGAAGGAATGCTTCGTGTGAGATGAGGTTCTGGCAGAAACCTGCCTCGTTACTTGCCAGCTCACCTTCTGGTACGTGCTAATTAGGTTGCTGGGCTGCCACAGCTTTAGAAGTTGCAGGGCTAAGATGGTCAGCAGCTCCAGCAGCTCTCCATAGAGACTCCTGGCAGCTTGGCTGTGCTCCTCCTCACAGAGAGCTTAGAAATACTGGCATTTCACTTTAATTTTTAAAATGCAAAAATATTTAAAATAGAATTGTCATTTCCTGTGGATCTGCACGTAGCTAAGAACAGAAGTAGTGGCTGACTGGGAGAGAATTAGCAAAAATAAATGTTGCAGGAATAATTTGAAATGCCTCCTAACCCACAGACCCTCAGGTGGCTGAATCTCCTGGGGAAACCTCTGGGGGCTCAATCACAGGAGCAAAGTTTTAGCTACCCCATAGGGTACGACCCCCTGCTCTGCTGGGTCCGATCCTGCCAGTGTTTTGGAGAGAGGTATCGGGAGTCTTAACTGAGCAGAGTATTTCCACTTTTTTGCTGCCACTGGGAACGCTGAGGGTGGCAACCATTTCTCACTCTGCACGTTACAGAACAGCTTCCTAAACATTAAAGGCAGCACGGGCTGAAGCACAAGCTGTGAGAAGCACCGGCTACAAAGGCTCGTGATTTCTAACAAAGTAAGGAAATAGATCTTTGTCACTGATGCGCAGTCCTTCGCTTTCTGGCCCTGGCTGAAAAAAAACCCCTGTATCTGCATTAAATACATCAGCACTTGTACCAGCAAACCTCCTACTAGCCCTGCAGCAGCTCCCCCTGCTCCATTTTAGCGATGGTTTTCCAGGGCTTCACAAGCGCAGGAGCTTGCTAACGCTGTTCTGAGTACGCCTCGGTGAGAATTTATGCTGAATGTACTTTCCTAGACAGCAGAACACAGGCAAGACATTCTACGTTCTCTCTTTTTAATCAGAAAGAAGACAGTATTCATTTTTTATGTTACTCTGAAGAGATGGCATCACATCCTGGAGGAAAAGCTGTCTTTACTGATTATTACAGCCTTGTATGAAATCTTGAGCAAGTCTGATCTAGATTCATCCCGGCTGCCTTTGCTACTTAAATGACACTGAGATTTTGGATTTGGCCACCTCAAACACCTTTACAGAGAACAGAAAGGTGTCGTCAGAGGGCTATTGGGAGCTGGAGCGGGCCGAGCCATCCCTTTCCACTGACTCTGGTGTGAACGCAGTCCAGAGTTAGCTATTCAAATCACTGTCTATAATTAGGTGGGATAAATCTGGACCCCAATGCCTTCGCATTACTCAGCTATCTCAAAGTACACTGCATAAACCTCCTGTGGTCTGGCTTTGAACGTGGAGGACGAGCCGTACGGGTGTCTTCCTTGTCGTGTGTGGGCACCTCTGGGGTGGATAAAGGTCTTTCCCAGAGCCTCCTGGAGCTGCCCAGGATCCTCTCAGGTCACTCCTGACGCTCTGGGGCTCCTCCCAGGGTCCCTGGGGCTGCTCCAAGTGCTCCTGGGCTCCTTCCAGTGTCTCTGGGGGAATATGTCATTTACACGGCAGAAATACCAATCACCGTAACCTTTGTATTAAGCCAACTACCAGAGGCTATTCGATCTCCAGCAAAAGTCTTCACAGTGCTATTCTTCTCCTGCCCACCTCCTCACCTGACCCAGTCAGAGAAGCAGTTGGGTTCTTGTTATCCAAGCATAGATCACAATACGTATACAAGCCATAATGTACTTGTCTCTTATGAATGCCTGAATGACACAGAGCGCCGGCCCGATGTGCCCTGTTGGTGTAGAAAGAATTGAGGTCATCTGCTGCTTCTGCCTCAGTCCACCCCCACATCAAGGCAGCAGCGTGAGCCTAGCTAGGTTTGGAGAACTCAATTAGGAGCCTCTTTCAAGTTTTAGCTACAGTGTGAAACAAGATGAGATGCTAGGACTTGTAGACCTTGCTGGCATCCTAATGAAAAGGCTCTGCTAAAACAACAATCAAAGTATGCTCAGTAGAAGCCGTGACCAACAGATGAACTGTCTATGCAAGAATGTGCTAACGTTGGATGGTAGAAGGCGAACAGTACGGCAGAATAAGAGACGGAGAAAAGGTAAGCGAGGGAGACATTTATCCAGCTGGGGATGCTTGGCTGCCTCATCATAGGGCTGCAACGTGAACATCCAGCCCAGGACAGAGGTGTCACCTAGTACAGTGCGGCTCTAGGACAGACTCGGTGAGCCTGCCGCCCACCCCGAGGCCTGTGAGAGGTCGCTCCCTCACAGAGGCTCCCTCCCAGGCGGACCCCACCTCAGGCGAGCGCTCCCCTCGCAGCGCAGGGCCTTCACGCAAAGGAGCTGCCGCTGAACAGCTCTCCGCGGCCCCCAGAGCCCAGGCAAGCTCCCCGCAGGCCGCCCCCCGCCACTCGCGGCTGCCGCGGGCGCTGCCCTGGCCCAGTCCTTGCCCGCCGCCCGCCGCGGAGCGCGGTTGCCATAACAACGGCCGCCCAGCCCCGCTGCCTCAGGCGGCTGCGCGCCAGAAAGTGCTAGAAAGGCGCCGCAGCCCGCGCCTGCGCAGACGGGCTCCCTGCCCCCACGGCGCCGCTGCAACGCCCCGGGGCCCACGGAGGGCGGGGGAAGGAAGGGAGGGGGTGGCGGCGGGGGAAGCGGGTAGCGGCGGGGACGGGCGAGGGAGGCCCTCCCGGAGGAGCGGGCGCGAGAGGCGGGGGGCGCTGGGACCCGCAGGGGAAACGGCCCGCTCAGGTTTCCCCGGAAACCGCCCTCCCCCTCTCCCGCAGTAAGGAGGAGCTGCCGCCTACGCTGCGCAAAGTGCGCATACGGCTTCGGGAATAGGCGGCAGCGCGAGCCACCGCCCAGGGCCTGCTGCGGAGTCATTGCGACGGTTACTAGGACACTTTGTTTTCATCCAATCAAAGGACGTTAGCTCATCCCTGAGGCCGACAGCCAATCATGCTCGACATCAATCATTCAATTAAGCCAATCGGGAGTGTTCTGAGCGAGTAGGGCGGGCATTCCTGGGTCCTGGTTGCCTAACAGTAAAATCAACAGACAGATGGGCGGAGCAAATAGGAGCCAATGATTTGAATGACAGCGTCCCGGCCAACCAGATTTCCTTATTTTTAGAGCCTCGTTATGAGTAGCTAATAGCTGCTGTGGATGGCCGCCTGGGCGGGGAAAGGAAGGCTGCGCGCGCATTCCGCTGCTATATAAAGCTTGGCGGTTGCCTCACGCAGTCAGAGTCGGTTGGGGGAAGAGTGGCGTTGGGTGAGAGTCAGCTGTGCCGCCGCCATCATGAGGGAGATCGTGCACCTGCAGGCCGGGCAGTGCGGAAACCAGATTGGGGCCAAGGTCCGGGCGGTGGGCAGGGGGCAGCGGGGGGGGGCGGATGGGAGGGGGGGGCACGCCCGGCCCAGCCGCCCCTGATGCGATTTTCTCCGGCAGTTTTGGGAGGTGATCAGCGACGAACATGGCATCGACCCAACCGGTACCTACCATGGAGACAGCGACCTGCAGCTGGAGCGCATTAACGTCTACTACAACGAGGCCACAGGTAGGGCCCGGCGCGCCGCCCGCCCCCTCCCCGGGCCGCCCCCGGCGCCGCAGTCACGGCTTCTCCCTGTTTTACAGGTGGCAAGTACGTGCCCCGCGCCGTCCTGGTGGACCTGGAGCCCGGCACCATGGACTCGGTGCGCTCCGGGCCCTTCGGCCAGATATTCAGGCCAGACAACTTCGTGTTCGGTGAGTGCGCCGGGAGCGGGGGAGGGACCTGTCGTGTAACCGGCTCGGGGTGGGGTGGGCAGGGCAGGGACGCTGCACTGCGGGCTGCAGCGCCGCACATGCTCCGGAGGCAGGCGGCCCCAGGAGGGGGGCTAATCCTGACGGGCGTGAGATACCGGGGGGCTGCGGATGGTGCATGATGGCAGCGGCTGGGAGAGCGGGTCCGAGAAGGCGCAAGAGGTTGTTGTTTTTCTGATTTTCGTTACCTCTTCCATAATACCGGGAGAAATGTAATGGCTGCTGTATCATTGATAATGAATGTTTTCCGTGTATCTACCGAGCCATTTCAAAGGTGCTAGTGTGAAACTACAGCTCTACGCTCGGTAAAATGAAAGCTTTTGTGGGGTTTCTCTGTAGCCTGATGCTCCTAAGCTTTGCTTGCAAGCAATAAGCAGGAAGCAGTGACCGTAATCTAATACGAAAATGGCTCTCTTCCAGGTCAGAGCGGAGCAGGAAACAACTGGGCAAAGGGCCATTATACGGAAGGTGCTGAATTAGTTGATTCCGTGTTAGATGTTGTAAGAAAGGAGGCAGAAAGCTGTGATTGTCTCCAGGGCTTTCAGCTTACTCACTCTCTCGGTGGTGGTACAGGCTCTGGCATGGGTACCCTCCTCATCAGCAAAATCCGTGAAGAGTACCCAGACCGAATTATGAATACTTTCAGTGTTGTACCCTCCCCTAAAGTGTCAGATACTGTAGTCGAGCCCTACAATGCCACGCTCTCGGTGCACCAGCTTGTGGAGAACACAGATGAAACATACTGTATTGATAACGAAGCCCTCTACGACATATGCTTCAGAACACTGAAGTTAACTACCCCAACGTACGGTGATCTGAACCATTTAGTGTCGGCAACCATGAGCGGTGTTACCACCTGCCTGCGGTTCCCAGGCCAGCTTAACGCTGACCTGCGGAAGCTGGCAGTGAACATGGTTCCCTTTCCCCGCTTGCACTTTTTCATGCCTGGTTTTGCCCCGCTCACGAGCCGTGGGAGCCAGCAGTATCGTGCTTTAACTGTGCCAGAGCTAACGCAGCAGATGTTCGATGCAAAGAACATGATGGCGGCGTGTGACCCGCGTCACGGCCGCTATCTGACCGTAGCTGCTGTTTTTAGGGGCCGTATGTCAATGAAAGAGGTCGATGAGCAAATGCTGAACGTTCAGAACAAAAATAGCAGCTACTTTGTTGAATGGATTCCTAATAACGTTAAAACAGCGGTCTGTGACATTCCACCTCGTGGCCTGAAAATGTCCGCCACCTTCATTGGGAACAGCACAGCCATCCAGGAGCTGTTCAAACGCATTTCAGAGCAGTTCACGGCCATGTTCCGCCGAAAGGCTTTCCTGCACTGGTACACTGGTGAGGGCATGGACGAGATGGAGTTCACAGAGGCTGAGAGCAACATGAACGACCTGGTGTCTG
Source organism: Phoenicopterus ruber ruber (assembly GCA_009819775.1). NCBI lineage: Eukaryota > Metazoa > Chordata > Aves > Phoenicopteriformes > Phoenicopteridae > Phoenicopterus > Phoenicopterus ruber. The sequence goes on from CM020234.1 coordinate 11,120,671, forward strand.
AGTATCAGCAGTACCAGGATGCTACAGCTGAGGAGGAGGGGGAGTTTGAGGAGGAGGCTGAGGAAGAGGCAGAGTAAAAGCTATGCAGATGAACACCTGTAAATTTTGTTTAAAGCTGTATGAACTCTTTCACTCAAAACTTCTCTGTCTGTGTTGTGTTCCTCTTCCTGTCTCAAAGTCACTTCGAATGCTGTACAGGCACCATTAAAGCATTTTTCACAGTGCACGAGCTCGTCTCCTTTGTTCCTTTTGGTAAGCTTTTCGGGTGCTGTTTCCAAAAGTAAGCGCGTAGGTGTGTCGGAGGTCTGCAGAAGAAACATAGGGACTTGGCGTGAGCCCAGCCGCCTCGCCTGAGGCACCCACGCTGCTCCCCCTGCCTTCCAACGCGGTGGATGCCTGCTGCTTGTGCCCCGGGATGCGGTGGCAGTCCTACTTGCTCCTGGTGGTGTGGGAATGGAAGAAATTCTCTGGTGTGGCTTTAGAATCGAGTGTGCTGGCGGAGGGGGATACGCTTCACATGGAGGATGAAATTCGTCTGCGTCTAAATTTAGGTACCTCCATGTGGACTCGTGTTACAGGCGTCGCTGTTGGGCGAGCGCGAAGCTGCTCTCCTGACCACTGTGGAAGCGTAGGCTCAGTGCGGGTGTGGGTGAGCTGTGGCTCACCCTGCTGCCGGGCCAACACAGCGGCGCGGGCAGGGTGCCTGCCTGGTGCAGGCGGGGGTCCCCGAGCAGGGCAGCGATGGCCTGGCACCAGAGCGGTGGGGACAGCTGCGACGAGGATGAAGGACACTGAAGAGCTCATCAAAGTCACGGTGGTGAGGTTTTAAAACTAAATCAGGTGTTGCTGCAGCCTCTGCTTTTGAAGTGAGGTCAACACCTCGTACCAAATTAACACTGTTTTGGCTCATGAAAACCCTGTTAGCAAAGCAAATTTTTGCTGGGGAAACAGCTGATGTGTTCAGTGTTACCTAAAGCGACAGACCTGTCCCCCAGACCAGCTGGACAGGAGAGAGCAGGCTGCTCGCCTGCTGAAGAATTTCTGTTCAGTGTTCTTGTGACTGATTTTGTGTTAAGTTTTTTTGTCTTAAAAATAAGTTTCTCCTTCATGAGTTGAACTGGTTGGAGCAGTTAAAACTGCGCTGATGGCAGTGGCTCTTGGGGCAGGGAAATTGGTCTGTCTACAGAAACAGGTGGCCGGTCTCAAACCCCCACAGGAGAATACTTCTGTGGGTGAAAAGATGGCAACAGATTTTTAAAGCATGAAGTAACACTTCAAGCAGTTGATATTTGTTCTTGATTTTAGGGTGGGGTTTTTCTTTCTCCTTTTCCTTACACTGAAGCTGGTGTGTTCCCTGGCCTGCCCTTCCCCGGGACAGGACGGTTGTCCCCCAGCACCCTTTTGGGCAGAGCTACACCGTCACCCTCCCCGGCGAGCTCCGGCTGCTCTCCCCCTGCTTTCTGCAGGCTTGCGGAGAGAGGACGAAGCGCACGGGTGAGCATTAACACTGGATTCCGTTTACCCGTGGGTTCGTAACAGCTTTTCTCCAGGGGGCTTTAGCTTGCGGGGTACAGCTTTGTGGAGTGTGACCCTCCCCGCGCCCTGCAGCACCCGGAGCCGTTGGGGCTTTGCCGTGAGCCAGCCCGGAGCTGCCGCGCAGGACAGGGACAGTTGAGCATCGCCCGCCGGGGAGAGCAGCTGCTGCGCGTGCCCTCTCCCCCGCAGCAGCAGCGTGGGGAGAGAGGCCAAAAGGAACGGATTTCTCCTCGTCTTGGGCCAGAAGGCCTGTCCAGCCTCACCTTTCTCCGTCAGCGTGTAAGATGCTTCCATCCTTTCCCTTAGCCCGTCCCTCCGGCTCCTGCTGACTGGCCATGTGTTAAAGCTTGCTTGTTCCCATGGCTTTCCCGTGCTCCGACCCAACTCTTGCCTCAATGTTCTCCTCTCTGGGCTCCGCCTTGATACCGACTACGGGCCAGCCCTGCCAGGATAGTTGTTCTCCCACTTTGCTTTCATTTCTGCCGCATTTTGTCTCTTCTACCCTTTTCCTCCTCTGCATCGCATTAAGTACAAGCTATGAGTTTGGGCCTTCCCAGCTTATGTCCACGCTCTCCCATCCCCCGTGACGGAGCTGTGGGCTCTTGACTTCACTGTGGCCAAAGATAGTGATATTAGTTGCTGATTTGCTGAAATTTTAGCCTGATGATACCTTAATGCTTTTGGGCGCGTGGGCAGACCTTCCTCTTACCGCACACAACGTGACTTTTTTCAGACCTCTCCTTTTAGGCGACGCCAATGACCGACAAGGATCAGGCAGCCGGTGCGGGGTAGCCACCCCCCATCTTGACGGCTAATACCATTTCACTGCTTTTTTTGTGCTTTCTCAACCCCTTCGTATCATCTACCTGAAGCTTTTTACAACAGAATCGCTTTCCTGCTGAAGAAACTGCAACGCAGCCGTGTAACAGGCGGGGTGTCGCCGAGCCCCCTCAGCTTTAGCAGGGGCTGGTGGCTGGAGACCGGCCGGAGGTTCCGCACCGGTCCAGGCTGGGGCGAGGGGCTCTCCTGCTAAAAGGGGATGGCGCAGCTCCAGCGCCTTGGCACAGGCGCGGAAAAAATCTACTCCCCACGTGGAACATTCCAGTCATCATTCACTACTACGGCTAATAACCGCTACTTAATGACAGTAATTAGTATTAGTGACTTTCATTTTCACTCAGCTGATAAACCTACCTGGTACGAAGCCCGTGTAGGACGGTATCAGTCCAGCGCTGGTGTAAATTCTGTTGGTAGGCCAGTATGTTTGGGGAAATCTCTTGCCAAAGCTGCAAGCTGGGTTTCTCTGCAAAAACTGGAAAACAAACAAACAAAACAACCCCGACAACACAGTGCAGCTCATTTTAAACCATATTGTTGCTACCCAAGTCATGATGTCCTTTGCCTCCATATTAGCGAAAAATATTTAAGCCAATGTACAGTGATTCTCTTTGCAATTCTGTTTTCTTCTCATTAGGAGCTACATTGCATCTTCCCCTTTTTCCGCTTCCAAAGTTTTTCTCCTGACGGGTGCTGGCAGCAGCCCTCGGCAGCGCTGCCGGCTCATGCCCCCAGCACGCAGAGCAGCGCCTGGCTCTCCACAGGCGGGACGGCTTTCATCCCCCGCAGGCATCGTCCCCAAGTCCCAAACACCTTGTGCTCCTCCGTCTGACACGCTGGGAGCCAGAGGTACCTGCGGGAGTTGGGTACGAGACTCGTCTGCTCCCGTGCTACGACTCTGCCCAGCTGTGTTTTGGTTTGACCCCTTCAGCTGGTTTTGTTTCTCCACGAGTCCCACCGACGGCGACTAGCCCGTAATTCCCAAGCTGGGAGGAAGAGGAAGGCTTAGGGAGCATGAGCTGAAGGGAGAGTGTAAATCACCTCCTGGAACCGTCCCTGCCCTTGGGGGTCAGACCCGGACGGGGGCTGTGCCGGAGGATGGATATTGCAGCTCTGCACATCTCTGCAGCGGCAAAACCCCTAAAGTGTCCCTAAGCTGTGCCGCCCCCTCGGCGCGTGCCCTGCTCGGCCAGGAAGGGAGCCGAGCGAACCGCGGGGCCATCGAACCATTTTGTGACTGGCGATGGAGCGACTGCTGCAATTCCTCCAGCGCAGCGCTGAAGCGAGAGGATTGCGTTATTTTGCCTGATGCAGGCACTAAGCAATGATCTGTGGCACATCCCAGTACGTAACCGAGGGCAACAGAGATTCGGGGCAGAAGATTAGTGGCTTGAAGTCAGAAGCCATCTTAGAAATGTGCTATGATTTTTTTTTTTTTAGCATGCTTGTGTTCCTGCAGCGCCCGACGGGCTGCAGCGAAAACCTCTGCGCGCCTGGGTTCTGCTGAGCCCTGCAGCGGAGAAACCCCTCCCTCGCCGATTTACTGCACGGGAGACGCTTCTCAAGAAACGAGGGGCAGAAAGGCTTTGCGAACAGCCTTTGATGATGCCTGGGTTCCGTTCTGTTTGCTTCATTTCAATCCCTATTAACAGCAGAAGGAGAGGATGAGGAAGGCAGCACCGGGAAATACATTTCTGCCAAAGCGCGAGGCTGCGCTGAGCACTGTCAGCCCCGCTGCTCTCCCCGCTGAGTCACTTCTTCCCAGCTGAGTTTCTCTGAGCTGGGGATCCTCGGTCTCGGCCTTTTTTCTCTACATCAGACCCGTGCGCTCTGGGATGAAGGCACTGCAGTGAATCCCGGTGACCAGAGAGGGCTGGAAATGCTGCAACCCGCTTGTAAGGAGCCGCGTCGCTGAGCTGCAGCCCTCACCGGCGCTGGACCGGCAAGCCGGCTGCGCCCCGGGACCTCGCTCCATCCTGGGAGCAGGAGGAAACGCGCAGCTTTGAGCGCAGCCTCTGAGCTGCTGTGGGAGGGACCGCGTGTTCCCGGCTGGGAGGATTATACGGCATTATACGGGAGATCTTACAGCAAGGGGACAAAATCATAGTTTTTCAGGAGGGCTATTTCTGCATCCTTCCCAAAAGGAGGAGAAAGAAGATCTAGGTCTCTTTAAGACAAATTATGTTGGCAAAGGAAAAAGCCTTATAACGCATTACAAGGGAGAACCCGCCATGGGAGCAGCCCAGGAGGCATCCAGCGCTGCCAGCCAGGTGGAGAAGATACGTTGCATAAGGGAGGCGCAGACAGTTGCATCCTGTGTTTCTGCACTCAGAGCAACATTTTTAATAGCCGCTCTTGTCCCAGCCCTCAATAGATTTGCTTAATCCTTTTATGAACTCATTTATCCTCCCTTAATGTCCCAAGGAAACAAGTTACAGAATTTAATGGCTCATGATTTTTTCAATGTGTTACCTAACAGCATTCTATTTTGCTTCTACTTATAACCCCAGTTCTAATCCTACTGCTGTAAATGAAACCACTTTTGGTGTTGCAGCTGAATCAACACCGACGTTATATCGCTGAAATAAGATTTGCGCACACGATCTACCTGATGGCGGTCAAATTCGTTCATCGCTTCCTTCACGCTCTGGGTGTAGCTCACGCCGTTGATCCAGGTGAGGCGGGGGATGAATCCAGCGTACCCTTCGGACGAAGACAAGAGAGAAGATTTTCTGCTTGAGAACAGACATATCATATAAGGATCAACCAGTCTGGAAGGGGAAGAGGGTGGGATAAATATAAAACCTTGGCAGAGTATAGGAAGGAAAAAATCATCTTTTTAAATTGTAAAATTAACTCTAACATGTGAAGTATCTTTTCTGAAAGAGTCTTTTTTATGATTCCCAAGGAAAGCTCAATGGGCTGAACGGATCTTTGTTGGTCTCCAGGAGGTATAGAAGAAACATTTCATTTTCTTACAGTCTGTCCTGTACACCAGCACCTCTGTCGTGCTCTCTCCCAGTTTAATTCAGGGGCTAACAGCAGCGTGCGCAACCTCCACTCCTCATTTGCTCTGCCCGTCCAACGAATTTTCATCAATTACAAGACAGAAACTGTATAAAGTCTAAACCCACGTAAAACGTAGAGAGGTACAACCTAAGAGCAGCTGGAACTCCCGTTTTCCAAAGGAACGCTTTGGAGAGAGAGCAATCTGTCGTCTGCATCCTAAAACATCGACGCTCTCTCATTTCGACTGACATCTTTTGATACGCGGTCCCTGTGTTTGCTGTGGAGCGGAGTGTCCCTCCCGCCGGTGCCGCAGCCTTTGCGGGGCGTTCAGTGCGTCGCCCTTCGGGACTCTCCTGCCCGCAGAGGAACGCTCTGCCGGAGCAAGCGGAGAAGTTACGGCGTGTGACTCCTTGTAAGACGGAGTTTTGTGCCTTTATGATGGTGCAATACACCCCTGCGTGTTGACTTGATGACTCAGAGAAGCATCTCATTTCCAGGAGAGAAATAACTACCTCAGCGGTACCAGACACCCATCAAGCTGCTGGCGCTGGCCCACGACCCCTCTCTCCTTCCTTCCGGGAGCGTTTCCTAGCCCGGCCCCGCGGCTGTGGGGAACCGAGGGGGCTCCTGCCGCCCTTCCGCCCGCCCACGGGCACGGGTCCCCCAGCGCCAGGCCCACAGGGGTGACAGTGCCCCAAAGAAACACCCGTGCGTGGAGAGGAGCGGGGGCATTTTCCATCCCGACGTGTTCAAATGAGCTGGAGCGACCGGCCAACGTCTCTGAGGTTTCCCCGGGGGGGAGAAGGGTGACCTGGTTTCTTCCGAGGTGGACTCGTGCCGCACATAACCTCCCTCTTTTACCTGGAGTGACTTTCTGTTGGATCGCATTTGGTACGTCCAGCTTGGGTAACCGGTTATCTTGCTCCACATCCACAGTTTCAGCCACTCCTGGCAGTGTCACACCTTCAATTTTTACAGGCTCAAAATAAAAGCAGAAATAAAATAAACACCAGTAAAACCCGCTTCTTCCCTTGGCTCCGTTGCTTAAATCACTGCCAGAACCTGCGAATAGCAACTGCCATTTCCATTTCTTCCCAGCTTTACGCTAAGAGCTACTCCAAGAATTTCTGGTAAAGTCAAATTACTGGACAAGCTCTGTGTACGCAGAGGTTTTGCAAAATCCCCAGGGAGAACAAGGGGAGCCTTGGGCACTGAGCTCCTCTAACTCTGTTCCTCAGAGCAAGGAGCAGGAATGCCCCTTCTCGGGATTTACACCCAAGCCAGCTTTTGACTCGGTACGTCAAATCTCTGATCTCTGCCTTCAGGGGATTTGTGGAGCCCCGGCTGGCTGGAACGTGACAAACGCGGTCTCTGGCTCCGGAAGAAATCAGGGGCTCACACACGTCGGTCCCGAGTGCCACCGGCTGTGCCGTGCGAAACAGCACCCGCCCCACGGGCAAACCCCAGGGCTTGTGTCTGAGCGAGAGGTAGCGACGGTGGGAAATCCGGGTGGGAGCAGTTACGGGGTCAGGAACCCGGCCCGTAACCAAAGGTGCCAGGAGTGCTCTCTTTTCGGGAGGAGGAGGAGGAGGAGGAGGAGGAAGGCAGCAGCTGCAGGGCTCCCAGTTCACCCAAGGAAACACAAGCCTGGCTGCGCAGCGCAGCGTAACGCAAGATCTCGTGGCTGGGATTTGAAGCTAAAACTCACCCGATGCCAAGTTAAGCCTTTGTGACTGGGAAGAGTCATCGACGATTACAACAATTTCCTGAAGATGTGGCGTGTTTGCTACTGCTAGAAACGTTCGTGTATTTGATATTTCTCTACTCAACACTCTAAACTTTCCATCCTCGCCATCCACGCCCGTATGAAATTCCCTCGTCACACCCCTGGACCGAGGAGCTCCCTTCTGTGCCCTCCAGTCCCCAAGCCCCATCCCTCCGCAGCAGCATCCCTCACCACGCGTCTTTTCCACCCAAGACCACTTACCGGTTTGGCTCCTGCCGCGGCACCGCCGAGCCGGCCGGGTCCGCAGCTTTTTCCCTGCCCGCAGGCCGGGGTTAGCTCGGGCAGGCGCCACTCTCGCCCCTCAGACGCAGGATGGCGTGAAATCCTCCCTGGGTACCCCTGCGGCGGTCGTGTCCTCGGGTCGTACTGGCCGGGGTGGTGCTGGGGCACGGGGTCCACGTGCATCGTCATCAGCTCTTCCTCTGCCGGCCCCGGCGGGGCAGGTTTTGGCGCAAGGACGGGTTCGGGAAAGCTTGTTGCAGCCTCCGCTTTCTCATAGGGATCTGCGATTCTGTGATAGGGAACGTGACCTGCGGGACAGACACCGAGTTAAGGGAAAGGAGTGGCCGAAGGAGGACGAGGGGTTCCCATCGCACCGGACCTCGGTCCCCCACACCCCTCCGTAGCGAAGGAGCCTGGAGGCCACCAGCATCCCCCGGGCTGTGAGCGTGTCCCGGAGAGCCATCACCCCCAGCCAACAGACCGGCCTGCACAGAAAAACTGCACAGATAGAAGTTCAATATCTTAAAAATTATTCTAAGTGATGCCTAAACTGTAAAATATCATCAGCCAAGCTATAAAGAAGCAAGGGGGGAAAAAAAACCCATATCCTTTTCTCCACGTGGCTGCGTCAGCACACCCCAAACACGGACCCCTGGGGAATCCTCGCACGGGCACCGTCGCCGCTTGTCGCGAGCAGGGTCTGCTGCAGCGCTGGCTGGAAAAGAATTACCTTACGTCCAGCGTATGCTAAATATCTCCACCGTGAACGAGGGACAGAGCCCTGCGGCTTGAGGCTCCGCAGGGACGGCCCAGCCTGGCAGCTTTTGCCCGACTTTCCCTTAGAGCTGCTCGGTGCCGCGGCCCCTCCGGCCCGGCCGCGTCCTCGGGCGCTGCGCCAGGGGCGACGCCGAGCTCCCCCTCCCCGGTGGCTACGGAGGACGATCGCTCTTACGCCCCGCAACGGCCTTTCCCTTATTGGAAAACCGTTACTATGTTAGTCTTGTCTTTTTTAAACAAACCAAATTCCTTCCATTTTTGCCCTCATAGGTCATTTTCTTTCAGCCCTCTGGTCAGTGCTGCCTTCCCCTGACCTCCTCGTGTCTGGTGGACAGCTGTGCCGCAGCGCAAAACCCACGGACGAGACACCGTCTCCCAGCGCAGGCTTCATCTGCCCAGAGTCCCGGGGAATTCTAACCTGTCCCGGCTCAAACGGCGCGGAGCAAAGTCTGCCCCTTTCTGCAAGAGCATAAAACTTCCGATGGGCATTGAGGTTTGTGATCTGCTTATAACTGCGTTATAAAGTATATATACTGCATCTAACGTCATAAAGTATATGTACACTGTGTAACTGAATTATCCGGTGTTGTCCAGGCTAGCAACAAAACAAAGACAAATCCTTGATGGAAGTGATTTTTCAATCCAGTCTGCAAATTTTAAAGCGGGTTTGTCTTAGTATTTCCTTCATTATCAGTGAAAACGTTGCATCTACTCTCTTTGTCCCACAAACCAAAGGAAAAGGAAAAATGAAGTTGGTTTGTACTTGAGAAATTTTATGGCGCTGGGTTTTGCAAACTTATTGATGGAGAAAGGTCGCGCGGTAAGGCACTGAAGCACAAGCCCGGAGAGCACGGTGCACTTGATTTGAGCAAACATCCACGTTTGCAATCCGGGCTCCTGGGGAGCGGGTGCCTGCACGCGCGGCCTGTGCCATAACCCCCTCAACGCCAACACGGCCACCCTGGAGCTCCGGCGTAACCCTGGCCGACATCCCCAGCCAAGAGCCTGCCCTCGCTTCCAGCAAGAAAACAACGTGGGATTCAGCTGATAGAAACCAGCAAAACGCTCGGTGCCCATCAACAAGGCTTTAGCAAAACCAGACCTTGAGAAAAAGTCTTCAGCCTGAGTTTGCTAAAGGCAACCGCACAGATCCCACACCGCCGCGAGCGCTTTGATCTCCATCATGTAAAGCACCAGAAGGACAGGGCTGGGCTAACGAAGTCTGCAGCGACGGTTTAAGGGATTGCTCGCTGACAGCTCGGCAGCAGGACCTGCCGACGAAGAGTTATCAGCACGGCAAGGTGTGCTCCCTGCAGCCACGCTCTTCAGCATTTCACCACCGAGCAGCAAACGGGAGCTCCCAGCTGCAAACGTTGGCCGATGACGTAAAGGTTGGCGGGGAGAGAACCAGGATGAGAACAGGATAATGAGAGAGCACAACTAGGTCAACTGGTTAGTTTGGTCCCTCCAGACATCTTAGGCCAAGGAAATGCAAGTTGAAATGTCCAGGAATGAGGCCTGTGAACACCACCTGCGCAGCGGAGACCTGGACGCTGGAAAACACGGCTAGGGTGAACAGAAAGGCCAAAAGTGGCACGAATTCCCAGCGAGAAATGGGAAAGCATCACTTCGGTGTGGCCATCCCCAGGGAAGTGAAGACCCAGCTCCCGCCCAGGCACGGTACCGCCGCGTTCAGCCAGGAGAGGACTCGCTCCCACTGAACAGGGCGTCCGAAGCAGCCGCGGCTTAGACGCGTGGTATCGTACATGGCAAACGCGTCTCCAAAGGATGGCACGTCCCCGAGAGGGGCGGTTCGGGATCACGGGGCGGCTGCTGCCGTGGCCTGACCTGGGTCTGCTCACCAGGGACCAGGCGCGGTGCCCACAAGGGCTGGGAGATTCCTGCACATCCCCAGTGCTGGGTCTCGGTGCCCGATGGAGGAGATGGGGCCCGTTAGCAGGGGCAGGGAGGGGGAAGGGCACAGGAGCCCTTCTGCTGAGCCGAGGTAGGAGCAGCATGATGCAAAACGAACCACAAGCTGCGAGTAAGAGCTCTGAGCAGAACGAGCTCTGCACCGGGCACGGCAGCCGGGAAAGGGCTGGAGGCAGCAGAGCCGACCTTCCCCAGAGAGAGGGATGTCAGCCCGGGGGATTGTGCTGGGTCGGGCTGGGACAGAGTCAATTTTCTTCCCAGGAGCTACCACGGGGCTGCATTTGGGATTTGTGCTGGAAACAGCGTGGATGACCCAGGGCTGTTTCGTCACTGCTGAGCAGGGCTGACACAGAGCCAAGGCCTTTGCTGCTCCTCACCCCACCCCACCAGTGAGGAGCTGGGGGGCACGAGGAGCTGGGGGGGACACGGCCGGGACAGCTGACCCCGACTGACCCCAGGGATGTCCCACACCGTATGACGTCATGCTCAGCGTGTAAAGCTGGGGAGGAGGTCGGCCAGGGGGGCCACGGGCTGGGCAGCGGTTGGTTGGTGGTGAGCAATTGTTTACATTTGCATCACTTGTTTTTCTTGGGTTTTATTTCTCTCTCTTTGTTATTTTCCTTTTCATTACTATTATTATCGTTACTATTATTATCGTTACTAGACTGTCTTTATCTCAACCCATGAGTTTTCTCACTTTTACCCTTCCGATTCTCTCCCCCATCCCTCCGGGGGGAGGGAGCGAGCGGCCGCATGGGGCTGAGCTGCCGGCTGGGGTTAAACCACGACAGGAATAGAGAGGAATTGGGGAGCGAGTTCATAATTTGGCACAGAATCATTTAGCTTCATCTAACTGAAGATAACCTGGGAACTAAAATTCTCCAGGCGCCAACGTGAGAAGCCCCGTGCTCACGAGCTGAGGCCGAGTGCTCCAGCTCCCCGTGGGTGCTGCTCTCCGGGTGTCCGTGCTCCTGCGCCAGAGCTACGGTTGCTCACGGAAAACACCCCACCTCACCCAGGAGCCCGGCGAGGGCGGGCACAGCCCCGCTGCTCCGCATTGATCCCGTGCTCGTTAGCAGAGCCCGTTTCGGCCAAGGGGTTAGATCTGCTCACTTGGACGCCCAGGGAGATAACCCTGGACATGGTGCTTCGTCCCACTGAAGTCCTCAATGAACTTCTGCTTGTGCAGCGGCGCCAGCAAGGGGCGAGGGCTCTTCCCAACGCTGGGGTCCGTCAGCAGGCGGTAAGTGGTTTTGCCAAAAGTCTCTCCAAACTGATACTTGTACTGAGGGACGAAGCCGTCGTAGCTGAGGAGGAAACCAAAAAGGAGCCGTCACTGGGATAGCCCTGGGAGGTCTCCCCTGGCAGGAGAACCTGCCCCAGAGCCGGGAAGGCCACGGCCGGGAGCGCCGGCGGCTTCGAGCACACGAGCCCAGGGAGGGCGACTGCGCAGGGATGGGCCTGCGAGCGTGGATGAGTTTATGCCGCCAGAGCAGCGGCGCAAGGGGAGCACCGAGAAGATGCGTGTGGTTACGCGTGAAGCCAGGCGGGCGCGTCTGCGTGTGTTTGCACGTGCATGTTTTTACACGTCAGTGTGAAAACCGGCTCATCGATTTACAGGCGCGTACAGGCACAGGCTTGTGCTTCGGCTCACGGAGGAACACGGGACGAGGTCGGGGAGCGTGGCCGAAGCAGCACCCACGGATGGGAAAACGTACAGCGGGAGCACAGCGTGGGCTGCAGCCGCTTCGGCAGCCCCCCAGGTAAAATATTATTCCCAGTTACACGTGCCTCAGTTTTAAATTTTGCAATCCCTCCCTCTAAAACACAGCAAATCACTGGGAATTTCCCAGTGTCCCTTGTTCAATACTGAAACTCAAAAACCAGAACAATTGCTTGCTCGTACCCCCCAAACCTCTCCGCTCCGTACCCTTGTGGCGAGGAGCGGGACCGGGCTCGCAGCCCCAGGCACCGCGTGGCACGGGGGAGGCAGGGGCGGGCAGGCGGCTGCTCAGCCCGTAACAAACGTCACTCCAGTTCTTTGGGACCTTTGTGCGGGGGGTGCAGGGACCCGCTGCTTCTCCGCTCCCCAGGACGGGCAGTTTGACTTTGTGGTGGCTCAGGGTAGGGCCGGTGCCAGAGCTCTGGCTCCGCTCCCAAGTCCACCAGTACGGATGAGAAACTCGAGCTATTCCCATTATTGAATTTCCTAACAGTGCTCTTATTCCACCACGGAAGAAGAAAGGTAGAGCTGCCAGTTACAGTGCACAGACAGAAATATTCAATCAATGATCCCACTGCCTATCTGGGGATAAAGCCGGATGATGCATGAGGATCATAAGATGATGAGTAAGTACTTTCCCTTCCAAATACTTTAAACAACAGCGAGCAGAGCCGTGCATTTACACTTGGCAAGTTTTCCCACTTTGCCTGCAGGATCTCTCACCAGCAGCTGCCGGAGGAGCTCGGTGGCTCATCCCTGCTGATTTTCAATGGGTCTTGCAACACGGGGAAGCTACGCTGGGACGATAAAGCTGAGCAAGAGCACAAATGACATAGCCTGAATAATTACAGGATGGCCAGAGGGATTTTGATCATGAACAAACTAATGGTAGGGCTGAGAAAGGATTCAATTCATAAGCAATTAAAAGCAAGGTAATCCGAGGAGCTCAGGCAAGTCCGTCTGGGTTTACGGCAAAGGGATCTGCCGCAGAGTGAATTACAAGTGCTGCTGATAAAAGCCGTTGTGCTTGGGGAAGAGGCCAGACTCAGCAGGGCTGTTTGATCTTCTCCTGCTTGGTATTTTCATCAAGAAGCCAGAGAGATCCCCCATTTCTGTAGTTCACGCTGCGCCACTGCAGCCGCTGATCTCGAACCTCGTCGGGGAGCAGCGAGTAACCTGCTTTCCCAAGGCTGAGCCCCATCTCACTTTTCTCTTACTCAGCCGTATCTCTTCGATCGCCACTCCCCAGACTGCATCACCTAAACCTGCTCAGCCTTCCTGATCACCAGGGAAAAGCCTTGGCCCTGGGCCCATCCTCGCTCCGCTCCGTGCCCTTCCCAGCTCCACCAAGCCGGGATGGGGCAGGCAGGGCTGTGCCCAGGATTCATGGATTTACCCCTTCTCTGTGCGCCAAGTCCTTCCCAAAGCACCCCACACGTTGGGTTGGGCTTCCCAGTGCTCTTGAGCACTGCGGTGGCATTTTCAAAGCCCTGGCCACGACCATTGCCCAACCGCGTGACAGCAACTGGTGCTGATGCCCTCATCGTGTTTGTGGGTTCACCGGCATGGCTGGGGACGGCTCCCGGGACAGCTGGTGAGATGCTGCGATGCGGCGTCCTCCTCCTCCTCCTCCTGCCAGCAGCCCAGCTCAGGGTACACCGTCTGCTGGCAGCAGAGCCTGGGTTCCAGCGATGCCCTTTGGGCAGCTCCTCCTTGCGCTCAGCCACCCAAAGCAGATGCAAAGCAGCACCCTCACCCCCCGCGGGGCTTCCTCTGGGGCTTGGGGTGACGCTACAAGCCTGCACGGCCCAGCAAGATGCAGCAGCAGAATTTGGTTCCTCCTCCTCCTGCCTTCAGTGGCCGAAGCACCAGCCTGGAAAGGAGCAGCCCCAGCTGCTGTGTCCGCGTTAGGGCTCAGAGCTGCTTCTGGGGGGGCTGTCTGCAGGCAGGAGCGAGCAAGGGAAGGATCTGAGGCTTTTGGAGGTGCCAGCCCAGCTGCAGCTCCCTCCTTGCTGCTACTCATCTTTCCCAAGCTGCTGTCAGTGCACAGCTTTGACAGGGTGACAGCATGCACGGAGTAACACATCGCATCGTTCAGACAACCGCAGCAATGCAAAAACGTGTTAAAAACCCCCAACCCCAGAGCTGATGTAAGTTTGGAAGATACAGAGATCAGTAATGGAAAAACCCTGCGCGCTGCTCTAAGGGGAAGGACTGATGCGGTCGTCACCGCAGGAGCATCGTCAAGGAAGGAAGCTCACTCCACCCTTTACCTGCAGCTCGGGATCTGCCTCCCTCCTGCCCGCGCTGCACCCGCGGCCGTGCGGGACGCGGCCGGTTTTCTCCGGGTGGAGGTTTGCAGCCTGGGCTGGCACCAGCCCCTCCGCCCCGGGAGGCCGTTCTGACGCCCTCGGGAGTCAGCCTCAGGCTGGACTCGCCCGAGGGATTTCGCACCAGCAGAAGCTCCTTTTCCCTCCGGGGCCATCCGGCCCTTCCCGGCCCATTTACGCACGTCGGGGACGCGTCTCCCAGCACGGGTCACCAGGGGACCCCACGCACAACTTCTACTTCACCGCGAAGCCTGTCCACTTCGCTCGTGTCTTACCTTTTAACCAGTAACCCGTTACCTCTGACGGCTTGGTTTCTTCTTTCCAAGCCTTTAGAGGAGGATGTTGCAAATAGCTTTGAAAAAAATGTAACTACCCATCAACTAGACCACTGGCACCCACAGAGCCACCAACTTCTTCAAAGAGCTCGGATCCGGCAGCAGGACTGCGCTCCCACCGATTTGGCAGGAGCGTATCGTGTCTGTGCAACTATTTATTCAAAGGAGATCTTCAAACATCCCTGATGCAAAAGTTACAACAGTTTGGAAGCCAAACCCTGCGCAGCAGCCCTGGCAGCATTTGGCAGCTTAAAACAAATGAAAAAAAAGGGGGAAAAAAGAACAATTGTGACTTTACCCTCAATGCGCTATGGCATGGTCTTTAATTACACCCTGTTACGAGGTGGTGCTTCTTATCCCAGAGCCCTGTCTCCTTCAGAGCACTGTTACACAGAGTATTTAATAGTGTCTTTAAAAAAACCCCAAATATCATGAATCATAAATACTACATGATCCCAACTGGATCTATTTGCATTGGAAAGGAACAGACATTTTAGACGAACTTCAGAACTTACCCGGGGACGTAGTAGGGATTGGGAGGGAAGAGGCTATTTTCCTTCGGGGCTGCCATGGCAATGCGGCAGCTCTCGGGGGCGGGCGTGGGAGGAAGGAGATTCAGCGCGATGCAGTCGCCCGGGAAACCTCTGTGATGCTGCCGGGAGCGATGTCGGTACCCGACAGCGCTTCCAGCCGCAGCACGCGGCTTGTCAGGTTTTTCTGGACGTGTATTTTTTTTCCCCCACCTGGAAATTTTGGATGAGCATGGAGATTTTATGGCATCTGTCAGGTTTCCCAAAGGCTCGTAGCCCTTGGGACAGTCGCACCAGATGTTCCCCGTAAGAGGCCCCAGCACAAATACGTGTTCACGGCGCGGTTCACGTCCAACACACACAACTCGGGAGGGCCCGGCTGTGTGTGCCCGGCCACTGGTGCAGCACACGCACGGCCAGGCCAGCGCTGTCTGCACACACCGGGCCACGTGCACGTGCTTGGGTCGAGGAAACCTCGCGGCAGAGGTTCGGGGATTCACCACGCTGTGGTGGAAGGCTCGACCCCCCTCTCCCTGCTCCTTGTTGCCCTCCCGCTCTGGCCGTTTGAGGACGCAATCCTTCGCTGCCTTGCTTCACGCAGGATAAAGGTGGTTCCCATTCCCAACATCGTATGGTCACGCTGTCTTCTTGGGGTGGGGTGGGGTTTCACCCCCCTCCAGCTGAAGGTGGGCCCAGGACACGGGTCTCCTGTTTACCGAACAGCCACCATGGCCAGTACGTCCTCAAGTCAAAGACGGCTACGCCTGTTAGTGCCAGCATCGTTGCCTACAACACCAGCAGCAAGCCTGGTTCGCTGCCAAAGTCCCTCTAGGGCCTTGAACAGCTCGGCCACATGGCTGGCAGAATCATTTTAAGATTTCAAAGCTACTAACCAGAAGTCATAGAGTATTCGAGGGTGGTTCTCATCTGTTTAGGTTCCTATACTCCACCCAAAATTGTATCTGAGGAGATGAAAATGCTGCTTTGACTCTTGCCCTTGGTGCCTGAACACTTTGAGATCTGGAATTTCCAGCCTTTCCCTCAGCTCTCATCAGGGGCAGACGTCTCCAGCAACCCCAGGGCTGCAGGGTGGATGGGCTGCGGGGGCTACGACGGCTCTTCTCAGAGCGCGCAGTGGAACAGGCACAAGAGGCAAGAAGGGGAAGGTCCACTGGACACAAGGAGAGAATTCTGCTCCACAGGAGCAGCACAGCGCTGGGCCAGGGCCAGGGGAGGTGGTGGCATCTCCAGCCTTGGAGATCCTCAACGCCCAGATGGGCAAGGCCCAATGGAGCTTTGAAGTTTGCTCAGCTTTTAGTGGACAGTTTGGTAAGAGACCTAACGAAGGCTCCTCCCAGCCTAGATGATCTTCTGAGTTGAACATGAAGATGAAAAAATTGCTCACTGAAACACAGCACCGTATTCATGGCACCAAACAACGATCCCAGGCTGGTCCAGGTCCCGCCAGCCCGAGGGAGCTCGGGTCAGCATCTTCCCAGCACTTCCAGAAACTCCTTTCAAAGCTCACTCCTTTCAATGGCTCCTTCCACACCTGGGGTCACACACTTACCAAAGAGCTACTGAATAATCAGACCAAAATGTCGGTGCTCAGTGCAAACACCTGGGTAAAAAAAAAAAAGCATAAATTCACTTTTATCAAGGTTATCATTAGAATTTATTGATACGAGAGAAACTTCGTATGTCAACATGTCAACGGAGGAACAGCACGTCCTGACGTAACAGAAGTACAAAGGTGAGGTGATGTTACAGCGCCCTGGTATCTCTAAACTCCGAAGTACACACACACGGCTGTGCATTACTGGGGTACGTTTTCTGGGACAGGACAGAAATACTCCAGAAACACAACCGATGGCGGTTTGCCAGCCACCAGAGCCCGACAGGCTGCAGCAGGGACCACGCTGGCTTTGACTCCCGTCTCCCAGCTCCAGACGGACGGTGCACACGTGTAACGGTGGCTCAGCCTGGGCCCCTCTAGTCAAAGGAGAAATAAAAATGCCTATTTGGGGGTGAGATTCACCGGAGCCCGTGTAGCCCTCGCAGGGAGATGAGATGACTTGGACCCTCCGGCTCCTTGGCCCGGACGGGGGCTCAGAGGACCAGCTCCGCGGAGACGCCTACGCGCAGCCGGGGAACCCCCCGCCAGGTCTGCAGCAGGACAACCCGGGCACAGTCCCACCAAGTGAGCTGCACCTGGGAAACGTCACGACAGCGTTTGCTCTGCCCGCGGAGCAGACACAGCCACGCCACGCTCCATCCCGGCACCCGCCAATTCAGAAGCAGGTTCTTCTTTTCAACGTAACAATTATCCTCGTATTAAAACGGTTTTGACATTCCCTCTCTCAGCAGTGCCCTTACAGAGCCCGTAGCACAGCCCAGCCATCCACACTATGCTTGTGGCTAAGATAAAAGTTATCTTTATAATCTTTACTGGAAATATATACTATGCTGGATGCTGTTTAAAAAAAGCCAAGTGCTGAGCTTTCTTCTCCCAGCTTATGAAATATTTGGTTTGGTCCTAAGTATCTTGCTGAACTGTTAGAGCGGGAATAGCCGAGTATTCCCCAGGCACCTGGTAAATCCACAATGGATTTATTGTAGAAAGGAGCTGAATTCTCTAACTCACTCCAAATGGGTTTCAGAGCAGTCTAAAACCCTCCAGAGAATGAGCCGTTTGTGACAGGACAAACAAAAACCAACCCCAACTTCAATGAGTAAATTGTCTCGCGTTGTGCAGGGAGCATCCAAAATAAAGCACAAACCCAAACTAAGGGGATCTGTCGGTCCCATCTCCCGGTGCCGGATCTGATCACGGCAATAAGGGAGCCTGGGCCGACGCGCGTCTGCCCGGCCGATAGCGCTAACCCTGCTGCAGGCCTGAAGAGGAACCGCCGGTGCTAGAAAAACGTATCGGAGTGCGCACGTGTGCGCCGGGGCACGACCCGTACTCTGCTCCTCGTCCTCTCGCACGAGCTACGACAAGCGACATAGCAGGTTCTGCTCTCAGCCATTCCGTCTCACCAAATCTAAGTTCCCTCTGCACACGTAACAGCATTGACTTAGAGATCTCATATTAATGGGTACTTATACAGGATTAATTGCACATCAGTCCATTGTGGCTACAAGTTCATTAGGCTAATAAATCTACATAGTGACAGTAGTACAGTATCAGCTACTTTTCAATACAAACTCCCTACCCTAGCCTTAATTTGTAGGCCAGAAGAAGATCTTCTACTGTAGTGACCTTCCTATGACCTTTAACATTCATTTTCAAAAATTTTTTTCTAGAAAAAAAATCCAGTGTGGGGAAAACGCACATATATAACAAAAGCAGTGCTTAACAACCACAGGAAAAAAGAACATGATCTTGGACTCTTCTATCAGCGTCCTCCGTAGACCCTGGTAGCATTACTTCCAAAGGGTTGCTAAATCCAGCTCCGTCAGTTCTCAAGTCCGTTAAACCGTTCCCTAGCTCTAGACGTTTCTAGTCTCTCGCTATACGTATCATCTGCAGCAAGAGCCTACAGAAACACTCGCTAATGTGCACAAGACTTCCATTTGATTTAATGGAATAGTTTTAGAAGACTGAAGTCTTTACTTCTAGAAATCTGCTCTTGAGCGGTAGCGCTCTCACCGACTGGTAGCTTTCTATCCCACCCAGGAGAGAGCTCCAAGTCCCTCAAAATTTACTCGTTCGTCTTGCCCAAAGGTGTACGGGTATCTAATAAAACCCCTCTCACAGTATTCCCAGGAAATGATTCAGAAGAGGAGATGATTTTTCAACCAAATGAGATCCTCTGGTCCTGTGTGTCAGACCATGGCCAATAGAATGAGCAGCTGCCATGGACATCCCAACTTAAATACGGAACAGTCAAGGGAGGAGAGCAAGGTGGCCTGACCATCTTCCCGTGAGGTACAGGCAGAGACACCAAAGTCACTCTGTTCTCAACAGTTTGTCTCTTTTTCTGGAGTCAAATGTTTGATTCCATTTGTTCTAGCAGGAAGTGGTGAATCATGTCAAAAGTGGGACGATCTTTTATATCCCTGCTCCAACATTTCAGCATCAGGTCAAACACAGGGTTAGGACACAGAGGAGTCTGGGAGAGATAGATCTGAAAGGAAGAAAAACACAGCTATTTCAGTGGGCTTTTAAATAAAAGCATTGAACCTCTACTAAACTGAAACCCAAAGGACAGTTTCATTCTAGGTTTACAAGACACGGCCATCATGCAGTGTTTGAAATCCATTAAGCGTGAATCTGGCAGTGAAGTCTGGATGGAGCTTTGATGCCATCTAAAACGGCACTGCGGACACTTTGCCAACTTGTTTGATGAGCTGGTCACAAAACAGTCCTTTGTCCCCCAGGAAACATGAATGCTTCAGAGATACTCGTCTTCCAAGTGACAGCAAAACACAAACCAAAACCAAATTTACCACAATAAAATCCAAATACTTTCACTCACCGTAGACAACCCATGAGGCTTTCTAAGCATCGTGACAGCTTGTTAGCAGAGACAGAAAAAACACCTTTTAGAGCTTATCTAAAGCACAGCTTGGCAGAATTATTTTTTCCCCCTCTCATTTCAATACACATCTTTTAGGCTCTTCACTAAATCCTTAGTATTTGGGAGACAGTGAATAAAACCTTCCATTATTTTATTTCCCTTAATCCTTTAACTTGTTGGGTGCTAAAGGTGAATTTTGGGAGAACAGCAAACGACTGGCACTCCACTTTTTGGGGTACAGTGGTCCTCCATACCGAGGTGCCGGATTGTGCTGCCTCCCCACTGGTACCTACCGCAGCAGCGGGGGAGCGCGCAGTCCTGGCTGGGAGTACGCAAGAGGGGACAGTGACGCAGAAAAGCCCTTCAGCGACTAGAGATGGCCAAAGGCTTCGTGGCCTACGTGGAGATACTACAGGGAGTATCTAACCCCTGGGCACTACCAGCTCCTCCCTCCCCACCTCAGAAAGTGCTTCCTCATCTTTCAGAGAAAACGCTGGTGGGAGAGAGATCTGACAAAGGAAAAGAGCAGCAGGATTGTGTAGGAGAGCCCATAAAAGCTGAGGAGGACAGTGCATCAAGGGCAGATAGAAAGAGAGGTGGCTTATAAGGAAGCAGCACTGGACAGGGCCAAGAGGTTCTTCCAGTGGGACTCCAAGAGAGGAAAGGGTGATGAGGCCCTGGCACAGGTTGTCCAGAGAGGTGGGAGATGCCCCATCCCTGGAAACATTCCAGGTCAGGCTGGACGGGGCTCTGGGCAACCTGGTCTAGTTGAGGATGTCCCTGCTCATGGCAGGGGGTTGGACTAGATGGCCTTTAAAGGTCACTTCCAACCCAAACCATTCTGTGATTCTAAAGCTGGTGTAATGAGTCTGGAGGAAGGGGAAGAGAGGCAGGACATGCTTGAAAAGATGAGTAACAGAAGCAGAGACTTCTGCAGATGACGTAAGGTGAGCAGAAAGGCCCTATGGAGATCCACATGGACGTGATCAGGTCAAGTGAAGGAAGGAGAGGTCACGTTGGCTTTCTTACCTGCCTGCCCTGGCTCCGGAAGAACTCTCCTGTGTTCTCGATGACTTGCTCATCTGAGAGGAGGCTGTATGGTTGCTCCTTACACAGTATGAACATCTCCCAGAGGGTGACCCCAAATGCCCAGACATCACTGGCTGTGGTGAACTTGCCCTGGGAACAGAAAGGATGTCGTAAGCCTGGGTTGCTCACAGCGCACATTCAGCAAAAACCATTTCAGTCTACGCTCCCTGCAGCTGAACACGAGGATGCAGAATTCATACCTGGGGAAACGCCCTCAAAAAGAGACAGCAGAGCAAGTGACCTGCTCTCGGCAATGCACAAAGGGACCAAGATACGACATTCCTGCTTCATGGGGCAGAAGCAGCACGTCTGTGGGACCCCCGTGACAGCTCTAAGAAGGGGCAGCTTTCACGGGGGCAAACTTCTTGAAGCAGGGAGCAAGTCTCAGAGAGAGCCAGAGACTATTGTCCCTCCTGAGAAAGTCTGTATTTGTCTGCGGCAGTAGGAAAATGGACTGTGGCAGGGGGGTGGAGATCTGCTGCCTACCTCCACCCGCAACACAGCAGTGCGACACAGAAAAGCCTTTGAAGGGGAAGCAAAGCCCTCAGGGTGAAGGCAGAGCCAAAGCAGACTCCAGACTCTTAGAGAAAGGCCCAGATAATTTTGATCTTTGCACATGTAAGAAGTCGGTGACAGTCTGCTCGCTGTCCCTGTTTTCTGTCTTCGAAAAATGTGCCCAGACTGGCCGTGTTTGGAACAATGTGTTTCTGAAGAAGTAAAAAGAAACTAAAGATTGCTCAGAAAATAACAGAAAACAATTGGGGGCTGGAGGGCCTGTTTGGGCAGAAAACATCCAAGACCTGGACTGCCCAGGCTTATCTGGCAACCCTAGCAGTCTGCCAGTGTTTGGAAGATGTTCACACAAGGAAGATGGGAGTGACTTATGGTTTACATGCAGCTGTAACCAGGAAAATAGGGTGAATTTAGAAAAGCGTAGGCCTATCAGCCTTTATAGCAAAGGTAATTACAGTTTTTCTGGGTACTCGGAGGGGGTGTTATAAGGAAGTATAACCAGACGATCTCACCAACTAGTTCAAGAAAGAAATACTGGGTTGAATATTAAGCAACTGCCTCCAGACTGGATGTGTTTGGGCTGTTGAACAATCTCCTAAGGGGAGACAGCAGGACCCTTAAACACGAAACAAAACCCCAACCTCAAAACCAGACTTGGCGCTTGAAACTCCTGAAGTTCTGTCCCCGTCCCTCTCAGCTTCACAGCTGGGGAAATAAGCACAGAAAGGCAATTTCCTCAGGATTCCAGCAGGAATCCTGAATGCCAGGCACAGAACAGAAACTACGCCCCAGATGATCTGTGCTGTATTTGCAAGGACATGCTCCTTTTCCAGGATCTGAGTCACGGCCCCGTTAGGTTGCGTTGGACATCTGGAGCATACATTTTGGTGCTATAAGGACCATTAGACATACACATGCTACTATTTCAGAGGCACAGTGAAAAATCAGAGGAAGGGAGAGAGACTGGTTTTGTGCACTCCCTACCAGGAGGATGCTTTCCCAGGCCATCCAACGGATGGGCAGTACAGCTCTTCCCTGGATACGGTAGTAATCCCCACTGTAAAGATTCCTGCTCATGCCAAAGTCCGCAATCTTGATGGTGTAGTTGTTCCCCACCAGGCAGTTGCGAGTTGCCAGATCTCTGTGCACAAAATTCAGAGATGCTAAATACTTCATTCCAGAGGCAATCTGGGTGGCCATGTACAGCAGGTTAGAGTAGCTGCATTAAAAGAAAACAAAACGAAGAAAAATCAGTGGAGCTCCCCACACTCAACTCCTCCTTGCATTTGATGTATTACAGTGACCTGTCATTTTATTTTTTGCTGTAACAGTGAAACTGAACTGTCTAGTTTCAGGGCACTCACACCCCCACCTGCCAGGCTAGGCCAAGTTCCTGAGCTGACCAAGCAAGAACAGACAAGCTGTCCCTGAAATTCAGGGCCCTTAGAATTTGACATCCCTTGGATTTTTTTAACATTAAGCATTAATCTCAAGATTTTCAAAGAGTTTATGCAAAGCACCAACTTTTTGCAGAGACACGTGAAAAATTAAGCTGTACAATCCCAGAATCTCGTATCTAAAACACTGCTTGGCTTGGTATTTCAAACACTGCCACTATTGCATGCTTACGTTAATGTAAGTATGTCACTTAACATTAAAGAGAGCTTACTTTTTAATATGTTTGATATTACTGAAAATATAAACAGATGCATTTTCCATCTAATATAATTTTAATTCCCCCATTAGCAAAATGAAGATAATATTAATAAAGTCGCATGATACACAGACAGAACTTGGACCATCTGACTTTCCTCGTTCTTCACACACTATTTTTCTGTGATGCTCGGCTTGTTTCCCACTGTGCGTGCTCAAGCGCTTCACACAACCAAGCATTTGTCACAACAGATCTAATCAACTGTTCACAGTTAGTATTTTTCGATAAAGCTCAGAAGAAGAAAGTCTTAGGCTCCTCCTCTTTGTGTCCTGGTGGCAATGAGAAACACACTACCATGGTATCTAAATTACAATAACGTAACGCATCGAATGCTAACACATCCAATCTATCTGTTCTCATCAATAGCTATTGCTACAGAGATGCAAAGGCAGCACCGGCCAGAGCACTGGCAGGAGGAGGGTCTGGGCACCACTTCCCTCCAGCCTTTCAGCGTGGGGAACGCCGCAGCCCAGCCAGGCGACACCTGGCCCAGTCCCACAGTCAGCTCGATGTTCCTCCTGATCTAGGTGGGCCTGTTGTGCCCCCAGATCAGGAACTCTGCCGCCCACTTGTACCTTTTAACCTGGTGGTTGGCTTTTCACGGAGGAGCAGGCATAGCCTCCAGACCCTACCTTCTCCCCTCGCCCTGCTCAGCTGCAGTTGGGTCCCTGCCTGGGGCTGTTGCTCTCCCCGTTCTAGAAGCCCCGTCTCTCCCGTCCCACCCGCACCCTGGCAGGGTCCCACCAGCAGCGAGCGTTGGCCCCCCTGCCCAGCAGGCTCTGCAGGGCTTGATGCGTGCGGCTCTGCGTACAGAGGGGCAGGACAGGAGACGCTTCCCAGCAGACTCATCTTCATGATTTACTAAATAGCCAGAGAGACAGCAGGGAGATGCATTTCAAATACCAAAGAGCCATAAGGACTTAAAAATGTGTGACCTCTCTGCAGGAAAGGGCTGGTCACCACATTTGGTGTGCCAAGTATCGAGCTTGAGAGATGAGTGGGATGGCTGGACCTTGCCATGTCAATCAGACACCCACAGGCGCCCGCAGAGACAAGCTGCGCTCTTTGGCAGGGGGATTCGTTTCACTATCAGTAAACAACTCCTATATAGACAGATATCTGAGCTAGTCATACCGTCTTCCTTTAATGTGAAACTATATGTGGCTGGAAGGGACAAAAGGAGAGGCTGAAGGATCAGCTGGAGAGAAAGAAAAACTAGGGGCAGAGCCAAGTAACGGAAACCAAGGAAGAATAATGCAAGCAACAGTGCTGAAGTCAGATGAGAGGTGAGGAGGAGATAAAGAAGAAAGGATAGTTTAAGGCTTTGGCCAGGAAAAAAGCCGCAAGTCTAAAGGTGAAAGCTGTTTCAGAAGTGCAGAAGGGACAGGAGACTGGAGAGAGCTGGAATATGTTTCTACTCCGATGCAAACCCTCTCCCACCCTACAGCGCTGGTGTGTCATGACTCTGCAGGTCTGCTCTGGTGTTGTCTCGACATGGCAAGACCCAGCCATCTCCTGTCCAGTCCACCAACAGAACTTGCTCTGCCTTGCTCTAACTATTAATAATCTAATCCTTTGTGGAGGTACAAGCCAAAGGCTAAGCAATGCAGCAATTTCTGATCAGTGCAGGTTTCCTTATCGAGCAGAATACGTGTTAGTCCTGCATACAGCTCTCCTCTGAGGAAAGGATTTCTGCAATAGCAGAGATGCTTCTATGTTAGATTTAACCCTTCCCCATAGAGGAGGGAGGTAAGCGCCACCACTGACAGAAAACGGTTTTCTTTGCCAAATATCCTCCTCCTGTCGGCTGATGAAATCTTTCCTACACTCAACTCCCCTCATGTAATATTTTTCAGACATACAGAGAACATACAAACCTTCTTAAAATCCTAAGAGAGATTCTTGATTTTCATCCCAAAATTCTTGCTGTAATGCAACTGGCTTCCTATATTAATGAAATATTTGATGCAAGCCCAGTAACAGAGGGTTACATCAGTAAACACTACATCTAAGATGGTTCCCATGACCAGGACATCCCACAGTCAGGGACACTTCACGGGAACATGGACCTCCAGAGGCCTCAAGACCAAGCTCCCACGCCAAGCAGGACTAGCGTCCACAGCACGTGCCGTGGCCAGGCTGAACGAAGGTCACCGGCTGGAAGGCACAGCAGATTAAACTGGTAGCTCTGTATTGCTGATTCGTCCCAAACATGGGCAGCTCCTCTTACCTGACGCAGGGAATATTGTTTGAAATGGCAAATTTGCTGTAGATCTCCCTCTGCGACAGGAACTGATTGAGGTCTCCGTTTTCCATGTACTCTGTTATCATGCACAGTGGGTCATCACGCACGCACACCCCCAGAAGCCGGATGATGTTTGGGTTCTTCAGTCGTGACATGATCTTGATCTCCTTCAGGAAATCATTTCTTGTAAAACAGAAAACACAGGTTCGAATCCTAAACTATTCCTTTGTCTAAGGAAAGCAGAAGCAGCATGTAAGAAAATCCCTGTTCAGAGACATTTACACATCTGCACGCAGTAAGTTTGAAAGCTGGTTCTGTGCTTGTGTTCAACATCGACCCCTTCCCCAGCAAACAGGATTAATACAGCATTTCAGTCCGACATTACGTCTGTTCCTATCCTCCACTCCCTGCTTGCGTCCTGTTCCTTACACAAACACATAGAACATACACCAGAGACACATGACGCTCTCTTACAGAAGTCACCGGGGTTAACTTATGTGAAACTGTTGCTTAGGGAGTATTTGCTTTCCTTCTCATCGCTGCGGATGCGCTTACCTGGCTGTTTTGTTGACATCTGATCTCAGCATTTTCACTGCTACGAGAACTGGCTGGTGAGTGAATTCTGTAGACGAGACTCCCAGGAATTCCAGCAGGCCATCGGCTTCACAAAGGTGCACCTGCGGGGCAGAGGCAACTATGAGAGTATGCACAGGCCAAAAACCAGAGGAAAACAACATCACATCATCAGCTTGGTCACCACTGGCAGAATGACCAAGTGCATGATCTAAGGAAGGTGACTCTGTTCTGATCAGAAACAGCCCATAGGTTGGGCCTAGATCCTGGACAAAATGCATACATACACTATATAGCCCACGACGTAGGGGTGGATGTAGATTGCAGCCTGACAGGTCCCCAACGCCCTCAATTTACTGCATGCGTGCAGATAGGTGCAGGAGATTACTGGGGCAGTCCCATTTGCCCAGCAAGCACAGGAGATGCTCAGGAAGGCCACTGCGCCTGGAGCTGCCTGCTTTACTCTGCATGTGCATGCAAACAGCACGGCTGCAGCAGGTTTGGCACGTATAGCACATCACACCAACCATACACGTACAGAACTGTCCTACAGCCTGGCTCGAGTCACAGCTCAAACTTAACTGAGGAGCACCTAGGAATTACAGACAGCTATCCAAAGTCCTCTAATTACAGGAAAAAAAAAAAGAAGAAAAGTATGTGTGTGCATGTCCGTGTGTGTGTGATGTGAACACCTCACCTGCAAATATACCCAGAGATACTCTGATGAGTACACAGAATGCAAAGTTTCTTCAGATAAATAAATGAAGACAGACATAAAATTACTGCCAGGGTTGTATAAGAAAGGAGGTGACAAGACATTTGTTTAAGAAGTTATCAGAATGCATATTCAACTGGAGAACTGGGCAAGAGATGCTGGGGTGGGGAAAGTAGACAGACCCGAGTGTGTGGGATAGGCAAAAGGACTGGAGGAGGGGAGTAGACTGGATGTGTCAGTCAAAGACTTGCAGTATTGAGGGGAACGTAATGGGAGCTTAATGAATTTTATATGAAGAAAGCACAAGAACTTACGTGACAAGCATGGTGAGGAGAAAAAGGAGACAGCACAGAAAAATGGGACAACCCCACAGAGCAGAAACAAAAGTACAAAGATGCTGCTGCAGTTACATGGAGAAGGAAATCTGCTGTGGTGAAAGTACAGTCACCAGACTAGGAATAGGAAAGAGCGCCGTGGCAGTCAGCGCATATATCACGAGCGCAGGTAATGTGTCACTGAGTCCCGGGAGTGGATGGTTAGGAGCAAGGAAGAAAAAAGCTTGAAAGGAAAGGAAGCTCTGAGTGAGAGGTGAAAAAAGCCATGAGCCATGTTGCTAGAAGCAAGACTGCACACTAAGCCAGAGAAGTGGAGCAGAGCATATGATGATGACCAGTTCGGTAAAGACTAAGGAGATGAGAAGGAGAGAAGGGAGAACATGATGCAGCACATTTGCAAAAGTAAGGGAAAGGGCCTGCGATGTGAGGAAAGGAACAGGCTCTGAATCAATCTCCAAGGAAAACGGAGATGGGGAGCCTGGCTGCTGCTGTTTGACAACACAAAGGAGGAGAAGGAGAAAGCTTTGACAGTTATTAGAAGGACAGGAAAGAGAGGGAAGAAGAAACCAGAAGCAAAACAATGAGAAGAACAGCCTCTCTGTTTCACTTTTGGAGAGCAGCCCAAGACAGGGCAGGATCCAGGCAACAGCAGAAGGGACTGCACCGGCAGCCAGGTGAAGAGGTTGAGGATGTCAGCGCTTTCCAATGCACTGAGCGATCCAAAAAGCGAGGGGGACATGGAAGGGGCTGGGGCAGGGAAGGTGTGCTGTCAGGAGGGAGGAACTATAAAGATGGGCCCATCACAGATGGGGAAGCAGTCAATAAAGGGCTGTGCTTTGCCAAAATGTAGCAGACAGGTAGAATTTAAGGCTGTGAATGACCAAAAGCTGGGAAGGAAAGAGACAGTAGAAGAGTGGGAGCAGGTGAGGGGAAGACTTGGCTCAGTATGGAACCAGGGATGGCGTGGAAACAAAGGCAAGGTGAAAACATTTGCAGCTCAAAAGCAGCTCAAGGAGTAAAGAGAAAGCTTGGCAGATGACAGATGTACGTATCATGCTGCCCGAGGCTTCTGACACAAACTGGGGCTTGAGCAAGCAGCAACGCTAGAGAGTATGTGAGGGCACCACAGTGCTTGGGAAACATCTGTCTTTGCTTGGGCCAGTGTGCAGAGCCCCACCAGAACCTCCACCTGTTAATGTGGAAGCTGTTTTTACAGCTAGGATCAAGCTGTCTTGGCTGGAGTCGCTGCTATAGTTTTCAAACTCACACACCTAAAGGTGGGTGACAGCCACTGGATGTCCGAGATGTCCACGGACAACCGTGAAACAGTCTGAATTCCCACCTGGAGGCCCTTTCTGTAGAGTCATAAATGGGGATACAGACAGCAAACAGAAGTTTGCAAAGCTCATCTGTTGAGAAAGACCCATGTGGTACCAAGCAGCAGCCTCACAGGTGCAGAATGGGGCTCTCTGAAGCTCACCCTAAGGGACATCAGCTTTCCCCAACAGCAAAGACAGGTATTAAATAAAATACTGGTATGCAGGTCCCTCAGCCCCCACGTATGAAGCAGTGCCAGAGAGGCAGCTCAAAGGTTTCACTGTGCCAGGCATCTCCTTTCTGTTGGAGGAAGCGTGGAAGAGAACAGCTGTACCTCTCCAAACTGTCCTTCTCCCAGCTTCTCCTTGAGTCGTAGCTGCTGCCGTGGGAATTCACCCACTGAGATGTCCTTCTTGGTAAGCGAATCCACAGTGAGGGCTGGGACTGCATACATGTTGTTGCCGGTCACACCTTGCAGGTGGACGATATCTGTTTCGGCGTAGTGAGGAACATTGTTCTGAAAGCCTTGGTGAGGAGTGGACTTGGTCAGGTCAGGCTCAGCATAGTCCCCACTGCACACTAAGAGGAAACCAAAGACAGGCGGAGTCAGACACACTCACTCCCATAAAACCAGTATGGCCTGGCTTCCACTCCTCTCCATCCTGCAGAGCTCTGGGAATTCAGCCTAGCTGCACGCCTACTACCTTGTACCGAGGTACACCCAGATGGAAGACTGCTTTGTTTTAACTAGGGCTTAAACCAGAACAAGCCGCACTTCTGCAGACACCAGAATATCCGTGAGGTGCCAGTGAATTCCTGTTAAACAGCTGCCTGCTCTAGCCAGTTACGAGAGCTAAAGTTCTTGCCCAGACATGGAGGCATGAGTCTGAAGTGATTTCCTGTTTCTGATTCATCCTAAATATGATCTGTTCCCCTTACCTGACGCAGGGATGTTGTCTGCAATGTCAAACTTGCTCTGGATTCCCTTCTGCAACAAGAACTGATCGAGGTTTCCATTTTCCACGTACTCTGTTAGCACGCTACGCTACCTCTTACAGCTCATTCACATGAATACCATGGGGTAACTCTTCATAGTTAACTCCCTGTATGGTCAGTATTACACAGAACATTTGTTCTGCTTCAAATTCACATCCTGACTCAATCCAAATCAATCTCCCTGTGTAGTGTAATGCTGGATCTTAGCAACTTGTCAGTGCTTGAGGAATGCAGCGCTGCCCTTCCATTCACTAATCAGCACTGCCATCACTGGGTACGAAATACTGTTGGAAACATGCCCTTCTGCGTGTGTCCAAAAGCTCCCCAGGGGCTGGAAGCCAGTGCACCACTGACAATTCCCTGCTGCATTTCCCTCTGCTGTTTTCTAAGGGAAGTTCAAAGAGCCCTTGCTGCAGGAAAGAGGAGATAAAGGTCTTCTCCACTAGGCAGTCTGGACAGCCCGGGAGTGCTGCAGGCAGCGACTCCACTGCAAGGGGCTGACGAGAAACAATGTGTGATTGCCAAAATTGCCAAAACCAGCTCCTAAAAGATGACCTGTCTAACGTATAAACACAGTCTTCAAAGAGAACAATAAAAGGCCATCATCCTCTAGCACAGCTGGTGGTCCATCTGCCAAAGTTATGTGCTAAGAAGTTCCAGAGCTCCAGAATATTGTCTTAGGTCCCTGGGTTAGTATTGTATTGCAGAGGAGTCAGAGAAGATTACTTGGACACTGAGAAGTGGCACATTTTAAAACCTGAGGGAAGAAATAAAAGAATAAACACGTAACTTCTGGAGACTGATGATTACATTACCTGAATCCTCTGCACTTTGGGAGAGCTCTGGAAGCTTTTGGAGCAGTGTAGCTGGCTGGTGATATTCCAAATCCAGTGGGAAAGCACGTTCATAGGTGGGATTTGACTGGTGGATCTGGGTCTGGTTGTTGGCAATGGTGTAGCTGTAGAAGGAGAGGCGAACTGTGGCATCCTCCTCCAGGATTCGACGTGGGGCCTGCAAAAGAGGGGAAAATGCTGAGGCGATGCTCAGTTAAGTAATGTATTGGCTGCAACCGCAGTGATTTCCAGTAACATCTTGGATAGGGCTGGCACCCTCCCCTGCTGTGAGAACAGAGTTTTAGCTGCTCTGTAAAGCTGGGGAAACCCTGTGCTTTCCACTCTGAGATCATTAGGGTCAATACTGAACTTGTGTCTGCGAAATAGCCCCATTGTATTACCTTTTCCAACCTTTTTTGAACATACTGCTTCCAAAGAATAATGATTATAATCATCAGGAGCAGAAGAATAATAGCCACAAGGCAGCCCACGAGGATGGAGGTATTGGAGTCATCTGCTTTCTCTCCTATCCAGGTGCTGGTTACAGAAGATGTGGTTTCTGCAATCACAAAGGTATGAAGAAGAATCTGGAGTTAACAAAGCACAGATTGTTATCTGCGCTGGCTAACTTCCTACGTGTCCCTTCCTACAGTCTGGTACAGAAAAGATCTCAGGCAGCTTCCTGAGCATTAACGTTAGCTGTGTTCACATTTTGCTCTTAGCAAAAATTCTCATTTTGGAGGCTCATAGCTAAGAATTGTGCAGAGGACAATCAAAGACTGTTCTTAGCATTGGAACAGATTCCTGTGATGGATCCATGATAGAGCAGACAGTTTTCAGAGTTTCACTGGCTGCACATATGCCTTCAGCCCACTTGCTCTGAGGCAGCTTCAGCCACCTGAGGGACGAAGAAATAGCTGAGGCTCGCAGGACTGTAAGGTGGAGCCCTGTGCGTAAGGGCAATAACCAGGCCATACCCAGATCTCCAGAAGTGGAGGGAGAGACCACATTGACTAGGATGTTACTGTGAAATCCCCTGACACCTGAGCCCTTGGCATGGTTAAGTGACAGGAGTCCTTACCCCAGGTCCCCTCAGTAGCGTTGCACTCTGTTTCCAGGAGATCCGTCGTGCTTGTGGCTACCGTAACAAAATTAGGATTCACACTCTCCATGTCTGTGGAAGGGAAGGGAAGGTGTCAGCCCAACGACGTCCCCGCTCCTGCCAGCGGTCAGTGCAATCCCAGCCACCACCCCTGCCTCCCCACGCAGGGCTGGGCTGACACCCACGCAGCAGGTCACGCACAGCATGAGCAGAGATACCTGCTCACTCGGCACTTCCCAGCACGCCCACAGGGCTGAGCCTCTCCGTTGAGCAGCGTATATACGTCCTGAGCACAGCAAACTGCCAGTGCATGCGGGACCCTTCCCTGCGCTCGGCCAGACAGAAGGAGCTGCAGCAAGAGCTTTTCTTTTTTTTTTTTTTCCATTTTAGAATAATTATAAAAATAGTCATCCCAGCCCAGTCCAAGAGCCCGCCTAGTCCCATGCGTGACAGGGAAGGGTAGCCAGAGGGGCTGCTACCAGCAAGATAAGCAGCAAGCTGCAATCGGAGCGTTCCTTCCCCAGCAACGTCCTCTCACTATAGCTGATTAGGGACCTTCGAGTAGGAAGCTACAGCCAGATCATTTCACTGTCAGTGCTGGCAGTTTTCTCCAAGACTCTGTCCATTCCCTTCTAGGGCCTTTTAAAGCACCTCATGGCGCTGACGTCTGTCATAGTTAAGACTTGAGGAAAAAAAGTCAGCCTCTTATTTTTCATAATCTGCTAACTTGAGCATCATCTGTAGACATACTTAAGTTAATTCATAACAAAATTCTTGGTAAAGAGAAGTAAAAATCAACCCCATAAGCAGCAGGCAGCTGTCTCAAAAAAGAAATGCTCTATAGTCCAATTTTTGTTTGCCCTGGTTGTTCTTCTGCATGTGTGCATCAGTATCAGCCTGAAAAGCATCCACTGCAGACCGGGCCTTTCTGCACCTGCATTGCCCTTCCAACCCTCTCAGTGCTTCTACTACCTTCTCCTTCCTATCGTGTAGCCCCACAGTGCCCTACACTCATCTTAACCCCATGTCCTGCACCTCCACACCGTCTCTTTTGCTCTCTGTGCTTCCCCAGATCTGCTTGACTTGGAGGAATACTCACCTGACTGGAAGGAAATCTCGCTCATCATCATCCAGGTGTCAGCAAAGTAGAAGCGGCAAAGTATGGCTTTACCTACGCGCTGATTGAGGGGGACAGTCACAAACCTAGCGCTGGGGTTTTTGTCATCTAAGACAGTTGCCACTCCAACAGGTTCGGACTCCCAGTCTGCAATCAGGCGTGGCTTGAACAGACACTCCACCTTCTGGAAGATCTTCACCCCCTTGGAAAACATGTTGTTACAATGCACCTAGGAAGAAGAGAACAGATCAATCAGGCAGGAGGAAGATTTACCAAAACCCAAATCAAGCCTCAAGGATTTTCTGTTCATGAAAATTTTCTATCTCTAATATCTCCCTGTATGAATATTCCTAACCCAGAATGAATGACTTGTTCCAGTGTAGCTTCATCCACTCACAGTGTGCAATGAGAACATCTGTGCAAAAAGCAATTCTGAAATAGCTCTTAACTTCACATGCAAAAGCTACATTAATGGTCAAATTTCAGCAGGCTCTTCAGAAGGCCCATATAAAAGTCAACCAAACAAACCCTGTACTAATCTAAAGCCTCACGGACCAATTCTCCTTGAACATGTATCCTAAGAGGGGAAAGAAAAACAACACCTGGGCTCTAGCCATTTTTAGAAAGCCTTCAGCATGTGCAGTCTAAGCTAATTTCTTCCAAAAAAAAAGACCAAGCAATATGCACAAGCTGAAGAAGATATCCCCCTGACATACAGCAGCTCTTCTGCGGTGATTGCTCCTTGAAGACAACTGAGGATCTAAGTTTTCTTCACATCATCATGTAAGCCTGCATCCATCAACCTCTCCTGATGGCGCAGTACGTCAGGTTGTCCCTGCTGCAGCGGCACCACTGTTGTAGCTAATGATGCTGGAATTTAAAGTGCAATCACTAATCACTACGTGCTGCCAAGCTAACTGTGCTGGTTTGGGCTGGGACAGAGTTCATTTTCTTCCCAGGAGCTACCACGGGGCTGTGGTTTCGACTTGTGCTGGAAACAGCACTGATAACCCAGGGCTGTTTCGTTACTGCTGAGCAGGGCTGACACAGAGCCAAGGCCTTTGCTGCTCCTCACCCCACCCCACCAGCGAGGAGCTGGGGGGCACGAGGAGCTGGGGGGGACACGGCCGGGACAGCTGCCCCCGACTGACCCCAGGGATGTCCCACACTGTATGGCGTCATGCTCAGCGTGTAAAGCTGGGGGAGAAGGAGGAAGGGGTGACATTGGGAGTGACGGCGTTTGTCTTCCCAAGTAACCCTAACGCGTGACGGAGCCCTGCTCTCCTGGGGATGGCTGAGCACCTGCCTGCCATGGAGAGGAGTGAATGAATTCCCTGTTTTGCTTTACTTGTGTGTGCAGCTTTTGCTTTACTTATTAAACTGTCTTTATCTCAGCCAACAAGTTTTCTCCTTTTTACTCTTCTGATTCTCTCCCCCATCCCACCGGGGGGAGGGAGCGAGCGGCTGCGTGGGGCTGAGCTGCCAGCTGGGGTTAAACCATGACACTAAAATCTCACTAAACCAAAGGCATCCTCTCTCTTCTCTGAGTTACAGCTCTACATAATCTGCTTCAGACTAAGCAGCTCGCAAACTCCTTTCAGGCTGACCTCACATCTCTGTATTTGGGAGGTTTGTTTTACCCTCCCAAGAGCTGGTAGCAACTTTCTCCCTTCCTGCTCTTGGGTTGCACTCAAACCAAGGGGCTCCCGCATAAAAGTGACATCTCCATCTCCCTGGGTTGTGGCACTGCAGACCCATCACCACCAAAGCCCCGGCACTCTCCCAGGCCTCCAGCACTTCCGAGGAAGCAGGCTTTGCAAGGAGGGACAAGGCTTGTACGGAGCCTTTACACTGTTCCACTGTCTGTCCGCAATGCAAATCTTGTCCTGCGCCTTTTTAAACAAACTAAAGTTTAAACTGCCACGCCGTCCTGAAGATCTGGACCGCAGTATTTTGGCGCTGCGGCCAGTGACCAGGAACCAGAAGGAATCAGGTGACCCTTAAAGTCTTCAGTATCCCTCGGTCTACTCCATTTTCATAGTCGTGGTGGTCCGACCCTCCCTAGTGACTCTAGAAAATATTTCCTAATGATGGTGGAGTATTAGCAACTGCGACAACAACAGTTTCCAAACTAAGTGCAGCTTTGAACCCTATTAATTGCTTGGCCTCTGTGAGGCCTTGCAGTGAATAGCAGTGAAGCAGTAATGAGGACGACAGGCCTGATGAGCAGTAAAAAGACAAAGGAAGGGTATTTGCACATAATTAGGAACAGATGAAGCTTAGACAACATTATTCAATAAGGAGAAATAGTCATCCATAACAAGGCAGGAAAGCCTGACGCCTGCAATATACAATTTGTGCCATATTTGGACGGGAGCTGGATACATCTGCATCTTGGACTGATAGAGAGACACTCTCTATTCCAAACACCGCCTACTAATGTCCAATTTTATAATATGCAAGCCTAAGTAATTTGCAATGCAGTTGCAATGTTTGCTAACATATTTTTAATACTTCCTTGGATACTGGGGAAGCTCAGAAAACTGCAATAAAACTGACAGGTATGAAGATAAAAAAAAAGTATTTACAGACCACCTAGCCTGTACAAAATAAATGCAAAGCTGAAACAAGCAACATTCAATAAAGAATGAAGAATAATTTATGCTAATCAATACAGCTTTACAATGAAACACTAAATGAAGTAGCTTTTTTATGAGCTTACGTGTTTGGTTGATCAGGATGGCTGTGTTTACATGACAGATTTTTATAAGGCATTTGATTTACTCAT
This sequence comes from Phoenicopterus ruber ruber, assembly GCA_009819775.1. NCBI lineage: Eukaryota > Metazoa > Chordata > Aves > Phoenicopteriformes > Phoenicopteridae > Phoenicopterus > Phoenicopterus ruber. The sequence continues at coordinate 11,155,548 of CM020234.1, forward strand.
TATAACATCTGACTCCAATTAGCATAGTATGAACCCATGAATTATATTAATCTGATTAAAAATTGTCAACTAGTAAGTCTTACAAATTTTAGGGCACAAATCGCTCTTCTGTAGGTGCTTTTCTAGCAGGAATGTATTCCTAGCTCAAGGTTATTTGCTACCTTTTTCAATGATCTGAAAGAGACAGCAGAATTGCTAGCAACAAAATAAATTAAATGGGGAAGGGGAATCAAAGTTTCCGAAAATAATCTGAAGTTTTCAGGACTGATTCATTTCAGGGTAGTGAACTCGGGAACAAAACGTAAGTGATGCTTTCTACACTGGACTTTCATCCGGGACACTAATAACTTTGAACTGACTTTTAGCGTGATACCAAAGCCTTAATGAACACTGGCTCCCTGTCCGCTGGCTAGGGGGACTAATATGATCACAAGATTCATAAACAAAGAAGAATCATCCAAAGGCAGGAAATTGGTACCATTCTTTTATGCAGTTTGATGGAAAGCCTGCATCCAGTTCCAGTTTCTATACTTCCAAAAGAGTCCTGGCAAAGAAAGAAAGGATTGGAAGATGGCTACAGAAACGACCCTGGATCTCACAGGGAAGTCATTGAGAAGTTCAGCCAACTTAGTTTACTGAAGCAGAGATTAAGAGAGTGGTTTAATCACAGTGTAGACGCAGGAAAATTTCTGAGAGGGCAGGACTCATTTTTGCCAGCAAAAGCAGGCTAGGAGCCAATGGTTGCAAGTTAAAAATAGACAAAATAAAACTAGGGTAAGTAACCACTAAAACAATTTACTTAAGGATGTGGTGGGTTCTCCTTCATTTGAAATCTCTACAAGAAAAGCCACCGATCCTTTTTAAAAGATTCTGCTGTTTACTACAGACTCAAAGTTCAGTTCATCCCTTTCCCGTGTGTTTAAGTAATTTCCCACAGCACAAGCAAAGACTGAGGCATCCAGAGAAATTTTTGGTCAAAATAGAAGCACAACCACATTCCTTTACCTCAAGGGTCAGGCAGCCCCTGGACAGTAAGTAGTCTACATCCTAAATCCATCTCAGCTGCCTAAGCACCGCTTCAGGTGTCTGCTTTTTATTCCTTTAAGCCAAGTACTGAAAGGAGAGTGTCTGAGCTCTGGAGAGGCAAGTGCTCCCCTGCTTCACCTTTTTACTGTGGCAAACTTGGGACATCTCCTGCTCAAATTCTGCCTACGGTGGACTCTGCTGCCAGGCACCTCGTACCCTCCTGCTTTGGGAAGAGGACCCGAAGGGGCAATGCGGACGCCCCCAGACCCAAAGCCTGCCCCAGGCTGCTGGAGAGGCACAACGCCAACTACCTTCATGGAGGTGAAGTTCCGTGGTCGGTCAAACTGGAACTCCATTTCGACAGAGCCCGTGCTGAAGCTCTCGTTCTTCCAGCCGACGTAGTCATAGCCTGGCCACACACGGTACTGGTGGCTCTGCGTGAAATCGTCCAGTCCTAGCACACCGTCCGTCAGCTGGCCCAGACCACCGTACAAGTGCCTAGCAAGAAAGAACCAACGGTTAGGCAGAATACCAGCCAGGAGAGCTCAAATGTGAAAGCACATGGGTCCTTCAACTGGCACCAGGAAAACATTAGTTTATTTACTCTTAACCCATCCTTGACGAACTCATTCCCTGTTCTTATGCAACATCAGCTTTGTTTTGTTCGGGCTGGGCTTTCAAAATCTTTCTTTGCTTGGGAAAAGGCAGAAGTTTTTGCATTGATATCAAGCACTGACAGCAAAGCCAAGCTACGAGCAGAGTCTCTTGAGAACGAAAACTGAGCCTACAGAAAATGACACTGTATGCTCTCCAAACAGAGCGCTTTAATTGCAGCATGTCCCCATGGAGCTGCATGGGAGGAACACTGCTCCATCCTGTCCTGGGGGAACCAGTGGGGAAAGTTTTGCAGGCAGGCACAGAAAAGCAGAAAAAAGAGCAGCGAGACCGTGGGCAGCTCACCCAGCCACAGCCAGTTCTAACTGGGATTGTTTCTGGCATTGCTCCTCGTGCAAGAGGAGAGTGTTACCGGCTCTGTTTCCAAGGCTGATCAGACTCTTCGCCCAGGACCTGCCTCATTCCACTTCCTAGCTGAGAGTGCAGAGCTCACTATGCAGTTTTCCAGCACTGTCACAGAGCAGAAGATGCCGGATGCAGCACACTCCTGACCCACCCGCCTTCTGGGAGCCATCCCCGCCATGTCCCTTGTCCTATGGCAGGGAAAGGGCAAACAGTTGAGCCGTATGACTGCCTGAACTTGCTCTCCGGAGATGTTTCATTCAGCTGCCTCTAGGCAGCCTTTGTAACCCAGGCTGGGCTGCTGCTACGTACACTGACGGTCCCCAAGTGCACTCCAGGTGAGCCCTCCTGTCACTAGGACTGGCACAGGTATACATGCCTTTGAACTCCAAAACAGGACTAACAGCTGGAAGAGGCAGACTCCCACTTCCAGGCCAGTCAGGCTCGTGATCTAGAGGTTAAGCAGTTTGAAAGACTCCTTGCTTAGCACGCTGGGTTTTGTGCCTGCATCTGTAGCTCCCTGGCACTCCCCAGCAAACCCAGCTTCCTAAGTTAGTGCTGCACAGCTAAGTGCAGCACCTACATCTTTCTGCACATAAAACCCTTTTTTTTTTTAATATCCAATCCCTGCTATATCAATGCAGCTTGAAAGCATCAGCTATTAAATATAAAGACATTGTTACCCAGTATCTTCCAGCATCCTACAAGCATGAAGAATGTACTTTCCACCCCCTTATTTTAACCTCCAGCATGACAGAACACAAATAGGTTTACAAAAATCACCTCTAAGCGTAAAAAAAAAATTAGGCAACAGTAAAAATTGTCAGGAAGTTAATAACAACTGAAACAGGACATATAATAAAAGCACCTTAAGTCAATGGATGACACCAGGTCACTGGCAAGACACTGTCAGATCACTTATTAGGCACATTCCTGCACAGGCAGGGATATGCTGCCTCACAACGATACCCATCCCCAAGTCTGTCTGAGGTTTCAAGCCATTGAAACACACTCAAATCTGCATTTATAGCAAAGAAAGTGGTCACACTAAATGTCTGAAAGTTCTCCCAGTTATTTAACATTTCAGATACAGACTCTTAACGAACTCTCCTTCCACGAAGAGTCAATTAGTAGCTAAACCAGAGACACCTCTAAATGTCAATAACATGCCACCCTACCTACTAATCTCAGTGATGTGAAAAATTAACAGACCTTGTAATAAGCTGTCAAAATCCAGTTACTTTAGGCTTTTTGACTCCAAATTGGAAAAGCATCATACCCAAGAAATCTTTACAGTGAGTAATCTGCCACCTTCCTCTCATACCACATTGGCAGTGGTGCCTCTGCTGATCTGGAGCCTCTCAGAGGGAGTGATGCAGTTTTCCAAGTTGTTTCAAGTCCATCAGAGCTTTGTTTTCAAAAACAATATCTCAAATCTGTCCCGAAGCTCACAGGTATCAAGTGCAGGCCTAGAGTTCAGGTGTTGCGCACTTTCCCGGATGCCCAGTTTACCCTGGAGACCTCCTGCAACAGTTTAAGATGCAGTCTGCTGGAGAATGCATTTCAGATATCAAACTCCAGAAGCAACAAAGGCAATGAAGAGGGGAAGGACCTTCATCTGCTCCAGGGACACTGGGACTGCGCAGGTAGAAGGTCCAGCCAGCTCTCCCACTCCAATCTGGGGCAACAGAAGAGTAGCAGCACCTTATGATCTGCAGTATCAACGACAGCTTAAGGCTATACCTGAACCAACAAAGAAATCAGTGCAATGAATATGGTCACAGTTAGAGACCAAGAGTGATGAGGGCTTTAAGGCAATCAGACACATCAGGACTGTGTCATTGCATTATGTAAAGACAGAAGCTATGAACAAAGACAGCGCTTAGCTGTATAAGGACATACTCTTCTCTTTAAAGAAAAGCAACAACTTCCAATAACAAAAACCCCACTTCTTTCCTGCCAGCCTTTGCCAGCTGGGGGAAGGAATCTGATGCATCCTGAGCCCACGCCCTCCTTTAAAAAGGGCAACTAACAACATGTCATCAAAGGGCCTGGAACAACAAAGCCACGATGCCTTGGAGAACTAGTAGGCTAGCTTGCAGGTCTGGAGGTCTCAGAAACGTTTGGGATACAAGACACTAGTGACAGGGTAAGTAGGAAAGAAGAGATAATTTGCACAGTGACCGAGAGAGAACAGGACGACTTCTCCCACCTGCGCTCCTGGTAGCCATCATAGGTCGAGTCATTCAGATAAACGATGGGGAAGCCAGGAGCCGCTATTGTCCCTCCTTCAGGGATGCTATAGGATGCCAAACCATCTAAAAAAGAAGGCCATATACCTCAGAAATACAGCAGCAGCAGCCTTCCATCATCTCTGTCCATATGATCCTTTTATTTATGATGTGGACCAACAGAAGCAGTTCCGCGGGCCTGGGATTCCCTCTGCATACGTGGGGACGCAGGTGAGTCCCAGTCAGCGTTGTGTAAGGACTACTTTCCAGTGACAGGCATGGAAATTACTACTTACCATACCAGACACAGCCATAGAGCTCCACCCTCATACAGACGGTCATTGGCATCTCTGTCACAGGAATCACCCGGATGAAACGTGCAATGATGGGAGGCCGAAGATCTTTCAAGACCACGTCGTAAGTGTCGATGTTGCCTTGGATCACCTGGAGAAGAGAGATCCTTACCAGCAACTTCTCCCTACTGTGCTGTTCATTTGTGCAGTGGTGTACTTGTACCGTATCATTTGAGACTGGAGAGCTTTCCCATGCAGATTCTGCAGAGGATTAGCTGCTGCTGCTCCCCTCCTCCTACCTGGTACATGGCTTACAGGGTGAAGGGTGCTGCCATTTCACCTCCTGTCCACTGCAGACCCATACCAGGCAGTATTCTGAGGGAGAGGAGAAAGGCAGGTGGGAGATGAATGTATGTGTAAGACTATACGTTGCAGAAAGCTCCAGTTACTAGCATGTAAGCTTCTTTCCTCACGTGAGTTTCCACGTACGCTCTAACAGCAGGTAACTGAGCACTTGCCCTCCTCACTGGTTACCTGGCAGAGGGTCCTGATGCCCTTTTTCTATGAGCCAGCAAAATTCCAGATGTGCTGCAGTATTTGGGGGATGAAGGTGCAAGCAGCTGCACGGCAGATGGCTTGAACTGAAGTGTTCAGCATCGCCACAGTCACCCCATCCTGCTGAAAAGCAGTCCGATACAGCAGGGACTTGCACCCTCCCCTTCCCCTCAGTTTCACCACTGCTCTGGGAACAGTCCACTATTTATTTTGACAGTGTGTGGAAACAGCAGAAGCTGTCAATCCCCCAGCAGTGGACACAAAGTGCCTAAGAGACTTTTTTGAAAGGATTTGGACCGATGGAAACAGAATAAGAACATTTTTGACATAAAAAGTCTGAAGTACAAGTGTGAGGGCTCCTGTTCAAAGATGCTATTGGTGGGAAGGATGAATCAGAGGCTGAGGTTACTCAAAAGACCACATGGATTGCAATTGTTGATGTACAGGCAATTTAAAAGATGAGGGAGGCCAGTAAGGGAGCAGAAAGGTAGCTTCCTCTTCATGGCAGCAGGGAAGATCTCCAGAGAGCGAGTGTGGCTGGAGAGGCCACTGAGAAGTGAAAGACCTTATTGTACCACAAAAGAAGCCACTCAGAAGACTGCATCTCCCTGAAGAAGAGCCAGTCACATCTGGTGGTCTACTGGACTGCACCAGGATAGCTGCAAAACAATTTCCTGCACCCGGTTGGACAGTTCTATAAAGGTGCACAGTCCCAGGAGGTGACCAAAGAAAACAGAAGGAAAGCCAAAAAGTAAGCTCACTTCTTCATCCTCTTCAGGTCCTCAACAGGTTTTTAATCTGCAGCCTCTTAATCTCTCTCTTCCTAGGAGAAACACCCATGACTTCTTCCAATGAAGTAGGGGCACACAAGTAATCCTTGTCTTCAGGAACCAAGTGACAACAATTAACCCTTTCAGCTGTCAGATGGCCTAAGACAGGAGACCTGGAAGCCACCGAGGCTGGCTCCACAAGACCTTGCTGATAGGAGATAAAACCCAAGAGGAGACAGCATATGGCAGAATATCCCACGTCTTCATCACAGAAGTTGGCCAGATCCTCTGGAGTTGACCATTTGTCAGGGAATCTCTGAGGTGCCAGATGAGTCAAGCCAAAAAGTCCTAGATGGACACAGTGCTGGACAGAGCAAGAGGAAGAAAGCTTCAGCCATCCCCCTCAGAAAAAGGTACCTTTGCACCAGCTCTGTATTGGAAGAGCTGACATTTTTGCCTGTCCTGTACAGACATCTTCTGAGAGAAGCAAAAGAGAAGATGCACTTTGCAAAGCACCTCCACAAGGTGGGGTTGCTGCTACTGAGCACACAGTTTCTCAGGGCCAAAAACCCCAAAGTGAATCAGCTGTGTGTGGAACAAACTCATCACCAGCTTCCAGTCCCGGCCGCTACTGATGCCGATGTTCCCAACATCAAGAATGAAGCGGTGCTGCTGCCAAACAACTGTAGGCAGCTGATACCAGCAGCTGATGAGGGACCAGGACTCAACAGCACTGCACCATTAGTGCCAATGGAGAGCACCATCCTTAACTGGTGTCAGAGACAAGGGCACTGCAGGTTGACCCTTTGCCTTTACTGAGAAAATTAAAGCTGGAGGTGACTTTCCTAGTGAGGAGCAGCATGTGCTACATGTCTGATGACCCAGCATCTTGCGAGATCTGAAACTGAGCAGCACAGTGAAGGGGTGTGTTGGGTTTTTTTGACTGAAACCATTTGTGTGATCTCCTTGGACAGAGACATGCCAAGATGGGCTCACATAGTCACACTCTGAAATATCAGTGACTGGGCATCTATCAACCGCAGGACTGGAAGAGGCCTTCCTAATGCACACAAATAAGTAGATTAGGATCTTGCACCTCCATCTGCACCTCATTCCAAGGCTTGAATGATTTTACAGGACATTTTTTACCAAATGATTTTACCAGACAGCAGTGCTCCCGAAATATGGATTCACTAATGGAATATGCCCCTCACTGGGGACACGCTTTGAAAGATATGTTTTATGGAAAGTCATTTTTCAGAGGAGCTGAAATGGCAGGAATTGCACTCCATTGTGTATGTCATGTCCAGAACAGCAGGAGCAGAAGCATCTTCTCTAAGGATACCAGGAGGAAAAGCTTTTTGGTCTCATGTGATGGGGAACGGGTACACACACTGACAGAATATACGTGGACTTCCACATATACAGAATAGAACAGAAGATGGCTCAAATTATAGCATCACACGCAGCTGAATGCATGCTCATTACCTTATTATGGCCTAAGAGGGAGATCTTGCAAAAACTGACCCATCCTAAATCGTAGCACCTGACACTAACACAGTGCTGAGCCCCTGAGAACAGAGCTCTGCACAGGACTGGGGTGGGAGGCAAGAAGCTGCTTGTGGACAGTGTAACCAATTGAATTCTAACATAACTCGAGATGCGGAGAGACGTCACCTTAAGAAAGTACCAACGAAGAACAGGTAGCCCCATGGAGTTTAAACTTCCTCACCCATCCTGCAAACACAGCCTTCTTAGCACACGCCAAAACGTGAGGGATGGGCGAGATAATGGTAATGGCCAAATAGCCGATCAAAGGTCTGAGTGAGCACACAATTCATTAACAAGCTAGAGGCTATTACTTAACACTGCAATACAGACCCCGCTGTGACTTCCAAAGCACCCCCAGTGCTAGAAAACACCACCACACCCAGTACCTTTTCTAGTCTGGCTTAGGTCTTCAGACTCCACAAGCCAGCCTGAGGCAGGGTGATCAGGTCAGACGAGCTGCAGATGAGAGAAGGGGATTCCTTCCCAGGGGAAGTTTAATAGAGGCTTATGAACATAACCAGAGCACAGGTACTGCTGAGCTGTGTGCTCAAATCTGGAGACAGCAGGAGACAACTGTGGTGAGTGGGGAAGCCTCTTGGAGTGTGTGTGCTCAGCACATTTCCTACCCTCTAAACCCCTTCCTCCTCATTGCTCCCTACATTAAACACCGCTATCAGACATCCAGAAACTCATCTCCATTCCTTGCCACCCCCTCTCTTTTTTTTTTAATCACAAAGCAGGCATCTGCTTTGCAGCTTCCAATTTAGAAGCAACAGTCTGGCTGATAGAGGGACATTCACATGATGTTTTGAACACGGACGGAAAGGGAGTGAAGAGCCGCAGTTTTCAGTCCCAGCAATGGCTTGGATTTGGGGGATAAGCTCAGGAGAATAACAGTCCAACATCACAGCAAACACAGGACTAAGGCAGAGGACGCTGAATGCCCGACAGAAGAGTGAGGATGAAGTATGATGCACTAGGCAGTACGCAGAGGATGTGCCTTCTACAGTCTAGTTCTCTATGACTTGACTTCTGCATGTTCCACGATTCAGTTCCTACTACACTCACCTTCCTGCCCTGACGATCTTTCCAGGAGATCCAGCGCTCTCCATTGCGGCTATAGTCAATTCGGTAAGCACGGGCAAATTCTTTGCCTGTAGCACGGGCATGCCGTCCCTGAGTCCCAATCAAGGTGATGAAAAAGAGCTTGTGCAGGTCAATTTGCAGGAATTGTACATCTTCTGGTTGCAACAAGCCAGCCGGGCACCAGGCTCCATCTCCCTCTTCCCTTTGTAACCTGAAGGGAAAACCACACACATTAAGAAGTGTCACTTCCAGGGATCCAGCCTTCCCAGTAACTGAGGAAACACCTTGGAACTTTGAGAGGTGGGAGAAAGAAACCAAATCAGCAAGTGAGACCTGACACCTGGCTACCAAATCTCTCTCCCCTTTGGGTGATGGTTGATTGAGACTTATCAGAGTCCTGCAGCCAATTCTGCCCTGTTCAGAACAACTCCCTCAGTTTTGGATATCTTTCATTAACCATTAGAAGTAATTTCTTTCCCAGACACATACTTTCGTGTTGATCAGAAACAACTATGCTACTCAGTAGGTAATTGCATACTGCATACTTCTCCTAAACCCAATACAGTAAGGCCTGAACCTCTGCTGGACCACCTCCTACAGCTCTAACAAGCACAGAGAGGAGCTATTTTAGAAAAGCTCTGCCCATCTACAAATTATTCAGGCTCATCTCCACACATCTTTCACCTTTCCTTCCTTCAGCAGAGTTGCTTGTGCAGGACACTGCTAGGTGTACGATGTGAAGGTCTCTGCTTCAAAGTTGAACGTTGTGGCACCAGCTGCAAAGATTAAGGCTTTTATCCTCGGAGATTGCATGCCGAGCAGAGGGCTGGAGCAATCAGCAGGTGGAGCCACTCACAGAAAGGCTGCCTCACCTAGGCTTCTGGAGGCTCAGCTGTGCAAGCCACAAGGTAGGGAGAGTTTTAAATATGAAAAATTTATCCAGACACAAAAAGACCACGGGAGCTTTTTAGCAGCAGGGATTTCTTAGCAAACAGCAAGCCCTTGAAGTGCCTTTGTCTTTCGGACAGCACTCTCATCTCTAACTGATGGGATCGGCGAGTGCTGACCCCTGTACATCAAGGCAGGCAGCACCCAGAAGGAGACGCTGAAGGTCAAGGCACAGGCTAGAGAAGATTTTTGTCTCAGGCTGGTCAGCCTTTCGTGCAAGACTTTCTTACAGTGAAGTGGAAAGTAAAAGAAGTTATAATAAAGGCAGGAAGGTGCCTGTGAAGTGACAGGGACCGACATCTGCACAGGACAACTATGACCTCTAACAAAATGAAGTCAGCTAGAGGGTGCCTTCCTGTCTTCACCCTGTGGACATCCAGCTGCCCCGGCAAAGAGATGATGTAGCAGATGGTAAGTGATGCCTGAAGCATTTGCAGAACTGGAGATAAGCCATACCTCAGAGAACAAAGTAAGTCTCCCAGCTTTCAGACCCACAGGCTTGTTCAAACACCATTAAAAGCACACAACACTTAGCATCTTTGCTCTACCACTAAGAAAAAAATAAGCAAGCACTAGGAGAATTTTATGATTTTGGACTGCCCAAATTCATCATAAAAATATAAGTATCATAGTTAACCTAAAATTCCTGTCTGACTTGAACCAAAACCGTAGGATATCATCATTATAAACAATTCTAAAGAAACTTACATTTGTCAGTATTTTGCGAATCATCAGTTAGTAGCTTTAAGAGAAACAAAATGACAAAAAAATGAAAAGCCAAGCTTATGAGAAAGACTGTAGTACTGCTTGACATTGAAAGAAAATCCTTTAGCTGCTTTTTAACAATTCCTTAACTCTGACTCAAACCTGGAGACTGCAAAGTGGACACAGCCCATTTCCTCAATATGATGCTGTTGAAAAGTTCATCCTCGTAAATGATTTCCTATGATTTAGTTTGAAGCACTCTATGAGAATCCCAGGGGCACTGTCCCTAGCTGACCTGCAAGTCATAAATCCATTAGAGATTTATTCACAGAACTATAGGAAGACCAGGGTTGGAAGCAACCTCTGGAAGTCTCTAGTTCAACCTCCTGCTCGCAGCTGGGCCAACTCCAAAGCTACAGTGTGTTGCTCAAAGACTTCAAAAGACGTTTAGATGAGGCCCTAAGGGATACAATTTAGTGGGGGACTTGGTAATGCTAGGTTAATGGTTGGACCCGATGATCTTGGAGGTCTCTTCCAACCAGAACAATTCTATGATTCCATGACTTGTACAGCCACGTCCTGAAAATCTCCAAACACAGAGACCACCACATCTCTGGGTACCTGTCAGAGCTCTGCCACTTCATTCTCATGGGGAAGGATTCTTCTTCTTAATATTGATTCAGAATTTCCTGTATTACAGCTTGTGACCATGACCACTGCCTCTTGGTCCTTCACTATGCACTAATTAGATTTAATATGGAAGCAGTGAACAAGCTAAGCAAACTTAAGGTTGCTTTAAGGGTGAGGGAACTTCTTCCTCAATCACATACTAGATATCTAGAAGCTAAAAAAGAAAAATATGTTTTTTGCCAGAGATTAGTATACCGTGCATACTGGGGTCCTGTGGAATCATACCACTGGCTGGAAGCAGTGATGTCTTCATCCCGTATTGTCCCTTCATGCATACCCAAAGGGTAACGGCATATAGCTGAAAATGGGAACAAAAACAAGTAAAAAAATCAGTAACAATTCTTTCTAAATCACCAGACAAGTTTAATTAAAAGGCTATCAATGCCCAGGGAATAAACATGGTAGTGATAAAATAGAGAATGCAAATAAAGAGGATGAAATAATTACCATAAACAGAAATAATGAAATACACTCAGAGTTAGTATCATTCAACAGAGTCCTGGCAAGGCAAAAAACTTTACAAAGAAACATTTTAAGAACATGAAAGCCAAAACCATACTAGCGTTAATGGTTGCATGGACCTATTTTATAACGAAAAATTATTTATCAATAATGATGCGACATAAAAAGGAAGAATTTGTTAAAGATTTTTCTTCTTCTGGAATAAACTGGATGCTCGACTTGCATTCAAAGAAGAACAATTATTATTATTATTTTCACCAGTCCAGTAACAAGAGCGAAGTTAAACAGCTTCTATTACAGATGACTCAACTAGCTTATGGAAAGATCTGCTCTGTCGTGTCACTGCAGGCGAGAGCTTACATGTGAGCCCAAGCCCCTGCCCACCCGCACTGCCCCATCCTGTCTGTTCCCCCCGCCGAGGGCAGCAAGCATTTCTCTCCAGGCATGAGCAGACTCGCAAACCTGGTGCCTCCAGGGAGTACAGGCACAACTGGCTCAAGCCATGCAGCTCTACAAGCTCAGTACAGCTCAATACACCAAAGACCGTACAGATGGAGCTTACACATCCAAGCTGGCCAAGCTCTCTCCCCTGACACAAGTTTTTAAACACATCTTGGAATATTAGAGATGTTTCAGAAGACTCAAAGGCTTAATGTATTCATTAAGGCTCAGTATTCAAAACAGGCAAGCAAGATATTTTTGTCAGACTGACATCAACAGCAGATTAAAGAGAAAGTTATATGGGATTAAATCATGGAACAATTAAAAGACAAAAACGTAGTCAATGGCAAGTCCCAGACAAAAAGGAAATGGGCTTTCCTATAGATTTTTGGTCTGTCCTCTGCGCTCCCAGCAGCCCCATCACAGCAGCCCCAGCTCCTGCCCTGTCCGCAGGGACACAGGCAAGCGCCAGCACATGCTCCAGTCACTCCAGAGCGGCACGGCACGCGTGTCGGCTGGCATCCTCGCTGCCACGCTGCCTGCTGCAGTTCTGCCCGCCTTGCCCCAGCAAGGGCACTGCCTTCTGTGTCTTCCTCATTCCTGCACCTCAGGACTGCCACCCTGGTACCCAACCTGGATACAGCTGCTCACCGGGTTCCGAAGCTGCAAGGAAAGACAGAGGCACGAAACCCACCTCGTTGTTACCACCGTACAGAATAGACAACGGCAGGCCGGATAACTCCCTGACAGATTTCAGTGTAGAAATGTCTGCAAACAGAGGTTGTTTCAATAGGGTTTCGGCTGCAGCTGTTGTCAGGCACAGTATCAACGAATGTGTGATGTTCTATATATTCCTAAATAATCTTGTTAAGGAGATGGGTGGTGAGGGACAACGTTTGCTGATGATACCAGATTATTTAATATAGAAAAAAGCAAATTATGGGAATACATACAAAACAAACAAGAAAACACCATTACACCACCATCTGTATTCATGGTCAGATGCCAGTCAGGTATGGAATAGAGCCCTTACTCCTTCCTTCTCCCATCAAAAGGCAGAGAAGGCAGCACAGATGATGCAAAAGGAAAGATCAGCAGCCTCATCATTACAAACGAGATTACTGAAGTATGACAAAGATCATTTATGTCCTGAACAATTACTCACTGTCTCTCAAAATACCAGAACCAGAAGGCATCAAAAGATCAGGTAGCAGAGTTCAAAAACAACATATGCATCCTTAATCTATTAAACACTCCGAATGCCAAAGGCTCACAGGGGTTCAAAAATCAGCCAAACTCACAGCTACCACAGGCAAATACACAAGGGCTCGCTGAGAAAGCTCCTAAGCAGCCGCCTGCAGGGAGCCGAGAGCACGCCTGGGGTAAAGCACTGCCGTGCGCTTGCCCATCTGTGCGCTCTTCCAGAGCCAGCAGGGACGGGGCCCTGCTGGGGTCAGGACGCCGAGCTGGACGGGCCTCTGGTCTCACCCAGAACATTCATTCCTAGTCTGAGGTTCCTTAGGAGCCCTGTTTACAGAAGAATTCACTGGGAGGCAGCTGGTGTCTGGCTGGGATCAGGGACGATGATTGTGGCTGCTGAAAACCAACCCAGGGCTCTAACCCTGCTGTGATACCGAACAGTAAGTTTAGTAAACCAGACTAGCCTCGCTTGTCTTCGCTCTTACCTGTCCCACCACAGACCAGTACAACCTGATCTATTGCTGGAACGTAGGATGTTACTGAACTATGCGTAAGTATCTGAAGATTTTCCAAAAGGGTTGACTCATCATCTGAAAGCAGAAAGTGTTTTTGTGTTTCTGCAGTGGGAGTCCTGTCTGGTTACACCTTATTTAAAGGTCAAGTGCACACCCTACAGCAATGCCAGACAGAGAGCTAGCTAGCTGGGAAGGACTCTGGGGGACCGGGACTTACTGCAATCCTGAACAAAACTCATTAGTTCACAAACCCAGGGCTGGCAGATGGAAGCCAGAGTGGCCCTGGCATCGAGGGATGCACCCTGCAGGTGGCTGTGGCTCTCACCAAAATGAGCAGCATGAGGGTCTCACCAAAACGCACATCCTCTCAAGCAAAACCGTCCTTGGGTTCTGTTTAGGTGCCACCAGGACTCCTGCTCCCTGACCCTTTACTACGCACTCAGGGACACACTCACCTGCCATGCAGACAGGACACATGGAGGCTCAGAAAAATGTCACAGCTCACCTCTGTTAGTGAGGTCAAACAACTGATGCTGGGCAAGAGGACTGCACAGGATCTGCAATCACCACAAAGCAGCCTCTTTGGTTTAGAAGGCAATGCAGGAGGTGCTCCAGACCACTCCTGGAGCAGATCAGGAGGTCAAGATAATCAACGGAGCCTGTGGGCATCACAACCAAGGAGCATGAGCTGGGCCATGGGTGTGCTGGAGTCTGGGTGGGAACAACAGGGCATGGCCCCTTGGGGCAGGGAGGCAGCTGCGGGAGCAACGCAAAGCTGCTCGAGGAAGTCGCAGGCAGAACTGAGAAGTGCGAGCAAAGCTACATGCTTATTTCTTGGTGGAAGAGATTACTGCAGGAGGGTGGGACCACAGCACTGTGCTCAGCACCCACCCTACCTCCCAGGATCCTGTGGTGGGGGAAGCTATTCCTGCACCTTAGGGTGTGCTAACTTCTGTACGTACCACCACCGAAAGGGATCTGCGTGCAACTGACCCTCTAGCTGCCGTCTTCCCTCTTCTTCCACTAGTTTTAACCATCAGAACCAGATGGCAACCCCAGTTCAAAGTTGGATATGGGGGTTGTACAGTGCAGGGCACGGCTATGTAACAGGGAGCACAGGAGAGCCTGCCGAGCTCCCCCCCAGGCTTCACTTCACTTCTGGCTGGTTGCAGCACAACCTCAAACCTCTGCAGAGATCTACAGGACAGAGCAGGGCTAGAGCCAGACCCAGTCAAAGGGCTCCAGCAGAGCCAGACCCAGCAGAGCAAGCAAAGGCGCTCACGGTAGCGCTGTTGCCTCATCACACCTTTGGCCAAGCTGAAAAAGGATTAGACTCATTTATTTCACAGACTGTCTCCAGCTCAAACCACCTCATTATGGGGATGTTTGCAATATACTGCAGACCATGATCTTACTCATCTCCATCATGATTATAACTTGCCAAATGCTGCAGGATAAGAGGTCATGCTCTCCCCACAGGGACTCATAGGCTCATATCCCTGTCTCCACCCTAGCTTTGTGCCAGGTAGGGTTTTCTACCTTTCCTTCCACACCTCTCTCTCCAGAACCTCTCTTGCTGGCTGGAGAGCTGCAGCTCGTGCTTCGCTACCTGGTAATTTACTTTCCACAGTGAGCACAGTATCTCTGAGACAGTCTAGAGCCAGGTTTGTTCTGCAGACCACACGGTCAAATTGATGAAGAGATAATCACAGCTCAAAACAGGCCTGCTGAGAGCACGGACCCTCTGCGTTGGCAGAGAAAGGAGCATATCCATGTGCCTGAGCCCTTCTGGGACTGTCAGGAGAGGAGTTTCACTCCGGTACAGCTGTCAAGCAAGACTGGCCAACTCAGTCCAGAGGAGGACATTCAGGGACTACATTAGTGATTACATTTATGTGCATTCATTACATTTATACGCATTCACCATGAGAGGGCAAAGAAAGGCCAATAACGAACATGTGAAAGGTGGGAGATTAGAGTTCTCTCCCAGCCTGGCAGCTCCCTACCAGGGTTGACTTCGGTGCCAGATGGCTCAGGCAGGGAGGCCAACAGTAGCATGCAGAAGATCATGGTAGCAATCGGAGGCGCTGCGCAGGGTCAGATGGGTGCGAGTCCTTCAAAGACAGCAGCTGCCATCTACATTTCTGAAAGACAAAGCAAAGAGAGAAGATGAGAGTCCTCCAAAGACAGGACTTCTCTGCGCTGCAGACTTGCTATATTGCCATTGCCTTGTGATGGGTTGGGCAATCTTCCATGCCTTCAAGAGTGCCTTGACCTCAGTGCTACTCTGACCCATCGCCTCAGAGGCTTAGTGAAGAACTAACAATTGCCTGACTGCCTATACCATCTCTAAAGCTGTTAATGTAATTCAGCTTTTAGGAGCTCAGCTGCCACGACTACTGTGCAGACATACTCTCTTAACTGCTCTTAAACAAGTCCAGTGCGAAGTAGTCTCCCCCCCATCGATTCTTCACTTTCCATATTACATTAACAAGTACTGAAGCTGCATCTACAACGAACCTGGAGAGTCCATCCAGGCTCCCTGAGCAGGGCTTATCCACCCAACACACACCTCTATCCGCACCAGCTCTCCGCTCCAAGTAGCCAAGTGGGCGCTCTGGAACTTGTCACACAACCTTAAGATAAACGTCTAAAACAGGGTGAAAATAATCTCTCCCTACACGTCCACATTGCGGCCAAAAGCGCATGTGCGCTCACACATGCGAGCACACTGAATTTCCTGTTTGGAAACAAGGAAAATAGCAAAGGGCTTAAACGTTGGCAATTCCAGTGGAAAGCCGTGATAACACCTAAAGGAACATAAGGTCATATCAGCAAAGTTATGTGATTTCTTTGTGTCCACATTCACTACAAAGAGCCTCGGGAGGTTCCCGTGCTGGAAGACTGCTTTACAGAAGGCAGGTTAGAGGCTCTGTCTCATATTGAAATGTCAGGCGAAAAGAAAACAGAACAAATCAATAAATGAAAAGTTGCCAGGACAGAGGGTGTTGGCTCAAGAATCCTCAGAGTGGTAGTAAAAAGGCAAAATGGAACATTAGGATTTGTTAGTGAAGGAAGAGAGGATAAAAAAGGGACCATCACTACACCAGTGCATACACGCGCGTAAGACTGACAGAGCATCAGATGCCATTAGCTGAGATTTGTAACAAAAGGCTGTATTTTTTCCACCCAACATAATTAAACTGTACAAGTCACAGCTGTGAGTTGCCGTGGATACCAAAACAATTGGATATATTCACCACAGAAAGATACACCACAGCTTCTCAAAGGTAAAACCTTTGGCTCAGGAAATCCCCCAGCCGCAGATTGTTAGACGCCCAGAAGCTAAATCAGGGTTAGAATCACTGAGGCTTGCCCTGCTTTTATTCTTTCCTAAGGATTTGCTACTGGCCATTGTCCCTGCTGGATTCCGTCAGAAAAGATGGCTCTGAGCCTGAAAAACAACTAAGGGCCTTCTTGGGAAAAGAGCCAAACGCTCAGGCAGGAGGGAAAACTAATGATCGGTGGATGCTGCCCAGCGGTGCTGTGCCCAGCCATGCGACAATGCGAGCAAACCCAAAAAAACCTTAAAATTGCCAGGACCCCCCTCCTGCTTCAGCCACCTCTTGTGCTCCGCGTGAGCACCCTGGCCAAGGCTGGGAGGGGGGTGACCGCAAG
Organism: Phoenicopterus ruber ruber; assembly: GCA_009819775.1. NCBI lineage: Eukaryota > Metazoa > Chordata > Aves > Phoenicopteriformes > Phoenicopteridae > Phoenicopterus > Phoenicopterus ruber. The sequence goes on from CM020234.1 coordinate 11,172,716, forward strand.
GTTCTGGGATTTTGGGGCATCCTGAATGGCGAGAGTGCAAAAGCAAAGCACTGGAGAGAGAAGGCAGCCCGTATCTCAGCAGGAGGGTCTGGCAACCAGAGAAGAGGTTTTGACCAAGCACTCCCAAGCTGCGTGTGCATCCAAGGTCATCTTTCCCCCCTGAAATGGAGGGGGGTGATCTCTGATGCAAACACACCAACTCCCACCATCCCATGACAGACCGCAAGTACCATGGAGCAGAGACTTCTTGCAGCCACGTGGAGGGAGAGTTTGTAAAGACGTTTTTGCAGCAGAGTTTGAAGACAGACCTGGTGGATGTTAATCCATGCAGGTGATTTACCAGGGTGCCCCGGAGGCTCCCACAGCAGGACTCGCGAAGGGAACTGCGGAGAGTTCAGCACTGGAGGAGACTGTCCTCCCACAGGCGTGAGAAAGGAAAGTGTTGGGAACATTAAGGCTTTAGCTTTAACCACGTTCCTGGAGGAGGTGATGGGAAACACAGCAGCGAGCTGTTCGGGGGTATACGGGGTGCGCTGACCGCAGCCCAGGCGACTGCCCAGATGAGCTGCACTATGTGGGTGCAGCCTGGGCTAGAGAAGATCCTTCTGCTGGATCCCCGTGCTGGACCAGCCACTGAACCAAGCTGCACGTTGCTGAGGAGACCCTGGCAGGAGAACAGCAGCTTGGAGATATCTTCCAGGTGACTTCTCAGCTGGAGGTTTAAAGAGCTGCCAGCTGTACTGGAGCCCTCAGACACAGAGGATGAGCGCACATACGTTCCATGCCCTCATCACCCCCTTCAAAGTCTAGAAAGGGAGCCTGGCAAACAGGCTAGCACCCACCAAAACACCCTGGGATTCCCCTCTAACACAGCCAGGGTTAAGGGAACCGGTGGCCAGAGAGCACTGAAATAGCAATCGTACGTGGCTAGGTGAGGACCAGAGCCTGCTGCTGAAGCAAAAAAGAAACAAGAGCAACCCCACACATCACTGTAAGTGTTCACATGCCTTGGCTTCCCATTTGATCCAAAAGCCCAGCAAAGAGGGATCACCAGCAGGGAGGCAGATGCCCAGCGGAGCACAGGGACGAAGGAGCACCCATCCCCTGCCGTCAGCACAGAGCCCACAGCCCAGCTGGGATCGGCTACCACCCCAAGTGAAAGGCACTAAGCTGAAACTTAGCATAAGGATTCTGGCTTTTGACAATAGAGTAGTTGTGCTGAGTTTCTCTCATCCTCTCAAAATGACACACGAGCAAGTCACAGCAACAGCCGCCAAGGTCATGGCAATATAAGTGTGCTGTGTAACATTATCTCATTTGACCAGGTACAGACCAAACACCATAATTTAAGTGCCCATTTGCTTTACACAAAGCTTACACCACGTTCTAAATCACACCTATTGTATTGCCCCACAGCCTGTCACATCATTTAACCGCTTGAATGCGGCGATCAGAATGTAAAAGATAACAGGAGGGAAGAAGGAATGGGGTGGAGGTTGGACAAGGAAAGTCACACACAAATGCCCAAGTACCACATCAGCTCCCGCCACTGAGCCAGCAACCAGCGCTGGAGAACAGGTATGGGTTGGGGTGGCTCGGACAGTTGTCCGTCCCACCCCACCCTGCAGGCAGGGCCCTGTGAACTGGGGGCTTCCCAGGTACATGGAGCTCCACAGGTCACACAAAACCAGTGTGGCTTGGGGGAACTGCAAGCCCAAACTGGAAGATGTGGCCATAGAGGCCAGCCTGGCCTCCAGGAGAGAAAAGGAAACCTTCAGAGCTGGCTCTAGAGCTCACCCGTCTGCAGTTCCGTGCCTACAAAAGCTGGCTTTGAATTTGGCCCTTGCCTAAAGAGCATCCAAAATGAGCAGGATCAATCCCCTCAGGATGTGTCTGTCTCCACTGAGGGCAAAGGGAACCTAAATGGCTGGCCTGGAACACCATCATTCCCAGGTAGCCACAGTTTGGTGAGACAAATTCTCACCTTGGTATGTGGCAGTGACAAGCTATTTCCAGCAGCGCAGCCCTACGCAGGGACCCCAGCAGCTGGGTTCAGGCTGTGCTGGGTTTGCTCTTCCCACCACACTCTGTTCCCAGTCCTGGACCACCGAAGTGCATGTTTGGGAGTCCCGGGAGGGGTGCTGCACACAGGGAGCAAACGGTGTCATTTCTCATCTTCTAGTGCTCTACAGCAGCTGCTGCCCTCTCGAGCAAGGACACCAAGAGTGTTTTTCCCGTCTTGTAATTTAGAGGAGCCTCAGCTCCACTCCGGAGCTCACCCTGCCGGAAATCACTGTTTGAAGAACTACTGATGTTGATTTCTGCTGAGTCTAAATCCCAGCTAGTAGTAGATTGGATTCCCAAACTGCAGACTTCCAAGTGCTAGAACACACTGGAATATACTACTAAATACAAGCCTCTGTACAAACTGCTTGGAAATCATCTTCCTAATGATTGTTTTTCTGGGTAGACGACTCGATACTTTTCTTTGTAGCTCTTTCAGCTGCATTAGTCTCCTGCTGTACTCATGCCTTTCTTCCTGACCTGCCCACACATACACAGAAAGTGCCAAAACTCCAGCACAAGCCCAAACCCAGCAAAAACAGGATTAGCAACATCCTCAGAGGCAAGAAAGTGTTAAACTCTGTTCTTGGGACTGAATGGATCAAGTTGCTAATTGCTAACAGCTGGCTGCAGAGAATAAAATCCTGTTACAATCATTGTGAGAGTGGAAAAAAAAAAAATCTACTTGCTGAAAAACTCCCTAAGAAATGCAAAAGAGGGCAGTTTTTCCCAATATACCCAGCAGATACCATGTCCAAAAAGCCAATCCATCTCCCTGCAGACAGCTCGCTGTGACCCCGCGCTGTCCCCAGCGCAGCACGGGGCCTGCGAGCAGAAGCGCTGGGCACAGTGGGCGCAGGAGGGAGCTATTCTTTAGTGATGTCCACGAAGAAGGTGGGACTTGGAGCTCCTCCAGGTACTGTTCTCCCTCCAGAGATCCATTATGGAGGTCTGGCATGTTTGCAAGCCTCTCTAGATCCCAACTGAAACAGGCATTTGTTTTAACTGGTTCCTTCGCAGATCATTACCTCGGAGTGGGACCTGAGGGTTTGCTGCAGGAATCCCATTACAGATGCCCAGCACCGCGCCAAGAAACTCCACAGTCATGATCAAGACTCCAAGCTGTGTGTACGATGCACTCTGTATGTATTACAATAGGATCTATCCTAAATCGAAGCATCCTCAGAAGAGGTTCAGGAATGGTCAGGAGGACTGGATGATATCTCCTAGCATTCCTAAAGGAATTCAAGGAGGAAACAGCAAGGCAACTAATTGGGACAATATCTGAAGCCTGAAGAAACAGAGGCTGGAAAGTGTGATTTCCATTTTTGTGGCTCCAGAACGATGGTGGAACCTCATTCTCTTTGCCTCAGAATTAATCTGGGATACCCCAAACCCAGCAGTCTTCCTCTGGAGCACACACTTACAGCCCACACAGCTCCAGTTTGGACCAAACAGAATTCGCTGATGAAAATGCTTAGCAGAAAGGATCACGATCACTTCTTCAAACGTTTTCCTTAGTTTGCAATTCAAATACTTCTTGCTGCTGGTATCAATTTCGGTTTAAGAGGCCTTTTAAGCCCCAGTCGTCTCCTCCCTATACATTCCTATTTACCATTAACAAAGATTCTGCCTTTGCAACTCGGCTAGCACCGTGCCAAGAGTGCACGGGGACAACAATCTTAAGGACAGGCAGTATCTTCTAATGAAACGCACTGCTGTAAGATTGGCAAAAGCAGAGCAGGGCTGCTGGCCTGAGAAGACGGCCACCCACTCCAGCAGAGCCGCTGGAGGGCGAATGGATGGGACGAGTATCAGGTCAGCCATGCCGCATGTGCGGGTGCCCTGCGAGAAGGTAAGAAGTTTTCCCTTAGGTGAACTCGGAGCGTGGTCTCTATGGCCGTCCCTCGATTCAGTCAACCAGGCAGCAAGGGGAGAGGTCTCTGCATGACACATGGGTGGCACCTGGACAAACCAAGTGCAAACAGTGACACCAAAAATCAACACATTAGACAGTAACCGGGGAGCTGGGCAGGCCCAGCAAGATCCTGGCATGAAGCACGAGGCTGGAATAGGAGTTCTTCGATACGGGCACCAGCAGAGATGGCCAGAAAGAGCACAAACCCATGGCCACGTCAGGAATGCGGTGGGGGACTAAGGCAGGAACAGTGACACCACAAAGCGATGTCCAGAGCAGCAACAGGTGTGGACAGATAAAAGCAACCAGATTTTAGGCAAAAGAGTTGGGTTAATCAAGATGCATGAGAGCGCTGAGACACAGCAATAGGAAAGGTGAGACAGGAATAGGCTCCAGCGTGATCTGTGAGGTGGTGTTAGGAGACCTGTCACCACAGGAGACACAAAAGAACACATGGGGCTAAGAAAGGGACCACAACACGTGGGAGTGGCACATGGACACCACAGAGCTGGGTCTGAGGCAGTGGCAGAAGAACGGGAACAGTGAGGTCTGGGTGTACTTTGTGGTCACCCTCTTGAGGGATGGGTGATAGGACTGAGGCTAAGGAGGGTTTGAACCTTGTTTTCCATGTTGTAGCCAAACATCTAATGGGGCTATTATGAAAAAAGTGACACCTCACTCTTGCTAGATTTTAGGAGAAAATCAGCATTCCAGTCACCCATGACAGCCATTTAACACTGGGAGAAGGTTCAGCCCATGGACCCAAGCATGAAGCAGTGCCTCACCTACAGCCCGGAGAGAGCTGCAGGTGTTTTTGCAAAGGAGTCGGAGCCCTACAAATCCTCCAGCATTTTCCCATTGCCTGTTGGCCAGTCCCACAGGAGTAGGGTGTCCTCGGTTTGTGAAACTGCACAGAGCACTTCTGTCACACAACCAGACTTGGGGATAAATGAACAAGTGTAATTTAATCCATCAAAGTAACCAGGCCAAAATTAGAAACCATTAGAAAGGCAAAGCCCGAGATAAGGAAATGCAATTCATTGTACTAACAATGGGTGCTTCTTAGCTCAGCTAATCCAAAAACATAGCTACCCTTCCCCGCCGACCCCAGGGCGAGGGTACTCTGTGCTTACCTCAACTGCGGAACCTGGAGGTACTTCCCATGACCCAGGCAGACCTGTCAGGCACATCACGACTCCATGCGGGACACAAACACACACCGTCCCCCCCAGGAACCCTGAACCGAAATCCAACAGCAGGGGCAGGGGGAGCCTCGCTGCACTCCAGCAAGCCCTCCAAAATACAGGTCCCCTCAACAGCCTCCAGGCTCCAGTCCCCCCGTTTCTGTATGAGACACGATGCAGGGAGGGCAGAAGTGGCAGGAGAACAGAAGATGTGCACAAATGAAAAGCTCCAGTTATCTCCTTTCTCCTTGCCCAAGCAGCAGCGATGACTGTCCCTTACCAGAGCTTCCTTCCCACGCAGAACGGGCACCGGAGAGCACCTGGCACATCGACATTTTCACTCTATTCCTCACACTGGCATCTCTCTCCAGCTTTTTTTTTTTTAGGAGGTTGCTTGCTTTTTTTTTTTTTTAAACTACCCTTAAAACATATCAACTACAAGTTAGCAATAGTCCTCTCAAGACCTACAATCTTCCACTGCGAGAGTCTCGCATAGCAACCATATATATGACATGTTAACCACACAGATGACAGATGGAGTATTAAGAGCACTCAATCTAAACCACCTTCCTCCCTCCCTGTTCTCAAGGGGCTCCACCATAACCTTTTACTTAACTGTACTCAAACTTGCATTCAGAAGGAGATCAGGTTACTGAGTTGCAGAATTATTCGGGCTGGAGGAGATCCTCAGGAGAGCATCTAATCCCACCTCCTGCTCAAAGCAGGGTTAGCACCAATTTCAGAGCAGCCCGCGCAGGACTTTGTCCAGCTGGGTCTTAAAAACCTCCAAGGATGGAGGCTCCCCCACCTCTCTGGACAACCTCTTCCACTGCTTGACTGTCCACAGAGGGAAAACTTCACCCCTCCTTATGCTGAGGCAGAACCTTCTGTTATTTCAGTCAATGGTCACTGTCAACCCTCCTGCCATGCATCTCAGTAAAGAGCCTGTTTCTGTCTTCTTGATAATCTGCTCTTAAGTAACCCAAAGCCATCTCTTGTCCCGACTAAAGCACCCTGGCTCCATCAACCTCCTCAATGAAGCCAAATTTCAGTATTAAGTTACCTAATATTTTCTCCCAAGTCACCACTCGTGAGACCGAGCTCCATCCAGGCAGTGGGACAGCTCTGGTCGGGTTTTGCTATGACTCCCACCAGCTTCTTCATGGGCAAACTAGGGAATAACCGAATTTGTCCTATACTGACACCGGAGCGTGGCTGGAGCACCACTCCATAGCCCTCTGTTTAGGGACTGCGTGGATCACATTCCCACTGGTAACTATTTTTGAGAGGTATCAGGTGGCACTTTCTAAATCAACTTATTCAACATAGTACTGACCGGCGAAGCAGAAAGTGAGATGCTGCCGCTTTAGCACAGTGAGAGGGCAGGGACTGGTTACATTAACAGCAAACAAAGACCAGATACCACCAAAACTGCTCGGGAGGGTGTTTCTCAGCTCAGAGCCCACCAGCTACCAGCAGTGGTGAGGCACCCTGGTAGAGCATGAAGGATATGCCAGGGATCAGACCCTGCCCAGGGCACGGGGGACCTGCCTTCACCGCTCTGCCCAGGAGCTGCCCCGGGGACCCGACACGCTCCTGCTCCCAAAGCAGAGCCTCTTCGGCCTCCCGGGAGCAGCAGCATTTGGTCAACAGCAGGGAACTTAGTCGGGATCCAGGTATATGATGTCAACGCAGTTACTTTTGGCAACCGGTACAGGAATCTCATTAAAAACCACAATCTGAAGACTTTTCGGACGTGATCTGCTTTCCATCAGAGCACACGGGTCACTGAACATGTTCTTTCTTTAATTTGACATTGATTTACTAATGCACCAGCTTCCCCAGATCTCGCTCTGGATGGAGGTTAGTCTCGTCTGCCTGTTGGTTACCTGCTCCCACTCCATTTTACAACATTGCCACAACATTTATGTTTTCCAAACCTCCAACTCCTTCGGTCTTCCCAGATTTATTACACATCACCAGCCAGGATTCAGAAAGCTGCTTTGCCAATTTGTTTTAAACAAGCGGGTTCCAATCTCACTCAAGTTTCAAAGACTTTTAAATGTTATCTTGTGTTTAACACCCTCCCTTGTTACCAGTGCAACGGAAGGTATTTCGATATCCTCATAAAGGAGAGCACATCACCCAGCTTCTCCCCAAACACAGGAAACGTTTTACTTCTCAGTAGTGTTATTAGCAATCAGTCGGGGTTTTTAACCTTTCCCAACAATATAAACACTATTGATTAAATTTATTTTGTTATACAGATGCTAAAATATTTCTCACCACCCTGACATATATCTGCTAAGCTTTTTCAGTCATCTTCAGCTTTCCTTATTAATTGCCTACCTTCCAGAATACCTAGTTTACAGTAACAGCTACTTATCTACAACTTTTTTTTGCAAAATGTTCCTAGGGGTTCTTTTTAAAAGATAAAACATGATTACTGGGACAGACTCTTTGCAAAACCAGAAGGGAAGCAAACAAAGTTGCGTACAGCAGCACACAGTACCCAGCACCAAGCTGAGAAGCTGCAAGAGTTTGGCTTCCACCCTTGCAAAAACCAAGAGATGGTTCAGTGAAAATCAAACCAGAAACACTATTTTGGAACATCTACTAATTTAGCTGGCAATCTAGTTTCCATCAAACCACCACAGAAATGCTGATACTACCAAAAGTTACGTTTTATGAGTTCTGTAAAATGTCTCTTCATATTCATAAAACAGAAATTCAGTGCACCTGTCACTGGAACATGGACCTTGCCCTCAGCTCGAGGAGTACTACTGGCCACCAAAAAAACGTTTATAAGTGTGAAAAGCCATGCCATGCCGCTACAAAAAGATACCAAACTGGAGGAAGCTTTTCCAACATCAGAAAGAAGAAAGAATTATTATCACTTACTGCATTCCACAGAACAAAATAACTCCAAATACCAAAACGCAGCAAGTGGAAGGCGTTACTGCCCTCCCACAGCACGCTGGCCGGAACCAGAGGGGACAAGGCAGGTTGTGTCCTCAGCGGGCATCAGTTCTTCAGAGGCCGAGCAGAACGCGCACCAGTGCGCACAACTGAGAAAGCGAAACCTGGGTGCACACGGCTCTTACATTCTGCTTGAGCAAACTTTGTTAACTACACAAAGCTGTTTTAAAGTTTAATTTATGAAGTGCCTGGCAAAGACGGGAGCAGTGAGCGGCCACACTTACAGATCAGCTAAAGCTGCTGCATCAAGCGTGGAGACCCCAGTGAGGGTTTCCAGACAGGTCTAACCATGTTCTGCTGGGTTTACTATTTACTAGTACAACTCTACAAGATAAAATTTAACTTCTCATGCATGGACATGACATTTCAATTAACTAAATGTTCCAGCAAAATACCTAGCATAACTATAGACAGTTCAGAGAAGATCTTTGCTTACCACAATGTATTTCAAGCAATCAAACCAAATGTTTTGCTTATAAACAAAGGAAAAGACAAGAACACTGAAAAAGCTCTAGCAGCATTTCACAGCTATGGAAAACAAGAATGGCCGAATCTGATCAAATTTTCTCAAGGCAGAGCAGAAAACAGGAGCCCACAGAGAAATAATAAGATTTAGCAATTACACAGAAGGCAGGTAGCTGTAGGAAAATCCTGGGATTGTTTGAGGCAAAGAGAAGAGAAACAGGAGACATGAGGGGGGGAAAAAAGAAACATGTAAAATAATGACACCTAAACCAAAAAAAGGATCCCATTTACCTCTTTTCCATATTGAAAATGAACTGAAATTAAAAAACAACAAATTAAAACTGAGGAAATGAAATTCCACAGCATACCATGCGCATTAAGCCTCTGGGACATATTGCCACAGAGCAATGTGGGAGTAATTCAATAAAATATTGGAAGTGGATCTACATAATAAGAACATCTGCGATTCCATTAGCAGCGCAAAAGAAAGAGTACACTGGATATAATTTTTCATCCAGCCAGGCATAAGCAGACCAGTAATTAACGTGACCAGAAAGCTCTCCCCTACACAGGCAGGTTATTCCACATTTGTCTGCATCCGAGCTCCGGGGCTTTCACGCGCAACGTGCCAAGCAGCCGCTGCCCGAGATAAGACGGGTGCCTGAGTAGGTGGGCTGTGATCGCATCCAGTTTGGCCAGCTTCGCGTCTGTGTACACAGATCGCGTTTCAGTTTTCGGCGCCTTATTGTGCAGCCTCTCAAAAAGAGAAACAACACTACCCACCTTTTTTTTTTTTAGCAGAGATTATCCTCTGTGACACAAAAAGGGCAGATGAAATTTCAGCCAAACCTATTAAATAAATACCTGTGGAGGAGAGTGTGACCCTGGAACGCTCCGGTGGAAAGACGGCTATTTTGGAAAGTTCTCATCACCTGAAAAAATGGGTTTACTGGGGAAATAATCAGATTTTATCTGGAAGGGCTGCTACGGGAGAGCCCCATGGTTAACCCTAACAACAAGGATTCTCAGGAGCAGCTTCCTGCATATTCATACTCCTGTGTTTTAGGCTAAACACAGGTCTGAGAAAGTTCAACAGCGACAAAAATTGCAGTAGGCACATCAGGAGGGGACAGGGAGGTCTGCATCTCCTCGGGAGAAGAGGTGAGCGAACGCAGGCGACACGCAGCCACAAAACTCGCGCGGGGCAGGAGCCGCTGGGGCTCAGAGGGCAGGAGCGTGTCCCCCCCACACACTTTCCCACTGTCCACAAGCAACTCGCTGCCAGCCCCAGTTTTTGCATATCTGACTCAGCCCTAGCCCTGAAACATTTCAGGCAAGCATGTCTGATTGAGAGCTCAAACACCGTGGGCTTTCCCGGAGAGCCACAGCCCCAGAAACCACTTCTGTCTGGGAGAACGACACCATCCAGCTTCACATTTCTACCCAACAAAAGATCCCGCGGGTCCCAGAGGGCCCCGGGCACGCCACGCTGCGGGAATACCCGCGATCTGTGAACCCTCCCGCAGCGGCGGGAGGAAAAACAGGGCGCAAAGAGCCCCCGTCTCCCTGCCAGCCCAGGGAGGAAAACCTTCGCCTCCCAGCACTGCCACCTCTACAAACCCCCCTCCATTTCCAGCAAGTCTCCAAAGGCGTTTGTGCTTTAGCCAACGCCACAGACGCGCCGGGAGGAGAGCTGATCGCGAGCTGAGAGCCGAATTAAGCTGGAAGGACCCTACCTGCCTTGCCCGGGGCCTGCTGAGCACAGGGAACAACTGCCATGTCTCTTTTGAACTCCATAGGTTGAGCCAGGCTGTAGTTTCGACATTCCTTGCAACTTTCCACCAGCACACATGATATGTTCAAACTTGACTAACTCCTCCCTCCTCCCTCCCTCCGCACACACAGACAGGCCCAGGAGATGGCCCTGCCTCTATCATCCCAGTTCCTATAGCAACTCCTGACCGAGCAGATGGAAACAGAGCTGTTTTCTAGGCAAATCTGCCTTCTTGGATTCCTCTGCTCTTCCCTGCTGTTGGCCCCTCCTTGCTCCAGTGCTCTCCCCAGGGGCTGCTCCGCTGGCACTTGGCCCAGACTTTGCCTGGAGGAAGGCCAAGCTTTGAATTCATTTAGTAAAACCACAACATAAAGCAGCTCTCCTGCTCAGGAAGCAGGGCCCGTGTAGTCCCAGGGGCAGGCCAGGCCCCGGCACGGCACCGCAGAGCCAGCTTGCACCTTCTTGTTTAACACGGCTGCCTGCGCTCGCAGGAAAAATCCCGGCAGGGGCATCGCACCGTGCTCCTCGCGTTCATTCTTCACCAGCCCGTGCCGTCCATGGGGGAAAGGTAAAAAGCAAAGACAGAACTAGTCATTTATTAAGCAAGTCCAGCCGACGGGATTATTGCAACCAAAGAGCAGAGCGGGGGCACTTCTCAGACATTTGGACTTTTGCTTCCAAAGTCCCTCCTGGAAGAGGGAGAGATCAGCAGCGACGCCGCGGCTCAACACATGTTCAACAGAGCAGCTCACCCCTATTGCTCTCCTCAGGTTGGGGTCCCACAGGAGCGAAGATCACTAATGCAGCTGTCAGACAGCTGTGTGACATCACATTCATTTCCTTTTCACTTAAAAATACAGAAATAGAAGGAAAATACAAAACTCAATACCAGAATGTAGCACGTGGAGGGAGATAATTACCAAAGGTGACAGCAGGAACCTCCCGGGCAGGTGACATTGCTACGGCTCCACGGTGGCAGGACAAGCAGGACCACAGCACATGGAGCCAGAGGCGGCAGTGACACGGCCACGGGGGCCAGCAGGCTGTGGGCACCCTGGGGAGACCACCCACACACGCCAGCAAGGCACAGCCACGGGGCTGCAAAACCGCCCTTGGGCTGCGCAGCCCTTCCACCTCCAGCACCAGCTGCCGGCCCTGCCCACGGCCGGGCACTGCCGCAAAGCTGCTGCTGTGGCTGTTGCAGAGCCCTGGAGTGCGACAGCCTGCAGCGGGCTGGGGCCATGCTCGCCTGGGCAACAAGGCCTCTGGGATCAGAGAGGAACATCAACCTGGGATCACCGGTATAAGGCCCCAGTTAGGGGACCAGCAGCAAGGACCACGACAGCAGAGGGAGACCAAAGAGCAGAAGTACTTTGCTGACTTGCCCGTTGGGAAACGCAGGTGCTGGTCTGCCTCCAGCAGATGAGGGAAGGGCTGCGATGTCCTGTTTGGACACCCCGGCACGGGGAAGCACCCTCCTGGGGCCAGCAGTGCAGGGCTGCAACAGCAGCGCCGGGGTGGGAAGCGGATGCCAGTGCTGGGCAGGAGTGATGCTCCACAGCAGGAGGCTGAGAAGCGGGAACGGCAGTGTGGCCGTTCAGCCCATTCTTCAAAGACTCCTATATGCTACATCAGGCTTCAAGAAGGAATCGCAGCAAAGCATCAACAGAATCAGCAGGTATTTTGGGTATTCAAAAGCAAGAAAGGAAGCAGACTTGAACCACACTGTGCCCACACTAAGTCCCAACTGGAAAATACAGCTGTGAGCTGCAAGACATGGTCATACGTGCAGTCAGATGCCGTCTTGCTCCCATCCTCCTCCCTGCCTCCTTACCCCATCTCAGCCACCAATCCACCTCCATACCAAGAACAGAAAACTATTTAGTTTTTTCCCCCCTTGGGTAATTTTTCCATGCTTGAGCATGTCTATCAGCTCAGAGGGATGGGACAATCCCTACGGTTTGGGGCAGAAACACATGACCAGTAGTAGGGTGGAGATGGAAAGACACGAGACCTCTCCCTGCTTGGGAAGCCTTACTCCCAAGAGGGTGTTACTGATTCAGATAACACACTTAGGAGGCACTCTTCTGCCAAAATAAGGATGCCTGCCCTGACAACATAGTGACGCACAGGGACCAAGCTGGCTACAGGCCTCTGGGGCAAGCTGGGATCAAAAGGATTCCCTTTGGAGGACACAGGGCAGTTTGTGGCAAAAGGTACCTCTGGACATCCAGGAACAGGGAGTCCAGGAGGGACATCAATAAAAGCATCAAAGCAGATGCACATCACGGAAGCAACATCAAGGGTCTAGAGAAAGCTCCCCATTTCCCCACGGCACCGGGAAGAGCAATGGCCCAACTTGCGCCTCTCCCTGGGGAAGGACGGTGCCGTGGAGGCACAAAGCACTGCTACAAAACTGCTGACCTTGCAGTTAAGACTGTTGCCTTCACCATTTCCACACAGAAATAGGCTCTCAGCTGGATGCCCTCTGAAATGTAACTTGATCCCGCAGTATACGCTCACTAATCAATCTAGGCATAAAGCAAAGCAGAAAACAGTCCTTTTTTCACTGGAATGAGCCCAAATATGCACAATAACAGATCCCGCTCAAAGCTATTACAAACTAAAGCACTTCAGAGAGTTTTGCATCTCGCATCGCAGAGGGAGCATACTTCTGCAATAGCATCATCGGTTCTCAAATTGTGTATTTGAGAGACTTCCTAATGACCTCATAGCAGCACATGTGACCAGTAAGTCATCTTCTCAAAGGACTAGAAATAACATCAACAGACCCTGTTTTGGTTTTGCACAGAACAGCTTTCTGCAGCATGAGCAGGTTTCCAAACGGCGAGGGAGCAGAACCAGCTCAGGCATTTTTACAGATTCTCCAACAGATTGTGTTTGGCTTCAGAAAAGATCAGACTAATTAATAGACGAAGACCCATTAGCAGATACTAAATTCCATATACAAATTTAGAAACAAAAGCTTGTTTATCCCAACGTGGGACAATTTGGCTGGTTTTAAGACATCTATATGGTATCCTGAATCCCAGAAATATTTCAAAAGCGTTGTAAGAAGAGATAAAAGGCAGCCTCACAAAATAGAAAAGAATGCCTTGAAAGTGTAGTTAATTGTTTACAAACCAGACATGTTTCAAGGGGCTTAAAAACAGTTTTTTCTTCCAGTGCTTAAAAATAACCTCTAAACTTGGGTGAAGCCGAGCAGCAAAGCAGAAATTTGAAATTCACGGGTGATGAACTGGCAAACAGTTCACACTGAAATTGCAAAGTTGCCTTTTGCTGTCCCAGAGCCACTGCGTGACCAGGTGGCACCGGGAGAAATAAATGAACAAACACCGATGAGCACGTTGATGCTAAGGTGAAGACAACTAGACAAACAGCGAAAGACAGACTGATGGCCTTGAACATCTGAGCACATCTCTCCTCTCTACTGAGCACAAGGTTCTTGCAGGGGAAAAGCTACATAATCCCATCGTAGAAATGAATGTCAAGAGGCATGCACCAGACCTGCGACTTGAGGCCAGACAGCTGCCACACTTACCAACAATGACATGAGAATATATATGCAAGTATGAATAAGGAAAAAAATCTAATTAGAGTATCACCTAAAAGCTTTGTCTGCCAGGCCCCTCCTGCTGCAGCAGCACAACAGGTCACTCCGGTGATGCCACCAGACCACCCAACCTTCTACAGCGGCTCTGCTCCACGGTCCCTTGCCTTCCAGTGGCCCGCCTAGCCCAGCTCTGGCAGGACCTCTACATGCCTTTACCCAAGAAGGCCACAGCAGGGCTCGGTGACCCCAGCAAGCACCAACGCCTCAAGTCAGACAGGACCAGGACATCACCTGAGCAGTCTCTGGCTAAGCAGGGACAAAGGAGTTGAGCATGGGACAGTCCCACTAAGGAGGCTGGACCCGTACACATTCGAGCTTTTTATTATTTCAGTGAGCGGCGGTGAAAGCCAGCTCCCACCTTCACCCTTCCAGGAACTTTTGATGCAAAGCAGAAGCCTGCTGTAAAAGTGCTTTGTTTACACCCCACAGCCCTCTCCTGTCCTTACGCGCAGTGAGGCAGCATGTTCGCTCCCACCCTACCCCAGCCGAAACATCTGCTCAGGCTACCTCTGCTAGTATCCTCCTTCCACCGCAAAGAAAGCCACCTCTAGCCGTATACCTGGGAGAAGAGGGAAGTAAGATAGAGCTTGGGACAGCGGGGAGGGCAAGTCTGGGAAGTACGTGTGACATCCTCCAAGAAATACCGACAAACCACTCTTACATACACAGTGCTGACTAGAGCTATAGTGCAGGACAACGGAAGAAAGGCTCAGAGACGACAAGATCGCGCATGTGGTGACATATACAGACATCTGATGTGGGACAGACCCTCCCCAAGCAGTGTAAGAGACAACAGGGCACAAGAGAAGCACTCGCCCTCCACCACACACCTCCCACCCCATGCCGAGGAAGCCTTTCCTGCTCTGAAGAGAGACAACAAGAGTCCTCAAGACAGCAAATACCACAGCAGTACGGTGTCTCCTTTGCCCCTCAGTGACTTCCTACATCACCAAAACAAGCACCGCCTCTGGCCCAGCCATGGGATAGATACGTCCTCATGCCCTCATAGATAAAGTTCTGCAGCTGAGCCAAGCTGCTTGTTTCTGGGCACGCAGGCAGGTGCTCAGTGAAGCCCTGTCCCGCTGGGACACGGGAGCAGAGGAGGCCTCAGCACTGCTTTGCCACCACAGCTCCCTCACCCAGGGACGAGAAAGGCTGGGAAGGGTGCAATGGAGGAACGACAACTACTCCCCAGCCCCCAAAAATCTCACTCAGAGCTTTAATACTACCAGGAAAGACCCAAAGAGCAGCAGCCTCCCATTTGCCCTGTCTTTCAAACAACACAGTCCCCAGCTGCTACATCGTGGGCTGCCCCAATGATGGGGATGAGGGTAGAGATAAGTGGTACTTACACCCCTGGGTCAGAACAAGTGGAGCAAGATCAATTTAGCTTTAGCTGTTGTAATGACAAAGCCCCAGTGAACACGTCATCCAGACGAGGAGTAAATTCCTGGCACAGAGCAGTGCTCTGCAAGGACACGCTTGTAAACACTCTCCCTGGCCATCTTTGCTGACGCAACTGCGAGAAAGGGGCAGAGAAAACCATTATCTGCAAACAGACATCCCTCCCTATCCCTGGACACTGGGACCAGCCCGAGCAGGACATCTCCAGCCTCTCTGCCTTGCTCTCGTCTGCACGATGAGCCAAGTACCCTCTGGTGTTCTGCAACAGCGAGCGCTGCAGATGAGAACCACTGCCACTCCAAGGCAGGGCTTGACTCCCATGAGCTAGTAAGCCTCTGCTCTGGGCTTCTGACACCTAATCCCTGGCAGCAGTTGATATATTCAGCACGCACAAGGCCTCTTTCAAAGCCGACCTTTCTTCTTGAAGCACTAGATAGTGCCTAACATTCTGAGCACTGTCCCCCACTGTTCCTCCCCACTGCAGGTGGCCAGCTCTTTCTCTCTTTCTGCCCTCCGTCCTGTAAGGAGTTTGGAGCAAGGAAGAAGGCGTAAGGAGAGCTCTGACAGGCAGAGCTGCACAGGTCCCACGACTGCCGAGAACAAGCCCTGCTACCTCACCTGTGGTGATACTTCCCCAAGTCTGTTCCTCTCTCCCAGGAGTTTCTGGGTGAATCTGTGTCAGGCATTTTCCACCTCAGAAAACTACAAGTTGTGAGGACCTGACAAGACCAATGTCTGAGCATTAATTCCAAATCCAGCTCCTAGAAAAGCTTTCTTCACTGGAGATTTTATTCCAGAGACATGGAGAATACGAGTAGAAAGCCAAAGCAAACCATAAGCACTGGCTAGAAGCTTCAGCAAGGAGCAGCAGCACGTGGGAAGGGAGAGACTGCACCAGCCATTTGCTGCCCCCAGCAAGGGACAACGACCCACCTGAACCACTGAACAGGCAGAGCTCAGCTTGTGGCAGCGATGCCGTTACAGCCCCTCCACCTCTGACGCACAAGACAGACCCCTGCAAAAATAAGCGGTGCATGGAAGAACTGGTGGGAAAACAAGAGCTGTCAAAGTCAGCCTCTAGCTGACATCCCTGAAGCCCTGTACAGCTGTTGCTCCAAGACCCTCCGGCCACACAACCCCAAACCTGACCTCTGCGCTTTCGGCCGAAGCTAGCAGGCAGAGAGCAGCTGACAACAGTAGTCACCACATTTCTGCGATTCCTCAGCAAGGACTATCATCTTCAAATAACCAGAAGACTGCAGAAGCCCATGCTCCCAGCCCTTTTCGCTGGCTCTAGTATGGAAACAAAAGGCAGGAGCGTGCTCTTGGGCGCACAGTTCAGACGGGCAAGATACCAAAGGGCCCATCTGTACAGCATAAGCAAGAACTCGTAACCCACCCAAGGACACTGCTGCTCGCTCCACGCTACCAGGCCCATCCGACCCAACGGCTGGTTTGCACTACAACAGGAACACAACACGAATCTCCAGCACAGAAAGCAGCGCCAAGCAAGATCACAACCAGCCCACAGGAGCTCTCATTTTTAGTGCCAGTGAAGCATGCACATCATTTCTGAATCTCCCTGTTATATGAGGGGATGTAGAGTCCAGGGATGTGGCCAGATTTGAGTCTAGCATCAATAAGGCCTTGCCTAGGGAAGCTTCCACCTCCTCAGCAGCTCCTTGCATCTCAGCCGGTTCCCTTCCAAGCAAGGCCTCCTGGCCTAAGTAAGTATAAGGGTGTTGCAATCTGCCGTTTTGTCTGAAGAAATCCAGCCCAGCCCAGACGCAGCAGCAGGCCTCTGGTCTGGCCTGACTACGTGCCATTCATGGACACCCACTGCGTTGAGAAGCTTGTGGCATTTCTGAAGGCAAGTTTACTTCTCAGATGTAGAGAGCCGTTCTGCTCCCGTTAGCACTCAGGACCATAATGGGAACTTCGATGTGCACTCCAACAGGCACACTCATCTCATGACCTGGTATTTTTTTCTGAAATAAATGCAGCAGACTCTGGGGAAAACCCTCTCCTCCCATGGCGAGGGGCTGAGGAGGGTAGATAAAAGGCAACTGCATGCCTTGTGTATGTGTGGCCTCAGCCTGGGCGCACAGCTGGCCGGCACCCGATCCCACATCAGCCTCAGGGCGAGGGATGCTCGCAGTGCTCATCCTCACAAGCCCAGCTCATATCTGGGCAAACACCACGGCTAGTACCGAGGGTAAAACACCCATGTGCTCATTCCAACAACGGGACACGTCCTACAAGTGCTGCTTCACCTATAATACCCCGTGCAAACATGAGAAAACCACCTAACAGGATCCCTGCCTTGTCCTGCAGGAACAGCACTAGGGTCTGCTCATATTTCCCATACTAGCACGGAAAAGACAGGAGGATTCAGATACATTACACATTACATTATTAGCCCTACTGGGACAGTTCCTAACAGTTCACTTAAATGTTTTTAAACCTGCAGGATGAGGTAATTCAAACCCAAATGCATAACCCACACTATAAGGTGGTTCACTAGGTACAACTCTCAAGCAAAAGCAAACAAAAGCTGATCCGGTATGGTACACTGCTCCATCCCTGGACGCTTTCAAGACTTGGCCAGACAAAGCCATGGCTGAGTCAATCACATGCTGGAGACAGTCCCACTTCAGGCAGGAGGTCAGGCTGAAGACCTCCAGATGTCCTTTCCAACCAGTATTTCCAACATTCTGGGACAGCAAACGAGAAGAGGCAGAATACTTATTGCCAACAGTTTTATGAAAGATTTGCATCGAGTTTCTCTGAAGAGATCTTTCTAGATTATATTAAAAGCTTGGTTAACAAAGATGTCAGCACTGACACAATCAGGGCTAATTCTGTACTGGCAGGGATACTGGAGTACCAGCATCCGTGCCTTGATGTATTGCACAGGTCTCAAACAGGGTCAGTAGACTGCGTCAGACTGTCCTTGCACAAATTAACACCCGCCATAAGAGATTTCTTTTTGGCATTTAGCTTCAGCTATGTATTCAAATACAAAAGCTTGCCATAATTCCAAGAATACAGGTTAAAAGCAAGACAGCCAATAGCTCTCAAGATGTTAGGAGCAACTAGAAAAATCATTTCCCGCTATAAGTCTTTACTCTAGGGAGGTCTCAGAAGCACTGCTGCTATTTGGTGTCCTCCCAGCGCTGGGAGGAGACCCAAAAATGCCATAGCAGAGACTGAACCATAACTCAGCACCGGTGGGTTCAGTCCCTGGGAAGAAGGCAGCGTGTCTACATGAGGTGCTCTGTCTGAGGGTGATGGGGAAGCAGCAGCAGGCGCCGAGAAGAGAGATGGTTGTTGGCCACCAGAGAAACTGCCATCAGTGCCATTCCTCCCAGCCGTCTGCCCATGGTGCTAAGGACTGACCCATGATATCTCCACATGGCACTGGCCAGCAAAGCTCATTTTCTCAGGGTAAAGCCCCATCCAGGTCATCCCAAAACACAGAAGAAAAATATAAGATTGCTGCTAAGTAGCAGTATCTACTGCTAAGTATGTAGATAGACGGCACCAAACCCATGGAAAAAGGAAGGACACTTTGGGAAGTTGGGTTATTTGAATACTATCCATCGCAATCCAGACAAATACAAAACACATGGACTTAAAAACAAAGTCCATGAGGTGAATTTACAGCATTGGGACCCTTGTCCAGGGAAACAGGGAGGGAGCTCGCTGCATGGCTAGCTCTGCTCGGCTGCTGATTCGTTCTCTTCAGCAGCTGAATCATAGCACACATGGCCAACACCTCATCCCAAACAATAACATGGCGTTGGAGGCTCGCGCTGCACGTGTTCTCACAAGCACCCCCAGCTCAGCTCCACTATAAATGCAGAAATGAAAGATAAACATTCCTGGAAGATCACATTACCCAGCATGAAGATGTGACAGCTTGTCAGGAACAGCAGAAACAGCCCCGAGCTTAGTGAAAAGCACTCATTATAGGCTGACATTTTCATACTGGAGAATACTGGTACTCCAGCTATTTCTGCTACAGGTTTGGGTTGGTGGGGCTTTTTTTTTTTTTTTTAACTTTTTGACAGGCAGAAACAAACGAGCACAAGTGCAATAACAGAGCAGTAATACAGATGGACAACAAACCCTGACGCTTGGCTAGTTTAGCTCTCCATACGAAGGCAACACGAATGACTGACACCAGTACCAAATGATACATGCAACAAAACCATGCCCGGATTCTCATCCTTGAAGGAAAAAGAGCTGCAAACACAGCGTGCTCTGCAGGCTCTGTCTCCGTATTTGCTTGTTCTTCAGCAACTCTTCGTTATTGATGGGTGGGACGTTTTTACACCTTAAATGCTATTCCCAGAGAAACTGATCTAACTTCTCATTTTCACTGCATAAATTCATCTGCTGGAAGAAAATACCCCGCCCTATTCTTCTGGCCTCCAAATTGCAGCTGGCAGACTCAGGACCTACGACAGTCTTGGGGAAGAAACACAACTGTTTGTTTGTCTGTGCCTCCTCTCGCCCTCTCCTCCGTCCCCCACGGCACACATGAGCTGATCATCTCCCTGCCATCTCTTGACAGGAGCTGACTTGTTTCAGGTTCATCAGGCACCGGGGCTCTGCACTGCAGAGTTTGCAGACAGATTTGGGCACAGTACCCAAGCATCAAGAAAGGAAAGTCAAATCAGGTCAGGAGAGCATCATCCATGCTGGGAGCTCTTCCAAGCAAACACCCAGAGAGCTGCTGTGTTAGGAGCGGACAGGCCCCAAATCCAAATTTTGGAACAACTCCACCCAGTTTAATTCCTCGCTCATGCATTCTGCAAACATTAGTTCTGAGCGGGCCGCTGTTCTAACAGCTCCACACTTGAAGCTTCATGGACAAAACAAGGTTTGGGCAGCACTTTTCAGGGTACAGATCATCACCTCCCCCGTGTACACGCTGCTCGACCCAGCCAGTGGCCCCGAGGCAATCATCAGCCAGTGTCCAGGTGGACAGACAGCCTGTGAACAGACCCCAGGAGGATCCCATCCAGGAGCAGGGAGCAGCACAAAGGAGGAAATGGTTGAGCTGCTACAAAAAAATATACCACCTTACTGCAATCTGTCAGAGCCAACAAGTGTTTTACCAGTCCTTTTCATTAAAAGGAGGATCCTGGGATTATTAGCCAGTGAGTAAGGGCACGCAACCAAAGCAACTCATGTTCACAACTATTTTATCTGGGGAATAAAGTAATATGACATAGAAAGTAGGTATTTTAACTTGCATTGTACTGCACACTCACAAGGATGCCAAACGAAGTTTGACGAGTCTGTGTATAGGTGTTTTCTGCTTTCGTGTGCTTGACTTTCCACCTCTATAAAACACCTGTGTGAAGTTATGCATTGGAAAAAGCTTCTGATCAACTCCCATGGAGCTGATGCGCGTAGGTGACACGCAGCATAGTGACAGGAAAAAAATACCACCAAGCTCCCAGGAGCAACCCACAGAACGAGACTCCCCTACAGGCAGAAGAACCCTGATGTGGAGCAGCAGGAGATTTTAATGCATCCTGCTTTATACATTCCTGTCTTCAAGTTGCATAAAATGTTGGCAGATTTCAGGTTTGGGATTTGAAATTTTCCCTGCCCAGCCTGACTCCAATTTTTATTTTTATTTTTCTAAAGAGAGATTGGGAACAAGTGGCTCCTATTTCCATAATCAATACTAGTAAAATTCCCCCCCCCCAATCTATTTTTGCATAACTAATGCCTTCCTGATTTGGAAGAAGTAATTTTAGGCACAAAGAGGCGCTGGCATCAGGAAGGTGCCTTTCCACTTTGCCTGTGAGAACGGATTGTACTTTAAAGCTACTGGCAACAGAACTTTTTAGCTCGCTCCCCTATGCCGGGAACACCACCCAATGTCACCTTAGAACAGCTTTGCTTAATTTTCAACATTCTTAAATGATGGCTGTGATTATTTTGGAAGAAGAGGCCTTTCTATTAAGGACACCTTAACCCATTTGCCATCGAGAGAAATGGAGAACAGCATCCCTTTCGAGAGGGACCAGAGACTGGTGGGATCTTTCCTCTGCAGCAGAACATCAGCATCAAGTCTTCCCTGCTCAGAATGTTCTCATGCATTAACAGCAAAAATATCATCAATTCTACATAAATTCCTTTGCTGAAGCCAGCAGAAAAACATCTGTGGAATTAAGGCAGATGAGAGCCTTCCCTCGCTTGGGCTTATCCCAACACCACACACACTAAAGAGAGAAACAGAGCTAAGGAAAGATGAAATACTTCCTTGCTGTCTCCTGTTGCTGCTGAAGCAACAGGACCCAGCACTTGAGAGCATCCCTTGGTACTCTTTATACGCAGAAACCTCTCGTTGAAGCACAAAGCCGCCCTGAAGACGGATGCTTTTGCAGTCTCTAGTGTTTTGTATGTGCCATGAGGACACTGGGCATGTGACTTGTGTGTTAAAACTTTCTGGCTCACCAATCTAAGTTCAGATTCTTTCCCTGCAAAACACACTGCATGATCTCATCTGCAAGCAATCAGCCTGAGAAATCAGCTTGTTAAAGGAAGCTTCTAGGAAAGGAGAGATGTCTCTGGAGAATTTGGGGGCCTATATAATTTTAACCAGTTTGTTAAACCCCAGCTGCTCTTCTCCCCATTGGGGTCACAACCCAGAATCCATTTCTCCTCCCCCACAACTCCAGACAGCAGGACAGTTTGCCAACACCTAACTGGAGCATCACGTTTTCATTCTCCGTAGCCTGAAAGCACTCACATTGTCACACAAACTCATTTTAAGCAGGCGCTGGAAGAGTGCAAGAACAAACCCGGAGCTGCAAGTTGAGTAGCATCCGGAAGAGCAATCCATTAAACATGCAGCAGTGGTGACCTGAATGCGTAAGACAGAATATATTCTTCATTTCTGGATAGGTATTTCAGCATTTCCCCACAATTATCACTTGGACCCTAGACATGCACCCAAAGAGAGGAATAACCAGTACAGTGGGAGCTCTGAAGAGGAATAAGGGAACAATAAGCTCCCTGGAAAGCCAGCTTTACCCTGAGATTGCTGAAAGTGATGTAACAATTTTACCTAAATTCCTGGTGATGCTGCAGGAGCATCCAGAAGCCCTACACTCCTCCCCGTGCTACATTCCCACAAGGCAACGTCTTTTCCTTCCCGATGAAAACCTTGGGGAAGCGCAAGCACTGCAAAGAGCGTAGGAAGTGAAGTGCAGCGTTTGATTCCCCGATTACACTATCAGTTCGTCTCTGCAGGGCCAGCTGCGCCCGGTTCCCTCAGAAGGAGCACCGTGGTGAGAAGAACAAGCGGCACAACTCTCGTGCCCACAAACTCACTCCCATCTGCATCCCCAAGCTTTCACAAGAAGGGCCACCACTCTTGCACCCCAAAGGGGAGGCAGGGAAGAGCCGATCACAATCCTGCCTTTCTTCCATGAAAGCCGTCACACCATGCATCAGCTGCTCTCAACAGCATCTCCCGGGCAACCCTTTCTTAGCCGCCCTAGTTGGTCATTCAAGTGCTTTGAAAGACTCTCCTTAAAATTCTTGCATAGAAATCGCTGTTCAGCGTTCAACACAGCATACAGGAGGGAGAAAAAAAAAAATAAAAGCCAGCCTGTCTCTAACAAAAGCGATCAGGAGGACTGAACCCTTGGCTCTTCCCAGCCACGCATTATTCCCAGTGAAGTGATTATTCACCACTTCCAGCACCTATTTTCAGTTCAACTTGCAAAAGTAACCATTATGAAACAAACAGAAGGAAGCAGAGACCAGAGTGGAAAGGCAACACACATTTATTACCATGAGAGCAGAGGATCAAGTTAACCACACTGGGTTCTCCCTCAGTTTGTCTCTTCACTGAAGCTACTTTAAGAAGATTACCTACACCTCAACCCTTGAAACCACGATGAGAATCACGACGAGAGACTTTGCCCTGTACAATGCAGGATGACAGAGTCATGGTGAAACTGTTTTGGTCAACAGTGGCACCTTCTAGCTCCAAATGTGACTCAGAACCTCACAGGAATTTGAAACATTGCCCTAAAGAAGCTTTTTGCTGTGTCTTTAAAAAAAGAGCAACACATAGCTCTGTTTGACTGCAAACATTCAGGCTAAACAAAATGTTATGAGAAAAGAGTCTCCTTCAAGCTTTTTACTCCCTAGCCAAGATCCTAATTTTACTAGATTAAGAGCAGACACCCCACCCCCCCCCAAACGTATGTCAGCTACTAAAATCAAGGTACAGGACAACTGCTCCCGAACCCCCAAGAAACCCCATCTCAGAAAATTCAAAGCATAGAGGGGGGGCAATATTGAAGGGCTCAGCTGCTACCTCCTACGGTGCAGCTTCTCAACCAAATCACGAAGGGAAAGAAGAAAAAGGAGACTTTCCGGCTCAAGTTCCAACTCCTTTTTAAAAATCAGTTTATAACCACTAAAATAAACACAGTAAGAACAACTGTGCAGTAACTGGGAACCTGCAAAAACAGCTGCAGTTTAAGAGCAGCTCAGGCAATGTCTGGCAAACACCAGCAGATACAAATGGCCCAAGCAGGACATTTGGGAACGAAGCAGTGAATTTCACCCACAGGCTCATCGAGAAGCTGCCCTAGAGCTGATCCAGCCAGGGCATGCCGGGCAGAAGCAGCTATTCCGTCTGTGCTGTTTACTGTGGCGGGCATTTGCTCCCCATTAGACCTGCCTCTCTCCCAAATTCCTCTCTCCTCCCCGATGCCCAGGCCTCTCCCATGCCCCCAGCTGCCCCGTGCTGTCTCGGCCCTGCCGAGAGCATCCCAGCGGACTTGACTTGCTGCAGGGAGTTTCAGAGCGCAGCTGCACCATTCCCCAGCACATCTCCGGGGTGGGCGTGCTGCTCTCCGCGCTGGTCTCCCATCGGCAGGGGCTCTAGGATATTGCTCTCTTACTCAAAAGCCTCCTCTCGGGGGACATTGCTGGTCCCTCCAGGGCACAGACCCCCACGGCAGCCAAACTCCCCACGAAACGGCCACCTCAAAGGGAAGGGCGGGAAACCTGGAACAAGCAGAGTACTCCAAGACACCAGTTCTTAAATATTTCAACTGTTCTGAAGTCACACTAGGACACCTTCAGGAGAAGAACAGCAACCAATGGTGCAGAACTGCAGCAGCAAGTAGCACCTCCAGAGAAAAATCACCCTGTCCTGCTGCCATTTCACCTCTGGGCTCCAGCCAAGACAAGTCCCCAGTATTTGGACAATCAGGAGACTTTCTGCCACTTTCTCCTCAATGACTATTTAGAGCAGGAAGATCCAAATCTCCACTCAGTGCTATCCAAGGCCTACCTCAAGCCTCGGTAGACAGCCACATGCTTTGAACCTCCTCCTTCGCTGCTAAGTTGACAGTTTTCAATTATACCCAGTTCCAGTTGTTCTTGGCTCTCCCTCCCTCACCACAGACCTGTGCTCTCCACGGCCACGCTTATTACTGTGCACAAAAAACAAATTCAGGAAAGATGCAAGAAATAACATCTTCCTGGACAGTGAATTGAATGAGAAAGACAAAAGCTCCTGGGACAGGCAAGGAGCCAGCTCTGGGGGAGGCGGCATGTCACCGGGACAATTCCCGGCAGAGGAAAAGGATAGAGAGCCTCAGGGTCTCGAAGGGACGGCTCCTGAATATTTAAGATGCTGCAATTTTCAAACTGTAGCCTACGACTATCAGAAGGTCACAGATCACTTACTAGCAGCAAGAGAAAGCTCACACCCCCTGACATCTGCCCAGGGGACAAGCACACACCTGGGTAATAGATTTAGGTCTTCTTAAAATACAATTACTCTTCTCAATTATACACCAGAGGCCAGAACCCGCAGGCTGAGCAAGCCAGGAGCAGCACGGCGGCTAATTCACAAAGAGCTTCTCTTGATTTCGACAGCCCACATTACCCAGACAATCAGACTAAACGGACATTGGAGCCTTTCTAATTTTACAGTCCGCAGAGAGAAGGCAGGAACGGCTGATGGAAGAGCAGCAAGGCCTCTCTGCCCACACACGCCACTGCTCCTGGCTCCACGACTGGAGAACTGCTGCTACAGTTTTTTTAAAAGAACTTTTTTTTTTTTTAATGGAGTCGGTTGAAGAGAAAAAGAAGAGCTCGGCATTTTAAAGTGAAGTGTTTCAAAATGTTGGTTTATCCTTTCAACCTCAAAAGAAGAGAAATAGAAGTGAAACAAAATCTCAGTCACTCCCTTGTAACATTTTTCCCTTTCTGCCTGGAGCAAAGCACCTTGAGCTCCTCTTTATCACCTTTTTCTTTTCTTTCCTCTTCTCTTTGGCTTAAAAGATCCCACTAGAGGAGTTGACATGGAAGAGTCACATATTCTCATATTTTATCTTTTCCCACTTCCCTTCCCACAGTTAAAGAACATTTAGAAGTCAGACCACGCAAAGAAACAGCCAGCATGCCCAGCACAAAAAGGAAGAAAGGGAAAAGCACTAGCAAACAAAAAACTGAAATACTGAGTACCAACCACAAAAAGCCAAAATAAAAGTTTAAAAGTAAAGTCTTCCACAGAGGGAAAACTTCAGTAGAAAGTTCTTCTGCTCAAGAAAAAAATGGAAAGCTCTTTCTTTCGTAAAGGGAAAAAAAACCCAAGCAAACGAAACCATCAGCCAACACGAGTGTCTAACTCTCAAGCTTGCGAGGAAAAACCGGACCTCAGGACCTGAGGTCTAACACCACCGTTCCACACCGTAGCAGCATCGTTTACTCCCTCCTGCCCGCTTACTCCTACCTCGCGCAGCCCCACCAGCTGCTGGTACGGCCACAAAGAACCTGCCCGAAAGCTGATCCAGCTGCAGCAAAGAAAAAGAACAACAAAAAGGGCCGGTGCGTTGGCAGCTGGCGGCGGCCCCTGCGCGGGGTCGGTGCTCGGCCACAGGGCCCGCGGTGCCGGCAGAGGCAAAACCCGGCCCCACCTTCTACCTGTGGAGAAACCCGAGGCTGAGCCGGAGCCCGCTCCGGACGAGGGCGGGCAGAGAGGCCTAACAAAGAAAGTAAACCCCGAAAGTGCCGCTGGCAGCGTTAATTAAAAGGGTCTCTCGCTGCATGTTACTGCTTCAAAACACCGAGCTCTCCACAGCAGCGTTTCAACAAGCCTACGGGCTCTTGCACACGCAAGTGAGTAAACCCAAGCGCTGCAACGCGCAGGGGTAAGCGCGACCAGGCGCAAACAGGGTGCCCGGCTTTGGGGGGCACCCGGCAGCCCTGCCCCTCCTTCGCCGAGCGGCCCCTGCCCGCCGGGCTGCCCCGGGCCGCAGGAGCCGGGGGACGGCCCGGCCCCGGGGGCGAGCGGCGCCTGGGCCCCAGGGACCCCGCTGAGCCCTCCTCGCTCGGGCGCTGCTCCCCAACGCCCTCGCCCCGCGAGGTTTACCGAAAGGCGCCCGGGAGCGGCCCCGAGCTCCTCCCGCACCTGCGCTCGCCCCGCGGCGGTCGAGCACCGGGCACAACCGCGGCGGCCCCGCCGCCCCCAGCCCAGCCCCGCCGCGCCGCGCCGCCGGCCGGGCCCGCGGGCACCCGGCGGGGCGGGGCGGGGCCGCCGCCCCGGGCAGCGCCTCCCCCGGCGGCGGCGGGCGGGGTGGGGCCGAGCGAGCCGCCGCGCTTACCTGAGAGACCGAGCGGCGGCAGCAGGCGCGGGCGGGCGGGCGCGCTGCATCACGGCCCCCTTCCGGCCGCCGGGCGGGCGAGGGCGGGGGCGGCCGCGGCCGCGGCCTCGCCGCTCTTAAAGGGACAGCTCTCCGGGGCGGCGGGGCTGGCGAGGCGAGGCGCGGCATTCCCGGCCGCGCTGCGGGGCCCGCCGGGCGGCTTCGCTATGGCAACGCGGCGCGGAGGGCGGGCGCCGCGGCTCGCCCGGCGCTGGGGCCCGGCGCTGGGCCGGGGCCGCCCTGGGGAGCGGCGACGCGGGCGGGGCAGCCTGTGTTCAGCGCCGTGTCCCCGTGTGCCTCAGGGTGCTGCCGTGTCCCCCGTGTGTCTCGGGGTGCTGCCATGTCCCTGTGTCCCCCGTGTGCCTCAGTGCCCTGACGTGTCCCTGTGTGCCTCAGTGCCCTGCCGTGTCCCCGTGTCCCACAGTGCCCTGCCGTGTCCCCCGTGTCCCCCAGTGCCCTGCCGTGTCCCCGTGTCCTCTGTGTGTCTCAGGGCACTGCCGTGTTCCCCCGTGTTTCCCAGTGCCCTGCTGCGTCCCCGTGTCCTCTGTGTGCCTCAGTGACCTGCCGTGTCCCCCGTGTGCCTCAGGGCGCTGCTCTGTTCCCGAGTTCCCTCTCAGGGCTGTGCCCCCACGTCCCCGTGTGCCTCAGGGCCCCGCCATGTCCCTGTGTGCTCAGGGCTGAGTCATGTTCCAGTGTCCCCCAGGTAGCTCAGTGCCCCGCCGTGTCCCCGTGTGCCTCTGTCCCCGTGTGCCACAGGGCCCCGCCGTGTTCCCAGGTGACTCCACTTGCCCCAGGGCCATGCTGTGTCCCCACGTCCCCTGGTGTACCTCATGGCCCTGCCACATTCCCAGCTTACCTCATGTACCTCAGGGCCCCGCCATGTCCCCCTGTTCCCCCGTGTACCTCAGGTCGCCGCCACGTTCCTGGGCCACCACTGCATCCCCTTGCTCTCCGGTCACTGCCGCCTACCCCAGCTCACCGCCATATCCCCTGGAGTCCCATCACTGCCGTGGTGCCAGTGGGTCCCTCCCCGCCACCCCCAGCACCCTCCCAAAGCTGCGATGGCACTCAGCGTCGTTGGGCCACTGGCTGGCATGTGCTGGTGGTGGCCTCCGAGGACACAGGGAGGCTCAGTTACAACGGCCTCTCCCACACCTGCCTCTTTTTAACAAACCTGACATCGTTTCAGCTACTTTTTACGACAATGCCAATGAAGATGAGCCCTTCCCTGGGGCTGTCCAGGCGCATGACCACGAACAAGCCGAAGAAAGCGAGGGCGAGCAGGAAACTCTCCTGAGCAGGAGAAAGGAAAGGAAGGAAAACACCGGTTACCAGGGAAGGGGTGTGCTCAGGGAGATTCTCAGTACACCAGCTGAAAATATAGCCAAACCATTAGGCTAGCAACCAGCTGGATGGAGCTACGCCGTCTCTGGGTGTAAAGCAGATGGACGTTTTGAAGATATTAAGAGCAAATAACAGTGAAGAACATTGCTTTGCTCCAGGTAGCAGAAACGCTGGTGTTAGGGTAATCCCGTGGTCCTTAGAATCCAACTTTCTGTCTCCCATAAAGAATTTTCACTCATGTTTTGCTGTGTGAGTGAACACAAACCAGTTTTCAATTTCTTGGCTTTGAGCTCCATTGAGTAGCTCTCTAATGCTGTGAGGCAAGGAGAGGTACAGACCCTGGTACGTCTTCACTAGATTTGCTCATTGATTTATTGATTTCTCATCATTTCCCCCCACTTCTATCTTCTTTCTAAGTCTTATTTACAGTGCTCTTTCCAGGCTCCCCCTTTTCAGACATCCAGTTGTGCAATGCAGCAGTGCAACATGTAATATCTAGGTGAGGCAGTGCAACAAAAAAACATTTTCATATTTTCTCCATTACGCTCCTGAGACATCATCAGTCCGACTTAGAGCGAGCCAGAGGGTGAATAATGCGCTTAATGACAGCAGCTGTGTTTATAATTCCCATGGCACGCCTCCGCAGGGAGCAGCGTCGGTGCCCTTGTGTCGCAGGGAGGGGAAGCGGGGCCGGCTCCTGTGTTTGCCGCAGAGTCGAAAAGCTGTGGCAGAGCTTTCTGTTACAGTGCGGGAGAGCAGGTCTCTACTAGTGAGGTTATGAACGCTCTCCTTACGGCTGCCTCGGAAACAGTACTGAGCAGCTCTGTGTCTGCTCTGGATGGGCATGGGGACGGGGGGGGTCAAGTGTTCATGTTGTAGGATCGGTACCCCGTTAGGAGCATCTTTGGAGTGCTGCATCTCAGTGTGCCCGGTCCCGTAGGACACCTCTGTGGTACTAAATTAAGCAGCTCCTGGGGACACTGCTGGGTACAGGAATGTGATCACGTGTAATGACAAACTGCCACAACGGTCCCTGGCCTGGGTTGGGGTAGTGCATCCGTCATGCTCCCCAGGGACCGTTCCCAGGCAGGGAACATGGTGGGAATGTCCCAGGGGCTGCTCCCAGTACGCATCTGGGTGCTGTTTGCTTTAAAGGCCAGGAGATTCTACCGGCAGGGATGTGTGCTGGAGCAAAGGACCATGTGCCCAGCGGCAGCACTGGGGGCTCCGGGGCAGGAGGAAGGGTGGGCTGAGACAGCCCAAGGAGACTTGGATAAGGAAAGCAGTTGGAGGGAGGGGTGGCATGAGGAAAGAAGGGGCTGGGGCTGTAGCATAGACCTGGAAGGCTCTGGAGCGGGCTGAGCAGGGAGCTGGGAGCTCTGGGAGAGGAGGGAGTGAGACACAAGCTCTGACCCAAGGACTTCAGGTGAGGGTGGAGGCCTGTGGAGCAACAGAGCTGGGGTGCAAGGGGCTCCCCCCGCAGAAAAGGCAGCTACTAGCAGGAGCCACAAGCCGTGCACGGGGCTGGAAATGCAAGTGCAGGACTGGGCCCTGGCATGTCCCGGCCACAGAGCCTGTCTGGATACGCTGCTCTGCCGACTGCCGCATAGTGCTGACATATTATCCCTCCAGGGCACCACAGGGCTCCCAAAGCCATCCTGCCGGGCTGCCTCGTCCCCTGCGAGCTCAGCTGGAGCTGGCGCACGTACCCCTAAACTGCCCTGGCGATGCACAGGCCTGGGAGTAGCTACAACAGGGCTGGGTGAGGGTCGGCAGCATGACGGCTCTCGCAGCACCATGACGTGGAGTGGGGACGTGCGCCCCAGCAGTGTCCTTCACACCCGCCCTCGGCCAGAGCAGGTTCTGTCCATCTTACATCATGCCAAAAGCAATCACTGCAGCAAACAGGAATGTAGCAGATAGGAATAGGGGCTGACCACGGCGTGAAACGCTAGACTTTTTGCAACAGACTGATTGTAACAGTCCTTTTTGTATTATTTAGCTCATTTAAGCCACCAGGTCTGAAATGTGTTTTCAATGGTTGCATTGGCTTAGGCTGCCGATGTCTGGCCTGGAAGTTGGTTGACAGATTTCTCTGTTACATCTGCATTACCGTATACCTCAGCTCGCCATCCTGCGCTGTGGGGAACAATAAAACATCTCACCTGTAAGACTCAGTGATGGGGTTTTTATATTTAAGGCATCTGTATCCATTTTGCTGGGTTCTGCCCCAGCACGGTAGTTTGTTTTGACGGATTCTGTTTCCCCACCACATCAGCTCTGTGCGAGGTACTGACAGCATCCTCAGCAATCTCTTGTATATGCGCCATTGCGGTTTCACATTTGGGTGTCTGAGACACTGCAGGCCGCTGCCGCCTGCGTCCGGCGCAGACTCCGTCTCTGCTGCCCTCTCGTGATGCCTCTGCGTATGCTGGGCTTTGGGAAAGTCCCCGCTCGCCGTGTTTGCCATCAGCCCTGACAGATTTCAACACCAACATCACCATTGTTGAAAGACCTGTTTATTTTCAACGATCTTTACAATTCCAGGATTTTGCAAAACTCCCCCTGCAGTTATTCCTTGTGATCGCCTGTCCCGCCCTGCCTGCGCAAGGGATGCGGAGCCCCTCCAAAGGCCTCTCCCGGACCACCACTCACAGAAGTTGTGTCCCAGCCGCTCCTCACTCCAGCCAGCTCCCTGGCTGCACACAGATTGCTCATTTGTTTTCAGCAGAAATTAAGTAGCTAAATTCTAGTAGTGATTCAGCTTTTTCAGGTACATTTTTTTTTCGAGATAAGCAGGTCTCTTTGTAATTGCCGTGGGCTGCGGCTCCCTGCTCTTCTCTGCTGTGGCCTGCAGTGCTGCACTTGGCTTTTCCACACCTCTTCTGCAAGCAGCGCACGTGCGATCCAGCTTCCTTCCATCCCTGGGTCATGAGCGGTTGCTCTAGATCGTTACAGAACATTTTGGTTCTGCTCTTGTCGGGGCCTGAGGAACTAATTGCTGTTGCCGTGAAAAGACGTGCTTTCTGAGAGAGGTTGCTCAGTGAACACCTATGTGAGGGGCACCAGCTGACAGCCACGATGTGGCATGGAAAAGAGCTGAATTAAGTCCCAGGCGAGTGTAAGAGGTTGGCCAAGGAGGTGGGGAAATCTCCGTGCTTAGGGATTTTAAAAGTTGGGCTGGACACAGCCCTGAGCAACCCAGCAAAAGTTTGAAGTTGTTCTGCGGGGTGGAAGGTTGGACTGGAGACCTGAAGGGCAAAGCTGGGGGCTGCAAAGGCATAGCGTGGCCTGGTGGGACTGGCCCTCGTGGGGGGAGCCCTGATACATGAGGTGCATGAGGCCGGAGCACGGGCCGTGGCTTGGAGAAGGTTTTCCAGATGGCCTTTCCCCAGGCCTGGGCTCCCAGGCACGCTCTTCGCAGAGCGCTGGGCTGGGGAAATCCCGGGCAGCCTTACTCAGACTTTCCTCAGGATGCCTAAATTAGGGCAGCTGAATCCCGTCCTCGGGGACTAGGTGACGAATCAGCCCAGGAAATGCAATAAGCTCAAAATATCATCCACTGAAAATCCTGGATTCTGTGTTTCCAGCAAGGAGCCATGAGTGGCTCTTTGCAATAAGCCCCATGGCTGGACAAGGAGCAAAAGCAGGTCCTGAGCCAGATTTCTTTATTCCAGCTCAGGCAGCCTTCTCGTGTCCCGCTCCGAGCTGCACCTTGCTGCGTAGCCCCCAGACACCACCACGTTCGCTCTGTTCAAAACCACCCACAAACATACTGCTTGGACCAGCAGCCAATCCCATATTTCATGCACAGAACCCCAAAGTGCTGCTAAACGCCCAGTAACCCCCTGGTAAACATAGAAAGGGTAGAAGTGTTGGTTAGAAAGGGCCACCAGTGATCTCTAGTTCAGCCTCCCCCTTGACCAACCCCCTTTCCCAGTGTGTCCCGTGGTTTCCTTTCGGGGCCTCACAGCTTTTTCCCAAGAAGATCTCTTAGCCCGGAGCTGTGGCCCATCCCATGCCCGACCCAGGTCGGTGAACCCCCTCCCCATGCTGGGCACCAGCGTGTCGGCGTCCGGGTCCCGCTGTGGCTCTGACCCCGCTATTCTTGCTGCTTGGACAGTTTTATTTCCCCAGGATGGTCAGCACTTTTCAGCACGCGGCAGAGCGGCAAACCTTAATTTTAAAACCTCAGATGAAACACGTTGTGAAAGCCTGACCTTAGCAGTTTTATTCTTACAGGGTTACAGAGGAAGGAAAGCGCACAGGGTCTTTGCACTCTCTTCGGTTCGAAAGCAGAGCTACTTTCTGCTAATTTGTGAGAAATTACAACATGCAAACGGAAGCACTGAAAAAAGTTATGCAACAGTGACAGGTAGGTTAGCGCAGTACGAACCCGACCCAGGAGTGTAAATCTAATTCCTGCAGCCTGTTGTTACAGCTCCTGGAAACCCAATCTCTAATCACAGTCACAAATGAATCGGCTCTTGCTGCAGCCCTGGGCTTTCTTCAATGCTTCTTCTGGGCACCGCTGGCCTCCTGTCACCATCCGGAGTCCTCGTGTCCCCTCAGAGGGGTGCAGGAGTTCACAGGCCACCTCTGCTGCTGCTGGTGCTCCAGCAGCTGATGTCCAAGAGCAGGAGGACAGCTTCTCACACACAGGTTAGCGCTCTGCACGGGAGAAACTGGTCAAGCATTGCCTGTAGAAGGCGTGCGGTTGTCTCCTTGCTTGTTGTGGCACATCTGCTGTGGTTTGCCTGAGAAGTTGGTGCTCATAAGCTGATGAGAAAATGATTGCCGGGGCCTCTGAAATAGCTCTGTCTCCTCTGGAGCTGTTCCCGGCCGCCCCGAGCTGTGCAGCCGTCAGCGATGCTGGTGCACAGAGCGGCTGCTCTCTAAGGCTTTTTCCCCCAGCCAGCCTCTCTTGCTCAGGGTCCTCAGTTAAGACCTGCATGAGGATGATGCCAGCAAAGAAGAGCAGCCACCGCTTGACTAGGTCTTTCTCCTGACGTGGCAAATATTTTCTCACCTGGGCTGGGTACAGCACCTTCCTGGCTTTCCTGCTTCGCTTTGTTGGAAGGCCTGGCGGTCTCCCGACAGCTCGGACAGCAAACATCGGCCCGGACAGACCTCCTGAATTGCTTTTCAGCAGATCTGTGCTGGAGAAAATATTTTCTCTGGTGTAAGACAGCATGTCCTTAGCAGCCTGCCGGGGTAGCTCTGAAAACTGGGAGAACTCTATGGAAATATCTCTTTGCTCAAAGACGGTTTTAATTAAAAAAGCAGACCGATGAAATAATATTAAGAAATATTAGTAATAGCAACAGCGTTTTTATTTATTCTTGTTAAAGCAAAAAAATGCAGAACCCCAGAGCTGAACTCTCGGAGTGATTTATGTATCCTTCTGGGAAGCTCTTCTTTGATTTCTCTCCCTACTCCTACCTGTGCTATAAATACTTGCTTTGATGAGTGAAGCTGGGATGGGAGGAGCTCGGCTGACTCACAAACCGCTCTGGAATGTCTCTACCCCCAGCACCAGATATCTGCCCACGGGCACTGGCTGCTAACAGGAGTGTAAGAGCATGCTCCAAATTTTCTCCTCCCCGGTTCTGTTCTCCTTTATTACAGCCGTCTATCACAGGACTTTGCCTCGAGACATTTCAGTGCTTTTGAGAGTGTAGCCTTCATTAAAATTCACCTATCTGCTATAAAGAACAGAAACGGAGTCTGAGGACAGGCATGTTCTCACCTTCCTCCCCTGCCTCCCCATCCCGTCTGCCAGTATCTCTGGCCTTGAGCTGGCGGGATGGAGGCGGGAGACCCCAGTTTCTGTTATGACACTGTGCAATCTCAGCACTATGCCCCAGAAAACGAGCAACCTCAGCACTTGCTCTGGCAAGCTCAATCTCAGATATGCCCAGAAAAGGAAAAAAACAATGCTCACATTCAAATTCTTTGTGCCTTATGATGACTAAACAGAGCCTGAAAGGGCTGAGTGCCCACAAACCTGCTGGAGAGGTCTCCAGCTTTCTGGGGTCTTTGTCATAAACTTAGAAGATTTAGCTGCAAAATTCATGTACCTCTGTGAGGTGCCCCACACTGACACCTGCACCTAGCAGGTGGGAATGAAACATGGACTTCGGTAAAAAGGCCTTGGGCAACTAGCTCTGGATGGCTAATGTAAAATCAAAGATAACTTGACCTCTCCTAAGATTCTCAGGCAGCCTTGAGCCACCACAAAGCAGCAAAGGGCAAAAATTCCAATTTTGAAACTATTCTTTGCCATCTCCTCTCGCCGTTTGGGCTCCCTGACATTGCGTTCTTTCTGCTTCTTGGAAGAACAGAACGATGTTGGCTTTAAGTCAAAAGGCATCGAACTTCTGTGCTTTCAGCATTGTAAATCACCATCATGTCACCTGCTGTCGTGATGTGAAAACTCTCAGCCATCAGGCTTATTCCACTGGAAACTAAGTCTTGGGCAAACCCAACATGTAGCTACTAACGCAGTGACTGCAAAACATGGAGTCCCATTTCTAGGGATGTACCACCCAGCACCTCCAAGGTGATGGGTCATTAATTCCACGTGGCACTGCTTGTAGCTAATCCCCATTTAAACCAAGTGCTGGAGCCAGGGGCTCACCTCAAGACACTTGCTGCTGAAAAACACCTTCCTCTTATGCTGCCCAGATGAGCGCTTGAACCTGAGACACAGCCAGGGCTTAAGGACAGAACTTTAGTGGTCTTCGCTCATCTTTTTCCCCCCGACAAGACAAAGTCCAGAGGGCTGGGAGACAAATTGCTGCTTCCAAAATCACCTACTCGTTGGCAACTCATGGCAAGGCAACTCCTAAGATGTAAGGCATTGGCTCAAGCAGCCTCTTTAGTCACCATCTCTCATGGAAGCTGGTCAGAGTAGGGTGAAAAGCCTTGTCCCTTAGCTCCGATGGCTAGAGCCGTGCTCAGGGGCAGCGTCCTAGCTGCACTCCCTGCCGGGCATCGGCCTCCCACCACTGCTGCAATATTGCCAGGCAGCACCTAAGTCACAGAAATAGTTTAAAAGAAGCATGCAATAAGAAGATAATTCCTGTGGATTGCTGCTGCTTTGCCCTGTGGTGTCTGAGCCCTCAGACCCGCCCGGGTCCCGACACGCGAATGAGTCAGGCTGGGGATTAGTAATGAATCCTCCCACTCCCAGGCCACGGGTTTCAGGCCAGCTTGGCTCAGTTCAGGGGAGAAAGTGCCACAGGCAGCTGCCCGAACTGGACACCAAATACACCTGGATGTTGAGTGAACGGTGGATGTTAAAGGCCAAAAATCAAACATTTACTATTACATTCAACTATCCCCTTTGCATCGACCAGGGTCATATCCAAGGAGAGAGATAGATCAATTTAGTCTCTTCCAGCTGTCCCATCGTATGAGCTGTGTTTACCTCGGTGCAGCTAACGGGCAGGTCCCGATGGACAGGAACGCAGCCTGTCCAGAGCTGACTCCAGCCCTGGCACCAGTGTCATCACCTGTGTTAATCACGTAGAGGTTTCTCAGTGAAGTTCCACATCTTGCACCTCATCCGTCTCACCAGCATTGCCCAACACCCAGCTGTAGGAAGGCGAGTAATAACCCAGCCTCAAAACGAGCCCCAGGAAGAGGGGTCTCTACCTGTAGGGACAAATCCTGTTCTTATTGGCAATCATCATTGCCCATTAGCTTATTGTCATGTGAGTATTACACAGGGATGTATTTATAACTCCCAGGTGAGCTTGTCCAAGCAGGTCACTGGATCCTTCTCAGGTGAGAAGAACTAAGATGAATCAGCACTGCAAGAAGCAGATCTTCTGCCCACCAGGTGCAAGGAGAGGAAAAACAATTTCTGTTGAGCTGGATCCAAAGAACTGAATTTCATCAGCCCCCTCTAACCCAGAGACTTCAGTGCGTTTCACCAATGGATCACCAAAGCCAAAAACTGAGCCTTGGATGCATCAGGAGCAGCATTCAGAGGTCGAGGTGCTGGACCTTTGGCACAAGGGCGCAACCTGAAAGGCCTTGGCATGGGTCATGGGAGTAAAAGAACCGCATGAGTGGCTTTTGCAGCTGAAGATGACAGAGGCCATAGCACTGATGGAGCTGAGGACACTGGGTTGCGTCAGGCCAAGGTGCTCTGCAACGTTCAGCACTGTGTTCTGACCTCGAGACATCCAAGAATCGCAGTGCTGTTTGCTAAAGAAGTCTGCAGGGAGGGGCAGAAATGCTCATTACATCATCTGAAATAGTTGGAGCAAACCCAAAGCACACAAGCCCTTTTTCACGTTGCAGAGAAAAGCAACAACCTTGAAGCCAAGGACCAGCTTATGCTCAAAGCAAAAGCTCAGAACTGACTTTCCAAGGCCCCCACAGCACCCAGCGAGATGGCAGGACCTCGTCGAAGGCAAACCAAGCCTGTGACTCAGAAAGCTCCATCCCACAGGGGGAATATATGAAGTCATCTCAGGAAGAACTAGGCGGTTTGCTGTGATATCTCAGAAACAGCTTGCGATAGTAATGCCAAATCGTGCCAGCTAAGAGGGGTAGGTACCTCTTGGGTTGCAGCCTTGGAAAAGCTACCGGGAAACCAAGAGCCGTGTTGGAAAGTGTGGAAGCTGGGGAAGGCAGGGTGGGAACGCAGCACCAGATTCCCCGATTTCAGAGTCAGGCCTGCAACTCCTTTTGTACCTGCACACAGCTCGTGTTGGGCGGCTCAGAGAGTTTAAAAGGAAAGTAAGTTCTGGCAATATCTTTCTCCAGGACTTTGAAATTTTTTTTTTTTTCTTGGAAGAACAGGCAAGATACTACATGGGTCTGGTTTGAGTGAGAGCATTTGGATAGTGCAGCACGTTTAGGAGCAGGAGAAGGGCAAAGGTACAGATGAGAACAGAGGTTTTAGCTGCAGTTAATGCTTTACTTTCTTTCGCATATCACTTGCTGGCCACAAAAGCGTACACACGTCTCGTGGGGTCAGGCGCCAGGATCTGGTGAGGGATGGGCTCCTTAGGACAGGATCCCTTATGCCCCTCTGGGGAAGCTGGAGCTGATGCCAAAAGTTAACAAAATCCAGGGGGAGCTGGTGAGGTGTCCCTGGCTGAAGCAGTGAGGCTGGGAATGGGAAGAACATGGTGGTCCCTCCAGGCACATCCCCAGGGTGAAGTCCCAGCAGGGAGATGCACCATTGGCAATAAGAGCCAAATGCAGGGCAAGATGCGCCCACGAAGATGTCCTGTAGCTCAGGGCTGGCCCACAACTGCTGCTTAGCATGAGTTTGGCCTGCAGGAACTCACTTGTCCTAGACAGAAGATGTTGGGTGAGGATGGCTGGGTATCACGGCAGGGTAGCCGAGGGTGGGATGCAGTGGTGGTAGCTTCCATCCTGTTGTATCAAGGAGAACAGAACTGCAATGGGCTGGAATAACCCGGGGGCTGCATGGGCACCCCATGGCCCCAGGGGTGCGACCCTGCCCAGGGAGCCCAGAGCATGAGCTGTGGCTCAGGAGAGGTTTTCCAAGTGGCCTTTTCCCAGGCCTGGGTTCCTGGGCAGGCTCTTTCCAGGAGGC
Organism: Phoenicopterus ruber ruber; assembly: GCA_009819775.1. Lineage (NCBI taxonomy): Eukaryota > Metazoa > Chordata > Aves > Phoenicopteriformes > Phoenicopteridae > Phoenicopterus > Phoenicopterus ruber. The sequence continues at coordinate 11,210,767 of CM020234.1, forward strand.
AGGGATGGGGAAATCCCGGGCAGACTTACTCAGACTTCCTCAAGATGCTGAAATTAGGGCAGCTGAATCCCAGCCCGAGGGATTGGTTGATAAAAATAGCACCCGCAGAAGATCCTGGACTGTGTGTATCCTGCACGGAGCCATGAGTGGCTCTTTGAAGTGATCTCCACAGCTGGAGGAGGAGCAGGAGCCGATGCCAAGTCTCACGCTGCAGAGCTCTGCTCCTGCACGGTGACACGGGGAGCCACTGACCAGCTCCACTTCTGTAACCGGCGAATATCGAACCGTGCTGGGGAGGTCTGCTCCTTCTGCAGGTGCTTCCTGGAGACAGCTACAAGTCCTTTGAGGTAGCTCTAGATGTAGACCCTAAAGTCATATCTAATATCTATTAATAAACTGAATCAATAAGGGAAGAGTGTCAAGGGGAAGTAAACAGGGTTCTAGGTTAGTTTAGTTGTATGATTAACTCTTCTGCATGCTCTAGTTTCAATGCTGGCTGATTGTCTTGACCTTCTAACTCATCCCACCTGGGAAATCAATCCATTTGGGGAGTTACTTGCTGATCTCACCACACTTCCCCAGGCTGACAGTTTTCAGATGCAGGTACCTGAAGCTTTGCCCTAAATCCAGATATTTTAGTAACTGAAACAAATCCATTACAGAGGAGCAATGTTCAATTGGTGTGATCTCTGTGAAGACTAAGCACTGCAAGTAAGACCGGCCGTGTGCAGGGCAGGAGAAAGCTACAGCTGAACCCTTGACAGGCACCGAGGGGTGACAGAAGACAGGCAAAGTGGGACCTTATGAGACCACTGAGGCAGGGTCCTGTGGCTCTGGCTAAGCCATCCTCCCCTGTCCCCAGGCTCAGTGGCAGCAATTCCACAGCCGCTCTAATCAATCCATTTCGGTGCTTCACTTCTGCAGCTACAGCAATTTTCCTCAAGTTTAACCTAAATCTCACTCTCTGGGGCCAACTCCACACCCTGCCCAAGGAGGACTGGGCGAACCAAGCACCGCTATCTCCTTTCTGCCAGTCTTTTGCATAATTGAAACCTCTTATCATGCTGAAACGTTTCCCCGGGCTGCATCGGCCCCCCTCGCTCGCTCCCCTCCGGCGGCTCCCTTTTGCAGGCGAGGGGGCTGGCACGGCGCAGCCCCGAGGGCTCCCTCCCCAGGAGGGTGCCCAAATAAGGCCACGGCGCTCCAGCGAGGCACCGCGCGTGGCCCCGCATTACTTCATCCCTTGTATATGCAACACACCTATTTATACATTTTAATGGGATGTTTGCCTTTCTCACAACGCCGTGGTATTACTCCTCGTGCGGAGTGTGAGCACTGCGATCCCCCCCGGGCTTGTTTTCCTTCCAGCCCTTCGCCCTCCCCGTCCTGGAACGTGCATTCACTCACTCCCACTCTCCTCTGCAGCACCTTCTTTCAGACCTTTCCTCCAATTTATGCTTTTCATCCCAAGCCTGTCTTCTGCAACGCTTGCATGCCTCTCTGCTCCCCGTCCCCTCCAAATTCAATGGGCAAACTCCCATCTCTGTCCTCCCCACCTTTTGGGGAATATTAAATTTCCCCAGCTCTGGAAAACTCTTTCCAGTTCACCCCAGTAACTATTAACAGCTATTCTTTGAATATCTTGTCAGAGGAGGAAACTAGACTCTATGGTCACAACTTAACTTGGGAGAAATAACATCCAACATTCTCCATCTCTTCTATAGGCTCACAGGTAATGCATTTGCTCCCGCATTTGCCTGTGCCTTCCTCCTCCTCCCCCCAAGGAGAGGGGGTGCTTGTCCTCCCCCCACCTTTCACAGACTCACCCCATTGCCACGTGGTCTCAAAAGCCGTCGCAGACAGTTCCCTCTGCACCCTCGGATGAATTGCATCATTCACAGCTATTGGGAAAGCCCTAACTCACCTGAGCTGCCCTGGCTCTCTCCTCCCCTACTGCAGCCCATGATCTTCCCCTGCCATCACCGATGTTAACGTTTGCTTTCCTGATTGCAGCTCATCTGTTTGGTGAAGGCCACAGGAGTTGCAAAGAAAGCAACAAAGCACTCAGCCTTCTAGGGCTCATCAGTAGCTTTTCCTTGCCCTGTGTGTAAGGGCATATCATTAGTGCCTGCGGAGATGGGCTTACTGTCACCCTTGCACCCCCTGCAAGTGGTACCTCAACTTACATCCATCTGCAAAACACTTTTTGGGTGCCCTAGGCCAACGTCATGCATCCTCTTGGTAGAGCCATTGTCATGGCCCAAGTTTCTGCCCGCAGCGATGCTGCACCCCAGCTATGGGTCATAAGCAATTGGTGGCAGAGAAGAGGGAGGAGTGACTCGAGTTGCTATGCCAATTTATTCATTCAGTAACTGGGCGTACAAGTTGTCATTCAATATCTGGGCATACAAATTATCATTGAATAACAGAAAGTTCACCAATTGCTAATCCTGCTTTTCAATAAAAAAGGAAGAGAGAAGGAGAGAGAGAGAGAGAGGGAGGGAGGGAGGGAGGAATCAATCATCAGTCCAGGGTCCAGCGTTGGTCCAGCCAACGGGGGTCTCTGGTCAGTGGTCAGGGAGGCCCTCCCGTTGAGTCATGAGGTTCAGAAAGGACCCCCTTGCTTTCTAAACTCCCTCTCAGAGAGGAGTCTAGGTGCGGCTGAGTCCAGTCCTAGTCTCAGACTTGGTCAACGGTTTATGTCTAAAGGAGTAGATCATGTCTAAATTAAAAGATAGAGACAGAGAAAAAATAGAGGTAAAGGAAAGATCACCACCCTGGGTTCCAGCGATGCCTCTGGTCCGGTTCCGTCGGGTGGTGCGCGCACACCCAGCCCCTCTGAGTTGCGCCACTTATTGACTAGTCCCACTGCATCTGCTAATTACTTCGCATGCGTAGTCTGTTGTTCTCGAACCTTCTCAAAATGGGTCGGGGGGTTTGAGGCTAGTGCGGCCCCCCTCTTCCTGTCAGAAATGCAGGGGCGATGCTGTCTCAGGCTTGTAGCAATTACTCAAGATAAGGCCCAGAAAAGCGCTATCGTGCCTCTGCAAGATCCTCCCTTCCAGCTGCACCTTATCTCCTTAGTGTGGTCACACCAAGTCCTCCAGTGTTGGAGACAATAACTCTTTCAACTTCTCAGTTTCTCCAAGGTCCTTCTTTGCCGAATGTTTGAGACATTAACTCTTTCAGCGCCTCAGTCTCTTACAGTCATCATGGCCAGAGGCACTGGCCAGTGAGGACAAGGTCCTGCTGGGTGGGCACGCTGCGGGAGGAGCGGCTCCAGCAGCGCTTGGGGAGCTCGGGGACCGGGCAAGCCCAGCAAGGCTGGCACGATGCTGTGGTGCGTAACAGAGCAGCTCCGGTCCAGCACTGTGCCATCACTGGAGCATCTTCCCACAGCAGAAAGAAATCCCAGGGAGGACCCAGCCTTGCAGCCAGACTGGCCACATCAGCCAGCATCCACCTCCGCAGGCAGCTTTAGACAGGCTCGCTTTGATTGATGGAGGCGGCCGGGATCAGCTCCTTTTTAGGAACATTTAAAGACAAACCTCTTTTCCTGGAGGCAGCTGAAGTTAGCCAGAGCTCCTGCAGAACATGTGCGTGCACCCGCCTTCCTCTGGCTGGAGCCAGGCCACGTCCATGGAGAAACACAGGGCACATCCATTCATACTGCCCAGCCCCGGGACTGCATGGAGGAGGCGGCCACATCCCCGGTACTGGAGTGCCCTGGGAACGCCGGCCACAGCGTTCCTGCCTGGAGTGCTCCAAGCCCACGAGCTTGGTGAAAGCAGTTCGTTATCCCTGTCTGTATAAAAGAAAAACCTCCTAACTCATATTTATGAGCACTTGGAGGGTCAACTGGTCTCCAGCTTTCAGCCTTTTCTCAGGAACCACTAAGGATCCTCCTGCAATTGGAAAATGGGAGAGCCTGGCCAGGAGGTTGTCCTTGATGATGCTCCTACAGGCAACCAGGGCTGCAGGCACCGAGCAGAGCAGGGACATCGCCCCAGCGGCTGACTGCAAAACGATGGAGCCCTGCAGCTGAGCAGGGACTTGGGCAACACCCGCGGGTGCCGGGTGAGACACCAGCAAAGGCATCGGGTGCGTCAGCACCAATCCCAGCAGAAACGAGTTTGCTGTTTCCACATCTCGGCAGCCTACGCTTTGTCCAGGCATCGGGGTTCCTCCACACAGCATCCGACCTGAGCACCCACAGGCACGACCTCCCAGTGCCACCTGCTGCCACTTGATGTGGTAGGGACAAGCGTGTGCCCAGTGGCCCCCAGGGCTGGGTGGGAGGGAGCAGCTTCAGCCCACGCACGGGCACAAGGCGCAGCGGTGGGTTATCTGTCGGGAACCACGCACGGCTCGGGGGGGGCGTCTCCAACACCAGCACGGAGAAGAGATGACGCTGGGATGGAGCATGGGCCAGGCAGCCAGGGTGGGTCTGCAGCAGTATGCTGGGGTGCACAACCACCCCGGGGTACACCACAGGTGACACCTTTGCCAGCCAGGTTGCTGCATCACCCCAGGCTGCTCCCTTCCCTGGGCAGCCCCAGCAATTTGTCCTGCAACCCCAAGCAAAGCTTCTTCAGCAGGGAAGGGGGTGCAGATGTTGGGAACCATGTGTCCCCCACTTCAGGGGTCTCTTCTGGTGCCATGAGGGGGTTCTGCCAACATTGCTCATACCCTGGACACAACTGGCTCCAAAGGCAGGGATGTCACCTTCCACTTTAGGCACCCATGGGGAGAAGGCAATTGGCATCCTGGCCATAAGGCCCCCTTCAGTGTTCCCCATCAGCCACACACTTGGCCTGATGGCCTTTCCTGGCCACCCACACCAAGGTGCCCCTATATCAGGGGGCAGCAGGAGCAGGGCTGCTCCCTCAGCAAGGGGGGAAGCAAGTGGGACCCCAGGTCCAGCAGAGCCCATCCCACAGTACCTGCATGGAAGACGAGGGCAGGTCTGAGACGGTGGCCAGGTCCAACCAAGAATCCAGAGCAACCCAAAAGTCCAGATCCAGCAACACCATAGTGATGAGATGGGTCAAGTACGAAGCCAGGAAGACAAGCCACACATCAGGGCCAGGGCCAGGTCCAGCAATGGCCAGGCAGGACCATGGCGATAGGGCAAGACAAGATGTCAGGCTGAAGCCTTGGATCAGCAGAGCCCGTAGTTCAGACACAGATGGAGCTGAGCTGGATAACAGCACTCCTCCAACACAGCTCCAACAGGACTGGTGGCTCCAGCTGAGCTTAAATAGGGTTCCTGCTCTCTCCATCAGGGAAGTCTCCTGGGCGTGGGGAGCTGTCAGGTGAGGCTGATATGAGGAAGACTAATTAGTGCTTTCAGAGCTGGCGCTAATTGGTGTGTCTTCTGCTCCTGGAGGTCACACAGCTGCTCTGTCAAGGTCTGACAGCGCCGCATGAGATGGGAATGGAGCTCGTGCCCATGGGGCCCTCTGACCTGAGCCCGGCCCTGGGAGAGCCTTCAGCACAGGCCAGGCCGGTGCGGTCACAGTTTCCATCCTGTGCAAGACGCACGGTTTCATATTTGCTTTTACCCTCCTGTGCCACTGCCATGCTCCCGCATCCTCCCTGTACACCTCTTTGGGATCGCTCTGCGCTTCCCCCAGCGTAAACGCAGAAAGAGAATTTGGCCCAAACACCACTCTGGCTTCGGGATGCAGTTGCGGGGTGCAGAGTCCCTGCCGGTCTCCCCACGAGCCCTCCCCAGCCCGTGATGGGGAATGGTTATCCCAGTGCTGCTCTAATTACTGAACCAGCCGTCCTTTGCTTGGGGCCAAACGCAGTGCCGTGCCCGCAGCGGGGCGGGAGCTGCTTTCCATAAATCCCTGCTCCAAGCATGACAGGAAGGTGTGCCTGACTTAGGAAGAGCTCTTGCGGACCAGGGGAGCCTTCCCAGTGCCACCTACAGCCACCTCGATAGCAGATGTATGTGGCAGGTCCCACACTTGAGGCAGCCCCCGTTCACCTGGGGGGTCCAGAGGAACTGGATGAAGGCACAGGACAGACGTGCAGCCCCAGCAATTCTTTTTATCCCTAGCAATATCTCCTACAAAGTCATATTTCTAGATCTTTTGAGTACAAAGAAGCTATTAAGAGTAAAAAAGGGCTGAAGAGATCCCTTATAGATGGATGAGGCTATGGACAACATAGCACAGCACCCTCTGCAGTCCCCCTACTCCGTTGGTCGTTGTACCCACGCGTGAGTGCACGGTGCCTTAGAAAGCAAGAGCTGGCAACAGGAGGGTGACCCGTCCCAGTGACTTGGACCCAGTGGGACCAGCTGTCCCAGCACCCTGTGACACCCATGGCCCAGTGCTACTGGAAGAAAACAAGCCCTTCGCCAGGCGAAGGGAACCGACAGCGCGGGGGAGGCCCGCGGGATGCTCTCAAAGGGAGTCCAGGCTGTCTACCAGCCCTTCGATTCACAGCTCGGCTGTGCAGGGGAAGAGCGGGACCAGCAGTCCGACTGCCCCAGCCCAGGAGGGTCTCTCCTTCCTTCAGCTTCAATGCCATCCCTCCAGCTCAAGAGGCATTTTCCCTGGAAAAGGCAACATCGGATAAAGAAATCCACATCAGGCTCAGGAGGACAAAGCCTATGGCGAAAGCACGTTACCACACACCTGGCATCTCAGCCATACCCATCGAGTAAAAGGTCTCCAGGAGAGCCTTGGGTCCTGTGCCAGGAGCATCCGAGCCTCCAAGAGACAGAGTGGGACCAAGGACAAGCCACCGTGCTCTTTGTGCTTTGGTCCCCAAACTCCAGCCTCGGACGTGCTGCAAGTTTACTTCTCAAGCTGGGCACGTCGCCCCGGCCCTTCAGTGGGTGTGCCACGGTGTGGGCTTGGCCAGGTATGTGTGGGAGCAGCTACGGTGATGAGCAACTCCTCGGAGAGGTTCTCCTGGCTCTGAGACAGCATGAGAGTGCTCCTGTGCCGAGCGGCGGCGGAGAACCTCAGCGGTCCTGGCACAGCCATTATGGGAGACTATGAGGTTTAAGTCTCCTCGGGTGTTCCTTTCCCTTAGACCAGCTTCCTTGGCTCACAGCATTGAGAAATGAGGCCTCGGTCTCCTGGTGCTCAGCACTGTGCATCGCCCACGTGCCAGCTCCACTGCCTTGAACGGCCTGGCAGGGCTGGTGGCTTTGCAGAGGATCTCAGGGCAGCTTGGGGACCAGGGAGGGTAGGGACAGATGTCTAAGCTGGGATCCTGGGGGAGACTGGGGTTGGGGACAACCTGAAGAGCCATTTGAGCTGGGATCCAAGTCCTGGGACAAGTTGGGTCTGGGGACAGCCTGGCCAGACATTCTTATCTTCTGGCATGGTAAGTCCTCTCCGTGGCCTGGAGGTCCCTGTGCTTTCTGATGAAGGCCTCCAGAGGTACAAGCTGCCACATGGGCTGGGAGTGTGGGGAGGGCTGACGTGTGCAGCACTGGCCAGATTGTCCTCTCCAGTGCTGGCCAAGGGATGAAGTGGTCTTCATGCAGCAGAAAGCCCCACTTCTCAGGGTGAGCCCAGAGCCACCCAGCGTGCAGCTTGGGGGGGTACAAAGGCATGGGCTGGTGCCTCGGCAAACCTCAGGCAGCTTGCTTGGGGCAGGGCTGAGACCCCTGGTTTAGGGCAGGTGAATCTCAGAGGGATGAAAACAAGCTCTGCAGATGCTCAGCTCCACTCGAAGTCACCCTCCGCTTTCACGTGGGGTGATGGTTGGTGCAGAGGCACCCAGGGGCCTCCGGCACAACTGAACACCCTGTGGGTAGACTGCAAGTGCAGACATCCAAAACCAAGTCTAAGTCCCCACCAAAACAACTCGGGCATCCCCGCAGTTCCTACAGCCCCTTGCACAGCCCTTGGAAGGCTGAAGCCCTCCCTTGTGCGGGCAGCACTGCCATCAGCGCTGCCGCCTGTCCTGACGCCACCACAAAGGCCACCCGCAATCCAACGCCCATGGGTGCCTGCTTCGGCAGCACCCCTGCAGCCCGGCACTGTAGACACTGACGGCATTTTCAGCTCCCAAACCCAGGCAGTGTGGGTGACGCTGCCCTCTCCTGTCATACTCTTGGGCTTTGAGCTCCTCTCCCAGGAATGAGAGACCTTGGTAGAAGAAACCAGAAATAACCTCTGTCCCTCTCCCAGCTGGAAGAGGAGGGGAATCCTGGTCCCTGAGTTGTTTTTGTTTCTTATCCAAGATAAAAGCATATTAACTGTCCTGGTAGTAAAGTCTGCCTAAGCCATGGAAACCAGCACATACACGTCGCTTTGTGGACACTTGCATCTAGAAGGCGGCTTAGTTTCCGTCAGAGCCCTTCCCCTAAGCCATGCAAGCAGCCCTGCCCGCCCAGCTGCTCTCACGGGCTATTCTGCAGGAGAAAAAGGCTTCTCCACTGGGTAATTTCAAGAGGAGAAACCACGGACAGGCTTTCCAGCCTGGCATCAGCTCAGCCAAGGACACACTTCCCCGGTCTCCAGCCCCGCCGCCCCGGGCAGCTCTGGCGGATGGGGGAGCAGGGCAGCACGCAGCCTTTGGCACTGCCGCACGGGGTGGGGTTTGGGGCTGCCTTACCACGAGCGTACCCCGAGGAGCTGCACACACGCTGCATCGAGGTGGTCTGCAAAAAACACGCAGCAAAGCCGAAGCCCTTGCTCCCAATCCAAGTCACCGGGAAGAACAGGCAGTGCAGCTCCATCAGTCCAGATGAGAAATTTGGGAAGAAAACCACCTTTCAGTCAGATAAAGGAAATGTACTTTGAATTATTTTATTCAGGATAGTTTGGATTTATTCCTGACAATAGCTCTGGAAGCAGGAGTTGTGACAGAAGTCTTTGGAGACCAACAATTAGAAAGAGGCAAATCAAACAACCAGTGCAAACATCCACAGGATTACGTACATGATAATTCACAGCAAATTGTAGAACGGGATTTAGGCACAAAACCAAAACCTGAAAAAGCACTGTCATAAATACCTGCTCAGTTTGCCTGCTCAAAACAAGGACATGTGCTTTTCCTGAGGTGCTTCCAGGCAGCATGCTCTCCCCGGGGTCTCAAGGCCAAGAACCTCTTCTTGGCCTCACAGGACTGGGAACAAGCCCAGGATTCCCACTGCGCTCGGCCCAGACAGCCCAAACTGTCTTTTCCAGTGTGTGTTGCTTAATATATGTCAGTTGCTATTTCGGGCTTTCTAGATAATGAGCGTGATGAAGTGTACCCAGAAGAAAAAAGCAGAAGAACTCTCGGGATGAGTTGCCACCACCAGACCTGAAACAAGCCGGCGGTTATTTCTGCACCGGCTGGCACAGCCGAGCAGTCTTCAAGACGAGCCCAAACAGGCTTGCAGGGCAGAAACCTCGCTGGAGGTGCCAAAGGTGAGCTCAGGTATGAGCTCAGTCAGGAACAGGTCCAAAAAGTCTCCGGAGCACACGGTCACGTAGGAGCTGGAGAAAGCAGAGCTCCGACTGCCCACGCGTTTGGGGGATGAGGAGCCACGAATTCTCTCAGTTCTCGCAGGCGTCCAGCACTGCCTCTGCTCTGCACACCACCAGCCAGGACCGGGAAAAGCAAGGAGCTGAAGCCTGTGAGCCTGGAGAAGGAGTGAGACGCGGCTGCAGGTACCGCAGGGACAGTAACCCAGTCACTATTTCCTCCTCCTGTTTGTATCCCGCAGCGTCTGTTCTCATCTCACAACTCCTTAATGACAAAGTATCCCAAATGAGCATGTGAGGAACAAAGCGTCTCGCAGTTAATGGGAGGTTGCCTGGGCTTCGTTGCCCGTGCCTCATTCACAGAACATTAGGAAGAAGTGAAGCATCTAGAGGAGAACAGAGACCACGTTGCAGAGGAGCCCGGGCTGCCGTCCCCCTTCCTTGACCAGGACAGAGTCAGTGCAGGGCTGAGAAAGGGCTCCTTGAGCACAGCCTGCTGTAACGTACTCCTCCATACGCCCACAATTTTGCAAATCCCGAGAGCAGGACTTGGTCTCTGCAGTACATCACTACAGCAGGTTGACTTTGGCCACAACCTGCTTGCAGCCCATCCTGGAGTACTGCTTGTCCCCTGTAGTGTAGTAACTGAGCTGACTCGCTAAATTTTCAATATGCTTCTGGTCGGGATACAGCCCTTCCCTCCTCATCTCCTCTAGGAAGCAGTTTATGACGTGAGTCTTCTCCAGAAGAACAAATGGGATGATGTCCGCAGATTTCCAGAGAGGGTGGGCATCGATCAGTACAGGCTGGATGATGCTCAGCAGTTCTTCAGCTCCCCTTTGCTGATGCAGAAGCTCAGCGGATGCATTCTGGATAACAAACTTTGTTATTTCACCACCTCCTATGTTGCTTATTAAAATGTAGATAGCATTGAGGAACTCGTTAGTTTGATTGGGTTCAAAGAATCGGCTGAGAGTATCCAGCAGGACCGGAGACATGAGTTCAACCTCATCCAGGATAAACAATGGTATCTTCTCTTCTATTTCGGCTCTTGTAACCATGTCAGAAATCTTCTTGGACAAATCTATTTCACAAGTAAGAGGAGCCACCCCGTTGGGGCAGTGATGCATAACAAAGTACTGAAGCACAAGGTCATTGTCCATGACGGAACGAAAATGTTTGGCCAGCAGCCAGCCAACATGACTCTTCCCAACTCCTGTCGGGCCATTTAAAGAGATGACTAGAGGCTTGTTGTGTATGTGGGTAGCCAGATAGTCTTTCAGTAATTCCATAATGCTTTCCACAGCAACCTTCTGCCCAAATACTTCCCGGTGCATTGTTTTCTCCAAACCATCTAGGTCGTATTTTTGGAGGTTATCATCCAGGTTCTCTATTGCATTGAGAATCTGGAAGAAGATAATGACAATGAGCAAGAGGAGGCAGCGTTTTGCCTTGCTCTTCTCCTCTGTTGGAAGGTATCTCTTTGTTTTATCTGGGTACAGGACCATCCTAGATTTCCTTCGATTCTTTTTCCGCTTGCATTTTTTCATAGCGTACTGATCCACAGATGTGTCAAAGGTGAAGTACTGGGACGTTTCGAAGCCGGTCGGATTAAAGAAGGGCATGGGAGAGCCATACAGGCTAGTTCGGTTCAGGGAGAGCTGCCTTTGAAGCAGCCTCGTATGGACAAGCTCTGAAGGCTTTTCTCGGGGGAGCTCTAAATGCAGACGGCTTTTCTTTTGCACCCGGTATCGTCGTCGCAGGCGGATGACTGCCCGCAAGGGAGAAGAAATAGAAGACATTTGCCTTGAAGCAGCAGGGATTTCAGTATCCGGTACTTCTTCCCCATCACTCTCATAGCAAGATGCCTCTCCTTTTGCATCCTGCTCGGCACAGGGCATTTCCCCTTCCCCATCGCTGTCAGTGCCGGGCATCTCTCCTTCCACGCTGCTCTCAGCACGAGGTGCCTCTTCTTTTGTGTTGGTCTCAGCACAGGGCATCTCTCCCTCTGCATCGCTCTCGGCACAGGACATGTCTCCTTCAGTATCGCTCTCTGCAGAGGGCATCTCTCCTCCCACGTCCTCCGTGGCAGAGGACACTTGTCTATCCACCTCAGCGCAGGGCAGCTCTCCGTCCATCTCGTCTGGTTCTTACAGCCCATTCACATCATCTTCTTTCTAAAAAGAAAAAGGACAATGTAAAATCAAGCTGTGTAAGATCAGGAAGAGACCGATAACAACCAAATTAGCCAGACATCCCACTTTCTAACAGGCAGAACGATTTCCTCTAGCAATCAGCAATGGCAAGGTGGCAGAGAGATGCTTTCAGACCTAAGCTAACTTTGTGGAAGACGCTCTGGACACACAAAACTACAGATGAAATTCAGTGTAAATAGATGCAAAATGATGCATATCACAAAACCAACCCTGCCTTTACATGCGGAAGGAAAGCTGGGAGCCGGCTGGAGCCAAAGCAGGGGCTGTGCGACGTGCTGCCACGAGCACGAGGCAGGACAGCGGGCAGACGGACCCGTGGCCTGAACCAGAGCGGCCCAGGCCTATTTCCTTACATCTGCTAAATACAAGCAAGACGCAAACCCGCAGCTCTGCACCAGCATATGCACACACGCACGCGCACACCCCTATAGGACAGTCATTCGTGTACCCATGGAGCCCTTTCAGGGCGTGGGAGCGTACACGGGAGGAACTTGCTGTGGAGACGCTCGGGCCGTGCAGGTTACGGTGCGCGGCATCTCCCTTGCGGCGATTTTTCCCAGCCGTGCCGAGGGGTATGCCAGGCAGCACCGGTCGCTGCGGCGGGGAGAGGTGAGGGCAGCGTCCAGGCAGCGCTCAGCCCTCGGCTCCCCGGGCTGCCCCGGACAGGGAGGGCTCAGACGGGTTGCAGAGAACCGACGGGGTTGTGACTGAGCCTGCCAGCAGCACACGGCTCTGGGGAGAGGAGCAGGGCTGCCCCACGGCACCCCGACCCTCCTACCCCCACGGTCCTTCACTGCCCCATGTGCCCGCTGGGACCCTGGACCCACGGCGGCTGCTGTGTCTTTCCCACGCGAGATCCCGGAGCCACACAGGAGAGCGCGGGGACACGAGCATCCCCAGGAAAAACCACCTGCATAGAACACGCATGGACAATCCTGAGGAGGCAACCAAGGAGGAAGAGGAGAGAACGCGCTCCGGCAGCGGGACACGATGACAAGAGGCACTGACCTGGTGGGGAAGCCCCCCGGAGAGAGCGGTTCTCCAGGCCTGGATGCGGCCACGTGGCAGGACCCCACGCACAACCACCTCCAGAGCTGCAGCGCCGGGGACGGCTCGTCCCTGCCCAGCACGAAGCTGGTGGCGGCAGCCGCTCTGTCACAGTGGGAGGGCATTTCCCCGCCACCTCCGGACCACAGCAGCGCTGACGCAAGGGTTTGCCGCGGTGACATTGCCAACCCCGAGAGCAGGAAGCCGGCACGAGCAGGGCGAGGAAAGCTGCTTTCATCAGCCGCCCAGAAAAATCAACTCGAGGTTTTTGCCAAAAGCACTGCGTCTCCGGGGAGGAGGAGGTCCCCGAAGGGTTTGTTATTAACTCGCTTCAGCTCAGCAGGAAGTTACCAACCTGCAAAATGTCACGCTCCGGCAAAGGTTTTACTTCCCCCACCGCGGGGCTGACGCAGGCAGCTGCCCGCCGGCACGCGGCGAGCGAAAGGGCAGCCGGGGAAACTGCGCGGGGAGTCGCAGGTGCTGGGGAACGCTCCCAGCCGCCTCCTCGCTTCGCCCTGCTCTTTTCCTGGCTTCCCCAAAATCCCGGGACACAGCAGGAGAAGCCTTTGCCCCTGCCCTGGGCCAAGCTGGTTTCTGGACCATGTGCCGGCAGCCGGCTCGTCGCGGGAACCGAGCTGGGGCGAGCGGCCCCCCCAGCGCTAATCGCTGGACGAGCTGTTGCTGCGCAGCGATTAGCCCCAAGCGCTAATTGCTGACCATGTGCAGGATTGGGCCGTGCCCAGAGCAAAACCAGCCAGACAAGATTCCTGCAAGCAGGTGCAGAGGCGGCACCGGGCAGGAGGGCTGGGGCCGCCGCCGCCAGGCGTGCCACCGCCGGGGACGCCCCGGGACCCGCGGCTGTCCCTCCCCACGCCACCCTGGGGTCGCACCCTTGCTTCTCTCCATCTGGCACGCTTGCCTTGTGCACACAGTGCCTGAGGGTCCCCAACGGGACGTCTGTCCCCAAGGCCCCCGGGGAGCCCTACGGCGCAGACCAGCACGGGCCACGGTCCCCAGGGAGCGGGGACACCACGGAGCTCGGCCTGGGGCCAGAACAACCCTCCGGGCCGTAACACACCCCGACACAAACACTCGGTGAAGCTTTCTCAGCCCCAAACCCATGCAGGCAGAGAGGGGGTTGATTAAATGCCAGGGGGGGACTGTGGGAGTTTACAGGAAAAGGTTTAAGGAGCAGATGGATGCTGGCAGGGAAAAACAAGACATCCCAAGCAGTCCCCCGCGGATGCTGCCGACACGCAGCGGGGTGCCACCCCACCCTGCCCTGGCCCGTAGCCCCGCAAAGCGTGAAGCAGGTCGGCTCCTTGAAACTGAAGCCGACTCTCCTACCACGGCCGTGTCCACGCGGGAAGCCCAAGGTTCCTGCGAGGCCGATGGAAACCGGCGAGGACCGAGCGCTCGTCAGCCAGGAGATGCTCCCAACGCTCTTTCCCAAAAGCCGAGAGCCCAAAGAGCACACCGGTCCCACGGCACGGGATGCCCAACCCTCTGGATGAGCCGAGCGAGGCAGGGTGAAGGGACCAAGTCACATCCTCAGCAAGAAATCTGTCCAGTCGTGCATATTATAATCCTTTTAATACCGTGACTCAGTTCCTAATACCTGCTGGTGTTTACCTAGGACTCGAATTTTGTAAGAGCAGCCTCCGCTTGCTCAACGTCGGAGCGGGGCCGGGGCAGGTGGCCGTGCCAGCCCGACGGTGCTGCCAGCCTGCAGAGATGCGCTTTCGGCAACTTAATGAGATGTTTGGTGAAGACGATAGGAAAAAGAACCCGGCAATTCGGTCCGCAGCATCACAAGCGCTCGTGTAAACACCGTTAGTCACTTCTCTGTGCCGAGTCTGGCTGCACCGCGGGAGGACTTGCACTTAGCTCTCGGAAACACTCCTGAGAAACCTCCAGCTTTCCTCCTTTAGCTCTTCCCCTCTAACATTTGCATTCGTGTGTCACCCTGCTCCTGCCAAAACAAGGTTTCCACAACAAACGAGCCTGCGTGGGCAGCCGGAGGCAGCCGGGTCGGGAGGGGAGCGGGACAGGGGCAGACTCCGGGCAGACAGCATACATGGGTAGATCGCGCCTGGTTTGCAGGAGACGCCGGCCCGATGCCAGCCGGAGAAACGTGTCCCTGGTTAAAGTGCCGACTGCTGAAACCCGGGGACAGCATCTGAGAAGAGGGAGCTGCACCCCAAACGCGGGCTCTTTGGGTTAGCAGAGCTGCTGGGAAAAGGGACCAGCCAGAAAATCCCAAAGGCTGATCCTGCCGTCTGAAAGCCAATCCCTCATCCAAAACTGAGTGTTCCCGGAGGAAAGGCAGAGCAAAACAGCGCCTTGCAGCAGGGGCCACGGATTGAAGGGCATCAGGAGCAGAAATCCTGGACCGTGGCGGAGGCCAGCACGGCCCCGACACCCTGAGTTGGAGCTCCCCGGGGGCACCACTTGGAAACAAGCTGGGAAACGTGGTTTGCGTTGTGGCTTGAGCTCGGGGCGTGCAGGCGTTTGCCCTCCCCGAAAACACGGCGCGAGGGAGACAGCCAGCGCGACGCAAAACCCACCTGCGCCGCCCCGAAAGCCTGCCTGCCACCAAGCCCCACCGGCCCCGCTCCCAGCCCAAACCTTTCACTGAGCCCCAAAGACCGAGCCCGACGGGCAGGGCAGCAAGCGGAGGGAAGAGCCCGGAGCATCCAAAACCAGCGGGAACAGGAGGGTCCCCGTGAAACTGGGGTGGGTTTTGGCAGAAAGGGGCCATTGGGGACGAGCAGGAGGCGGTGGCGGGGATGGAGCTTGCAGCAGCCGAGGGGTGCCCCAGTGACCCCCGCGGGGTGGGAAGCGGGACGGGGGAGCCGGACCGAGCGCAGTTACCCGCAGTGTCTCCCTCGGGGCCGGCTGCCGGTGCTCCCCTTCGGCCACCGAGCCCAGCCTTCGGCCTCGGACAGGCCGGCTGCTCCTCTGCCCCCCTCTCTCTCATCCGTATAAAAACCCGACTGCGGAGAGGAAATGGCGAGGAGGAGTGGCCCGCGGCAGCACTTCCTTCTCCCCGCGCCGCAGGACGGCCGCCACCGGCCGGTTTTCTCTCCCCCCTCTTGCTCAAAGCCCTCCTCGGCCGCTGCCGTCACAGTGGCATCGTGCGAAGAAACACGAATCCCAGGCGGCCGCGGCGAGACAGGGACGGGGCAGCGGGATGAGCTCATCGCCCGCGTGGCCTCGAAAGCCCCGAGTTTGGGCAAAACATCCCCACCCTCTGGGGCGTAATTAGCCGGGAGCCCATCACCAGTAAAGGTCAAAGCGGTGATGCTGCGAAGAGAGGCTGACCCAGCGCCGGGGCAGCTAGGGGACGAGGTTCCTTGTCAGCGGGAAAAACAGAGAGAGCAGAAAATAGAGCGAAAATAGGAAAAAATAGTGAATCCATAAAGAAATAGTGAGTCTGGAAAAAAATAGTGAATCCAGAGTAGTTGCTTTGTCTGTCCCTGGGCAGGCTCCTGCACCGCAGCAGCTCCTGCTCCGCTGCCCCCGGCCGCCCCGGCCCCGCTGAGGCTGCCCGGCCGCTGCGGGACCGACCTCCGGAAGAGACGGCGTGGGCCCCCCGAGCCCTCGCTGCACAAAAACTCCCTGGGAAGAAACCCCTTCTTCCGTCAGCTGCATTACGGGAGAGAAGAAGGAAGCAGCGGGGTTTTTCCGTACCCGGCAGTGCCAAGGCTCAACACGGCGGCTCCTCCTCACCTCCACCTGCAGCTCAACCCTCCTTTAGCCCTGCCGAACCCGCCCCGACACCCCCTGCCTCTCACCTGCGCTTGCACAACCCGGCCGAGGCTTTTCCCTGAAAAACAAGCCCATTTGGCAAAGCCAGAGCAGCCCCAAAGTGACCTCTTGCTGGCCAAGCTCCTATTTTTGGATAAACCCCCAGCTCCCTGTGAGAGCGGCTGCCCAGGACCAAAAATAGGGAAAAAAAAAAACCCCAATTCGGGGTGTTTTGGAGCATCGCAGCACAGATCCCACCTTGGCTGCGATGCACCGAAGGTTCCTGCGTCTCCTCTGAGCAGGGTCCCCCTAGCCCAGACCCGCCAAGTCTCCCTGACTCCGTGCCGGGCGGCCAGACGTGCCTCCGCTGTGACCGGGAGGGATTTGCCTAACAAATCTTTGCAAATGTGAGGATTTCTACATCACGAAGGCGCAGGAGCTCAGCCGGAGCACGGCCACCAGCACGGAGCAGCTGGGGGTCTTGCTCTTGGGGTCGGGAAACCCAGCAGGGCCGACCCCGAGCCAGAGGTCCCCTCCGAAGGAGCTCGAGCAGGCGTTTTGGGAGCAGTCATGAAAAGAGGTGTTTTTCCAGCTAATTCAAGTTTTTGCAAAGGAAGAGCTTCCCCCAGGGAGCACAGCTGAAAACCATTTAAAAAAAAAAAAAAGGCAATGTCTCCTAAAAACCCTAAAAGAAGCAACTAAAGGAGCAAGAAGCTCCCAGACACCACTCGAGGGCAAACCTCACCAGCCCAGAAAAAAACGTATTGCTGCAATGGGGAAGGAGCATGAGCCGGCCCCAGCGCCCCAGGGGGGGGACGGGGGGACACGGGGGGGCAGGAAGCCTCCGAAACGCAGCAGGAAACCAAGGGAGGGTGGTAGCAGGGCTCGCAGTGCGCCCGCAAGGGATGCTCGCCCTGCACACACCACGGGGTTTCTAAACCTCTCCCAAGCTGCGGGGACAGAGAGAGACGCCGGGGCCCACGGCCGGAGCAGAGGGTGACGAGCTCACGGTTACGGTGGGGACGTGGGCCCGAGCTGCGTGGGACCCCCGCGGTGCTGGGGAGCTCGATGGCGCGTGGGGACGGGGAGCCACGCGGGGCAGCGTGGCCACCACCAGCCCCTGTCCCACCCAGGGGGGCCACGCACGGCCGTGGGGTGCCCGTGCGGTGACAGGGCGATGCCCACAGGGCCAGGCAGGGCTGGCACTCGCAGCCAGGGACACGGTCCTGGTGTCACCACCAACCGGCTTCCAAAAAAGCTGAAGGAGCGCCTGGGGGGAGCAGGAGGACGGGGCAGGGGCGTCACTGGCACCAGGAGGTGTCCCAAGCAGGGACGTCCCCCCGGCGTGGCCCGGCGGGCGGATGGGGACGTGGGGGACAGGACCATGGAAAACAGCCCCCGCTCACGTTCCTGCGGAAGCATCGCCTTGTGCTGCTGCTGCCCCTGCCACGGCCCCGGTGGGGGGCTGCGTCCCCCCGTGGGGCTCTGGGGACCCCCAGCACCCCAAAGCGGGGGGAGCAGGCTGCCGGGCCGCTGGGAGCCGTGGGGAGGGGACAGCCTGGGGCGGGGGGCACAGGCAGGCACCGGGGCAATGCAGGCGGGGGGCTGGCTGAGGGGGGCAATGCAATGGGGTGGGGGCTGCATGGGGGGCAGTGCAATAGGGGGCTGTGTGCAGGCGGGGGGGCAGCGCATGGGGGACCCCCGCGTGCACAGGGAGGCTGTGGGGAGGACACGCGTGGGCATCGGGGTGCTGCACTGGGGGGACCCCGTGTGAGCAGAGGGCAGTGGGGGGCCCGTGTGCGTGTCGGGGGGCAGTGCAGCTGGGGGGGGCACGCCTGGGCATTGGGGCACGGCCCCGGGGGGCTGACACACGCAATGGGGCAGCGCAGTGGGGTGGGGGACGTACGCATGCAGGGGCAGGAGGGGTGTGCACTGGGGCCAGCCCTCTCTCCCCCCAACCCCAGTCCCCCCCGCTCACCTTGGGGCCACGGGCCTTGTCCCCCGTGTCCCTGCTGGTGCCGAGGCCGGGCCCCCCCGGCCAGGCCCCACGCGGGGAGGAAACGGCTGCTGGGCCAGGAGCGGCCACGGGTGCCACGGCCCTTCCTGCAGAGCCACGAATGCAAATCCTGCGCAAACACGGCCTCTCCCGCAGCTCTGCCCCGCCGCGGGGCACCCCGGGGAAAGGGGCGAGAGAGCCCCGGGGACGGGGAGACGGCGGTTTCGGTACCGGTCGCTGACCCGTACCCGCTGGTTTGGGTACCCGCAGGTGATGGGCAGCCTCCGGTTTTGGTACCCGCCAGAAAGCATCGCCAGAGGTCAGGACGGCCGCACAGCCCCTCGCTGCCGGGCACCGACTTAGACAACAATTTTAGATTTTTCCTCTATTTTTTGGCATGTCAGCTTTTTAGCAGAAACACCTCCAGGGCCGATTAGCAGCAGCTGCAGCCCGGACACGTGCCAACGTTCCCAGCCCCTCCACTCCCCTGGGAAGCCAGAATAAGGCAAGTGAACCCCCGGGGCCAGAAGGTGCCTCTGGGGGGGCTGCGGGAGCCCAGAACGGGTCCAGGGTGAACCCTGGCAGTGCTGAGACGGGGGTTTCCGTACGCGCAGCACCGGCCTTGCCGGGAAAAACGCTGCAAAAAAGGAGGAAATCTGTCCAAAAAAGAAGCTAAAGAAGGCTGAAAAGGTCACGGGCTTGGGGCTGCCGGGAAAACGTACACAGAGGTCAGAAATACGCCCCATGGATGCAAAGCCGGGAGCAGGCAGGGAGCAGGCAGGGAGCCCTGAAACAGAAAGTGAGAGCCTGCAAGTGGGGAAGGGGAAACGGCACCGGGGTGGGGATACAGAAACCCCCGAGCAGCCTCGTGGGCCCTGACCTTGGAGTCGGCCCCTCCTGCCTCCCCAAAAAGGGAAGAATAAAAGTCTGTAATAAAGCAATCCGATGCACGGCGGGCAGCAGCTTCCTTGGTGCGGGGCTGCCCAAGCAGCCGGGGGCGGCAGCCGTGGGCAGGTGTTGTGCGCAGGATCCGGCCCCGCGGGGTCATTTCCAGCCCCAGAGATCCTTTTTCCGAGCATCGAGCTGCCCTTTTTGCGGCGCTACCGACCGCCCTCGACTCCACAGCCGCGTTAGCGATGGCTTGGGCTGTTGGGTGGGTTTTTTCCCTTTTGTATCACCTACCTTGTGTCGATCTGCCCTGAATTGCTGCTGCTGCTCCAGCCCCTCGCTTCCGCGGGGTCCCTCCGCACCGTCAGCCCTCCCGCATCCTGGACCCGGCGCAGCAGCAAGAGCCACGAGCAGCAGCAAGCTCAGCGTGAAACCGGCAGCAGATCCGCGACTCCTCGGGCAGGACACGACCCTGGGGCCCTCGAGCCGGACCCCGCGCTCTTCCCAATCTCACTCTTAGCAAAAAATTCCAGCCTTCGTAAGCAGCCCTGCTTTAACACGTCCTAAATAACCCAAACAGTTTATCCGTGGGCTGGGGAACGTCCCTCATATGGACGCCGCATCCTGCTTGCGTTATCGTGGCCCTTCTAAACAGTTTATAAATAGACCAAGGTAAATCAAGGCGATCGCTCTTTTTGAAGGAAAGCGAGGATTTTTATCTAATTGCTTTTTTTGAGCCATTCAAGGAGCGCCCGTCCAGATGCCAGCTCCTAAAACCCAATTTAAATCTGTTGCTTCTTTCTCTGCCAGCTGAGCTCCATCCCCACCTCGCTAAAACAATTTAAAAAAGGGAAAAAACAAAGAAAAATGGGTTTGGCAGCTTCACCCCCTCACGTGCCGGCCTCGGCGGCGGCGCGGGGCCACCGGGAAGGTCGCGGTTGCGCCGCAAGGCACCGGCTGGGCTCAGCGCCAGGGCGGCAAGTGGGGAGGGCGCCGGGGCCGGCAATGGGAGATGGCGGGGAGCAGCGGCACGCGTCGCTGCGCCCGGGGGGCTTCAGGGTCACGCTGCTTTTTACATTGGGAAAAAAAGTGGAAAATGGGGGGGGGAAATGGAAAATTTGGGAAATAATTTGGAAAAGATGGAAAGCCGTGAGAGCCCGCAGCCGCTCCTCCTGCGGCGGGTGGGACAGTCACCTACGCAGCGTCGTCCCGTCAGCGTCCCCTGATGCCATAAATATTGACTCATCGCACAAGGGCCGATCAGAGAAAACCATCGTCGCACTTTCCCGCGCAAACGAGCGCTCACAGAAAGGGTGTATGGGGTGCAACGAGGGCGTCTGCACAACACCCCGGCGGAACTGAAGCCATGTCCAAGCATCTAAGGAGTAAAGAAACGGGATTTTTCATGCATTTTCAAGCTATATATAATTTTTCCTTTCTTTCCTCTACAAGTGGGAGTGATTTGCAAAGGCGAGGGACCTGGGACGGGGCTTCGCCTCCGCCAGCAGACGCAGCTCTGGCCTGAAGCATCGCGGCTGCACAGCAAACGATGCAGGGAAGAGTCCAAAGCCCTTTTTTTTTTCCTCAGCTTCCTCCGTTCAGGCTGAAAAACTACATTTCCAGCTTGTTTTAATTAATTTTAAGACTTTTACATTCCATAAAAGCTGAAGCGCTCATTAAACCAGAGTTTTGCCTGTTCTCACACTTTGAAACGACCGCACTACAACTCAGGCAGTGGCCCTGGCTCAGCCGCCCTGGGACCTCCCGTGGGGAGAGAAGCGGCTCCAGGTCCCCTCGCGGCAGCGCTCACCTCCCGGCTCGGGATGGACACACTCATCACACCCCACGGGCCCATCCCACGGGGGAGCGTTGGGGAGGCTGGGAAAGGGCAGGGCAGGAAAGATGCTCATCCCGTGCTCTTCCCTACCCCGACCTCAGCGGCACCGCCACGGCTGCGGCACGGCGGGGAGGGCTGGATGCGCCCCGGTCGCGTCGCGGGGAGGCTGGGCGCACTGCTGGGGACGGGGTACGGCTGGGGCACGCTCGCCGCCCCACAGCACCCTGCCTCGGAATATATCCGCCTGCACCCATACATAAAGTTTTTGCATCTATAAGCAAAGCTGACCCAGCCGGGGCCCCAGAGCCACTTGCGGCCGCAGCCCTGGCTCCTTCGGTGGCCGGGGACAGCCCCGGCTGCCGGCAGCCCTGCCGCAGAGCTGCGAAGCTGGCAGCGTCTTTGATCTCGAAAGATCAAAAAGAGACGTTTCCCCGCCCTGTCGCAGCCGCAGTGCGTCCAGACGTCCAACGGTCAGCCACGAAGCGCAGAGCGGGACGTGCCGTGGCACACCCCGGGCAGCTCCGGCTCCCGTGGCCGGCAGACACCATCCCTGCTGCCCTGCGGCTGCCCACCTTTCCAGAGGCTTCCACGTGCTCAAACAGTTTTCTTTCCTGAAAAAATAAAATAAACCAAACCAAAATAAAACAAGGGAAGCTGTGAAACGCAGCCCTGGGGCTCTGCACCTGCAGCTCATGTAGGAAAGAAGAATCCTCTAGGGATGTCCACGTCTCGCTCCCTCTCGCCCTCCCAGAGCATGTGGGTTTTGGCCAGAGCCCAGGCACTTGTGGGCTGCTTTGATTTATTCAGCGGTGGGTGAGCGTCTAAGCCAGAGCTGAGCCAGGGCACGAGGAGCTGAGCAGCCTTTGAGGGAATGGGGAGAAGGCCCCAGGAGGTGTTTGCTGCAAGGGAGTTCCCCATATCCGAAAGTGGGGAGGGAAACCCCCCAGGGCCTGCTGGAGGAGCACGGAGCGGGGAGCAGAGACTGGGGTTAGCCCTGCCTGGGGTTAAACCAGCTGCGGTTCGACAAGATTTTGCGTCTCGTGTCCTCGACACGTGGGTCCCAGGCGTGGCTCCCAGGGATGTCCCCCGCCACATCCCACGCTGGGCACAGCAATGACGAGGCCGGCGCTGTGTCCTGGCCCCCTGCCCAACCGCAGACGACCACAGATCCAGCCGGGTGTCCTACGGGGTCTGGCGGGGCTCCTCACGTGTTCGGGCATGGATTTCCCTCCCTGCCTGCTGGGATTTGGGATTAGCTGCTGTTCATCTTTCTTGGCTTTACCTGGAGTAATACCCTACACGGTCACAGACTGGGTTTATTTAGTTATTACTAGAGCCCCTACAGCACAAGGAGCGTCTTAAGCTTCACAACAGAACACGCCACAGGACCACGAGCCTGGAGTAAAGTGCCACGGGGAAACAAGAACACGTGCTCTCACCCACAGAGGAAGAGCTGTGAACGTGCCCAAGGGGCAGGTACGTGCCTGCGGCTGCACGAAGGATGCCCACAGTGCGGGACTTCCAGGCTTTAGGCACTGAAAAAGAAGGTTAAGTGTTAAATACGGGGTGTTCTCTGTGTTCCACAAGTCCCTCGCGCCTGGATGCACGGCAGCGCAGCCAGGGTTACAGGCTGCTCCGGTGTTTTAAGTGTGGCCCTTTGGTCTCAATCCCGGCTGCCGCAGTGCCCACATGCTGGGACAGAAGATTCAGCAGAGGAGGGGAAAGACTCCTTGGGCTGTGGAAGCGCATTCTTTGCTTCACAGAAAGCAGTTTTTTAGTAAAAGCCAGATTTCCCCAGCACATTCCTCCTGATGAGCAAAACCCATCTGGAAAGCGGGACTGAGGAACCCTGAATGCTATTAAGCAGGGACTGAACAGAACCCTGAAACCCATCGCCTGATCCTGTCCCCAGGTCGGGGGCATGGTGTTAACCCACGGAGCTCAGGGGTTATCCCAGCCAGCTGCCTCGCTGAGCTCGGTAGTGCCAATAACTCTGAGGCACAGCAAGACAACGCGTCCTCGAGGGCACCAGCCGGGGTGGTGGAAAGGAGACGTGTATTCACGCCGTAACAAAGCAATCCCACCAGCGCCTGCGTAATCCACTAACTCATCCTCCGGGACTGAACAGCTCGCCCCGAAGAACTGCTACGTCTCATCCATCTAAAGCATTCTTCATCCCACAATAAAATTATTCCACACAATTTAAGAGTTCCAAACAAGGGTAAGCGGACCCTGGAGTCTTCCTCCCACATAAGCCAAAGGAGACAGCACGAACACTTGCTTTTGTGTATGGTCTCACTCATCACAGCCAGCGACAAGACGCTGTTTCAGCCACACACAGAGACCCAGACAGCAACTGGAGCCAAGAGCCGCCCTCCCGAACCCTCCCGGGGCTACAGACGGAGACCCAACGAAGGGGAGACGGTGCCCGGCAGACTGGGGAGTTTCCTGCCTGCCCTTCCAGCGTGGGAAGGCTGATGCAGAGAACGCTCTGCCGGGAGGAAAGAAAAGAGTTGGTACCATCTGAAAAAGGAGACTGCTGGTTTTTATTAACCCGAGAAGTGGGCCCAGACACTCACGTATGGGAGGAAAAGCAACGAGGGGAGCAGGCCCAGTCCCAGAAGTTGTGGGGTGCACGGCCCAGGCTGCTGCTGAGCGGTCTGCAGGTGGAAAAGGACATCCTTTCGGGGAAGGGGGCACAGCGACCCCCCAGGGCAGAGAAACTGCCCCGCAGGATGCGGGGCGCTGGGTGGCACTCGGGAGCCGAGCACAGGCACGGAGGGGTGACGCAGAGGGGAAAGCAGGGACGCGCGCAGTCTAGTTGCAGTTCTTGGGCAGGCGATAGACGCCTCCGGAGTAGATGAGTTGCTGGTCCCGGACCTTTTTCTGGAGAAAACCCTGCAGCTCTTGTATATCGATTTCTGTAACCACCGGGCCTGTCATCACAAACATCTTGAGCATGCTGTGAATCCTCTCCAAGGACAGGCTCTCGAGGTTGGTCAGCATAGCCTGGATGTACGTCCAGAACAGCTGCAGAGGGGGACACGCAAGTGACAGTTAACCACACTGACACCTATACCACGAAGAAAAGGGGTGCTTTAGCATCCCGTATCCCAAAAGCAGAGCTCGGCTGTGGCTGGCAGCAAGTTCTGCTCTCAGCCACGAGCATGAGGCCTTTAAAGAGGAAATATCCAAGCACAGCACCAGGTGTTGGGACACACAGCTAGAAGGCCGGATTTGACGCGCAGTACGTGCATGACCCTCAGTGGATAAACACCAGTATGACAACCGCGCGTTGCACAGGGGCACAACACACGCACAACGTGACACACGGGTAGGGAAAGCACTGGAAGTGTCCAGGAACCACTGCACAGAGAAGGCAAAGGTCCAGCTGTTAGTGCCGGGTAAGCCTTTTTGGCAGTCTAAGTGCCAAAAAGCGCCGCTTGGGTGAATCCAAGTTATGGCTATTTTCAAATATGAAATCACTCTCAGACTTTTTCTTGTTTTAAACTGAAAAAACACGTTTAGAGATGTCCAAATGGTTGCCTGGCTCGGCAGCCGGGCACTTTTCTGGAGGGAAGGCTGCGATCCAGCACCTGTACCGGTGAGCATTAATCAAGAGATACCCACTTCAAAACCCCTCCTGCCAGACTTAGCCACTTGCAGTGGAAAATGCAAATCCAAAGTGCAGATTGAATCCATCATCTTAATCAGATTCCCCAAAGCCAAAAGCAGGGGATGTTTGCATCGTCCTGCCGCCTTCGCGAGCGGCTGAGACACGCGGACGGGTACCTGCAGCTCTTCCTCTTTCTGGTCAGCCTGCGACGCCATGGCAGAGTCCCCCTCCTCGTCGCTGTCTATCAGAACGACCTTCTCCACCTGGTCCTTCTGCTCCTCCTCAATCACGGTGAAGGTGCCTTGGGGCTCTTCACGCAGGACACCCTGCTGCAGCCACAACGTCATCTTACGCTTCAGCGACGTCACAGGCACCTTGAGCACTTCACTCAGCTCCGTCAGCGTCCACGTACCTGCAGAGACCGCGGATATCAGAGAAAAGCACAGGACACCCGCCCACCTCCACTGCCAGGAGCCAGCAGTGGTGTGCAGCGACTGCCCGAAAGCAGGCTGGGCGCTGAGCTGTGGCCCCGCCGGGCGCTGTCTCCGAGGAGAGCTGGAGACCTGGCTGAGCCCTGTGGTAGATCCAAGCCCGTGAAACAGCTCTTGGTCCTGCAGCCAGAGCTCTCGGAGCCTACGGCCACCCAAGCAACGTGGCCTTCCCACCCGTCCACGGGAAGCCTTCCCACCCGCCCACGGGAAGCCCACGGCCATGGGTGGCAAGGCTGAGGCTGCCACAGCGCTCACTCTTGGTCTGGAAGTGCAGGATGATGGCGGCATGCACAGGAGAGACGGACAGGGAGAGGGTGCGATCTGCCAGCTCCACGTCCAAGCTCACCAGGCCCAGGTGGTACTTCCAGTTCAGGGTCCTCATGGCCTGGAAAAGGGAGAAGCAGCCACTCACAGCAGATCGAACAGGAACCACTAAGTGCTGTGTTACTGCAAAGACCCCGCTGGCTCCAGGGCAGGCTGTGCTCCATACCCCTCTGCCAGACAGGAAAGCTGCTCCCCTCCTCGTGAGCCGCCAGCGCTGCCATCACCCAACCGCTCCCTACCCCCTCATGGGAAACACCCTCCTCGGCACAAGTGGTTGTCCAGCCCTCGCCCGAGACCAACGCCCCTCTCCTGCCTGAAAGCCACTCAGCTCTCTGGTAGGGTAAGCACAGGTTGAGGAAACACTGGAAGAGTGATTGGGCCACTCAGGACAAACTCCTACCAGAAAATAAATACTCATCTGGGGCAGGATTTCCTCGGAAGAGAAGCAATCTCTTCCGATACTGATGTGAAAAGAGGACTGCTTGCTTTGAAGGCTGAGGATGCTTCCTCCTTGCATCCCCTCCTGCATCCCCTCCTAACTAATTTTTTGCAGGCACAGAAATCAGCTGGCATCCACATCTGGCACGTAGCTACAGCAGGAGAAGAGGCAGGATCTAGAGCTATGAGCTTCCCAGCCTCATGGCATGTATCACCTGATGTACGGCGACAGGTTCAAGAAAGGATATAGAAAACCAAGCCTGAAGTGGAGTCAGAGCACAAGTGGACAGGCAAAGGGGAACATCTGCATGAGACACCAAATCGCGTTCAGGTTGGCTGCAAAGAACCATCTGCGTGTGCACACACACACTACGCTGCCATGACAGCGAGATGGGAATCATCCATGCTCCAGACGTGTGCTCTGCGCTCCACCAGATAAGCAGCTGCAAGATGAGAAAGCCAAGACCGCAGCTCTGGAAGTGACCCAGATCTCTCCTTGACTTCCAGACAGATGCTCCTGCTTCCAACGCATTCGGTACGTGCAGAGCAAGATGCCCCGCAGCCTTCTCTATTTGACTAACTGCCACGATCGAGCGCCTGGAGAACAGAAGAATACTGCACGCTTGCTTGTATGTGCTCTGTGTGCCTCTCTCCCACCTCTCCAGGCTGGTTATAAAAGCTTGGGGTCAGTCTTTGAGCCATAAATTGACCAAAAATGCTTGCACCTGAACTGCCTAACATGGAGCTCAGGGACCCTCCAGAAATGAATGAAACAACCCAGGAGAGGAGGCAACATTGACCTAACTCCAGACTGACAGTGAATCTTAAAATGAGACCACGTTAAAAGAGCCTCTTTTGAAGAGAACAAACCGGGGAGGAGAGTGCCAGAGCACTGAAGAAGAGAGGCCCAACAGGGACAGGATGTCACTCTCTACTATAAACTTAGGCCAACTAGCTTAGACCAGACTTAAGATGCCCACAAACTTCCACCTCAGTATCTGTTTAACTAACAAACACTGGCATATTTTAGAAAACTCTCTTCCCTGACTGCAGTCGCTACAACGACCCAGGCACCCATAAAGAGACAAACCCTTCTTTTGGCAATAGCTAAGCTAGCGCAGCTTCTAACCCCGATTCAAAGCCGAAGGGCTTTGGGATTCCACTGTAACAGCGTGGGTCTACTAGCAGCTAAAATTTAAGGGATGTTAAAGGGGACTTTGCAAAAAACCATGCTATATAACAAAGTCAGAACAGCATATACCTTTTTTGAGGAGGGTTACGGTTGCCTCACCTTTAATTTCTCATACTTCTTGGAATAGGCTTCCATGGCTTCCTTGACCTGCTCTGGAAGCTCTAGCTTCTCCTCTTTCAGCGGTGGCCAGAACTCACTCGACAGGATAACAGCAACGAGGCTGAACGGTGGCCTCTCCTCCTCGGGGAGTTTCTCTTCCTCATCGCGAATGTTGGCATTAATGCGCCGCGAGTCAGCCATATCCTGGAAAAGGCAGCGAAAGCTAAGGCAGCTCCTTCTCTTCCAAGTCAGTGCTAACCCTTAGTGAAGGAGAAGCTTAAACAAGGTGACTAGCGTTGTCTCCAAACGATGATGGGGATGTTGGAAAGGACATGATCATGTGTGTCTACCAGAAAATCTGCTACATACTCAGAAACATTTGTGGGGAGGTTGAGGAAGGGCTTACAACTCAACACTAGCCTGCACTGGAGTCCCTCCAGACCTGTGTTCTTCCCACAGTGCTGCAAGTGAATTAAACTCCAGACTTTGCTGGCTGGGAGAGCCCAGCTCTTCAAAGCCAGAACACTGTACTGCAGGCAGGGCAGGAGAGGCACCAGCACCAGAGCAACCATCCCCCAGAGTCGATAGCCCAACCCACAGGGCTTAGAAAACAGACACGATTTTGAATGCACTTCTGCCTGTCACAAATCATCCCCCTCACTGGGATTTTGGGACCCCCACTTTCCTAAAAGACCCTTTTTGGGTCACTCCTCAAGTCCCTCCCCTTCCCTAACGAGCTCAAACACCCAGGACTTGATTAAAAAAAAAAAAAGTTACTTTTAACATGACTTCACAATAGTGCATCTGAGCTTCACCAAACCGCAGCTTCAGCAGCTCCACGTTGCGGATTTCCCTGATAAGAGAAACAATAGATCGGACACAGGTCCCTCAGATAGAGGAGCCCGGCCTGGCCTCCACCCCTTCCAACACAGCCAAAAAAGGCAGTCCCCGGCACAAGGGCGCCCTTCCTAGGAAGCCTTGCAAGGCACGTTATCTGAACAGGATGCCTCCTAGCATGGAAGTGCGGAACAGGCACCTCCTCTGGAGGCCAGCAGCTTTCTGAAGACCCTCCCATCCCTTTCACTTGGGCGAGCACGGCCCCCACCCCCCCCCCCCCCCAACAACAACACAGGGCGTGTGGTTCGCACCAGCTGCATTTCACAGAAAGGAAAACCACTGCAACTGTTGAATCAAGAGACATAGTGCGGTTGCAACTGAGGTTTCCTGATGCTTCATCCCTTTTTCTTACTTTGACGCTTTCTGCTGACCCTAAGCAGCCTGTGCAGGTTGTGAGGGCCACCAGAACACGTGGGAAGGAGCTAAGAGGGTGTCGGTGCCTCCAATTTCCTACATGCTGCCCGGTTAGTGCAAGCCAAGGGCAGGGCTGAGCAGGAAGCAGCCGGAGAAGAGGCGAGCCCGTGAAATTCTAGATGCAAACCCAAAGCTGCAGAGGAAATGGCCAAAGACACTCCTGGCTCCAGAAACAGCCGTTCACAGGACGGAGGCTGAAGCACACCTTTATCAGGTGATTTCACCATGGAAAGCCCTGGGGTCGGGCATTTGAACCTCACCTCTCAGCACTGTAGTTGAACTGATGTAGCAGCCGGTCGGCCAGAAGCGTGCGGTATTCGTTGATGAACAGGTCCTTGCTGCCGTAGATGCTCACCAACAGGCTGATGATGTCCGAGGACCGACGCTTGGAACTTGATTTTCCTAGGGAAACCCAGCAGACGACGGTGCGAGATTAACACAGGCCTGCCCCAGCCCGGCTCAGCTCTGGAGGACGAGCAGACGAGCTGCTCAGCACTACAGCCCACCGGGAAAACTGCCAGGACTTCTTGGTATCTAACCTGGATCTGCATCTACCGGGTCAGGAACCCAGTCCCCTGGTTCTGAGATGTCATCGTCACTCTCCTGGCCGTTCTCCAGGGTCACCGGGTCAGCTTTCGAGAGCTCGTTTGCAAGATCACCAGAGCCCTCAGCATCCCCTGTGAGACCAGCCACAATCTGCCGCACCGTGTC
Organism: Phoenicopterus ruber ruber; assembly: GCA_009819775.1. Lineage (NCBI taxonomy): Eukaryota > Metazoa > Chordata > Aves > Phoenicopteriformes > Phoenicopteridae > Phoenicopterus > Phoenicopterus ruber. The sequence continues at coordinate 11,240,129 of CM020234.1, forward strand.
CTCCCGAGTCCTGCCAAAGGCAAGAGAAGCAGAGCAAGTGAAGGGCCGGGGGGAAGGGGACGCGCAAGACTGCCCTGCAAGCCTCTTACCTCAGGTACTTCCTGATGGGCTCGCAGGCGACCTCCAGGATAACCATAGAGGGGTCAAGCTCCCGCAAGGCCTTGATGGCCGAGATATACAGAGTGATGATGTCGGACGTGTTGACTCCTACAGAAGAGGGGCAGAGGGAGTCACAGTCCCAGAGCGCAGACTAATGGCTTGGATGCAAGGAGCTTGGATGCGCCAAGCCCTCTGTTCCACCTACGGAGTCGGAGGCGCAGGGCCTGCTGCCCTACCGCCCCAGCCAAAGGGAGAGATCGGCTCCGTCTGTCTGAGAACCCAGTCCTAACCACGAACACAGGCTCAGAGACCGCTATAAACCGTCTGAGCCCAGATTTTGCATTAGGAGCTCAGACCACACACAGCAGAGAAGCCTTTACCCACCCAGACCAAAGCTAAACTTCTAGCTCAGCTCCTCACCGTTCTGTAAAAATGAGGCAAGCAGGGGCTGGAATGTAACCAGCTACTGCTGCCCACGGACGCTCCAACACAGGGAGCACGCGACGGGCACCGCCTGGCTGCCCCTCGCTCATCAAACACGACATCCGATGATGGCTCCCAGTTCATCCCCACTCATGCCCGGGCTCCTTACAGTGTTATCACATACACGGGGATGTAAAACCCACCAGGATGCAGAAGTCGCATTTCCAGAGCGCTTTTCAGGGAGCTGAGCAGCTGCTGCCTCTGATTAGTCCTTTCCAGGCAGAACTTGAGGTCCTCCACAGCAGGCTTCGACTCTGGGAAATCTACAAACCAAGCAGCGATTAGAAACAGTGCCATGCTCCGTGGGAAGGCAAGGGGAGAGAGCGTGGCACATGAGGAGATGAAGACAGATCTATCATTCATCCAACCCAAGTCCAAGAGTGAATGAACACCGAATGGGTCACGCCTACCTCGAATAATGCTGAAGAGCTCTTCAATGCGCATGCTGGCATAGATGCGGTAGAAGAACCTTTGGACGTGGCACCGCCAGCGCTTCAAGGTGCTGCTAGCTTCTGGCGAGGAGCGCGCCGAGGGACCATCTTGCAGAAAAACCCTGCTGAGCCAGCCGATCACTCTCTCAATCCACTGCACGAGGAGAGGGAGAGTTCCGAGATGGTGAACGCCACAGCCGGACACACAACCACGGCCCACACTTACCCCATCGCCAGGCAGCCACCACAGCAAGCAGAAAGGAGCGGCAAGCCAAGGACAGCATCACCTCCAGCTGCAATCCAAGGGCACCCTGGCCTGGGTTACAGCCAGGGGAAGCCTAGCTGAAAGAACAGGAGCTTGAACTGAAGACACAGGATACGGACTGTGCAGATGTGCGTGAGAAGATAAGGGTGACTGAGGACTGCGCGTGGGCGCTGGGCTCCAAAAGGACAGGGTACAGTCAAAAACCTGCAGCCTAGTCTATTCTCGCAGAATTCCACTCCATTCCATGCTTGCAGAACTATCCTCTTCACGAGGATATGAGCAAATTGCCCATCACATCACCCTTGGCCCCAAATTTCTATGATTCCCGAAATCAGTGAAGACCAAGCAAGCCATCCCAAGGACTCGCAGGCATACTCTTACCAACCAAGCTCGGGCACTTGAAACCAAGACCTCAAATACCAGCCTACTCACTGAATAATAAAATAAGAATCTGAACAGAGAGAATCAGAAGGTTAATTTTTTATATTTGAGATTTAGTTTTCTACAGAGAAATGCGTAATTGTCAAATTTCAAATGTACTCAACTACAATATCCAGGTATTCAAAAGAAATGCCTTTTTTAAATTTTATTTTTCCCTCAAGGTGGCAAACGTGTAGCACTTCCTGGGATAGTATTGAGTATTAATAGCTAGTAATTAGTAATCTTTTTTGATTTGGATTTGGACAGCCTAAAACAAAAATGCTAAGTCCCAATCTGGTTTGATTATGTAGATAATTTTTAATTATCTACTCAACGGAGGAAACACAAGGAATGCACAAGTTCTGCGAATTACAAGGCAGGACAAACCTGAGAACTACAGAACACCTGGGCATCGATCTGGGCAAAACTGGGGAAAAGCTGATAAAGAATTCTCCTGAAGAACAAAAGGGAAGGGCTGTAACTGATGCAAAGCAAATCCATCTTAAGGAACACAATTACTATCAAACCAACCCATTCTTCCCCAGGGGTTTATCCTCTCGGAGTGCTCCGGCTACAGCCCGATTAGCGGCTGACACCCCAGGCTGCTGCTGTGCCCGAGACGGGGGTGCTGGCAGCAAGCTGTTTCTCAGACTTCTCCTGTTTTACCTTGAGCTTGCCAGGCTTGCGCTTTTTTCTTTTTTTTTTGAAATACCTTCCCAATTTGGATATCGCTTGTACTTTTATATTTTTTTTTTTAATTGTCTCCTCCTGATTCTGACATGCTCCCATATTCTGTGGCCAAACGCGCTGGCCTTTCCGAAGCAGTGGGAGCAAGGGGACCTTCTGCAACGTCCGACAAGCGGAATGCAGCTCCATTCTCTCTGGTGCCCTTAAAACGTCCTTCAACGATCTCCAGGTCATCCCAAAGCATTTCGCACTAGGTCCAATAAAGAAAGTGTTGCACAGCAACTGAAGGGAAGTAAATACAAAATGACTGCTGATGTTTGTAGACGACAAAAGCGGCCGGCATGGCAAACAGCAAGGAAACTGGGGCAACCGTAGAGAGCAGTCTGGTTCGCATGGCAACTGACTTCACGCATTGTTCTTCGACACAGGCAAAGGCAAGGTCATGCATCAAGGAACAAAGAGTGCAGGGCAGGCCTGCAGAGCCAGGACCGTATCCTGGAAAAGCCATAACACGGAAAAGAATTTTATTTTTAGGTCATACGGGGTAAACAGCCCAACATGAACTCCGTTTAAGGTAGCAGGAAAACAATGGGGTAGGTACAAGGACGGATTTTAGTTCTGTGTGTGGCCCACTGGCGAGGTCAATACCAGAGTATCACCTCCCATCTTCGCTTCCTACTTTAAACGGATGTGGAAAAATTGGAAAGAAGACAGAAAACAGCCACACAAATTCAAATTATGGGCCCACCTGCACAGAGGAACAGCCGCACACCCCAAAGGAAGGGCCCTTGCTGCCCGCTTGCCTGCCTTACCTCCTGGAACTCATTCAGGAAAGAGTGCTCGTATTCCCCCCTGCATCGCTGCTCCATCCGCTCCTCTATCATCTTGTGCAAGATGGTCGTGACAGCGTCGGCGCTCACTCTCTCCAGCAAATTTAGGCGGCGGCTACAGACACGGACAGTGACCCGATTCAGAGCGTGTGGAAGCAAAGGTACAAGCAAATAAAGAAAATCTACCTGAAGGCACCTTCCTCCCTCTATGGTCCACACATGCAGGCAGAGCTCTCAGCTTAAATGCTCTGATAGCCCGCATAGAACACGACACTACTGCTATCCCAGCTTCCCTGGGAACATTATTTTCTAGCCATCAAGAGCTTTTTCATTTAGAAGTTTGCTTCTTTGTGGACAGAAGGCCATAGAGCAAGAGGAAGATACTCTCATACCCAGGGAGAGGAACTTTCTGTCTAAAGATCTGCTCTAGTTCATCGCCGGTTGGCAACCAGCTGCAGAAACCCTGTGTCAAGTTCTCCAGCCAGTGCTGTGATACAGCCTGACCTCACGCGTAACTCCTCCTGTTTTCAGACATCAAGAAAACCTGCTGCTGCTCCCCATCGGGGCCATCTGCTTGTTCCGCGTGACAGCCACCACCCCGTAACCCACGTACAGAATGTCATTGAGCTGCTGAAACTGCTCCATGGCTTTGGGGCACCAGCACTGCTCTCTCTTGCTGCTGCAGCCTGCGCACAGCGGGCTCTCTCCTCCGCCCTCCTCCGTATCACTCTCCTGCTCGGTCTCACTCATGCTGCTCTCGCACTCGTTCGTTCCATCTTCTCCTTTCTTCCACTGCCGCATGTATATCCTGAAAGTGCGGCTGTAGAACTGCTGGATCATTTCCTGGAAGGACTTGGTAGTGGAGAAGAAAAGGATGGCTTTGAACATGGTGTAGACCTTTTCCTGCAGCATCTGAGCGCCTGTCCCCAGGAGCAAGCCTGCCTTGGTCCACCTCTCCAGAAGCTCCAGGCTGTTCAGGTAGGGGTCCAGGCGGCACTTGAGAAGACAAAACGCATCCAGAAGGAGCGAGGAGCACTGGGGCTCCTCAGCCGTGTTTTCATACTGGCTGATGCAGTTCCAGAACTCGGGAGCTATATTCGCCTGAAGGTCCGTCTGCAGCACCTCGATGAACCACTCCTCCACGATCGAGTGCAGGTCGTAACACCGCAGCACGTCCAGGGCTGCCCGCAGGTCGGCATCCTTCAGCGGCCCCACAGCATCGGACCTCGGTGCTGCCTGAAAAGCGGAGGGGATACCAGGTTAAGCATGCAAAAAGACTTCTCTAAGAGGACCTGCGGCAGAAGAGACCGCTCATCTCAAAGCGTGGGGGCCAAATGCACACGGACTCTGCTGTCAAACTGCACCAGGCGGATACCATTCCTCCGTGGAGAGCCGCTGGGGTCTCAGCCCGCGGCTGGAAACCAAGTGCCCACCTCCCAGGCCTGACACCCAAACACCGGCCACTGCTGTCCCTGTTGGGGGACCCACACGCTGGCTAGGACACGGCTGCAGAGAGGCACTGAGCTCTGTTGATGGGAGAGCCACGGGCCACCCTCGGGTCCCCGAAATGCCAGGCTCCAGGGCAAAACCTTCCTTGGCCAATGTCAGGTCCCCCAAGGAGTGACCAGGGCGCGGAGCTGCAGCACGGACGGGGGAAGCAGCGCATCTTTTTGGCACGTACGCTTTCCTGGCCGGTGTGATGGGGGAGAGGGGGACGGCTGGACCCCGCGGCCCTCCCCAGACAGCCCCCTCAGCAAACACAAGCCGCCGCACCGCCAGATCCCCCCCTTCCCAAGCCGGGGGCTCCAGCCGTTTCTCCCCCCAGCCCAGGCAGCTCCCACCGGCCCCGCAGCAGCACCGAAAACCGGCCCCAGGAGCGGAGGGGACCGGCCAGGCCGCGGGACGAGGCTGCGGCCCCCTCAGCCACCCCGGGGGCGGCGGAGCGGGAGGCCGGCGGGGTCGGGGCCTGCCCCGGGCCCACGGGGGCGGCCGGAGCCGTCAGGGCCCAGAGACCCGAGGGCGGCGGCGTGAGGGGAGCGGGGAGCGGCGCGTCCCGCCCCGGCCCTGCCCGCCCTCCCGCCCGCCCGCCCCGCGGGCCCCGGGCCGCCCCCGCTCACCAGCCCCAGGGCGGCGGGCGGCACCAGGGCGGTGCTGAGCGTGTGCCAGGCGGCCGAGAGCCCCGCGCCCGCCGGCGGCTCCATGCGGGCCGCGCCGCAGGAAGAGGCGGAGCGCGGCGGGACGTTGGGCAGGGCCGGGCCGGGGCGATGAGCGGGCCGGGGGCCGCGCTGCGGGGGTACAACGAGGAGCTGCGGGAGGGTGAGCGGGGCCGGGGCCGGGGCCGGGGCCGGCGGCGGGGCCGGGGCCCGGGCCGGGGCTGACGGGTCGGTGCCGTGCAGGGCTGGCGGAGCTGCGCGCCCGGCGGGAGGAGCTGAGCGGGCGGATCCGGGAGGAGGAGGCGGAGCGGAGCCGGCTGCAGAGCCGGATCTGGGCGCTGACCGAGCAGCTGGCCCGCACCAGCGAGAGCCTGGCGCGGCACCTGGCCGCCCGCGGCGAGCTCGACAGGACCATCGCCGAGACCGAGGCGGCCTACGGCAAGGTACGGGCTGCCCGCCCGGCCCGCGCAGCCCCCGCTCACGGGGAGGTCGGGGCTCGGCTCGGGGTTTGCTCGGTGCTGCTTGAGCTCGGGGAAGCGAGGCCCGGCGGCGCCGAGGGGCGCGGGCAGCCCCCCGCCTCCGGCTGCCCCAGGGCGCTGCCCGGCGCGCAGCGAGTCCCGCAAAGCCCGTCTCGAGGAGGGGAAGTGGAGGGTAAGTTAAAGCACATTGTCGAAATACATCAAAACGGTCCTTGGAACGGACCCTTAAAAAACCACCTCACAAACCATCGGAGGGGGGGGGGGGGGGGGGGAGGAGGAAACGAGAGACAAGACATTGACCCAGAAGTCCATGAATTCACACAGGTAACAACAGTGACAGAGCTGTTGGCCGACCAGACACTCTTTTTGCCCAACTTTTAATGTAATTTCTCCCATCTTTGATGGAACAGTATTATTAAAAGAGTAGAAATGTTGGACCAGTAAAGGGGTGGAAGGAGGCAAACGGTGCCGGGGCTGTTACCGTTGTTTCGGTTCCTGGGATGGTTCTACCCTTTCACCTTTCCTGTATTTGTAAACTGCCAGGCAGGGACTGCTTGCTGCTGCACAGGGTAACAGCTGGGTTCACTTTTGCATTACACACCCATCAGCTTTTTTAAAAAATAAAAGGATCTTTCCAGCCCCCTTCCAGATAAGCAATGACCTTCCTTCTGCTGGTAACAAGGAGCTGTTTGGTTCAAAAGCGCCCCTTCCCCCATCAGCTGCTGCCTAAATTCTCCTTTTCCCATGCGTTTTTTGAATGTGATCAACCACTCTGTGTCAGATCCTCTTCGTCTCCCAAAGTCGGTACTTTCCAGTGACAATTACTTTTCAGATGAGCCCGGGGCTTTCTCAGCCTACTTCAAGACCTGATGGTTTGGGGTAAAGGGGAGGAACTCACATAAAAATTTAACAGCTTAAAAACCGTTTTGTAAAGCTACACAAACAAACAGCACCTTTTAAAAGAAACCCTACCTGAGATACAAGTCACAACCCCCCAGCCTACAAATTAATTCATGTTTATTGAAATTACAGTAGGTAAAAAGCAGAGGTGGTTAGGAGAGGAAAGGCAGACGTCCTGCAAACAGAAACCAGCAACAAAGTTCCTTTCCTGTGGAGGTACATCTCTGTAATCGCGCTCCTTGCCTTCCCCCGGCCCCTGACAGTCGCAGGACTCCACCTTCTTCCACGGGCGAGACGGCAAGATCCCACCGACGCGTTCTGCCGCTGTCTCGTCCTGCGGGACACTTACCTTCATCTCTTCTCTGACCACTTAGCCATTTCCACAAGTTCACAGGAATGTAAATGATCTTTGGGACTACAACCTTACTATCACACTTTGTTACAAGTGTCCACCGAGTTAAAACTTTAAAATGGTGTGATGGATGGGCAGCAAGATCTCCTAAACCTCCTGTAGCCTCGCTTCCCAGAGCATAGTAAGTGGGAATGTTAGATTATGTACAATATAAGCTAAAAATAGGAGAAAATGAATAACAAGAAATATTTAGTCTGGCTTAAGGTCATTGTGGAGTTGAGTTAGTCTCGAAGCCAGAAACGTAAAGCGTGCAGTTTTAACAGTGGAAGACAGCTGAAACTGGGTCAGCTGAGCACAATTTAATACTGATCTAAAAATCCCATGTATAAACATCTCCCTTAAACAAAACCCAAACAAAACAACTAAAGTCCGCCCCACAGCCTGCTTGAGGAAGTCCTCTGCCTCGTGCTCCAAGACAGATAAATTGCTTAAGGTGTTTGGTATTCAGAATATGGGCACGAACCAGAGAAATTCCTCCGCAGATATCCCCGCAGTGAGGTAGGACGATAGGTCACCGAGAATTGGATATTGTAAGGGCTGGAGAATCCCTCTTTCTGCAAGGTAGATCAGCTGAGTCCAAAGGGAACTCATAAGAGAAACAGTTTATGTAAAAATACGCTATTTTTATTTATTTCTTTCCCAGATTCTGGAGAGTTCTCAGACATTGCTAGATGTCCTGAAGGGAGAAATTGGGAATGCTGGTAAAGCCAGTGAGCCACAAAGCACTTCAAAAGAAAAAGAAAAACAAGCACATGGACAAAAGCATTCCTAAACTTGCTTTTCAACCTGGAAAGTCCTGTTGGTCTGGGACAGCTGCTGTTCTGGTACAAGGATGCCCCATGTAATAAAAGTCTTTGTTTTGCAGAAATAAATTTTCCTTTCAGATGCACTTTTGTGTTAGAGATCTACGAAAGTTAATCCTCAAATGCTAGAGATCAGGGCAGGCATCCTACAAAAAAAAAATACCCTTTATTTTGAGCACAGTGACACTGAAGCATATCCACAGAGGTGACATCAGCTAATGCTTTTGCCCTCAAGCAGCATTCACCTGGCCTTGCCACGAACCAGCTAAGAGCTCACCTGGTGCAGACAGGGATTAGAGTACAAAGCCGGGAAGCGCGAAGGCAGCGCTCGGCGAGCTGCACATTACAGCGGGCAAACGGGAAGGAGCAGAGAAGTCAGCAGCACACCAGGGCACCACGGGCTCCTCCGGAGAAGCCCACTCTGCACTTGCACGCCTCCGCTGAGCCTGTCCTAACCAGAGAAGCTGTAGGCACAGAGCTAATTCACCGAGAACAGCACGCAGAGTACCAGAGCAGCACTGCAGTTGGCTGAAGTCAGTGGAACAAGCTCCAGGGCGTTGTTGGCTTTAGCATTCCTCATTGATCCACAGCGGAAGGAAGTCAGGACTAGTTCAGACACCTTGTCCCTGACTTTAATTGCAAGCAGCTTTTGCTTCACCACCTGCAGGTCTTTTAAGTTGCAAATCTAGAGACAGAGCTGCCTTAAACTGGCCTGAGCTTTTCCACAGTGCAAGATGCTCACTGGGACCTTTTCTGCTAGAAAAGCTGCGCATAACCTTTTCTTCAAACATAGTCCCCGATCTCCTTTGGCTGTGGGCACTGCTCTGTGTTTAACTCCACGTATCTGATAACTTACTCTTCCCTTAAATCTAGCAGTCACTAGCAGTCCTGCATTTTTCCCCATTCTACCCCAGCCTCAGCATCCTGCCCTGAAGTATTTTACTGATGGGAGAAGCCTTAGCACGTGGGATTCACTGCTCTTTCCACTGTACCCGTGTCGTGCCACAGGCAGATGTGCTGCCAGCCACGTACTGCTCCTGGGAGGTCACAGGGGGAGCAGATCTCGAGTTAGCTCGAAAAGGACAAGCCTCAGAAGTGCAAGGAGGTGGAAACTCCTCCTTTGTGGCCCCTCCAGCCAACATCTAACAAGCTGCTGAGTATCTCTCTTTTTTTTTTTTTTTTGCATTATCTTTCCAGAAATATCTAGGCACCCAGGGCAGAAGAGAACAGCTAGAAGTAGGTATGTCCTAACATTTAGTCCTTTTTCAGCAGAACGACCTTCCTCCTGCTGCTGCAGTATACACTGAAACAAGCGCCAGGTGTGCAGGGCACTTTCAGTTCACAGACCAGTGCCAGCTTGACTAGACATTCATCATCTACATATAATAGACAAACCAATAAAAGTATCAAATTTAATCAAAGATACCAGCCTGTTCCTTTGGATAGAGCCACATGCTGGGGTACCACTCATTTCATAAAGCCCAAAGAGGCCGTATCTATTCCAACCGCATCTCTTTTAATCCCAGAAGTACAAATCACATTAGCAGCAGTGCTCCGTCTTTTCCAGAGTGCAGTTTTGACCCTGAGTTTACAGTAGTAGAAAACTTAAATGGAAGAGTCTAGCAGATTCCTTTGCATATTGGCTGCATTAAACAATTACAATAGAACTATAAAAATCCTAGAAAAAAATACCATATTCCTTGTTCAAGTTCTGCAGAAGAAAGGAGTGAAATGGCCCTCCTGCGCTTTGCATTAGAGGAGCAGAGCGAGCATGGCAAGAAGCAGCCTCCCCGCCAACCAAGACAGATAGATCTTGGGCCTGGCCCTGTTAGATGCTGGGACAAAGCAACAAGAGGAACTGGGAAACTAAAGTACAATCAGCAGTAATTAGAGACTGGGTGCCAGAGTTGGGCACGGACAGATCAAAGCTATGGCCAATGTTTGGGAATATTCAAGAGGCTCAAGCCAGATCTTCTTTACAGATCAGTGCAAAAATAATACCTAAAGCTAAAGGCATTTATTCCCCTTCCCATCCCTCACGTAGCGTGTTCAGCTTCCTTCCCAAGAACGTAACTGGCACATCAATTCCATGATGGTTCAGTGAAACAACCCAGAAACGTGCCAAGAACAAACCACGAACCTCCCACGGTTTTCCAAACTGACACCCCATCTAGCTGTCAAATCACCACCGCTTGTGTGAATGCAGCTAACCGCCCAGACGCTCCCAGTGCTCCAGCTCCAGAACCGTTCTTCACCGCGGCCTCTGATGGGCGAAGTGTTACGAAAGCCGTCCAGACCCCATACAGGGCCTGGATGGGCAGACTCAGATAAGCACCGAGAGAATCTACATCCATCCCGGGATTACAGATCTGTTCTTAAGATGCTTGCCTAATCGGCAGCTGATCTTGAACAAGGAATATGCAAGGCCACAGGGAGAATAAATCATACGCCTTAAAAGTAGTAGTTAGGTCCCAGAATCCAGTGCAAATATTCTCCGAAGATGCCCAATAGCATCTAGTCCACCCTTGGCATCAGGATCCAACGAAAACTGTGGTGAGGGAGGGACCCAGAAGCTTGTTTCCGTGGCGCTTGCGTGGACATTCGGAAGGTGCACTGACACGTTTTGTCCAGCAGCCGCTGCTGCAGGCTAGAAGATGAAGCGATCAAAAATACAGAGCAGGCTCACTGCTGAAATCGGAGAGTCCGCCCTTCTCTGCTGGGGTGAGCTGTGGAGAAAGCAGAGTTGACATGGAGGTGTCATCAAACCCAAAGTGAACGAGCACCCACACGTTTGGACGGCGAGGGCTGCACTGGCACCTTGCCCAGGGCTAACGAGCACATGTAACTCCCCCCTCCAAACGTGCGCTGGAGTACAAAGCGTGCCAGCTGCCTTAAGTCTCCTTTACACACGGAGGGAGAGGCAGGTCTGCTAGTGGCAGTGGGACCTTGTGTAATCCCGTTGCGAGTGGCGGCACGCCGCCCCGGGGCAGCGAACACCAACGCAGGTGTTCGGCGGAAGGCACATCCCGTCCCATCGGCTGTCCAGACCAACCCAAGCACCGGGGTAAGAGCACAGCAGGACAAAGCCAAGACCGGCTTATTTAAAGTCTCACCATGACTTTGTTCCCATGGGAATCGGCTTCCTTTAGGAGGGGTCCCTCTGCAGCAGGCGTCTCCTCATGCTTCTGCTCCTGCCACTCGCTGAACTTCACAGAGTGCTTTGGGGTGTAGCTGGATAAATCTGCTGGAAGGACAAAGCTGACGTAAGTTTTTCTCACCACCCCAAAAGGCAGCGGGATCAGGACCCTGGCAGGGACAGCACGGAAACTGCCCGTCTGCAGTTCCCTGGTCTGGTTGGAGCCCTGTCCCCACTAAGCCCCGATTCTGCCGTCGGCAGGCAGAAGCCACCTCCGTTAGCGTTTCCCCCCGCGTGGAGCCCCATAAGGGCCTGTAGGAAACGTGGACAGCGTCAGACACCACCAGTAACCCCCCAGTGCCAACACAGCACCTCACTCACCCGAGTTAGGCGTATTGGGATGCAAAGTGCAATTTGGGCGTGGAATGTAAAAGGTGCAAGATTTGTCCTCCTCTGTTTCAGAAGCATGTTCTTCCTCTTCCTCCTCCTCCTCCTCCTCCTCTTCTGCCAGCGAGCTCTCTGATGGGTACTCAAACATAGTCTGCAAACTTGTCTCATTGAAAGAGATCTTCATCTAGACAACAGCAAAGGAGAATTATTAGAAAGCAGCACAAGAAACCATTGATCCCAACGCTTGCTCTGGCAAAGGCCACCTCCCACGCCAGGGCTTCACCCTGGTTTAAAGGCACCGCTGCCTATCCCCCCACCTTTCCCCACGTGCCTTGCCGAGTCTCTTACCCCGCTGAGGGAAACCACAAGGACAGATAGCCAGATGGGACGGAGGCAGGAGGCCGAGAGCACCTCTGGCTTTTTGCCCTGGCACATACTTTGCCGTCATCTAACACTGATGCCCAGCAGCCAGGAGGAGCTGACGGCATGTCCCTCAAGAGGGATCAGTGTTGCCGAGGAGGAAAGGAAAGCATCCACATGTTGGAAAGATGACATCGCTAATGCCTACCAGCTCGCTTGCATACCCATGCTCTAGACAACAGAAATATCAGTGATCAGGGCTACATTTTTGGGAGGACATCCTCGCAAAAAGCTATTTAAGCTAGATAAAAACAGAGTTTAATACCAGAAGTGAGAAGATGGAAGCACCTAAAGGAGAGATGGTAAAAGGCGGTAGTAGAGGGAGAATAGTGGACAAGTGGGAGGTCCTTAAAGGTTCTGTTTTGAAACCGGTTTTATTTAGTATTACTCACTAGTGACCTTTGCACAATAATTGAGAGACTGAGAAATTAAGATGACTCCAACATGAGAGTTCATCAGGGGAAAACCAGTATTTTATGGGTTGTTCGTTTCTCTGCATCTACCCTGTAGCAAGACGCCCAAACACAGACACAGTAACTCCAGATGTGCTGTTCCGAGTCTGAAGCAAAAGCAGAGGGAAGGGGTTGTTCCCCTGCAGCCTTACAGGTCCTAATCATTATCTACCGTTCTGCTTAGAAGATCTTACAAGTCATCTTTCTTGAACAGGTGGAGAGGAGACTCAGCCTGTCCACACTAGCCAAAATGAAGGTTGAGAAGGAGCATAACAGCTCTTTGTCAGTACACCAAGAAAATAAACACCAAGGAGCAGAGCAGAACTGCTGATGCCAGCATACAACAGCCAAACAAGCAGGATAAGCTTGCCAGGAATAAGTTTATGCCAAAAGTAGGGAAGCATTTAGCCAACGTGAATCAAGGTTCAGGAGCAGCTGCCTAAATGGGTGTTGTGATCCCTTTACTTCTAACTACAGTTACAATTGAGCTAATAGGGTTACAAACAGAATTAAAAAGACATGGTTGCTTGTGACAGGTGGTAGGAGCTGGATGGTTCAGAAGATCTCTTCTGACGCTGTGGAATAACTGGCCAGAAGAAAGTGCAGCACGTTTGCCCCATGTGCCATATTTGCAGTTTCCCTCTCATACAAAATACCCCACAGGCTGAGAAATGGGTCGCGGCCCCAAGCAGCTATCAAGCAACCACGCACCACGTGTGCTGCCCCGACGCACGTATTTCTTGCGACAGCAGCAGCCACCTCTCTGCGTCTCCTGCGCACGGAGCACCAGTGCGATGCTGCTGCTGCCAATGGCGTCTTCTGAAGCCGAACCTGCAACCGCACAGGGGCCGGAGCCTGCAAACCGGCAGCGGGCAGGAGCCAGCCTGCTCCCGTGTTCTCCTGCACTGCCCACAGGCAGACCCGCCGGAGCTGTGTGGGCGATGAGGGTTTTCGAGAGGAGCACTGGGGCAAGACAGTGAGCATTTCACTGCTGCTTTTCAGAAAAGCCATGAGGGGAGCTTGAATCAAATCCAGGTAGCAGAGTGAGTACCTAATGGCTCCCCTGCACTGCAAAGACGCACGATGGAGCTGTGTGCTACTCTGCCCGAGTTCGGGATGTACCTCGGACACCGGCTGGCTCCCTTCCCCATGCTCCCAGGAGAAGGAAGGATGGAAATAGCGGAGAGGGCAACCAGCTGCCTTTCCCCATTCCCTGCCCCAGCCCTGGCCAGAGCCACCTCTGACCTTCTCCAGATGACATATGGGAAGAGGAATGATTGTATTTCAGAGAAAAGGGGATGGAATAAAACAGCGCTGAAGATCAGAGCATCCCAATTGCTGTTCCTTTATTTCTCACCCCTGCTGCTGACCTAGATGCTCCCTGATCCGAGCCAGGCATCGGAGCGGGCAGCGACCGCTCACAATGTGACGTCTGTACTGCGGGGACAAGCCACGCTGCCAGGCACGAAGGCCACGAGGGTGGAGGTGCCCAGGGCTCCTGGAAGCTCAGAAGCTATTCCAGAACCAGCCACTGCACGCAGACCGCTTATGCTGGCAGCTGTGCTGAAGGGCAAGAAGTACTTGGCTAAACACAGAAAATAAAGGAGACGGGAGAGATGTGCCTTGTTTTTAGAATTTAAGCTTGGGAGATGGAACCAAGTTTTCCTGTTTTTCTGCTATCAGGAGGAAATCTCCAAGAACAATGACTTTGAGTCCAATTTGGACCACAGCTGCGTGTAGTGCAAGAGGAGAAAACAGCCTCACCAGGGAGTAAAACCAAAGAGTAGAAAGCAGCAGAAATGACCAGGGATGCCCCCCACGCGGTGCCCAGAGGCAACACGCCACCAGCCCAGCCTCAGCCCTGAACTGAAGCAGCTCCCACTTGCCCACAGCCAATTCAACTCGGGCCACGCTCGCTGCCCGGAGCTGGGCTGGGTGTCCTGCAGAACGCTCTGCCACTGGGGTTTCCAGGTACCTGCTGCAGAGAGGCCACAATGCCGTAGGAGGCAATGTTGAAGCTATTTGGAAAGAGCAATCATTAACCACAGCGGTGCCAGCCCCACGCACCCAGGGCCCCCGCCTGGGGGAGAGCTCGTAACAAGATAATCTGCTGCTTCAGCAACACCTCTGGTTGGGCCAGCACAGCCTACGCGAAGGCTGACACCAGGCGGTCCTGCTTGGTGTGATCGCACCCCGGCACAAGACCTCCCCCCTCCAAAAACCACGTTGGCTTACTCTACGGTAACGTCCCACTCCCCGCACCCAGCGCGCTGCTACCAAGAAGCAGGAAGAGCCCCACTGCAATAAAGCGCTCGGACGCACCCAGGCAAAGCAAACACCGGAGGAACAACCAGGCGCTGGCACGGGGTCGGACTCTGGTGAACAGGCTCTGCACGAGCGGCCACCTTCCCCGCAGCTGCACACCCCCGGGGCGCTCAGTCAACCCTGCCCACGCAGAGCGAGAGCCCCCAAAGCAGCCCCAAAACCCAAAGCAATAAACCTGCCGTGGCATCGCCCGCGTTCCCCACGCGAGCTCCCCTCCCCAAACATGAGGTGGTTTTGGGGGAAGCACAAAGCAGCTCTGCTTGATCCAACAGGAGATGGAGGGCAACTTATGCAGGCAAAACCAGGGGACACGTGGGTCAACATAGCTGCCTTAAGAAACTCTCTGAGCAGCTAATGAGCAGAACCGAGCGCTGTGCGTAAGCAACACAGGCGGATTCGGTCCCAGGAACCATCTAAAAAGAAAAATCAGGAGCCCACTAATGGCACAGACAGCAGGTTTGCACAGCCAGCAGCCAGCCAGCCCCTTGACAGACCATACAGACTTCTACAGAAACACAGAAGGTGACAGGGGTCATTTTCTTTAAAAGAAAACCATATCCCAGAAGAGCCAAGTGCACTCGAGCCCAGCCAGACTCTGCTCATCGCGTCGCAGCAGCAGTTCCCCCGTTTCTGCCTCAGCAGCAGCTGCCAGCTGTGGAAAGGAATAATTCTGCACCCTTCAGTGGATGTTTGCAGGGATTTGTCACTATTTGCTCAGCTGAATGCTTCACCCAGAACTGTGTCACAAAACCAGGGTCCAACCCAAAACCGTGTATCTATATATTAATACTCTGCCCGGCAATCAGAGCCACACTGGGAAGAATAAGGCAGGCTTTTCAGGGAATATTGTGCTGTTCAGCCACCAGATTCTTGTTGCCACAGCAAAACACATTTATTTATTTGCTAGGATTCAAACAGTAATGAGTAATAGAATACGCAGGAAAGAGAAGCCAGGGTAAACATTGCCCAACAAGCGTAAACCTGAGGAGTCAGACATAGCTCACTTAGAAAAGGGAAAAAAAAAAGTCAACCTTGTTTCAGGTGATGCCGGCTGTCAGGACCCAGTCTGCACCCAGACCGAGAGCGAAAGAGCCCCCAAGTACGAGACGTATTAGAAATAAAAATAACCAGTTTACAGGAACCAACCTGCAACCTAAACAATGGAAGTCAGCAGACACCTCGCCTCCAAAAGCTGAGGTGGGAAAGCCTGCAAGACTCCGCAGTTAATGAGACAGCAAACACCTGACAGCTTCTCACAAGCCAGGGATGTCACCCTGGGAGCACATCATGGGGTTAATCTGCATCCTCCACTCCAGATTTAGTGTGGCTTTTCTCTTCTCCGCCCATTATCACATTTGCTTCTTGGCAGGTGTGACAAAGCCAAAGCAATAATGGAGGGTGTTTTACACCTTTTAAACAGGAATGTCTTTGGCAATCCAAATCCTCACCTTATAATAGTGAGAAAAAAAAAATTGTTCTAGGTATTAAAAGAGGAACAAAATCACCCTTTAACTCTATTCCAGCAAGGAGAGTCAGGGTCAGCATATTGATCCCCATCATAGCAGCCTACTGAGACCCTTTCCCCTTCCCCGCAGAGTGACCGCCAACGCCGACCCCCAGACCCGTGGCCCTGGCAGGAGGCTACAAGGGGCACTGCCGCTGTCCCCACTCAGCGTGAGGAGCCGGGTGGGATGGGACGGCACCTCGTGAAGCACAAGCTGGAGTTTATTCCTGCCCCCGCTAACATCCCACAGCACCTCCAGCACATCCAAACCTGCCGCGCTGCTGCTGCAGAGACTGGATAAGAGGGCAGTGGCTGCTGCGTGGCGACAAGAGGGACATAGTTTTTCGGTAACGTGGTTATGCTACCCAAGTACTTCACAAGATGCACACACCTGAGTAGCACCAGGCATCAAGATTTGCTCTTTTCAGGTATTAATTTTCCTGTAATCATCCTCTCTCCCCAAGCAATATAATCCTAAAGTGACAACATTAGGGAATATGGCTGAAGATGAGCCAGCAGCGTGCCCAGGTGGCCAAGAAGGCCAACGGCATCCTGGCCTGTGTCAGCCATAGTGTGGCCAGCAGGACCAGGGCAGGGATCGTCCCCCTGTGCTCGGCCCTGGCGAGGCCGCACCTCGAGTGCTGGGGTCAGTTCTGGGCCCCTCACCCCAAGACAGACACTGAGGGGCTGGAGCGTGTCCAGAGACGGGCAACGGAGCTGGGGAAGGGTCTGGAGCAGAAGTGCTGTGAGGAGCGGCTGAGGGACCTGGGGGGGTTTGGCCTGGAGAAAAGGAGGCTGAGGGGAGACCTTCTCGCTCTCTGCAACTCCCTGAAAGGAGGTTGTAGAGAGATGGGGGTCGGACTCTTCTCCCTAGTAACAGACGACAGAACAAGAGGAAACGGCCTCAAGTTGTGCCAGGGGAGGTTTAGATTGGATATTCGTAAAAATTTCTTCCCCGAAAGGGTTGTTGGGCACTGGAACAGGCTGCCCAGGGAGGTGGCGGAGTCCCCATCCCTGGAGGGATTCAAAAGACGTTCAGATGAGGCCCTAAGGGATATGATTTAGTGGTGGACTTGTTAATGCTGGGTTAATGGTTGGACCCGATGATCTTGGAGGTCTCTTGCAACCAGAACAATTCTATGATTCTATGACTGCCCTGACTCCCTAGGACACGCACGGGCTGCCGAGGTGCTGCTGATTTAAAGCAGCTGGTTTAACAGCTTTTCACACCTGGTCAGCCAAACGCCGCCTCCTTGCTCAGCTACAGCAGCAGGAGGGTTTCGGCCCATATCTGCAGGAAGGGCAACAATTCAGCATGAATACAAAAGAGTGACTGTAAACCTCTGAGAGAACAAGCATGGACAAAAATCAGTGTTTTGAAGAAAAATCACCTTGTGCTTCCGTGCGGTCTTACATGGAGCTTTGCTACATTCATTGCTGCACTGGTTGTCCAGAGATTTGGTCAATGAGACAAAAGCACAAGACATCGCACCAGAAAACCGCAGCAGCAGAGAGCTGAGGGTGCACCAGGAAGCCTGCTGATACAGAGCATCCTGTAGAGGTTTGCAAGAAACAGCATCCCAAGCTGGCCAGGAAAGCTCCTCAGGCACCAAAACCCATTCGGTAGCTTGGTGGAGGCTCTGCCCAGCGGAGCTCGGGATCCGTGTGAAGACGAGGGTCTCTTAACACAGAACCACTTCCAAGCTCCACGCTGCCACGGGGTGAGAGGGAAGGTCCCTGTACAGACAAATAACTGCTTGTGAGACTGGAAACAGATGGTAGAAGCAGATATTTTACAGTGGACAAAGATCCCCAAAGGCTTTAGCCTGTTCTTTCCATCTGACCCAGTCTGACCATTCTCACAGATCAGCAAATTTAGTGAAAGGAGGTGGAGGAGCAGTTCATAAACTGCATACCTCTGCGGGGACCTTCATTTTTTTTCCATTACAACCTCCAGTCAATGATCTGGACAACTCTCATGCAATGCAGTTTTCTCTCTGAAACTTTACGATAAAGGATTTTCTGGAAAACGAGCCATTTCATAGGAGTTAGCAATGAGCTTATCTACATGCCTGTACCTGTCCTGGAAACACCGTCCTGTGGCAGCCCCAATCGTTGAATAACTCCAGGCACAATCTCTATGCAAGGCAGCCTGGAATAGTACCCTGGGGGCTGCAGTAGCCTCAGCACATTACCAAGGCATTTGCTGTCCTTCAGGAGAAGATAAGGAGCTGTTGTACCTCTAAAGCCTTTCCTTGACACAGGATGAAAGGGGTTTTCCCTGACAGGTACCCAGAGGAATGGGGGGACTTGAGACTTGGTTCCTGTATCAGATTAACGCTGTACTGCTATGGCTGAAGCAGCCTAAGTATGCCCAGAAAATTGCAGATGGCACTTCAGAAATGGTTTCTTCTGTCATTCTGTTCAAAAAGAAGAGTTTTGGGGCACAGGAGGTGGCTGCTCCACCATAAGTTCACTTGATCATGCTTTTCCAAGAAGTGTTTCCCAAGAGTAACAATGGGTTTTGCTCAACGATCAACTGCATCACAGAGTTAGCCACTGAATAGAGCTAGAAACACTAGAGATTTACAGCAGTAGCATGTCAAGGAAGCGCTGCGTGGCTGGCAAAGGAGAGGTTGCCTCCAGGATCACATCCCAGCTCTCAAGCCACAAGGCAAAAAACAAGAAAGTCTCCATTTACAAGGCAACCCACAAAGCCAGCTCTGTGTAATCAATATGCCGAAGCACATGGCAGATAGGAGCAATGCATGGAGATTCGAAATATTAAACTCCTTGTACAAGACACGGGGAAGTTTCAAATTCCTGATGAGAAGTGACAGGGTAGGGACAGTCCCGGAGAGCATCGCAAGGCTGCAGCTCTTTGTTAACTCTTCCCTTGACTGTGTCAGCCAAGAAGAGATTCCAGCGCCCAAACAACCACAGGGCAGTTGGAGTCCCAGTCTGACACGGCACAAAGCAGCTATTCACCCGAGGACCCCTTCATTCCTTCGCACATCTGCAGAGAGAGGAGCCACAGCCTTCCACAGTTTAACAAGCAATTCAAATATTACTTACTTGGCCCACAAGAATTGGACAAATCTCCCTACATATATGAAACAGATCTCATCTGAATACACAAAGAGAGCAGGCACAAACAAGATACAATTAGTGCCAAGACTTGGTATCTTCATAAACAACGCACAAAACTCCCAAACAGCAGAGGATTCTGCTTTACGGGCAACTCCGAGCCTACAATTTGTGGCTACAAAGTGGTGCTGCGTTGGGAGATGCCACCCACAAACATTTCCATGCAACCAAGACTGACCAGAGCAGCCCAAGCAAATACCTCGGTTTGACGGAAGTGAACCGTCTCCAGCTGGAATGGGACGGATGGAGCATCATTTCCCAGGAAATCTGGGGAGGCTGGGAACAGAATTACTTCCCACCCTGGCAAGGAGCTCATTCTAGACTTCAGGACCAAAAGGCTTCAGAGTTCATGTCTCTCTTGCCCTTTTTCTGTACTAATATGCAAAAGAGACTTCCTCGAAGAGAAGTGACTAAGTGCAGCAAGTTCACCCCAGGGCTTCTGGATATGCCCTCAGACTTGCATTTTCACTAGCTGCAAGCTAAACAATTTCCCTAAGCACACAAGCAGTTTGCTCTCATAGCGTCTGAGATATTTTCTTCAGCTTGCTTATAGTCCAAACGCCTACAGAACAGCAGCCCCATCCTGCCAAGTTCCCAAGATCATCTGAAGGGCACTTCTCAGAAAACATCAGCACCAAGTTCCTTCAGTCTAGCTTTTCCCAGGATGTTTGTGAAGTTTCTCTGTGTGATACAGACGCTTCACGTGACTCTTCCTACACAAACTGTCCAAACAGCGATACCGCTACAGCTTCACGGCATGCCCACATCCCACTGCAGTCACTAGGAAGAGCCTGGGTTTATAAACAGATTTTAAATTGCCCAGGTTTCACTCGGGAGGGGAGTGAGCAGAACTCCAGAGGCGAAGGAGATGCTGCTGCAGCAGCTCTTACCGAGATTTCCTTTACTGCCACTGACCCTGGAAACTAAACATTTTAATTTTTTCCTACCGTTCCCCACATATAACACAGAGGAGCAGGACTTCTGCCCTAGCCAGCCTGAGTGTGTACTTCCTCAGCTCTTCTCAGGAACACCGTGACCACGTACTGGAAAAAGCCGAGTGGGAAGGAAAACCCAAACCCAAGACATGCTGAATGCTTGAGATGGAGGGAAATTATAAACCATCTCCAATCTGGTCCACAGATTAAGGAAACCGATTAAGATAACGTTAACTGTAATCCGTGTGATCAGAATTCAGAGCACAAAGCACTCCAAATCTCCTCTCAAGCTCCGGGGCGGGCTGAGCCCCGGGCATGTCCTAACCAGCTTCAAAGGCAGGCTCGTCTCTTATTTGCGTAAGAGTTTCTATTTTAGCTCTTCTGTCCCGTTCTCCGTGCTGCCGACAGCGGCAGGCAAGCAGGGGACAGGAGGAAGATAACTGGGGGGAATGTGGGAGCAGCTCAGACTATCGCTGTGGCACGAGGCGAAGCATGGGAGCAGCGAGGCCATGGAGAGTCTCAGTTGCAGAAAATTTCCCACTACGGAGATGAGATAAATATGACTCATCTGCTCTGCCGGGGTTTAGTACAACAAAGTACCAGCACTTCAAGGAGCTGGCAGGCAGGGGGGAAACAAAAACCAACCTACTTCCCCACCGATAGCCTCAGGTGCAGCTTGTGAGGTGTTTTAAAAACTATAACTGCAACAAGATCCCGATTTCTAGAGTCTTCAGCCATCAACATCGTAGGCTAAAAGTCAGCAGAATTAGAAAAGGGCAGGGAAATTGCGCTGTCTGGGTGAACCAGCCTGCTCACATCTGACAGCTTGTGGAAATCACCTCCGCAGGGGAGGGGCAACACCTCATCATCCAAGACACGTATCTTCTGAGCGGGACTTGTCACTGCTGACCTCATCTACCAAAAATTCAATACATGCACGTCAGATACATACTACAGCCCCGCCTTAAAGGTGGCAGATGTATTTGCCCCAGCAGAGCACAGCCACGAGACAGAAAATAGAACAGGAACACGCAGCTCTCCAAGAGCTAAGTAACACAGATCTTTGTCCTGACCCCTCCAAAACACAGAGACAAGGGAATCTAAGTAATTTTTGCAGAGAGATTTTCGCATCTACCACCAGGTTAATTCACTTGTGTTATGGTTAATTCACTTGTGTTATACATTGCAAAAAAAAAAATACTTCAGGCAGTCACCAGTATTTAGATTCCACACTGTGCAGACTTGCTCCAAACAGGTCTGGGCAATAGTTGGAAGTGTTCATCCCTGCCAACATCTCGAGCCTACACCTGGTTCTCACAGGAGACCATCTCCGGCAGAACTGAACAGATGGAAAGCTACAGAGCAAGAAGTTCAGCAGGTTAGACCAACAAAACTGCTGCCCAATCCTGCCCACGATGAAAAGCTGAGGGATGTTTAGAATAATCTTTTAACAGACATTTAAGTGGGCATTTGGAAGCCATATTCAGGCATTTTGCAGCTCAAAATGTTAGAAAATGGACCATGTTAAAGTCCATGTAAGCTGGAACATTTTGAAGTTCAGCTGAAGCTGAAGACAATTTCGCAAAGCAGCAGGAAAGCATTAGACTCCACCTGTTTGGAACCCACCAACCTTGTTCTTGCAAGCCCTGTTCACACAAGGCTGCAGCTCACCTTCCAGCACTCGGCAAACTGCCAACTGTGACAAGCAAAACACATTAAAACCATCAACAATCTGATGTCTCTTGGCTCTCAAGTGCTGTTATTTACAGGACTTTGGGTGGCCTGGCCAGAAGTCACCTTTCCTGCAGGATCCCCAGGAGGTACCAGGTCCTGGAGAGGACAAACGTACTGTGACTTGGGATAAACTTCAGGAGTGACAAGACATAAGGAAGGAGCACAGTCGGGGCAAATTCTGTACACACAGGACCTTCATGGCAGAGGCCAGCCTCCAACAAGATGGTTCCAGCATGAAGCCTGAAGACTGGCAGCTACTCAGGACCCCAGCCGGCTTGGCAGTTTGCAGTCCTTTCCAATCGCTCGCTCCAACATGCCAGTCACATGTTTTACAGAAACCTAGATGTCTATCTCGCTGACAACTTTATTGTACGTTATTTTGGCAGGTAACCAAACCAAAATTGGTTCTTGTCAGCTCAGCCAAGCTAGATTTTATCCTCTGAGATCCCAAAGATCCACATCCTGCAGCAAAGCCTTCCCTTCCTCCTGGGGCTGCTATCAGGCTGAAGTGTCTTTACTTCTGTTGTAATAACAGATTACGAAGACGAGCACGGTACAGAGGTCACCAACAGCACTCTGCATCCTCTCCCCCCGCTCCCTGTTTAGAATAGAGGTCAGTAGGTCTCCTTCCACCCCTGCGCACGTATCCTGTCCTCACCGTCAGAGCCGACAGCTCAGCCAGCCTCTTCCAGCAGCTGCCCAGCGCTCCGCTTGAAACCCAGCACATCCGTTCAAAGCTGCAAACGTTCGCTTAGTTTTCAAACTGAAGTCGCACCCCCACTGCTTTATCTGAACTAACTGTGGTAGTGCTTGGAGAGGTCTCAAAACAGCCATGAAGTAGATGAACAGGCCTGAAGGGCATGCTAACACCTGTACAAGGACAAGAGCTCCAATCCCTGCCCACACGGGCAGCCCGGTCCCCGGGACAGGCACGGCTGGGGCTCTGCCCTCCACCTGCAGCTCTTGATCGTGTCCCATCCTACACAACCTCATGTTCACCTTCGCAGCCCTGGGCGAACGATGACTGTCCCACCGCAGCAGCTCTAGTTGCGCAAGAGAGCCGGGAAAGCATTTTTCATTCTGACACAGGAACAGCATTTCTCTCTCTCCCTCATCAGCTCAAGACCCAGCTCCAACCCCCAAACAAACAGCTGCTTCACATACTTGAAGTGTCTGGAAGGAGCAATAAAGCTATTTTTCCTGAAAGGCCCTGAACACCAGCAGGCCACAGCAAAGCCACGAGCATAACTCAGTCCTGCAGCCGCGCAGCTGAGAGCAGGGGGCTGGAGCTCACCCACTCCCCGCTGCCCCGGCCACCCTCCCACTCCAAAAAGCCACGGAGGATGTGGACCGGAGGACGTGGACCGAGTCGGCTCCATTTTGCTGGCATCTCTACCACAGTCAGGCAATCAGTGGCCAGGCAAGGGAACGGAAAAGGGAGGCCAAATTTCCGCATTTGAAGAAAAACACAATTTGCATCTCACAGAACAATCAGTGTAACTGCCACAACTGCCTCTCTCCCTCCTCATAAATCATTAGCCCTGACTGTAAGCACAGGCACCCGCCGATCCGCAGGCACGCGGCATTTCCAGGCTGCGCCAGACCTGCTGTTTATCTCGCCCAGATTCCTGCTGGGCACCAGCGAGCGCATGAAGTTTTCCAAGTCATCGAAGTTTCACTAAACACGACTTTCTTGAGCCTGGAGACCTTACTTAAAGGCCTTTCAGCAAATCCAAGGCAAGGTTTGGAAAGGAAGATGCTCGTGAGGCAGGCTCACCCGGCAGGTCTGCCTGGAGAGAACCACCCCAAAAGACCCGGGTAGCTGCTCACTGAAACCAGCATCAGGTTTGATTTTGATACTCCCAAAAGAGAAAGAGATACTGGTTTTACCAAAGAACTGCAGCTTCCAGCTCACAGGAAATGTCTGCTTCTGCCCAATTCAGGCCAAAACCAAGTTTCTGAAAACCCCGACATATCTGCAAAACAGAACCCTTGTTTTTGGCCGGTTGCCTTGGCGACACAGCGATCTCTTGGGACGAAACCAAGGAATGCATCCTAATACTGGCTCCTTCCTTTTCAGGCATCAACACTCAGCCTTATTACCCGGAGTAAAAGCCACAAACATCCTCTGGGTTAAGAGTAAACAGAAATCTTTCCATCTGCTACAGCATCTTCTAAACCCTGGCTACAAAGTCAAGCACACTCCACGCTTGCCACCTCCAGCGAGGAGAAGGGAACTGAAAGAAAAACTGGTGTTTTCCCACTACATCGCCACATTTGATTTTACCCAGAAACTTGTGACTCTTTACTACTTCTCCTTAAGCTGGATCTTATATTCCGAAGGGTTCCCATTTATTTCAGCCTCCTGAGCTCTGCAATGTCACAGGCAGTTCCTCCTTTGCCTTTTAATACCTCTCTTCTCAGAAACGAGAACTTTATGCAAGTTCTCACGCAGGACATCCCCCACGTACAATTCTCAGTGAACGCCGTTACAGTTGTATGTGCATCTCGCAGTATTTAGCACACTTCATCTTCAGAGTGGGATAGTTAATGCTACTAAGCTGATAAGAACAGAAGCGGGGAAGCTACATGACCTGCCCAATGTCACACAAATCCAACACAGAGCAGACAAAACAGTTGTCAATCCATTTCAAAGAATCATATGATATTTTAGGTTGGGAAAGGACCTCTGGAGGTCTCTAGCCCGGACTCCTGCTCCAAGCAGGTCCAACCGGATCAGTTGCTCAAGGCTCTCCTCACGCGTTTCAAATAGCTCCAAGGATGGAGATGCCACCACTTCTCTGGGTTCTGTTCCAGTGTTTGACCAACATTTAAACAATTCAGTCGCTGCACTAGCCTTGATCTCGTCTCCCTTCCTTTTTGTACTGGTTAAGGACAGCTTCCACTGCGCACCACTGAATTGGTTTTGCTTACTTGAGGCTTTATTCTCCTACCGGCCAGGCTGCTGCCCCAACAGCACCGCCCTGCACGGCAAAATCAGCTCCGCTGCCTGCACTGGAACCCGGCCTTATCCAAGAGAGTCTGTCCCGCAAGGTTTCATGTGTATTTTCTGCTCCGCCCTAAGATTACCCATAGCTGTAACATATCATCTTGATATTTTCACCATTTATACCACACCCCCGATTTGGTGTAAATCCAGCTAATACCCCAAACTGCACAGAGCCAAGAAAACAGCTGGAATGAGTGCAATCCAGCAGGTATTTAAACTGCAGAACAATTCCAGTCTGATTAAGCTTTTCCTCATAGGAGGACAAGAAAAAATTACAGGAGCACTGAGCGAGAATCAACACTCCTGCTTATTTGCTTATTCTGGATCTCATAGCTCTCATGCTCCAGATCTGCTACCTGCATTAGTCATGATCAAATTAACGCAGACTGCGTGCTCTTATGAAGGAATCTAACGATGTTAAGCCACGAGAAACAGCACTCCCTGCCTCCCTTCTAAATGAGACACACCCTACTCAAAGGATTTCCTCAAATTATAATGCTCAGTGCCTCAGGCACCCATGTGCATTCAGTCCATCAAATATTTAGTCGAATTTAGGTAACGGAATGTCAAACAACTCTTCCCACTACAGAAAAATATGTCACGTCGCAGACCTAGAAATCGAGATTTGTCACCTCGGTGCACTGCTTTCGGAGCCGAACAATTCACGCCTACTCCTCCGGAGCAGCAAAATAACCCACTCTTTCAGCATGACTGTGTCTTTATCACATCCAGACGCATTTCACCACGCCATACAAAGATTAATTCTCAATTTAAGGCTGACAAGGATCTAAGTTAGATCCCAAGCAGTGAGAAAACCTGGCATTCGCTCCAAAGACACTTGGAGCAATCGACATCTCATGTATCTTCAGAGATGCAGCTGCACACCCAGAACGAGCAGCCAGGTGGTATAATCCGATCAAGGGGAGTTAAGTTGTTGCTGATCTCTTTCTGCCTAATAGAGGCCTAATTCCTGAGCCTCTATCAATAGGTCACTAATGCGGGGAAGACGCCAGTGCCATGCTGCCCGCTGTAGTGTCACAAGCCGGGCAGCGACCACGGGGAGTTCAACATGTCCAACACCCCCCAGACACAGCGAGCAGGGCTGGAGCGGGGGCAAGTCCGCAGCCGTTCAAACCACGCGACTCACCTCAATTTTCTGAATACCTGAAATATTTTACTTTCCGTTATCATACCTCCAAGAAGCGACTGTGGGAGAGGCCCTACAGTTACCGCAGGTCATATCCCGCCCTCATCTACTTGGTGGAGCAGCACCCAGTGCCCTCCCTGAGGGCAAGCCTCTGGCTCTCAAAAGGACCAGAAAAACACTGCCCATCTTCCCACCTCATGGGAAGACAGACAAGCCAGAAGCAGTACCGAGCTACTTTCAGCCTGGCTGTTCAGCGCAGAGGCACCCCAGAAAGTTAGTTACCTTCTTGCGGCGGGAGCCCGTCTTGCTCATGCAGGACCTCTCCAGGGACAGGTACCCCCCAATCACTTCGATCTCGTTCACAGTGGGGTAGCGCTTTTTATGGGACATCCCCGCTTGGGGCCCGTCAGCGTTCTCCACGGCTTTGCCTTTTCCTTTGCTCTCCTCCTCCTCCTCTTCTTCCCGCTGCGGCCTTCCGCTGGCATCAGTGAGAGTCTGTAGCCCCGAGGCAGCGGGCTTCCTTTTGGGCACAACAGTGAAGGTGCTGCCTCCCCTCTGATGGGGGACAGAGTGTGGTCTGTAGAGGGGCACGGAGGAAAACTCCATCTCCAGGTCAGGGCCAGCTCCTCCAGGCTGATCCGCCAAGCTCCCCGTCCTCGCAGTTGTACCGGCCTTGGGAGAAAGCTCCCCGCTCTCCGGCTCCACAATGTCATCGATGTAAGTCACAGGTACCAACGGATCCAGAGGTGCCGGCGGGGAAGCGACAGGCTCTTCCTGCTCCGGGGCGGAAGCCCTCGGGGGCTCCTTCGGTGCCTTCTCCTCTGAGGATGGTGGCGGCAGCTCCGGCCTGGTGCTCTGGGCCGCTGGCAGAGCCGGGCCGCTGTCCCGTCGGGGCACGAAGAGGAAGGAATTGCGCGAATTCAGGCGCAGCTTAGCCAGGGCCTGGGCCTGCAGGTCGTGGGCTGGGATGGCAGCCAAGTCGGGCTTGGGGGCCGGGTGGATCTCGAAGGAGCCCCCGGCCCGGGGGGCAAGGGCGGAGAGCGGCTGAGTGGAGCCGGTGGCACTGGGGGCCAGACTGGCACTGGGCGGGGGCGGCACGGCCGCTTCGGCCTCCTCCGGCTTTGGCCTCCTGGCGTTGGCTCTGGCATGGGAAGTGCTGGCAGATGGCACTGGCGGCCCCTTGGGCGGCATGGGCCGGCTGGTGGGGACGGCACCGGGCTCGGGGACGCGGCTGCTGGGGGGCAGCCCCCGGGGAGTGACGGTGAAGGAGTTGGAGCCGATCTTGTGGAGAAAGCAGTTGGCCTGGGGGGCTGCGGCCTTGGGGGCGGCAGGGACCACCTGGGGGGCTTCGGCCCTGGGGGGAGCCGGGGCTGCCTGGGGGGCTGCGGGCTGGGGGGCCACAGCCCGGGGGGGAGCCGGGACCAGCTGAGGGGCCACAGGCTGGGGGGGGTCAGCCGACGGCAGGACAGCAGGCTGGGGGGTGGGAGGCACTGCTGGGGGGGTGGCAGCCCGGGGGGGCACCGGCAGCGGCTGGGGGGCGGCCGGCGCCGCCTGCGGAGATCCCAGTCCCGCCTTCGGGACCGAGGCCCGGGGGGAACCGGGTCCCCTCTGGGGAGGAGCCGAGGCCCGGGGGGAACCGAGTACCACCTTCGGGGAGGGCGGCCCGGCCCGGGGGGAACCAGGTACCACCTGCGGGGGGGGCGGCCCGGCCCGGGGGGAACTGGGTACCACCTTCGGGGGGGGCGGCCCGGCCCGGGGGGAACCGGGTACCACCTGCGGGGAGGGCGGCCCGGCCCGGGGGGAGCCCGGCACCGCCGGAGGAGCAGCCGGCCCGGCCCGGGGGGAGGCCGGTCCCACCTGCGGAGGGGCAGCCGGCCCGCCTGGCGCGGCGCCGGGCCCGGGCCCGGTCAGCGCCTCCCCGCCGCGGCGTCGGCGGCCCCGCGGTCGCTGCCCGAACTTCTCCAGGAGGCGGCTGACGGTGCCCGGCTCGGCCGCCTCGGGCGGCTCCGGCGGCTCGGCCGCCTCGTAGATGACGACCTGGTCAGCGCGGATCTCGGCGAGGGCAGCGCCCCGGCGGGCCAGCAGCTCCCGCAGCGGGTCGGGGCGGCGCGGCGGGTCGGAGGCGGCGGCGGCGGCGGCGGCGGCGGCCGGGTCCTGGCGGCGGCCGGGCAGCGCGTCCCCCTCGGCGAAGCAGGCGGCGGCGTCGGGCTGGGACTCGATGATGAGGATGTTGTCGGCGCGGATGGTGCGGATGCCGGGCATGGCGCTGTACAGCTCCAGCAGCTGCTGCAGCGGCCGCGCCGCCTCGGGGCCATGCCCGGGCAGCCCCTGCCGCAGCCGCCGCCGCTCGCTCTCCAGCCGCATGAAGGGGTTCTCCCGGAGCGGGCCCAGGCTCTCCGCCACCACCAGCCGCTCCCCCTCCGGGGGGTCCGGCTCGCCGCCGGCCGCCCCGGCCAGCTTGGCCCGCTTCCGCTCCAGGATCTCCCGCTTCCAGGCGGGCTGCGCCCGCGGCCCGGCCCCGAGCGGCGGCTCCGCGCTGCTCATGGCGGCGGCACAGGGAGCACTGCGCTGCCGAGCCGCCGCCGCACCTGAGCAGGCCCCGCCGCCGGCCACGATACCGCCCCCGGGCCGCCCTCCGCGGGGCGGCGGGCGCGGGGCGGGGCGGGCGCCATGACAGAGCGCTGGGCCGGGGCGGCCCCGGGGGCGGCCCGTCGGTCGCAGGCGGTGCCCCGAGGCGCTGGCCGGGGCCGTGGGGCCGCCCCGTTCCCCGCCAGCTTTGGGGCCGGTGTGAAAGCGATCGGCCCTGCGGGGCCGCGACGGACGCTGTCCGGCGGGGAGAGCCCCTCGGGGCCGCCTGGCAGCAGCTGGGCTTTGGCGCGGGCGACGTTGCCTCACACGGCTGTCGGGGCCGTGGCTGAGCCCTGTCCCCGGGGCTGGTGACCCGCGGGGTCCCCGCGGACCACCCCGCCCTCCCTCGCACACGGGAGCCCCCAGGCACTGGGGCACCGGGCTCGGGGACACGGCTGGGGACGGGCCCTGCGGGGGCTCCAGCCTGCCAGGGGCCACAGTGACTGATCCTACCCAAAAACCCCAAATCTCTGTCACCCCATCCTGGACTGGCCCGCGTGGCGCCAGCCGGGGACAGGAGCGAAAAAATCCTTTCAGGGTCACCCAACGTTAGCTCGGCCGCGGCCTGGGGAAGAGCAGGTGTCTGGGCATGGGCAGCCATGGCAGGCAAGGAACAAGCCCTTGGCGCCGGAGAAGCGTCTTACAGCCCGTCAGAGGAGCGTTTTAAGGAGAGCTCTGGAGGAGACAAGTGGGGGTTTCCACGGCACTCGGCAGTGGAGTGGGAAAACGTTTTTCCCGCCAGCTTTGCTCTTCAGCGACGGCTGCTCGTTAGGTACAAAAGTGCGGGGAAAAGTGCCACCGCGGCGTTGTTTCCAGGCAGTGCCTGTTATTAGCTGCCAGCAGGTTTCTTTGGGAAGTCTGTGCAATAGGGAAACAATCTCACGACAGCTCAGGACTTTCCGCACCTCCGATAACGCTGTGTGCCGAAATCCTCAGCCCTGGAGGCGCGGGGACATGGCACGCCGTGACGTAAATAACCTTTGGCCAGAACTTGCCACAGTCCCAGCCTGCCCGTGAGCTGCGGGGCCGCACCCTGGCACGCCGGGCTACTTCGACGTGACCGACTTTGCTCCGCTCCAGCCGGGCTGCTGAAAACAGAGGTGTGTTTACGGGAAGGAGCAACGTATCCTGCTGATAAGGCTCTTACCTTTGCACTCCCCATCCAGGACGGAGCAATTGCACCTTCTTCAAATGGTACCTGGAAATGATACTACTGAAAATAGTATTTTGTTGCCAAAGCTGCCTGCGTGCCAGGAGCTGCGTGGTGCCCAGATGTGCGGTGCGCTCCGAGGAGCTGCCCTGCTGCGAGCCGGCAAACCAGAGCTAAATGGAAGGAGGCAGCTCTTGGTGATTCAGCTTAAATAACACAGGGTGACCTAAGGTTTACACATGACTCGCTGTCTCGCTGTACTTGGCTGAAGCACAGGTCCACAATGCACCATCCCGCATCGTGGCCCTCGCCGGGGCCCACAGCGGGTGCCCGGCGTTGAGGATAAAGACCGGGCAAGCGGGGTAGTGACATTTCCCCGCCTCTGGTGACTCATGGCTCAGGCACGTACAGAACCAACAATGTGCCTTTGTACTTGGGAGATCTCAATGGATTTCTCTTTCGTGGTCTTGTCTGGTTGGCTTTTGAGCCCGTGTAAAGCCCATAAATCCTGAAATAATGAATCCCACAGTTTATCTGCACCTGGTGCAAAGAAAACGCCTCCCTTTGTGGGGATTGAACCTGACATCTGCTCGTTTTGCTGCATGCCCGCCTGCCTTTATAACAAAAAATAAATCCAGCCATTATTCATGTCCTCCCCTGCCAGTCAAGATTTGAGAGCCTTCTATCGTTCCTGTCAACTGTTTCTTTCCTAGGCTGAGTCAGTGGAACAGCGTTAAGGACTGGACAGTGAAGCTTGGCTGGCAAGCGAGCGCTTTAGAGCTGATCCGCTGCGTATTTACACCCACGGCTAACTCGAGGACTGCCCGAGTGCTGTTACTAAGAGGCTCCCGGGAATCCCGCTCAGCGCTCGTATTTTGGCACAAAAACAAATGCTTGATTACCGAACCCAGGTGTGACGACAGCAGGGGACAGGACCCGCAGGGTGCGATGGCAGAGTGCCACCGCGTAGCACAGGCCTGAGTTCCCGGTGCCGCGGCAGTGTGGCTCGGCGACAGTGCCAGGGCACAGCAGATGTGGCTGCGGAGCCGGCAATGGGATGCGGCATACACAACACGCCAGTACCACAGGTGGCACGTACCGCTTGCGAGGGAGGTAGGGCTGGCAGCGGTGGGATCTGCTGGGACACCCCAACTACAGCCGGGTGACAAGGGACAGGGGAAGAGCAGGGCCCAGCAGGACGCAGAGACAGGCGAATTCACCTTAAACCCCGGTGAGACATCTCGGTTCCTCGCCCTTTTACAGGGCAGAGCGAAACTCTGCCTGCACAGCTCCCGCTCTGGGGTTGTGTCCCTCACACCCCCGTACGTGACAGAGCACGAGGGGAGAGGGAAAGCAGCGATAGGCAAAAATAATCCGTTGTAACTGCGCTTCTGCAACAACTTTGTACCCTACGACACCGATTTAAAAACAGGATGGTGCCACCAGGGAATGGTTCCAGGATGAAGAATAAAGACTGGCCACCAGGTACTCCGGGCACCGATGACTCTGTGCAGGCCTTAGGGAGAACAGGGGCCAGGTCTCTGGCCAGAAGCTGTCTGCGCAGGCGGTGGTAAGCGGATAAAAGTGATTTCTGTCATCTGTCACACCGCTGCGATGGATATGGCACGTCCCACCCCCTCTGTGGTGGTGGCACACGGAGAAGAATGTCTCCAAACGGGAAGGATGCAGGAACGAAGGCTGAGAGATCCCAGCACTGAAGAAAAATGCCGTAAATGACAGAGTTGTCCAGCCTGTTTAGCTCTGATCGCTGTGCTCAGAGGGGTTGCAGTTACCACATTTAACGGAAGATGAACATGCAGGTGACTGTCAGCATCGGAGATAAAGGGGAAAATTGCAGCTGGGAGTTCAAGCCGGACTTGTTTGGAAATTAAGTCAAACAGACCTGTGACAAAGCAAGCGGCTTATGGGAATTCGATGCCTTCTGCCCTCCTGGGGACATGCTTTATTTTGGAGCTGGTTGGTTCTCCCCAGAGGGATTATCGGGCCTTTATCCTCCCTTGAATTTCTCCAGGGCTCTGTTTCTCCGTGTATAGGATGGTGCTCAGAGACTGACCTTCCTCCCAGGAAACAGCATAATGCTTAATGCCCTGTCAGTTCCTTACCGATCCGGTCCCTACTCGCCAAGCTGCAGATAGTGCTGGAGCTGCGAATCGCCCCGTACTATCCCTCCCCCACCCTGGATCTGCCTCCCTCA
The DNA here is from genome assembly GCA_009819775.1 of Phoenicopterus ruber ruber. Classification (NCBI taxonomy): domain Eukaryota; kingdom Metazoa; phylum Chordata; class Aves; order Phoenicopteriformes; family Phoenicopteridae; genus Phoenicopterus; species Phoenicopterus ruber. The sequence continues at coordinate 11,272,284 of CM020234.1, forward strand.
GCGGGTCCCTTGTTTAAAGCATCAGGAGTTTTTACCCTCCTCCCCTTTTAACTGCCCTGCGCTGTGCTGATCCCCAGGGCACGGCACTCGTCTGGGCCTCTCGCACCTCTCGAGCTCTGCTCTCGACTTTTCAGCATTTCCCTCGCTGCTGCGGTTCAGAGCTGCCCAGCGCCTGTAGCTCCCTTGCCTGCCAGCACAGCAAAGCCGCTGCCAAGTGGCATGTCCTGGGCCTGTGAACTCGGACAGAGAACAACCACAAAAAAATGAGAAAGAAAACCTGCTTTCCCAGAAATGTCTCTTTTTATTAAATCACATCTTAAAACCTAGAAACATTCATGTATTTGAAACCTGGTTATCATACACAAAGCAGCAGATAGTCTCAGAGAAACGTGTTAACGTAGGCAGCAGGGATGGCAGATGTCTCCTGCGTCACGGCCAGGCTTGCCCCACGCCTGGGCAGCAGGCAGCCAGCCAGAAACCGCCTCGAAAACTGGGGAGATTGCTTTGGAGTAACTTTCTTCTGACTCTTCCAAGGAGCCAACCTGCTGGTCCGGGGCCCACTGAGCATGTGGAGCTTACCACCTTTGTTTTCAAAACTCTCCACTAACTTTAAGACAGTTTTGGCCTCAAACCAGCATGTCTTGGGTGGAGCTCTCGAGCCCAGAGGCTCTCCTGGGGCCAACGTTTCAAGCTCCTTATGCATCTGTTCTGCCTTTGGCTTCCCGCTGAGATGGGATGAGCGGAACAGGGACCCGACTGCTCGGACACATGCCGGGCAGGGACGCGCGGGCCCAGCCTCGCCTGAGCACCGCAGATGGATGCAGCGATGTCACCCTGCACTTGAGCGTGGTGTTGAAAGGAGCAGGACGCTGTCAACTCCCTCTGACCTCAGCTGAGAGTAAAGGCAGCATCAGACCACAGAGCGTTTTACCTTCACATGCTTTGTCAGATGGTCAGTCACTATTCACACTTGGGTGGGGTTTTTTCCCCTATTATTTTGACAACTGTGATTATTTCTTTCTCTCATTTGGATGCAAGTAACTTACTCAAGTATCTCCGAGTTTAGGAGCACTACAGGCTATAACCTATCCTTCTGCACGTTACCAGATCCATTCTCAAAGCCTGCACTGTTACCTTTTCTACTTGTTACTCACGCATTTGGTATTCTTTTCAGAAAACCAATGATGCCCCCCTCGCTACCGACTCTGCAGTAGCAAAGGGAGGGCTCGCAGCTGAGCAAAGGAGCTGGAAACGAAAAACGATGCCTGAACTCAGAGGGGAAACAGTAAAGATCCCAAAAGCGCACTGACTCCCAGCCCTGTGAGAGCTCAGTGTTTGGTGTTGCTTCACATCACAGCTGAAGTCACCCCAGTTCCAGGAATAGTGTTGTTAAAGAACAACAGGAAACACACAGCGGAAAAACTACAGCCCCTTCTTGCTCATTCGTGTACGACTCCAGCCTGGTTTCCTGGGATGGGGAACACCAAACTTGCTCGGTTTCTTCAGTCATCCCCATCTTAACACCTAGCAAAATAATGTCTCATTTAGCATAGGGGCATGGCAAGCGCAGGCGAGCCGGAGCTGTGCTCAAAGGGCCCTGCTTGGCTGTACTTACTTGTGATGTTTTTAGGGCATTTCAAATGTAAGGGCAAAGATACCCATCCTTGCATTCCCAGCGCCGCACTGGCTCCGAGTTAACAGGACCTTGTAGTGGGGACTATATTGCTACAACGGAGTTTTAGCACTAAAATATTAATTTTTTAAAAAATCGAATAACCCCCCCCTTTCTATTGAAGCTTTTTGAGTACCACCACCGTGCATCTGCACTGGTCCTGAGCCAGAGGCCGGGGTGACCGTGGCAGTGACCAGTCCCTGGCCGGCTGCCGCAGCCTCCTCGGCACCCCCGCAGTTCAGTCTCCCCAGGTGAGAAACGTTCCCCAAGTACAACGCGAACGTCCCCTGCACGACCGCGGGAGGAAAACACCGCTCCACCATGCAGAAACCCCGCCGACCCCAGGGGCAGGGGCTGTGCCCGTAGGTTATCGCTGGACGTTCTCGGTGAATCTCGAGGGGCCACCCCATGGCACGGGGTGAAAGCCTGGCTCCATCACCTGCTTGAGGGTCTCCGCAAACGCGTTCGCTTTGCTAAAGGCTTAGCGACGCCGGTGGAGAGGCTCCTCTCGCTAAAGGTTTATAGGGCCGTTACTGCTGCGATTAATCACCACTTCATTTGGGTGCTGAGATAAGGAAGACAGACTGGTGTGCGCAGTGAACGTACAGCCTGCCTCCCCACCGTCGTGCTGTGAGACAACCCTAGATGCATCTTATCTGTCCTCACGCACGTCAATGTTAAGGATACTCTGACAGCAATACAACAACATCAAAAAAAATTAGGTTGTATAATTTCTTTAAAATCTCCTAAGTATTTATGGAAGAATGCAATTTAGCGTCCCTTCAGATGGATTCTTTAATGTCCATAATGGTTATTCCTTCCAGTCTTCTAAGTTTTTCACATGGATTTGCAGTATGTTGGGCTGAATTTATTTCTGAATCAAAGCAGCTACCGGTTCCTACCACTCTTCAACAGCTCATGCACAACCTCGGCAAGAGACTGTGCGCTGGTGTTCCAGGCAGACGGCAAACTCTGGTAGCTTACTATTAATTGTGCCGATTACACAGCAGGATTACCTGGGAGTCACAACGACCACAATCGGGTCATGGTCATTAAACCACCATTTACTCACTCAGCTCGAGGATACAATATGATTAGCAGGCTGACTTGTCATCAAGACCGTAACAGTTTCCAGTTGACTTTGGCTTGTGTTTCCACAACTGAGATCAAAAAACGTTCCCATGGAAGACGTGGAAAGCCACGGATACCCTGTGATCAGTGGGACAAAATACAGGATCACAAACAACTTTGTACAGATGGTGTGGAAAATGGTATCGCTGCTCGATATCCCCTGGGAGGGTCTCTGCATGGCATCCTTCAGGAAGGGCTGTCTGTATCATCACCTCCAGGGAATGTCACGGCAAAGCCCGGAGCACAGAGCGATTCAGCTTAATGTGTATCTGCAAACCTGTGCCCCGATCCTGGCAGCGTGGCCCGATCGCTCGAGGAAGGGTGACACAACCACACATCCTCTGATGCATGGTTCCGGCAACACATGACAATTGCCAAGGCCCCTGGAAGGATTTTTTTAATCGTACAGTAACAATACCTTATCCTGGACCAATACATTAATAATACACGCGTGACTCTTAAACTGGGTTTTGATGGGTTGAATGCTTACACTTACACCAAGAGAGCAGAGCGAGCCTGTCCTTCCACCTCCTGTCTGGGCCGGGATTAAGGACACGCTCCCATTTCCAGATCCCGCCGGGCTGGCTATTTAAAATCAGCATTTTCCATTCTTTCAACTAACCCCACGTGCGTTGCCTGAAGGTGACGAAGCAGCGCTTGCAGTCCCTCTGCCAGCAGAGCCTTGGGAACAGGAACTCCCAGCCACAGGTCACTAATGCAGTCACGTCCCGAAACAGCAGCTATTTGTGAAATGGATGCGTGCCAGGAGCCGGCGAGATGCTAACACAGCACGGACGACAAGGATAATGCTGCCAGGGCAACCGAGGGGGAGCATCTCCCCCAGACCACGGGAAAGAGCCTGTGTGCGAGGAGACGACATGACTGCACATACACGTGTACTCCAGAAGCCCCTGGAGCAGGAAACCTGTGCCGAGCTCCAGGCAACAAGTCCAGGCTGAGAAACGAAGAGCGAGTTCATTGCCAGAGTCCCCTCCGCAGGGGCCGAGCGGAGCCTCCCCACGGGCCATGGCTCGGGCGGCTCTAGAGGCACTCGGAGGCAGAAGCGGGTGGGATCCCAGGGGTGTGCACAGCAGAGTCCTCGCCCGGGGCAGGATGAGTTGGCTGGTCGCCTTTTGCAGTCAGATGTTTTGCTAGAGCTACAAGGATTTTTCTGGTTTTGTTTTTTTAATGCAGGAAGGGATTATCTGCCAACTCATCCGTTCCCCATCCCAGGCCTGGAGGTCAGCTGCAAAGGGAAGTTGGTGGCTGCAGCACGAGGAGAGGTGCAAGAAGCTGTATCTCAATTTTTTACCTATTTCTATGTCTCCCAGGTAACTGAATTTTCTTCTTCCCTTTCCTTCCCAGCCAAACAAGAGGAAAACTCTGTATAAGACAAGTGCCACATCCAAAAATATGACACCCCCACACACACCCCCAATCCGCTACAGCTGAGGGAATATTCTCTGCAGGCACCGAGCTGTCGGGGGCTGCTCCCGGCGCGCGAGCCAGGCTGAGGCGCAGCAGACGGGACAGCTGATGCACTTGCTGCCCACCCTTCTCCCCTCCTGGAGGTGACAGGCCCGGCCCAGGCCGCAACGCAAGCGGCAGAGCTCTGCTGACATCCCTCAGGCCAGGTCAGGGGCTTGAGGTCACATCCAAACCGCCTCATAGCAAGAGCAGCAGAAGCTCCCACGCGTGGCTGGGGCGAACAGCCAGGGCTGGCACCCAGTGGAGCTATCCCAGATTATCTGCTGCTTTCCAGGGTTACCCAGGTGTCCCCGTTTCTCCTGCCCTCGCTAAGAGCAAATCCAGACCACAGAGGAGCTGCAGGAGCCGTTCCCCGTGGTGGGGCTGAGCGTAACGGTGCGGTGGGGCTGCTGATCCTCTAACAGAGCCGGCGGGGACAGGAGCTCACCCGCGCGTAACTGCTCGCTCCAATTACTCTTATTAGAGGTGAGCTCCCCCAAGCCAATTCAGACGGCAATTACCGACTGCGCGTGAACAAGCTGGTTTCAGGGCTTCAGACAGACACACCCCAAGCGCAGGTAGTTGAAAGCTGGAAGCAGCAGGTAGAAGTGGAACGACAAATTGTCCTGTGTACTCAGCAGCCCCAGCTCCCCCAGGCACAGCACCCTGCGGGCGAGCCGTGCCCGCGGGCACTGCCCGGGCCTGTCCTCAGCATCCCCCGGGGAAGACCAGAGAATCATAGAATCGTTTAGGTTGGAAAAGACCTTTAAGATCATCGAGTCCAACTGTTAACCCAGCACTGCCAAGGCCACCACTAACCCATGTCCCCAAGCGCCACATCTACACGTCTTTTCAATCCCTCCAGGGATGGGGACTCCACCACTGCCCTGGGCAGCCTGTGCCAGGGCCTGACAGCCCTTTCGGGGAAGAAATGGTTCCCGATATCCAACCTAAACCTCCCCTGGCGCAACTTGAGGCTGTTCCCTCTCGTCCTGTCACCTGTTCCTTGGGAGAAGAGACCGACCCCCCCTGGCTCCAGCCTGCTTTCAGGGAGTTGCAGAGAGCGAGAAGGTCTCCCCTCAGCCTCCTTTTCTCCAGGCCAAACCCCCCCAGGTCCCTCAGCCGCTCCTCACAGCACTTGTGCTCCAGACCCTTCCCCAGCTCCGTTGCCCGTCTCTGGACACGCTCCAGCCCCTCAGTGTCTGTCTTGGGGTGAGGGGCCCAGAACTGACCCCAGCACTCGAGGTGCGGCCTCGCCAGGGCCGAGCACAGGGGGACGATCCCTGCCCTGGTCCTGCTGGCCACACTGTTGCTGACACAGGCCAGGATGCCGTTGGCCTTCTTGGCCACCTGGGCACACTGCTGGCTCATCTTCAGCCACTGTCGACCAACCCCCCCAGGCCCTTTCCCGCTGGGCACTTTCCAGCCGCTCCCCCCCAAGCCTGTAGCGCTGCCTGGGGTTGGTGTGACCCAAGGGCAGGACTTGGCCTTGTTGAACCTCATACAATTGGCCTCGGCCCATTGATCCAGCCTGTCCAGGTCCCGCTGTAGCACCTGCCTGCCCTCCAGCAGATCAACACTCCCGCCCAGCTTGTGTCCTCTGCAAACTGACTGAGGGTGCACTCGATCCCCTCATCCAGATCATTGATAAAGATATTGAACAGAACTGGCCCCAACACCGAGCCCTGGGGGACACCACTTGTGACCGGCCTCCAACCGGATTTAACTCCATTCACCACGACTCTTTGGGCCCGGCCATCCAGCCAGTTTCCTACCCAGCGCAGAGTACGCCCGTCCAAGCCATGAGCAGCTGGTTTCTCCAGGAGGATGCTGTGGGAGACGGTGTCAAAGGCTTTACTAAAGTCTAGGCAGACAATGTCCACAGCCTTTCCCTCATCCACTGAGCGGGTCACCTTGTCATAGAAGGAGATCAGGTTGGTCAGACAGGACCTGCCTTTCATAAACCCACGCTGACTGGGCCCAATCACCCGGTTGTCCCGTACGTGCCGCGTGATGGCACTCAAGATGATCTGCTCCGTAACCTTCCCGGGCACCGAGGTCAGGCTGACAGGCCTGTAGTTGCCCAGATCCTCCTTCCGGCCCTTCTTGTAGATGGGCGTCACATTTGCCAGCTTCCAGTCAACTGGGACCTCCCCGGTGAGCCAGGACTGATGACAAATGATGGAGAGTGGCTTGGTGAGGACCTCCCAGCTCCCTCAGTGCCCTTGCATCCTGTCTGGCCCCATGGACTTGTGTGTGTCTCAGTGGTGTAGCCAGTCACTAACTATGTCCCCTTGGATTATGGGGGCTTCATTCTGCTCCCCATCCCTGTCTCCCAGCTCAGGGGCTGGGTGCCCAGGGAACAACTGGTCTTACTATTAAAGACTGAGGCAAAGGCGGCATTAAGCACCTCAGCCTTTTCCTCGGCCTTTGTCACTATGTTTCCCCCCGCATCCAATAAAGGATGGAGATGCTCCTTCGCCCTCCTTTTGTTGGTAATGTATTTATAGAAACCTTTTTTATTGTTTAGATGCTGCGGAGGCGCTCGGGGTGCGAGGAACGGGCGCTCGGCCTCTGCGGAGGGGACGTCCTGGCTGTGAGCGTGCTGCGGGCTGGCGGCGAGCGCACGCCCAGACGTCATCCTTCACAGACTGGCCCAACTGCGGAAGTTACAGGCTCTATTTTTAACGCTAAAGTTTAAATAATTACCTTTTTTTTTTTGCATCCTATCCTCTGCTGATCCCTTCCTTTCCCAGCAGCCACTTGAAAAATTCAACCAGTTAAAAAGGGGAAGAAGTTTGTTTTCCTCTTTCAGAAATGGTTAACTTCAATGACGCTATTTGCACAAAGGACTTTAAACATCAAAACTCCATTGTCTTTCCAGTCACAGCGTTTAGAGTATTTCATCTCTTTAGTCAAACGAACGCTACAAAGGAAATAATATGCTCATGTCATAAACATCACAAACTATGAGGAATATAGATCTTTGGAGAAGAGAGAAATGCATTCAGCATTTGTCATTATGCTATGCTATAGGCAACTGCACCAGTAAAACAGTCCATAATGTTCATTCCAACGTACATCTTCCTACAGAAGCTATGCAGCTGTACAATCTACCTTCCTACTTTGCATCCCTAGTTCCACAAGTGGTCAATGAGGATAGATACACAATACTTCTACAGAGAAATCACCGAAGTGGATACATAAACGGGCCCTTTCGGAGTTAAATAAGGTTTTCAACAGTTCCACAATGCTACATTCATGCTACCAAGTTCACTGAAGTGGGATTTTACTTTAGAAAAGAGAAAGGAAGAACAGTTTGTCTGTCACCAGTTAGGAGCATAACCGTAGGAGGTAAAAGGGTCGGAAAGGGAGAGGGGTTTGTGTCAGCATTTTAGTCCCGCCACTAACATTTCCTTCTTCAAATAACAAATGACTTCGTGCTCTCATCACACCTACAGCCCCCCCCCCAAGCACAGCTGGCGGAAGCTACCACGCCAAATAATACATAATTAGCATAAATTTTGTTTTCTTTTTTATTTCTGGCATTTTCTTCCAAAAGCTACAGACCGGCGCCTATTATCCCCTTCACTACAAGTCTGGAAAACGCGACGGAGTCAAGAGGATAAGAGTCCAGCCCGGGATGAGACGTAGCGACCAAACCTCCCAGGTCAGGCCAGCTCCGAGGGCGGCTTCCCAACAGCTCCGAACCAGGCGGGGAGGCAACAGCCCACACCTACTTGGTTCCGTATCTTGCTTTCAATGACTTCAAACCATCTCTCTCCACCTATTCCTCTCCTTACTTACTATATGTACATTATTTCATCAAAAATTTTGCTATAAAACTGCTATAAATGTACAGGGTTCAGCAGTTCTAGCCAGAGGCCTGCTCCCCAAAACTACAACCACAGATATGCCACGGGGGAAGGAGTACTCTACAGATCAGAACAACTAGTTCTTTTTGTACGTATTTAAAAGAAGATTTGTACATATATTTTCCTTCACTTCACAATCAACTAATTTTAGACACCAGGAAATCAGGAAACCAAGGTAATCCTTCCCTGTTATTCTCCAGTATATTTTACTTATATAAGAAATAACTTGTATCACCTCCCAGAATCGCCAGAGTGACCTACGCAGACCATAAGTAGTATTTACCCTCTGAACGGGAGAGTAGATGAAAAAAACCCTTCCCAAAACAAAAAGCAACCCCCCGACCTAAACAAACAAAAAGTAAATATATTCCAAAATGTATCCTCAAATATCAAGTACAAGTCTGGGTTCTCAAGCCACGGCTGCTCTGACAAGGCCCTGGGTTTTCTGTCCTACACAGGAAGGGACGTGAGCAGCTCAGACCAGCGAACAGGGCTTTTTAGCACTGGAAAAGAGGTGGTGTCTGCACAAACAACTGGCAATCAAGTGAACGCGGGGAAGATTCAAACCCGTGCTACAAACCCGTGCCGTGTTCCTCCAGAAGCATTTCTGCTGAATGCCCCAGTGAACAGTCTCCTTGGGGGGTTTCTGACGGCCGTGTAACTGCGCTGCCCCACGCAGCGGGCCAGGAAGAGAACTCGTCTCTCGCCACGTAGCAAAACACTGGCATGAACAAGTAATTACCATGGCTATTAATTTCTAATTCAGTTTTATACCATAGCGAACCTGACGGAGGTTTCTCCGCCAGGTACCGTATTTCTAACCTAAAGTATTTCAGCAAAACTAAAGTCCCATAGTTTTGCAAGCAGCAAAATAGAAAGTAATAAAGATGTGTCTAATTGGAGGAGAAATATACATTCGTGAGAGCACGTACAATTAGTGCAACACAGCTACTCTGAAAGTAACGAACCAAACCGGATTAATCAATGCAGCAGACATGCAGGGTCTGCTAAGTTATGTTAAAACCATGTTTGCTGGTGATTAAATATGTCTACAGAAGATATATTACCATTTTGAATATATTTTCAAGCAGACCAAAAATACCTCATCTATTGGTTATTGGTGTGTTATTTTTAACTAATTAAATATTGGGGGGGATTTTACCCCTCTCACTATAAAAATTGCACTTATTTTCTATTAAACAAACCAAAAAAAAGTTAGATTTCAATTCTATATTCCAGTATATATTCACATCGAAACTGGATCGTCTTGATCTAAGCTTGCAGGAGTAGGTGTAGCAGTCCTCGCTCTCCAAGATCCCCAGCACAGACGGTCCCATCAGTACAAACCCCTCCTTCCTCTGTGCTCTGGTCACTTCTTCATTGTAGTGCATGGGTAATTGATTTTATTTTTTTATTTTTGTAAGAAAACCTGAGCTTCAAAAGTCTTTAAAAGGACCTGGAATCAAATCTGGCCCATTCTGACCCAAAACAGCTCAGTTCTGCAAGGAACTCCATCCTGTCCTCGTTTCACACAGCTCCTCCTGAGACACCGCGGCTCTGACCTGAGGCGAGCGAGGTGTCAAACCCTTTCCCTCCAGTCCCTCTTGACCCAGGAGACCTTCCTCCCGACACACTTCCGAGGGCTCCTTCTTCCCTCCCTTTAGCACTGCTGCCTCCTATAGGGCTTCGAAGGGCTCCCTGTGCCAATAAAAAAGTCTCTCTGCAGTAAGCATGACTTCTTGGACACCGGTGATCAACTTCCTCTTGCAAAGTCTTCTCCAGCTCATAAAATGTCATCGTAATCCAATAGTTTAGAGTGCTGGCGGGTCTTCCAGAGGCGGTAAAGGCGGAAGTCAAAGTAAGTCTCAATCATTTGCTTACCTGGGAGAAGTGAAACGAAGCAGAGGGGTTACACCCTGCAGCACGAGGGAGAGACGGGAGAGGCCGCAGCAGCAAAGAGACCCCGACCCACCTATCGGCAGGGGCACAGGAGAACCCGTCCAGATGCCTCGTTTGGAAAATACCGACACTCACCACCTACCCAGGGCGTGTGGGGGTGCCCGTGAGACGCAAACGTCTTTTTAGATCTCCTCAGACCATGAACGGCTCCTTAATAATCCCCTGGTGGGGTTTGTCCATGGGAGCGGGAACTGAACACAAAGTCCGTCTCCAGACTTTGACCTCTCTGCACTGACTGCAGAAGGGGGGGCCGGGGACTGTGGAGTATCAGCCAACAGCTCCAACAGCCTGCACGAGGCAACCTGGCCCAGGGACTTCAGAAAATTACAAATCAAGAGTAAACTCATTGTAAAGATTTGTGGGAAACATTAAAAAGAATTAACATTGAAAATTCCATTTTTTTTTTTAATTAACGTTACCAGGCTGTCTCTGTCCTGCAGAGCCGTCTCTTCTCACAGCAATGGGCTCAAGAGGACACACTAACGCAAGTTCTGCACCGCCGGCACCTCTGGCGGAAGGCGGGGGGTCTCCTAAGGCAGGCACAGCCTAAGGCCCCGCACAGGGCTGGCGCTGGAGGCAGCCAGGGCATTTGAAAGCACAAGGGCAACCCTGGACTCTGAGACAGGGCTCAAGGAGGGGATTTTCACTTTTGAGGCCTGATTAAGATTAGTTTCAGATGACTTTGCAAAGGATTAGAGAGGGTATGCTATTAGCGCGTCCCAGATTGATCGAGGGGATAAATTCAGACGTGTTCTTCAGCCCAGCCCCCTGGAAGATCAACAGCTTAAATGCATGTGCACAGAACCCGCTGCCTTGCCTGCCAAGCCACATATAAACCCAGGAATTTCCCTGCAAGTTCCTTCTTGGCACACACGTACGAGCATGGCCGCTGTGGGATCTGGGCAAGCACTGCATAAAGCCGGGTCCAAACCTCGGCAGGACGCGCACAGAGAACTCTGCGCAGCACGGATGTGCTCAGCTCCCGTACATTCCTAGGAGGGTAAGTGGGAGTTAAGAATAACCCATCCGTGCTGATGCCAGCTGTGAGCAGCAGAGGAAGCATCCACAGTGCTTACAGCCTAATGCTGCATGTGTTTATCTTCCAAGAGAACAAAGTACCAAGGACTGCAGCAATGATAAAATAACAAGGGCAACTTCAGAATAAGTCGACTATATGTCGCTTATGAAACTGCACTCATAATTACTTACATTGACCAAAGAACAGGAAAAGTTCTATAGCCCCTTAAAATATCTTCAGCTACAGGCAAAAAAATAAAAAGCAAAGCGGACTGAGATGTAGAATGGTTGTAAAGTGCTATATCCCAGCCGCCTGTTCACGACACAACTCACTCGGTACCAGTAAGAGACCCCTGCACACTTGGTTACGGAAAAGGTTCTGCTCCCACATGCATTTCTCCCACAGACTTCACGTGCCCTAGTAATATGACAAATGTCCTAAACCGAGCCTGGAAAACCACCTACTATTGAGGCTGCTTTCCCGCTGCCAGTAGCCTGGGAGGGGGCTCTGCAGCTTCAGGCACGACAGACAGGACAGGTGAAATGTGAACATGGAGGAACTGCACGGGGAAAACCAGGTTCAGCAACTGAACTACACAAGGTGGTTACAAGCAAAAGGATGACCGTGGCAGGACTCAAGGCAGCTCAAAATGGCTTTTTCAGGAAGATGCCTACTGAAGGAGGCAGGCTGATTAGGAAGGTCTTTGTACAGAAGATAAATTACCTTGAGCTGATAGTTCAAGTGGAGACTCAAAGGCAACCCTATAAGGATTCATTAAGTTTTTCAGATTCTGAAATAGCTGCAAGGGAAACATATCAACAGTTAGCAGCTGAAAACAAAGATGAACTCCAGGGCACCCCGAACTGCCCATCCTTGTTCCCTACCTCTAGAAAACCTTCCACTCATGGCCTTTAAAAAATATAGCTCGTCACTAAATAAAGTGCTTTGAGTGACTGTTCTCCTCAAAGGCTCCAGCACTTGTCCTGCACGTCCCTTCCCTGCGCTCTGGGGAAGGCAGGGGTGGTCGGCCCATGCGCAGCCACTCATGGGACAGGACGGCAGCGTGTTCCCACACAGCGAAGAGGAAGGTTTAGACTTCACAGTGCGACTATTGCCTCCCTGGGCTGGGTGCTACCCAGCAGACATCCCCAGAGAGGCGACCCAGGAAGCTCTTACCTTCTCCCCATTGGGGTTTCCAAGAACATAGCAGCCCATGATGTGAATGATATTTGGTTCAGGATTGACTTTACTCATCAGCCGGCTCAACCTCTTCCAGAAGCTGGAAGAAACAGGAAAAAACAGAATATATAATTACAAAAAAATAATAATTATCTCCTCATATGCATGAGTAACCCAAGGCTGTGTGTGCACACAGTGCTCAGAAGGGGCCTGAGGAGCAAGCTGCTCAGGAAGAGCCATTGGTTCTTAGACAAGGAAGAGCAGGGGCAGAGCAAGGGCCTGAGGAGCAGGTCCAAGTCATGTGGTAGAGAAGGAAGAGCGGCCCATTGAGCCAAGGAAGCTCCAAGGTGAAGAGAAGGGAGCAAAGTCCACCAGGAGTGCTTTTTACTAAGCATTCTCTTCTCGTAGCAGTTCCCTGCAATTTCCTCTCTCCCATTTCTATCAACAATTGCCCTTTCTAAATAGGAGTGTTATGAGTGCGCTGGTTCATTCCCAGGGCATGAAACCAGCAGAGAACAGCTGGAGAGGTTGTTCTTCCACATAGCTAGAGAGACAACACCAGACCAGGCTGTTCCATGCTAGCCAGCTCTTGGTGCTGCTCACCAGAGTCAGCCCTGCTTTACACGTTGTGACCACTGACCAGGCACACTGTGCCCAAGGGACGTGAGATGCAACCACCTCCCCTGCGCAGTGGGTTAGAGCAGGCTTCTGTGGGCTCCAAAGCCCAGCAGTTCCTCTGCGGCGCCTGCGATCAGATTGCAGCGTGAGCTTTTCTCAGGACCGCCTCACGTACAGGTCGGACGGAGACATTCACTTCCAAGCATCCGAGTTTTCGGCTGCGTGTTCACAGCTTTCTGAAGGTCCCTGAATCACTGCCTTCGGACCAGCTATGCCTGGAAGGCGTTCAGAAGCGTGGATGTGCACACGTGCCTCAGAATTTTATTGACAGTGTTTGTGCCAGAGCATGAGAGCACTGAACAGATGTTGATTTTAATACTCAGTTCTCATGCCAACAACAAGTTGTGTAGGAACAGGTTGGTATACATGCTCTCCCCCACAACGAAGCACCATTAGCCAAGTAAGTCTGAGCCAGCACAGGCGAGCAGGCAGCACAACAGGCAAAGCTTAACTCTCTGCAAGGAGAAGCAAAATTGCCTCAGCAACCCCAGCTGACAGGCTGGCACGTTAGTGAAACCCCTCCTCAGTAACGTGCTGGACTTTGAGCAGGCTTTGCAGAGATAAATTCCATTTCCTCCTGCAATTAGGAGGGCAGTTACGGGAGACAGCCGTGGGGGGAGCAGTCTGGATTTCTGCCACGAGTCGCCTGCTTAGAAATGCTGTCTCAGCCACTGCTGAGCAACAGAGGCACGAGGTGCACGTTCTGGTTTCTGGTCAGCAAAGCCTTTGTCAGGGGAGGAAATATTTTTTTTTCCCTCTTTCGATAGTCTGCAGTCCAGAGAGACACTAAGCAGCAGATAAAAGCACAAATCTCCTGGTGACCTGTCACAGGGCCACACCACCCCAGGGACGAGCTCAGCTCTGTCATCTTTGCTCCCTGAAAGAGCCGTAAGCTGCTGTTAGGTGCCCCCTCAGCCTCCTCTTCCCCTGACCAAGCCACCCAGCCCCCTCCACCTCTTCTTGTAGGCCACGCGCTACAAACATTGAGCAAATGGAGCAGAAAAAGGCTATCCGAGTCCAGAACGTAACGCAGCCACTCACAGGATCATATCTTCCTCCTTCTCCACTTTGGCGAAAGTGGCAACTTTGTTCTTTAACAAGTATAAGTGACCGGGACCTCCCTGCAAGAGACAGACAGACAGATGCAAACCACTTTGCACAGGCCTTGAAGAAACAAACCCTGGCTGTTTCTCGTCCTGCAGAGCCATACCCAGCAGTGCCACAAGGGAGCAGAGCACGCACGCCAGGCTGGCACGGCTGCCCCAACCTCCATAGCAGACACCGCAGGCACTTGGCTCAGGAAATATTCACGTACGGGGAGTATGCTGGGGGTTGGATTCTCCGGTTTTTACTGTTACATGCCCACCTCACTCTAGAAAGGCACAATAATAGACAAAAATCTTCATTGTGGGCAGCTGGAGAGTAATAGGGAAGACAAGAAAGTCCCTTTCATTCGGGGATGCTAGGGGACTTGCCGTCATAGGCAGACGAGAAGCTGAGCAAAGCAGGGATAAGCAGGCAAGACGTTGCTGTAGAACTCGCCTTTGGCAGTAGCAAGCATAAAAAGATCGAGCACAACATCAGGAAAATTAAGAGAGTCGCAATCTGCAGGTCAGTGTGCTGCAAACCCCGCTGTTCTGCAGCATTTGGCACGTGGGAGGGAGTTCAAGCTGGGCTACCTTCCCAACTTCTCATTTCAAGCCTCCTCGCACAGCTGCCGGGGAAGTCCGACGCTGACTGCCCTGAGGAACACGAGACTTGGGAAGGAAATCCCCGGCAAGCCCTGGATCCAGCAGGGCCTGAATCTGTCGCACGCAGAGCTCGGCAAGCCTGCACCCCGACCCCTCTCCCGCGTACGCTGGCCTCCAGCTCCGCGCTGTGCCATCTGCCGGCCTGATCCACGACACGCACCACTGTCACCGTCATACTGACACTGCATGAAAACTATAACCGTCACATCGCGAACGCTCGGTCCTTTCTCTGGAATCCTCCTTTTGAGGTCTGTGCTAATGCTGGTTTGCCTGGGTTTCCTTGAAAGCAGCTGAGAAGCCGCGCAGCTCTGGACTTGGCCACACTAAATCAGATTTTATTTCCTGCTGTCACAGCAACTTGAGACTGCTCGGTGTCTGGGGAAATGAGAAGTGAAAGCTGTACACATGCAGTTACTTTACCAGAACCTGACTTTGGAATATTGGTTCCTCTACGCAATTTTCCCTGTAGAAAAAGACAAATTTGTAACAAACCACCCAAGCACTTAACAAGTTTCATGTACCTGGCAAAATATCAGCATCTTCCAGATTTTGCAGCCTTTCCGATAAATGTTAAGCTTCTTCTCTATTTCCTCTGCAAAAAAACATGTTGGAAAAGATGAACCATGGAGGAAGTTAAAAATTAATCTTGTTGCTTCTCACGTTAGTCCTGAAGGCAGGAGGCTGAGCTGCGAGAGGTGCTCAGCACCCACACGCCCACTGATGTCAAAGCGAACCCTTTGCTGTCATGCTGTGGAAAGCAGGAACCCCAGCGTATCACGGGGCAGAGCAGGGAGGGTGCAGCACCAGGCGCTGCTCCGTGGTGAGTACAGCACCGTGCCAGACCCCGCTGTCCCGACCCTCTGTTAATGCTCCTACTCACCTCCAAGGGTACAATGAACAGGCACCTTCGCTGCCCTGTGCCTCAGCCTCCCTTTCATAAACCGGGAGCCTGGCATAGCAAATGGGCCACAGACCTGAAGTTTTGTTACTGCAGCACATGCAGCAGCAGCTGAGTGACTGTCAGGTGTCACTGGGGTGATAAAACACCTTCATGAGTGGCAGCTGAGGCACAGGGCAGCGGAGTGACTTTAACATATTGATCAGTTACGTTTGCAACAGGCAGGAGTTAAGAAAAGGAAGGAACACTCACGTACCTAGGATGTCATCAAAGGTGGCATGTTCATGGTCCTGGAAACCAAGAGAGAAGACATATCAAGGTACACTGTCACTACACCAGCTCCCATGACGTTATCATAGTCCCTAATATTGCACACAATCCCATTCCCAGGCAAACGGACACTCTAAGAGCACAATTATGCCAACTGACGGCTCCTAGTCACCTCCCAGTAATTACCACCCTAAAACACCTCCCAGCAAAGAAGCTGAAGACTGAATGCTCCATGAAGACCAAGTCCATCCAAAGGCTTGAAGGTGAATCCTGCAGACAAGTCTAAAGCACACACCATCCATCAGATGTAGTCAGCATCAGCAACGCATATTAGAATCATAGAACCGTTTTGGTTGGAAGAGACCTCCAAGATCATCGAGTCCAATCGTTAACCTATCACTACCAAGGCCACCACTAAACCATGTCCCTAAGTGCCACATCTACATGTCTTTTAAATACCTCCAGTATTTGCCTCTTGGCCCATGTTTTGTAGCCAGCCTCTGGCTTTACACGTGTCCCAGCTGGCTACCAAACAGCCACAACTCCCAACACACCTGCCTCTGGCACAGCAGGGGCATCGGGACAACTCTACAACTCTCAAAGGAAGAGAGAGGCAGCAAAGCTAAACCCCCAGCAGCACTGCCTGCTGCCCACGGAGACTGAGTTTTCTGGGCTGTCAGTCCCTCCCTGCCCTTTCACAGAATCCCAGAACGGTGGGGGTGGGAAGGGCCCTCTGGAGACCACCCAGCCCAGCCCCTGCCAGAGCAGGGTCACCCAGCGCAGGCTGCACAGGGCCGCGTCCAGGCGGGTTGGAATCTCTCCAGAGAAGGAGACTCCACACCCTCCCTGGGCAGCCTGTGCCAGGGCTCGGGCACCTCACAGCGAAGACGTTTTTCCTCATGTTCAGGCGGAACTTCCCGTGTTCCAGTTTGTGCCCGTTGCCCCTTGTCCTGTCGCTGGGCACCACTGAGAAGAGTCTGGCCCCGTCCTCTTGACACCCGCCCTTGAGATACTGATAAGCGTTGGTGAGGTCCCCTCTCAGTCTCCTCTTCCTCAGGCTGAACAGCCCCAGCTCCCTCAGCCTTTCCCCACAGGAGAGATGCTCCAGGCCCCTCAGCATCTCTGTACCCTCCGCTGGGCTCTCTCCAGTAGCTCCTCGTCTCTCTTGAACTGGGGAGCCCAGAACTGGACCCAGGACTCCAGATGGGGCCTCACCAGGGCAGAGCAGAGGGGGAGGAGAACCTCCCTCGACCTGCTGGCCACACTCTTAATGCACCCCAGGGTGCCGTTGGCCTTCCTGGCCCAAGGGCACATTGCTGGCTCGTGGGGAATTTGTTGTCTACCAGGACTCCCGGGTCCTTCTCCTCAGAGCTGCTCTCCAGGAGGTCACCCCCAACCTGTCCTGGTGCAGGGGGTTGTTCCTCCCCAGGGGCAGGACCCTGCACTTGCCCTGGTTGAACCCCATGAGGTTCCTCTTCACCCAACGCTCCAGCCTGTCCGGCTCTCGCTGAATGGCAGCACAGCCTTCTGGTGCATCAGCCAGTCCTCCCAGTTCCGTATCAGCAGCAGATTTGCTGAGGGTACACTCTGTCCCTCAAATTAAGTGAATATAAAGTGATTAGGAAAAAGAGACTCCTTGCTGGCGTTTCAGACACCTGCTCAGGCAGGATTCCTAGGGAAAAATCAAGGTAAACGAATGACTGGCAGGGATGCACCACTGTACGTAGGGTGAGGGGGTTCACGGTCCACTGCAGAGCTCTGAGGTCCCACTCATCCTGTCCAAGGACGAGCATAAGGAGGAGCCCTAAGCCTGGCAACACGCAGCTCTGCTTGTGTGCGCCGGCCTGCCCTGCCTTCCCTTGTTAATCTTCCCATGCTGCCTGGCTGTGCTGGCAGAGCCTGGCAGCCCACACGCGCAATTTTCACTCCACCTTACTCCTCCACCTAGACCTGAGTCCCCACAAAGCTACCCCAGACCCCAAATCTGGGTTCAGCACACCCCCAGCCCTTTCCTGACAGCTTTTCCAAATCACATCAGTATTTCAGAATCATCGTAACAGGAACTAGGGATAGGGACAAAAAAGAAAAATTCCCTGTATGAAGCCTGCTCCCATACATCCAGACACGGCAGAAGTGATATACTTACGTAGAGAATGGGGATGATAGAGGGATCGTCCCTGCGGATAATTGTCGGGACATACTCTGCTTTGGGCACCTTGGAAGAAATGAGCTGGAAGGGGAAAAAAGAAGTGCAACAGCATGAGGAGAAGCCAGTAGAGCCTGGACAGAAGCACAAAGGCCATGATGACAGTGCCCTGTTCAGTTGCCCTCGGGTGTTACTGAAGCGAGCAGCTAATCCAGCCTATCTGCATCCCTGCAGAAGGTCCTCCAAGCCCTCGGTCCACTCCAGAGCACCCCCAGGCCTGCCAAGTACCCCCATGTGTCACAGTCTGCTCGACCCCCAACAAATGAGCACACAACTCTGCCTAAAAGGCAGGACTGAGCCCGAGATAACAGTTTGTAAAGGGGAGACCGGTGTGCACAGAGGATGAAGCAGCTTGTGCGTCACCACGACTGGCTGTACCGCAGTAAAGATCACTCCTGTACCACCTTCCCCTGCGCGAGGGTCTGTGCTCTGGCCGCGGAGCATCGTTCGCTCCGGCACGCGTAGCTGGCTGGCGGTGGGACGGCTGCGTGCCTGAACAGCAGCCAGCCAAGGGACAAAATGGCATCAGGCGCAGGCAGGCACGCAGCCGTAGGACGTCAGGCAGATGCAGGCTGCCTGGCAACTCTGGCGGAACCTTCAGCTGGCTCCGTCAGCACGAGAGCCCGAGAGGATGGTCTGGCCGTCGGCACAAGCCAAAGGGCTATGGGAACATGGGCAATTTGACTGTGCTGTGATCTCAGGCACCTCTGTTCATCGCTGTGAGAGTGGAGCGGGCAGCGGTGCTGGTGAGCTGGTAAGTGCAGCCTGGGTTCCAGCTCGGGCTGGCTTCAAAGCCCCCCCTCCCGGCAGGCAGCACACCTCTGCTTCGGCCGCGTGGGAGGTAATGTGAAGCTCCTGAAGAGGCACAATATACCGAGTTCAGGGACGGACGATCATCACATACACCACCTGGGGAGCCACACTGGAGGTGTCAAGGGCTGAACAAACCCAAGTGTTGGGTTCCCAGTGCTTGGGTCTCACCTGCCCTGAGGGTGCTTTAGGGCTGAGTCTGCACAGCCAGCCTGGGGACACATATAAAAGCAGGCTATCTCCATGTCCTTCACTCTTCCCAAGTCCCAGCAGGACCCATTCAAACACAGTACTGCTGTGCTGGACTGGCAATGCTGCCCTCCGAACAAGCTGGAAGCCTGAGACCCCATTTTGCCTGAGTACTTGTGCATGTGGCCAAAGAAGGGATGTGTCAGAACCTGGTCCTATCTGCCAGACCCCACAGAGCCGAGCAGGAGAGCACAGGGGGAAGCCGCGCATCGAGGAGTGATAAAAGAGCAGAAAGCATCAAGGGGTGACATACGGTTCCAAAGCACATCAGGCAAGTAACAACAGGAGGGAGGGACTGCTGGGAGTGGGGACTCAGGGCTCTATTGTCAGGGTTATCGAGACTCAGGCTAACTCGATTCAGCGTTGGTGCCAGTCCTGCTCCGATTTGGGGTTGGACTACAGGTCCTTCCACTGCTAGTTTTCTTTCAACACGTTATCCCCAGCAGTAACAGATGCTGAGTTCCATGTCATGTCTTGGCTGAGTGACCCTCCTACACACCTGAAGGTTGCCTATACAAAAGACTTGCCTCTTCCCATGAAGATCCTAAACTTAGCAGCTCTGAAAGGACAGACAGAGCCCGAGTAGGTACAGGTAGCTGAGGTGGAAACCCTCACCATTATTTTTGGTGGAATAAAGTCTTCTCCGTCACATGCCATGGCTTCAAGTTCCTTCTCTGCTCCCCAGTTCAAGTCAAAGTCGCCGTCCAAAGTGCCGCAGGAATCCTGAAGGTCATGGCCTGCCAGAACACAGCGTGCGTTACACGGGCAGAACGGCTTGCCTTCCCCACTCGATCCTGTCTGGCAGCTACCTCGCAAGAGGTACCACAAGCCATGAGACTTGCGCCCTCCTCTCTTCCACAGAGCGACAGACACCACACTTTGGGGCCGCCGTCTCTAAACAGACAAACATTTAACGAATGAAGAGTGCACACACAGAGCCCGATACCACACATCACATAACTTTTCACCACTCTCACAGTCACCAAGTTTAGCTTTTGAATGCTAATGCACAACAGTCACCCTGTCATTTCAGAAATGGAGACGGAGACAGAACGCAGACAGACTCTCTACACTTTAACATTGCCAAGCTAATGAGCAGAAGTTCAAAGACTTCAAAGCTGGTCTCCTTGTAATAATTACAGCTCTGACTACGTCTTCTGAGTGATTATAAAGAAACTCTGCCTTGTTGGTCAAACTGATCCTGGCAGAGAAGTCCCAGAGCGTGAGGACAGCCATAGCAAACACAGTAGTATTGCAACAGTGTACTTGAATTTGCTCTCCAAATTGACCTTACCTGTTGGCCTTCAATGCCTCCTGGGGAAAAAAACATCTGGAAGGAATATAATTGACCATTAAAGGTTAAAAATAGAGATGGTTCCCTGAAGCCAGGGACTGAGGAAAGAGAACTGAGATGCCTCTATTTGTGCCTTTTGGGATGTCCGAGTGTCACTGGGCAGTGCCTGGAGCCTGTCTGAACCATGTCTTTTCCATTTGCCTCTGAGTTAGCTGAGAAGCGGGGAGGAATCAGACTGCAAAGGAACCATCGGGTCATGTTTTGAACCTGGCCTTTCATACATCTCCCCCTACAACCTGGTACGGTGTCTTCTACAGCTAGGAGGGCTGGACCTTGTGTTTACCTGGCAGGTCAGTTCATTTCATCAGTGAAATCCATTTACAATACAACCCATTTCAACATGGGCAAACTCATATCCACCATGTTCCTTGCCCACAGGATTTCAATAAAATCTAGGTAAAACAGCCGTTCCCTTTATAAAAAGGCAGTGGGAAGATGCTGGCATTTCCTCCTGTAAATTAACACAGCAGCATCTCAGTCCCCACAAGCAGAACATTGCAGCATTACTGGGGATTCCCAGAGGAATTCCTGGCAGCCCAAACGAAGATCAGATTGCCCCAAGCTATCATCTGTGCAGCCAGCACGGCCAGGAAATCAAAGCTACATCTCATGGAGCGCTGCAGCTGTGCTCTCGAGCTGCCCTAGCCTAGGAAACAGCTCGGAAGGGGCTCTTGCACGGGAAGGCAGGCAGGTCAGCCCCACCGTGGTGAACGTAGCCTTGGACTGGTGTGCTTCCAGGTAGGTTGTTTTGGTCCCAAGCGAATAAGGGATGATGGGAACGGAGGGCTGTAAGAGAGCTGTACCACTGGGTATCCTTTGGCAACTGCACAGTAACATGAGGTTAGATGTGTTGTGCTCTACAAATAGATATAGGTACACACAGATGAACAGGTGAATATACCTGGAGTGTTATTTGCTCAGATCTCATGAAACTAAAAGGATCACAGATGGGACAAAAGGGCATAGAGGAGTTGCTCCAGTGGGACTCCAGTCAACACCTCAGCTGGAGGGTTTGGCCACAGGAGGAAGCTCAAAGGACTCAGAACTCACTTTCTCGAGAGTCATGGAAGGAATCAGCTTTGATGGGAGTCGGGTCACTCCAGGACCTGCTGAAGCTCCTCTCACGCCGTTCGGCAAATGCTAGGATAAAACCAAAGCACGACATTAACAGACTCCAAAGCCACCTCTGTTCCTGCCAGCAAAACAAAACATCCAGTAGATTTCCACCAAAGCCACACAACACGGACTCCCCTGTGCTCGTTCTTCCACTTGCCAAACGTGAGTCCTTTCCACACAGCAAACAAGGGTCTATCTTCTAGACAGCAAAAGACAAAGTGCCCACTTTCTGAGCAGGACCATTACAGGGTACGTAACACAGAAAAAGGAGGACACTTGACGGTCTCTCCTTAAATGCACACTGCTCAAACCTCAGTTTAATCACGGCTGTTCCAGTGTCCCAGTGTAAGCGCTCTGACTCAACAGAGTACCTACTCAACAGCTCATGACACAGACATGACCAGAAGAAGGCAGTAGTTCTCCACTCAGTTCTCCCTTCGTGTTCTAGTGACATCCCATCAGAGCTGGACCAAACAGAGGGAGGGCCTCTGGAAAGCTCATGCTTTCTAAATTGTGTTGCAAAAGAGGAAATTCTTCAGTTTTTGCTTGCCTGCACTCTTGTGAACACTCCCCCTCGGCTTTTGTTTTTTCTTCCAATGGGCATTATATTGTTTGTACCAGCATTTCCCAAGCGAAATCCAGGGAGCTTGGCCCAGCTGGCTGCACCGCAGGCAAATTCCTGGGAACTGCCAACCACAATGTCTGCCTTGGCAAGCCCACGTGAGAGCCATTACGCCTAGATTAACAGCCACTTATAGCCACTAATACCTATTTCTGGTAGCAGACAGAGCAAGTTTGCTGCAGTGTATCTATTAACAGCATCTCGTGTCAGCAGCACAGGAATTCACTGCAGATCTGCGTTACAAGAGCTGAGAAGCAACCTGTCCTCTGCTGCAGCGTGTCCAAGTGTGGGTGTCCAGGGAGACAAATCACAGAGGAAGTTCTTCAGGTGATCTCCATCCTCAGCTTTCATTTAAAACCAGGCATTTAGCTATTGTGCACATGAAGAAAGCTTTGAAAACATGACCCGAGAGTTACCAAGGCAGAGAGGCACGCCTGAACTTCCAGACAGCTCTAGCGGGAGGTGAGCCCTGTTCATTTCAGGCAGTGCTAACTCAGATGCCAGTAAAGACACTTTAAAGGGCAATGCTGTTTGCTCTTCACTTCCCACAGCATATGAGAAAGGAGAGGAAAGAATGCAAATTCAACTCAGCAACGCTTCGCTGTGGGCAGTCTGTACATGATGCCTGGCTAGGGGGTGGGAAGAACAAGCTGTTTCCTCTTCTGGAGCAATCCTCAGCTCTCAGGAGCCGGTTACACCATTCTCAGCCCATTTCACAGCGCTAAGGGAGCTGCCCCAACCAAGTTCTGGAGGAACGTCGCCTTCCTCAAGGAAAGGGAACTGCCGTTTCCCAGGCCTAAGAGGCGATTTCTTCCCCAGTGCAGCACAACACTCCTTGATTTCCCCCTTGCTCCAATCTCTTCCTTGTTCCTCTTCTTTCTTCCTTCCACCGTCCTCTCAGCTCCCACCAGGCAACTTTCCTGCACGTCCTGCTGCGGAGATGGCGGTGGGACAGTGGAGGAGAAGAGAGAAAGCTGCCAGTCCGTGTGGCACACGAAGCAGCGACTGTCCCCAGGGAGCCACAGCAGCTTCAGTAAGAGGCCAGGCAGCCCTTGCCAGCTCTGCTGAACTCTCAGCTCTGGTTCTCCTCACAAGTGTCTACGCCGGTGATCATCGAAAACCACGCGCATGTGGGACAAGGACGCTGCAGCTCTCCTTCCACTCCTCGCACTGAGGCCACACAGATCTCCCACGGCCAAGGCAGAGGGTCCTTGGAAATAGCTTAAAGGCTGCTGGCAGACATCCATGTGTCCTGGAGGCTTACAACAACCTGGCCTTCTTTTTTGTAGGGTAAAATGGCATCGGCAGGTCAAATCCTTTCTCCAGCCCAATGCTAGGTCCTTTCTACCTGCATCTGCACACAACGTAGGGTCCCCCGTGCCCCACCGGCACAAACCCCAACTCCTCACAGCCACATCTTACAGGTGCTCACTTACTTTGTGCTTTAACCCTTCGGCTCCCCACCATGCGGAGGTGCTTCCGAAAATTCCTGAAAGAAAGGCCAAACACAACCTCTGAGAAAGGTAATACAAAGCAATACCTGCGCCCGGCAGGACTGAAAAAACTGGGAGGAAAAAAAAAATAAAGTTAGGAAGACAGTGTATTTCCTTCTGGGCATTCAAAAGCTGGAGACCAGGTTCCCAGCCCGCACCTATTCAGTGCCGGGGACAGTTACGTTTGTCAAGAGCGTGGATGTTTCTTCTGAACTCCCTGGGCTGGTGGCACAGGGCAAGTGAGGTCCTACGTGGCAGTCCCCTTCTCCCGGCCTGCTTTCACCGTCCTATGACTGAGGCACCTGTGCTGTAACTTTGCAGAAGACACCGCCACTGCCCGTGCTGGCAATGCTCCCTCTTCTCCTGGTAAGCAGCAGTAACTGCTCCCCTCTCTCCTTTCTTCCACGCATGCTTTGGCAGGGACACGGGGTGCCCGGGCTCTGCCCTGCCAGGCAGCATGCACACCCCATGCTCGTGGCTATGCTCATTCCCAAACACATTCACAGCAGCTGCTAAAATCCCACCTGTGCTGTTAGCAACCACGCAGCCCGTACTGCTCTCCAGGGCAAAGAGCCGGGAAAGACTGAAGCAGCTTCTCCCTGCTCGGATAGCACTGTTCAGCAAGGCTGACGGTCCTCACGGGCCTGCTCTCTGCTAATGCTGCCTGCTTAACCGTGTGCTTCCCTGCCCAGGACTCACAGGCAGAGTTCAGTGGGGCTGCAGAGTACACAGCTCCAAGGGAAAGTCCACCAGTGGGTAAGACTTGGGGAGCAGCTACACCTGATAGTCAGGTCTGTGTAAAACAGACTGTCCTGGCCACTCCCGAGAGACCATGGCAAAGGGACTCTTCGTCCAGCCCCGCCGAGTGCAAGGGACCTGCTTCCCTTAGGTTCTCATCACTCACCTAGACAGGAACCAAACAGGACAGGAACCAAACAGGACACCAGAGGAGACACAGGGAAGAAGCAGCAGGTAGACTAGCAAGAAAAGTGTCACTCCTCGGTGAACTATACTTAAGGTGACTTCAGCGTAGCCCCCAGGGAGGTCAGTGAGCCCACGTCCCAGCAGCCTGCACGGACTGGGGAGCCTTCCTGGATCCCCTCCTTCCCACCAACGAACACCACAGACATCAAGCAACAGTGATGGTGAAAGAGGTAAAATGACAAGTTGTCTGGCTCACATACAAGTTAGTGGGATGAGTAAGGACATGTTACAACCATGCAGATGCTTTAGCAAGCTAACTGGACTAGAAGACACTTCCAGTACCGACATAAAGTTGTTGAGAGCAAGTCAGATACGTCTACTCTGATACCGAGAGATCAACCCAGACACAGCACTCGTGGGAGGGAGAGCACTTCACCCAGGCCACCTTCTGCACTGTCCCCACCTGTGGCCCCCATGCCGTCATCCGGATCCAAATTCAGCAACTCAAGAAGGAAAACTAGCAGCTGGGTAGTGAAGCCAGGAGCCACATTATTCCATAACAAACTTCCATCTGCACTTGGGCTATTAATGTTCTTTTACAAAGCTTTGTTTTAGCTCTACTTGGGTACGTGAAGATTCACTGCTGCGGATCAGACAACTGCCCCCTTCAGACAAGTAACTAAACCAATTCACTAACACATGCTGGACGGGCTCCAGGCACAAAGCCTTCTGGGGTGCGTGATGACTGATAACGTGGGCTGTCTTACTGCGTGTTAGATTCAAATCCAAATAAATGCAGTATTTTAAGGGAATCAGGGTTATTCTTTACACAGAAAAGGTCTTAGACATACGTTGTAACTCATCAGAATGAAAATCTTTTATGGTCCATTGTGAAACCAAAATCATATCAGACACTGAGCACCAATGTTAATTGCCAAGGCCGCTGTTACATCCTTTGGGCTTTTGGCATTTTGGAGTAAAATCCATTTTTCTCTTAAATGCTCAGTTGTCCTCTCTGCAGAGGAGCTTCTACAGACCCTGGGGGGAAGAGAGTAAAGCAGCCTTTGCCATAGAAGAGTGCTGCTCCCGGCTGCCCAGACAGCTTGGTCTCTCCCCTGAGTGCAGGTTGAGGGCAGCTGTCTAGATACATCTCTTAAATACTGCTGAAAGCAGCTCCAGGGAGATCCCAGCTGCTCAAGGTTAACCATCGCACTAAATGGGCCAAAGGCCTTTTTTAACTGCTCATCTCTTCTAGAAAAAAAGCACTTTGGAAAGGAGGTGCGAGCCTGGGACTGCCTCTTAATGTGGGCATCCTGTGGTCGTCTAGACCTTTCTGAGGGCTTTTTGCAGCTGTATCGGTCCCCGGGCCCCTCTGTGCTTGCACGTTAGCATGAAAGGACTGGCACAGCACCCCGGGGGGAGCCGCAGCCTGCTCCGAGCACTGGGGATACACAGACCTGCCCAGCCGTCCTGCCTGGCACCTGCAACTGCACCCAGAAAACCCAGTGTTCTTTGGTCACTAGCAAGATCTCTTCACCCATCGAAATTCAACAAGCATCCCTCAGGTTACAGTGATAAAATCTCCTTATTACTCTCATTCCTGAACAGTCCTCCTCCCGGCAGGCTCCAGCTCACCGCATGGTCTGCATGACACCATGCCACCTCCACGGTGTCCAGCCAGCCAGAGGGTCCCCAGGACACAGCAGCCCCGCTCCGCACACTCTGCAGCTCTGCCCGCAGCGGTTCATTCACGCTCTGCAGAGCAGCCTTTTCATTACCCAAACAGAGGTCAACGACAGCATTACCAACGTACATCAATGCTCTGCAAAACTCCCAACAGCACCTCTCACGTTCTCCTCCCCAGCTCCTCCTTGCAGCGGTCACAAGGCTCGGCAAACCACTGGGCATCACTCGCTCTCGAGGCAACATCCATCGCACCAACACACGCGCCGTGCCACGCCGACCAGCCTCCCTGAGCACCGGCACACGGGGCCAAGCACTGCAGGGGCTGTGTGATAACTGCTGAACTCCCGAAACACCCGAGGCCACGAAGGGCTTCCCAACAAGCATCCGAAACAGCGGTTGGGGCTGGGGTCCTCCGCACTCCCCGGAGAAGAGAGCTGAACACTAACTGCCAGCAATCCTTACAGGATTGCGTGGCAGAGCCCAAACCCCGCGCTGACAAAAGCCCGTCATTCCTATCCTATCTCCTCTTTATCACCAGGTAACTGCAGATGGGCTCCCACCGTACAATCCTGCCTAGACCTTCAGCGTCCGCAGGAGGTGAGGGGACGTGCTGGCGGCTCAACACAAGGATGACACGACTCCGTCCTCCATCCTGACTACTCAGCGTCACCGAGGTATCCAACTCCTACTCCTGTATTTGTAAGCCATGTGAACGAGCCATTTTTTAACACAGACTTGCCTCTGTCTAAAACATTCCAAGAAATCTCTTTCTTTTTAAAGATACACTGTCTATTTATTTACAGCATCTTTAGTTTTGATTCTTATTTCTCTTTATTATTGATGAAAAAAAACACCACCCTTAAGTTGCTAAAAAAAAAAAATCTTCCTGGCAATTTCCCAGTTAAGAAAACCTGATGTTTTTCTCCCACTTTGTTTTGAACAGCGCTGAAGCAATCATGGCAGTTTTTAACCAATGACACAAATGCTGTGTTATCCTTCTCAGTAGGCTGCCAAAATACAGGAGCCTTGGCACATCTGAAAAAACAGAACAGTTCTGATTACCACAGTGGCTGAATGATGTGCCCCGTGAAGCCGGCAGAGGGAAACCAGGACCCTTCTGTAACACCCAGATGAGGAATCAGTCCCCATCCCCTTTTCTTTCATTTCTGTTCTTTAAAAAAAGATTTTAAAAAATAGACTTCTGGTCACTAGAGATGTTAATTTTGCTTAGGTCTCTGATTTTTGAGGTGCATTTGTAGATGCAGCAACAGCACATAAAAGTCACTGGTTAGATATTCAGCTAACCTCAAACAAATTCCAAATATTTGGGAGAGGGCTGGGGAAATTACATCTTTCATTTTTTTTATATATATTATATATTTTTCTGCCTGAGACACAGATCCTGTATATTATATTTGGAAGCTTAACAGAAACTTGACAGTGTTCCTTTAAGAAGATGGAGATCAGCTATCTTGAGCACTGCAGCATCACTCACCTCCTCGTTTCCAACACAGCCCTGCTAGTGTCCCTACAAACAGCAACACAGACACGGACGACCACGTTCAACGTCATCAAGCGTCACTAATGACACCCAAAGGGCCCATGCAACACCAGGCAAGGGTACGGCTATGGGAGAAAACGGGCCCTACCTCTGTATAACAGCTGCAGAATCATTCTCTCGTTTCCGTCTCTTCCTCTCTGCGTAGCCCCTGAACGCCCTGGGAAACCATTTCAAGCCATTAACCAACTACACAGCTTTGAACTGGGGAGGACATGAAACACAGACAGGAAAGCTCTCACCAGACAACAGAGAGAGACTAGGCTGACCGAGGAAGAGAGCCGGCCCTTGCAGGACTGCGTGCGAGTCAGGGGCCAGGCAAAAGACTCACCAAACCAAAGGTCCTCACTCCCTAGGGTAGGTGGCTGGACAAGCAGTTGTTCCTAAAGCAAACATACGAGTGGCCAGAGCATGGCCCAAAGAACGGGGGCGAGCAGCCATCATCGCTGCTACGGAGGACCGGACCTAGGAGACTGCAGACACAAAACCTCTGTACACCGGGATCAAGAGGGACAAAAGCATGCTAGCAACTGTAGTCTCCATTTCGAAGATGAGGATGGTTGCGGTGTGATCCATGTAGGCCTACCAGGCGTAGCCATCTAACCTCTCGCCAGCTGACAAACAGCCCTAGCATAGGGAAAGCACGAGTGAGTAAGACGGACAGGAGAGGAGAGGAGAGTTTATCCAGGACACCAACAGACAAGGAAATAAAAAAATGAAGATTATACTTACGAGATGCTAGAGATTCCAGGAGACGCAGGGAAAAAGAAAGAGAAGAGGAATTCATTAGTGCTCAGCCCCAGCCAGCGTTCTGAGGGAATTCTCACTCCAGAAGGAATATTTCTTGTTAGGTGGAAGGAAATTGCTTTTTAAATTAAACATTTCTCAGTGGTGAGACTCCTACTTGACCGAGCTAAATCCTCCCTGGGGCAGCACTGGCATGTGGCTTGGATGCAAATTAAGCTCCACGTAGACCCAGAGAACATGCAGATGTACAACTGAGAGCTGAATGTGGCCCGCCAGACTACAACGGGAGCTCAGCATCATGGGCTTCTGGAGCAGGGAGACCTTCTCCCCCAGCGACAAAGACTTGTGAAGTCAGCTCACGCTGTCTGGTCTATGAAGGAAGCAAGCACAGTGGGCTGAAAACACTAGCCAGGAGGACAGGGGCACCTGGGGGAGCCATTCCAACCAGCTCAGGGAAATGCCCTGAACTTCTGGAGACATTTCTGTGCTGTTTCTAGAGGCAGCACAGAATCTCCAGAAACGTTAACCGGGGAGCTACGTTAACCAAGGGAGCTGTGCTCCTCAAGGGTTTCCTTAGGGCACCATTCCCCAAACCAACCTCGCTTTGGCCTCCGACAGCTCCAAGCCTTGTAAGCCCTGCCATGGGCCACCATCCCGCAACAAACCTTGTGCACACCAAAGATGACTTCAGATAGCAAAGGATGTGCCCAAAGGCAATGTGCTGATTTTGTGCATGGTTTGGTGCGTGTCAGATCAGAACTGTAAAATACCATTCACTGTTACCAGCCAACATTTCTAAAGAGCAAAGCATCTGTCAAATTGCCCTCAGACTGCCCACAGGCCTGGTGCCCAGGAGTCTTAACCAACTGGGGTGCCACCAGGCTTACAGTCCCTAAGAGGAGGCAGAGGGACGCAGAGGTCAGGTAAGAGAAGCAGCGCCAGGACAACACAGAGAGAGCACAGAGGCTCCTCACTCCCACTGGCAGGGTGGGATTAGCACCCACCACAATGCATCAGATTCCACAGACACACCAGGAAAATGCCTCCCCCGTGCTCCTCCCCATGCTGGGAGGGTGGGTCACATCTCCAGCTGAGCTGGAGGGAAAGGGGATGAAGATAAGCGTTTTTTCTGGGGGATGAAGATCCCTTCCAGTATCTCAGCAGCTACCCCTCTCCCCAACACTGGATCCAGCCCTCCCTGCATCAGTCCTTACAGGTCTGATCCAGTCTGGCTTGTCCCAAGATCAACAATCAGCCTCTTTTAGGGATCTGAGGGAGGGAAAAGTATGAGGGAAAGAAGAAATGGCGGAGAAACAGATTACAAAAGGGACAGCAGGTTAGGTAAGGAGAAATAAAGAGAGCAGTAGGCTGAGGGTGACACAGACATTGGAAGGAGGACACAGGAAAAAGGTGACAAGGCTGGAGACGGGCCTTAGAAGGCAGAGCAGTATCTCATTTCCCTCATCGCCTGCCTTAGATTTCCAGCCAGGTAGGAAATACTGGAAACCAGGAAGATGGCCTTTCCTGACAAGCTGGGTACACCCTTGAAATGAGGCTTCCCTTACTCTCTCCAGTCCTTCAAGAACTGCCTCCTCCCGATGCACAGCAACCAGGGGCGCCTAAACCTGCGCGGAGTGTGGAGGGAGAGGCTGTTCCCAACTCGGATCTGCTCACACTTTGCAGAGATTTTACTGACACCTTCTTTGAATGACCAGACTAGCGCAGGAGCTGTCGAGCTATAGCTCACCCTGCAGAGACGCACTCCTCTGGAGTGACGGATGCAGGGCAAGCCTGGAATAACGTTCCCTCGGGGTAGCGGTTGCAGCAGAAGCAAGTGGTGGAGGGGCTCAGCTGGTGCTCCCACAGGACCCTCGCTCTGCAGACGCAGCCAGGGGCAGGGCACGGTGTCGCAGAGAAAACAAGGGAAGCAGAGAAGAGCTGGGAAGCCCAAGGAGTTAAAGAAGGTAAAACCAAACAAGTGGGAGTAGTAGGAAAGAGAACTAGTAAGTGCAAAAAAGAAATTAATAAGAGACAAGGTTCTCTCTCACCCCGGGACTGCGGTGCCAAACACACAACTCGATTGCTCCAGGCTCTCAGATACGGCTTTGACCGGGCCGCGAACTTTAAGATACACAATAAAAGCTACGGCAGTAGTTTCACTTACGCTTGCATAGTTGTAGTAGCAGTTTGAAAACTGAAGAGGTTCTCTTTTGGGAACCAGGTTCGTATGGGGACATCATCTGGAAGAGAGAGCAAAACCTGAGAATCCAGCGGGCAGAGACATCGTTCAGACAGCAAGGCTTTCCAAGCTCGCTCTCTTCAGCATCCTGCCCTGCACGAAACAGGAGAGTCTCATCCTCCTCATGCATATGCACGCTACCGCTGAGTGTTCTGTAAATTTGTGCTAAGCCTGCCTGTCAGGCTACTAAATGAAGAATGAAAGCTCTATCCTAAGCGTGGAAGATTAGAATAATCCAGGAATTACAGAAGACCTCTGAACACGAAAAAAACCAGGGGAAAGAAACATTTTTCATTAAAAGCATTTTCCAGCCTCTGCCTTTTCCTTAGTACCATTAGTTTGAAATATCCCATTCATCCAGTTCTTTCTGATACAGCCTCCTGTGGAAGATGAAAGCATTCACCTTCCTCTCTTCAGACCCGTAAGCCTGAGATAGACTCTCTTTTTCTACCATTGAAGTTTCAATAAACCCCTCACACATCTGCTCCCGATGACCTGGTGTCCTGGTTTCGGCTGGGACGGAGCTGGCTTTGTCTCCAGCAGCTCCTGTGTTTTGGATTCAGCGTGTGAAGAACGGTGACAGCACACTGATGGTGCTGGTTGCTGCTAAACGATCAAGGACATTTTGCAGTTTCCCAGGTTTTGCTGATGTGCAGGTGCAAAAACCTGGCAAGGGCAGAGCCAGAATAGTTGATCCAAACCGGCCAAGGAGAGTATTCCATACCAGAGACGGCGTGCCCGGGATAAGTGAGGGTTGGCCGGTGGGCTACTTCCTTTAGACCCTTAGAGCCTTAATCCTTAAGCTTCCCTTTGGGTTGCTTTTTGTTTCCCTGGTTTTCCTGGGTTTTTTTGTTCGTTCGGGCCTTTTCGTTCATTGGTTTGGCTGTTGGTTCCCTCGCCTGCTCTCTCTGGAACTTGCTGTTCTGGGATAGCTGGGGGGATACCCCTGCTCCCTGCCTGCTACTCGGGACAGGCTGTATCGGTCGTCGAGTGGTGAGAAATTGTGCATTATTTGCTTTATATATTCTATGATCCTTATATATATTATTGTTATCATTGTTAATATATTTTTATATTTTTCCTTTGCTGTCCTGGTGAACTGCTTTTATCTCGACCCACGAGTTTTCCTTTCTCCCCAATTCTCCTCCCCACCCCAGCGGGGAGGGGGCAGTGAGTGAGCGGCTGCGTGGTGTTGCGGTTACCGGCTGGGGTTACACCACGACACCTGGCCTTCCTGAGTTTTTCTGGTTTTAGGAGTCAAACCACACATCAGCTATACGATCTGCAGATAACTCTGTGCTCATTCGGTGCCCTATGTTTGTAAACTGCCCTGCCTGAACCAACTGCGGATTATTTCCTAATTCCGTTGCATTAGGACACCGCATCATCTTCACGTAATGACCACTAAGACAAAAAGCAGGCAGCAAAATAAGCCACTAATGATGTGTGTGGGATGGTGGTGACCAGAAGGAGGAATCTGACCAAGAACCAGCTCCTACTGAGAACTCTCGGGCTGAAGTCGGTCAGGCAGGGAATCAGAGGTGTATTGAAATCCACGGACACAAGACGTGCGAGATCTCAGTGGACTGGACCCCTGGGATTTGGGGCTACCTGATTTTCCATCTTGCTTCACTGCCAGTTTGTGGCTTCCTTGCTTCATGCCACATGTTGCTGATCATGTGTCTTGCTTCACTCATTCAAGTTTTAAGATCATTAGCAACTACGGTATCTTAGTCATTAATATTCTGGCATTGTCAAGAGTATTTTTTTTTTATTCACTTTCATTGGCCAAAACCCAAGCAAACCCTGCATGCGTACTGCAGACATAATTACTACAGACCAGATATCTTACCAAATGTTTTGTACAGATCATCATCTACTACAGACTGATCCTGCTGTTCCCTGAAAGTATAAAAAGTGGCTGCAATTACAGATGCAAAAAATGCTAAATGCAACTGGGGAGGCTTCCTTTGAAGGGAAGCTTCCAAGAAACCACACAGAAAGCTGTAACAGACACTCCTTCTCAGCAAACAGTTTATGTCAAGCTTTGTATAAAGGCACCCTAAGGAAATATGTATGTTAAATGAAAACTGCATTCTGGTATGCTAAACACCTATTATGAAGTTCCTATGTCTGCTCTCCTCCAAAAAACAGAGAAGAAGTGCAAACCGGCTCAGACTGTAAATGAATTACTTGTCTGAAGACTCGAACCCTCAAAAGTGGCGAAGGAGGAGAAGTTGTACCAATTCCTTTTCAGCCAACAATGCTGTACAGACTTCTCGGGGACTACGCATCTCAAAGGACTGACAATCTCTTAATATATTTTACAGCTTTTAAGCCACTAGCTTTGATTCAAAGCAGAGCTTATGAACAACAGCTAATATCCTTATGAGGCTTTGCCTGGACAATGGCTGGAAGCCCCCCCTCCTTTTCTGATAGACATAGGAAAGAGATCACTCCCCTACCCACAGCCCTCAATGGAGAATAAAGGATCTACCAGGCAGAGGTAGAACAGTAGCAGAGGAGCCCACAGCCGGGGACCAGGGAGCACAGCTCAGCTCCAGAGCTCATCCAGCTGATTAAAATTCAGATTACGAGTACGGCTATTTTGCTTCCAGAGCAAGTAGCACGCTCCTTTTTGGCCAGGCAGAGCATCTTGTTCTCCTTCGTGATGAAACAGACCAGGAACCGTGGGCCTGGGTACGACTGGAGGACCACCACCACCACGTTCAGCATCTCCGGCCACTTGCCAGGCTGCATGAAAATCTCAGCACCTCTGTCCACGAGCGGATGTGTTTGTATCAGATGCCGGGAGCAGCACAGGAGACAACAGCTTGTGCTTCTCCGGAATGGTGTTAGGCATCATAAACTCAGCATAAAAATCCATATTAAATTATGCCAATCTGGCCTAACTGCCATGAGCATTGGTTTGCAGCGATAATGTGTCATGTAAATCCAACAGAGAAAGCAGCACTGTAAAGTGACCCTCTGGGGAAATTACTCTGTCTCTCGTCTCCATTCATCTCTGCTCTGTTTTCTCTGCTAGCCACGCATGAAGGACATTCCAAGAAATACTTCTTGCAGCCTGCCACAGTTGTGCCGTTCAATTCTCGGTTTTTCTCTGAGTGACAACGCTTGGATAGAGAGCGCAAACGAGACCAAGCTGAGAAAACTTTCATTCCGTGACGCCAGCGCTATGATGGGATTTGGTCTCAGAGGCACAGTGCTGCCTGCCACACGTGCAAGCGCTCAGAAGCTTGAGACAAGCACCGAGGGCAGCTGCTGCCTGCTTGTACGAGACACGAAATATGGAGGCATCCGCAGGTTCAGCGCTGTCCGCTTTGTTCCCATTTAAGTAACTACTCCAATATATTTTCAGAAAGGCAAATCTCCATTTCACATTGGTAACTGGCCCTAACAAAAATTGCTGCCTAGTTGAAAATACATATTATAAATCCCAAGGCCCAGAAGCGGAACATGGCAGCTCTCTATAGCGTTTGCTAGGACACGTTTTCCAGCAAACAGAGGGGCTTAGTGCCAGCGATGAGGAGTGGGACTCTTCCATTAGTGATCTGGAGCTTTCCTTTGGTTCTGTATCAAGTGACCCGCTTCAGTCCCACAGTGCATAGCACAATTCTCATTTGTTCAGGAAAGCTTTTAACGTAAATCCATCAGCATTAGAACAGGAAATCTTCACTTTCTTAATTCAGTACACGTCATGGGGCTGCAACCGATTCGACTCAGCACCCTGATCTCCACAAGACCAAGTCCCTGGGGTTGGTGATCTCCCTTCCCGAAAGGCTGGGACTGAAATGGCTTTCTTTTTCTGTCTTCAGACAAGCTTTCTGGCTGTCTCATCACAGGCAGAGCCATCTCTTAGCAGGTAAAACACATATGATCATAAAACAATAGAAGGTTTCCATACAGGAAAACTCTTCTCACTTCTTTTCTTGCACTTAAGCAATAAAACCAATAAAGTCTAAACTCGCACATGTAGTGTCTGATGTGAAGCCAAAAAATCCCAGGGAACAAACAGAGAAATAATGCTTAAAAACTATGCACAGGATAGAGGGACTGTAGGTGTTCTGCACACTTGATAATCAATTATTTTCTAATTATTATTCTTTAGTATTAGTCCATGTATTAATTTAGTCACAGAATTTCAGGCATCTAAGCATGAAAATATGGTCCCAAACCCAACCTTTCTGTGACCTTACCTGCAGTAAATGTCACTATGATATTTATTAGAAAACTATGAACCCAGGAACAATGTACAGTTTGATCTCCGCAGTTCTTATACTCCATTTATTTTCAAGGAGAAAGCCTTGACCTTTCCTGGCTGGACACTCTGCTCTAAAAGCCTCAATGTGTGTTTACAAAAAAAATCAGACAAATTAGGTCAGACTCTTTGCCAGCCACATATAGAGCTGACAGGCAAAGATGGACTGCATACTAGCTTGTAATTCAAAGCACATAGATTGCGACATATTTGATTAACAGTTCAGTTTTTAAAGACAATCAGGATTTTTTTAATGTAATTGAATAATTACAAGCTCTATTCCCTGAAAATATTGAGCAAATGGATAGTGAGTGCAGAATAAAGTTCAATATTGTGTTATTTGCTAGTATTTATGGAAAGATGCTGAGGTGGCACTACGTGAAGGACCCTGCTAAACCGCTTCCAGCCACGCAGACGAGCATTTCGGGGATGCACCAAAGTACAGAACACCGTACCTGAGCTGAGCTGAGGCTCCCTCAGAGCACCCCAGCACATCCACAGAGATTTCACCTCCCTCAGCCCCAGAGTGAGGCAGAGGAGAGAGGGTCCTGCTCTGAACTGCCTCCTGGATGAGCATAAATGTAGGTGCTTTGACACTGCCCCTGCTCTCTTGCTCTTCCTTCAGCGGAAAGGGAACCCACAGAGATCAACCACACTAAGCTACGTGAAGCTGGCATGAAAACCACCCAGGTCATCTGCTGCTGACAAGCGAGAAGCAGAGACAGTGGCGCTTGGATGAGCTGGCCTCAAACTGAGCTCAGCTTATTTTCAACTCCCCCTTTGACAACCCCTTTCCATGAATGCTGGTGCAAGGTACCAGCAAGGTGCTGAAGGGGAAACACTACAGGGCCCAATTTGAGGCACACGGCAACAAAACCTCCATGCTGGGATAAGATGGGTGTCACCCTTCAGCCCTGAGCCGATGAGGCCCTTTGTGTCCTGCCAGCACCCAGCACTCACCCTCACTTACCAGACACTCGATCCACACTGTACATCCTCTCCAGCCTTTTTCTGTGCCACCCAGTCTCGCTGGATTGATGCTGCTCCAGGTCAAAGGAGTGCTGGGAAGGGGCAGCCAGCCGGGTGCAGTTTGGGCACTCCTTGGAGCCCTGCCGGCTGCCTGGCCAGCCCTTGCAATGCCTGCTAACGCCGTGCGAGCTGCCAGCGCTGTGCACTTGGTGCCCGTGGTGGCATTCCTCTTGGGCAGCCCCCTTCATCACCACCAGTTCCATACTTTCATTCTCATGGTCCGACAGCATCGGCCTCTCGCCAGAAATCGTGTAGACTCGTGGCTTCGGTCCGTCGCTTGACATCTTCTCTGCCTGCTCCTCGGAGAAGCTCCTCTCAAACTTGCCGTCTGAGATGACGGAGAGCCTGCGCTTGTTCTGTGCCGCCTGCTGCGTCTCAGGGGAGTCCTCCTGTCCGATGTAGGAGTCTGCTAACAGGTGATCTGAAACAAACGGCACACTTTCCTTAAAACCAGAGCACCCCGGACACTGACAAATTCAGGAGGCTCTTCGTTAGTGTTGCAGAAAGGGGAAGGGGAAGAGAGAGATGGTAGGTTCCCCCAAGAACCTTTTCAGATGAACGTGTGCCCATAGCCTTCTAAACCTTCAGAGCTCGTACTGAAATGAGAGACATTTCTCACAAATACACCCAATATTTAAGCGCGCGTGGCCACCAAACAAGGCTAGAAGCAAACGCAGGTCTCATTGCACAGCCTGGAAATGCTTACGTGCCAAACAGCGCCCGTCCAGCTGCGCTGCCCCGTCTGCTTCAGCGGGTTTAGCCACGCAAGGGCTACTGAGCTGGTGAAAGTTTGTAGGACAAGGACCAGCACCAACTTCTCTAAGAAGCGACAAGCTCTCAGTGCGCTGTTTGTGCACCAACGTGCTATTTTTTAGAACTAAAGGGGTAAACCACCAGGGTTTGGTTTTTTTCCCCGATTTCCTGCCAATTGGTTTGACATGAAAGAAATGCAGAAAGACTTCAGCCGACAGCTGCCACACAGCGTCCCGCTCCCTGCAGCACCCCTGGCCGGCAGGCCCCGTCGCGCGTGCAGATGGCGACGGCACAGCCTGCGGAAGCTGTCCTGAAGGAAAATGCAGCCACTCCCTTTGTAGGGTAGGAAGATCGAAAGGAGAGAGGCCCATGAGTGCAACTATCTTTGGAGCCCACACAGTAGATGAAGTGCCAGGAAATCTCAGCATTTCCATGGCAATTCCATGCATGAACCCAACAGTAGCTCCCACCCACCTGCTAATCCTTTTTTCAAGTGGCTGTTAATTACCTCTTACACTTCCCTTCAGATGGGAAGCAGCTAGGGGACTGCTAAAAAGGCTCAGCGGGGAATGCATTATTCATGTGACTACTACCCCAGAAAAAATAAAATCATTAGTGTCCAGCACAGACAGCAGCATTTTCAACAGAGGCAGAAAGCAACCCCAAGCCTTTACTTCACTAGACATTTAATGAACATCTTCCCTTTAGCTACTGAGCCATGACCTGGAAGAACTCAGCAACAATCTGAGGCTTGGCTACCTTGTAGCTGGCCATGGGGAGATGAAGGAGGAAGAGACGTCTCTCAGGACAAGTTGTACGTGTGCAAGATGGACCTTTCACTGCTGCCACATTCTGCTTCGAGGACGTACACTTTCAGCTTTTGAATCTGAAGCCCATCCTGGATTGTGCTCATGCTGCCCAGGATCTCTCCCCCTGCTCTGTTTGCAGCTGAGACTGAACTGAATTGAGCTGGTACCGGTACAGTGTGTCACCTGTATCTCATTCTGCTTGAGGTACAACGTCCCCCAGCACCCCTAGGAGATAAATACGTCTCTGGCCACTCTGCTCAAGAAGTGACTGTCAGGACCGTTCAGGCCGACACAACTCAGGTTCGTTTCACTTGGGTCCTAGTGAGACCTCACAGCCTCCAGATACTGTAGCTGGCAGCTGTGCGACTCCTTGAGCTGACCAGGAGAAGGAGCCTGTAGGAGTCCTAAAGAAAGAGCTATGCCTCTTGAATCTGTAGCTGATGCTGTCTTTCCAGACTTCACACGAAGTCCAAAACACATGCCTAGGTGTAGGGAGGAGTCATGCACCTCACTGATACTGTCCAGGTAAAATACAAAAGGTGGGCAGTGGTCTACTTCACCCGTGGTCTCCTGCACAGACAGCATGGACATCTGCACCTCCTCCAGGAGCAGAGCTGGATGGACAACAAGGGCCATCACCAGAACAACTGCAAGCCATTCAAGTGGAAGAAGCTGCTCCACCAGTTGTCATTCACCAGCTTGTCCACTGAGTCCTACCAGCTGCAGGATACAGCGTCATGGACCAGCCAGTGCTGAAAGTGCTCACAGGCCCCAAACTCTCTCCAACCACTCAAGAGGCAGCAGGCCACCACACTGTTCTCCAGCGACTCAGACCGTCCCCAGTTCCAAGACTAACTGTGCTCTAGAGTAGGCATGTCTTGGGAAAACACCACCAAACGACTCTTCGAGATCTGCCAAGATCTGTGCTGGCTAATAGTGCCAAGCACACCATTTTTTAAATTAAAAACAAAGGCCAGTTCTGAGTACTCGTCTCAGCTTGTCAAACTTACTAATCTGTGTGGGCACAATGACACTACATATTTCTTAAGACACCACAAAATAGTGGCTGACAGCTGCCCCTGTTCCTCCTGAAATGAATACTTCCATGGAAGACGTATAGCCTCATTAGAGCAAACACACAGGGTTGCGCACCTTTACCCACGCACTGACAGCACCGCAACTCAGAGATGCGAGAACTTCTGAACTCTGGTATCTGTGGGTAAACGGAGAAATGAAGCGCCCAAAGTATAGTATAGTATGTCTGAAAATGCTGATGATGACAAGTGCTGAGAGACCAATTCCAGTCTCTGTTTTATAAGCACTGAGGTCTGTTCAGCCCCATAAAATTTACAGACATGTAAGTGGGACGTGACAATTAGAGTAATTTTTTTACTGAAATCATGGCAGGGTTACAATTTTTGACCAGATATATTTGACATAAACTACCTGTCTGATCTAGCATGCAAAATGTGAGGATAATCCTTTTTTCCTACCTTACTTGTCCCTTACTCGAGGTGTTTTCACTTGTACTTAGGAGTTTTCATGGTCTATACTACAAAGGCCTGCCACCACGCCAATATGCTTTCTCTTTGTCAAACAATTGGATAATTATTTCTTTTCATGCAATTTAGCACCTTCAGTAACTACACATTGGAGAAAAAACTTCATATGCAAAGGGAATGTGAAGCTTTATTCAAGACTTCTAGTTAATAAAGAATTTATCTACAGGAAAAAAATAGTATAGAAGGAAAAGAGATTCGAGCATCCATCATAATGAATTAATGGCTTCTAAAAATGAACCTGCACCATTTCAGGGAGCAGGTCTGCGCTAGCATTCATGCACACGTGCATTCACGTACACCAGCAGCCCAGAGACGGGACCAGTGACCGGTTCCCTTGCCCGTGCTTGCAGTGAACCGGATTCAGGTGCCAAAGCACTGCACCTGCTTCTACTATGGCATTTTAGGTTAATAGTTTGCTTCTGCTAGGAAAGAAGTCAAGCTGGTCCAGAAATCAATGCTGAATTAAATCTAAGCCACAGGGATGTTCAGTGAAGAGAAGTGAGAAACAGTAATGGGGACTTCAGCAGTAACTGGAATTGCTTTCTAAGAGGCAGCTGAAGCAGACTGCTGTTAACACCCTCTGCCTGGTTACTGCTGCTCCGTTTCATTTCATTTTCACATTGCTCTTGCCACCTCTCCCACAACCAGCTGCTCCATCAAACTGCCACGCCAGCCCAGGACAGCGTGACTCGGGAAGCCTGGCACCGTGCCCTCCTCCAGCCACTCCGACGAGGCCGACCTGGTACAGCCCTGCTCTCCCACTTGCTTTCATCAGCAACACCTTCGGCTCACACAGCTGCAAAGCCACCTTGGAGCAGGCAAATCAGGTCCCTCAAAGGGATTTCTTTTCATCTAGATTTGTGCTCTATGTGGATTTATTGTGCCTGAGATACTTAACAGCAAGATGAAGGGAAGAGGACGAACGTGCTTGATCTGGAGATCATGTGTCTATTGGTAACACAAAGATCCAAATCATATTTTAATCACCTCCCCGTCTACCTGGGCTGAGTCCAACAGCCTGTCCAGAGCTTGGGGGCTCGACAGTGCAGTCCCGAGGGCCAATCCACTTCTCACCCCCCTTGTTATTTACTTGAACATGTCTCTTTGGCTTCACTTGCTCCTCTCTGATATTTCTTTCTTCACCTTCCACGCAGCACTGCTCAACAGAGTCGTTAGGGCACGCGTATCACCAGAGACACGACCACTGACAACAATGACAAACTGTACTGGTTAATTGGTGGTATCTTGGGAAGGAAAGAATCCATGTTCTCGGTACATATAGTTCCTGATAATTAGGCACTTATTACTATTAGATACTTACAATACCTCCTTTCTCATTCAGTAAGCCTAACTCGAGCACGTGCTCTGACCCAGGTAACTAACCGTGAAAGGACTTTCACATCCCCTTTCGCTGTCACAACGTTTCTCGAGAGGAGGTAACACGCTGCGATAAGTCCCAGCTGACTGATGCCCGTTCACAACAGCGGAGGGACTCACCGAGCCAAACTCCTATCTGATGCAGGCTGCCTTGTAGCCCCATGGGATGAGAAGTTTATAAATCAAGGCAGAATATAGCCACAAGGCATAGACAGAAGCTTAAAAAAAAAAAAAGTCCCAAATTTATTACTGTATTTAGCAGCCAAACTGATGATTAAAGCACCTCAGATTTAAAACCTCAGCTCCAGCATCAGAAGCAAAGTGGCAAAGGGGAATCCAGATAAACCCTATTAAAAAAACATCTGTCATCTGAGAAAAATAAATTTCAGAGAAACAGTTCTCTCTCCCCTGCTCCACCTCAGCTGGACCTCTCTGCACCTGGTGTTTATGGTACCAGCTTCAAACGAAAGAAGTGTCTCGGCCACTGAAGATGAATGGAAAGATTTTAGGTTTACAGTATATGGACTTGCAGCATTGTTTGTAGTAGTAGGAATGAAGTTAATGCTTTTTTTATTTCACACTAGTAGGAGCCCAGGCGATACCCTCAATGAGGGGAGCAGACGGGTGCACTGGCTAGAGCTCAGGGCATTGCAAAACCAGTAACATCTTTTCAAACAGCCCAGC
This sequence comes from Phoenicopterus ruber ruber, assembly GCA_009819775.1. Lineage (NCBI taxonomy): Eukaryota > Metazoa > Chordata > Aves > Phoenicopteriformes > Phoenicopteridae > Phoenicopterus > Phoenicopterus ruber. The sequence goes on from CM020234.1 coordinate 11,313,679, forward strand.
TGAGCAGTTTCTCTTGCAATTACAGTTCTGAGACCTCCCGTATGCCTGCCGCTGACCCTCAGGTGTGCCAAGAGGCTGTCAGGTCCTGTTCTCCTCTGCTCCCTCTCCGAGCGCGCATCGGAGCCATCATGCAAAGCTCCCTGCCACGTCAGCCCCGTCCTTCCCAACGCCAGCGTACCGCAACGCGACCGTGCCAGCACAGGGCTCCTGCCTCCAGAGACAGGCTGGCAGCCGACCTCGCTGGTCTGCAGGGTTGAAACGTAGTCAAGAAATAGGCATGGTAAAAACCAGGAGATTTGTTCAAAACATTGAAGCATGAGGCAGGGATATAAAAACAGAGATAGAACAATTAAAAAAAGGTCACAGTGGCATTTCAGCTGTGCAGTAGCTTCAGAGTCAAGTGAGCAAACGACATGCACAACGTTTGCTATGCGATTACCTGAAGCCTGACCAAGCCAGCCCCGCTGTGACTTTATCGGGCACCCTGACCTTACCGCTCCCGAGGAAGGAACGTGTCACGCTCCTCTGCAAAGCCACAGAGAAAAGGCAAGGGCCGCTTTGGTAAGGGAGCTGCTCTGAGAAAGCAGAAGGTCACTTAAACTATGACAAAATGGTTCCAATTAGTCTTCTGCGCTGAAATGGGCCTAGAAAACAAACACACTGAAGATGCTGTTGACATTGTGCCTCATAGGTGAGTAACCTTTTAGTCTGGCCTGTAACATTAATGTGAATAGATGAAATTGTTACTGTGAGACACGACCCAAAGGAGCAAGTGGTAGCTCCACCACCGGCCTTTGCATTTCCATGGTAACACTGTGACCTACGTTTTTATTCACTTTATAAGCAAACAATATATTCCACAGCAAGTTTTAGGATACGCTCACACCATACCTGTGCTGGCCGATCCTGGAAGCAGCCTGAAACCCTCAGAGATGAGATTTCACATCCCTGCTCTGCCCTGAACTCAGGCTGCCTACTAACCCCTCTGGAGCACGGGCTCTTTCTAGAAAGGCCACCTCCGTTGCTCAAGGCCAGCCACACCGCGTCAGCACAGCGATACGCCGAGAGAGCTGGCCAGATGCGCTGCTGGGGTCCGTCCTGGGGACGGGGAAACAGCCTCTAGGGAAAAAGGCAGACTCAGTGCTCACCCCGAATCAGGCGCCACTGGCAGCTCCACAGTCTGAACATGGGCAAATTGACGGTCCCTCTTAGAGGCTAAGGAGAATCTCCCTCCTCTATTGGATGCGGAGGGAAACTTAGTGTCAAGGGATGAGGAAAAGGCTGAGGTGCTAAATACCTTCTTTGCCTCAGTCTTCAACAGCAAGGGAAGTTGCTCTCTGGGCACCCAGCCCCCTGAGCAGGAAGACAGGGATGGGGAGCAGAATGTAAACCCCGAAGTCCAAGGGGAAATGGTCAGTGACCTGCTACGCCACCTAGACACGCACAAGTCTATGGGGCCGGATGGGATCCACCCAAGGGTGCTGAAAGAGCTGGCAGAAGTGCTCATCAAGCCACTCTCCATCATTTATCAGCAGTCCTGGCTAACTGGGGAGGTCCCAGTTGACTGGAAGCTGGCAAATGTGACGCCCATCTACAAGAAGGGCCGGAAGGAGGATCTGGGCAACTACAGGCCTGTCAGCCTGACCTCGGTGCCCGGGAAGGTTATGGAGCAGATCATCTTGAGTGCCATCACGCGGCACATACGGGACAACCAGCTGATCGGGCCCAGTCAGCACGGGTTTATGAAAGGCAGGTCCTGTCTGACCAACCTGATCTCCTTCTACGACATGGTGACCCGCTTAGTGGATGAGGGAAAGGCTGTGGACGTTGTGTACTTGGACTTTAGTAAAGCCTTTGACACCGTCTCCCACAGCATTCTCTTGGAGAAGCTGGCTACCCATGGCTTGGATGGGCGTACTCTGCGCTGGGTAGGAAACTGGCTGGATAGCCGGGCCCAAAGAGTTGTGGTGAATGGAGTTAAATCCGGTTGGAGGCCGGTCACAAGTGGTGTTCCCCAGGGCTCAGTACTGGGGCCAGTTCTGTTCAATATCTTTATCAATGATCTGGACGAGGGGATCGAGTGCACCCTCAGTAAGTTTGCAGATGACACCAAATTGGGAGGGAGTGTTGATCTGCTGGAGGGCAGGCAGGCGCTACAGCGGGACCTGGACAGGCTGGATCGATGGGCCGAGGCCAATGGTATGAGGGTCAACAAGGCCAAGTGCCGGGTCCTGCCCTTGGGTCACAACAACCCCAGGCAACGCTACAGGCTTGGGGGGAGTGGCTGGAAAGCTGCCCGGCGGAAAAGGACCTGGGGGTGTTGGTTGATGGCCGGCTGAATATGAGCCAGCAGTGTGCCCAGGTGGCCAAGAAGGCCAACGGCATCCTGGCTTGTATCAGAAATAGTGTGGCCAGCAGGAGTAGGGAGGTGATTGTCCCCCTGTACTCAGCCCTGGTGAGGCCGCACCTCGAGTACTGTGTTCAGTTTTGGGCCCCTCACTACAAGAAAGACATTGAGGTGCTGGAGCGTGTCCAGAGACGGGCAACGAGGCTGGTGAAGGGTCTGGAACACAAGTCCTATGAGGAGCGGCTGAGGGAACTGGGGATGTTTAGTCTGGAGAAAAGGAGGCTGAGGGGAGACCTTATTGCTCTCTACAACTACCTGAAAGGAGGATGTAGAGAGATGGGGGTCGGACTCTTCTCCCTAGTAACAGACAACAGAACAAGAGGAAATGGCCTCAAGTTGCGCCAGGGGAGGTTTAGATTGGACATTCGTAAAAATTTCTTTACCGAAAGGGTTGTCAGGCATTGGAACAGGCTGCCCAGGGAGGTGGTGGAGTCCCCATCTCTGGGGGTATTCAAAAGGCGTTTAGATGAGGCCCTAAGGGATATGATTTAGTCGGGGACTTGGTAGTGATAGGTTAATGGTTGGACCCGATGATCTTGGAGGTCTCTTCCAACCAGAACAATTCTATGATTCTATGATTCTAGAGCACTAGATAGCTGCGGCCTTACTTCATGGCTTCATAAAAAACACAGCTCACGGGTCACTTGCTTGGACTGAAGCCCCTGCAAAGCCTCAGGCTGGAGTTTCTCAAGCCCCATGTCAGTTCCTGGCAGTGTCAGGACCCTCCTCTGTTGCGTGGCTCCCGCCCTCCACACGCACTCACACTCTCTCTTCTGAAGCAGCAGAAGCCCAGGGTGCAAACACCAGCGGTTGCTTCGGTGCAGTCTCTGCACGTGGCGCAACAGCCTCAGCAAACGCGTTTCTCTCCTGCCACCGCCACCCATTGCTGCTTGGCGTGGGGAAGCTCGCAGGCACAGCCTTCTCCTTACAAACTCAGTGTTTTCACTGGTGGCCGAAAGGCCATGCAAAAACAAAGGAAAGAAGCGCAGATAACTTCTTTTGAGATTAAAAAGAAGCTTCTTCCAGTGTCAGGTAACTATCCCCTTTGGTTTGTACTGATGCAGACCAGTCAGAGTAGCCATGCTGTTTCTGCAAGAACCACAGTGAATTTGGGTCAAGACCTGCCAGGCAGCTCTGGCCCAAGGCCCACCATCTCTGCAGCACCAAGCACACCTTATACTTGCCGGGATCTTTCCCTGCCTCTTGCTTCCAGAGCCTTTCGCGCGCAGCTTGCCCAGAGCAGCCAGGCTGCAGCAGGCAGGCCAGCGCCGCATCCTACAGCGACGGCCCCAGCACTCCAGCAGCGGCAGCTGCCCTCCGAATAACCCAACCGAGCAAAACAGAAGCTGCCTGATACAGAAGTATCAGGAAAAAACCCAGCATACTCTCCTTCCTTTGCTCAGCAAAAGATCCTTGTGTCTGAATCCCATCTCATCGGGAAGCATCACTGCTCCCCCAGAGAGAAGGAAGTTTCTCAAATGCTCCACTTGCTGTCATTTTTAATTTCACTGCCCCGTGCCCTTGGTATCTTTTTCCTCTCATAGTTTCAGTACATGGAGATAGTGCTTCAGATTTCTTTATCTCAGTGTGGGGCCTCTGACATCTAAGTTGGGAGAAAGGGATTCTGGGAATGTCCAAAACTCTTTATCCCACAACCACTGGTAAGACTCTGAGTGATTATTTCTTCTACATTTTGCTCTCTGCAGCCTTTTTACACTTCCCTTTCACAACACATCAATCCTTTTCCCTGTCCTTCTTCTAGGTTTGTCCCAAGGGACACCCGCTCGTACACTAAAACGACACCACAGACAAGATGGAAAGTCTTTGGAAGGTACCAGAAAGCTATGAGAGTCTGCAAGGACTCTGGCAACAGCCTTGCAGCCAGAATGAACGCCGAACGTGGGAGAGTGCTCTTCTTGGGAACCTTCCCAGACCTTCAGCCTGCACGAAAGAGAGCAGGACATGCATTACCACCTCAGCACCAGCTCCCGTAACAGATCCACGTCCTGTCAGCTGCAGCAGAGTCCAACCCTCCCTTTTTTCCTAATTCCTCAGAATATCTTAAAGATCAGGAGAAAAAAATCTGAGTGATCCCAAGGGGACAATCTCTTCATTCTCCACCAACAACTCATACCCCGTCTCAGACAGCTTCCCTGTTCCAAAAAGGAAACAAAGAGAAGAAAAATCTGTATTGCCATCATCCCTGCTGTAACCTCACAGGACATGGTCAGAGCACTCTGAGCCAAGCGATAGAGGAGAGGTAAATGTACCTCCCAAGTCACCTGGAAAAATCTCCTCCAGGATAAGACATCGAAGAGTTGCATGGGGATAGTCACACAGTATTTCTGAGCCATGAAATTCTCAGGCCTCGCATTAGGAAGAATCAGAAGTGGTAACCAACAACAAATACTCTCCCTCACCTCACCTTTTTCTCGCTACATGTACACCCTGCAGTACCCTGCAATCCTCTTCACCTCCTGCTGATGTTCAATTCCATACCCGCTGCCCTAGTGAAGGAAGCGGAGCACGGGCAGACTGCAATTTTATTGAAACCAGAAGGTAAACAAAGCTTTGCAAATACCTCACCCCTCATTAAAATGCTCGGACATGGCAGCTGGCCCATCCTGCTGATGTACAATCCCTCTGTAGTTCTTCGTTACCACTCCCCAACTTCTGAAAGCCATTCTGCCACACACATACACACAAGCTCTCCAGAGGAGCCACCCAAAATAGATTCTGGGGTGCAAAAGTTACCACCAAAGAATAAGCTCTTTGATCAGTGTGGAATATGAAGAGGTGGGATGCAAAAGTGCAAAAGCCGTTGTACCACCTCCTTTCCCTGGAGCCAAGGGACTCTAAAGACAAAAAAAGTCAAACCAAAATGGACAATCCTCAGAGAGCAAAGTGCAGCAGAACCTAAGCTGGAGCAGTCTCTGCACACTTGGCATCTCCACCCAGACGGTGGGTCTCCGTGTCTGCCCGGGGAGTTACACAGCTCCACCCTTCTGCCAAGGAGCTGAATCAGCAGGTAAATCAGCAAAAGAACTGGCATCCCCAAGATTCACACCCACCTCATTCTCTGCATGAGCATTGTCCCCTGCAGGGAGAGAGGAGGGTTCTAGCTCCCGGATCCGCAGAAGAGGAGGATCCTGCCCTTCCCTCCTCCATTTACGCCTCCACTGTCCCACTCATGGCTCTGCCACCTTCCTGCTCCTCAAAGGCCACAACCCTTTTCCCTCACTGCATTCATCAACGACTTTAAACCTTATTTAAACATTTTTTTTTCTGGACTATAAATTACTGAAGTCAAGGCCTGCTTCCTTCCATCCACGTTTAGGCTAGAGCCTTAATCCCAGCCGCAGTCTGCCGGCAGTGCAGGGAGCACCCACGTAGACAGCTGGGGTTATTACTGTGGAAAGCAGGCCTATCCCACCAGGTAAAGACGCCCATGGTGAAAGCCCAGAGCGCAATGAACCGAGACATACACGCACCGAGGACTCAATTCTTGAGTGTGCTGAGCTTTCTGGATCTAAGCCACCAACACACGCAAGTAGGAATTTAACTACAGGATAGTGGTGGGCTCGTACAGCCATAACACTGCCTCTCCCTACTCCCTTCAGCCAAGCTGATGAGTTGGAGCAGATTCAAGTACTTCTATATATGTGCTACATCTTCAACTTATGTAGAAGAGGCGCTTCATTTGTTTCCCTGGAGTCAGTGGATGAAAGCTAATCATACAGCTGAAGCGCCCTGCTGAGCCAAAGGTGAAGCGTTCAGAAACTTGCAAAAGCCATGCTGAGATGCACAGAATTTCTGCTGGAAGGAAAGAGTTGACTTCTCTGGTATTGGACTACTGGGACAAACAAAAGGGAGCCAAATTTTCTACTCCTAACATTTTTATAGGATAGCAATTTTCCTACCATGGTTATTTATAAAGAAATGTTACAGACTGTTAAATTATACACTGCAGAATTTCAAAAGATGACTTCAAAAATGATGATTCTTTTTTTCCTTCTTTTATAAACATTTTGAGTAATTTCTAGTGAACTTTATTTCTTTCCAAGTCAACGTTTAAGGATCCCATAAGAATTGTGGTATATCCATGTGTAACTCTCGCTGCTCGATTCTTATCTGCGGCAACTAAATTCGCTTGGATTCAACTACGATCTCAAGCCTGATACACCAAGGGGGCAGTGGGTACGAGACGGCTGCCCTGGAGAGCTTACGGATGTTACAAGCACAGAGAGGGCTTAAGCGCTGGTCTGGGGAGCCCAACAGCGGGGCATTATCCAGGATTCACATCAGCTCCATTTCCATGTTCTCCTTATCTACAGTCAGAGAGAGAAATGAGCAACTAGGAGCACTCGTAAGGCTGAGTAAACCAGCTTTGTAAGTGCGCGTCAGAGAGGCTCCTACTCCTGGGCTTTGACCAGGGCTCCCCAGGTCTCGGGCACCTGAACAGATCTGCCGTTTGCCCTCAGCTCCATCAGAGGTTCTCCCTCTGGCCTGAATGTGACCCCCAGGTACCATGAGGGCACTGCAAGGTGAGGAGACGACAAGACTCCTCCCTGTCGGAAACTGCGGTTGGGCACTGCAGAAAAGGACTCACAAAGACTCCAGCTGACAGAGACAGCTGCAAAATGGCCATGATAACGGATGCTTTTGCCATTCTGGGAAGCCTCCTCAGACCTGCCTGGCCTGTCTCTGCTCCGTCTGTCCAACCCATTCCTTCCCTCAGCCTCACAGACGCTTCATCTCAGCTGCGTTAAACCCCAGCCTCTTTCTCCCCTTCCCTCCCTGCCACCACGGGTTGTTCTTAGACCAAATATTGCAAGTACTGCATCCCTGGAGTTTCTCATGCCTGAAAAAAAAAATAAATGAAAGAAAACTGCAGTGCATTCTTTTAAAGCTCTTCCATTCACAAAGTTAGCACGATTCAGCCAAGGACAACTTGAAGGTCATTAGAGCAGATCCAAGAAAAAAGGCAGAGACTCATTGAGCTGGCTGTCAAAGGCTAGTGTGATTGGGCTTGCTCTTTTAGGTAGAGGCATTTCCTGCCTGTAGAGGCTTAAACACACACAGTTTACATAAAACAGTAACTTCACTCTACATTATGTTCTATTTAATAACTTTATCCCCTGCAAAACAGTTCAACGCTACAGAACAATCTGCTACTTCTTCACACAGGAATTTCTGTGGATTCCACTGGATTTTCTATAGGTTTTGTAGTGAATTTATTGTCTGCAAAATGCTTTCTTTGCTCACAGAGAAGACACAGCCCAGTTAGAAGTCAAGTGAGTTTCTCTTGTGCTCTCTTGCTCATCAAGCAGAACTCATCATAAGCTGACAGGGACAATATCTGTATCTAAAAAATTAACACATTAGCTAGCACATGCTGGTGTCCTCAACTAGACAAGGCAAATCTCATTTTAACCTCTGTTGAAGCAAACCCTGGGAATAAATCCAGATGTTACCTTTGCCAGCAAAGACAGATTGCTGCACATACACTAAGCGCGTCAGTTAACACACTGTAACTCACCTTTTTTTAGTCCCCCGTGAAAGCAAGACCTAGGAGTGACAAACCAGGGCAGAAGCCTTGTGCAGTGCAGTCTTTCACTTCCCAGCTGAAACTTCTTCCAAGGACATCAGCTCTAGGGGTCAATTTATGACAGGGCACTTGGCCACTAAAACTGAACCTGTCCCCACAGCCCACCCAACCCCTGAGTCACCAAACTGCCTTTTCTCCTCAAGGGCTTCACAGATCACGACTCCTCCTGCCTCTCTGCTGCTGAGATCTCACACTAGCCCTTTATGATAAATAAACGCACTTTCATTTTAAGACCTATTACATAGGTGCATGCACATACGGACATAAACAAGGCATGTCAATTCTCTTACCTGAGCCGTTTCTACCTTCAGGATGGTTTTGTGAAAGATATTCTCCAAAAGCTCTTGCCGCTCTGCATATCCAAGCGTCAGAGAAGGCAGCACCGGAGAGAAAGAAAGAGATGGGTAATGGTTAAAGGCCAAGGAAAGAAGGATCAGTTCAATATCAACATACGGCTGTTTTCCTGCAGCTGTCTGTCCCTCAGCTCCAGGTGACACCAGTTTAAACATGCTGCAATAGCAGTGGGGCTTCCCGGGTAGCAGACCTCAGCTTTCCCCGGCCAAAGGGGAAAACAGAGTCGGACTACAAGCCCAGGACTATTTTAGTCTTTAGCTTCTCTGTTAAAAACAAACAAAAAAAAATGAAATGCACTAAACTTGGCCTTGTTTCTGTGATGCACATAAGAACTGGATCACTGTCTCTAACCACCCTAAGTTAAAGTCCTTCCGGCAGCCCAGGGAAGAAGGTATCTCCACCTCAGTCCCAACCATCACCCCAGCCTTCTACTCTGTCTCTGAACGCTCCTATCTGTGAGCTATCACAGCTTAGGCGTTAACGCCAATATTCATTTTACCTACCTTAACCCTAAGTTCTCAAGCGCCAACTATGTCAGTATTTGGATTACTGGACAACCTTATTTGAGAGACCCCAACAACACCCCACAAAAGCAGTTCCTGGTTCTCTGATGGATTCAGGTCCTGTGGATGACTGAGATTTTACTGAAATATATTAAGAATCAACCAGGCAGGGTGAGCTCAACCCTTATCACACATCAAGGCCTACATAAGAGAGAAAACCTACGAATATTCCAACCAGGGAAAAGCTTTCTGCTTGCAACCCACACAGGAAAGGAATCCTTGGTCAAGGCGTGCATTCCCTGCTATACAGTAAGTACATTCTCCAGTCTGCTATTGCCAGGACATTTATAACGTCCCGTTGCTGTGCTTGTTCTCTTATGCCCAACAGATCTGTGACTCAAGAGAGCTAATACCAGCTTTTCCTCAGCCATCCATTCTCCCCGGGCTTGTAGAACAATCTCTCCAAGGTCTGCAGCATCACAATCAGGCTGATATTTGCCAATGGATGGTCCAGGGTAGAGGCTCACAAACAGTGAGACGAAACAGCCACCCACCTCCTTGGCAAGCCAAGCCAACAAAACCCAGCAGCCAAGCGCTCTCAGCCTGCAAGCACACCAGCATCTCTTGCGGGAGGAGATGAAGACTTGCTGCAAGAGGGAAGACTCTCCACACCAAGGCATCACATCTACTGTCTTCCCCCTTCAGAGGTGGTCAACCTCAGAACATCCCTCTCCAGTTCAAGCTGCCACAAAAGGCTACGCTCATAACAGCCGTTAGACATCCAAGTGGAAAATGGCTTTGACCTCCAAAACAACCTTCTGCTTTGCTACCCGATGCAGCAGCATATCCCGACTTGTGTAGCCAGGATTTGCCCCCACTGCTTTTATACACCTCCTCCCAAAGGGGAAAAGATTAACAAAGCTGCAAGATACCTCCCAGAGCGACTAGAGCTGGAAGGAGTGGGAAGTCCATTTGTCATCCACAGTCAGCAACAGGGGATCGATATGAATGATGAAGAAAAAGTAATTTAATCTCCCTGGGACTAAATTTCAGCACAGTCAAATGCAAAATGCTTTGGAGCAGCGCAGCTGGAGCTGTGCAAGAAGAGAGCGTTAACCTTCTGCGTCATTACAGGCTAACACACAGTGCTGAGGTTTCTTCTGTTTCCAGATCTTGCCTGTCTAGTACCAGGCTGTACCTTTAGACACGAGGCTGGGGTGGCAGTTGCCCAAACTGTCTTCCTCAATGCCTAAGCACCCCCAGAGATGGTCACGCAGAAGCTCGGTCACATAGGGGAGCTGTACAATTAGCACGCAATCCCCTCTACAAAGAACAAAGGGGTGACCATCATGGTTCACCCGTACAGGAGGACGAGCGCCTCATGGATGTTCCTTGCACCCACTACCTCTCTGTCTGGGCAAAAAGCAGGACTTGGTCCTGGGGCAACACACAAATGCAAAGTTGGGAGCTGGAGTGTGACAACTTCAGGGAAACGCTGGAGTCACCATCCCTGAAGGTATTTAAAAGACATGTAGATGTGGCACTTAGTGCCAAGTCCACCACTAAACCATGTCCCTATTAGCTTTACGGTTGGACTTGATGATCTTAAGGGTCTTTTCCAACCTAAGTGATTCTATGATTCTAACATCAGGCTATGCAGCTGCAAGAGCACTCCTCAGCTACTCCTGCACTCCATCTTAGAGGCGGTTAAGGCTCAGCCAAAGCCACAGCTGAGCTCACGTAGCACTGGCAACAGCCCCGCTTTGAGCAGATGTCTGGGCTCAAGACTTCCAAGATCTCTTCCACCAAGACTTCTGGGACTCCAAGGCTTCCCATGAAAATGTCTGTCCTCACAAGGCATCATCAACACCATTCACAAACAGGGCACTTACACCCTTGGGAAAGACTTTGAAGCTTCTCTTGTGCATCAGCAGTCATTCCATGTAGAAAAAATAACAACGAGCAAGTTCTCAGGTAAATTATCAATGAGAGAAGATGGTGATTTACACAAAAAATGCTAAAATATGATGATAAAATTTAGTCTGTAAGTAGTTCAAAAGCTCCAAGAGCACGTTAGTTCATCTCTCATTCTCTCCACTCATCTCTCTGCCAATGCCCAAAGCTGATATGTCTGCCATAAAATCTGAACCAATGCTTCACCCTTAGCTTGCAAACCACAGGCTCAAAATATTAGTACCAAGCACGTGCTAAGACCCAAACTGCAAATGGCTACCATGGAGCCAGAGAGGAGCACTGCCGCCCTCCATCCCACCTTGTTCCACGGTGAAAATAGCATCACTTGGAATAAGAGCCCGAGTTTAAAGGTGCTGCAGTGTCTCTAACCTCACTCTCCTGCTTCCCCAAGCAGATGAGGTAGGAGGGTAAAATCCCAAGTGCCAGAGCTCCCAGAGAACAGGCGATACCCACACCTCTCCTTCCAGGTCAGGAGCACAGAGCTACTCAAAAACGTTGCTGCCCGGCCCAGGCTGAACCTGCAGCTCTGTCACTACCGTTCCACTTGCACTGCTCTCGGACGCTGCAGGCCAACCTAAGAGCAAACAAACGCGGACGCTTGATCACAGTTTTCTAGCGACAGCTAATAAGGCAGTGACGCCTGTGCAGTACAATGTGTGACGGGGGTTTTCCAGCCAATTACACTGCAAACTTCAGACTAATTTTTTCGCCTATTATCTCAGTGGTTCCCTTCTACACTCCTGCCTCCCAAGTGCCATCGGCTTCTCCTTGGCTGTGCCTCAGCTGATCTCCCACAGATGTCTGCATGTGCCCTTTGCCAAGGGGACTGCGCTGGCCACGCTAGCTCCTTATGCCTAGTCTCCCCTTGCCAAGCCTTTCGTGTGCCTTCGCTGCCCTCCCTGCGCTCACAGTCGCTCCGGTTTGCCAGCATCTGCCCGTATCGTTAACGTGCCGTTGACCCTCTCTCCTTCGCTACCCACTGACTTGATCAAAATAAAGTCAGAGCAAAATTCAAACAGATGGTAGCTGCTCTATTCATCCCATTCTTTTCTACTTCTTTTATCAACACGCTGTATTAATACAAGTCACACAATCGTGCTTTTCTCTCGGCTCAGCTTTGCCTCCACTATCACAGCCGATGTAGTTCAAGTCCCATCAAGCCGCCCGATGGCACTGGACAGAAAACCCTTCAACTGGGCTCAGAGCAGAGACACCTCAGGATAATTTAACTGGCAAGAGATAAAAAAGAAAACTTGTTTCACATAAATGAGATGAAGTACAAGGTGCCTTACAGATACACGGGCCGATGAGCTATAACCCTGAGCGTATGACACTGCAAAAGCTGCATACAAATGAGCAGTAGTACCGAGAGGTAATCAGCTGATGACATGACACGCTTAGCCCCGACTCATCTACAGAGAGGTGTTCATTTTAGTGGCAGATCAGACTGGCGTGTTACACAGTCAGCACAGCTTGATTTAACAAAAGGACATCAACCAGGGACCGTAGCCTTGGTACGCTGCGCTACTGAGTCTAACCAGTAAAGACAAGACTGCCATTGCCTCAGAGAAAACACCACCATCTTCTCCAGCTTCTTCCCCATCAGAATGGCTTCCAGAGCGCCGAGGGTGGGACGGGGTAGCACAACACAGGCAGCAAAGGCAGCTGCCCTTCTGAGGGCATTTTTCAGTACTCACTGTGCCTTAGATGTCAAAGCTGGACTCAGGTCTGGAAGAGAAACTGAGATTTTGCAAAGAAGCATAGAGACGGTCTAGACATACATTTGCTAGGAGAGAGGAAAGCCGCCAAATAACAAAGATCTCAATTACAACGTGATGAGCATGGAACAGCCTTCATGTCTCTGAAATAATCGCATCAACAGGATAAAAGGGGCCTTGATGCATACTAGCAGCTATGAGAAACTGATGCACAGAGATTAATGCAATCCACCAAACTGGCACTGAACTGAGGGAAGAAATGTGTATTGAAACACTCGGAGATACTCGGAAGACCTGGGATAACTCCCTTTAGAGCATAGCAGCAAGCTAAGCAAAACCTGGACTATTCAGGAGTATTACATGGAAAAAATAAAGAACACCCACCACCTTCTCGTGTTCCTTCAGAAGTCCTGCCCAGAGGAGTTGCAGCAGGAATCTGTTGTGACAGCATGTGACAGTGCTGCATCTCAGGAAAACAGGAGAGAAGAGACCTCCTGCATCATCAGGACCTACGTCCTCCTACAGCAGCAATCCTGCTCTTGTCACTAACAGAGAGGGGAACACCGCCACAGTTAACAGCTCGGTTATTAGAGACTGTTGACACCTACGTTGTTTAAACCTAATAGTAACAATACCCTGACAAAAATTAGTTTTCTGAAGTATCTATGTAGGGAGATGGTAGCTGAAAAATTTTAATTTTAAATTTTAAAATTCTAAATTCTCACTCTCAAGAAAGGGAAATCAGATGTCAGCAATGGACCTTAAAGTCAAAGACGCCATAGTGTTGTAGGAATTTATAGTCACAAAGCTTGGACAGGAGGAGAGATGACAGAGCAAGAAGTTAAAAGAACCAGGTAATCAAAGCACGAGAGAGTTCATACCACTCACAGGAAAATTCACAAGTGGAAAAAAGGAACCTAGACTCCATGAAGAACCCCATCTAAGCCACAAATTTCTCACGCAGTAAGAAACCTGGGATAAGGAACACATTCAAGTACCTCGGCATTTTGTCAGTGCAAGATTTACCCTTTTGCAGCAATTAACGCTTCGTGGCCGTGTTTAAACCCACTCTTTAGCCCCTTCTAGTCAGCAGAGAGGGAGGGAGACCGAATTCCTGCTTCTCTGTGGGGTATCTTGGACTAGACGCCAAAGTCCTGAAATTGGGTAAGACGAACCACACGCTTGACTCAAGTATTTCTTGTACTAACTATAGCAAGGAGAGATGGTTCTGGAACACTCAGCAAGTCGCATGGCTGTTTGCTCGCACTATCACGCACTCCCAAAGAAAAGCTGTAGGACAGAGTAACACAAAGCAGAGCTGCAGGAAAAGACTTACGTTATTGCCACGTCTGGGGTGCCAGCACTGCTCTGTAGGCGTCAAGGCAGCAAGGACAAAGAGAGCCCATTTCTAAAGGCTCTGGTTCATCTACGCCCTTGAAAGCGTGCTAAGGAAGCCCAGGAGCACGTGTGGGACACCACACAGACCTGAACCTGCACAAGCCCAAACTGCAGCAGCCCGGGAGCTGTCAGTGGAGGGGCAGCGCCAAGGTCATGGCTCAAGGACAACCGCGTCATCCCTCCCTTCAGCACTTGTGCCCCAGGAGCTGCAAGGCAAAAAAAACACACCTAGGAAGGAGACACAGTACGACAGTGAGATCTCACATAGAAGCACTTCAGATTTGACCAAAGCAACGGCACCGAGCCACAGCCACTTCCCGGGTGCCGTACACAGAATCGGCCACTCTCTCAGGAGAAGACAAGACTACAGAGACCAAAGTTAGCAGCATCGCAGATGCTCTCAACAATGCTAGCACAGAGTAACTATGCCATTATTTTGTAAGAAGCTATTTAAAAGACCTAGCACACAACAAACCGCATGGAGCTTAATTAATTCTCCTGGGACAGGAGACTCCCCTGAGTCGCTCTGCAGAGACTTTAATTTAAAAATCGAGGGAGCTTGCACCTTCTGCTTAGATCACATCACTCACGACAGCAAACAAATGATGCTCCCTGCTCAGTAAGACAGTCAAATGCACACACACACACTCCAGCCGCGCATAATAAATATACATCAGCAGCCACTTGCACTTGGAGCAGATTTCAGAACACGATTTTTCTTTCAAAAAGAAAAGTCAGGAGAAATATGAACAGGGCAGAGCTCAGGAGGTGCAGAGAAACCATCCCAGGGCATCTCCTCCTGCAGCATGAGAACAGGATCCCACAGCTGCCTACACGAAACCACAGGGGACCTGATCATTGCAGCAGTGCTACCCACACAGGTGATGCAAGTCCCCAGCCCTCTTGGGAAGGACACAGTAGTCTTTGTAGCCTCATCTACTGTCCTGCAGAGCCTCCTCCCTGTACACAAGGGAGATAAGGACACAGGGGATACACGGAGGAGGACCCAGGGCAGAGCAGAGGAGCTGTGTGCGATGTGCCCCGGGAAGCCCAGAGGCAACCTTTCAGCAGGTGGGTCATCACCGCTGTGGAAATTCTGAGGATGGCAGAGACCTCAGGAGGCAGGGACTGAGACGTGCCGGGAGTGGCAGGATGGAGGCACACCGGCAGCGCTTGTCCCCACCAGCACCTTCTTCATGCAAAGAGGCAACGCAGGGAGCTCCTCAACAAGTTCTCTGCTCTCCCCAAAGGCTTTTTCAATTAGGCATTTCTAGCGCAGGGCATGAACAGGGAGACAGTTAAGAGCATCTGTCCTGTGCCACGGTCTACGTGACCAGATACTCCTCAAGGACTTTATGCTCCCCAGCCCAAGTCCACTCAGCTAACTTTTCTGGTCAAACCACCACAATTCACACCACCAAGAGACACCTCAGAGCTCGCCCGTAACAGTGGGCGCAGCTTGTCAGTAGTTACAGCAGGTACGTAGCAAACCAGAATCCCAGAGACACCTCCTGGACTCTACACAGTTGATACTACCTGAGTAGCATCTGCTCATCCTGGTGTGGGCTAAAAGGCCGTTGTGTTCAAAACGCGTTAGTCGCTCTGAAACACCCACACTACCATTTGAAATCTTACCAATTCCCGAGTATGTTGTTTGTGTGACTGGCTGTCTAATCCTACACCCGGAGCCCCATTACAACTGTTATGGTGCATTTTGTGTCATTTCTGTATATCCACTTGGCTGACATCTGCCAAAAAGAATCCCACTTCCAGATCTCTGAACGCGGTTGAAAGCGCTCACGTTTTTCCTTACTGGTTATGAACAGGGTGCATCATAACGTGGGGAAAAGTTCCAGGTTCTGCCCAGACAGCTTTCCCCAGAGGCTCTCCAGACTTTGAAGGATGGATTTCCTTGCAATGCAAACAGACAGCAATACATAGACATCTTTGGATCCCTTCACTTCAAGCCATAAGACTATCTTTCCTCCCGGCACAGTAGAGACGCCGTAATGCTGAGTTACAGTCACAGAGAGGTGACTGAGATCTCTTGGCAGCACGGATTGAGTCCTACACATGACTCCGGGTTATTCTAATGCAATTTTGTCTAACACAAAGGAGGTGTTATATAATGCAGCTGAAAAGTTTATTTCTTCCTATTGTTTTTCAGCAGCAAAGAGCTAGTCTAGATGTAGCAGAGACACTGTCAGACCTACCCCTTTACACAACCGTGCTGTAGGAGCAGCTAAAAAGCTGCGCCAATGCCCCCCAAGTGTCACCGGATGATTCCCGTGACACTTGCACTGCAGCGGAGGGTCGCGTCCATCTCTCTGGGCAAAGGGCACGGTACAATAGCTTTTTAAGCTTAAGAACAATCAAGCAACATATACATTTCCTAGGCTCTCCCAATAAGTGAAATTCTACACTGTAAGGCAAAAATATAAAAACATAACAGGCACAATATAGAACCCCAATCTTTTAACTGGTCAATGTAGGGGGTTAGGACACTGCCGGAGAGGGCAGATGTGGTGGGTCCAGATTTTCACGCAATAGGTTTTCCATTCCAAGGAGCGAGACCCCTTGAAGCAAGCTGCCGACTTTGCCCTCGGACACACAGATGGCATTTCAGCTGATGAAAAACCACCGAGCAAACTGACCGCGCTTCCAAATCCCAAAGATTAGAAAGATCCAGCTCTGACAAATCCACTTCTGACCTGCTCCTTGCAAACCTAGCAAATAAAACCTGCGGATGATGTTAGCCGGGCCAGCAGCAAGAAGCGGGGACACCTTTGGAGACAAATCACCTCTCCCCAGGCTGAGGGTCCGCTGTGCGCGGGGGGGAGCGCAGCTGCAAGCGGGCGGCTGCTTTTGGGGGCACCGCAGCAGCGGGCGAGGGGGACTTGCCGGTCGTGTCCTGCGGGCGCGTGCCGGGGTCCCTCCGAGCTCTCCTACCCCAGGCTGCCATTCCCGAGCCCCGGGGGGGAGCCCCCTGCCCCGATGGCCCTGCACAGCCGGCCCTGGGGGACAAGACCGGGGGTCGTGCCCGCAGCCGGCGCCTCGGCTCTTCCCGAGGGGCTCGGGGCCTTCCCCCCAGCTCGGCGCCCCGCGGGCAGAGCCCCCGACACGACCGGGGGCGCGCAGGGTCCCCGGCACCGCGGGGCTCCCTGAGGCGCCGCCGGCGGGGCCCGCTCCCCCGGCACCCACCTCACTTTGGCCGCCACCGACGACATGGCCTCGTTCCTCAGCGTCTTCCTTTTGGACACGGCTGTGCCCATATTCGCGCGGGGGGGAGCCGCCGGGGGAGCGCTCATCGCACGACCCCGCGGCTGCCCATGCCGCGGCGGGGCCGGGTGCCGGGGCGCGCCGCCGCCCCTCGCTGCCGCGCTCCCTCAGCGCCCCGCCATGCCGCGGCGCCCCCCGCCCCGCCCCGCCGCGCTGCCCCCGGCGAGTGCCGCGCTCCGCCGCGGCCGCTGCCTCCTCATTGACTGCGGCAGGAGGGAGGGCCCGGGCGCGGCCCACCGCCCAGGAAGCGCCGCTATATTTGGCCGGCGGCTCCCCCCTCCGCCCCCGCCTCCTCCCGGCTGACATCATGGCGGGCCGGCCGGGCGGGGGGCGCCGGCCCCGCCTGAGCGGCCGCGGCGGGCGGGAGGCGGTTGCCTCGGCCCGGCGACCCCGGGGAAGGGCGGTTGTCCCCCGCCCCCGCGGCGCAGCCACGGGAGTCCCGCGTTCACCGCGGCCCTGCCCCGGTCTGTGCCCGCACCTGAGGCGAGGGGGCGGCCGGCTGCCGGCGGACACGGCCGTGACGGGGGGGAGGCCCGAGGGGACGCGCCCTCCGGGCTCCCGTCAGGAAACAGACCTGCGAAAAAAGCAGGAATTTTAACATAGAACTGTAGCCTGCCTTTGATGGAACTGGTGGGAGGTTTTACGCACGGTTTATTTTCCACGGCTGGGCGCTCTGTTGTGATGGTGGGGCGGTGGGTGGGTGCACCGGGGTCCCACTGCTCGCGGCATGGACACGGTCACAAAGGTTGGGCTGTTGGGTTTTGAACACGACGTCTCTGAAGGATTGACACAAATGCCCATTCTCCTCCCCTGGCTTTGTCCCCTCAGCCTGTCATTGCTCACCACCATCGTCCCAGAGCGGGTCCCCGGGGTGGCACGGGAGATCCCAGAGGCGGCAGAGCCGTAGGCACAGCTGGGCGTCCAGAGACCTCCTCATCCCCGCTGTCACCTGCCAGAGCAAACACCTTCCTCGGGGTCATTGAATGCTTGAAAACAAACCCAGCGCCAGGAGCTGATCGGCCGCTTGGTCAGCCAAGCCTCGGGATTATCAGTGCATAGAATCGCAGAACTGCTTAGGTTGGAAGGGACCTTCAAAAATCACCTACTTCACCCCCCTGCCATGGGCAGGGACACCTTCCACCAGACCAGGTTGCTCCAAGCCCCGTCCAGCCTGGCCTTGAACACTTCCAGGGATGGGGCATCCACAGCTTCTCTGGTGTTCCAGGGTCTCACCACCCTCCTTGTAAAACATTTCTGCCTTATGTTCAACCTAAATGCGCCCTCCTTCAGTTTAAAATCATTGCCCCTTGTCCTGTCACTACAGGCCCTGGTAAAAAGTCTCTCTCCATCTTTCTTATAAGCCCCCTTTATATACTGAAAGGCTGCAAGAAGGTGTCCCCAGAGCCTTCTCTTCTCCAGGTGGAACAACCCCAACTCCTTCAGCCTTTCTTCACAGCAGAAGGGTTCCAGCCCTCACATCAATCATCTGATGGATGTAGGTTTTGATCCCTAGGAGGGTTTGGAAAAGTGCTTTTCCTTCAGAAAGTATTTTATAAATCTGCCTTCAGGGCACCTGAGTGAGCGGGGGCAGCAAGTTTTAAAATATTATTCACAATAGATACAGAAAAAGCACTTGGGCAGTCCCCCGGCTCTGCGAGCAAGTGCACGGATTCCCAGGAATTCAGAGCCAACTCATTCAACGGTATTTGATGGAGAGGTAGAAGTTTTATAGATAATTAAACTTCCTACAAGCTTTGTGAAAAGAGGCAGCCGAAGGAGGGAGTGACAGACAAACAGACACACCTTGTCTTGTCTTTACCTGGGGAAAGGCTGTAGCATAAGCTGATGTTTCACTGTTCTTCAGAGACCCTGCATGGAAGAGACCGAAAGTTTGGGAAAAGCTTCAGTCCTCTCTCTCCATAGACTCCAAGGTCAAATCTGCAAGAAACCATATGAGGATTTGAACAACTTAAGTCTATTTGGTCTGTTAATCTACACATTGAAAAATAAAGTCATTCGTGTAGAGAGCAGGAAAAAAGATGAATAAGGTACCCGACTACCCTGGTGTGTGTGGACACAAGGAGCGGGATGCAAATACCTCATCAGCTGGAATTTTATCATACTCTGGGGAATTCACTGTGAATAACAAACTTTCAGAAATGTGTCTTCGTGTAGACCCAAGCTGTGAGCGGAAAAAGTGCCATGTGTGCAAAATAAAGACGTCACCCTGCTTTTTAGCTTAGACCAGCTGACCGACGGAGAGGTGCTACGTGACGTTGGCTGCTCCATCGCTGCCGCCGAGTGACCTGGTCTCCGTGTCCCGCTCGCTCCGCAGAGCTGCTCTGGCAGATGAGGGTCGCTCCTCTTCCCGTGGGGTTTGGTAACCCAAGCAGGATGAACAGGGCTCTGCTGCTACACAGCGCTGAGCGGGGTGATGAGACTTCTGTAAACGTTATGGTCTCGATCCCATGTGCTAACATTGGTGAACAGGTTTTAGGGCAGGTACACCTCAGCCCTGCGTGTTGGAAGCAAACGTGGCAGAGCTGATGTGTGCTCATCTAATCCGATGCTTAGCCTTGCTCCACGCCGCTAGAAACACAGAGATCTAAATGTGCACACACAGTCAAAAGAAGGGAGAAAAGAGAAATACATGGGAATACTTTAAAAATAAGGTCAGCCTGAGCCTTTTGACTGTGCTTTATCCTCTTTTTTCCCTGCATAATTAGAGGGGAAAAAATGCTCTTTATGTTTAAATATTTTGTCAGTTGTGGCAAATGCTATTCTTTAAAAACGCAAACAAAAAACCCCAAACAAAACTAACAGACAGGTCTACTCAATCCCCAACATTATCTGCACCAGATCTACCTGGAAACACCCCAAAGTTGCTGGCAGTGACATTTTTTCAGGTACAAACCAAAACCCAGTGTCAGTGCACTGGATTTCTTCCCACAGATGATGACTCCCATTAAACTTCTACTCACGACTATGCCCTCCTCCCCCCATGTTTTGTTGTACAGTCATGTCACCAAAGAGTTTCTACAACAGAAAATGAGAGAAAATCCATCTGTTTTTAGGGAGCACCTTAAAAAAAACGGTAGAGAACTTGAGCCATGCAAGCAGTTACAGTCTGAGCGAAGCACTGTCCAGTAGTGGCAAGGGTGGCAAGGATGCCTCCGCCTTCATCCTGCGTTCAGACCACACGCTGCCACATTTGTGCCTCTTGGAGCTCTCTCAAACTCTCCCTTGTCCATGCCCTGGCAAGGTCTCGCTCTTCGAGGCTGGGAGGGTCCAGCGCAGTGTAGGGCTCACTTCAAAGGCACATTGGCTTCTCAGGGCTTGGCCAGATGGGTTTTGAAGACCTCCAAGGATGGAGATGCCACCACCGCTCCGGTCCATGTCCCAGGGCTGCACCACTCTCACAGGGAAAGATGTTTTCCTTCTATCTAACGGGAATTTCCCTTGTTGCAGCAGGTGCCCGCTGCCTGCTGTGCTGTGCGCCCTTGAGAAGTGCCTGGCTCCATTGCTCCATAGCACTCCATGACCACTGGTCCATCTCCCTCCAGTTTCCCCTCTTGCTCTCTGCTCCTTCCCCACCTTTATTTAGGGTTTCCTCCCTGCCTTTGGGTTTCTCCCAGGTATCTGGGGGTCTGGGTTACCCCAGTGCGGCACAGAAGAGGAGGCAGCGGGCCGCCAGCTCCTTACAGCTGGAGAGACGCCTTTGCTTCGTGCTAGGAAAAAAGTCAGGCGAGCCAGGCAGACTGTTCCCCATCGCTTCTCCATGGCAACAGGCCTTCCAGACGTGCACGTAGGGAAGCAGGCCGAGGAGGCAGGGAGTGCCACGGTCCCTCCGCCCGAGCCCCAAACCTCCACGCATGGGGCTCTCTCTGCTGAGCTCACGCCGTCCTAGGGGAGCACACCCCATAACAGCTCCAGAATAATCATAGCTGGTCAGAGAAATGCTTCCCTCCTTCCACCGGTGAAGGCGCAATATCCTAAAGCCCAAGCCAGGCAAAATTCATCCTGGCCAGTGATGATTTTTGTCCATATAAATGTGTCACTTTAAAAATCTGGTATCTCAGCATCGGTCAAACCAAACAGCACATCTCTGTCCAGTGGGAAACCCAGAGCCTCAGGTCTAGGTCTTAGATCAGGCTGAGATGAGATGGCCTGATGATTCTCAGACTTTAGGGATACAGTCTTTTTTATGTTTAGAAAAGCCGTTTTTGTCTAAACAAGCAAAAGAACGTGTATCCTGACAATTGGAATGCAAAAAGAGAAATAAGGCAAGCCAAAGCCAGTCACAGGAACAACCTGCAAAAGGCAAAGCTAAATAATAATAAATACTTCTTCAAACACATCAAGCACAGGGAGCCTGTTGGAGTCTGGAGAGTCAGAAGTTGGCCACAGTGCAAGAGGAGCATTCGTAGGAGATAAGGTCAGAACAGAAAAACAATATTTTGCATCTGTAGTCAGTGAGGAAAAGCTCAGAGAAGTTCCTGTGCCAAAAGTCATCTTCATATGGATGTGGCGTTGGATTTGGCTCATATTCAAGTGTCAACAGAAGAAGTTGAGGAATAAATAGCTGAACCAAAGAGTGCAAATTCACCAGACTGAGATGGCTCAACTAAGTGCTCAGGAACTCAGAGACGAAACAGTTTAATTACTTAATTGTAGCGTGTAATCGCTGTGCGTAATGTGGCCTCGGTGTCCGAGAGCTTCAAGGTGACAAAGGGGAAGGGTTTGGGGTTATTACAGACCACGAAGTCTGAGCTCCCTCCTGGGCAAACTGCTAGAATTGTAATAAAGAATATGATTAGTGCATAGTTGGACACGTCTGAAATACTGGGAAGAAAAAAAAGGTGGTTTTCCTTGAATAAAGGAATGCCTCATAAATCTATTACAGTTCTTTAAAGGCGTCGATAAGCATGTGGTACAGTCTGCCTGGATTCCCAAAAGGTCTGTCGCAGGAGATATTCTTACAGAAACGCAGCTACCGTGGGATTAACAGAAAAGGCTTGAAATAGATAAGTAACTGGTTAAGGGATTCTCAACAAGTAGCTGTCAATAGTCAGGCTCCTGGATGGAGGGAGGACTTGAACGGAGCCCCACGGGGACCTGTGTTGGGGTCTGCTCACTTCAGCCTATTCAGAAATAATGAAAAGGCATTGAAAACAGGGGTGACAACACTTGCTGATGATGCTAAGGTATTCAGGGTCATAAATACATGAGACGCTGTAAAGCATTATACAAGGACCTCATGATAGTGAATAACTAGGTAATAAAATGGCTCAGGACATCCAGAGCAGATAATTACAAAGATAGGCACACAGGAGCAAAACAATCCCAGCGTCAGCGGCACAGTCCTGGGCTCTGCGCTCATCCTCCCCTCAGACACGGCCTCTTTCTCTCCCCGGTTCCTCTGAGTGTCATCCCCACCCAAGCCGCATTTGTGCCTCCCACGCTGGTCGCTGGCTTTGGAGGGAGTGCACGCCCAGGAGGCAGGGGGAAGGGACTCAGCGGTGTGGTACGCATAAAACCAGAACAAAGCATCATCTTTAACTGGCGCGTGAAAGGACTGTAGTTTCTTTGGTCCAGATGGAGGCCAGGATTGTTGATGGTCCCTGCAGATAACACAGTCGGTTATTTAGCTGCTGGGAAGCGCAGAGTAACAGGGTTGGCGGTGTTGAGGGAGGTGTGGGACCCCGCTCCGCGGGGACGTTTCCCTGGGCTGTACGTTACCACAGCGCGAGCCGAGGTGCGGGTGCCTTGCAGGCGTGCTGAGACCCCAGCAGCGGTACGGCGAGGGCTGGCTCAGGCGGGGATGTTTTTAGCCCCCTGCCCTCTGCTCCCGTCGTTCTGCACAAAACCACTGCCCCAAGTGTGGTGGTAACGGAGCGGCGAAGCACCGGACTGGAAAGAGAAGACAACCTGATGTGCCGACTGTCCATAAACATGCTGTCCCCATTCAGCTCTTCTGACAGACAAGTCACAACAGCCCTGAGAGACGGCGAGAAAACGGAGGCGGTGGGGGAGCTGGGGGAGCTGTCGGGGTTTATCTGCGTAGCGCTGCTTGGAAAGAGTTTAGGACAACAGTTATGGCCAACTGCCCTGGGCAGCTCAAGGTCTCGCAGGTACCAGGGGGTCTCTCTGAAATACCATCTAGCCACCTTCCTGCCTGGCCAGTTTAGTCACTTCAAGATGTTCCCGTTGAATTCATCGATTAGAAACTTCGCTCTAATGAGGCACTGTAAGAAAATAACTTTCTCAACACTGGCATAATTAAAATTAGGCAATACATCACAGAAGCAATATCAATAGCTAACAAGTTGGAGTTAGCCAAGAATTATGGCTTTGCTTTGAGCAGATTCATTTGGACAGACCTGCTCTTAAATGGCCAAGTGTTTGACATCAGAAAGTAAGAACTTGTTCAAATGCAGTCCCAAAGACAGTCCTGATCACTGGATGAAGAGTTCTTCGGAACCAGCTGGGATACGGAGCGCTCAGACCTGATGTTAGGCCCGCTCACCCCCAGCTATTTTTAGTAAAAGGCCTAATCAGTAATTATCAGGGCTGGATACAGCCTCTCCGCCTTTCTTTCTGTTACATGACAAGTACCAGCCTCGATGCGCTAATGAGTGCGGCGTTGGCGGGAGAGGAATTCAGACCCTTTAGACCCTGATCCCTTACACCGGTTACAGGCTTACCTGTCCTCAAAGAGCAGACCCTCTCCTCCGCTCGTCTAAGTCACTGCACTTTCCCAAACCTTCTCATTTTGCCAGCATTATGAAGAAGCCCAATATTACTTTATATTATCTGTCTGCTCCTGCACGAGGCAGTAAGGTCCCTGGCAAGGCAAGCCAGAAGGAGCCCTGGTCCAAGCTGGAGATTTGGAAGGGAGGATCTGTGCTTAGGTGGGGGTGGAGGATGTGGAAAAGCAGAGCCTTTCTATCCCAAATTTGGAAAAAAAAAAAAAAGCATTGAAAAAGGCCTTGGAGCTTTACTTCCCATGCATAGCCATAGTTTGGGGGGTTGAGGGCTGGTGCACCCCCCTGGGGTGAGCGCAGTAGCCCATTAACAGCGCGTACCGCCAGCGTCGCCGCTCTCTGGGCTGGGCTTCTCGCACGAGGAGGTTTCCTGGGCACAGGCAGCCAGGCTGCGTTTCCCTCGAACCCCGGCCACGGAGCCGCTTCGTCAGCCCCTGCTGACCTTCCAAGCGGGGCCAGAGAAGGAGCAGGAGCTCTTCCAAGTTGGGTCCAGTGGCAGCAGCCTGGCTTCCCGTTGGGAGACTCCCGTAGTAGCACGGAGGTGGCCTGGGTCTGTCCAGCTCTGGAAGCGCAACCTGAGCAGACTTTGCTGTGGCTGCGGTTCAGAGCGAGGGGAAGGTGATGAGGCTGCGGGATGTATTTTGCCACCTTCTTGCTGAGAGCAGTGCAGGAGCCTTAGCAGCTTCCTCTGAGCAGACATTAGAGATGGGGATGATGGGCTCCAGCTTGGCACCGTCGTGCAACAGCCCGTCTGGCCAGGCAACGCCTTGCCCTGCTCCCGCTGCACTGCAGCACCAGCACTGGCACGGCCCGGCCCTAGTGGGAGGCATCACACTACTTAAAGAAAATTATGTTGCTGGCCTTTTCATTATGTTGCCCAGCAAATGTTCCCATGAAATATAGGCCTAATTATCTACCCACACTCAGATTACTCTAAGATGCAATTTTCTTCTACTCTGTGGAGTTTGCTTTCCTTCTGTGGATCTCATGATTGAAATACACTCAATTAGCTATTACTCTGCTGGCTGAAATCTTGAGCTGCCTTCCCGACAAGGCTGCTCCGTCCAGGTCTCGCTGGCATTGCAAGAGCCAGGTGACACAAGCTGACACGCAAGCCACAAAGACGTCGCACCACTCAGCCATGCCTATTAGTTCTGAGATTTGTATTGCAGTACGCTGGGAAGCCCAGGCAGGGCGGAGGGCTCGCGACGTGAAGCCTTGAACAAACCTGCCTTAAAATGTGGCCCCAGAAGGCTAAAATCATTTTCTAAATGCAAGCCATGGCTGGCGCCAGGTAGATTGGAGCCAGGCAGACTCGGTCCCATGCATACCCCTGTCAATGTGTATGCACACCGATTCATAAAGTAATAACAGTAGTGATAATAATACTACTACTAATAATACTACAGTTCAGCCACTTAAGGGAGGACAAGAGCACATCCAGCCCCATCAACCATATAAATCCTTCCATCCTTTCCCAAATCCATCTGTCCTTTCCCAAACTCCACCTTGAACACAGCCAGAGTGTTTCCCATCGCTCCTTCACCCCTGCTCTCCATCTTGTGCCAGCAGAAAGCCTTTGCTCCTTGCTGCCGGGTCAGTTTTCCGGCCACTTACTGAGCCCAAGAGCGCCGAGCACCAATATTGGGCAACTGCGCGCAAAGCCTGTAATGTTCCGAACCAACACAGGCAAACGGAGCTGCCAAAGAGCCCGAAGAAAGGAAGCAGCACCAGCACGGGAGACTGCTGCGGTCTGTGTCCGTCCCTTGGGTGGGATCACTTCAAAAGCGTGCTCCTAAATCCCTGCGAGGGAACTCTCTCTGCCCAGGAGAGGAGGACTCTGGATGAGACACCGCGTTTCTGAGTCAGGAGAGCTGACAGGAGAGTGGGCATTTTAAGAGCAGCAGAATATTATATACCTCTTTTTTTTCTTAAAATGATACAGCAGGTGGAGAGAAACAAAAGAAACGAGCATTGGCTCTAGCAGGAGGGAGGATTTGAGCAGGACGGTAACATCATTTCATTCCCGTTGGCTAAATTAGTGGCATCAAATTGACATAAGCCAGTCCCTCAGAATAAACGACAATAAATAAAACCAATTGATATAACAAAGGAAACAACAACATGGATATTTCAATACAGGGAAAAGATTCCTTAACGTCTCCACAGAAATGCGGAAGCCCTGGTGCGAAGGCTCTCCGAGGTCTTTGGTCCTGCTGCCTGCGCGAAGCAGGACTGTTGCCTGCGCTAGAGCAACTTTGCTTGGCCAAGTTGTGACGCCCTTGCTGGATGGTGACCCCCCTGCCCAGGGTGACGTGTTCCCACGCTGCACCACCCTCCCGGTGACGGGAAACTGATTTTGCACCCACCAGAGACAGGTTTTACTCCCAGGGTCCCCAGCACCAGCAGGACCGTTCAGCAGCTGTGGAGGTGCAGGACTTGGCCCTTACAGTGGAGGTTCCTCAAGGTCGGGATTCCCGAAACAGCTCCAGGAACAGATCTGATGGTAATTGATTGCTCAATGATTCAGTGATTACTCAGTTTTTGCTCCATCCACATCTCAGTATTTCATTGTTTGGCAAAATAACAGTCTGACTTTGTCCTGACATTGGTACCACGCAGCAGCAGAAGAGCTGAAGTCTGAAGTTGTGTTGTATTTAAGATGGAAGAAAAAATGTTGCTACTAAAGGGAAGTTTGTGTGAATGTGTCCCTATAAACATCCCACTCCTGAAGCTCTGCTCCAACCCTACCCTGCACCATGTCCCACCCTTGCTGTATCTAAAGGGGCTGGGCACAGAAATGAGAGTCGTGTGCATTTGCTGTCGCTGTTGGCAAAAGGGCCCAGGCGGAGCGGGAGATGCAGCACCCACGCTCTGCGCAGCCCAGGGCACGGCGGGGCTGGCTCCCTCCGACACGGTGCTTCTGCCCGGCCCGAGGATGCGCAAGGGAGCGGCAGCCGTGCACGCGGGGACTGATCCTGCGTAGAGCGAGGCCAAGGAGCGAGGGGAAAAGCAGGTAGAAACGTGCGGGGAGGATGACTCGGAAAGCTCAGCCGGAGGATGAGGAGGGATGCGTTTAGCCCTTCCGTCCTGGTGGGCGGAAGGAAACTGTTTGCGACGGTTGTGGCAGAAGGAGCGAGAGGCTGAAAGGGACGTGATGAAAAGAGGAGAGCTGGGCTCTGCTGTATCGTGTGCATCGCGGGCCTTGCCACAGCTCCTCTCTCCGGCCTGAAGCACACACCTGTGTCTGTGCTAGTGACAAGAAGCGGCTCTGGGCGGCGCGGGGAGGGTCACGGGGCTGCACACACGTTCGGGGCCATCAGCAGCTCCTGGCCACCGTGAGGGTGTAGCAAAACAGGTGCCCTCTGCTTCAGCTGGGGCGTCGCACGAAGGTGCGGGCAGTAAAGAGCCGCTGGGCGAGACCCTGTTGGCAAGGATAACAAATTCCACAATTGCAAATAAAATAGCCCAAGGTGCAGGAAAGGAGCGGCTACTGTATGTGCCTGCGGAAGGAGGGGGTTACCCGTTCTGCTCTCCCTGCCCGTGCCCCCCTTCCAAGCTGTCCTGCGGAGGGGAAGAAGAGCAGCCTGCAAAGGTTCGCAGTGAAATCAGACGGGTGCTGAGTGAGATTCGGCAGGAGGCTTGGGATGGGCAGCAGCTGAATCCGTTGCCGTTCTGCAGGAAAGGACCCGGACGCTGCTGCAAATCTTCGGCTGAACTGGAGCCAAAAGCGTTGTGCTTGTGCAGAACAGGCAAATGTCACCGCATGAGGAATAGTACGGAAATGCGCCGTCGTGCGCAGGCTGCGCAGTCGGGTACGACACGGCCGAGGGCCCGGCCTGGCTCTGGCTGTGGCGTTCCAGGGAGGTTTGGGCTGGCTGGAGAGGGCTCAGAGGGAGCACCGGGAGGGGCCGGATGGTGCGAAAGTGCAGCCTGTGAGCAAAGGCTGGAAGCGGGACCGATTCACCCCAGAAAATTAAAGACTTGAGGGGCACCCACAGCAACACAGTTATGTACAAGGCTGAAGGCAGGACGGGGCGAGAAGCAAAGGGATTAAACTCTGGTGGGGAAATTCAGGTTAGACCTAAAGAAAAACGGTTTAAGGATGGTGAAGCAGTGGGACAGGCTGCCAGGGAGAGCAGCGATGCTCCGGCGTGGGGAGAGCAGCTCCGGCGCTGTAAGGGGTGCGAGCAGCGGGGGCAGAGCCTCCCCTGGGCACAGGTCAGGCAGGACGGTCTCGGCACGGCTTTGCCAGCGTGCTGCAGCCACGGAACTCCCACGGACTGGCATGGCTTGCTGGTCTCTTCAGCGCTCGTGGAACCAGCACCTTCACAAGCTTCATGGAGATGGTGACAGCTATGAGGGAAACTGAAGGGGAAGAACCCCCTGTAGAGTGGGAAGTCAGCAGTTCTTTGAGCAGAGCTTGCAACAGGGCCGAAGAGCTAATATTGCAGAGTCAGGAAAATATAACTTTGGCTGAAAGCCCATCCTGTAAGCTGGTAACCCGAAAACAGCAGTTGGAAGCAAAATGACAATATATATGAAGAGGAAGAAAGTAATAGATACTAATGAATACACAGCAATCGCCACAACGAGCTATGAAGCAGAGCTATTGATAGGGGAGGGTGAACGGACAGAGGAAAATCCATGCCTGGCAAGGCCACAACCAGTAGGAAGTTGTTTGCTAAATATATTAGAAACAAAAGAAACGTTAATGATGGTGTAGGTTCGTTTCATAGACTTAGAGAAGCATTAAAAGATTTTGGTCAGGAGCAACCTCGGGTGTCTCTAGTCCAGCATCCTGCTTGGAGCAGGACGGGTGCCAAAGCGACGCTGCTTTGCTCAGGGATCGCCCAGCTCAATTTTGAAAATCTCCACGCACGGAGAAGCCGCGGCATCCCTAGATGAGGAGGGACATTGCTAGTGACAAGGCCCACAGCGTGGCTCTCTCCTGCGTTTGGAAAGGATGGGAATGTACGACAGGAGGAGGATGAAATACTCTCTGGTCTACTGACAGCATCTCGGGGGACATCTGTGGGGTTTCTACATCTGCAGATCCACGCGATCTGCACCTGAGGGCCCTCAGGCAGCGTGCCGAGCCGAGCTGCCTTCGCTTGCTGCTGAAGAGCTCCAAGCCTGGGGACCCGCCAAGGTTGGCAGGATGCTAACGTGGTGCCCGGCGGGCGAAGCGGGTGCCCCGGTTAACAGTCGGTCGGGCCAGCGTGACATTCAGATTGAGAAATGGAGAGGACACAGAGGATTCAATTAATATAGAATTCAAGGATTAAAAATACACCCATCAGTGTGGTGCAATGGAAAATGTCTTGTCAAATGAGCCTCATTTCATCCTTTGAGAAAATTACAAGTTTGTAGATAAAGGTTACCACGTAGCCATTATTTGCTTAGCTTTTGGCAACGTGTTTGACTTAATACCATATGACACCCTAATTACAAATTTAGCGCTATACAATCTCGATAAAGCCCACATTAAATGGATGGAGAGCTGCAAACCCATCTCCCAAACAAGGAGTCATCAGCGAACAGAGCTGATTTAGAGGGATTCTGCAGGAGTCGGTCCCAGCCTGACACTAATCAATGTTTTCATCATTGATTGAGAAATGAGCACAAAACACAGCTGATAAATTATACAGCTGCTGGAAGCAGGAGGCCTGGCAGTGAATAATTATGACAGAGAAGTTATACAGAGCAACTGGGATCTTTTCTGTGCACAAACCCATTTTCACTTGGCAGTATTAAAATAGGCCAGCTTTCAAACAGGAGCGAAGGAAAGGTTTCATCCAAAAAAGAGGGGATGCAAAAAAATCTAGACGTATCGGGGGAAGGTAAATCAGAGGCAGCGGCTTTTGCAGCACTCCAGCAACACTGCGCTGGCCCCAGGGGCAGAAATTGGAGGCAGAGGATGAGAAAAGTGGGACTGTCCTGGCCGTGCTTTTCTGCTGTGCAGGGAGCTGTGGCCAGAGAGGGGGCGGCTGAATCCCAAAGGAGACAGACAGAGTCCCAGAGAGGGGACAGACAGAGTCACTGAGCTGCAGGCAGCAGCCACGTGGGCTCAGTAGAAGCCGTGGGGCTGGGGACGGGCTCCAGCCCCCAACCTACCACCAGCTCCACCTTACAGCAGCGCGGGGACCTGGCCACGCTCGTCCCAGCAGCACGCTCCAGGCCACTCGTCCCCCTCCTCTCGGTGTCCTCGTAAAGCATGACGCTAGAACGAAAGCACTCTAGTTCCCAAGAGAAAAAAAATTGGTTTGCTGAGTCCTTGCATCAGGCTTGGGTTACATTCCCCCTTCACCATTTTCTGCCACTAATCGTTAACGCATTTATGATAAAGGGAAGCTGCGGTAGCTTTCTGAGGAGGCAGATGAGGAGGCTGGAGATGAGGCATCCAAGGCTCACGGGAGGGTCTCTGCAAGGAGCAGGGGCCCGGCTGCAAGTCGCCTCGCGATGGCTGACTGACACCGCCAGCAGAGCGGCATTTTCTTGGGTGGATTCTGGACCTGCAGCCCCCGAGGGGCTTTTCCATCACCTGCTCCTCAACCACCCCCGGCCCCAGCAGCCCAAGGGCCCCGGTGACCCTCCTGGACGGGGCCAGGATCGGGGCATCTCATGGCCAAAGTCCGACCCGGCGAGGCCACGGCCCTTCACAGCTGCTGGGGAAACGCTCGGCTCTGCCGGTATTTTTAGCTCTGCCACATCGCTCGAGTTCGCGGCGTGACCTAGTTTGGCAAGGCAAAGCGCCCGCCCGCGGGGTCCCCGCTCGCCCGCGCGCTGGGGAGGATGCTGGCGGCCCCCGGAACGGCTCCCCGCGGCACCGCAGCCCCGGCACACCGTGCTTTGCCTCCCTACGGATCAGCACAGCACACCCAGGGGCAGATTTTGGGGAGGAGGAGGAGGGTCCCGTGGGAGCCAGGGCTGCGCACAGCGGTGACACGTGCAGGTTCCCCGGGTGGGCGCTGCTCTGCGGGGACTTGGCAGCCTGTTTGCTGGGGCTCTGTGCTTCCACTTTTTCCTTGCCTTGTGCAAAATCAGCAGCTCCCAGGCCAGCACGGACACAGCCTGGATTTGGGTCCCCAAGGGAGTTGCCTTCAGCACCTCAGCTTCCCAGCCGGCCAAGCTGTACAGCCAGCCCGGCTCGTCCCCTACGGAGCCCCGTCCAGCTTGACTCTGGTGACGGGGAGCGGAGCTGCTGCGATGCACAGTCCGTGCCCAGGCTCTGGTGTCCACCCTGCCCGCGGCTCCGGCAGGGACCAGGTTTAGCCCCGGCATCGCTCGGCAGCTGATGTGTCTGCCTGTCCTTCTGTAGAGCCTCCCCAGCAGCCGCTGTGCCGAGGGCTCGGTGGCAGGCTCAGCTCCCCGAGCCCCTGCGATCCTGGTGCTCGAGGGATGGGCACTGGCAGGGTGCTACCAGCCACGTGCGAGTTTAAATCATCCTTCCCCTGCCAGCACTTTAAAATCCCCACTTACCATCCCAGTTTTCCTGGGAGGGACGTGAGCAGAAGCGCTCTCCTCCCACTGCCCATTGCGCACCGAGGAGCGGCCGCAGCACAGACACTCTCTCCATGGATGTGGCAGCTCTTGGACACTTAGAAAACCTCTTTCCTGACACTTGGCGTGCACTGAAAGGCTCATTGCTCGCGGAAGAGGAGCCCCAACAAGAGGCATGCTCACCCCAACACCCCTGCAAGGCTCAGCTCTCCCCTCTGCTTTTGGGGACCAGGATCTCCTTCACCACCAGGACGTGTCCCGGCAGGAGCCTCGAAGGTGGCAGCAGGGCTGGGTTGGGCAGCCCCACGCCAGCGCTCTTGGCTGCAGCCCGGGCACCGATCCACGAGGCTGGCGCGACCTCGTCCTCGCCAGCTCCTTCCCGCCTCATTACCCCCGAAAGCCCAGGGGTGCACCGCTTTGCCAGCCCTGCTCTAAAAGCTTTTCCGATCTTTGCTTCGTTAAAAGCTTTCTATTTCCAGCGAGGAAGCAAGTGGAGGGGAGGGATTTTACAGCCACCAAGTGACTTAGTGCTGCGGCTGAGCCACGGGGCAGCAGTTTAAGGGATGTCCCGAGCTGGGCTGGCATCCCCCAGCTCTGCAGCGGGGCGAGAAGGCACCCGCCAGCCACTTCCAGCTAATTCAGCGCCTAATTCGGGAGAGGGACAGCAGCAACAGCCTGGTCACACGCTGGAGGAACAGACCCACGCCAGCTGGAGAGGGGAAAGCACCAAGATGGGACTGAGAATGATGAGGCCAAGGATGACAGAGCCGGCACACGTGTCCTTCCCCGCCACATCCAACCACGCAAGAGCCGACGCACTGCACAGCCTGGGCAAAGTCTCACTCAAAGAGCAGAAACAACCCTTCTGGCAACGGCAGCGACTGGCTGAAACTGCCACCGAGCGCCTCTGCCTCGAGGCAGCCATTAGTCACCCCGAGGAAAAAGACTTCTGCAACTCAGCCCACGAAGAGGTGGATGCACACGCGCCCGAGAGGGAGTAAGTAAAGTTATATTGGTTGCAAGTGCAGCTGCGGGCACAGCCAGTGCCCAAAAGCCGCCCGCTGTGCCTCCCTGGGCCCGGCGGGGTGCAGAGCACCCTGGCACCCAACG
This sequence comes from Phoenicopterus ruber ruber, assembly GCA_009819775.1. Taxonomy (NCBI): domain Eukaryota; kingdom Metazoa; phylum Chordata; class Aves; order Phoenicopteriformes; family Phoenicopteridae; genus Phoenicopterus; species Phoenicopterus ruber. The sequence goes on from CM020234.1 coordinate 11,346,297, forward strand.
CCAAGGGCAAACGGGGCATTTGGGGCCGCCCGCGACCACGCACAGTGGCCCAGGCAGCAGCACACGCTCAGGCACAGGCACAGCACAGAGCTCACCCCGTCCGGCCCGGGGCCGCGTGGGCAGGTCAGGGCTGCTGGAGCGAGGCACCAGCCTCACTCGACATCTTCCTCCGGGGCTGTGCATCACGTCTAATGTGCCTTCTTCAAGGAAAAGATGTGTCATTTATGGTACATTTAAAATTAACGCACATTTGGCGTTCTTTCTGATCCCAAATTACGCACCGCATGAGTGCTGGAATGTAGAGCTGCGCTCGTCCCTGCGAGGACGGCATCGCCCGCCGGCGCTGCTCAGCCTGCCCTCCCTGACGGATACCGCTCCTGAAGACAAGATTTCCAAAAATGAGTATTTCCAGCAGCATCGTTAGCGCTTGCACCTCTTGGGTACCAGCTCCTGCCCGGTGCCAGGGGTGTCCCGTGCCATCCGGGGGGGCCTGGGCTCAGCGCAGCACCATTCGTATCGAGGCCACGTTGGACCAAAACGTCACCCTCACTGACAAACCGCTGCATTTCCAGAGCCGGAGGCCAGGCTGCTTCCTGACGGGAAGCTCATTCCTGACCGTAACGCCCTGACGATGCGAGGCTTAATTAAGAGCCGTCCCTGCTGGTGCCGGCCGCTGTGGAGAGCGGCGACGGTGGCTCTGCCAATTACCTGTGAAAATGCCACATTTGCGCTAAGTAACGCTCAGGCCCCAGGTGGATTCCCAGCGCTCGGAACGCTGCTCAGGGCTGCTCCTGCAGCGTGCAACGTGTCTCCAGGAACAATCCCAATGCAAAATTAAATAGATTGATGGTATATTCACTTCTAAAACCAGGATGAACATTAATAACACTTTGATTTTGCTTTTCCTTATTGTTTCTTAAACAGGCAAATGCTTTTATTGCAATTGCAAGTGCCAGAGTTTCCCCTAAAGGCCTTGACTTCAGTACGGGCGGGGGGTTTGGCCGTGCTGACTTGCCCAGCATGGACGTCCCCGGGCTGCGGCGAGCTGGCCACGCCAGCGTTTCCCAGCTTTCGCACCCGCAGGCAGCTGCGCCCCGTCCCCGTTGCCCGAGGCAGCGCCCGGGCACGGGATGCAGGCGCAGGCGCGGCTCCCCGCCAGCTCCTTTCAGCACTATTTATACCAAAGCCCAAATTAAGACCATTGGGGAAAAAGAGAGTCAGACCCTCCGTGACCCGAGGAGGGGACGGGGACAAGGAACACGGACACAAACCCACCAGACCCGATGGGAGCGGAATCAGCCATCGGCCGGGACGGGACTGCTGATGGGAGTCTGTGCCCCGGTGCCAGCAAAAGCCACATCACAAAATGACATTTACAAAACAAACAATGTCTGAATCACCCCAACGCCTCCTGCCCCGGCTCCTCCGGGAAGCCGCGGTCCTGCGGCATCCCGTGGCCGCGTTTCGGCAGGGCTCTCAGCACGGCGGGCAGCAGCGGGCGCCGGTCCGGCCTCACGGAGCGCCTGCGGGAGAGGAAAATATTTGCTGTATTTCTCGTTTGCCGATTTTATTACTGGCTCTTACTCACAGCAACAGTAAATTAAACCCAGAGGCGCAGTAAAGCCCCCGCATCTTGACAGCTTAAACACAGTCCTCAGGCGGCACGCAAGGAAAATCACACGTCGGAGGAGGTCAGGGGAGCACGAGTAAATAAGATGAGATTAATTTTGGAACAACATGCAGTGAGAATGACGTCTGCCAGGGAAGGAGCATCGCAGGGTCCCGCCGCAGCCCCGGCCGTTCCTGCCCGCGGAGCAAAGCCTGGAGGGGCTGCACGAACACAACCGGCTCCGCACAGGGCGAGAAACCGGAGAAGCCGCAGCAGGAGCCGTCGCAAACAGCCGTGCGTGAGCCACAGCCGCACGGCACGAGAGCAAAGCTCTCCCCCTGCCCGGGCAAGGCTTCCCGGAGATTTTGGACAGGTGCTTCCAGCTGCCACGTGGCCAACAGTGGTTTGTTCTTCTTCCCAAATCCCACCAGCGCTGCCTCTAAGAGCTGAACAGCTCATGAGGCTGCGTTAACCAAGCAACTGAATAAGCAGTTCCTTGCACCGAGCCATTTGCCATAGGTCAGTGCCGAGGTGCTGCCCCGTGGGGACAGAAGTGCCACCGCTCACCAGCGTGGGAGGTCGGGAGAGCCCGGCTACGGCGTCCCTTCGCCAGGCGTGGATGGCGGCTGCGCTGTCGGCCCTTCCCGGGCAGGACTGGGGCCGGAGTTGGAGTCTGCAAACAAATTTCCCCCAAACACCCTCCCTCCTCCACGGCTTCCCCTCTCCAGCGGCGCCTGGCTCTCACGTCACCGGCTCGGGGCACGCCGGTCCCCCCAGCGCGGCAGCCACGGTCGCTGGCAGAGCCCTCGGGCAGCACAGGCTGCGCCCGCGGGTGTTTCTCGCCCCGCTTCTCCACGCCGGCTGCTTGGAGGGCTCAGCCCGGGCCACGGCACAGCACTGGTGCTCGACCCGCTGCGAACCTGTCGCTGGGACGTTTCTGAAATCTCAGTCAAGGCTTTACCCCCGCAGCCAGCGACCGTCAGACGGGTCACGTCAAAGGCCTCGAGGGGAACCTGTCCCACCGCAGCTCCCGCCCGGAGCCCTGGTTCCTCAGGGCCTTGCTCCCATCCCGCTGCTTCATGTGTGGCCTTGGCTGGAGTCAGGCTTGTTGTGGGAAAAAGCTCTGTGTCCTGTCCACCCGAGATGAAACCTTCGGGCCTCAGCAGCTGTTTTGGCTCCTCCAGCAAGGCCAAATTCATCCAGCTTCTGCTCAGACTTTACCTTTTAGGGGATGTTGCACACCCACGGAGAAATGGCAGGAAGAGCAGGCGGATTCCAGCCGAAGCCAGCACCCACGGGGCCAGCGAAGCCCGGCAGGACGGCGGCCTGGGCCAGGACAGCCGAGACAGGCAGACTTGGGCTCTTCCAAACCACCCTCCTCCTGCTCCGGTGCAGCCGAACAGCAACGGGGCTGTCGCTGCAGAGCCCGGGCTATGAAGGGGCGATCAGGACCAACCCCTCAGCACAGCGTCGCGTGTGCGAGCGGGCAGGGACTGATTAAAACCTCCAAACACGGAACTGCACCCGCAAGTGCGGGATCATTAGGATGCACCTGGGAGCGACCCTCTTCCGCGGGAAAAAGAAGTTTGGGGTGCAAGTGCAGGATGGGGAGGGAGGTCACCCACAGACCCCGGGGCTGAACCGCCGGTAGGACCCGCATTGCCCGACCGGGCAGCTGCGCAGGCGGCAGCCAGCAGAAAAGCAAGCTGGAAAAACAATTTTGCTTTAAAAGTTGTACCATAATTGTTTTACATTCCTCTGCGCAGAAGGAAAGATTGTTTTAATGTCCAGGGCTCGGCTATGGAGAACACAGCTACGGAGGAAAGTTGTGATCAATTATTTAGAAGAGACTTCCAGCCTCACATCAAAGGTTTATCTTCCGTCTTCGTACGTCTGAACTAAGTGCTACTTCCCCATGGAACAGGGCACAAAGCAAATATAGAGGCTCTAATTGGCACGCTCAGGAGCCCAGTATTTTTCTGTTTTCTGCGACTCCTTCAACCTGTGCAGCCACGAGCCCAGCGGCTCACACCCAGGCTCCGGGAGCGAGTCTGGCTGCCGGGAAGCGTAGAGTTACAATACAAAACTTGGAGACTAATCACCTGTTTGCACGGAGGGGAAGAGCTCTCCTGCTACAGCACCGAGCAACACCACAGGGCTGGGCTCAGCCTGACAGACCCGTCACCCTTCTGGAGAAGAGCCCACGGCACCCGTCCTGCCCCGGGCTGCGCGTCGGCCGGCGCGAAGGGGACAAGCAGAACCGGTCGCTGCTACGGGAAGCACAACGCGGGTGTCGGACAAACCGCATCCGTCCGTTGGCAGGAGGTTTGAAGGCTCCGTGCACAGATGCCACCTCTGCTGAAGGTACTTTTGGTTTTAAGCATATCCTTCGAAGGCTGAAGGCTGCTGGCCTGGGATGGGCTCGGCAAGGGCAACCAGGGGACCTCGGTCATCTCTAGAGTTGTCCCTATTCCTCTTTTCCCAGGGAGAGGTTCCTGTACTGTCATCACCTATAAATACAGATGTTGAGGAGACTCACATCTGGTTTACATCCCCTCATCGGAAAAACACAAATTGTGCCTAAATTGTGCCGCCGCCGCTGCTGAACGAGACGTGCTCCTCTTGCGCTCGCTCAGAGTGGCTCTGCAGAAACGACGCGGAGGGCTGTATGGTGGGCACTCGCCTGCGCTCCCTCCCAGCCCTCCCAGGCCTGTCACCAGCTTAGAGCCTTTCCCGTACCAGCCACCAACGCCACCCGTAGCCAGTCTCAACAGAAGGGAACTATCCCCAGCGCAACAGGCAGCCCGTGCCTCCCCAGGTGGCCCTGGCTGCTCTACCTCCACTTCAAAACCATTTTTAAGTTTTCTTTGCAAGAATTAATTATTTTCAATAGCAGGGAACAACCTCCAGCAACCGCAACATATTCTCTAAAACTGCATTAACCAAAATCTGGATGGAAGATCCGGATGATCCTTGCAGGGAAGGTCTCCGATCGCTTCCGAACAGGCCTGGGGACAGCCGGAGGTGCAGCCAGGCTGGGGGTCTCACCAGAGCGAGGGCTGGAGTCCCTCTGCAAACAAAACCCTGCCCTGAGGCTCTGACACTTGAAAATACCATTTTGTGTTGGAGGAACGGCCTCCCTGGGTAAAGGCTGCACGTTCACGGACACGACGGAGGAAAACACGATGCAGGGCAGGCAGAGAAGGAGAACCTGTGCCACGAGGGACTACATGGGAGAGAAGCTTCAGTGCAGAGAACAGGTCCCACTTCACAGCGCTTACAGCCACCACAGTCCTTGGTGGTGCCACCAAACACATTTCTGGCCTCAAAGCTGCGCTGCCCAGCTCTGGTCATGCCTGGAGGCATCGCCACCGGCTGCTGACGCACTTCGCACCAGGCCAGGAGAGCTCAGCAAAGGAGCTCGGCTTTGAGGAGCGTCTTCAGCGCTCTGGTCGGATGACAAATCCCCCCAAGGCAAGAGCACCTAAAGCTAGCGCTGAGCAAAGGGTTTACGCAAAGCAATAGCTGGTTCGATTATCCAGCCAAGCGGAGCTATCGGCAACGACAGATGTGAGACAAGAGCAGCAAGCACCGGGGGACTTCTGAACACGGTCCGACTCACATCAGGGGGGGAAGAGCGCCAGGGGTTTCGTTCCAGCGCTTGACAATACACCGAGTGACTCCTGCCGGGGTCGGGAATGGAGAACTGCACGTGTTTCTGTGCAAGTCGGACACAAGCAGAGGCGAGTTGGGCTCTCAGCTGTTGACAACTTTCTCTTTGTGGGGATGCAACACAAAAAGAACCACGCAGACATTTCAATCCAGCAGAATAACTTTATTTCACAGGGCAAATACAGCCAAGTAGTGATTCCAGAGTTGCCCGGCAAGTGTCAGCTCCGTGATCCGTCAGTAAATGTTCTGCTGATGGCTTGAGGATACAGGCTCTATAGCTAGCGTTCACATTAATTGATTTCTTAGGTTTAGATTTCAAGTGAAATACATTCAGGCTTGCTCCTGTCAGAGCACTGCTCACAAGTACGTGGTTGAAAGTCGCCGAGGAGTTAATTACACAGTTACCTGATTCATATGAAAAGAAAGCAACGCTGCTGCGACCCACAGAACCCTCCCTCTCCCTAGTGCTGCTGCTTGGAGCCTTTTCAGCACACGGCAGGGTAATATCCCGTCGTTCTTAGGGCCTTCGCAGTAAAAACAGCGACTAGAACATACAGCAGCAAAAATCAAGGCAGCGCTTGACTGTGCGTTGCCAGCGCATTTCCCCTCTGCCAGTCTCAGAGCGATTAATCACCGGCCGCCCCTCCTGGCACCTGTACGAAGGAGCGCGGCACGCGTCAGCCACCCTTCACCAGACATCCAAGGGGACGCGGGCACGATGCAGGTATTTGTGCTTAGTGCCCACAGCTGAATGTCCCGTGCCCTGTCTGGAGGAGGACAAAAACTTGCTTAATTTCAACTAGACGTTGTTTTGGGTTTTTTTAAATATTTAATAAATAAATACGGCTGCTGTCAGTACGGCTGGGATGTAGCGCTCAGCCAGCAAGGTCAGACTCTTCCGAGTGCTAGCCTGGCTCTCCCGTGCTGCTTGCCTGGCCATCCACGTTGGGGAGGTTCCTGCGCTTTCTGATCTGCATATCTTCATCCTGAAGGAGAAAAAAAGAAAGCAACATAAATTAATTCTTCAGCATCCTCTCCGAGCTGGATAAAATCTGTCCTCTTCCCCTCCACCAACCATTACCCACTGGGGATCAGCCCAGCAAACCAAATCTTTACCCCGTCACTCCAGCTCCTCACTCAAAACACCGACGCCCTCTTACATCCTCGCGTGGGCAGCCACCCAAGCCAGGCGCCTTCCCAAACCACCCACCTGCTCCCACTGAGGAACTGTTCATGTCCAACACAAGAGGCAGCTCCACCTTTTAAACCAGCCAGCCGCTCCAGCCGGAGTAAGAGCAGCAGGGATACGACCCTTCCGAGCTTGGCTTCTCAGGCTGGGGGGGTGGCACATGGCGCGAAGCCTGGCCTCACAGTGCAGGTTTTCCTCAGGGTGGACCTGATGTCCCCGAGTATCAAACCACGTTGGTTGGAAGGGACCTCTGGAGGGTGTAACACAATTTCTGCTCTAAGCAGGGCTAACCCTAACGCTGGATCTGGTTCTTCAGGGCATCTCTTTGGTTTTTAAGCATCTGCAAGGACAGAGTTTCCACCATCTCCCTGCACAGCCTGTCGCAGCTCTCGGCCGTGACGCCTGGGAAACATTCCCCCTGTACCCAGCGAGGGTTTCCTGTAGCCGAGTTGCGCCTGTCACCTCTTGTCTTTTTGCTGTGCGTCTCTGCTGCTGTCCTCTCCATAACCGCCCAGCCGGCAGCTGCAGACAGCAGGCAGATCCTCGCTTCACCTCCTCTCCTCCGAGCTGCAGAAAGCAGCTCCCTCGGCCTCTCCTGGTGCCGCGCGCTCTCCAGCCCTGGCCCACCTCGCGAGCAAGCCCACGGAGCTGCGCGGCCAGGTTTTAACCGGGGCCAGGTTTTTCCACACACAGCACCACTGCAGATGACTGGCCTGGACAGGGTGCGCACGCGTCATTTAGTGCCTGCGCTACACGAAAAGCAAACTTATTTCTGCACAGTCCTCCTCAGCGAGTCCCTTCCAGGCGCTTCTCTCAGTATCCTTCCTGACACCTTCACCTCACACCCTCCACACGGGACTCAGCAACGACACAGGCACTGCCTGTTTCCAGGGCAGTTCATACCGAGTCCGAGTCTTCTTCAACCTGGTTGCTTATGAAATTGATATAATCATCCTTCTGGTTGTCCAGAATTTCTTCCTCGTACTCAGTCTGGTAGTCTGACTCATCTAAAGAGAGAGGAGAGACAGAACACTGGGTTTAACTGGCATTCAGAGAGGCAGAGCAAACTGGAAGAGGAACGATAGCTGTCTCCGTTGAGCACCGGTGCAGGGCAGGGTGCCCGCTGGCCAGCTCACCGCAGCTCAGTGAACTGGGACCACTCAGAGACATCGGCCCTCCAGCCAGGTCACAGAATAAAGCGCGTCCTGTACATGAATTCCTGTCCTGGAGCCCCAGGATCTCAAGAGCCTTGTCGTGGTTTAACCCCAAATCGTAACCCAACACCACGCAGCCGCTCGCTCACTCCCCCCCTCCCTGTTGAGGTGGGGAAGAGAATTGGAGAGAAAGGAAAACTCGCAGATTGAGATAAAAACAGTTCACCAGGACAGCAAAGGAAAAATATAAAAATATATTAATAATGATAATAATAATATATATAAGGATAATAGCCTATATAAAACAAACGATGCACAATTTCTCACCACCCGGCGACCGATACAGCCCGTCCCGAGCAGCAGGCAGGGAGCAGGGGTATCCCCCCCCAGCCATCCCAGAACAGCAAGTTCCAGGGAAAGCAGGCGAGGGAACCAACAGCCGAACAAACGAAAAACAAAAAGGAAAAATAGGGAAACAAAAAGCAACCCGAAGGGAAACTTAAGGATTAAGGCAAGTTAAGGGTCTAAAAGCCTAGTGCCCCACCGGCTGACGCTCACTTATCCCGGGCATGACGTCTCTGGTATGGAATACTCTCTTTGGCCAGTTTGGATCAACTATTCTGGCTCTGCCCCTCCCAGGTTTTTGCATCTGCACGTTAGCAGAACCTGGAAAACAGCAAAATATCCTTGGTGGTTCAGCAGCAACCAGCAACACCAGTGTGCTGTCACCGTTCTTCTCACACTAAAGCCAAAACACAGGAGCTGCTGAAAACAAAACTAGCTCCGTCCCAGCCTAAACCAGGACAAGCCTGGAGCAAGAGCCCTGAGATACAAACTGTCCGTGTTAATTCTGGTGGGCACTGGCTGCCCAGCCCGACGGGACACAAACGCTGGCGAGGGGGAGATGCTCCCTGGTGAATCCTCTTCCCAGAGTAGTTGTTGTCTCCTAGCCATCAGTCCAGACAAGACATTCCTGAGCTACCAATCTGAACTCCCCTGGACACGTCAGTCACGGACTCACTGGAAACAGGGACTTCCAGGCACAGGGCGAGCTCTTCCCGGTGCAGAGATAATGATTACGTGTCTCTCAATCTCTGGTCCACGGGGGACAGTGACATTTACACTCCCCTCCTCTCCCCAGGGTACGATCACCTGCTCTCTCCCGTAATCCAGTGGATTAACACAAATCAGGGGAGCTCAAGAGCAGTGCACAGAGGCACGGCAGTCAGCAGCAGGACATGCCGCCCACCCCCAGCCCCCAGCCCCAAAGCCCACTCCCGAGGAACGGGACAGGTCAGCGCAGAGTCAGTGACTCTTCCAGCACCTGGAGGTCCCGTTAGGGCCTGTGAAACAGGCAGCAGGACAGGCTCGTGCCAGCGGGACGGACGCTCTCCCACGTCAACTCAACGCTCGACGAGCGTGCTGGGGCAGACGCCCGTCAGGGGCCCAACGCTCCACCCAACGCGCCAGCGGCCGCTGCAGAGCCCCATCCGACCAGGCGGGGCCCGAGGCACGCAGGCAGCCAAGCGACGCAAGCGGCAGATGGCCACCCTCCTTTGGCCCAGGTTCTGGCACGCCGTTTTTCAGAATGCAAGTTAACGCATTAAAATGGCAGATTTTTTTTTTTTTTTTTTGACACGAGGTTTTCCACCACTTTCATGAGTTAATTCAAGTGCGCTTGGAGCTGCTGAAGCAATACCTGTTTTTCAGCCCACTAGTGAAGAAAGCGGCTCGTGTTTAAACCGGATTCTTGATTAAGTATTTCTTTTGGGAACAGTCAATAGCATCTGCTCCACGCTGAAGACAACAGCACAGTCTGTTCCACAGCATTTTCTTCTAACACGATAACTACAACCAACTGCTAGAACATTAGGGATTAAAGACATTTGGTCTTCTTTTTATTTTTTAGTATATTTTTTTTTTTACTGTGGATCAGAGAATTATCGTTAGCTTATACTAAAAACACTACTGATAATCTTTGATAAAACACAGAGAAATGGAAACTCATCTGAACAGCAAGGACAGCATAAACAATAGTTTGCAGTTTACAGCTCCAGTAAAGCTGACTACCATCAAACCCAAACTCCTTGATTTTCCAAGCACCGTTCGGCATTTAACAGGTCTTCATACAGATACTAAAAACCAAGAGAAGGGTGTCCCTTCTCACGTCCTCCGCACCGTAACTGGCTGCTGGAGGACCAGAGGGGACCGGAGAACAGAAGGGGGGTGGGCCTGCTCTCCCTCAGCATCATCCTCGGTGTCCCCCTCGAGGCCGAGCCCCAGGGGCTCCGGGGCAGCCGCCCCTTTACGCTGCGGAACCTCCCAGAAGCACCAAGCAGGACGGAGGCCTCGTCGCCCTGCTCGACCCACCGGCACCCCGACACCGCAGCGTCAAAGGAGCCAGGGAAGAGGAGGTCACGCCGCAGCACGGCACCCGAGCCTACCGTTCATGGCACGAAGAGCACACCACCACTTCTCACGCCAAAGACCTGCCTTGCGATTCTGTAGCTTTTAGCGTTTCTTTTCAATCTGCCCGATTGCTGCAGGCAACACACCACGTTTGAAGCAAAGCGGTGCTGTGTGGCTAGAGGGTTTCTGTTCCGGTAACACTGACAGGCTTCGATGTACATCAGGTAGCTCATCACAACCTACGGTGCATTAGTGCTTCTTGAGAAAGGTACTTTTTAAGCAGCAAAGATGCGGAGGGTGCCCTAGTGCCCGATAACTGTGTCCCTTGAGAGGTTTTGGGATGTCTCCTGCTTCAGCTGTATTGCAAAACCAGGCATCTGACACCACAATTAACATTTCTCTTTCCCAAATGGCCGTTGCTACGACTGCTCTGCTACGCGACTTGATCTCCTTCAGCCAGTGCAGCAAGCGTGCTGCCTCGCCTCGCGCCGTGCAGCCTGGCCGCGGGGACAGCCCACAGCGTTGCTGCTTTGAAAAACGGGACAAGAAACCTGCCGTGGGAAACCACCCAACTTCGGTCCTCGGAAATCCCTTCCGGGCGGGAGTGTGACCAGGGACGCGGCTGAGCCACCCTGGGAGGACGGCACCTGCGCTCCCCTGGCCACGGCCGCCTAAAATGCAATTAGAGCTGAACAAAGACAGAAAATCCCAATCGAGGACGTGTTTGGATGCAGAACAGAAACATGGCCACAAATACTGCAGTGGCTCAGCTGTGAAGACGAGCTTCTGTTCTCCTGCAGACGCTTCCCCCCTGCTCGCCGGCAGCGCAGGTGCCCTGGGTCCAGCGCAGGGCTTTGCCCGGCTTCCCTCCACTCAGCAATTCCTGACGGACAGTCTCCCTTTTTTTTTTTTTAATTGTTTCAATCATTGCTCTCAGTCTGCTCAAGAGTGGAGAAGAAACGTGACTGCCTCTTCTTCCTAAGGAAGATTCGGCTTCTGACCTGGAGGCTCTGCCAGCCTCTGCCCGCCAGGGCCTTCGCCCCTCTGGGCCGACACCTCCCCCTTCTCCCAGTCAATCCGAACGGGATCATTGTCATTTTCTTTCTTTAGAACAAAATTATCAACATAATTTCTCCACCCAGCCTGAGACTTGCAGTATTGCTGTCAGGACAGGCAGAGCCTTTCCAGATCCCTGCGGTCCGAGATCTCACTCGGGAAGGGATTTCAGGGAGAACGAAGGTTTCACCCTCTTGGACAATTTTGACCCTCTTTAGCCGTTTCCCAGCCAGGCTGCCAAGCAGCGCCCTGTCTTCTCACTGACATGGCACAAAAGCCGTCAGACCATCTTCACCGCCCTCACGAGCAGACAAACCCAACGGCTCGCCAGCGTGTACGAGGAACCATCTGACAGCCGCAAGGCCGCGGCCGGGGAGGTGTCACCCTCCACCTGAGCTCCCCTCGGTGCAGACCCCTTCCCCCGAGCGCTCCAGATCCCTCTGGAGCAAAAGCGGTGCCATCCCGGAGGCGCCGAGGCGACGCCATGTTCACTGCCCACCAAAACATGGGCAAGGCCCCTGCAGGCAGCGCATGGAGTCACCCACGACGTGAATAGAAAAGGTCCTTCGAGACACGGCACCCACACGCACGACTCTGCCATCCTCCCCCTCCTCCGGAGTCTCCGCAACCAACAGCCTTCACCATCTGCGAGGAGCACGTGGCGCCTGCCCGGCCCGGCCCAAGTGCCCCGTGCACAGGCCCTCCTTGGCCCCAAATGTGCCACATCTGCTGTCTGAAAGACGTGTCCCCTTGTTACGCTCGCGCTGTGGCCTCACCCGGCAGAAAGCAGCTCTTCCTAATGGGGGCGACTCATCAGAAACTATATAAAGGAGGAAGATCCGTCCCAGCACACTGGTTAATCTTAGCAGGTCTCAACGCCTATGCCTTAAATAACCATGTTACATGAACTCTTCATTCTTATTCACAATGGCTGCTTCAACCACATTTGATTAATATTTTCTTCATAAGGCATATGATTGCAATTAGCATTTCAAATTACCACAAGGACATCTCTACAAACAGCCACAGATGGGAGGACTGCTAACTTTAGATTTCCCTCTGCAAGAACAAGAAATCGGGAGGAGGGGGAGAGACTGTTTATAAAGAGCTCTAGCACTGGTGAAACGCTCGGAGATTTCAGGCCTGCAAAGCTCTGATCCTTTTTGTTATGTGAACTTCGGTTACGGCACATACAGGGAACTGCTGCGCAGGGCACGGCTGCGGCACAAGGCACTCGGGCGCCTTCGTGTAAAGATGCAGGAGCCGTTACCGGTTCCTCGTTAGTTCACTAGTGCTCCCCGTAACAGGAGCGTACAAAAAGCAATGGAGCCAGTGAGTCACTCCAGATCCTACTCACAACAGCAGGGAAAAAAATCCTTCAGTCAAAGCTTTAAATCAGCCTCCTCCCGTCTCAAAAGGACACGGACCAAAGAGCGAAGCCATTGCAAGGACACGGGCCAGCACACGGGGAACGAAAGCCTGTCTTTGCAGGAGTTGCCGCACGCGTTATTTCACTCGGATTAGGCTAACTTGAGTAGGGATTCCTCGCCCAGGAAACCACGCTGCACCACACCGTAACGGGCTGGCAGCGGACGTCTCGCCGCGGCAAGAACGTCTGACGCCCACCCTCTCCCGGAGGAGGCAGCAGGAGGGGGACGCGGAGGGTCCTGGCAAGCTCGGGCACACCTCCAGGCAGAGCCTCTGCACGAAGCGGGGGGACAGCCACCGCTGCTGGCTTTGCGCAGCAGGCACCGGAGCCGGCAGCCAGCCCTGAACCGTCACAGCTTAGAGCCGGGCTGTTACAGAAAGCCACTAAACAAGGCACACAGGAGGGGTGAGCAGCCGTCCCGCCTCGCTGCCCTGCCCCACGCTTCCGCAGCGCCGGCCGGAGCACCCGACTCACCGTCTGCCACGGGCGCCTTCACAGGCTCGATCCTCGACACGATTTCTGCCAGGTCCGTAAAAGAGGTGGTGGGACAGGTCACATTCTGAAACACAGCATTATGTTTTAGGTATGTTAACAATTACACACAAAAAATCCAAACATTTTTATTATAAAAATAATATTGAACAGACAGAAAGCTCCGGACACACAAATTCTCCACGACTGCCCCCTCAAAAGCCATTACTGATCAGTGAGTAATTCACAACACAACTCTCCTGATGCAGGTCTGGTGGCAGAGATGGGATTCCCAAGCGCAAACAGTGGGACAACAGTGGCTCCTTCTCTATCCATGCAACAAGAAGCCTTATTAAAAATTTAGCAAACTATGGAAAAGACCACAAAGACCAGAGCCGGAGGGCCTGGACTCTGTGACAGACAGTGCTCACTTCACTTGTTTGTTCTCCATCACCGTTACTTTATAAGAGGGACCGGCTGGGCCAGGCGCAGCCCCCAGGGAGCTTTCACCTTCCCTTGGGAGAAGGAGAAGGGGCTCCAGTGCCCAGGCGGGACAGCGCACGCGGTCCAGCCCGGAGCCGGCAGAGCGATGCTGCGGGATGCTGCACGGCCAGGCGGGCAGCAGCCCAGGCACGGGGGTGAGCAGGACCCACCCGGCGACCCTGGCAAGCCGTGGAGCTGGAGGTGCTGCAGCGAGCAAGAGCCTGAGGTACGTGGTCCGCCCGCAAGAGAAATATTTCCCACTGTAATTCCTCTTTTCAATAAACCCTTTCTATTTTTACTCTGTCTCACCCAAGCAGTGGGTTGAGTGTTCTCTATTTTGAGAAGTTGCCTGCTCCAGTTTCTCCTCTAACAAAACCCAACTTTGGTGTTTAAGAACCATTTTGGTCTTCCCACGTGCCACGCTGTGAGCACCTACCTGCCTCCTCGGGGCCGGGCACAAGGTCACCAGATGGAAACCTGAACACCCCCCACCTTGTTTTAAAACCAGTGATTTTAACTAGCACAAGAGCGCACACTCCCAGAGGAGAGAGACAGGGAAGAGCTGGCGGGGGGCATGCTATCGGCACTGGGCTGCCGGGAATTGCGGTGACAGTCGTCTAAATGCCCAGACCTGTCCATGTGCTTCCAGACAGGACAGTTTCCTAACACAGGGTTTTTATGAGCAATTCTTTGCTCTTCTGGCAAGAGCACTGATGCTATGAATCATACAACCCCCGTGGGGGTCACAGCAGAAGCCCATTACAGCTGCAGCAGATTGCTCTCAGTTGACCTTTAATCCATAACTAACTTTTGATGTAATTTAGTACAGCTAAAGCAAGGTGCGGATCCAGGACAAACAGCTGGTGGGGAGCGGTGGACAGAGAAAAGCCCAGAGGGAATTAAAAAATACCTGTATGAAATGAAACAGCAGTAGCTTAGGACACACACTATAAAACATACTGAAGTCAGGAAGCTCAGAAGCTCAGTTTGAACATTAAGGAACCATCAAGAAGGGTGAGTCAGTCCAATCTCATTTTGAACATCCAACCCGAATGGTCCCAGTGAAGCGTTTGCAGAAGGCTGTTCCCCAGGACAGGAAAAAAAAATCTTCATTTTGTGCCATATGACTAAGCGAGGGATATGGGCAAACTGGCCACCAAGCAGACACAGCAATGTCCGAGGCAATCGCCTGCTCTCTGAAAACGTGGACTCTTACCAAGCGGTTGCACAGAGCGCTCGGGCAGACACGTGCCAGGCTGTCCTTGGGGGCACGGAGCAGGCAGGGACCGGCGTCGGAGGGGACAAAAGTCCAGGGCACTGTCTGAACTGCTGAACAAAATCCTGCAGCGACCACCATCAGCTCACGTGCTCCCGCAGACGCGTTGCGAGCACAGATGAGTATGAAGGCAATCGTAAGTGTGACCGTACCCGCGGGAGCACGTCAGGGTCGCTGACATCCGGATGATCCCGCCTGTAAGCCTGTTGGAGGACACGTGCCAAGGCCGCTGCACCCCAAAGTCTTTGCACTAAGACTGGAACGCCACTTGTGGGAAACCAGGTGTCTTCCCACACTCGTCTGATGCTTTGCAAACAGGAATTTAATGTTTAAACGCTTCCTCTTACTACTTCTAAGGACAAAACCACACTCCCATCAGTTAACACAAGGCAACGAAGTGTCTCAGATTCATTTGAAACCTACTCTAAAACCTTTCTGCTGATATTTTTTTTCCACGGAGGAAAGTATTCTCTTCGGCACAATCTTTATTAAATAAATTAGAGGAGAAAGACAGTTACTATTGTAGTCTGCTAGATTATATTTAGCTTTGACTATGAATAACACTTCAGTAGACAAAACTTCCCCGAGGAGATCCAATTAGCGGTATTGCATTATTCTGTGCTGGGGAAGAGTAAGGGTTGTTAAGTGAACTTTATGTAAGGTTCCTGTTGTTTGTGTCTTCAGTATTTGCAGTTTTGATACAAGATAAACAGTGATTGAGTGATGAAAGTAAAGGAAAAGTATCTAAATGATTAAATATCTGGAGTTTTAAAGTAAAAATTCAATGCTTACAACATGGAAACAAGATGATAAGAAACTGCGCTCAGCTCTCTCAGATGTTGAGCACTCCAGAAATAGCTGAAGAACTAAAACATACAGAGCATCAAAGCCTTTGCTAATGAAAGGCAAGTTAAAAATACCAGCTGTTATCCTTGGAAGATAGCAGAGCTAAAGGACTTAAGTGACTCTAATGGACTAAGGAAAAAAAGACACACGTCCCAGTGGGAGCCTGCAATACTGGTTATTTTGTAGAAATAAACCTACTGAAACAAAAGTCAGATGAAAAAAATCTTGGTTTTTACTGGGCTCCCGAGTTTTCAGAGGAAGAGCAGAAGACCTCCTGGGTCCTCGGCAGTACAGCCTGGAACTGAGCTTTAGCGTCAAGTTTGGGGGAATGCACAAAGCTGACGGTTCCTGCTCCGTAACCCGGGCAGTTTGTTGAGTCACTCTCCTGAGCCCATTATTTTCATACTCTCGGTGCCTCAGCAGTCAGCACTTTCTGCCTTGTTATCAAGCGCATACACAGAAACGCAATGGCAGGCTACATATACAATGAGTACGTGACATATTTGATCTCCAGGGCAGTTGAGGGGCCATAAAAAACAGGGTAGATTGTGATAAATGTTCATGATGCTGCTTGATGCACAGCTGTAATATCATGATTTAACTGCAGTATTAGCCTGAATTACTGTATCCCATATAATGGGCAATTTTCGAAGAAGTCTTCTTTAAAAGAAGCATTTGTTACAGCAATGAATACGTTTGAGCTTGTTACCAGCTGGCGATAAAAGTTAGATATCAGTCAGGATGAAATAGGACATAACACCATTTCTGCGACACACACGATTTTCTCTCCCTTGACTTCTCCGCGTGACTGTTAACGCACATGAACACACACGTACCAGCTCGTAGCCAGTTGAACACAAGGTGTCAGAGGCAGAACGGGGACCCGTCTTCTGCAGCTCAGACTCATGTATCTCCTAGTCCGGGTCATCTTCCCAGTAAGAAATAACAAGCTGAGGAGTTTTGGGGCTCCTCAGATCACCAGGTAGTTGCCCCGAAAGCTCAGTCCCGCTGTGCTCCTCCCAAAGCCACTCACCCTGCCAGGCAGCTCGGGTGGGATTCGCCTGATGACAGAGCCATCGTCACCAGCTCCCCTCGGCTCCCTTCACGTGGCCGGAGCCGAGGGTGCCATTCAGCTTATCCCAGTGGAGCCATTTCCATTTCATCACGTGACTCTCACCCTGCAGAGGCTCATCTCTCTCCGGTGAGAAGTGGGGGTCTAGGGCAACTAGCTCAGCTGCGGGCATCACCCACCCCTCGTTGCTGGGCTAGTGCCCACCCCCCCAAGTACTGCCCTTCCTCCCCCCGGCTCACGCCACCCCCCTCCTACCGCAAGTGCTCTACCACCCATCTCTGGAAGAGCTGCCCATCCTCAGTGCCACTTGTCACCTCTACTGACTTTCCTGAGTGAGGCTCACTGCAGTTATGACACATTTTGGCAATTGCTTAAAATATCACTGCTCATTTCCCTATCTCTAAAAGATGATAAAGATGAATTACTGGGTAAAACATGAAGCCTTTTGCAGCACTTGGGTTTTAAATCAGAGGAATCCAAAGGAGGGTAAGGATAATAAGCCAATATATTATAATATTGTACCCAAATCCTCAAAAAGGTGGTAACCGTTTCTTAAAAACAACTGAAACTTCCCCACCGAGAAATTCAGTCAGCCCACCGAGTTATGAACCAACTCTAGAAGCTGACCTCAATCCTTAAACTGTAAAACCAAGAGAATTTTATCCTGCTTTTAAGTAGGAATCTTAACGGGACTGTAACCACACAGCAACACTACGTAGCCTGTAGGTTTACCATAACCAGGCCTTTACCAAACCGTACACTAACCGCTCGGATGTGCTGAAGCGGGCAGAACAAGGTGCGGGAAACCCAGTACCTCGACCGCACTGCAAGCTTCTGCGGAGCCTTAAGGACGGCTCTACGGAATGCCTTTCCTAATAGAGGAGGGAGAAGGAAAAGCAACAAAGGAAGGAATCTACGGCTTCGCAGGGATTTTAACTCTTGGCTAAAACCACATCTCCAGCAAGGGTTTAATTCAGGTTTTCTGGAAGCATCTAAGAACTATTTGAGTCACATCCTGAAAGCCAGCAATGGCTCGGATCAATGCCCATGATCCCGATTCACGTCCTCTGTGACGAGCACCGGGCAGCTGGTGGGAGAGAGCCACTGCCCTGGCAGACCAGACTCTAGTAGCAAGAACAATATCCAGGTACCACCTAAAGTTTGTGGCACAAGAACAAATGAAAAATAATTCCTAGAAGGTTACTCGTTCCTACCCAGCATTACGCAGGGAGGTAGGCCACACGTGCACACAAGCGGTGGGTACAAAAGCAGCCCATCGCCTGAAACCACAGGCCACCCCCTCTCACAGGAACCGCTGGGGCGCAGTCGCAGCCCGACTCCAGCGCTCGGTGCAGAAGGCGGCAGCATTCAGTGCCCCCAAGGCTGCCGACGCACACAGGGAAGGAGAGGGGAAAGGTGGGCGCGTAAACACGCACATATCAGCTGCGCGTCTCAGAAAATGCTGGTTACCGGCGAGCATCCTGCCGTCCTCTGAGGGCATTTGTGTTGTGAGCGATTCCAGGTTACAAACACGGTATCAACAACCCATTAGAATGAAGCAGCGGCAGGAGAGCCGCCCTGCGGAGCGCTACCCCGGTTCCTGGGGTTTCCGAGACCCCATCGTACTTGCCGAGGACACGGACGGATCCCTGCACAGGCACACGCCAGGTACCAGGGACGGACAGGCAGACATCAGGGCTCTGGCAGAGCACACTGGGGCCACACTTGTACCTGATGATCAAAGCAGCGCAGGACCTCGTTCATCCAGGCGATGGTTCAAGGAAAGAAGTTTCTGAAAAACTGATCATACCTTTTCTTGCCTAAAATACGGCTTTAACTAATACACGTATGCTCACAGTAAGGACTCGAGGCCATCGATCATTCTCCTTCATACCCCCGCCCAGTTGCGGGGCAGTACGCAACCTGGCGTGCATCAAGTAGCTCTCGCAGAATAGCGCGTTTCACTGAACACTTACGTCAGTTTTGGATTTGCAGGTCTCTTGCCTGTCTCTTAGCATCTTGTCAAGGACTCCACTCCTGCACCAGACATTAAATACAGTTTTCCCGTGCTGATATCCCACTTCCTGGAAAAAAAAGAGTTGGGGGAAAAGAGTAATTAATAGCTAAAACCCCATTATGTTGCATCTTTTGCAAATCAGTAGGAAATTTAGAGGTCTACCCCAAAGCCAGGATGTGCTTTTGCTACCTTCCAGCCTCAGCTGCGTAAGTTGTTCAGCCTAAGAATTAGGGGAACGATTAAGCAAACAAGGTGCTATTTTAAGTCCAAATGCTAACGTGACTTCTGACCCCACAGTATGCGATGAAAAGGGCCACCTGACACAACTATTTTTACAGCAGCGGCTTCAAGCAGGCTGTTCACAGAATAAGGCCATATAAAGAGAAGCTTAGGACGCGTATGTACGCGCCCTTCCAGTACTGGCTCTTTCTTTGGAAGAAGGTAACACCACAAATTAATTTGTGTCTTCTCCTCTCTCGGCTCAAGAATAGCCAAGAAAAGAAAACTTTTCTAGCAAAGAAAAGTTACCGTAGGACACCCGGTTCCACAATCTCTTGCAACAAGTTAAGCCAGACAGCACTGAACATGCAAGTGTCAGTTTGCTGGAGCAGAAACGATGGCACGTGGACAACACCAACCCCACAAACTCCACATTCCTCTAATTTAAAAGTATAACGTAATTTGCGCTTGGAATAACAACACGGCGCTGTGTCATTAGCATGGAAACAACTGGAAAAAATAAACCGACTGCTACCAGTTTTACGCTTTTCCTAACAAGGCAGTAGAAATGGTGTTGAAAAATCAAATCGAAAGGACAGGGCAACAGGTGGCAGGAGTCCTGGGTCCTATTTCCAGCTCTCGCACTGGCAGCACGCGCTAAACCTCGGGCTTGCGTGGCAACTCCGAGCGCTGGAAGCAGCCCTGGCTGAGCTGGTATTGTCTCGCCTCTGGTTTTTGGAGCAGGGTTCAAGGCACGGAAGGCACTCAGGCTGGAATTCACCTCTCGTAATCTGTCACAGCTCCTCAGCCCAGGGTGGATGTGATTACTCAGGAGGAAAAGGGACCTGACAGATCTACAACTGGCCGGGTCAGATTGATCCAAGATAACTGCGAGAACCTGAGCTTCGGGCAATGACGTGCAGCCAACTTATCGCTCTAGGCGGATACAGAAGAGGGGCTTTGACAAGGAGAGGGGATTTTTGTTCTTTTGAACTGGCTGAATGGTTATATGGTGCCCATTTCCATCTTCTGCAAAATCCAGGCACGCAGCTGAAATAAACAACCCCAGTACTTCACAGCCTGTAAGGCTAAAGGAATGTCTAGGATGCCCTTTCCTTAAGGTCAGCACAGTTTAAAGCTTCCCTGTGGACAAAAGTTATTTAGCTACGCTGCAGGGAATGCGAACCCACAGGGTGCTGCCCCTCCGCACCTGCAGTGTCTCGTGCCAAGAACTTGCTCACAGAAAGTGACGTCTTTGAGAAACCGCACTTCTCCCAAGTTTTATTCCACTGAGAAGAATTTGCCTGGCGTCTTTAAATCTCTTTAACGACACCAAATTAGACAGAGACAGAACAATGATTTGACAGCTTACTATCTGCTACTGTGATGAACTACCAGACATCGAGGTTTTCAAAATGGCCAGGGCACTCCATCTAGCGAAGAATATTATTTATCAGCGAAGTCTTAGATCCACCGTTGGCAGACAGCGCTGTTTGCCCAGGAGCTATGAGACACCAAATATCCTTGAGAAAATATTTATATTGGGGAAATCAGCTGGTGGTTTGGAATAGCTGCTGTTCGGTCCTAAGGACTCTCTCAAACGCGAATCTGCAGGGCTTAATGGTATTACTGGGTTTGTTTAGTATTTATAAAACGGTATTAGAGAAATCAACCTGCAGCCTGACGAGTATCACAGGCTCTCACTATATCTGTAAAGGAGACCAACTTAAAGGAAAATTGGTGGTGGGTTTTTTTCCAGCCTAGGAGAAGAGCAAAGCTATGCAGAAACACCTGAAGACAGAAGACGCTTGCAAGGCTGAAGCTGGCAAAGAACAGAAAGAGACAGTAAAATAACTGCCTTGACAAGAGCGAATGAGCCAGAATTGCTGTCATTACCTCAACCTGGGCAGAGACGGTTCTGTTGTGAATGCTGAATCATGTCACTAAGACAGTTCAGCTGCACATCTGGAGTCAGTTCTTCCCATGCTGGTTTCTGACACATAGACAAACAAAACTAAATCCCAGAGACGTGTAACCTGGTACTACCCTTTTGTAACCTGGCACTACCCTTTTTACAATGTCCTTCCACTGACATTGGTGCCATTTTCCTGATACTCTATCAGGTGCAGAGGAATTGTGGATGATACGTTTTATTAATAGAAGTGTTGAAACATTAACCGAGGCAGATATTTCAGCATGTTGTCCTCCATTTCAGTGATTCACGGCCTCCCCTACAGACTTCTTCAGATCTTTCATGCGACAACAAGCTACATAATGAAGGGAGAGAAATGACACCATTTGACAAACCCCAACTGCCCAAAGCAGCTCAGACACCCAAGAGTTTTCACCAAGCAGCTGAGCAAGAATTGTCATCAAACAGAGCGAGGCAACTGATCCTTCACAGGTCATTATATAATCAGGATTACTAACTCGATTTCTGCTGTTAATCCAATCTCACAGTCATGATATCATTCCACAGCAATATTTAGCGTCAGTTATTCACTCTGTGCCAGCTGACTTCTCTTACTCTCCAACAGCTTAGGCACTAATTAGCACCACAAACCAGCAGATTTCTGTGGAACGGCAACACGGGGGAACTGCCTTCCCCAGGCTGCACTTACACAGATTTCATCGAACTTCCCAAAGTCCAGGGTTCTGTATCGGTCAATGGGTGGCCGGATATACTCGCAGTAATCGCTGTTCTTCACCATCTCCAGCTGCCGCACGCAGCACACGTACGCAAGCCGCGTCTGGATCTCTGCCATATTCAGCACCTGCCAACGAGGCCAGACACACCAATCATGATTAAATTCTGAAATGAAATTTCAGAATATGTTCTGTATTCACAATGGAGAAGCAGCAAGTTATCTGTCAATTGGGTTTCTTTCCAAGAGCACACGAAAGCCTGCTGAAGCCTTCACACGTCAGCACCTCCATCTGTTTCCCAGGCAGTGTGGACAGCTAGCCAATGAGTCTCCATAATCCACAGCGGAAAGGGAATTGCCTTCAAACATATTTCTGCAGTTCAAGGTTGAACTGAGTCTTTCATTCCAGGATATAGCGGTACCTTACGAGAGAGATCTGTGCTGAGGCGAGAGGGGCACAGTGATCCTCCAAGGCAGAAATCAGTGATGAGCTCTACAGTACCAGGGCAGAGACTCTGCAGAACGGTTGAGGCTACAGGGACCTCTCGAGATCGCCCAGTCCAACCCTCCTGGCTCCAGCAGGGTCAGCTGGGGCAGGCTGTCCAAGCCCATGGCCAGCTGAGTTCTGAATATCTCCACAGATGAAGGCTCTACAGTCTCTCTGGTTAACCAGTGTTTCACCATCCCCAGTAAAAAAAAGTGTTTTCTGGTGTTCCGAAGGAATCCCACGCTGTCATGTGTGCCTACTGCCGTTTGGGCAGTTGTAACATTTCACTGGGCACTACTGAGAAGAGTCAGGGTCTTCCATTCCCCCCCAACGCTCCCACTACGTGCTGGGAGCAGCATGGTCAACTCTGCCGGGGCACAGCAGGGCGCTCTGCAGCTGCACCAGCTCCAAAAGGCCCCTTCTCAGGGAGGTGAGGCCTTTTCAGGGAAGGGAGTTATTACAGAGCAAAAACTTTAGATTACAGAGCAGTACCCACAGTTTGTAGTATTTTTCCCCAACTTTGGGAAGCACAAACAAGTATTGTACTTCTAATTCCAAGAGGGATATGTGTTAATCGTAGGTGGGAGGGAAGAATTAAAACCAGCATTCACTTGGGGGACAGCTGCAGGGCCAGATAGTTCAGAAAATGCAGAAGAATAAATAACAGAGTTGGCCTGACTGCATACAATACAAGAAAAAAAAAAATCATGCTGTGCAGCCCCGCGTTTATCAGTAGCAGTAATGTTAATTACTGCCTAGTGCTAAAATCTCCCTAAATCAACAGTTCAGAGACATACAGGATAGAAACACTGAATTGGACAAAGTTACTACTCCCATTGGTAAAATTCGTAAATTCTGACTTTATCAAAACTTAATGCACCTCTGAGAAAAGGTTTCTTTGCTCTAACACTTCTACCATCCCCGTCTGAGACTGGGGTTCCACCCTCTCCCTTTCCTTTGGTGTCAGGGCACTGCCCAGCTGTCTTCATCCATGAGTAAGAGCTCAAACCCAAGAAAGACGACGGTCTGTCACCAGGCTTGTGCCCTGAATGAACAAGGGGAAGCTTCCTGCTCTCTACATAAAACCAGCTGCCATTTTAATATAGTCTACAATACCTTGACTTTCTCGGCCAGTGGATTCCACCTCTTCCAGAGCAGCCACCAGCCAGACAAGCAGTCGCCGTAGTTGGTGAGGTCTGTCTCATCCCGGCTCCCCACATCGATGGCGATCACCACCTTTGCGCCCATGGACTTCGCAACATCCGCTAGCGGGAAAGAAGGTGGTATCAGTCCCAGCGCTGCCAACCCTGGCGCTGCTCCGCCAAAGCGTACGTACACGCTGCTAGGGAGCACGTAACCTGACATCGTACCCGCCACGAGCGTCTCTGAACAGCTCAGATGCAAACATTTGCAGCAACTGTGCCGAGACACCCTTTCCCCGGGGAGGCTCCTACCCCACCTGCTCCCTTTGCGCTGAGAGGTCCCAGCGTGCTGCCCGCCCCGCACCGACCGAGCCCTGCGTAACCTCGGGGTGAGTTCCCGTTGCGGAACGGCTGACAAACATCGCTTACGGGGTAAGTTTTACCCCGGCTCGGCAGAATGACCTGACTCTCTCAGGCCACGCTGGCACCAGAACCACCGTGAAGGCAGCAGCAAAACCGAGAGGAGGTGGGACACGCACAGCTCAGGTCCACAGTTACACCAGAGCAGGTATAATGTGAAAGAGCACATTAAACCCACGTTAATTCTACCTCGTGCAGCGGTTCTCATGAGAACAAAAGACCTGGGGGACGTGTAGAGAGAACAAGTGGCAGTGGCCGTAAAGAGGAGAGTCGGCAGTGCAGGGGTCAGCCCTGCAGAGAGGAGGAGCAGCACAGGAACCAGACAGCACGGAGAGGCCGGGAGGAGTTCAGTCTAAGGAAAGCTTTGGGATCCAAGAGAAAGATTCGTGTTTGGAAGTGGGAGAGAAATGAGGCAACACTGCCTACTTCAAGGTCAGTAAAAGGACTAGCTGCAGCCTTTGGATATGGGCGAAGGTTTAGGGAAGTGCCAAGGGAGGGAAGAGAAGGACATGTACCTCACAGAATGTATTTATATTTCTTCCACGCCCCCAGAGTCCAAGATAGTTGCAGTTTCCAGAATAGTTATGCGTAGGAAAACCACAGCTCTGAAGAGCCAATTTAGATGCTTAATTTAGACACTTATTTAAATCAGATCTGTTCTGTAACTTGGATTTATATTCCTGGGCTCCTTCAGTCTATTGTATCTTTGCCACCGAGCGTCACCTGTGTGTGTGCTCTTTGCCCCCTCCATGGGCAGGTGGAAAAGGTGCCTCGGTTTGCAATTCGTGCTTTTGCTTGCAGACACAAACAGAGAATGTCAGATGCAGATTTTGGGGGTCTATTTTGTGTTATTTCCATTTCTGGTTTTTTAGGCAAATACAGCCCTGATGGAAAAATATGGTCTGGGTTTGTCTTGAACACGTAAATGATTCAGGTTGCTCAGATGCGGAGTCTCTAGCTTAGAGCCCTTCCATCGATCACACGATTATAGTCACAAACTGCAATGCCACCACATGTGTCTCTGCTATCTTGGCCACCCACCCTCCAATGCTTTCGGACTACGATGACAACCCTGACGTAAACCACATCCCAAGCACACACAAGTGAATTCACACGCCTGAGACCCTTTTGGGTTTAGTCCTTGGAACATCCCAAACTCCACGTCGCTCTTTCGAACGCCACGTGCTTTCACCTCTGCCACGTGCTAGCAGCTAACCGAGACCCCGATGCCGTCTGGGTGACACCAGGCCGAACATGGAAGAGTTAATCCTGTTGCCTTCTCAGAATTATTTCTTATTCAACTGATACTTTTTGAAAAGAAACTCAAAGATAGACTATATGTTTGCAGTTTGATTTCTGCTCTCTCCTTTCAGTGAGCACTGAAATAAATTCAAAATTAGCTTGGAATTCTATGTACAGAATACATCTATTAGGAAATACTTTGTAACAAAAAATAGTCTTAATAAAGCCATGATAAAGCAAACACCTAGGAAACCGAGAACAATGACACCTGGTAACCATCATGAGATTAAAGGTGTCTGCAATATTTCTCCTTGTTTCCCTTTTTGGGAAAAAAAAAAAAAAAAGAAGAGGACAAAGTTTTGCAGGCTGTTTGACGGGCTCTGTTCTCGGTAACTGCTTCCCAACTGATCTGTGCACCTACCAGGAAGGTTGTTGATATAACCTCCATCCATCAAGAGATGCCCATCCTTCGGGTCACAGAGAGGAGGCATATACCCGGAGAGGGACATGCTGGCACGGACATACCTCCACAGAGAGCCTGCAGGAAGAGAGGGAAGGGGTGGCAACAGCATTAATTACTGCCACAGAGGTGGGGTAGGCTTTTGCACTCATTAATATAATTGGGAGATAGAGGCTCTCCTGAAAATACCATCAGAAAGTTATTAAAGCAGTTTATTATTTTCTATACCATAATCCTGGCTAGTGGGAAAAAGAAAAAAAGACAAAGAGGCTATTCAGACATCCACCAGGCAAAGGCCTTAGAAAGCACAGTTTTCAGCCCATGCCTCATATTTATTGCCTTCAAGGAGATTTCAGCATATGCCTGACCGCGGGGATCATCTTTAGCGCTTTGTTGAGCTTACACTGATAAGGAAAGGAAAAGGCTTCTCCTGGGGACAAAGAGACAGAAAGAAAAAGCAGCTTGAAGCGCAGCTAAAGCCATTACGTTCTACAGAGATCCACAAAAAACCAGACTTTTAGCAGGAGCTGAACATGAAAAGTCTATGCTGTAGAAGCCCCAAAATTCTGTTTTCCCTGCTCTGTAATAAGCAAACATTTGCACTTGCAGAGCCCGTGCGAGTGCACGGTGGAGATCTTGTCTCTTCTTAGGACATTTCTGTTAGCAGTGCTGTAAGGAAGAAAGTCATAATCTTTTAAGCTGTTAGAAACAGAAAGTTTAATCAAACAGAAATTGATTGGATCTGTTTCCTGTGAAACATTCTGCTTTCAGGCTCTTATTTACTGATTTCTCTCTTAACATTTGCATCAGCTGAATTGAGAAGACACTGCATTTCCAAAGAGGCCAAGAGTCTCATCTGAGAAGCGAATCTTTAAAATATCAAAAATAAATAAGACTTGCAGTGTTAGCTCACTTCTCAATAATTAACTACTCGGTGCTTCAAACAGCAACTCTTTCCAGCAAACTGGGAATTGATTTTTTTCTTTTCTTTTTAAAATATATAACAGTTCTGTTTCTAATTATAACCTAAGCACTCCTGCTGTTTAGCACAGGTCAATACTGGCAGATTTGGGTTTGATTATTAAGAGTTTTAGTTGAGTTGGAACTTCTACCCAAGAAAATTGCTGACTTCTTGTGTTACACCCCACAAATGAAACCAAGACGGGCAATTGCAGCAGCTGGGAACTTCCTTCCTCTCCTTTCAGTGAATTCTGGAGACGATCATAACTATTCTCCAGCTGATTTCTATCCTTACCTTAAACTTCCACAGGGACAAGTAGCTGGATGGAGTGACTTTCCTGACCTCAACTGGCTTAACCTGCTGCAGAACGGGAATACAGAACCTCTAAGAAAGGTCAATCCTTTTTCTGCTTGTTTTAGCTCCCTCGGTCGTCTTTGGTCAACGTAGTCCCGGTGTCGGTGTAATTTAGCGGTTCTGTAGCCCACGCCCTACTGGCAGGAACAGATAGGTGTACCTGCGCCAGCTCAAAAACAAAACATCAAAGATGTGGCAGCAAAGGCTTCAGCTACCCAAGGAAATATCTGGGGCACCTGGTAGGCTCGCACTGTCTTTGCTGAAGCCTGAGTCACTGCACCGTTACCCTAAATAGACAAAAGCTAAAGCCAGTGTCCCACAGGGCTGCCACCTCATCCCGACAGCAAGAGGACAGCTCGGATCTTTCTCCTCTGTTCAGTCAGCAAAGTACTTTACAGTTTCCCACCAGAGAAATAAAGAGGACTGGACACAAATGAGAACCTAACCCAGCCTCTGCTTCAGGCACAGGAGTCTCTTTATTGGGAAAACAGCTTCATTTATGGGGAATTTGAATCTTAAGATGTTTTGGTTGCATTAAGCCTGATTGATGGCTAAAACACCTGCACTTCACAGGATGTTTTAAGGAAACAGAATGGTGCCAATGGACCCATTTTCTCTCTAAACAGTGAATACAGCATCTCATTTAATTTCTCCCCAACAGCTCTGTTCCTTGTTATCTGTGCACAACCACAGTTTGGTGCTCAGCAAATACCAGAGAAGGGAGAAACAAAAGGAAAGACAAATTTAAAGGCGAGGAAAATTCCAGGAACAAGGGGTGACACTGAAGTCTCACATCATTATTTAAGACCTGCGGCTGGAGAAGGCCACCTGCACACTCACCGTCCGTGTGGACCCTCATTGCCGAGGCAGTGATGTCGGTTGTGATAGTGAAGTAAGGAATCCACAGATCCTGCAACAGAGGAGGTCCCGATTTTACTAAATCTCTAACCTTGCACTTGAACAAAAACCCATGCCTAACACAAACCAAAGCAACCACCTCTGTATCTTAACAGACAGAGCTGCAGACACAAGTGCCAGCGTGGATGGAGAAAAACCCATCAGCCCCGTCTTTAAGTTCATAAATTTGGTTCTTATGCAAACACTTCATTCAGAACCAAGGCAGACAAAAATCCCTATTTCCTTTTTTTAATAGCAAGAAATACTTGTTCCAGAAGACTGTCCGGCATACAGAGCAGCACAGAAACCTCATCACTCACACTAGAGTTCGCCTTCTTTCCGATACCTGTTTTACTTTCAGATGAAGCGTGGGGGTCTGATGATAACTCTCATCTAAAGAGATCCCTAGGCTGTTTATTGCTGGAGGACAACACGAAGGGAAGACTCGCCTTTTACGCATTCGGTTCTTATCTAGGTCGCTAAACTCCTGATGCTTTTGGCCTCCCCTGGAGACATGGCACTAACCTAGAAAGACCTTTGATCTCACCCAACTGTTTCCACTCAAGGTGGTGTTCATCCACTACACAGAGCAAGTCTTCCATAATCGTATTCACCACGGATGAGTGTGCAACTACTGAGTTCCTCCTAACCCCAACCTAAGGCTGTAGCAGGCAGCATCTTCCTTGCCTCAGTTCCTGAGCCACCACAGCCCAAGACAAAGAGGGAAGAACATGAATCATGGCCTCTTGACTAACTGACGTTCAGTTTGTACCTCGTGGTGATGCAGCTAGGGGTCGTTTCAGCAGGGGATGCAAAGCAACGCTGCTGAGACCCAAAGCTCCCCACAGTCGAAGAGGACAACACAAAGCTTTGCAGCGTTACCTGCAGGAACAAAGCATCCTGCAAGGCACATCTTCAAGAAGACCTCAGAGGTTGCCTGAGATACTGCAGGGTAAAATGGCAGTGAGGAGTGTGGTACATGAGAAGGAGGATGACACACAAACAGAATGGCCGAGCTAAGCGCTTTACAAGTTTATTCAACGGGACTAGACCAAACCAACAAGTCCTGCTCTGGCAGGGGAAGTTCTCACTTCTGTTTCAGCCATGCCTGCGCTCACATCCCACTAGCTGGCAAAACTGAATGGGAAGGTGACCTCCCAAGTGCATAGGGGTTTGCTGCAGAGAGGATAGCTTCGGGAAGCCTCCATGGCGTCTAGGGAAAGGGCAGCCTGCGAAGGGGAAGGAGAAGGACTTGTTTGAATAAAGTGAACTTATGCCCAGAGACAACCGCTGATGGTTCAGCCTTGCTGATTGACAGAGAACTAAGACTGAAGAGGTAAACCTGCTTTCCCATCCAGCCAGGCTCTTGTTCACAGGACAAGGTGTCTGGGCCTTCTCTAGCACAGCTTTGATGTGCCTTAAACTCAAGCCAAGCAAGGGTTTGGACTCCAGCTACCAGTACGAGCAGAGCAGCACTCCCTCTCTGGTCAGCCTGTATTTCTGTATAAATTGCTGTGATGTTTGATACGAAATTCTGAACCGCCAAGGAGGGTTTTTTTCTAGGGAGTTTAATCTCTTAAGCAGCTCTGCAAAGACGGTGGAATTGGGGAGGACTAACAGATGCTGCACAAGTATTACAACCCATCTGGTATAAATGCCACGGGAAGGCGGATGAATAAAGTGTGACTACGAGAGTATTAGGGGTGCCTCTCCATGCTAAAGATATTCTGATGATTGCAGATCTCTGTGCTTCAACCACATTTTAAATAAAAATAGGGGAATGGGGAAAGAAGTCTATCTGCCGCTTCCTTTCATATTCATGCAAACACATGCACGAAGGAAACTAAACCAAGACCTATCACGCAATAATAAAGACTGCATTTCTCAGATGCTGTTTCATTTATTTTGGAGACAGAGCATTATTCACGTCTGAAACAGGACCTGATTAAAGCCTTTTCTGACTCCTCACACCTGAACCTCCAGCTGAGATGACTTGCAAGAGCATTTTGTGCTTCTGGCATGGAGGATAAAAATTCCAGAGCCTGGTGTTCTCCTGGAATGATGGGTAATTTCAGAGGAAAATAACTGTATTTATTGAGAAATAGCTTTCAAGCGCCCTGTCTTGCCCTGGATTTCTGCGTGCTTTCCTGGAAGAACCCGCACAGGCTGATCTCTTCTCGTGGAGCGCCTTTGGCTGACATCTGTAGCAGCAGTCGCGGGGGTTGCTGGTAACCAGGGCTACCCCACAAACAGCACTGCTGGGAGTCAGGAGACACCTACGTTACGAGGGTTGTTAGAGAGCAAATTTAAGAGAAAATGGAAACCTCCCGTTTGATGTCAGAAATAACAGCTCAACGTAAGTGCTTCTGCTCCCTGGCTCTGATGCACGAGAGGGGTGAGGAGTGGGAAGTGCAGGAGTGCCACCTCACAGCCATGGGTAGTAAAAAGGAGGATCTGGCCCAGTGCTTCCTAATTTGAAGCTTTTATAGAGCACAAGGGCCAGTACCGACACAGCCCCTTGGGTCGGAAGTTCTCAGGTTCTGCTACGATTACCGTGGAGCCTCCCAGGAAGGAGCAGTCGTGGCCAAGCATCCAAACGCAACCTATGTTTGTAAGGCTATGATTAACTCTTATTAATGTATATTTCCAGTTGGAAATCATTGCTACGCAACCCCCTCCCAAAACACCCCAATTGCTGAGAAAAGATGGATGTCTGCAGTTTGGACGCTTTGAAATAGTGCTTTAAGAAAACATTTGTTCAAGGCTTAATGCTTCTTAGTTCAGCTTCTGTTACTTCATCAGTTACCCTTTACACTTAGGCAGCTTTCAATTTCCATCCGCCTAGTGACAGGACTGGTTAACCTGCGCTGATACCACGAACTGCAACGAAGGCGTAACTGCCTCTTTCCTTGCGGAGCTACACAACGTTTCTCCTTATTTATCCGATGGAAGTCTTCCAACCCGAGGAAACCCTCAGGCACGGACTGAAGGGTTTAGCTCATGACCCTCAACACGCACGCACAGAGACGCTGCTGTTGCGCGCTGCGTGCTTCAGAGCTGGATTTCTCCTGGACAAAACCTTCCCGTGACTGCAAGGCTAGAACAGATCATACAACTACAGCTGTTAAAAGTCGTAAGGAAGGAATCTACTGCATCTTAAAGGCAAGTATAATAAATTGACTGCTGAAATCGCAAGCAGTGAGAGTAGACCAGGGGAAGCTAGGGCCACCTAAGCTCAGAGGAGATTCTCTTCCATGTTGTCACTCACTCCTTCTCAAAGCTCTGCTCAGCATTATCCTACAGCCTCACACCGCAACGTACATCCACAACTCATGCCAAGTTCACTGAGAGAAGACCGTGCGTAGCACCTCCGAGGAGGTCTCAGTGCTTTGCATAAGGCAGCTCCTCGGCTACGTCAAAGCAAGCAGAGAGGAGCTGCTTTGGTCATTGGACAATCCCATGTTTTCCTATCAGGCGCTGCTGGAACCAAAGATAGGAACTGGGGTGCTTCAGAAAGGGATACGCATGATTAAAGAACTGAGAATATGGCTGGTGCTGCCCAAATAACAAACCAAAAATAATTCCAGTCTCAGAAGGACTGATCACTCTAAAACCTGTTTGTTCCCAGCACCATCCACTCTGCACAGCAAAATGCTATTTTAAGCCAGCTGATGATTAATCACTTACTTTCATACTTGCATTGAAGTAGGGAATGGTTTAGATTATTTTTAATAAATACATTTAAAGTATATATAGTGTTAATTTGCTGCACAATCTTTCATCACAAGGATTCCAAACACAGGAGTAATTTGGTTAAAACTGCAAATGAGGCAAGCTCGCAAGACTACCCAAACACTCTTTAAGCGTGGTGATCTAGGAAGACGACCACGGTAACGTGCTTTATAAATTGCTGCTGCTGAGGGACAGAGGGTAGGTGGGATGCTGGATGCGGCTGTCAGCTCAGGCAGCCCATACAACCTCTCGCAATTACAAACGGTCACCATAAGCAAGCCAGGAAACAACACACTTTGACCTGATGGCAGTTTTCAATAGGCTGTTCATAAAAACTCACTCCAGCTTCAAAAATAGTGAAAAAAGCCAAACCCATTGCTACCCTCTCCAAGACCTTCTTCTGGTGTGCCCTACGGGTCTCTTAGACCTGATTTGCAGAAAAATAATGATAAAACAGTCTCAGCAATTCTACTTCAGTGACACAATTTTAACTTGAGGATCCCTTTGTCAAACAGACCAGAGGTAGCTACAAATAATCTACTCCTTGTGTTTTCTAAATCCCCCAAAATGAAAGCATAGGTTCCTTCCTACCTTCAGGTAACACCACATTCACAGTTCTAACATGTTTTCAGTCACCCCACAGCCCCATATCTCATATTGGCATGGAAGAAAGCTATTTCTGCTACAACAGAATACAGGGACATCATTTACTACACCTAAAGTGCAGAAGCAACTTACCTCTATCTGCTTATCTTTGAAGATGTTGTTGATGGTGTTGTTAAAAGCTGCTCCAGAAAACATAGAGGTTATTGGATATGTCAAGTCTAGAATAGTCTTAAACACTGAGTTCATGACCTAAAAAAGAAAAAAAAAAAGGCATTTCAAAGGTAAATATATGCAAGAATCCATATTAATGTATGCATTAATGTACGCAATTCGAGAGGCATCGTATTCCAGATTATACAGCCAACACGTTGGAAACATTGCTGTTGTAAGTACAAAAGTTGTCAAGGGGACAGAAATACAACTACAAAAACTACAGCCAGTAACTCCCTGTAACCCAACCAACCCTGTAGCCAGTCTGCAGTAAGGCTTTGGAGGAACATACGTTTGCATTGTGTCCTTCTACCCATAAACCCAAACGTCCCTCTAAAGCAGCGCGCACGGGCACAGGTTCCTGCCTTAACAAATGCACAGGAACGGTACAGTTTAATTGTTGATTATTTTTTTTAAATAACAAAAAGATATTATTAGTTATCTCCCTCTTCATCATCCTTTCCATGGTGTACATGCGGTTCACTGGCATGGAAAGGGAATCATAAATCTCTAACACAGGAATCTATATCTTTGTGCGTCTCTTCTCAATTGTGGATCACACCTAATTTTTCTTCCAGTCTTAAATCTTTTATCCGCCTCAGGGTAAGCACTTACAAAAAGCGTATGGGATTCTCTGGGACTGCGACAAGGTTAAGGCACCACACGTTAAAGCGCTTTAAACACACTTTCTATGTAACGGTGTCCGCTATTTTTCATTCCCAAAGTGAGTTGTTGTGCTCTTCACCTGCTGCTTGGCAGCCAGCATTTAGATACCACTACGGGCACTCCGCATAAGCTCGATCAACCAGATCACAAGGTTCCTTTAGGTTTCCTCAGGCACTATAGATCCTATTCTACTACGTAACAGCCGCAGGCACTGTCAGAAATCTCTCTTGTAAACACACGCATACGGTAATTAAGCTTTCAGGGATTCTTTTTGGTTTTTCCCCTCCATTTCAAGTGCATTACATCTGTGCACTAACCTACAAGAACAAACGATGAAAGTAACTAAACTATACAGCATCACAGTCCCTGTGTTTGTCCCGTAGCCATGCCATTGGGCTCAAATCCTAATAATCCTAACAAAATTCAATGCCTGATGCAATACATCATGCTCAGTTAAAAATGCAATAGAAGACCAAAAACCCCAATTAACTCATTCGCGATTAAACAGGGTTTCACCGGATATTTTTATTAGATGAAGTACCTTCTCTCTCTACACGTTCTCTGTACTTGAACGAACACCTTAGCAGACGGTACGGCCCCGTACCCCGGCAGAGACCCACGGCCTGAAACGGCCCCAAGCCCTGCGCTCTGCTCGAGCATCTGCCGTCAACAGCTGCCCTTTGCTTCACTCCGGTGATGACTTAAACAAGAGCGGGATTAGCCTACATCGTCATGTCCAGCTGCTTTTAAATATATATTAGGTATCTGTCCAGAGAATACGTGTCCAAGTATGGAAAAAAGAAAAAAAGATCCTTAAAAACAAGTATATAAACAGGAAACATGGGAGAATGTAAAAGCCTTAGCACAAACCCAATTACGAACCTGTCACCTTCATTCACGTCTTCATTTCGCGTTTTGATGGGGTGAGGACAGTGTGCCAACCTAACTATAGACATGCTACCCACAGCTTCAGAGTTAAATGGAATTAGTTTTGTACTTAAAATAGGGATTTGGCCTCTGACATTACTTAGAATGATTAAACGAGGGAAAGAGGCATTTACAAAAAGTCCTTTATTTAATCCTGAAGAAAAATCTCTCCAACTCAGCACCAAACATCATGTTGCAAATGATCTTTATAATGCTGAGCCTCTACATTTTCCCTGCAATTAATGCTCACAGTAATCTTGTACATGAACAAAATACTTCTAATTAATGGTTATTTCTTAACATTCTCATTTCTCGTAACTGGCAGATGCCCTTTAGCTGACGCTGACGGCCACCAGCCTCCCTCAGCCTTCCAAGAGCAGCTGCCTCCACCCACCATTCTGGAGACAAACCCGGTTAAGGATCACCCTTTGGAAAGGCACCAGAGCCTTCCGACTTGTGCTCCGCGTCGCACCGCTCTGCTCACCAGGCTCCGCCAACGACGCGGCCTCAGCTCCCCGCAGCAGAGGGATGGGAAGCGCCGCCGAAGGGCACCTCTGCCGTTCTTAGGGGAGAGCGGCGATTTTGCAGTTCTTCGTGAATTGAGCTTCTTCATGAGCTTCCATTTCTACAGCTCTGCTGCGAGATGAGCTTAATTATTAAAAAGACCTTCAGTCACCAGATTATTTTTAAAAGCTACCCCGTGCTATAAGGCAGCTTCAACACGGAAGGGTCAAGGTTCTCCTCCTCACAGAGCAGAACAAGAGCAAGCGCACATGATGACCGACAAAAAGAAACCTGAACTGGAATCTCTGGCTACTCTGTTCTTTGATGCAGAATGGTTGTAAACTGATCTCAAAACCCAGGATATTCCCAGGATTTTTCAATGTTCCTGAGTATTGGGAGGAAAAAAAAAAAAAAAACAAAAACAAAAAAACGGCACAAGGGTATGGGGAAACTTGTTGCAAGAACAAAAATTTAAAACAGCAGAACAGATTAAATATTTTTTAAACTACCAGAGATAGCATCCAGAATTTCCTTTAGTGCCTCTTCAGTGTTCACGTTTCAATGAAACAAGCAAAGGAATGCACAAAGGAAAAAAACCGATGTTAAAGACAAAATAAAAGCATAACTCAGGCCAACAGTCTCAGAGAAACAGCACTACAGGGATACATTTATCCCAAAGGCAGGAATTACAGATAATTCAAGCTCAGATTTAAAGGTAAACTATTAAGAAATCTAAGAGTTGAAGAAAACTAGAATTAATCCATATAAGAAACTGTCGCCATCTCAGAGTCAGGTGTGGGAGAGGGGCAAGGTAAGTAACCGTATGTTTAAAATGAGATTCGGATGTCCCGATCCTGTAACATTAACACGCCATCCGCATGGTCATT
Organism: Phoenicopterus ruber ruber; assembly: GCA_009819775.1. Taxonomy (NCBI): domain Eukaryota; kingdom Metazoa; phylum Chordata; class Aves; order Phoenicopteriformes; family Phoenicopteridae; genus Phoenicopterus; species Phoenicopterus ruber. The sequence continues at coordinate 11,381,339 of CM020234.1, forward strand.
AGCTGGCGTGGTCGCTACAGGGCAGAAATAGGATGGCTGGTGCCTTAACTGGGCATTTCACAGCAATAGGCACATTTGGATTTTGTGTGCAACCTTTTATCTGAATTTCCCAAATTACAATGCTTGATTTAGGGTTAATTTCAACACCCCAAATAATAGGATTGAAATGGTAAATATGAACCATCAGGCCTTACCGCTACATGAAAATAGATTTTTCCTGTACCTCTTGATATAACACATTTTTAAGATCTAACAGAAGCACACCCAGTATTTTGCCTTCTCTTGTTAACGATCTCAAATACAGAATTCCACCTGAAAGGCAGCCGGAGGGAACGCTTCAGCTGGCTGACAAGGGAAAAGCAATCTGCCCTGTTTTAATTTTTGCAAGCAGAGAAACCCAATGAATAAAACTTTCCAAACTGGTTGATAAAGTTTTAAAGACGCAATTAGAAAGCACCAAACCGCAGCAGCGCGCGCCTCGGCAGGCCGCGGCTGTCCCTGAGCACCAGGAGGCTGGAGGACGCCCAAGGCAGGTTCTCCGCTGCAGCTCATCAACCCAATTTAAGGGACAATATGTGCACGTTCATTTACGTGCAATCTGGAACGAACCTCTTGCTCGTTTAGGAGTCGCTGTGTGCTTTAAAGCTGCTTTAGCTCGTATTCCCTTTTGCCATGCCTGAACCAGCGCTAAGTCTCAGCGACCAAACCTCCCTTCACCTGGGGGACTGGGACCAGTTTATTCTGCTGATCTCCTCTGGTCGGGAGGTATCGCTCCCATAATATCCTGCCCGCTCTTCATGCCAGTCTCCTTTGGCAACGTTTCCCTACTCAGCTCAGATTTTGCGTTTGTTTGCAGGGATCTGTCCTTGTAGCTGCTGTTATACAGGGAGATCTGGCACATGAACAAAATAAAACCGTGTAGGATGCAAAGTGATTTACAAAACACTGCACCTACTAACGCCGCTCTCCCTCCGACGCCCACAGCGGAAGGACTGTTTGTGTCCCCACGGCGCGGGCACCCCACCCGTCCCCGCCAGCCCTTCTGCCGAGCCCCCGCTGCCACCGGGCTCCCCTCCGCGCTCCCGAGCCATCCGTAACCTGCACCCGGTCCCACACGGGCTACGGGTGCAAGCCTCACCCCGGTATGGCAGAGAACAGCTTTTTTTCCTCAAAACAACAGATATCATGGATCAAGAGGAGCATGGGGAGCCAGCCTGACAGGAGCGTGATCTGCCCCAAACTGGGGCTGACGGTCCTGCCTCCCCCCTGCCCTGGGCCAGCCCGGCTGCCTGTGCCGCAGGCAGCTCAAGGAGCTGAGCTGGCCAGAAACTAGCATGCCATAAAAACCAACAGTGATGAATTTCTGGCCAGATCAGCTTGTTAAACCACAATATCTCCCAACACGCGAATGCCAGAGCAGCGTTAGGGAGCGGCAGAACCTCACGACTGCGACCTCAGACCCCCCCATTTATTTTGGCTGTCACGCAATCACAGACAGCAAACGACTGCAGCATCCTACCCAGCGATTCTTAATTCTCATTATGGGAAGCTTTTTAGCTACACATTCCTATAACCATATTCCTTTCAACAGTACAATATTCTATTCTTTATGAAGTATTTCTACTTTGAAATATTAATTCTCCAATTAAAAACCTAAGAAAACCCAACAATCTGGAAACATGAAAGCTTTTGTTTGTTTGTTTTGCTGGTTAAACACAGGTACAGAAGACACACAGAGGAAAATATATGGTAACTAATCTGACTGGTAATTTTCATACCCCTCTGTATTTTGACACAAAAATCATTTATTTCTTTGCTGCTTCATTAGGTCCAGAAAACACATCCCATTAAAACTATCCCTTCTCCCAGCCCCAAGTGTACAACTAGAGATACGCCAATTTCTAAAAATACCAAAAAGAGAAATAACTGCAGGACAAAACCAGCATTTATTTTGATGGATTAAAAAAAAAAAAAAAAAAAAGCGAAGTTATCTAATCCATCACAGTGAAGACATTTCAGAAACCCCCACAGGCTAAAATTCCAGGCTGCGAGGTTCTGCACAAAGAGCACTCAGCAATAACCTTCAGCAGCAAAAGCTGACAGGCTTTACGGGAGCAGAATCAGCAGCTTCCGTAGCAGGGAGCGCTCGAGCCGTTTTGCATGACGCTGGCTTATCGAAGGACGCTCCCAAAGCGCCTGGGGCCTCCCGCAGCAGTCCTCCTGGCAGTGATGCTGCTCCGGAGGACAGCAGGAACAGTCCTGCAGCTATTGGACACTGGGAATTTGGGGCTTATCTGATGGATTTGTCACCTCGCTCGCACTCGGTCCCTTTGGGTGGCTCTTCTACGAACCCCCAGCAAACCTCCCTGTACTGCACACAGAGCTGGTGCTCACGGAAAGAAGCCACGCTCCTTGCTCAGTCTGCAGTTGCTGTAACACAATACAAGAGAAAATAACTCAGAGTAGCTGCTGTTAAAAAGATTTATAATCCCTCAAGCTACTTTCTACATTAGCTGTGATCTGAACTTGGAGAGAGGGTTTTCAGGGCTTTCTTCCACTTACAATGCAACCATTTCGCTGGACTCCGCTGTTAGCAGCGAAAAGGGCTTCAAGCAGAGCGGTCTTTTCTTTTTTCATTCTCAAACCCTTGAACAATTTCTGGTTTGGATGTGGACCTGGCAAGCTTGTCAGAACACTCATGAAAAACCTCAAGTAAATCCATTCTTCATTAATAAGAGGAAATGTTTGCTCTAACAGAAGTCATTCACCTCTCCTCCAGCTACTCATTTGCAGATTTCAAGGTACCAATACCTGAAACAGCCCGAGACTGGGCCAAAACCTGCCTTTTCCTTTGTAAAACATTCTCTGAGCTTTGCAATTTGTGTTGAAAAGTTAATCAATAGATTAAATTTCCTCTTTTCATCTTTAACTATTCCTGGTAAAAGCAAGTGTGATTCCAGATTAGGCTGGTGAGCCCAAGAGCTGCAATGCTGGAAATGAAGGCAGCTTTGAGGGGAGCACAGCCCTGGGAAGCCCAGAAAACAGCATTTCCAGCTCTGCATCACCCCCTGCGCAGAAGAGATCTGACAAGTTAACAAACAGGAGGAGATAATCCTCTGGGCAAATGCACGGAGGAAAATTCCATCGCTCTAGCCTCACCAAGAGCAAGGGAGAGAGGGCAGTGAGCCACAGACTGCCGGAGGCTGGGAAAACATCGCAGGAGGTATCGCCACGTGCTTGCCCTGCTCAGACGCTGTCCTGTAAGCATCTGGTAGTGACCAGTGTGGGAAATAAAGAGTGCAAGGTTAAACGGGTGTCTGATACAATTCAGCACAGTTGGTTTTGTGTCCTTAATCTCAAGCCTCCTCCACTTTTGCGATTGCAGCGAACTGCTCTGTATCACGAACAGTTTATGTTTTGGGTGCTTCCCAACCCAGCCAGGCACAGGCAGTTCTTAAATAAAAAGCACGAAATCCACATTCTTCTAGCAAACAGTGCCAGGGAGGTGAAACAGAGTCCCACAGTCCTCCGCCCACCCGGAGAGCACAAACGTGCTGGGGCCTCAGTATGTATTTTAATGCCCCAGACTATCTAGCTTGCGAGGTCTGGTCAGGGGCATCTCACCAAGATACAGCAGATGTCGTCTCAAAGCCATGGCACGTTAGAAGACACTGGGAAAGGTAAGCATTATACGGGTGCCAACTACAGACTCCTATTTCCCCCTAAAACTCAAGATCTAAGCAGACCCAGAGCTTAATCTAAATTAGAAAATTCCCCGCGTTACTTCCTTTTCAATAAGGAAGACAACAGGAAAATGTGGTTTTCATATGAACAATACAAAGTTGTAACTAGCAAACTTCAGAAGAAACACTAATCTTCACCTTTAGTCCATTTGAACCAGCGTGATCTGGTGCTAGTACAATTTTTCCCCAACACCTTATCAATAAATAAATTCAGAAGCCACTCTTAAAACAACCTTCCCAAACCTTGGTTTAACTATGAAAATATGTTTTTTGTTTGTATTAAATATTTAAAGCTAAAAATGTCTCCTGAACCAGAGTACCACCACTCTGGAGTTCTCAGGCTACACCGTGAATGACACATTTTGTATTTAGTTTAGAGAAGGATTACCTCTGTCAATCAGTTCCACTGAAAAATGACAGCATGTGAGAACGAAAGAGAGAAAATTATACAAAAGAGAAACACATTTGTTGAGAGTTGGAAAGGAAACAGATTCCAGCACATAAAAAGAGAAGATAAAACAAAGATAAACACAGGCTAACACACTTAAACAACATCGCTCTACGTTTATACTGTGACTGGAGCTTATGCAGAGCCAAGTCAAGCGTTTGACTCCTGCCTCCTCGGGCGCCCGCACCGCCTGCCAGGGAGCAGCTTTCCCAATTCGCTCCCTCGCTGCCGGGCACGGGCCCTTTTCGTCGCACAGCCATCGAAGTGCAGATGGCTGCACTCTCCTTGGGCGGCTGCTTGTACGTTGCTGCCTAAGGCTGGCGGTAAAGCTCTCGTGCTCCATCTGCGGAGAGGAGGGCACCGTTTCCAATGCTTACCATGGCCCACTGCCTAGCTTTGATCCTCATCTGATTGTAGCTGCGCTCTTCGGCGTACAAGGCACTCATAAAAGCACCAATAGACGTTCCTCCGATCATATCTACGGGGATGCCAGCTTCAATCAGCGCTCTGATAACTCCCACTTGGGAGCATCCCCTGTGCCAAGAAAAGAAAAGAAAAACACCACGTTATCAGACAAACAGCCACTGAAAGAGCATAAAAGCATGAATGCCACCTTCTAAGGGAACTCGAGTGCGCACTAGCTGAACTGACGATCTCTTGCTAAACGAGCCTCACTGCCAGAAAAAGATGTCATGGCTGCAGAAATCTTCAGCCAGCCTCCCCAGGGACCCAGGCAGTACAGACCACCCAGCCAGACGTCAGCATGAAAGGCAGCGATACAAAAACAACAGCCAAGAGTCAAGCCAGTGGACATGCGAGGGAAAAGTCAACATGGCTTTAAGGGTCATCAAAACGATGCATCAAAAAATCTACTAGGGTTCTTCCAAAGCAGCCAAGAACCACTGGATTTCAGAGACCTTTCCACAAGAGTCTTTTCCAGTGATTCTTCAGAGAAATTCAGCCAGCCAGGGGTCACAGGATGGGTCACCGCATGGATTAATAATGAATTTGAAGATGGAAAACAAAGAGCAAGAAGAGACAAACAGTGATGAGAAGGCAGGAGTTTCGTTCAGCACAGACCCAGGAAAGGGGTAGATGAGGAGGCAGCATTTGAGGACGATACAAATTCCTTCAGGGTAGTAAATCTACAATCTTCCTTGCTGTCAAGAAGTGCAGAAGGACCTCAGAGCAACGATGGAGTCAAGTGATAAACAACAGATGAACCTCAGTGCTGATGGGACAACAGAAAACCAGAAGCAGCAATGCCCCTGCAGCAACGAGCTCGTAACTCTCTCTGCTCACACACCGAGATTTTGGAACCACTGTGGATATTCTCTGAAAAATATTAACCTAGTGTTCAGTGGAAATTCAAAAGGCACATCAAAGAAAACAGAATAAAACAGAAAACATACATCCAGGATGAACCAGCATTTTGAAAACTGCAAGCAAGCTCAGACTTCTCACTAAAAAAAAAATAGTGAAACTAGAAAATGACACAGAGAAGCAAAAAAGATGACCAGAATATGGAAAGGACTTCACTTGAGAAGAAACTAGACTCCAGTCTCCAACTGGGGAAGATCATGACTGACAGGAGACATATAGGGCCAGCCAAATCACCGTGAGGAAAGTTTAAATTAAAGGAAAGAATTTACACACAGACACGTGTATGTACCACACAAATTGGGGAGCCCACTGTTACCACATGCTGAAGAGGTCAAATCACAGATGGATTTAAACGTGGACTGGATGAATCAAAGGTCCCAGGCTGTCAGCGGCTACCAAACACGGAAGATGGAGGTGCAACCTTGCGTTCAGGAAGCTCAGAAGCTGCTAATTGTTGCAAATACTCGTTTCGGAAGCAATCGCTACTACCTACCATCAGAGGAAGAGGTGGAACATCTGATCTGATCTTATAAGCAGCGATCCCCTAACGGGAGAGGGATCCCTGTCTGTTCTACAGAACCATTACAGAAACAGAGATTAGCAGCGGAGGCTGATTGCCTTCTTATCAGGACAAAATTACGGCCTCTGGTTTCAAATGCTTTGTCCAAATAATATCAAGTCAGTCAATTAGTTCACTCCGCCTGGATGGATGCTTTGCAGTCTAATCCATACAGCGGTAAAAATCTTACTTTTCCCACTTTCATCCCATTTTTCTGTTCCCCTACGGTTTGCTCTATTTCCGTCCTCTTTCCCCTCGCTGTTTACATCCTATAAATACTTGCTAACAGCTGCCAAGTCCACCGTAGGTGTCATTTGGCCAAGCTATGCTGAACACATTCTTTCCATCTAAATAAATCCCCTCCAGCTGCTGAAATGCTTTGAGACAGGTTCTCGGTTATACTGGTGTAAATGACTTCAATGACAGATCTGTGCTGGTGTAATCCAAGAGCGGAAAGTGGCTCATTTAGCTTTCCTCTCCGAATTCTCCTTCCCCTGCTTTACTATTGCTCCTTCTTCTAAGATGCCTTAAGTTCAGAGTGTCATATTTTTATCCCTGCCAGAGGAGCCCATTGTTTTTAGGCTTTCAGATCGCAGCGATTTTCGCAATCCGCTTCTTGTGCCTGGCACTTGCTGCTGCCTTAACCCTGTGTCTAAGTCGCTAGCTGACACTGATGTTTCGCTGAGGAACAGACCTTACACTATTCAGCCTGCTTTCTAGAGAAAGCCTACATCACATCAATTCGTTAAGACATGTTAAGTACTGTAAAGCAGTGCCTGCTTGGAGGGCAATTTTAAACTGGCCAGGACTAGCTCCAGACTGGATTCTCTCCCTTTAACCTCTTCTGAAACTGGATCTCCTCATATTCATGCGTTCGTGCATCCATAAAATACATGCAATTTGATGTGATCGCTCTGGATTTGTTTTTACTTTGCTGTATGATGCCCTTGAATGAACAAAAGATTATTATTACTTTTATTGGCAAGCCATCACCTCTGTGTCTTGCACCGGCAGAGTCCCTGGCAATAATACAATCTTCCAGCTAAATGCGTACAGCCATGTATCTCCAACACATGCATCGATTTTAAAGCACTGACCTGCAAGACGGGAATGAAAGTACTTTTCTTGCTCAGAAAGGGACCTCCTATTACTGCCAGACTAAGTTATGTTTCATTTATACACAACTACAAAACTGATTCTTCCAGTTCCAGCACCTTGAACAGCTTCATGGTTGAATCCATTTGTGCAAACTAAAATCCTGAGGAAAGACAAATGTACCTGAACCCACCTAATTTCTCCATGCACCACCCAGCCTCCTAAAGATGTAAGTTCTTCCTAATGTTTTTCCCCTCCCTCCAGCTTTAGGCCATCATTACCCCAGCAATGCTACTGCGTGAAACTTTCCAACAACTCCTCGCAGTTGGCTCTCTCTTGGCCACTTCTTCGCAGCTCACGGCGTACGTAAACACGGGCAGGCTGCCAAGGGAAGCTGCGTGCCGGAGCCGGCGCTTTGCCAGGCAGCACGCATCCCGCTCACTGACAACTTGCCGGTGCATCGCGGATAGCCGGTGTGGGCAGCTCTCATACTACAACTAAAGAGGAAAAGAAATTGAAGCCAGGAGCTACGTCCCTGTTAACAGTCAGAGTACTAGTGCAGAAAGAAAAACAAGGATCGTGTGCTTCTTGTAATACCAGGTACAATTTCACAGGGGATCTGTCCCATTTTAGGGCAATGTGTGAAAATACAAGCGTTTGGCAAGAGGAGTACAAAGGACAATTGCTTGTGGCAACGCTGTACGTACACGTCAGTGCCAGAGCACTCGCGTGGAGTGGAGGAAGGGACGGACGGGAAATCTCCAGTTACCTGGCTGACGTGGAGCTGAATGTCACTTACTCTGGAGGGAAAGAGGAACAGGGGAGGGCATCGAGATATGAGGAAGGAGCTTCTCAGATGCACAGTACGTTGCTGGAGCTGCACATGCAGCTGTCCTTTGCCTAAAAGCCACCTGACGGTGCAGCTGGATGGAGCATTTCCCCTGCCAGGATTAACGCCTGTCCCCAGGACAGTGACAGGGACTCCTGGCACCAAGGACAAATGACCTAGAAGATTACTTTCAAATGATTTGTACCAGAACCCAAAGACTTGCCCAAGAAGTGTAGAGTCTATATGTCAACAAAACCTCTTTTCCATCACATATCACTCCCTAGGACAGGCCTGATTAATTACTGCCGTTTGCAGAGAGCACGGAAACAGCACCAACCAGTTTGAGGAAGAACTGGAAAGAAGAGCCACGCTCTGTTTTCACCCCTGCCATTGCCTCGCAACCCGATCTGAGCCAGGCAAGTCACGGGCTGCGCTGCGCATCAGCTGCCCCGCAGTGCCGCTTGCTGCGCTACTCACCAAGCTCGTGCTTGCAATATGCTTAAAAAGCCTCCAAAAGCAGTGCCACGCTTCCTTAATTTCAAGTACCATCTCTTCTTTGTATTAATGATCACAAATAAGTGACGAGGCAGCAGGGAGAGGAGTTACGGGGTTGAAGATATGCTTCCTTGAAATAACACAGCACAGCAAGCAGAGAGCACAGACCAGAGAGCCAGGTCTTGCAGGAAAATTCCTGCTCCTGAAACGAGCCCTTGCTTTCATCCCCGGGGGAAACGCCACTGGCATGTGACTGTAATGCACGAAGGCCAGAGCACAACTGAAAAAAGAAAAATTCTTCTGCGAGACGTGCACGTGTCTGCTCCACACGTGCCTGCCAGAGCTCGGATTAGATATGACTCTCAGGAAGAAGCGAGCAAATGCAGCAGGACAGTTCAGATTAAAGTGTCAGCAGGAATACAGGCTGTCCTCTGTGCGCAGGTCAGGGGGCTGAAGAAAATACAATTAATACAAAAACAGAGACACTGCACCAATATTTTCTCCACAAGCCACGTTTAACATGTCAATAGGATGTTGCCTGTCAGGGTTAGGAAGAACAAACACGATACCGTGAGCACACAGAGAGGGGACACTCGTTTTTCAGACCGAGCCTAACGGAGCAGCAAGGCAAGGCTGCAGCTTGATCACGCCGCACACCTCCAAAGTCCACTTCAGTTTCAGAAAGGAAGAGAAAATACAGCTCAGGTATTCAGCCTCCCCAGCACCCACCTCTTCTCCTAATTGACTCATCAGGATGAAGGAGATCTCCCTGAATGCACCAAAGAGATGTTATTTCCTTTGGTTAGAAACAGGATTAAGGTCATGGCTGCTGCAGAGCTCTACCGTGTCTAACCAAAGCCTCCCGGAGCAGGACACACGGCTTGCTGCACCACCTTCCTGACGTAGTTAAGTGGCAAAGTAGGTAGAAAAACAGAGAAATTGCCAAGGGGACTTTACTGAGCTCCACTAGAGCCTAACGAACCTGAATTAAGGCTCCCTCATAACCTTACAACTCCTGAAGAAGCAAAGCTATACAAATAAAACCAGCTTTTCCTTCATAGAACAGCTTTGATTCAAAGCACGTTACGAGCGGTTGTTAGAGCACCCAGCTTACGGGGTAAGCGCAGATGAGTACGTATTTATTTACTATAGCCATTTTAGAGATGTGCAAAAGCGGTGCGTCGGACAGCAATTCCCCCAACGCTGCTGTGAAAGCACTAGACATAAACTGAAGGTGACTGAGCTTCCAGCTCACGGGAACGGGCAGCACGGCCCGAAACACCGCCAGGTACGGCACGCAGGGTCACCGGCACTTCTCGGACCGGGATCCTGAAACTGCGGCTCGTTATTGGGATAGTGGGTCTCAGACTAACAGATACAGCTACATCCACTACAGAACTGCTACCTGAATAACGCCTTTTGTGGTGGTGGTGGTAGATACCTTCCCAGAGTTACGCTGGAGGTGCTCACTGTATTGGGGCAGGGGGGAAGATTAGGTGTTATCTACATGAAGGGCTATATAGAGTGGTATCTGGAAATGTGAGTTAAAGAAGTTCCTTCTTTATATAAAAGAAGCATTTTTTGGTACATGTTTTGTTGCTAATCCCGACATTGAATGGCACAGTCACCGCCTTAGAAATCAAGCAAGTCTTCTACAAGTCGCAACTGTATTATCTCCAATTTGGCACCTTCAACCTTTTACAGCTGCAACAATACATACAAACATCGCTTCAAGAACTAATCACACTTGTATCTTTCCAATAACACTATTTCCCAGCTTTCCCGACCATAAAACTTCCCAGTATCATAAATTTGCCAGAATAATTATAGTGACTGAGCTTTCAGCTCAAAAGGATAACAGAAACCAGACCACTGCTTTTCTGCTCCTGCTGTACTACTTGCACACTTAGGAGGAAGTTTCCCATCAGGACAACATGAATTAATTAATTAAGCCCCATTTCGAAGCTAAATAGAGAGAATAATCCCTCATTATGTGGTTCTCGCCCCAACAGCCAGCTGCCAACAGGATCCTTCCCAGCAGCTGCCCTGACGGATGCTTTCTCCCTTCCACTGCCCACTGTTAAAACTCTCCCCAGTTACACGCACGTTGATCCAGGGACCTGAATTCTTTTCCCCCTCCATTAGCAACAGCCTCATTTCATCCTCCCGCTTAGCTTTGCCCTCAGATTCCCACCATCTCCGTAACTCAGAGATAAGGAGCCATTTTCCCTTCGGCCTCGCCATGCCACGGAGATTGCACGTTAACCCCGCGCGCTCAGGGCTGCTCAGGCATGTTCGGCAGATAAAGCAACCCCTACTCATCACAACCCCAGAGAAACTACCTTCCTGCAAGAGAATCCAAACACAATATCCTTTTAGCACCGATCTTGTTCCTGCTTTAGACACTAACTTTAGAACAAGCTTTACACAGAGACATTCGTGCCTGACAGAAGTAAATGAGCAAAAGTTGTTCAGGCCTTCCAGGAGGGCTGTCAGGTCTACCCAGTCCATCCCGCTTGGGGATGCCAAGCAAAATCCTGTCTCTCACTCTGAGCCAAGAAACAATTCAGTTACCTGCAAAGAAAGATAATTTCTTGGGAAAACAAATATATCCTACTCCCCCCACCCCTTTGAGACTTATTTGTGAAAAGTCTTAACACATTTTGAGCACAACATCTGGAAGCCGCAGAAATAAGGCAAAAGCTTAGCACTTTAAAGAATTTAGCTGTGATTTTAGTCACAGCTTCTCCCATCTCCTCTTTCTTAACAGGAAAGCTCAATGCCCAGATAAGGTCAGACAGAGATTCCTAAAAATCACAGCAATGCAAGAGCTTTACCATCTTCCTGAAAGCACGTGGACTTGCCACAGAGCATTACAACTGCTCCGTGGAAAGTGTTCCCTCAAACCTGCAGCTCTGTGACACGGCCCGTGTTTTTTCAGTTGATACAAAGAGATGCACAACTAGTAACAAGAGTTGAACCACAACTCCACCATCTCCTTGTTTAATTTCATCTGTATATAAAGCACTGCTATGAATAAATGAGTCTGGTGGGTTGAAGACTGCAGATTAGGACAGGACAGTCCAAATAAACCACTTGCAATTAATTTTTTTTTTTTTTTTTTTTTTAAGTCATAACTTTGAAGTAGATGGCTCCCAAGCTCCCGCTGCTTGGAGGTTTTAATAGAAGCCATTAAAATCTTCAACCTCCATGGCAAATGGGAGCAAATGAGCAATTACATAGGTGCTACAGATGGGAAAAAGAAAAATCAGATCATTAAGCATTACGTGGGTGCCAAGCCATATGAACACGGCTTTTATGTGCGTGTGATGACCCAACTATTACACAACTCACCGAGCAATTAGCATTCAGATCTGGTAACAGCCACACGGCTCTGTCCGCGTTTAACACAACTGCACTTTGAGGCAGAACTTTGAACCGATGCATAAACAGATTAATATGGCTGAGCTCTCGGGCAATGCACAAGATGGTCCGTCCCTGAAGAAATCAAAGCAAAGCCTCTTAGGAGCAATTACGCTGCAGTCTGTTCCCAACCATTTGGCAAACAAAGTCTGAAGCCTTCAGTACGAGTTCACAGCCAGGTCTCATGAGGTTTTCTGAACAAAAGCAAACACTCAGAACTCACTGTTTTATTTTTAGGACTTGGGTTTTGTTTGTTCAAACAATATACTCCAGGGTTGACCTGGATAAGACTCAAATTAGGTATCCAAACATAAGTTATCATTGTCTTTTCTAAGGAAGAGCCCACATTCCTTATCTTTCTCCTTCAGCCTCTACGAAACAGCACTAAAACAGCAAGTCAAAGGTGTAATTTTATCTTTAAGAATAAAGAGTTTTGACTCTTCTCTGTTATTTTAGCTCATGGATATTGTCCTGAAATCAAATCTGATTTTTGAAAGACATCGGGAATCCAGGAGCCCGACTGTGGGGCTGACGCTAGAATTCAGATTTCAGTTTGGTTTATCTGCACGTGGCAATGGATGCTCTACTCGTGACAAGAGCACAAACACGTAGGGCACGGGCCACTTCTCCAAACACCTATATGAATAATTACAAGCTTTGGAGCCCCCATACATCAATCTGAGCTTCTAAAAGGGATATAATAAAGAAAAATTACAACTCCACTGTGCACCGCGATACAGATATCTATCTACACACACAAAAACATATTACGGGTTATCAGATAGCTTCCCGTCCTCTGAAATGCACCTACCACAGCAGTAAGCTAACCATATGTGAAGGAGGGTGCCTTCGTCAGCCTGCGGTCTTCAACGGCCACGAGGATTAACCCCGGGACTGCCAACTTTCTGCCCTTCCAGATGTCAAAAGACAGATTTGGCCTGGTGTACAAAGGGATTACTTTGAAGAAGGGGAACTGGAGGAAGGATATTTCAAGTATTCAGGAGTTTTTCTCATGACACAAAGCAGATTCAGCCTCTTTCGTATCCTTTTGATACTTCCATACTGCAGAAATCTTGCTTCACCAGCCGTTACTGGCCACTGACAGACTGTAGATGCTGGACCATTAACTTCATTCTTTGGTTTAAAAGAAGGGAAGAAGCATTTTTAAGTTTCTTTCGTATGTCAGTTCTGTTTCCTGACACCCTTAGCAGCAATATCAGGATGAGGAACAGGATCCTTTTAGTGGTGCATATTCTTCAAGACCTGTCTTGCTATAGAAAAGGAAAGCAGAGTCCCTACATGCCACCTCAGTACCTTGAGCGAGCAATCGGAATGAGACACGAATTTCCTGGATGCTGCCTGACTGTATCGGGGGAGATAAAAAGAAAAAACAGGAATCGCAAAAAATCCTCACTCTTATCTCGCATAAGTAGAAATTCGGAAATGGTGTGAACTGAGTGCAGAAGGACCCAATCTGTGCCAGACCGGCTCCATACGGGACGGCCGGACACCAAGCTGGAGACGGGGACCTCAGCCAAACCCAAGCAGAGCCCAGCACCGCTGACCGCCGCTCCCCGCTCTGCCGAGGCTCCTTACCTGCCTGAGGACAGTGCTGGACCCACATTAGCTCTACAAGATCACACATCGCCACGTCCAGCCGTTAACCTTTCCACGATACCAGGAAACCAAATGCAGACCCCTCCAACGGCTTAGGGCCTGGCACATCCCAGAGACTCCGTTTTAGAGGCAGCTACTCAGGAACCTGCTGGCTTCCATCAGAGTCCGCTCCTACGGCATCGCTGCACTGCGGGAGAAGGTCCCTGAGCTGGTGCTGCCCGGAACTGGGTAGGGACCACAGGGTTTGCTTCTGTGGGCTCTTTGCTGCCCAGAACAGGCGAGGATACTCTCAAATCTCAGCAGCCCTCGCAAACACGTTGACCGCGTCTTGGCACTGTACCCCGACAACAGAAACAGGGTTACCAGCAGCCTGGTTATTCCTCAGCCACTGTGCGCCGGAATAAAGAGTTAACTTTGTCATAGCAATTGGGCTGGATGTCAGGTTTCAAGCAAATTCCCCAGACGCATCCAACCCACGAGACGAGAGCATAAATCCATATACGTTTAGATGGAACAACACCCTCCTAAACCCCCAAACAATTCTTAGTGGTAACGGTTTATACTTTTCTTCTATGTAAGTGCTTCAGAGCAATTTATAAAGGGTGACCTGCACAGATGTCAAAGCAGAGATGGGAAGTGCCTCGTTTTACAAAAGGAGAACATGAGTTATAAGCATTTAAGCCATTTGCTCAAGCCCACGCGACGTCAGGAGCTGAACATCAGCGAAGTGAAATCCCGCCTGCCCGTTCCTCGCTTCAGCGAGTTAACCCTCAATAGCTGCAGTAACTCACGGCACCACGAGCACCTCGGAGAGGCTGTTGTTGCTCTTTCAGAACTATCCCGGCCAAGGTCAGAATGAAGAACAATGGTTTTAGCAAGAATTTTGTTTCATAATTTACTTCAGAACAATTGTTTTATCAGACCGTTTTTTGAATACTTCAAAGAATCAGAGTATAATTTTTACACATTTTTCAAGCTGTCAGCCCTCCGTTTACTGTGAATTTTAAGCACTGTGAGATAGAGATAACAAATGAAGGGGATACCTGTACCCCGTTATAAACCACTAAGGGCAACCTTAAACATTGCTATCAATCATCTATTTGCAAAATGCCGTGCGGTCCTGAAGCTCATTATATGATCTGAGAATTATTTCAAAGCCAAGTGCATTTCTGTTAAGTTGGCAAATAAGGACACTCCAGTACGGTAGAAGCAGTTGGCAAACCACGTTTTTTGCAATAGGTCCTTTGAGAGAGGACTTGAAGGCAAAGGCTGGGAAAGGAACAAAAGGGCAGATGTAAAGAAAACAGGCAGGAAGGAGAGTGGAAGGAAAAGGGTGCAAAGAAACTGGGTCATCTTAGGGCTTGGATGTGTCAGCAAAGGGAAGATGGAGACTTGCAGACCAAGAGAGACATGGCCAGGTGGAAAAAGAAAAAGGGTAAATAGATTATATACGATCTAGATAGGAATGGAAGCATGAGAATGACATTTTTAAGCAAGTTCTCAAGATGAGCAGCACTTTTTATTCTCCAGCACAAGGAACTGGTAATACCAGCACATTTGGGCTCCATAGGTCCCTATCCCCATACCTTGGGGTGCCCCTCATTAGACTCAGTCTACGTAAAGTTTTGAACCCAGCAAAGAAGCTGAAAAACATTTTCTGTGTTCCAACTTACGTGAGGAACAGCAAGAGTCCAGGAAGTTCCCATGGGATTTTCTTTCATCCCTTCTGTAATCTCTATATTGAATATGTTTAGGATCCCATAGGGGAACACACCGCTCTGTGTGCTTTATGACAGCGTTTTCAGTGCACACCTCTGGAGGTAGCTTCTGAATTCAGGCACCAAATTCCTTCCCTCTCCCCCCATCACTCCCCCCTTCTTGCAATAGCACGTCACCTGGGCGCTTGTGGTCAAGTTGAATAGTTTAAAAAAGCAACTCTCTTCATGCTTCCAGTTACTACCCTGTATTGAGGCACAGTAATTGATCTTACGAGCCCACCACCTCCATTTCCAGTACCGCAGCGCTGCGGTGGGAGTTTTAAGACAACGTCCACACACACTTCACCCACTGATAGGAGTAAAAAGCCCGACATCGTTAGTTATCCATCTTAGCTGAGGAATAAGAATTAATCTTCTTTAACTGCTGGAACTGAATCTGAAGCACCTGCACCATAAAACTTCATGCAGTCTCCCCAGGAGATTCTGTTATTGCCCGAGATTGAACATCAGGGTTTCATAACCACGACGCTGCTATCGCCTGCACCGCAGGAAAGGAAGCTACAGCACGGAAAGCATGTTGTCTGCATCTCGTGAGCAAACTGTCCATCCTGAGGACAGCACTTTGTCATTGGAACATCATTTCCACCTCAAATACCAGCTTTTTATTCCTCGGATGTTTCATCACGTGTTGTAGGCTGGGGTATGAGACGTCAGCCCCACCGCTGCACTACCAGCCAGCCTGCTCCACCCCACGGCACGCAAACCTCGGTCCTGGCCTGGAAGCCTTCACTTTTATTACGCCCTAGAAGGCTCACTAAGCTTAGACATTTTCTGCGCAGTCTTTACTATTTTCAGGGAACAGTCATGCTTCTCTCCACTTTTGTGGGCCACGCAGCAAAAGATGACAGTCCAGAAGGGATCTCAGTTGCTAGATAACCTGCACAGCTACAGCTCCCCGTGCCCTTCTCCACGGCAGCAGTGCTGGACACCAGACCTTCCTGCGTTGCTGTTTGACCTTGGTCTCTGGCAGAGCAAACAGCAGCCCTCAAAAAGAAGAGGTTTTATTTCTAACATCCCTTCCCTGCAGCACATCGCCCCAGTAAGTCCAACTGCTTCGTTACCATGTTATGTTGCTGAGTATTTGCATGTTCATTAATTTTGGCAGCTTGTCAACTTTTCCTTAACCAATTCAAGCAAGGGAAAGAAAACAGTGATTTCATAGCTTCTCTCAGAAAAAGCTGATGAGAATTTCACAGGAGGTGAGAGCAGGATTTCTGTTGCCTGCAGCGTATCCTCTTGCCAAACACCAAAGATCTGCAGCATGCAATGAAGCAGCGAAAGTTCCTCAGAGTTAAGATGGCAAAATTCAATTAAGTAGGAAGCATCAAGCAACTAAATAACAGGGTAACCACAAAACATCTCCTGTCCTCAATTATCATGGGAAAAAGAATTAAGAATCAGGCTACGCTCATCCAGGAAGACACCACAGGGGTTTTGTACATTTTACGGCTCCTCTCCAAGTCAGAATAACAAACCAGACAGAAAAACAAAACAAGCCCCAAACCATACTAGTATCTTCATTAATCATTTCTGACTCTCACATGAGCATACCGCAAATTCAGCCTCTGCACTTATGCCAACTCTGATACCACTTAATTGCTGGGAGTGTAATTAAAGCACAGCGTTACAGGCCATGGAACACCAGCAACACGTCCCTTCGTCTGCCAAAGGCAGTCGGGAGCTCCCCAGAAGGCTCTCTGTCCCAGAGGACAGGAATGTGCAAAGACACTACAGTAGGAATAGACCCTCTTACAGTGTGGCGTTTACTTGCTTTCAGGTGTTTTACGTGGATAGGCCAGGTCATCAATACCCAAATTCAATTTCTTTTAAACAAGATGGAGCAGGGGAATCACTACGGGGTTTGTTCGTATGCAAGAGCTCCTCACCTCCTAGCCAAACTTCCACACTAAAAGCATGCATCAACATTCAGAAAAGGAATATGATCTTCTGAAGTTCTCAAAATGACCGTTTCAAGTTTTTCCTCATGTTATGTCGGGAGCTTTTCATCAATTGTTCTCTACCGTGATTGCTCAGAAAAACACAGGGGCACAATGACAGCTGGGAAACCTCTCAATGCGCTGCCAGCATTGGGCCCAGCCTTCAAATGAAAGCTCCTTGTACCTGCACTGGGAGATGCACGTGT
This sequence comes from Phoenicopterus ruber ruber, assembly GCA_009819775.1. NCBI lineage: Eukaryota > Metazoa > Chordata > Aves > Phoenicopteriformes > Phoenicopteridae > Phoenicopterus > Phoenicopterus ruber. Next base: position 11,398,852 of record CM020234.1, read on the forward strand.
GCATCCACCACATCCCAAGGTGGGTGTGGGCACGCCCTACCTCCTCCTTCCCTGACCCATGGATATAGGACAATCTGGTCTGTACATCCCTTGGTTCCTTCCAACCTCAGGATGCGGTTTTGCCCAGCCTGCCTATGCCAGGGATTACTCATAAGCTGCACGTCTTTGTCCCAGTGCAGACTAAGCACAAACAAGTTCTGTCTTTGTGCCTTCTGGATGAGCAGCAGCGCCAAGGGATCAGTGTCCGGTGGCAGAGAAGGTAAGCAAGACTGATAAGCAGGTTTTTTACTCAGACTCGCCTGAATGAACTGGAGTTGCAGCCAAACATAACGGATGCAGCGACAGTAAAGCCTCCTTGTTTTATTCTTTGTGCATTCAGGGGTCTTGGAGTCAAGCACTGAGAGTGCAGAAGGCAAACGTGATCTCCCGAAGGCAGAACAATTACGAGATCTGCCTCTCGGGCACTCTTCTAGTCTTTTCATCATTAAGTAAAGCCATTGAATCAGAAGATAAAGCCAGGCTTTAAGGAGCACAGACACCCAAGTGAGGCTCAGCGCCGCAGTCAATAAATGACCAGGTGGGAGATGGACCTGCACGTTTGGTCTGCTCTAAAAGCACGGAGTGTGAGCACCCTGCACGTGGCACGGGCTTCAGGAGCGCAGACGGACAGACAAGGCAATGAGTGGGCTCATCAGACACAAGTATCTCCATAACAAGAAAGGCATAACTTGCTTCTGCTACGCTGCTGCTTTTATCCTCCCTTTTCAGAGGGCCAGAACTGAAAATAAAGAAGAAAAGGCAGAAAGAACAAGCTGATGAAACAAGCCAACTGCCCAAAATGAAAAGGCGTGAGTCTGAGTCAAATCCTTGGAGTCAGCAAGACACCGCTGTGGAAAAAAACCGCTTGACATATCAAGAGCTGAGGTGAAATAATAAGTTTGAGGAGAAAACTAAATGGAAAAAGGAGAAAAGATGCCCTGATGAAATATCTACAGATATCCTTCAACAGCAGCTCCTCAGGGAAGGCTTAAACGCTCTGCCTGAAGGAAAGGGCAGTGGAGAGGAGGGAAGGGCACAGCATGCTGCAGAGCCCCGTCCACCCGCGCGCCACGTGGCACGGACGGGGCAGGACACGCGGCCTCCACGAGCACCAGCTGGTAAAGGTCTCTGGCACCGCCTGCATCCACTCCCAGCATGAACGTGCAGCTGATAATTATGCCTTATTTTAGACAGCACATCCAAAAAAAGGCAATTAACTTCTTTTAGCAATAGCCCTTTCCTTCTCAATAAGCACACCTTATGCGCACCGTGCATCTGTATCACGTACGTTACTGCAAATACAGTTTCCTATCAAAATAACCAAACGGGAACAGGTCTAATGCTTCGTGTTTTCCCATTATGCCTACGTGGAACAGGCACATTGGAGCAAGTTCACTCCTAGAATAATTACTTTATAACCAACAACAAAGCTTGTCATCACAACTTTGCTTAAGTCAGTCTTCTGAAACAGCACGACCCATTTTTTTCCCAAAGCCCTAGGGATCCCCAGATACTTGTGTATTAATTATTTACTCCCCATAAATTTTAGTTTTCAAGTAGCTTCACTAAGACAACTATAGAAAACCGAAGAAAGGGTGGGCTGTACGTGGGATCGCTAAAGGTCACGAGAATGATTTATGGGAGGGTTTATGCCTTTGTTGCACGCTTTGATGTGTCATTATTCTTGCAACTACGTTTCAAAGGTATTATTTTTCTAAACACAAATCCCCTTTCCCTCCCTCAAACTCCACCATGTTTCTAACTGAAATTAACTTAGCACTTAACAAAAGCAAAACACTGTAATTTTAGAACTGTATCACTTCGATTTGTTTTATTTTTGTAGTCACAAGAGAAGGAAAACCTTTAGTTCCTATGAGCCTTTTGTCATGACAAACCACAAAGATAATTACTAGGAAGCTGCGGTGGTAAAACCTCCCAAACTGACTGTCACTGGGAAGCCAGACAAACATTCCCAAAATAACAACTGAATAATTGATATTACTGGAGCCACAGAACACAATACCTTTAACAGAAATATCCACCAGCCAGCACCCTGTAACTATTAGCTCGCTCTATTTTTTGTGGCCAGTATGATTCACGCTTCTAGAACAAGGTAGGAGGATACTTTGCGTAGTACGTTATCCAAAGGCTACGCCAGCTATCGAGTCTGTGCAGCGCCCCAGCAAGATGTTTTTAGCTGGAATGGGCTTTAATCACAGGATGATTTTAAGTACCTAGTGCATAATGTCTTGAAGTTCCCTTGTTAGTAGAGACAGGGACCTGAGAACTTCCTTTGACCTGTGAACCTTCCGGAGGCAGAATTTTACAGCGTTCAGAGTAAGTTCATGCTTTCCCCAGAGTCTTAATTATGTTCTCACTTTGAAAACAATTTTTTAAAAAATCCCCATCTTTCGCCTAACCACAATTGAGATGATGATTCAATTACAGAAACAGCGTACAATTCCCTTTCCCCTGGAAGCACAATGCTGACACCATCCACACGCCAGCCTGAACCCCCAGAAAAAGCATTTTAGACCACGACATAAATAGGGTTTCAGAGAAAGAACACATTATCGTATTTATCCATTCTGCCATTTAATCCTCTTAAAGCCCTCCACATTGCATGGATGCAGAAATGAGCAAATTAATGGCTAATGGGACATGGTCACATCGCTGGATGGGTGGGGTGCATCCAGAAATCCTAAAGTCAACACAGCAGCAGCGCAGCGGTTCAGATTTGCGGAGGACGACAACACAGGACCAACAAACAGGCTCAATAATCCTGCTTGCTCTTACCTCTGCTCTTGAAAACCAGCAGGTGGTAGCTTGCAAATTAAGTAGTAGAACAAAAAAAAAATAAATAGTTTGGCAAAAATTACAGCAGTGTTTACAGAAGGAAGAAAGAAAAGGAATGAGCAAAATGTGCTACCAGAAATATAGAAGGGCATGTATTCTAGCGTGACACAGGCTTCAGTAAAGACAGAGATATCAGATAGCTTGCAACAAAAAAAAAGCACCACGAGCGCTTTGCATCAGTCGATTAGAAGCCTCCTGAGATACCCAGATCAAGTAGAAGCTCCCCTCTTCCGCTTTACTTTGTGTCTCCACAGGATAGTGCTTATCTCAGAAATGAAATACTGAAATCATCTTAGGCAAGGAAACTGTGAAAGCAAGCAGGATACAGGCATCTTTGCAGACACTCCAAGAAACAGCCGAAGCAGCGGCTGTCTCAGCATCAAGTGACTAATCAGAACAAGCTGTCACAAAGGAGCTCTAACCTTTACCGTAGCGAATACTCCCCCCAAAGCACGCACTGGCCCGAAGACAGAAATGTGGTATTTCCATGGATAGACAGACTATGTGCAAATTATATTTTTTATTTTTGAGAGCAGTATTTCAAAGCACTGTTTTAAAGAAGGGCTTCAGGAATGTGGTGATGAAGACAATGAGGACGGCGCTCTCTTGAGACAAAGGGCTACTAAATTCTGTCTCAACATAAAACTCTCAAAGTAAAAAGAGATTCCAAAGAAAAATGTCAGTAATAATTTATTTCCAAAGCTCACGAGGAATTCAGATGGAATTCTAACAGAGTGTTCAGCACACACCTTGCCCCCATGTCTGCAAAAATACAATCTTTCTGTAAAGTCAGGCTGTCAGAAGTGTATCGGTACCTGGGGTTTTGGGTGATTATAAAGAAGAGAACTTTCGTCCATTAGAGGACATAATTCCTCTTGCTGCTCAAACTTTGAAGAGCTTTGGGGGCCTTTGAAATATTGTGAGCCGTTTTCTAATATAAGAATCCATAGGGGGAAAAAAAAAAGTCCATAGTGTAGGCCGACAAAAGAAAGAAGAGTCATATTTAGTGCCCTAATACCTCCTGGTATTAAGCCCAACTTATGAGAGGTCTCAAGAGGTCAGAAACACTCATGTTCCTCTGCAGAAATCCAAGCACAAATCCACACAGCAGGTTAAGTTTGCGTAAGAAAAGCAACTCCTCAGTGTCTTCCCCAAACGCTGCTTACAGAACAGTGCTGATTTTACAGGATGCCTGGTACCCTGAGGAATCTGCCGCAGCCCAGTGACAGCGGTGCTCTAGGATCCGGCCGCAACGCACCAGTGTGCCCAGGATAAGCCGCCTACCTTGCTCCTCCGCCCCCAAGGACCAGCGCAATGGCGTTTCCAGTCAGAACACGAGCCAGGCGAGAAAAGTCAGAGTGACGGTCTGGTGGTTTCTGGAATACGCGTTCGTACATCTCTATCTGCAGAAGAGAGGCAGAAGATGGTCATTCTAAAGGCAGGGCAGAGTCTACACTACCAGCCAACAACATACTGTTAAAAAGCAGAGAGCTGTTCTTCAAACACAAAGAGGGTTAACGAACTGTCCAAACAGTTCTAGTGAGCATACGCATCTCTCATACTTTCATAGTAGCTGGGAGAATTTCATCGTAGTACAGTATTTTCTTTGTAGCTATTTCTTTTTCTTGACAAGGATTTGAAGTTACTGGGAAGCAGCCCAAGTCTGCCTCTGCTCTACCTTTAGCACGATTTTCACAAGTACAGGGATCCTCCCAATGAAAAGGGCACTACCGCACGTACACACCCACCAGCATGACCTTGAGATAGTATTTACTGTCTGCAGCCAAGCCAAGCACGCATCCATAAGAAAGATATGAGCCCCTTATCCCTATGTTTCCTATAGTAGATTGAGGCCAAACAGATTTAAGAGGACACTATCTGTGTAACAGTCAGTTGCGCATCAGAATATCTCGTAATACCGTTGTCTCCGATTACCTTTGATACAGGGATTACAAGTAAGGTGCTGCAGCTAAAGGACCAGCCACCAAAGCAGGGATCTCTTACCAGCTTGGGCAGGCTTCTTTTGGAGAAGACTCTGCGTGGACAGTGGAGATGAAGATGAGCAGAACACCAGCTCCGCATGTTGAGCCATTCCACAGTTCGGGAAGGGAGAGGCCCGTCCTCCTTATGGAGCAGCACGAGTTGCTTCTGGGCTCGGACGGCAGTGTTCTCCAGCATCCTCTCCAGCTACAGCACGTTATACACACCAAAGGAATGGGGGTGTCAGGTATGTACTGCTCCAGTATCAGTTTAACAGAATACTGTATTGTGAAATACATATATATACACGCACACAGACACATATATACACACACCTGATCCCTATTCCTATCTGAATCTCCAGACAACTACGCACACTGAGAACCCTCAAACAAGATTGATTTAGACAGCTACGCTGCCAGCTGTGGGCTTACATGGCACACAGAACTCTAAAATCAGACAAGGATTCAAACCTGACTACTTAAAAATGAATGCTTTTTACCTAACATGTAGACCACTAAATGCACAGCACAGACACACGCTGTTCGGGCAAAATGAGGTTGCTTCCCAAGTCATACTTAAGCCTACAAATGTTCAGCACGTTTTGTTCTTTCACTTCCAATCAGATCACTTTTTACTCCTTGCATTCCTTATTTTTTGTTGTTGTTGTTTTAGGCAACTGATGGCGACTTGCTTGTACTGTGCTTCCTGCCTCCCACGTGCAGTTCATGAGGAGCCAACACAAAGCGACACACAAGAACGCTGCAGATGGTACCAGTCCCAGGCTCTGCGGAGGTCAGACTCAGCACTTCACAATCCTAAAAAACCCACTTGTGACCTCATTTTTAAATTCCTTGCAGAATTTATGTGGCTGGTCAAACCACTTTGGTAATAAAATATCAAAAATAAAAATAGATAATAAGGAGGGAAAAAAAATACAGCTTACAATCTGTAATAAAATATATTAAATTACTCATACAATACAATTTATATCTCCTCTTTCCTAGGCACACACCATTAATTCCATCCAGGCAGAAAATAATTTCTCTCTCTATCTGGAGATTCTGCAAAGAAATTCTGGACAGAAACACAAAATTTCAAAGCAATTTGACTTTTGATTTACCACTGGCCAAAATGACTGTTTAGGGGAAAAGAATTTAGCTGGAAATACTTCTACATAAAACTTGCCGTTTCAGAGGATCCTCATTCAATTCTTTTTCTACTTATAATGCACATTTCTCAGGAATATTTCATTATTTATGCTTCACTGGGTATTAAACCCAGGAAAATTCATGAGTATGAAACAACCTTCTTTGGTCTGGACTGCTAACACTGCAAATATGGGAAGGAGCTATTTCCACACCTCTCCAACAGTAGGTTCCTGGTCTCCCAGTCCCACGATCAGGATGCAGTCAGCCTGCCGGATGCAGCGCTGAGTCCAGGGAGTAAGGGTGCTGTCTGCCTGGTAGAGTACGATACGGTGAATATCCTCCTGCTGCCCCAGCCAGCTAGTTAGTCGGTATTCATGGATACTGGAGACAGAAAAGAGAAAAAAAAACAAATTCAAACAGTTTTACATCACAGTTCCTAACAGAGTAGAGAGAAATCTTACATGTCAAGCACAAAATCTGAAGGGCATCAGAGACTCGCATCGCTTGCTCGTCCAGTCTAAGAACCTCATCCGCCCACATTTCCAGGCTCCCGCTTTCTTTATTTCTCCATTATTTATACCGTTAGATATATACACAGAGGAAAGAGGATGCAGTGATGCCTAACTTCAACAAGACTTCCACGGCATCCCTAAGAACGAGCACACAATACCCACTTGGAGCAATTCAGCTTTTCCAGTTTCACAAGTGAGAAAGTAACTACGGAAAAAACCCACCCCCATTTGAACCAAATACTCTTGAAACATTGGTGTCTCAAGCACCTTGACGAGAACGCACAATATATGTTAGGACTTCATTCCCAAACACAGTATATTTGTAAGACCAGCACAGTATCTTTCTGCATGTTTTCCTAAGTAGTAACGAGGGCAGGTACCTATCCAGCGCAGCAGAACCGAGTCGCTGTTTGATGTTGTCACTGGTGAGCAGCAAAGCAGGACCTGGAAGAACAAGAAGTTTCACATGTGAACATGTTCCATTCAGCTCCTGACAAACTGTATCGAGAAAATGGAGCTATAACAAAGGCAGTTCCGTGAACTTGCTTTGAAGATCATGATGGATCAGTTGTTGTAGAAGAAAGAGCTGGCACAAAGTCTTCACAAAATCTTTCACCCTTACCTACAGTAACACCTTCCCATTCTCCGTATTCCCAGAGCTCTGCCACTGCATTAGTTGCAACCTACAAGCTCTCTCTTATCGCATTCCTCACCCTCACGTAGGGTGGCAGTTTGTACCGCAGCTGCATTTTCACAGGCACAACATTCAGAGTATCGCGTACCTTGTGCAACCATAGAAATTTCGCCCAGGAACCTGGTTTCAAAGAAAAAAGCTATTTCACGGACCTATTGAAATTTGTTCGTCCTGCACCGAACCAGCTCCCCAGATGAATCCTGAAGCTCTCTACTTCAGTACTACTACTTACTCAACATGCCAACAGGAACCTATACCACTCCCAACCCCACGCAGAAAGAGACTCCCAAATCCGTAGGGCGCAGTCCGACTTGCACTACTTCCACTACAGAGAGAGGCACACGCACACATCTGGCAACAACGTCATAGCCGAGATGAATTTTAGCACATGTAAAGTTTCTTGCAGGCACTTTAGTTTATTTTTCTTATTAGCAATTCTATTTCATCAGCAGCAATACATGCCATATGTGGTGGAGGTTGCAGAATAACTGTAGCTAAATACAAAAAACCAAAGCAAAGCAAACTTAAGGGATTAACCTTATACCTAAAGAAAAGATTCTCTGTCCCATATTGCGAGAGAAATTCACATTTACAAAACACGGAAGAGCAGTCACTTTCTATTAATGCTTTCATGATGTAATCCTTCATTTTTTCATTAATAAAAGAACTGAAATGTATGTACAAAATAACAAAACACTTAATTACATGAGGTCTCTCAAAGCATTAATAAAGCAGCATGACTTAATGTGTTCAGTAAAAATCAAGGAACCATGAATGAACAACATGGTAAAAGGTCGCAATTTCACACTTAGATGCTCAAAAAGCAAAACCCACAGGTACGGTATCTGGAGCCAGCCATCCTGGCCTTCAGGGCCAACTCATTTCCCCCACAACGCTCGATTCCTCCTGTGAAGGTGTCACTCTGTTTTAACACACTTTAGTGTTAGACTTGGGAAAAAACCTCAGAAGTATGATTTTTCATCTTGTATTTTCAAACTTCCCAATAACGTTTGCTCTTTGTTACACCGCTGATGAAGGAAGGGCAAACAAAAACGGACAAAACATCCCATAAGTGGAGACCAAAAGATAAAACGTTAAAGCTGGTAAGAAAGCATAGAAGGGAGGATGACTTGAGAAGAACTTAATTTCCTCATCCTCCAGTAAAGTTTATAGTAGTTGGTTCCAATGAAAGCAACAAGTCCAAAGTAGAGGGAATTAGTCCATAAGCAATTCAAGACCTGCAGTGGTTTAACCCGCCCTTCGCTCCTGCATCTGTGCTGCTCCTCCGGTTGTGCTCCGTGAACCATCCGTCTGCAGGGAACAGACCCAGTGCTCGTGGGGGTTTTACCACTTAATTTTTAACACTGGCAGATTCTGACCTGGTTCGCCGCTCAGCCTCACACACAGCTGGGCGAGCACCACTCCGGGGAGGTAACGGGATTAAGAGAGGTCTCCCAGAAGAAATACTCGTGACACTGCGTGCTATGAAGACAGCAAGGGAGAGAGGGCAGGTAAATTTTGAAAAAGCCGTCAACAGCAGAGTTATCATTTGTGTTCATTAATGTGTCAAAGTTCTCAGCAAAACAGAAATGATATGTAGACCAAATATTCTTCCAGGATACGTGACTTACAAAGCTTTATGACGGTGGTGGAAGCTTAGCTGGCAAAGACAAACAGCCAGGAATGTAAAATGAGCTGAGGAATGCAATAAAAATGTCAAGGAAGAGAGACTAACGACGAGGAGGGAACAGAGTGCTCCACCTCTGCATCTGCCTGTTACCTCCCCATACCCGGTCACCGAGATCCAAGAACATCAGCAAAGGAGCTCGGAGCGCGCCGTACTGATCTGACGCACTGGGGGCACGTGCCCTAAGGGGAAACCATTAAACCCAGCGACTCGGGCAGCCAGAACAGCTTTTATGCAAGGCGAGAGGCAGACCTTGTAGAGCTGGGGTGCACCTTTATGTTAGTCAAGGCGATGGCTACTTCACCCACAGATATCTTGAATGGGGACAACACATCCCCATCAAGCATCAAAAGAGCCTTGGAGAGGCATACGACCTCAGACACCATGTCCACTCACCTCACTTTTGTATTTGGGAAAGCAGCAGCTCCCAGTATAGGGCACAAACAGGTGTGTACAGGCAGGGACAGAGCTGTGCCGGCTCGGGGGGAGTCTGCCCAGCGTCCCCCCTGCACACCGCAGTGCGGGATGAAGACGCCCAGACCCTTATTCATCCCCAGCACAGAACATGGTGATGCTTCCAACTGAACCAACTCTGTTTTGCTTCAGAAATAACAACCATCTGCTCTACACTTCCAATTTCTACCAAGCTCCCAATTAATCAACCATTAAATAACCCTTTATTAATGTGATCAAGAACACCAACATATGCGTTCTCAAGTGCATAAAACAGAATGACCAAAAGTGTTATTTAAACTAAACTGCTGAGAGCAGCGAAGTAATAAAAATCACTCGCAAGTACTGTGACGGATGCACTCGACCCCTTAACCAAACTCACAGTAGTTTGGTTCAGGCTCCAAAGGAGGTAAAGGCCTGGGCCGTGGCCGGGCCAAGAACTCCTCCAGTTCCAATCTGCTCTCTGCAAACCCACAGAGGAGCAGAGCGACACAGCGGGCATCGATGCGTATGAGCTTGGAACACCGCTCATGCGATAAACACATGAATAGCAGGTGGCTCTTCCAAGACTCATTTATCAAGGAACAAAGAAAGCTGCAGGAACAAGGAGTCTCATGCGTACCTTTCCCATCGCATGCAACTTGACTACGAGCCAACCACTTTATCCCGTCTATGCCAGCCTGAGTGACCCTCTGAGCTCTCCCTGCGCGGCTGCACGGCGGGGATCTCCCCCTGAGCTGCGACACCTCTCGAGGTCGCTCCTCGAGGCTGAGAGACCTTTCACCAACGGGCAGACCTTTGGTAAGCAACCGATATTGTGCATTACCTTGTATTTGTGCCTTGGTAACTCTGAATCACTGTTCAAATGATTGTGCCATACAGTAGTAGAGCGAACCTTGCCATTGAACTTTGTTAAGTCACGCTTTTACATTAAACCCACTTTTACTAACACCTCTGACAGTGGTTCTTTAAGCGATCTAAATCGCCCATTCGCAACAAACTGGCATAGTCAGCACGATCCCAAACCAGGATTCACAACAAGTACATACCCCTCAGCAGCCACACCAGCAGGCAGGAATGTCCGAGATTACGTGTTACCGCATCCTCGACACGCAGTGTCATAGTTACACACCATCACCCAGCGATGCTCTCTCCTCACCCGGCATCAGCCGCGCAGGCAATTTACAGCTGCAGTTGGCATCGTGAAAACATCCCTCCCTCCTCCAGCAGCCCCTGCACCCTTCAGGTGTGTCCTCCTCCAGTAGGATTAGACACAGAGCGATAGGTCAAAGTCAAGAACATAGGAGAGGTGATGTGAGGTAACATGAAATATTTATCTAAGCCCAATAGCGTCTCTCTGACCGCGACCAGCAGCAGGTTGCTGGGGAAGGGTATTAGAGCCAGGAAAACTCAATGACATTCTCCGAGCCTCCTGCAACGTGCAGTTCATTAACTTCTCAAGCCAGAGGTGGTGACTTTCAATAGCCCCTGGGGGATTTTTCTTTCAGCGAACTCGCCGGGATGCTGAATCCCAGCTTTCATGCGCTTTAGGTGAGAAAACACATGGCAGCGGTCTTACCCCCAGGCACAGAGGATCACGATTCATGGGGAAACCTCATGGGGCATCTAAATTGGTACTCCAGAGCTGTCTGTGTTTCCATACAGAACTAAAAGCCCGTGAAAGAGAAGCGAGGAGAAAAAAATGCCAGCAAATATCAGAGGTCTAGGTCATTTTATCTTTTAAGAATATAAGGCACTCAAGAAAAGGCTGAGACAGCCCTTCAGCAAGGCTTCCAAGCTCAAATCCCGCCCCAATAAAGAGACATAAGTATCACACAAGAGACATAAAACTCTTCCTTTCTTTCCAAAGATGAGCACGGTACTTGCTTTTGTAATTTTTTTTCCACATAACACCAATTTCATAAGATGTGAAAGAGTAGAAATACAGATATCCTAGTTCTACGTCTAATAAAACATGGTCAAAAAGTTGCCCAGAGAACTCAGAGGCCCAGAGGTCAAGGGCTGATCTCCGATGGTTAGAAATGGTTGCAAATCCACCTCACCTGGAAAAAACACTCACACAAAAAGATACGTCCAGTACAAAATGCACTGTGGAAAAATTTTAGCACTGCAAACTTACTTGCCTGGACTTCATCAAAAGAGAATTTATATTTGGCCTAATAAAAGTCTACAAAATTATGTGTCAAAGAGACAGAACTGATAAATGAGTTTAATGTCCCAGTGTCAGAAGAGCTCGCCCAGCAAAAAATACCAAGTTGTGCCAAGATCCAGGCACCACATTAAACACAACATTTAAATCTAACCCGTGTATAAAGGGAAATTCAGGCAGACCTACAGTTAAAAACGCCAATAAATTATTAGTAAATATATTTCAGTGAGCTTTCCAATACATTATACATTTTTAGAAATTAAAAGAAAGCTTATCTTTAAAGGGCAGAAAGGAAGAAGAGAGACACATATGTTGGATTCGAATCCCTCTCTACTTCAGTTTGAAATTATATATGATCAGAGGGCTCCCACATACAATCAGAACTCGCACAGCCATGTGGTATCATTTAGCTGGTCTCAGTAAAAGAACAAAAAAATAGTTAGGCAAATACGTTTTAAAAATCTGAATGCTGCAGAAGAGCTCTTTGATAAGAGATGCTCTCAGCTCTACCAGGATTAAGGGGAAAAATATTCATAATAAAAAGAAACATCACGAACCTTGACCAGAATTCATCAGCATGGTTATCCTAACCTGGAACACTGCACAGCAGTAAAACTCGCCCACCTTCATTTCACTCCAGTTCAGAAGTGGAAAGTTCTGTCCCTGCTTTTTGGAAGTTTTATATTCTATATCTGTTTCTTTGGAGACCCAAAGACCAGGATTCAAAGAAAGGCCTCTCACGCCGCAGCACACCAGCAAACGGAGCGAGGAGGCAGCGACGTAGCCTCCCGGTCACCGTGCTCTGCAGGACGTTCCTGCTCTCTCCTCCATGCTCAGACCATGTTTTACATTTATACCTGTCTCAAGATGAAGGCAGATTCACGTGGAGTTATTGCCGTCAGATACCAAGTGACTGCTTCACCATCCAGCTTGTTACAGAACAAACGCCGTGGAAACACGAACACCCCTTGGTATTTAACTGGGGCACAATCACACCGTCCGGAAACAACATCTCAATTATCATAAACCACAGAAACACCAAATCTCAAAGAAACCAGCACGAATTGGTTGGATAAAGCTGCGGGTGGCACCACACCTGCTGCTCCCTGCGTGCCGAACGCACGCACAAGCTGGCCAGCCAGGCCAGCACGCTCCGGGGCCCGGCGAGCCCAGCGCGGAGGGCAGTCTGGCCACGTGAGGAGGTCCCATTGCAAATTAAAAAAGTAGAAATTAAACCCCCAAATTATCCCACGCAACAGCCTGCAGCCTGCAGCGAGGGCAGGCTCCTCCCGAGGGCCCCAGCACTCCATTCCTCAGCACAGTTCTCGCAGCGACCTCAGTATTACTGCCCGCGTTCTCCTAATTTCTTCTATCCTCGTCTCCAACCTGCAGCAAGGGGATTCTAGACGTCACTGCAATATTCATCTACATTAACAGGAAGAGTAAGACATTTTCTAAAATAATATACTAATTTGCAATAGGAAGCTAAAACCAATTGCTTTCACCCCATACACGCTCACACAGACCAAGGCTACCCTCCGCTGCTCTGGAACGTATTTCAAGCTCAGAGCAAAGAAACAATATGGATCAAATGTTAAGTCAAGTGTTAAATGGCAACATCTGATTACAATTTACAATTTAAAAAGTTAGTTCAAGAAAAAACAAAAGAATAAACAACAAAAATATGCTAATAGCTGCAAACCTACACAGAGAAACCCGTTATTTTCAAAATTAGGAACGTACGCACTGAAAAAGACTTCCTTCAGAGAAAGATTTTCAATTAAGCCTTCTCAAGCGTATTAAATAACACCTCTCATTTCCGTAAATACATTTAATGTCTAATCACAGTTCATGCCCAAACCCCAAGTGCTAATTAGCCAATTTGAAAGCCAGACGCGGCAAGCACTCAGGTGGCAGAGGTACGGAGCTCCGGCACACCGGCTGCTCACCACAGCCCTCGTGCAAACCCTTCCACACGACATTTCCATTTCCCCCCATGCAAAATGGATGCGATTCTAGCGGTCAGGCAAGTACCAAGGAAACCGAAGTTTCGCTTCATAACACCGACTTTACTACTCATTTTGGGTTTTGATCAAAGAAGTCAGAAGAAAAATCATTCAAAACCCAGCCCCTTTCCTCACAGCAAAGCAGCATCCGGCACATCGCTCAGAGCGCCGTGTCGCACACCAGTACGGAATACTCAAACAATGTATAGCCATAGTGTAAAGGAGAAAATATAAAAGCTACCCCCCAAAAAAAAACTAATGAAAAGAGAATGCTGCTTGTGCTAAAAAAGAATATAACCCCCGCCCAGCATGTACAGCATGCAAACACGCACAGTAAAGCACGGGCAGAAGGTTAACCACTGTCTCGGGGCGCTGTGGGGCTGAATAAGCAAGAGGCTGCCCCGACGAGCAGAGGCTATCAAGGCCGGGGAGCCCGGGCTACCAGCTGTGTTGGGAACCATATGGCTAGCTGTGTTTTCACACAACACTTTCCTCTTCCCACTGCAGCCGTCTGCTCCATTTTGGCAAGAACTTCGGATGCCAAGGTTGTATAGTACCATCTATAGCTGCCAAGCACTACGCAGACGTCAGTTTAGGAAAAGAAAAGAAAAAAGAAGGGCGAATGAGGAAAGGCCAAGTGATCAAAACAAAACCCCTCATTAGATATGTTCTAGTTGCTTTCAACTAGAATGGTTATTTTTATGCCGAATAGTCCATCTACGTACTTAAGTTTCTGTTTGTTTTATTTACAGGCTCCTAGTGCTGTCACACATCAAAACAAGCTGGCAGCGATCCATAAGAAGTACCCATTAGCAATATAGCTACGGCTGAGATTTGTGCTCCGTTATGGATGTAAAATTTTTCTGCCATCTCAAAATAAGAGGAATCTTCAAACGCCCACAAATTAGTACTCACTGTAACACATCTCCACCATAAGCTGCACACAAATTTGTATTTCAAAAGGTGAAAGAGTTCAAGCATCAACAGCTTTTTCCTGTGCCTGCTCACCTAGAAGATTATTTAAGCAGAATAATAAGGGCCAGCTCCAGATACCCTTAAGGTCAAAAAGGAAATAACCAATAAACGTAAGTGGTTATACCTCAAGCATCACGTAACCTCTACTTTTCAAAATAATAAGCCGTGAGATAGCAGACTAACAATTCATCAAAGAACTACAGGAGATTTACTCAAGAGATTTGTGATAGTGTACGAGGATGAGAAGAGGATGTTCAGGAAATGTCAAACTGTAGTACCGAGCGTGAACCGAATTGTGAATTGAATATACGGGTTTGTGAGCAACTGGAACTCACACACACAACTTCACCAACGGATAAAGCAATGAATGACTCAGCTGTGAGCCGAATACATGGGTTTGTGAGCACGAGACAGACTAACAACCTGGCAACAAATGGGACAATGACTTAAGACTTAAGTTTGGACTTCCAGTGACAACCTGGATCTCCTCCACAAGCCTCTTCCATCAAGTCTTATGCTTACCACCCACCGCACTACCTCAACAAGAGAGAACTGTGTCAGAAATCCTTTGCCAGATGAGCTGTACAACTGAGGAAGCCTGGCAGACTCTCACACGTGAGAGAGAGAATCAGACTCTCGGATAGGCACCGGGGGAACAGTGCGCTGGTGGTGGGATGTGTCCACTAGAGTGCCTGCAGCCTTCGGAGAGCTGATGGCAGCCAAGGCGAGAGGCCAGACACATTGGCTAATATTTCTGAGTCATTAAGGCCACAAAGTTTTCCACCCAAATTAAATGCATGTTAGGGATGGGAACAGAGAAGCAAGAAGTCATGAAAAAGGTTGATCCTGAGCACTGCTGTACCGCTACGCCCCCAATGCAGCATGAATCCACCTTTGAGTAATGACAGGTACCTGGCCATACCTCTCTAAAAAGCTAAGCAGCATTCATTTCCCGCGGTGCAGTAACATGTAAACACTTCTTACCCACAGCACTGAGAGCATGCTTGAGCTCCAGAGTGAAAGCCATAAGTGGCACCTCTTCAGACACCGGCATAATTGCTACTGTGGAGAGATTGCTGGCAGGATTTCCGGCGTCCCACTTGCTGCTCGAGCTGTGTAATCCAAGAGGATGACCTGTTCGAAAAGAAAAAAATTGCCATCAGCCAACCCAAAAAGCTAGGTGTCATTTCAGCATTTTCAACCGTCAGACAGCAAGGAAAGTGTCACTGAATTGCTTAGCTAAGATAAATCATAGAATCACAGAATCGTTTAGGTCGGAAGAGACCTTTAAGATCATCGAGTCCAACCGTTAACCCAGCACTGCCAAGGCCACCACTAACCCATGTCCCCAAGTGCCACATCTACACGGCTCTTCAGTCTCTCCAGGGATGGGGACTCCACCACTGCCCTGGGCAGCCTGTGCCAGGGCCTGACAGCCCTTTTGGGGAAGAAACGTTTCCCAATATCCAATGTAACATAGGACAAGGGGGAATGGCTTTAAATTGAAAGAAGGTAGATTTAAATTAGATATAAGGAAGAAATTCTTCACTCTGAGGGAGGTGAGGCACTGGCACAGGTTGCCCAGAGAAGCTGTGGCTGCCCCATCCCTGGAAGGGTTCAAGGCCAGGCTGGACGGGGCTTGGAGCAACCTGGTCTGGTGGAAGGTGTCCCTGCCCACGGCAGGGGGTTGGAACTGGATGATCTTTAAGGTCCCTTCCAACCTAAACCATTCTATGGTTCTATGATCCTCCACATCACATAAAAGGAAAGAGTTCCCACATATTTCATTCATAAGAGGATGAAAATCAATTTCCATCATTTTTGGCTGCTGACATAGCATTGTGTCAGGCATTGTTAAAAATATCTGGATGCCAGGAGCAGGTTAAATACAACGTGCATTTACCTGACCTGTTAAGAAAAAAGATAAAAAGGCACTTTGAACGGCCACAACTTTGGAACAGGCATTGATTTAGCCCACAAGAGGAACTAGCTTAACGAACAAAACCCTGTTGTCAGTATCAAAATATTCCAAAAAATTAACATTCACTTTTTATGGTATTCCTGATCAAGGAAATAAATACCTGTTTTCAACAAACAAAGCTCCTATAGGGAATGTGTATCTCCACCTATTTTCCCTTCTCTCCAAGAGGGGAAACGGTGGAGCTTTACAGATACTGCTTAGGAGTATTAAAATAAAACATGGAACCGCTGAAGTAGCTGCAAAGTAACTGTGGAGGTATCTCCAATATAACATGGTAAGCTGAGTAAGGACACAGAGTACGGGCAGAGGAAAGCATTTTTTGACAGTAGCATGCAATGCTGTGACAAAGATTAAGACCTTCCTAGATAGCTTAGAACAGGAAAAGATCAATGATAGGGGTGTTCTACAAACTGTTCTTTTTATTTTGATACTATTTCTTTTCTCTTTAACTAAGCCTCCTCAGACAACCTTACTTCGCTGCTAATGCCTATCAGCTCAGCTCTAAGTACACAATCAACTTATTGTCATCTAAGTTAGGATTTAACATCCTGCTTATCTCATTTCACCCAGCAAAGGCCCAAGATACACCATTAAGATGAATTCTTGAGAAGGACATATGGAAGTACTTGACAGACCATATGAAAACTCATTCGAAGTCTATAGGCGAGATCGACAGTACACTGCAGGACACAAAGAAATAGCAGATAAACTTTTTTCAAATACATTCAGCGATTGAGTTATTCATTTCAAGTCTTCTAAAATAGCTCTGCACAGAACATTAAATAGTTTTTCCACTCTTTTTGGTGATCTTCAAGAAGATATTTGTAGGTTCAAACAAGTTACACATCACAGCTCGCTCCTTCATCTCCACCAGTCCTTCCCTCCTCAGAACTTCAATGTCGATTCTCTGATTGAACTCCTATTACTGTCATTAATTTTCTCCCCATTATCTCCAGATCCCGTATTTCCCAAGCAGCGCGGGCTCTGCCCTAGGCCACAAAGGCAGTTCAGCCCGCACAACAGTTTAAGGTATCACTAGAGATTCGCGCACAACGGGTTGTGTACAGAAAGCTGAGCATGTAAAGAAAGAGCGGACTTTGAGAGTCACTCCCCAAAACTGCTCCAAACCACGAGAGCTGGCTACCTCATTTTCAGCCTCCCTGGAAAATTGCAAAGACAGCAACACAAGTAATGCCATAGAACGTCTGCATTAAAAAACCCCACAAACCAACAAACCACACAACAGCAAAGAACCTCACAACACTCAGCAGTTAACATGCGTCTGTTTTCTTTTAAAAGCTGCCCAAGAAAACAAACTAAATGGAAAATTTCCTCCTACTCCCTTCAATCCAATCAGTAAATATACTTGTTTACCTCTGTTACATACACAGAGCTTAAGAACAAATCCATAGCAGACCATTTCCTCTCAGACAATTCATTAAGATAATGCAAACACAGACATATTAAGTCAGTCTACATGCAGATGCCACTCAGCATGACTATCTGATTCACGTCTATTATAGCTACTGTTTCCAATGCTCCCTTGGAGCTCTGCTCTTGCAAGAAATCGCAAGGAAATTTCCCTGCACATATGCAGCGGTACTTTTCTATCTCAATTGCAAATCACTCCATTCCCACACTTAATTAGCTATGCTCCGCAAAGAAAAAATTAAAAAATCTACACATATATATAATAAAATCATCATTCACTTGTGACAACAGTCGAAATCTTTAGCGATGAATTCGCTTTTCAAGTATGCACTTTCTGTTTCCAGATTTAACAACGTAAATGTAGCTCCAAGGAAGCACCAGCATCAATGGGAGTAGTCCAGGAATGAGTCTTACCTCCCTGCTGAAGACTGCCAAGAATCTTCTCGCCCAGCAAGTGAATAAGTCTAGTCACAACCTAGCAATGGGAGAGAAAGGGAAAGAAAAGAAACAAACATTCAGGCAGAACGTACTAAAAATAGTGCGTCTAAATGGATGCTTTCAAACTTTTGTATGATGCTATCTCAAGTTGAACCCTAGAGATAAGGTTTTATAACCATAACTTCTTTCCTGGCTGTAACGTATGGTGACTGATCATTTGTCTTCATTTCTTTTACCTTATTTTACTCTAATGTGGAAAAACAAGAAAACAAAACAAAAGCAGGCAGTATTTAACTTGCTTTGGGAACAAAAGAAAAAAATCCAATTATTTTGGGAAACATGTCAAATTGTATTTTCAGTTCTCCTCTTTCTCCCCACCATGCGCTTGCGCCTCTGAGGCACGCTCCCTGTGCAGCGGCTGCTGCGCACCTCCACCTTCCGTAGGCACGCAAGGCTCGTCCGTACTCAAACGGGTGCCCCACACAATCTTGCTCCCACCTGGCCCCCTGTGAATTAGCCAACGTTTACAGTAACCCATTTAATAACAGGGATAAACACACACTCTAAACACCCGCAGAACCAGAACAAACTAAGAAATTGCTTGCCCCCTCAAATCATGTTTGCGTGGTACCTTTGAGAGGATGGAACTTTTTTTCCCAGCTTTTTTTCCAACAGGACTTTCAGCAATATAAACCGATAGTCAAATAGCCAAGCATATCTGAAAACGGATAAGCTTATCTCCAACATCAACAATCAGTAATTCCCAACAAGTGCTGTAGCAGAAGACTAATAATTGCAATACCAAGGAGTGGTAGACTTGGAAAATGCACCATTTATTCTGAAAAGCTATGCACAAGTGTTTTACCAAATAAGGGAGAGAGATATTTAAATGCATTAAGAATTAATAGAGCAATCATTAGATACGCTCCCCCAGACAAATAATAATTCAAGGTCAAAATAACTCTAATCATCAGGAGGACATTAAAAAAAACCCCAAACCCACAACAACAAGAGTTCTCCAAACTCTCAACAAGCTAAACAAGCAGCAGCAAGTGGCTACCTTGGATTTTGGACAAAGACAGACACGCTGTTCCTCTAAGAACAAGCACTTCAGGATGCATCTTCCAAATAAAAGACCCTGTAAGCATCAAGACAGGTCAGCATGCCCATCAGAATCATCTACATGTACTGCTTTAAAAAAAAAAATGTCCTAGATGATGGAGCTCCATAGCTTTAATAAGCACCAATATTTTTTAAGCATCTGTAGGAGGAAGGGAAGAGAGCAAACAGGTAGCTTCCAACAGTGTGACTTACAGTGGAGCAAGGAGCTAAACAAAGTTATTAGAGCAATTTCTGTCCCATAGCCGTAACCGCAAGTTCCTAAAGAGGCCACATCAACCATCGCCTCAGTGATCCAAGATCAACTTCGTTAGAGTTTCTCTTATCTGCGCCAGCGGCAGACGCAAGTGTCCGTACCTGCTCCGCAGAGAGCACCGACGCAGCGCGACCGCTGCCACCACGGAGCGACGGCAGCTCCCGACAGCAGGCGAGCTCTCAGCTGCCCTCCTCATCCTGGGAGCTCAAACGGGATCCTAAATGCTTCCATTTACCAAAGTATAACAAGCTCTGACGACCACGCAGGGGACTCGTCGCCACTTTAACACCACCAAGGTCTGCGGGTCTGAGATACAATAAATGGCGCTGGCTGTAGCTGCAGAAAATTGCCCCAGCTACGGGGAGCAGGGAGGGAGAGAGGGAATTCTTAATGAAAATTGTTGCCCTGATTGCCCTTCCTAAGGGAGATAACCTGCCTCTCGAGAGCGTTCGCTACGCCCAGCTCACATGCATTCACCTAACCACCTGTATCTGCACACCAGGACTTGACTTAAGCAGTTTTGGAAGGTGCCATGAACATTTTACACTTCTGAACCACTTTAAACGTCAGAATTTTAATTACTGACTAAAACCATCTCCTGTATTTATAACTTTTTCTGCTTTACAGACAGCTAAGGAGAGCTCCAGCTAAGTTAAAGAAAACGTCCAAGGTTAATGACGGAACTAAGAATAGAACCTATTGGTCTCATTTTCCAGTTGGCTGCTCCTATTACAAGGAAATATTATTTGTCTTGTTTGCTAGAGCAAACCTTACAGCCTTGGTACGTATAGATATGGAAAAATTATTTCCCTGGTGACTTTGTAAGACAAGCAAATTGCTAACCATAACGGGATGAGTCACTCTGTCGCAGTCATGGCAACGTCGAAGGAACATCAATTTGGGATCAGAGCTAAGAACTGGCCTGAAATTTCCTTGGAGTTTTATATTACATACACTAAATTTCCCTTCACAAAAAGGCAACATATTCCTTTAAAAGAGACTTGTCCATCCGTCTGAGGGAGAAGTCAATATAAATCACATCTCTTCATTGTCAACAGACCCAAGCTTCGACGCCTGACCTACACCCATTACTGTGCAGAGCAGCTCTTGGCCAAATTCGGTACAACTGGGAGAATTTAAAAAAAAAAATAAATACATCACCCTTCAGGTTTGCAAGCACCGTTATTCCAACCCCACCGGTACCGTGGCACAAGAAGGAGCAGCGCAGCTCCATGCAGCCCGAGAGCCAGGGAGAAGGCAGGCAGGGGACCCAGGAGAGGACCCGGGGTGGCACAGAGGGGGCTGGTTTAGCCTGGGGAGGGGTGGAGAAGGCAGCAAGCAGAAATCAGCCCTCGGGCTGGGAGGTCTCGGACAGGGATTGCAGGGAAACAGAGTTCTTCCAAGCACGCCTGGAAGAGACGGAGGCAGGAGAAAGGCAGGTAACAGGGCACTGGCAGGCAGGTACCTCGGTGCAGACATCTGGGCAGTGATTCAGCAGTCACTTATTCCCATCCTACCTATCCAGCTGCATGTTGTGGGAAAAGCCCTGGGACCTGGCAGCAAGGGTGGGCAGAGGGGGAAGGCAGCGCTGCTGGGCAAACCGGATTGACCTGGAAGAAAGAAACACTGAGTTTTCAATCCTCTGGAGGTGCCACGCAGCCTCCAGCGCTGCCCTCGACGCTGCTGGGCCACTGACGGACTGGGTACTGTTTTTCCAAAAGTAGCCAAGACTTCTACCCCCTCTCCCATGCCAGTCTGTCCCAAGCACGGTGCCAGAAGAGCACAGAGTGCTTCCCAGACATGCAGAATTGTCTCATTTCCACTGTGTCACCCTCACCCAGGGCTAGACAGCCTTCACAGCACAGTCGGAAGCATCTGGTGTGCTCATCCCTACGGCGCATCCTGGATTTTACAGTCTCTTCTAGCACCCAGCCACCCAGCCCTGCAAACACACCCCGCTCCCCGCAGACGCCGAGCCGCAGCCCAATCCGCTGGCACAGAATCAGGCGGTTTGGATTTAACGCTTGAAGAAAAATCTGCGCTGCAAAAAGGCAGCGATTTGGAGTCCAGACTTATCCCCGAACACCCGAAGGTTTCTAAATTAGGCGAGAATCATTAATTGCCTGCAAAGTAAATGCAACTTTTTGACCCCTTGCACTAGGGATAGAGCCAAACTTGTTTTAGTTTGCGAGGAAGTTGAATTCATCATTCCTCACGATTAGAAACTGCGCTAGCAGTGAGCAGATCCTGCTTGGTTAATCACAGTTAATCACTCGAAGCAATAACGAGAAGCAGAGACATGGACTAGGCACTTCTGTTGTAAGGCCGGGCGCAAACAGAGCGGCGCCGTGGAAATTGCCACGCTGCAGGTTAAAGCCGTCCTGGTGAGCCGGAGCGCGCCTTCCTACCCGCTGCTGCCGCCTCAAGCTGCGAAATGGCTCAGAAAGGTCACAAGGCTTCGCCAGCAACTAAATATACACCTATAGGGTCTCGCAGCACGAGCCTGGACCCTGGAGCCATGGAGCCTGCCTGGGTCGCAAGATCACTGGGTGAACTTTCAAAAAAACCCCCCAAAAAACAAACCCCACCCCACCCCAAACCCAAAGCAAACAAATATTCACTCTCCTGAGCTTATGCAAAAGACTTTTCAGGCCAGAAGGAAGAAAACTGACTTTACAGGGCTAAAAACCTGAGTATTTCTCCATCTCAAAAGCTACTTGGGATTCCAGGTGCATCAGTATTGTTCTCCACAAGCCCCGAAACCTCTCCGGCTCTCGCAGACCCTATTGGAACTGTAAATTCATAAAACCTGTCCCAGAGCAGGACATTCAGTTGAGACGCACATTCTGCAAGGGAAATACAATGTTCCTGCTCCTCCTTCCCCCTACTCACCTTTTCAGATTAGCTCACCGCAACACTTTTGTGCAGGGCAAAACGGGATACAGAGTGTTTCTCTCTCTCAAATGGCATTAGAGAGCACTTTCCTCAGCACAATTCCACCTCTCCGACCCAGCTTAGCACTCACCACCTCATCTGCCTAGAAACATGTTGTCTTCCTGGCTGTTCCCGAGTCAGCTCCATCCCCAGTAAGACCCACTCCAGCTCTCTGAGCAGCCTTCAATCCCCCCAGCTCCCCGATACTGAGCACGAGTCTGCTTCTGCACCTGCTACAGAGATGGCTCTGGGAAACCGTTAATTTTCCCCCTGCTTAACTAATGTTAAATTACTCAACAGACCTGCAGCCTCTGCACTGCAGGGCAAGGACTAAACTTCACACTCCCAACGGGACTGTATTTGCCTACTTTAGGATGACTAATTCCAGTTTCAAAACAAACGTCCTTCAGCGACGGGACTGGGCAGTACCACAGCTCTGCATCGCCGGCGAGCGACGGTGCAGACGCACAGCTGACTACTCCTTCCATCTCGGGTCTTAGGTGCTATCCTGAGCACCGCTTGCTTCACAGCTACTGTAATTCCCACACCAAGTGTTACGGTCGCTCTGCAGTCTTGTATCTCCTATAATCCTTTTAAATATTTCAACCTATTATCCACACCTAGCTAATCTTCCAAGGCTGGGTTCTAGTTAAAGTTTTTGTTCCTATTCAACCGTGAAACTTAAGAGCTGCTTTGCAATAAGCCCTTTTGAAAGTGATTTTCATGAGAATTCAGTTGTAAAACACTTTCCTATGGATATTTATGTCATTCTGTGAATAGTATGGATTGCCTGGCAAGTTGACTATCTGCTAATAGATAACAACGGCAGCAAACGAAGCTTTTTCCCATCTTAGCTAACTTCCAACAAAGCTGATTTAGAGAAATCACAAAATCTACACCAATACCCAAATTCACAGCAGCAACTAACTGATGTAAGAGGTACTGTGTAGTACAAATCCATCTTTATTAGAAGAGGAGAAACATAAGAACAAAACCAAAACAATATATTTGGAGCTTCGGGACATGGGTTAGTGGTGGCCTTGGCAGTGCTGGGTTAACAGTTGGACTCGATGATCTTAAAGGTCTCTTCCAACCTAAATGATTCTGTGATTCATCAACTCTGCTCCGCACTGCGCTAGGGTTCGGGTTTAATTGTACGCTGTTTTAAATCTAAGCAACAAAGCTCCTGTGGAAGAAAGCAAAGGGCCAGTCCCTAGGAAGGGTGGTACAGTCCCCTGTCAGTGGCGTCTTCTTGCAGGTCCCTGCTTTAGGAAACCAGCCTTGGCTAAAGCAGGCAGGGAGCAAGCCTGACACGCCAGCTTGGATCCTGTACAACCAACAGATGTATAGCCCTACACATCTCAACGTGGTTTTCCTTCCAAGTCTGTTCCGATCCTCTCTACTGGATCCTCTACCATCCCCCGGATCCAAGAGACCGGTATTTTCGCAGTGAACAAGATGGCTCGCAGGTGAGCTAAGGACTTTTGCCGGTGACTTTGAAATTTAAAAATAAGATACGTAATAGTTAAGCCTTTACAACTTCAAATCAGTCATCCGCTAGGCCACCTTTAAATTAAATATGTTAAATAACCATTTATTGGTGCCTTCATAGCAGGGTGTTATAGATCTTCACATACATATGTGATTTAGTTAAAGGACACGTAAAAGGGCTTTCTACCACACAGAGATCCAATGTGAATAAGCTAGCATGGAAAACAAGGCTGCCAAGGGATTTTTATTCTACAAAGTAAAGGCAATTGGGGTAAAATAGTAATAACGGCCATTTTATCTATACAAATTCACATAATAGCAGGTTCATTTCTGTAGAGCTCTTTCCAGGAGCTGAGATTATTCTCTGCCAGCTTTCTTAAGGTTTTTTTTTTTTTGAGGGACAAGGGAGGAGGAGAGGTAAATTAGATCATCAACTTGAATAAAACCACGGCATTATTGAAGCTTTACATGGCCCCAGATCAGATAAAACACTGCTTGTCAGAGAATCAGGGAGCTCAACAAGGGGTCTCTGATTAAAACTTCCGATGGTTTGAGAACCGCCGTGACAAAGCAAATCTTAAATGCTCACTCGCAACAACTTCTGGCACCTTTACAAATGCCGCTAAAGGATACAGAAGAACTGAAGCTTTATCCTGGGGTTGTTTGAGCTTCTAATGCTTGTGATCAATTGTGTCTTGAAGAAAAATGTCAGTCTCGCATCACTGCTATGACTAAGCACTCACTCCTGCCTGCCTCGCGTCGGGCAGCTACAGTCGGTGACCACGCTTCCGCGGAACATTTTTCTTCTCTCCTTTTCACATCCACTTCTCCTACAGTCAGGGAAAACTTATCTTAATGGGCCATGAGAACAAATACAGAAAAATCTAGAAGCATGGCCTCTCCTGACTTCTTCCACAGTGTCACATCAAGCTTAAATAATGTGATGCACAACATACACAGTGCCTGAGGGAAGGGTTTTGGAAGGAGGGCACGCTACTGAACTCACTTTGTAAGGCAGATAACCCTGGGGAAGGCTCCATCCACTTCAGAAAAGCTCTGGTTAAAATACGCATACAAAGACAGCAGGACTTTCAAGATGGGTTCAAGATGGGTGATGGGTTCTGAATATATTTAAACCCCAAGGGCAGACTTAGAGAATTAAAAGAAAGATGCAGAAAAACTCTCTATTTTCTAGCATGCATTTCTAGCATGCAAAAGGTCGTCTTACAGTTCACAGCCCCCCCAGCTCCTAAGCAATTTCTCAGTGCAATTTCCATCAGCTACAGCAGGTCTAAATTTCAAGTTAGAATTAAGAAAAATTTTTTAAAAATCTCAGCTCAGTAGAGGCGAAGATAATCTATGAAACGCGATCCAAGTTATACATTGATGTTAGAACATCTCTGTAATCTGTTCACAAATTCTGTGCTCTCGCTACTGCTTCGAAACCGCTTTGTGGTGCCAAAAATCGTGAGCTGATTCTCTGTCCTACTTCTCAGAACTGAAGGCAGTGATGAAAATAGCAAGAATCAATTCCCTTTCACTCCTGCAACTCTGAAAAGCTTCAAGCAGCACCAGAAGCAAGTACCGAGGCTGTCAGAGGAGCAAATGCTCTCGCTGGCTGAGTGCCCTGATGGCTCTGCTGGAGAGCTGTGGCTCTCAGGCATAAGTACCGCGAAAACACAGGAGACGTTTTGCACTGTGGACCACTTTCCATTGGGAATGTCTAGGATGCCATACCCAGAGTGACTCAAGGCTGGGATGCTTTCCCGAGAAGCTAGAAGATGTAGATTTGACTTCTGCAGACTGAGCAGGATCTAGAAGTCAACATCTGTCATTTCTGGGCACATATGCTGAAATTTTGGCTGTTACTTATAACTGAGATGAGATTCTCCCCATGCTCACCTGTTTCATCCCTCAGAATAACAGCAGCTACAGGGGGTCACACCAAAGATCCCAGCAGACCAGTATCCTGTCTCTTGACAGGACCAAAGCACTTGCCCAGGGGAGCAGACAAAACAGAGGGCAAGCATACGGTGCTTCCCCAAGCATCAGCTGTGCAATTTTTCCAGATTGTACATCACAGCTCAAGGAACTTGAATTCCTGTACGGACTAATAGAGTATGATTTCCCTCACTTGACATTGTTCTCAGCAGCAAGCACCACCTACGTTTACAATTTTCTTACCCATCAGGTACTATTTTCTTACAACGCATTCCAGAGCTCGACCCCTTTCTGCATCATCTACAGACACATCCTGACTGGTGAAAACTATACAGGATGAAGTCTCTCCACTAACTCCTAGAATTAAAGGGTTCTTCGCCCTTGACAGGAAATAGTAAATCTCAAGGGTAACTAATCAAAAGGGTAATTCAACCTTGGGAACTGCCCAGTTCGTGGCTGTTAAGATACACACTATTCAGGCTCTACGGAGACTGCCAAGAAGAGCACCAAACCAAAAGCCATTCTCCTTGGTGTGGGATTCCCCTGAACTAAAAGAGCTTTTCACCTGACTCCGGGGAAGCACCAACGTGTGATCACTATTCCACCAAGCGAGACTCAGGTTAACTTAACCTTGCCAGTCGGTCGGGGCGCATGTGTTTGACGGAGGCAGAGTTGCTTCTTTTTCTAAAAGATGGTCTTCTGATTTGCAGAGGCCTAAGAGGGAAATGCTCCACCACACTGCTGAATCACAAGCTAGCTCTTGCTGTCTAGCCAATTATTTCAGAACTGTTGCACCTGCTCTCCCTTCATTACTGTATTACTTCTGGTTGGATGGAGAAAACAACATCATAAATTCCACGTATAAATCACTCTACTAGAATACCAGGAGAGAAAATAGGACAGAGAGAATTCATTTGCCCATCCCTCTGCTCAGCACAAAGCACCACCTCAAACATAATATTTTAAGAGGTTATAAAAACAAGAAACAATCTTTTAGGCTTTCTAGGGAGCAGAATCAGCTTTTTCTTAACATCCAACTGCTGCACTCTCAGTACGCTACCATTTGCTCTATCCCAATATGGCAAATAGCTTATGCCCTTTCTATCAGAAGACAACTTCATACATTTGAAAATAGTTACCGTGTTTGCCCTTAACCTTTCACAGTCTTTTTGCCTTTATAGGTTAATGTTTCTAAACACCAGGTAGCCTCTTTTTTGTCCTGTAGACTCTCGTCATTTGGTCTGCCTCTTCCTTCAGGTGTGCTGCCACAGGCTGGTACCGAAGCTTTTCCAGTATCACAAAGCATGTGAGGATTTCTTCACTCCAAAAAGCATTCTGTTAACATAGTCATTTCTTTTCACAACTGCATGACATTGTTCAGGCATGGCCAGCTTTTGATCCTCTAACGCCTGGATTCTTCTTCTAAGAAACGGCTACCCAGACCCTTGTCTCTCTATGCAGTTTATCAGGTTCTCGCTCGAACTTCTCTCCAGTATACTCCTTTAAAGTTAAAGTTGACTTTGTACTTTCTACTTGACTTCCCATTTTCTACCCTATAGTTTTCCTCCATCACTTCAATTCCCCCTCACTTCTGTCCTTCCTCTCTTATCTCATGGACCTAACAGACAAAAAGAGAAGACACAAGAACTTTGAGATCATATTAAAAAATATTTTATCTTAGGTTCTTAAGACAGTCTGAAGGCATTAACCACATAAATCACCTACTTAAAGTCTATCTTACTCTCCTCTTTCTATTTCTAATGCTTGTTCTAAAATAATCCAATGATAAAAATGTAAGCTCTCACATTTTTGATACCAGTTTAACATCTACTTAGAATTTGGAGATCTCAAACAGCAGCAAGAATATGTTTTTCTAACAGCCTTTTCTGCAACACATTTCCTTAAAAGATCTATTTTAGCATTTTGTTCCATTGCAACTAATTAGCCAAGCTATGTGCAAGTCTAGAGAAAACTAATTCCATATTCAAAAAGGTCAGGAATTTGAGGCTGACAGGCTGCACTCTTTAGACATGGGAAGACATTACAAATAGATGTTTTGAATTGTACTATAAATGAGCACTCAAGCTCAACTTTAACTGCTAAGCAAAACGATTCACATCTCCACAGAGAGCACTCTTCAAGGGAAAGCAATTCTGCCAACTGATAGAACAGGAAAAGGGAAGAGAGAGAAAAGACACTGAAATCAATTCTTGCCCCTGACAAAAATGCAGAATCAAGACACAGCCTTTGTGCAGATCAGCATTCAAGGTATTACTAAATGTTTAGTGCTTCCTAGTAATTTACAGTTTAAATGTTTACTAGTAACATTTAAAATCATCCACTACGTAAGGAGAAAGGTGGTTTTCCATTCCACCCAGCTCATTTCCTCCCTCCCTGGTCAGTCTCAAGGAGAGGGACATTGGAAAGGGCAGCTGAAGCAGGATGCCAGGCTGTCGGTGCCCTGTTTGCGGCCGGTTACGTACCGAAGTTGCACACTGCTACCAGGTCATAAATCTGGGCAGGAAACCCGTCCCATTAGATGGAGAACAGCAGAATCCGAGGACTATTCAAGAGAGATCCTGAGAACAGGAGTGCCTTAACAACCCACAATAGAAGTTCCAAAACACACAAGCAAAAACAATGCTTACAGGGAAAGCAGGAAGATTATTTTTCATTGACGTAACTCCTGAACACTTGCTGCAATGATGAAATTATCCTAGCAATAATACAGACAAAACCCCCACAGTTTTTGTAACACGAAAATGCGTGAATACAGGCTTTATATTATACAGTTAAAAAAAAAATAAATCAAAAGCGTTATTATGGGTCCAAGGAAAGCAAAAGCATGAGTATTTTAATTAGCTTTAATACTTTTGCAGTTTTTTTTAAGAAATCTGGTAAAATAAGTATATGTCTTAAAGACAGCAAAAAGAAAAATCAGAAATAATTTGAAGTAACAGCATTAAAGAATTGCCTTTAAGGCTAGCGCAATGATTTAGTGCTTAGCATAATGTCCCTGATGTACTTAGGGACAAAAGAATTAAATTTCGAGTCCGTCAGTCTCCAGATTTGCAGGAGAGAGGTATAATGTCAAGTGAATTAAAGATGATGGATGAGTTGATGGATTCAAAGGGAGCAATCACAGTCTTCAGGACACAGACAGGTCCGGCAGTTACAGAATGAGGACTGACAGCCTAAAAGGCGAGGAAGAGGAAAACCAACCCCCAAATATCAATGCTCTGGAAATAAAGGTACATCTAACCAAGGGCTGGCTTTGAGTCCCAGTGAGCAAGACAAATTAATAACAACACTTTAAAGTGATTTTAGATGTCAAACTTTCATTTACTATCAACAGCACTAAGCGATTTCCACTTTGCTAAATATGCATGTCCTGCATTTAGCAGGAACTTCTTCCAGATACACAAAACAGCCCTGCAATAAAACATACTAAAACTGATTAGAAGATAAAGGAAGAGAAGCTGGTGAAAGTCTGGTATAGATCAGATCAGGCAGACGATGAGAACAAAATGTTTCCTCAGTATGCATCAATCATACAAAAAACCCAGAGGACTTGGTGCTAACGGAGGGTTTTAGCTCCTCAGACGTCTTTTGAGATAGACAGAAAATACTTTTCATTTTCTTACCTGGGGGAATTTGCGTTTGATAGATGTCAGTGCTCCCTCCGGGAGTTTGGCAAGTTCTGAATCTCTGACTGCGTGGACTGTTGTGGCTCTAGGTTGATGGGTTAATGCCTCTACCTGAAAGAGCACATAGCCAAAACATTACAGAGAATTCACAACACATTGCAAAAATCAAATGTCAGGATGCAGAAACGGAACCATTCCCAAGAACCGGCCTGTCACACTTGGTGCTCACGCACATTCAATCAGAAGCCGTTCTCCCCCACGGGTGCTTACAGAGGGAGCTCACCAAAGGCTCGTCCATCCGCAACGCGTACGAGCGTGTAGGTAACCCAGGTCTCTCAGGCACACGCTCTGCTATCGGACACGTGCAGTTTTTCACAGAACTAGAACCTGTAGCACCGGACAGTATCACAAGAGAGTTTGGTTTGAGCTTTCGCAAGCCCTCGCATGCAGTGCATCTCCAGAGTGAGGGTAAGAACTGCTCTTAACGCTTGCCAGAACAACCAGAGGCACACGACGAACTCACCATCACCACCACACTTAGATCTTCCAATCCACCATTTTTAATTGTGATAAAGCCATCTAAGAGAAAGAGAAAAACCCACTTCTCCAGTGCTCTTCCTTTCTTTTTTCCCCCAATGCCACCCTGAAATACTTTCATTTTACTCTCAGAAGCTGAGTACCAGCAACCTTGAAATAACCAAGATTTCCTAAAAATTAAAGAAAGCGATGAGGAGCAAATCAGCATATTCTGGCCAGGAGTGAGCTTTGCTTCTCCATGGTTTTTGTGTTTTGGTTTGGTTTGGGTTTTTTGTTTTTTTGTTTTTACACAGGCATGTGTATCTGTGCTATGTAAACAGGAAAACACATGACAGTACGCACCTACCTGAAGAGTGCCCAATTATTTCACCTAGAAACATTTATTTTATTGAGAGTAGAAGTTTAAAGAAGAAAATGATCACGCCATGAAAATTAATACAGAAATACTCTCCTTTACAGGGAGAACCTGACACAATAAGAACAAAACCGGGTTCTCAAAGCCTGCTCTGCAAAATGCAGCAGGTCCCCGCATCCCCAACTGCCCCATCCGCAGAGCCCAGACCTGCCACCAGCTCGCAGTTTGTTTTGAAATGCAGAAATCAAATTCCCTGGTGAAATATCTTCGCATGCTTAATGAGATAGCCTGCTAGGCGAGATGGCGTCACTCAGAGCTCAGGCGTGAGCTACAACATTTAATTGCTTAGAAACAGCCTGGTGCTCAGTTTTGCAAGTTTTAGCAACAGGCAATGTTTACCGGGTTTAAGATCCACAGATCAGTCATTTCGAAAAAAACGGGTGTCACTGTAGTAGCTGTAATGACTAAGGTTAAAACACAAACAAAAGAATTCCTCACTCTAACTGCAATTTATGGACACTTAGAATAAAAATGAACATGACTTTTCATTTTAAGTTTTCCAGTAGAAAAAGAAACAGAAAATTATCAGCTTATAATTGTTTGGTTTGGGGTTGGGGGGTTTGATGGGGTTTTTTGTTTGGTTGGGTTTTGGGCATTTTTTTTCAGAATGAGTTCCGAAGCTTATGTTTACAGCAAATTCCAACACAAGCAATGCTTTTATTATAGAACCAGGGGCTCAGACACACAAAAAGTTCACGCAATGTGTATAATGCCCTGCACGACGGCTGAGCTGTGCCAGGTGCCCAGGCGTGTACTTCTGCCCACAGCACAAGAAAATTAATTTAAAACACGCAATTCCATGACCCTGCTTCCAACAAGAGTGCGTTCTTGGAAGACTACATGTGCACAAAATGGACAACTCAGACAGCCAGAACAGTTAGATCTCAAAACCTCGCAATTAGTCCGGAAAGCTGAGATCAGCCTGCTAATATTAACTCTAGCTAGTCCAGAAGAGTTTAATCAACCCCAATTGCTATGCATGAAAAGTAAATTTAAAGTAACTACGTTTTCCAAGACCTTCTGGTTTTGTTCAGATGCCAGGGAAGTTTTGTTATGTAACCACATTTTAAACGAATTATATAGACGGGGAAAAAAAAAGGTCATGCCATCTTTGTACACACGTCTACGAAGAAACAAGTCCCCTTCAGGTTCCCCAAATGGTTGTATTAACTCTTCTGTTTTACCTCTCTCCCCTCTTACCAGCTTTTTATCACAGTTTTTGGGTCTGTAATTTAGCTTCCTTATCCTGAAAGCAGTTTAAGAGTTTCAGTTGTTAAAATAAAACCTTTCTTCTCTCCAGTCATCACTCGATTGAGTTTAATTTGTATAAAGAAGAAAAACATTCAAACTGTCTAACATCCTTTTCCACTCTTCTTGTGATATATGAGTGCATAAAATTAACTGTGCTCCAAAGGGCTCACAAGTCTTTCAGAAAAGATGAGATTTGTAAAAAAGGGAATTAAATTTTAACTTTAAAACAAAGCCTCAGGGATTTTTTTTTCTCTAAACTGTGACTGGGTCTTTTCAAATTGTTCCCTAGGCAGATCAGAGGGGAGATAGAGACCTTTTTCAAATCTCCTTCACAAGGAGCCACTCAAATCTCCGGAGCAAGTGGCATTTGCAACACCACCAGTGTTGCGGACCCCCACAACGGCAGGGAATTTGTTGAATGTCGTTCCCAACTGATTACAGAAATCAGGTCTTGTACCACTCTTACATACAGGCACTATGTAAGTCTTGCCACTAGCTTTGATATTTTCATGCAAATACACCCCGGTATTCTAGCATGGAAAAATATCTGGGTCCCAGACACTGTACCAAGAAATGCAAGTTTTGCTTTCCCCTTGGATATTATCATCTCAGCTCCCAATCTCTATTTTTATTAGTTATCCCAAACTACTCATAAAATACTTCCTCCTCACTGGAAGCGAGGGGGCTCTCACCGAACATCTGGACCATCGGTGGGATTATTCTCAGTCTTCGCTACGTTCTCACCTCTCCCTTCTCTACACCCTGTGGTTAAAAAGCCTTCTTTGCACTAGTTCTAGATTTTCTGCACATGGGGATCTGCCAAATCAAATAGATATTTGGCTATTCTCACCTTTTTTGGAGATTAAAGACATATTCTAACATTGAGTCACAGTTCTCCCCTGTAAATTATACTTTTCTTCTTTGTATTTATTCTTAATAAACTGTTTGAGATGTCATCTATTCAGAGTTTTTTCTTCTTGCTTAGAAAAAACTAATGTTTCATGCAACATGAGTACTTAAAATCATTTCTCTCTTAAGCCACATTCAAATCCTTGGGCTCCTGTGTCCAGTGAACCTTTTGAACAAGTTTTCTTATTTTTCCAGGTTTGTAAATAGTACAAGACTTGGAGATCTAGCTTCATCTTTAATACGAATAAAATCCACCTGCAATCAGAAGATCAACCCCATAAGATTATTTCTTTGGTTATAAAACCCAAATTTAATATTTTGATCACCCACCACAGCTACAGTAGTCAAACACTAAGACACCTCCATAATAACATTAATAAACAAATGTTTCGAGAAATAATATTATCTTCCAAATCTTATCCAACCTGGGGGAGGGGAAGCATATATATATGTGTGTATATATATATAAAATAGCATATTTTTGTGTGTGTGTGTGTATCTATCTCTATCTCTCACCCAAGGCTCTCTTTGAGCCCCTTCCCAGACGACCATAATCGCCATTTATCCATGCCAGCATGAACACAGCTACAATATTTGCTCCAGTGCAAGAAAGAACCTGTGGACTCTTTCCCACTTCTTTTCAAATTCAACATGATATATTTTGCTCGAGGCAATAGTACATCTCTGGTTCTTCTCCCATAACATCCATTCCTTCTCCTTAGGAACAAGCCTCTAAACAAGTTCTGCCTCACTGCCCATTTCTGGTCTTCTCCTTCAATTTCTAGTTCACCCATATGCCATCCTCGCTCTTCCTCTCTCTCTCACAATCCTCCAGTTTTCCTGGAGTTCCTTGAAGGCTTGAGTCCATCACCTCTTCTGCTCTATCTGGACTGGCTGTTCTTCTCTTTGCCATCTTATTATCTAACGTTGTTCGTTTTTCCCTCATGTTGCAAACTCGGCAAACCTATATCAGTGCTATTTCCACTCGGAACCCCGTCTCTCTGAAATCCAACGGCTCTGCTGTATTTTAGCAGTCATGCAAAAATGCTCAGTGTCCCATTCATTGCTCGCCTGTCTCTGAGGTCGACCCCTTGGCTCCTCGGTTACAGCAAGCATCAGCGTCTCCTCTCTACCTCCATCACACCTGCAAGAATCTGTCTGTCCATCATTGCCTTTACTTCCATTTCCTCTAAGAGCTGCACAAACCAATGCCTCGAATGCTATTGATAATTTGCATCAAGGAGCACGTATCAGTTTAGAGTGTTATATACCCTGCATAATTGATCATTAATATTACCATAGGTGGTGGTCCCTCCTGCACTATGCAGTTCTGTCATTCCTAACATTAACAAAAAGAAGAAAAAGAAACAAAACACACACACCACTATACGGAGATCTGTGCTCTTTTTACTGTTTCAGTTAAATCTGACAGTTAGGTTTCTCGTATCTTCTCCTAGCTCAGTATTAAACAGTCACAAAACCACATACGATGCATCCATCACGTACAATGCACATGATTCACAACCCTAGCTTACAAGTTCTTCACAAAGAAAAAGTGTTATTGTAAATCTTTTAGGAAGGGAAAAAGCAATTTATATTCTCATGACCTCTTTTGACTTCATTTTTAACAGCCATTCCTGACAGTTCTTCTTACAGCTTTCCAAATTACACAGTTGGAAAGTAAAATCTAGCAAGTGTTGTCTTATAGAACCATGAAATGGTTTGGGTTGGAAGGGACCTTAAAGATCATCCAGTTCCAACCCCCTGCCATGGGCAGGGACACCTTCCACCAGACCAGGTTCCTCCAAGCCCCGTCCAACCTGGCCTTGAACACTTCCAGCGATGGGGCAGCCACAGCTTCTCTGGGCAACCTGTGCCAGGGCCTCACCACCCTCAGAGTGAAGAATAGTCTTCTGCAAGTTGGTCTAATTACTCCAAATTCCTTCTTGAGCTACGTCCAACAAATCACTTTGACTATTTGCTTAACTTCAAGTGTGTGCATAGCCCCAGTGCAATAAGCCCAGCTATTCTCATGCTCCTTAGGCTTCTCTGAGACTTCATGGACGACTTAACCAAAACTGGGGCTGTTGTATCTTAGTCTATCTGCTGGCAATAAAACGTTGCTTCTCCACACAAATTCAGCCTCACTTTAACAAATTATTGGGTGACTTTCCTAATAGTCAGCAAACAGTAAAAAGCAAATAATTTCAAAATACAGTTTCTTGTGTAGATGATTTCTTTCCAAGGGAGTTTTCAAGTCTGCCTACTGCAAGAGTAGACAGGTCTAGTCCGAATTAGTGATGCAAGTCAGTAGGATTGTGTTTCTAGTTACAGGTCCTTTCTCCCCGACCTTCAACCAGTGGCACATTTATACGCTCTTGTGGCTCCTCCTGTGCGTTCCCTTCCCATCCATTTTGTAATAGACTGCTTTCAGTTTCTTTTCATTATGGCTAGCATTCCACCTGAGACTCTTTTATTCTCTCATACATCATTATTTCTTTCTCTCATATCCATCTTCTCCTTGCTACCAGCTCACAAAAAGCAGTAATCTTTCCACATCAAGGGCACCCCTCATTTCAGCACACCCCCTGGACCCGATGCTGTAAGAGGGAGCAGCAGCCACAGAAACGAAAGCATCAGTTATAAGGAGACCCTGGGAAGCAGGTTAGGACCCCAAGGATTATCAAATGACGTAGCTTAAACTCTTCATCTTCCAAATCCTCGTGCATGAAAGCCACAATCACCACCTGTCAATTAGCCTGATATTTGTAGGCTTCAATTTTTCATGTTCACACAAGACGCTTTGGCAAGGCCCAGGAGCCCACAAACAAGCACCCTCTTACAGAACAGTGCGCCAAGGAGATCGGTCGGGACACATCCAGCCGTGTTTCAACGAAAGCAGCATCACGCCTAACAAAACAAAGTGAGAACTCTGATAACAGTCAAAAATAGTAAAAAGGCATTTTCGTCTCTAACACAAGCGCAGCTTCGCTTCCACCAGCAGCGCCAACGGAGCGGGCACAGACTATCCCGTGCAGGGTGCAGCAGTTCAGCCAGACGCTTCCCAGGATGCCTGCGGTGCTGCTGCCGGCGCACACACCCTGCGCGGACACCCCGGCTCCCCGCTGAAAAGACAAAGGGCTCAGAGATCCGTCTGCCAAAACCGCCTCCTCGCTCTCTCCTTACACAACGTCCCCCCCGAAGCGCGCCAGGCGCTACGCAGAACCAACGGCTGCACCCACAGGTGCTGGGGAAGGACCATCGCAAGACAGCGGGAAACACAAGGGACAGGGGTGAAATACACGGTGCAAGGATGCGTAGATGCACCCGTGGAGGCATAAGAAGAAGAAATACCAACACTGACATCTGCTGATAGTTTAGGAGGCTCAAGGAAAGGGACAGGCAACGAGTCAGATGCACAGGTACGAGGTAGCACACCCGCATCTCAACGGCCAGCACAAGCACGGGCACAGCGCAGGCACCGGACACATACACACGCGTGCGTTTTCGCAGCGGCGTTCTTGCCTGGCAAGGACAGGAGATGATGCTGCTGCAACTGAAGACAGCAACATAACATCATCAATGTTACATGAAGGGCAACCAAACGCTACATGGAACAATTTTTTTTCCAGTTTAAACAAGCTGCTCTCAGACCCTTCTTCAGCTCATTTGCACCTGAAGCAGGAGAGGAAACTCAAAGGTGTTTCCTCCAGCCATCGGTTTGGAAGGATCTGAAACATTAACTTTTTGTATCAGAAAAGGACAAAGGAGGAGACACTGCTGGAAGCGATGAATGAGTGGGAAGAGCAACCAGACAAGCTGCAAATCGATGCTATTTGCGGGAGCAGTGCCAGCGGATGAATGCGGTACACCATGTACTCTTGAAAGTTGTTCTAACAACCACCTTCTGCAATCTTTCGTGTGCCAAGTTAACCCCGTGACTGAGGACACCCAGCGCTCTTGCTGTGCAGAAAGAAGAATCCAAAGCTCCCTCTCTCATTTTTTAATATATATATTAAAAAAAAAAAAAAAAGACTTACCTACATATACACACACTCATACATGCAAGTCTTACTTTGTATATCCAGATGTGTATGTGTAAGTGTACATATAAAATATAGGTAAAAATCAAATAAGACTGAGCTCATTACCTTTTGTAATTAAGGCAGTGGCAGTCATGCTACAGGTTCTCCCAAAAGGGCTGAGCCTGCATTTTGTAGCAGTGCAATGACAGCCCTGCTGCAGCAGCTAACGTCATTAAGGGACAGAAAAGGGAAAGATTACAGCTGGGGAAGGGAACTGATTACAGTCCTACCTAGCGTATTTAAGTTTCACTCCTTACATACGTGTGGCTATAGAAAAGATGGGAAGTTGCATGCACGTTTTGCTCCCCTAATCCAACATTACAGTCAAAACACCACCAGAAACCATGCCAAAAGCTGTCTGAAACACACACACAGAACACCCAACAAACCCATCAAATTTACCCAGGTTGTCTGAAGAGTATCTGCAAGTGCGACACCACCTACAGGCATGCAGCATGCTGCTCTTCGGGTGAAATCATACCTGACTTTCAACAATGGAAGAAGAGATGACAGCACATGATGACCTGCTCGAATACTTCCCAACAAGGGAGAGATCTGATTGCCTTTGACTCAGCTTCACACCACAAGAATACCAAACCTGGCTGGAACTCTAGCAATACCCTTTCCCCATCCTTCACTGCTGACTCTGCCCCCACAAATACTTTCTGTCACCACTGCTGGACTCTGCTTCCCACTCCTCGCTGGCCTCCACGCACTTTCATGATGACGAGGATCACACCTCTCTCTCTTCCTCAGTGACTATTACTTAACGGTGCTTGCCAAAAAGAAAAGTTCTAATCAAGAAAAAAAATCGCTTTTGCTAACAACTTCTTTGTGCATTTTGCAAAGGTTAAAGAGGACGCAGTCGTGACTCTTGCCATTCACAAGCCAGCCTAGTTCGATGCAGCATTTCTCAAAACGGAAGGGAGAAAGGAGCCCAAGGCAAGGGAAGCGCAAGGCTGTCCTGAAGGTGGATCAGAAGTTGTATCATGAGTTAGTTGATAGCTGGACACTAGCAATGATATCACAAGGGGATTCAGCTAGAAGCAGGAGGGAGACACAACATACCTTAGGGATGACAGTTTGATGTGTTAAATCACCTATCTGAAACCCAGCAGGTCACAACTTCTATCACTATCTGTCATCAAAGATCCTAATAGTCGCTAAAAAGAATTTGGCTAAGGAGATAAAGCTCTCTGCAGTTTTATCTGTGGCAGCTACAAAGCCAAATGACTTACCCACATAACATCAATGCCAGATAATTTAACACCAGATCCTGTCAAAACTGCGCCTGTGGTTTTCCCAGCCAGTGATGAGATCACTAAAGTGTACCACAACAATTTTCGGTTATGAATGGTCTCTTACCTTCCTCAGCTGTTAGAACTTGAGGCAAATAAACATAAGAGATAAATTGTTGTGGATAAAAGCATAAATTGTTGTAGAGAAGAGAGTCAGGAAAATAGACAGTACTCAGCGGTTCACACCGTAAATGGAGATGCTCGTAGGAAACGGAGGTTCAGATGGCTCAGATCAGTGACTTCAGTTCAGCCAAGAACACCCTCAAGACGGGTTTGGAAATCAGGACATCGAGCTTCTAATTTCAGTCTGACACTAATTGAGCTGTGCAAATGTGAACTCATTGCGCAGAGCTTCCTCTGTCTCACTTCACTGCTGGTAAATACTGGGGGGGGGGGGTGTTTGTTGTGTGGTTTGTTTTTTGCTTGTTTCTTTGGGGTTTCTGTTTGATTGGTTTGGGGTTTGTTTTGGTTGTTTTGTTTTTGTTTTTTTTTTAAATACAATTTCACACCTAAGATGCTGCTAGGCAAATAATAATTTTTAGTAACGTATTACCAAGACAGACGGTGGAAGAGATGGAAAGAGAACTCCTCCTTTCAGAACCACGTCTTCCAGCTCAGTTCTTGGACCTCCTCTGCCTCCAATTTCCACAGATACGGGCTGTGCCTGAGGCACCATTAACCTGAATTAACCTGAAATCTGGGGGGTTTTAGTGACTTAAAGCTTTAGAAACAGAAGAATTCACAGTCTGAAAAAATTACATGCAACTAATTGGCAAAAAACATCCACACACTTAAAAATGACAAAGTTAACCAGGCTTAACAGAGTAGAACTTGCCCAGTTTTAGCGCAGTTGTCAAGGGTACAAAGATATTCAGCTGGCTTTGGTAGTGTCAAAAGACAGCGACATACGATAACGTTAATACTGATAAAGAACAAAAGCCTGACAAGTGTAATCCTGATATTGCTGTGTTTCCTTTGAGGATTACTCAGCAATTAAAGATTTCTAACAGTTAGTGTTACATTTCAAAAGGACAATGCTCCAAATCCCTAAGGAAATCATAAGCCATTTACAGATTCTTTTTGGTTTTCAACTTTTTAGAGAGAAAAAAGCCATGCACATTTAACTGTATTAATGAGATGAACAGCTTAACATCTCAAAACGCTTAAAAGAGCCACCATTTCTAGAATGCAAAGTGTGATTTCTTCCACAGCAGAACTGGTACGCCACAGCACCGGCAGATGAGGATTCTTTTTCTGCAATTTATCACTCGTGCTGCCCTGCATTAAAAGAGCGTTAGTGCACAAATGCCTTTCTGCACTGGTTTTGCTATTTTGCTACCCCAAACCAACCAGGTCTAATCCTACGAATAAGCAGGGGCATTCCGGTTGTTAAAAAGAAGCAGAAAGGATCTCGAATTAACTGAAACATTGCTGCAACTTTCCCACTCAGTGGGGCATTTTGAAAGCCAACTGGTTTGCTGGTAAGACACTGCAGACAACGGTTTTATGAGGCAGGTGGCTACCAGTAAGTCTAACTATAAACTACATAAGAGTCCAGCTTTTAAAAATATTCTAAGTCCAACAGCTGTCACTGAGGCCCCCAAGAACTGCCTGGCATTTCGTCATCTTACCAACACTGCGGCCATTCTTCAGGAACTCAATTAAGACAAAGTGTTGACTTGCATAAAAAGCTAATTGCATAGAAGGCTCTATCACATCCATATATTTGAAGGGAGCAGGCAGTATACAAATAACTTTTATTCAGCAGGAGATTATTCTGCAAGATAGCTCTGTTGGGTTTTTTCCCTTCTCCTCCCTCCTCACCCACTAGTGTCCTTCCAACAATGCAAAAAGCAAAGAACACCCATCTCAGCAGATGCCTGGAGCTGCGATCCTGCAGCCCATCTGGGACAAACCATTTTGCAGGTTGTAAAAAAAAACTGAATAACGGCCCCAGCCTCATCAGCAGTGCTAGGGACAACACTAGACGTCAAAGCCTGGGCCAGTTTGCCTGCTGTCAATAGGCATAACAAATAAACACATGAAAAGAAATTCTCTCAGACAACAATGTGTTAATCAGATCAAGAAAACCAGAGTAAAAACTACAATTTGCAGCAGTGAACCAAGATCAGAACTAAAGCAGCTACACCAAGAGGGGGAAAAAAAAAGAAAAAAAAAAAAAAAAAAAAACCACGACACAATAATACAAGCATTTTAAACAAATAACTTAGTGAAGAGAAGCCTTTTCACTATCAACACACAGGGGGCTTTTCCGATTTCCTCTGGGGTCACCTGGGCATGGTAGAAGTGACACTAGAAGAGTTAGCTTGCGTTTTACCCTTTAGCTCGCATAACGGTTTAATAAAATTAATGTTTCAACATTTTCCCACAAGCGCGTCTGTAGCAAATGGCACTAACAAATTAAAAGATTCCCCCGAAAATGGGTCAAATCATAGTCTCTAGACAACAGGACTCCTGTCAACTGTATTTCAAATGGGAAGGATTTATCTAACAGATTCATCATTGTCCTTTAAAAACTACGTGAAAGGCCTTCAGTCAAGTTTTGACTTGATTTGACCAGACACAGCAACTGGAGTTGCCCATGGACAGGGTCAGCAGCAGCAAGCTCCCGGCAGCATCCCTCCAAAAAGGCTCCCAGGGAGTAGGGATCACTTTCCCCTGACATAACCATCCCCGTCAGCTCTTCAGCTAACTACGCAGGGAAGGCAAACTTTCGTTTCTAATCTGTTCTTCTCCCCCGAACTGACAGACCTCAGAAACAGATGCCATTGAGTCAGTCTAAGGAACAAAACAGTTTGAGCCACAAGTTTAGCCTTGGGAGCACACGCACATGCTTGAAAATTAACATCTTGTCTGAAATCCTTTATTTTTCAGTGCTTTTCTTCTGAAAGCAGAAATGGCAGATACTCATCTCTTATGCATATGACACACAGAATTTTTAAAGTTCTGAGATAAAGGCAATAAACAAAAATACACCGACTACAAGACGCTTGTATTTAGTTAGTGCCCACAGTTCAGAATTAAATGGGGAGGTCCTGGAGGGGTTTCAGGGAGGAACATGCCATCAGTTGACCAAAATACCGATTACCAATACCCACTACTAATTTCATTCCCTGCAAGCACCTAGAACCCTCCAATTACTTTACTTTCAGGAAATAAAAAAAACCCAATCCTACAGCAGGTTTTCAAAGGTTTAAAACAGATCCTGCAGAAGGGGATAAACAAATCTTTTTAAAAGGAAAAATGTCATTCTACCAATGGCCTCTGCAAAGAACGGCTACATTAATCTTGGCAACCTTTACAAATCCTCCCCCATGTTTTCGAAAGGCAGCCAGAGCATTGAGATTTGTTCAACAAATGGCAGCATGAGTCAGTGGGCCTGGGAGCCGTGGGTAGGAGGGAGTAGGTGACGTCCACAGAGTCACAAAAGTCTTCAAATGATTCATGTCATAACATGGATCCAGAAAAGTGACTTACGGTTTAGACATAAACTCTCTGGGTATTTCTGTATCCGTGCCTAGGGACTCACCAGCAAACAGGGCACGGCTGCAGCAAACGCGCCCCAGTCCATCCACCGAATCAACCTCAGAGAGGTTTGTCACCAGACAAACGGTTGAGCCAGCACGAAACGCTATGCCAAAACCAGCACTAGTGCTCGTACAGGAGGTGAGTTCAGAGCGTACGCTCCACTGTCACTCAAAACCGC
This sequence comes from Phoenicopterus ruber ruber, assembly GCA_009819775.1. NCBI lineage: Eukaryota > Metazoa > Chordata > Aves > Phoenicopteriformes > Phoenicopteridae > Phoenicopterus > Phoenicopterus ruber. The sequence goes on from CM020234.1 coordinate 11,440,835, forward strand.
TTTCAGAAAGTAGAACAGCAGCTCTGTTGTTTTAACCTGGGAGCTCTGCAAAACTCCAGAAGCTTGACAGTGGAGCTGCAGATCACCGCTGGTGAAAGAAAGCAGGGAAACGAGCAGGAAAACGCTTGTACGTGTCAAAACTGTCAAACCCTTATTCACACACTAAAAGGCCTCATACCAGCATGATTAGTCACAGAAAATCTCAGCTTTTGTTCCTGTCACACCATGTCATTTTACCTTTAATGAGGTGTCCCAAAGAGGTAGCCCAAAAAAGAAAAACAAAGAAAGAAAATTTAAGAGCGTGCCTAGCAGCGAGAATAGACCTGCTTCTCCAAATACAGTCCCAAGCCAACAAAACTCCTCAGCCAGCAGGAGCACTGCGCTTGGGAAGAGATCCTTACATACTGCCCACGTATAGCTCGACGAACATGGTGCAGTCACCAGTCCAGACTACCTTTGTCTTCCGCTGGGGGTAGCGCCAGAACTGCCTCTTACAGGCTACTGCAGACATTTCTGAACGATACGCAACTTATTTTCAAGTTACTGGACAAGTGAAAGCGAGCTGTGAACGCACACTGAGAAGGTCCAGAGACCTCACCCTCCTTACAAGAAAACTTTTTACTTCTCTCAAGAAAAACAACGCGGACGTTAGTCAGTTCCCGGTCTCACACAGCGCGCGAGGCCTCTGCCACGAGCACTTCACAACACGGACGCCGGCCTGTGGCGCAGCAAAGACGTTTAGACGAGGCCCTAAGGGATACGATTTAGTGGGGGACTTGGTAGTGATAGGTTAATGGTTGGACCCGATGATCTTGGAGGTCTCTTCCAACCAGAACAATTCTATGATTCTATGATTCTATGATCTCCACGAACAAGAATTTCTTCCCATGCTACTTGAGAGTTGCTACTGCAACTCTCATGTTTTCTTTATTCAGAGGTACGCTAATTCTGGCTATAACAGATACACAGTAAAGGTTTAGTTTTCAGCTCAGAAAGCAGAAGGGGGCCGGAACAACAATCTCAGAACTTCAGAAACCTTTTTACTTTAAATATAAAACTCAAACAAGCCATGCATATTTTATGGTGTAGGACTCCCATTTCAGTTGTTCAACTAGGTCTGAGAAACAAAAAATGAACACGGGAAAGAAATTAAACATGGATAAATACTGCCATTTTTAAATCAAAAGTTGCTTTAACACCTTTTAATAACTGCACATTCCCTGACCAACCTGATGCAGCTTTGAAGTCAGCTCTGCTAACTCAGAGGGCGTTGGACTGGACACTTCCAGGGGCCCGAGCCAAACTCAGTCTTTCTATGATACTAAATTTATTCAAATCACTACTTAGTGCACATTCCTGCAATTCTTCCCAAACTATTCTAACAGGCTGCTCTCCTCTCAATGGGAAAGAAAGTAACCCGTATCACAAAAGAGCGTTGTGCAGGGCTTTTTGGTTTGGTTGTGACTTTTTTTTATCTTTCTTTTTAAATCAAGTCTAATAATCCCATTCATGTATTATTATACAAAGTTCCCAGGTAGAAGGGATTTTCCATCTTTTCAACTTGTGAGAGCCCTTAACTAAGATTAACAATTGATCAGAGCAAGATTTTGTTTGTTTAGTGTGGAGTCAATACCAATTTCTCAGCCAAACAATTCGGTTTTGAAACTGGCTCTTACCACTCCAATTAAGTCTCCTCGTCCATATTCACCCGTCAGGTGCTTTTTTCCATCATCCATCCGTATGACTGAGCGAAGTCGACCATTCAACACAATGTACGTGCAGTCTGACTTGTCGCCCTGCCTGCAGAAAGAATAATCAATAACGATGATTAGTGAAGCATCTTTGCTCAGCAAACGCAACTAGAGTCTTTGAGCAAGTTGATCATCTTCCCCTACCTGGCTTAGAGGACATAAGAAAATGGTTAACCAACAGTTAAACCTAACAAGCAAACAAGAAACTGAACGGGCATCTGTTAAAAGGTGACTTGGAAATATGTTTAATGTTTAAATGTACAGGCTTTGCACAACTGGAAGCTGACGACCAGAATGCAGGGGGTCTCTAGGGGAGCCAACAGGAGCTTGCTGTCATTGCAAGGTCCCTATGGGTGCACAGAGAAATTCTGCAGGTCAAAGAGAAAACCCCTGAGCGGCTCAGGATTTGGATTCCTTTCGGCACACACATCTTAGTCTGTCAGGAAGGCTTTGCTATGTCAAGTTTGCAGGATTAAGAGTGCTGTCTGGCATCCAGACTTCCAGCATAACCTGGTACACGGATGAAATGCCCTACTTCTGGTAGTGGAGTTAGAACTAATACAAGGAATTCCAAAAGATTTTAACAAGATACTGACAGCTATGACTGCTTTGATGCACAAAGTAATCCAACACTTCCATTAGCATTAGTGCTGCAGGTATAGTTATAAAAATTAAAATTACAATTATATAGAACTGGTACTAAATTAGTCCCTTATTCTCCCCACCACTGCAGCAACCATATAATGGCTCAAATGTATCCTAGTACAAAAATCCATAAAAATAAGTTTTCCCAAGGATAACTTTTGCCCCTTACACATAACGTGCAGTGCCTATTTTCAATTTACTATTGAATAAGCCTAACTGAATTACCTTTGAGTTTTGTTGTTTATTTTAGAAAGGCTGAAAAACTCTGAGCAATAGACATTCACGCCCTTAACAATGCAGAAACTACCACCAGAACATATAACTGTCTGTGTCTTAATTGATTACATCACTTTAAAAGCTTGCCAGGACAACATAAAGGATGAGGAATAGTACGAAAGAATTTTAATAACACCTGGAGACAAGACAGTGAAGCAATGTTGATGGGTACTGCAGAAAGAAAATAATCTCAAAATAGGCAAACAGATAAACCCGATGGAATGGTTGATAAATTTAGTCCAATGAGTTTCTTATTCTATGTATCACCAAGGGAGCACAGCTCCTTAACTATGAAAACTTAAATATTCAACAGACAACATACAACTTTGTCCACATCTCACCTGTAAACAGCTCGTCCAGCCTCAACCTCCATCCAATCCAGGGCAAAGTCAATTTGCCTAACAAACGGGGACATTCTCTTCACAACAGTGTGGGCCACACCGAGAACTACGCTTGGCTGCTCCCGCATTATCCTAAAAGGAAAAAAAAAAAAAAAAAAAAAAAGCGTTATGCAAGTACTTCTCCAAAATAGGAACAGGTACACACAGGCACAACATCCCAACGCAGCTGTTGCCAATGCAACTGGGCAGTTATACAGGCACTAACTCAGAAGTTAGTACATATCCATACACACACTCCGCTATCGCCACAACCACACTACATCAGGGATGATCTGACAAAGTATGGGGCTGCAGCCTTCCAAACTAGCCCAAATTAAGTGTCACTCAAAGCCGACACTGTCCTAGTGGCAGTCGGACCATGCTAGCAGGATGCTAGCCTGTCCTGCTGTCTGGCCCAATTCCCTTCCTTAAGGGAGCAGCGGGACGGACGGGAGCCACGCTAGCTCTCGTTCATGAGCCACCCTCCCCTTCACCCAGGTCTCTTATGACTCAGGGAAATGTTCACACTGCCCAGAAGATTATCCCTTCCTGCCGTTCTGCACCTCTCAGTCTCTCACATGTGCGCATGTGCTCACAGTTTCTCCTAGATTTTGTATCGGGTCAGAACCTTATTATATGTGAAGTCTGATGCTCTTAAAAATAAGAGACCTGCTCTGCATTTCAAATGTTCCCTTTTCCCTGTTGCAAAGACCACAAAGAACTGAAACATCTTCTAATAAAGCTTCCGATCTTCACACTGAATCTTTTGAGTGATGCTTAAAAGTCTCTAGTAATAAAGACACCATGTAATTCAATACTTTTCTCAAACTGAAAAACTTTGAGAATGTTCTGCCAGGGATGACTGCAAACTCGACACTGACTGCGAGGCCCGAGGGAAATCGCTCTCACAGACACCTGATAACTGCTCACAGATGTCTTATTTCTCATTCTTGTTAGACTGAAGATCACTGTATCCTGTCACTTCGTGAGTAAGCACTCAAATTCTTACTGAAGCACTACTCCACAGGAGTGAACTGATCACGCACTTCTCTAGATGCTGTACCTGTTAGGACATCTTATCTTTTGTCCTGCGCAGCATCAAGAGCTATTGATGGCAGACTACTAAAAAATAGTTATTTCACAAGAGGCAGCACAATTCAGAAAGAAGTAGGTAAGTGTATGCAGACCCGGTACGTGAAGTGCACGCAGATAGAGATGAGGGAGCTACGTTAAAGCCACACATGGGCAGAAACAAAGAAGAGAAAATGATAAATACTTAGTACGTTTTCTGTATCAATGTTCCCTTTACAATGAAGATACCAGACTGCCAGGACACAATCAACTTAGGAGACCCTGTGTACGTGGGAACTCTCGCTAAGCACAAACCACGTGAGCTTCGTATCTAACCTCACACCCTAAAAAAATGGAAAGGAGGCGAGAAAGGCACGGAAGGAGCACTGTCGGTCCTTGTTCCCTAACTGAAATATGGTTCCTTGTGGACCATTGTAACCCGGCAGAAATCGGAGAAAGCCTGAATAGAGATCCATAATCCTAGAACACGATACCAAGAGCAAACTCACCGGGAGCTCTTTACTGCCTGGATGAAGCACAGAGTCTGCCCTCAAGTTTCTAAAACATTGCATCTCTTGTTCATTAGTCCTACGGCTGCAGCAAGAGACCCAGAGCTGACAGTGACTACAGGTCAAGTGCAGCACACAGGACACGGCAGGAAGCTTTCGTGTTTATCACACATGACTATTCTACTCTCCTTACCCAATGCCTCAAATTACTACTTTTTGCAATAAAGCAGCTTATAATTTCTTCAGCCAAAATCCCTGAATTTGAAACGGAAGAGATTCGTAGGTGTACATCCCTATTCCATATCGAGCTCATCACACTCGTACCCCTGTGCTCATAGGTGCTACTAGGTAAATTAAACTGAACACCAACTCTTACATTTAGCACTGTTTAAAATCCAGCCCGCAAAACAGGCGTATGAAAAAGCAGGACAGCTTTCCTCTCCTGCCCCCTTTCTCCTGCCGAGGTTTCCATGCCCACCCATCTCCAACCCAAGACGCCTACAGACCGCCTTGGTTTTGGTAAGTTATTATTGCACATGAAAACAACATGTCATCTTATGGAAACTTCACCACACTAACGTAACTCGGAGCAAAGGACAAAGGAGCTGGACGAGGCATCCCAGGATAAGCACTAATAAAGAGACAACCCTAATCCCTCAACACATGCAGAACACCCAGCCCTGTCCCCCTTCTCAGCTGATCTAAAAGTTAAATAAACCCACTGAAAACTCCTGAATGGTTCAGCTCATTGTTTTTACTCTACTTGCTTATTTAGCCCTCAAAGTCTCCTCCCATACAGGCTGTCTGCTGTGATCAATAAAAGCCATTTACTCCTTTTCCTCCCTCAAGATATGTATCTTAATACTTAATGCATTCAAAATGTAAACTACTAACAGGCTGCTTTTACCTCCATCTGGAGCTCTCTGTTATTTCACTGAGTGCTATACAGCTTCTCCAGGAGCATGGAAGGTAAAAGCCCACCCTTCTGCACAAGAAGAGAAAAGCAGGGGTTTTTTTCCACACTATCAGCCAGGTTTCCTTCTTCCACCTGGGCATTTTCATCTTGCTCTTCTGCTTTGCGCATGCCTGACACTGGGAAAATTAAAAAACAAAGCTCTGTACTGCAGAAGCCTGTTTTTGAAGGGATCCTCGGGATTCTTTATTAGAAAGCTCACCAAATATAGCGAAGAAAGGGCTAAACTAGTGTCTATGAAAGCCCGGGACTTATGCAGATATTCTTGTGCATATGGATGCAATTTGATACTCGGCTTGGCTGGCAATACAAAATAAAAACCAAAGCATTCCTGCTAATCTGGCAAGCGCACATGATTAAGACTCCAAACTGTGAAATTTACTGAAGCAGAAAATGTGACAGAGTCCCTAGTACCGCAGAACCCGAACATATTCCCTCAAGAGAGTCTGGTGACAACTTGATTACACTGTTCGCCAGGAGACACCAACAGTTGCAGCGTAGGCACTGCACACTTCGTACAGCAGTTCAGCAAAATAGCAAAGCATTTAAAGGTATATACTATATAATTAGCTTCTGTCACCCCTATACTTAAACTCTGCATTTACAGACAGTTATGGCAGTACCACGTAAAAGGCTCCTGCCCCAAGGTTTCAGTGAAAAGGATTTGATCTGTTGTCCAATATCCAATGTGCAATTCTAAACCCTGGGCTCCTTCCATTACTGTGCTCTTTGCCTAATGGCAACTATTGACCACGTTCCTTCTGCTTCGCCCTCTCATTAATTCTTGAGAAAAAAACCACATACAATGTTCCAGGGCTGCTCAAAGGAAAAGAGTAATATATTTGACAGGAAAGGGAGAAAGGAATATTGGAGAATAATGGAGGTTCTTGTCAAATTTCTTCTGGTCAGTAAGTAAGCTAAGAGGGGAAAAAAAAAAAAAAGAAAAAAAATCAATCCTGCGAGACACTGAGCAAAGGAGAAAGCCTAACCTTGTGGACTATGAGCACAGAATTTGGCAAGAAAAGTGGAAAATAAAACTTACTTCTAATTTTGTCAACAAGTTTTTCTTTCTCATAGAGTTCAAAGCCAAAATGAACAAACTTTCGGATAAAGGAACCTCATGCTTTTCGAAGACTTTCTACAATGACACTTTTAAATATGGGAACAGGAGTTAGAAGTGATATAAAGCTTGGATTTCAGGAGAAATTGTAAGGATGGAATGCTGAAAGATCACAGAGCTCGTAAAATGCAGAGAACTGGCAATGGACTATTTAAAGGAGAAAAAGAAAGATTTGGAAAGGTCCCAACAATGATGAAGAGGTGATACACTGATGGGTTCGAGGTCACTGGCTGGCAAGGGGTTAATGGAAGCCAAAAGGTAAGTTGGAATAAACAAGAGACAACTCAATTCTTGAGAGACCAGAGAGAACTCAGGAAAATAAGCTCAAGCAAATGAGAGTCAATCTAGGACCAAATACGAGAACAAAAAAACAGAGGAGGAAAAGGTGGAATCTGACTGGTTAGCTGAGATAACGTCCTGAAATTTAAACTCAGAAACAAGTAGGAAAACAACAGTAGAAGAAGAGAGAGGGAAAAAGCAGGAGTTTAGAAGAAATAGATCCGACACCGCATGGAATCGCGCAAACAGGGAGCATCTATCAGAAATTAGGTCGAAGAGTTGACATCCACCATGCAGACTTGGAAAAACACAGCTCATCAACCAAGCACGCTGCTGGGAACAGCGCGTGCAGTTTTATAGCACACAGCCTTTTGCCTGAGGTGAAAAAACAAACATCACAGAATCAAATTCTGTGGTAGAGTTGATTAGGAATACAAACAATGAGAATTATTTACAAAGAAGGAAGTACGCAGAAATATACCACATAATAGTGGCCTAGAAAACACAACCTCAAAAAGTCGTACACGTAACACAGGACTGATGGCACATTCGAGTACAAATTGAAAAAGGAGTTTAGAAAAGGAAACAGAGGTATTTGACACAAATTATGTGTGTGAACTCATAGGAAGTCTTAGCAAAAGGATCATGGAATAAATCAAGGGCATTAATCATTAATATTAGACAACGAGGCTAACCACAGTCATCATATCGGGTTTGGGTGTGGTTTTTAATTAAGAAATACCTATATCCCCCTTTAAGCATTAAGTCGCAAGTCACGTACTACTTCCAAGCTCCAGAAAGGAACCTGTCTTGCCCAGGGGCACTATTTGACCTATTCTATGACTGAGCATTGAAAACCTACCGTTACACCAAGACCAGTCATTCACAACAGACCCAACAGCCTGGGCTGTGTCTGGAAACAGAACTGGGGTGGTTCTCCAGCAAAAAGGAATAATGACTCTAAGAGAAAGGGCCTGGCAAAGAAGCGTTTAACCCAGCAAAGCACAGGCTCTCGCCAGACTTTCTCGTTTGGATTATGAAGTATGCAAGTCTTAGGTCATAAATCACACCCCATTGGGTTAAGTGCTCTATAAACCCGGAACAAAGGAGGTATCGCCATTTAATATTACCATGTTCCCTGCATTACCTGTTGCTGGAGATAAAGCCACCTGATAGATGGGTCAGAGCTCATGTGGGCGCTTAAAACCCTCACGTAAGCTATATGGTTTGCTGCGGGATGTATTGTAGCAGTGCTACGCCACATATACATCCACCACTCACATTTGTTCAAAAGGGCCATAAAAAAAATTTAAAAATAATTTTTAAAAAATTATTATGTGTTTTCATGGCAGAACTCACTCATAGAAATGGGACTTGGAGATAGACAGGAAGCTGCAGTCTCGATTGGCCTTGATGGTGAAAATCAGTGGTTCCCCGGTCAGGACAGCGAGCTGGCCTACGAGTTCTCCTGGATGGGTAATGAACAGACAGGTGTCCTCCTCTGAGTCTATCTTCCGTTGGTACACGTGAAGCATCCCCGAGACCACAAAGCAAACATTAACATCCTGGAGAAAATGGAAAAAGAGCTCAATAAAATCCCCAAAGATCTTAAAAGCAATTATCACAGTGACAGTACTATCATGACCGATCTGTTTTCCAGAAAGCTCCCTACAGTTTTTGAACAATTAGGTGATAAAATAAGACACAATAGTGAATTATTAAAAGCAGGTTATGAATATTTAAAACTAAGCAGCCACAATATTGAAAATGTGTTTCTCTTTGTACGGTTATGAAAAATGAAGGCTGCATCTGTAAGATCTCAAGAAATAACAACAGGATTGTGAACGGAGATAATGGGGTAATCACAGCAGCGTGATGAGGGACATCGCAGTTCAGCAGAGCAGAATGCAGCAGCACTGTAACTGGAGCTGCTCCTCATCTGCTTTGCATAAGCTTGTCTATTTACACAGCATTATTATAAATGAACCTCGTTATATCCTAACTACCCTTTGCTATAAACAAATAACACTAGATTTCGGGGCGGGGGGGGGGGGGGAATAATTTACTGCAACGGAGCGACATCACGGAAAGCCCGCAGCGCGGGGCATGGAACAGGGCTGCCCAGGCTCCGCACCTCCTCAGGCAGGACGGAGGTGTGACGCTCCACACCTTCTCCTGAAGGTACATAAGAGATGAAGACTGACAGGTACCAGATTCCACTCTGGCTCTGGCTACTCTGCTGCTCTGTGGGGGCAGAAAGGCTGAGAGCTGGGATCGTTTCGCCTCGAGAAGAGAAGGTTTGGGAGGGGTCGGGGGGATTTTTTATTTATCATCAATGTGTATAAACACCTTATGGTGGGGGCAAAGACTGAGCCAGACTTACGTTCGCTCTGCTCTCAGATGACGCTCGCTCACCTGATCTCCTTGCCTCGACAGCACAGTCCCAGCAGTAACCTGATGCAGCGTCACTTTGCCATTCAACAACGACGGATCCTGGAGAAGAAAGGGACGGGGGGTACAATTTACTTGTCGGTGCACACGTAAAGATCCGAGAACATGAGGAAGCATTGAAATAAAGCAAATAAGAATAATAATTACTAAAGACAGTGTTATAAGTACTTAAATCTCTTTAAAATATGGTGCACGATTTTTTATTTCTCTACCCAACAAACATTTCTTCCAGAAGGAAAAAAAGGTTTCATTGCTTTCAGTTGATCAGACTCAGATTCTTAAAGATTTTATATTTGCCAATTTTGCCCCCAGGCTCTTTTAAGGGTCTATAACAAAAAGAGACCTATATCAGCTGGCAGGAAAATAATGAAATATGAAGTTATTTTCAAAGAAAGGTGGAATCAGAAGGGACTGTCTCCACCATGGAGGAACTGGACAAGATGATCTAACACTTGCTTTGTCACAGCCCTTCCCTGGTCACACAGCTCCGCTGTGCTGTGCACACCTAGCAGATTTTCATACACACTGTAGACCAAAAGCTTCCCCAAAGTAATGAATTCTTGTGCGCATGCACACGTGGATTGCACAGGAGAGGGGGAATTTTCCTCCCGACTGAAGAGCACACGGGAGGGAGGGTCTTTCCAAAAGCCTGCCTTCGGTTTGGACTCAACCCCAAACCCTCACAACGGCAAGGGGCTGACCCGGTTAAGTGCATCAGCTGATTCCTTCCCAGCCCCAAAGCTGGTCACCACCATAACCCGGAGGACGTAACACAGACACCCACCGGGCAGGGAGAGAGTTTTCTTTCATCTCAAAGAACTGCCCGTACAATTCGGTGTCCCACGTGCAGCCAGTATCAAACCCTACTGCTTCAGGCCACCTTTGCTTCGGCAAAACTTTCACCCAAACCAGCAAGTCTTCAAAAGCTCATCATTTTATTATCATCGTCCAAATGGACGGGGGCAAAAACGTAGGCTCACTTATGTGACTCTTGCTTTATGCTACAGTGACAGTGCAGTCCTGGCGGCTCACAGCTTAACCTCTGCAAGGCAAAGCCGGACACTACTGTCCCGGTACTTTGCCACAGAGGTAGAACCACTAAAAGCAGGAAAGCTGCCTGCACAGCAAGAGACAATTCGGCGCAAGCAGCATAGCAGAATCTGCCCGTAGTCATTAACCTTATGGCAGCAGGAAGACAATACAGTACAGATGTAAACATTTTACCATTGTAATTGTTATGCCAGGTTTTTCTCTTTTCATTTTCAGTTGAAAAAAAATAGAGCAAGAGAAATAATCAGAATTATTCTTTACACCTACAGCTGATAAAAAGAACAGATCTTTATAAAAAAATAGTTTTATTGAAACCAATCTGTTTCATGGGAACATATCCAATGCAAAGAACCTGACAAGCACCTGTCAAAATATTTCAGTTCAGCAACATCAACTCAACTAATTTCTATGATGGTTTTTCTATATTTATACATTTATGGTCGTATAGTATTACCTATACTTAAAGACAAAGTTTGAACTATGAAAGGATCTCACAGTAAGTGAATACAAGCTCCCTAACGAGCTCTACTTATCAACGGCTTTTTTTGGCTGCATTAGCTCTACCAAAAATTGTTGCAAAGATTTTCTTCATGTGTAAGACTACTTAAGTGTTGGAATAGATTGCACACAAAGCTCTGAAGTCCTCATCATTGGAGCTCTTTAAGAACAGCTTAGACAAAAACCTGCCAGAAATGACTTAACAGTATTTGATTCTGCCTCAGGCGTGAAAAGAGACTGAATGACCTCCAAGCAGTCCTTGAAATCCTGCTTTTCTGTGCTATTACTACCCTGATTAAGCAATAAAGGAGTTGACAAACAAGATCCCAGACAAGATCCATCCTGTCTAGTATCTCCTCTCTTGAATGGGCAAGACCAGTAAACCCAGGTTCGGCATTGCATAGTTACAGGGTTTGAGCTAATTAACTTTGCGCTGATCCCCTCCAGCCTCCTCCAGCCACCAGCTTTTAGGAAAAGAAGTCACTAGCACAACAAAATCCATTTCACAGCAAGTTTCTTTCTTTGTGTGACTATAATAAATTAGCAGAGGTTTATGGCGCAGAACTGAAAGCACAAACCACTTATAAACAATAAACAAAAGCAGTAATTAACTGGGACAGACAATTTTTTTTGTCAAAGGAAGCGACTCAATTCCCTTATAACCCGACGCAGAAGCTATGCCCTGCAACGTCCTTTAACTCTCATATCAAAACTGCAGATAAAGCTGAAAACATGTAAAAGTTGTATGAGATTGAAAACCATTCATGACAGAGACCCAAGGAATTCACGTTACTTAAAACAAAAGAAAAAAAAGAGAATCTTATTTCTGAAGTCAGATATCTAAAGGTCATTTGAAATAATACTGCCTCTCTCCTGTAGTAAATTATCCCCTCCTTTCTCTCTCTTAGTGTCTCATGAAAAAACAAACAAACAACCCCCAAACCACCACCATCTGTCATCAAAACATCTTGATTTTATTCACACTGATTGGCTGCTCTGAAAAATGACATCTTAAAATGCCTCCAGCCAGGTAAGAAATAAAAGATCTGAGCTAATTTTTTAAGAGAAGAGCTTACAGAATTCATTTTTTTCCTTGATGTAAGTAGTATTGAACACAAATATTTTAAGCACAGTAAGATTTTTCTTACATTGCCTGTAGAAGAATCAACTTTTGCTATCCTGCGTAGAGAAAACTAACATTGACCTTTAAATGAGATTTCTAGCATTTGGCTACATTCCATCAGATTCTCAGTTGCTTGTGAAAAACTGAGTGGCCATCATATCCAAGTTAGAAAAGCCTACCTTATTTCTGTATTATTTAGATCTTCATGTTCAAAACACTGCCTATTAGATGCTGCATTGTAAGGACAATGTTCGAATTAACTCTAATCTGTTTACTTGTTAATTACTGAGAAATTTATTCTAGATTTAAAAAAAAAAAAAAAAAAGTGCTGTAATCAGTAGCTTCAGTGATGTTGGGATTTTTGCTCATGATCCGATCGGTGTAAAGAGGAAGACATCAGTCATATATTGGATACAAACTTTTGTCACGAGCAGCATCTGAAGCCAGCCCTATCAAGAACAGAACAGATGAAAGTACCTAGTCCTACTTTACTCCATCTGTAACAAGAATTTCCTCTAAAATAGTCTGCAGCCTTTCATGAGGATATAAATGCGTGAAAAAACTGAAAATTAACGTAACAAGACAGCTAAGTCTCCTGCAGACCAGCAGCCAGTACTGCACCCCATAGTCAAATCAGTGACGATGCAGAGCACGTAACTCGAGCCTCACTACTGGCAGCTGAAAGATCATGACCAAGATTTCAAAGTTGCAAGGGGACTAATTTGGAAGTCAGCAGGGAATGTTAAAATCCCAAAGGAAAATCTTTTCAGTTCTACTAAGTGTCATTCGGTGAGAGCTCTTAAAGCAGAGGAGGAGGCTGCAGCAGCTGTGCCCCGGCATCTGGCAGCATCAACAGGCTTGAGTTATCGAAATATATGCTGTAATGAAACTAGGATATCTGTGAATGATTTAGACAGATGTCGAATTTTCCCAAATTGTCTGATGAGCTGCATGAACAGATACACCTCTATGAAATGCAGCTGGAATCACAGGAACAAAGAGAACAAACATTTTCATTCCTTCTTACAACACGAAGGCGAGAAGCAAGGGCTGAGCTCAGTGACGATGACTGCGAGGGCACCAAGCATTTAACTGGGAACGGGCACGGCACAGTCACTCAGCTGCGAAATGCACTCATAGCCAGTGGCCAAAACACAGAGATTCAATTCCCAAAATCAAACAAGGCACTCAGATGCTATGCCAAGGGGATTAATAGATTCAGCAATCACCTGAACGCCTTTACATAACTTTTTCACACGGTACAAGAGAGCACAAAATTACAAGGCGGCAGAAATTGCATGTTTACTTTTCACATGGACAAATCTGTACACAGTGAGAAGAGATTCGTGCAGTGCATTTCAGTATGGCCTTTTCAAATGGCAGAGTAATTCCGATTTATTTCGGTCCTGCTAATAACTTCAACAGACTAGAGAATAAAACATTCAGATAGTCTACAGTGTACTAGGGAGACCATTTACTTTTTAGTGCCTGGCAGAATGAGATGAAAAGCAAAACCAAAGCCATTTCTTCCTGCAATGACTTACATCAAGTTTCATCAAGGTTGAAAGGTCTTTCTTTGCTGCTTCGACAATGGCTTCAATATGTTTGCTATTACAGGAATCTTGCACAGCACTATAATGGAAAACTGCTGAAGGAGTCTCTGTCACCGTCACAGTCTTCTTCAATATCGACTGCAAAAAAGAGATACACAACAAGTATCAGTTTAGATGTTAGAATTGGCACCTACCCAGCAAAAACTTGCCGTATCATCTGTGTTCTCTATCCACCACAACTGGTGGTCTGAAAAAAAGCACTAGGTTTCCAAAAAAGCAACAGCTTGCTAACTTCATTATCCTTGTATTTTTCTGCAAAGCTCGACACTCAAGTCAAACAAAGTTACTCACCACAGCTTGCGAAAGGGAAGAATAAGAAACTTTTCAGAAACTGGGCAGCTGCCAGCTTGATAGAACTAAAACTTGATCAACACCATATACAAAGATGGAGGAAAAGATAAAATGTCCATCAAGGTCACACTGAGCCACAGTTTCTCTTCAGATTTTGGTTTGCAGTTTTATAATTCAAGAGCATTTTTGTACTCCAGGTCAGTATTCATAAAAAGCAGATCACAAAAAGAAAAACATTTATAAATCATGACTGAAAACCTACAGGAAGTTCACAGGCTGATACAAGTTTTTAATTCCTTGCCGCAAAGTAGTTCTCACAACTAAAACATGGTCTGACAAATCCACCTTTCCAAATAATCCTTTTCATGAGTCAGAGGAAGGCAATACCTAAAACGAAGAAGTTGCAGCAGCGCTTTCCCATTACTTGCCAAGGGAATCTCCAGAGAGTTTCAAGATCTGCACTGAAAAGCCTAAACAGGCACCAAAATCTACTGAAACAACTGTAAGTTAAAACACACCAATAAAGAAGACCAAATATCACAACTTGTACAGAGTTGCAAGGGCAGCGTTTCGAAGGAAGGGAGAAAACATTTCTATGACTCAGAGAACAAGGATACGGAAGTACAATGCAGAAACAGGCTGGAATCTCCCAAGGAGATGACCTACCTTGCCCACGACAGGACTGCTGGCAGTGTCCTCCGAGCCAAAGTGCACTCTGGCTCTCTCATACGCCATGTCCATGTCTGACTTAGCACCGCTGGAATTGCCTAAAAAAGGATTTTATATTGCTTGTGAGCACCTCCTTTATTACCGTTCCTCAGAAACGGCAGACGGTACGTGAAGTCGAGCAACTTTTTGTTTGGCATTGGTTTTTTTGTTTCTGAAGTTGAGGATAAAATAGAAAGTGGCACCCTCATGTTCTCATCTATTTCCTAGTTCCTTTTGACCTGGAAGATCTGATGGGAACTTTAAATCTTCTCATCTGAGCTCACGTATACAATATGTCCAAAAATTCCCACCACTCACTCTTGTACAGAGTACAATAATTATTTTGGGGTAGACAAAACAGAGTCATTCTGGATCTGGAGATTATCAGGAAGAGGCAAATGCAGCAAGCAGGCAACTTCCCTTTGTTTTCCAGGAAATGGTTCGTATTAACCTTTTCTCCACTGAACCAAAGAACTTTTTTTGTACCTGATACATTGTAAGAGCTTTCATATGGAGAACAGTATGATCAGTAACTTCCTCAAGTCTCTCCAGGGAAAGCATCCCCCCACCCCGACGACTAAAATAACTTCCCATCTTTTCTACAACTTGTCCAAACTTTCGATGCACATCACGTGCCGAGAGCTACATAAGGAATTCCCTTACAGGTCTCACTTATTTCATTCATGAATTTGAAGTCACTAACAACTTCTATTCCTTACTTCCCAGTTTTAATACATCTTAATTATATTAGCCCCTTGGCTGTCCCATCCATCTTCCAGGAACTTATCTGAGATAATCAATAACGCAAACATAACTGGGAAACACTTCCTATTTAATTACCTTGGATGGGATACCCACATATCAGCCTGATGATTTACAAAAGAGTTTAAGAATGATACAGAGATTGCAATTTCCTTTAACAAATAAACCTATAACCATTTGTATCATATTTCTGCGCCTAAAGCATATAAAAAATACACCGTATTCAGAAAAGTTTACATTTTCTCCCTTACGCCTTTTTCCTTCTGTTACTACGTTTTTCTCATACTTCTGCTTTTTTAAATACAAATTGCTGCTCAAAAATAGGATGGGCTCTTAGGTAAAGCAATTGTCTTTCCTGACTGTTGAATTTTGTTACCTAATAAACTCTGAAAGGACTCAAAACTTTTAATTCTGAATTTCTCCCGCATTGCCCCCCCCGCCCGAGTTTGCCTAGAATTTCCCCGATCTTTGGAAACATGGAGCTGCCCTGTATTTACACA
The DNA here is from genome assembly GCA_009819775.1 of Phoenicopterus ruber ruber. Lineage (NCBI taxonomy): Eukaryota > Metazoa > Chordata > Aves > Phoenicopteriformes > Phoenicopteridae > Phoenicopterus > Phoenicopterus ruber. The sequence continues at coordinate 11,456,835 of CM020234.1, forward strand.
CTTTTTAAATATGATCATGTGAAAATATTACCCTCCCATGAACAACTGTCTATAAATTTAATTTGAAAAACACAACTCTTCTATTTCCGATGGAGCTTGACTCCCATCTCCACCCCGCTCAGACAAGGTGGGAATCCCACTGTCCAAGGGATACAGACCTCCCTCAGAGTACTCTTTTCAATGTTATCTACAAATATGAACAAATCTTTGCATGTAGTAAATCTACATCTGCCACTGGGGTCATGACATCATTTAATGTATTCCAAACAAGAAACCCAACAAGTTGACCCAAAGATTGTGATCAGCAAAACTTGCAAACCATAAGACAAAAAAAAAAAAAGCTGTTGATGTTACTCACCGAATTTCATACACACTGCAATGTTAAAGACCCTAAATTAGTTATAAACAAAAAAAAAGCTGGGATACTAGAAGTAGCAGCATGGGACTCCATATGGGCCAATTTGACTACCCATCAATTCTGCTGCCCCACAAATCACAGTGGCAGCGTAATTACTGAGCCCCAATACACCAAGTGCATTTTAAATCTAAACACACACTTCTCAGGTTAAACCTAAATAATCTGATAACGGGCATGTAGGCATGAAAAGCATCCTCTACATAGTGCTGCATATTAAAAAAACAGAGAGAGGAAAACGAGGCATTCTAAGGGTGAAAGCTTACGTCTACCAGACTTCTGTTCAAAGTAGAAGTCTTCATCTCAGTCGTAGATATAAGCTTCCCACACAGTAATTAATTAAACTGTCTTGTTGCTCAAACGGGAGTTAGAAAGGATAGAGCAGAACAAGCTTTAACCAGAACCGTTGAGTCAAAGAACAGAAGGCAGTGGGAAACTCAAGAGTGGAATGCAATCCCGTTTGATGAACACACGCTTGCCGGTATCCCACACACTGCTGGTGTGGAAGTCACACAATGGCAACCAACACAGGCCCTGGCAGGATCTCAGCTGCCTCTTTCCTTCCGAGAACTTGCTCCCTGAACTACCTGCTTTTCCTTACGCAGGTCCTATGCCCCTGCACGTATGCTGTAGGGTCACGGCTTCAGTTTTGAAGAAGGAAAAGCAGCTTCTCTTAACTCTTGATAAAAAAATCCCCAAACCAACCAACCAACAAAAGATAACTGCTATTTAACCTTAAAAAAAAGTTGGGAACACTTACGTCCAGGAACAATAAAACCGATGAAGTTATCCCATACAAAAGATCCCGTTGTTTTATTTCATTCATCTAATTCTTCTGTCCACCAGCCCAGATACTCCACGTGACTTAATTACATCTTTCTCCACATCAAGGGTTAGTATACTTAAAACGTAGACTAGCCTAAGCTGGCAGGATCATATTTCCTCATCTACACAACTGCTATGTTTCAAGTTAAGATAGCTACACAAAAAGCAGAAGAACAAATTACACCCCAACCCCAGGAGCAACTGAGGCAAAAATGTTTTCTCAAAGTCATTTTTAGCAGTTTTTGTTAATTCTAATGAGCCAAGCAAATCAAAGAGATGCTGAGATCATAGCACCCGTATGACTCTAACAACAGTCAGTTCTCTTTTCTCTGAATCAATAATAAACATAATCAATATTCCCATGGAGTATGAACACACAGTAAGGTAGTGCAATAGAATCTGAAGCAAGATCTTGATCTTTTCGTTATAGACATCAAGATATTTTCCATGCAAGCTAAACAGTGACTGTAACCTCAGTGCCGTGAAGAGAAATCAGCTCCGTTAACTGAGGCAAATCATAATTACCCAATTAGATATGCTCCTTCTGTCAGTAAAAATTAATTTTCTCTCTCTGCTAAGCTCTGTGTACCCTCACATAACTCTTATGACACATAAAAGGAGAAAGGAAGGACAAACGCACATATTCACTGTTAGGTATGCAGGGATCCTTCCACATAAAAGCTTCTAAGAATACGCACGGCCTCTACCTTAAAAGCGTTACAGGGCTGCACAGGCAGAGCTCACTGAACTGCTTTATTCACCTGGGGGAAAAATGGCTATGTTCTGAGTAAGTGTTGCTGGATCCACCACTGAATCAAGTCTGCTGGTACATTTTGCAACACATAGTGCAAAACAACCTAACACATATGAAAATAAAGCCAAGTCTTGCATGGGTCACTTCAATATTTTCCCTTAATTTGCTTCCCTGGTTCAGAAAGATGATCTACTTAGCACTAGCCAAAATCCTACTTCTCTGCCACATCCATCTCTCTGGACAGCAACATGGAAGTTACGAAAAACTGTAACTGGGGCACTGTATATTTGCATAGCAAAAAGCTGAAGAGAAAGTGAATCAACTCTCTATTGTTAAAAATGAATGTTGTTTTAACATATTGTTAAAACTGCTTCCCTCCTACCCGTTCTCCTCTTCTCTACATACCACCAACTTAACTCGATAGCACCAAGTGTCAGAAACCTTACACTAGGAAAGTCCTCAATGCTGAGGGCTGCCTCAGCCTGTCTCCCTCCTCTCTCCTTGTCTCCATACTCTCTAACCCCTCATAGTACGTTCTTATCTCCTGAACCATTTAATAGTCAATGTAAGCAATACATGTATCTTCTAACGCATCCAGGGTACCTTTATTCCACTGATTAAACTTTATGACTTCTCTATTAACAATATCTCCATAACGACTACAGTATCTAAGCATGACCTTACAACTACCTCAAGATGGCTAGTTTGGTACTCAGCTAACGAAAGACGGATTCCTTCCTTTTATGGTTCACCCAAGAAGTTCCAAGTTCTCTACCCTGAACATAAAGCTAACCTAAACAACTGGCTCAGAGGAAGATGTCTACAGTGGAGATGACTGAAGTTCACCGCAATGAATACTGCAGCATCAAACCAGCTCAGTCTCATAAATGTCTCATCAGAGCATTCAATGATAAATCACCTTTATTACCCACTCAAAAAATATTCCTCTAAAAGCAACAAAGCCATGTAATGTGCTCTTTGGGACAACCAGCCAAGCAAGGATCGTGTGTCATCTTTTGCATGAAAGATGACAGCACATCATCATAACTCACTTTGTTTCAGTTCTATCAATTAATAAAGCTCTTCACTTGCAGGTCTCTTGGTAGCCAAATTACTGTATGATCCCCATGGCTAATAAAGACCGCAAGGGAATGCTCTCTTAGATAACAGTCCATTTGTTACTTCAGAAAATAAATTTTTGACAAATGAGTCAGGAAGCAGTACTACTGCAAGATGATTATCTAACAAAAACAGTAAGATTACCTAACCCAGTGCTCCAGAGAGTGTGTTCCCCCATACGATTAGATACATTACATATTTCCCACAATTTTGCCAAGCACTACTTACCAGAAGCCTCTGCAGACCCTGCATAGGGAGGTGATGAAAGGCTTCTTCTGAAAACATGCTCAGAGTTTTCTGTACCAGAAATCTTCAACGTATCTGAAATTCAGAAACAAAAGTTACACGAATGTAAACACACGGTACTCCCTAATAAAATAAATTTCATTGACAGCAAGAACCTCTCGCTACCCACTTTTAAAACTTAAGGGCTGTGTTAAAGGTTTTGAAACACCAATGTTAAACATTGTTTAAACCTGCTTCCTGCTTTTGATTTAATTAAAAAAAATTCAGGTTCAGAGGCAAAATTCAACTCAATCTGTTTTCCTTGGTTCAGCTTCCATACTGACACTTCAACCCAAAACCCTACACATATCCAGCAATTCTTCTGCTACTACCTAGAGTGCAGAATTTTCACAGCTCCTCCTACAAAGTCAACACTAGGAGCCACTTTCTCCCCCCTCCTCCTCCCTCCTCAATATCATTAACACCACAGCAATAATTTCCTATGAAAGCTAAGGACTATCCAAAAACTTCAAACCTGAAACTGATTTAAGATAAACCCTAACTACTCTAATCAAATAAAAATCCGCTGATGAATAGCACAATTAAAAGAACATCACAAAGGAGAGTTACTACACATTTCCAGAAACATTACCTATTTCCAGTGCTTCCCCAGCCTTTTCAAACTTTTCTCCACGATCTTCCTCTGATACGTTAGACACTTGTCTTTTTACTGCTTTGCTCGAACTTCCTCCAGATGTTACGCTTGCCACAGAGATGAGCGGGATGGCTTGGCTCTGCTGCAAGCAGCAAGGCAAAAAGGCAAACATAAGCCACACCCCCACACGTGAAACAGGACTGGACCCTGTACTGACACCGGGGTTCTTCTCCCAGTCGCGGTGATCAACCAAAGGCTATCGAGGGTGGCCTTGCAATGACATCTGCCAGCTCCCCCAGCACTCCTAGGTGCATCCCATCATGGCCCATGGACTCATGCATGTCCATTTTGCTTCAGTATTCCCTGACCTGATCCTCTTCTACCAAGGGTACAGCATCCTTTGATCCATAGGTGAAGGGTCTAGAACATAAGTCCTATGAGGAGAGGCTGAGGGAACTGGGGATGTTTAGTCTGGAGAATGGGGGCTGAGGGGAGACCTTCTCGCTCTCTGCAACTCCCTGAAAGGAGGTTGTAGAGAGATGGGGGTCGGACTCTTCTCCCTAGGAACAGGCGACAGAACAAGAGGAAACAGCCTCAAGTTGTGCCAGGGGAGGTTCAGATTGGATATTTGTAAAAACTTCTTCACTGAAAGGGTTGTCAGGCCCTGGAACAGGCTGCCCAGGGAGGTGGTGGAGTCCCCATCCCTGGAGGGATTCAAAAGACGTTTAGACGAGGCCCTAAGGGATACGATTTAGTGGGGGACTTGGTAATGCTAGGTTAATGGTTGGACCTGATGATCTTGGAGGTCTCTTCCAACCAGAACAATTCTATGATTCTATAGGTAGAAGTGACTCAGTATCATTAACACATCAGGACGTGCTGAAACATACTGATGTACGTGCACAGTGATGCACATACACCAGTTTGAAGCGATGCACTTCTTCAAACTTTTCAAATTTAAGCTTGTCCTCCTCCCCCCAGTTCCCCAGGCATCAGCATAGGCTAGATTTTATGGGCTGGTTATAGCAAGTACCTTACTTCTCAAGTACTGTCATTATTCAATTAATTTGTAACATTTGCTTTACGATCTTCTGAAAAAAGGACAAGCTCTGTGCCAAGTCACAGACAGGCTGCATAGGAAGAGCAGACAAAGTGTGCCCCAAACTTACACAGATGAAGAGCTCAGTAGTCAGGCCAAGGTAGTTGTGCAAAGCGAGGAATGTCACTCTCTGCAGCCTTACCATGATGATCTAGAAATGGGAAATCAAGCAGCAACAGGAATGGACTCAGTATTCTCCCACTCTCGTTCTTGCATTTAGATACAGTTATGGACCAGAGTACCTGAAGGTGCTTTATAAAATACAGACTGTGCCCTAAGCTGAAATTCCTTTTTAGCAGTTGATAAATTGAGGCAAAGGTAGATTCGAGTGATTTACCAAAGACTTCATAATCATTTGATGGCACAAGAATCCAAAGCCTTATTTCTAAACATCAAATAATACTTTTTGCTTTCTGTAAACATTAATAATGAACATGCCTTGAAATAAATGCATTTCCTTCCATATCCCCCCCCCCCCCCCCCCCCCCCGTTAAAAAAAATTATTTCAGCTTTCCCCATACAGAGCCTGTGCTACTGCTCTACAAACACTCTGAACTAGCACAGCACATCACTGCCACCTGACCTTCCTCTGCCCTGGCAGCTTACTCCCACTCTTAAACCATCCCCTCTTTTGTATCAGCTCTCGGAGAGCTGATTATACCATTAAATTGGTGTAATGATCTGTTCTCCTCAACCATCAGTACCAGGAGGTTCACGTGTCACTCATAAATCATCCAGATACCAGAACAGTTTGCAAGGACAAAAAGATTTAGAAGTGACAGTAAAACAAAAGGACAGACCAGAACGACTGATCGGGTCACGCGTGTCCATTTGACTGTTGTACCTGCGGGACAACGCGCCCCTTGGCAAACTCTCCAAACCGCCATCGTTAACACACCAGTCCTGCACTACCTTCCACTTGCAGGATGTACAGGACATATTTGCAGTGCTCACCTGAAAACTGTCTAAGCTCCTGCAACGCAAGGGAAGGTGAACTTAAAACTAATACAAAGCCCAGCTCTTTCCTCAGGTGCTGACAATTGCTTCTGAAGTGGAAATTCACATCAGTCTGAATTTTGTTAATTTTGCAAAGCATCACCCCTCAAACAGCTTCTGAGGGTACATCAGTCCTTTTTCAGAATATCCCACAGTCTTTTCCATATTCTAAGCCATTTTGAAGCCTTGTTGGTGCATAACCACGATGCAGAGCCTATGTCAGCACATTCTACTCCACCAGGACCAACGAGCTCACAGTGCAGGTCAGGCTGATTCGAGAGGCTATCACGCCCAGAAACTGACTCAATGTGTGTGTGTGTGTATATATTTATAGGAATTATTCCTTCCTGCAAGTGATTAATGCTGAGATCATTAAGTCTAGGGCTCTAAGAGCAAGAGGAGTAGCAGAACTAGTCCAAATCTTGAAAAGAAGCTATACTGAACAGTTCCCTATCTGCGAAAGGATGATGAGCTTGCTGAACTTCAAAATGTCTTCCTTGTAACTTTGAAATTAGAGTGATTTTTTCCCCCCTACCCCCAATTCTACTTAACAACGACGCTTACCTGTACCACTCTAACAAGAGTCTCAGGATATTTCTGGAAGACATCTTGAAAGGCACTTGCTGGAAGTCGCAATATAGTGGACGGAATGGCTGCTCGGGCTGAGACCGTTTTATAAGGAGCAGGGTGACCCTAACAAAGTTTCAGAGACACAAGGTTAATCCACCAATTATCTGACCCAATTCTTCCCCAATTTCTACTTTGATAGTGTATATGCTTGACGACATCATCTGACCACAAAAAGCCTTGAACTTATGCTCCCTGACCTCTGGGTGGTGTAATGAGGGCAGCACGGTCAGGTCAATTCACACCAGCAATTTCACTGGCATTAAACAGAGACAGAGGTAGAGAAATAAGAGCTACACGAAGGCGTATCAGGTTAAGGGGAACTGGCTACTCTGTCAACTCCGTTACAGTTTTCTTATGGACAAAGTCAGGCTTCAGAACCATTTCAACTTCCAGCTATTCAAGACTGCAGAGAAAAGGGGTTTTCTTGATTTCATTGTCTGTACTGATGACCAAGCTATTTGCTGCAGTAACTATCATAGACTCACACAATCAGCAAAAAATGTAACAAAATTGTACACTAATTATATACATAACAGAATAAGACAAAAACCAGGCAGACTTCTTGTGTTCTAAGATATATATATATATGTATGTGTATCTTCATATATATTCTCATGTATATATATATGGAATATTCCAAATGACAAAGCTTCTCTTTACTTGAGATAAACTGGGTCTAGACCATCCCGAGTTGCTCGAAGAACAGATGGAGAATTAACAAACCAATGAAAGATAAAACTGTAAGTGGGTAGAATGCAGAGATTTTTACACTGGAAGGCAAGCCTCTGGTTTAGGATTTTCCCCTCTTGAATCAAAATAGATTTCAACAAAAATCTACTGCCAAACACTTGGATAAAAAACTCCAGACAACTTCCCTTCTGCCCCATTAGTAAATGCTGAAAAGAATATCTCTAAGTCCTGAATTCATTTACTAATACATGAAACACTGATTTATCCAATATTTCTAAGATAAAAGGAGTCCTTTTGTGGTACGGAGCAGGAGCCAAGGAAGAAGTGGAGTTTCTACTTTAACACAGTCGCCTTGCAGCTTCTGAAGCTTCACTCCTCCTGAGCAGCAGATGGCAAGTTTTTCCAAACACTAAACACACAGATGCCAAATGCTGATTACAAACAGAAAAACTCGCAAGTCTTCCAGAGCGTCAGGCAACTAACCACAAGCACCGCAAAAGAACTCCTGCCTAAAGAACACAGCAAAACCAAACAAGATACATTCTGTACTACGATAACCACTCTAGGAAATAAAACTACAGCTCTGTCTGCCTTGCCGGTCTGGAAGTCACGATGAAGCAGATTCTAAAATTAAATTAAATTAATTGGAACCAATTTCTTAATTACATCAACTTCAGCTGACCTTTTTATAAAATCTGGGGATGATATTAATAGCTTTGATTTTCAAGTTCCTGAGGGATTTGAAATTTTAAACATCTCTTTGACCTACAGTGCAAAGCTACTGTGTGTCCTCAGTTTTCCTGAGTTTCTTTTAATTAAGTAAAGAAATTAACAAATTACATTTCTGTGCCTTTTGCCGTACCAAAAATAAATGCAACATTCCTCTTTTACAGGCCAGTTTAAAGCCTGGCTTCAGATGAAGAAGTAGTTTGGAATTCTCCTTACACTCAAATGTAAAGAAAATGTATATAGTCTGCTTTTAAATACATACACCACTATATTTGCATCAACTGTATTTCCTATCAGTTTCTATACCAAATACATAGTGAAAAACTAAAGAAATCTATTAAATCTTTAGTGGCTGGACAAAAGATAAGCATTAAGTTTAACGGTGTTCCATAACAGCTATTCAAAAGGGCAAAGCCAGCACTGTGTATCACATTGATACGGTCTCCGCTCGCCCCAGTAACGCCTTTGGGGTCTCTTCTGAACCGTGCTTGTTTGAGGACGGACCAATGCCGACAGCCTCTCAGAAAACCAGTTTAAGTGTAATAACGGGTAATGACGCAGCAGCCTGCTTCTCCAAAGAACAGCCCATCCCTGCAATTTTTCAGCATATAATTTTTCCTTTTCGAAATCCCCGCATGAGAGCAGCCTGCTTTTGAAAGGGCCAACCACCACGGCTAATTGGTTTGGAACATGCTAAAAGCTGCCAGAGGAACGCGAAGAGGAAACGTTCCCGTAATTGTCAGTTCTCTCAAACATAATGTAATCGGCAGCACACGGAGAACACCACGCTTAAATTATATTATTTTACAATCACACACTGAGGTCACGAGGAACAGTGAAGTTCTAATCAGTAGTGAACTACGGTTTTTTCAACAGAGAACGTTTTGTCCTCAGCGCGGGTAACTATTTACTTCTGCCTTGTTCTAAGAGCTGCGGAGTAATTCAATATTGTAGGTGACATATGTCACAGCCAAAGCAGTAGTTGAATCCACATGACAGCTAATGGCCAAATCCAAATGAATTCGGTTAAGAAATCTGCTACAAGAGACACGGGTGCCTTACGTTCTCCCACCTGGAGTGGTAACTCCTTTTTGTACCCAAAAATCTGGCATACTTTCCCTATTCCCATTGCTTGGGTTTCATCTTCCTCCACACTACACCAACACTGCTGCAACCCAAAGTTCTTGCAGCAATCAATTGCTTCTTTATAACTTCATCTGTCTTGTCCACTTGAGCCTTGCAGGCTCACCTTTATCCAAGTGGATAAAGGTGTTTTTCAGCTTCTTTTAATCCTCAGACTTTCATTTTTTTCCCCTCAGTCACTGGCAATTGATCAATATTCCTCCCAGTCTCTTCTTTTTCATTCCAACTATGCCACCTGCTCACAGTTTTCCAAATACCATCTCCACGTGGAGGACAAAGGAAGAGTAAAACCCAAAGCTCTAGCAATCGGCATCCAACGCCGTCTGTTCGTCCCATTTAGCTCTGAATGAAAATTCACCATTGAGGAAACAGCCCTGAGCGCACAGGGGGTAGAGCGAGCACTCAGCAACAGCTTCTGAAAACACTCGGATGGACATCGACGACGTTCAGTTCAGAGCCTTCTTCAATATTTGAGGCAGGATCAATTCAGAGTCAGATTAACTACAACACAGAATTGTCCTGAAGTACCAGGAAAGGGCTAGCACCTACTTGCATTCAAAAGCTTCCAGTTTCTCCTTCGAGTTTTGAGAAAGCAGAATTTATCTGTTCTCAGAATAGTGAAATACAGAACAAGTCTCTTATATCACAGCTGGTATCTTTGTATTTAGTAAATCTAAGGGGACTTTTCAATTTTAAAAATTGGAAAATTAAATTAGAAAAGTACCTCTTGTGTGACCTTTCTTTTAGATCCCACAACAAGAGGTCGCCACTTCTTGCGGCAACCTCCATTTTCTTGCACATCTCTCAAGCAAGTGGGGGACCAGCCTGACGTCATGTGTTACAAAATCAGTCAAAGGAATCACAAATTCAGCTCAGACAACTCAAATCCTCCCTGAATACATTCTTTCTTCATGTCAGATCCATGTGTTTGGCGGTACAGTGAAACTTAATTAAAGTTACGGTATCTGCAGTTCTAAGACTCATTCACTACTTTGGAATGCCACTGAGAAGTCTCCTCTCGTTTGATCAACGCTACTCTCTCTCTCCTTGCTGATTTTAGGTATAGGAGTAGCATGAAAATGGGCAAGGAGCATAAGGAAGAGGAAAAACAGAAATAAAACCACCAGTTCACAAAGCTGGGAAACAAGGGAGAAAAGGGAGAGTTGTAAAAATAAATGAGAACAAGTTACTTCAGCAAAAAAATTTGCAAGGTTTTTGGTTATACACTCTTCTGCACGCTGATAACTTTTCAACATACTTTCAATAATTTTTATTTCCTGATTTACTGGTGGTATAACTAATGAGAAAGAGGAAAAAAAAAAAGATAGATGGAGAATTTAAAAAAAAAACCACCACACATCACAAAATGAATGGCAACCACTCTTTAAAAAACCCAAACCACAAACCATTGTGATACAAGAAGGATTTCCTCTTGTTTATTCAGAAAGAACATAGGAACAGAACATGACTAACGTTCATGTTCCCACACGATGGTCCTGCTCCTTAGAATACTGTCATTAAGAAAATTTACCGATGGAAGTAACAAGGGCAACAATAGCTCTAAATCTGCTATTAACAAGGATTTGACAGCAAGAACTAGACTTGTACAGTCTGAATTATTCACATGCCGTTACTTTCTACAGAACAAAACATGACCAAGCTTAAACATTTTTTATCACTTTCAATAGGTTTTATGGAAATTGATATAGATAAATAGATACATGCTTGCATCTAAAAGTGGCAAGGAACACTTTAAAGAATCATTAAAGCTACTTACACATAGAGTAACAGTACCTTTTAATGAAAGGAGACAGCCAAGCACAAGAGAAACATGATACAAGGTCAAATATGAACAACTTATTGATTAGATTATCTTCATCCTCTCAGCTACCAAAATCCTTCAAGTAAGCACTTAAGTGCCTGTGTATTATCAAAGATGATGAATTCACCACCTTCAATTTAGCTGTTCCTAAATAGATGCACTGTGACAATTTCAGCAAAACCATCATTGTAATTCCAACTGAAACAAAACCCACACCGCTAATTTGTGCGATAAATATGACCAGCTAGCATTTAGCTCATCCTGCCGCCTGTCAAAGAGCACAACCTTCAAATGGTCACCAGCAACATTAACATATTAGGAAAAAAATTAAATCCATCAACTGGTTTCACAGTATAATTACAATATAACAACTGTCAGGTTTGTTTTCATTAAATTAAATAAAAATAAATTCAGTAAGTAACAAATCAAACAGCGTAAAAGCCTGGACTTCTGGGCCCTAACCTGGTCCTCCTCCTGACTGCTTTGTGACCTTGAGCAAATCAAACCACACCTCAGTTTTCCAGCAATAAAAGGATAACTCAAATCCTACTGCTTATCAGAAGCAGCCAGCGTGACACGGTCAAGCATACACGTTTCACAAACAACTAACATACCACAGAGCTAAGTTTACAGCTGTGAAGGCCTGGGAGGAGAAGAAGAATTGGTTAAAGAAACGTTTTCCATTCCGATTCTTTCCTAGCAATATTCAAAGTCTACTCCCCGCAACGGGCTCTGTGACATAAAGCAGCACTGCAGAAAACCCACACGTTCAAGAACTTACCGTGATAACATCAAGAATGCTGAGGAGGCTGTGGACGCTGTCTCCTGCCAGCACCTCCTTAACAACCACTTCTGTTCCATCCTGCAAGTGTGGGGCAGAAGGTTACCGCGGGCTCGCAGTTGCACGTTTGGCATATATGGAGCATTTCAGAGAGCTGAACTCATTCTCCCAGATACTCTGAGCAGCCCTAGCAGAAATGGTCCCCCATTATAACTCGGATGCTTGTTTTCTCTCTGCTCTGATGGAAATGGGCTAATTCAAACCAGCAAAGTTTTAAACTACCATTCTAAAAGTGATAAATTAAAAGAAACTAAAAGCCAGTTTTGTCTCGGGGAGATGTGACATGCTTGTCTTCGCTATGTAACAACCGAAAAAAAAATAAAGCTTCCTTCACTCTGAGACAGAATTAGCTCCCTTCATCAAGGGATTATGTGTCAAGAGGTAGGACAAAACAAATAACAGCAAAATACAAAAACATACAGAAATTGGCAAATTTGGGATAATTTACAAACACAACCCCCCTACGTTTTCAGCCATCAGAAAACTGGTCACATGTTAAAGCTAAAATCAAAGTTGAGTCAGGAAGAAAGAAAGAAAAAAAAAAAATCTACATTGGCAGAAGGGATCGCAAGGGCTAGCACTCCACATTTTAAGACTCGCCTATAACACAAGCCACTTTTCCCTCTCTACCCAAAAGTGGATCTGAATCTCCTAGCTCCCACGCAAACCCGCTAACTTCCATGCTAGAATATCATGGAGTGAAGCGTACCTGGTCTCTCCTGCTCTGTACACCTAACTATTTTATATAACTACCATCCAAAAGGAGAACGTTTCCAGTGCTATGCAAAGCCCGCCTTGTCCTCCCTCAGCACCTATGCAGCTAGAGTATGTGAGGTCATTTCGGAATGATGCTGGATCAGCATTGTCTTTCGCTCTCTCATCTAAGGCATGGCAGACCAAAGCTCAACACCTTGATCTTTATAAATATCACAGCCCTGAAGGGTTGGAAGTAATCCTTTCTAAATCACTACGATTCAAACGTCTACGTTTAATCAATGCTTAATGATTCACGCCATCCTATATGCTATGCCAACAGATTTATCTCAAGAACCCCAGATCCGTTTATTCTTACACTTTCTTGAATGCAAACTTCCAGCTTTCCATCCTGCACAACGTAGATGCTGTTATCCAGCTGCCCAGGACGAAAGATGTATTCGCCTTCATGCAATTGCACAAAAAACATGTGCTTGCACAGTTCCAGGAAAAGAGGTTTCTCAAAGTGGCCAAGGACCCTGCAGGAAAGAAAACGCAAAGAGAAATCTAAAATCACCACTGCCCTTGGAAAATCCTTCCTAAATGAGCAAAGCCCCCAGGCATGAATAGCAGAGGAACCCCAGTCCGTTGCTGCGTGGCAGCCCAACAGCACGGCAGAAGGAGCAGAGCTCCCCAAGACAAGTGCAAGAGCGCTGTGAAACACTGAAAACTGTAAATACTGGAGGTCCTTTTTGAGTAGCATCCCGAGCAATGCCAGCAGGCTCAGAAGGAAGTATAACCATCTTCCTCAAGCAAACGCCAGCATGGCTTTTGAAGGGGAAGAAATATAAAAACCCGCAATAGATTCACCCATTGCGTAGGAAATGTCACCCTTTGGAACCTTCCCTTTTCGTACAGTTACCCTGTCCGTGTAACCAGAACGCACAAGAAATACTGAAAACAAAGGGAAAAACTCCTGCCATCTGCACGTACTTGTGAGCTTGGAACATTCCATCTCCTGCAGGTTACATGCAACTGGACTCCTTCGATACTGAAACTAGTCAGTCACTACCAGGCCGACAGAAACACATGTCTTAACCCTGATCGTTCTGTGCACAGCACCAGAAGGGCCCCTCGTACAGCTCCGCTAGCTCACGTTTAACAGGATCAATCAATCAAATTCTACTGCAACATCAATTAGTCATAGGAGATCATAATTCCACAGTAGAAAGTTTAGATGATTTAAATAGCAGTTTTATTACAGTATGTATGACCGTCAGGACTAAATTCTACCATAACTGGGAGAAAAATGAACATACACAAGGAAAACCAAAATTACAGGTCCGAAGATCTCATTCTCTTTACTGTGTCGGCAATATAAACACTTGACTGAACGGGCACAAAGACCGTCCCTTCCCCTCAACCCACCAAAGAGCTGTGAGGATTAAGTTGACTTTGATTCTGTTTGCAACCTTTTTAGGCAGAGAAATAAAAGATTCTGCAGTTTAGAGAGTTGTCAATATGGTATCCAATTAACATTTACCAATTATGGTGCCTTTCTGTACCAAAAAATCGTCTGATATAGTCTGAAGGGAATTTTAAAAAGGTACTAACAGAAATCTGTTCATGTTAGAAAAGCTTTATTATCATTATCCCCAAAATTTAGGCAACTAACCTACATCTTTTTTTTTTTTTTAATGCATTCAATTATTTTCTTAATGTTTCCAGAAAATTAGAAGTCATTTATTCTTTCCTCATGCTCAGAGGAACTTTCAGTCAACTGCTTAGAGATTCTGACCATGCAGTGATAAAATTTAAGACTTGACATGAATTGCCAAATATTTAGATCACTTGAACATCCATCAAAACCAAAATCCAAACTTATCTTTCCACTGAACATTACCTAACATTTTTAAGCATGTATAGGACTTCTGATGGCAAGTGGGAATTCTTTACATCAAATTCAGTCAGATCTGCCTCTAGCAAAGAGGGAGGCGGTTCTTTCGGCTGCAGAGTTGGACACTCCTTCTTAATACGCAGAATCCTACAGAGAAAAAGACAAGTCAGAAAGTTCAGGAAGTCTCATCGGTCTTAAGCATGGGCTGTATACCGACACTACAGGTTGACTGCAACACTAAATGCATATCATACCAAGTTACACATTATCAAGTAGATAAAACAGCAGCATTCCACCTTCCTGCCTTTCTTCAGCAAAACTAGAGACCGTGCTGCGTGCACAAACCACTCCCTTTCAGCAAACTTCCCAGCAAAACGCTAGGCTGATGCACAGCCGACAGGACTGTGGAAAACCAGCAGCTATGGAAAAGCGCTACGCTAGGGAGAGGTTCCACGCCACAAACAAAAATCCACAAAACCAGCCTCCACGGCCTGAATTTCCCCCCTCCCAAAAGCCCAAGTACCTTTTAGCCAAAGATAAAACTTTTGCCCGCTTCCGCATCCGTTGGCGAGGCACAGTGTTCCCAACCAGAGAGTTTGGAAGAGTTGTAACCTAGGAGGAAGTAACAAAAGCAGAAACATTTACTAAAAAACAAAAACAAACAAGAAAACCCCAACCCACTAGTTCCAATCCTGCAAAGGCTCCGACTCATCTACCAAGTCATTAGAAGGCGAGCAGAGTGAAGCACTCGTACAAGACCTCGGAGGACTGGAACAACACCTGCTCCAGGATCACTTTCCTTCTAGAAAGCAAGGGGAGTTTACTTTGATTTTAACAGGCAACTACTACAGCGGTAGATGGTAGAGGGGGGGAAAAAAACCCCTTAGCTATACAGTTCTCACTCAGAAACACTCAACAACAGGCAGAGAAGTAACATTTAAGGCTCCAGTCCTCCTACAGCAGTCCGTGACGCTGACGAACCAGGGCCACGTTCATTTTTGAGCTGGTGACAAACGACAACGCAGACATGCAGCAAGGCTTTTACTTGTTTTTAACAGTTACTAAGTGCCACCTTCTGGAGAAATGTAACAGCTGCAAGACCAAGAAAACGCCTCATTAGTTACTTTCAAAACATCACTAGCTCTCCGTTTGTTTCTCAGAGAGTTGAATGCCCAGGAAAAGTTCCTCTCACAAAAAAAAAAAAGCAAACTAATTAGTTTGGAGATTCACTTTTTTTTTTTCTTTTTCAGAAAGTAAAACCTTGGTATTTTATCAAAAATACGCGAAGTACAATCAACAGGAGTTAGTTTGTAATATTCTATGTCTTATTCAGGAATAAGAGCAAGGTCTAAAACCCCAAAGTAAAAACTACCTGAAACGATTTTACCATGTGGAATTCCAAACATTCTTTACTTAGGTGTGTTACATATAAACCACTGTGTTAAAGAATATTACAATTAAGAAGTTGCTGGCAACACACACAATCTCCTTCACTGGGGGCTTTTTGGGCCAAGTTCCACATAAAGGCTGATCTGTGAGGTTCAGGGAGTAATCTCCTCCCTCCACAATGAAACAGCCCCACAGCTGAGTATTAAAACCAGAACAGTGTCTAATTATCAAGTCCAAGTATTCAAATTCACCTCAAAGTTTAGCAGTGCGTGAGGCAGAAGGCCACGGCAGCTCACAAGACGAAATGTTCCTCAACAGGTAGTGACTAACAAAGCAGGGTTACTTACCTGTACCTTGTTTTTCTACGGATGTTGTTTTTAAGTGCCCTGGCAATGTGAGTGCGCACCTGGACTCGAGTGGGTTACCCCACAGGGCGCAGCCAGGACACCCCACGCTCTGCCTACAGTCCCAAAAGGGGCCAGTCCCCATCCTGCCTCGCACCTCCCCTGGGTTGGGGAGTCCACTGGACCTGCACCCTGGTTCTGACTCTACAGGACAGTGGGCAGGGAGCACTTATCACCATGAAAACAGCCTTTTCCTTCGCCGACCATTCGTATCTACAGATACAAGCAAGCAATAACCATTTGCTACTCTGAGAAGGGGTCAGAGTCCCCCCTGAGTAAGACGCAGCTTTCCAAAGTCAGGCTTTATCAACAACATCACATATACTAAAACTGCGCATGGAGCTCTGAGAAGTTGCTACATAGATTCTGGTATGGGAAGTGCTGAGCAAGGAAGTCGCCTTGACCTCCAGGACCTGTTGCACAAACTCATAACAAAACCAAGTGCAAAATCTCTGCGCTGGCACAGCCACTCTCGACACCTCTGAAAAGATGAGTTCTTTGGACCATGGTGGTCCTGTCAGTAAGAAAAAAATGAATCTCACATTCCGCGTACACTATGTAGCTTCAAGCGACGCATGTATTCTGAGGAGAAAGACAAGAAGATTAATCTCCTCCATTAAATGAAATGCAGGCAATCAGCGGTGAACGCCTAGCATGCCTACCAAGATTAACCTAATCCATTAAAGGAAACGCCTGTCTTCAGATTTCCTCAAGGCTTCTTGTTGCAATTTCCCCAAGAAAAGCCACTTGCAAAGACAAAAGTAAAACACAAACAAAAACCTGAATTTAATATCAAATAGGTGGCCGTAGACTTGAACTGATGCAGAAACAGATTCCTGACTGATGGAAAATTCTTGAGGAAACCTTTCTGAATAATGCAACGGGGGCAACAGCATGACGGGGGGCGACAGCGCGACGGGGGGTATCCCTTGTGACAATCCAAGGCAAAGAGGTCAATCTTGGGATAAACCCCTCTTGGACAGTCTCTAACGCGACAGTTTGACAAGTCCTACTTGCAATTCATAAGAAGCAGCAGGGCTCACACGCTGAAGCGCGTAGTGCTCTCGCAGTTAGACTGCGGAAAGGCAGATTTGAGTCTCTGCCCCGCAGATAGACTCACACGGGAAAGAAGGTGTCGGCTTTGAATGTAATGGCAGTACTGGAAGTCATTACCTGAAAGGGACAATCCTGAGGCACTGTATATCTTGAATATAATCCTAAATACTGAGAAAGACAGATCACTGTAGATATATAAAAAAACCCATCAACTCCATAGTGGAGTTAGATTTGCCCCTACCCTCAATGTCTGCAAATCTTCTTGAAAGAGGTGAGGTTTGGCCAGAACGAGAAGCTATTGCTGTTCCATCAGCAATTCAGGCAGAATTCCAGGAGGTCTGAAACATCCCCAAAATTCCAGTGAAATTTTATAGGTTGAAGGCCCTGGGCCAGACTAAGCAAGTGACGTATTTCGAAGTTTACGCCACCTCCTGAACTGGATTTCAATCTTTACTTCCCTCCCACCACGCCAGATGCATTTACCTTTCTCATGATCTTCCGCCCATAGAACATCACTTTGTCTCTCTTGCGAAATCTGTACTGAGGCACATGTGGCTGGAGTTGTTCTGAAACAGAGAAGCGTCACATCAGAAATTATCTGCAGCTCTGCGCTAAAGGAAGGAAAACTGAGCGCAGGTTGTCAGTCTTGCTACCTCCATAACAGCTCAGCCCCCGTCGACTGAGCAGCAAGCGCTTGTGGCCAGCGTTTGGCATTTAAACCAACCCAAGATACGTCGTTACCCAACTCTGGTTAGCCACGCCAGACTAGGGAAGAGCTGGCTTGAGGCTCTGCCTAATCACTGAAGGAGATAAAAAGGCTCTCTAAACAGATACAAGGATCAGGTAATTTTAATCTCACAAAGGAAACCTCTAATTCAGCCCTTTCTCTTTACTGTAATAGTGAAATCGCAGCAGGGTTGAAATTATTTGCATGCCAACTGATACGAAGGCTATTATAGACTAGAGAAATAAAACCCTCCAGCGTCCTGCACGTGACAGTTATGAATTCTTTGCTCAGACCTGGGTAAGTGAATCCACACAAGTTCTTCATCCTTTTACAGCTGTTTTCCCGCAAGAACCACTACTTTCACAGCAAGCAATTATTACAAATTGGCACAGAATCTACCACATATTGTTACAAAAATACAGAAGATAACTGAGAAAACTGCTTTTAAAACACACACAGTTACTGAGTACTTACTAGATTGTTTCACTCTTCTGTAGACGACAAACACAACAACCGCTATAAGTAATAACGCGACTGCGGCTCCAATTGCAATTCCGGTCAGCTGTGAGAGGAATTTAGGGGGGAAAGAACTTAGTAACTTCTAAAATTGGAAAATTAAGTACTTGTTGGAGGGCTGAAGAACACTTAGCAAGATGTCTAAAAGTCAAGTACGTTCATAAGTGTTTTAATTAAAAATTAAGTATCACACATGAAAGAAGTTTAAACTACATCAGTGTCTCCCTCATAAGCTCACATGCAAAATATTCAGCATTTCCCCCCCCAAAGATCTGTGAGCTCATCAACTCAATGGGATGAAATAACAGGAATTAATTCCTGCCTCATGCACAGCGACAGTAAAGAAACAAACACTCAGACTTTGACCGTGACTTAGTAGAACTTCCGAGAAGCTACACGCTATTTACACACACACAATCTTTCATCCAGTCGATTAAAGCTATACATTACCATAGTAGTCTGTATTCTGTCTTCTACAAACTGGAAAATTTGTGTTCCACCTGCTGGTAACACAGCCTGGCACCAAAAGGAAGGTGAAATTAGTTTCTCACAACTGGCAAAAAGGCTCCATAAAAGCATCTCAATGCCTGGTCTGGCACAAACAACGCAACTTCACTGTATTTTCCAGCGTCTGCCCTTCAACGACAGCTCACGTTGCAAACACAAGACATTCAGCGGGGACAGGTCATTAGTGGAGTTCTACATTGGTGTCAGTTCAACACATTCCTAACAGTCCTAAACCAGGGTCAGACAGCGAGATGATCACTTTTTTTGATGATTCTACGTTATTCACAGCAACAAGGATGAGAACTGAACGGAAAGGACTTTATGAGACCGAGAAAATAAGTAATAAAACAGCAGAATGAATTCACCATAAAAAGAAAATGATGCACATGGGAAGAAGCTCTAACCTCAGGTACAGTCCTGGGACCTGTGCTGACTATCAGGATTGTCCTGGTTTCGGCTGGGACGGAGCTGGTTTTGTCTCCAGCAGCTGCTGTTTTGGATTCAGTGTGTGAAGAACGGTGACAGCACACTGATGTTGCTGGTTGCTGCTGAACGACCAAGGACATTTTGCAGTTTCCCAGGTTTTGCTGATGTGCAGGTGCAAAAACCTGGGAGGGGCAGAGCCAGAATAGTTGATCCAAACTGGCCAAAGAGAGTGTTCCATACCAGAGACGGCATGGCCGGGATAAGGGAGGGTTGGCCGGTGGGCCACTGCCCTTAAGGTTCCCTTCTGGTTGCTTTTTGTTCCCTGCTTTTCCTTTTTTCATTTGTTCAGGCCTTTTCGTTGGTTCGGCTGTTCGTTCCCTCGCCTGCTCTCTCTGGAACTTGCTGTTCTGGGATAGCTGGGGGGGGGGGGGGATACCCCTGCTCCCTGCCTGCTGCTTGGGACGGGTTGTATCGGTCGTCGGGTGGTGAGAAATTGTGTATTGTTTGTTTTATATATTCTATTATCCTTATACATTATTAATATATTTTTTTTTTTTTCTTTGCTGTCCTGGTGAACCGTTTTTATCTCAACCCATGAGCTTTCCTTTCTCTCCGATTCTCCTCCCCACCCCACTGGGGAGGTGGGGGGTGGAGGGGGTGTGAGTGAGAGGCTGCGTGGTACTCAGGTACCATCTGGGGTTAAACCACGACAGTGATTCAGGAAAAAAAATCTGGCAGTTAAAATAGTCTCACAAATGCCAGCTCAAAACTCACCAGAACAGGGGGAAAAAAGCAAACCAAATATTAGGAACAAGTAGGAAACAAACTGAGTACAAGGACATCTCTCCTTACGTGCCCCTGTAAGTCTTGAACCTTACAAGTACCTGAACCTTAAGTACTACACGCAGTTTGGGTCCCAGTTTTCACCCTCAGTTCCAGATCTGGATGACCTCTTAATTTAGCTTTGCTACCAAGAGAAAAATGAAGCACACGCTGAGAGTCACCAAACTACTCTCTCTCATGAAGTCCGTTCCAGTTCTACAGCACAAATAAAACTCCTGCCTAAGCAGGGAACACAAACAGATCGCTGTCTTCGGGTTGTCTTCTTTCGGGTGCTTTAACGCAGCACATCGACAACACACCTTCCCAATGTTAGTCAAACTAACTCTATCACTATTATTAACAGACTATTGTCAGTGGGATTGTAGTGGAAAGTCACAAGAATTTGGGGGGGGGGGGGGAGGGAGGCTGAAAGTTTGTTAGCAATAAATACATTCTGGCAAGATACAGCAAGTTCTTGGTATAAGTCTACTGTGGTCACTTAATTTATTGCTCCTTGACAGTGTCAGGGACACGCACAGTTCTGCTACTATCCAGGCCCGTACGATCTCAAATAACATCAAAAATAGTAGTTGCCAACTGACCGTCACATTGCTGCTACGGGAGGAGAAGAAACAAATTCATGAGCGAAAGAATAACACACACGCACGCACAGACTGAGCCCTCATGCCTCAACACAGAAGAGCAACGAGGGAAAGAAGAAATTCAGCCCTCCAAGAAAAACTGAGAGGTTCTCGTGAGGTTTCTCACAAACACCGGTGAAAACACGACATTCCCCCCCATACTCTGCGGGTACCTTTTCCAGCACTGACAATCCCGCCGGAAAAGCAGAGAAAGCAAGCAGGCAGGTTGCAACCGTACAGACACTAGAGACACGTAAGCAGTTATTGCTACATGACAGCATCCGAGAGAGGTATGAGGTCATAGTGAAGTCATCGGTTCTACAGGGCCCTCCCACCAGCCCAAGCCTGCAGGACCTCCCGTAGGAGGGCTACGGCCAGCACCGCGGTTCACGGACTTCACGCGGGCCTTGGAGACAACACCACATGTGTGGAACGGCCCTGACAAGACTCTCACTTCATTAGAAATGGAGCAACGACGTGCTAAGAGTATGTATCAGCTCAAACAGCATTTGCCTGCTTTTTCCAATGATGACATTTCATTAGGAAATTGAGAATTAACAGTAATTAACAAAAATATACAGTGACATAAATAACACTCATGCCCCTCCGGAGCGCCGAGCACGGAACAAGCAGCTCTGCCGGGAGCTTAAGCACCTCACCTCGCAATCCGAGGCAAGCGGTGGACATACCCCCGTGAGGGAGGGGTGGGAAACGCTCACCAGCGCCGACAGCAAGGCCCTGAAATGAGTCTTGCCCGGAACATCAGACGTCCTTGTGGCTCACAACCACACGGGGCCACACGCCTACGTTTTGAGTACAGATACTGGACTTTCACAAAACCTTTTTTAACTGTGTACGAGGAGGTTGTATGGATTTTTTAGTTCTGAAAATAACTATTTCCCATCCCGGGCCTTGTCTTTCATTACTAAGAAAAGCGCCACGCGCCTTGTTAGACTATGAGTTTCGTATTTATGATTAGGAAGAGCTAGCTGCCTGAGAATTCTGCAGTTCGTCCATCTTTAGGCTAAAAACACTGTTGGAAGCAGAAGGTACTTAAATGGCATCATTCTGCTAACAGCTTAGAGACTGAAGCAGGGTGTGAATGGTTTGCAGTAAAAAAAAAAAAATTAAAAATAATAATAAAAACATACACACACAAAAAACCAGGACCAATATCGAAATTTTTGGAAGGATAGCACTCTTACCAGGAAAGGTTCTCTCAAAGTAAAAGCACTGCATCTAAAGGCATGACCCAAATGTTACCAGATTAGGTACAGTAGCTTTCAGCTGCTGGAAATACTAATAGGGAAATAAATACGTCCCAAAACAATAGCAAAGCACATTGTACCTCCAGGCTGGTGCTGTTGCCGTCTTCATCCATGTCTGGAGGTACAGCAGGAGCAGAAATAAAAAAAAAAAAAGAGAAGACCGAGTTAAGAGACGCCCACACTCTGATCCAAAGCCTTGACTCCGCAATGCCAGGTGCACCAGGACGGCCCCTCGGTCTGGCAGAACGAGGCCATTCACGGGGGACAACTTTTTTTTTTACTTTATTGTCCCTTTTTCTCCGTGTTGAGCAACAAAACCCAGCAAGTCTTCACGGAAAAGCAGAGCTACCGGTAACGACAGCTACCGAAGTCCTCTGGGAAGCGGCAGGACGGGACTTCACTCCAACGCCCGGGAACGCGGCTGCATCTCCGCTCTCTCTTCGTGAAACCGCCCGGCAGACACGGGAACCTCCACGCGGGAAACACCCACGGGAGCGAGGGACCCCCCGCCGGGCGCCCACGGCCGGCACACAACAGCCCCTGGGTTGCGTTTTCTTTAAGGAGAACGCGAATACCGGGTGTGAACGGCACGCGCGCGCGGGCGGGGACACTCACCGGCACTTCGCCGGGGGAAACCGGCAACGACCCGCAGCCCTGCCAGCGCCCGGGCCGCCCCTCCTTGGCTGCCACCCCAGCAGGCCGGGCCCTCGGCGCCCGCCCGGCCCCGCTTCCCTCCCCTCGTTAAAATAAACCACGGAACACGGGCGTTAAAAGACAACCTCCCGCCCGGGCCGCGGGGCACCGGCACCTCCGAGCTGCTGCGCGAGCCCGCAAGGCCCGGCCCCCCGACGCCGCTCCCCGCCGAGCCCCCAGCACCCCGCGCGGGAGCGGCCGGACCGGGCCGGGTCCCCTCACCTGCCGCCGCCGCGCTCGGAGCCGCCCGGGCCGGGGTCACAGGTCACCCCGGGGGCGAAGGTCGCGGAGGAAAGACCCCGCCCGCCGCCGCCGCCGTCCGCTGAGGGGGAGCGGCAGCGGCAGGCCCCGCCCACGCCTCCGGCTCCTCGCTGCTGATTGGCGGGGAAGTCCCACCCCTAGAGCCACGACAGGTGCTGCGGATTGGCTGGCGCGTTTCGGCCAATGGGAGCGGGCGGTGTTGGCGTGTGCGGAGGTGGGAGCGCGCGGCGGTGCGCGGTGCTGTGAGGGGGGCGCGGAGCCTCCCGGAGGCCGCAGGTGCCCGGCATGGGGCTGCTGACCGAGCTGGCCCGCGGGCTGGTGCGGGGCGCCGACCGCATGTCCCCGTTCACCAGTAAGCGCGGCCCCCGCAGCTACAACAAGGGCCGAGGGGCCAAGAAGCTGGGCGTGCTCACCTCCAACAAGAAGTTCATCCTCCTCCGGGAGATGGTGCCGCACTTCGTCGTCCCCGACCTGGAGGGCTTCAAGCTCAAGCCCTACGTCTCGTACCGCGCCCCCGAGGGCTCCGAGCCGCCGATGACGGCCAAGCAGCTCTTCAGCGAGGTGGTGGCTCCCCGCATCGAGAAGGACGTGAAGGCCGGCGCTTTTGACCCCAACAACCTGGAGAAGTACGGCTTCGAGCCGACGCAGGAGGGCAAGCTCTTCCAGCTCTTCCCCAAGAACTACGTGCGGTAGGGAGCAGGCAGCGGGGCTCCCGGGCGGCGGCGGCGCCTCCGGTGCGCTGGGAAGAGCATCGCTGTTGTGTGAGATGCGATCTGCACTGGCAAACGCAGGACAGTTTCTGTCGCTGACTATTAAAAGCAAATCCTTCCACTTTGTCTTTCTGCAATATCTGGTTTAAATTGCTGTGGGGACGTTGGTGGTTAATTTCCCACCCCCGAGGAAAGCGTTACTCGTGTCTGGCACCGCGCGCGTGGTTGGGTTGGGTTGCGTAAGTGTGCGGGCGTCCTGCTCTCAGACAAGAGCCGATTGACCAGGCGCTGATAATTAGCAGGAGGCGGTTTCTCTCTGGGCTGCTGAAACATCCTTCTCCCTCCTGGGAAGGAATTCCTGTCTTCTGGGAACAAGAGAGGACGAGCCTTATCTCCTTGGGAGAGCCTGGAGCTGCCCGGCTACGGGAGCCGGCCCCGCGAGCCCAACAGCGTAGCCGTCAGCTGTGCGGCCGCCGAGGGAACACGGCGCTGGGTTTACCCCCAGCTCAAACAAGTGCTCCCCGAAACCGGGAGTGAGGCCTCCAACAGGCAAAACCAAGTCCGTACCCTGAACTCTCTCTTGGAGGAGAGAACCATAGCTTATATTGAATGTCACAATTTTTCCAGGCTTTCCCCAAGCCTTAAAACCACTCTTTCTTTTAGAGTAAATCCAGACATGGTCAATAGGTGCATTTATCATCTGTTCCTTAGCCGTGCAGCTGCTTGAAGTTGCAGGTTAACTGTGTAAATTTGAAACATATGTCCAGAATTGTTATTTTTGGACATACATTCCTAGAAGAGCAGCATCTTGCTCTTCAACAAATTAAATGGACATAAGCAACACTTACGTAGACAGTTGTGTGCAACTGTTTAAAGTAGAAACTGCTAAATTCCAAATGTTTTGAGTTGATGGAAATAACACGTTTTCTCTGACACACAAGTGCTGGAGTCTGAGAAAATGATTCTTCTGTGTCAGGAGAGCGTAGCCCTCCCAAAAGAGGTGCTCAGGGGAGGGGGTTTCTGTGAGGTTTTCTAAAGGGGAAGCATTAGAGAATTAAATCACAATTAAAGCGTTCGCTTTTGGAGACAGGAAGCGCGTTTAGTGTTCTCGGTGAGCATCCAGTCTGTCACGAAGACTGACAGACGGGTCCTTAGAGCGTCGTTGGAAATACACATCGTTGGAAATACACGTCGTCATGGCGGAGGGGGCTGTGGTGTGGGGAGGGGGTGCTGCACATCTTAGCGCCGCAGCCCCAAATAGCGGCAGGCAAAGGAGGAGTTGTTGGCACAGAGGGTTCAAGAATCACATCCATAACGGGGGCGAGGGAAGGCGTGGTTTTTCTAATTAAGCCCGACCTGCATTTTTCACTCATTTTTAAGCCCATCAGAATAACGGTTACAGGCAAGTGGTTGTTTTCTGCCTTCAGCCTGGGAGGTGGTGCTGCGTCCCTGCCGCTCAGAGACGTTTCTGCCTTGGGCCCCGTCTCGCAGGTTCCAAAATACAGCTGGTTGGAGGGGGGTGGAGCACAGGTGGGCAACAGCTGGAGAGCAGGAGGTCCCGTACCCTTTGATGCCAATACCAGCTTGGTTTTGAGCGAGCTGCTTGCCTTGCCTTCCCTCCACGAAGGCAATCACAGTGGGAGATGCTTCATTTCTCAGGGCAAAGCACGGACTAACTCAATGCGTATGTCAAGTGCCTCAATCGGGTCATGTTCCGTGACACCACCCCAGCTTCACTAACCTCCGGCTGTTTCCTCTTAATCTCACACAGCAATAAAACAGCGTTACAACCTTTTAAGACAGAGTCACAGTCAAAAGCCGTGTCGCTGCAGGGATACACCCTCCACCTTCTCACTGAGGCGTGCAGAAACCGGATTGCCCGCTCTGACTCCCAAAGAACCCTCAGCACCACCAAACGCCCTCAAAGCAACGGAGCCGCCACGGGACAAGGCGGAAGGTCTGTGATGGACTCTTTGAATTCAAAACAACCACGGAAGATAAGTCACTTATATTGATTTTATTTTAGAAACATCCAAAAATAGGGTGTTTTTTTTAACAAAAGCTCTTGTTCACAATACTAATGTGAATCTTTGTGTAACAGTGCTCGAGAATGTTTTCTAAAATACACATTCACCCTTGAAAAAGGAGTTTCAAAGCAGTAAAACTCTGATCTGCTGTACCTCGTTTTAGATGCAGCACTGTTACAGATAGATACCTGTTGCTGGTGATTCTTGCCCTCCAGACAGCTAATTCTTTAGGACCCTCAAAGAGAAACCATGCAAGCCAGAAGTTACATACCTAGTTTGAGCTGGTTTTTTGTTTCTAGGAAGATAATAGAGAAAGTGTTCCAGAAACGGTGTTTTGCTGATATTTCACAGTGAGAAAAGAAAGCTAATGGAGCAACCATGAGAAATCCTGCAGCCATCCCTGGAGGTAGTTAGGGCAATGTTGTTAAGATTTTGGTTTCTGTACTTACTTATTTTTAACTTAAAAGATGTCAGGAAACACTGCTTGTACTTTTTGGAGGTTTTGATCTTAAAGCTGTTCACCTTTAAAAAAACTGAAAGATCTTGACTTTGGACCTAAACGTCTGTCTCGCTGCGGAGAGCAGAAACACGAGTTTGATACCAAGAGGCTACGGGGGTGGTTACGTGCGGCACTAAGCACAGCGGGGCTCACTGCAGGCTGTGCTTCGCTTGCAGAGCGATAAAGCGAGATCGCAACCAGGTGACGAGTCCGATGTAAAATCAGACTGTGCAGATACACCCGAATCCTTCCAAGACAGGCCCTGCTCAGAACAAAGCTGCCTGTCACTCAACTGCTCTCTGTCGTACCGGTCAGTTTGGATTTCCCTCTAAAAAGTCATTTCTCTCTGCTACCGATCACTATGAGCACTGTCGCCATCTGGACTGTCTTTGAGCGTCTTCTCAAAGTAGACGCTCCTTTACCGATCGCACAGCAAGCTACACACACGGCTAGGCCTCGACTTGCTGTTCTGAGACGTCCAGGGAAACCTCTGATCACATCCTGTCTTTGTCTACACGTAGCAGCGCAGACAAGTTTGGTTCGTGGTGGAAGGAGGAGAACGGGCGTAACAGATCAGTGGTACAAACGCAAACCAGCCTTGAAGGGACTCAGACAGAAGGTACAACAAGCGGCCTTTGAGAGGAAGGCTGTCCTACTTTGAACTAGTACAGTAAGGGAAAACTAAATAAGCGAGTCTGTGCTTGACCACACTCCCCAAAGCAAAGGCTTTCCTCAGTGCTGAAAATAAAACACCAGTAATTCCATCAGTAATTCCATCATTCCTTAAGAGACTCACAAGCTCAACAATAAAACTGGAAAAGCCCAACAGAAATGAGACAGAGCAGAAGCTCAGCTGTTGCTCTCCGTACAGGAGTTTTCCTACCCCTCTCCCTTGGGACTGGTCAATGCAAACTTTCAACCGTTCTTTCAGACGGAGACGTAGTACTTGGTGTCTCCGAAGGGGCAACCAGGCTCATCTCCCACTTCCAGACATGGAGGATATTGTCATAGAAAGAACACGTTGCTACAATGCTCGTTTCTTTCGGGCTCTCTAGAGCCCTGGATGAATCACCGCTCCTGTCCAGGCCCGTGCCGTTGGGTCTCTTAGCTCCCGGCTCAGAACCGCTGGCTGACGCGGGATCTCCCCCTTGGCCAGGACCCCCAGCCAAATCTCCACCCCCCTTTGAATCAGAGCCCCTAACCAGGCCAGCACCCCCAGACAGCTTAGGACCCCCCTCCGCTTTGAGCGGCAAGGCAGGGCCTTCACTCTCCTCATCCAGTATGACATCAAAAGTAGCTGTAGGAGACTCGTAAATTATCTTCAGGTTTTGGACCTGCAAATTCAGCCGCTCGTCTCCTTCCTCTGACCTTCCCACAAGCTCCTCCGAAGACTGGCACGCAGCAGCAGGGTCCTGTGTTGCAGCAAAGGAATCCCTCGGGCAGAGCCTTGACCAGTCAGCCCCGTAGGCCAAGGAATTGTGCAAGACATAGGATGACAGGACGATACATTCCTCCATGTTTTCCGCTTAAAAAAAAAAAAAACAGAAAAGAAAAAGATATGAGCAGAAAGGAAGTTGTGAAGTGGTTTGTTGCAGACTGCTCACAAGCCATTCCAGCACTGGCTGTGTCCTACGGGAAGAGTTCTCTGGTTATTGCCTTCTTCACAACGGAGTTAAGTGTTCTAGGAGAAATGAGGTTCTGGCTCTCCTGACAATTTTTCAGCCACCTCTCATTAGCCTTGATTTTCCCTGGCTCAGTAAGCAGACAGGAGAAGATTTAACGTGCATTAACGTGCGTCATTATTCAAAATACCTGAAAAGGCTCAAGACAGACAAGACAGATCCCACAGTGATCCCCACGGAGCCATAAATACAACAGGTAAGGTTGCCAGACCAGGTTCTGGTTATTAATAAACTGCAGATGTGTTCTTCCCATGAGCTTTCGGCATTTGACTGATAGTAAATGGACATCAAGTTCCTCCCTTCCCTATGCAGCAGAAATGTTATCCTCATTTCGCAAGCTGTGGATCTGCCCAAGGCCTGGAGAAACCCAGGAAGGCAACCATTTTATGCAAGATCATATTTGTAATGTAAATGCGAACAGCTTTTAATCATGTAAATACCTTCTGATTCACAGGGAGGGCTTATTCACGTTATTCTAGATTAACCAGACTGCTCAGCACTTCCTTTCTGAGGCAACAGCCAATTCACCAGCAGGTCAGTAACTTCTGCTGACAGTAAGGCACCACCTGGCATTCAGAAGAGCCTCTTAGAACCATCAAGATGAGTACAAACCGGAACGGTCATGTCAATGTAATGCCTTCACACCAAACCAAACAGGCTTTCTTCCCATGGAAAGACGTTATGAGAGATTTACAGGTGAATAACGACAGTGCCTTTGCACAACCGATCAGGCCAACAGTGAGGACAGGTCTGGGACAGGCGGAAGAGTCTATGGCTAACAACAACATTTAGACGTTTCTAGCAAGCTCGGAGCTGGAGTTCCCCCGTCAACCTGGAGGTAGGAAAGGAGAGCGGCAGAGCAGCACAAGCGCACCTCTGTTCCACTGAACACTCACCCATGCTTCCGCGGCAGTCGAGGATTTTGAATCCACTCTGCATGCAGGCTGCTAACAGCACAAAATCACAGGTTGGGTGCCACTTCAGCCTCCAAACTCCACCCTCAACGTGGGTGTCTGCCAGCGGCTGCTTCATGTTCCTGGTGTCCCACAACAGCACGTGCTCGTCATAGCTGGAGACATACCACAGATAAATACGCAGACAAGCAGCAGATTCAGCACAACAAGTACAGAAGAAAATGAGGAAATACCGCGTGCTCTTCACCACACTGAATTTCTGAAGAGACCACACCTCGAGCAGCGGTAGCGCGTTCCGAGTAACAGAGGCGGCTGGTCACACTGGTGAAGGGCAGCTAGAAGGGATTTACCTGCCAGTAGCCAGAAGATTCTCCCGGTGGGGACTGCACTGAATGCTGCACACACCCATGGAATGTCTGCAAAAGAGCAACACACAGCAGAAGGAAGGGACAGCAGTGCACAATTTGAGAATGGATTCTTCCTTGAATTTCAAGGATTTTGGGGCCACGTTACTGCATCAAGGTGTCCCAGGAAAGGAGAGTAAGGTGAACTCAAACTTCAGTCCAGTGAAACACACAAGCAGGGTTCCATCTACACAGTCCAACAGCCTTTCCAGGGCACAGCTTCTACTCCCATAGTCTCTCAGCACAAATATTTTCTAGTAACAGTTGTACCACAAACTGCTGTTCAGAGCCCGTAAGAATTTCAGCCCAAGTACTCCATTCCCAGGAGAATTTACTCTCAATGTTAATATTTCCATAGCAATAATAGCCAGTGTATTTTAAGGTTACATAGAAAATTTCACTGGAGAGTTGTGTATATTGTTTTAATCATATTCTAAAAGATATGTTATACCACCAGAAAAAGAGATTACTTCAAATGAGTGAACAGTGGAGAATAAAATATTTTCTAAAAAATGTTCCATAATAAGATATCCAAATTTAACACACACAAAATTTCCCCAGATAGAAGTGTAAATCAGGATCCTTCTTTTAGAAAGAAGCTACCAGCATCTTCACATGCGGAAGTGAGCTGCTGGTTTATCATACTGAAGGACATGTAGAAGAAAGTTTCAACCTGAAGTTGTCCTGATGAAAAAATCTAATCGATGTCTCCATTTCCCAAAGGGGACAGAAAGGGGGCTCCCCTGTCGCTGTCCGTCTCTGAATCCCGTGGCTTGGGGGGGACACGGCAGCACCCCACGTTCACACAGGACAGCTGAGGCTCCAGCTGCAGCTCACTTACCTCCTGCTGGTGAAGACGGGCGTCTCTGGGCTGCGCCTGGTGTCCCAGCCCTTGAGCAGGCTGTCATCTCCTCCTGCCCAGAGACAAAACAGCCTTACCCCAAGCACCGTCCAAATGACCAGTGCAGGGCACTGAGGCAACGCCGTTAACACCGAGCTGATGCTTTTCAGCCCTAGGATCTGCGGTTAACGGACATGCCAAACATCATTTGAGGCTCACAGTACTCGTCACCACAGAAGAAACATGCGTTAACAATACCCTCACTTTGCTAAGCAAAAAAAAATTAGAAGAAAAAAAGACTGGACTCTCGAAGCTCTCTGCTCTCTTTTGCAAACCACAAGAGATTATCAACTTTTTTGCAATAGCCAGCCAAAGTACAGCTCAAAAGGCACAGCTTCTCCTAATTAACTCCAACCACTTCCCACTATCACGCAGCCTTTTACCCCTAACAGAGACCCCAGCTCTTACAGAAGCTGTGGTGCAAGCAACACACCCAACCCTGGAAAGTAAAATCCCAAAGAACACACGTCCCTAAACAAGGTGCCCCCTCCCCGACACCCCCAAATGATATTCCCAGTCCTTACAGACCTGAATACACAATATCCGTGTCCCAGTAATTAAAAGCTGCAATCCAGGCCTCAAATTTGTGAGCTTCCCACTGGTTCAGGACATGCACAGAAGGAGCAGATTCATCTATGGAGAAGAGATTCAGCTTCCCCTCTGAATCACTGCTGATCACTCTCAAAGGACATCCGCTGCAGTGGAACACAGAGAAAACATGAGAAATTACTGAAACTCGTGTCCCAAGAAGCTGTTAGAGTAAAAAAATAGCAGCCAAAGTATAGACAGATAATGTAACATAATACTATGTACGTTTGATTCAACTGAACACTGATAGAAACCGGTAGGACAGTGGAGGGAATGCACGCCTTCATACAGTTCTTTTCAGCTTAGCCCACCCCATCTTAAAATCATCTCCACCAACGACCCCCATTCCCTGATCTCACAGGGGGAGCAAACCGCTCACGTTCATGTGAGGGAAAGAAAACCAGCCCTGGGTCTTTCTTTCTCCGAGATGCATAACTTGACTTCTCACATGCTCGATATTACATCAATAAAAAAATTCCATGTGAAGATGGAATTTTTTTTCCCTCCAAGCCAGACTGACGAGGACGTCTCAGAGCCTCTTTCCTCTTCTGGAGTATGGAGAAATGTTTTATTTCCCTGCTGTCACAGACATCTGAAGCGCTGGCCGATCCTGACCTTTCCCGCTCTCTTCCTGCGGCACAGTACAGTTGCAGTTCCCGGACACAGTGTTCTTGGAGCACTGGCAAAGGCTTTGCAGCTCACAGTGCACAGATTTTCTGATGTCCCCTGACATGAACTAGGTACATTCTGTTGGTTACCTGCAGCTGTAGGTACTGACTTGGTGACTTAGGGCTTCTTTCCAGCTCTACATCGTATGCTAGTTACTAACCCGCACGGAATCTCCCAGATTTCCACACAAGAGAGACAGGGTCACCCCCTTCCTACAGAGATGTGAAGGCTGCACATTCGGCTTCTAGAAGGGGTTATTTGTCTCTCAAGTGACAACAGTGACAGGCTTTAAAGGGACTTTTCATCATGGCAACGATCATTTATCTTGAAGGGCAGAGACAAGGGGAAGAAGGAATGTAAGGAAGAATTAAGTGTAACTGGGAATTCTACTTATTCGTTGAACAGCATGCACAGAAACAGCTTTAATTAGCAAAAGCTACTAAATACTTGCCCTGCAGCCCACGACTGCCTGATTCCCCCAGTTTCCAGCCTCACACCGAAGGCTCCACTCTCTGTTTTGCACTTAACTTACAGAAAACATATACCCTATCTCTCTCAAGGTATGGCTAATTCATGTTATTTCATGCAGCGATGCCATTTCTGAAATCAAAAGTATGAGCATTTGAGAGAGGAAGGAGCCACTTCCAAACCAATTCTCTCCTGTTTCTCACTAACCCATGTTTAAACTTCCTACACATGCTATTATTAGCAGTTCTTAAGCAGAACTTCACAGGAAAATTTCAGCCGTTTTAAGAGCGGAGTTGGATCCATCTGCATCCCATTCTGGTCCTTCCTTTTAGCAAAGCAACAGAAAAGACGTCCCTGGCTCACCTGCCGCCATTCACCACAGCACCACCGCACGTTCGTTGTTGGTTTAGTCTCTGTCACAGTGGCCACGGTACGTGCTCTTGTTCCCTTGTACCCCTGCTCTGGAAATAGTAACTTCTAGAGAAGGTGCAGGGAGACAGCCAGGACCAAGGAAGTCTTAAGCCACGTCACAAAAAGCCACCAAAGGTTCATTCATCCAAGTCCTCAACTCACGCCTGAAAGCTGTCACACACACGACGACCTCCAATACCAGCCGTTAGCCCCCATCCTCACCATTGCTCTCGTCCTGTGGACCAGTCTAGTGACAAAGCCAGACGCTGTGCCCCGAGATCGACCCTGAAGCATGGCTCCAACATGCAGCTGTTCTTCTACTGGAAAGAAAAGGAATGGGTTACGACTGGGAAGACAGCAGGCATACAACGCCACGCGTACTGCTTGTTCCCACAGCAGGCGGCTTCCGGAGCCTGACGAGCACGTTAGGGTCCCACACTAAAGAAGAGATGAAACGTCCCACAGCGACGTACAATTCCTCAGTCCTAGCTGATGGGTAAATACACGCATACCTAGGATCCCCGCCCTTCTGCTACCCATCTCCCACCACATCCCCCTGAAGCTTTGCTTCCTCTCAGCGAGTGATGAAGTGCAGAAGTGATGACCTGACTGCTGAATTCCCTTACAGACCGGCTTCCGCTTTCTTCGCTCTGGGGGAATGGCTCTCTTCATTACTCCCTTCTCTCACCAACCAAAAGACACCCCTCTCCAAAATTCTTCCCCATTTTTAGTCCATACCCTCAAGTGGCAGTTGCCAGGGTTTGCTTCTGCTCCCTTCATGCCTCTCATCTCCCACACTCTGCAGGTGGGTAGAGCCCAGCCAGTCTCTCTGGTGCATGAACAAATTTGTGGGGTTTATGAAAAAAACGTTGTCAGAAGACAAAAGCGTTTAAAAAGCTAAGCATACTAAGGAAGCCATGGAAACCACACAGCTTTCCTACAAGTCTCTGAACACCACTAATAAATCCAGAGATGTATTAAATCTGCGTTAAACGCAGCTTCAACAGCAGCAGGTGTTACAGCCACCTACCTCGCTTCCAGTCAGGTGGCAAAACTCCACGGCGCCTGTCGAGTTTGCAATGCCAACCATGGGATGTTCTGCAACAGGAATATGGCACCTAAAAGATCAAGTTAAACAAGTCTTGGATGTCTGTCTGTCTTGTATTTTAGGAGGAAAGCAAAGTCATAATTTTTATTGCAGGATGCACAAGGAGAAGGTAGTTGGCCAAAAAAAAAATCTCATGAAGAAAATCTAAGGCTCCTCAAGTTCCCACAAACCTGCATGGAGGGGACTATATATAGGGGAAATCTACTATATATTATTATATAAACAAAAGAGGTCCACAGTCACCAACCAGCTGTTCATAAATAAGAAGAGCATAACAGAAATGAACACAGCCTTTGCTCACTGGAGCAAACTAGAGAATACTTCCCTCCAAGAAGCCAGGGACAGTTTAGTTAGTAAATATTACTGTTGCTGCCATACCAACAGCCAAAAAAGGACCCCAGAGGGGCAGACCACGCTGCTGTGAGCTCCAAGCCTTGATGGGCCAGCATTACCATTTGATGTCCAGGATGGCAGCGGTGTCAATCCTTTGGATTTCGGTCAGCGGGATGTAAGGCTGCTCCTCGTTGTAGTGATACAGGTAGAGGCGTCCGGTCCGGTCACAGGCCCCATTGCTTCCTCGGGAGTCAGTCTACATCAAAAATTGGAAAGAGAAGAGTAGGTTTAGCAGCGATTCTACCTCCCCCAGACCTCTCCCCACCCAAGATCTTGCCAGGACCGGCCGGCAGGAGCAGGGCTGAGGGCTCCCACTTTTCAAGTCCCTCCCTTGGGGGATTAAAGCCACCACAGCTCCCTCAGAGCCAGCCACGCTCACCAGCAGGGCCCACTCAGCCCCACATGCTGCAGCCACCTCAGGCCAACCCAGCTGGGACAAGGCACGGCCCCACAGCACGGGGCCGGACAGGACCAGGGCCGGGCGCGGGGCAGCGGCGGGTGGGGGGACGTGTGAGGCACCCAGCACCCGGCTGAGGCGACCGGTGGCGGCTGAGGTGGCCCGCGAAGGGCGGGAAACCACCCGCGGGTCCGGCTGAGGCGGCTGAGGCAGCTGAGGCGGCCGGGGGGACCGCCGGGCCCGGCTGAGGTGGCCGTGAAGGGCGGGAAACACCCGCCGAGCCCGGGCGCGGCGGCTGAGGCGGCCGGGGGGTGGAAGCGAGCCCCGGAGCGGTGCCGGGCGGGCGGGCTCACCGCGGCGGGCGGGCGGAGGTGGTAGGTGCCGCAGGCCAGGATGCTGTGCCAGCCCTCCACCGGGCACCACTCCACCGCGTCGGCGCTGAACTCCGTGTCCACCACCTGCAGCGTCCGCGTCCGGCACGGCGCCGCCATCTCAGGGCGGGCTCATGCTGCGCGGGGCGGCGGGACGGCTCCGGGGGCGCCGCGCCGCCGCGCAGCGGAACCGCCGCCGTCTGCTTCCCGGTCAGGGGCGGCGCGGGGCGGGGCGAGCCCGGCTCGGCCCGCCGGGGGCTCCGCGGGCGGTGCTGCCCCGCCTGGGCCGCCGAGCCCGGCCCTGCCGAGCCTGCCCGTTCCCCGGGCCGCGCCGCCGCCCAGCCGGGAAGAGGAGCCCGGCGGCCCAGGCCGCGCTCGTTGGCCCAAGCAGCTCGGGGACGCGCTGAGCTTCGTCCGTGACCGCCCTCGGATGGGGTTTTTAACACGAACTCGCCCAAGCTCTTTCAAACGCAGCCTTCCAGCGCCGCCGCGCCCCGCGGAAAGGGCTCTGCAGCTCCGACGCGTGCCTGGTGAGGGGCTGCTGCTCAGGCTCGGCCCAGCGGCTGCCAGCTAGAGACAAAGTCGGCATCAGCATTCCCTTGGCATCCTCCCTCTGCCACTCTTAAAGGCCTTCCTCGTACCCCCCTCACTCACCTCTCCGAGACGAGACGTGGTTGATGTAGCGGTGCCTTCGCAGCAGCTGTTCCAGACCACGGAGGGATCCTGTTCCCTGCCCCGAGCCTTTCCCCTTTCCTCGCAGCCCTTTCCGAGACGGAGGGTGAGAACAGCATGCTCGGGATGCAGCGCGTGGCCAGTTCATGCCGTGGTGCTGGTCTCTGCCCTCCCGTCCTTTCTTGAGCCTGGTTTGCTGCTGTTCCCCAAGCAGAAACTTCTACAGGACTGTTTCACAACCCAAAGGTCTCATTGCTGAGTGAAAACAGTCAGCTATGGGCTCGTCTTCTGATATTTTCTCATGAGCAACACCACATTTATTGACACTGAATTTCATCTACCAGTCTGTCTCCTAAGATGCTTCTGCAATTCTTCACTCAGCCTTTATTATAATTACACTGAATAACCTCGTCAGTGGATGTTGTCACCTTCCTGACCTGGTTTCAGCTGGGATAAGAGTTAATTTTCTTCCTAGTAGCTGGTATAGTGCTGTGGTTTGGATTTAGGATGGCAATAAGGTTGATAACACACTGATGTTTCAACTGTTGCTGAGCAGTGCTTATACTAAGCCAAGGACTTTTCAGCTCCCCATGCTCTGCCAGCCAGGAGGGGCACAAGGAGCTGGGGGACATGGCCAGGAGAGCTGCCCCAGCCCGGCCAAGGGGACATTCCATACCATGAAGCATCAGGCTCAGGATAGAAACTGGGGGGAGTTGGCTGGGGGGTCGCTGCCCGGGGACAGGCTGGGCATCGGTCAGCAGGTGGTGAGCAACTGCATTGTGCATCCCTTGTTTTACATACTCTCTTATCATTATTATTCTTCTCTCTTCCTATTAAACTGTCTATATCTCAACCCAAAAGTTTTTTTCCAATTCTCTCCCCCATCCCACTGCAGGGAGGGTGAGTGAGCGGCTGTGTGGTGCTTGGTTGCCGACTGGGGTTAAACCACGACACTGATTCATTACTTTTTCCCAATTATTTTTTAAGATATTGGGCATCCAACTGTTGACTTCCCTCCGCCAAAAAAACCCTCTCCTTTTAACTCTTCCTTTCCTGTCTTTTAAACAGTTGTTTGTCCACATGATGGCATTCCCCTTTTCCCATAGCAGGTTTTTTTCTTTAAGTGCCTTGAGCAAAGTCATGATCAAGTGCATTTTGGAAGTTCAAGCAGACTGCACCAACCAAATCCCCTTTATCCCCTGCTTGTTGATGCCATTAAAATAATTCCAACGCAGTTCTGAAGCATGACTTCCCTGCACAAAACCTGTGCTGGCTCCTCCCAATATTTAGCCATTGGTGCTGCATCGTAGCATGATGAATTCGCGAGGTGCAAGTGCTGTGTTCACCTGGCTGTAGTTTGCCACATCTGCCCTGAAACTCATTTCAGAAGCTGCTGTCGCATTTGCTGCGGGTACCGAGGGAGAGGTTCCCACCCCAGCTGGTGGCTCGGCTTCTTCATCCTTGAGCTCCCTCAGAGCCCGTGGGTGGCACCGTCTGGTCCTGGCAACTTCTTACTGCTCATTTCAGCTGAACTTTAATCTCTCCTAAAAGCACTTTGGTTTTTAACAGATTCTCTGCTGAGCTCTCCATATGGAAGTATTCCTGTGCAAACTCCCTCAGCTCTTTCACAGCAAACACATATGCAAACAATTCACTTGGTTTTTTTCTGCTGGGACTTTATCTTCAGGTCAGACCCTCCCTTTACAGTGCGTTGCATCTACTGATTCTGGCAGTCTCTCTGCTCCTGATTTTTTCAAAATTATTTGTGCGAGTTTTATGACTTGAACGGTCTTCATGTTCCATTTTCCTTTGCATTATTTTGGTAGGTTTTTGTTGTTGGTTTTTGTTGGGGGTGGGGGATGTTTAGTTTTGGTTTGTGGTTTGTTTTTTTTTTTTACATTTCACCTGCCAAATCTTATTCTTTCCATCTTCTACATTTGGACACACATTCAATTTATAACGGATTTCTTCTTACTCTACGAGCATCCCATACTCTGCTGTTTAATCACACCAGCCTCCTTTTGTCCTCTCTTAATTCTATTTTGATAGGGGGTAAACATTTGCTCCTGACCCTAGTATCATGTCTTACACCATCTCCGTGCCACCTGCAAGCATTTAAATCTTTTAGCTGCCCCTTTTTTACCTTCACCAGTTTCATTTAAAATTAAATTACCACCACCACAGAGGAAAACTTGCAAGTATAATCATACGGGTGTATTAAAGGCTCAAACATCATAAGGCAAACACTGAGCCCTGCAATACGTTATTGCAGATTTTGTGTTCCTTAAGCCAGCCATGACTTTTATCAGTACGAATTGCGACTTTTAAATGTTTGGGAGTGGTACTACCACCCTGCTTTGACGTGACGGAGTACCTGGGGGGGAAGCATCAACATTTCATGGTGCGTTTACACGGTGTGTGCACCCCTCTCTTACAGCCAGCATCGGTGACTCTGCGGGTTACTCACGAGCTGGGTTTGCCACTTTGCAACTGTGACAGAAATCTTTCTCCAGAGTCTCCCAAAGGTTCTGGAAGCCCCTGGGGTCCTCCTGAAACTGGCTCACACCAGGCAGGTGTTCACCCCCACCCAGAGACTCAAGCCCAGCCAGCGTGACCCGCCTGCAGGAGCCCTTTCAGGCCCGGACATCCCCATCAGCTGCACAAGGCGCCACGTGCCTTCGGAGACACGGCTGGGGGCAGAGCCAAGCCAGCAGGACTGCGCTGGCCTCAACAGCCAAAGTCTGTCTCCCCAAACCACACCAACCAGCAGATCCTCAAGCAGCTTGACAGGCATCGCAGCTTAGAAACAGACGGCTGTCCAACAGGCTGTGGAGGTGCAGAACACCCCAATACCCACTGCTCTCATTCTCTCTCTCTCTCCATACTCTTCATAGCCCAGCAAGTCTGTTCCTCCAGAAGTCTTTTGGAGCTCCTCTTCCAAACAGATGTTCCCATCTAGGAAACCGGACTCATTAAGCCTTGTTTTGGTCCACAGGTGAATCAGGGGTGTGTACAGAGTACTCCATGCTTCAGAGAACCAAGGAGTAAGACATAGATGCAGGTTTTTTCCTCCCTGCAGTAAAACATCTTAGATGGAGAGCATCTCCATCAGGATAAGTCCTTGAAAAGTCAGTTCATTTACCAGTGCTGCACAGGCCTGCTCCAAGTGACCACGTACTCTAACCTTGTGCTTTTTAAATACTTGCCCATCTGAGGATATCTGTGTCAGCCTGGTTTCTTTTAAGAGGGGAAAGGAGGTCCTTTATGAGAGCTTTGTCTGAAAAACCATATAGGCTATACGAAGTGGAGCTGCCGTGTTCAAGTGTAACTGGTTCGTTTCTGACACACCTTGCAAAAAG
Source organism: Phoenicopterus ruber ruber (assembly GCA_009819775.1). NCBI lineage: Eukaryota > Metazoa > Chordata > Aves > Phoenicopteriformes > Phoenicopteridae > Phoenicopterus > Phoenicopterus ruber. The sequence continues at coordinate 11,495,651 of CM020234.1, forward strand.
GGAAGATCTCTGTAAGTTACAAAGATCTTCTGCCAGAATCATCGATCACACAACTTCCCACACCAGTCAGGAAAAACTGTTTGCAGGGAGCGACACGCTTAATGCATCCCCAGGACCTTTCCGAGTCGAAAGCCCTGTAGCCACCTCCCTCCCCTGGCACAAGGACAGTCCGGAGTCAAAGGTTCCCCACTGAAGCCAGTACCCGTCTTACTCCACCAAGCCCTTTCAGGACGTCCAGGCAGCTTGTTACTTTTCATTCGGCTGAGGGTCTAACAGAGCCCTAACCCTGTGGGCACCTCCCCCCCACTGCTTCACCCTTCCTCCCCTCCCCTCCCCGCTCACTGGGATCAGGAGTACCCCGAGCACCCAACTGTCCTGTTTTTGCAGACTCTTCAGCTTGAGTCTCACCCTTCCTTCATTCCCTTCAGCTGCTGCTCAGGAGGAATCTACCTGTTGCCCCTTCAGGACTTCATCCGCAGTCCATCTTTGCCCTCATTTCCCCTTGCAGCAACATTACAAACATCAGGACTAACCACTTTCCCTGCTCAGTGCTGCACGAGTGTTTAAACGCTCTAAGACTGCACTTGGTTTGCTAACCATGATCACTGGTAACGCAATGGAAAATTGCCATGACAAACAGCAGACTTTTAAAAAGGCAAGGAAAAAAATGAGCCAATACTTCTGCCCTTTTCAATGGATTACCTCAAATAAAAAAAATTCCTTATGTCTCATTTTATATTCATCAAAAACTGTACAGTTCACTTAAAGCAATAATTGAATGTTTCTTTAAAAAAATAATATCACCCATTACAGGAAAATTTGATTAGGTCCTGCTTGACTTCTTCATAGTTAAGGGTGTTTTAGGCTGCCTAAACAGAAAAGTTACAGTATAACCATGATTTAGGAGTTGCAACTTGACCATGTGCCCACCACGTGAACTTCCAGCAGGAAGCTTCAGAAGTTCTTTGTCATTTTCTAAGATGCTTAAAGCCAAAGTACGAAAACCCACCCAAATACTAATAATTAAGAGCTTCCTGTGCAGATATTAGAAACATAATATAATATTGGAAGTCCACAGCAGTTCAATTTTCTAACAAATTGAATACAAGCAAGACCAACATTGCAACATGAAGTGGCAAATTGAATCCTGATTGAAAAATTAAATTCTTAATGGCTTTTACAAAAAAGGAAAAATAAATACCTATTTCACTAAGCACTCCGAGAAAGGCTCTGCATTTAGCATTCAGCAGCTCACATTCTTCTACTGTGAAGCAAGACTAACACCTGGCACTAAATTATCCATTTAGGTCTTCAGGAAATTCAGTTGATATTCCTTATATTTCTAAGGCAAAAATTGAAAAACAAAAATAACTTTCAGATTATACACGACAAAACGTCTGAAAAGAAAAACAGGCATGTGCTCTGCAAGTCAAATCCTCCTCCCATTGTATTTTACTTACGACTACATTAAAAAAATTCAAAAAGTGATTCTGGGATTGATGGCATCTCTTTAAAAAAATGAATAAATAACTCAAATTACCAAATATTAGATCATTTAAACATATCTGCACATCACTATAGTATTTGCTATGCTTACGGGGAAGCCACAAGGGCAACCACATCCACACACAGCTGACTACCTGAGCTTCCCTACAACTACTCTATATACAAAGGTTTCGTAACAAGAAAGCTAATTCAGCTTTCTAGAAACACCGGTTGCTGCAAGGACGGTCTCCAGCAGCCCTTCTCTGACGGCAGCGGCACGCTCTAGCTTGCCTGAACGCACAGATCCCAGCTGGTCCCCTACGCTCCGCTCCGGTTTCTGGTGCGCTGGTTCCTACCGAGGAGGTATTTCCAACGTCCAAGTGTGACTGTGCTCTGAAAGCAGCTGGAAGGGAACGGGAGAAAGCTAGAGAGTAGACAATGATTCATTCCAACCTTTACTTTGTTTGCCCCTTTTTTTTTTTTTTTAAATATCACTTCCATGCAGAGTTCTCCAGAGTAACTGCTGATGTCGGAGCCTGCCTTCTGGCCTTGGCACAGCCACGGATACTTCTAGCCACATGGGAGGAAAAGCTTTTGCTACATGACTTTTTTTTTTCTTTTTTTTTTTAAACTTTTAGGCCAACAACGTGTTCTCATCTGAACATTACAGTTAATGAGTCCTATCAAGAATTTCTAACAAAAACTGTACATGAGTTTACAAACGTATTAACATATAAATAATGAGAAGCTTCCTGCCTGGAGCCTCCACAGTAGTCTTTTTGCTTGAGAATATAATACTGGAAGGGTAGACCCAATCCCTTTCCACAGCACCAGTCAGAGCTGGCTTAGTCCAGTCAGCCGTTCTGCTCAAGCATCACAGGGTTTTTCTTCTTCAGTGCCTCTGGCTTCAATAAGCAGTCTGTCATTACTGTGCAAAAGCAAGAGTCCAATGCCTTTGAGAAGGAATCCTGCTGCTAAGAGGCCTGTGCCACCCGGTCATCGTTCTGGTCCGAGCTCTTGCTGGAAGGTCCGTTTCTTCTCCCGACAGTGTTTCTTGTGAGCAGGCCAGTCTTTTTGCTGGCATTGTGACCCACAGTACCTCGCTACCTGGCATCGGCCACAGATGTTGAATTCACGTAACTAGGAAGAACACGAGACAGCGTTAGCGAGCCTGCTCAGCGCCCAGGAGCACCTCCGCATCATTTCCCAAGTAGGTCTGGGATCACGTCTTTTGCACCCATCACAAATACGAACAACCCACCAGGAGTGGCAGAGCAGCAACAGGTTTTCAAGGATTTGTTGGATTTTGCAGTTGCTCTTCCAGAATCATATTATGGCTTAATAGACAAAAATACTCAAGCACTTCACATTTGTACTCACACTGCTACTGTTTTGCCAACTTAAGTCCCGTTTCCAACTACAAACATCTTAAATTCAGAAACAATTAGGAGGGCTGCACAAGCTCGGCCATTGCCAAACTTAGTTATCCAGGAAGCTCTTGCATGCAGACCCAAACAAAAGGTAACGCTCACTCTTTGTCAGACAGAGGGCATTTAAGACCACTTTTGCAAATGTTCCCTTCCCCAAAGAAAAAAGTGGCATACAATGATTTTAGTCTACTCAGCATTTGTTATCACAAGGAAAGCCCTTTGTATGCATAGATAAGGACATCTGACAGAGGCACAGCCCTTGCACATCTCATTCTCTATTTATGTTGCTTCATTTCATTTACCTACAGCAAAGAACTAGAGCTAGCCGTCCTCCCGGTTCCCCCCCGAATAAAGGCCACTCAAATTCCCATGAGAGGTCAGGCATGTTATTTTTTGATTCCATGTTATTTTTTGATTCCACTACTGCCCAAAACCTCTTACAATGCTTTCTCCTGTCTTTGACAGCTGCTTGCTCATTCCAGCTCTGGGTCCTTAGAGGAACGCTTCCACCTGTCTTTTCGTACACTCTGCAGAAATTACACTCCTCCCAGTAAACCACTAGGTCATTTATTGTTCCAATTCAAAACTACATTTCTCAAACGGAAAATTATCATAGGGCCTGAAGATTCATGCCAAAGAAAACCTGAGTTAAAAAGACCTACCGCTTTTAGCAACTGAATGGCACACGTACAGCTTTACATTTTAAGGAACAAATCCCTGGGGACACAGGGTAGCCCGAGTCGTTACGCGCTTACTTTCAACTCTTTGGAACACACCTGTTTTTCAATCATTGTGCATGGGGGGTAGTGACATTCATAATATGTGCATGAGTTCTCTTCCTCCTCCACAACATCCCCGTTAGCGTTGTAATAACGTGTTACATTCAGTACAGGAAACTGCTCTTCTATAGGATCTGTAGGAAGCTGTTGGATTGCCAGCCAATACAGACTTTGTTCCCTGTAAAAAAACAAGTACAAATTGCATCCATAAGTTCATAATAAGCATATGGGAAAATTGATTCCAAATTAATTAATAAAGTAAGTGGGGTAAACATTGTATTTAGCCTGTTAAGCCTCAGACTACACATACTCCTCATATATTGGATCTTTTTAGGGTTATTTTAGCCTAAATGCAAAAAGAGTTAAAAAGTATCTATCAAGAAACACTTACATCAAGCAAAATTATTTCTGTGTAAATGGCTTGAAGTCTGTTTCTTGCTCTTGAACTCCCAGAAGCACTGGGAGCATCATTGTAGCACCACTGCCATTCACTACATCTTCTCAAAATCAGTTCAACAAGCTCTGAACGTCCCTATCTCATGGGTGCTGCAAGTGTTTCAAGAGAAGTGTCTAGTGCGACGTTAAGTCTATGGGTCTCCCACCAAAAATGAACGTGCCTGCCTTATAGCATAGATTAGCCAAATCCATCCTGACATGAAGAGTTTGATGTGCTTTGAGTAACATTAGCGCAACACAGCGTGTAGGAAGTTCCCGCAGCCTACTAGTGAAAGGCGATGGAAGCTGATCCCAGGAACTCATTTTGGTTTCGACCCAAATACAACTATTCCAAGGACAAGCATTTTGCAGCTGCTGGTTTCTGCAGGCTGAGTTAGAATTTCGGTGCCCGAGGACGAGAGCCACAAGCCAGTAAAATCTGCAGACTGAATTCAGCGTGCCCAGATGCCATCACTCAAGCGGAAGGGAATGCAGGCTTACGGTTTCACTGCGGTGACAACATCTGGCACAGCAGGACCTCTGCATAAAGCCATGGGGTTAGATGGTCCCTTCACAGCTAGCACCAACAGTGAGCACCACCGCGCTTCCCCAGGCGAGGAAGCTAAGACAGATAGCGATGTGTAAGTAGCCCAAAGTCAAATAAAAAAGGCTCTGCCAAGATGAAAATCATTGAAGGAAGGAGACAACAATTTAAGATATATTCAAGTTTTTTGATGGCAACGTACCTTTGTTTACTAGAGACTTCTTCAGCTTTGGGTTTCCACCCCCAAGGAACTAGGCGCAGATTGTCTAGGCGGTTGTCTACCGTCACTGAATTCAGATGTACCACCTGAAATCCAGGAGCAATCCCTCCCCGGTGTCTCTCCCTGGAGGAGACAAAAATAACTTGAAGGTCAGTGATGAACAAGACTCCATAGCTAAAAGCAAAGAATCATACTAATTCCAGAAGATACGCTGCCTTCTAGCCTGCTGTGCGGTGTCACTGCAACAGTCGCACTAAAACCTGGGCTGCCAAACAGACTACAGTGGCTACCTCAGATATATCAACTCCCAGAAGAAGGAGACTTGTTCCAGGAGGTTATTTCCATTACAAATGAGCTGAATCAAAAGACAATCATGGTATATTTTAATTGTAAGAATATTGCAAAAAACGATCCGGAGACTACTCCTCCTGTTACTGCAAGAGCCTCTATGTAATTACTGTGTTCCACAGAGCAGACTTGAAAGGACCAATACTGTTCTATTATTTTAATGGGAAATTCCACCAGACACATTTATGCAAGTTTGGCGCTGGTGTGAAGTCACAGAGTTTGTTACTTATTAAGAAATGTCTCTTCACAAGCAACAGAACAGAGGTTTCACCACCAAGTATGCAAATGCTTTTTAGACTCTAGTTGTGCGTCACACGTAGAAAGCCTGCAGTGACTCCACAATTGACCAAGAGACATCTACTGAAACGTGCTCAAAACCAAAGCAGGACTATTAGCAAGGAGGATGGCTGCACACAAAGTCCTACTGCGATTCTTCCCTATTGCCTTCTAACAGCGTTCATTTCCCATTCCACCTTCTTTTCATCTCTCCTTTCTCTGTTTCACGAAGTATCAAGTCCATCGTCAAGCACGCTCATGCCTGGACGAGTTTCTGTATCACTTCTTGCCGGAATCCCCAACCCACCCGAAATATAAGGCTCGGACAGAAATGGTGTCTCGGTGTGTCTGCGATGCCATGATTAATTTCACAGCACAGAGAGAACACGCTGGTGGCAATCAAGGAGGACAACTTAAAACTGACAGCGCTGTCTGAGGGTTACCCAGGATTTCCTTCTAGGAGACCGTTCCAACCGCTACTTACAACTGTACCCAAGCCTAGGCTGGATGCTGCTTCCCGCTCAGCATTTACTGAACATTTCCGTTCAAACGGCTCATCCAATTCTGAAGAGATACGATTTGCCCAAATCAAAAAATTCCCATTTTTTTCCCTTTACAAAGCTCTAGCATTATCCAGCAGAACGGGGAAATTCATCTCAATGTGACCAACAACGAAAAACGTACTCTTTTGTTTTCTTTGTCAAAATCCATCCAGATACGGTTAAATTATACACCTTGGGGGAAAGAAAAACACTTGCAATTCATATATGCCCCTAAACTTCTTAGCATTTAACGAGTGAAATTCCCGTGGAGAGGCTACACGCAGCACCCACACACAGCCCGTGCTCTAGTTCGTAGGCAAAGCAATTCTTCCTGCAACAGCAGCCCTGCACGAGAACAGAGTATGGAGCCTCCTGCTAGGGAGTCTTTGGGCCCCCCAGAACAGGAGAGGCTCTCCCCTTTGAAGGTAAAAGGAATAAAATCTTTCTTTGGGGGGAAAAATAAAACTAAATCACACAAAAGCAAACAAACTATAGAAAGGAGTCTGCTGTAAGGCCGTAAAGGAGGAAGAGCTACTTTTGAGTTGTTGAAGGCTACCGGAGGGTCTGGCAAAGGAAACCAGGAACACTGAGGGCTACAAGTGGGACCCGGGAGGTACATGGACCCAGAGAGATGAAGGTGAGCATCAGTCAGACACAGTGACGGGGAAGGAGTTAAGGTTCTTCAACTCAGACTAGGACAAAGTGCCAACAAGAGAGATGGGATAGATATGAACGAGGAATCTGGGAGGAGGAGACAGAAGTTCAGAGCAAGAGCAAACTGTGGAGGGGGGGGAAAGGAGAGGACAGGAGTCTAAGACCAAGTCAAGAAACATTTTTTAAATGGATTAGATAACAAGAGTTTAAGAAAAGCTGGAGTTGGGAAAAGAGAGGATTACAATAGATTGTTTGAGACACCAGGAAGTCACAGCAGAGAGGCACAGACCTGCCACTGCTCCTGCAAAGTTACATCTGCACCCACAACCCCCCATGAGCAAATTCTGACAAAATCCACTACCACAGCGGGCCCGTCTTCCTCACCTTGTATAAAACCACATTCGCCTACGTTGCTGTCAGTTCTCCTGTTACCTCAAGTGACAAAGGCCAAAGTAAAAGTGGAAGCTGGGCCTTGCTGATGACCAGTGAAAGTGTTAACGCAATATCCCTTGATTGAGATGCCAGAATTAGCACTAGCAAATTCAGGATTTCTCCAGACATAATCAAGCAACCTTTGAACGCCCAAGCACGCACTACTTCTCTCCCTAGACCTACGCTTCAAAACTGCGCAGCATGGACCATCTCCAGAAGTGAATCGAAGTGTGCAGCGAAGGACAGGCTCACAGAGGAACCAGCCTTCTCCCTGCAGAAGGGGACAGAGAAGGAACAGCCTCACTAAAGCAGCCAACTCTCCCGCAGAGCCGTAGCTTCCACCTCCCCCAGCACACCTGAGTTCCTACAGGATGCCAGGCAAAACACTTAAACCTAAACTTTTCAGAGAATTAACCGGATACTGTTCTTTTCATATTTCAGCAGCTAACTTAAGAACTGAGGCCCATAATAGAAGTGCCAAGTACAGACAACAGCAATTCAAGTCAACGGGAGCCATAACTGAGTAGGTTATAGGCAGTATGATGGTAAGTGCTCAAAAAAAAGACATCAAGTCTTACATGCCTTTTTGAACATGCAGTTAGTGATACTTATGACTAATCTCCTGATGCTGCTATTCCCCAGGGAACATCGCTACACCCAGCCAAAATACAGCAAGCTGGGATTTCTATACAGGGAACAGGGCGAGAAGACGACAGGCTTATTCTGCAGGTCCCTAGCCAGAGACATTCACATCCTGCTTTGGAGGAGCCAACAGTCCACCCTGGAAACACAGCCAGCACAAGAGAGGCTGCGGGAAGTTCCTCCCGAAAGATACGTGCAGCATACGTGGGTATTTTTCAGATCTCGGCTCCCATGTAGTGCCGCAGATCACCCTGCCGAGGTCAGCAGGAGGGCTTTGGGGGAAGAGCGAGAGAAGGGCCCTGGCACTGCTGCAGCTTCCGGAGCTACAAGCTTGCTGTTCTAAGGGCCTCACTACGTGAGCAAAGACACTTGCTTAACTAAACTAAAAAAAAAATTAAAAATTTAAAAGTCTGCTTTATTTGCAATAGCATCCAACACATGCCTACCCACTTCATCTTAAACCAGAAGCCCACAGTCAGGTCAGTTTTTTCAGAGTGAGCTGATTTTTTGGGGTATGTCTAGGGGAGAACAGTTAAACTACACTCCTATACTCACAGTAACTCAAGTTCTTTGCTTTTAATTTACCCAAGAAGTAAGGCTGGCACTGGCAAGAGTAATGACTGGTACTGCCCATCTCTCTTGTCTTTCAAAGCCTCCAAAGCCTTCAGCACTACTCCTCCTCACAAATGGAAGGACCTGCCACTAAAACACATTCCTGTTTTGTTTTCAAAGCAGCCCCCGGTGCAGGTAAAAGTGAACAACGTGGCTGTTCTGTTTAGGAGGGGCAGCAGCTGCACAGCACCTGTAGCCAAAAGACTAAGACATCAGGAGACTCAGTCACGAAGATACTCTAACCTGCATTGTGTCAGCTCGTACTTAAAGATCACAGCAAAACGTACATCCTCAAAGGCATCAAACCGACTTCATAGAAACAGTTGAAATACTTTGCATTTTCTAGTCGAAGAATTTGACTTTGCAACTGCAGAACTGCAGCTCCACTTGCCTGACAGTTTACGCCTCGCCTTTGTGACTTTCAGAAATGCCTGTTACATGCACAATCTCAGATTTTTTAACACCAGCACATGCTAGAGCGACACAATTTGAATTACCTAACTGAATACGTTAGAATTATTTCCTAATTTAAGTAAAACAAACCAAAGAGGCAATGACTGGGCTGTGTAATAAGCAAACAGCTGGACTGTCATCATCTACACAGCCTTCAACAGTCAGCTGGAACAATTTTAAGGTGCTGTTTAGTGCTACTGATAGATGACAATTATTACTGTATGAAATTCAGTTAGCAGTAGTTGACAGTGATTTACCCCACACACCGTAGCCAACTTCATCATAATTTTCACCAAAGTTATATGTGCGACAAGGTTAAACATTAACAGATGCAGGTTAAAATCCAGATTTAATGAGCAGATTGTAAATAATAATAATAGTCCCTGATATTCTTCCTGTCTCCCTCCTCTTGTACAGAGACTAGATTGGGGAATAAAGAGTAACGTGGAACAATAAAGCAAGCACAGCTATATCTTGGGCACTGGGACTTAGTTTATGGAACTGAATAGAGAATATGCCTAATTTCTCAAAAAAGGCTTTTAAAACAAGTAGCAGTTCTCTTTAGCATACCCCATCTTTCCCACAAACCCACGAACGTATCTAGGAGGAGGAACATATTAGCTCACTGGATGAGCTAATCTCTCACAACCAAGTGAGAATCTTAACTGGCAGCTACAAAGGCTACCAAGCAATGATTCTTAGAATATGGATAAGACGACGTAGCAGCTGATAGGAAGCACCATCAGCACCACTTGAGGCAGCTATCCAGAAGATCAAACAAAAAAACCCCACGAAGTTTTAAGTTACCAGAGGTTCTGTCTCTCTCCAGTGCTCTGTCGGTTCCTACTGGTGCCAGTAACACTTACCTGCTGATCACGGGACAAAACACCCTCAAAAAGTTAGTCTTAACCTATTAAATGGAGCCAGTCCCCTGCTCCCCCACCTCGCAACTGAAGTTTTAGTAGCATTTCTCAAATTTAAACAGTGTCTACTTGAATAATACTCACCTTTCACCGTTTTCCCTGCGTGTAACGTTTTTACAGAGACTCAGCTGTTTGAAGGCTCAGTGCAAAACCAAACCATAGTAAACCAAACCACTACGGGCACCCCCTGTGCTGGGCTTCCAACCGAGGGTAGCTGCAAGCCTCCCGAGAAGACTTAAAGTACTACAGGCAGAGAAATAAACAGCAGGCAAGTTGGTGGCACCAAACTCCACCTTAATGGACCCTTAAACTATTTAGCTCTCCTTACGATACCCACCAAAGCAGCTCATGCAGGAGACGGCCGGATCCCCTTCCACGATTTTTGTCGAACGCGTAAGCAAATATTTTAGCACCATTTCCATCAGCATCTACCTCCATCCGAGCCTAGAGAAAAGGGAAAGGCTGTGAGAACATCCAACACCAAGCAGCAGAGCACGCGCTCCACTGGGATAGGGGAAGGACCCAACATTTAACACTTGTCTCCTAGAAGTCACTTGACCTTAATGGAATTTGAGTTGTTTCAAACCTCCAAGGGGAGCCAACCAGCTCTGCTATTGTCGTTTATGAAGATGGAAAGGGAAGAAGGAGGCTGTGCACAGCAGGAGGCCCTCGGACAAAGAACAGCAACAATCCAGTTGTGAGCCTGTAGGGCCAGGATCCCTTCTCCGCTCTGGCGCAGATTTTCTGTACAGCCATCAGCAAGGCACCGAGGCTTTGTTTTCAGCGTTGCTTTACACCAATCTAATTAGGGGTTGCTAGTGAAAGGAGTGGTCCTGCCCTCTTTTCTCCACTCGCTGCATAACCTTGCACTGGCTCTAATGCTCGCAAACTGCACTAAGGACTAGACAAGTGTAGGATACTCGCAGTATACTACCGCTCTCAGTGACAGAACACGCTTACAGTGAGCGACGACAGAGGAGGAACGAGCAAACATGGTGATTTTTGGTAGCAGCATTGCCACAGCACTTAAACTTCTAACAGCAGGTCCGAAGTACCCGCTGCGCTACAGGCACTAAGCAAAAGATGGTCCCTCCTCCAAGAAAGCCTTAGGTTTAGATTTTGTAATCAAGAATTCCTTCCCTTTTAAAGTCTTGGTAGATTCCACTTACCCTCTTTCAGTGGATGTTAAGAGAAAACATTTTTTCTGGTCCCATAGTAAGTTACAATAAAAGAAGTTTTTCTCATCCAAGACTGTGCAGAGTGAAAATTTTTAAACTTTGCCAAACCAAATAAGGGAAGTCAAATTATCAATTCTCAAAAAGTATACGAATAGAAAGCTGAAAACAAAAAACTATATAATAAATTAGTTTTAAACTAATGCTCGTTTAAAGTGAAAAACACCAGAACTTTTCCTGCTGGAAAGCATTCACATTGGTATTTCGGTAATTTCAAACTTTTTTTTTCCCCAAAGCAGGAAAGTTGCGGGGCAGAGCACTTCCACGAGCGGTTTTATTTAAGCATGTCACACCGAAATTAAAAAAACAACCTTCAGCAATTACCTCCACCCCCAGGAACCCCGCAAACCGGTCCCACAGCAAAGCCCTCGCGGCACCGTTGGCCCCAGGGCCGCCGGCAAAGGGGCCCCGGCGCCCGCGGGGAGGAAGGGGGGGCTGCCGGCCGGTCCGCGGGACGCACCCAGAGGGGATTCGGTACCGCGAGTAAAAGAAAAAAAATAAGCGGAATAAAGCGACTGAGGCGGAGCGGCGGCAGAGCGCGGGCAGCACGCGCGGACGGGGCGGCACCGGGGGGACGCGGCGGGGCCCTCACCTCGAAGGAGTAGCTCTCCACCAGCGGGATGTCCTGCTCGTCGATCAGCGTGTACTTGGTCTGAAACACACCGCGGCCGCCCGCCGTCAGCGCGGCCGCCCGGCCCGGCCCGGCCCTCCCCTCCCGGCGGCGCCACCGGCACCGGCCGGACCGCCCGCGCCCCCCGCCCCCCGCGCCGGCAGCGCGGCCCGTCAGCACCGCTCCCGGCCGGCCCCCGGCCCCGCCGCCCCCCGCTCCGCCCGGCGCGGCCGAGCCCGGCCCGCAGCGCCGGGCCGCGCCCCCCGGCGCCCTCAGGCCGCGGCCGCGGCGCGCTCACCTTGCCGGCCACCCGGCCGAGCCGCACGATCCCCAGCTTGAAATCGGTCATGGCGGGGCCGGGCCGGGCCGGGCCGGGGCCGCCGCCGCCCGCGCTCGCCCCTCAGAGCCCGCGAGCGGGAGCCGCCGCCGCTGCCACGCGCCGCCGCCTCGCGCACACCCGGAGGGGGGCGGGGCGCCGCACCACCTCCCACCCGTCGCCGCCCGGCCAATGGCGCCCCGCGCCGCCGGCGCGTCGCTCCTACTACGCCGCCGGGTCGTCCAATCGGCGGGCGGCGCGGCGCCAGGTCACGTGGGGAAGGGGAGGCCGCGCGCGGGCGCGGGCTCGGGAGCGGGCTCCGGGCGGGAGGGGGCGGGGGAAGGAGGCGCGGGCGGTGACGTCACGTTCGCGGGAAGCTTTGTGCCGCCAACACTGGAGAGCGCGAGCGGTGGGGGCAGGGCTTAAAGGGGCCGCTCGCGCCCGCCCGCCGCCCGCCTCCCTCACGGCCCCGGGGACCGCGCCGCCGGGAGGCCTGGCCCGGGCGGCCCCCCAGGGCCGGGCCCCCCCAGGGCCCCTCCGCAGCCCCCGGCCCCCCTCCCCTCCTCCTCCTCCGCCGCCGCCGCCGGCGGGGCACCGGTGCCCGGCGGCACATGGCGGCGGCGCTCCCCGCCGCGGCGATCCGCGGCCGCTGTCGGACACTGGCGCTGAGCGGGGAAAGCGGCTCGGAGCGGAGACCCCGGTGCGGGGCACAGCGCGGAGGGAGGGCGCCCGCGTGGGCGTCCCGCGGAGACCCGAGTAGACCCCGCGAGAAAGAGCTTGAGCGCTGCCGCGAGCCGTGACAACCCCGCGGCGCCTCCCCGCGTCCCCGCCGCGCTGCTGGAGCGGGCGTCCCCGGGGGAGCGCGGGCGGGGGCGGGGGAAGGGCCCCTTGGGCGCGGCGGGGGGGCTGCGGGCGCACAGCGCTGCTCCGCGGGGCGCGGGGCCCGGCCGCGGTCCCGGCCTGAGCAGGACGGGCGTGGGGGCGTTGACTTCACGGCCCGGTCGTGAGCGGGACCCGAACGACGGTGCGAAGCCCCGAGGAGTTGATCCTCGTGCCGCAAACTCGGGGAAGGGGATTTGCAGCACTTTCCCCCTGGAGCTGAGCGCCGCGAGCAGATCCGCGGGAACCGCCGCGTTCTCCCTACGGACGCGTTGGCTCCCTCGCAGCCTGCGGAAGATGCAACGGAGGGAATTCCAAGCGCAAATGAACGGATAAAGCGGGCGAGGAGGGCTGGTGAAGAGCCTCCCGTGTGCCAGGTCGCACGTCTCCAGGGCAGAATCGGACACCCGTGTCCTGGGGAACGTGAACGACAAGGACGGTGGGTTCAACCGGTGATAGGAGCATCTGACCGGGACAAACATTCAGCCTAAAGGTGAATCTGGGAATATTTTTCTGAGTCTTTCAGCCCTGCGATGGAGCAGTCCCACAGAAGAGAGCTACACCCTACGGCTGTAATGGTGGACCAGGGAGATGATACACAGGAGGTGTTCGGAGCAGCCCGTCATCGGCACGTTGAGCACGAGCTCTGGGGAGTGCCTAGTCCTGCAAGCGCCGCGCCAGCAGCTGGGCACAAACCCGGCCTCTTGTCGCAACAGCGATCCGGATGGGTGAACCTTTGCCACGTGAGGGGCAAAAAGACTGGTAATGAAAAAGCCAATCAAGTCGTTGACTTTGAAACAAAATACTTAACATGGTGAAAAGAGCAGTTTGCTTTTTAAAGAATTTGTAAGGGAAAAAATAAATAATGAAGTAAATTGTTAATTAGAAAGGAATGTGCGGTGAACTAATGAACATGCACATTGGTTTATCAGGGGGATCACTTCATTTTTGATGATTGTGGGTTTTGATGATTGCGGCCAAACATCTGAAAGAGGAAAAAAGCCAACAAGAGCCCAGGGTACCGCTGTTGCCAAAAGCCGGGTGTTTGGTGTTCAGCACACAGGGCCTTCGCCCGGGGTGGAGCGAGCTCTGGTTCCCCATGGCTCTGCTCTTTCCTGTGGTTTGGAGACAGGCTGAGCAGGAATCGGGGGTTTCTTACTCATTGGATGGGGAGAAGAGATGGTCTGGGCCAGGGAGAACATCGGAGCGATGCTGGTGGTGCTTTGAGGTTTGCCTGGGGGTGGTTATGAGACGCCGGGCACAGGCTGCGGTGCCCGAACTCGCTGCGCCCTGGCTGGGGAAGGCAGCCGGCCCCAGCTGCGGTGGGGGACCCGGAGGACCGCAGCCCTCACAAAATGCCGCTGTGAGGTCACGCCGCGGTGAAGGGCTCCCCGTGGGAGCAGTGTACTGAGCCCTTCCAGCACCGCGGGTTATTTCGGGCTGTGCACGGGCATGCGAGGGCACCGCAGCAATTTGAGTTCGTGATTTCAGCCCGGGGAATACTCTGCATCTTCCTTCCCCCAAAAAACCCCACAGGATTTGTGGCGTCAGCTCCCTTTTGGAAGTTTGCTGTGGTGCTGCTCGCATTTAGTCCCCGCGGGGAAACCAGCCTGCCCGACTCCTAGCAAGGGCGACGAAGCACCGGGTGCTGCTCTGCTCGGATGCCCACAGCAGAGGTGAGCCGCGGGCATGTGCTGCCCGAGCCCAATTTCCAGCCAGGGCTTCTGCCTGCAGCTCCTCCAGAAAGCGGGCTCCTCCCTTCCCTTATGCCAGAAAAAGCTCCCTTTCCTATTTGGGCCTTTCCCCCCCTTTTCACACCCTCTGTACTTCCCACGTTGCCCCCGGGGACGTTGCAGAAGGACACAGCCTCCCCGAGGCCACGGGAGATGTGGCAGGAGACGATGGATGGAGACCACCTCCCCTCCCTTGCGAAGAGCAGGGATCTCCCCAGCACCACGGTCTTCTGCTAGAGGGGGGCCACCGAGGTCCTGCTGACAGGGACAGATGCACCGCAGCATGGGGCTGGGCACGAGCGAGAGCCACGTAAATGGCTCTTAACACCGCTAGGCGTGCGGGGGAGCTGGCCCTGTGGGCCTTCGGTGCCCCACACTGAGCTATAACAAAATTCAGATTTTCTATCCTAACGTTTTGCAAAGCAGGAAGATGTGGATCCCAAAGATTTGGCTTTTCAGGGCCCGCTTTGTCTCAGGGAGATGAGAAAGTTCCTTCTCCTTCAGGTGCACGAAGCCCTTAGGCCACCAGAGCGAAGGTCTCCTGGGAAGGGCTCAGCGCTTCTCCACGTCCCCTTCCCTCTTTTCTCCTGAAGGTGCAGGTCACCGGAGTGGGAAGAAACCCTGGCTTTGGAGCACAAACCCAGTTATGAAGAAGATGGATTTTAAATGTGAAGTTAATGTAGGTTGTTACTATCTTTAACAAGCCCTTTGCCTCCTTTCTAAGCAGCCTAGTTTGGACAAAATGCATTATCGGCAGGGCAGTACCCTCCTCCCGAGCTCTGCGTCGCTTCTCCCACAGCACGTGCCCTAAGGTAGCATGGGAAAGGTTACGTATCCCGCCCCAAGGGAGTTTCCCTTAAGCCAAAGAAATCCTTTTTCCAATTACTTCCAGCACTGCTAAGTGGGGGAAACCCCCCCAGCGTGTGCGTGTACTGGTACACAGGGCAGCCCGGGGCACCCAGACAGCTCCCGAGACTCGGGGTTCACACCAAAGCGGGGGGGTTTTTAACACCAGGGTCAACAAGCTTTGAACAAGTTTAAACTAAAATTGCTGCTGGAAGGGGTGCCGCAGTGCCCCGCCAGGCTGCCCCACCTCAGGCAGCGTAAGCACTCGTGCAGCTTTGTCGTGGAATCGCTGCGTAACTTCAGCTGGAAGGGACCCAACCGTCCGCCGACACGCGGCCAGCGTGGCAGCCGGGCCAGCTGGCCCAGGACGGCGTCGGCCTGAGCTCTGTGGATCTCCAAGGACGGAGAGCCCACCGCAGCCCGTGACCACTCGTCACAAGATTCCCCCCCCCCCAATACCTTATCAGAATCTGTTGCAACCCGTGTCCTCTGAGAAGCGGGGAAGGTGCGAGGTTTCGGAGCGCGAGGAACCACACCTGACCCGGCTTCAGGGAGCATCCAAGCAGCGTTCCTAGCTTGAAACGCGATCAACTCCAGGCCAAGGAATTAAAGATAGCAAACGTCAGGGATTTCGGCCTTGTTTCTGTTTTATTCCCTGTTTGCCTCAGAAAAACGCCCTACGAACAGCAGGAGAAAGAGCAAATGAAAGAGTAAAGCCGCAAACTCTCCCGCTTTCTGCCCGTCCGCTGACGAGGCTGCAGCGTCCGGCGCTGCCCGGGCGCAGAGCTGGGGGCTGGCAATGGCAGGGCTGCCCGAATACAGCCCGGGCTGCAAAGGAGCAGGCAGACCCCTAACACCTTGTGGGCAAAACCTCGCGGGTTCTGCAGGAACCGCGATCTCTGGGGACACCTGGGTCGGGCTTTGGTCCCTTTTGCTTTAGGAATGAGGAGGGTCCAGCTCCTCCCCACACCCTGGCATGGCTTGGGATGTACTGCAAAACTGGCGTCAGCCATGGCTGTTTGACCTGATAAAAACTAATTTTTATTTTTTTTTTATGCCTTTCTGTGTTTCACTACAGCCAGTCTTCAACCTCCGTGGCCCCCAAGTCACCGGAGCAATGTATCTGCATTTCATCAGGGAACAAAGGACAAAAGTAGATCTTCTCAGAAATCGCAAACGCACCGGTCAGCCCAAACGCCTCCCCCCGCACACCCACCCTCTGCTAAGGCCGGGCTGGCAGCTTTCTCCAAAGATCCTGGCAACTCCCGTGTTGCCATCGTGCATCTCCCTTCTGCCCGGGAGTTAAACGCAAAATTACGGAGTTGCTGCTCCATTAAGCGTCTCAGACAGCAGGACCATGGTGGAAACGGACGTGACTTGCAGTCTCTTTTGGCTGGCCTTGACGCTGACCTGGCGTTTTGGATCTCGCAAGGGCAGCCCAGGAGACTCCTTTCCCTTTGAGACGTTTCACCTGCTTCACTGGTCGGTACTTTCACAGGAGCAGAGCGGGTATGAAACCGAAGTCTTGCCAAAGCAGCAGTTTGTTGTTAAAGCACGTGCAGATACAGGCGGTTTCTGCAGGCCCCACTGCTAACACAAGGTACATTTGTGCTTCACGAGCAGCACGAGACACGCTCCTGGGGCACGACTGCTGCGTGCCGAGAGGCAGCGCTGAAGACTCAGCCCCAGCCGTGCTCCTGGCTGACGCCAGAGCAAACACAAAGGTTTAGATTCACCAAACCAGCTCACAGTTGCTCTGCATCTAGGCAGCCTTCAGCTACACCTGCTCGGGAGCTGCAGTGCCTTGTATACTGGGAAACAACACACTACTTGCATGTACTTTAGAAGTAAACATTACTACAGGTGCTCACCTCCTCCCATTCAGTTTGGGATGGAATTTATTGGGAGACTTGAGTTTCCTCTTTGGAGGCTCCAGCTCATTCAGGACTTGGCATGTCTGACACAGCAGTGGGCAATTCCCCGCCGCAGCCGGCTTCACCCTCCCGCTGGCTTCTTCCTCCAAAGGACTCGGGTCCTGGTAAACAGCCCAGACCCCATTAAATGAATTTTAGCAGCCCAGCTGTGCATACACTGCACTCGCTCCTACACACCCCAAGTAGCAGCAGATCTTTCTTCTCCCCCAACACACACCGCCGTGGAGTCCTGCTTGCTACAGCAGAGCTCCAGCCAGGGCGCTTCCCTCTGGGGCTGAAGTACCCTACAAGAATAACTTTGAGTTATTTGCAAAACTGAAGAGACACTGGCAAGAAAAAAGCTGATCAAGTCACCACTTCACAGAGGAAAATGCACCTTGCAGAACCTTTTTCTGAGACCAAGGCTCATACAGCTCAGCATCTTGGGAAGATTTTGATCCCCTTTCCCTTCAGAAAAATGGATCTAAATTAACATTCATGACCTTTATTTTTTTTTCCCAGGACACTCTGCTAGGGCTGAAGCAAACTGCAATCATAATGGCACTGTTAATAGGGCTTTTAGTAATACCTCAGAGTCAGCTAAAGCATTATTGCTACCAGGGTAATTTCACTTCACTTCTAATAGAGCTTTCCACAGCCCGAAAGACCACACGTCATCCCTTGCGCTGTGCCGCCCCAAGGGAAAATCCAGCCTTTGCTGGAACTAGAACAAGGTTTCCCCAGGATCTCTGGAGAACTTTGGTTCTACCCACCCCCCAGCCGCACCACTGCGACAGCTCAGAGATTGCAGGGGTGAGAACCAAGCGCCAAACACCACAAAGTACGACGGTTTCAAGCGTCGAGCCTGAAACACACAGGAACCTCGCCAGAGGTTAAATGGGCAGACGCGCTACAGCCGAGCTTAGAAGAGGTTCCTTACGTCCTCATGGGATGAGATCCCTAAGATGGTGTTTGCAAGGCCCTGAAGAGTTCTGCAAAAAATGATCCACCTCATTTTGAATAAGCAAAGCTAAATGTTCTGCTCTTTCCTCACCGTGCTTTTCACTAGCTGCCCTTACACCCCTACCCCAGTCCATACCGTAACAGGCACGGACACCTCTAACCGAGAGCGTTGCTCTCCCAAGCAAGCTGCCTTCAGGAAGGTGCTGTTAGCAGGGCAAACTCCTTTTGTCTTTGAGCAGCAGCTCAACTCGGCACTCCTGCAGGGTACCATTACTAGCAGAAACAGCCAGAATATTCACTGCTAAACACATTTTGTGGCTCAGCCAGGTTTTAGGATCCATTTCTTGACAAGCAGTAGCGCTTGATTTACAGAATGGCCATGCAAAGGGAAATACCAACACTTAAACTGCTTCTTTTTCTTTCAGAGGATATACCAGGACCTGGAACATATGACGTAGAGAGGGGCTATAGAGCTTGCTTACCCTGCTCCCCCAGTATCACCATTCAAGGAATCAGGAGACCCAAGAAACATGAGACTGGGCCCTTTACAGCTCTCTGTTTCAGAGGGGAACCACAGGATTTCACCCGTAATCAAAGGACTTGCTCCTCTTCGGTGATGAAAAAAGCACAAAAGAAATTCAGCTGAAGAACTAGAGCGTGTGCACTTGTCCTGGTCACCAGAAGAAAATCCAGTATCTGCTCTGCTTCAAGGCAGGAGAAAAAGCTGAGCCGAGAATCTGATCTGTTCTACAAAAACCCCACCAGGCCAGAGGTTCCTCCTGGTAACAATGGGCTAGAGGCAAGGCCAAGCTACATGCTGCCAGGCACACGAAGCTGTCCTGCCCCAGCTCCTGTGGTCCCAGGGAACGCGGACCTGGGAACGGGGACCAGGCAGCCACACTAGGGTCTCATTTCATATGGGGACAAGTCGGAGCCCTCCCATCCCACGACCCTAACGAAGGGCAACGCCTGCTCCCGAGCCGCACGCGCAGCGCTGGCTAGCACAGAGCTCAAAGCTTTGCACAGGCACGAGTCAGCCCTGTTTGCTCCTTAGTGTGCTTGGGAGCACTGGCTTGAGGCAACTCCACTTCTCTGAGCTCAGTGTTGCTGCAGGGCAGCACATGGGAATTGAGCACCTTCTCCTCTTCTTCAGGGACTGGAGCATCTCTCCTGTGGGGAAAGGCTGAGGGAGCTGGGGCTGTTCAGCCTGAGGAAGAGGAGGCTGAGAGGGGACCTCATCAACGCTTATCGATATCTCAAGGGCGGGTGTCAAGAGGACGGGGCCAGACTCTTCTCAGTGGTGCCCAGCAACAGGACAAGGGGTAACGGGCACAAACGGGAACACGGGAAGTTCCGCCTGAACACGGGGAAAAACTTCTTCGCTGTGAGGTGCCCGAGCCCTGGCACAGGCTGCCCAGGGAGGGTGTGGAGTCTCCTTCTCTGGAGAGATTCCAACCCGCCTGGACGCAGCCCTGTGCAGCCTGCGCTGGGTGACCCTGCTCTGGCAGGGGCTGGGCTGGGTGGTCTCCAGAGGGCCCTTCCAACCCCCACCATCCTGGGATTCTGTGATTCTAGCTGTGAAGTTTGTCTAAGAACCATCACCTTGGTTGATACAGAGGGAAGGGGTCCCCAGCCAAAACCTGCTATTCATGGGGCACAGGACAAGGACAAATTAAGCCATCAACACTGTCTGCAGACAACTGGGTCTTTTATTAAGTATTTAAGGTGCTACAAAAAACTGCAGGAGCCTTCGTACGGCAACTTCTTTTCTGCAGTCTTAGCTCTGTTGAAAGAAGCAAACGCAGCTCATTAGTAGAGAGCCTTTCAGTGAAGGGCCTAACAGAGCAGTTTCAGTCAGAGGTGGATACTTACAGCTGGGCACTCGATCGCACCATTATTGATGTCATCAATGATATCATGCGGGTGCCTGCCATCGATGCTGCAGCCCACAGACTGGGCAGTTCCCAGAATCTCCTTGATTGTCCCTGCAGTGGGAAGATACAATTGTCAGTGCTTTACCACAGGAAAAAGCTTTGAAGAACACATGGAGAACTCAACTCCTCGCAGCCCTCAGCTCCCCCTCCCTCGCTCTGGGGCTGGCGGCCGTAGCCAGAGGGCTCCCAAGGGGGACAGCAAGCCGCTTTAGCCACATCCAGTGTACTCGCTTCCAGGGAACGCGCCAGGAAGCGCCACATCCATGGCCGTGCACCTCTTGCCATCCTGTATCACCCTCGCCAGAAGGCGCGAGGCTGCAGCACAAGGCTGTCCTGCGGTGCCAAGCCGCATGAGGAGCTCCACCACCGCAGCACAGCGAATCACACCAGAACTGGCTCAGCACCCAGCAAGCAGAGGGAACCGCGCAACCCCACCAGCACTCACCCGAGAGCTCTCGAGCCAGGGATCTGTGCCGCATCTGCCGGGCGATGTTCACTATCTCGTCAAAGCTGACGCTGCCACTGTGCTTAACTGTGTGTGAAGCAAAGCGACAGCACCAGTAAGTCCATGGGAACACAGGCACTTCCCCGTGCGTCGTCAGCGAAGTGCCATTCCCAGCACTCGGACCACGCAGGGAGTTTACAACGGCAGCGGGGCCGTGACCAGCACACGCCTGTTCCCAGACTTCGGCACAAAGGCACCCACAAGAGTAACTGTTTCCTAGGTTGGCGTTTTCTGTCGGCTCGCGTCTGACTGCGCTAGTCAGCGCATTGCAAGGCAGCACAGTGCGGGTGGCCCCGCCACCCCTGCTCCCAAGAACCTGAACTCTGCTGGCGTGCAGCTGTCCGTGCTCCGGCACATCCGGAGTTCCCGCTGCCCAAGCCACAGCCCCATGGCGCTTGTTTGCCAGTTTATGCCAAATAACCCACGAGGCAGGTACCTATTCCCCTCTTCGCACCAAATCACATTCAGAACTAAAGCTAGACGAAAACTTACTGTTCTTCTGCTTCTTTCTGTCCCGAGGAGGCTCCTTCAGAGCTTTGATAATCAGAGCAGAGGCAGAAGGAACAACCTCAATCTAAATGAAAAGAGATTAATTTTCCCTCCCCCCCTAACGCAGATAACCACGCAGCGCCTGGAAAGCTATTGCCAGCACCCGCCGTTTTGGTCACTTCGCCGGCACATGAGGCTTTTTTTGCGACGCAGAAGGTTGTTCCCAGCCTTTCGGCACAGGCCTCCCCACGACCAGGAGAGGACTGCTTCCTGGGCTGGGGCTTCCTCTCAGCTCACCACTGGAAGGTACCAGCCACGGAATGCAGGACAGGTACAGTGGCAGGTGGCTCCAGGACTAGGGAAGGAGGGGTTTATCGTTTCTATGTTGCTTGAAATAGTTATTTTCCTGGTCAGATGTTCCGTAGAAGGAACAATTTCTGCACAACAGGATAGAAGATCAGCTTCTGCACAAGAGCTGTCACTCACGGCTGGGAGCCATCAGCCCGGCCAGCCCCGGGCTCACACACACATGCGGATTCGAGGCAGAGGGGCGCAGAAGGCCCCCGCGGGCGCGTTAAGGTCTTTCCCAGAAGACCCCCACACAGCTCGCTGCGTGGAACTCATTTTATCCACCTCGGAAGGATGAAGGGCTGAGTGGACCCTGCCGGGATCCAAGCTCGTGGCTGGAGCAAGCGGCGCGGGCCTGCGCCAGGCGCTTGCGCCACGGAGCCGTCCCTCTGGCGTCGAGTACCTGAGCTTGCCTGTTCTGGATGGTGAGCTTCACCGTGATCCTCAGCCCCTTCCAGTCGCCCGTGGCCTTGGCGATGTCATCACCCACCTTCTTGGGAGACTGGGGACGAAACACGCGTTACAGCCACCCACCCGCCGCGTGGCTCCGAGCGCGGCGCCCCGCGGCTGCCCCGCGCCGCGGCCGAACCCCCCTCGCTGCCGGGCCCCACCTCCCCGCCCCGTCCCTCGCCCCAGCGGCCGCGCTCCTGGAGCGGGGGCAGCGCCGCCGCCGCCCGCCTCAGCCCCGCGAGGCCTCCCGCCGCCCGCCCGGTGCCGCGGTACGTACCAGGCCGAGGGGGCCGATCTTGGGGGCCAGAGCGGAGGTGGCGCCGACCTCCCCGCCGGTGCAGCGCAGGTACACTGCGGGCACAGCAACGCGCGTCAGCCGCGCTCCGCCGGGCCCGGCCCGCCCTGCCCTCGCGGCTCGGCCGCTTCCCCCCGCCTCCCACCGCCCCCGGCCCGGCACGTACCGACTTTGATCTCGTTGGGGTCGAACTTGGGCGGCATGGCGGCGGCGCCGGGCGCGGATGGCGGCGGATGCGGCGGGCACGGCGGCCTGACGAGGCGGCGGAGAGAGGGCGGCGGCCGCGTGGACACCGGATATACCCGCCGAGATCTCGCGAGAGGGCGGGGGCGCGCGGGCCCCGCCTCCGCCGCCGCGGCGCCGGGGTGGGCAGTGGGCGGGGCGGGCGGCCTTCCCGCCTGGGGGCGCACGAGCGCTGCGGGACGCTGGGCAGAACTCTATGGTTGGAGAGAGGCGCTCTGGCCGCTTTTCTCTATGGTCCCCGCGGCCGGGAGGTCATGTGACCCTCGCGGGGGGCGGGCGGGGAGGTGTCGCGTCATGGCGGCGGGGAGCGGTGAGAGAAGCCGGGCCGGGCCGGGCCGGAGGGGCGGGAGCGGCCCCCGGGGCCTCGGCAGCGTGTGCGGGGCTCTTCTCCGCTCAGCGCGGAGACGCGGGGCCTGGCGGGGCCGGGTTTCGCGGCGGATCGGCGGCGGCCTCTGCCCGTCCCGAGGGTGCGAGGCTCCGTGTGGGTGTGAGATCCGCCCGCGCCCCTCGGGGCCGAGAGCGAGGGAAGGCACAGGGCACCGTGCGGACGCTTCTGCTGCCTCCGCGGAGGCGCCGGGGTCTGGGAGCAGGTGGTGCCCGAAGCTGCGGGTGTGTTCGTGGCGGGAGGAGGCGCTGCCCCTGCTCATTGTTGCTGCTTCCCTCAGGTGTCGGGGCGGTGCTGGCGGTGCTCGGGCCGTCGGGCACAGAACGGCTCCATTCTGGCTGATAAAAGAGTAAAGAAGAGGAGGACCCAGAAAGATAGCCTGTGGAAGCTGTGTGAAACCTGGGCGGGGGCCGCTGGAGGGAATCCCTAAAGAGAAGAAGAAGAAGAGCATAGTGACAATGAGGGAAAGAAGGGACTGAGAGGCAGAGCTGGAGCTGGTGAAGAAGAGAGGAGATTTGTTTCAGGCCTTGCCAGGGGAGGACCTTGACAGGATCGAGCAGAGCCTGGTTATTACACGAGGGTGGTACGACTCTCGTGACAGCTCTCCAGCACAAAGAGCAAATGTGCTGCGGGAGAGTAAGTTACAAAGCTGCCGTTGGCCTTCTGTCTCCTTCCTGAATCTTGTTGCAGTGCATGTGGGGCTGCAGGGCTTGCTGCTACCGCTGCTAGTCGCTTGATAACCTTCCTCTCAGTGAGCAGGACCTGCTGCCTGAGAGATGTTTGGTGACGGCTCTGTCCTTCATGACTAGGCAGCATCTCTGCAGGAGCCCCACTCAGATCCAGATGCTGGTTCACTGCTGCATTGCTGTGCTCCTGAGCACGTTTCCCCACAGAAAATAAAATCTCTCTTCTTTCCAGACCCCCATCTTGTCCGTTACAGTGTCATGCCATATTTTTGATGTCCAGAATGTTTTAAAAATTGGGGTTTGGTTTGGGTCTTTTTATATAGCCATGTTGCTGTTTTGCTTTGGTTACATTTCTTTGTAAAATCAGGGGGTTGTTTTTATTTTACTCTCAGCATCCAAACAGCTGCAGACTGTGAAACACATAGCGGACATTCCCCTGCCCTTTCTCGCCCTGCGTGTGCGTTGCCGCTGCTTCGGCAGGCAGAGCAGGTGCCTGCAAGGACGAGCCGCTGGCATCCTCAGGGATGCGGGATTTGCAATTCACGGACGCTCACTTACTGCAGGGTGGGTACTGTCCCTGGCACTTACAGATCGTTCTTTCAATAACTTAAAAATTACATCATCTAAAATATGGTCACATGGCAAAGGCCCTTCTCGTTACTGACTGCGGACTGCTAGTCTCACTTAAAGGTGATGGTGGTCAGCAGGGCACACAAAGCCAGTGTCGCAGAGGTGCACGGCCTTGCTGTTGCAGGTTTGACATGTCTTTTCACTAAGGCAAGTTTTGACATTTAAAGGCTGTTCAATCCATTTAACAAGTCTCTGATCCTTCATCTTTTGACCCCTCATACGATTCTTTCCCTGTTCAACTGTCTGTCCTTCAGCCTTCATGTCTTTATACATTTTCTTGTGGATAATAGAAAATCATTAAAACTTCACCCATGACTAACAAAAGGTATCTGGCTGTAACAGAGAAAGGTAAGACATGGTGAGGGAATGCATAAGTCCTCAGCAAAGTGTTGAACATGTTCAGCAAAGCTACTGATACCTTGCTGCAAGCACCCTCCTTCTGGTTTCTCATCTTTATGTTTCCCTCTTTTGTTTTATCTGTGATGTCTGACCCTTGCTTGCGGCTCTTGATTGCTTTCCTGCGTTTCCACACGGTAGCTCCTGACAACGAACTTCCCTTCTTGCTTAATCTTCTGAATTTTTGCTCTTACCTCCCCTCCTGGGGCAGGCGAGTCTGATGGGCTTTTCAGGAGCCTGAACTTGTTGAAAAGACAGCAAAGTGGGATGGCAGGGAAGGAGCCATGGAACTGCTAGAGTTTGATTCTAACGCACAGCATGAGTTTGTTTGTAGCCACCTTCTGCTGTGTCTCTTAACTTGTTCCAGCAGAGTGGTATGACAGCAGCGCAGCGCAACAGGGGCCGTCGTTGCCTCGTTTCTGGAGTGAAATGAAGGGTAGTTGCTTGGATGCATTTAGACTGAAGTTATGTTTTGCTTTTACACTAAGGGTTTGTGTACATAAAGCTCTGTTTAGTTTTTGGCAGAGATCTCCATGCACGAGGATCAGCTCTGACTGTATCCTGTGGCCATGTGCTTTTCAGTAGAGTTTGAGACCAATTTGTAGAGCTGGCAGAGAACCATCTTTTTTATGTACAACACATGAGCTTCACCGAGCACTAAATTAACTGCGTTGTGTAGCTCTACCATTTACTGGTGAACGTATGGTGAACTGCTGAAGTATTGACTCTTTTGTATCGTTTTAAAAATTGCTTATTAAAACAATGTTTAAAAAAGTCGTTGCACAGTGAAACTTCCAGTGCAAGTTTCGTAGCGTGTATCTCGATTTGGACTTTCGGCAGCTGGAGCTCCTGCCTGGGCGCACCCTCTTCGCCGTGCAGTGCTGATCGTGGCTCTTTAGGTTCTTCGCGTACCCCGAGGCTTCTTGCCCAGCCAGCTCAAGTCTCCTTTTGGGCTCACTGTTGCACTTCTGCTCTTCTCTCCTCTTGTCCCAGTCTTATCACCGAGCCAGATTCAGTCCCGCCTGCATCAGCTCCCTTGGTGAGCCCTTGTTCAGCAGCAGCCCCAACTCGGACTCTTTCTGCATTGCCGGTTTTTGCCCCCTGCTCTCGTGCAGCCTCAGACTAACCCCTTTTCTCCTTGGTTTTATTGCTCAGCTGGTCCCCGTCCCTCTTTTCCCAGCATCCCAACTGGTACCCGTCTAATTACCAGCTGGTTTCCTCATTTCTTGTCCAGCCTTAGCTTTCTGCCCTTCCCTCAAAATCTGCCTGCACACTCCCTTTTTCTCCCCTGCTGGTCCAGAGTCCTCTTCCAGAACTGACTCGGTTTCTGTTACCCTCCACCCACCTCCAGTCCTGATTTCACCAGGCATCTTACTGCGATCCACTCTTTCCTCTCTCTGCTTCACTTTCTCTTCCCTTTACGCGTGAATCAGCTGTTGTCTTTGTGTACAGTCCAGTTGAATTAACAGAAGAACATTCTCCAGCTCTCAGTTGCATAGAGACCCGGAATAACCATTCTGGGGAAGGTCTGCCTGCCCCGTAAGCCCAGGATGGGGTATGGCAGCCTGACCCGGAGGGACACGACCTGGGAGAAGCACCTCAGTGCCTGGGAGGGCGGGTGGCTCACCCCAGCATGTGGCTGGGGCAGCAGCGATTGGCTCTGCTTTGCAGTCAGAGGTTTTCTGAAGTTAGGTTCTTTTGGCTTTGCAAGCAGTTATTAGACTGTTGGAAATATATTTGGCTTTATAAGCCTATTAAAAATATGACTTTAGGCTATTGGGTGGTTAAGCAGAATCTTTTCAGCTCACCATGCGACTAAAATGGAGAAGTATTCCTGCGTGACTTTGCTTCTGCCTAGAAAGCGAATGAATCAAGTGTTTTGTTAACTTGAGACAGCCCCTACCCTGTACTCCGAGGTCCTGCCCTACTGCAGCAAAGCTGAGAAGCAAAGTTTAGCTTGGGCATCCCGATGCCGGTGCCTGTCTGGGGTCCCTGTGACGTCCCGGGAAGCGGCTGGGACGGGCTGTGTGATGTGCCGGAGGAGGCTCTGCTGTACTCCATAGCCATCAGGTCCCTTTCAAACAGTTACCTGCATTGGGGTCTTGTTCATTCTCACCTGCCCTGGAAGGGAAAGGCAGCTGCGTTGCTCTCAGGATTAGGAGTTTTTCATATTTCTAGCCCAGCTTTATTCTAGAACATTTTACAATTGCTTATTGTTGTGCCAGAATTTAATTTGAATTTAAATAGTTTGGGTTTTGTCCCTGGTGCTTGGCCTCAGTTACAGGTTTTCAGTTCCTGTCCTAGAGCGGACCCCGCGTTTTCCTGATCACTCAGTAGCCTTTCTGTGTACATGTTCCAGCTCGACTTAATTTATCTTGCACAGGGATGGCCAAGACAATCAACACGTCTCAGGGACACAGCAGGGCTTTTGTGGCTCGCGTTAACGCTGCCACCATGGAGGTGTGCTGGGATCTGCCTGTTTGATCAAGCCAGAGAAAAGCTTAAACAAAGACAATTGCTGAGACTGATTTTTTTCTTTTTTCTTTTTTCCCTCCACTCACTAGAGCGCAGTTCTGTAGTCCAGGCTGCCCAGCAAACACATACTGCAGGAGCCCTCTGCCTTCATTTGCACTGATCGTTTGTGCCACTGAGACAGAGCTATAGTTAACACTAAAGATGCCACTCTTCTTCCGTAAGAAGAAACCCAGCGATGATGCTCGGAAGCGCCTTGAATACCAAATGTGCCTGGTAAGCGATGCCAAGGTCTTTGCTGTTGTCTGTGTCACCTGGGTGCCAGGTGAATTGGTACGTCCCCTGCGTTACCAGTAACCATGTTGCTGGTCTCACTGAGACGGCAGGCCATCTTCCTAACGTACATCAGAGAATTCCTGCTTTCCCCGTCTCCCTTTGCCCTCCCATCCACAGGTCCGTCCCTTCGTGCCACTTCCATCCATCTCTGCCACTGTGGTTCACGTAACGTCCTCCGCCCCACCCCACCTCCTGCCAGCCTGCGTCTGGGACCCCATCCCTCCTTTCTCCTCCGTGCCCCTTCACTCTTACAGATCTCCCGGTTTGCTTTTCCTGCCAGGAAACACGTGCCATCCCCTTTCCCATCATACCTGGCTTTTCTTGTGCCCCTCTTTTACTTCTCATTATTCTTTTCTTCCTGTCATTCAGAGGATTAACCTGTTCGACGCTGGTTTGTTTTCCTGGGCTGGGATTTGGCCAGGATCCTCTGGGGCAGATCCTCAGCAGGTTGCTGTCGTGCCAGCGAGGTCGGCAGAACTACCTGCCTTAATGCAGCCGCAGATTTAAAGTTGGCTTTCTCAAAGCAATCATCTTCTGAATTATTTCACCCGTTCTGCCGTAGGAGCTGTGGACCAGCGCTGGCATAGGGGATGTGCTGTGCTCTACCCCAGAGGCACCTGCATTTTAAAAAAGACAAAATTATGCCTGTTGGATGTCAGTAAGGTATTTTGGAAAGGAAGGCTTTGTTATGTACCAATAACTGAATCAGTTTTACTGAATTTATTCAGTTGGTAGGGTTTCTGTCCAGCTCCTGTGGGGCTGGTGGGGGATGGCTTAATCTGTTCTAGGATTAGTTCTGCATTGCATATGCTTAGTTTAGGGTCAGATACCCGGTTCTGAAGACTTAACAGAGGCACTAACACAAGCAGGTCTTATTGCCTTGTGCAGTACCTTTTATTTAAGAAAACAATTCCAGCGATGCAGCGCTGCTCACCGTGAGGCTTGTCCTGTTCCATTGCTGTTAGCAGCTGCATTGGATGTGGCTGATCTGAACACGGGAAACCACTTTTGTACAGAAGCAGTGAGTCCTTGCTCCTGCTTACACGGCAGAGCTGGCTCTGCAGGTCCCATGGAAGCAAAAAGCTGATAGCAGTTATTTTGGGTTCTACGTACAGTTCAGAAGAAGGTCGGTCTGCTGTGGGAGACGTGCCAGTGATGCAGCAGGCTCTTTACAGGCCAGGATGGCACTGCTGTTGCTCCTAGGAAGGGCCTCTCTGGTGCTTCAGAACCTATAATTTCCTTTCCATATGCTTTCAATTAAAATTGCAGAATTAGGATATACTTTGGTTCTTCGTGCAGAAATTCATTTATTGCACCAAAAGGTGTTTTCTGCAGCTTGGTGTCCCGGTTGCTTTTGCTTGCTGCAGTTGCAGCAGCACACCCTGTGCGTCTAGCATTGTCATTGGATTACATAGCTGCAGCAGAGAACTGTAATTGCATTTTTTAGGGAGAGGCCAGTTGAGTAGTTTAGTCGATGTGCAGCAAGAGGCCATTTATTTCTGCATGGTCTAATTCTCTGGGTGCGTATCTTCTCTCTCCAGGCAAAAGAAGCTGGTGCTGATGACGTTCTTGACATATCCAAATGTGAACTCTCAGAGGTATGTTCTCTGCAACTTTCAGCATTCGCTCACAGGTCTGATTCCTCTCTCTGCTTCTTGTTACCGACTGTCAGATTTAGTGTCATGTCTATGAGCCACAGAAATGCCCTTGTGACTGGTCTGCTTCTTCCTCTGTCTGCTGAGCGCTGGCTTTCAGGTGAGGGCTTCTTCCCTGTTTTTTGTGGGAGATTGCCTGTCCTACCTGATGCTTCCACAACATTTCTGCCCCGGGAATCCTTTTTCATTTGATAAGGTGGGAAGGGCAGAGTGGACTCATACCCTCCACCAGTACCTTGGTAGGACCCTAGTTTGGGACCTCGTGGCCTAATTTGCTAGTCATAAGGGAATTTGTTCGCCAAAGGCTGACTGTTTCTAATCTTAAAGCTACAAAGTCTGCCACCCGCACTTATTTTTCTGTATAAGTGAAAATCCCTGGTTCCAGGCCGCTGATTAGGGATGGAAATCTCACTTCTAGCTTGGCTTCTTTTATGGCAGCCAGCTAAATTAGAAACAAGCTGTCTGCTGGCGTGTGAGCAGTTAGTGACGGATTGCCAGGCTTTCGGAGCAGATGCAGCTTTTCATTCTGGCAGCCAGGCAATCCTGTTAAGCAGAAGCCTGTTTCTATTTCACTTTCAGTTTTTATTCATTGTCTCGTGTTTCTAAAATGCCGGTACCTGTATAACCTTTTCTCACAGGATGCCTTTCCCAAGCGAGCTAACAGATATTGCACTGCTCTTTGGGGAGAGATTTGGGACCATCCCGGAGAGGATAGCTGTCTGCTGTGCAGTATGAAATGGCTTTGCTGAGACTTTGGGATGTTTTGTTCCAAGATCAGAAGCCAACAGCATCTTGTGTGTAGGTTTGCGAGCTGTGTGGGCCGGCCCGCGAGCCAGTCTGGGTAACAGGGTGGCAGACAGAGGATGCACTGAGCCAGCTCCATTCACAGCCGCAGCTGGTCTTGGATCCCCAGCGGCTCCTTTTGGATTGGTACCATAAAATTCTGTCGTGCTGTTTCTTTTTAGCCTTTGTTGTTTCAATAAATAAAGCGAGCCATCAGTTTGGTCTTACAATTAACTCTGGACAACAGGTTGGCCAATGCCAGTTCCATGCTGCGGAGCAGGTCACGGTGCTCAGCCTTGGCTGGTGTGGGCTGAATTTGCTGGAATATCCCTTTTCTGGCTGCCCCTCTCCTGCAGAGCCTAGCACGTACGAGGACACTCAGCCCTGCCTGTTGCTCACCTTTCTCATTTAGCCCACTGCAGCGTGTTTGCCAAGGTTGCAAAACCATAGGATACATTTGTATGATGACTAACTGAAAATAGGCCTAACTCGAGTCATCTGTGCATTGAATATTAAATCACGCAAGACGAACTTCTGCCTAAACCTCAGTCTGTTCTGTGCGATGCGCGACGCCCTGTATTGCGGAGAGCCGTTGCAAGCTGTTTAAATGGAAGCTAACCGGGAAGTACTGGCATCCCGGGCCAAAACCAGGGGCCAGTAATTTTAAGTATCATCACTTGCATTTTCATTAAAGTTAATTATTCACACTTTACAGGTGGACAGTGTAGAAGTGCTTGCAAAGATAGTATCTTGAGAAGTCTGACACAACTATTTTTTAATTGTTTTTAGGTTCCTTATGGGGCCTTTGCAACTTGTAAAGTCTTGCAAAAAAAGGTAATGTTGCAATCAGAAGTTATTAGATAATTCTATTATTATGCTTGAGTGTTATTGTTGTGTTTGAAATGACTGTGTGTGGTTGTTCATATGTTGCTTCAGAAGAAGTTTGCTTGTAATGAATTGGCCACTTGTACAATACTACATAGAGGGCAATTTGGGTAGAACTAATCCTGTCTGTGTGCTTTAGAGCTAACTTCTGTCACGAAAGATGAGGTCATTGTTTCTATCTTAACCTTTCTAATGATACTTCTTGTGTAAGGAACTAGGCTCTTGTTTAGATCTCATATTAAATGTTTGACCTTCTATGAAAATCCATTTACTATTTTAGTATTTTATATGATACTGAATAAGATATTGAGCT
This sequence comes from Phoenicopterus ruber ruber, assembly GCA_009819775.1. NCBI lineage: Eukaryota > Metazoa > Chordata > Aves > Phoenicopteriformes > Phoenicopteridae > Phoenicopterus > Phoenicopterus ruber. The sequence goes on from CM020234.1 coordinate 11,526,726, forward strand.
CGTATACAGCCTCCACAATTAAATCTCAACAAATGTGCTTGTTCTAGACAGCAGTGTCTCTTGTGTTCATGTTTCAATGGGATTTTTCCTCCTCAGGTGCTGATTATTCATACGAATAATCTGACATCTTTAGTTCCAAAGTCCTGCAGCCTCCTGAGTCTCATAACTGTGAAGGTAATTGTGATTCTTAACAGTTAATCTGCAGCCTGCTTTCCTTGCATTCTAGCTGCATTAAGACACACTAGCCCAAATAAATCCCTTCTGTCTGACTGTCTTCGCCAAGAATTGGCAACACGGTGTGAAACCTGCCCTGCCTGGGTTTACCTCCCAGGCAGGCAGATAGCGGTCACTGAGCAGTTTGTATAAAGTCATCATCAGTCCCAGGACTCATTTATCGTCTTCATAATCCCACAGTTCCCCCCTCAACAGCCTCTCATGGTGGTGGTCAGTCAGGGCTGAGTGCGTTGTGGATACCCCACAACATCCACTTCTCTTCTGCACTGGTGGGTCATTTGCATGTGAACGAAACTGGTGATGGGCGACTGTGTGTGACGGGGCTGTATCGCCGTACCTGGCATATAAACGCTGAGGGCTTTCAGCTCTACCAGCCTCATGCTGCGATTTGACAGGAGGCAGAGTCTCTCCAGCAGCTCACCTCTCCCACAGAGGCTGGTCTCCAGGCATAGTCCTGCCCTCTCCCTGTGTCGGAGCACTTCAGCTTCCATGGAGCAGTCAGCTCGCTGGTCCTGCAGAAAGCATCCTTTTCTGCCAGGCTGGCTCCGTGGAGACGATTTATCCAGTTGGCTCCTCCAGTTTGTTGGAACAGCTCCCTTCGTGTCGCTCCTCTCCTTAGTCTTCTGTTTATCGATGTAGAGAGGCTGGGTTTTCAAAAGACCTGCAGGAGTTAAGTGCCTATGTCTCCTTGAAAACTTAAGCCAAGTTTCAAAGCCCTGTTGGAAGGGAAGTAATTTTCATTGCTAGATAATTCATGACCTTTCATTCTTGCACCATGACTTCTTTTCCCAACCTTGTTTTGGTGAAATCATCTACTCTTCCAGGTTCTAGACCTGCATGACAATCAGCTGGCATCGCTTCCTGCTGATATCGGACAGCTGACATCTCTTCAGGTAAAAGATTTGCAGTGCATCCCAAGTGGCATGTTACAGGACAGCACGAATATGGGGTCACTGCTATTTGTTTTATAATGAATCACAACTTAAATGATGGTGCTCATATTGTCAGATCTAGCTCACTGACTTGACTGTCGCTGTTGAAGTGGCTTGTTGGAGGGGGAGAGCAGGAGAAGAGCAGGAGAAGGGCAGGCACGCTGATTTATATAGTCTCAGCTTAGTGCAAGGGCTGTCAGTCCAAATGGCTCACACTGCCAAGCACGTGCTATGAGCCAGCAGGGCTGGAGCTTCCAGTCCCATTGGTTTCGCAAAATATTTGTGTTTTACCACTCTCCCTGGTGTGATTATGTTGAGAACTCAGTGCAGCGTGTCGCAGTGCATGCTGAGGCTCCCCTCTGCTCGGGATGCAGCTTTAGGTTCAGTCACTGCTCCCCTGTGGGAGCCAGGGTGGGGGAGTGCTGCCCCGGAGGGGAGCGCACTCTGCTTCCCAGTCCCTGCATCTGGGTTCAGCACCTACTGCTGCTGTTGGTTGTGAACAGGGTTTCTCACTGCATGTGGTAGCTAGACGTACCCCGTGTCCAGGGCTTCTGGAAAACATTTTTTTTGTTTTTAACTCAGAAAGTATTGTCTAAAACCAATTTCAAGTTGTCCTTCTGGGCCTGAAAGTAGTCCTAACAGCATAGATATGTACAAGACCTGAGACTTGTATAAAGAATATCTTAAATATGTTTTCTGTTAATACCTTAGGTCCTAAACCTTGAAAGGAATCTTTTAAAATGTCTTCCACAATCTATAGGAGACCTTGCCCAGCTCCAGATGCTCAATGTGAAAGGTATGGCATGTGTTTCTTGTCAGCGCTCTGGGCAAAGCACCATTTATTATCTGGGTCGTGTTGAGCTGCATTAGTAATTATTCCTTTCAACCAAAGCAAGCACCAAATGGTTTACGCTATGAATGCTAAGGACGAACACAAGAAAGATTTGAATTCAAATAGTTGGCAAGGCAGGAGGGATCATCTGAACTGAAAATTATTCCTAAAAATTCCCTGAGTTATTAGGAGTAACTAGGGTTTGTTTGGCTGCTTCTTAGCAAATGCACACACTGTCTGCCTTGGTTCCCTGCCGTCTGGTTCAGCTCACGGCTCTCGGGTCGAACTTGCTCCGTATGATGTTTTCATTCAGCTCGTTGCCTTTTCTCAAAGGAGGGGTTGTCGGGTCATCCTGCCCGACCTCAACAGCTGAAAGCTCCCTTGCGCGCCTGCTCACGGACAGCATTTCAGAGCCCCAGCTGCCCCATTCCTGCAGCGAGGAGTGCCGAGAGGGCTGGAGGCACGCGTCTTCCGTCGGGAGCAGGAGACGCATCTCGAGCTGGGAGCGCTGTGTGTGCCCTGCAAGAGGAGCCCCAGGCCGGGGTTTGTCCCCCTCTGTAATGATTTAGACTGACCTAAGAAATCTGTCTATGCAGATTCAAGTGTAAGGAGAATAGTCGGTCTTCGGCAGAAGCAGTTCAGTAAAGCAAGCAGAGCCGTCAGCCCGGATAAACCGAATTACTATTAAGTCCACCGACACCCGAAGCTCGGTCCTGTGAGCCTGTGTAGCCCTGCCAGGTTTGCACAGCCCTAACACAAAGCTCACACCCTTACCTCTTTTCAAGACTCCTGGGCATTTTCCAGATACGCAGTGCCATAAATTTGGGCAAAAAAGGAGACTTTGTCACAGGGAGCTGTTGCTGAAACAGGGAAGGAAATGGAGGGTGAGAAACTTGGAAGTGCAGCTCAGTTCATTGCCGTATCTGTCTGCAGCACCTGGCCTCTGACCCCTGGATGTGCAGTCCCATGCTCAGTCCCCTTTCTCCCATCTCTGGTACTTGCACCAAAGGGAAGAAAACTCCCTGTTACGAATATTCTCCTGGTGAAGAGCACAGATCCAGCCTGCAGCAGTGACCTCAGCCGAGAAGGTCGTTTCGGCATGAGGAACCACTGCGGGACCTGTGCACTTGGGCTGTGTGCAAGTAGATTTGATCCCCATTTGCCTTGGTGGGCGGTGGCAGCCTTTGGAGCCCTCCTGTGACCCATGACAGCCCCGTCCCTGTAGCAGAGGATAGAAAATGAGTCATACATATGATTGTGGTTTGATGTTCCAGCAGATGGACTTGCTGGGTCCTGCTTTGGAAAAGTTATGTGGTACTAAATGACTTTTCTCTCTCTCTAGGTAACAAGCTGAAGGAGCTGCCTGCTACCGTGAGCGGCTTGCGGAGTTTGCGCACCCTGGATATCAGTGAGAACGTGCTGCAAGAACTGCCGCGGGTGCTGGCTCACGTCCGCACGCTGGAGGTACGCACCCAGCCGACCGTGTCTGTCTCTCCCCTGCGCAGGCTGCTTCCCGTCCCACTCGCTTAATACGATAATAAATTTAGCATAGAAAGCGCATTTTTAGGGCTTGGGCAGGACCCACTGTGGGGGATTGTAACAAGGCTATATGCGGTTCATGGTATCCAGAATAGCTTTTGCGTACTCTTCCTGCTTTGATCTCTTCTGATCACTTTTTGCCATGGCTTAATCATGACAAGAGTAATCCACAGGGAGTGAAGCCCCAGGTATTTTCTGCCAGGGCTGTCTCTCTGAGAGCACAAACTGTGCCTGTGGGCTCGGGTTGACGCAGCCGCTTTCCACCAAGGCTGATTCTAAATGAGTGGGTGGGATATTTCCGATGAGGATTTTGCCTCCGTTGCCGTGACAGATCTCTGACTCATTATCAGCCTCTGTAGGTTTCTGGCTCCCTGGAGTGCACATTCAAAATGGGACAAGCATCGAGATTTTTATGGATGTGTTACCTTCTGCCAAACTTGTCAGTACTAAACTGTGCAAATGTCAGGCAGCAGGGCTGACTCAGACACCAGCATGGAGGATGCGAATAAATGCTGTCCTGTCTCGAACACACGACATTAGGCTTCGTTTCTCTTGTGGGCAGTCTCCGAGATGAGGGATCTGTGCAGCTTGCTCCCTTGTACTTGATAAAGTGGATCCTTTCCGGGCCTTCCTGCTAAGCCCTTCTCTACAGGAGGCAACATTAGGTCCTTTTGGTGGCCACAGTGGGACAAAACAGCAAGTGGTCCTTCCACTTGTTCTTACTGGTACCCTTCTCTTCATGTCCTTTGTGTCACCGTCCCTTCCATGCATCATGCTTAAGGGCTCCAGCATACAGAAATGAGGAGAAAATTTCTGTAATTGAGAAGTGCCGTGCGCTCTTGTGCTTAAACACAAAGTAGACATGTCTGCATGAGGAAGATGTGCCACTGAAGGACCAGCTCAGAAGCTCCCAAATAAGAGACAGTGGAGTCACCTCTGAAAGGTGCCAAACACCCAGCGGAAATTCAATACAAGCTCATATTTATGTCAGAATTTAGGGTAACATGAAACTATCACTCTATAAGTGAAATTTTGGGGAGCTGCAAGGATAACTGCAGTTGGACTCTGGCTGGGCAACCAGAATAACCTGCAGCTCTGTGTGTTCTCTTTTGGAGACGCTGACCTTGGATGCTTCTTCCATGACCTACCCATCACCTGATATTTGCAGTGCAGGTACAGAGTCCATCCAGCAGTTTCTCTGCAAAGGTAAGTGAGGAGAGTCTGTGGATGGCAGTGAGAACCTGGGGGACTGCGCTGTGCTCTCGTTACGTGCGGTGGCGTGTTCAAAGATTGCATTAATGAAGAGCAAACATGGGGCTGGCTCTGCTTGGGGTGGTTTCTGATGCTCTGCACACGTGGCAGGCTGGTCGGTGAGTTATGTGTCTTTGCTGGCAGAGAGCAAAACAGGAGTCCTTCCCTGAAACTCACTTCTTACTGTCACGCTGAAATTTATATTGGTTTTGTTAAAACACCAGAACAGCTGAGTCAGAGACCGTCTGAGTGACCGTAAGAAGTCATTGCATCTCTCTGTGGTTTTGTTTTCTCGTTTGTATTTTCTCCAGCGGGAGGATTAGGCATTGTGCAGGTAGAGATGCCTTGGGACCAGGAGATAGACTCAGTAGTCACTCGAGGTCCCTTCTACACTCATTTTATATGAGAAAGGACTCGTGGGCTGCCAACTGATGGGTTTTTAAGAGAAAGATGAAACCAGATGGAAAACTCAGAGGACAAAGATAATGTACTGTGAGTTTGTAAACACTGAATTTAATACAGACAGGAAGGTTTGATACAGGTTTTATGCAGGGGAAGTGCCTTGCCAGACATTGTGCTAATCCCTGAAATAAAAGGACAGTCAGAACTTATTTTAATATGGGCGGTAACATTTGCAGCCCTGCAGAAGTCGATGTGCCTGTTCCTGGGTGAAGGAAGCGTTTCTCTCTGAGCAGGTTAGCTTTGATCGTCTTCCTGGTGGGAATGGGGTGGCACTATCTCCTCTCACAGCTTCTTGTTGCTAAGCCTGCCCGAGCCAAAGGAGCTCATCTGTGCGTGGGGAGAGGGAGCACAGTTGGAAGCAGTCTCACACGCCAGCCAGCCCTCGACCATGCTGCCAAGGAGGTCTTTAAGCACCAAATGTTCTTGTTTTGTGTCTGATACCTTCCAGAGTGTGGAATTGCGTACTACCCTCCCTCGCAGTACCTGCTCCCTGCGCTGGAGAGTGATGGAGGAGGACCGTCAGTGGATGGGGTGGACAGGGCAGTGCATAAGTACTTGGAGGAGGAGAGCGAGTGGCAGGTGAGGCTCCACTGTGTGTGAAGTTGTGCGAGAGGGTTTTGGATTTGTCTCCCTGCTCCATCAGTGGATCTCACAGCACTTAATGCATCATCGCTCATCACCTTCCCTGCCACAAGATGTGTCTTTTGGGACCAAGAGAGCATCAGTGCCCAGAACCAGGCCTAGCCCTGTGGGCGTGGGTGGCTCATCTCGTCCCCGACAGCTGGGGGTGGTGTCACCACTGCTGATTCCTGGAAGACACATCGTAAAGAACACTCTCCGTCCTTGAAAGCAATGATGCAGTCAAGGGACAGGGGTGACAATGTGACACGATGTGTGCAGCATGGTAACATGTGCGTTTTTTGGGGGGGACAGCAAACTGCAGAAGAACCTTGTGATTCCCAGCCAAGTGCTAGACGTGTTCAGCCCTACCTGGTGAGGCGAGGCATATAATTATGAGAAGCTGTGCTCATTCCTGTGCAAGTATAGAGTAAATTTCTTTGTCCCTGGAGAAGCATGAATGACTTGACTTTGTGGCTACGTTAATCTTATTGTGCTTTTGGTTGTTGTCTTTACTCAGTTTGAGGAAGATATAATGTGGTCTAGTAATATCTACAAAAAATTGCTCCTGGGAGTAAATGTCTGCTGGTATTGCTTATTTTTCAGAACAAATTCTTGGATTATGAGAAGAGAAAGGTAAGGATGAACCCCTGCAAATGCTTTGTCTGCAGAATAGCTCCACTTTTTTATCTTGTTTTCCCTCCCTTTATCCGATTTCAGCCAAAACTGAATGTTTTGAGAACTGAGTTCTTGCAGAACCCCCCCCCTAGAGCCGCTCACTTCTCACTGCAGAAGACAAGTGGGAGCGTGGGGGAATCTGCGACTGACTCGTCTGACACGCACAGCTGAGGAGCTGCAGTCTCTCTCGTGAGCGAGCAGTTCCAGTTTAAATCAGTCTGTGTTTGCAGAGTTGGATCTGGGGTTTTTGCACCAGGTGGCTTTTTTCTTGCTTCTCTGTGCTGAAAGCTCAGTTTGTTTTTCAAAGCAGGTGGGCAGACGTGTGCGAGCAGTCCGTGCACAGACTGCTCAGTACATCCCTGCCCTGAGCTCCAGCCCCTCCGTGGCTCCTACCTTGGCCCTTTGGCTCATAGTGCTACTGTTCCTGCTCTCTCCTAGCGTTCCTGGGTTCTGTCCTCACCTGGCTGCGTTTTTAGTTTGCTCTTCTTTTTATTCCACTGGTCTCTGTCTCTTCCTCCATGCAAGGCTCACTTGGAAACAATCGGAAGCTCCTGTCATGCAGTTCACCTCTCCCTTTGGCTAGAGCTGCTCGTAGCTGGCTGCTGCCTTCGGTTTGTTGTCTTCAGACCAGGGAGTCCCCTTGCCATCTGGAATTGAACACAACCTTAATTTTGGGCTTCCCTCTGGGTGTTTGTATTGGCTGTTTCAGTTGTATAGGTTGATGCCCAGGGACTTCAGCTTCATGACTATGAAGTGAGTTGTGGGGAGTTTGGAGACTGTCATAAAGAGAGCAGCAGCTTCTGCTTCACAGTTTTTGGGTTCCTAAGGAGAGAACGTTTCCATCCCCTAGTCAAGCCTCCTGTTTGCCATTTGGCTTGTGTTCTTGTAGTTGAGGGGATTACTGTGCCTTGTTTTACTTTTTTGCCAGAATTTGTTCTTGCTTGGGAAGGAGCAGAGCCAGCAGTCTACTGATTTCTGGTGTTCATCTTTCTTCTTATTCCTCTCAGGAAAAAAAAATGCAGGAGAAGCTGGAATTTGAGCGGCGCCTGAACATGGGGCAAAGAGAACATGCTCTGCTTGTTCAGCAGATCAACAGTCAGAAGGATGAGATACTGCAGACAGTGCGAGAGGTAGGTCTCCTCTGGGCAGGCCCCGTACAAGACACTGCCTTTCCTAAACTGGCCACTTTCTCCTTTGGTTCTCTCTTGGTTTGGCCTAGGACCAGATGAGGCTGGAGGAGGGTCTGACAAAGCACCAGCGCTATTTGGAGGAGGAGCGTCTGAAGCTGCTGCAGCAGTTGAAGGAAGCGGAGCAAGGCGTTGCCAGCCGTATCCAGAAGCTGCTGGAGGACAACCAGAGGTAGGGTCCCAGGGCGTCTTGCAGTGAGCTCTGTCCCTCGGGGGCTCGTGTTATTTTGTCCCATTCTGAGTGGTTCATTTTGCCCTTTCTGAGTGTTACGGAGCTGGTCAGGACCGATGTCTGTAGGTGGTGCCGTAGCTGTTGGACTGCCAAAGTCCCGTTTAAAGGAATTGGAATTTGACACCTTAAAACATTGTGTTTTACACATATGTGTACTGTTGGAGTTTTGCAGTGCTGTGGAAAAAATTTGAATTCCTCATGGAAGGTGCATATTTGAAGTATTTGAGGGTACCACTGCCTAGATCTGCTGGACCTCCTGCTGGGCTGGTGCTGGCGCAAGGTCACCAGCCTGCTTAGAGCTGCTCTTCTGTGCGTGACAAGCAAAGTCGTTTTCTGCCCTCTGGGGGAGTAGGGTGTCCTGCTCAGCTTGATGAAAACCTCTTGGTTTATCTTTTTTTAGGCAAAAACAAAGTTCAGACATTCTGAAATCCTTGGAGAATGAGAGGTGAGTCTCCTTGAAATAAGCTCTTCCAGAAAAGGGGCAAGAAGCTGGGAAGAGGGCTGGGACCTTCCTTTCAGAGCCACCAGTCTGAATCCACCTGAAGTCAGGGGAGGTTCATCTCATACCTGCGGCTGGTTCTGGTCACTGTTAGAGACAAGACATTGGACTAGATGTGCCTGGTCTCACCCAGTCTGGCAAACCCAGTGGGCTGGCGATTTTACCTCTTTTTCACCTCTGAATGGTCCTAGCTAAGGAGTTTGGGAACAAAACCCTGTATTCCATTATCAAGGACCGACAGAAATCCTACGTCTGTTGGAAGGCAAGGCATTTCTGGAGATGGTCCAGTAATGTGTACAGGCTGGGAGGAACGCACTGAAAGCAATGCTGCCATTCAGCCAACACTCTGAGCTAGCCGTGCCACCAAAAGTGGTCGTCCCCAGCTCTCCCCTGCCTCTTTGCTGCCCCCTCCCTTCAGCCAACTGTTTGTGCTGTGGCACAGTAAACTGGATGGGGGCACTGACCTGGCTGAAAATAATCCCTTTGTATGTCAGGTAGGTTTCCAGCCACACCAGTTCCTGATCTGTTAAGTGGCGTTGTGTTTGTGCTGGGACAAGGGGAGGTGGGAGCGGAGGCCAGGCTGCTGCTTTCAGTGGCACTGCTCACTTAGGTCAGCTTTAAAGTGCTCGTCAAGCCTCAACAGAAAGGAAAGCAAAAAAAGGGACTGGCACCGTGTTTGGTGAGAGTGCATGCAGGTTGCATAGATGTTCTGTTTCTCAGAAAGATCAGAGAAGCTGATCAGAGACTTTCCAGTCTAAGAAGCAATTGTCCTCATGGTTTTGAGCAAAATTTATGTTGTCTCCCATAGACTTACCAAGAAATCACTGAGACTTTTGTGTCTCTGATAAGCACGTGGCTTTCCGAGCAGGTGGGAGGGTGAATCTGCCCAGCCTTTAGGCTCTGAGCTGGGTGGGTGGAGGAGAAGTGAGAAAGTGCTTGTTTGAAGGAGTGGCTGAATTGTTCTTGTTTGTTCGGCAGAATAAGGATGGAACAGCTGATGGCAATAACACAGGAGGAGACGGAGCATCTACGCAGACGGGAAGTGGCCTGTAAGTCCAGACAACTCTTTGGGGTGGTAAGGTGCAAGAAAGACCTGGTTCCTCTGGAGATGCGCTGAATAGGTGACAACCCTGTGGGAGATGCTCCGTCACGCACGCATTCTTGCTGTGTTGCTTGGCGCAGCGGGGCAGAGCTGCAGGGGGTGGCACTGGACGTGTACCGTAGCTGATCCACTGCTTCCACCTTCAGCTCACTGCTGGTTCTCCTCGAGGTGCAAGCTGTGCTCCCTGTGTAGCTACAGCGTGTCACACGAGGAGTTTGTGAGACTGTGCTTCGTATTTCAGAGGTACCAAATAGATGTTAACTGATCGGGTTCATGAGGCAGGAGGTGTGTGGTAAACAAGAACGGTGCTAGGGAGCCTTTTCTGCTCATGATGACCACGAACAGATCTGCTGGGGTTGCCAGGGAAATGGTGTGTGTGTTGTCACCCCAAGGATGCGTTAGTCGCAGGGGGACAGGCAGCTGCAGCCCATCTGAGGGTCGGTAGGCAGTGACTGGGCTCCTCCGAGCGCTGAAGAGACGCAAGCACAGGCGGAGTGGAATTTGCTCAGCTAATTTCCCAATAAGTAGCTACGATTCTTGCAGCTGAGTGAGTGCTCTGAAATGAATGAAATGGAAAAAGCAAGGACAGGTTGGAAATGAGAGAGAAGGCACTGTTACTTGCAAGTGATTGCAGCAGCAGTGGTAGATGAGCGCCTGTTCTAGACGCCCGCTCCTGACGCAGACTGACAGCACTTCTGTCTCCTAGCTGCCATGCAGCAAATGCTGGCCGAGAGCTACAAGAACAAGCTCATCCAAATGACCTACGAGTCTCGTCGGCAAGACCTTGTCAACCAGGCCTGCTCCAGGTACGGTGGGAGATGTCCAGGGCTGGTGGTACTGTTGTAAAGTCCCTTTCCTTCCAGCAGTCCCCAGTGTAATTCCCATATAGACACCCAGGAACTCCTGCAGCTGCTGGAATGCAGCAGGACAGCTCTGTAAGAGCAGGTGACAACACAATTTAAAGAAACTGTCCAACTTGATTAAATGAACCACCTTCTAACCACAAGAATATGCATGTTAATCGTACTTTGGATGAACTATTGCTTTTTTACACTGTTTATTTTACTTTGCTGAATATGGAGGATGAAATTAGACTGATCTTCTTCCTGTTTTGTTCACCAGTTCAGTGTCAAACTCTAGCACAGAACTCCTTTCCTCACCCTCCAGGGTTGTCTCGAGGATGCTGTTTGCATATACGTATGGCTTGTTGCATTGCTGTAGGCACAGAGAGCGTTCTGGCTGTCTGTATTTGCAAGAAGGTGAGAAATTTTAATCTGGCAGCATCTGGCACTGAACAGAAACAACCTTGTGTGCCTGTGACCTGCCCGACAGCGGGCAGTGGGCAGACATGGTCCTGCCTGCAAGTGCAGGCAATATAAGGCCACATTGCCTGGGTCTCCTTCATCAGCGCACCCTTTCCAGCGCAGAGGGAATACGGACATGCAAATGCATCACCTGAGCACGCACCGGGGCAGCAGCAGCCCCTGCCTGGGCTTCGAGCTGTGCACATGCAGGCAGCGGTGCTTCTGCTCTGGCTCGGTCTGTGGTGCAGGTTTGGTCTGGTTGTAGGGAAGGAGGTTTTAAATCTGTCAGCCTTCAGTAACCCTTGTTGAGTAACAAATTTCTCCGTTCCTGGATTCCCTGTTGTCCACTTTTCCTCTTGTTTGTGTCGAGAGCCTCAGACCCAGCAGTAACTCCATGGCAAATCCATCTTCTTGCAGCCTAGCTGAGATGGACCAGAAGTTCCAGCAAATCCTGGCTTGGCAACAGCTGGATCAGAACAAAGCCGTTAGTCAGATCTTGCAGCAGGTAGGCAGGGGAGCAAACTGCTTGCGGGGGGGATCGAGGGAGAGCAACTGCACACGAGAGCAGGATCGAGAGTGGATCACAGGCGCAATGGTGGCCCGGCTGGGCTGCGTGCAAAAGTTATTTTATAGGACACTGCTAAACTTTGAGAGTCTCTGGTATTCTAACAAACTGACTTGGATGGTTGAAAGAAAAATGTATTATTTATTTTTTAACTAGACAGTAAGTTTTCAGAAAGGACAGCAGCATAGACCATAGGAAGCAAAACTGGTCTCATGATTAACAGAGAGGATTTTGAGACAGAAGTCCTGTCTTTTTGGCAGGTTTCCTGGGTGACTTGGGGCAAACTGCCTGCAGGAAGCATTTTCAAAGCCTCTGTTCCTTTTGAACACCTCATTTTGAACCTGAGACCTCTCCAGCTCATTTTTCAGAAGTGCTGGGCAGCCAGGCCCTATTGCACAGCCCGGGTGCTCGGTGCTGCTGAAAATGAGCGGTGGGGTTCATACAGAGCATTCAAAATGTGTGTTTGAAGAACGAGACTGTAACTTCTGTGTCTGCCTGTAAAGCGGGTTTTACCTTTTGGAACGGCGGGATCTAAGTCCCGGTGTAATCAGGACACGGTTGCACAGAGTAAGCACTGTTCAGGTGCTTGTACACGGGTCGCTGCAAGGCGGCAGAGTTTCTCAGCCCGTTTGCAGCTGCGTGAATGACGCTCCCTAAGCAGGATGTTGTCTGTCCCTTAGATTGAGATGCAGAAAGCTGCCTTTGAAGCTCTCCAAGTGAAGAAGGATCTTATGCACAGGCAGATCAGGAACCAGGTGAGTCAGCAACGGAGGAAAGAGCAACCAGCTCCTCAGCTCATACCGCCACTCGATGAGGCACTTCTGAGGAAGATCAAAGCACTGTGAGCGTAGAGCAGGGTCTGGAGGAAACGGAGAGCTCTGGTATTGCTGAGAGCTCTTAACGAAGCGTGGCGCAGTGTTGGCTGGTTAAACTACAGTCTCCCAGCTCCATAGAAGGGAGTGTCGGTGCAGGTTTTGCATCCGGGGGAGTAGTGGAATTGCCATTGCTTCAGTCATCTCCTCAGCACTAATGTGGATGAAGTGCCGGAGAGTGGTCGCTAGAGGACAGACCTGCATTGGCTCTGTAGGGGTGGTCTGCAATTGCAATTGCGATTTCCTTCAGGTTGTGTACTTAGCAGGGCTGCTGTTTCCACGAGTCCGCTGCACCTCCATCCAGCACATCAGAACTGCACCTTGAGCCATAAGTTCACCTTTTCTTTCCCATTCTCAGCCTGCCTTTCTGAGCTCCATTCTGCAGAAGGTGCAATGCAGTAGTCAGGGGGAAGAGCAAGAGCTGGTGGAGAAAGTAGTGGTGATTGCTGCACGAAGATGGGAAAGTAGCAGTGGTTGATGCTTGAAGATGGGTGGCTGATTTCTGACACAGTGCTCCAGAATCTCCCCTCTCCTGGTGTGACACTAGGAGAAAAGTCTCAGGTCAGGAGCTGGTGGATAAGCCCAAGAGCTTTGTTACATTCAGTCACTCAGTGACCAATCTCTGCATTGTGCTAGAAACCTATGGTTTGTGCCTGGACGATCCAGGAGAGGAGTCTAAAACTCTCCATTGCTTGAGTTTGTCAATAAGAGCCCTAGAGTTTGCTCACACTTGCTCTGTAAACAGAGGGAGTTTGTTCCTTGATACCACGGCTGGACCTTTTACTACTGAAATCCAGCCCAGCCCACCCGCACGCTGCATGGGCACTGAACGGGCAGGAGCCCTGGGTGCCGCTGGCTGCAGAGCCCCAGGGTCGGCGGGAATTTCGAGGTCAGTGGCACACATTAAGCAGCGTGGCCTGGGGATGGTAGATGGCCTGGCAGATGGGTGAGCTGGGCTCTCATCTTGGCTTTGCTGTGGGATCTTGGGCAACTCACTTCACCTCTCTGTGTCTCAGTTGCCCCACCTGAAAGAGCACGTATCATTAGGGGACTTGCTGGAGCATCTAGAAACCAGGACCCTGCCCCAGTTAATCTGCGGTTTGAGCGGTGGTGCTAGGAGGACTTTGACAATCAGTTGCTGCCTTCCAGAGTGGCTGCGAAAGGTTTGGCTGAATGAACTGATTGCAATGTGCTTGAACAGAAGGTGTTTAGAGCAGAGAGAGGGTTAGAGAGCGGGGGACACAGCTCCTCAGGCAAGAGACGAAGAGCGACCCTAAGAGCACGTGTCACGGTTCCCCAACCTGGGTGGCTCTGCAGTGCCGTCCCTCCCAGTGCAGCAGTGAGACCTCATTTTAAAAGAGCATAAATTAAAGTCATTTCAAATGTCAGTAAAAAATGTTTCATCTTCTGTTTAGATTAAATTAATAGAAACAGAGTTATTGCAGTTGACACAGCTGGAGTTAAAGAGGCAAGAACTGGACACAGAGACGCTGCAGGTATGTAGGGCTCTGGGGCTGCCCCACCACCCTCTCTCTGCTCTGGGATCGCAAAAGCTCCGCTTGCTTCTTTTGCTCCTTGCAGTTTCCAGGTGGTTTGATGCTTAGTCAGAAGGGTACAAACCCACAGGACACCACAAACCCCTCTTTGTCGTGGTAACATGGAAACATTGCTGCTGCTCCTAAACATCTCGATGTATTTTCAGGGGAGAGACAAACGAGCCGGCCCTGATAGTGATGGGCAGTTCCAGGTTTGCTGGGTGGGGAAGGATTTTGCGATCCAGTTGTTGGCTGTCCCAGAAACACGTGCCTGCCGCGCATGTCTTACATTTGTTGTGTTGTGTTTTGTTTTTAAATACGTGCCAGTGATGGCTGTCAGTTCTCCCCCTTCATTTCTAAGCCTCGTCTCCCAGGCTGCTCTGCCCCACCATCGCACCATTCGATGGGCTGACTTCATCAGCTGCCACACATTGAGGAATATCAAGTTTGGCTGAAGCAGCTTGGCTTTAAATTTTGTTATTACGCCTTTGCATTGGTTGTTTCCTTGTGTGTGCTATTTGCCAGGTTAGGTCACTTGTTTAGTGAGCCCGAAGTCAGTAGCAAACACCATGTGCTTTCCAAGAGCAGTGCACCCAGCAGGCTGGTAAGCGCTGCCTTGAGGCAGGATTGCGTCTGAGCCCTGTGCTGGACGCCTTGAAGCGTGGGTTGTGCTGCCTTACCTCCTGCAGCTCCTCTGTATAACGCTGCAGCGTTGGAGGCCTGGTGGTGGGGTACCGGCCGGAGTTCATGCAGGGAAGACTGAGAAACCCTGGGCGGATGTCGTTCAAATGACACTGGACTTGGGTGATTCCCGTTAGGTGACCACAGGCGCTCCAGGGGAGTGCAGAAAATGAGGCTCTGTCCTCGTACCCATCTGCAGCACAGCAGGCAGCACAGCAGGCAGCACAGTATGTTTGCAGTTACAGCACTGGATGCTAAGAAACGAGGCATAAAGAGCTTCGTCTGTCTGGATGCCCCCCTGCCGCTTGGCAGCGATTGCTGTGGTTGAACCCCCATCGCACGGGCAGTGCCCACAAAGTGCTTTGGCAGAAGCTTTTCTGCAGTCATGCGTGATCCCTCCCGTGCAGCAGGCAGTTGCTTCCCCCCCAATATACAGGTGCTTTAGTAATGAACTTGGTAAATCATTGGAAAGCGGGAAGAATCAAAAACCCCCTGAGAAAGGGAGGTGTTTGCGCAGGTCTCTTGCAAGGTCAGTCCGGGAGAGGGCGATGCCAGCCGGGTGTCCGCAGGGCGGGCGGGCGGGAGAGCTCATCTGAGGTTCCTCGCCTGGAGCAGCTCCCACGTGCCGTTAGTCCTTCCTCTTACCTCTGCGGAGGTCCTCGTGCAGCAGAGCTTTCCCGCCTCCATCAGAGCGTCTCTGATCAGCTAACGGTGGGGTTTGCCTGTGAGAGGCAGGCGTTCCTGTCTCCTGCTGAAAAACAGGACCTGGTCCCTGTGTAGGGTCCAGATGCTGATCAGTGAAGGTTTCCCCACACTCCTCCTTTAGGAGGTCAGCCTTCTAACAGCGTCCTTGTCCCTTTGGCCACGGACATCTGTCGTCCTTGTGGCCGATGACTACTGGCCTCTGCTCAGTTAATGATCCGCCCGGCAGGTATGAGCTACCTGGGACTGAACCATGCAGAGATGCCACATGGCCTGAGGTTTCCGAGACAAGTCACCTCTCCTCGTTTCCCAGCAGCGGGGCTGCAGTGATGACTTACCTCGCCCTGGTACCTGGCGGTGCTTGGCGTGAGGCCCCAGTGAATGCAAACGTCCCAAAGGCACGGGGAGGTCGCTCCCTTACCTGTCCTCCATATCTGCAGGCTTCTAGACCCAGTTTCAGGTGGCCCTTCTCAGTTAAGGAGGGAGACCATGAGCAGTTGTGATGCCCTTGACTGAACTTCTGGTGGAGTGATGAAGGGCTGCTGCGGGCCAGCGCAGGCTGGGGCTGCCTGGGGTGTGCTGGGGGTTGGCACCACCGGATCGTGGGCAGTGCGAGACCTATAGAAATGGGTGCAGCTGGGGTTTGCCATGCCAGCTGCCGGGAGAGGATTCAAGCTGTCTGCTCAGCTGGGCCGAGGGCCCGTGGAGCACAGGGCTTCCACAGCTGCTGTGACTGTTTAGGGTATGGTAAGTGCTTTGCTGGAAATCGGGGCAGGGACATTGCTTGCAGCTATACGGTACGGAGATGTGGATGCCAGAGTCCTTCTGTTGCAGGGGGTGATCACAGAGCAACGCCAAGCGCTCGGCTACCTGCTGCAGCAGCTGCTCAAAGAAAAGAAGCAAAGGGAAGAAGAACTGCGACAAATACTGGTAACGAAGGCCCCAAATTAGGTGCTGTAGATGAGGAAGCGCTGGGTTGGCAGCGGGGAGAGAGTCCGTGGGTCAGCACGGGGATAAAGGGGAGCAGAGGAGGGCTCTGAGGGGTTATTGTCCAGATCCAGAAACTAATTTAACTTCAGAAAGTGCTAATGTAAGCTCCCGGGGCACAGCTCCCGCCAGTCAGCATGAGGTGCAGCATGAGGCACCATCATCATCATCAAATCTCCCCCATCAGGAAAGGGAGTTGTAGGGGGGAATGAGCACAATCCCACAAGGTCCCTGCATGTGGTCTTGTAAGCCTGAAGTCCTCCAGGCTCTCCTGAGCTTCAAGGGACCAGGCTCCATCCAGTGTCTGGGGCAAAGTGACCAGAGGGATGCACAACCCTAGACTGGATGTGGGGATCAAAGTGGGATCAGCCTGCAGGCAGCCAGAAATGCCCAGGCCAGACGGGGCTCTGGGCAACCTGATCTAGTTGAGGATGTCCCTGCTCGTTGCAGGGGGCTGCACTAGATGGGCTTTAAAGGCCCCTTCCAACCCAAACCATTCTGTGATTCTATGATCTTACTGTAGCTGTGCCCATCGCAGTGCTCTGAACGGCTCTGCACAGCCCAGGCTCTTGGTTCCCCTCCTACACGCCCAACTCCAGCTGCCCGAAATACCGCTTGCAACATTATCTCGGGCTGTTGAATGGACGAGTTTTTGTTTTTTCAGCTGGAAATGGAGGAAAAGAGCGAAACCAAACAGGAGAACTACTGGCTGATCCAGTACCAGCGCCTGCTGAACCAGAAGCCCCTCTCCCTGAAACTCCAGGTCCCTGCTGCGGTTAATGCTTTCACTGTAGCTGTGCTCCGCTCTGCAGAGCACGGGGGAGCGAAGGCAGCCTTGCCTGGACCCGCAGGTTCAGCTAGGGCAGGGAGCGGGACACAGACCCCTCGTGGACGCTGACAAGCTGGGGGAGACCCCGGGCTGCCCTGCCTTTCGCCATCGTGCTCAGAGCGGGGCTGCCCAGCAGCTCTCTCTCATTCCTGTACGTTGGGGGATATGGGGCTGCCCAGGTTGGTGAGGAGCCCACACTTCAGCTGTCTGACAGCCGGAGCTGCCGTCCCACCGACAGGCTGCTTCCTAGGGGCAGAGGACTCGGAGCACCTCCCAGGCAGGGCTTTTTGTTCCAGCTAAACCCCCAAACAGCTCCGCTTGGCTCCCCAAGTTCCCCTGCAAATCCGTCTGAATGCAGCAGCTCCTTTCGGTTCCTGCCCTAACGCCAGGCCTTTGTGCTGTTAAAAGACCTGTGGGGGTTGCCACAAAAGGATGGAGCTGAGCCCTGCTCGTGTTCCATATCGGCTCGAGTTTGCAAAGCAGATGCTGTTGCAGACATCGGCTGCCAAAACGGTTATGTTTCACTCTTCCTACAACACAGCATTTTGAGTTCTGCCCATAAAATGCCTCGGGCCAGAGCTCCTCCAGCTGTTGGGCTTTCGAGCTTTAGTGTCTTTGGGGATGCAAAATGCTCCCAGCAGGGCAGAGGCAGGAATGAGCACGCTGCCTGGCCTTGCTGCCAGCCGTGCTGCCGCCTGTCCCCGCGCCTTTTCTCGAGAGCGAAGTCTGGGAGCTCGCCTTGTGTTTTGCAGGAGGAGGGCTTGGAGCAGCAGCTGGTGAACCTGTTAATCGAGCTGTCTGCTGAACAGTACGTGCCGGTCTTTGCACACCACCGAATATCCTTGCAAGCGCTCAGCACCATGACTGCCAGTGACCTGGAAAAGGTACGAGACAGCAGATACACAGCGCAGGACACCACCGACTGAACCTGCCCGTGCTCCGAGCCCGGCTGTGCTCGCGGCTATGCCCGCGGCAGGTCTGGCAGGAGGGAGTGTTGGTGCTCCTGGTGTGTCACCTCCCAGCAAGGAGAGGTGCTCTCTGTGCCCCGTCTCAGCGAGCGACAGCTCTCCCGGAGCACTTGCAGGCTGAGCTGGGGCTTGGCTCTGTCTGTCAACATCCTTCAGATGCTCTTTGTAGCAGAAATGGCACCGGGGGGATTCCCTTATCTGCCTTTGACGCCTGTTGGAGGTGCTTCCCTTGGCATGGCCGGGTCTTGCCAGTGAGGCCCAAGGGTTTGCAGTGTCCCCTTCAGAACGTAAGTCTCCTTTCCCCTCCGAGAGCTAACAGCCCTCCTCTTGCACCGCAGATCGGCGTGACGGAGGCTGGCCTGCAGCGTGCCATCCTCAAGCGAGCTCAGGAGATCCTGGCTGTGGCCAAGACGATCCCAGGTACCGCCAGATCTTTTCCGCTGGTCTTTGACATGTTGTACAGTTGTAGCAGGTACCTGAGCCTTGAGGGGGGAGATCTGCAGGGCCAGATGCCTCCCTTTGGGGAGCAGAGCCGTGCAAGGCTGGTGTGTGAGGAGGAGCAGTGGGGCAGGGAGTGCTGGCAGAGCTCGGGCTGCGCTGTCAGGCTGGTCCCGTCGACTTTCTTATTTGTCGGAGCCCCGAGCTCCCATCTGCTTGCAGCCATCCCCGTGCGTGCCGGGTGGGTGGGAGACGGGCAGCCCTCCTGGCGCTCACACCTCCTTCCTGTGGTTGCAGAGCTGCTGAGGGTGGTGGACGCCGAGGGCCCTGCAGCCCCGGAACCCAGCGCTCCCTTGGAGGAGCCTCCGAGCCCTGTGGTCCCAACGGCTCCGTTGGCGCAGTGGGACAAGAACAAGTCGGAGTGCGTTGTCTGCATGGAGCAGGAGGTGAGACCCCGGCACACGGGGAGCAGGGCGTGGAGTGAGGGCAGCATCCAGCACATCCCCCCGTATCTGTGTCCCCAGCCTGGCCCTGGGCAATGCCCGGGTGCTCGTCCCTCCAGCTCCCGAGCAGAGCCTGGCTTAGGCATCGCAGCGGGGAGGGAGGCAGGGCAGGGCAGGGCTCGGCTCCTTGTGGGTTTGGGAAGGAGCTTGCTGAGCTCCTGTGCAGGTCTGTCCGCAGAGCGGCTGCGGGGAGCGCTCGCGGGGCTGCTCGGTGCAGCCCTGACCCGGGTCCTTCCCGCAGGCCCATTGCGCTCGTGCTCCCCGCACAGCCCAGACCCTCGTGCACACGCAGCCCTGGGCTGGGCCCGGGGATGGACCTTGGGGTGCAGGGCTCTGCCTCCCATGCTGGGACACCCCTGGGTGAGCCCCGTCTCCTCCAGCCCCGTTTCCTCCTGTGCTGGAGTACGGCGGTGCTGGGATGTTACGGGACAGCACCACCCTCCATGTCCTCTCTTCTGTCTCTTCCCCCAGACCCAGGTGATTTTCCTGCCCTGTGGCCACGTCTGCTGCTGCCAGAACTGCTGCGAGCGGCTGCACACTTGCCCCCTGTGCCGCAAGGACATCGCGCAGCGCATCCGCGTCTTCCACAGCGGCTAGGCAGGGCGGCGGAAGGCGAGACTGCCTGGCACCGCCTCCGTCACCCCTTCCTGGGGCAATGTCCCCCTTCCACTCCCTGTCAGCATTAGACACTCGCGCAGCATGACCAGCGCTGCCCTCCCCGTCCACGGCCCTGGGCTGGCTGCCGCTGCTCCCGGCAGTGTCGGCATCCTCCATGTTTCCCAATGGCTTCTCAGCCTCTGCCTTGGGTTCCTTCTTCATCTGCGTCCCTGCCTGCCTGCCCGCCCAGCGTCCTCTTGCCTGCGAGCGCTGGGTGATGGAACGGGGCGCGCTTCTGCCCCCTCCTCTCTGGCTAATGTATTTGCCTTCCGAAACGCCCCTCGCTCAGCGGGGACACAGTTAGTGCCCTCTGAAGCCACCGCCACCTCGGAGCTTCCCCGCTGGGGCTGGGGCCGTGCTCCTGCATCCGGCGCTGTTGCCCAGAGGTGGGTGAATCTCCCGTGGGAGGACGCGGGCAGGGGCGTGCGATGCTCCGGGGTGCTGACAGTGCCTCGCACCTATGTCATGCCAAAGGGCTGGAGCTTCTGCTCTGGCGACCCACGGGAGCGTCTGGGGCACGGGTGGGCTGCAGCCACGGGCAGCGGGAGCCAGGGCAGAGCCAGGAGCTCCCCGACCCCTAATTCCTGCTCCTGTTGTAGGGGAGAGTCTGCAATAGCCCCAGACCCAGGGCTCGAGGGACCCGCTCTGGCCAGAGGAGCGCGGTGGGATTCCTCATCCAAAAAACACGGGTTGTGAGCAGAAAGCGTCGCTGCCGCCTGGCAGCCAGCACCAGTGCAGCGGCGGGCGGGTGGGCTGGGGCTGGGGCTGCGCCCGGTGCAGCTCTGCGTGGCCTCAGTGCATTGGCATGCGGATAGTTCTCCATCGTCATTAATAAGTAACGATGCCAGTCAGTCTTTCGCCTCTTGACCTTGAAGTACGAAATGCAGAGATAAGCCCGGTCCCACCGCAGCCCTTCCCCCCGGAGAAGCTATTAAAAAGCAGCTGGTCTCTGCTGGTGGGTGGTTGCTGCTTTTTCCTTCTGGCTGGGGGCTGCGGAGCAGGGGCAGAGCTGCCACGTGCCTGCCTGTCCCAGCGCCATCCCTTCCTCTCCCACGTCAAACCGGGAAGAATTTAAGGATCTTGGACTTCTCCCCTCCATCCCGTCCTGTTGGTCGGCAATCGGCCGCTGCCTTCGTGCCCCAGGGCCGTGCTGGGGGAGTGGTAATGAGTGACAGGAGCTCAGGGCAAGGTCCGCTGCCTGCCCGTAAATAAGTGCCAGCTTTTCCCGAAGCATCGGCAGTGCCGGGCTGCCCTTCGTCCCCGGGACCACCACAGCCCCGCGGAGCTGCAGGGCCAGCCCCGCTCAGCCACGTAAGGGGACACCACAACAGCTGGAGCATCGCCTGGGGACCGCCAGCTTGTCCCCACCAGGTGATGCCCCGTGTCCCCCCGGGCTGTGCTCCAGCATTTTCAGAGATTGGGGTGAAAAAATAAGAAATAATTTAAAAAAAAAAAAAAAAAAAAAAAAAAAAGCATCCTTGCCCTTCGCCCACATCCAGCCTCAAGCAGCGCAGGGCCCCCCCCCCCCCCCCCCCCCCCCCCAGGCCTGGGGTGGCTGCACGGGGGGGGCTGCTGACCCCGCTGGTGAGCTCATGCTGAAATAAAATAACAACAATAACCCCCCACACACTGTGCTCGGGAAATGTTAAGAATGTAATGGATTTATGAAGGGAAAGGGGAAGAAAAGGGGGGATGGGGGTGGTGCAGCACCACTCCTGGCGCGGCGGGGGAGGAGCGTGCTGGTCCAGCGCCCACCCGGCACCCTGGGGCCAGACTGAAGTTCAGTGGGGGGCGGCCACCCCCCGGGCAGGGCCGTCGCCCGCCTCCCGCCTTCAAAAGCAGCGGGGCCGGGGCTGCTCTGCCCTGGAGCGCCATGGCGGTGGGGCCGGAGGCCGGCGGGGAGTGCGGGATCTGCTACGAGGCGTATTGGGGCGCCGGGGGGGGCCGAGCCCCCCAGCAGCTGCCCTGCCGCCATTCCCTCTGCCTGAGCTGCCTGCGCAAGCTGGTGTGCCGCGCCGCCGCCGTCGCCTTCGTCAGCTGCCCCTTCTGCAGGATGGTGACGCTGGTGCCCGAGCTGGCTCTGGGTGGTCCTGGGGCGACGCCGGCCTCGGGCACCCCATGGCGGGAGGAAGAGGAGGAAGGCAGGGGTGCCCCCCCCGACACCCGGCAGGCCTCGGCGCGCTCCGTGGCCGTGGAGGTGGCGTGCGGAGCTCACGCCCCCGTCTTCGCGGTGAGCAGCATGGTGTCCCCCTGCGGCCTCCGCCGCGGCTCCGAGGCCGCGGGCGCCTTCGTGCTGGGGCTGCCGGGGCGGGGGCTGCTGCTGGACACGCAGCCCCCCCTCGCCTCCATGGAGAACCTGCGCCTCGGCTTCGCCGCCGGCATCCTCGTCCTCATCGTCTCCACCTTCTTCCTGCTCGTCTTCCTCAAGTAGGTCCGAAGGGGAAGAGGGAATCCCGTCCCACACCGCAGCCCCCGCCGCCTCCCTGGGGCAGCCAGGATGGCCCCAGCGGGGGGTCAGGGACTTCCCAGGCCGCGGAGGGCTCGGCCCGGCGAGGCGGGCAGGGAGAGGGCCGAGGGCAGGGCTCAGCACCGCCCCGGATCCTGCCCAGGCACGTGGGGGCCGCAGGACGCTCGGCTGCCCCGCGCACGAGCCCCGGGGCATCAGACTCTCAAAATTAACTTATTGCAGCGCTTTCGTTCGCCCCCCCCCCACCCCCGGGGTCTGGCTGCGCTCGCGTTGTGTTCGTAACGTTCCCAGCGCCTCCGGGCCCCGCGGCGGCGGCTCGGCAGGAGTCGCAGCGTGGGGCCACGCACGCTTCCCGCTGCCGCAGTCCCAGAGGCTGGGACATCCCCCGGCTGCGCTTCAGCCCATCTCGTCAGGCAGCGAGGACGGGGTGAGAGGGGCCGGGAAGGGTCTCATGGTGCTTTTCTGTGGGCGAAACTGTTCAAAAGCGATTAAAAAAGCCCTTTCCCCTGGAGAAGAGAGCCCGGTGTGAGGGCGAGGCAGCTGGGGAAGGGCACAGCCCGCAGAGACGCGAGACATTAAAGACTGACGTGGGCCCAGCGCCGTCTCTGGTGGTTTTTCTGTGCATCCGAGGCACGGATGGAACAACGCGCCGCCTTCGCTCTCGGCAGGCAGGGCAGGGGCTGGGCGTGATGGGCAGGGCCCAGGCTGGAGAAGGGGGTCCTCTCCTCCCCCCCAGCCCCCGGGGAAGCGGGTGCCGAGCCCCATCTCCACCCAGCAACACGCTCTGGGGCTCATCCTCAGCCAGGTCCCTCCCTGCCTCGCACACCCGCCCCCGGCCACAGACCAGCACCCAGCAGCAGGAACAGCCCCTGCACAGCCCCCGGGACCGCGTCTGCCCCCTCCTCAGGGCCTGCCGCGTCCGTCGCTCCCAGAGCTCTCCCCGGGCAGCCCGGAGCTTCCTCACGTCCACCCTTCCCGCACCCAGGTTGGGCGTGCGTCCGGGCGAGAGACAAACGGGGTTTGGTTTAGGTCCTGAGCCAGAAAACCCCCGGGAGCTCCCGGCCAGGCGCAGGGGGCTGCCAACGCGGGGAAGGGCTCACGGGACCCGCTGTGCCAGCTTTTAGGGGGACAAGTTCCAAATCTCCGCTCCTGCGCCCCACTCCCCGCCCAGAGCAGCCGGGCACAGCAGAGCTGCTGTCAGCTGGGACGCCAGGGAGCCAGCCCCCGCCTGCATCGAGAGCAGGGGCTGCTGCAGCCCCCGCGGGCTGCCGAGGGCCCTCTCCCCGAACACCTGACGGAGTGACCCCCGCCTGCATCACAATTATCTTCTGTACTTCAGCTCCTCACCCCCTCAGTCACAGCACAAAGGCACCTGCTCTCCTTTCCCGGGAGAGGGGTTTAACAACACTCCTAGAAGAGTTTCTTGATCGAATTATTCCTGATGTGAGTCAGAGCTAAGTCAGTTTTCAAGAGCATAGAGACAGATGAAGCCAGGCTGAAGTAAAGCCCACACAAGCAAAAAAAACAGGTTTAATTGCACTTTATTTTTCAAGAAGTGAAATGCAAATCCCTCAGGTTGTCTCTCTGTAACAGGGACCAAGAAGTGGAATTCGTTAGTATCAGCAACAACCTCCACCGGGACACTGGCAGAGCCAGGCCCGAGGCCAGGGCAGGGCACCCGCGCTCGGACCAGCACAGGGAAGGGACCCCCCAAAAACCCGGGTTTCACACCCCGTCACATTCAGCACATTCGGTGCTTTGGCTCCTGAGTGGCTCCCCATGGCCCTGCGAGGCAAGCGCTGGCCGGGCAGGGCCTTGGCCGTTTCACAGGCTTCGGTCACTTCCACAACTTCAGCTGCATGTGCCGCGCTCCACACCAGCAATGCCCAGTGCATGGTTTTTTTTTTCTTCCCAAGAAACTGGATCCAATTCCGTTCAGCGACGATAAGAGGCAGTTGTAGAAACTAAACTGTAGTGGACTCATTTGAAGCACTTCCATTTTATTAAGTGAAGGGGGGTTTATTTGTTTTAAAGACACTAAGAACTGCTCATACTTTTAAGTTGCCTTAGTGCCGGTGAGCGTAGAGTAAGTGCCGTGAGAAACCCAGGGTGTCTGCCCAGCCATCCGTCCTCGCTGCTCTCCCCTCTTGCTCCACGTAGACGGAAAAGCTCTGCCCCAAGCCCCTGGCTGAGGTTGGGTTACAGCTTATGTCCGACCATCGCCAACTTTTAACTTGTGCTACAGTTGTCACCCTTTGAACAGCAGCAGAGAAAAAGGCACAGGAGAGGGGCTTGGCTGCCCACAGCCGCTCGCTCGCTCGAGGAGCAGCACATTACGCGTCTGTCGCTGCTTTCGCTGCCAGTGAAACACAACCCAGCAAAAAAAAAATAATCTCGCACCTCTGGCCCCGGGGAAGAGCAGAGCTGGCTGCTCCGTGAGTCATTTCTGTGAGGCCTCCGTGAGCCTCGGGCTCCTCCGTCAAACAGAGCTGGGGATTTGGCTTCTTACAACAGCAATTACTAGACGCTAGTAATTACCAGACACTAGTAATTACCAGACGCCTGTGCTTGAAGCACTGGTGTAACAGAGCCCTGGCTCTCGGGGCCGCTGCCAGGTGCCCCGGCCCAGGCGGCTGCGGGGCAGCGAGGGCCACACGTGCCGCAGCTCTGAACGTACGGCAGCGCCGACCTGAACCACCCCAGCCCCTGGGGCCTCCCCGGGCTGCCCGCGTGGAGCCGGGGGCTCGTGGAAAACACCTGCCCAGGGTCTCTCGGCCAAATCTCCCCCTGCACATTGCTAATACATGGTGAGGAGATGGGGCAGAGTCCCTGGGAGCCGCCCTGGGGACTAAGAAATACTCCAAGAAGATCTTCACTGGGGAAGGAGGAGAGATTTTAGTCTTTTTTTAAAAAGTAGTTACCTACTGCAGGGCCCTGCCAGACTGGTTCTTCTGAAGCACTTTACAAAGTTCATATTTGCATAAAGTTTCAGATTAATGAATCAACGGGTCACAGAAGGAGGACAGCAATAGACACGTGCAGTAAGACTGGCTGGTTCCTTCAGCTCGTCCCAACCTCTGCGCGTGTTTGTCAGCTCAGAGCGATGGGTCTGAGTGCCCAAGAGCGCAAGAAGAGCCACTTGCCCTCAGGCCCCATCAGGCTGCAGGACAGGAGCCTGGGAAGCCCCTGGCTGCCCCCAGCTGCCCCCCACACGCAGCTCGTCAGGTGCCAAGTGCACAGGGAGAGGCCGAGCCCAGAGGAGAGGGCTCACAGGCTCACCCGCCCGCTCTTCATCCCAGCCAGTCCAGATCATCGTCGTCGTCGTCACCAAAGAGCGGAGCTGGAGGGGGACGCCCCTTCATGCTCTGGAAGTCAAACCAGAGGGAAACTTGTCAGTCTCAACAGCTTCCCAGTATTCAGTAATTGCTACACAGTTCTAGCTCTGAAATTGCCGTCACCTTTAAGGAGATGACACCAAGAAGCCTCATTACTGAGCTTCTGTATTTCTCACACCATGGTTTAATACTCCAGGAGAGAAGCTCACAGGCTAAGAGGGGCAGGAGAGGGGCAAGACACTAAACGCCTTCACTTAACCCGGGAAGTCCCACCAACTGCACACCCGCAGGAGTTCGTTATCGCTCTCTCAGCCCAGGCGACGCCTCCGAGCTCAAGCAGGAACAAACCCAGACACTCCCGATTTATCCAGAAAACACACGGGAAGCTCCGAGCTCGGCTCGCAGGAGCCAGTCAACTCCCCCCTGCCATGGGGAGGATTTCACGGACAAGCTACAGGTTAATGCCTGAACCAGTTCAGGAGGAGTGGAAAGATGCAAACACGTACCACTTCCTCCTCATCCTCCTCTTCAGAGGGAACTCGAGGCTTCAGTGGTTTATGAGATGCTGTTTCAAAGAAGTTGTCATCCTCAAAGAGGCTAGAAGAAGATAAAGAATTAGCGGTTCGCTTGCAGGTGATGGGATCTTGGTTTTACAAGTTCTATTAACACCAATGAAAAATTTGTTTTCGCTCAGGCAAACTCGGCGTAGCCTTTTAAGGCACGTGCTGTTCACCAGCGCGGAGCGGTCACTGACGGGCCCTGGCAGCCGTCGATATCAGACCCTCGGGAAACTGCGCGCTCCCCTTTGCGCTCAGCTGGGGACCGCTGCCCCCACCCAGACATGAGCCGTTCTGCCACTGCCCTCCCAGCGGAGCCCCGGACAGCCAGGACTCGGCCAGCGCCTGGCTCGTGCTGGCACCGGGCTGGTGCCTCAGCCCTACGTGTGCGCTGCCGCGTCCGAGTGAGCCGCCGGGCTGAACAGCGGGACCGCGGCCACCCCAGCGGGACCACGGCCACCCCAGCAGCCACCCCTTACCTGGAGCCCTTTTGCCTGGGGCTGGAGCCCAGCTCCTGCTCTCCTGGGGTTTCTCTGATGATGGCTGAGCTCCGCTCTGCTCCCTTGGATACGGAAGCGGGCTCCTTCTCGGAGGCAGCTCCATCTGGCAGGGCTGTGCAGTTCCCTCCCTCACCATTTAGGGGCGGGGGCTCCAAACCTCCCACAGGCCCCTCTGCCTTCTGCTCCGCAGCTGGCTTTTCTGGAAGCGCCGCCACATCCGCTTCTCCCGGCTTGGCTTCTAGAACAGACGGTTCTGCAACTTCTGCCTGCAAAGCTGCTCTGGAGGGACGGCGTTCAGTCTCGGCTTTCCCGACGGGACTGCTCTCCTGCCTTTGCTCAGCTGGGACAAAGTCCTCACCCACCTCAGGAACAGGCTGTCCCGCAAGCACAGGCCCCTTATCGGGATCCAGGCGGGATTCAGCTCCAGAAGAGAGATGCTCCCCCTGGACCTTCTCCTCTTCTGGCACCCCACTACTCTGTGTCACCTGCTCCTCCTCAGGAGTTCTGGGCCTGGCAGAGAGAGGAGCAGACTTGCCTTCCCGCTCAGAGGCCGTGGAGCCTGTGGTTGCTTCCCCAGGCTCAGCTGGGCATGCAGCACTCTGTGCTGGGCTACGCTGCACGGGTTCTTCATGGTCTTCCTTTGCTCCAAGCGATTCCTCCTGTCTTGCTGCTCCTGTTCCAGATTCCTCCGTTTTACTGTCATGCTCTGCTCTGTCCTGCTGCCTGTTGAGTAGCTGCAGTGTTACAGTCTAAAAAAATAGAGAGGATGTAGGTTATACCCTAAACATAAACCATCACAGACCATAGAATGGGTTGGGTTGGAAGGGACCTTAAAGATCATCCAGTTCCACCCCCCTGCCAGGGGCAGGGACACCTTCCACCAGACCAGGTTGCTCCAAGCCCCGTCCAACTTGACCTTGAACACTTCCAGGGATGGGGCATCCACAGCTTCTCTGGGCAACCTGTGCCAGGCCCTCACCACCCTCAGAGTGAAGAATTTCTTCCTCGTATCTAATCTAAATGTCCCCTCTTCCAGTTTAAAGCCATTACCCCTTCTCCTGTCACTCCAAGCCCTTGTCAAAAGTCCCTCTCCAGCTTTCTTGTAGCCCCCTTTAGGGACTGAAAGGCTGCAATAAGGTCTCCCTGGAGCCTTCTCTTCTCCAGGCTGAACAACCCCAACTCTCTCAGCCTGTCCCCATAGCAGAGGGGCTCCAGCCCTTGGATCATCTTCGTGGCCCCCTCTGGCCCCGCTCCAGCAGGTCCATGTCCTTCTTGTGCTGAGGCCCAGAGCTGGACACAGTACCATCCCCATATCATCTTCTACTACTGGGCTGCTTTGCCACCCACAACAAATTTCTGCTTCACAGTTATTTTGGACTCACACCACACATTTATGTTTCTAGTCCAAGACTCCTCCTCTCACGTTGATCACCTTGTATCACTGTTGTACCTTAATAGTGTTCATGACAACACCCAGAACTGTCCTGCCACTGTATGTCTCTTCCAGCTCAAATTCACCCCGGAGAGACTGAAATACACCATTCATTATCTTCTTTACCTTTAAAAGAGCAAGACAGGAAACAAAGATACAAGTCATTAACACGTGAAGCACTGGACTCAAGATCAGATACTTCTTGAGGTGAAGGAACAATGAACCCAAGGGAACACACATGGTTTCAAACAATTCACTTTTCCAATCAGAAATTCCAGTAACGAAGCAGAATACATTGTGCCATTTTAATTCAGAACCATCGCATATACACCAAACCCATCCCTCCAAAACTGAGGCAGGTTGCACAACCCCAAGACAGACTGACACTTATTTCTCATTATTCTTCCAATTTTTAAATCTAAACCTCAAATCTTAAGTTTTAACCTAAAAATCAAGCAACCAAGTGAGCAGTGGGAAGATGACATCCCTTTTTCCTCTATAGACCCTGCTACCAGAAATACAGTGCTTCTACGGAGAAAAGAATGTTTTTCCTTTTTATCGCTGCTTAAAGAGAAGCGATTTGAGGTAAATATAATAGATTTGCTTAGAAATGAGAAATATTGGATAGTCAAGCTCACTTCTTCCGTGAAGTTTGCAGGTGAAGATCCACCCTGATCCTTCTCCAGGTCTCGGATGCGTTCTTCGTAGCGAGCCTTCAGCACCACAGTCTCAGACTGCAAGGCTGAATACTGCAAAGGGAAACCAAAAGCTGGACCAGCTCCACAGACACCACCACAAGGAACCTCGCAAGGGATGGGTTATCTGTAAGCTGTTGTACAGCGAGGGGTAAACCGCTGAGTGCAGTTTTAAGCAGGGCTTTGACAGAGTTGCAAAAGACTTGGCTGAAAGCAACAGCACCAAAATAAAGATATCCAGCCGAGCCACATCCTTGGAGATCTACAACCATGTCATTAGCTCTTCAAAGTCACGTAACACCAAGAACGGGCATGGCACTACTGAGATCCCAGGGAAGTGAGGGCTGGGTCTCATCACTGGCCCTGTTCTGGTTTGCTGGAAGCAGCGTGAAGTTATTCCTTCCCTCTCCTATTCCAGAACTCATGTTCTTGTTATTCTGGACATCGGTAGCCTGAGGCTAGCGATTACTGCACTCCAGTTCACACGCAGCTGCTCTGTTATTCCCTTTACCTTCTCCTTGATAGGCTCTAGCTGCTCCAAGCGCTGCTGAAACTCAGATAATTTTTGCTCCTCTGCTTTTTTCGAATGTTTTAGAGCCGCAAGCTGAAAGACAAGAACTACAGCCCATCAGTTTACAGCCCCTTTCGGCATCACCCACTTCAAAACAGTTTCTGCTCAAAAATGGTCACTCAGAACAGCGCAGATAAGAAGAGATTGTAGCTGTTGCTTTAGTCTGAGACTGACATCTTCTTGGCTCTCCCTCAGGCAGAACTACAGCGGTACTTTCACTAGCCCAGCAACCCAACGCAACAGATGCAAGTACAGACACATCCCGGGGACAAGACCAAATTCCTTAACAGTCAAGAAATTAAAGAGTCAAGCCCCAGTTAGGTGGGAGAGGACAGTTGGTTACAGTGACTGGTTATTTGGCATTACATTTCAGCAGTAAGGAACAGCCCTTTACCTTCTCTTCCAGCTGGGACACCTGCTGCTGCAGGGAATCTCTCTGCTCACACACCTCCTGGTACTGTCTAACATGCTGCTCCTTGGCCGAGGCCAGCGTACGTTCACATTTGGCTTCCCACTGGGATTCCAGCTCTGCCTGGATGAGTGATAGCTGCCCATCGTGTGAGAGAGATCATTAGGGACACACACACACAGAGTCTGTGTTTGCACAAGCGGCTGAAAGCTTGGGGCTGGACAACATCTCCTGCCCTAGGCTGGAACACCGACACGCAGACGGTGGCCCTGCAGCCGTCACCAGCTCCTGCCCACACCTCTCAGAGTTCAGCTCCGGCCACAATCCCTCAGGCTGGCCCGAGGGTCCGGCTCAGATTTCAGACCGCTTGGCATATTTCTAAGCAGCCTTTCACTCATCAGCAGTCCTGTGTTGTTCCCCCTGCTACAAACTCAATTTGGCGCCTCTCCTTTCCTCAGTTTGACACCATCTGTAACACAGTCTATGACGCCACGTGCCAGCCTGCATCAGCACTGCACCAAAGCTCTGCAGCCACGTCAGTGGCCCGTGACGCGCGTCGGGACCTAGCAGCCTTCCTGCCGCCTCAAACCGTGCGCTTAGAGAGACATCAGCGTAAACCTGAAGTCAGACGCAGGGCCAACAAACACCAGCAAAGATATTTGAGAGAGACAACAAAAAAAAGTGAACCCTGTGTTCAGGTTAACTCCTAAAAGCAAGCGGGTAACATCTTCATTCTTTCACTACCTCAGCAGTTTTCATTACTATTTCTTAACTGTAGGTCCCTACAAGTCCCCCAGACACTTGCTGGAGGAGCTCACGACTCCCCACCTGCTCTGCTGCTGCCTGGTCAGTCGAAGTCCGTGCCTTTTTCAGCAGCTGTCGAAGCTTGTCCAGCTCCTGCTGATACGATCTGCGTATTTCTTCCATCTCTTCCTCTGCCTGAGCTCTCTCCGAGAGGGATTTCTTCTTCCTCTCTGCAAGATTCTGCAATACAGAACAGGACTTAGAATAGGCCAGACTGCACCAAAGTAGCTTCTCTTCCTCATGTACAAAGAGCTTCCTTGAGCAGAGGATCTTATCACTCCAAAATCAAGCTGAGATTTATTTTATAGGTAGAAAGGTTATCATATTACTGGTTAAGATATTAAAAAAAAAAATTCACATAAGCACAAAGGATCACCAGTACAGGGATCCTGGCCTGCAGATGAGTCAAGACTCACTGAACTTGCATATTCACAAGCAAGAATGTTGGGTTAAATTTCAGCAAGCATCTGAAACCCAGCATCTCTCTGCAACTCTAGCACCAGACATACCCTTTCAAGAGTCTCCTTTTCCACTCTTAGGTCCGTTAGCTCTTCTTCCAATGCCAAGATCTTCATGTCCAGTTGTTTGCGGCTCTGCTTCTCAGCTTTGAATCTAGTCTGAGTGTCCACAGAGGCTTCTTGGAGCTCTGCAAAAATACGCTTTACTGTGGGTTTCAGTGCTACGTGTTTCAGATTAGCGCATTTGGGGACTGATGGGAAGGAACAGCGTCTCTTGCACAATGAAATCAACACCACAGCCTGCACCTGCAGAGGGAACTAGAATTTATCAAGAGCTGCTTCTGTAAAACAGCAATGCCTATACCTCAGCTTTTTTCTTAACTTTTCAACCACTGGAAAATCTCTGGCTTCTCTACAAGATGTTAGACAGCAATGCCAAGAGCTTGCTTCTGCAGAGGCATCCCTGTGACAGGACGATTTTGTTCACTGATTTGGCCCACTTTCCTTTTAGTGGATGCACATACCCTTCAGACATTTCAGTGCATCAGTGTCCCTCTCTGATAGCCTTGTGACTGATCCTAGGGAAAGCAGGAATAGATACTCCAGAAGAAAGGAAAAACCTGTGACTTATAAAAGAGGAAAAAGGAGGACATAAAGGAAGTCTCATGGAACACGAACAAGAAGTCTTACCTGCTAACTGTGCCTGCAGCTTGCTGAGCTGCGTCTCATGGCGCTCTGCCTCCTGCAGAGCAGCAGCCAGCTGTTTCCGCAGGTCCATCTCCTTCTTCTGGTGGGCAGTCAGCTCCAGCTGCAGATGGGAAACCTGGGCTGTGGCAGCTGCTAACTCTTCTGCAACTTTGGCCTATATCACAAAACAGAGCAGGGAAAAGGGGGAAGAAAGGGATGTGTGAGTGCGAGGAGGCACCAGGACTGCTAAGGTACTAAGACCTTATTGGGGAAGTGCTGGGATCCAGCACCTCACAGACATCTCCAAATTGAAGAGGTAATAACTTTTTTGCCACGTTACTGTGAGTCGTTTGGCTGTAACCTGTCCAGACTGACTAGAAAGTTGCACAAAGCCAACCACCTCATCACCACATTAGTTCACCTCAGTGAGTCCTCCTGAAAAACTATAATGTGTTTTTAAGACTAGTACCAGTGCCTGGTGGCTCTGCTCAGAGCTTTCAGGCTATGACAATATCTATTCAAGCAAAAGCCTGGGCTCCAGCGTCTAATTATCTTCAATAAGCTTGCAAATCACTGAAAAGCCACACAAAACACGGGCTTGTTCCAGCCAAAAGAGCACCTTCCCTCCAGAGCACACAGCACGTAGTCACCTTGAGGTGTCTGCACAGGCCAGGCTGTCACTTTGGAGCACAGTTCTCTCAGTAATTTGTTGACCTGTTTAGATTTAGTATCACTCAAAGTCGGTGACTCATGGAAAACCAGGTTAATACAGCTTGTTAGACAAGTTGTAAACAATATGTTAGGAAAGGCTCAAGGCATCAAGACGAAGACACAAAGTCACGTTCCCAATCTTATTGCAGAGGACACACAAAACTCAGAGGATGCTCTGCAAAGACAGAGCTACATCCGTCAGAAAACCTCACTTGCTGCAGGGAGCACCTAAACAGCCTCTACATCTGTGCATACATTCAGATTCCCAACAGGCTTTCACGTTCTTGTAATGGGTAAGTTCTCCTGAACCGGAGTTTCTCTCTGCTTTATCCCCATGAGGAACTAAAGCCTTTCTCTTCAGACTACAACCACCACCTTCCGGCAGAGAAGAGCTCTGAACAAAGTTGTTCCCACTACGGTGAGGATGAACATGCGCTGACCTCAAGGGCTGGGATACTACACCCGCAATTTTAAAGAAGAGGCAGCGTTTCAACAGACTGGCTAAAACCAGATCCGCTTTCCTCTTACGTTTCCATAAATGTCTCACTGCAGTTCAAGATATTAACTCCTAGCATGCTAAAAATAAAACCCCACGGCCTATCTAAAGGTTATTTTAACACCTGCCTTTGTCTTTAATGGCACATAAAGAAAAGTAAAAAGGAAACTCTATGCCAGGAACTGTTACTAGACCTAAGTTTCTGCAGTGAATGCTTCATGTCTGTACTAGCTCAGCTCCAGCCTCCAGCTTTCAGATACCAAGAATCTTATGTGATCTGTATCTGCTCTGACAATTACACAATCATGTCCTATTTCTCCCACGGGGAGGTGAAACGAGCAGCAATGTGACAAAATGCTCTGAAAGGGCTCTCCAAGAAAGAGGGGGCCAACGACTACGCTGCCAGTTATAAAGCCCTTTTCCAAGTTGAAGATCTGTGCTAATTCAAGATCTGAGGCAATTCTTTTAATGCCAATCAGCTTCTAGCTAGTTCAAGAGGAAGCTGGGCTGGCACTATCTAGGGCACAATCATCTACCACCTACACAGTCAGCAGAGACACTGCCTCACCTGGTCCCAGCCCCGATCCACTGGCAGCATGCGCTAGGAAGAGAAAGCAGTGACAGGAAACAGGAAGAGTTAAGAACACAACTTGAAAGGCAGAGGCATTAATTATCATCAGAAAAGCACAATGCTTCATTACAGGAGCCTAAGGCATGCCAGAGAAGCCTTTACATTATTCCAAGAACTGTAAAAGCTTAGACAGAAAAAGCTAGTGAAGCCTGGCTTAAAAAGAAGGTACAGGTATCCTTACAGGTACGTTACACACCACGCATGTAGGAGCAGCCCTGCACGTGACTGCCATTTACTGCACTGGAGAGCCTGGGGTATTACTTATTGTTAGATGAAGGCTTTTGTTCCATAAAGCCGTGATGTGCTCTGCCAGGGTCGAAGATCTATAACCCAAAAGCAGTAAGCGACTAATACCTCTTCTCAGTGACCCTGGGTACAGATGCCTGGCTTGTATCACAAAATAAATGTCAAGTCCCAATTTTTAAAGTAAAGAATAGATAAACCAGCTTAAAATTCTCTTCCCCGATTCTGTTTGTCCATAGCTATCTCAGCAACTGCAGTCACAGAGCAAGCTAGGTTAGATAAAAGGAAGAGGAAGGAATACCAGCCTTCGTATTTACAGTCAATACTCACAAAACTAGGGGAAATCTTCTCCCAGTGCAAGTCATGGCTTTTCTGGTCTAGCCTGAAGTCTATTCATGTAACAGTGTTATCACCTAGGCAGTGACTGCTGAATCAAGTGGAGTCCTATTGAAGACGAGGCCAAAAAGATTCCTGAAGATCGTATCTTATGCTTCCAAAAGATGCTTCCTCCCCAAGTTACTTATCGTGCAAGCTGGATGTTGTCCTCAATGACGGAAAGGAATTTTATTTATTATTTCAAACTGACTTATTCCTGGTGAGAATCTCTCACATTCCCTACATATTATGGATATGTGACCTGGGCTCTCAGTGGAAAAATACAGCTCTCCTGCATTGTCTGCTCACCCCAGCAGACATGTATCAGCCACATACTGCTCTGTTCTTTAGCCTACAGAAACACTCGCTAGCATACCTTGGAAAGCAGCAGTTTCCATCATTGTTGGTGCACCACGTCATGGTTCTCATGCAGAGCAAGCATTTATCATCTCATATTTGAACTGGAGACACACAACTCAGCAGGGGAGCACGGTGCAAGGCTGAACTTGGTGTAATTTAAGAAGCCAGTGCTTGACAAAGCATAGAAGACACCATGCAATCACAGACCTCAAAGCTAGCCCACCCGGGCTAGGCTGTCCTGAGTGGACATTACAGGATATGCAGCCATGCATAAGTGCATTTAACTGGTTTGAAAGCTATTTCCCAATAGCCCCTTTCACAAAAGCACAATACGTTAGTGGTAGAAACCACCAGCTTTTGATTAGTATTAAAAAAAAGTGTAAAAAAAGTGCAACAGACATTCTAGTAGGAAATAATTCTTATAGGTACATTCACTCTATATGAGTTAAATAGAAGGAATAAAACTTTTCTGAAACTGTCAGTGCAACTAAATAAACCAAGTACGCTTTCAACCTGACAGAGCCCTGTGACACACACAATTCCTCAACAAGTTGGCCATATACCCACAAAGTTAACTATAAATCACTTTCCTATAAGAATATTCAAGCTATGACAGCGTAAAGATCTACGTTTATATCCTCTGCTTTTGTCATGAAAGCCGTGAAAATACAATTTTTTTTTCTCAAAACAGCTTTCAAAACGTAAGTTCAGAACTACAGTTGTCTTGTAAGAGAACTGACTCAAGCCTTGACTAACAAGGCTCGAGCGTGTTTTAGTGCCACAAGCAGCCCCCCTCCCAGCTGCAGCCAGGCCTATGGCTCTGCTCACTCCACCATTACCTTCTCCTGTTCTGCATGCAACACTCTTGCCTGTGTGTTTTCGGTTGTTGTTTGCAGTGAATGGTTCCTCTGCTCCATTAGCAAGTTACTTTGTTCGACATATCTGTGAACAGGGGAAGACTGCATGAGCATTTACATAAATACGTGACTTGGAGCAAAAGGCTCGCACAGAAAAGGCGATATTTCAAAGCGGTTTTCCTCATGACAAGTCCCAGACAACGTTGTATCATGTCCTGCACTAAGAAGAACCTGTTCTCAAAAGGGTGGAATGGGTGTGCCTGGCACAGCAGAGATGGGATCAGTTTGGAGAAGTGCTTTACCTCTTTGCTACAAGTCTGATGTTCCTATCGCACAGTGAAGTGTTTCGATAAGCTGATAGCCACTGGCCTTTGCTATTTCCTTAAACAAGTTATTCCCCTTCTTAAACTGAATGGAACACACACCCAACATCGGAGCTAGGGACACCACATCCCCTACAACTTCTTCCACCTTACTAAAGAGCTAGAAAAAGTAAAGTAACTCCCAGAAGCAGAGCAAGCGTGCTCAAAGACGACAGCACAAGGGTTTTTGTGGGTTTTTTTGGTTTGGTGTCCCGTCCCCCCCCCCCCCCCCCTTTTACACAGTCATGTTTACTGTAAACCACAGTTTTGGAGA
This sequence comes from Phoenicopterus ruber ruber, assembly GCA_009819775.1. Classification (NCBI taxonomy): domain Eukaryota; kingdom Metazoa; phylum Chordata; class Aves; order Phoenicopteriformes; family Phoenicopteridae; genus Phoenicopterus; species Phoenicopterus ruber. The sequence continues at coordinate 11,562,557 of CM020234.1, forward strand.
TATGCCCTGTGGAGGGGGGGGCAGAGGGGTGGATGGGGACACGACAGCACACTTTTAGTGCCTTAAAAAAGTATAATAAAAAAAAATCAGGACATGTCTCTGCCCTAAAGAACACCTCTCCTAGTTATGCCTCACCAAGTGTAAGCTGAAAGTCTTTGCAGATGCAGAGAGGCTGTACCCTCCCACTCCTTACCTCTGATTCCGCTCAATCAACTCGCTGATCTTCTCATTCTGCTCCTCAATCCGACTGCTCTTCTCAAATATCTCTTGCTTCAGTCTCTCATTCTCCTAAAGCACAGCCCAGCATGAACATTCATCTTACTCGAACTTCCTAGCAGCAGTATCTAAACTTTTGTTTTGTACAGACGCAGTGCAGTGGTGAGACTTATCACCTTCTGTGGTAACATCACAGGAAGGCACCATGCTACATTTGGCAGGAATCCTGGCGCAGAACAGTGGTTGCCAAACCACATTCTAGAGAATACTGTGTCTGGTTGACTTTTTCACCCACAAAAACCAAGATTGTAAGGCTGCTGCCTAGAAAAACTACAAAGCTTAAGACTCAGTAGCGAAAACCAGAAGTAGGTGGTTCTTGCAACTCAGTACTTCAGCTGTGAAACTCTGTTCTGCAGAATGTTGTGGGTTAAGTCCATAACGGTTTAAGAAGAGGCTGAATTTCTCTCACATGAACTTTCCACCAAGGCCTATTAAATACCAATATATCAACTCTGGCTCGGAAAGTACCCAAACCACAAACTGTTGAGAAGAGCTTTCTTGGGGGGAGAGGGGTGGAAGTCATTGTACATCTCATGCTCTTACCTAAGCAGTTGGTTTTGGCCACGCAAAAATAGAACACATGGGTGGATGGACATCTGGGCCAAGCCAGCACAGCTATCCTCATGAGGAATAACAGTGGGCTCTGGTTCCTTACGGAAGGAGTCAAATAAGGCTGGCCATGCTCACCTGGATTATGCGTTGGATGTTGCTCATGATCATGGAGGCTTCCATAGTAACAGAGGAGATCCCAGGCAGCAGTGAGCTGTTACCAGCGTTTTGTTTCTTCAACTCCTCCACCTGCAGGGATAAGCCATTCTTAAGCCGGATGAAATGAATTTATGGATGTAGGTAAGAGTCAGACTTCTGCAAAGATCCATTTCACTGTTCCATCTGATCAGCTGTAGGGTATACGCTACTCTATCAGCTGTGACACCTCCTGAAGGGCAGCGAATCTCTCCAAACACAATCCATCGTGTGATATACAAGACAGTAAGAGACAGCACCTTCCCCAAGCCTAGACTTAGCTTTTTCATAGTAGCTGAATTGCTACCACTTCAAGGTCTGATAACATTGGAGTCTTCACTAAGTTAGTACATCACAAACTTAATGCAGGCATTTAAATAGAGCCAACTCCTCAGACTGCATTTGGAGAGCAATTAGCAGTAACTTCGTTAACAAGCCTGCCTATGCCACACATTACCTTGGCAGCCAGATGATCCATTTTATCTACTACTTTGCTAACAGCCATTCGGATTTCAGTGTTATGCTGCCGAGCTTCTGTCATCAAAAAGGAAGTAACGTCCCCGGGTGCTTGAATGGAAAGGAGAGAGATCTATAGTCGCAAGAGGAAAATGACTGCATACAGACATATCAAAAGCAACGCTCAGCAGTTTGAAGCCTGTTGGAGAGGACAGCCACTCTCTTCCCAAAAATAAAGGGACATGGTATCCAGAAAACTAATAATGTAGGTATTTTCCAAATAACATGAATAAGCAGATTTATGACTACAGGAAATTCTTGAACCACATGACAGCACTTAGGTCAACAAGAGGGAAGTCCCCAGACAGACTAGAACGTACACAAAGAGGTACCATCAAACAACGGGAAGGAAGGTTGGCTTCCGAGACTTTGAACTGAAAAACTGTCCTCCAAGAAAAGTTCAGCCATACTCAAGCCTTCACCAACAGGGATTACCTAAACGGTTCTTTAAATGCCTTTAGTCCTTCTTAGGTTGCGCCTTTTTTTGGGGGGTACGTCTTCCCACTTAGTAAAGGCCCCTATACATACATTTAAATTCTTTCCCTGGATGGTAGGATAGCTGTTTACTACTACAGTTATAAATATAACTGGAAGCACCAGCTATAAAATGCCTTTAGTAATACACAGCCTTGGGAATACCTAGAAATTCCCTCCCCTTTCACACTGCATGAAGTTCCTTAAGGTAAGAAAAACATGGATATTTATTGGGAAATGTTTGCCCCTATTTGGTATTAAAAAAAGAAGAATTTGTGAAACAGCACGGCATTACAGACAGGATGAATATGTGTATGCTATCATTGCTACCTAAATCACCATTATAAACAGTTTACTGCAGGTAGTGCAGCCTTCTGAAAAGCACGTACTTTTTTAAACATACCTTGGTAAGGCGCGGGATACATCTGTCCTACAGGCTGGAGCTGAGAGGCAGACGCAGCAGTTTGGGGGTAAGCAAATGCCATGCCTGGATACGCCTTGCAGAACAAATTCAGTGGATTAGAATGTGTTTTGGTATTCCCCCCCCCTCACACTTAAGTGGTTTTCATGTTTTCTAAGCCCCAGAGCAATGATGATATTTGGAAAGAAAACAACAGAATTAGGGAGCAGGAAGTCAAATTACACAACAGTCATAGCAAAGGGGAAAAAAACCAAAGCCGCTCTTCTTTCAAGGCTCAGATATGTGTTCGAGTTAGCACAGCTTAATAAGTTACCTTCTTCACTGAAGTTTAAGCAAAAGCATGTTACGCTCCGTTTGAGAGAGGCAAAGATCAGCATGCGAACAGCTCGCTGCAGCTTACTGGATGTGCAGTAACCTGAAGTCATGCTAACTTGAACACAAGGCTACTCCTAGGAAAGGCTCAAAAAATGCAACCCAACTAACTTGATTGCAACTTCACTGCTCAGTGCTCATCAGAAGCAGCTAAACAGATTGAAGAATGCATTAAATGCTAGGAGTACCTCACTCATACGAATTTACTCTCTCAGGCAAGGAAAAAAAAGTTACAATACAACTTGGGTCAAGTTTCTAAGAAGAATTCAGGACATCAGGGTCAAACCTTCAAAACAATACATCCAAATCACTGTCAGATTAAAACTTTGCTTTAGTTCCTATTTCATCAAACAGAAAAGCCTGTCTTTTTTATCCTGTTACTTGCCACAACTTCCTCATTTTCAATACAAGGAAAATGCAAAGCCAAAGTAATGCACCAGGTTTTGTTTGTTGGGTGTTTTTTTTCTTTTTAATACATAGTCTTTGTATTTATTATCAAATATTTTCTTCCTCTGCCTGGACCCTTTAAAAATAAACAGTGCTTCTATGCAGCATAAGCCGCTATTTGATTTCCAAACCCTCCAGAAAATAGGTTAAGTGAAAATAACTAAAACTAAGCTTATTACCTTGTGGTTTCTGTAGACTTCATAGAACTGTTTGTATGATAGCTTTGTACTACGTCTTCACTACCCAATGTGGCAAATACATTGTGTGTTAAGCCCCCAAAGTTTCCTTGTCAGCAAGCAGATTCCTTTCCTTTACAGCAGCAGCACCACAAGCCTTTTAGAAGGATTATTCTTTTGCTGGATGAAACACTATGACCCACAAACACATTAACTGTGAAAATGAGCTCTCACAGAAAAACAGACCATGACCAAGAAAAACTCACCTGCTCTACAAGTACTTGGAAGTTTTTATTTTATCCACTACAAAAGCAGATACTAAACAAAATCTGGTTAATTTTAGTGCAACTTCAAGAAGCCATCATCGGGCAGAAAATTAGCCTTTTTTGTTCAAATTCTAAGAGGCACATGATGGAAACCTGAGAATGCCAAAGAGTCATCACAGGAAGCAGCCTGGGATTCTCACCCTTACGTGCTGCTATAGAGTCCTTGCTCCCAGCAGCGGAGAAGACAGTAAGACTTGTGAGAAAGGACAGAAGTGCCAATATTCTCCTTGATTTCATTTTGGTACCTGGAAACCCTGTGCTCCTCCAGGCAGAGCCGAATGAGGCTGGACCGTTGCAGGTATTAAAGCAGCAGAAGATACTGGGGGTGTAGAACCAGATGCTTGAGGTACTGAAAGGGAAGAAAGAAATTCAGCACACCGTAAAGTAGCTAGAAATAATTTAACTCACCCAGTGTGAAATAGAGAAAAATTTAACACAAGTCTGTCTGCAGCCTTGTGAAAATTAAATCCAGTCAAACAAGTGATAAAAGGTCAAGAAAAGTGTCATCTTGCACAGAAATTTCACTTCTAGCTACATTCAGACAGCCTCTTTTCATTCAAACAAAGGCAGCTCTCAAGTTTACTCACACAAGATGTTACTCAGACTGACTCTACAGACTGCTCAGCTGACCAGCAGCTGACATTACTATTCCATCATGGGAAGACAGGCCAAGCCCGCTCCAGAGCTTCCAGCCCTCTGATGCCCTTCGCTATTATTTCCATCATTTTCAAACAAACAAAAAAAATCCGTTCACTGGGAAAGGATTTGTAACAGTTCCGTTTACAAATCGCATGTCCTAGAAACCTCAGTGCCACCCCAGCCCTCACGGTGACAGAGCAGCTCGTGCACCGTGGCTGCTCTTCCCCAAGCAGTAGTGCGTGCACGAGATCACGCTGAAGACATACTCCACGGACTTCAGGCTTGTGCTTCATGGATTAGTCTACCTATGGAGCTTTGGATCAGCAAGCGTTATTAGAAGCTATCTATCAGTTCCTATTTCAGTTCCTGAAAGGAATCCTCTATTCGTACAGCCCTTGTACTTGAAGCCTGCAAAGAAGTGAAATCTCTCCGTACCAATCCCAGGCTCACCAGCACGTTACCTTGTGTTGACACGGTGGGCAGTACTGCGTGAGCTGGCTGTGATGGTCTCACTGAAGATGAAGCCACTGGTTGCGCTGTCCCTCTCAGTGTATTTGGATCCTAAAAACATTTCTGCATATTACAAGGAATGCTAAAAAATGAGCGAACAGTTTGAGCCCAAGGTAACTTGAGAATAGGTGTTATCCAATTAACCCAACTGAACTAGATAGGAACTGTGGTATCATTAAACCCTTTTGCCAGAGAAACAGAGTACGCTTTCCCCGTACAAAGGACACCTCCGTCCCTGGGAAGATCATGGAACGGATGCTCCTAGAAGCTATGCTGAGGCACGTGGAGGACAGGGAGGTGATTTGAGACAGCCAGCACGGCTTCACCAAGGGCAAGTCCTTCCTCAGGACAAGAAGGACATGGACCTGCTGGAGCGGGGCCAGAGGAAGCCACAAAAATGATCCGAGGGCTGGAGCCCCTCTGCTATGGAGACAGGCTGGGAGAGTTGGGGTTGTCAGCCTGGAGAAGAGAAGGCTCTGGGGAGACCTTATTGCGGCCTTTCAGTGCCTAAAGGGGCTTATAGGAAAGATGGGGAGAAACTTTTTAGCAGGGCCTGCTGTGATAGGACAAGGGGTGATGGTTTTAAACTGAAAGAGGGGAGATTTAGACTAGATATAAGGTAGAAATTTTTCACACTGAGGGTGGTGAAGCCCTGGCACAGGTTGCCCAGAGAGGTGGTAGATGCCCCATCCCTAGAAACATTCCAGGTCAGGCTGGACGGGGCTCTGGGCAACCTGATCTAGTTGAGGATGTCCCTGCTCATGGCAGGGGGTTGGACTGGATGGCCTTGAAAGGTCCCTTCCCACCCAAACCATTCTGTGAAAGGGAGAGCTATTGCCACGGACTCCACTTTAAGGAATTCACATTGTAGAAAACCCATCAGTAAAAGTCACACTTATGTGACTGGCAATGTACCTCTATTTCCGAGTCACTGGAGTCCAGTTGACTGCCTGCTGTCCCGGCAAGGAAAGGCAGCATGGGCTGTCCCATTTTAGCCATCCGAGAAATTAGCTTTGCCTTTGCTACATCTGGATTCTAAAAGAAATGTTTGCAGTTACTCTTACTTTGTCTCTCAGCCCAGGCTTTTCAGGCATTACAGACATATCTATCAGGATTAGACTCTTCTAAACCACTGACTTAATAATTCTAGTTCTTTCAATTTTTCAATGACTGTGTGAAAAACTAATTTTCAAGCACACAAGGTAACACTGAGGATCTGTTAGTCTGGCTTGCTTTATATACTCTCCTTCTGGGATGACACTGCTGTCATTACATAGAATATCTACCCCTGCACAAAACACAGCAACAAGAAAATGTGTGAATTAAAGAAGCTACTTAGTAGCTTTTTCTATCCTGAGGCACATACAACAAGTCTTCTCATATAGCTATAGAAACTTATACTGAACGTCCCAATTACTCTCTCTTATCCATTTAAAATTTGTCCATTGATCCAAGAAGACAACTACCCTTGTGAGTATCCACGTGGTCAAGGTAACTGTGCACTTAAGAGTAGGAACTGGGACTGAGGTTCCTCACATTCTGCTAATCCCTTCAAAAACAAGGCCCTAAACTGCTGTAAGGTGCACATCTGAGAGAGTCCTGCTTGCGTGATGTTCACTTTATCTTCAGCAATACCGAGTGCAGAGGTGAAACCAATCAAGCTTCCCTACCTGAGGCTTCAAATTAGTTAGGAAAAACCACCATCACTTACTGCTAGCTGCTCACTGATGGAGTTTGACTTGGCACGAACAGCTGGCTCCCTGAAAAGCCAAACAGGTGGATATCGATATCAGAGATTAACAAAAATTACAGCCAGGATCCAATATTCTGCATTTCTAACTACTGTCAAATACATTTCCCCCTAGGAAAAACATTTTCTTATATCGTGAGCATTTCTTTTAGCTTACTTATGGAAGATTCTTTGCAACATTATCTGTAGATTTCCAAACATCATTATTGGCAAGTTCCACAGCTGTGAAATAGCTGATTACAGAAAGATGATTTTGTTGGTTGCTCTAACAACCACATTCTGGTACAAACAATTTCAACCAAGTCCAGTAACAAACTACTTATGGCAACAAAAAGAGCACTTAAACTTGGACTCCCTAAAAAGGATGACTGACTCATTTAATTAATTAAAGAAACAAATGACAATGTAAAATTTGCAATTACACAAATCAGCTGTTACCCAAGACCAGCTTCTGACTATACTGACACCTGGGAGGAGACAGCTGCTGAAGCAGCACCCATACAGCTTAATCACGCTACATCTCAGTAACACTGTAGAGGAATGACTTCGTTGTCTGTGCCCATTTCAATTTCTTTAAATCTGAAAGTCAGCATTCAAACAGAAAATTTCCTGCATGTCTTGTTAGCAAGCAGTCCTCTGCCGCAGTGACGGCACTAAGCTGGCACACAGAGGACTTGCATTTGCCAAATGATGTGTTAATGCAGCATCGTGCCAGATGTTGAGCATTGCCATCTTTTAATGTAGCTTTTAAAGTTGTTTTAACCCTGCTGCTTCTTACCCAGGCTTTGGAGGTATTGTAGATGGAGGCAATAAACCAGTGTCTGCAGAGAAGCCGTCTGAGCTGGGTACCGGAGAAGGTGCAGGAGAATCCCTTGAACTAACACTCTGTCCATCCGAGCCAGAGCACTCCTTTACCAACTTCACCTTAAAAAGCACGTAACAAAAAAGACATTTTTCTGGGTTCCCAAAAAAGTTTTCAGCAACTTGTTTACTTTTGATAACTACTCCCTTGTCAAGCTCATGCACTTCAAGGAAAAGCATACAACTGATTCAGAACTGGAGAAGCTGAGTCTTTACATGCTGTCATTTCTCACTACGAGTATTTCGTTTTCCCAAGTGACTCACAAATAAGACCATGAAAAGATCCCAAGACAGTTAGAACATGTCTTAGTAAGCAGCCTAGAGGGATTTTTTGGGTTTAGGGTTTTGGTGTTTGTTTGGGTTTTTTTTTTTTTAATTAAAGATATGTCTCTTCCTGAGGTATTTGGTTTATAACAGTTTCTCAGCTGTAGTTCTCATGCCAACAGCAGGTTTTCACCTTGCAGACAGACGCTGCCACGCAACAGCCACAAAGCAGATGTAAAATAGACGCTTGGCAGGAGACACTCACCCGCCTCACCTCCACCTCAAAAACTAGAGTCGAGTCTGGAGGGACACGGCCAGCCACTCCCTGAGCCCCGTAGGCCCACGCTGGAGGAATAATGAGATACCTTCGCCCTCCTTTCTTCATCCCCATCATGCCTTCTTCCCAGCCCTTTGGTTTCAGAGACACAGCAGAAGAGAAAGCAAACAGTTTGAGCACTGACATTACAGTTTCTTTTAATTACACTGATTAAGAGTACTTTGGATACTAGTTATAGAAGGTTCTAGAACATATACAGAGAGATTCTTGCAAAATCCTACTCATTTTCAGTCTGCAGCACTAAACCTTTGTCTTACAACAAGTCATAACAGCCAATTATAAATTGCAACATTAGTTTAAAAATAAAGATGCAGCTCCCAACATATTCATAATGAAATCAAACAGATACAGCAATCTCCAGCATAAAGGCTGGAGGCTTCCAGGGCTCCGTATGGTTCCAGAAACCTGATTCAAGTTTTAGAGATCATAACTTAAGCAGCTATCAGAGAACGTGTACCTTCAATAAAGGACAACTTGTAATAGGTCAAATATGAAATGCTCAGGTAATGGAAGTGACCTGAACAGAAGTATCTCCAATTCACAACCTGATTTTACAGAATAATGTAAGGGAGTACCACATCACCTGGACTGAAAAATTATTACACAGTCAAGGCCCTCACGATTTGACTTAGAAGGTGAAACCACTCTAAGTAGCAGTACTATCTTTTACTAGACCATCCTAAAACGTGTCAGTTGTCTTCACCCTCCCATGCCCTTTTTCCAGCTGTTGTGTCAGTTATCTGACGCTCTGCTTCTGAGGCACAATGAGTGCCGAGGAACCTGAAGTTCTTAAATCGAAATCCTCCTTTAGAAATAGGGTTCCCCGAGAACAAGGTAATGGATTAAGTAACTTCTAGAAAGACAAAGACCAAAAAAACCCGAAAACAGGAAGCTTCGTTTTTACCAAACAGGACAACTTCTAACACTGCCATTGAGAAGGAGACTTGGCTACACTGTACACATTAAGAAGAAAATAAAGTTTGAGGGAGCCACTGTGACAGAGCGTTTCCTATCAAATGAAACATGTAACAGAAATAGCGTATGAGTCCTGAACAAGATCTTCAGTAATTCAAAGATCTGAGACTTCAATTATTATAATGAAAGTGCCAGAAGTTCTACCTTGATGACCTTTCCAGATCCCAGCTTTAGCCGCAACAGCTTGTCTTTGTTAACATTTGAGTCAAACACCTAGAGAGTTGAAGAACAAAAACACAAAATACACGGATTTCCCAACTGTTTCAGCATTCTGAACGCTACTTTACACATACCATAAACTCTTACAATCTCTTATGTGCTATTTCCCATTCTGCTACTTCCAAAATTAACTCCCAACAGATACAAGACAGAGCATGGCCAGAGCTTCTAGTCCACTGCACAGTACAATTTCTTGAAGTGAATGATAACTGGAGACTCAGGCTTTAAAACTGCTTTGAGCTTGATGGTCAGGCCAGGATTGGGCTGAGTAAAACACTACACAACAGGCTTATGTCCAGCAGCAAACAACTGTCTAGAAGATTTGTACGTTAAACTAAGACATAGGCAGCTGAACAATTCTTTCAGGAGATTAGAAGTAAGCTCTGCTCCGTACTGTTGGTACACAGAGAGAAGCATGCCAGGCAGACCAAGAAAACCAAAGAAATCCCCTAAAGATGAAAAACAAAGCCCTTTTTTATAGCAGAAAGATTCAACTGCAGATGGATGCAAATGCAAAACCCTTTGCCATGAATTTCGCTAATAGTAAAAACAGTGAAAGCGTTTTAAAGGTAATGCTTTGAAACACCAAAACATTTCTTTTGCTTATTAGCAAACCGGACTGGACATAGCCGTAGAGGATGTAAAAGCAATCTCATTCTTTTAACATTTGGAGATGTGCTTTGTGTCAGACAAGGCCCTTCCTATCACTTCCTCAAGCTGTTTCCAAAGGAGCATAGCTAGCTTCATTGTCCCTTCTCACCATTTTCATTAATGTGAGAGAGTGCCTATGAAACTTAAAAGCATCTCAATCATCTCCTCCTGAACAGTAATGGAATCCCTTATTATTCTACAGGTAACACATATGACCTCACTTACGGTGCCATAAGTGACTGAAAAAATACCTTTACCATCGGCACCAATACTACGCTAGCTGTGGCAGGTTCCTTCCAGGGACTGCCACGCTCACTCGGTGTTAGGCGGTAGCAGAAATGTCTTTACCTGTCCAAGCCCATTGTTCTGGAACAGCCAACCCGTGTAGGCAACCTCCAGAGAATCTCCTCCTTCAACTCCCTGCCCTTCTCCAAGAAGGAGATCCTGGTAGAGGACCGACTCGAGCACTGGGGAGCTGTTGCATTTGGCGATGCACACCTGCAGAAGGAAAGCCTGTCAAGGTCTCCGGCCATTAAACCAGAGCGGCAAGTTCCACTGGATTACAGATCAGATGCATTTCTTACTGTACTGATCAAGCCCAGGTTATGGATGCACTTAAGAAGCAGTCCATGTTTCCTTGTGCTGAATTTTGCTGAGCTATGCAAGAAGTAAATACCCTCTGCTCTACAGAGCCATTGCTCTTACAGTACTTGAGAATCTTGATCAAAAATCCCATCAGAAGTGACAGGCTCCCTGTCTCCAAGAAGCCTGTATCTAATGAACAACACTCAGCCAGGCTCATCGCAGATCTGCCTCAATCCCAGGCATGCAGATACTCACAGCTGAACTTCAATGAAAAAGCACAACTCTCACTTAGAACCTTTCAGCAATAAGGTGCTCTGAGCTACCTCTTGATTTGGCTGTTGTTCTAAACAGGCCAGCGAGACATACCTCACACAGAGTAAGTAGTTACCTGTTTACTGAAATCCATTGCTGCCTTTTCTGACTCAAACATGATGGACCAGTTTTGTCTCTGATCATCGTAGAACGTACTGTAATTGTTGGGTTGAACCTGTGGGAAAGGAAATCAGTCCTATGTTATACATGAAAAGATGCGTTCAATTGAAATTAAAAAAGAAAATCCACATCCAAAAGAAGCTTAAAATAAGAGCTACTGAAATTAAGCAGAGGCAGAATCCTGCTGTATTACTACCCAAGTTCAGAATGCACAAATTAGCTTTTATTTACATGCTCGTTATTGTAGAAGAATTATTATAACTCAAATACTTGAACAAATATTAAGTTCTTCATAGATGCTGTGGCTTTCACAAGGTGGTGAAAGCTTTCACAAGCTTCTTTGAAGCTAGGTTCTATAACATATACTGAGATTTTAAGTGCAAGTCATCTACTTTTTATAAGCATTGATTACTGTTAGGCTTCTAAAATTGATTGGAGGAGTCACTCCTTCCTCACTTCTAAAAATCTACGTCACCACTAGCCGAGTACATAACCCATTAATCTTTCAAAATGCACTTAAAACTAAAGAGCAAGCTAGCATCCTGATCAGAAATTTGGACTGAAATTCTACTATTTCAGAGTAGAATTTCTGTCTATCAAACCAAGAAATTTCATGTCACCCGATGACAAGCTAAGAGTAAAAAATCAACACACCAATTCTCTGTAAAACTGGCAGAAAACAACTTCCTGAGAGATGCCATTTTAGGACTTACAATGCTCCAAATTGTTCTTATCAGCAGGAAAACGCCGAGTGTCCAATTTCTGAGAGAAAACATTTCCTTGCTATCATTTTCTTCTGCTTGCTCGGTCATATTCTCTCAGTCACTTAACTGCAAGTTATTAGCCAGAGGAATTTTGTTCTGTTTCTGTCCATTGTAGGACTACAAAACTCAAAACATCTCCTCTGTGATCTAGAGGTAATAACATACCTCCTACAGTGTACGAACTTGCGTTATGAAATCTACTGACAAAGTGCTCTGCAAAAGGCAGATGTAAGAGTCTCTTGTGCAACACGCACTAGGAGGAGGAGCAGAACAGCGCTCCCAGTCATCGTGCCACCTCTTGCTGTATCAGTCAGATCTTTGATCTCAAAGGCCATAATCTAAAGACTTAAGAAAGTCACAGTCAACTTCTGTTTGCTGTGAACAATACAGATTATTGGATGCTTTTCTAATCCAGAGTCTTACCGTGAGCACGAAGCCTGGATGGATCCTTGCAGTTGCGATCTGTTGCTGCTGACTGATGTAAAGGAGGATCCTGTACTGGATTCCACAAGGATTTGGGCAGGGAAAAAGAACAAACAGCAGAAACTCAAAACATCTTCAATTCTAATGTGCTTTGTCAAATTCTGAGCCTAAGGCTACAGTATTTATTTGCCAGGTACACCTTGCAGCAGCATTTTTCACAGCAAAAATACTTAATACAATGTTGTAACACCTATTAAAAACCCTTGAAAATATGCAAGGTTTATTTAGCTACAGGAATCCAGCAATTCAAACAAATTATTTTGCAATAAGCAAGATGCTTTAACTAATTCCACATTTTTCGTGGTTACTGTGTAAAAAGATGGTGCACTAACCCTTCCATACATAAAACTCACAATACATAGCATACAGGCATAGAACCCCATAAAAGATTGAGTAAGTTGGAGGGAGCTTTCCAAGTACTAAACCACGCAGATACAACATTATATTGACACGTTTGGCTCTACTAGACATGATCTAGTAAGGAAAAGTGCTTTGCCTAATGCACCTGTAGCAATGGCTTCTTCCCTCAACACGGCTGGGTGGTGAGCCGGGAGCGACCCGGGAACTCTTCCCAGCTGTGCAGGCTGCGATACCACAAAGGCAGCCTGAGAAAGGCCGCGTCCGCTTCCTCCTGCTAGCCCTGGCTTCCCAGCTCTCCCGCCAGCGCCACACCGAGCACTTCTCCCATCAGTCACTCGGGAATTAGTTGCCTAAACTATTTTTTTTTGTTCTTGCCAAAGCAGAAGCAACTTGGCGAGACAACACGAGTTAGGAATCGAGGAACAGGAACACCGTAAATACCAATATCAAGGACAGATCAGAGTATCCAAAGTATCTTTTAAGCACACCAATTTACTGGGCACCCCAGTGCCATGTTCTTAGAGGAGTACTTGAGAAGGAGAGATGTTTTTGGTACCAAAAAAACAGAACTGAAGCAAAGCATTTCTGTACTTTTGCACAAAATTTTGCTTCATATTGATTTCCACATGCACAGATGTCAAAGAGATTCTGAATAAATATCAGGATCATTTCCACAAACATTAGAAAAGGTACAGTGCCCGAAACATTGCAAAATAAGTTGTAAGAGATCTTACAAATGAACTCGTGGATTGCAGAAAAGACAGACGTCACCAAGGTAAGTGGCTGAGCCATAAGAAAACCCAGGACAGCATAAGCAGCAGCGGAACTAAGGCTCCAACATCAAAAGCAGAGACATTCTGGTGAGCTCAGAGAAACACTACCTCATACCAGCGCACTCTCGGCATGAAAACGTTAGAGTAGTGAAGTGTTTCTCACCTCTTTAGTAGCATGGTTCCCCACTACAGCTGCTCCGTACTTGCCTTGCTTCAAGTACTGCCCATTTGTACTGGAAGACAAGCGAGATATTCGGCTGCAGCACCACCCCGCCTCAGATTTCTCTCTACTGTTGCTGAGCTGTTCTTCTGTAGAGCTCAGGTCCCTTTCCCCATGCCTACAACGCCAGGCACTCTTTCTTAGCTCAAAGACACTACAACCTTCTTGCTTGCCCATGGATTACAGGACCATACATTATGGAGTTTGAGTTGAAAACTGCTCTTTTCACAGATCCAGGGCAAATGAATTTTTACATGACAGCAGCGTCAAATGGACAGAGAATTTTACTGCTGTCGCTCTATGCTTACGCCTCAGGTCTCCACGAGGGAATGTATGAGACATAAGCATCTGACAGAGAAGCCTGGAAACAGTGCAAATGTCGGGCCAGCACCCCAGGACGCAGTTCCCCGTCACGGCCAAATCCAGAACTTGCTATTTATTTGACAACTGCGTAACCCTGAACTGCAGCACAATAACTGAAACTTTTTTGAGCATAAACTTGCATCGACTTGCAGCATTTCTACCACACAGACACATGTCTATAAACAACGGTCTCTTCCCACTGATCCAAAAACATCTTCCCCTTACGATTAGGTCTTAATCCCTCAGACACAGACACTAAAGGTCACGCAGGAAACCACTGCTGCACTTACTATCGATAAGCATGAACCGCAGTGGCCATGAACACCGACGGTGCTCCAGAAGCTGCTGGGGCCACAGGAGCCTTCTGGGCTGCCGGACCTGCTGAAGCATAAAAGCAGGAATACCCGTCAGCGATCTCACACTGCCACATTCGCTGCCCAGGGACAATGCCACGGCACATTCCTTCCCCCAAGGAAAAAATAACTCCAGAAGAGGGTGAAAAAACAAAAACTGACATTCCAAAGTCACTGAAGGCCTCTAGAGTAACCAGGTGCAGAGAGGGTACTGAAGGAAGAGAAAATCATTAAAGAAAAGCTCAGTGAATTACTTGCACTGCTGTTCTTCACAAAGGCCCTCGTTCTCCCAGCACGACACACGCTGCTAAGTTTTTTCCCCACGCTCGAGCCCGGTTACTTACCAGCTGCCGTTTGACCCTTCTTCGGCTGCTTTGGTGCAGTGTACTGGAAGAATTCATTTCCATGGCTTGAGACTGTTTGATCCAGACCAAAGAGAGAGGCCAATCTAGCACTAGAAAGAGAAACGAATTAATTCGCCTTATTTAACATGGGCTTTATTGATAAGGAACACCATTCATTATAAGTTATATAAAGCGTTTACCATCACATTAGAGATAAACAAAGGGATGCGCGTTAAGCAGCTCTATACTAATCAGCCATTTCGTTTTGAATAAGCAGAACTTTTAGATGAAGAGGCTGGGCTAAGTAGTACAACTGTGTTTCATTTCCTCAAAAGCTACTGTAAGGAAGAAACAAGGACTGAAACTACACCAAAGAAGAAGTTACTTTAAAGCAGTGACTAGGACTACCCCGGTATGAAATAGTTGCTGAAAAAGCTGAGACAACAGAGAAACCACTGTTCAGGGCTCAAATTGTTCTTCTTGAAATGGAAGAATCGTTTCCTGGATATTAAGTTTTACAATGCAGATGCCCTGCTGTCAAAGGGCTGAAGGTTTAATGCTGCAGGCAAGTAGGTTATTCCTACAAGACACGTCATTTGCCGTTTCGCTGCTTTAAGGCCATTTAAGCTCACATACTCCTGACATCAGGAGACAAGTGAATAATTCAAACTACGAAGCAGAATCCACAAGGAACACCACCACTGTTGCTGAAGCCCAGTGTTTTACATGAGATACCTGAAAAATAACCATTCACTAAAAAGAGAGAGGGTTCATTTACGAGACTTGTTAAAGAGAAGATCCTCAGCGAGGGTGAGGAGCGTGCAGAGCTGAAGTCACCAGTGTGAGGAATCTTCAGGTGGCAACAAGTTACACAGTGTAAGAAAAACTGAATGTGCTACACGTGAAAATGGCATCACCAGAAGTTGAGAAGTGCTGAACATGCCTGAAGCGGCCGTCTCTGTGTAACCCCCCAGCGCGGCGTTTTCGGGGCCTCCCACCTACGCCCTCACGCAAGGGAAAGGACCCGATTTCTCTCCCCGTCCCCTCTGTGAGGGGCAGCAGCCCGCAGCAGCCGCTCCCGCTCCTCGGGAAGGGCTCACGAAGAAAACCCAGCCCGGGTCTCCAGGCAGGCAGACGCAGACCCCGGAGCCCCCCGCCCCGCCGGGCTCACCGAGGGGCCCGCACCGAGCCTGCTCCGGCAACCGGCCCCTTCCCGGGGGCACCGGGCTCCCCCCCGCCCCACCGAAGCGGGACAGGAGAGGGGGGCACAGACCCGGCGCTAAACCCACCCTCGGGAGGACAGCTCCCCGCCTCGGGTCCGACCCCGCCGGGTGGCTTTCGCCGACCGGAGAAGACCCCGCGGAGCCGCCCGGCCGGGGCGGGGGGCAGGCTCCGCCGGGCCCGCAGGCCGTGGGCCCGCCCGCCGCTCACCGGGCCCGGCAGCAGCGAGGCCCAGCCTCGGGCTGCGCGGGGGGCGGCAGCCCCGCCCGCGCGGGGCCCGACCCTCACCGCAAAGGGGCCTCACCGGGGCCGCTGCCCCGGGGCCTGCCCGGGCCGCCGCTCCCTCACGGCGGCGGGGAGGGGAGGGGTGGCCCGGCTGCGCCCCGCCGGCCGCTCACCCGCTGGCGGGGGACAGGAAGTCCGCGTCGTCCTCCTCCGCCGCCGCCCCGAACATGGTCACGGACCCGCCGCCGCCACTGTCCGGCGATGTCGTAAACGCGTCGCCCGGCAGCGAAGCGCTTTCCGGCCGCAGCGGGACAGGACCGGCGCGAGGAGGGGAGAGGGGGAGAGGGGGGGAGGAGGAGGAGGAAAGCGGAAGAGAAGCCGCTCGGGGGCGGGGCTTATCGGACACGTCCGAGGGGCGGGGCTTACCGGCCGCGGCAGAGGGGGCGGGGCTGGCGGCGCGGTTTGGCGGGGTAGAGGAGCGCTCTCGTGGCGGTCGCGTGGTGAGTGACGTGCCGGGGTCAGGGTGGTCTCGCGGCCGCCGCCTGAGGGGCCCCGCGGCCGCCGCCCCCTGGGCGCCCTTGGCGGGACGCGGGGCCTCGGGCCGGGCCGGGCCGGGCCGGGCGGGCGGCGGCGGGGGCGGCCTGTCAGCGGCGGGGTCGCGGCGGGGGTGCCTGAGGGGGCAGGGCAGCGCCGGGCCGGCCCGCGGCCTAGGGGAGCAGCGGCCCGCGGCGCCGGCGGGGCCTTGGCGGGGCCTGGGGGGGCGGCCCGCCGAGCTGGCCGGCCTCGCTGGGGTGCGGAGGGAGCCCCCGCAGTGGGTCCCCGGGGCGCAGCGAGAGGCTCCCGGCGGAGCTGCCGGCCTGGCTTCGCCTGCGGGAGCGCGCTTGTTCCCAAGGTGACAGCCGGGCGCCCCGAGGCGCCATGTGCCGGCCGGGCCGTGAGCGCCGCCCGCCGTTCTGCCGCACCCCGCGGGGCAGCCGTGACCCCTCCGGCACTCGGTGACCGGCCTGTCTGTGGCATTGCCAAAGGGTGGTTTCGTTGCTCTGCTTGGGCGGGTTGGTAGCGCCCCTGCCCCTGTGCTCCGCTCCCGGTACGGGACGGCTGGGGACACACGGGCGCTGGTATCCTCCGGAGTTGGTTCTGCTACTTCTGAGTTACCCAGCGGCAACTAGTGCTGTGTAATACACCTCCTTCTTCGCGTTCAGAGTAGCTTCTTGTTTTTAAAAACACCTGAGCTGGCCTTAATTAAGCAGTTTCCCACCTTTGCCTTGTAGCTTGAGAAATACGCCTCTTTTGTTGGGTTTTTGTTTTCCTCTTGAGAAGCTGGTATCTCTAGGTGCTTTGTGAGACCTTGTCTTTGAATACAGCGCTTCAGAACCGGATGATGTTGAAATGTAGCAAAACCAAGGGAGAGCAAAAAGGCAATATGGGTTGAATGATTTCCTGGCTTTGGATATTTTCTGGCACTGGCTGGAAATTTGTACTAATAGTTACTTTTAGGATGTTTGAGTCTGAGCACAAACTTGCCAGGACTGCTGTAACGCTGCATTTGCAGTATTTGGGGGGTTTATTGCAATGAGAATACAGCATGATTGAGATATCGGTGATTTCACTTCTAAAGAGAAAAGACTAGGGGGAGTATTAAGTAGCTTTTTTTATTGCAGAATGTGTGATTATTCTAGACTGAAACCTGCAAAGGGTCGAAAGCCTTATTTCTGTTAAACCTCTGAAAACGCGCACACACGCACAATAGTTATACAGTAATGTGATATAAATTCCTAATGGGAGCAGATCGTTCCTATCTTGACGTGGCTGGTGGACATGAACTTCAAATAGGAGATGTGGTGCCTGTGTTCCTTAGATGAAGAGACAGCTTGTTGCTTTGCCTCCTTCCATGTTTCTATCAAGTTGGCAGTCAAGATATATTCTTAAATGGTGAAGACCTATGTGGCTAAGTCCCAGTGTTGCACTCGAACTTAGGTTTTTTAGGTACAGGTAATGTTATGTCTGCACCCAGCTTTTTCTTTTAGTACAAAGTTTAACTTGGACTGTTGGAAGCAAAAACTTAACAGTTCTGGTACAGCCAAGGATTCCTGTCCTGTGAACAGCCCCTTAGCTGAGAACCTGCTGCGCTTTCCCACACCGGGGTTCAGCGCTGGTGAGTCGTTGTGTCGGTGAAGCGGGTCGGTAGCTGGAAGGAGCATGTCCTGCAGCAGCACAGCAAGCATCGTGTCTAAGCCCTGCCTTAGCCACTTCTCTTTTTTTTTTATTTAAGCTTTGTTCGTAGCCCTCTTCATTTGAGTTTGCAGTGGGCTTGTGGCTCCACATGAGTTTGCAGTCACAGACCAATTTTTCCTGTTTGTGCTCAAATTCCAAGCTTCAGGATGCTTTTTGTGCGTTTTGTGCAAGGGTGGATGAAATGCTCTTCCCAAGTATTTATTAAATTTACTTTTAATCCATTTGATCTTAACTTGCCTTTGCATAAGCCTGAGGTAAATAAAGCTTTTGCAGTATTTTTCATGAGTAACAATATGTGATCTTATAGGGTAAGTTGGCGTTCAATTTAATGGTCCCTATTCATGTAATTTGTGATGTAATACTTCCTGAGGCTTTCATCAAGCTTTGGGTATGCATTACTTTTTTCCCATTGTTCATTAAAATTGCTATGAACACAAAAATTTTTGCAGTAAGCAGGTTTTTTCTTCTTCCACTCCTCTCCCCCCCCCCCCCCCCCCCCCAAAAAAAAAAAAAAAAGGGATTGAAAAGAAGAAAACTGTCAGGATTCGCAGGCTCCCACACAACTTTGTATTGAGAACTGAGAAATTTTGTATGGCTGCTTTCTACTGAGATTTTGCTGCCTGTTGGAAGTTACAGAGAATTAGTTTAATTTTGATTCAGATTTCTAATCTAGAGCAGTTTTTCAACTAGGCTGAGAATTAGAATAATTTCTGCCAGTAGCGAGAAGGAATTAAATAAGCTTTCCAACTCACTTTTGCATGTTTGCTTTTTTTTTTTTGTTTTAAAGGTGTAGTCCCTGCCACTTCCTCTGACTTGCAGTGGTGCAAGGATGAGTTGTGTTTTCTTTTTTTTCCTTTTTAGAAAAGAGGTTTGGGGGGGGATTCTGCTCTCACTTACCCCTTTACAGTGTAACTTTAATTTTTCGATTAATGAGACACTCTATCCCCGAACAAAAGCTTAATGCTTGAGAAGGGAAGGTGTTGAGAATACTAATATTTACCAGTCTTCTCGTACACATAGATGAGAAGATTTGCCGTATTCACACAGTGAGTTTTGAGTCAGGGTCCTAAGGAGCTTCCCTTCAGCTGTCTTGTTTTCCAGTCAGACGTTAGGTCAGAGAGGAGACAGAACTTTTCGTTCCTTGAACTAAAATGTACTATTTTATCCTGTCCTTTTTGGTTTCTGTATTTGCTATAAAGACCCCTCTGCCCAACGGGAGAATTTCACACCGCTGCAGACCTGTCTTCCCCACGCTTGGCTGAAGGTCACCCTGAAAGTTAGCACTAATCTGCTTCAGAATTTGGTGAAGCTGAGCTGAAGCAGACTGCCACCGTGAACTTCTGCAGACGCCTGCCAGGAATCACTGGGAATCTTGGCAATTTTTTCTTAGGGAAGGATGAAAAAGAGTCGGTCTAGTTTATGTTGCTTTTCTCTGGGAAATCCAATCTCGGTTAATCTACTCCATTGCCTTTTGTTTCAATCGCATTTTCTGGAAATGGTCCCAATCAAGTCCCAGGGGACTCGAGACCAATGATTTTTTCATTAACCTTTTTTTCAGCTGAAAGCTGGAATCTGCTAATGCAGAGAATAATGGCACTAGTTATTGTAAACAAATTAAACTCTTATTTTGCTGCACTGCAAGTTAACTTTCTAAAGCCTTTCATTTGTTGGTCCTGGAATTAGACTTTTCTGGTTCAGAAGCTAATCTAGGAGCAGGAGGCTGTGGTGAAATACCTCCTTTTTGTCCTTCCTTCTCTGTCTCTACAGTCTTTAATGTCATCTTCCCAACGTAGGTTTCACAATGTCTTTTCTTCCCTCTGTCTCAACAGTTCGTATCTGCCAGGGACCTGTTGATTTCCAGTGGCACTTGAACAACCGTGATTGCTAGCCAGAACAATTGCTTGTGTGGAAAATATTTTAAAATTTTGTTTTTGCTCTTTCACTCTGCATGTATATAATATTAGAAAATCCCACGGTCATTGGTGTACCACAGATGTGAATGTCATTTATAATCCATTTAAAAAGTTGTACATGCATATAATCTAATGTTCATCTAAACTCTGATGTTTATTTAAATTAATATAACAGGCCACGGTAGCTCTAGATCATGGGCCAAAATGTTGTAAGTGATTGAGCGTCTTCTGTTCTCACTGGATGCTCAGGACATCCTGCTATCGAGCCTGAGAAGCTGGGAGAAAACTAGGAAAAGAATACAGCTGTGCTGCCGTGAGACTAACAGCGAGTGCAGCAGGTTCTCTCCTGAGGCTTTGTGAGTGCTACTTCACTTCAACAAAGCCGTCTTTTCCCACACATGCTCATTAGTTATCAAGGATTCAAATCTCATTCCTCTGATGAAGGTACATGAGCTTGGAGTATGAGCTTTGTGATGTATTTAGCTGATCTTTAGCTGGATAAGCGAAATCCTGAGAGTCTGGGCTTTTTTTCTTTTTTAAACACTTAATGAGTCTCTTCTTGGGGGAAGGAGGGTAAAAAGGTAAGTACACTTTCAGGCTTTTTTTTTTCATGTTAGAGATAATTTAGTTGGACTTGGATCTGTAGGATTTAAAGAGTACTTTCAGGCCACCTCCAAGATGCAATGCACTTCGGAGCTTACAAGCTAATGCCTGTTAGCCAGCCGGCTGGCCCGCTCCTTTTGAGCTTGGGAAAGCAGCTGTTTGGAAGGTACGTGGTTTCAGGCCCTGATGGAGATGCTCCATGTCCCCGTGACCCAACCTGCTCCTTGTCTGATGTCTTTCAAATGGTGACTGCACTCTGTACGGGAGAATCGGAGCAGCTCTGTGCGGGCTGAGTGCCTGCCCGCCGTGCAGCTCAGCAGTTCCCTGCGGCTCCTGGCTGGGTTCCTCCATATTGTGTCTGGACAGAGGCTGCACTGAGAGCCAGGGGTCCGATTAATCCGTCACTGCCTCAGTTAACTTTTCCTGCTCTGAAAGGCGTTGTACTAAAGAGACTTGACAACGTGTTGTCACAGCTTGACTGCATTTTCAAGCTTGCGTCCTTTACTTGGGAAAGAAAAACACTAACAAACGTGGAGCAGACTCAAAGCCCACGCTCCCAGCAGGCAGGCGATCCCAGTTCATTCTCCTCCGGCCCTCGGGAAGTGACTGCAGCAGCTGCTTCAGTGTAGCACTCCGTGGGAGGGCAGCGAGATACCATGCGCATTTCCGATATGGTAAGTCAAACCTTGTACATCAAAGTGATAAGGGAAGTAGAAGCGCAAGCTCCTGAGGGACACACCCAGCCGTGGAATACTGTGGAAGTGAAATGCAACCGCCAGTGTTGGTCTGGTTTTCTCAGTTGCCTCTTTTATGGTCCCTGTGTTTGTCTGAGCTCCAGGTCTAATGGATTTGACAAGAGACTGAGTCATGATTTCTGGGTTCTCTGCCAGGAGAGTTCTACACAAATCAAGTTACCATTGGCTTTGGTGCCCTTCGTTAACTTGGGGTAAAACATTATCTCACAAGGACGTACGGAACCTTGATGTTTAAGGTGGTGTCAGATGAGACTGAAGGATGCTGGAGGAAAATGTGACAGGCACTGTCAAATTAAAGCCTAAACCATTTAAAAGATAGTTGGGAGTTTTACAGCTCCCCTCATGTTCCTGCGACGGGTTTGGTTGTACTTGTAAAGCCATTTTTGTGCTGCTCTCTTCATACAGGGCATCAACACAGAGTAGTGTCCTTGGCTATAAGATGTCCTGCTATATGGATACTTTATTCTGACTGTTTTGCTGCTTTGGTAAGACATAGTAGTTTAAAAAACCTTTTGGCAGGAGCATGACTTTCCTTAATTTGCTGAATTCCTTGAGTAAAACCCTCCAGTACATCACGATAGTAGGATCATGTGCACTGCTTGCCCACTGATCCCTTTTTGTGCAACTCTTGCTTTTCATCTTGCCTGAAACCACTGCCCCTACAATAAGGGCACTTGTATTGCAGAGCACAGTACGGTTATACTTCTTGCACTTTTTCTCCTTTGCCACATTTTTTCTTCCGTAGTAATTGCTGACGCCAGCTTTCCGATCAGAGAGGTCAGAGAGCCGGCTACCCTGATGGGATTTGTCTTGTACACGTTGTTGAAGAATTTCTGCACAATTTATGATAGATCTGCCTTGTTATTTTTTACCACTCCCCCAAGCTGCTAAAAACTGCTGAAAATGTCGCATTTCTTCATTATAGGGTAGATACTAAAGGAAACTAAGCTTGCTTTGTTACAATATCCAAAAGCAAGCAAAACACTAATTTCTCTGACAGAGAAACTAATGTTTGAAATGTGTTTGTGTAATGTGTTTGAAAGTCATCTCTGCAATGCATTTAATCTGGTCAGGGAGTTCTAAAATCTCTTTTCATTTTTGCAAAGATCTCGTGAGGAAGACTCAGGAGTTGCTTCCGCTGTGACGTGGAGCTTTGTGTGAGCATCCCAGTCCTTGGTCTGATCCTAACATGATTGGCTTATGCCTCCAGCGGGCTGCATAATCCCAGCAGTAAATATTTATCTTGGGTCATTTGAAATCTTTGGCTGTAACAATAGGGATTGTCAATATTTTGTGAGGGATGGTTTCACCCTGAGTAGAATGTAGCAGAAATCCCTGCTGCTTCAGCCCTGACCCCTGTTTTGCACAGCCAGGAGAAGCTGAATAGAAATATTTTCCACTGACTGTATTGCAAGTAATGGGTCTGGTTTCAAATAGGCTGCAGGTCAGGCAATAAATAGGCTTAAAGCGGAGTAAAAGTGATCATAGCTAAATCCAAGCAGTAGTTAATGATTAGCCTTTGATATAGATAATGATATGCGTTCTGCTTGTCAGCATTATCTGAAAGTTTAGAAACTTTGATCCGTCTCAGACTTCTTGTCTGTTTGGAGAAGACTGCTCTCCTGGAGGCAGTAGATGGAAAACCTGTCTCTGGAATAGTAAGTACTCAGCTTTTTTTAGCTCTGAATCATTTCTGCTTTGGATTACCAGCTCTGTGGCAGTCCAGGGGTTTGAAAGCTAGATGCAAAAGGCAGTGTTCGAAGGTTTTTCTCAGAGTGGTTTATTGTCACTCATAACTAAAATAAAAAAATTGTGAATCACTATTTGTGCTAGCTTTCCATATGCTAGAGGTACGTCAGAAGAGAGTCATGAGGCCAAGGCTCTGCCGAAGGCAAGTTTCTTCTTGGAGAATGGCTTGATTTGATTGCCCTTTCCCTCTTCTTGGTATCGCAGGAGATCTTCACCTTGCTGAGTTGACAAAGAGTGACGGTGGGATTGTATTTTTGCATTTCCAAAAGTGAAAACATAGAGGTGCTGTGTTATATGGACTAGGGCCATGAATTTGTCCTCCCGACTCTTACACGTATTTTTGATTTCTACCTGGAAGCTATTTATATGTCACATGTTCCATTGTCTTGCTGTTATCCGAGATCACAGAGCAAGAGTAGGAGAGTGCCTCTGGTGATGTATATTTTGGTCTTACCCATCTGCCCAAACAAAGATCGACTTCCTGGGCTTAATTAAAAACACAGTGGAATGGATTTTGCCGATGACAACCTATGTTCTACCTTGCATTGTGCTCAGCAACAGCTTTAGGCTTCTCAAAACAACAGGTGTTTTGAACAATTGAAGCACAAAAGAATTTGATTCTTGGCTGTGGTAGAACAAGCTTTTGTTCTGAGGGAGAGTCATAGATGGTGATGCAAAGTGAAATGAACACGCCTTCATTTCCCTTCTGCAAGCAGGGGAAACGTAAGTATTTTTCTAAAAGTCAGTCTTGCGAACTACTAGGTCTTTAGTGAAAAGCCTGCGTTTAAAAGGTGACCCTGACATGCCAGAGTAGGAGTTGGAAGTCCCGGCATATTCCCATAGGAGCTGACATCAGCAACGCGTGGCTATTGCGGCAATGCCTGGTACAGGCTGGAACGTGGCAGCTCCAGGGAAGGTGAGTGGTTGAGCGGCCACCTTAAAATGCTGCGTCTGTGCATGGACACGCATCTAAGGAGTAAGACCAACAACTACTTAAATATGAAAAGAAAGGAGTGAAATGTGCTCCTGGGATTGTTATTCAAGGAAGCTTTCACATGTGGTGGAAGCTAATGCGCAATGAAGGTGTTTGTGATGAGTGTGTGGTGGTACTGGAGACGGAAAAACGTGTATGAATTGCTTAAACCAGTATGTCTCATACCATATGTGTAGAATGGATTCCTAAAACTTAATTAACAAGGAGTTCTGGAGGGTGGTTTTCTTCTTGTCCAGATTCTCAAAATGTACCTGAAAGCCAGTTCAGAACTTATATAAATGTTGCCTTTTCTGGGCTAAGTCTGGTTATGATGTTGAAAACAGCCAGAGGGGGAAAATGAGCTTATGTTCTGCGTGTGCAGGTTTGTGTCAATGGCTAGGTTGTTATCAGCTGATCCATTAGCTTAAAGCTATCTTCTCTGCCAAAGGATTCGCAGGATGTTCAAGAACAGGGACTTTTTAGTTTAACTACAGGATCTATGTCTGAGTCCATAAATGATGGCCTTGCTCTCCAGAGCACACAGCAGCTCCTCACTATCTCTGCAAGAACGAAGTCCTTGGCGTGTACAGGTCATCAAACTACATGTGCAGCTGTCGTGCTCGGGGGGTAATAGGGTGCTGCCTGGGCAGCCTGCTCCAGCTGAGCCTGCTTGGGCAGGGAAGTTGGACTAGATGACCTCAGGAGGTCTCCTAAACCTCACTGGTTCTGTGACTGAAAATCTTAACCGCAAGTTGACATGACTTCTGCGGTGACATGTGGAACAAGGGCAAGTAGGGTAAGATCTGGGAATCTTCTGTGAGTCTTTGAATCATCTGTGTTGATGGACTTTATGCTCCCTTTTATGAGGCCTGTAATAAACCGATGTCATCCATTTTATTGCCCCCAGCATTAGTTTTATCTACACGAGACCAAGGTATTTATGATGTTGCTAGATAGTACCTGTATTAAAGGCCAGGTGATGCACTTTCAGGGCAATTGAGTCACATTGCATTTTTGCAGCTGAGGAGACTTTTGCTTGCTTACTTGGGAATGTACTCGCTGACTCCTGGTTTCATTTTGTGTCTGCTGAGATTATTTTACGATCTTACAGGGCTAAAGGCTAGAAGGTACCATTTGAAATAAATCTGGTCAGAGCTGTTTATACTGTTTAGCCTGGTGTGTGTCTTTCCCACTTCAGCAAACCATGTAGCAATGGTTTATCAGATATTAACTTGCGGGTGGTACCTTGTCTTGCGTCCTGACGTATCTAGCGTTCCTTGGAGATTGAATGCTTCTGCATGTGGCCACTGAGTGGTCACAGACAACGACACAACTCCTTACCCTCTGGGCAGAGACACCCTTTTTCCGTGAGACAGGCTGGCTCCTTTTCATACATACCAATGCTGCGGGTGGTGTGAACCTGCAGGAATCTGGCTGCTGAATTGGTGAGGACAATGGAGAACCTTGTGTACAAAAGATTTTTTTCTTTTAAGATTTAAGTTTTCCCTTCATTTTAAAAAAAAAGTCTGTTGTAGGTAGAAGAATGCATGCTAGAAGCTGTTCTTGAGTAGGGCATATAAAATAGGAAGAGAAATTCTTCACTAGGCCTGGGTTTTCTAAGGAAGTAGAAGTTGTCTAATATGTCTTGCAAGATACTGTTCCAAATATTATTTTTTTTTTAATATTAAAAAGTTTTTGAAGGGTATTGCCAGTCTCAGGACTCTGTCCCGCTTGTTCCTCAGCATACGGTGAGGCAGCGGGATGTTTCCTGCTCTCTGGCTGTATGGATCACATCTCCCTGTTCACCGTTCCTGTGCTTGGTTGTGTAAGGTCCCTGCAGAAATCGCCACAGAGGATAAGGAAGTCTCTATTTATTCAAGAAGTTACGTAATCTTGGAAAATAGGGGTCATATGGCACTTTTCTGTCTCCTCTTCCCTGCTGTTGTCCGTTTCTCTCCACCGGTACGAAGGAGGGTTGGGCAGCTTTCATCAGCTGAGTGAGCGCTAAGCAGTTGTTTAGCGAGAGGGTCCTCGGGTAATTTCCGACTGAACGTCGTGCACGGTAAGCAGACTGCACTCGGCTATTCTGGCATCCCAGCGAGGCCTGCTAAACCACTGGGATTTAAGCCATTCTGCCTTATCTCTGCTTAAACACAGCAGTGCGTGGGGGGAAGGGGAGGCCTTCAGGTTTCTCCTCCCTGGATGCTAATACTGGGTATTTTGTGACATGGATACATGTTACTGTTTCATACCCTTGATGATCTGAGGAAGAGAGATGAAGCTATGATAAAGTGGCCTGCCAGACTGCGGTCCTGGCGTAATTGCTTCAGAAGTCTTTGACATGCCCAGGGAGTGCTGAAGAGGTTCTTCTGTAGATGCCTCCTGGGAATTGACTTTGATGGAAACTTGTTAGTACTAGCTCTGAATTCACGCTGGCATTGGCTTATAAGGAATTTTGGTGTCTGACGTGCTTTTGTAGGAGCTCTTTAGCCTGGCTGTTTTATAAAGAAATTGTAACGTAGCATCCTGTGTCAGTTTGGGCACCTCTAAGGCCATGCTCTTCTCTCCAGATGAGTGCTTGAGTCAGCTTTTGTATGGCATCTTCTCTGCGTTGGGAGCTGTGGGACTGGCATTCACTCCTCGGGTCTTGTGTATTCTGAGGTGCCTCAATTCTGCTGCTCTCCAGAAACTTCTGTGCCCTTCAGTGTCAGAAAAGGGGGATGACTGCCTCACCCGGCTAGACAGAAAGAGAACGATAAGCAGGGCAGGGCAAATATAGGATCTGAAAGGGTAGTGGTGGAAGAAATAGAGAAATGAAAACAGGGAGGGGGGGAAATACTGCACATGTACAGAACGGAAGAAATTGAGCTCGTGATGGGCTTGAGCATGGCAAGTCGCTCCTTCCGAGTGCCAGAGTCACAGGCCTGCTGCAGAACTGATCTGCTCTGGCTTTGGCACCCGGTACGACACCTGCATGTCCTTGTCTTCTGTGCCCAGCCAGAAGAGCTGGCTGGAGGTGGGTGCTATTCTGTTGGAGCTGGAGCAGGAATGTGAAAAAGGGGGAAGTGTTGTGACACTCAGAGATGAACAGGCAAACTTTGAACTATTGAAGAGATCCCAATCGCCTTTTAATTGGTAGCACCTTTGTCACCGTTCGAGATCACTGTCTGCTGATGTAGCATCTCACCTTTCTGAATACTGACTATAATGTTTATTGGTGTTTGTTAGCAGTAAAAAAAAAAAAGCAACTTGCAGTTGACACGTCTATTCCTGGCCTTCTGCTTCTGGTCGGTGGGTGGGTGGCTTTGGGCCAAGCGAACTGTGCTTTGTTCCCTGAACTGCGCTTTTGATTTGCTCAGCTTATAGTCTCTCCGGCTGGCGTTGTCAAAGACGGCCAAGGGTGGAATATGCTCAGATCCTTTGAAAGTGTCCCACTGGGGACTTCAGGTTAATTTGGGCTCACTTGGGTTGAAAGTACTTGTGTTTTATCAGGATGGTAGCACGTTATTGCTGGTGTAGTAGAGTACTTCAGTTCCCATCACTTCTGACATCTGTTTCTCCAAGACTTGTTTGCTGTGTCCTGGCTGTGCTTTGTGTGGATAAGAGCCATGCACGCACAGTTCACCAGCCTTCCTCAGCCTCGTGACAGCTTTCAGCATCTGTCCATCACCCAAAAATAACTCCCTCGAGCCGCGCTTCTGTGACAGATGTGCACTCGGCAATGGCTGCAAAACAGATGAGCACTAGGCTGCATTTTGCAAGCCTGTACCCTGTGGTGTTCACAGGAGCTGCCAGATCCAATTCCGGTGTCTTTCCTAGTATCATGCCCTTCCCACCGTTTTGTGTTTTTCAGGGCAAGGGCTGTGTTGTATTTGCAACAGCATGAAAATGAATCTAGTCAGATGTACCCACTGCTGTATTCTGAGCCCAAAAGCTCATTGCGCACCTTCAAAAACGTTTTCACTTTTAGCACTGTATAGGGGACAGTAAGGAGCAGCTTGTTGCTGCTGTGCTGAAGAGCTGGTGTTACTGTCTCATGTCCTGCCAAGAGTGGGGCAGCCTGGAGAGCGTGTGTAGGTGGTGACCCCAAGATTTGGCCCAACAGTTGGAGGCACGGATCCATCTCTAAGATTGCAGTTCTTCTTTCAAAGGAAAACTTAATGTTCACTAATCTGTGTGGGAATGTGTCCAGGCTTCTCCTGTAGACGAGGGGAGTTTCTACTGATGCCTGTGCTGATGCAGTTCCCCCTGCATTGCTGACCTAGAATTTGTGAGAAAAAGAGACAAACCATGGAGCGACAGCATTGGTTCTGTCACCACACCTTGGTCAATGTGGCCATTGTGGAAGTAATATTACCTGCTCTACTGAGGCAAGGATTGAGAGGTGGCCAGCACAAGCGGAGGAGCCGTGGTAGGATAGGATAGAACAGGATAGGGTAGGGTAGGGTAGTTAAGTTGGAAGGGACCTACACAGTCAGACGACTGCCAGGTTGTAGCTTGATGGAGTTGGGGACCCTTTGTGAGACAGTAGAGGATCACTCTTGGATCTCGATGCAAAGCTTTGTGTGTGTTTCCGGCACTTGAACCTGGGCTGTGACTGTCAGACTTCTCTGGCAGAAATGAGGTTACAGCCGGGAAAATGTTGGCAAGGACTCCTCAGTTCTGCCATGCTTCTCAGGAGTATCCTTCATTTATTGCTTTTCCGTCTCCTGTAGTTTCAGTATGGCCGAGCAAAAAGCTTGACTGGAGAGGAGTCTGTTTGTTGCTCAGCCTGCCTAACTCACAATTATTTTCTTCATCTGTACACATCTCTTGTCAGCATTTCTCAGCCTTTCCTCTGGTGTTATCAGTCCTACAGTCTTAGGTTTTCTGCTCTGCAGGATTGTTTTCTGCTGCCTTTCACTTCATTGAGCCTGTTAGTAATGACATGGGCTGGCATGATGCTCCGCTTCATGAAGTTCAGTGCATTGTCCTGTAAAGAACAGTCTGTCCTTACTTATTTTTTTTTTCTTGTTCAAAGATTTTGAGATTTCCTGAGGAGTCTGCAGAAGCTGGAAGATTAGGGAGATTAGGAATGACTGTCCCCTTCTAGGGAAGCAGATCAAGCAGGGTCTCTAACAGAAGCTGAGCAGACAAGTTTGCTATGAAAATAAACTCCATCAAAGGGACGTGATTGTAGCCATGCTGAGAGGAAGAGCTCTGGCCCCTCCTCTAATAATGGGATTGTGCTAAGTGAACGCGAGCAGCTTTGCCTTAGTTGTATAGCTGAGTGTTGCTTTGGTCCAAAGCAAAGGTCAGGACCTTAAGGGTTGAACCAATGCTGATACTTTATCAACTTCTTTTAATCTGAATTGTAATTGAAAGTCGATTAATGTATATAACTGCGTTGAGCTGCCAAATAATGTTGTGCGACTCCAGGAAGCCTGTGTGAGCCAGCATCTCAACTGGAATCCATAGTCTGAAATTGGACCCCTTTTTTTTGTTGTTTTGCTATGCCCAGGAGTGCGATGCGATAGTTGCGTGTGGAGGGTGCAGCCTGTCTCTTGGGGACAGGCAGCCCTATAATGAGAGGGACAGACATGTATTGGTACAAGTGTGGAATGTGGGAAAGAAACACAATGATTTGGTAAGAATAAAATAAGCAAATGGTAGGAGCCAGGAGCCCTGAAGGATAGAGGTTTGCAAATCAGATAAGTGTGAGAAAACAGCAAAATTACTCCACTTGGCAGGGCTCTCTTGTGATCTTTGCAAAGACCTGCAGACCCCCTAGGAGCTCCCCCAGGCACCGCAGAAGGGGCATGTACTCGCAGAGCATGATTATTGGCCCCAACTGTGTGATCTGGCTGTGCTGCAGAGAACCTGAACTGAACTCTGGCTTAATCCTTCACCCCCAAACCTCCCTGCATAGGTGGCACGAGGCTTTGCTCCGCTCTCTCCCCATACCCTGCCTCTAGAGTTTGTCAGGGTGGCCCTAAGAAAGGGTCTGTCTCAGCCTGGGTGAATACCGTCGGTCGTGGGCGCGGTTCATGAACAACGGAGCATTTCTGAGACGCTGTGTTCTCTGCCATCTCCTTCAGCATCCATGGCTGTGCTGTAATGGTTCCAGCCTGGGATCCTTGATGCAGGTGATGGCAGAGGATCAGTTCTTCTGCGTAGCTTTCTCCCCTCACTAAAATCTAACAGCCCTGTAGGTTATTTTTACAAGCCCATTGTATTGTGCACGATAGCTGCCAAAGAGCTGGTCTCTACATGCTACCAGCTCGGCTGCATCTCCCTTCTACCATCCCTGCTGACTGCTTCCATCTCTGCATGTCACGGTCTGCCCAGACATTGTCCCCTTTCGGAGCTGAACGCAAGATGTTGTCTGTAGCCCTGCTCAGCTCTTTTTTTGCCCATCATTCTCCACTCCCTGCACTCCACCCTCTGGCATCTCAAGCTGGACATCCTCCAGAGTACCTGTCGTCTTCCTTCAAAAGCTTCTGAAACCCATCGGTATAAATAGCTCCGCTGTATCTCTTCCACTTGCAGGTGGGGAGGGAGAATGTGCCCTCTGTCACACAGCATGTGTTTTTCTGCTTGACTCCGCTGATCTGGCTTAGGTCGATTTGCAAGCTTCTCTGGTCATGGACAAAACCCAGGAAATACAAACTCATGCAGCCTGACAATATAACCCTCAAAACGTATCGGAGCTCCTCTCCTGAGCTGTTCCCTTCAATTCCTTGCTCTTTATCCAAATCCCTTCTAGTGTGTCGAGCTTGTAGGAAGCCTTAAACTTCTGGTAAAGGCTTTTGGTTGGGACTCTAAGGTGGTGACGCAGTACCAGGCCAAGCCACACAGTTCTGCTGTGACCTTGCAAACATCTCTTAGATTCTTAATATAGCCCTAAGAGCTCCTTCTTCAGGAGTTGCGCAAGGGAAGAACAGAGGTGTGCAATTAAGAGGTGTGCTGGGCACAGCGCAGTCCCTCCTTTTGTGTCTGAGTCCCAGCCTGGGGTTGCTGAAGCTGCTTGGGAGAGCTCCGAGGAATTTTGGCATTGGAGAACAGTGTGTATCTGTAATACATGTGATATTACATTACTGAAGAATGATCTACTTGTTCCCCGTATCTTTAAAGTGTGTCTGTATAGCTTGGCCCAGGAAGGCCCCGGCTGCTGTTGCTGGATACTCCTACAATACAAACAGGCAGAATTGGTCTGTCCCGCAGCTGCACCTTTAAGCAGCTCTGGAGCTAAGCCTGGGATCCTGGAGGAGTCGCAGCAAGCGCACCCATTCGGAAAGGAAGCAGTTAAAGTTGTCAAGTTTGCCAGGAAACTGAATAAACTAGAAGCAGTGCTTAAGTCTTCATGATGACTAGCTCAGACCATTCAGTGGAGACCGCAGCTAGAGCCAGTGAACAGTGCTGTAGTGTCTGCAGACACCCTGCCTCCCCTCCCACCTCCATTTACAGCACTTTGGGGAAAAAAAAAAGGAAAAGGATTGGGCTTGAGACCACAAGCTCAGAGCCAGTGGAGCTCAAATAGTCTGCCAGCTGGACTGCCGTAAGTAGAGCACTGATAACTTTTGGTTGCCTTTTCCATTACTCATGTGTTTTATGCGTAGCATTCCTTTGTGTCGCGCAGGACTGAGGCGTACGTGATGTGCAAGCAAGAGATCTTTGCCTTTCCAACTTGCTATTTTTAATCTTTTTCCTTTGGATTTCTCTCGGGAGCTTTCATTTTAATTCTCAGTAAATCTTACCAGATCTTTTTCACTTCTTCTTCAGGAGAAGAGAGGGGGACCCCCTGACCCTGTTCTTGCTGCCAGAAGCGTTGGTGGAGAGACCCTAGGTAAGAATCGCCCCAGCTGCGTTGAGACAGAAGTCCGGAGGCTTCCGTGCAGGAGCCAGCCCCGTTGGCACGGCTGCCGTGCTTGCTGCCGCCGCACGCTGGGCCACTGCAGCAAGCACTGTCTCTGTTGAACAAGTAACTAGTGTAAAGGAGGCTGAAGCGGTGTTTTTTAAGGCTCCAGTCCTTTTGGGCAGAGCCAGTGGAATTAATTTTATTTCTTGCTTTTTCAGAACTGGCATGGGAAAGATGAGGCACTGCTTTGAAGGGAGGAGTTTGCTGCTCTAATGGGCATTGATTTAGGGCTCCGTTGTTAATCCTGTTAGACTTCTGATTTGGAAAGTGGCTTCATTCCTTTTGGATGTGACTTTAAGGAAGCTCTGTTTGCACAGAGGGTTTCAGACCAAGCTGACTTAAACTTTCTGGGAGCTTGGCAGATCCTTCCCATAATCTGTCTTGTTTCTGCATGTTCTGTGTTTCTGCATTAAAAGGTGTTATCTCCCTTGGGTGTCTGGAAGGCTCTTTGCCACAGGAAAAACTCTGTGATTTACTGTGGAGTGGCAGGATTCTGGATTAACTGTTTCCAGGGCAGAAGCAATAGGTTGTGATACTGTTGTGGAGGTTATGTACAACGGCAGTTGTCTTACGGCTGAGACCTGCTTGAGAAGACCGCTTTGTGTTTGGCATCTCACCGGGTTCAGCTCATTTACCAGTTGTTTGTTGTGCACTGGCACAAGATACCGATCTTTCCTCCCTTTCTCTGTGCCCTGGAGTTGTGA
The DNA here is from genome assembly GCA_009819775.1 of Phoenicopterus ruber ruber. NCBI lineage: Eukaryota > Metazoa > Chordata > Aves > Phoenicopteriformes > Phoenicopteridae > Phoenicopterus > Phoenicopterus ruber. The sequence continues at coordinate 11,595,467 of CM020234.1, forward strand.
ACGTGGCTTCTTTGTATGTGTGAGATGAGGCAGCACTGGTTAAATGTTGGTAGAAGGTGAAAGTAAGTCCTCATGCTGAACTTGAGCTAACAGTTTGTTGTTGTCAGATCCTGCTCCTGGCTGCACGTCTCCCTGAACCAGCTTGGTGTGCTGAGCTGCCAAGGTGGCATTGCAGCGGAGGGATAGAAACCTCTATCTGAACAGAGCCTGCCTATGTGCTGAGGTCGGTCCTGCCCCAAGGTGATGGCTTAAAGTAAGAGAAGTCCTGTGTGTAGCTCTGAGTCTTGCTGTTTTCCTTAAGAATTTGAGGGGTCGTGAAATGGAGGCTGTGGCTCCTCTGACCTGGGGTGACAGAACCAAGAGGGAAAGAAACAAGCCCCGGAGAGAATTTCCTCATTCCTCTCTCCTGTCCCACCCTGTTTGTTTTTTTATGTGGTAGGCTACTGCAGAGTACAAAAAAATCCTTCTGTATGTTTGACCCTGGTAACAGTGCAGCATTGAGACAGGTGCACCATGAGGTCTGTGCCCTTCAGGTGTATAAAAGCTTCGAAATACCTGAGCCTGCTGCAGCCACAGTCTGTTCCAGATCCCCTCTCCAGGGCGTGCTCAGGAATCCACTCTAATGCCTCCCTTTCTCTCTGTGCAAACATGTGGAGCAGGCAGGGATCAAGTCACCCATTCAGACAAAAATACCTGCTGCTGAAGTGCTGGGTTTTGTACAAGACTAAACCTATGTAAAGAATTTGCAATAATAGAAACTTGTGTGTATGGATTTTTTCCTCCAGGTATAGAGTCAGACTTGTTAAAAACAGTGCCCTTCTTTTTGTGGTACACACAGCTCCATGTCAGTCAGCTTGTCTCTTAAGAGTCTGTGAAAGCAAACCAGACATTTGCCACTTGAAATACTACACAGCCGTTAACCTGTTGCTGCTGCTGCCCGAGATACTGTTTTTTACCCGAAGGCAGAGGTAGAGACCTTCTAAGTTGTAACTCAGAGACTGGTTGTGCTGCGGTGTTCCAATGGAAGCAATTAATTTTTAAACAGAAATTCATCCGTGTGTTGGTTACCTTTAGTAACACAAAAGACAGCTGAAATAGCTCAGTCGAGGTTATTTCCTCTTACGCTACTTAATATCCCATCCTTTTCAGGATCTCATAAAATGTCTTTCAGTTGGGTAACTGCAGTAGGGGCTTGGATTTGGTGTTGGAGCACTGGTGTCGCAGGGTGGGAAGGAGCTACACGGGTGAGCATCAAGCATGCTCTTTGTAACCTGTACCAGGACCCTGCCCATCCACATGCAGCCACTTGTGAATACTTGACCTTGTTGTTTGTTAATACCCTGTAAATATCTAGAGAACGCATCCCTTATTTCCCCCTTTCGGAAGACCCGTGATGGTAAATTAATGAGAAGTTGGACACAACCCAGCCACGAAGGGAGTTTTTAATCTGGTAAACAGCCAGGGCTTCTGTGGAGCGTACTGGAACCTGCAGAGTTTGGCGGGAGCGTGAAATCCTAAAATGAATAAATAATCGAATTGGACAGTACTCGCTAGCGAGAATGTTGCATCCAAAGCAAAAGCAATGTATCAGTCAACTGAAAGAAGACGAGGGAGAACACGAGATTTTGGCTGGAGGAGAGGGGAGGTTCTTACACTACTTCTTTCCTCTTGCGGCACACTTCTCTTTGATCCCGTGCTGTAAAGCACTTTGGCTGTTGTTCTTCCTTCCCTGCTGCAAAAGATGATTTGAAGTTTGTGTGTCTTGGCAGAGGATTCCTTTCCCAAGTGCTTGTATTTTGAGACTTCATTTCTAGCACTTGAACATTTCATCTCTGGAACAGTATAATCTTCCAAGCTCTGCTATCTGAAAATCACACCGTTTGTTCTGCAGGTATCCTTTGGTAATGCTTTTCTGTGTCAGGTGAGCTGCTTCTGGCATTAGTCTCTCTTTTTTTTCCTCCCCCTGAGTGTTTTTCTGAGCTGTTTTTCTGGTCTTAATATTTAAGCAGAAATCAGAGGTGGAGCGAGCTAAAAAATATTAGCAGAAATAAGGATAGGGAATACATTCTGCTTTTAGCCAGTGCCATTAGATTATATTACAAGTTAACTTCCAGGGGAGTTATTGTGAAGTTGTCTAATGCAATAAGAGATTGGCTACAAACTTCATCTGCACAGAGATGCAGAAAATGCCTGAGCTGTGTATTGCTGGTGTAGCTTATACCAGCCGACTTGGGTGCCTACAGGTCCTTACTTGCATTATTTAATTGCAGCGTTTGCAGGGTGTATTAATTCTTTCTCTTGAGTTCTTCCCCAGCTCTGCTGACTTAATTTCCTTATCTTCCCCAAATCTTTACCTTCTCTCATTGCTCTTTTTGATTTAACTCCAAAGCCTTCTGAGATCACCCCATCACTGATGCTCTGCAAGGCTGCCCTGGCGGTCGTGTTCTGGGCCACCGGCGAGTCCTGCACCGCTGTCGTAAGGTCACTGTCACAAACGGAACCAGCTCTGCCATCAGCTGGTTGCTGTTTGGGGTTTTGTTTGCTAGTGCTGCTTTCAGTTTGGAAAGCTCTTCTAGAGTTTCATTTCTCCTTTCCAATCTAAATATATTCATACCAATCTGTTCAAACACCGTATTGTCTTTTAGGTTAAAAAGCTCTTTTTTCCCCGGTTGTAAACACTCCTGATGATTTATCTGGAAGGAAGTACATCTCCTCTCTTCTTTTTTTTTTAACTTTAATTTGATAAAGCGTCTGTACTTTGTTTTTTATTTCACTTGGTTTCACTTGAGTGCTGAACTAGACTGAGAGGGTGCACAGTATTCCAGGCAGGTTCTAGTACAGCAGTGTCGGTACTTATCTTTAGTGGTATCTCACCTGGACTGTGCTAGGGTTGCCTTTGCCTGGCTCTGTCACGCTGGCAGGTGCTGTCATTTCAGGACTGACTGATATTTCCAGGTTGTTTTCTCTCCTGTTGCTGTTTCCACCTGGTGACTTTTCATTTCACACCAGAAATTGTCCCTGGTTCCATCCCAAGTTGTGCTGGGGTGCAGAGCGCAGAAGCCACGTCCACATCTAACCATGAAGTGTATTTTTAACGTAGTGTGTCCAGACATACTTGATTTGCAGTAACCGGATTAGGGATTTGGACTGGCAGCCTTTTGAGTGTTTCTCTCATTGTGTGTAATGTGATTAGAGGGGAGATGTGACAATGGGAAGCTCATGGAAATGAAATTGGATTGCCTGTGGCTATTGCAGACCTTTGCCTGGTAATAGGTCTTGTACCACCTAACATAATTTCTTTGTTAAACATGTTCCCAATAAAATGCATAACTGTCAATTAAGAGAAATATTGTAATCTGATCCTTTAGTATATGCAATTTAAAATGGGGCTTGAGGTATTTTTGCCTCTTGCATGACTGCAATTGAGAAGAGACTTGGGCTTTTTCCTCTTACAGATAAGAAATGTTCCTTTATGCTGAGCACTTGTCCCCATGTGCTACCTCAATCACATTAGGCTGCCTTTCTGGCAAGAATGTTTAGGATGGTGCAGCAATACGATGATGTAAAGCTCAGAGGGACACACCTCCTTTAAATTGTCCTGCTCTCTTTGCTGTGTGTTCTCTGTAGTCAGAGTGCAGGACCGTGAGGATGCTCCAGGAGTTTATCCAGAGGCAGTAGTTCTCAGTGGCTTAGAGTATTTTCTCTTGCAGTAGCAGTAGAGAAACCATATTCTGTTTCGAAAAGTGCTTCTTATTACTGTTTGTTTGCTTGTTTGTTTTTCAGGGTCCCACTTTTCTACGTGCCTTTTTGAATATCTCTGTCGTAAAGATGTCTCACGATCACCACATGAACAGCTCCACGTTGGCAACCACGCATCCTCCTGAACATCACCACTCAACGGCAGCCCCAGGACATGGTCATGGATCTGACATGATGATGATGATGGTAAGTGGAAAAGTCATAATTTAACAAGAGAGCTTTTCCTTGAGTGTGGTTCAGAGTAACTTGTCATCTTAAAGACTATGCTCTTGAGAATCAGAAATTAAACTTAGCTTTGGAAGGCATGAGAATCAATCCAGTTAAAACACAGACCCCATCGTGGCTCTTCTGGAATGAAGGAGTTGGCATGAGGTGATACGCAACACGAAATGTATTTCTGAGCTGGAGATCCTTTGGCAAAATGGGCTTTTCTTGCAAAAACCTTTCTAGCAGCCAGCCTGCTGTCTGCACTCCAGCCAGCTAAAGGCAGAAATGCAAAGTAAGCATTTTCCTGCAAGAAACGGAGATGGATGGAGTTCTCCAGGCTGTTAGCGTTAGCAAAAGCCTGAACCAGCACTGAGAGGATTGCACGCTAGTGTGCTGGATTGTGCTGACCTGCAGGTGACCAACCTCTGTGCCCTTTTCCTCCTGAACTTTAGGTACACACTTGGTTTGGGGAGCAAAGTGTTACCAGGGCTCTTTGCCACGTTGGCGTTAAGGCCGTGTTGGTCCTGAATCCTGCTGCTCTAGCTAACTTTGATTTAAACAAGTTCAGGCTTGTGCATGCTGGCATCACCGAAGCTTTGCAGAGATCCTGGCCAGAGTTTCCATGGAGATGACTGTAGGAGCTGTGTTTGTGTGTAGCCAGTTCTAGGGACTTTTTCAGCTTTTTCTCCCTTTTCTAAATACTTTTGGAGTGAGTTTCAGATTATTAAAACATGACTCTTTATGGTTAAACTTTGAAAGGAGGGGAGAGTGTGCATTTCCATTTCAAATGAGGATATACTCAGGAGTACATTCTGCAAGCCTTCAGTTAAAGTTTGCCTGCCAGCTATGTGCCACAAAGAAGGAATCGGGAATCGCTGCTTCCACTTATATTGCAAACAGTATCATAGCAGGAGAAGAGAGGACTAGAACAGCCTTCCCCTTTGTGAACGTGGCCCAGTACAAAGCCCAGTAGTGCTGGTGGAACTTGCAGGCCAGCATTGTCACCTATGTCCTTGTGAGGCTCTTCGTGTAATCTAACAGCTGAGTATTGGCGTTCTCTGATCCGTTACTTCCCATCTAAATGCCATTTCTTTGCAAGTGTCAAGTGCTCTCATCTTCAACGGATAGTTACAGGACCCTGCCTTACCCTGCAACTGGAAACTGTGATTAATTGCACAAGATTTTGAATTAACATTGCACAGAAAACTGTCAGGGAAGGAAGTAAATAGGTACAGCATCTTAGCTGGTAGACTGAACACATTTTAATGTATGCATACACATTCTAATGTATGCATATTCCCATTCCTCACTTGCAGCAAGTAACAGGCCCTGCTTCAGCTGTGGTTTGTGGATCTAGGCTGTAATGCTCTTCGGTTTGTGCGGTTTTTGTTTTAAATGTTAAAATGTTAAATTCATTAAAGAAATGCAAGTACTCTCTAAAAGATATTTTATAGTAATTGCTGCTCGGGGGGTAATGAATGCTGATTCTTATTGATGCTGAAAATAATCATAATTCTGATCGTCAGCAAATAACCTTAATTAAGCAATGAGGGGAGTTCAAAGAGAAGTTACTCTAGATTAGTAAGTACTTTATGTGTGAAAACACTATATGCAGCTGTGGTCAAACATGCTACGCTGCAATGTATTTACCTGGATGGGAAGATTATATGAACTCCAGCTGGCTGGGGGATCATTGATGTCTCCCCTTCCCACAGCACTCACTACGCAGGCTCAGGAGCCCTTATTTTCACCTGGGGGAAGCTGTGGTCCTGCTTCATATATAATACTCCTTGTTGTACCTGTATTCAGGCCTCTGTTTCCCATAGGATATTAGGAGGTTCTGTAGGGAGACAGTCGTCTGCTGGCACAGTGCAGGATGGGGCCAGAGGATTCCGCTACACAAGCCCTCATCTGTATGAGCTCATATGAGGTCAAGGTGGGGAGAAGAAAGTGCCCTGTACCCCAGCCCATGAGTAGTCAGGAGGAGGCAAGGTTGAGCTCCACAGAGGCATCCCCAATCCCTGACTACTTCCGATGCTGAGGAGAAAAGGAGCTCCAAAAGCAAGGAGAAGGCACTTTACTGTAGCAGGTACTGTGAAGGACAGTGCCTCTGCCCAGGGGCACTGCCTAAAAGAGCTGCCCGCTAGAATTGGAACCTGGAGCGTCTTTAGCCATGCCTAGCTTGTGTGTGTTATGCTAGATTTACTGAAGAGTTTCTTCGAGTCTGTCTGGTGACCAGCTGAAATGATCGAAGTTCTTGTCCTAGTACAAAAACCTTTGCTAAATCTTGTGAACTCCATCTCAGGATGAGCTATTCAGGCTCATCTTGATGTTCTTTATGTTTTGGGCAGGCAATGACTTTCCACTTCAGCTATGAGAATGTGCCATTGCTGTTTTCTGGACTTACAATCAATACTCCTGGAGGTTAGTAAAACTGTCTTGTCCAGTCCAAACAAAAAGTTCGCAATTGATGAATGTTTTGGTAGTTACCTTGCTGTTTATGCCAAAAATATGCAGGCACACTGTGTTGAGTCTGTTTTAAATGGCATCTGTGGGGCGAAAGAAAAAGGAAGATGTCTGTATAACTTGAGAATTTGACTGGTCTTATTAGCAAAAGTGACTGCTGGTTTCAGTTCCTGGGTGAAATTCCAATTAGCGTATGGGCTAAATTCACATTTACCATCTGTACCTGCCTGCACACAGTGCCTGGCCATAGCCTCTGCGCTGCGACAGGTTGTTGAATCACACGGTGCATCTTCTTGACGTGTTTTGAAGCAAACGTCTTTTGTGGCACAGATACAATAACATTTCATCTTTTGTCAGAAATGGCTGGTGCTTTTGTGGGTGTCTTCTTCCTGGCCATGTTTTATGAAGGCCTTAAGATTGCCCGAGAGTGTCTGCTCCGTAAATCCCAAGTCAGCATTCGCTACAACTCCATGCCAGTGCCAGGCCCCAACGGCACTATCTTGATGGAGACACACAAAACTGTTGGGTAAGAATTACACTTCATTCTAAGACAAATCTCTTCAGCAGCTGGCAAAGGCAAAAACTGGGACAGAAAAAGCTTTATGGAGCCAGCATTACCCTCTGCAAAGTGTATTGACTCCAGATTTTGACACTGTGCTTGAGTCACTTGGCCTCCCTTTAGGATGGGGGACAAAAGGAGGAAAGCAGCAAGGAGTCAGAGAAGCTTGTTTTTTTTTTTCCAGAGCAGTAGCGAACGCATTTGGGGAGTTCCCAGGAACAGAATTTGGATGTGATAGCCAGTGACCCTGACAGAAAATACTTAGGATCCTTCTGTTGAGAGGCAGTCAAAGCCTCTACTCGGAAAAGAAACCATTCTGCTTATTCAACGTGGGGGTAAAATAAGCTTGTAGAAGTCTGTTTCTCAGCTAAAAGTTTTGTCCTCCCAGCAAGTAGCGTGCTTGCTTTGTTATCAGTCAGATCTGTGGGGAAAAACACAGTTACAAGTGACAGACTAGTGCAGAAGTCCATGTCCAGCCTGCTTTGTTATCTTCTCTGCCGTTTCATGCCCACCTTGGCATCCCGTCGGCCTGAGAGCTAAGTTTTCTCTTTGGGGATGTGCATTTTCCCACCTGTGTCTCATGGATGCTGACTGTTCTTGGGGTTTTGTGTTCTCAGACAGCAGATGCTGAGCTTCCCTCACCTCCTGCAGACTGTACTGCACATCATTCAAGTCGTGGTCAGTTACTTCCTCATGCTGATCTTCATGACGTACAACGGATACCTCTGCATAGCTGTGGCGGCAGGGGCAGGGACGGGCTATTTCTTCTTCAGCTGGAAAAAGGCAGTTGTTGTGGATATCACGGAGCACTGCCATTAGCGCTGGATGCTGCCCAGAAGCCTCTCCACCCCACGGCTCTCTTGAAGTGCAGCCATCACGAGGACTGGATCATTCCTAAGCTGAAAGAGAAACAATATAAAGAAAATCAACTGGAGTTCACCACAAGTTCCTAGCTGGGGTGTAGGGATGTGAGGAGCTGGGGTATCCTGCTCCCCCTTGCTGCAGGCTGGCAGCAGGGTTGACTCTTGAGGGTCCCGTGGTAGCCATTCTTGGCTAGGATTTGCTTTATTCTTAGATTATGCCGTGATTGAAATTAGTTGGCTGACAGAAATGTAGAAATTATTCTTTAAAAAACAAAACATTTTATTTTTAAATTGTAAATGCTCATCTGTGAGGGTTTTATGACCAGTAGGTACAGATCAAAGTTGCCAATGGAGCCTACGTGTGCAAATGGCTATTTTAATTTTACTTTTTTTCAATATGTACATAATGCCAGGGGAGGAGATCGCCCTGGCATTGTGGCTTTTGGGGCCAATGGCACCTTCTGTTGCAGAAGGACTCAGCCTCTGAGGAAGACTTGGTGCTGCACATCAGACACGCTCAGGTGTGTCCTGGCAAGGGAGTACATTGACGTAAGTGTGTGACCCGTGCGCTTCAGGGGGGTCTGGATGAGTCTGTGCTCCGAGCCCATCAGAGCAGCACGAGTGTGGTTAATCTGCCGTATCCAGCAGCTTTACTCAGCTTCAAGGGATAACATTTGGGTTTGTCTGCTTTCACTTCCCGATCATGGAAACATATGGAGTAGATGCAGGACAACAATCGCATATTCACAGGGCAAAAAGATTTTAAATAAACCGTTGAACCCGAATTTACTTAACATTGAATTGCACCTGGATGGATCTAGAGCTAGACTTTTGGCTTACTAAAACTAGTCCTGTAAATGAGGCAACAGCTAAATAATGATTTCATGGCACTAAAGTTTAAAATGTCTGAAGAGGGTGTTCCTTGATTGAGATGAAGGAAATAAAACAACCATGTTCCTGTAAAGGAGAGATTGTGGGAAGAGAAGAAAGAAAAGATAGGACTACAGCAGCCTTTGGTCTCTCTTCTCAGGTGGAATTTGGAACAGCTTGGGCTGATTAAAAAGTATCCCTGACCCAGATGACTCCTCTTTGTCATGATAATCGTGCTGTGACCTTGTTAGCTTGGAGGTGCAAGAGTCGTCAGTGCCAGTGGTGGACAAGGGTTGTAGCGTAATGAAGAACTTCCCGTTCAGTGCTGTGAGCTCTACACATTTCACAGGCGAGACAGGCTGTGACACAGGCAAACCAGCTTCCTGCGTGCGTGATGCCCCGAGCACGCTTTGGGTTTACGGAGCGGTTTCAGTTTAGTGCTTTGTTATTAAACTGCTTCTCGTTCTAGGGAATGCTGTGCAGAGCATGGCGCAAAGCTGGAGTCTTCATTCTACTCAGGATGCCCAGTTTGTGCCTGTAACTGGCTGGAAGGGAAGACGGTGGAATTTTCAGAAGGGCACTGAAAAACGGGCACCATGTTCAGGCTGGGACTGATGTCTGGGATGTGCCGTGAGAACAGGGAGTCCTTTTGAGACGATCTGGGCACCTGCAGTAGCAGTTTTTCCTCCGGAGATGCTACTAGTCACACTGTTAGCAGTAGCTGTGTAAGGAAAGCTGGCCTCTGAAGAGGAGTTACATTTCCTTAGCCCGTAAGCCCTACAGGGCGAGGCCCATCCCTGCGCGTGTGGGTTCTTCACCGCGCTGATGCTACTCCATCAGCACGGAGCCCACCACCGAGCAGCGGTCACCTGGGGAGCAGGAACCGGGCAGAAGCCTCCCAAGTGCCCAGCGAGCGCCCCGGCTACCTCCCCACAGCCTGCGAGAAGGGCGGTGTGAGCACTGGGCAGTACCCGAGTTAGAAACGGGAGCCCAGGCTGGGCTGGGGGAGAGGTGCACACGGGAAGGTCTGAAGGGAAGGTGGTTAGGGAGGGAAGATGGAGGGCTGTGATGCGCCAAGGCGCAACTGAGAAGGGGATGTCTCTAGTCAGTGTGTCCCTGCCGGCTTTGGCCAAGCTTTCTCTTGGTTCAGTGTTGACAATCCAGAGAACCCACCTACCTGCCTGCGTCCCAGCCTGCCCCTGGTCCACCAGATGCCACGTCTGCCGTGCTCTTGGCCCAGGTTGCTGTTTGCTTTGCCCGAGGCCGAGCAAAACCCAGCCTCCCTACCGATGACTTCTGACCGCTTTTGGTGCAGTCCCAGCCTTTCTGCTGGCTGCACTCAATGTTGTCCTGGTAACACTAAACTCACATTAAGTAGTGCTTTAACGATTACAAGACTTGAGTAAATTAAATTTGTATGTCAACACATGGTAGCATGCTTGGAATGTGACATCCTGCGTCTCTCTTTGTACCCTGATGTTCAGTCTCCACACGCTGTGCCTCTGGATTATCATCTCGGAAGCAGTGCGCAAAGTATCCGGGCTGTGTTCATCAGCTGCCTTTTGTTGTTTTTCTTCGAGTGCCTTTTCAGCTTGCCTGGAGCCAGTCCCACCAAATCCAGCAGGATTTCTAGTTTTGTTTACAGAGGACTGTCGTTTTTGTTTTTACTCTTGCTCTTTGTGGAGGTAACTTGTCTAATGTTACTGTGAATATCAAGAATCTCCTGTATATAATTAACCAATAAAATCGATTGCATTTTACTGTGGTGGATGTGTGTTTTGGAAACAATCCTCAGTGCGGAGACTGCAGCTAAAGCGGAGGCTGGCAGCTCTTAGGGCAGCGCTCAGAGCGTGACTCCAAGAGTAAGTGCTGCTTTTATCAGCACGAGGCCCTGCAGCCAGGCAGCTCCAGCCTTGCCTTCCCCAGCCCCTTTTCTCCGGCAGGAGTGAGCAGCAGGGGCTGAGCGTCCATCTTCAGGTGGCTGGGGGTGGGAGTGAGGAGCGGCGTCCTCTGGGCCCGCCCCAGCCTCCAGCAGTAAGCCCTGAAGCTGCTGGAACGGGAACACGAGTCGCCGTTTGTGTCAGTCCAGGGACGCTTTGCAGGGCGTGGGGACAGCCGAGGTGGGAAGAGGAACCGACCCTCCCAGATCTGCTTTCCGCTCCAGAGGGAGGAGTCGAAGGACGAGAGTTTTAGGGAGTTGTAACAAGCCCCCTCGGCGTGGGGAAGGGGTCTGTGTACAGCGAGGAGTACTGGTCTCCCTCCCAGAGTTTTACTCCAGGTTGTATGAGGGGCTGGGTTGGGTTTTCTTCCCCTGTGCAACCAAAGGACTTGTGAAACCTGCTAAGACGTTTCTCTGTCAGACCTGGGCAGGCCGGGAACGCCTGGATAGCAGAGCAATCCCTGGTGATTTTACGTGGTGTTAGACTGGACAAGCAGCTCTGCTCTAGGGCAGGCTGCAGCTCTTTCCAGTTTGAAAGGTTTTAAATTCTCTGTTTCCTCAGCCTGACCCGAAATTTGATGCACCTACAACACATGAAGCATGAATTTAGTAAGTTTGGTTTGGAGCATTACTTGAGAAACTGAAAAACATGACTGATCGCTGGGCTGGAAGATGGTAGGAAACAGTCCAGCCGAGAGCCCCCAGTTCCGCCTCGGAATTCCCTGCGGTGCCCTGGTGCAGGCCCCAGGGCTGCCGGCAGCCTGCTCGGCCTCCTTCCCCGGGCTGGAGGGGACGGGGTCTCCACCACCACCAACAGGCTGCTTCAGTTTTTGTAGCTGGCTTCCTTCGGGTCGCCTGGCTGCGCGCTCGCCTCCTCCTTTTTGGGCTCTGCATTACCTCGCCTTTCCTTACGTGCCCAGCCAGCGCACGGTGGTATGAATCGCTGGTGTAAATCCAGGTACGTGCTGGTTAGTCGGCCAGAAATCAATTCTGCTGTTGACGTGACACCATCTATAAGGAAATAGTGGGCGACCTTCGATCCAAGCAACAAACATCTCTGGCAATGAATGACCTGAAACGGGGCGAGGAACCAGCGCGGCTGGGTGACACACGCCCCAGGGCTGGACGGAAGCGAAACGCGTAAGCGCGAAGGAAAAACTGCTCCATCGGCCAATACGGGATATTGATCCCTGTCCGTGTGCCCAGGGCGTTCTGCCGCACCCGGGGCTGCACCGGTCCCTGCTGAGGGCCCCGTCCACATCCCAGCGGCAACGAGAAGCAGCCGTACAGCCGTCTCTGTGAAACGTGTGGGACCGTGGGATTTTAACAGACGTGGGGGGCTTCTTTCCGGCCTTCTCGGGAGAGGACAGAGCAGCGTCTGGAAGCATCGCCTGTTGCACCTGGAGCTGTGACACCCGCTGCCTTTGCTCACACAGGCTTGTAAAACACTAATCAGATGCTCTCCAGCATCTTCTCCTTAGCAGGGCCACCAACTTGTAGGGCTAAAGATTTCAATGCACACGTGCCACTGGCTCTGTTGTTAACATTATTAAATCAGAAAATCCCTCTGCAGAGGCAGTGTTTACCTCCTCGCTGTATGGGGTGCATGCGGGTGAAGGAAACGCCGGCGGTCCCAGTGTTTCCATCCCTGCCTGCGTGGTCTGCACCGCCATTTAAAGCGGCTTGTGTAATCATTTTTTTTTTTTTAAAAAAGACATATTTATTTAAAACAAAACGCTTGGCCAAGGGGCATTCACAGGCGTGTTAACCAGACAAACGTAAAAAACAAACGGAAACACCAAAAACGAGGGAGGGAGAGGCCTCCAGCCCCGGGGGCCCCTCCCGGCGGGGCGCCGGCGGGTCCCCAGGCGCCGTGTCGGGCTCAGCCGGGGGCCCCGGGCCGCCCCCGCCGCTAGAACTCGAAGGTGCCGAAGTGGGCGGCGCGGCCGCCGGCCTTGGGCTGCGGCTTGTACCCGATGCGGTCATTGATGATCTGCTCCCGGCTCTTGTGGTCGCTGCCCAGCGCGATGGCCGCCGCCTCCTCGCCGGCCGCCGCCACCTCTGCGTCCTCCCGCTGCTTCTTGCGGCTCTGCGGGGCAAAGGGGCCGCGTCAGGGCGCTGCCGGGCGGGGGGGGACAGACCCGCCGGGGGCGGCCGCGGCCGGCCCCGCTCGCACCTCCAGGTCCTTCCGGATGCTCTCGAACTCCTCGATGTCGTCCAGCTTCAGCTCCAGCCGCGTCGGCTTCCGCCGCAGCATCGCGGCCACTCGACCGCCCCCCGCCGCCGCCTCAGCCGCCGCTCCGCCTCAGCCGCCCGCTCCGCCTCAGCCGCCGCTCCGCCTCAGCCGCCGCTCCGCCTCAGCCGCCGCTCCGCCTCAGCCGCCGCCGGCGAGCGCCGAGCGCGCCCAGGCCGCGCCTCCCGGCGTACCCCGCTCCCCGAGCCACACCTCCCGGCGTGCTCCGCGCGTCCCGCCGCTAACGGGCACCGCGCCTCCCGGCGTGCCCCGCTCCCCGAGCCACACCTCCCGGCGTGCCCCGCGCTGCCCGCCCCGACCGGATGCCGCGCCTCCCGGCGTGCCCCGCGTCCCCCGGAAGTGGTTGTGAGGCGCCGGAGCTTGTGCGCGGCGCGGCTCGGCTCGGCTCCCGGTGCGCGGCCGCCATGGCCTCTGCACGGGCACCGGCGGCGCGCGGCGGCGCACGGCCCCCCGTGCGGGCCCCCGCGCCTGCAGAGGTGGGCGGTGGGGTGTGTGTGGGGGGGCGGCTCCGGGCCCGTTACCCGCCCGGGGGTGGTACCGACCCGCGGGCCCGGAGGCGTGGGGAGAGGCCGCGGGCCCACCCGGCGGCTCGCGTTTGCTTTCGGGCGTGTGGGGTTTGCCCTGGCGGGGAGCCCCGGTGTGGGGAGGCACCCCCGTGCCGGCGGGGGCACCGGAGCCGTTGGAAGGGCCGCGACCGGAGCCCTTACGTGTTTTCAGGCGTTTTTACAGAATCCTTTCGTTTTTCTTGGGAAGTTTGTTGTAACGCTCCTGTCGTGGGGGGAAGGAGCTGTTCGCCTCCCGTCTCCCTCTGCTTTCCAGGGAGGGCACCGAGGGCTGGGGGGCGGCATCGCCTGCCTTTTCTGGGGCCTGTTCAGGAAAAGCTTCATCTTCTAAAATGCTTTTTAAAAAAAAAATAAAAAGAAACAAAACAAACTCCAGAGCCTTAAAAACGAGGTCCAAGCAGATAGTAAAGAAACAGAAGACAACACAGTCTGATTTAAGCAAATTAATGTGGCATTTTGCTTTTGATCCTTGCGCTTGGGGCGCAGCCGTATCGTCCAAGATTAACACCTCACATACCATTGCCGGGGCTCTTTGTGGTGTACGTGCGAACTTTCTCTAGCAGAGCGGTGCTTTCTTGCACAGCCGAGCTGTTGGTCGTCTCCTTTCTAGCCAAAACACGCTTAAAAATCTGCCTTTGCCTTCCAGGCCACGAAGAGCAAGCCCGCAGAAGAGAGCGATGCTCCTCCGCCCAAGAGGGCCCCCATCTTCTATGGCAGCTTGGAAGAGAAGGAAAGGGAGCGTCTGGCAAAAGGAGAATCGGGGCTGCTGGGAAAGGAAGGGATGAAAGCTGCGATCGAGGCTGGCAACATCAACATAAGCAGCGGTGAGAACGTTTAACCACCTTTTTTTTTTCCATCTCGCTCTAGAATGTGACACTTTCAAAAGTCTCTGATCAGCTTTGAGCGTAATTTAAAGTGAAAAGCGGTGAGACCGTTGCCAGGACTGTTGGCGCTTTGTTTGGATCTCCCTGTTTGAGAGGGATCTCTTGTCCAGTTGCTGTTTTCAATCTGATGGTTTTGGTTTTTTTGTTCAGGTGAGGTCTTTGATCTCGAAGACCACATGAGCGAGCGGCAGGCGGAAGTGCTGGCTGAGTTTGAGCGCAGGAAGAGAGCCCGGCAGATCAACGTGTCCACTGACGACTCTGAAGTGAAAGCCTGCTTGCGGGCACTCGGGGAGCCCATCACGCTCTTTGGAGAAGGTCCTGCAGAAAGGAGGGAGAGGTGCTGTGTCTGTTCCGAGTGTTGCAAACAGGGAACACTCAGTTTATCAAATTCCTGACATTTTCCTTGTAGCTGGGGTGCAGTGAATGCTTCATCACGAGGCAGCAAGAGTGCTGAGGAAGAAGGAAGGGCAGGCAGTGATTATTTGTCAGGTTAGCTGAGAATTCACCAAGTGAATATGACTTAATGTGTTCCTTTCCAGATTAAGAAATATCCTTTCGGTGGTTGGCACAGACGCGTTAAAAAAGACCAGGAAAGATGACGACAGGTCTAAAAAATCCAAAGAAGAGGTAATGGTCTCTCTTGTTCTCTTGGTGCCGAGGGAGATGGGTGTCTTTGAGAGACCTTGTTTTGACGGTTGCTTCTGTGTCCAGGACTCTTGGTTTCGGTCACTCTCTGGATTCTCGTGTCATCCCTTCATGCTGCTTCTGCGTTGCCTGTTTTATCAAAACTGTGGCAATGTTTTATCTAAATCAGGAGCGTTAAGTCTGGGTTGTACTTGCAGGCCGAGCTCCATGCTGCATACTGCATATAAACCAGGAGATTCGATGTTTGGACTGTTACTTAGTGTAGCGAGTCCTTCATTGCTGTTTGCCTTCATAGTCGGGAAGGAAAAACTGTTCCTGCTACTGCATCTGTTTCTGCCTTTGATTCGTCTTTCTTTCTGCTTCTCCTTTCTCTTTTCTGAGTCTATTTTTTCCTTATTTTTTGGGGTTGCTGTAAGAAATAAGGACAATTTCTGCAGCTCTGGGCTTGCTTTTTACTGGGTGATGTGTAGGGAAGGAGGGAGTGTAATCATCAGCTCTACGTCATTAAGTAAAAATGCGTTAGTGTTCAGCTGGAATATTCTTGAGTGAAATGGCTGCACGTCAGGATCTGATCTCTATGGCAGAGAGTTTGACTTGTCTGTCTTAATCCCTTTTTCTGGGGCTTATAGTTATGCAAAATGTCGTTAAAAAGAGACTTTAACACAGCAAGATGTAAGAGCAGATGCTGTGCTGGCACTTACATACTGAGAGGAGGTCATGTAAGGTAACTGAAGAGAGGAGCAGTATCACAATAGCGTTTTCTTTGGTTTTGTTCTTTTTCTTACAGTATCAGCAAACCTGGTACCACGAAGGACCACGCAGTCTGAAAACAGCAAGGCTGTGGCTTGCTAACTACTCGCTCCCCAGGTGAGATGAAACGGCACAAATGAAGGAGGGGGGTGCAACCTTTGTAAAATCCAGCTGCTGATCCCACTGTGGGTGGTGCAAGAAATCTGAGATCAAAGGAATGGGGCACGGACATTGGGAGACAAGTCCAGCGAGCTTAGAGCTTGAGTTCTCAGTGACTGCCTCTAGCATTAGCCCAGGTTGGGGGTAGAGGGGGAAAGGCCTGTTTCCAGCAGCGGGGTAGGGAAAATGTAGGGGCTTTTACTCCACCTTTCCTCTTCACAGGGCAGTGAAACGGCTAGAAGAAGCCCGGCTGCTCAAAGAGATTCCAGAGGCAACCAGGACATCGCAGAGACAGGAACTGCACAAATCCCTGCGAGTAGGTTTGGCGTCTTCTCAGCTGCTGTTTTTAAAACATTTTGTTGATCCTTCAGAGAGATCAGAAAGAGCTCAGCTGCCCAGGGGCGCAGTCCAGATGTGTGCAGCTTTCTGTGCTGTGCCTATTGTCTGTTGGAAAGCTTTGCTTTCTCTCCTTTTCCCTGTGGTACGCGTAAAGCATGTTCTAACTCCTTCTTCAGGGATTCAGAGACCTGCTGTAGTTGTCCCCTTGCATGGCAGAGGGACGAGGAGCCGTCCCGGGGTTGCCTTGCCGCTTGTCTGTGAAGCTAAAGGCATTTGTTCCTGGCTTTGTCAGAGGTTCAGCTCGCTGGGAAGGGACGGCTCCCTTTCCTCATCTGTAGGGTGGTCACTAGTGCATAAAACCAAGGGAAACAATAATTAACACAGTAATGCAAAATGGGTTTTAAATGACTCCGAGATGCCCTTTTCGAGCATGTTCAGTCAGATTCACAGCTTAACCAGACAGAAAGGCTCAAGCACGGCGTGCTGCTGCTCTAACCCTGTTTGTACCCAGAGGCATTAGGTGCCAGAGGATTTGCTTCTCCCCTAAGCACGGCGCACTGCCTGCCCCAGTCTGTCTGGGTGCGTTCATCGGGAGAGTTGTAGAAAGAGGCCAAGTTCTCTGTCAAAGCCGTAGTCGCGAAGCAGGCCTGCGGGGTGATCGGTGGCAAGTGCTGTGGCTGGCACGTTGAGAGCTAAGCTCTGCCCCGGGGCTGTGCTGCCTTACCTTGGTCAGGCTGGCCAGTGGCCCTCCTGCTTGGAGCTGGGGTGGCTCCGAGGTGGCTCCTCCCTTTGAAAGTGACTTTCCAAAGGCCTCTGCCTCCTCCTGCGCACGTTTGCCTCCTTCACCTCAGTCTTTGGCCAGGGCTTTCCCTAGGTCGTTTGTATTTTACTCATTTATTGTTTTCTTTGTATTTGGTTACAGTCCTTGAATAACTTCTGCAGTCAGATTGGAGATGACCGCCCGCTGTCCTACTGCCACTTCAGCCCCAATTCCAAACTCCTCGCTACGGCCTGCTGGTAAGTTTTCTTTTACAGCACTTGCTTTGGGGGCTGGGAGAGCTCAGCAGGAGTGACGGAGAGGGGTGTTATTGGAGGCCCGTGAATTGTGAGAGCTCAGAAATGCTTTTTCTTCTTACTCTGAAATCTCTCTGCATCCCGTTTTAGAGCTCAGCAGAGCTTTCAGTCTGAGTCCGTTAGTCCCTATGGCTGGTTGCCCAATGTGTGTTGGTATTTTAGCCATTGCAGACCCCCCTGGGGTGGTTTTGCAGCTCTCTGTTTGATCTGTTCTTTGACGTTCCTGTCTACGCTGACATCTGTTTCTTGTGTTCGACAGGAGCGGGTTGTGCAAGCTCTGGTCCGTGCCTGACTGCAACCTTGTTCACACCTTACGAGGTAGAGCGCGGCTTTGACTGGGGCTCTTTGCTTAGTTTTTTGGTTCCTCTCTGGGTTGAATTCCCATGTCTGAATTACTTTGTGACTCAAAACACAGTGTTCTTTGGGCAGATTTTACTCTAACGAGAGCATCACTCAGGCTTGCGGAGCATGGGCACGCGTCAGAGAGTCAAGAGGAAGCCCTGGCCTTTCTCTTAGAGCTGAGACCTGAGTTTGCTGTTTCTGTGTGTTGGTTTGTTTCAAAACCTGGTTTGAGTTATTTTGAGCCAAATATCTGCATTCTTGGCCAAGCCACTCAACAACAGTGGGGTTCTTTGAACAGTGGTCACAATTTTGACCAAGTACAACTGTGAGGACAAATCTCTTGCTTCATATGTTGAATTTTCACTGCATTTTGAGGGTTACGAACCTTGGCGTTTGATACTTAAGTGGGTGCTACTGGAGTTGCAGTTTAGCTGTTTGCAGGACAGATGTGTCTGGTAGCTACAGCGCAACTTCACCCAACACGGCAGGACGCTGTGTAAGTGTTGGCTGGTACCTGGCTAATGAGCCACAAAGAAATGCTGCTTTTCTGAAGAACTGACCAAGATCTCGTGGCAGCCTATGAATTGTGATTTTCCTTTCTTTTAAGGACATAACACCAATGTAGGAGCCATCGTCTTCCACCCCAAAGCCACTGTCTCCCTAGACAAGAAGGACGTTAACCTGGCCTCGTGTGCGGCCGACGGGTCTGTCAAACTCTGGAGCCTTGAAAGGTCAGAATGATACCAGACACGCCCAGCTGCAGCACTGTTGTTTTGGGGTTTATTTTGTGTTATTAAACATTGGACATTTACCATCCTCCTGCAAATATAACCTTTTCTTGTAGTTATACCAGTGCAATTCCTGGCCTCAGTATGTGCCACCTTCCGCAGGAAAAGAGATCACCCTGATTAGGGGAATCAAGGTGAGGGGAAATCGTCTGAAAAGAATCGAGTCAGGATTGCTGCTGGGCATTGGTAAACTGCTTTGGGTGACGGATGGAAGATTTGGAGATTGTTTCATTCTAACCTTTTATTTAGGAGAAAATATCCCCTCTTGGATATTAAGGAATGACCTCTTGCATTATTGGGAAGCACCAGTGTTCAGAGAGGGACTAACCGAATATGTGACTGTGCCCCATGGCTTCATCCTGTAGTGAAACCACGTGGCTCTGTCATTGCACAGTGTAGTGTAGGAAGATGTGCAGCATCTCTCAGGCCTGGGAAGAAGAGACCGGTGTAGATACTGAGCCCCAGCGTCGGCTGTGTTTGAGTGGAGCCCTGCAGTGCACCTCGGGAAGAGGCAGGCAGCTCCGAGATCCTCAGTTGTTTATCCTTGGCTGAAAGCCACCGTTCCTAATCGCAGAGGCGTACCTGTGCGGAGGGACAGGTTGTTTATTAGTCTCATGCGACCGCGTCTCTTTAGTTAGCCTGTTGGAAAGAAACTCTAAATGCTGTTCAGGCCTTCTGCTGAAGGCTACTGACCTGCTGCCTGTAATTCCGGGAGAATAAACATTTGCTCTATCCTCCTGCCCTGCAGTTCCTCAGAACAGCTGGATTTGCTGTAGTTCAGGATGCGTTCTGTGTAGTCACACTAAAACTCCCTGCTGTCCAGGGAGTCCACGTTTTGTTTCTGCTGCTGTGACTTTCAAAGTGGTAATGACAAAGGCCTTGTTAATTTTCAGGAAATAATTATCCCAGGAAAACTTTATAACCACCATAAGCGTGGATAAAGGGGTTTCACTTAGAGCTTTAGCTGTGTGAACAAAAGGCAGAATTCAGAGTCATTAGGTAAAACTCTGATTTTCCTGTCTGGCTTGTGTTTAGTTACCAGCTCTCTTGCTGTGATCATAATGTTTGCAAAGGCCTGGCTGGAGCCACCCACCTCTGACCGGCGTCCAACTGTTTTTGTTTCTGTTTTTCAGTGATGAACCGGTGGCAGATATTGAAGGACACAGCATGAGAGTGGCACGTGTGATGTGGCACCCGTCTGGAAGGTTCCTGGGTACTACCTGGTATGGAGATTCGGGTCTTTGCTTTAAGACATTACCACTAGCTGCGTAGCCGGTAACCGGGCGGGTACCGTTGCTTGCCTGCAGAGGAGCCCAGCCTGGGGCAGAGTTGGCCGTTCCTGACAACGGTTGGGCCATTGCAATGTCAGTGACAGCCAGTCGCTGGGATTCCCGAAAGACCTGCTCTCTCTGCCCCTCACGTGAGACACTGTTGGTCTCCAGCTGGAAATAAAATGCCCAGAGAGTTAGTGAAATACCCCATTATTCTCCTTGGAGATACACTTAGTTGGATAAATGCTTGTTTTTACAGCTACGATCACTCGTGGCGCTTGTGGGACTTGGAAGCTCAGGAAGAGATTCTGCATCAGGAAGGGCACAGCAAAGGCGTCTATGACATTGCCTTTCACACGGATGGGTCTCTTGCTGGGACTGGGTGAGTTCGCTTTGCGTCAGGACTGGACGGGAAATCTTACCAAGGTTTTGTTGCTGGCTGATGCCAAGTGCCCCAGTGGTTTTTGCCGGTGAATCGGAGCGTACTCCGGCAGTTGCTGAAGTCTCTGATGGGTAACGCTCGGGTTCTCTCTTCCCAGTGGACTGGATGCTTTTGGCCGGGTGTGGGACTTGCGCACGGGACGCTGTATCATGTTTCTAGAAGGTCACCTGAAGGAGATCTACGGGGTTAACTTCTCCCCAAACGGGTAAGGCAGGAGCTTGCCTGGTTTACGTGGGAGCTGAGCACCAACCCCAGCTCCCAACAACATGTTCTTCCTCCACCCTTTGGCAGATACCACGTCGCCACGGGCAGTGGTGACAACACTTGCAAGGTGTGGGACCTCCGCCAGCGGAAGTGCATCTACACCATTCCTGCCCATCAGAACCTGGTGACCGGGGTGAAATTTGAACGTAAGTACCTCCTGT
Organism: Phoenicopterus ruber ruber; assembly: GCA_009819775.1. NCBI lineage: Eukaryota > Metazoa > Chordata > Aves > Phoenicopteriformes > Phoenicopteridae > Phoenicopterus > Phoenicopterus ruber. The sequence continues at coordinate 11,616,066 of CM020234.1, forward strand.
CCGGTGTTCCTTATCCCTGCCTCTCCCGAGCGAGGTGGCAGGGGATGGGGCATCTCAGGAACACATCTTCAGGTCAAGAGGGCCTGTACTGGTTAGAGAAGATTTGTCGTGGTTTTATTTGCAAATCTCACTTCTCCCTTTTTCTCGTCCCCTGCTGCAGCCAATCACGGAAACTTCCTGCTCACAGGCGCCTACGACAACACCGCGAAGATCTGGACGCACCCCGGCTGGTCCCCTCTGAAAACGCTGGCGGGCCACGAGGGCAAGGTGATGGGACTGGATATCTCCCTCGATGGCCAGCTGATAGCCACCTGCTCCTATGACAGAACCTTCAAGTTGTGGACAGCGGAGTAGCTCAGAGGCGCTGCTGCTGGGCTGGAATGGAGACCTTAATGGCTTTGAACTAAGACTTGCTTTTTTTATATTAAAGAGAAAAAGGAATCGGCTCTTGCAATGTGTGTTACGGTGGCTGTAGTCGCGGGGTTTTGAAGGACCCGTGTTTGCCAGGGCTTGGTTGGAGTCACATCTCGGGTGATGTTCTTCACTTTTTAGGACTTTGGTTTTATACTGCAGGTACTGCTTTTCTGCTGTAATTTGGAGATGAACCGTCTGCTTTCACCCTCCCCTCCAAGTCAGGCTGGCAGGTTTTCTCCAGTCTGTCACAAACATTGGTAGGCAGCCACACAACGCCTCAAGTACGGTGTGTTGTACAGCCTCTGTTAATGCCCCTCCTACCCTCCGTTTCCCAGGAGCCTTCGGTAGGAGTCTGCGGCTTCAGACGTGATTTGCATTCAAAGAAAGAAAAGCTAGCTGTCGGAGTTACAGGCACACGGCACCCTGGTTCCCTGGCCGCCACAAAGGTAGTCTCTGACTGTGGAGGTCTGCACCCGCTCGGTGTTCCCTCACGGGAGGTGTTGGAGGCCAGGGAAATTTTTCTGTTCCATGTAGCACCTCAGGCCATCTCACGGCCCAGCTCCTTGAGCTGTCTCATGAACTGGGCGCTTCACGTCCCTGTAGGCGTCTCCTGGTTAAGTTTTTGCTGCGTCTCACCTGAGATGATGTGAAGGCGGCTCTTTCAGCATAGGATTGTCCTGTTCTAACTTACACTGTCGGGAGCTTTCCTGATTGTTGTTTATTCTTTAAATTGAGGTTTTGCAAATGTTGTGTTCTGGAAAATCAAAACGTGTTTTGAATGTGCACCCTGGGTCTGAGTAAGGAATGGAGAAATTACAGGTACTTTGCAACACAGTTTGATTTCTGTCTGCTACTGTACAAACCCGCAGGAGAAAAGATGGATTTGTTTCCCCATTGTCACCTGGAGAGGAGCTGTCCGTGTTCCTTGGGAACGTGAACACGGTTCTGTTCTCGGCACTTGCAGTGCAGTTGGAGAGTGTGTTTTAAGGAAAAAAAAACCCCAAACCCACTCACAAGTTACTTTTCTTCTAGCAGTGTGTTCTGGGCTTTCTCCTCCCTCCCAAGCCATGGCGGCATCTGCCGCATGCCACGTGCTGGCTCTTGTTTATTCCCAAGGAAAACACTATGGGACGAGAGGTCAGCAACTCACTCAGAAAGATCTTTAATTGCAGTCTGCTCTTGTATAAGCCTGGATACCCGGCTACGAGTGCTCAAGCCAGTTCTTAAGCATCTTTTAAAGCGTCTGCTAAAGGGACTGTCCGAGCCTGGCCGCTTTGCCGGGGTCTCAGCTGCGCAGCCAGGGACCTCCCTGGCCGTAACGGACAAGCTCCCCAGGGTGTTTCTCGTCCGGTTGCCATTCATGGGGCAATCCTGGCGCAGCGGTCGCCCAGCAGGCTCCCACGTTTCTAGCTGGCTTAGGATGAAATTCTGGACACCAGTGAACATTCTGCGTTTGCACTCGCTCTGCTCCTGGGGTGTAAATCCCAGTGCAGGGGTTCTGTTGCACCGTGTTCGGCTCCACTGAGTGGGACGTGGAGCCAGGGCAGGGGGCTGAGCGCTCCCTTCAGCGCCGCCCCTTCCCGATGGCTCCAGTGGCTTCCCGCCACCTACCAACAGACACCAACCTGTCCCCCTGCCCCGCCGATCCCACGTCGCTGCTCTGCAGGCGCGAGGTCTCCTGGTGCTGGCAGGCAGGGGGAAGCTCTTGGGGAGCTGCATCGCCTTGCGGGGCAGGCTCTGCCCGAAAGGTCACTACGGTCAAAACGCCGCCACCTCCTCCAGCGCCGGGTCTGCGCGGTCGCTCATCTGGAGTACGTGAATGCCCGAGTTAAAACTGGCACAGAGCAGCGTGGAGCTGTCGCAGACGGCCAGTGAGGCCAGCGGTCCCGATCCCTCGAGGCACAAGGTGGCCAGGCAGGCTGGGGAGGAAGAGAGAAGTCACTCGGGACACTGGGTTTGCTGAGATGAGACATGACCACGCTCACCTCCCACCTCCTGGCTCTGCCCACGTGCGTCCGTCTGCTCAGCCGAGGCGGGTGAGCTGCACCCCTCGCTGTCCCGGATCCCTGTGGCCAAAGGCGTTGGGACGTGCCCTCTGGAAGAGAGACCCTCCGCCCCGTAAGCCCCACAGGGGATCTGTGCGTTGCCCAGCTAACATGGACCCGGGCTGAGCCTGGGCTCTGCCCCGTCCCTGGAGAGGAAGCAGAGACGGACGGACAGACAGGCCCCCCGGGCAGAGCAGCAGGGCTCGCGCGGCGGCATTCCCAACACGCCTTTTTCTCCCAAACCGCTTACAGTCCAGAAAAATTCTTCCTAAGGGCTGTGCTACACTCAACATGCAGTTTTGATAAACCACCAAAAGAGAAACAGAAGTAAGAGTGACACCATCCAGCACCACATCAGCCCTTCCGTTTGTGTCTATTATCAAAATATACCCGGAGGCAGTATTTTTGCAGACACCAGCCCCACGCTGCGCTGCTAACGGAGCCGCGTTTGACACAGACGTACAGGCAACTCGTGGTGACTTACACCCTTCCGAGAGCGCCCGAGTTAAGGCTGATGGCTGTGGAGGTCACCCGGTTGCAAAGGCAACAGGATCAACGCAAAGCTGCTGCCAACCCCGCGGCCGGCCCGGCGTGCGCAGGCACCAGGGTGAAAGAAGAGGGAAGGGAAGCAGAAGGTGAGAGCTTTTCTGGGGGAGATCATCAGGTTTTTATTTTCATCCTATGTTAAATAAGTGCAGTTGAAGAGGTGCTTAGCCACGGGGAGTGTCTAGCGCTGACGACTTCTACTGCAGTCGGTGCACGTCTGTGAACCTGAACGGCTTCCCAAGAGGTCTCCGCCTTCTGCGCCAGGCATTACTAACAAGCCTGCTGCTATGGAGGGCTTGGCAGGCAAACAGCTTCTGTGTCCGCTCAGGTGAGGACTCGGCCCTCGCCAAGTCCTCCAGCAAGCAGGGTTAACCCCGAAACGCCCGTGATTCCACTTCACGAGGATGACCAAAGCGAGGGCAGCTGCTGACCAGCCCTCTACCCCCAGCGCAACTTCTGTTCTCTACAACTTCCCACTCGTATCTGCAGAAAGCCCCGGAGTTCCCCTGTTCTTTATTTTTATCATGTGTCTTTTCATCGCTCAACTTGGACACATCTTTTAAAGCCATCTTGTCATTGCTTCCTTTTAGTTTAGGAAGGACGGCCGTCACCTCCAATGTTACGCACCCGAACACCCTCCTTCGCTGGAGGGCAGACAGAAGCCCCTGCGTTTGCTCTGGGACATATCTCCACCCTGCCCTGCAGCTGGATTAGAGCAAAACCCAGAGGTTTCAGGCTTCGTTGTGCCCGTCACCACCGGGATGCAGAAATGAAGGAAGCAGTTTTGTTATCCCAGGGTAAGGCACGCTCAGCGGGCAGGACCCTCCCCTACCTCCAGTGTCTCGGTCCCAGACCTTCACCGTGCTGTCACAGGAGGACGTGGCAACGCTGGGGGCGAGAGCCGGGCCCCGCGGAAGGAAGACGCACGAGGTCGTGGTCTGGAAATGCCCTTTGTACTCGCGCACGCGGTCACGCGTCTGCCGTAGGTCCCACAGCTGCAAGGCAACAGGCAGCGTTTAGAGCTCAGGCTCCGTTACTGTCACTTGCCAACATGGAGCTGTTTTACAAAGAAAGGAAGATGGTTTTGGTTAAAGAGCTCCTCGCCTTTGTCCCCTGCTCGTGCTCACAGTCCCAGAGAACTTGAGACCCCAAAGGATTTTCACCGTGGGTGACTATGTGAGCATGTGCCCGCACCCATTCGAGCTGATGGGCCAAGACTGTGCGGGCAGATAACCACGTCGCCAGCCTGCTCCCGTCCTTGGCCCGGCTCTCCCTGGGATGGGACGGTCTCATCCTCTCGATGCTCACACACACAGAATTACACACAGGGCTGGGAACCTGCAGGATTCAATCCCTGCTTTGGAGGCGCCTCGAGTGCGAGGCCCCTTACAGGCTTCCTGCAAGACCCTCACGCTCCTTGATGTCGTTACTGAAACAAACCCCAGTGCTTTAATAAGGAAGAACATCTGCTCAGATATTCTCTGAGTCACCAAAGGGACTGGGGGGAAGACACTGAGCTCCGACCCCAGCTGGTGACACCAGCGTAAGGCCAGCACAGTGGGAGCAAGCAGATCCTTGGAGCACTGGTCTGCTGCCCTCCGCTGTATGCCATGGACCTTGGAGGAAAAAAAAAAACAGAAAAAGCGGGACTTGCTGCCCAGCAAACTCACGGTGGCCTCGCCGCCCTCCCCAGCGGAGCCGCTGCTGCTGCTGAGGCAGTACCGCCCGTCCTGGCTCACGTCGCAGCACGTCTGGATGTGCCGCTTGGCGGGGAACGCGTGTGCCACCTGCAGCTCCCGGCTGTCCCAGATCCTGGAGGGAACAGGAGTGGGGAAGGGGGAGTCCAGCACACCAGTGCCAGGATGGGCTTACCTGGGCGCCCGCCCGCTCTGCCCTTGCTGCTGTCCCTCATGGGGCAGTGCCCCTCCTTCCCCCTGGCAAGCCGAGCTCCCGAAGCTCTCGCTGCGTCCTTGCACTTATCTGCCCTGGATCAGCCTCTAGCCCGAGCAGCTGTGCCGAGCTTGCTTTTTTATAAATTCTCCTTTCTTCCCGCAGTCGCCGCCCAGTGCTGCTTACACAGCTGTCCCCACACTGTCCTCCCCTGGCGAGAGACCAGGCTCCAAGACCCAGGTGAGCTGGAAGGCGGCTTCCAGCCACCCCCGCAGGGTACAGGAGACCGGGCGGTTATGACAAACCACCAAAGAAACAGCCCCTTGTGCGCTGGCATCTTCCACAATCCCCACGTACCCCAGGCTGCAGCTCCCTTCTCTGTGGCCACACGTAGAATTTACCTGATCGTTTTATCCTCTGAGGTCTGGACGACGTAAGGCTCCCCAGGAACCCAGCACAGATGCGTGACCTGCGGAGAGGAAAGGATGAGCAGAAGCCCCCCTCTGCGTGCAGCCCAGGCCGGTACCCGCCACAGCCACCGCGCTGCCCTCTCCTCTCCTCTCCCTCCTCGTGCTGCATAGTGAGCAGGAAATGTTGGATGAGGTTTTTCTCTGCTTCCCACCGGTGCTGCTCCCCGACCAGGTTCAATCCCAGCGTGGTCACTGGGGGTTACTGCAGGCAGGGAGGTGCCAACAGTTCAGCAAGACACAGAGCCACGGGAACAGGGGCACCACGGCCCCAGCAGGTACAGCTCCGCTGCTGGGCTGGTACCGAAGGGGATGCAGCCCCCACCGCACAACGCACTTCCGAACAGCTCTGCTCAGCTCTGAGTTAGAGCATTAAGGCATTGCCGTAGGTCTCCTGGTATCTTTGTGCTCCTGGATTTGTTGTTACCTGGAGAACGGAGTAACCAGCCTCAAGCTTTGGTCTCCCCAGGTGCAAAGGCAACCCATGCAGTGCCTCAAGGGCTTCTCATAGCACCAAGCTCAGAGCAAATTCACTCTACATGGCTTTACATGTGAAATAACCGAGTCGGCAGCGAGGTGCCGTGACAGGATGCAAGGAACCAGCGGCTCCTACCAGATTCCTGGAGACAGCGGCTCTGCCCAGACACTCTCCGGTCTCTACATCCCACTTGCACACGGTGTTGTCTCGTGAGCCCGTGCACAGCTGGGAGGCATCTGCAACCACAAGTTAACATGCAAAAATTGTCAAGAATGGTTGTCAAGAAATCCCTGGGGAATGGGAGCATGTTGTTCCTCACCCGGGCTCACAGCCAGTCCAGTAACAACCAGGTCGTGTCCTGGGAAGTGCTGCCTTGGCCCTGAAGCCCCGTGAAGCTCCCACATCATCACCATCTTGTCCCGGGATGCGCTGAAGACTCTGTTTGAGTCAAGGGCAGTGGTGACCTGCCAAGGACGAGACGGGAGAAGCCGGTTAGCCTCGCCACCCAGCCCAGCTGTGCGCGGGGAGAGCACAACGCTCCTGCTGCCGTGTCAAAGCCCAAGACGTGCAGAAACGCGACTGGGGAGAGCCTGACCTTCAAACTCCGTTTAGCCCATGCTGGATGTGCACATGCTGGGCTCCCCGACGCTCACGCTGTGACTCCCGCTTCCTTCTGCTCTGCCAGATCCCGGCCACAGACAAACCCCGACGCAGCGGGGCCAGGGGAAACTGCGCAGCCGTTGTGCGATGGCTGCAGCCCGTGCTGCGGCCGTGCCCGCCGTGGCGGGGAATGCCGGGCAGCCAGGGCGTGCGACCTGCCAGCGGGACCCACGTCCTCTCAGAACCGGGGAGCTGGATGGTGGATGGGTGTTTGCGGATCCTGTTCTCAGAAACCATTAATTCTATGGGAAAAACTTCCTTAAAAACCCAAATGAGCCCAGTGCACGGTTGCTTTGAGCACCAGGAATAACGAAGCCCCCTTCATCCCTCCAGTACCCACAGCACAGGGGACGCGCTGGGGCTGTCCCCAGCCAGAGGCGCACTGGCCACGCCATGCATGCACACGTACACCCTGCACGTTTGCTCTCCGAGTGGCGTTTGGCTTTGTAACCAGGATGCCAGAAGGAAAATTAAAGCCCCGCTGTTCCCAGCCATGGCTGCTTTGTAGAATAACGACGAGCCTAGCAGAGTGAGACCTGAAGAAAACTGAACGGCGTCTCTGAATTAAAAACTTGACCTAGTAATTCATCCTGAGCTTTTCCTGCACAGTCTCTTGGAGGGGAAGATAAGCATACGTCCAAGCCTCCTGGAGCCCTGTTTGGTCTGGATGCAACCACGCCATGCTGCTTCCCTGGGCAGCAAAGTATCAGTTGGGACCTTGGGAAAAACCTAAGGCACTCCGATACCCCGGTCCCTCTTTCTGACGGAGCAAAGTGAGCCCTCTGCGGCTGACAAACTGTCACTCCGTCATTCCCGGTTCCCCAGTTTCTGACAGGTAACAGCACGGGAGCCCCCACCACACTCGATCAGTTGTCGCTCACCTTGGTGACCTCCCGCTCGTGCCCGACGAACCGCCGCAGCGCAGCCCCGGATCTCCAGCTGCAAACGGCCACGCTCTGCGGAGGAGCAGGGAACGGCAATCAGCGGCGGCAGCAGGAGGATTATGCACGTTCTTGGTTATGTTACACCAAGACCCGTGCACAGTCCAAGCTTGGAGAGGGAACAGATTCTTCTGGGTTTGAGATCCTACGGCAAACGCAACTGTATTTAAAGCCCGTCCATTAACAGGTGACGTAAGAGAAGGGCCAGCCCAGTGATTCCAAGCCTGGGTGAGGGCATTTGATGTGATCTGAGCACTGGAGAAGGTTATATAAACACTTCAATGTGCTTCAGTGTGTACCCTCACTCTAAGATCATCTTTTCTTTCTAAATTCAGGAACTGACAAAGTTGTTAGCATTCGCAGAAACGTTTAAAGCTCACAATTAAACCACATCGCCTTATTTTCTCTCTGTCCATACATTTTCCTGCCTGTGACTGTGCTCTGTGCCCTGTGGCGGGGGGTACCTCACCTTATCCCTTCCTCCCGACACACAGAGGTCTGGTTCGAGGGCAGCCACAGAAGTGACGGCGTCGGCGTGCGCGGGGCTGTGCTGCCGAACGGCTCGAGCAGGTCCCGTCTCTCCCAGGGAGCCATCGGCCCTGCAGCAGGCAGAGAGACGGCGGCGGGAGCCGCGGGGCCGTCTAAGGCAAAGTCAGGGTGACGCTCCCCAGGCCGGGGAGGCGGCACCGCGGGCTGGGCTGCAGAGCGGCAACACCTGCCCGCAGAAACCCGAAGAGAAGCTGTGAACGGACAAACGCGTCTCCTGGACTAGCTGGGACGGAGCAGACCTATTCCACCTCTAGAGCTGCTAAATACTTAGATGTTTGCTCACTCCATGCTGGCTCAAAGAGGAGAAGAAAGCTGCATTTCGATCTTCCCAGCCTCCACTTCCACTATCGCCTTCAGGCTCTGCCGCCGTCCTTCGCTCTGACGCCAGCCTTGCCAAGCCCGGCCAGCCCCCCCGCTGCCACCCCGTGCTCTTAACTGATCTCCGGGCAGCAATCGCCCACCTTGCTGCCAGACGCCGAATTATCTCATCTGGCCGGTGAAAGCTGAGACAGTCTCTGAAGAGACAATGAATTGGTTTGGGTATTTGGGCCAAACAGCCGCCCCTGGAGCTGTCAGCCTTCAGAGCTCTGCCTTAGCCACCACAGAGCACGACCACCGGCCACGTTTACGTGCTTGGCCCCTCCTGCGAGCTACATTTTGGATTTCAGTCCCCCAAAGAAGCTGAGCAGACTTTAGAAACGAGGGTCAAAAGTGAAAATCTGATTCATGCGTTCAATAGTGAAACTAAAACCACGTGCTTGCTCTATTCTCTATTCATTTGCTGTTCTCTATTCACTCTCATAACTGGTTTATTAACTTAAGACACAATCACCTGGGGTTGCTTTACCTGTATTTGGCGGTGTGGAAGCTGACTTTACTCTGCAGTTTCCCCATGGCCCTGCCGACGAGCACGGCTCACGCTGCGGCCAGCAGCACGGGGCATCACAGCAGCATCTCGGGTGCTCGCCGCTGGGACGTGACCTGCAGGTGAGGAGACACAGCATTACTGGGAAGCCAGAGAGGTTTCTGCTTGTTATACAGATGGGATAAAGTGCTGGTAACACGTTACCTACATCTTAACTTCACCTGGAGCTCCCTAGTCAAACCTTTTGCCTGGAGCAGAGCCAGCTCCAGAGGCAACTGGGACTTTACAGCTGAGCTTTAAAAATATCCAAGCGTGGTGAGGCCACAATAGCAACGGAGCTGCTGCCTGTAATTCTTCTAGCGCCTTACGCCTCCTCTTACTCCAGTATCTGCTCTTGACTTCCATATTTCCCAGAGATCCCAATCTCTAGACTGGGAATGCAAACACCTTCAGACTGAAGTTCCTACAGCCGGCTGGTGGGACTGATCTTCAGACCAAGATCGCTGCAGTCACAGGCAGCCCGAGCTTAACTGAACCAGCCTGACTTAATGTAAAGCTTGAAGTGGTCTTCCCACAGGCTGAGGAACATTTTGGGCACGGCAGCTTCTATGTCCAAACTCCAGCCCCGGGTCCAGGCTAGGTAAGACCATCTTGATAACCCAGATGCATTCAGCAAAAAAATACCGGCTGAGACCAGCCTGCCCCGTCCCAGGGCATCGCTCACAAGCGGCATCACGACAGCCGGCCCCTGCACGAGCATCCGTCGGGGTGGAGGAGCCTCCGGCGGAGCAGGGCTCGGGCCGTGGCAGCATCTCTCCCCCTTATCCTCACGGGTCACAGACCGAGCAGAAACCAGTTTCAATGACAGTGAATTACCACGTACAGTAATTGGCTACTGCTTAGCTCAAGACACACTAATTGGATTTGGTCTGTGCTAGGTGTAGGTTAGCATTCCCCTCTTCTGGGTCAGTAATATTTTGCTAATAAAAATCAGAAAAAACCCCCCACCTGCTTGTTCCAGCGAAGAAAAAAATGTGCTTCAAGGCTCTGCCCACAAAAACTTGAAAACCAAACCCTGGGAGCACTAAGCAAGAGGGGCTGGGTTTCTGCAAAACATTCCCTTTCTAATTTTACCCTGGCAGCCTTTGTAATCAGCAATTAGTAATACCCAGGTAATCTCCGCCTGTTCTATCCATGAGTTTGCAGGTTCAAAAGATGTGAAGCACGATGAATCTCACAGTTGAGGGGCTGCGATAATTCAGCAATTTACTTATTTCAATCAGACCGAGCATCCAAATCATTTCAGTACATTAGGAGCAAACACCATTTTTCTTTGACAACGGGAGAACTCTGGAAGTTGTTTCTCCGGCAAAACAGATTCTAGGAAAAAGCTAAGATGTAAATTCTCATTTTTCAATTACGACGATGACTCTGTTTCCCAGCCAGCAGCTAGCTTCCCCGCTCATGTGGTTAATGTACACGCGCAGTCGTCCCTACCTGCACAAACCGCGCTGGATCAAGGCAGAGAGCTGCCGGCGGCCGCGCGAGGCTGCGAGGAAAGCGGGAGGTCTGTCTTGGGTCTAACCACCTTCTCCAGCCTCTTGCCCACTGCAGAGAAGAGTAGATTTTCCTGAACCCTGAACAAGAACAGCGGTTGCTCGGGCAGGACGTTCATCTGAGGTTTTACTGTCTGGCAGGCTCCCCCGCACACGTTCATCATCAACCCGGTCCATCACGAAGCTCTCGTACAACACGGGGATCCTGCAGCAACGGACCCACACAAAGCTACACCTCCAGAAGACTGAATTTCCCGCTGGAGGATCTCCTCTCCTCCCTTCCCCCCAAACGCATTGCTTCACAGAAACCAAACCCATTTTCTTATTAAATTGTTTTTAAAAACTACCCCACGCTGCTGCCTCAGCCTGTTCAGGCACTGCAGTGAAACCCCTGCCGTGGAATAAGGGAATGACAACATCCACAGCAGCGGGCACAGAAATCACAGCGGAGCCTCCTCCCCGTTTTCATGGGGTGTTAAACACCCTTTAGAAGAGGGATGTTTAACTGTCTTTGGGGGGACACAGGGGCAGCCCCGAGTCCCTATAGCAGGGGGTGGCCCCACGGCAATGATGTGGGTCCCTATAGCCGGGGGTGACCCTGCAGCAATAACGTGGGTCCCTATAGCCGAGGGTGGCCCCACGGCAATGACATGGGTCCCTATAGCCGGGGGTGACCCTGCAGCAATGATGTGGGTCCCTACAGCTGGGGATGGCCCCGTGGGTGGTAAATGGGTGCATCCTGGGTCCCTGTAGATGGGGGGAGCCCCACAAGTAGGATGTGGGGCTGCCTGGCGGGTGCAATACGGGTGCAGTCCCGGTCCCTACAGCCGGGGCAGCCCCTGGAAAAGGTATGGGGACAACACAGGTCCCTATAGCTGGGGCAACCCCATAGGAAGGCTGTGGGGCAGCCTCTGGGAAGGACATGGGGACAACATGGGTCCCGTGGGGCTGGGCCGGCTGCACCGTGTCCTCGCCGTGGGGCTGGCCCAGCCCCAGCCCCGGGCACCCGCCGTGCGGGGCCGCCCCCGCCGCGCACTCACCGGGGGCCGGGCCGGGCCGGGCCCCGCCGTCCGTTCCGTCCCGTCCCGTCCGCCCCGCGCCGCTCCCCGGCTCCGCGGCGGCGGCCGGGGCGGGCCGGGCCGGGGCGGGCCGGGGCGGGGCGGTGTGCGCGGCCCGGGCGGGGCCGCCGCCGCCCCCGCGGCAGGTGCCGGGGCGCAGCATGGCCCAGCGGGGCGGGGGCCGCGGCCGCGGGCGCTGCCGGAGCGGGCGGCCGACCTGCGGGTGAGCGAGGGCGGCGAGCGCGGCGGGGCCCGGCCCGGGGGCCGAGGGGGGGCCCGGGGCCGTGGGGCTGCGGCGGCGGGGGGGGCACCCGGCGGGGAGAGGGGCCGCGCGTGGGCCGGGGGAGCTCCGGTGGGGCGTTGGGGTCCCCAGAGGGGTGTGGGGCCGTGGGGGTCGCTGGTGGGGTGGAGGGGGGGGCTCCGTGGAGCCCCTGGTGGGGTGTGGGGCTGTGTGAGTGGCCCGCGTGGTGAGGTGGGTTCTCTGTGGGGCACCTGGCCAGGGTGTGGAGCCACGCAAGGGGTCCCCCGTGGGGGTGGGGGCTGTCTGTGGGGCTCCTGGCAGGCTGCGGGGCTGTGTGGGGGTCCTGGTGGGGTGTGGGGCCGTGTGAGGGGTCCCCCGTGGGGAGGGGGCCTCTCTATGGGGAACCTGGCAGGGTGTGGGGCCATGTGGGGCCACATAAGGAGTCCCCCGTGGGGATGGGGGCTCTCTGTGAGGCTCCTGGCAGGCTGTGGGGCCACGAGAGGGGTCCGCCATGGGGAGGGGGGGCTCTCTATGGGGAACCTGGCAGGGTGTGGGGCCATGTGGGGCCACATAAGGAGTCCCCTGTGGGAACGGGGGCTGTTTGTGGGGCTCCTGGCAGGCTGTGGGGCTGTGTGGGGGCCCTTTGGGGATGTGGGGCCACAAGAGGGGTCCCTGTGGGGAAGGGGGCTCTCTGTGGGGTGGTGCGTGAGGACCCCGGGAAGCACGGGGCCGGGCGGGTGGAGCGGGGGGCTGGGGGCCGCCACGGCCCCGCCGAGGCCCACGTGCTGCCCGCCGCCGCCGCTCCGCCTTCCAGAACAAGATCGTGGACCGGTGCGAGCGGCTGCAGGTGCAGAGCGCTGCCATCGCCCGGCACGTGGACGAGGTGCTGCCCGCCAAGGACCAGGGCGTCCTGGTAAGTCCCCGCGCCGTCTCCCAGCGCAGCGTGCAGCGTGCCGGCCCCGTGTGCCCCCGTGCTCGCCCTTCCCGGCGGGGATGCCGAGCTCTCGGGGGGGCTCGTCGGTGTGCAGGGGTTGTCCCCCTCCTACCCCACAGCTTGTGCAGCGATTCCTGCTTCGTCTGCCTAAAGAACGTACACAAACGATAAATTTCTTGGTCATCAAACAACAATTAGCCATCAAACATCCCCCTAGGGCCAGTGTCTTATGGATTCCTGATTTCATTTGTGCCTCGCTGTCGCTGAGGACAAAAGGCAGTTCTCGTGGTGGCTCTGTTTCTCGCTAATAGCGAACCCTGGAAGATCGGGAGGTTTAGGTTGGATGTTCATAAAAATTTCTTCACCGAAAGGGTTGTCGGGCATTGGAACAGGCTGCCCAGGGAGGTGGTGGAGTCCCCATCCCTGGAGGGATTGAAAAGATGTTTAGATGTGGCACTGAGGGATATGATTTAGTGGTGGCCTTGGCAGTGATAGGTTAATGGTTGGACTCGATGATCTTGGAGGTCTCTTCCAACCAGAATGATTCTGTGATTCTATGATTCTATGATCTGCTGAGGGATGGGGCTCTGGTCCCTCGCAGGTTGTCACTTGAGTGCCAGGGTGAGGCCAGGAGGCAGTAGGCAGGTTTGGGACTGGTTGTCCCGTTGACCTCTGCTTGCATTGCGATGATTACCGTGGCTTGGGCTCAGTTAACAGAGTAATCTCAACGGCTGAGCCCACAGAAAGCTGGCAGAAGGGGCTGGTGCTTTTGTTGGGGTTGAAGCGAGGCTGATGTTTCTCCTCTCTCCTTGCTCTGGCAGAACGCAGCCAATGCGGCACGGGAGCTGGTAATCCAGAGGCTGATCTTCGTGGGGAAGGCGTGTGAAAATGAAGAGCAGCGGCTGCTGGAGAAGGTGCACGCGGAGGAGGAGCGGGCGCACCAGAGCATCCTGACCCAGCGGGCGCACTGGACCGAGGCTTTGCAGAAGCTGGCTGCCCTCCGAACCTACCTGGTGGACATGATCACCAGCCTGGATGACCAGGGCCTGGTGGTGAGTACTGCTCCTTGTACCGAGGGACAGCTCAGCCAGCCCAGGAGTGACCTAGACCTTCTGTCGTGGCTGTTACGGGACGTAGATACGGCGTTCAGCAGCTTGCTGCACTGACAGCAAGGAGGCAGGATTGGACAGGACCTACGTTTGCAGGTCTAGCTCAAGGAACCTCCTTCACCTGGTCCTGACAAGCCCCTGAGGTTTCTTGGTGGTTCCTAGAGCATCCGCTCTGCCCGATTCTGCTTTTGCTTGCAGTGAGGTTCAGCACCACCCAGGCTGAGGTCTCCAAGCTCTTGGTGTGAAGCTGCCAGCTCGCAGGTGCCCTTAGGCTCGACAGCCAGGACAGCTGTGGGTTGAGAGCTGCTCTTACAGCAGTCGATCGGGCCACCGGTTTTCTCGGGTTCTGTCTAGTTTTAATCAAAACGTGACCCTCGGGAGCACCTGCAGCTCCCCTTGAAGGTCTGCCCTGTTGTCTGGCATACCGCTGCTTGGGGTATTTACTGCGTACAGCAGCCCGTGCTTCCCTTCGCTCAGTTCCTCTTCTGGCTGTTAAATCGTCTCGGTTTACCCAAGCGATTCCTCTCGTAGACGCGAGCGGGTAGGAACTGCACCTCTTCGTTGCTCTTAGCCTCTGCTTGCCACGCGTCACTTAGTGAAGACGGGGGCAGCAGCTCTGCTTGGAAAACAGAACCCATCCCACGGACAGAAGGTGGGCAGCTGTTCCTTTGGTGGGACACGCAGCTTCTGTCCTGCCCCAGCATCTCAGCTGCCTGGGCTGTGGCCTCGCTGTAGGGAGCAGAGGTTGGAAAGCGAGATCCATCAGATGCCTGCGGCAGAAAACAGCGAGACCCTCAACTTCTCCTTTTACCACGTAGCGGAGGGGAAATAGGGATCATACGTTCTCACCTTGGATCGTTGGTGTTGGTATTTGTGTCTATCAGGAACGGATATGTGTCACGTCACAGGGAGGTGGAAGGTGCGTAGAGCACCCTCCAGCTCATATTTGAGCAAGGATCAAACATTTTCCTACCACTTTGCTAACTGGGCTGTACCCTGAGAACGCACCGTCACCAGCGGGTACGGAAACAAGTGGGACTGGTCATGAGGTTATCCGACTCCTGGCTTAGGTCCTCTGCAGCTTCTCCCCTTGCTGAAAGCTGTGGGGGTTGTTTGCTGCAAGCACAGGCTGTTCTAGCAGCGTGCCCTAATGGGGTGGGGAGGAGAGGGGGCCTCAGGGCTCGGGTTTTCACACTCCGGGCAGCGGTGGGAGCTCCCAGGTGCAGACAGGCTGGTGTCTACCAGAGGGTGCGGAGTCAGAGCTGGTTCTTTGCGGGTCCGAGACTTTCCGCCCGCCTCAGCTCTCCCACGTTTCCATTGCACCAGCTGTACTTGCAGTCTGCTGCTCTCACAGCGCTTGCACGCGCAGCAGAGCGGTGGCAGGCTCCGTGTGGATGCTCCCACGCCCTTCTCGAGGTATTTGTCCCCCAGCCACCCAGTCCCCCTGGTGCAGCAGACATTACCCCTAGCTAGATGTAGAAGATGTATCGCCCTCAGCCATTCCCGCTCATTTTCTGAGTCAGGGAGTGGAAAGGGCTGCAGCTGAAGAAAATGGATGTCGGACGCTCCCCCTGCTCCCCAGGGCCAGCGTTGGGGCGAGGAGTGGTTTCTCTGGGTCAGGAAGGAGCACAGCGCTCTCTGGGTCCCGGGTTTGCTGTGCCCCAGCCTGTGTTTGGGATTTTATCTGTGGGGATTTCAGCTGTGATGACTCTTTCTCTCCTTGTCCCCAGCGTGCAGAACAAGAGATCTTCGAGAGGTTAGTACTGGCTGCTCCCGGGCCTTTCCCTGACCCCTGCTCCAAGCTTGCCTGCGCCCTCCGTGCCTCCCGCTGCGAGCAGCGTGCCGTTGCTCCGGCAGCAGGTGACACCCCCCCTTTCCTCCCTCATGCTGCTTTTGCTGAGGACAAGGACAGAGCACAGAGATGCCAACACGGCCTCTTGTCTCTGCTTCACGTGCTGCGCTGCAGCTCAAGGCGGAGAAGTCCGGCACCTAGAAATGCTCCATGTGCGATGTCTCCCCGGAGGCATTGCCAGACGCGCTGGCCCTTGCTTACGGAGACCTTCTCCAGCTCCTTAGCAAGCTCCACAGGGCTCCCCGGGCCACGGAGCAAGCCTGTCCCTGGCCTGCTGGCAGGGGCTGGGATTGCCCACCGGGAAGGCTGGCGTGCTCCGTGCCTGGGGGGCTGTTGGCCCAAGCTCCGTGCTCGTGCTGCCTCCTTGCCCGACAGAGAGGCTGCAGGGAGGGGAGACCCGAGCGCAGGCGTCAGCATGTCTCACAGTTGTCGTCAGCGCTGCCCTCCCTTGAGAAGGCGCCTTGGTGGCTGCGCTGTCACAGGCATTCACTTCCGTGGCCGCTGCAAGGGTGCTAGCGAGCCCTGGCTGGACTCTGCTGCCCGCGGGGCTTTCAGGAGTACTTTTGCCCGGAGCCTGCCTGTAGAGGGTAAGAAATCGGCCACAACACGTCACCAACAGCCAGTGCCAGAGCCTTTACTGACAGCCACGAGTTCATGTGTGTACTGCAGGCCACAGGAGCCCAGCAAATCCTCGATCTCTATGTGAAACCTGGAGTCCCGGCTTGCTGCTGCGTCCCCCTTTGCTCTGTCCGTAAAAAGGGAACTCTGTTTTCTCACTGCAGCCTGTTCATTGTGCTCCTCTTGTACCTTGATGGCCGCTCTCAGACGCGTTTAATCTGTGTTTGCTGAGCGAGGAGGCTGTTGGCTCAGGCTGCTGGGATTGTATTTTGAAACACTGAGGTCCTTTCAGAAGGGACTGTAATCAAAGCCAACCGAAAGCATCACTTGGGAGGAGAGTTTGTCCTGAACCCCGCGGTGCGGTTTCTCTGCAGCAAGTGCTCCTCTTGCAACTGCTCCAGCTCGTATTTCTGTCATGCTTCCTAGTGATCTGAAACGCCTCCCGGCACTGGTCAGTAAGTCATTGTATTTCAACATAACTCTTGTGTTCCTTTGCTAGGACGGAGGTGGCGGAGGGAATCTTAGAGCCACAGAATTCCCTGAAGTTAAACTTTAATCAGACCTGCGTTCAGAGTCCACTGCTGCATCGACTGTGGGCCTCCGCTGTTCTCTGCTGCATCGCAGGTCAGTGCCTCGCTCAGGTCTCGCGCTCCCTGGGGGTTCCTGCGTGCTCATTCATTTTGTGCCCAAAGAAACATCCTGATGCTGTGTCGAAACTCCCTGATGCTGTGTCCTGCCCAGGACACGGGGCATCCTGCCCTCCCCTGCTGTCCCAGCCCCTGCTAGGTCCTGGGAGCCCCCCAGCCAGGGGCGCAGCAGCAGCTGTAGGAGGTTTGGGTGGCTCGAAGCAGCTGGTTGTGGCTAAGGCGAGAACAGGGGGTTGAGAAGACGATGTATTTTATCAGCTCACTTGGTTTCTTTCGCTGTTTCCTGGGTGACTCGGTGACAGCAGTGAAGCTGATGCTGCCGTAGGAATCGCTGCCACAGAAATTCCTCTCTACCGCCTGTAGCATTGGCCTGCTGGTGATTTTAAAAGAGGGTAAACTCACCCGCGTGGTGTCTGTCAGACGCTCTGACGTGCTGGAATGAGGAGTGAGTCAATGCAGCAGCTTTCTGATCGTAAACTGAGATTGTGGCTGTGCACGAGCTGGTGGTTTGGTAGAGACGTTTGTGATCTGGTTCAGCTCTTGCTGTACAGCTGGGGTTGCATCGGAGGCATTTGTCGGGCTGGTGACGTGCTCTGGGTACGGCTTTACCAGGTTGGTGTCAGCTCTGAGCAGGAAGAGACCTTCTTCTTCCGGCTGAGATCGGCTTGAATTGCTGATTGTGAAATGTTTGCTTTTTGTCGTGCTTCCAGGGCGTTTCAAATGTAGTTTTTGTTTCTCAGAGGTGGCAATATCCTTCACAATTTGAAAACATCTGTTCTGTGTGCCATCTCGTGAACAATCCCTGGGGCCATCTTCCCAAAGCTTTTGCGTTAACCTTTGATTTTTGCTCATCTCGCTCTTGATGCTGATGAGCGGTTCACAGTTTTTCCCTGTCTCCAGGTTCCTCTCCAAGGTTTGTGCTTCTGGCTTCTATGGCTCTTGTGTTTTCCAGCATTGGCTTAAGAATCTGTGCGCACTGGACAACACCGGCATTTGTTTCTTCTACTGCAAACTCTGGTCTTGCTCTCCCTTTGTGGTTATTTTCCCTCTGCTTTGAGTCTCTGGGTGCTGGCAGTCACGCCAACTCCTGCAGTTGTACATTGGCAAAGTCGAGCAGGTTCTCAGCAGATGTTCGGGGCTGTCAAGTCCCGCAGGAAACCTTTCCCTAATCCTCTTTGTTGTGACAAGGGTTTTCTATGGATTCCTTCCCCAATAGCATCCTTGTAATGACTCTGAGGCATTCGATCCTGGTAGTGGGTCTGTTGTGCTATTATTACACTCTGGTTTGGGTTTTGGGGGTTTTTTGTGGTTACGTTTAACATGTTGTTACTGCGTGCTGAGGATGCCTGCCATATCCTTGCTTATCTCACTAGGCCATAGTCCACCCAGGACCTAGCCTTAGAGATTTAATATTAACTGCGGTGGTCCTAGCTTTCGTTAAGACACGGTAATGTTACGTTTCACTTGGTGGTCCCTCCTCCCAAAGGCAGTTGAACGAGGGGCAGTCTTGTTGATTTGCTTGAAAAAAGTGAATTCCTAGCCTTGATGGTTTGTCCCTGTCACCTCTCAAAAACTTGGAAACCAGCAGGCGAAAGAACCTCCGTTTCACTCTCAAAAATAAACATGATTCCTTTGATGTCTTTACTTGGCATCCAGGCTTCTGTTTCGCGTACGTTTGGGGTTGGCAGCTTCTTCCTTAAACCGAGAGATGATGTCAACCTCCTGGCACCGTGCTGGGAGGGATCTCGGCTCGCGGCCACCCGTGTTAGTCCTGCTGCGGGGCAGGTAGGTGGTGACGCTGGCTGGAGACCTGACGGAGGACCCTCTGCAGGGGTGAGACAGGCTGCAGCCATCGCAGCTGGCTGAGACATTGGGCTGCTCTGTGGTGACCTGCCCCAGGGACCGGCGGGGTCTGGGTTCCACCTTGGTGCCTAAGTCTGGCTATGAGGATTTTAATTTCAGATGTGTGAGTTTGGAACTGGGAACTTGGATTTTTAAAAGCAGTAAAATGTGCTGCAGCTAACACATATGTGCTTAACAGAGCTGTTAACCGTCTTAGCTTACCTACGCAGCGTCCCTCGTCTCTCTGAAGTGGGAAGGCCACTCCGATGGGCACTGTACACAGAGAAAATAGATTTTGGGGTGAGATGAATTCCTGGTGGAATTGTTCATCAGAATATATGGGAATATCTGGAGGGCAGATTTAATCATGACGAAACACTTGTCTGGGTGGGAAAATTCACTGATCTGAATTACTCTGCTGTTACTCTGCCAGTGCTTCCCCTCCCTCGGATCCTCCCCTGGAACCACGATTCCCCAGCGAAGCTACGTGGGTGTAATCGGGGTGGTATTTCCTTGTGCAGATGATCCCTGTGCGTGAACACCGGAATGCAGCCCTGTACCTCGGTTAGATGGGTGTTGCACAATGTGAGGTTTAATGTCAGAGGAAGATGAAGTCTCGTACTGCTCCATTTTCTGTGAATTCATAGCAGCGTTTGGCTTCCTGGAAAGCCAACTGCAAATAG
Source organism: Phoenicopterus ruber ruber (assembly GCA_009819775.1). Classification (NCBI taxonomy): domain Eukaryota; kingdom Metazoa; phylum Chordata; class Aves; order Phoenicopteriformes; family Phoenicopteridae; genus Phoenicopterus; species Phoenicopterus ruber. Next base: position 11,635,461 of record CM020234.1, read on the forward strand.
GCAGTGTGGGCAAACACAGCTGCGGAGAGCCGTGGAGGGCACAGCGTGGCGGGCAGGCACGCTGCAAAGCGTTTGGCTGCTGCTCAGTGAAATAAATCGTCAAACGAATGAGGTGGTCTGCTTCAGCTGGAAGGGGACGCTGGCTTCAGCTCCTCTTGCTGTTCCCTGTTGCCCACAATAGCTCCCACCTAACGTGCAAGCGTACGTGGCACTTCCACGTTGTGCAGACTGATAATTCAGCCTCGGTTTGTCTCCTGTGTCCTGGCTGCAGCTGGGATGGAGCTGATGTTCTTCCCAGTAGCTACTGTGTTTGGATTTAGTATGGGATTTGGTATGTGAGGAATGCTGATAATACACTGATGTTATAGTTGTTGCTACGAGATCAAGGACGTTTTCCAGCTTCCCAGATTTTGCTAAAGTGCAGGTGCAAAAACCTGGGAGGGGTAGAGCCAGTGTAGCTGTCCCAAACTGGCCGAAGAGAGTATCCCGTACCAGAGACGGCATGGCCTGTGTGTTTGTCTGGTGGGCCGGGCGCCTTTCATTCATTTGTGCTTTTGTTCATTCGTTCAGCTGTTCGTTCCCTTGCTCGCTCTCTCTGGAACTTGTGGTTCCGAGATCGCTGTTCGGGATCATTCCGAGATCGCTCTCGGTTTCACTCCGTGATCGCTGCTCAGGATGGGCTGTATCGGTCGTCAGGTCGTTGGGCGGTGAGAAATTGTGCATTGTTCGTTTTGTGTATTCGATTATCATTATATTTTATTATTATTATCATTATTAATATATAATTATCTTTTTCCTTTGCTGTCCTGGTGAACTGTTTTTATCTCAACCCACGAGTTTTCCTTTCTCTCTGATTCTCCTCCCCACCCCACTGGGGAGGCAGAGGAGTGAGTGAGCGGCTGCGTGGTGTTTGGCTGCTGGCTGGGGCTAAGCCGCGGCATCCTGCCAGGGAGCACCGGGGCGGGTGCCGGCGGAAGCCCCTCAGCTGTCGGAAGCCCCTCGGCCGGCGCTGCTGCCGCTCGGTGCTGCTGGCTGGTCGGAGCGCTGCCGACCTGGGGCCACGTCGGTGCTGGAGCAGGTCAGGCTGCGGGAGCACCCGGCCAGGCTGCAGTGTAATGGTTTGATCCTTTAAGGGCCTCATCCTGCCGCGTGCCGAATGCCGAGCAGAGCGCGATGGGAAATGGCCGGAGCAGGCGTGATACGGCAGAGCTCTTGCTGACGGTGGGGCTGGGAGAGCAAATGACTCACCGGCTCCAGCCTTGTCTCTGTGGTGGTTTAAGACCTAAAATGAATGAAGGGAGGGTGGGGGAAGGCAGGGCAAGGAGGGGCACCGCAGGTAGAAACTCCGTGTCCCCGGGAGCAGGTGAGTCAGCCGGGCATCAGCCTCGTCTCTTTGCGTAGCGAATTTACAGAGCGAGGGAAACACTTGTGCAGTTGTTCAGCCCTCGCACCCGCCCTGCGGGCCGGGGGGTCTCGCGGGGGGAGCGTGCAGCCAGGGCAGGGCGAGCGGTGCTGGTCCCCCGGCCAGCCCGGCTCTCACCCCGGGCTGCAGCGCGCTGGCTCTGCCGTGGCACGAGGGCAGCTGGGCAGCCCCTTCGTTCGCAGCAAAACCGAATCAAGTCGTGGCCGTGCTCGTTTCCAATGCCTGGTGCCACCTCCCTGCCCTGCTCCGAGCCCGCTCGGGGTGGGCTGATGAATGCCGTGGGCTTTAGAGGAGGAAAGGGATTTCCCCTGCCCAGCCCTCTCGTTCCTCCTCGTTCCTGTACTACCGGCTTCGCAGGTTTTATGCTAACACCCTTGCGACCTTGCGCAGGCTCTTGGCCCGTCCCGGCTGGGGGAGGAGGAGTTGGGTCCTGCTCACCCGCAGCAGGGCTCGGATTTGGGTCTCTCCCAAAAGCGGGATGAAGCGAGCCTGCCGAGTTCTGTTTTGTGGGGATTCGGGCCAGGGTCGGAGTCAGATGAGCAGCATGTTCTCTGACTCTGCAGGCCTTCTAGTGCAAGGGTGGAGAGGTGTCTGGTGGAACCTGGGCTTTGATGAGTCCCTGCGTTGTTCTGGCCCCAGCTTGGGGGGGGGCTGCGGGGAGCTGCGGCGCTGGCACCCAGCCCCAGCTCGCGACACCACGTCACCCCGGGGAGCAGACTGTGTCTCTGAGGGCCGTGACTTCTTCAGGCGGTTCAGGTGGGGGCCATGGGGTCGGTGCTCACCATGTGGCTTCTCTTGCAGGCTCACAGGAGATCCACATCGATGAGAAAACTGTCAGCCCCCACCTCAGCCTGTCAGAAGACAAGAAAACCCTGACCTTCAGCCCCAAGAAAGCAAAGGTGGACTCGGACTGCTCCAAGCGGTTTGACCACTGGCCCAATGCTTTGGCTACGGCAGCTTTCCACTCGGGAGTCTGCGCGTGGAAGATCAGCGTGGAAAAGAGCTGCGCCTACAAGCTGGGGGTTTGCTACAGCTCCCTGCCGCGGAAGGGGTCTGGCAACGAAGCCCGTCTGGGCTTCAACGCCGCCTCCTGGGTCTTCTCACGCTACGACAAGGAGTTCAGGTTCCTGCACGGCGGCCAGCCGCAGGCCGTGGAGCTGATCAAGTCTCCGGCCGAGATCGGGGTGCTGGTGGACTTTGCGGGAGGGGAGGTGCTCTTTTACGATCCCGATTCCTGCACCATCCTCTTCTCCCACAGGGAGACCTTCGTGGAGCCCCTCTATCCCGTCTTTGCTGTGGCGCACCAGAGCATCTCGCTCGTCCAGTGAGCTGGGGGTGCATATACGGCTGTCTGTGCAGTGATGTATAGACGCTCTACAGTACCTTTATGGGGGAGGGGAGCCCGGAAGGGCTACGGGCTCGTGTACAGTGGTGTTCAGACAAGACCTGCCTTCAGACGACGTCTGTTCTTCACGTGTTTTACGGCAGCTTTCCTCCCCTCCTGGCGGCTACATCCACCCTGTGCCGGCCGTGCCGGGGCGCGGGGTCGGGGAAGCTTCATTCCCCCCTGACCGGGGGCAGCTCCCAGCCCTCGGTGGGCTTTAGAAAATGGGAAATGTTGAGATGCGTTTGGAGAAACGGCAGGGAGGAGGCACATGGAAAGGGACATCACTGGGACGCGGCTGGAGACACGCTTTTGGGAGGAGCTGCCCTGTGCCAGAGCAGGGACAGTGCGGGGGGCTGCCACCCGTGGGGGACCCACGCCAGGGCAGGGGCACCCCGAGGGGCTGCGGCCCACGGAGGAGCCCACGTCAGAGCAGAGGAGTCGGAAGCAAGGGGCAGCAGAAAGAAACCGAACCCGAGCTGCTCCTCGCCTCGCCAAAGGGAGTGGGGGGCCGAGTGTAACGTGGCGAAAACACGGGGAGCCGATGTTCGGGAGGAAGGAGAGGTGTTGGACTGATGTTGAGCCAGGGACAAGGGCAGGAAAGGTGCTTCCCTGACTGTTTAAAATTTCTTATCTTTATTTCTCAATACCCAAATCAGTAACGTTTGTTAATTGGCAATATATTAAGTGAAATTGCCCAACTCCAGACTTTTGCCCACAGCAGGAGGCCTGCAACTGCCTCCTGGCCACCGCTGTCGGGAAGAGGGGGATGCTGGGGAGGTGGCAAACCTGGGCTACACCGAGGGGTGCAGGGCCTGCGCGCGGGTGTCCCGGGGGCTCTGCATGGGCAGACCTTCCGTGGGACGGGGCCGACCCCACCTCTGCTGAGGCGTTTGCGCAGGGGAATGCTCGAGCCTCCATCCCTCCTGCCGGAACGAGCCTCCTGGAGCGCAGCTTGACCCCGTCCCTGGCTCTGCTGGGGGCTGACACCACCGCTGATCCTCTTCCCTGGTGTTTTTAGAGCTGTGAAAGACACCAGCACCAATGCTGAGCGTCAGATAGATTTTATTGCATGAACACTGCTCCCTGTGCTCAGAAGCGCTCGCTTCTTTTCCCTGCCCACTCGGCAGCAAGAAGTCCCGTGCCAGGACCGGTTCACCGCTCCGCAGCAGCACCGGTCCTCCTCCGAAACGCAGCTACCCCTTCTCAATCAGAGCCAGGAGGTGGCTGAGCGTGGGCAGGATGTGCTCGGGGGGCACCTCTGGCTCCTGGCCCTGCCCGGCAGCCCGGAGCAGAAAGCCGTGCATGCCCACGGCTCGGGCTGCCCTGTAATCCCGGGTGTAGTCGTCCCCCACGTGCGCTGCCTGCTCCGGGGGGACCCCGCTGAGGCGCAGGGCTTTCTCGAAGATCCTCCCGTCGGGCTTGGCGAAGCCCGCGTCCTCGGAGGTGAGGACGAATTCGAAGTGGTGCCGCAGGTTGCACTGGGAGAGGACGTTTTCCAGCCGGTTATCGAAGTTGGAGACGACGCCCATGCGGAAGCCGCGCTGGCAGCACCGGCTCAGCGTCTCGCCGGCGCCCGGCAGCACCTCCCAGTTGCGGGCGCTGCAGAAGTCACGGTAGAGGTTTTCCGCCATCAGCGTCAGGACTCCCTCGTCGCTCACGCCCGAGAGCCTGAAGGTCTGCTTCACAACGTCGACCCACCACTGCCGGGAGCTCAGCCCCCGGCCCCGGCCGTAGTTGGGGAAGCACCGGCTCTGGGCGCCGTACGCCTCCCGGAAAGACCGACCGAGAGCCTCCGGCTGCACCCGGACGCCGTGAGCCCGGGCCTCGGCCGCGTAGCTCTCGCCCACGGGCTGCCGCAGCCGCAGCAGCGTGTCCTTCACGTCCCACGTCAGCAAGCGGAGCCTAAGCATGGCTCCAGTAAAGCTCGGCACTAAGGGAGACCCGGAACAGGGAGGCGAGAGCCAGGTGCTCTGCTGAAAGCCAGTCGGGACCGAGCGCGGCTCGCGCCGGTCGTATCAGAGGGCTGTGGGCACCAGCCCTTTGTCCGTGTCACACCCACTGGTGTCAGTGGCCCCCGTGGGGGGCTCAGGCCCCCTCTGGGGTCTGCAGCGAGATATGGCGGGGGAGGGAAGGCCCTGCTCCGAGTCCCCGGGTGCAAAGTCTCCCGGGCCGGGGCAGCTGCACCCCCCCGCGGGTGCTGCCGCGGGCCCTGCGTGGGGCTGCTGAGCGACGCGGGGCGGGGACACTCGGGGCAGGTGGGGCTGTACCCAGTGTATGGGGGCTGCGTGTACGGGGTGCACCCAGGGCCGTACCCGGGGTGTTCAGGGTGGGGGTACGGGGTGCACCCGGGGCCGTACCCGGGGTGGGGGTTCGGGGTGCGCCCGGGGCCCGTGGGGGTGGGCGAGTGGGGTCCACGCGGGTCACACAGGGGCTGGAGGCGCGGGGCGGACGCAGGGCTCACCGGGCCGGGTTCCCGGGGCACGGGGGCTGCGCGGGCAGGCGGGGCGGCAGGCGGGGGACACGCGCGGCCCCGGGGCCCACGGGCGGCCCCGGCCCGGCCCGACCTACGCCGCTGCCCGGCCGCGCCGGAAGCCCCGCCCCGCCCCCGGAAGCCCCGCCCCCGCGCTCGTCCCCGCCCCCGGCCGGAGGCCCCGCCCCCGCGCTCAGCCCCGCCCCGCCACCGCCTCCTCCTTCAGCCAGCGCAGGAGCTGCGGCGCGAAGTAGGTGATGATGGCGTCGGCCCCTGCGGAGAGACGAGACGCTGGAGCCGCCCCGGACGGGGACACAGGGACACGGGGACGGGCTCGGGGAGGGGGGGAGCAGGCCCTGCGGCCGCCCGCCTCACCTGCGCGCCTGAAGGCCGTCACCGCCTCCCTGACGGCAGCCTCCAGGCTGAAGGCCCCGGCCTGGGCCCCGTGCCACAGCATGGCGAACTCCCCCGAGACGTGGTACACGGCCAGCGGGTGGGTGGGGTGCTGAGGGAGCAGGGGGAGGTCGGGCGGGCGGCGGGGGACGCCTCTCCCCGCGCCCGGCGTCCCCTCCCCATGCACCCCAGCGCTCCCGGGAGGAGCCCCAGGGCCCAGCTCAACACCTGAAACCAACAGTCGCGTCCCCTCCCGCGTGGGTATCCCAACCGGCCGTCCCCAACGCGCACCCCTCGTCCCCCTCTGTCCCCAGGGACACCCTGTGCCCTCGCTGCCGTGCAGAAGGAGCTTACTCGAGCCTTGACGTCCCTCACGATGTCCAGGTAGGGCATCCCCGGCTTCACCATCAGCATGTCCGCTCCCTCACGCACGTCCCGGTCCTGCGAGGGGAACACGCGCGCGGCCCCGGCAGCTTGGGGTAGAAGAACATTTTCCAACAAGCCCATGGTTGGTTTTCCCCAGAAGCTTTGACCTGGTGGTTGGTTTTCCCAGGAGGCACCACAGACGGGTTTGGTTCCGTGTCTGATGGCCACAGGAGCCCACTGACGGGCTGTGATGGGGAGAGCTGACGCTCCCCTCGCCACACACAGTGCCTGGGGAAAGTCAGTGGCCGCGCATCCCTGGTCCCAACACCCTGAGCTGCAGTGAGGTACGGGGTCACCAGCCCCATGGCTGCCAGCGCACGGCCCTCAGGCCCACGCTGGGGACCAGCAGCAGGCTGAGGGGCATCACATTTCTCTCATTTGTGAGAGGGAAGAGCCTCGGCCATTTTGGCTGGTGTGCCTCCCACCCCCATCTGCCTCCAGCACCCCCAGGCTCATTCTCCCCAGACCCACAGCCCTTGGTGCTGCCCCGGGCAGCCCGGCCCCGGCTCACTCACCACGGCGCGCATCGCCAGGCCCCTGGCGCCCGGGGGCAGCTGGTAGCATCGCCTGTCCCCAAAGGCAGGTTTGGATAGCGCAGCATCCCTGGTGACGGGCAAGGCAGAGGGCAGGGGATGAGGACCAGCACGGTTATCCGTGCCCCCTGCCCCGCAAAGCTTCAGAAACGCGAGGGTAGACCAAGACGAGTGTCTGAGCCATCGGGCCAGGAAAAGGGGGGGTTTCCCGACCCGCCTTGGCACCCCAGGATCACTCTGGGAGGTCCAACAGGCGCAGGCTGGCCCCGGGAGCCAGGCTTCAACACCCGCTGCCCTCCCCATGCCCAGAGTCTGGGGTAACATCGTGTCAGACATTTTCCTTTTGCTCTTTTCCGAGGCAGGTCCCTCAGGGCTGCCCTGTTGGGGTCAGGCCGTCCTTGGGACGAGGCCTAACAGCTGACTGAGGTGAGGCTCGTCCCTAAAGCCACTCTTTGGGGCAACACCGGCTCCTGCAACTCCCCTCCTCACTGGTCCTGGCGGCTGCAGGCAGCTCCTTCTCTGCCTGCCTTGCCACCAGCACCCAGGACGAGCAGGTGAAGGGGTGGGATCTTCCCACCAGCCAGCCTCTCCTGGGCAAGGTGCATTTGTCTCCCTTTTGCACTGGGAAGACGGAGGAGAGCGCTCCAAAGCGACCGGCGTGGCCCCAGCTGCGGCCCAGGCTCTGGCTGAGCCCCGTTCCCTAATAGTGATCTGGGGACGCACCTCCCAGCCGGCCCGGTGCTGGCTGGGGACACCCGGCTGAGGGACAGACCCACCTGAAGGGACCGTAGAAGCACGAAGCAAACTTGGCACTGTAGCTCATCACCGAGACCTGCAGAGGGGAGCCGAGCCGTGAGAAGCTGGGTGCTGCACCCCGGCACCGGGGCAGTAGTGATTCCCTCCCACAGCTGTTTCATACGCTGCCCCACATCCTCCTCCCCCTGCCAGAGGCCTGGCACCTCGCTGTCCCCGTGTCCGGCCGAGGACATTCCCCTCGCGTGTGCGCCGGGGCAGGGAAACGCCTGCGGCACATCCTGGGCAAGGGGGGGTTTGCTTCTCCCACTGCTCGCCCAGGTCCTGTTGCGGTGCAGCCTTCCCGTGGACGTCGCTCCTGCCTTTGGCACACCAGGTCCCGAGCTCACCTTGTTGCCCAAGTCATTGGAGATCAGCGCCGCCTTCACGGCCGCGATGCGCCCGTCCATCATATCTGAGGGGGCAACGATGTGGCAGCCTGCAGGGAAAGGCAGAGACGCTGGGAAGGGCCCAAGGCTGGGACTCTGCCCGCAGGAGGGGGTGATGGCAACGGGGCCCCGGGCGCCTGCGGCTCCACGTGGAGGGCAGGGGCAGCCTCCCCTGGCCCGGAGCAGAAGCACTCCCAGCTGGAGCCAGGCCCGGTTTGCTTTTGGGCCCGCTGAAAGCGAGAGGGGGCGAGTCTGCGAGAGGCAAACTCGGGTACCACTGCCAGGAGACTCCTCACCTGCCTTGGCGTAGGCCAGCGCCACTTCTGCCAGCCGCTGGCAGCTGATCTCATTCTGGATGGTGCCGTCTTCACGCAGGATGCCTAGGAGATGAACCCGGGGTTAGGCGAGGGGCCAGACGGCCGGTTGCCTCCATCCCTAGGGTGGCTCCGCTACACAGCTGCTCAGAGCAACAGTGGGGAACGTGTTAAGAGAGCTGGATGAGGGCCAGGGGACCAACGACGCAGCCCTCCAAGGACTGGCCACAACACGTGGGTGCTCCAGGGAAGGGCAGACGGAGATGGGGGACACAGACAGGTGCTCAAAGAGACTCAGAGGGCCAGGGAGTGGGTGCCTCAACCACCCGTGCCTCCCGCTCTGCTGTCGAAACCCAGGAGAGGTCTCACAGGCTCACCTGCGCCAGTACTGGGGGGCCAAATCTTGAGGCAGGAGCTGGCCAGGCCCCACGAGCCCCCAGAGCTCCTCAGCCGAAAATGGCAAACCCCTGAGACTCCCAGTGCCAGGAAAGCACCCGAGGAGCAGCCCGGGACCGCGGGCTGTGCACTCACCGCAGTGCCCGTGGGAGGTGTAAGGGCACAAGCAGACATCGCAGGCTATGAGCAGCTCTGGGAAGGTGGAGCGGATCTTCCTGATTGCCTGGATGGCAGGCGTGTCCTCCGCATCAGCAGCAGAGCCTCTCTCGTCCTGGGAGAAGATAAATGCCTCAGCACGCAGAGCCGGGAGCTTCCCACCGGCTCCTCTGTGGCAGCAGTTCTGCCCAGAAAAGGTTTTCTGAACCGTGAGACCTTGTAACGCAGGGCGGTGTGACCACCAACGATGGAAAAGGGCAATGGAGTAGTGCCTCTGAGCAGCGAGTGCAGGTCTCAGGGCCATCTGCAGGAGCTTTGGGAGGTTTTTGGGTGTCACTACGGCCTCCCATCCCCGTCCTGCTATGCTGAGCGGGGTGCAAGCACACCCAGAGGCCCCTAACTGCTCCTGTTTGATCAGGGGAACCCCTGGCCCCACACTGCTCTCCCACACCGCTGTGGCTACCCCGAGCCCCCTGCCACCACCGCGCGCGCTGACCTTATGGGACTTGCTGGGCACCCCGAAGATGAGCACACACTTCAGGCCGTCTTCGACGAGGGGACGCAGCATCCCCTCCAGCTTGTTGACTCCGTACCTGAGAAGAGGCAAGTGAAGGGGCTGCCAGGCACGCAGGCCTGCTCCGTGGGGGGGGCCGGTCTGTGGCTGGGACGCTGCTCCGTGAGCGATCCAGCATCTGCGAGCACCCACGCCACGCAGCGGCCGGAGGTACGCGGGAGGTGTTGCCTGAACGCTGGGAGGAACAATCCGGGGCCTTATCTGGGGCTATGGGAGCGTTATCTGCCCGGCATGGACACTCTGCTCTGAAAGGACAAGCATGCCCTGCCCTCGGATCCCTTATCTCGGCTTCCCCGTTGCAGATCCAGCCCACAGGACCATCCCCCTGGGGCCTCTCTGACCACAGTCCCGCTAACGCAGCACCGGATGAAGACGGGAGCTGCCAGTCCGGCAACACCTAACGCGGGACCGGAGCCCACGTCCTTGCACAGGTTTTCTAGCTGCTGGTGGAAAGCCCGTTCGCTCCCAGCTTCCCTGCGTGCCCAGCCCACGAGCGCTCCGTGCCATCGCGACACCCCGGCGCTACCCCTGCCAGCACCGGTACTTTCCCAGCATTCCCAGTACGAGTCCCTCCACTCCCTCAGTGGACGAATGCTCCCGCCCTGCCTGATGCTGGGGGATCCCCGAGGCAGGGACCACGGAGGGCTGGAAGCGTCACCCCTGCCCACGCTCGTCTCAGGCCACGCGTCAGCGCTGTGCGGGCACGGCAGCAACCGGCACGCAGCTTGGAGGGGCTGGGTTCTTACCTGGCTTGTCCAGGGAGGCTGGGGATCAGCTCCACCGCATCGGGGCTGTCGCTGCGGGAGGCGGATGGGACAGAGACGTGAGGACTCGGTGCGAGAAGGAAGCCCCTACCCCAGGCTTGTCCCCGAGGAACCTGAACCTATCTAAGGGCTCAGGGAGCACCTGAGCCAGTCAACCCAAGCTTGGTCCGTCCCCAAGCCAGAGAGCCAGGGCTCACTCACGTGACAAAAATGGGGTAGATGAGGTTGGAGGCATCGAAGGTGGTTGCCGTACACTGCCAGGAGCGTAGCACCGGGTGGAAGTAGCCGCTGTGGAGAAGGGAATCCGCCTGCATCTTGGGCCTTCGCTGTGGCAGGAGACTCTGAGACACCAAAAGAAACCGGCAGCTGTTTTCTAACGGCAAGATGGTCATTGCTGAATTCCTTTTACTTTTGCTTAATGCTGTGTAACTGTGCGACACGGCTTTTGTGTACAGAGTAGTAAAAAGCTGCTCTGTGTAGCACAAAGTATTTACGGCTGCAGCGTAAAGGTGTGGGTACAGAGGAGTACGGGCACTGGATGAGAGGGAGGCGCAGGATCATCCTGGAGAGACCAGGGCTTTAAACCCCACAGTCACCCAACTCCCGTGGCCACTTACTTACTGCTGGATAAAGAAACTGCGGAATTGGGCAAAACTGATTTCAGAGGTAACAACGAGCAATTATTCAGTATACATAAACCAAGCGATAGCTATGTTATTGTTGAAACTTCTTCTGTAGCAATATTTTCTTCTTCTGTAACAGATCTAGTAATAATTCTGTGATCAGACCACTAAGATTTAAATTTCTGCTACTGCTAAATTGTCACCAACACGTGGTTGGCGAGAGCGTGACGGAAGGGCCCGGGGGAAGGCGGCTGCGCCAGGATGAGGCACGAGACGTTTACGTGCAGATGCGGAGCTTTGGGACATGGTTTAGTGGCAGGCTTGGCAGTGCTAGGTTTACAGTTGGACTCGATGATCTGAAAGGTCTCTTCCAACATAAATGATTCTATGATTTGGCTGCAGCACGGAAGAGAGCAGCCGTTACGGCCGGGACGCCCGGGAGCCGCCACCGGAACAAGAGACTGCTTGTACAGAGCGGCCTCAAGGACTGCTGGCTGCACACACGGGGCCGCGTCCACCAACGCCCCGCGCAGGAGAGCCCCGAGAGGCGAACAAACAGCAAAGTCCCTACCCGAGAGCTGAAACCCGAGGGAGGCGGGTGAGAGGCGGGCTGGAGACGGGCTTCTGAAAGAGCAAGCGGGATTCCTCCGCTGGCAGCCCCGGGCAGGGCAGGGCTTCCCACGGGAGACAGAGTGGGTGCAAGGACAGGACCCATCTCGGGGGAGCAGCACCGCAGTCCCCAGCCCCATCCCCGGCAATAAACCTCACCGCCCCCCGCCTCTCCGGAGAGCAGACTCGGCTCACTTCGCGTCCCCGGATACAGTCCGGGGGAGAAAGCTTTACACCAGCACTCACGACAGCCGTCAGCAACGGAGCTGGGCAGGAGATGGCTCCATTCTTCTGAAAAACCTTTAATTTGAGGTGTTCACCTATTTTACACACTCAAGACCCTTCAGATATTCTAACGCTGAGCCAAATTCTCAGTCTGTATCAGGCCACCCCAGTGCACAGGGCACTTGTCATGTCGGGGCACCACGTTCAGTCCAGGAGCCTCGCATCCCCAGCAATTACTTCTACTTGGGGATGGGGAAAGCTGCTTCCAGGCTTACACATATAAAAACACTGTATAAAGAAATCAGATGGTGCTTGTGGGGGAGGCAGACCAGCTGACGGGCACGCTGGCAGGGTCACGGCATCGCTTGGCAAGTCATTTTTAGCCCTGGAAAGCTGCCGCTCCAGTCCTTACTCGCAGGGAAGGGGACGGCCCCCAGGTGAACCGGAGTTGGCAGCCCCAGCGCAGCAGCGGCTGGGCTGCTCGGGCAGGGCTCCGGGCAGGGCTCCGGGCAGGCAGCGATCACAAACAAAGGGCTCAGTGAACAAAACCCACCTCGAGAATCCGAAAAATGCTTTAAGCAGTTAATCCCCCCGGAGGAAGGGGAGGGGGGGGTGGGTGGGACCCGAGGCACCTGACTCTGCACGGGACAGATAGAGACCACAGCTCCGAACCGGCCCTCTCCGGGCAGGGGGAGATGGCACCCGGCAGAAGTGCGGAGCGGAGATAACAGCCAGGACGGGTGGGCCCCGGCAGAGCGCCCGGCCGCTGCGAGGCCAGGGGGGCCGCGGCCTCCTCGCCAGCCCCCGCTGCCAGCTGCAGGCTCCCCTTGCCCACACAGGGCACCCGGTCGGGCCGGGGCACGGGGGTCTGGCAGCCGCAGAGCCGCCGCGCGCCCCAAAGCCGCCCGACAGCCGGGGAAGGATGGCGGGGACGCAGAGCAACGACTGCAGGAGTGCCGCGATAAGGGGACGTTGCACCACATACGCTATGCCCCAGAACGGGGCTGTTTCCCCCGAGATGCCCCGAGGGCTCCCAGCAGAGCACATACACCTTCCTCCGACATTAAAGGCCCAAATCGGTATTTCTAAAGCAATTTGCTCCACGCACACCACAGCATCAGTAAGGAGGAGTTTAAGACCAGCCCTGCAGCTCCCTCCCGAGCCAACGGCTCCGCAGCAGAGCAGTTTCACCTCCGCTCCTCCGCACCGGCGCTGCCCGAGGGCCAGCCCGAGCCCAACCCCACGCCTTCGCCCAGCCCGGGCCCTCCGCGGCGACCCGGGCGCCTCGCTGTACGCGAGGAAAGAGAAGCGACTGCAAACCGAGGGAACCACGCACACGCCGCGTTCCCGCTCGCACGAGCGCAAATGAAACCGGCCCCGTGGACGGGCTGAAGCCGGACCCGATGCACGCCAACGGCGAGCTGCAAAGGTCTGCTCCAGCTGCTGGCAGCACTGCCAGCTGCCTGCTCACTACCGAGGAAGTTGCTTTCCAGCATTTTGGGATACAGAAATGCATGTGCCCTCATCCTTCGGTGCGCAACAATTTACCTGAAGTACTGGAGACGCGCAAGCTCCCGAGATCCCAGGTGGGAGCAGGGACAGAGCGTATCAGGAAAGCGGAGCTCCCCGCAGAGCTGCAGGTTAATGAACAGTCACTAACAAAGGCCAAGATGTTACAGAGGTTTTCGTCTTCCAGGTGGGATCTGGAAACGGGGATGCTCAGGGACGCTCAGGGGGGGTCTGTAATTGCACCGCAGGACGAGCGGGGGGCTCAGGACCGATGCCAGCCCGCAGCACGACATTACTGGGTGCTTTCTCCGCGTTTGCCACGGTAACTCCGGGTTACCGAGCAAAAACCGGGCTGCCCTTGCTGTGCCGTTACCGAGGGCTGCCCTTGCTGCCTGCACCCTGCCTGCACCCGAGCGCTGCCTCCCTGCCCGGCCGGGCCCTGCCCTTGGTGTCGTCCGGATCTCTGGCCTCCGGGGCAGCCCTACAAGGGGCCGGGGTCGGGGACCGGGGGGCCGGAGCCGGGGCATTCGCCCCGGCTCCGGCCCCCGGTCCCCGACCCCGGCCCTCGCACTCACCTACCGCCGCCGCGTCCGTGTCTCTCCCCGCCGGAACCTTCCCGATTTGCATAACCCCGCCCACCCTGGTTAGCACAGCCCCGCCCACTTCTGCGGGAAGACGGCGGGAAGTCTCGCGCGGCGGAGCGCGGGAAAGGGCGGGAGGAGGCGCGGCGGGGGGGGTGGGGGGGCGGGCGCGGTGAGGGATGGGGGGAGCGGGGATTTGGGGGGTGTAGGGGCCTGGAGCAGGGCTGGGGGGGGCTGAAGGGGGCTGGAGCAGGGCTTTGGGGTGCTGGGGGGCCACGCAGCTGGGTTTTGGGGTGCTGCGAGGGGACCTGGAGGCAGGTTTTGGGGTGCTGGGGGGGCCTGGAGCAGGACTGCGGGTGCTGGGGGGGCCTGGAACAGGGCTTTGGGGTGCTGCAGGTGCCTAGAACAGGTCCTTGGGGTGTTAGGGGGGGCAGGAGTAGTGCTGGGGGTGCTGCGAGCGGACCTGGAGCAGGGCTTTGGGGTGCTGCAGGTGCCTACAACAGGTCCTTGGGGTGCTGTGGGGGCCTGGAGCAGGTCCTTGGGGTGCTGTGGGGGCCTGGACAGGGCTTTGGGATGCTGCAGGTGCCTAGTGTAGGTCCCTGGGGATGCTATGGGGGCCTAGAGCAGGTCCTTGGGGTGCTGCAGGGGCCTGGAGCAGGGCATTGGGGTGCTACGGGGGCCTGGAGCAGGGCTTTGGGGTGCTGCAGGTGCCTAGAGCAGGTCCCTGGGGTGCTGTAAGGGCCTGGAGCAGGCTGTTGGGGTGCTGTGGGGGCCTGGGGCAGGCTGTTGGGGTGCTGCGGGGGCCTGCCGGGCCGAGGGAGGCTGGAGCCACGCTGCAGGCCTGGCCGCACGCACGCAGCACGTTCTTTCTCCATCTCATCGGAGCACGGGGATGCAGGGTGGGGTTTATTGCGCGGTGGTCTGCAGCTCCCGCGCAGTAACGTCACCTCCACGTCCCGCTGCAGCACACGGACCCACACCCCATCTCTGTCCCCCAGCCTCGCGCTCTCCCCGGGAGCGAGGGCGAGCTGACGGCTCCTTCCACCAGGGACGCAGCCAGCAGCACCCGAGCCTCGTGTCTCCGGTAACTGGGAATCTCCTGCTTCCCTCAAGTCCCCGCGTCCCTCGCTCCTCTCGTGCAACGGCCGGGCTGCAGCAGCCTTCGTCCTCCTTCACTGTCAGCTGCTCCGTAAACAATTTCATAGCGAGCTGGCTTCTGCCTTCGCCGCATGCTCGGCTGCGCGCTTACGCAACCACAACCAGCTCATTTCATTACGGACAGAAATAAGAGACTCCACGTCTGTAAAAAAATCTGGCTTTTATTTAGATATTGTTCCCTTCCAGAATATGCACCCCAGATGTGTACCAAAAGAGGGAAAAAAAAATAAAAAAAGAAAAAAAGGAGGAAAAAGAGCTAGAAGGCAGGCCTTTTTTGTTATTGGAGATCTTGGGAAGACATCGTCAACTCAGTCTTTTCACCCGTTACTGACTGTACGCCAGAGGAAACCAGACAGCAGAAAAATCTTTGTTGCTTCAGTTCTTTTCAGGAGCTTCTGTGTGCGAAAAGCCATCGTGCCATGAAAGCATAAAGGCAGGGCAGCTCTTGTGGGCAGCTCTGCATCGATTTTCTGGCAAAAAGGACATGCTGTTCCTCACAAGTGCTATTTTAAAACTACACATCAGCAAAACTTGTGGGTTTTACTTAAATGTACCTAAAACTTTCCTCAAATTTCCTGCACCAGACCTCGGTTAAGTTCAAATATTAGGTTTATTAGTCTTCAAAAAGATCAGTCAAATAATAAAGCGTTTCCCCCAAACGAGCTTATTCTAATAGCTACTTTCTCAGAGAAGAGAAAGGAAAGGCATCAAAACTACCAATTCAAGTATAAAAGAACAAACCTATATGAGCACTAGAAATACAAACAGCTTGTTCCAACCCATCTTGAAGGAGAGAGTTTAAAAAGCAGAGGCCTGAGGCCGGCCTTCCTAGGCAGACACGTCCTGTCCCCACTGCTTGCCCGGAGCCCATCGCAGTCCGCACCTCCGGAATGACTGTCGAAGGCTGAGGAGGGACCTCTGATGCAATTAGTCCGTTCCAATTGGAAAAAAACCCCAAACCACCAAGACCCACCGCTCTCTTCTACCACGTCTGAACTTGCTGCAGAGACCGACCTGTCTGCAGGAACCGCAGCTCCGCGAAGGCGGCGAGACCACGAGGTCCGCTGGTGCCCACCGCTGGAGGCAGCCGCCTTCTGCCATCCCCGATGTGCGTTTCAGCCGTTCATTGTGCTTCAGGTTTTTAATAAAATTCCTCTGGGTCTCCCAGGGCTTTAAAGACACAAACCAAGCAGTGTCGGTATTTAGTTTACATGGTAAGTGCTGTGAAGTGTTTTGATTTGGGTTGATTTGGGGGAGGAAGTCGGCCGAGCGGACGCTGGGCCTCGTACAGCGGTACTGTATTGCTGCGTACGACTGGAAGGCTGAAAGACCCGGTATCGCTGTCACAGTTACGGCAGGAAGAGAAGGCACAGCCAGAAAGCAAGAAAATGAAGGAAAAAAACCCGAGTCACTTGGATAAAAAGCTTAAGTGTTCGGCTTCCAAGCCTCCTGACATCATTGTGTAGATTCTAAACCCCAAAAGGTTAATGACCTATTTGATTCAGCCCCTGACTTGGTTTAACGAGCTTATTCAACAGTCTCTCAAGTTCTCCTGGCCAGGTTCTGTACTGAGCATCTGACGTCTCTTTTTTCCTCTCTTTCAGAGCCAACCCAGTATAAAAAGCCTGTCTGGTCGGAGCCGGGGAGGGTGCCGAGCCCCCGGCGCGCAGGGGGAGCGGTCCTTCCGCGGGAAAAGCTTTAGCAGAAGTCCTTTATGTACAGGTGAAGCCGAAAGGGACGGGCCCCAGAGGAGCAGCACAAAGCTCTGCTGGAAACACGAGGGGACACCACAAGGTCGATTCACAGCGCTTCTGTCCCTCTGAACAAAGCCCAGCCCCTGCACGCGTCTCATCGGCAAGCTCAGTTGTCCACCTCTTCCTCATCATTTTGCTCTTCTTCCTCCATCCTTTCGTCATCATCATCATTCTCTTCCTCTCGGCTCTTATCTTGCTCCTCTGAGTCTGCCTTCTTGTCTTTATCTTTCCTTGCTTCTTTCTTCCCTTTCTGTTCACGCCTGTAAACTAAAAGAAAAGAGGAGAGAACGCTGAAAAACTGCAAGCCAGCGTTTCCAGGGCACGCGCAGCACAGCCGCCGAAGTCCAACGCCCGCCTGCTCTCCAGGCCTACGAGGGGAGCAGCGAACCCCAGCAGCGACTCACCCCATTCTCTGAGCTGTGCTGACCAGCTCCATGGGAAATCGGGTTAAGTTTCAGCAGAAAAATGCTGAAAAGGACGCAGGAGTTCACATTTACAGGCAGCGCCTAAGACTTCCCTTAGATAAACATAATAGGGGAGCGACAGCAGATGAGACTTTCTCAATCCTCATCAGTTGTGAAATAATCTTATCCCAGTCCCGTTAAGGTGCACATTACTTATTCCCCCGGCAAACTGCAGTGTAGGATGCTGGGCAAAGAGAAGAGAAACAAGACAGGCAAGTAAGTGTTGCTTGTCCAGGGCTCGAGGAAAACGGGACTCGGTGCTACTTAGACTCCCTCCACGTGAACCGAGGACGATACCTTCCAGCGATTCTTTCAAAGGGGCTACAAATCGCTGAAACTCCATTTCCTCCATGGCAGAGAGGACATCGCCAGCGTTCAGCGTCTTCCTCTTCCCCTTCATGGCAAAGTTATTTGCACTAGTCAAAAACAAGAAGGGAAACAGAGTTAATTGCTACTGTCACCAATTTAGTCTTGTTTATTAAAGTCACAGCAACTTCAAAAAAAAAAAAAACCCAGTCATCTCCTAAACATCCAGGGTTTTTTAATCACTTACTAATAGTAGTTTAAGCACCTTCTGGTGTACCTCGGCTGTTTGTGCTTTCACCTAGTTGTGTTGCTGTCCCACAACACTACTTCTGCTTGCACAGGCCTTTGCTACGACCCAGGGGAGGAGAAAGCCTGAGCGTTGGCCGTAAGGTGCCAATTCCACACAGCCGCGCGCTTCACACCAGAGGCGACTGCCCGCGCGGCGTGTTCTGAGCCACCCCAAAGACGTTACCGTGTCCTCTGTGACCAGCTCCAGGGCTGACTAGGGAGGCTCACGCTTGCCCCAAGGCAGCCCTGTGCCTGGAAAGTGAGGAAAGGGCTCTCGCCTTTGCCAGGAAAGGCCACGCAGCCGCGTTCCAAGGCTCCCGGCAGCCTGGGACTCCTCTCGTCCCCGGCGGGGCTGGGGATGTCTGTGTTCGGAGCCAAGCTGCCTGCCCCACGGGGCATCCCGGGCAGTCCAAATCCACCTGCTGCAGTCTGGCAGACTGGGCTACGCCACAGACCCTTTTATTTATACAAACAGACAATACCGAAACGAACAATGGAAAAAGTTCTCCAGGACGGCCAGCAGAGAGGTGAATTATAAATCAACTGCACTGGTTATCTGATGCAACGAGCTCTTACCATGATGTTGCATAAAGCACAAACACACTTGCCGCTCGAGATATTGCGCTCCGAGCTTCTTTGGAAATATTTACTCCATCAGGAAGCTGAAAAACAAATTCATCTTTTATCAGCAGCTGCTGTAAATGACTTAAACTTGCATAATTCACGTGTCAGCTCCGTTAAGGCATTCAGAGGGCTCAGCACAATCGGAAACTAAACATTGCCCCCAGATGCTATCACAGAAAGCTTGATGCCAGCTGAACCAGCCGCAATTTCGCTGTGTTCTCCCAAATGCAATAGGCTACGCAGAAGCAAAGTAGCTTCTGGATCGGGGGGTCTGGCCACCATCTCTGGGGAATTCATCCGATGACTACCAAATTCCTGCCGCAGACCAGCCGCCCCGCCACATCCAGCTCCCCTCAGCAACGCCTCCGGGCTCGCCACCGAGCGCATCATTGAATCAACAACGGGGAGTTATTCTGGACTTTTACACAGACAAGGGACGGCTGCTGCTCCCGCTTTGTCCGGGGGCTGGGTCGGGAACGCACAGCCCCGCTGCGGGAGCTCCCCCGGGGGGCCGCAGCTCCTCGCGGGAGGCCCCGGGGCCAGGACCCGGGCGGCCGCCGCCACCGCCGCGCTGCCCGGCGAGGATTTTCCCGGGGCCGGGGCGCGTCGGGGCAGCAAAACCGCGGAGCGCCGGAGCCCTGCGGGGGCTGCCCGGGGAGCGCTCGCTGCCCCCCGCTCGCCCGGGCCACGCTCCGCCCCGCCGCGGCGGGAGGCCCCGCCGGGCCCGGCACCCACCGCCTCCTTGATGATGCGGGTGATGACGGCGTTGGGCAGGTTCAGGTCCTCCGGTCTCTCCGCCATCCTGGGCCTCCTGCAAGGCAAACGGGGCGTCACCCGGCGCGGGCCACGATGGGGGACGGGGGGGCCCGGGGAGCGGAGCGGGGCCCGGGGAGCGGAGCGGGCCCGGCCGTACCTCGCCCGGAGCCACCGCACCGAAGCGCGCGCTCGCCGCTGCCCTCTCACCTCTGCCCCTCCCGGCGAGCACCGCGGCCCTTCCCGCCCGGCACCGCGGCCCTTCCCGCCCGGCACCGCGGCCGCCGTCGCCTGGTGACGGGAAGGCGGCGGGCGGGGCCGTGAGGGAGCGCAGGGGCTGAGGGGGGTCTGCGGGGGGAGCCCCGGGGGTGCGGCTGGGAACGGGAGCCTGGAGCGGGGGCGGGGGGGGGAGGCAGGTGTACGGCGTGGCCGGGGAGCGAGGGGGAGCCGGAGGGGCGGTAGGGGCTGGCGGTAGGAGCAAGGGCAGAGCGGGAGAGCCCGGGGGCGGCACGTTGCTGGAGCCCTGAGGGCAGAGGGTTGGTGCCCCCGGGGGCAGGTGCTTTGCCCCCCTCCCGGTCCCCGGCCCCCCCTGCAGCGCTGTGTGAGCCCGTGTGCGTGCGCCGGCTGAGGCCTCGCTGCCCCCCAGCCCCGGCCCTGCCTGCCCCAGGCGGCCGGTGGTTTCACAAGGCTTCGTCCCCATCCGTAACCTGGCGGGGCGGTTAAGTACGTCAGCTCAGAGCGCAAGAAGGGAGTAGGTTAGTCTGGGACTGCATCGGGGTGATATTTGAAATTGAGAATGGTGGTTGACAAGGCAGCTTGTTTCCATAGAAAATGTGTATTTTCCAGTAGCAAGGGCAGTATTACTGTGATGGGGACAGTTTACAGATGTTTGTGAGACAAGTTTATAGGTGACGGTAATTGTTTGTAGTGGACATAGCAGTACGCTGGGGATCGCGTGCAGAGTTTTGAGTACACGGAGGTCAGACCCGAGGAAAGGCGTGTGTGTGTGTGAGGGCTTGATGGCTTTTCCAGTTACAGCGATTGGATTAATAAAACCCGTCACTGCATGCACAAATCATGTCTCTCGAGTCTCATTTTTAGTTCCTTTTAACGTATTCTGTTAACTCTATGGTCGCGTTACGGCTCTCGGAGGCGAGGGGCTGCGGTGGGTGTTGCGTTACTTTTTAACGAGGGCGGTGAGCGATGGTACCCGGCCCCTTCGCAGCCCTGGCAGCGGGCGTTAGGAGAGCTGCTCCGTGTTCCCTCCGGGCAGAGGCGAGGCGGTGGGGTACGGAGCGCGGCAGGGCCGGCGTGCTGCCGCGGAAGGGGGTAGGACGGAGCGGGAGCAGGGGGGACGCTGGCCCAGAGCCAGGGGCACGGCCCAAAGCCCCTCCGCTCGCCGGCAGAGGCTGGGCGCCGGCTACCGAGTCGTGTGTATCTTCCTGACACGACGGGCTCTTCGTCCTTGGATGCTTTGGTCACCAGTAAAATAACAAGTAGGATGGTGTGTGCGTATCTTTGCTGTTATTTACAATATCTGGAGGGTTGAAATACATCTGTTAAAGTATTAATTTGTCTTTTCATGAGGTACAGAAGGACAATATTGTCTCATGCCTTTTGCTTTCCCACTCAGGCTGGCTTAGCCAAGCCGCAGCTCCTGTGTCGCTGTGCTTATACCAGTGCTACAAAGAGCAGGTTTTTGTACCGGTGTAAAACATGACTTGCAGTAGCAAGCTTGACTACCCCGAGTCACGTTTAACGTGTTTTGTGTTTTACATGTGACAGGTAATGGCACGAGAAGCTGGTCTAGTATAAAAGCTCTGGAGCTGCAGGACATAAGGCCAGGTCACCCGCCTACCGTGACCTAGGATGTACCCACACCTGAGGACAGCCCATGGTCTGGTTCTTCCACAATTTTGTCCTGTTAACTTTATTTCACACTGTATACATCCTCAGTGTCTTGGCTTTTTTTTTTTTCTGCTAAGTTAATTTGCACAAATTTTGTGTTTTGCAGAGTATTTAAATAGATGATGCCATGGTCCTGCTCTCCCTGCTGGAGTGGTTGCGAAGATGGTGCCTGCAGATGTGAACCAGCGGGATGAAGCTCTTTGTGTACCTGTTGACATCCACAGTGCTGGGATGCACTAAAGAGGACTGAGGAGGGACATCCTGGGATCCGTTTAGGAAACTCTTTCCATTTTTAGAGCCTTTTTGGAAAGGGAAGGTAAAGTTATGGTGAAATTCTGGTTTTCACTAGAGAAGGAAAAGAGCACTCTGACTCGTGAGATAACTAACGTGGAGCCCTAGTGAGGTTAAGGCAGTTTCTGGTTTTCACACGAGGTAGCTAGTCAAGTCGAGCACTGTTCACAGATACTTCACATTTTTAAAGCCAGAAGTGATCAATAGGTTGCCTAGTCTGACCTGTGTAGTGGGTGACTTCACCAGAATTCATTTCAGTAGCTTGTTCGAATAAAACCTCTCTGCTGTAAGGTGTCAGCTTGGGTGGCTGACATCAAGAAAGAGAGAACGCGTTACTTCCCTTGGCAGGGAAGTATTTCCTACGGCAGGAGATGGCTTGTTAAATTTAGGTGCTCAATTCCCGACGTGATTTTCTCCTCAGGTATATACGTGCATGTAACCTCACTCACTAATGATTTTATTCCATCCGTGAACCTCAGCAACTTGCTTTGGTTCCGTCCTTGTAAGTGAGGTTTGTGTATCAGCTGCCTGGAGCTTGCTTCGT
Organism: Phoenicopterus ruber ruber; assembly: GCA_009819775.1. Lineage (NCBI taxonomy): Eukaryota > Metazoa > Chordata > Aves > Phoenicopteriformes > Phoenicopteridae > Phoenicopterus > Phoenicopterus ruber. The sequence goes on from CM020234.1 coordinate 11,657,115, forward strand.
ATGCTCACTGATCGCTTCTTCCCGGTGTGTGCCTGTAGGTGTGACCTCCTGTTCAATCAAGTGATTCAGCAACGTCAGACAAATCTTGCAGTCCTGGCCTTGAAGGGCTTTCTGCTGGCTGGCAGCAAGAGCTGGATCACTGCGGACAGATAATTAAGAGGAAAGAAAGCTTATACTTGCCTTACCAGAATTTCTGAAGACACACAGGAGTCTGACCACGTGCCCTCCTCTTCTGTAGCCGGAGAGAGCCCTTTAACGGTGATTTTGAGCAGCAAAGTGGCTGTTGGGGTTGTAGTAACCTTGTTGGGGTTGTAGTAACCTTTGTTGGAGTTGTAGTAACCTTTGTTGGGGTTGTAGTAACCTTCACACCCTTAGAAGGGTTGAGGCTCTGCAGGTCTCACATGTGGCTCAGCAAACACTGTGGTTTGAGACAAGTTTTTGGCGCTTACGCCCTGGGAATGTGGGCTGCATGTAGGAGAAATTGCAGTTGCTGTAAGGTAAATTCTGGTGGTTTGCTTAGCTAGAAATTCTGGCTATCGTTAAACGGAGCCATTGTGGCAGCGCACTCTATAGTTTGTCATTATCAGATCCTCGGTGTTCATCTTGCAGTTGCTTTACTTTTCCTAGATGAACTTCCAACACTGAAAATAGTAAATGTCTCCCCCAGCCATTCCAGGAGGCAGATTGGATGTTCCGAGTGTCACAGGACTCCTTCCACCTCTGCCGCACGCTCTTGTCGGTGTTCTCCGGGTCACGCAAGCTCAGAAGAAGATAGCGATGTCAGGAGGATTACACCGAAGGCCTGTCTGTGAGTTTTAAGCCTGCAGTAAGGGTGGGCACTCGACGATAGCCTGCTTGTTTTTGTCAGAATTTCACAAAAATGTTACATTTACGGTCCAGCTGCAGGGGACCCGGAGCTTCCCAAGCGGTGTTTGTACTGTGCGGAACGCGCTGCCAGTACAGATGGGTTTGAGTCTTGCTTAACTTCTGTGAAGATGATACTTCAGTATCATCATGGCCAAAGAAATCATAATGATAAAAAGTACAGATTATTCCTGTATAGTCACTGTGGAACACCCATATTGTTTCCATCGTTCTTGAAGACGTATTACGATAGATGCGATACGAGTCCTGTAATAAAGAGGCTGTTACTGATTAACCTCTTAATCTTAACCCAAGATTAACCTCTTCCAGAAACGGGGGAGGAAGCACGCCGGGAGGTGGTACACGTGCCAGCTGATGTTCTGATCTGCAAAACCTTCGCTCTGGGCACTGAGAACAATCCCGTTGGCTCTGCTGGGAGTGCTCTCGGGCTGCGAGATTAAACGCAGATCTAAGGCTCTGTGGGGGCTTGAGCCTCGTTAGGTTCCCAGCCCCTTATAGAAGAAGAATGAATTTTAAACACTTGACAGTATCATTTTTAAAAAGAAACAAGCTTTTGTTTTATCGTTATATTTTCTAAGTTTTCAAGTGCATCTGTCCTCAAACTTAGCTCTAATGTCTGGAATCGTTCCCTCTTTCCTTTTCCTAAAGACAAAACGGGCACTGCGGTGAGGAGCCCTGTTCCCAGTGGAGTGCGCTACCGTGTCGATGTTACTCGCACACTTCTCTTCCTACCTCAGGTCTTCTAAGGTTACATCATCTCTGACAAAGGCCTCCAAATATAGCAGTTTCATCCTCGAAATATCTTCCCGGGATCCTTTAACATAAATGAATTCAGCAGTTTTGACTATCGAAAAATTGCCAGCCTAAAATTGTACTGATTGAGTGGACTTTGCTGCCTGACCTAAGAAAGATATTTGGACAAATTATGTGTACCAGTTAAGGAGCTATTTCCATCTGCGTGGACAGACTATTACATTAACTTTGTTAATTCACTTTGGAAAGTGCTTTGGAAAGGAAACCTGTAGGGTAACCTCTGATTTGCCTTTCATACTGCTCATTTGCATTTGTTTCAGCATGAATCTTGCTTCTCTTTGTATTGTGGTTCAGGAAGACCTATTTTTCCAGGCCTGAACTCTGCAGCAGGGTCAGACGTTATCTCACCTGGACAGATGAACCTCCTGCTCTTCAGTAACGCTGTAGAAGTGAGCGCTTTCGGCTTGGCGGGAGGGGAACGCCTTTCTGACTGCAGGGAATGTGATCATTGTGAGACAATATGGGCAATAATCAAGCTATGCTCTGCTAATTGATTCAGAGTGCAAATTAATCCACAGAGGTGGCTTAAAGTGGCCACGTTAAGGCTGAACTAATGGTGTGCCACCACCCAAACGGGATCCAGCTCCTTCTGTGGCTGCAAAATGTACGGTGAAGTGGAGTTGAGCCTATTGTAGTGTAATGTCCTTGAATTGAAGATGGTTAGGGGCTGGACAGCTATTTTGGGAAAGCGTCTCATGTGCCTGCTCTGTTCTTGTGTTCTGCCCCGGGCATCACCTCCTGACTGCGGTCAGAAGTAGGATACTGAGCTACACAGACCTTTGTCTGGCTCGGTGTGTCTTTTATTTTCTTAAATATCCTTAAATTCTGTTAGGAACGGGTTCTTCGCTGAGAGGGTGGTCGCTCACAGGAACAGGCTCCCCGGGGTCATGGCACCCAGCCTGTCAGAGTTCAAGGAGTGTCTGGACGATGCTCTTAGTCGTATGATTTAATTTCAGGTAGTCCTGCGAGGAGCAGGGAGTTGGCCTCGGTGATCCTTACGGGTCCCTTCCAACGTGAGAGATTCTCTGTGCCCACTCCCATGCTTGGGCAAAAGCCGGGGGTCTGAATCGTATGGTTATGGGGCGAGAAAGAAGGCAGGTGCCCTTTCAGCAGCAGCCTTCAATTAAATCAGCTTAATCTGACATGAAAGTGTAGAACTTTGGTAGTTTTACTTTGTGCTTGTGCAGGCTAAGAGTGGGGCTTCACCAGATGACGAGGGAGATCTCTGCCAACAGAAAGGGCAACTTACCCCTTTCCATTGTGCTGTTTCTGGCATTTGATCTCTGTCTCCCCCATCGTATGCCCTGGCCAGTTCCGTTTGCTATGCCAATGCCAGAAATAGTTCATTTTCTACAAAATTAGTGAGCTAAACTGGCTGACTGAGAGGTTGGATAGTGCCAGACCCTGGGTGAAGCCCTGGAAAGCAGAGCCCGGGTGCTTGGTGCCAGCTAGCTGATGGAGCAGCTCCAGGATTTCATGTAGATGTAGCTTCAGACTGTGCACACAATTCAGCTCCGGTGACAGGCAGTAACTTCGTAAGCTGTTTTAACTTAATTACTTTTGTCTATGTGACCATACTAAGGCCAAAATCATAATTCCCAAGAGATCTTTTGCTATATTGAAACCTATCTCTGCTATGAGAAATGTCACTAAAATTTTTAAAGACCCAGCTAGATTATTATATTATTTTTATTGCATTAAATTAAATTAGCAATGGCTTAATACTCAGCATTTGTCAAAATCCAGCAACCCACAGCAGCGCTGCGGGCTCAGAGAAGCGTACCTCTTGCGGTGTTGAACCATACCCTGTCTGTGCGCTAGCTTTGCGTGCTCCGTTCTCCCGAGACAGCTGCTCCTAAGCAGGGTTACTGTTCAGACAGTGGAAATCGGGTAACTGGGTCCCAAATAGACATCAAAAATATCAGAAGCCGGGACTTGTGTCCGGGAAGCAGTGTCAGAGCAGGTAACGCCCGCAGAGGTAACAGCCACTCCAGCGGCGGTGCTGGATCCCGGCTCTGCGCACGAGGCGGCGGGGACTGCGAGCCGAGCCTCGGCATCGCAGACCCGGGCACCCGGTAGCCCCGACGTCTGCGCAAGAGTTTCTAAGTGGTGGCAGCTGCTCCAGCAACCTGTGGGCCTTGGTCATCCTTGTCCAGGATTGCTGTACCTCACCACTTGCTGTTGAAGTTTTCGCTGTGCTTCCACTGTGTTTGTTTTTTTGCGTGTCTCTGGCTGACCTGGGTTGGCTTTTTGATCGGTTGTGACGGGTCCTGGGGCTGCTGCAGAAGAGCAGCTGGATGTTCAGATCAGACGTCCTCTAAGAGACCTGGAATGTCTCACGGTGCTACTCCTTGCTAGTGTGATCGAGGGCGCAGAACGCGTGGGGAGAGGGGTGCTGTGAGGGTATGGGGTGCTGTAATTAGCTGTGCATTTATTCGGGTTAAAGCTGTAGGGCAGGTATGTGTTCAACACCTGGCTTGGGAAAGTCCCGCTGCCTTCAAGAGGTGCAAAGCCAAGGGCAAAGCCTTGACGTGGTCAGATGGTGAGGTGTTTGTGTAACGTTCCTAAATTAGGTGTGTGCCCAGCCTACTGCCGTCCTGCAGGCTAGAAACGGCAAAAGGGAAAAAGAAGGGAAAAAAAGCCACAGTTTATTGTGAGCTGCTGGTGCTGCGGGGTCAGTGTCGCCTCTGAGCCTTCCGAGAGCGAGTTACTGTGCTGTGTTCCCGAGGGTAGCCCGCAGGTTGCTCTGGTTGCCGGTATCCTCCGTGGCTGCTGTTTCCTCGCCGTAAAGGGTGGTGGTGGGAGGCTCTGCCAGCCCCTGCACCGTTTGTGCTGGAAGCACTGCTGTGCTTCAAAGGGATCCCTTCGGAATTAACCCGGGATGCCTCCCTTACCAGCCACAGGGCAGGTGAGGGAACATGCCAGGCAGTTTCTGCAGCCTCAGAGTGTTCCAGACAGGTGAAAATCTTTGAGATCTGAAAATAAAAGAGCTGCTCGCTCTCCCACCTGTTTCTCTGCTGTGTGCTGTCTCCCGGAGAGGAGCTGATTGACGGAGTAACGGATACAGACCACAGCCTCGCCGTAGCTGCCGTCGTCTGAACAATTTCAGCCAGTTTGGTCTCAGCAATAGAAAGGGGCGAGGGACAAGACGAACTGTTTTCAGACAAGCTTGGCCCTGCTAAAAGATGGGCACAGGAACAAGTGGTTGTGTGTGCGGGCTGTTCTGTGCTCTGCATTCCTTGTGAGTAGCCAAGGAGGTTTGTAACAGCTCCTGCTCACACGGAATTTGTTACAGATCCTTCGCCTGCCCTAGGAGTACGTGCTGTGCTTTAAGCCACGGGCATCCTGAGGTCTTACGGCAACGCCTCGCCAGTGCAGAGGCCAAGAATCAGTGTGGGTTCATCCCTTTGCGTGTTCAAACTGTTAATTTTTTGAGGAATGGGCAGAGGGAGAGATAGATTTGGAAAAGGGCTCAGCCAAAGAAGTTTGTTACCCAAAGCTATGGGTGAAAAATGTCAAACACGTCAGGTCCTATAAAAGCGAAAGGCAAGGTTCGTGTAGAACTCCGGTCACAGAGACTGGTGTCTCAGCGAGGCAGCAGCGCCGAGCTGAGCCCTGTGCTGGGGTCCTGTGCCGGCCGTGGGAGACGCTGCGGAGGGGGATGGACGGCTTCGTGCGCCGGGCAGCGGGCAGGAGAGCTCGCGAGGCGCTCGCTAACGTTGGGTCAGCGCTAGTTTAATCCCTGGTGTGGCGTTCGCGCCCTGCTGGGACGTGCAATTTTGGGGGAGCGCGGGGTCCCAAGCGCACCTGCCCTGAAACCTGCCCGCGCTGCGAGCGCACGGAGCCGCCGTCCGGCGAAGGCAGCGGCAGGGACCGTGCCGGGACGCGGTGTGGGTGCTGCTGCCGGTGCTGCGGCTGGCTCACAGGTTTGGGCTCCGACGGGATGTGCGGACTCGGATGTGAGCGGAGCAGGTGCGGTGTTCCTAAAGATACCTTGCAGCAGGGGAAGCCTTTCTTGGGTCCCAGCTTGGAAAGTAATTTCGTGATCAGCCAGCCTGTGTGTCTGGTGGGTTCCTCACTGGCGTTCCTCAGGAACGATCCAGCTGTGCTTGCTGCAGGGGTGGTGTCGGGACAGGAGCACCCCAGCTGTGCCCTGTGCTCCGTGCTTGCTGTAGACCCCGGGGGAGAGGGGGCTGCAGCAGTCCCACCGCTGGGGAGGTGCTGAGGTTGTGTGTCTGCCCCACGTGGCAGACTTTGCTAATCCCAGAAATCTGCCCTCCGGATTGCCCAGAAATAGCACAAACCCTTTCTGCTCCTCTCCTCTTACCATCTGGGAAGCCAGGTAATTTTTCCCAGTCTGATTTAGGTTCTTTAGTTTCAAAGGCAGCTTCAACCTTACGGGTTTTCTGTGTGCGTACGTTGCCCTTTTGCCTGGAATAACTGTCTAAGCGCGTGTTTGGATTTGAATATCCAGCCAAAGGCAGATCCTAGTGCTGGCAAACTGAAATTTGTGACGGAGAACTGTGTTAAATTTTAAAAGAAAGTCATTAACTCCCAAGCCAACCAGCTGACTGTGCACTTTGCTGGAGACTCTAATAGAAAAGCAGGCTGAGGTCAGTCCCCAGGGGTCTGAATGTCAAGAGGGAAGTTAGAAAGAGTCGATACCTCGCTGACGGGAGCCAGCAGAGAAAGGGGCCGTTGCACGCACCGCCGCCACCATCTCTTCCCAGCATGCAATTTAATTTGTAACTTCCTAGTGCCAGAGCTCTGCTCCCTTGGGACATTCATATACTGTTTTTTTTTTACTCGTCCTTTGCAGTGGTGCCAAGGTCAAAGGCTCGTGGCAGCTGAATCACAGCTTGAGCGTGGGATGCTGGTGCTTGGATGCTGCTGGAGAGAGTGACCGTCCCGCGCGGGAGTCATGGAGCAGCTGGGAGAGCCAGGGCTCACGCGGGAGCGCTCAGGTGATTTCTCCGCGTAGTTTGCAGTGCTGCTCCGTCTCCTGGGTGGAGGGTGGGTTATGACTGTGCAGGTGCCTGGTTATCACCACCGACCCAGATCCTGGCGCCTGGAGGAGATGAGGGACTGTACCTCCCACATGCCCTTTGTGGCGTGCTGGAGATGCCCAGGTCCTTGCAGGATCATGTTTGACCTAGGGGCTCTCCGGTAGTGCCTTGTGCTGTGGGATGGAGCAGACTTGAATCTGCTGGGTTTGAGAGTTAGGAGTGATTTTTGCAGACAGCGAGCCTCGGGCCCTCTGGGAGGAGGCTGTGGGGACTCCCATGGCCTTGGAGTCCTGCAGTCCCACAGAAACTCTTCTTCACCTTTCCTATTATTTTCTTTTTTTTTTTTATTTTGAAAACCCCTATCTAATGGGATTCTTTTACCCAAACCTGTGAGACTGCCTGCTTTAGAGAGACAGTGCATTTTGTTACTGTCCTGTTTGTCTTTCCTTTTGCCTCTTAAAAGCACTTTGCAATACAGAGATGGAGAGGGGAGGCTTTGTGTGAGCCTGGGGAGCTCCTAGGAGGCAAGGTGGCGTGTGAAACACCTCTCACCGCTTGCTGCCTGTGCTGGGGAGGGCTGCAGGCTTGGCAGGAGCAACACAAGCCGTGGGCTCGATGCTGTCGTGGGGCTGTGTGCTGAAGGAGGGACGGCCGTGGCGAGGCTGGGCTGGTACACGCTCTGCTTGCGTTAACAGCGGCTCGGCACGCCTGGGACTGCAGAGTGGATCCTTCGCTTGTTCCCTCCGTAGGACGGCGTGGTGTCGCGTGTCCTGGGGGTTGAGATGTGCTGTGTTGGTCATTGATAGCTGGGGATGCTCTGCACTGACACATGCAGTCCCAGACCGTATTCTTTTTTCAGAGGCAAGTAAATTTGCTGGGATAAAGCTTTAATTGTCATGGATGGCAGATGGAGATCACTGGGAATGTCAGCAAACGGATTCAGCTGAACAAATGAAGGGAAGAGTTTTTGATAAGCCTGAAGGCAGGAACATTTTGAAGTGCCTTAGAAATCAGCCTGTATCCCTGAGCAGTGCCCATCCCACCTGTGTGCTGGTTCCCGATTGTCCAGGACAGTGCTTTGACACCATTTACCCATGTCTGCGGTGCTCAGGCACCAGGGGCTTCTGGGGGATGTGGCGAGGGATAGATGGATGTCGGGGAGAGTGGCAGGGTCCTGCTTCAACCCTCCTGTCCAGGAGGTGACAGCAGCACTGACTGTGACCCCAGGCAGTCCGGGGCCTCTCTTCTGGGGACCTCCATCTGCGATCTTGCTGTTAGACACAGCTGTAAGAGAGGGGGTTTGAGCCGCTGTGAGGTTTCTCTGCAGATCCCGGGGCTGGGATGATGAGGGGTCCCCAGACCCTCCCTGTGGGGAGGAAGGGAGAGGTCTCGTAATATTCTGTACCATAAATACACGTGACTCAGTTCCTCTCCCAGGTTTGTTGCCAGTGCTGCATGTGAGGACAGGGGAGGAAGGACAGGGCTTCATCCCCTCCCCAGCTCTGTGTCCAGGGCTCTCTTGCACGCCAGCAGGTGTGGCTGGGATGTGGGAGAGGATGTGACACCTCTAGTTCCAGCTCGTTACAATCTGGATGAGAACTCTGATGTTGGTGAGCTCTGCTGGAGCTGGGGAAAGCCAGACCTGCTCCGCTGGCTGTACCCGTGTCTACAAGGAGAGCACAGAGCAGGCCACGGGGACGTGTTTGTAAATGCCGGGGTGCAGATATCTCCTTGGGCAGCTGGGACAGGGAACGGCAGGATGCCGTGGCGTAGGCTGCGTGCTTGGCCAGGTCGTCTCTTTGCTGGAGAGCCTGCGTGTGGTGCAGGGATGTAATCCTGGCTGCTGGTAAAGGACTGGTTTCCTCTCTGGGGCTCCGTGTTCTCCTTGTGTTTGTGGGTTTTGTCGGCTGCGTTAATCCCTGCCTCACACAAAGCAGCTGTGACAGATGTGGGAAGCCAGGCAGTTGTTATGGGCAGAGATGCTTTAATCACAGAGCCCCAAGAGCTGGAGCAGCCTTTCCCCTCCTGTGACCACCATGCTCCACCAGACCTCGCCCTCAGCTTGCTGCTTTGAGTCCCTGTTGGAGAGGCAGGAGCCCACAGCACCGGCTTCCCCCGCTGCCCGTGGGTTACTGGGTCCTGAAGGATGCGGCAGCTCTGGAGGCTGCACGGTAGCACTGGGAGCTCTGGGGCCACCAGGCAGCCAAAAGAGTTGAGTTGGTGGCCCAGGCTTGCAGGGTCTGGACCAGAGTCACCAGGCTGCATCTTCTGCTCACCTCCCACGCCTCTGACATTGTCAGCCTTGCTGGGAAATGGAGATCCATTGTTCCCCTGAACTCCAATCCAGCAGTATTGTGGGAAAAGGCAGATGTGTTGGAGCTGCTGAGAAACCAGAGGTTGCGGGAGCTGCTGGTGCTCTGGCTCTGCCCGTCCCACAGGTGTTTCTGCTTGTCGAAATGTCCTGCACTGCTCGTGCATCCTCCGCGTTTTGATTAGGGCAGCAAAGGCCACTACGGTGCTAAACAAACAGGCAGCAATTAAAGAATAAATCACGTCTTTGTTAGGGGCCCCCTCTTTACCCGCCCAGAACTCCGGATCCCTGTGGCTGGAGACAGCGGGAGGTGATGGGGGGCAGAGCCGGAGCCCGCCGGGCTCCCAGGCATCGCTGCCGAAAGGCTGAGCAGCAGGAGGGCTGCTGGCAGCTCTCACCCACGGTGCCTGGTGCCTCTTCCCCTGGGCTGGGCAGTCCCCTGGGTGCAGGAGGCTCCAGCAGTGCAGCGTCCACGGGGGTGGATCTGGGCGCTTCCCTGAGCAGGAAGGAGAGTCCCGCGGCCCAGGCAGACTCAGCGCTGGGCCTTTTTTGCTTCACCGATCACTCAACTGCGTATCGTCCAGCTCACGTCCCGGCTCATGCTCGCTGCCGCCCTGTGTGAGGAAGGGATCAGGAGGCACCTGGCCCCTTTCCACCACGGGACAGGAGCTTTGCGTGGGAGCTGCCAGCAGAAAGCCCTGCTAGGCCTTCACAGGCTCCAAATGTCTTAGGAGGCAAGTAAAACAGCGAGTGGCATTAGCTGGCTGCTTGGCTGGGTGCCTTCTCAAGGCCCCTGCGGGTTGCCAAGGTTGGGGCTGAGCACTGCGGGGGACAGGCAGCCCAAACAGAGCCGCGCTCTTTGTCTGGAGGGCTTTGGAGACTGCTGGGTCATTATTTGTCTCTCCCCTGACGCCCAAAGGGGCTGTGATCTGTGGCAGCGGTACAATAGGTGTCTGTTGGCAGTGATGGATTGGGCTGTCCAGAGAGCATCCCTCCTTCCTTCCCTCCCTTGCTCACTCTGCGTCCCTTCTGTTGCTTTTCCTGCAGTTTCAGGCAGTTTTGCTGGTGTAAATTCAGCTGAATCAAGCCAGTGCCCCTGCCAGAGAATAAGCCAACCTTTGGGGGAAAAGGCAGCTTTTCTAGCGAGCAGACAGCCTTTCCAAGTTGCCTGCCTCTCCGCGCCAGGACCCTTTGGCTAGGGGCTGTGAAGATGGAGCTGGGGGGATGTTTTGGGGTACCTGACGGTGCTGGGCAGCATGCGCTAGGTGCTGTACGTCCTGGTACACGCTGCCGCGTCATGGGGCCGAGTGGCACATCCTGGCTCCGGAGGGCTCGATCTTGCATCAGAACCACAGGTCAGGCTCTTTTGCTTTTACGGATGGGGTGTGCGTGTGGCATGGCTCCACCGTGGGGTGAGGGACGTTGCTCTGCCCCGCTGCCCTCGCGGGGGAGTTAACCTGTCACTCCGTGGCTCGGGCTGTCCCGCGGGGTGTTTGCGCCGGGTCTGCATAAGGGCAACATAAGACACTCGTGCTGCGCTAATCCTGTGCTGCTCGTCTCTGTGCAAGAAGCCTGGGCAGATGTTTCTGACCCTGAAGAGTTACAGGGCCGTGCTGGTTCCTCTGTGCTGTGGCTGGAGACATCTCTCCGTCAAGGCTCCCATTTCTGTGTCTGTGCACTTTTGTCTCTATCAGCACGGGATCCTGTGGCAGGTTCCGGGGTGGTGGTGGTGCGATGGCTGTGAGCGAGGAGGGGCAGGCTGGGCTGGTTTGCCGTCTGCAGGGTGCTGGCCGCAAGGAAACCATCCGGTTCCTCCTTGTGCAGAGCCTCCCCGCTGCCCAGAGCCGCAGCACTTCAGCAGGTCATGGCCTGGGAGCTGGATCGGAGCCAAAGCCTTGCCAGACTGTCCTGAACACCCAGCAGTGGCAGGGCAGCATCTTCCATGTCCTGGAGAGCTGCTTACAGACTAATGAAGCCCTGACGGGGCTGGTTGTCTGTTTTGAATATAACAAAATATACCTCTGGGATGCGTGTGATGCGTGGCATGTAAAGGGCCGTGGCCAAGGCTGCAGCTGAGACGCGTGCCGGGGTGACTCCCTCTGAACGGGGGTCTGTGTTTGCTGTGACGGTGGCTCTAGTGAGTCACCACTGCTCCTTTCTGCACACAGGCAGGGCTGGGCAGCGGGGCGGTGGTGTGGGGCAGATGTGCCACGCTGCCAGCGTGTGCCACGTTTGTGCAGAGCTGGCCAGGGGAAGCTCAGTGCAGGAGACCTGGCAGCGTGGTATCTGGGGAAGGCTGGGGCAAGGTGGAGACATACCCTTGTGGCAGGTAAAACCAAGGGTACTGCAGAGCCTGTGATGTCCCCTGTGTCCTGCCCTGTCCTGTTCTCATCTCCTCTGTTCTCTGGCAGGGACAGGACAGAGCCCCTGGTTGCTGGAGCGTCTGCCAGCCCCGTTGAAGGGGCAATGTGGGGCTGGACGATCCTCCCTGAGGAAGCAGAGGGGACCATCGGGGAGCAGGAGGAAGATCAGCCATGCGCGAGTGAAGGGGAAAGGTAAGTGATGGGGGTGCAAGAGGGGCTGTGGGCCAGCTGGAGGCTCAGCCCTGGCCAGGAGTGTGTGGAGGGGTGACCGTGGGGAGGAGTGGTGGGAGTGCGTGTCCAGCACCCTGGACTCTGCAGGAGATCTTGTCCTTTTCCGTCCCAGAGAGGTCAGTGTATTCAGTATTGCTCCAGCTGGACGCGGGCTGGGAAATGGAGGTGCCTGCACAGCGCTGGTAGCAGCCATCCACGCTGGCAGCACGTGTGCTCAGAGCCCGTGCTGGGCTGCACCCTTGTCTCTCCCGACCTTCGCTTGTCAGGGCTGAGCTCTCCCGTTGCCCACCTCTGCCGGGGCCCAGGGCAGCGGGACCTGCGAGTCGGCCGCCCTCACCCAGAAAGCCCCTGCGGGGCTGATCCAGGCTCACCACAGGCCCCCGCGCTGTTGTGGGCCCTGTAGCCTCACAGCAGTGCCACGAGGAGCCGAACTCGTGGAGCGTGGTGTTTTCTGCAGCATGGGGTGGTGTGGGAGCGGGTCTGCTCTGCTGGGGACTCTGCTGGCGATTGGCCCCCCATGGGGTCCCGCACCGTGTGGAGCAGGGCTGTGTGGATCCGTGGGTGGGCAGCAGAGAGCACTGGGACAGCCCAGCCTTTGGGGGAGGGGGTTTTCTCACAAAAAACATCTCCGTTATTCCTCCACAGTCTCCAGAGCTTGTGCTCAGCTCCAGGTGCCTCCTGGTAAGCTGTGGCACAGCGTCCGGGGCCCGTGGGTGCATCGTCAGCTCCCGGGGATGGGAAGGGCTGCTCTGGCCTCTTGCAGAGTGACCCCACGAGCCTGGGGGGCTGCGTGCCTCTTTCCTTGTCACGTGAGAGCCAAGCAGGTAACCCGTGCCCTGCCATCCCTCCCTTCCTTGGCTCACCCCCGCAGACCACTTCTCCTGCACCCCTTCCTTACCTGCAATCGTTTCCCCAAAGAGCTGTGAATGCTGCTGTCCCGTGTTGCTCCGGTGGGACAGTTCCCCGAACAGCTGGGCGTGTGCTAGCAAACCCGATGGCACTAACAGCCTCGGGGGTTACTCGCACCTGGCACGCTGCAGAGGAGAGGAGGGGTTGCAAGGTTTTCCCCTTTTCCCAGGAGCTCGTTCCTGGTGCATCAGCAGGGTGGCTGTGGGACGGTGCCGGCGTGGGTCCCGGGTCCGCAGGGGAGGGCAGAGCGCTGCCCGCATCCTTGCACGTGGCTGCGGCGCGGGGCTCGGGCCTGTTTGCTCAGACAGGTGCGGTCCCCGTTCAAATCCGCAGGGCCAATGGGAGCCGCGCCGTTCAAACGTGCGGCGGTTGGACGCGTGTCCCATGGAAACCCGGCTGCACGGCTGCCTGTCACTCTCGGCTTAAACGGCTGCTCGGCTTTCCCGGGCTAGGCAGGGAGGGCTCCGATTACTGACTAGTTAGAGGTGTCCTGCCATGGAGCCCGGCAATGTCCACAGAGTCTCGCTCTGCACCCGCCAGGCTGATCCCCTGGGAGCTTCTTTCTACCTCACCACGTTCGGTAAGCGTTGAGCCTGCAGCTCCGGGGAGCAGGGGGTGCACACGGTGCCCGGGGGACGTGGCCGTGGCCCTGGCCGGTGCGGCGCGGCGAGCCGCAGCAGGTCGCGGCCAAAGCCTGGCGCGGTAGGAACAGGCTGGAGAGCTGCTCCCCGAAGGCATTCACGCTGAACGGCAGCCTGCTCGCTTCTGCCTCGCTGAGCCGGAATAATACGTGGCTCCATCGAGCTGGCGAACTGGGGAGCACCCTGAAACCAAGCTGCAGCCGCTGAGACGTGCTGCAGCAGTCAGCCAGATGCCGAACGCCCAGGTCATTTTTCCCCCTGGATCGGCACAAGCTGGGATTGCTGCGTAGGGCTGGCCAGAGTCATGGCCCCTGTTAGGGCAGAGCCCCAATTTCCTTCCTTGCTCCTTGTGAGTCTTTCTGGGGCTGCCTCAGTTTGGCTGCATGGGCTTGAAGCAGCCCGTGGGCAGCGGTGGCTTGGCTCTGCGGGCTGGAGCCGGCCCGGCGATGGCTGGGCTACGAGCCCCGTACGCCCACCCTGCGAGCAGGGGAGCTTGGCAGCAAATGTCACGGCCATTGCTTGTGGTGTGTGATGGCTTGTCAGCAGCCGCCTTACGCAGAGGGAAGCTGGGTGCCCTTCCCGGGTGCCACTTTTGAAGCAGCCGTTTTCTTGCAAAGCTTCTGCTTGTTTTAGTGAGCAGGGCCGGCAATCGCGCAACGTGCTGCTAAAGGGGCTGCAGGGAAGCAGAGAGGGTTACGTGAGCGGAGCAGGGCATCCCTTCCCTGGGCAGCCAGGGCTGCTGCTCCTTCTCCCTTTTGGCTTGTAAGCATCAAACTGCTCAGGACAGCCTGGAAGCTGAAATCCTCGTCTTTGTCTGCTCTGCAGGGCATATGCATGCCAAATAATGTGAGTTTTGTGGTGCCTCTTGGATCTGTAACCAAGTCCTGGCCAAGCATCTTCTCTGCAGCCGCGGTTCCCGTCACGGGCTGACCATCGCTGGCAGGACGTGGCGTTGCGTGCTCTGAGCAGGAGAGCAGCGGCAGGGCAGGGCCAGCACAGCCCCCTCCGTGTGGGTGATCCTGGAGATGGCCTTCAGAAGGGCTGGTGCCAGGGCCCGAGGTTGTACATGGGGATCTTGGGGTGCTCTGCCTTGTGCCCCTGGGGACCTCCCGCCCAGGCAGTTACCTGACACTGCTTTCCTCTGGTCAGAATTCCCCCTGCCGTGTGCACCAGTGGTTCTGGGCTGTCCCAGCCAGGGCTAAACCTGCATTTTTCCTACAAAAAAACAGAAAAGAGTTTAAGGGGCAGAAACCCAAATTTTCCATTTGTCAGAGATCACCAGTAGGGAACAGATTTCCCTGCCTGCTGGGTCTGCTCCAAGGGACACCATTCACGTGTCCCCTCCCTTAGCCTGGCAAGCTTCTCTCAGGGCTGGGAACCTGTTTGATTACCAGCTTGTGCTTGTTCGTACCCGGTTTTTCCCTGTTCTCCTTGTGCCAGCTTTGTTCTTCAGCCTGAATCGCCTCCCCTGGCCCTGTGGGGTCCGGATGGATGGGGCCTGGGTGCCCTCTCCGCTGCAGCCCTGCGAGCCCGGCTGTGCCCTCCTCTCTGTGATGGGGTGTGCACCCAGGAGCTGCGTGGGGGTCCTGTTGCGAGACGAGCTGTCTGCTCTTTTGTCTCCCTCTGGCCTTTCTCTGCCCTGATTTTCATTTATATTAACCTTTACTGAACACAGGTGACCTGGAGAAGCTGTGTCAGGGCCTCTCTGCTGAAGCTTTTTCCCTTGGTTCATGTTAGGGATGTATCAAGAGGTAAACCCAGGGGATAACGTTCCTCTGACCCTCTGCTCTTGGAGCAAGGTGGAAATGTGGCCCGAGAACTTGCCTCGATAGGGGTTGTGTTTCTGCCCACCCAGGTCTGGAGGAAGGTTACTGCTCCGCGCATCTGAGAAAATGCGGCTGCTGCCACTGAGCCGGTCTGTCCGAGTGCAGACGTCGGTACCGCGAATCCCTTCCACCAGCTCCGGCTGGACCCGCTCTTTCCGACAGCAGCTTCTCTCTGTGGTCCCAGCCCCACAGAGGCACCGAAACTGCTGCAAAGCCGATGAGTGCTTCCCCAGCACGAGCAGGCTGGGACCCCTTTGGGGTCAGACAGGCAGGCTGGGGCATGCTGGGGTGCGTGGTTTGGCCCTTCATGTGCTTTGAGACGCTGGGGAGCAAATGCATTGAGAGAGACATGTCACCCGTTCCTCACGGGAAGGAGAGGACCTTTCCCACCGATACTGCCGAATTCTTTCTGCTAGGGGCCAGCTCGTGGTACTTCTGAAAAAGGCCAACCTGCCCGTTTTCTGCCCGCTCTCCTCTCTTTGGCGCTGGTGTAGGCTGCGATGCAGGGGCTGCGGCCACTGTCCCTGCACCAGAAGCAGCAGCGACGCACGAGGCCGCGGGCCCGTCTGACCCGATCCCTCGTTGTGCAGAAGCCTTGGCCCCATGTGCTGCCCCAGGAGCTGCGTGGCTCAGCCGTCCCCTTCCTCCCCCCGAATTACCCAGCACAAAAGCTGCTTTTCTCCTCCCCGGGGCCCATTCATCACTGGGCTGACTCCTCGTCATGCTCGGTTAGACGGGGGCATTTTGCTTTCATGTTGTAACGGTTGTTACATGCTCATAGTGGAACAGCGAGAGGGTTCCCACAGCGTCAGAGATCTGGAGATAGCGGAAGGGTCAAAGCCTTGGTCCAAAAGGCTGGGGTGGCGTGATGAAACTGGGGGACAATATTCTCGCTGTTGTAAATCAGTATGAGCTTCAGTAGAGCTGTCCCGATTTACCCCACCTGGCTCTTGTCTTTACTCTCTCACCTTGCTCTCGCTTGCACATGAATAAATGCAGATAAAGACATGCATTTCCCCATCTGTACACATGTGTGCTCTCAAACACGCAGATGCACACATGGACGCACGAGCTGGAGAGAGATTTGAAAGTGTTCTGTTCTTTTGAGTGAAAAATGAGTTGTCTGAATTGTTTCAGGTTAATCAATCCCATAAGATATCCCCACCCCAGCAAACCTAAGCCTTTGGGAACGTCTTTTGCAAAATGAAATGTTGGGTTTTAAATTAAAAGATGTTTAGATGTCTGTAAATGATGTTTACAAGTTTATTTTGTTGTATTTTGTAAGCTGGAAAACAAGTGAAAATGCAGTATTTTGCTTTGGACTAAATGAAACGTTGTGCTGAAGACGCTTTCAATCTTTTGATTCTCCAGGAGCATCGGGAAATGTTTAGTTTTGGGTCGGTCCAGAACAATTACACAGATTTCGGACCCTGCGTCACCCCTAAAATCTGCACATCCTCTCCAGGCTGGCAGGTGGCGGCTCCCTGGGAACCCTCTTGGGAAGGCAGAGCCCCCCGTGCCCGAGCGGGGCCAGCGAGCCGGGGGCTGGCAGCCCGCTGCGCACCCCAGCCGCGCTTCGCCTACACCCTGGCAAATGCCGCCGGCCGAGTCTTCGTGCCAGTCTGGCTGTTGTGGGTAGATTTCAGGGCTGATGCAGAGCCGCCAGCGCATGGGAAAGCGAGTGCGTGACTGTAAGGGAGCCGGCAGAGCAGAGCTGCCGCCCTGGGACCCGCGCCCTCGCTCAGCAGGGGTTTGCACGTGCGGCTCTCCCAGGCGCTGCCCTCCTGCGCGGGGTCTATGACCGGTTGGGTTTTCAATGCTGGGAGTCGGTTGCTGGCAGACGGGTCCAGGCAGTGCTGAACATCACAAACTGCAGCTCCGGACAGGAGGTGGGAGCTCAGGGATGTGGCACGGGCATTTCGAAAGGCAGCGGGAACTGCAGGTTGGGCTTGGAGCTGTGCAAGAGCTGGATTTTAATCTCTGCTCTGCTGAAGGGCCCTCGCCTATGCACAGAGCGGGCTGTGGGCAGTGTATTCTTCTGCAGTTGTGGACACTGTGTTTTCAGGTGGTGACTTTGCCTGTTGCCAGCCAAAGGTATGTTTGGGATGCTCCTTCCTTCGTTCGTTCTTTAGAAATAATCCTCCCACCTTGTCCTTGTGCCTCTGCAGAGGGGTTTCTGGGTTCAGAGGCCTGCCTGAGCGCCCTCAGCCTTTGTACTTGGGTTTCAGCTGACCCTGTCCCAAGCAGAGGAGCTCATGAGCACAGAGGTTGGATCTGCCCACGTCGTCCTCGCTGAGAGCAATCTCCCAGGCAGATGCTCAGGCTGAGCTGAGTTACTCCGGTCTGCTCCCTGCGGAACCCTGGTGTGACACTTCCCTGGCTCCATCCCTCCCACCGCCTCTCTCTGCTCCGAGTCCTCCCTTCCTCTCTCGCCTCACGTAGCTGAAAAGGCACTGACGGGTAGAAATGTTGCCCGCTGGGCTGCTGTCTTGTACAGGCGGGCTCTGCAGCACCCGTGAGGGACTGCCGAGTCCCTCGGTGAGCTCTTGCTGCTGTGCCATGCTGTGCCAGTCCCCGCGGGGAGAAGCCTCCTCCCTAAGGGCTGCCTGCGGAGTGGGTTAGGTCCTGGGCCCTCCTTTAAGGGTCAGTCTCCTGCTCCGAGAAAGATCCTGTCATTTGCTCCAGGCACCAGGTCTTGGCACTTGGAGCTCTCTTTCTCTTCTACGTTATTCTCTGCCCCGATGAGGGGCAGAAGTGGACACCCCTGTGCTCTCATTAAGATCTGCTCCTTTGGCCTGCTAACGACTATTGGAGCCATCCTGCCTTTGATCTTTGGACCGTGCTCCTTGCTCTGCTCGCGATGCCGGTGGGCAGCAGGTCCCCTGCAAGGCTTGGTGGGTGGCTGCGGGCAAGCCAGTGCATTGGGAGCAAGGGGGATCTCCGTCCAGACCTGCTCCAAAGTCGTGTTTCTTTCATGTAGCCCCTCAGGGCTCCCCCCTACCACCACCTCCTCAGTCAAAAGCTCTCGGTGCTGTTGTGCAGGGAGCCAAGCGCTTCCCCGGGGTGCTGCGTCACGGGGAGCCAGGGGTCCCGCTTGGCCCGAGCCCCCCCGGGCTCTGCGGCAGAGGGATTGCAGGACAGCAGAGCATTGCTCTTCCCTGGGGGTTGGCTGCTCCTGGCCTCGCTGGCCACCTGACAATGATTCAGTGGCAAAACACATGACTGAAACCATTCTTGTTTAATCCTAGATTAAAGCAAGTATCGACCCCTGGTTTTAGGAGATTACCTGTCCGCTCACCAGCCCGTGCTGTCTGGGATCCCCAGGACACGCAGGAGGCTGCACTGTGGGTGCTCTGGCCACGCTTCGGTTCCCGGGGGCTGGGTTTGTGCTGCGGGCAGCGCTGCATTAGTCCTTGTCGCTGCGTCTTCTCTGCTCGATAGTGCCACCGATAACAAGCTGTTGCTGGCCATCGGCGAAGGGGTTTCTGAGGCTTTCCCGTTTCCCCAAACCGCTGTGGACAGATGAGGCACGCAGCCGGGAGCAGGGAGGAGGCGTGCGGGGAGCGAGGTCCCGCGGCAGCGGATGGACGGAAGCGGGTTACTGCTGCGGTGCAGGCTCCCCCGGCGGGGCCGGCCCTGGCTGACCCTGTGCCGGCGTGTTCCTGCCACCAAAGGCACCAGTTGTCCTTGGCGTTCGTCCAGGCTGTCTGCAGCTTGGCCCGCTGTCACCTTCTGCAGGGGTGACAGCCCCTCGCCCGCACAGAAGCTCAGGGGAGAGGCAAGGGGAAGTGGAATCTGGGCTGGGGGGAGGATTTGAGCACGTTGTGTCCCTCTGCTAAACCAGGGCTAGTTCATCCTGCAGCCACTCTTTCACCTGGTGCTCCCGCTTCCCCTCTGCCGTGGGCTCGTGCCTCCTGCCGTCAGTTTAGCGCGAGTGTTCAGGTTTTCCTGGAGTGTTTTTGCATCTGGAGCCATAAGACTCTTTCGGTAGCAGAAGATGCTTCCTCCCACCTCTTTCCCCTTGGCTCCCTGAGCGATGCCCCGTGCCTGGGGGCGGGCAAGCAGGATGGGTTTGGCCCCGAGCAAAGCCTCGGAGCGCGGGGTCCCGGGGGCGGCGTGCGAGCCCTCACCGTCTCTCCTCTCCTTCCCTCTAGGCCAGCTGAAGCTGTCCCTTGAGGTGCGGGGCCGGATCCTGGTGCTGCACGGTGAGTGGCTCCCTGGGGCACGAGGCGAGATGGCCCAGAGCCAGGGTGGGCTAGTGATGGGGACAGCGCTTCCGCGCCCTTTCTTCAGGCTCCGTGGAGCTTCGTGGCAGCTGTCGGGAACAGCTCTGTGGTGGAGCGGCACGACTGGGGGCTCTTTGATTTGGATCTTTGGCCAAGCTCAAATTTCTGGAGATCATTTCCGGGTGACCACGGTGTGTTTTGCATCCACTTGTATAAATTTTTTTCTTTAACTCCATGTGAAGAGAAAAAAGGCAAATATAATTTGGAAAAGAAAATCTGAAATGGTTTGTCTCCTCTGAAACATCCTTTACATTGGCCAAAACCATTTGCCACGTTTCCCAGGATTTCCAAATCATTCAGTTACCTCCAAACGCTGCGTTTTTTTTAGCACCAGCAATATTTCTTCAACAAAAGTATTTCCCCTGGTCCGGGCTGGGGTTGCTGTCCCTCAAGCCATGGCATGTCCCACTGGGGAATGCTTTTCTTTCTCTGGGGACTCGGACCTGGCCACCGCCGCTGGGTACTGGTGCAGGCGTGCGATGCGGCACCGGGGACACCGGCTCCGCCGCAGCCACAAGGCAGGTCCCGGGGACCTGTGGCACTGCAGCTTTAGCGGTGGTCATTAGAAAGGCCAACGTGAGTGCCAGAACTAGCTCTTTTCTTTAGGAAAAACCTGTCTGGAGACACTTGGGGGGCCCTTAGGATGGCTCCTGCAGCGAAGGATGCGTGTGTCCTGGTCTCCTGGCACAGAGCTCTTTCTACCAAGGGCTTGTCAGGGCTTTGTGATAAGTAAATGGTTAAAGAATCAAGGAAAAAGCGAAGAGTTTGAAGCGGTCAGAGTAAAAAGCCCTCCCTGTGAACAGAGCAGGCTCGTTGCTGCCCTGGATGTGGGCTCTGAAGGGAAAGCAGGGTCCTGGGACTCCCAGTGCTCTTGCGGGTGGCTACCCTTTTGGGGGGTAACACACCGCCATCCCAGAGGCCTGCGCAGCAGGGCAGGAGGGATAGAAAAGACTTTCTCTTGAGCAACATCCCACCTTACAGCCCAGCTGCACCCCTGCCTGGCTGTAATGAGATGGGGGCAGAGGACGGCCTGAGCCTGGTGAGGCTGTGGGGACCGGCCGAGCCACACGCAGCCCCTCTTCTTCTCCACTGGGCAGCCACGACAGCTTGCTGCCCTTTTCCAGCTGTGCAGGAAAGCTTTGTAAAAGCAACAGCAGCAGGAAAATGTGGGGGTTTGGCTCCCTGCAAGCTGTGTGTGGTTCTGCGGGTCTGGCACAGGCTTTACCCCAAATCCCTCCATCTGGAACAGCCCCAGCGTGAGCTGGGTGCGAGTCGCTGTCTCGTTCTGGTGCCATCTCCAGAAGAGGGTCTGGGAAGTGGGAAATGGTCCGGCAAAGGTGGCTCAAGGTCTGGGACCCAGCATCCCGCTGCACATGCTGGATGCTCGGGGTACTCAGTGTGGGCAGGAGAAGGCTGGGTGATGTGGAGTGATCCGTCTTGCTTTTTCATTCTCCGCCCCAATGTCTTTAAACCCAAGGCAGGTCTAGCTGGAGGAGGAAGCTTTTGGTGCAGCCTGTCCTGGAGGAACCTCGCAAACTGCTTCGTGAAGCACCAGAGGGTCTTGCAGAGCCCCTTTCCCTTTGTGCACTGGGGTTTCTGTCGGGCTGACCGTGTTTATTAGGAGCACGTATCTGTCTCTGACAAAGGCAAAGTCGCTGCTGCCTTGCTGGGCTTGTGAGGAGGGAGCTTAGCTTCGTTCTGACAGCCTGTCCCGGGCTATCCAGGCTCTGCTGCACATCTATTGCCTCCAGCCACCCGGTTCGGAAGCGCAGGGTTCCCAAATGTCGGCAGTGGGGCAATGCTGCGTCCCTGCTGGCGGGGCTGCCATCAGGATGCGGCCGTTGATATTTAACTTGATGATACATTTGGCTCCGGGGCAGGGAGCCCAGAGCTGTGTGAAGTCAGGTAAACGAAATGCAATTTGCCATCCGGACGTTGAGCTGCATCTGCCGCCAACCTCACCCACAGATGCTTGTATTTATAGCGTGGGTATATTAATGAAAAAATACAATAAACCCCTTCGCCTGTTTGTGGGTGCCCAGTGAGACCAGGCTGCTGGGGCGGTGTGTGCAGGATCCTGTCGGGGCGGGAGATGGGTTCAGCCCCACAAGCCCCACAAGATGGGAGCACCCACGGAGCAGAGCGCTGCGGCGCGGGAAGGTGCCTTCCCTGCTGCTTTGGAGCTTGACCGTTTCGTTTCCTTTCCAGTCATGGAAGCAAAAGGTCTGATGGGAAAGGAGTGCCGGACATGCGACTCCTATGTGAAGGTGGGTTCTCCTGGGGCTCTGCTCGGGGAACTTGGTGCTTTCTTGGGGTTTTGGGGTGGGCTCCTCTAAGCATGCTCCAGGCTGCCTGTCCCTCCCCTTTCCTCCTCTGTCCTGCTCTGGCCGAGCATCCACAGCGTGCAGGGAGGTGGCTGGTCTCTTGCCCCGTGCTGGAGGGCTCATGGGTTTTGTTGGTGTCTGCGTGGAGCCAGAAAAGCGGAGGACAGGACCCTGCGAAGGGCCGTATCAGCCATTCGTCACGGGAGCATCCTGCTGGGTGCCCAGGGGCTGGAGGGGGTAAGTGTGTGGCCAGCACAGTGTGGCTTCGGGCTCTCCTGGGCGTCACCTTGTCAGGTTGCTCCCACCGCAGTGAGCACAGTGCAGGGAGCATCTCCCCTACAAGGGGGCTGCGAGTCAGAGACCGGCCAGCAACATTTGTGTGTATCGGTCCTTCATTTTTCTGCTCTGTTCCTTCCCTCCCCTGCTCCGAGGAGTTTTGTAACACAATTACTTGACACTCGTAGGGTAAGGTGATGTAAACCACCCGTTCGCACAGGCCGAGCTGGATCTTTGAGGCTTAGCCATCCATGGAAGTGGCTGTGCCGCTCTCCTGCCCCTGCAGTGGCAGAGCTGGCAGCTGTGTGCCAGCGCTTGCTTTGAGAGTGCTAACGCACCGCTTGTTTTCCTCCATAAAGATGTCGATTGTGCCAGATGCTGACTGGAAATGCAGGCAAAAGACGAAGACTGTGCCAGACAGCAAAAATCCTGTCTTCCACGAGCACTTTCTTTTGTGAGTATGTCAGGGCAGCTCTGACCCATCCGTCAGTGCTGTGTTCACACTGAGCCATGGGGGACTCACGTGGCTGCTGTCCCGGGGCACCCTCTCGAAGCCAAGACCCTGTGTTTGCTTTTGCATTATGATCTATAATAACCACACATCATGCATGAGCAGGTCTGCTGCTGAGATGAGGAGTGACAGACATTATTCTGCTGTTTTTTATAGCTGAAATGCCTTGAACTTTTGGGCAGAGCTTTGTGGAGGCTCACAAAGCTGTCAGCACACAGCACGGCAGCGGCGCTCCTGCACGGTTGGACTTTCTTGCTGGGCAGGAGTTGGGCAAACACACTCCATTTCCTAGACCTTGCGCCTGCAATAGTATGGGCATTGGTATGAATGAGGAAGGTAAAAACATCTCCTATAGCTACAGCATGTCTCTGCATGGGAAAGGAGCTGTACGGCTCGGTGTGTTTCGGTAGAGCTTGTCACTGCTAGCTAACCAGTCTGTGTCAGACCTCTGTCCCCATGCAGCACTTAATCTGGCACAGGATGGTTGTTTCAGAGCATGAAATGTGGCTTGTTCCTTGCATTTACCCTTTGTTGTTGGATGTGTGTTTTTCTGTGAGATTATTTTTCCCCTTAAACCGTCTGAGCGGCGTCCCCAGTGCCTGCCCAGGAGAGGTCACATCCCGTTGCAGGTGTCTGTCAGGAGCGAGTGAATTAGTGCAGCAGTGGCTCCTTTGAGGAGGTTGCCATTTGGGGTGATGCTGCAGTGCTCTGTGCAGAGAATGGAGGAGAAGACCTGGCCTGAGGAGGGCGAGGGGGCTCTGGCTGCGAGGGCAGCCCTTGCCGAGTGCTCCTGGGGAAGATTGGTGCTCACAGGCTGTCCCCTCTGCTTGTTACAGCCCCGTGCAAGAGCAGGATGAGCAGAAACGTCTCCTGGTCACAGTCTGGAACCGAGAGAGAAATTCCAGGTAAGGGGCTGCCAGCCCGCCATACAATCTCTTTCAAATGGGGCTGGCGTGGCAGCGAACCTGCCATCTGCTCTGGCCACCCCACGTGAGCTCCTCCAGTGCCCCGAGCCTCGAGGGCTGGCCCCGACGTCAGGGCTGCCCCGCGCGGAGGCGGCGGCCGGTGAGGCCGGGGAGCTGAGCAGTGGGGCTGGGACGGGGACCTGCTGGCGGGGCGCCTCGGCCAGGGTCGTTCCCACGGGCAGCCTGTGCTGGTGAGCTCCACGCCGCGGGCAGGCTGGCGGAGAGGAAATCCTGCCCTTGCCGCTCTCTGTCGGCGTTGCTGCTGCTTGGTAGCCATCAGCCAGTGTTTAAAACTCCTGCAGGCACTCATGCCTGCGCTGCTGGCTAAAGCCAAGCGGGGCTGGAGCCTGGCTCTGGGCTGGGGACCTTTCCTACCTCCGGGGCCAGTGCAGTGAGGAGGAAAGCCCAGCAGCAAGGGGTCTGGCACCTCGCAGGCTGTGCTGCCTGCTCAGGCAAGTGGCATCTGCCTCCTCGGCCAAGCTCCTGCCAGCATCAGGTAGGCTGGAGGTGACCAGGACGCTTCAGCCCGGCTCCTCCTTGCCCCTGCTGCGGCTGAGCCGCGTGGTTACACCGTGCTTGCTCAAAGCATGGAGAGGGAGGCAGGTCCTGGGCACTGCCTGGCTCCCGGCGTGGGCAGGGGTGTTTGTGGGGTCCCCGCAAAGGGGGGCATGTGGGGAGCTGGTCCTTGGGGAGTTTTCAACAAGTGTGTGCTGATGGTCTCCGGCTCTCCTGCAGAAAGAGCGAACTGATCGGCTGCATGAGCTTTGGCGTGAAGTCCCTCCTGACCCTGGACAAGGTACCTCCGTGCCGGGTCGGTGGGTGGGTGTAGTGCACCCTTGGGGCAGGAGCAGGCTTCTCCCACGGTGGGACAAAGATGCTCTGAGGGTGCCCAGGGAGTTCCCTGGTCCCATTCCCAGTAGGGATGGCCGCTGTGAGGCTGACGTTGGTGTGGTTGCTGGAGGCAGGGACGGGGAGGCTGTTAGAGGAGGGATCCTAGGACGGGGGACGTCACTCCCTTCTGCAGGGACACACAGAGAATAGCAGCAATTGGGGGTGCAGAGAGGTGGCCCCAGCGAGCGCTGCCTGCCCTGCTCGCAGCGGGGCTGCCTGGGGGACAGGAGATGGGCCGGCCTCGCTCAGCCTGCTGGCATGTGTCGCATCTGGCACGTGGCCGAGCGGGTGCGAAGGTGGGGACACGTTCCTCTGAGGGGGAGTCTGCCTGATTCCCTGCGCTCAGCAGCCAGGGCTTCACCAGCTGAGGTGGCGGCGGGGAGCGGGCAAATGCAGAGGTCTCGGGCTGTTCCCGGAGGCAGCGGTGCTGCCAGGCTGTCTCCGTGCCAGCATCCATGTCCCCGCTGCTGCGGATTTGGTCACAGTACTGCTGCCCCAGCCTGGCTGCTGCTTGGTAAGACAGCTTTCACGGCAGCCGGGTTTGCCTTCCTGAAGAAGCTGCGAGGCTACTGCTGCGAACGACTCCTGCAGATCCACTAAAACATGGAAGTGTTTCATCCTAGCTGCCAGTGGTCAGGGATTTCATCCCCGGACAGCCCAGGTCTGGTGTCGGCACATCAGAGTATCTCGGGCAAGCTGGAAGGGTTTTGTGAAAGTGTTAACACATCACCTGAGGTGTGGAAACGTACTCCCTGGCAAGGGGTTAAAAAGGAGCTATTTGTGGCAATGACCTGAGAAGAGGGTAAGGGGTAGCTTGAGCGTGGCCTCCTCTGGAACTTGGACAAGGGAGATGCAGCTTTTTTATAACAGTGAAGATAATTAGGCAGAGCAGCTCTAAACTGCAGCTCTCCCCGGGAAGAGCCTCTGCTCTGGTCACATTTGGGCTCCCCAAAGATGTCCCCTCTGACAGTGCCAGGGGCGTGCGGTCTGCCTGGGACCTCAGCTGGGGCTGAGATGAGCTGGTGCTGTCTCCTGGGTGCTGCATGATGCTGCTGGATATCCCCACCTCATTGTGGATTTAAACCGCTCATTTTTAAATGGGCCCCTTCCCCCAGCCTCTGGGAACGTGGTTCCTGCAACCCCAGCCGACTCCTGGGCTTGGTCCAGGATGGTTGGTCCCTCTGGCTTCTGCCGGCTGCCCAGGGAGCAATGGGAGACAGCAGCAGCTCCCTGGAAGAGACAAGGGATTGCCGAGGTCAGCTCTGTCCCCTTCGCTGCCCTGGCCGCGTGGGTATGGGCCAGGGGCAAAGGGACCCCCACTGAGGAGCAGCCGGCACTGCTGAAGGCTGGTTCGGGCATCCTCTGGCAATAAGGCCGTGTGCTCCCTGCGAGGCTGCCGGCTGCTGCAAACACGGTATGGATGGTTTTACTGGGCACTGGCTGTTTTTCTGCACCTTGTCTCCCTCTAAAAACCTAGAAGCTCGTTACTTCGGTGATGCTTGGTCCCTTTTTGCAGAGGGGATGGAATTTTAGCTGTTGCTGTATCCTAAGAGGACTCCAGGCTGCGCCTCTGTGTGCGAGCATGTCTGGGCAGCCTCTGTACTGGCCTGGGGCAGCTTCTGCACCGGGACCCCTCTGGGGCTGTGGGCAACCAGGCTGAGTTGAATGGGGGTGAGTATCTGCCCCTGCATCGACAGCTTCTTTCCTCCCACCCAGGAGATCAGCGGCTGGTACTATCTCCTCGGGGAGGACCTGGGCAGGACCAAGCACCTGAAGGTGGCCACGCGGCGGCTGAAGCAGAGCCGAGGTGCGTCTCCCCACCGGGATGTCCCGGGCAGTGTCGGCAAGGTTTGGAAGAGGAGTCGACCTCGTGTCCATCCCTGTGCTGGCACGGAGCAGCCCCCGGCCCCGTGGCACCTGTGCCCCCACGAGCACTTCTCAGCCCTGGGGCGCTCAGTGGGCACCGGGATCCCAAAAGACTGGCGTGGGGGAGATCCTGGCTGGCGCAGCAGGCTCTGCGCAGGCACCGAGCTCTCCCCTTCAGTCCTCGCTCCTGCTTACCTGTGGCTGTCTGGGGCTCTATGGGGACCCCAACATTGCAGCCATGTCTCTCCCTCTTGCTTGGCCTTTCGTCATGCTGATTCCTGCCTCTCGGACTTGGGGCTGATCCCATGGCTGGACTGTTTGCCTCCTGGGGTCTGTGCAGGGTCGTGGGGAGCTTTTTCTCCTGCCTTGGTCTTGCTGTGCTGCCAGGGGGTGTTTGGAGCAGGACAGGCTGGCACAGAGCAGGGTGAGACAGCAGTGCCTGTCCCAGATGTGCAACCGCCCCACAGCTGCTGCCATGCAGGGCTGCCCCAGCCCGGAGACGTGCCCATGACATGTAAAGTTCTTGTATATATGTGTAGATGCAGTGTGGAGGGAAAGGGACGGTCAGGAGACGTGTGCTGTCGGGCTGATAATGGCCTTTCCCTTTTTTTTTTTAAGAGCTGATGCCGGGAAGTCGGGGTGCAGCGCAGGAAAGCCAGGATGCTGCGACCATGAAGCAGCTGACGGTAGGTATGGCGGGGCTATGACCCGCCAGGGGTGCGAAGACACAGGGTCGGGAGCCGGCTGGCAGCGGAGCCTGCACGGAGGGGTTTCAAACGAGCCAAGGGACGGAGTATTAATGAGGGTGATGCTGAGGTGGGAGCTGTGCCAGTCTCCCTGTCGACACCAGGGCTTTTGTAGGCAATTAGTTATCCCCATCGAGCATTAATTGGTGGAGGTGGGTGACGTGGGTAGTAACCCCGCACTTGCTCCCCATTGCCATACAGGGACCTCCTGTTTTTCCAGTGTATTGCCACAAAGACAAAGCACCAGCCATTGACCGGGAGCGTTGGGGACTGGGACCGGTGGGGACGGGGCTGGCCGGCTGCCTGCCACACAGCATCAGCCCCTGGCCGGCTCCGTGTCTCCGTGGACGGGTGCGTCTGCTCGCCTCCTCCTTTCAGGGCCGTTTGCTGTGGGAAGGGAAAGGCCCATGGTGGAGCCTCGATGATTTATAGGAAAGGCAAGGATGGGAAGTGGGAACACAAACACATGGCCTGCATCGGAAATTGGGCTCAGCCGGCCCCGTGATTTATCTGTGCCGAATTCCGCTTTGCTGCTTCCCTCAGCTGCATTTTCAGTTATTTGTTTTAAAGCGTAGGATTGAGCAAGACAAACAAAGCCAGCGCCCCTCTCCTCCCTTCCTCTCCGGCAGTCGCCACTGACTTGAAAGATGGTGGCTGGGAAGGAAGACCGATCCTCCTTCCAGCTCCAGCCTGGCGGCGCGGCGGGCCGGGACAATGCGCCCGGAGCAGCCCCGGCAGCGCCTCCGACGCCCCGCCACGCTGCCGGGTCCCCCGGGAGTGCTGGGGCTCCTGGCGCTCCCTCCCCAGCCTCCCCCGGCCCTGCCACCCCGGCTGCCGTGCAAGGGAGCCCGGGGCTTGGGTTCCCTCGAGCCCTTCTTCTCCCTCGCAACCCCGTCTCCCAGGGGCTGTGCCGCTGCGCTGGCGGTCGGGGCTGCACGGTGCAGACTCGCCGAGTCCCGCTTCGCACCCTGCTGCTGGGTTAACAGTTTCTCTTTGTCTTGAATTCCAAAATTACACCACGGGTGCAATTCAATCGACCTCTCTGCTTCCCCCTCCGTGACTCTGTGAGCACAAAGCATCGGGACGTGTGTATCCTCTGGGTCTGTGCTTTCAAAAACAAACTCTGCTTTTTCTTTTTTTTCTTTTTTTTTTTTTCCCAAGAAAATCTCTCTTACCCTTTACGAGTGTAACGAGTGCAAGCCGTCTTTTTAATGAAGTGAAGCTCGCACAGCCGGTGCCTGTGAAACGCCGCTTAAACATCCTCAAAGTGTTTGTGAGAACGTTGCAATAACAAAGTGCTCCGTGCGGCTGAAGAATGCCGCGGGAACAAAAGCCACATCAACAGAGCAGGGACTAGGGAATACTAAATAGTTGACAGGAATTTTAATATAAAACTCTCTCTCTTCCTTGTCAGTTGGGGTTTTCAGGAAGCCCTCTGGCTTATCGTAAAGCGGCATACAGCACAGACAGGGGCTGGGGAGGTGAAAGGTGGCTTCCTGCCATTCTTCTCTGGAGCTGGGTTCCCATGGGCGGTCATGCCAGTTTGACTGTGGTTTGTTCCACACTCGTGTGATACAAGGAGATCGGGATCACGGCTGCTTCGGGGGACTGGATTTTCATGGGCTAACGGCGAGTTTAGGGGTTCTAGCCATGAACCGCTTCAATGGACTCTGCAAGGTGTGCTCGGAGCGGAGATACAGACAGGTCTGTATCGCCCGTGGGAAAAAGCCTGTGTGCCAGCGTGTGTGTGCGTTGCTGCAAGTCCCGGTTAAGTTTACGAGTGTCTGTGGGCTTTCTTGCCATTTCTGGGCTGTGTGTGTGCTGTTTCTAGGGTGTTGATTTGCCATCGATGTAGTTTCTAAATGATAATGTTGGGAATATAAGGCAAGCGTCTCCAGATAGGTGTCTCTGGCTGATCTCTGCCCGTTGCTGCAGTGTGTAAATGGGGAGGGGGGATCTCTTTTAAAAACCGTTTTAATGTGAATGTATGTGGGAATCAAGTGTTGCTTGAAGCTGGTTACAACCAACGGCGACTTGCTTTGAGAAGTAGATTGCTGTGCTCTGTGCAAGTACAAGTTCTCTTGGACCTGCTCAGTGTGCGACGCCGGGTGATGGTTTTGCTTGCGCAGGTCCCAGTCTCCTGCGCTTTCGAACACATTTTTCCCCTTGTAGTCTGGATTGGGGCTCCCAGCTCGCAGTCAGCTTTTCTCTGCACTCCTGTGCTCATCTTTCATGTCGTGCTAAAGCTCTGGTGGGGGCCAGTGTGTACTGGGAATTGCACAAAGAACCAGCTTAACTGAAAATGCCCACTTCTTACCAGGGCTACAGTGACTGTCTCATGCGGGAACGCTCTGTTCTGCTTTGTATTAATGACAACTGACTGTCATTTGTGTCTTAGACCTCAATTCTCTAGTTTGACAATTTCTTCTGCATTTTTTGACAAAGTTACGGGTACTCTGCGGTGCTGGAGTCTCTCGCCATCTTGCCACACACCTTCCAGCTTATGCCAGATGCTCCTGTTTCTTAGTTCTGTGCACAGCGGCCAACGCGGGCGTTCAGCTCCCTGTAATGGCCGTGGTGGCGGGAGCTGAGGAGAGTGAACCATCAGCAGCAAGAAGCTGGTGTTTAGTGGCACAGGGAAGGTGTCTCCGTTGGTGGTGGACGAGAGCCAGCCAGCTCAGGGAGAAGGAGCGGGAGACCTCTCGGTGCAGGGGAAGCTTTGGGCTGGGAAGTGACCGTGGAGTCTCCATGGTGGGAGAGATGCTGGGCTGGCTCCTGAGGTGCCAGTGGTAACGCTTCTGCGGGACTTGGATCCCTCGGGCTTTATATTTGAGATGTGAGGTTGGTTCGAAGGTACCGAGCCACAAGCAGCCTCCTCCCCTCTTTGAGGATCCAACAAACTCCAGAAAAACGCTCAGCGTAGTGAGACTGGACCCACTTTTTGATCCTGCCAGGGAAAGACAGTTTCTCTTTTGAAGCCTGATTTTATGCTGAGCAATCGAGCAGGGACAAGGTGCAGAGAAATTAAAGCTTGCTGCGTTTGCCCTCCCATGGCAAGGAGCGAGGAACCAGTTCCCCTCCTTGGCAGCTTCTGCTGAATTCCTCGTCTTCTCTCTGGCTGTTTGTTCTCCAAATAATACAGGTCAGATGTTGGATTTTTTCTTTTCTTTTCTCTGTCAGTAAAACGAGGATCTTGACAAATGTCTTGGGGGATAATCAGGTATTTACAGGAACTGTCATGCTGAGCTGCTGCTGGAAGCCAACATCAAAAAATAAATATCATTTTATTAATAAGCTCAATGCTCCTTCAATCAGGAGGAGAAGTGAGCCTAAATCAACACAGCATCCACCCTCTCCAAACTCAGCAAGAGAAAACATACTCACCCCAGCGACCGGGGTGATGCATGCAGAGCCCGCTCCAGCACAGACGCCGTGCACACCCGAGTGTGCCGATCCTCACGGCTTCCCCAGGGCAGAGGAGTGCTGCTATTTCTGTATTACTCAACTGGAAATGAAATGTTTGAGTGACTTGCTTAGAGAAGCTGTGTTAGAAATCAGTGTCAGAGCCAGACTGCCAGGTTTTCCTTTCTAACGGCTTATCAGACGTTTCCTTACGCTTGCGAGAGTCGTGAGTGGAGACTTGTGTACGCTCAATAAACACTCGCTTTGCAGCATTCCTCTCTGTTGATCCTCGGCTCGATTTCACATTGGTTTTTAGCACCCTTTCCCCCCCGCTTTGGCTGCAGCAGGGGAGAGACCCGTTGTCCATGGGGGTCACAGAGTGACGGACCCTTTGGGCTCTGCAACCGCTTCTAGAAATGCCGTGTGCCTGCGTTTCCAAAGGCTGTGGGGCAGCACGTGGGTGGAAGGGGGGATGCTCGCTGATCACACGCAGTGGCTGCTTTCCCACTTAACAGGGTGACTCCGGTGTCTCTCTTCAGATTACAATCCCTCGAGGAAGCGATGGGTTTGGCTTCACAATCTGCTGCGACTCCCCAGTCCGCGTGCAGGCAGTGGACTCCGGTAAGAGATCGGCTTGTTTTCCTCCCTCTTGGTTTGAATGAATGTCTCTGCTCCTTTTTGCTTCCCAGAGCATGTTGTGATTCAGAAGCTCCCGTGCCTTGCAGGGCTCTGGTTACCTCCAAGAAACTTCACTTAATGAATTCTCTGTTGCCTCTCATGAGGTCAGAGGCCACTGGGTTAGCGCTGTGGCACCATTTTGGCAGTGTGTTGCAGTAATTTGCAGAGATTTTGTTCCCTTCCCTCTCCAACCTGAGACCTGGCTGGCTGGGAGACCTACGGAAAGCATCCGTGGAGGGGGTGTCAGACGGGGGCACAGAGGGGAGCAGGATCACAGGAGCCCTCGGCTGCCTGCGTAGATCCTCTTGGTGTGGACCTGCGGGATGGACTCGGTGTCTCTGTTGCACCCTGGTGCTCCCCTTGTGCACCACGAAACACGGGAAGTTCCTGCAATAGCTCTGAGCGAGCGTTTATGGCTTTGTCCCAGGCGCTGCGTGTGTGCGTGCACGCTGGAAGGCGAAGCTCCAGGCTACCTGGCCCCACTTCATTTTCAGGTGTGGGCGTTAGAGGCAACAGATTGGGTTTGGAGGAGTGAGTGGTGCAAGCTGTGAAGCTATTTGGGTGTCTCCTAGCCCCAGAGCTTCTCCTGCCCCTCGTACTCTCAGCTCTCTGTCCGGCAGGTGACCGGCATTTGTCCCTTCTCTCCATAGGTGGCCCCGCAGAAAAGGCAGGTCTGCAGCAGCTCGACACCGTGCTGCAGCTGAACGAGCAGCCTGTGGAGCACTGGAAATGCGTAGAGCTGGCACATGAAATCCGGTGAGTATTCACCCAAAGCATCACTGCGGGGCTCTGGGAGAGGTGGTTTGAGGGAGCCCAGGGCAGGGCAGCAGGAGCTTTGAGTGGCTACAGGAAGGGGAAGGCTTTGAGGGATGCAGGAGACTGGGAAAAGATTATCTGGAGGAGAATAAAGGATGCAGGGGCTGGGAGAGGCATTAGAGGGAGGAAGGACTGCAGGGCTCGCGGCTGGCTGAATGGTGCGGGGTGCCTCGCTCCCTGCTGCTCCAGCTCTGACTTGCCCCGTGCCGTCTCTTTCAGGAACTGCCCCACTGAGATCATACTGCTGGTCTGGAGGCTCGTCCCGCAGGTCAAGTCAGGACACGAAGGCATGATCCGCAGATCATCCTGCAAGTCTGCCTACGACCTCCAGTCTCCACCCAACAAGCGGGAAAAGAACAGCACCATGCCTCCGCGGCCCGAGCAGCGCCGGAGCTGCCACATACTGTATGACGGGAGCGATGGGCTGGTGCTGAACAGCTGGGAGAGGTACACGGAGATCGGCAAGCGGAGCCAGAACACCATGCCACCCCTGTCCCGGGTCCCCTCCGCTGCGGACCAGAACTACATCATCTTAGCGCCTTTGAACCCAGGGAGCCAGGTAGGGCTGCTTTCACTGCGTGTGGCTGCTGGCTGTGCTTGCTGGGTCCTCTCTTGGCCCCTGCTTCAGCCTTACCGAGCATCACCTCTGAATGTTTGCTGGAGCACATGCCATTTTTACAAGCCAGACCTGTGTCCCTTGCTGGAGCTTTCGCTATTTTTCTAAAACATTTACCACTAGGACTGTAGAGCCGGGGTGGGTGACCTGCTGCCTCCTCCCAGGGCTCACTCAAGGAGTAAGGGTATGGGAAGTGTTTCCACCGCGTAGGCCACGGTGCCAGTCATTGCCCTCATTTTCTGCTGGCAATAGGGCAAAAATGATTTTCACCTCTCTGGAGCGCTTTGGCTTTGCTGGGTTTGGCATGCTAAACTTTGCAGTTGGTTGTTGTAAGGTCTATCTCAAGCCTACTTCAGGTGACTGTGTCCTGTCTGGGTTGTGTCTTACAGCTGCTGAGGCCTGTCTATCAAGAGAACAACGCTACTGTGGGTAAGTTGCCGATGTGCTGAAAAGGCTGCTCAGAGCGCCTAGCAGAGCTAAACACGGTCCTTCCAGCACTAGCGAACCCGCGCCCTTGGCCCTGCGGTGCTGCAATGGAGCCCCTCGCGGTCTGAGGGCAGTGGCAGAAGCCTGGGGCTTTCGGGTAGTATCATCTGCCTACTCTCTGCGTCAAACACGAAAGCAAGCACCCTGCCCCCAGGCCCAGAGGAGAGCACAACTGCTGCTGTCACTGGATGAGCCTCACGGTGAGAAGGTGGGAGCTCACGGCGTGGCTGAAAAAGGGAGGCTGGTGGCAGGGACTTTCCATCAGGGGCGTGATGAAAGCATGAAGTGTGAAAGTGCTAAGTGTTGTTGTTGTGGCAGTTCCCCAGATGCGTCTTGGGGCTCTCCGTGACGTGTTTAGCTTCTCGTGCAGGATGCCTTGCTGGGGGTGCTCATACTGTGGCCCCTGCTTTGAGTTTCATTTTATTACTAAGGGAGTGAGGATGGCCATGACTCAGATTTGTACGACGTTAGTGCAGGCTGAAGTGCCAGCTTTGGGGAATACTCATTTCCTGGGCTGCTGCAAGGTCTCTGGCAGCCTCTGGACCAGCTCTCCTCAAAACCCCTTTGAAGCATAAACTCATTTTCTGCAACAGGTATGTTTGGTCTTCCTGGAGAACCGGGTGTGGATGGGCCTGCAGGAGAGTGGGGTGAGGTGTGTGGGAGGGCACTGCGTGAATCCTGGGCTGTGAGAGGGGGAGCAGAGACTAACACAAGGTCTCCCTGAGCTAGATATCAACTGGTGACGCTCATTTGAATGGGAAACTGGGGGCAGAAACAACCCAAGAACAGTGAGGCCTGGAGATACTCCCTAGGGAGTTCACGGGGTGCTGTGGAACTTGCAGTCGCAATTTTCAGCACGCCCAGCTCCACGCAGAACCACCTCTCGCCAGTGCATTGATTCAGGAGCTTTGGGAGGCCACGCTTGCACCCTGGTCTGTGAGGGTGCCCTTAGGATGAGCTGCGTGTCTGTAGCGGAGCTGACCTCCTAGGCGTGATCTTGCGGGAGCATCCTTAACTCAGCAGTCCCTCCCTGGTGCGGGCAGAGCGATCAGCACAATTCCCAGCCAGAAAATTCTGTGCTGCCTGTAAAGGTGGGGCAGTGCCCATAGACGGCGAAGTGTGGGGCTGGCAAAGCCACGGTGGGGATGCCGGGGAGCAGGAGGGAGCGGTGTGGGTCCGAGGCCCCTGTGCCTTGGGTCCTCCCAGCCCTAGAGACCTGCGGCCAGAAGAATTTTCCGCAGCTCGACTGCAGGGGATGTTTTGTACCGTGGATAATTGCAACCCTTTCCTGCTGTTTGCGGATCCTGTGAAAAGATGAGCTGGGCCGTGGGGACTTGTTCTTACAGCACGGTGGAACTTGAAAGACTCGGGCTTCTTCCCATAACAATTTTTAGTGATTGTCTTCGGAGGGAAGAGCGCAGCAGTTAACCAGAGCAGTGACCAAGCGCGGCGGCGCGGAGCTGCCACCGGTCCCGCAGCGACAGGAGCCCACGCTTCGGGCAGGCTGGGCGCGCTTCTGTGCCAGCGTGCGGAAAACAGGCCTTGTGCAGGTGATGAATTCCCCTGAGAAAATGAGGCGATTTAGGGATAAGAGGAAAAGCAGATCCTGAACAGCCCAGACAGATTGTATCTGTCCTGTGTTGAGCCGTGTCTCGTGTTTTGATTTTATCTGGCAGCGCAACCATGAAAAAAGGAAGAGAGAAAATGTCAGGATTATTGCACTTAGAGGCGGAAACAACCTTTTAGGTCACGAGGGCCACCCCCCTGCAAAGGCAGGCAGTTAAAGCAAGCAGTAAACAGCAGGTCTGGATTGCCAACAGAGCACGGTCTGGCTCTGCTGGCGTTTATCTGAAAGCAAATGCGCTATTTCCTAATACTTAATGGAATATGTAATGTTGGGTAGGTTTGTATATTTGCTTTGGACGAGACCTTATCTGCTCTGAGCCATGTGCAGAAGTGTTTTGGCTCGTTTCTGCTTGGGAAGGTTGTGGGTATCGGTAACGGCACGAAGGCAGAAGCCGCTGTGCAGAAAGCTGCTGTGGTGGGAGCAGAAACGCCCGGGGCTGGGTGGCTGGAGGGAGGGATGCGGGGGGTCCCTGCTGGGACACCCCTCTAGCAGGGGGCTGCAGGAGGGTTTGCTCATACGTGTCCTGAGATACCGCTGTGGGGGAGGATCCCGGCCTGATGTGCCAGTTTCTCACCTGGATATGTTAAAATCCAAGTGTGGAGTTCTGCCTGCTGGACCCCAGCTGATTTGTTTCATCAGCCTCAAGGGAGAGGGAGAAAATACTTCGATTTTTCAGTGGGGCTTCTTTTGAAGAAGGCGTAAATTTTTGGTTAGAGACATATTCAGTTCCTGTCGGAGCTGTTGCCTGCAAGTTTTAGGACGGAGTGCAGGTTGCTGGTGCCTGGCGGGACATGGTCTGGGGTGAAGGGCTCTCGGGGAACGTGAGCCCGTCCCACCTTCTGTCCCCAGCGTGGTGTGTCCTGCTGCTGCTGTGCTGGGAGTTTGTGTATGGCAGGAGAGATGTGCACTGTGCGCCTGGGGACATCGGGGCTGGCCAAAACTGTGTGCTGGGGTCACCAGAGAACACCGAGGCCCTTGCGCCTAATGGATTAATGGCATTAATGGGAATGTGCTGTCCCAGCACACCTGAGAGCAGAGCAGCCCCGCGGGCAGCAGCTCAGCAGCCCCTTTCTGGTTCTGGTCCTACGTGTTGGTCTCGCCCCGGCTCCACGCAATGGGTCTGGGGAGGCAGATGCACAAAGCCACCCTTAGCACTGCTGCCCCAACACATCACCCACCAGACCACCTCGTTGCTCCCAGCCCGCTGTGCGTGCGGGCACCGGCTCCCTGCAGCCCGTGATGCTCTCACCTCATTGCGCCCGTGCTGAGAAAACAGTAGTTTCTGTGCAGGCAAAGCATCCTCAGAGCACCCCATGTCCCGGGCCTGCGCCCGCCGGACAAAATACTGATGGGAGCGTGCTGGATGTATTCAAAGGCACTCGGGGCCGGGAGGAGAGGGCTGAGAAACCCCATATAGCAGCAATTGCCCGGCAATAGGGGAAGGAAGGACTCGCCCACGTAGCAGCTAGCAGGGAACAGTGATAATTGCTGGTAGTTATCAATAATGCTTTTAATCACAGGATTATCAATTACATTAGAGATTCTGGGACTGGTTTGACATACCACCTACTGTCTCCTGGCCTCTAGCGATGCAGACTGGCAGGTGTGGGGTGGCCGCAGTAGCTGGTGTTGGCTTGTTGGGCAAAGTGCTAGCTCTGCTTGACCAGCGGAGGTGGGAGGCTGCACAGGAAAGCGTCTGTGTAATCCCTCCTTTG
Source organism: Phoenicopterus ruber ruber (assembly GCA_009819775.1). Classification (NCBI taxonomy): domain Eukaryota; kingdom Metazoa; phylum Chordata; class Aves; order Phoenicopteriformes; family Phoenicopteridae; genus Phoenicopterus; species Phoenicopterus ruber. The sequence goes on from CM020234.1 coordinate 11,693,305, forward strand.
AACGAGGATCACGGCTTTCTGCGATGAAGAGGGACAGAGCGAAAAAACGGTCAGGCTGCTCGGACTTTTTCCAGCACCGAAATGCGATGCTGAAAAACAGTGGATGATGTTGTACCAGCCTCGTGCAAAATGAGGTCATCCTTTATAAATACACCCCCACGTCTGAGTAACCATCACATCCCTGGGAGCGATTTGGAAGGGCATGGATTGATCCCATGCATGTGAATGTGTTTATCACTTCTGTCCCTTTCTCTGACACCTCCAATCTTAGTATCTTCTAAAAACTGTGGTTAACCCACCACCCAGCACTCCATGACGTGAAATTCCTGCACTTTGCTAACTGCTGTGCCCAGAATCCAGAGCAGGCAGGACTTGTGTGGATAAAAATGTCCCAGGGTTTAAATTTCCAATGTTTTTTTTTCCCCCACCTCCACCCTGAGTTAATCACGGATGGTTTTCCCCTCCCTGGAAAGTGGTGCAGGCAGGTATTCCCCGATGGTGGGAACCTCCTTGGTGCTCCTGTGATTCAAGAATTACCACTTAAAGTCATGTTTGGGGTTGTTCTGTATTTCTCATTTCGTACTTTCAGTACTGCATAGGGAGGTGCATCTAACAGTGCCACATCTCTTCCTCCAAAGTACCGAATTCATAAATTGTGCAGAAGGCAGCGTGCACCCAGAGGCAGACGTGCTGCCCTGCGGCTGAGCGTGCTGTGACTTCCTCGGGGTTTCGTTTGTACGTACGCGGATGTGTGTGTGCTGCTGGGGTGACCCAAGTCCTTGGTCCAGCAAGCGAGTAGCTCTTGAGCAGAAATGTCAAGGGACATCTCATTTTGCGTTAGGAAAAATGAAGTCAGTGCTGTTATTTCGTGAATCCCTGGGAAGCTTTGATAGCAGAGTGATGAATGTCCCTGCAGCTCTCGGCTCCAGCTATTCCCCTTAGGCTTTACGTGCCTTCCTCCAGCCTGCAAGAGCCGGAGCCGAGCCGGCGGCGTGCAGCAGCTCTGTGGGAGCTCTCTTCTGATTCTCTGTTTCCTTCTGCTTCCTCTGTCGGTGCAGGAAACGCGTGTAAAGGGAAATCGCACATGGGCTCTGGGAGAAAGTCCAGGCTGATGAAGACTGTGCAGACGATGAAGAGCTACGGGAACTACCAGAACTGTACCATAGTGAGGCCACACATCCCACACTCCAGCTACGGCACGTATGTGACGCTGGCTCCCAAAGTGCTGGTGTTCCCCGTCTTCGTGCAGGTGAGCGCAGCTGGACGCGAGGTGTTACGGATCTGATGCCATCAGCGCCCAGCGCAGCAGGTCGTATCCCAGCTTGCTGCTGGGGGCTGGGCCCGGGCTGTCATGCAGGGTGGATGTAATTCCCAGCAGGACGTGCCATGAATGCGGGGATCCCCTGTCATCCTCAGCTCTCTCCTCTGGAGCTGGCTGTACTCAGCACAGTGCTGGGTCCTTTCTCAACGGGAATTGTGTCCTGCCCAAGCGATTCTCTGTTGGAGTTTCTTCCCTTTTCAGCTTTCAGATCTGGTCCTCGGGTGTTTGCTTGTGTCAGGAGGTGTCCCAGCTTCTGGGCTTCAGCAACCAACTTTGTGTAATTGAAGATCAATATGGTTTCTTCCTGTGGGTTCTTTGTGCTGTTAATTATAGTGCGCAAACAAAGGTTTCTTAGTTCAGCTGGTGGCCAGCACGAAAATCGTGGCCAAGGATCCAGAGCAGTAGTGGCTTGACAGAGGATATTCTTGCTCCCCAGTCCATAAATGATTTTCTTAAAATTAACCTTGAATTTGGTGGTAGTATCTCTACCTACCTCTGTCTCTTCCATTTTGTCCTTCATATGGCCAGAACCCCAGAAAACCTCACCTGATCCTGTATATTTAAGGACGTTACTGGTGAATGTTGTCCCCTCTGCGGCTGTGGGGAGCCATCTGGCCTCCCCTGCTGGCAGCCATGACACTGTCCCGTCAGCTCAACGGGCGACGTCCTTTGGGCTCAAACCCGCCATCTGCGGGGTTTGTCACTCCGGCTTGGGGGGCAAACGCGGGGCTGGGCTGGTGCTGGGGGCCGGGCTGGTGTTTGCCTTCGTCCTCCCCGACGGCACCGGGGCGGCCGTTCGCATTAGCACCCGCGCGTGCCCCAGCCCTGGCTGTGCGCGCAGCTCGCCTTTGGTAGGAACACGAGAGGCACCTCTTTACTCCCAAAACCTGTGTCTCGGGTTGAGTCTGGGGCGTTCCTGCCACTTTGGGAGCTGTTGTTTATGCTCTGTGCTGTCTCGTCCCGCCGGCCCCCGTGCAGGTACCCTCGCGTGCCTGCTGCCCGTGCTGCTTTTGCAGGGCTTGCTCTGCGCTCGGGACAGCCCAACCTCTCCTGTTCTCCCAGCGTCGGGCAGAGAAGGCGCTGACTGGGGGGCCGAGCGTGCGGCGCGGCGTGAGAAGGGGCAGCCGCCTTAAAGTCGCTTTAACTTACTGTGAGAGTAATCCATAAAATCGTGTAGCAAATCTTCTCGTCTGTGGGACGTGAGAACCTAATGTGCCACTGTTGTGGTTGTGTTTCCTGCTCAAGAGCACCTATAACCAAGCCCGCACTCTGCAGAACAGTTACCGTACCAAGAGGCGAGTGGCTGATTGTCTTTTTATAGACGGGCCTGACGTAGGTGTTCAGCGCAAGGCTTGCTTTTTATCGTGTAGCTGGACTGCAGGCTTTCTGTCCTTCTGAGCGCGGTGCGGGGTGGCTTCTCCCTCTATGAGCTACAGCTTAAAGTGAAGGCCAAGTGGGTTTGGTGGGTGGAAAGTTTTTCTGGCAAACCACACGTCCAGTGGAAGGTTTGACTGTTTCTTTCTTTTTCTTTTTTTTTTTTTTTTTTTCCTTTCAAATGTAGCCCCTAGATCTCTGCAACCCAGCCCGGACACTGCTTCTGTCAGAGGAGCTGCTTCTTCATGAGAGCAGAAGCAGGACTACGCAGGTAAGACTCTTTCCATGCTGTCGGAGCTTTCTAAACATTCTCTTCTGCAGTCTTAGGTACCAGATTGAGAAGGGAAATGTTTTATTGTGCAGTACTTATATGAATATGGTATTTGGAAAAACTTGTAGTCAGTTTATCATGGAATAAACTAAATATCAAAACTTTTCTCTGCTAGAAATCACCTTTTTTTTCTTGTCTTCCTTCATGCTCACAAAGAAGAACCTGCGCGTGGCAAATGCCTGCTGGTTACAGCCCGGCAGTTCAGGCCACCGGCAGACTCAGAACGAGGGAGCTTAAGAATATTTTGTGCCAGGTTAAAGAACTAGACAAAGAACTTGTTACGGGGGTTTTCAGAAATCCGGTTCCTGAAACAGGTCACATGCCGTGTCCAAACTCCTCCCTTTTTTCTTACTTCGGCTTCTTTTCTGCAATGTTACGGGAGGGCTGTTAAAAACCTGGGGAAGCAGCTAAGCTTCGGCAACACGCTGAACCTGCGTGTGCGACAGCTTTCGGCACCCAAACTGGCAGAGTTTGGACGTGTTGGTTCCATTTGCCGCTGGCTTCGCTCGCATCCAGCCGTGCAGCCCGCAAAGCCCGGGCGTTTGGGCAGAGGGAGCGGCAGCCGGGAGAGCCCGCTCGTGCGTTGCGCGCTAGTGCTGACGGCAACTGCCGTTTCTTTGGGGGCATTTTCAGAGTCTCGCCACTGCACTGAATAATTTTATTTTGAATTTAGTTGGAATGAACAATGTGTCATCTTCACAGAGCCACAGAGGAACTTTCACACAGCTAATCTTAGTTTTTGGGTAACACCTTCTGGGTGGCCAACAGCAGGATACCAGAGACACGTCATATCGCTGGCCTGTGCAAAACAGTACAAGATGGTGTTATGTTAAGTGACTCCTCTCTTTCTGGTTTCCAACGTGTAATTCATCCCTTGCTTTGGCTTGAGTCACTATTTTTTTTTGTTCTGCCAAAGTACATGAAAAATTGCGTGATCCATTAGGAACCTTGTCACTAATTTATAAATAAAACTCTTCCCCTGTCTGTCCTGCTGTTCTTTGCTGCTCAAGGTCTTCTGGGCACCTGCATGAATGGAAATCAGGTGAACACATGGCTGTGTAGCACCGCTGTGCTGCCGTGGCTTGGCAAGGTGGTGGCCAGCCTGAGGTCAGGATGCTTCTCCTGGGTGGGTTGGAGTTGCTTGCTTTCGGGGCAGACTTGAAGGTTTGTAGTAGCAGCCAAATGTGGAATAATTATGCATAACTGATGCCGTCTGCAGCCTGGGTGGAGCGTGCGTGTGTACGGGGGTGTTCATATTTAGATGGCAGAGCCTGAGGACAAGCGTGTTTGGAGGCGGTGTGCTGCTCTGTCTCCAAATGGCCGCGTTGGCCATTTCAGAGACCTGGCTGTGGGCAGGATCAGAAGGAGGACGTCTCAGGGAAAGGGCTCTGTTTGCCTACGATGCCCTAAGGATGAGCATGAGGCTGGAAGAGGATTTCCCAGTTGGAGCTGCTGCCAGGAAAGGGCAGGATGCTGTACACTGGCCAGGAACGTGAGACGGCGTTTGAGAATGATGGTGCCTTGAGGCCGTGATGTCTGTGTAAGCCTGGCAGAGGGGCAAGGCAGGAGGTTGTGACTAAGTGTAGTGAAAAAATAGAAGCAGTGAATGGGAACAAACATGTGACAGTGTCTGCTTTGGAAGGCTGGAGTCCTTCCCTCGATGCGAATCCAGGCGTGGTGCTGAGCCCCGTATTGCCGGGAGCTGACAGTTGTAGGTGGCAACACCGGGACACAGCCATGTCCCTGGGGAAGGGCTTTCTCGTGTCTGCAGTGTGCCACAGGGTCACGGCAGGCTTTGCAGAGCGTCAGGGAATCCATGCAGGTCTCTCTGGAAAGCCAGAGACTCCCCTTCTCCAGCGGAGCAAGGGTGTCTGCTTTGGTCCTGATGGGCTGGGAGATGAGGAAACCTGAACTTCTGAAGCCAGCAAGACCTAAAATGGCCTGGGCACAATGGAGCTTCCCCTGGTACAGAAGGGCTCTGACTCCTCTTTTTGCTGGACTCGAGCTCTCTCCAGCCTTCTCTGCTGCACAGACAGAGGCTGTCGTGTTTCCAATCGGTCCTTTCTTCCTTGCTCCATGTGGTTTTCCATTTTCCCCCTGCTCCTCCCACCCAGCCTCGCTCAAGCTGGACCACTGCTCCTGTGGTTTGCAGGACTGTCTTCTGTATGTTATTCTGCTCTGGCGAAGTGGCTCGAGAGAGGAGGGCCCAGGTGCGGGGGCTGGAGATGAAGGTCCTGTTTCTTTTATTTAAAAAAAAACCCCAAATCTTCTCCCCTTGGCAGTCTCCCCGTCAGGCACTGCATCCTCATCACCGAGCAAACTCTCTCCCATCTCCTGAAGGAGTCAACCTATCTCTCTGGAGGCTTGCCAGGATCTGTCCTTTCCCTGACCTTACCTCTGGGGCAATCCTTATTGAGGCCTTAATCACATCCTGTCTAGACTTTGTTGCAATTCCCGCTTTTATGGTCCTCTGAAATCCCTCCAGCCTGCGGAGTGCCAGAGGAACCAGCGTGATGCAGGCGATTGCGCGCGAGGTGTCGAACGTGGGCTTTGTCCTTTTCGGTCCGTTTCCAATGTACCTGGAGGCAACTTTCCAAAGCTCTGAGGTGCCTTCAGAGCGTGGGCCGTGCTCACCCCCTTCTCAGCTCTCTTTTGTGCCGTTTTGATGGGGTCTGTGGGTCGGAATGGTCCTCCCTTGAGCTCTGAAAGCCCTCAGCTCTGCCAGGAGTCTGGAGGACATGAACCGGCGTGCCCAGGTTTTATGCTCTTCTCTGCAGGGCAGGAGGCTTTTCTCTCTCATCCCAAGTGTTGCACTGCAATTCCTGGCGCTCCCGGCCTGGGACGGGGTTGCCGGCTCCCTGTTTCCCTGGGTGGCTGAATTTGGCCAACACAGTGGGTTGACCAAAACCCTACTGCCTGGCACAGATGTTTCAGGATTTTGTTTTCAGTCTTTTTTTAGATACTTTCGTTTGGGTGAGAATACCAGAAACCTGCACTTACCTCCTTCCTCCACCACACTAGTCCCACTTACTCTGTCCCTTCTTCTTTACTGCCTCTTAATGTCCTTCTCTTCCTCATTTTTGACACGTTTCCCCATCTGCACAGCCCCTGCTTACGCTGGTGTTTGAGGGTAGGTGCGTGAGTGCCTGCTCTCCCCTGGTGTTCATGGTGGAAGAATATTTGATTCGGGTAAGCCAAGGCGAGGTTCAAGGCTGTCAGCTAAAGCCTTCACCATGGATCTCCTTTTGGCAAGTGTGGTGGTGTATCTTCATCAAAGTCATCTCAAAGTCATCTTCATCAAAGTCTAGCTGAGCATATAAACTCCTTCCTGAGTGTATAAATTCCTTGCCAATAACCTTGGCAGAAGAAAATGTGTGAGGCCCTAAGAGGGTGAATGCATTGTGGGCTGAAAGACTGCTGAGAAGGCTCGGGGAACATGCATTTAATATGGCTACATGCAGAAACAGAAATCCAGGAGCAAAGGAGCAGATCATGCTTAGAGAGTTAGGGCTGTAGCATGGAAAGCAATGACTCAAAGGCTTTGGTGTGTCACTGAAGGGTGATAAAGCTTCCCCGACCTGGGAAGTTCGTGCCCATCTCCGAAGGGCTGTGCCTGTCTATGTGCGTGTACCCCACCTGCAAAGCCTAGACAGATTCTCTTTTTAGTCCGGGGCTCAGCTGGCTGGGATGCTCATGCACGGAGCTGTGGTAACTGGATTACTTTTAATCCTGCTCTCCTATTGCTCTGGTCTCTGTGAACACTGAGTGAGTAACTGCCAGTGCAAAGCTGTAGCCAAGAAAGCTACGACTTAGAAGCAAGTGATCAGGGGAGCGCTGAGTAGAAGTGCCTGGGTGATACCACCCCGTGCGTGGGGAGCTGCGTCTTTCTTGGTGTGATGAGTCCAACAGCCATGTCTGCTTCCTAGAGGATACTGAGAATTTGGATGGTCTCACGAGAGGGCTGCAGGGATAAATTAAGATCTGAAAAAACTGAGGAAGGTTAAGAAAGCTTCATCCATTTGGCTCAGCTGAATGAATGGGGACACATGAACCCTGCAGATACAACCCTCATGCTGGTATCACTGGAGTTTCTCTTTGGGGTTGCACCCAATTCTTCTGGAGAAGCAGCCAGTACAGGTAAACAGAAAACATGTGTGGCTCAGTCCTAGGGGTGGATACCTGTCTTAAGAGCTCCCCACCAAGGATTATAGGATTCCTCTAGCCAGCTGCAGGCAGCATCCTCCGGCCAGCGATGCAGGTGATCATTGCCGTGTTCCCCTTTGGCATCTGAAAGCTCCATCATAAAAGACCCTCAGCTCCCGCTGGGCACGGCTACGAGACTATGGCGAGAGAGCGAGGGCGATGTCTGGGAATGCATCCACCGGTCTGGCTTGTCCTGCTGAGCCCTGGGACAAGCAGGCAGGGTTTGCGCGGGTCCATCGTGCCAACATCTCCGCTGATGCGCTACTGCAGTCGCAACGTGTAAACTCCTCCTGGCCGTAACCCCGTGGCAGTGCTCTCTGTGCAGAGGCGAGCACAAGAGGACAGGGTTAGGAGGAGAGTTAACTGTTCTTAACCCTGAATGTGAACGTACTTTGGCTGCGAGGCTTAATTTCTGGGCACCTTTTCATGGTGTTCTTGTTACCCTGTTCGGCTTTACAAGGCGCGGTTATCGCTTCCCCTGCCCTGCGGTGGGGCTCTGCAGCAGCCCCAGCGCTGCTCTCCTGTTCCTGGGGAAGCACACTAACCCGCTGCTTCCCACCTTCCCTCCTGGCTTTCGTTTTCTCTTGTTTTCATTTCGGAAACACTTTAAACTTGCCCCTTCCTTCTGTACCAGTTACACTCTGTAGTTAGTCAGATCTATCGGCAGAAGAGGCTTTGCTGTTTGCCGTGGTGCAGGGCGCACCCAGATGAACAGTGTCTGAGACATCAGTGTCCGTCTCTACAAACATTTCCCCCCCCTCCGTTAAATCTATTCACACCCTCCTTAAAGTTCTCTATGACAACTGCCGTGTGGCCTTGATCGCTTGTAATAACGGAGGTGTGCCCGTCTCGGTCTTCAGAGGAGTCCTTTCATCATGCCAGTTGTTTTATTTCTGATTTTGGGGTAGGAAATTAGTTCTGGGAAATACACAAAGACATTCTGACTCTCCATGGAGCAGCTCTGGCGGATTCTGTGTCTTGCCTGGATAAATTCAGGCGCTGTGTTTCTTTTTTTGTTTGTTTGCTCTTTTGCTTTTATGAGCCCTGTGATTTTTCATGGCAGATACCAGATCTGTTTGCAAAGGGCTGTTAGAGACACGTTGCAGCTTGTCAGCAGTGTGATGGCAACCCTAGGCAGAGCTCCAGGTTACGCACGCCAGCCCTCCCTTCTTGTACCTGCTGGCTGCTGCCTTCGGGTCACCCATGGCCCGAGTTTCCCGTGCTCAGCTCTGCAGGAGGGGTGAGTGCTCTCCCCGCAGAGCTGGTCCCACTCCCACCTCTGCGAGCAGGGTCCGCCGGAGCCCTGGGCCCCGCGGCGCTGGTGTGCTCCTGGCAGGCTCTGGCTGTGTGGGTGGAAGGGACACCCTCAGTGTCTCTCCCCAGCACCTTGGAGGAGCGGAGGGACCTCTGTAAACCCTTCTGTGTGGAGCTGCTCTAAAACCAAGCGTGTTCCTGGAAGCAGCATCGGACAGAGATGCTCTTACGTAACCCACCGGCTGCGCTTTTATCTTCTCTACATCCTGAATTCAATCGGTTCCGTTTTCCCATAAAAGCACAACGTCACCTGTAAATACTTCTTGTGTATTTCTAATTCCATGATTCCCCATTTAAACCTGCTTGATTTTGAACTGATATTTTTTTTCCTGCTGATCCTTCTAATCCTTTTTCTACCCTTCAAACTTCTCTGTGTATTAGGTCTTAATTTTCTCTCCTCCGTTTCCAGCATGACCACTTGCTGATCATGCTTTTATCTCCTTCACTTTGCTGAGCTGCTGTTCTCAAAATCCCCGAACATCTCCTCTTTGAGGCTGAGGGACCTGGGAATGGCAGCAGATACGTCCCAGAAAAGTTACCTTTTGGAATAAGATGGGCATGGGAGAAAGTTTATAGTGCAGTTTGTACTTCGTTATTCGTTGTATTAATAATAAGGTCAGGAGTAATGAAGAGGGTGAACGTGGGCACTAGGCCAACAGTGTGTTGAGGGCAGAGGAAGGGATTTTCCAAATAATACAGAGAAAAACAGACACTCCCTGGTTTCATTGTCAATTAAAGCTACGCCAGCAGCTTTGTGCTTATTAAGAATCCCACAAAAATGAATTTGCACAGCAAGGAGAAACCTTGTGGCGAGGGCTCGATTTTGGTTTCAAAGCCGGGTGCTGCTGCCCTGATGTGAGAATCGCCGCCACGTGATAAGCTGTTACCCAGCTTGTCGTCCTCCTGATGTGTGTCCGTCAGCCGCTGGGCATGGAGACAAACTGTACCGGCAGCGCGTCCCCGTAAACAGTGACTCAGTCCCTGTCCAGAGCAAAGTCACCTTTCAAAGGGTGGCTTGCTAAGCCCCAGGGATACTGGGTTGTTTTCTGCTTTTGCAAAAGGGTTGCACAAAGGCCACAAACCCTTCGTTGCTGTTGCTCGGTGTTGCAAAGCAGCTTTCCCTTTGCTGTGGGAGGTTTTTGGGAGCATCCCAAGGAGCGGTTAAAAGCAGCCGCGTGCTCACGTGTTGCGTCCTGCGCTGAGAGCAGTGCGTGGTTTGGCAGTGTGCAGAAGGTCCGGCATCCAGTATGCCCACGGGCATATTGCAGCCGCTTCCTAGCATCTTCCAAACATGCTGCATGCCCCAGCTTCTGCTGGAGAGCAGGACAGGCTCGAACCTCGGCTGCTGGCACAGTGGTGGCACCGAGCTGCTCACCCCAGTGGGTTTCTGGGTCAAGGATCTCCAAGTACAGTGGAGAAGCTCATTCTTCTTATTGTAAAGATCACACTGTACTGATTGAACTAGGGACCTCGGGCAGAGCCAGAAGCAGAACAAAATCTGCCTTTGGAGTTGTGAGCACTTACCACTGCTCCGGAGTAGCCCCCAGCGTCTAGGACACTCGAGTCACTGCTCAAGCGCAGGGCTGGGCAGACGCTCGGTTCGGTGTTTGCTTTCCACCCGTCGGTGTGGTTTAAAGGTGTCAAGTTTGTTCCCTGCAACTGCTCTCGTGGGTTCTGCTGCTGTAAAAGCCAACCTGTTATTTGCTCAAAGGGAGCAAAGCAGGGGCACGCAAAAGCCGAGAACAGTGAGAAGCTCCTTCGTGAGTGTGTTCAGGGAGATCACATTTACTTTTAGGCTGCAACTTCTACAGTGTGCTGGGATTAGTCGGCAACTTATTCCCTCCTCCGGCTCCTCTGATTTATAACTTATGTAAATGGGAAGTGACACGGGAGAGCAGAGAGGGTGTGTGTGCGTGGCGTTAAACTGTCGGGCAGGTTTGTCCCTCTTGTCACGGGACTCCGCGAGCCTCGGTAGGCGGCTGCCAAGCCGGGGGAGCCCTGTCTGAAGCTTGCTGGGAGCACCCCGAGGGGTGTAGCAGCAACCAGCCCCTTAGGGAAGGGGTGCCTGGGCTGCCCGTCATGGCTGGTGTGTCTCCCCAGGGTAGAGGACCTTTCCAGGACGCTGTCTCAGTGCCAAGAGATGAATTCCTTACAGCTGCTTCTTTGCTGCTCTTGTGCTTCCAGGTGACCCTCTTTGTCTACTCCGACCTGCTGCTCTTCACCAAGGAGGACGAGCCTGGGCGCTGCAACGTGCTGAGGAACCCTCTCTACCTGCAGAGTGTCAAGCTCCAGGAGGGTGAGTGTCTGCAGCAGCAGCTGGAGAAGTTTGGGGCATTTTCGGGGCCGCTAGCTATACGGGTTTCTGGTCAGCAGCAGGATAGCACCCCACTATCCCACTGCTTCCAGTATGTAACAGTACCATCCAACTGGTGCTGCCAGACCATCCTTCCTTGGGGTGCAGGGCTGGCATCACCCTTCCCATGCCTGAACTAACCCGGTCCCCGGGAGCTCCATCTCCCAGGACACCTCAGGGGCGCTCAGGTAGCACCGCTTTCCAGGGCTTTTTGGGTGCGTGTCTCGGCGATTTTGGGCTGGCATTCCCCGGGTCTGGCTGTGCTGGGCTGTTCCCCTTGCTGGGGTTACACTGGCCACAGCGGGGACTTGCCCAGGCTGAGAAAGGGAAGTGAAGTCTTGAGGTTTCCCCCATGGTGCCTCGAGAGAGTTCAGAGGTTGTCTCCAAGGGCGTCTGGCTAAGCCCTACTGACCTTTACTTTGCTACTTCTCCCTTCAGCCACCCACGATTTTCCCCTGCGCTAGCATCCCTCCCCCATGCACGCCCGTTGGCGAGGAAGGAGCAGACCCTGGCCTTGGTGGAGGCTGCGGACCATGCCCTTACTCTCTTCCCCTTGGCTGGGCTTTCACGTCCAGCTGAGGGCTCAGGGAGGGCTTCTAGGGCAGGGGGGTGACTTGAAATCAGTTGTTTCAAGCTGAAATGCTGAGGCTGTATAAAAGATGGCCTTTAGCTACTCAAGGTCAAAAGAGGAACGAGCGAATTGCTCTACCACATCCTATTTGCTACGGTGGAGCCACTTCTTGGCCACAGGCCCAGTCCTACCTTGTTCCTTCTTTGGTGCAGTCGCTTTTTGGGTATGGACTTGTTTTGTGTACAGTCGCCCGCCTGCGTCAGCGTGGGGCTGGTGCCCCGGCTCCTCCTCGAGCCCAGGCAGTGGGTGTCACTGGACCGGGACCTGGCGTGGGAATCGTGATTAGATGTAAGGAAAAACTTTTCTATGGTGAGGTTGGTCAAATATTAAGTTGCCCAGAGAGGCTGTGGGATCTCCATCCCGGGAGGTGTTCAGGCATGGCCCTGAGCGCCCTGATCTGGGTGCTTTGGGCAGGGGCTTGGAGTAGAGACCTCCAGAGGGGCCCCTTCCAACCCGAATTACTCCGTAACTGTACAAGCTGACGTCTATGCAGTCCTGTGGCCCTGACCAAAAGGGATTAATCCAAATCTGGGCTGCTTCTCCAAAGGGATCATTTTCTGGATGAGTTTTGCCGCTTCCCATGACTTTCCCCAGCCGAGCTGTGAGCTCTGTGGATGAGCTGCGTCTCTCCACGTGCCCCGCGTTGTTGTGAGCCTCAGTGCTGGGGATCTGCAATGCTGTGCCGGACACCGCAGGCTGCCTGTCAATTGTTATTTCCCATTTCCAACAGCGTTTCTGCTCCCAGATGAATTCACTGACCTATTTGGTGGGGGCAGAAACACAGTGAGGGAGATGGGGCACCACGGTGCGAGCCATTTAGAAAAGCCATTGAAGCTTCGCTGGGGTTTGTTGGGTTTGTTCTCAGCGCTGCTTATTTCTAAGAAACGGACAAAAGAAATTGTTCCTTGTTGAAGTGCTTGTTGGTCAGCGTCCGCTCCTGGAGCGCACGCGCGTGCCGCCCCGGCTGCTCTCAAGGCTGTTGAATAACCCTGCTCTTGTTCGCCTCCTTGAAGAAATCGGCTTCCCCAGTGCTGGTCCTGGCTCCGTGCAAGAAGGTCCGTTTGCAGCTCGGCACAGGAATGCGCCTCCTAACCTCAGGCAGAGTGGTTGGATTTTGTGAGTGGTTTTCTGCCACTTATTTCCTTGTTGCCATAATAACTTGGCTGGATCACATCTGGAATAGCTTACCAAGCCTCTCCGAAGGGGACATTTGTCTCTGCGGCGCCGAACCACCCCCCGTACGCCGGGAATCCAGCACCGTCGGCTCTCAGGCAGCTCACCCTCCTGGTTTGGGCAGGGCTGCTTCAAAGGCGGGTAGAGCGAGGAAAAAGATGTCCGTCCCTTTTGGCAGGGATTTTCTGTTGGTCTCCTAAATAACTGAATGGCACATTAATAGGAACAGGCGTATTGCTGAGTATAACAATTGAGACATCTCCGGTACGCTGAAGACCATTGTGATGTTTCCTGTTTCTGCTGCTCGCTGCACTGTGCGAAAGCAAATCAGTATAATCTGCTTTACAATGCTCCGTCTTCCTGCTTTAGAAGCCGAGCATGGCTGATGAGCACCACACCGGCCAACGTTTCCAGTGCGACAGGGCTGGCTTCCTCACTAGATACTGTGGGAATTTCCACGCGAAGGTCGCCGCCTCGCTGGGATCCTGCCCCCCCTGGGTGGGTGCACTTGGCTTTGGGACAGAGAAGAGCACTCCTGTTTTGCAGCTGGAACGAGGACCCCCAGGCTGCGAGCCCCAGCCCCAGCCCGGATCCTGCAAACAAGGACTTTTCACATGCTGCCTTGCTGTCCCCGACACCCCAACCTGCTGTATCTTACAGCAAACAGCTCCAAGATAGTCAGAGGCCAAGAGTGTGATTTATGGGCCTTCTGCGCTGCCACAGCTTCTCCCTGCTGTCCCAAGGGTGCTGGGAAGCACCCAGGGCTTGCACCCTGCCGCACCTCCCTGGGGACGTGTGCCACAGAGGGTGCCAAGCACGTCCCCTCTCGGGTGCCAGGTTTGAATGTGCACAGCAGCCTTCCTCTCTCCCCCTGTGCCCAGGGCCCCACAGCACCCTGCCCCGCACGCTCCTCTTTGGGTGCCGGATGCAGTCCCGTCCGCGCTGGGCTGATGCGAGGGGCCGGGGAGCGGGGTACCTGCCCTCGCCGTGGGCATTGCCACGGTCCCCTGGGCTGTGCAAGGAGGCCGTGGAAAGGAGCAGGACCATCTTCCCTCTTTTCCCATCTTTTTGACCCACCGCCCGGCGTGCACCACCCAAATCCTGCAAGCAGCGGGTCTTTTCCTTGGGTTGCGCAGGGAGGTGGGCAGAGCCAGGGCGGCGCTGAGAGCTGCTGCCGTGCCAGGAGCTGCGTAAGTGCCTGCCCCGCGCGTCAGCATGGGTGTGCGGGACGAGGCTTAGCCGGAGAGGGGGACGTGTCCCCACAAAACTCGCACTCTCCTCGTGTCTGTGCTGAGCGCAGGCAGCAGCCGAGCCCTGGGACAGGGACGGGTCAAGTTACTCTGAAAGACAAGCCAGTCCCTGCCAGGAAGCATCAGGAAGAAACTGAAATATCTTAAAGTGAGTTTTTTTTTCTCCTGCTTATTTCCTTTTAGCACTTCACTAAATTTGACTGAGAGTATGTGCTGTTCAACTGTCAAAAAAGGTGCGGACGTAGCGCCGCGTGGGGATCGGAGCCCTGGGTTAGCCGGGGGGCTGGCTGCCACCTCCCCGACGCGAGGTTGGCCTCCGTGATCCGCGGTGCAGGAGGTGAGCAGTGCACGTCGTGTGGCTCCGGGGCACGGCAGGCTCCGGCACGCCAGCCTGACCCTCCCGAGGCTGGAAAAAGCTCCAGTGGAAGACATTCCGGCAAACCTGGTTCGTGCTGAAATCCGCGCTCGGGTCTGCCCTTCCTGGCTCTGCCATCGCTCTCCTGCCTCCCCTTGCGCCTCGCCGGGGATTGGCACCGGCTCCAGCCCTGCTGCTGGGCTGGGCAGCCAGTCTCTTACCTCTCATTTGTTTTCTCTCTAAAGGCTGGTAGAAAATGGGATTTAAGCAGTTCCTTAGCCTAGGCTGCTCCCAGCTTTGCGTGTCCCGTCGGCACTGGGCTGCTTGGCCGCGTGTAGCACCGAGCCTCGGAGGGACAGGGGACAGGAGGTGCTGGCGGTGGAGGTTGCTAATGCCAAGATTCGTAACTCAACGGAGAGGAATTTGGAAGGGAACTTAATTCTCATGGTTTTGGGCTTTGTCAGGATCGCTTGTTATTCCTTGTTATTCCTTCTGCGAAGGAACAAACAGAGGCCCAAGAGAAGCGGGGTCATTCCCAGGGCCGTTGCGCTCTGACGTCCCCTGTCTTTGCTGAGGGTGCGCGTCTCTAGAGGGTGGCTTGTTCCTCAGATCAGCCAGGAAAGCCTGGTTAAAGCTCCTGAGGGAAAGTGGCTGGGACGTGTTGATCTTCCGCAATCTGCTTTGCAAGGCAGCCTGGAGAGCGTTGGTCGTGGTGCGGGAGGAGCAGAGAGCACGGCTGAGAAGACGGGGTGTTTCTTGCACTGCTGACCTCTTGGGAAGCAGAAGCAGCAGAAGGGGATGGTGCACTCGTGGTGTGCCGGCAGCAGGCTTGGATCCTGCCTCCAAACCCTCCCTTCAGGGGGAAAGCACTGGCTGAGGGGCTCCCGTTGGAGGCTTTGGCTTTGCAAGGAAATGCTCCCCGATGGCCCTGCTGGGATTTATGGAAGAGGGTGCCGGGAGAGCTCGGGCATTGCTGTGGGGAGCGGTGAAGGGTTTTTCTGTGGCGCAGAGGTGAGACAGGGGCTCCCAGCCAGGCTCATTCAGCATGTGCTTTCAGGGTCCAGCACCAGTCCCCTTCTGGAAGTGCAGGTTTGGAGGGGCAGTGCTGGAGCCCTTTTGCTGGCAGCCCCGGGGCCAGGCTGCTTCCCCGACCCTCGCATCGCCCAGGGTGGAGCAGACTGAAGCTTGTAAAACACACAAGGGCTCCTCATCCGAGAGGTCCGCAGCAGCGCTCCTGGTGGTGCTGGGCTCCAGCATCCTGGCGTGGCACGGTGTCCTGGTGTCCCCGTGGTGCTGCTCCAGCCCATGTCCTGCAGCGTGCACTAACAGCGGAGCTGGCAGCGGAGGCAGGCCTTCCGTCCCCCAAAGGGCAGCTGGAAGGGGGACAGTCAGCAAATGGCTCCAGGCCATTGCGCTTCTTCATGGCTCTCGGGGTGCCGGTGGAGTGACTCAAGAGGCATCCGAGTTCCTCAATGGGTCACAGCTCTTATCTTGACATTTGGGCTGCTGCCTGCGGCAGAAGAATTGCCACTTTCCTCTGGGGAACAGGGTGTTTCCACCGCTGTACAAAGCCTGTTCCCATCATTAGCGCAGCTCAGGCTGTTGAAATGAAGCAGAGCTTGTGCTGACACTGCTTTGAATAGGATCCGTGGCTGTGCCCAGACTGCGGATCTGATCTCATGGCAGAGATAATGTCATTAAAAGGGTTATGAAAGCCGCAGCCCAGCGGTGCTGCACGCTACCAAGGGCAAAGCTGGTGCAGCGCACGCTGGTGTGAAGCAGTGAACCAGGTTCAGGAGATGGGATGTCCTGCTTCAGAGTTGAGGTGACCCTGTCATGGGCAGCTTCGTATCCTCCTGCGAGGTGGATGTATGCCAGGAGCTGGCTTCCCTTGGGGCTGGGGACACTCGTGTCACACCAGCAGGGACTAAAGACCAGGGCAGATCTTCAAGAATGGCTTTTTGTTGGGGACAGGGAATGCTAGGCCTGCAGGAACCAGCCTGGTGGAGCAGCTGGAGCATAACACATCCCCTGGGACAGCTGGTAGCAAGATGAGGAGCCAAACTGCGCTGCTCCATGATTTAGCAAGGCGTGGATTGCAACGTTGGTCATGGCATTGCCTCCAGCACCATCTCCTTTCCCAAAGCCATCGAAGTGGAAGTCCCTTGGCCAGGCCTCCCGAGCAGCACCATGCTGGCAGGAGCTTGGGGAGTTTGCCCCCAGCCTGATGGAGCAGGATGGACTCTCCCCCCACGTCAGCCGCTTCCCCATGCCCCAGGGTTTGGCTCCATCTTCTCGGGGAGGCACCGACCCCAACCACTGGCACTGATGGAGGCTGGGACAGGCAGCACTAGGCAGAGCTGCCGCCAGCCCTACCGAGAGCTTGGGGCGAGAAGCTGGGAATGAGCGAGGACGTAGGAATGGGAACCTTTCTTGGTAGTCCTGGGAGCAAAGTGTCCACAGAGGTAAGATGGCGGAGACCCAACCCCGGTGCCCAGGACGGCCGTGTGGGCACTGCGGGGCCTCCGCAGACCCCGGGAAGGAATTGGGCTACGTGTGCTGTAGCAGGTTGGGCAGAAGAGCCTGTGTGTGGCCTCTGAATGAAACAAACCTTCTTCCAAAAGGACAAACCCAAAGGAGAATCCATGATAGCGCGGTGAGTCCATGCAAGATACCATGCACTGCAGCCTGCCCGGCGCATGGCCCCTGCAGATGCAGCATACATCACTCCCAGATCACAGCCTGGTACGGCAGGATGACAACAATAAATATTCATTAAATGCTGTCTCTCAGCCAACTCCTCTGCCAGTGGCTCTGCTTGCAGAAATGCAGTTGTAGCTTAATTTTGATCCTGTTTTTTCTTCTTTATTATAGGTTCAGAAGATCGGAAATTCTGCATCCTTTACCTTGCAGAGGTGAGTGCTGCTGTTTTCCAAATCAACTTTCTAGTGGGAACTGAACACGTGCTAACAGCTCTGATCCTTTCTGCTGGGGCAAGGAGCACTGAACGGGCTGATTTTAACTTCCTTTTCATTAATTTGCCAGAGGTCTGGAAAGGAAACGTAACGGCTGTAGCCAGAATATATTAGTAAGAAGCTGCTAAAAGGAATCTGTGAACGGGGAGGCTGGGCAGCACTGAGACAGATTTGCTTTTCCCCTTGCCCCTGTGTGCAGTAGATGGATCTTCCTCCACGCATCTCACTTGCAATTCATCTTGGGATTCTTTTGCCCGGGGGGCAGATTTCCTTGCCAACTGTTTTGTCTTTATTTTCTAGGCGTCTTGCTTTTCTTGTCTTCGAGCAGCCAGGTTTGAAGTCCTCAAATAAAATAAGGAAGCTCAATCTAAAAGACATATAATCATGGCTCTAAAAACGCGTGTGGCTGGTGCATGGCTAAATGCTCTAACCAGATTTGCAGTCACTCAGACGTTGGCACAGTTGCGTTTGTGTGGTGAAGCAGCCAAGGAGACTGCAAAATTGGTTCACAGTGACTGGACCTACCTAATTATTGAACGCTGCTGCTTTTTTTCCTTTTCCAGTGACTTTACTGTGTTCCGGGTTTCAAGGCCTTGTATTTTCAGGGGTGGAAATTTGGATCTGGGAAAGATCCCCAGGGCGCAGAGGAGAAAGGCAAACATGGCTCAGCAGCACCGCGAAATAATAAGCTATTGTGAAAGTCGGCTGAAAATGTTCAGAATGAAAGTTGTTCACCTTGAGTGGCTGGGACTCGGGCCAAGGCGCGACTTGCTGCGTAACCATGGGCTGACGGGTTCTCTCTCACGTTTCCCTCTTGTTCCTTCCTTGTCTCCTCTATTTCTTCCTGAGGCGATGGGGCAGGAGCTGCCTCCTCGGGGGTTTGCTCAGTGCGTGTCCCGCTGCAACGTCAGACTGGCGTGATGTCTCCCAGCTAATCCTGCGCTGTGACTCAGAAAGGCCGCGATGGGTGTTTGTCAGCAGCATCCCGACAGTGGGATGAGGCGCTCCTGCATTTTCTCCTGCATTTGGAAAAATGCATTTGGAGCCTGACGGTTAATTTAGAAGCTTTGGGCCCCTAAGTAGAAGTGACTGAAAGAGAACTGGCTGTGTTTCATGAGATCTTGGGAGGGGAAGGCTCGTCTTTGTCAAGATGTAATGAAGTGCTTAGCTTTCTTCTGATGGGCTTTAATGGCTGGCTCAGCTCTGCTGACTGAGATCTGTGACATCCATTGCAATTGGAGTGTAGTAGTTGTATAGAAAATGTGAAATGTTGGCTTTACGACATGTACGCTCCCCCATAGAGGAGAGCAGGTCTGGACAGGCCATGATGATGGGATTCTGCAAGCCCCTTCTCATTCCCCCTGTCCACCTGGGGTATGCCGGAGCCGGTTGCAAGTGGAGTGGGAGCTTCCCGACCCACGGTGACCTGCATGCCCGTACCCCAGGAGTGGCTGCTCACCCCCTGCCCTGCGCCAGCCCACGGCTTTCAGGTGAATGGCATCAAAGACGGCATCCTGCCGAGCAGGATGTCCCCGTGCCACCCCTTCCCTCCCAGACCCCACGGGGTTGCTTGGAGGCTGGTGGTCTGCACGGAGCTAGGGAGACCAGGCTGATGCGAGACCCTGCCCGGGGGGAGGCGATTCTCCAGCTGCGTGGTTTCGCTGGGTCTTTGTTGCAAGGAAGGGAGAAAGGCGGCTTTTTTGTCTGCGCCGTGAGTACATAGCACAGATGGAAACAGCCGGCTTCAGGGTTAAGGGAACTGCACTTCCAGCCGTGAGTCTCATCAGACTCTCCAGCAATGGGCAGTTTTGGTTCAAAAGGGGAAGCTGAGGCACAGAGAGCGGGACGTGCCTGTGAGTCAGCAGCGAGCCAGGGCAGCACGGTGCCCTCCTGACTTCCCCACGGCTGCTCTTCTGGGAAACGGTGACCTGCAATCCTGAGAGCCACGTGGAACGGGTGACCAGGCTGCAAGGACACGGGCTGGCGGTTAAAGCATGAGAGCAGAAACCTCTCACTTTTGCAGTGCGAGGGTTGTGTGGTTCAATGAACTGCCCTCGGTGGAGGCAGACCTCAGGCGAACGGAGACGGGCTCTTCGGAAGTGATGGGATGCTGTCATGGGAGCCAGCCTGGGAGCATTTAAACATCTTCTTCCTGCAGTGAAGCTAAGAAGAGAGTCACCTTCAGGTCATCCCTTTTTTCTTCTTTGCATTCACTTTTCAGGAGCAAAGCTTTAGTTGCAGGGTTGTGGGGGTGTCACCAGGAGGTTTTAAGTCTTGGCGGCCCGTGGGAGGGAGGGGATGGTTCCTCTCAAAGGCATTCCGGCAGGCTGGCTGCACACAGAGGCATCGCGGGGGGCTTGGGTGCCTCGCTGGGCTGGTGGGAGCATCAGTTTGTGGTGTTAAGGTTATTTTTGTAGCAAGGTAGAGTTAAGGCATGGGCTGCTGTCAAATGAAAGCTGGGATTCAGGCCCGGTGGAGAGGCCCTCTCGTGTTGCAGTGGCGCGTGGGGCTGCGGGGGGTCTCTGGGCCAGCCCAGCGTGGCTCTCCTCATTGCCTGATGGACGTGGTGTCCACCGGGTGCCACGCTCCCGGCTGTGTGACCTCCTTCTGCCCTGGTGCAAGGCTCATCCTCCTTCCCGACTGTGGGAACGAGACGGTTTCCCTCTGCAAGGATGGCTTCCCACGGAGAGGGGCTGGCTCTGCTTTGGGGCTGCGCTCAGGCGGCCGGGAGTCGGGGTGATGGGAGGCTCGGGAGGGCAGTCCTGGCAGGGTGCTGGCCCTGGCGCGCTCCTGGCACCCCGGGGTCCCAGCGATGTGGCGCAGTGTGCCCTGTGGCTGCGTCCTGCTGGCAGACGTGGCTGTCCCGCTGCCCACC
Source organism: Phoenicopterus ruber ruber (assembly GCA_009819775.1). Lineage (NCBI taxonomy): Eukaryota > Metazoa > Chordata > Aves > Phoenicopteriformes > Phoenicopteridae > Phoenicopterus > Phoenicopterus ruber. The sequence goes on from CM020234.1 coordinate 11,713,460, forward strand.
CCTGCGACGGCTCGTGGCGGCTAGAAAGCTTTGTATAAGGACGCATAAGAGAAGGATGCTTGTGTGGACATGGCTTTTTTGGGCCCTGTCACCCTGAGGGGTCTCTCCCCCTCCCGATCTGCCCCTGTCCTGCTCTTTGCAGCATGTGCTCCGTCCCTGGGCTTGCCAGCAGCGCCGTACCCTGCTGGGAGCCTTTGGCTGGCTCGGCGCTGCCGGCCGGTCCTGTTTGGGGTGGAGGTGATGGGTCTGGGGGTTTAGTGGTCGTCATTATCCGAGCTCTTCTGTCGCCATGATGTGGGCAGACACGTGTATTGTGCTGCCCTGGCCGGGCCTGGGAGATTGGTAGAAGCTCTCGTGCTGCTGTTTCTTACCCACAAATCATCCGCAATGAGCGGTAACGTGTTTAGTGCTGCTGTGAGTTGAAAGGGAGCCCACGGGGCCAGGCTGACTTTGTGTTTGCTGCGGGAATAGCTCTTAGCTGAGGTCTTGAGCTGCTGTCTCATCTGGAAGGTCTGTGAGTAATGTTCTGACCCATAAGGTCACATTTTTGCATTCGGATCTGGTGTGATCCAAAATAAAAGTATGTTTCAATGTCTGTGAGTTGCTTAATTTATTTTAAACGAGAGAGAAGATTCCAACCTTCAGGGAAAATGGAGTGTCATAAAAAAGCTACTGCTAGTCATCCTGTCTAATCATGGGGAAATAAACCACTCCACAGAGTTTGCGTCCTGTGCATTATGGTTATTTACAGTCAGATGGCAAACAGGAATCTTTATAGCCCGGTGTAGGTTACGGCAGAAGAGGTTTTTATTTTACAGGCTCTTCGGGGTGTGAATTGCAGTGCTGGGAGGTCCCGAGTGCAGGTGGCCCCGATCTTGGTGGGGCACGTGGCCTCCTGGAAGGGAAGTGCTAAACATAGGTTGGTGTTGGAAAGAACACAGAAACAGAGGAAGGTTCTCCACTGAGCTGTCCGTTCTTGGTGGGCTGGTTCCTCGTGGTGGTCATGGAGTAGCTGCGACAGTCCGAGCACATAAGCCAGCCGGGATTTTGGAAATGAAGGTGGTACCTCTTGATCTGATGAACACTGTGTATACCTGGAAGCTTGTCTAATTTTTCTAACTGCCAACTAGTGTAAGAAAAACTACTACTAATGCATACAAACCTAGTCTAGCCTACGTTTCTTTGCAGTATTTCAAATCCAAATATAACAGTTTAAAGTCAGTTGAACAGACCCTGCGAAAGCTTTGGGCTGATTCAGTGTGGATCCATGTTTCTGCACCCCGGAGAATTTGGAGTGTGGGAGTTTGGCCCTGTTTCCCCCCGCCCGCGTGCCGTTCCCTGCAGGGCACATACACGTCCCGCGATGGCACGTGTCAAACCTGTCAGAAGGGAACGTTCACTGCGTGGTGGGAGTCGGCAGTCTCGCAGGGAGCCAGTCCAGAGACGGGAATGTGGTCCGGGACTGTATTCACACCCTTCCCCACTCCGGAAATATCCTACCGATAGGAAACTGCAGAGCAGTGTTTTATTGCATTGTTAGAAGTTTTTGATTCGAACCCAACATGTTCAGACCAAATTGACTTAATATCAAATAGCTCAATAAGTTTTTCATTTGAAAAGCACTAGTAAAATTGATCTTTTTCTCTGGAAATGTTCATCTGCAGACACTGGAGCTTCTCTTGGGAAACTGCTCCAACAGAAAATCTATCCAGGAGCAACTTCTTGGCCTGCTGCGATGAGCGCGCTTACAGAGCCGAGCAAATGAATGCTGGCGTCTGTGCTTGATCTGGTTTTGCCTTGGAGATCTCTGCACGGGAGATGCTCTGGACAAGTGTCAGAGAAATGACACTGTCCGCCCTTACCCGCCCTGTGCCGTGCCCTGGCTCCGTGCGGACACATCCCTGCGCCCATAGGGTCCCCCGTGGGCACCGTTCCTGTTTGCATCCTTCAGCGGCGTCCCGGCTGCTGGCCAGGGTATGCTCTGAACAAATGCTCGTTAAACTGGACCACAACTGCAGCGAGGGGCAATACTGTAGCTTGTGTAAACGTGCTTAACTCCATGGTCTTCACTGGAGATGTCCCAGCTTGCTCCATAGGAGAGTTAATTTCCCAAAGCGTTCTCTGTTCCTCCTAGGACTGAGCATGACTAATTTAATGGCGTTAGGGTTGTGGCATTGCCCGTTTCTGTCCCGCAGGGAATGAGCAAGGAGAACCGAGGTTCCCGTCTCCATACAGGGAACCGGAACACTTGAAAAGCAGTTTACTGACGGTACAGAGGACTTCAAGGCTCAGGGACATGCTGTGACATGGCAGGTATTACACACCTGGGTAATTGTGAAGTCAGCTGTTCTGGGCATGTCATCAGAAGAGTTTGCAAGGAGCTTTTTTGGGCACTGCCCTGGCAGATCCAGAGGACACTTGGGCAGATGGTTTGGCGATAGGGAAAAGTGCAAAAGGGGTGGCCACGGGGTGACATCAAACCTACACAACCAAGTCAACAGCTCAGGTGAACTTGTTTAGTAAGGAGCTTAAAAAGTAATTATTAGTGAAAGAGATATAAAGTGTACAGATGGCGCACAACTAGAGCAGACGTCGTCACAGGCACTTGGCTTGATTTGACACAAACTTGGCCTGAAAACCTAGAAATGGAACAAATTGCTGTGGTGCTTAATAAATAGTTAAAAACTCTGGTCTGAAACCTCGACATCATCTTCTGTGAGCATTGCTCTGCCAGGAAGGGCTTGAGAAACCTGACTCTTGCTTAACTGCAAACAATCATCATTGACATGGTAGAACACAGCAAATCATGCCTGATAAAGCGTGCATATGACTCGAAATTTGGGGAAGTCGGAGGCGATCAGGAGGGTAGTTCAGTGACAGAGCAGTGGGGGTTAGTTGTTAAGGTGGGTGAAAGCTGATGACGTGTTTTCCTGTGATCATGGGGAAAAGGGACTGTACACACAGGTCTGTGAGGGTCAGAAGTGACTGATAAAAGCTTGGGGGGGGGAGGATAATCAGCAGCCCTGAGCTCCTGCAGCAGAAAGACGGCATCAGTAACGATAAAAGTTTGGGATTCAGTCAACTTGCCCATTCCTCTGTTCTCTGACCCCAAAGTGATAGCCAGAAGACTTGCATTTTGGGTTGAATTTCTTTCCCACTGAAATGGGATGATTTGGGCAGGGGACCACAGCAAAGGAAGTTGTTCCCTTTTCCTTTTCACCGGCATTAAGGAGGATCTGGTGCCCTGGGTTGGGCTCTGCTGTCGTGGTTTCCCCTCTCTGGTTCCTCTGCTCCCTGGCAGGGCTTGAGCAGCCTGCAAGATGCCTTGATCCCTCCTTGTTGAATGCTCCATCTATACTTTTGGTGCTTAAATACAAGAAAATGCCCACAAAATGCAATGACAAAATGGCCAGTTTGGAGACGTGAGCGCAGAAAACCTTAAGGCTGTGAATGAGACACGGAGGCCACCGCTGTGCCCAGCTCTGACCCCAAAGCAGCACCGGCCAAAGGGCACGGTCTGCGAGCCCCCAACAACTCGCTGCAGGAAGGTTCTAACCACAAAAAAGAGCAGTGATTTAGGAGTCCCTCTGCCTTGTCAAACGCAAAATCCTGAATTTTGTGCTGTGACGGTCACCCTGCAGATGCCAGAGCACTGCAAGGTGGAGGTATAGAGGCTTTTAAATTCCTGGTAAGAGAAAATCAAGTGTCAGCTGGTATCGGGTGCTGTGTGCAGGGTGGGAGAAGGTAGAAGAGATGAGCGTTTGTCTCTGGACTACGTGCTCGGTTGACATTGTATCTCAGTTTCCTCTAATTCGTAGTAGGAAAAGAGATGATGTTTGTCAGATTTATGGGCTGTGTTATTTGTCAGATGGTCTTGTACTGCAGTAAGGTGAAATAACCTCTGGGCTGTGGTGGAGAGGGCACCGCAGACAAGGCTGGAAGTGTTGGGATCGGTCATACCTACGGACTGCAAGTAGAGAAAGTCTAGACGCACTCCTTGCTGCCTGCTCTCCCCAGTTTTATTACATGAATTTGGAGCACATTGAGAGAACGTGAAGTGTATTCCCCTGCCTTCCTCGTCCTGCTCCCAGTCCTTTTCAGCATAAGGGGGGACTCCCTCTCCTCCAGCTGCTCTGCTGGGGGTGGTCAGGAGATGTTACCAAATGAAAAATCCTTTCCTGCTCTCCGGTATTTCCTTGGCTTCCCGCATGTCTCGCAAGCAGTGGCTCATCCCTGGGACGCTGTAGCGGTTCCCTGAGCGGGGCCGTGTCCTGCGCTGCAGCGCACCGGTACGCGTTGCCTTGAGTCACCCAGCTCACGTGAATGCTGGACGCTCGATCTGCACACGCTGAATCCCTCTGCCGTGTCACGCCTACGGCAACAGCTTAACTCTTTCCTGAATAGAGGTTTCCATTTTCCTCCATCCGAAGGATGGCGGGTCCCAGCCACTGGATTTCTCTCTGCGTGATGCCGAGACGTCCGAGCTGCAGCCTGAACCGCAGGTGCAGGGAGACAACGTCAGACCGTGACTGCCAACATTTTGAAAAGTGCTTCTTAAGGATGTTATGACATGAACCCATGTGCAGATTATCCCAAATGCCGAGGCATTCCTGAAATGCAGCCCTACGCAGCATCCCCATGACATGCTCCAAATTTCAACTGCAACTGAAACGTTCCTCTGGTTCAAGGCAGCGCGTACCTGGAGCCAGGGCACGCAAAGTGATGGCTCTGGAGCTGGTGGCCAGGCTGCCTCTCTGTGCAGGCTCTGGGCTCTGTCTCCTCCGCCAGCGCACATTTACCTGGGTTGGGTGCTGTGGAGAGCCACCGGCAGCAGAAGCCCCAGGCTGGCATAACCCCTAGCCGGGGGACAGGGCAGCTCCTGGGCAGCGACAGCTCCACATTCAGGTCTCTGGGCAGAGCAGGGAGCGCTCGTGCCCCACTTGGAGAAACAGATAAACAGAGGCACTCTGCTTCCCTGGTTCTGTGAACCTTTATGCTGTTCAACCTGAATCTGAGTTTCGAGATGACCACAAAACGTGCTCTTTGGAGCAGTTGTTCTTAATATTTTTCCCCAGCTTTAATTCTGTGGTCACATTTCCCAGATGTTGGCAGAAAGACGAGCTGATATGATGCGGTTACAGTACTGGAGAGATTTTAAAAAGGCCCAGGGACCAGTGGGTGATTTCGGGGGGGGAACTGCTGTTCCCTGGGGCTGGCTGCACAGGCTGGAGCTTGCTGTCTTTGGGGCTGTGCTGGGGGAAGAGGGATGGGTAGCTCTAGGGCTGTGTTTGCAGCGGGTGGGGGAGCTCAGTTGTTGTTGCTGGGGCGGTTCAGCTGAGCCCTCGTGCCTGAGAGGAAAAGGCGTTTGCAGAATGGGAAGGTGCTGGACCTGCTCTCTGTTTGCCAGAGTGGTGTTTGCACGGTGAGCTCCGTGCCTGGCTAGTCTCAGGGCTGGGGATTCCCGTGAAGGCTGTTATCTGATGAGCCACTTAAGGACAACCTGCTGGCCTGTGAAAACAGGCCGAGCCCTGTGTCCTCGTTGGCTGTTCCAAAGTGGGTGGAAAAGGTTCTTCAGGCTGGCTTTTCCTCCCGGAGGCTTAGCATCCTCCAGGCTGTGCCAGGACACGGTGCTGCCGCGGCATCGCTCCTCCATCTTCTCCCTCCTTAGCAGCAGCATCTGAGTGCAACAGGGCCCGACTGGCCTGGGGGGAGCTGGAGCCACCGGTGGCTCTGCACCATGAAGTAGCAGGTCCTCTTTGCTGTCTCGGTGCCTCTCCTGATCCATGGGTGTCTGTAGGACAATGAAAACCTATTTCCTAAGAGCCAGCCCTTGGTGTCACATCTGTCCTTCACCTTCATCTGTAGAACCTCCCTGGCCCAAAACCAAGCCACACGGCAACGAGCCACGCTTCTCTGCAGAGATTGCTGTGCTCCGCACATGGCAGCCCCGTGTACATCGTCTGCTCGAGCACCCACGAGGTCCTGTCGCCTTTTGGTCATACAGCTTTCAACAGGGCCCCTGCTGTTACTGCCAGTGTTTGTTTGTTGGGCACCACCAGTGTGCCCAGCAGTCCAAAAACCACAGGAAGCGACGTGGTCCCCCACGGCCCCCCCAGCACAGCTTAGCACGGGAGCAAACTGAACTTTCTCATCAGACCTAGCTCCGTGGGTCATGAAATAACCAGCCAGCAGTTGCCCATGTTTTGTGCACAGGATATTCCCAGGGCTTGCTGTTTCGCCGGTGGAAGGTTTGCTCTGCGATTTAAAAGCTATTGTAGTCTGGAGCCCGTTTCCGAGGTACTTCCCCTCTGGGATCTCTGCTGGGTTTGGCTACGGACCAAGGCTCTGAACGTTCGAGGCCAGGGGCCGGGCAGAGCTGAGCTGGGCTGCGAGCCCTGTCCCTGAACCGCTTTGCCATAAAACCTGCAGAGGAGAGCGGCCTGGGGAAGGGAGCAGAAGTGCATCCCCCTGATCTGCGGGGGGAACATCCCCCCAAGGACCTGACCACCCCCTGGGAGCGTGTCTGCCCCCAGCACAGCCGGGGGACGCGGTGGCCGCGGTGAGGTGGGAACGGCGCCCGGGCTAGGCTGGTCACTGAGTTCAAGGCATTAGAGGTGTCAGGCTGAGTCCGGCTCGTCGTTATTACGACACCTTTGCTTTGCAGTGACACGTAGAGCCGCGCTTGTGTACCAGATGCTGTTGTGCTGGGTCCTGCACGGAGGGGCATGTCTGCAGCGGGGGGTCTTGCTCTGTGGGGGCTGGGGGCCCCTCCTGCGATGTGGTGCCGTTCTCCGGGAGCTCCTCAGCTGATCTACAGGCTACAGAGCCAACAGTCCTTCTTTGGCTGGTGTTTGCTGGGGTAACCGGGGGCTCTGCCTGGCCAGACCCCTTGCCTGTCTTCTCCCCATGCTCCTGGGGCTCAGCCTGGGGGAGCGTCTGCACGGGTGAGCTTTTCCCGTGGAGCAAAAGGGACCGTTTCCTGCTGTAACAGGGCCGGTTTGGGGCTTGCACTGGCTAGGCTGGGTCCTCCCCTGCAACACATGCCCTGTGTTTTCCTCCGGCTCCCCCACAGGCAGCACTGGTGTGGGGTCCGGTGCTGGCACAGGGTCCGGCGCTGCCCCGGAGCCGTGGGCTCACCGGAGGCTCCCGCGCCAGCCGGCACGCAACACCTGCAATAACATGTTTTTCAAAACGCTGGGGTGAAGGCAGTCAGAAAGCAACTGGCAGCCACTTCAGTCACTCACTTTATCTGGTCGCAAACGCCCCCTTCACGCCATCTGCATCCTCCTTTCCCAGCACTGTGAGATTAAACCCTGTTTTCTCTTTGTAAATATTGGCAGGCGAAGCGGCAGCCTCCCTGAATGAAAACAATAGCGGGGAGGCCGGTTCCCAGAGCGAGCCCTGAGCGAGGCAGCGTGTGCAGGGCACGGCGCAGCCCCGGTGTTCGCTGGCCTCCCTGCTCCAGCCTCCCCGGTGCACCGGAGAGCTGAGCCGGGCGGCTCGGCAGGGCCTGGGCTCCAGGGCCACGTGCCACCGGTGGAGCTTTATCCCATGCAATGGTCAGTCCTTTGCGTGTCTGCGCCCCAGCTGGCTGGATCCCAAAGGACTTTGCAAGCAGGAGCCTGTGCTTTAGAGGCAACCGGGGGTGCTCAGCCCCTGCGGGCTGGGCTGTCTCTTTCCCCAAAACGGTTGCACATTACTTGGAGAGAGCAGGTTGATGGAAGAGGGAGAAACAGAGCTCTTCCCTTGGGAAAGGTGTGTTGGAGAGGTTGAATATCACCGTGAAGGAATCAAGTGCTGAGATCTCCACTGCTGTGGTATAGAAATAGTAAAATATGTACAGATTGGATAAACGCAATTTTGGCTGTGCACGTCCCCCCTCAGCCTTGCCCACAATGCCCAGGACACGCATTGGGGCGGTCAACTTTGCCCTCTGGTCCAAAAGGCAGAGGAGAATCTCCTCTCCTGGCTTTAATATTCCCAAGCTGCTGGGGCCGGGGAGTCTCCGCGGCTCACTGAGGCTGAGCGGCAGGGAGAGAGGCACTTTGTTCTCAACAGCCAGTGCGGGCTGAGTATTGCTTTATGCTAAATTCAATCAAAGAGCTGGGGACTGTAATTGAATCAGCAAGGGGCTGCAGAGCAGGGGCAGGTGAGCTGTGCATCCGTCGTGAGCAAGGGGATACGAGACGCCCTTGGAATTGCTTTAAGCCTCGCTCCAGGGGAATTGCAGAAGCTCGGTAGGGACGGGGGTGTGCGGTAGTTACAGCATCAATGCGGGCACCGCACTCCTTGCAGCTGCGCTGATGTCTTCTTTTAGACTCCACTGAGTCCTTGTCGTCCTTCGCTTCTGGCCCCGAGTGTGGGGTGGGGAAATGCCAGCCCGGATTTCCAGCCCAGCAGATTGGTACCCGTCCTCTCCTCTAAAGCAGGAATGATTAGGTGCCTTCCTAGGGATGAGTGGATAGATACCACAGTGGTACAGCCCGGTGATCCCCTGGCATGGGGCTGGGAGAGACTGAGGTGACTGGGATGGGAAAGAGTGCCGTGCTGCGCCGGGGGATGCTCAGAGCATCACTGCCACTCGGGATCTGGGGGGTGAGAGGGAGCCCCACCACCCTGTGTCCCTGAATCACAAACCTCTCCTCCGTTTTCACAGTGTATAAGTAAGCCTGAGCACGCATTTTCAATGTTTAAGCCTGTTTCTGCTGTAAGAATAGATGTGGTGATGTACAGGCATAAGAAAGATCACATCTTCTCTTTCCTGGAAGTCTGCTTGGAGGGGCAAAGGACTGAACCAGACATCTCCTTCTCTAGAGGTGATGTGGGAGGTTGGTTTATTTACTGCTTTAGTAGGGATTTTGGCTTAAACGTGAACGAATTAGCATCCAATGAAAACAGTGTTTTAAATGGTGTGACTAAAAAGCATTTCCCCTTTTGGTTGTGTTGTGTCTCTGGAGTCACAAAGCTGCAAGTTCCTTAGTTCTCTCTGACCTTTCTGGGAAAAACAGGGTAGCGGAGACCTGCCCTTCTGGAAGGAAATCCTAGAGGGAAATGAAAGGCCTTTTCATGCCCTTTGGTGGAAGACTCCTTTTTCCTTCTTTGCAGTTCTGTCCTAAAGTTCTGCCTTTTTTTTCTTTTTTTTTTCTTTTTCTTTTCGTATCTGGCCACAGAAGGAGATGATCCAGCCATGGGCATTTCTGGACCCTTTTTAAAGCAAAACCTGCAAAATCCCAGTGGGCAGCAAGTGTTACTAATGCTTAATTTTTAGTGCAAGAGATGAGCGGTTTAAGGGCTGGGAGACACTTGCCGAGAGAACTTGGTCAGAAGGTTTCTTAAATGGGTGGGATTTGGCTCAAAGAGAACACGTCAAAGAGGAACAGGTCCATATCACAAAGGGGGTGTGCAGGGAAGGGGCTGGGGCACGAGGGGAGGTGGGCAGGCTCTGAGGCTGCAGGTGGGCTCAGCTGGGATGAATTCCCATCACTTCTCTCAATTCCTTCCTCACTGCACGTTGCTCGCAGACAGTGCGTGACCAGAGCTGGAGCATCGTCCTCAAAACAGCCCCTGACGCGTGCTCTATGTAAGGAACAGAACAGGCGAGGCTGGTGTGCAGCCTCTCCTGAGGTCTGCCTTCCTCCCAGCCCAAAGGCGCTTGTTTTCATCAGCTCATGCTACGGCGCCTCATTAATGTTTGCATACAGCAAAGAGTAATTTCCACCCCCTAAATGAGCTTAATAGACGCGTTTCCACTGTGGTGGCACAGGGTGCAGAATTGCTGGTGCTCTGGCCATGCCTTTCCACTCTGCTCCCGCTTATTAAAGCCAAAGTCTGCTGCTCTGCACCGCAGCCGCCTGTCACCCTCTCTCTGGAGGAGATGCCACTGTGAAGCTGATTCCCCGTCTGTTTTGCTTTCTCGTGCCCAGAGCGCAGGATGGTGGTGCGAGCTCTCCTGTTGTGCTTACATTCATCTGATACAGCGTGTTGGAAGCAAGTAGTTTGCAAACAAAGCCAAGGCCCGCGACACACAGCTAATGACCTTCTCTCTGCCTGTGTTTCCTTTACGTCAGAAGTCGGAGTGCTTATTAAGTTTGGAGGCTTACTCCCAGGAGCAGAAGAAGAGGATCTGCTGGTGTCTGGCTGAGAACATCACCAAGCAGCAACATCCGGCATCAGCTCCTACGGAGAACAAGGTAAGTGACCCATGCGGGAGCTCGAAAACCCCGCTCGGAGCATCGCGGGGCTCTGCCTGTGGCGGGGGCTTTGCTCCGGTGATGCTCCTGCCAGGCGAGCTGCTCCGGAGGCTGGTTTTTTTGCCAGGTGAGGAGCGAGTTTGTATTCAGGCGCTGCTGCGCCTGCAGCTTCCTGCCCTGCTCGGGGAAGCTGTTATTGTATTTGCATCTGCTGACCGGAGTCGAGGCAGACTCCAGTGCGCTGGCTGCTTCTGACGCCTCCCAGCATCTGTGTTTGGACAGCTGAGGCCACACAACCCGGTGTACGGCCTTCCCCGAGAGCTCGGCTCTAGGGCAGCACTGAATGCAGAGGGAGAGGTTCAGGCCGTGATCTCTGGGTCCTGATTAAAAGGCCGAGGTCATGGGAGCAGTGGTGTGGAGATTTGCCCCTTCTGTGTGCTCAGATGGGCTCAAGCGTTTGATCTGGACCCCACAGATGGCCTCAAAGCACAGAAAGGTCATTTGATGAGTGCTGTTTTTCATACCTAGCAAGGCAGCACCAGCACTTTTCCCACACTGAAGAGCTTCAGCCTGGCCCGAGAGCGTTGTCTCAGCAGCACTGGCGAGAGAAACGTGTGCGTGGAGCGGGTTCGAAGCACTGTCGGGCTCGCCTGCCCTGTGTGGATGTGGTTAACGTGTCCCATCTGCCTGGCTTCGGGGCTGGGGCTGCCACCACGGAGTTGTTTGGGACACTGGAAATCTGTGCTGGAGTCATCTTGTCCCTTGGGTTCGGACCATTGGTGGGTGACCCACTGCTCTGGGACAAGAGAAACACACTGCTGAGTGTGTAAAGAGCTTTAAGGGAGGCAAATGGGGATCTTGGGGGTAAAACCACCTGAATACCTCTCCTTGGCTGGTGTGGGGTGGTGGAGCAGCTCCTGCCCCACGTCGACGTGTGGATACAGCCTTGGTGCGTGGTCCGGTCTGGCTCGAAGGCAGGCGACTCTCGCCGTACGTGTGGGCAAAAGCAGGGGCAGGCGGCTGCGCTGCGCCCGGATCCGGAGGCAGAGCGGTATGGCTTTTGCTCTGCAGCGTCCCAAACTGGGTCAGCACAAACATCTCCGCAGGAGACAGAGCCTCCAGATTCCTTTTCCTGCACGTTTCAGACATACGGAAATAGCAACAACATAAAAAGCCTGAGAACCTAGTTACCAACCAAACCTCTAGAAACGCAAATAGCCCAGGGCAGCTCATTCCACGAGGTGACGAGACTCTGCCCTGTCTCTTGTCCTGCGGTGCATCTCGCCGGCATGACACAGTCCTGGGCAGAGGGTCCTGGGCTGCTCGGCATGGGGGGTGCGTGTGATGGGGCTGCTGCGGGGCTCGGCACGGCTCCGCTGCCGGCTGGGTGCGATCCAGCCACGGGCTGGGGGATCCTCCGGCGCGAAGTTCTGCAGGGACGCGTTCAAGTCTGAGCATCTCAAATAGAGCCTGAAAGGGGGGATCTCGGCAGCTGTCTATCACAACACGTGCTCTGGGACCGTTTGGGTTTTCGGGCGATACGTTGGCCCTCCCCACCCCAGCCTGCGTTCACAGCAGGGTGTGGGATTATCCCCTGATGTTTGGCTCTCTGCTAGACCTCTGAGCCCTGTAGCTCAGAGCAAAGCCCTGAAAAGTGTCTGCTCCCAGTGCTATTGAAGGTACCTGGCTACTGGACAGGTGAAAAAATACTCTAGAAGACAGCACAAACCTTTCTAAGACTTTTCTGTGCCTTGATAGCCAAGAGGGAGCTCCTTGTGTGCGGTGGAGAGCCAGTGAGTCAAGGTCATGACCAGGGGGTTTTGTCTAGGCTTGCCAAAGCTGATGGAGATCCCAGTGGTGAGACACGGGGGCCAGGATGGAGAAGAGGAGTGTGAGAGCAACTGGTAGGCACTTAATTGAGTTCATACCACCATTTCCCATCCCAGCAAGGTATCAACTGCCCAGGATCCAATTTTACAGCAAACTTGATGCTGAAGTACAAGAAGGAACAGGGGACGGGGGAACAGCCCTGCGTGAGGCTGCAGCTGCCGAGTGGACAGGCGAGGGGGGTTGGTGGGTGTGCAAGCCGGGAGCAGGGTGAGTGTGCAAGCTGGGAGCAGGGTGGGCGTGCAAGCTGGGAGCAGGGTGGGTGTGCAAGCCGGGAGCAGGGTGGGTGGCTGCACGCGGGGCAGAAGCCCCACACGGGCGAGCTGCAGTTGGGGCTGCGGTGACCAGTCTGCACTGCAGCCAGTTTGTCGGGCAGATGTCCCTGGGGATGCTGGTGCAGCGGGAGGCAGGAACTGGGAAAATCAGTTGCTTTTTGCAAGGGAGAAGTGATCCATTAGCTTTGCTTGTTGCTTACAAGTCATTTGATACTAGAGCTATTTAAGGAAACAGAACAGTGTCTGTGCTCTGTGAACAGACAAATTAAGCTGGGAATATCAGCCTCTGCATGGCTCATTTCTGCTCCAAACAGGAGTCTGATTTGCAAAGCCTTCAAAACTGCTCCAACTTGGCAAGAGGCAGCTCATCTCGCTGTGGCCAGAGCCCAGCTTGGGCTTTGCCGTGCGATGGGAGCGAAGGGCCGGCGAAGCCTCGGTGCCAGGCAGAGACATGCCATGTGCCAGCTGTGCGCTGGAGCCGGAGAAAGGGACGCTGTCCGAGCAGAGAGCGGCTCCTCGGCAGCCTCTGCGGCTGCATGCGAGCTGGGAACAGCTCTCCTGTCAACATGTTAATGCCGCTGTTAATGCTGGCCCTGAGTCCCTCCCAGAACAGACGGCTTGCCATGGGGCAGAGGATCCCCAGCGGGATGGTCACATCTAGTAAGGAGGGGCTGGACTGGCCGAACTGGTGGAGGAAAGTTGCGTGGTGCCAACTTCTTGGAGCTGTGGGAAATCAGACAAATTTTGGGCTTTGGGATGGCACCTCTTGTTTTTCAAGGCCCCCTGAGCCATGCCTGGGCAGGGCAGCACTAAGGGCAGGAAGGTCCTTCTGGCTCAGGGTCACGGCTCTGTGGGGCTTGTCACCGCCTCTGGGAACGTCTCCCGGGAGGACAGTGACAAGCCTGAGGATGTGCCCTGTATGGGGTCTGTGCTGGCACGGCTGCTACTTTCTGAGCAGCTGGTTTCAGAGCAAAGCTGCTAATTTCTGGGAGACATAAGCATATGGTGCATGTAGCATCCACTTCTGGGGACGCAGGAAGAGAAAGCCATGAGGGATACAGCTGTGATGGTCCAGTCACGCTCCTGATGGGCTTTTCCTGCCAGAGTCAGTGCAGGAGGAGCTCCGGGGATAACCGTGGCTGTCGATGCGGTCCAGCTCTCCAGCCCTGGTGTCCAGGCGACATGGTGGAAGTGGGGCTCCGGTGGCTTCTCTGCTGCCACTATGAGACTTGGCTGAACTTCACTGAGTGATGAGCCCGTCCTGCCAGCTGCAGCAGGTCACAGGAGTTTTTCTGCGGATATTTTCTCCATCTGCAAAGCCTTCCCCACTCCCGTCCTCGGGTCCGGGTCTGCCCCGGGAGGCTGCTCCCTGCCCCTTGGCTGTGCTGAGCAAGCGTCTGTAAAACACAGCACCAGGGTGACCCAGCTTGGTGACAAATGTGCCGAAACGGGGAGGCGTGGAGCCTGGAGGTGGGCTGGGGCTGGTGAGGAACCACAGCGGCGGCAATGTGATTATAGCAAGAACAGCTTTATGAATTAATCGAGTTAGTGAGGCTGCCTCCTTGGGCCGAATAATGACCAGCTGCGCAGAGCACGGTCCTTTTCTTAACCTTGCATCGCTGCACTGGTCCTGTTTCCAGCCCGGCCCCGCGACGAATTGCATTAGCACGATTGAAGAGATGGCAAACTGCAGAGCAGGGGCAAGGACGAGGCGCCGGGGGCTGGAGCCGCTCCAGCTCGTTTGGCTGCCAGGGAAAGGATGAGCGGCACAACACCCTGCTTGTAAGGAACGTGCTACGACCATCTGATTCTCACTGCTTGTTTCTTTGTGTCTTCCACACTCAGAACGGCTGATTACTCTTCCTTCTGACTCCGTGACCTGAGATTACCTCGGAGATGATGGCTGGCTGTATCTGAAAGATGTAGATTATCCTTAAGCTAAATAATTACGGACACTTTGTGGTGCGGACTTTGGGCCGTGGGAGTCCAGGATGGGCGCTCCCCTTGTTTCCCAAGGGAGGTGGTGGATCCTCAGCACTTTTCAAAGCCCGGCCGCCGGTCTCTCTCCTGTGGCTGCTGACGGTGCGAGCAGGCGTGGACTGATCCTGCGCCCTGGCCCTTCCTGGCAGCGCTGGCTCCGGTGCTGGGAATGAGCTGCCGGCGGGTGCGCAACCAGGAGGGACCGACTGGCCCCTTCCTGGCCGTTCCTCTGGTCAGGAAGGGCAGGGCAGTTTCTCTCACTATTTACAGCGTGCTTGACAAGTGCAAGTAAATGTGCTGTCAACAAAAGCAAACAGTGTGTAATCGAGGGATGATTGAAACCAGGGCCGGAGCGGTGGTGCGGGGAGGGCTGCCGCGGCGGAGCTGCCGGCGGAGGGGTGGCCACGCTCCCCTGTGCGCTGCAGCATGGGGAAAGGCGAGCGTGGACGACCCCTCTCCTGTCCCATGCCCTGCGTCCTCTTCCTCGCCCCGAGCACCCTGGTGTGCCCCAGGCACCCACCCTGCTGTGCCCCCCATCCCTCTGCAATCCCTCTTCCCCAGCTCCTCCCTGCCTCCAGCAGCAGCCTTTCTCTTTACACTGGGTCGTCTCCCAGGCCTCCCTTTGGATGGTGGCCATGTACGCGCTTGAGTGGCACAGCCAAGGGGCTACTGGCATTGGGGTGGCCGGGACAAGCACTTGGGCTGGGGACAAGAGGGGTGAACCTCTCTCTCTCTCTGATCCAGCATTCACGGGGTGCTTCGCTCAGCGGGATTGTAGTCAGAGCGTGATCGGCTGTTTCATGGGGAAGGAGGGGAGGAATTTGCACCTTCTCACTTTGTTTTTGGCCCAAAGTCCTTCCATTTTGGGCTGGGAACCTGCTGCCCCGTCTGTGCCAGCTCTGCTCCAGGGAGCCCTACTCAGCTGCTGCTGTGGGGCAGAGCGGGCAGGGCATGGCCGGGGGTGCAGGAAACTGGAGCTTCATCAGAGCCTGCTTTCCTTCCACGATGCCAGCGTGAGCGGCTGGGCAGGGCTAAGCACAGCACAACCGCACCCGAGGGCCAGCCTGACCCCGGCCCCACACCCTCCCCGCGCCTCGCTCGTGCTGTCAGGGTGCTCAAACGGAGGAGAAAACCTTGAGGTTTATTCTGCCCCAGTAAGGGTTAAAGCGTCAGCTCGCAGCACTTACGAGCCAGGTTACAAAAGTAAAGCAAATACGTGTGTTGTTCCACGCCAGCGAGCACAGCCCGGCTCTCGCCCTGGGCCGGAAAAACTCGTTACTGGGGACAGCCAAGGCTGCTTCAGGAGCGCCGTGAATTCGGGAGGCTGCGGGACCCGAGACGCCGTCCCCCTGTGAGTCAGGCTCCAGTTCAGCTCCATCCACTTAAATATCTGGAGGAAACTGTCCCTGCCAGAGGTCCCCATGCCAGGAGAGCAAACGGGACCCTTGAATCCATGTTGGTGACCTCGATGCATGGTGGCACGTGGATCTCACCCTCGGCACCCGATGGGCCAAGGGAAGGACAATGTGTTGACTTTAATTCAGCCAGGACAGGAGTTGAAGAGATAGCAGTAGGCGTGCAACAGGCTGCAAACATAAAAGAAGTAGATGCAGTTTGAGCTGCCCCAGATTGATCCATCCTGAGCCATATTCTTGCTGGGTTTGTAGCCTTCTTTCATGGGAACAAGACCCAAATGCAACCGGGGCATCGAAGGCTCTGTGTGTGGATTTTACAGCTCCCCGTGAGGCTTCAAAGCACGTCTCAACGTCCCTTTATGAATTTAAGGACGCTCCTAAGCAGTAGCCTGACTGCTCATTCCCTGCAGCGCAGGTGAGCCTGGATGAGTGCTGAGATGTCCTGGGGCTGATCTTTCACCCCGTCATTCCCTTCTTGCGCATCAGTTGGCTTCCAGTCCTAAGCACAGGGACGCAGCACAAAGCCCGGGGAGGCTAGGATTCGCCTGCCCGTTCGTGGGGGGCTGGACGGGATGCTGGGTTGGGGTACTGGGCTTTTTAGCATCTCCCCCGGCAGCAAGCCCTGGCTCCATCAAGCTCGGTGTCCAGCACTGCCGGCTCTTGGTGCTGGCGCAGGTGGCAGGGAGGTGCCTGGGGCTGCCAGCCCAGCACAGCTGCTCGCTCGGCCCCAGTGCCGCTGGCTCACGGGCTCCCACGGCACGTGTGTGCTGGGGGCGAGCGGGGAGGGACGATGGAGCAGATGGGCCAGCTGAGAGCCGCAGCTCTGGCTTTGTTTGTTCGTTTGCTTAGCTGGACTCCAAAACCATTAGGAAAGCAGACCTCTCCCCTCCGGCAAACACCGGCTCCTGTTTCTCTGGCGCTGTGCGATGTTCTCCCGGCCACGTCCAGCGGCACCAATGATGCTCCCGCATCCCCCCGGAGCAGGAGGACGTGGTGGTGTAGCAGGGGTGCGAGCAGCCGCCGGCACTTTCATCGCGGCCAGAGGCATTTTTAAACCTTTGAAGGTCTGTTTCTTGTGAATCCCCAGAAGGGCTGGTAAGAGCGAGTGTGCCGGCAGGAGCGGCGCCGGCAGCCCGGGGGGGGGGGTGAGCGGTGTTGAGATCATTTGCACAGGGTCTTCAAAGGCACAGACTAAGTGGTTTAAGCCAGTGCTGCTGTGATTTAATGAAAGTGCTGGAAGCTCTTCGGCGCGGTGCTGCCTGCAAAGGGGGGATGCTGCCTGTGCCAGGCAGGGCTGGCACCGTCCGCTCGGCTGGAGCACTCCTCTCCTGCGCCCAAATGACTCCTGTCTCGGGTAGCTGCCGATGCTCGTCTCTTCTAGCGTGGCAGGGGGCTGTGAGCGTGTGGTAGGGCAGACTCTGAAGCCAAGTTCCAGTAACTCCTTGCAAAAGTTACTCGAACCCTGAAATCTTTGCAAATCCAAAGGATGCGTTTGAAATGCCGAGGGGCTCTGGGTGATGATGCCCAGAGTGGTGAGGGAGCTTAACCCTTCTGCCCACGGGGTCTCCTGGGTCCTCCGTGAGCCTCAGCACCCTGCCCCGTAACAAGCACCTTCCCGATGGAGTGGCAGGGCAAGGCTCGATAGCACAATTGCAGGAGGGCTGTTTGGCTTTGGAGCCACCAGTGTCGTCTTTGGTACCGTTTGGGATTCCTCTGCTCTGTGCGCGGCTCTGGTCATGGCCCTGCCAGTGCCAGTCGCAGGCAGAGCTCTGCGGTGGTTGTCTCCTTAACGTGACCCGAGCCAGCAGCAGCAACGGCTTCCAGTGCTGACCTGTTGTAAGTGACGTTGGGACGAGTCCTTCACAATGGCTCTGCAGTGGCTGAAGGCATCAGCTCAGGCTCCTGCTGTCGCCTCCCTCATCCTGCACAGGGGACAATGCTCTGCCCCTGCAGATCACGCTGCAGAGAGATTCCCCCGCTGACCAGCACCGTGTCACCCCCGGCAGGGAAAGGATGCTGCGGGCTGTGGGCTGAGTGCCAACGACAGGATCTGCTCCTTCCTCCCCCTTTCCCACCCCTCTGCTTTTTCACTGCCGGGGATATTTACGACCCAGACGCCCTCTCGCGAGCCTCCAGCGCTGGGTCCCACCGCGCTGCCCCTGCGGAGGCAGGTGACCTGGGCTGGTGAGGCTGCAGGCAGTAGCTGCTGCCCAGCTTGGGCAAACTGGAGCCGCATCACCAAAATGATGGACAGAGTGCGGTGGGTGTGGGCAGGTTTGGATGGTGGCTGGGTTCGTTCCTGGCTGAGAGGGGCTGGGGACCCTGGGCTGGGGGTGCTCTGAGTCTCAGGGGCACCCCCGGTGTGGTGACATCCGTGGGCTGAGTGCCCACGTCCCGCAGACCTGCAGCCAGCCGGGCGGCCTCGTGGAGGGATCGGGCACAAGACCCACCGGCACAGCTCCCTTCGCCGGTGCAGGCAGGACAGGCGCTGACCACAGCTGCTGGGGTGACCACACATGCTGTCAGTGATGGCATCGTGTAGCTGGGCTCAGCTCCGTGTCCAGTGAGACTGGGTGAGGGAGCTTTTACGCGTCCTGTACCACTGCAAAGCTGTGGCTACCGGCAAGGAAGAGGGGGCAACACATTTTCCCTGCTCCATCCCAGGAGCATCCATGAGCCTGCAGCTGGCTGGGAGCTGGGGGACACATGTGTACCCGAAGTCCACGCTGGAGGAGAGCCGAGCACCGCAGCGGCGAGGTCCCATCAGCAAACGGTGGCTGCGGTGCAGGAACCACCAGCCTGTGCTCACACACCCCGCTGTGCTCTCTCTCCGTAGCCATCAGGGCAACTGGCCTGTCTTGGTCAATAAAGCGTAATACCAGGAGGAGACACATCCAGCCAAGGCAGTCGGGTTCCCAGCCTCGTGTGTATGGGGGTGTCACGAGAGGCACTGTCCCTTGCAGAAGAGAAGGGGTGGATAGTTGTGCGTGGGCTGTCCCCCAGACAAAGACCGTACACTCCTGCGTGTTTTTTCTCCCTGTCCCTGCCCGTTTGGGTAGAGCCGCTCATAGGGGATTGCAGTGCAGCGGGTAAAGCCACGCTGCAGAGCATCTCCCACTTCAGAGCTGTCTCTTTTCCATAGAAAGTAGTTTGGGAAAAAACCCAACTGCGAACCTGCAGCAGAGTTTCATTTAGCAGGAAGCACCGGAATCGGTCTGTGGCTTGGTGTCGCTCGGGGGCAGGACAGGGCAGGAGAAGGGGAGCTGCAAAAGCGAACGCGGCGGGTTTCAGGGTGATACATAGCTCTTCCTCAAGGCAGAGCGGTCAGCCACTTTCATCAGCAGGTAATAGTGCCTCCAGGGATCGCTAGCAGAGCCGTAAATAGCACGAGGGGCACGAGGGAGCGGTGTCTGGGAGAGGCTGGGGCGGCTTCAGCTGCCGCTTGTCACGGACATTAATAACCGCAGAGGCAGAGCCGAGCGCTGCGCTAGCATCTGCCGAGCCGCGGCTGCGGGCACGTGTCGGGGCCGGGGCCGCCGGAGGGAGATGCCGCTCGCTCGGCCCGTGCAGCTGGGATGCAACTGAGAGCCCGGATTTGGTAGGTTTTGCTTTCAAAGATTGCATCCCGGGGGCTACACCCTTCGCTGGGCAGGGTCCGGCCGCGGGTCGAGGAAGCAGCGCAGCGCCGTCGGGAGCACTGATGTCCTTTTAGATCAAAGACGTCTGCTCTGCTCCCCGCGCTGGTCCCCCCGCACCCCTGCGCTGGGCCGGTCCCTGCTGTCTCCTGGGGAACCGGTGGCTTTGCTCGCTGCCGGGCTGGGTTTGAAGGGTTGGTAATGAACAACATCAGGGGGAGCGAAGGGGTGTTTGTAACGACTTTTTGAGGTCCCCTTGCAAATTTGGGCTGTGTACGGCTGTGCCATCTGCATCGGCTGGCTCTCGCTATGGGAACGGCGTTGCAGTGTGCCGGCAACACGGGCTTTCTGCTCCAGGGCTTTTACAGCCTTTTGGAAACTCTCCGTTTACTGGCACTGAGGGCAAACCAGCAAACTCAGCCCTTGCTGCTGAAACGGGAGCTGCATGTGTGCTCGTAGCCTCGGTGGGGATGGAGGGCCCCGGGCAGGGGACAGGTCGAGGTCTGGAGCTGGGACTGCCGGAGCGGCTGCGGTTCGGGGCTGGCGGTTTGGGGCTGGCAGCTCGGTGCTGTGGTGGTAGCAAGTCTACGATAACTCCAGCTGCTCAGCTGAAGTACGTGGCGTGGGGAGGTGTTGTCCTAGGTTGTTTTCTGACACCTTCAGCAGCTGGTCCCAAAACACGGGGTGCAAGCTGCACCTGCAGACCGGGCTCCCTCCTGCACACCCGCTGCTACGGGCAAGGCTGTTGCCCTCGATTAAGCAGTGGCTCCGGTTTGCTGCTGCGTCGCAGGGACTGGAGCAGCTCCGGGGAGAGGCGCAGAGTGCGGCCGCTGCAGCGTCGGGGCTGGGCGATGCCCCGCTCAGGCCCCGTTTACAGAGCAATCAATTGGGGATGACAGTAATGGGGTAATGGGATTCGCGCAGGCGGCTGACACGGGATCATTTCCTCCCGCAGAGGAAGCCTTCTCCTTCCAGGGCTCCGAGTCGCTTCAAGCCCAGGGTTTTTTGGGTGGTATGAACGTTCGCACCCCCACAGGTGTCTCACGGGAGGCATATATCCACCCTGGCCGCCCTGCCACGGCGCACCGTTGGATCCTGCTGTTTGGGTTTATGCATCCGCGCTTGCTTTTGCTGTTACAGTAATTGCTCTGTATCAATTATTCATTGATTCAGTAATGAAGCAGGGAACGGGTAGAAAACCCTGCTGTGCGATGAGCCCTCGGCTCCGGCCGGCCCCACAGAGCCGCCGCGGCTCAAGGGGGGCAAGGAGCGGAGCTGCCCAGGGGATGCTCCTTGTGAGCACTTTCAAAATGACTCCCATGAAAATTTTCTCAAGTTTTGGTAGTTCTGCTTTGAGTTTCTGGCTTCGTTTTCTTCCTCTCGGCCCCGTGCTGTGTATTAGATGCCAGTTCCTGTGGCCGTGTGCTTACTTGGTTCTTAATGGTCACTTTTTAAGTCTCGAGGTGCTCATCATCAACGGTTTTGGTAGCGTTTCACAGGGCCAGTTAGAAGTTTCTGACCTGATGGATCAGGACACAGTTTGTCCCATGCGAAGAACTGAAATTGTAATTTTTTTCTTCCACTTCAGGAAAAATCTGCTTTGGAAACGTTGATGTTTCCCTGGGTGATGTTGGTGCTGTTTTCTCCTCATCCCATCTGCCCTGGGGAGGGTTGTTACCTCCGCGCAGGGAACGCACTGCCAGGAGCGAAGCTGGCCGCGTCCTCCCCGAAATCCCTCTGGAGAGGGACTGGGTCTCACTCCCTCTGAGTTAAATGCTTTTGGGGAGAGATGAGGAACCTTTGAGCAAAGGTAGACTGAAGGGCAGCAGGAGCCAGAGTGGCTCCTCCCTGGGGCCCACGGAGGATGGGGCCGCTGTGGTCTGGGGACGGCCGGCGAGGGCAGCTCCTCCGGCAGTGCCGCGGGAGGACCGTGGGCTCCTCCCGGGGTGAGAGCGCAGCCGGAGCAGCGCGTCCTTCGCTCTCCCGCTCGGCTCGACGTCCAGCAGTCTGTTCCCTGCAGGGACTTCCCTGCTTTTCCCAGTCCCTGATTTTGGCTGAGGAGCTGCCTGGGTGCAGGGCAGTTCTAGGTGTGTTTAGCCTCCTCTTCCCCAGTATTACAGCAAGAGGAAGATGTGCATTGCAAAACCTGAGCATCCACGTCAGGAGCCAGGAAAGGCTGAATTCAATTTTCTTGTGTGCAGGCTTTACTTGAGCCACAGTAGCTCCATGACTGCGAGGAGCAGAGGTTTTGTAATAAGAAGCTGAGAGCCTCAAAAAATCCCTGACCTCCCAGAGCTGGAGATTTAAGGGGATGCCGCATATCACGGCACTTCTGGCAGCGTGAGAGCTGGCAGCACCGGGGCAAGGCCAGTGCAGGCTTCAGCTCACAGCTGTGCCACCTCTGTGGCCGGTGTTTTCCCAGCTGGAAGTCCCGGCTGTGGGCCACCAGAAAGGACACGTTATTTAAAGAAATGCTGGAGAAGTGGAGGCCGCGCTGACAAACCCACATCTGTTTGTTGAAATTTGCTTTGCTGGCGTCAGAGCAGCAGCAGCCAGAAAAAACCTGATCAAATTACAGAGCGAGGAGCAGAGGGTTTGCAGTACTTCTCCCCCGTCTTGGTTTCAGGAAAACTTGAGTCAGTGAGTGATGCCCAAGGGCAGGGGGAGTCTGGGCAGTGGGTTATAGGAGCAGAGATTGAGGATGCTGGAGCCGGCAGGGCAACGTTTGGCTTTTATGGGGGTGTGTTGAGGCTTGTTCAATGGGGAAATCGATATTGGGGACTCTGTTGCTGTTGCTCTGATCTCAGACCAACCATCCTCTTTCCCTAAAATTACCCCGTACCCATCCTGGGGCTTGGAGCCAGCTCGCTCTTCTACTTTCTCTTCCCCTTCTTGGGGCGTGCTGCCTCGGCCACTCGGTCTGAAATGGAAACAGAAAGAGTGAAGTGTGAGATCCCCCAGGGAGGACGTAGTAAAGCCCCTAGGCCATGCCGGCTCAGGACAGGGAAACCCAGGTGTTGAGAATGGGAAGACCAACGTGTTGAGGACAGGGAGACCCAGATGTTGAGGATGGGAAGAGGCAGATGCTGAGAACAGGGACACCTGCATATTGAGGATAGGGACGCCCCGATGTTGAGGCCAGGGAGACCCAGATGTTGAGGATGAGGCAATCCAGATGTTGGCTGCTGGCTCCTGAGCTACTGCTGCTGGCCAAGGAAGAGGGACCCACGCTGCAGTGAGACCATGGGGTGCTTCGGTTGAGTTCTTGAGGTGGACTCATCAGCACTACCTCCCTCTGCTGCCTCCTCCAGTAGCCCCTCGGCCATGATGACGGTGGAAAGGCAACCTGGTCACAGCCCTGTCCTCGCTGGCCCGAATCGGCTTTGCCCAACAAGGTGGCCCTTGGCTTCGTGCCATCGAAGTCCCTGGTGCCTCCATCCATGGTGGGGCTTGCTGGCCAGCTGTGACGGCGTTACTGCTGCTTTCCTTCCCTGCCTTTCCCCCACCATCAGGTGATGTTTAGCAGAGCTCAGCCGTGGCTCTTTGTCCGAGGACAGGATTTCACAGCCCCGGTGGAAACCAGAGATGGAAACCTCGCTCGGTGGCGAGGCTCCTGCTCGTATCCTCCGTGCCACTGAAGAGCAGCAGAGTCTCTGATTGAATTAGCGCAGGGATTTAATTTAATCCCCAAATGTCTCTCATTTTAAAGGAGCCTGTTCATTTCCTTCTGGGGCCTTATCTGATGTGGGCAACCAGCAATATTAAGCAGAAGGACTGGACAGATAGGGAGCTGTTGGGGAGGGGAGGGCTTTGCGGGGAGTGACTTGAGGGCTGCGTGGGTTTTTCCTCTAATTATTTCATGAAATAATGATGACAGTGATTGCAATACAAATAAGACATAAACAGCATCATTAAAACACACGCTGGTGCAAATAGCATCCTTGCATGGCAAGTCTGGAAACATTCCCTTTTTACAAGAAATTACTGCGGAGGGAGTGAAACAGCCCCAAGGACGGGGTAAACTGAGCATTCGCTTTGTGCCTCCCCCCAGATCCAGCTGTTTTGGGGCTGGGGCAGGTGATGCAGATGGGCCTGAGGACATGACGGTCTCTGAATTTTACTCTTCAGGCTCGTTGGGGCAGTTCAGGTGATGACGCTCAATCGCTACCCGCAGTGAGTCAGGCTGGGAGGGGACAGAGCGGGTCCTCTCCGTGCTCATAGGGGTAAAGGGGGCCCTTTTGGCCTGGTGAAAAAATACACGGGTGGGCTCCTCTGTGTGCTGCCCAGGAGGCAGCTGGCTGCGGCGCTGAACCCAAGCATCTTTTTGGAAATCTGGCCCGCTTTTTGGACCCGTTAGCTCAGACGGGTGCCTGCGGATGCATCCGGGTGCCGCGCGGTCTCTGCGCCGTCCCCTCTGTGCAGAGCGGATGGTGCCAAAGCCGGGGCTTAAACATCTCCGGGGTATTTCTTGGGGATGGCAGCAGCCTTTGCAGCCCGACATCTGCATGCAGCTCCCCGGTGATATCCAGTGGTGGGTTATAATCCACGCGCACCGGCTCTGCAGGGCGAGGAGGTGTTTAGCAGCAGGTTGGCTGTCCCAGGGGCCGGCTCCCAGGGGTCTGCTGTCACAAGCCAGGACCACTGCGGGGATCCAGCCTCTGTGCACTCCATGGCTGCCTCTCTTCCCACTGGGATGTGAGGCTGGATGGGCTAATTCCTGGGGCCACTGCTCTTTTTGAAGCTGAAGTCAACCTAATTTATACAGGAGCGGTGACTTTGCCATCGGGCTCTTGAAAATGCTTGGATCTTAGTTGGGGATACAGTGATATTTTTTGCTGGGTGACTTGTTACCTGGGGCTGGTCCTGTACAACAACCCCGGCCCCAGCCCTACAGGGTCTGCGTGGGTGGGAAGCGCTTCCCGGGGGCAGGATTTCTCTCTGCTTTGGTCTTTCTCCCCTGCTGAGCTGTTTTTACCCCTTTGGCTCAGATGGGCTCTGTGCAAAGGGAAAATCACATGGAAGAGAAGACCCAGCTCTGGCGGGGGGGCTCATTGCAGGCTTCCCCTGCTCACGAAAAAACCTTGGAGGTGTTTTCGCTTGGGCTACCCCAGGCTTTTCCCTTTGAAAGGGCAGAGCTTGCTCAGGCCTTTCCTGGCTGCAGAGGAAAGCTGGCAAAAAACAGCCCCGAAGGCTTAAAAAAAACGAAAGGGACTGGTAGGAGCGGTTGTGGTTTTGCAGGACCACGTCTGCGCAGGGCACAGCGAGGCGGCCGTGGGGAGCCCCACAGCCGGGGCACGCGGTCAGGGAGGCTGAGCTGCTTGTGGCCACGGCCGGGCTGAGCTTGGGCAATCTGCAGATGAGCAGAGCCCGGCGCTTCCCTTCTGCATTTAATAATGCAGTGCAGGAGGGGCTAGAGCTGCCAGACGAGAGCTGCTGGTTTTCTCTGCCGCCCTGCCGACCTCGGGGAAGATCTCTGCAGGGCTGAGCCCCCCCAGCAGCTCCCAGGGGGGCTGGGGAGCCATTGGGGTAAGGATGATGTTACCGGCTCTGCCTCTGCGGCCGGAGCCCAGCCTGTCTGCGCCGGCTGCGCCGCTGGGCTGAGCCACCCGCCACCGGCCCCCCTGGTTTCCTTCGAACCCGCCGGGTGCTGGAGGTGGGAGCTGGGTGGCCCCATCCCACTCGTGCCCCGTAGCCACCAGCTCGCTGCTGGTGAGGGAACCTGGTGCTCCAGGGACCAGGACCAGGACTGGGTGCTGTGGGAGTGATGGGCAACCTGCCACCACCTGAGGACCTGGGGACGATGCCATCCCACTGGAGCACCCTTAGGGCTGTACAAATTGGTGCCGGCCTTGTGGTTGGGGTGTTAGGAGGGCAGAGGCTCCCCAGGAAGGTGGCCAGCGAGAGATTTGGGGTGCTTCTGCCTTCATCCTTCTTTATCTTTTCTTCTGGGCAGATGCTGGAGACGGACACTGAGAAGCCGGGGCAGATGCACTCAGAGGACGGGAAGGCGGCAGCGGGTGATGCGCCTCCAGCCGCAGAGGCACCGGCTCCGGCCGAGCCCTGTGAGGCTCTGGGAGCCACCCAGGGTCCTCTCCTGGCGGAAAAGCAGACGGTGGCCACCGAGAAGGGAGAGGAGCAGCCCAGCTCCCTGCCAGCCTTCGTCATCCCTGAGCTGCGGCTTGACAGCACCTTCAGCCAGAGCGCAGCGGGCAGCACCACGGATGGCGAGGATGAGGAGGAGGATGAGGAGGAAGATGAGGATGAGGAGGATGAGGAGGAGGACAGTGATGAGCAATACTTGGAGAGGAACGAGATGAAGCGCAGCAGCATGATTGAGACATCGGGCTGTCAGCCCGTCTACACGCTGAGTGTGCAGAGCTCCCTGCGGCGCCGGACCCACAGCGAGGGCAGCCTGCTGCAGGAGGCCAAGAGCCACTGCTTCACCTCCGACACCACCCTCAACTGCTCGGACAGCCAGGGCACCAAGGGCCACTGGGCCCTGCCCTCCCCCAGGACCCTCAAGAAAGAGCTCGCCAAAAACGGCGGCTCCATCCACCAGCTCACCCTGCTGTTTTCGGGCCACAGAAAGGTACGTGAGCCGGCGCTGGCTCCGCGGGGCGGCCGGCTCCTGCTCGGCTGTGGGGATGGGGCAGCTCCTGGGGTGATGGTGTCCTGGCGTCTGTCCCCCCTCTCCATGGCCATGGCAAAGCTGGCATCCGAGGGGCTAGGAAGGTCCCTGCCACTGGCAGTCGGCTCTGGGGCATCCTGAGCACCCAGGGGATGTCACCCATCGTGTGTTGGCGCTGTGGGTGGGCATCTCCCACCAGTGCGTCCAGATTCTGCAGGGTCCCTTGTCCTGGAGAGCCGCTGTGTGCTGAGACCCGTGGAGGGAGAGGTGCACCCGGGTGTCTGCGCTTGCAAAGAGCTGCTCGCCACAGCGGGGAACGGGGAAAAGCCAGGCTCCAGAGAGTCCTCAGTGACAAAGAGCCCCGGTGTGCTGAGGGATGCCAGGAGCGGTGCAGCTTTCTGCCCCGGCCGGCCTCCTGCAGGGCTTTGACTGTTGTGGAGGGCCTGTCTCAGAAAAAGGTTGAGCTCAGCAGGGGTTTCAACCCTGACATGCAGAAAGGAGGAGCAGCGGAGGGCTGTGCAGCAGGAGCTCTGCACCAGGCTGGATCGTGCTCACAGGACCAGCTGCCTGTGGTGCTCCCTGTGCCTCCCTGGAGCAGAGCTTGCCCTGGCTGTACTTTTGCATAACAAATATTTATAGGAAACAATGTGCCATTGCAGAGATTGTGTGTGAGAAGTGCTGCTTGCCCCATTCTCCCAGGGCGAAGCCTGGCTGGGTGCTGAGGGCGGCTACCTGCCCTCCTGCCGCGCTGGCCCAGCACCCTGCTCTGCCCGACCACGCTCATGCCAGCTTGATCTCTGCCAGCGGCTGCGGGTACTGCTCTGCTCGGGGCTGCATTGCTTGGCTCAGGACCACGTTGCATTGCTCAGGGTCATGTTGCGCAGCTCAGGACCACGTTACATGGCTCAGGACCACGTTGTGCTGCTCAGGACCACCTTGCAGAGTGCAGGACCACGTTGCATGCTGCTCCACGGCACCTGGCTCCTTGGCAGGAGAGGCTAGTAGAGCCCAGCATGCCACCAAGCAGGGCAGCATGATGGGGTTAAACCCATGGTGGGGTTAACCCTCTCCCTGCCAGGCTGATGCTGCTTCAAAAGCTACCTCTGGTGCTGTCTCCTGGAGCACTTTTTGGGCTCAGAGTCCCTGGCCAGCTGGTGAGAGAGCTCACACAAGTCTGACGGGCCGGTCAGATGGGGCTGCTGTGCAAAAGGGCAGCCCAAACCCTCTCGGAGGCTGATGCCAGCAATTGTGGGCTGGGGGTTCAGACCCTCTCCCAGATCCTATCAAGAAGGGTCACCTTTGAGGCAGGGACACGCGCGCTGCCTGGCGCAGATGCAAGGGAGGTGGTGTCGGTGTCAGTGCCCGGTGAGACTGTCCCGTTAGGGCTGCCAGTGACGAGGCTCCTGGAAAGAGGTTTCACAGTGCCGCTGTGCGTGCAGCCCGGGAGCACGCAGCCCTGCAGCCAGAGGCTGCCGCAGCGCTGGGCGGGCTGCACGCTCGCTGCTGGGGGGAACACACCCCACTCCTGCCCCGGAGAGCCCCCAGCTGCGCTTTCTGGGCTGAGCTGGGTGGATGTTTTTCAGCGGAGGTAAACTGAGCTCCTCCTGGATTAAACTGCCCTGGTGTGGATGAGACGGGGTTTTTTTGGAGCAGGGACTGGGGCAGCCCGTGCTGGCGGTGAGGGCAGCGTGGCTGCTGGACCTCATGGTGCTCACATTTCCAGCCCTGCTGCAGCTCTGCCTGGCTCTGTGTGGCCGGTGCCTTAACCCCCGTGCCCTCCCGGGGCAGCCCCTGCCTGCTCCCACTGCCCTGCCTCTCCGGCTGCCTGTGCAGGGGCCGAGGCTGCCTGGGGGCCGCAGCGGGCAGGGGTGCGGGCACGGTGCTGGGCCACCATGTGCACGGGGTTTTGGGCTACTGCCATCCTCCTGCCTACTCTGTGGAGGGACTTTTGTTGAGCTGTGCCTTTTGACTAGTTCCATGAAACCCTCCGAAGTTTCTGGAACAGGACACTGATGTACAATTCCCCTACGGATCCCCTCCAGCAGCAGCACCAAGCTGCCAAGCACCGGCAATACCTGCACCCAGCGGCCTCGGCGGCAGGGCCACAGCATCCATCAAGGAGTTTGGGTTTTTTCCTCCTCCGGGAGCGTTTCAGAGGGGCTCATTTTGTTGGCCTTTTTAACACCATCATACCCGGTGTGCCTCCCCGCTCCCCTCCTTCCCGCGGTCGGGGCTGGGAGGTGGTTGTTTTAAGAGCGTGTTGTGGCCGGGAGCGCTGGGACTCCTCGGGCGAGCTCCGCTGCTGCCTTTTGTCCCCGAGCGCGGTGGAGCCTCTGCGGACAATGGCAGGAAACGTGCTCCGGCTGCGCGTCGCCCCGGCCAGCCCGCCTGCCGGGGCCCTATCTGGTTGGGGAAGGTGCTTTGCAAGGGCTGCATTGTTTGGGGCTGATAAACTCCGGAAACCCGGGCGCAGAATGGAAGGAAGTGTCAAAAGCCTCGAGCCCGGGGCTGCGGGGCTGCGCAGCGGGTTCCCACGGCACGGCCACGGGGCGGCGATCCTGGAAAGTGCCCCGCAGCCCCCGGCAGCGCGGGGCTGAGCTCGGTTGTGGGGTCAAACTGGCCGCGAGCATCTTCCAGCCTCGCTCAGTAATGGATGAATTACTAAAGCTGCCAAGCTACCGTGGCTGTAACGGTTCCCAGGCCTGGCTCCGGGCTTCATGGCTCAGGGGCTGTGCTGGTGCTGCCCTGAGCTCGCGGTGCCTCCGAGGTGCCTCCAAGGTCCCTTGGATTTGCCCAGGCCACCTCGGGGTGGTGGTCGGGGAGTGGAGCCCTCTGGGTGCTCCTTGGACTTGAAAGCTGCCATGATATAATTCCATTCTGGCTGAACTGCTCTGGTTTTTCCTGCTTGGGGACCGCTGGGGGACTCCTGATTAATTTTGGGTGCCCAGCCTGGCTCTGGGGGGACGTGGTGCTCTGTGGGCTGGGGAGGGGTCCCTGTGCCCGCCTAGGACAGCAGGAATAGGAGCATCAGGAATGGGGATGTGAGTGTCCTCCCCACAGGAGGTACCACTGTCAGTGTCTTGAACCTGGGGGGGGTCCCTGGGCCACCAGCCGTGGTGTCTCCTGAGATGCTCCAGGGACACCACGGAGTGGAGGTGGCATGGGACGGGTGGGGGGAGGCAGGTTCCCATGCCAGAGCAGAGAGGAGCTTGTCCCATTGCATTGCTGCAGCCAGCAAATGGCTGTGGGGCAGGAGCCCTGTGGATGTCACGGCTCTGGGCCGTGGAGGCGCGGGGACCGCGGGGGATGCTGGCAGTGCTGGTTGGTGATGCTTGGAGTGCCACCGTGGGCGTGCACCGCCATGATGATGCAGATGCCGTTTTTCTGTTCCCCCCCAGCTGAGCGGAGCTGACCCCGAATGCAGCTGTGATGAAGGGGATGAGACCTCCCGCAAGAAACGGAGCAGAAACCTGTAAGTGTCACATCGTGGTGGCATCAGAGCGTGGTCAGACACCTCGGCTGAGCCCTGCTAGTCCAGGCAACCCTTAGGGTCCTCCTGTCTTGTTCCCCCAAGCCTTACCGGGAAGAAAGCAGCAAAGACATGCATGGGCTAAGGTCTCACTTCAGACGGGGAGTCGTGGTTTCCAGGGAGGAGGGTGGGAGGCGCGCGGGGGGCATCGCACAGCCCGGCTGGGAGCAGCCCCCCGTTCGCCTTGCTTTGACAGACGGGGCAAAGGAGCCGGCTCTCGCCAGGGGTGTGGGGAAAACAGTTTCCCCAGTGCTGGTGAGCTCTGCTCCGGCAGCGCCGGGTTCAGGGAGAGGACATGCGAGCGGTGAAACATGAGCTGGGGGCCTCCTTCCCACTGGCCCCATGCTGGGAGAAGGAATGGGGAGGTTTCCCACCGCGGGATGGGCTCCAGCCCTTGCGGCACATCGCAGCGTGCGGGCGGCGTGGTGGGAGCAGCGAGCGCGGGGGCTGCTGAGGGACGCTCACGGCTCCTCCGCCTCTCCCGGTAAGGCTTTGGGGGTGCCAGAAAGTGGGTCCGGGCAAGGACAAGGCAGCCGTGGCCTTTGCTTCCCACGAGCACAGCTGCAGCTGGGTGGGGGCAGGCGTGCCGGCGCGGACGCGCAAGGATGTTTTGGAACGACCCGCCTCCAGTTTTGCAACGCAGGATCTGGCCAGGTGTCACGGCCACAGGGGTGCCCGGGGCTGGGTCTTTCCCTGCTGCACGTGGCTCGGGGCAGGTGGAGGAGCCGCACGTGGTTTGAGCGGCTCAGGGGGTGCGAGGGGGCCGAGCGCGCCGGCTGCGCACGCAGCCTCGACGGCTTCACCACTCGAGCTGCCTGCCAGCGAGCGGCACTGTTGTCCTGCGCGCTTCCTAGCTGCAGCTGGCTATTTTTAGCTCTTTTTATTATTTCCCCCCCCTCCACAACACTTGAAATTAAAATGAATCCCTCGCAGTCTGCAGCAGGGACGTCCCCCCATCCACGTGTCCCTGCTGCGGTGCTGAGCCGGGGGAATCGGGCTGGCGGGGGGAGGCTCAGCCGCCCCCAGCGTAGCGGGGTCAGGGGCGGTTGCAGAGAGGGTTTTCTCCTCACCTTGAGACGGCAGCGGATGCGCTGGGGAGCCTCTCGGCATCGCACCGCCCGGCTATTGGCTGCGCAGCCCGGTTGCCCGCCATCCGTGGGGAGTATTTATGGTGCAAGTGGCTGGGGTTTGGCACTCGCCTCCCCTCCCGGCACCGGCACGCTCTGCCGGCCCTGGTTGCCGGCACTCCCCGATGTACCACGCAATGGTGGACTTTTCCGAAAAATACCTGGAAAGGTAGGACCTGAGCTTCCTGCAGGGAAAGGTGATGCACTTTGCAGGGGATGGTTTGGAAGCGGTGCAGGGCGATGGGACTGGATGTGGCCTCGCTGGGGCGCCGGGTGCGGATCACTTTATAGGGGTGATCCCTGACAGAAACCAGCAGTTTTTTATGAAACGTTATTTTGCTGTGGCATTTTAAACTGCAGACCGGCCGCAGCTGGGGGCTGTGTGCGCCCGCGGCTGCCGCAGCCTGGTTTCATGCCACTTGCTATTTATTTACAAGCATGTGCTAGAGGAGCAGCGGGTTTTAAGTTGAGGAACTTCCTTAGGTGGTGCTTGCTGGTGATTACAGCTGGCAAATCTGCCCACGAGCCGCGATCACCTGCGAGCCCAGAGCCTGGCGTGCGGCAGAGCTGCCCGCTGCGGCTGGCTGGCGTTGTGCCGCAGGCTGCGCGGGTGGAGGCAGCCCACGCGCGCTGGGGACACGCACAAGGGCTTTTCAGAGCTTTGAAAGCCCCGCCGGGCGCCGAGCTGCGGCGGCTGCCTTGCTAAACTGGGAACACTGCTAAAATTGTTGCTCGGGGCTGTGTGGGATGGCCCGTCCCGTGTGGCGGCTGGTCCTTGGCTGCCGGCGTCGCTGGCAGCGCGGTAATGGGAGGCAGATGGTGTTTGGAGTGTGAGGCTCCGTGTTTGGATCCGCTTTTCCCACGTTAGTGCTGAGCCGGTGCCTGGCAGCTGGCAGCAGCGGGACGCGTGTCCTGCTGGGACCGCAGCCCAGAAGATGCGAAGGCAGCAAAACCATCTGTGCCCCCCCCCGAGAGCACAGACAGCACCGGGGACTGGGGGGGCGATTGCCCTCTGAAATCCTTCCCTGGCTCAGGGTGCTCAGCACCTTGCAGGATTGAGCCCTGGGGTTGTTGCAGCTGATTTTTTTCCCGGTGGGTTGCTGTATCTCACCCTCCTGGGGCTGGAGAGAGCTGTGGGTGCAGACAGCATCACTCGGGGCGGGGTACCCCCTGCCTCGCGTCCCTCCTGTGCCCCTCGTGTCCCCAGCCAGCCCCGAGCATCCTCGTGTAGACCCACTGGTGAGGGACCCGTGGCAGGTTGCAGGGGTGGCCTGGCCACGCCAGACCGGGGCCACCTCCACGCTGGTGGCACGGCCGGCCTTGGTGCCGGGCGAGCATCCCCTGCCACCCTGCGTGTCCCCCGCGCCCCTTCGTGCCGTGGTGTCATGCAGGGGCTGTGCCACGAGGGGACAGCATCGTCCACGCCGAACCTCACCCGTCGCCTCCTCTGCCTCCCCCTCCCCTGCCTCGGCCGCTGGGAAGCCCTCGCAGGGCCAGGCCGGGGCCGGGGGTCCCACCGCGGCCGTTCCCATGGGGCTTGCAACAGTCTTTGTCCCGCTTTGTCCTTGTGGCAGCTCCGTGGGGGGACTGGGAGCCCTGTGTCTGGGTGCGCATCAGTCTGTCTGTCCGGGGGCGGCGGAGCGGGGTCCCGCGCGGGGCGGCAGCGCGGGGTGCCCGTGCCCCAGCACCCCTCCGTGCCGCACGCTGCCTGTCCCAGCCGCTCCCTTACGGAGGTGTCCCCACGGCTGTGCCCGGCCCGGCTGGCACCGGGGCAGCGTGAGCACCAGTGGGTCACGCGTGGGCTCCCAGCCCCGTCCCCGCAGGGGGGACACGGTGAAGCGCTGCCATCCCACTCGGCTCCTAACCCCGCTCAGCCCCGCCGCCGGCCCCGCTGCCTTCCCCGGGACGCCTGCGCTCTATAAATAGCCCTCGTAAATCCCCGCCGTGATTATTTTCCCCGCTGTCTCTTGAAAGGCCCCACTATCCGCCCTCGGCGCTGATTTTTCCACCTTTCCTCGAGTTTCCCCAGCAACGGTGGAGCCGTCCGAAATAGCGGCGGGGCTGACACAGCCCTTACTCACACGCGCCTCGTTCGCCCCACGCCGCATTTAAAGCTCCTGTGGGCTGAGCCCTCCCACTTCCGCGCTGGCCGCACCGGGCGGGAGCGTGGCACAGAGCCGGCATCAGAGCGCCCGAGCGTTTGGCCGCGCCGGTCGCGCCGGGAGCCGCTGCACGGGCCGTCCCAGCAGCCATGCCCTTTTTCCGCGACCTTTCCAAGCCCCAGCCGCTGGAGTTTCACGCGGAGATGCTGCTGGGCGTGCAGAGACCCCACAACGGCAGCCTGCAGCGCCGGCACACCATGAAGGAGTAGGTGGCGGGCGCGGGGCGGTGGGCGACGC
The DNA here is from genome assembly GCA_009819775.1 of Phoenicopterus ruber ruber. Classification (NCBI taxonomy): domain Eukaryota; kingdom Metazoa; phylum Chordata; class Aves; order Phoenicopteriformes; family Phoenicopteridae; genus Phoenicopterus; species Phoenicopterus ruber. The sequence goes on from CM020234.1 coordinate 11,746,525, forward strand.
GTGGGACGAGGCTGCCGGCGGGTCCCCTGGGTGCTGGGTCCCCCCCACCCCTCGCCCGCCTGCTAAAACTTGCTCTTCCCTCTAGAGCCAAGGACATGAAGAACCGACTGGGGATTTTTCGGCGGCGAAACGAGTCCCCGGGGGCCAACCCCTCCGGCAAGCTGGACAAAGTGCTCAAATCGCTCAAGTAGGTGCCGTGAGCGGGTGGCGCGGGGCTCGGGGGCCGTGGGGGCTTGGGGCCGAGCTGCGGTCGGGCTGAGCATCGCCTCCAGGGAGGCTGGGGTCACCCTGTTTGGGGAAGCTGCGGACAAACAGTTTTTGTATCCGGAGGAGCATTAAAAACATTTGTTGGCTGAAAATTCCCTCCCAGGCGGGTGGGAGGTCTGTGCCCGGGAGGCGGCACAGCGGCGGCTTGGGCTGGAAATTTCCTTGACGGCTGCTTTCTCCTAGTGCCTGTATGTGAAACTTTAACTGACCAGAGGATGGTTTGAAAAAACACTTTTCTCTGGAGATGCTCCAGCAGCTGGAGACGAGCCCTCCCCGCTCTCGCACCCGGCGGCTTATCCAGCTGCTTGAATGGGGCGGCTGAAATCCCACAGCCGGGCATTGCCCAGAGCTTTTCCAATTCTTTCTCAGACTCCCCAAGCGGCACAGCTGCCTGCACAGGGCTCCTTATATCGGATTTTCTTCCTGCCAGTCTAAAGGCAGAGGTTTCCTTCCAGCAGAGCCACTGCGGTGCTGCCTGGTGCGGAGCCTGGCTCTGCCCGCAGATGCTCCGGCAATGCTGGTGCTGATGTGGGAGCCGGGGCCGGCCCCGCTGGGGCACACGGCAGTGCTTTATCACCTGGAAATGTTTTGCTCGTGCTGCGTCGCGGCAGATGGTGAACGCGGCTTTCGCGGTTTCGCTTTGCCAACACGCTGTCCTTCTCCCGCAGGCCCACTCCCGAGGAAGCGCTCAAGTGGGGGGACTCCCTGGAAAAGCTGCTGTTGCACAAATGTAAGTGTTTGCCCATCTCTTCCGCCTGTTTGCTGCTGGGGAAATATCCAGACACGTGCATGGATAAAGCTGGGATTTCCTCTGTTAATCCCTTCCGGTGTTTGGGGGTAGACAAAGAGAAATGGGGCTGCCCCTGGCCTGCACCCCTCTTCTCCTGCCTGGCCCAGGGGGGTCTGGAGATAGGGGCTGGGAGAGCCGCGCCTTGGGGCTGCAGCCCCCCGCCACCTTGGGGAGGAAAAGGCAGCAATTCGTGTCTGTGCCCGATTCGGAGCTGTGCAGCGGGTCTGTGAAGCAGGAGCTGCTTTAGACCGTTCCCTTTCCCGTGTGTCACAGCTGGGGCACCCCACATCGCGCTCACGCCCTACACCCGGCCCGGGCAGGGATTGCCAGGGGCTCCTCTCCCCCCGCTCCACACCCAGCCTCCCTCGCTTGGCTCTCCGTGCATGCAGCCGGGCTGAGGACTGCAGATTCAGCACACGGATGGCTTGCGTTGCCGTACTTGGCCTGGCAATGCCATCACTGCCTGCTTCCGCAAGGGCTCGCAAGGGATTTTTTAGGGGACGGTGCAGGGGGGTAGTTTAGGTTGCACCTTTGCAAGGTTGCTGGGCTGAGGGTCTTGTGGGGCCATTCCCCGCCTGCGAGCCGGGAGTAGAGACGTGTGTCTGTCCCCGCAGACGGGCTCGCTGCCTTCAGAGCCTTCCTACGCACCGAGTTCAGCGAGGAGAACCTGGAGTTCTGGCTGGCCTGCGAGGAGTTCAAGAAGATCAAATCCCAGTCCAAGATGGTCTCCAAGGCCAAGAAGATCTTCGCCGAGTACATCGCCATCCAGTCCTGCAAGGAGGTGAGGGCTGGCTCCCGCGCTGGCGCGTGGCTCCGCGGCACGGCAGCTGCCCATGGAGCCGCTCACCGGCGCTGGTCTCTCTGCCTGCAGGTCAACCTGGACTCCTACACGCGGGAGCACACCAAGGAGAACCTGCAGAACATCACCCGCAGCTGCTTCGACCTCGCGCAGAAGAGGATTTACGGGCTCATGGAGAAGGACTCCTACCCCCGCTTCCTCCGCTCTGACTTGTACTTAGACATAATTAACCAGAAGAAAGCCAGCTCCCCACTGTAGACCCAAGGACTCTCTCGGGGCAGGCTGGGAGCTGTGTGTTTACATGAAATCGGGCGGCCGAGGCCTTCCCAGGGGACGGCGGGAGCGTGCCTTCCCGTTGCCGTTCGTGCCCCCAAGCCATATTCCTGCAATGGACGAGTGTGGGGCAGCCGAAGGCACCGAGCATGAGGCCGAGGGGACCAACAGGCCAAGCAGTCTGGTACTGCTCCATCGCCCCATCTCACCATCGCTGGTACGACGCCTTCGGGGTGACTCCGGCATGGATTTTAGCCAGGAGGGAAGCTCCCACAAGACTACTGTGAAGCACGCGCCTGAGCTGCGAGCGTTGCTGGAAGGTGATGAGTGATCCCTACTTGGTGAGGAGGAGGAGGAGGAGGAAGAGGAGGAGGAGGAGGAGGAGGAGGAGAGCTTTTGTGCAGGGCTCCGGCAAGGGGACAACAGCACGGACATGAACTTCTTCCCTGGATAAAAGACTTCTGAACTGGACCAGCCCCACGATGCTGCTGTGCTTCCCCGTGCCGGCGATGCCTCCCGGCTCCCCCGAAGCAGCTATCTCGCAGGAGCCCGGCGCTTCCTTCGCTCGTGGCGGGTCCCCCCGGGAGCAGCGAAAGCCGGGTCCTTCCCCTGCGCTGGAGGCGTGCAAGCCAACCGCCTCCCGCTCCCACCCCTGGTTTATTTATTGACCTCCTATAGCTGGACGCGTTGCTGTGTAATAGGAAATCCTTGTGTCCTTTCCCATTCTGAAATTACAAGTGCAATATTTGTGTGTGTCGCGGCGGAGTTCTCCGGTGGAGTGGATGCCTTTTTTTTTTCTGAGTGCGTACAACATTTTCTAAGTTAGCAGGTTTTATCTGACAAAACGCGTTCCCTAGCAGCGGGCCGCTGGGGGAGCCTGGGTGTATATATCATGCCCTGACGACGGAGGGTTTGGTGATGGAGAAGAGCAGCTCTGTGAATCAGACGCTCTCCCTACTCTGGATAACAATATTGGGTTTTGAGAAGCGGGGGTTATTGCTGGACCTGGCAGAGCTGGACGGACTGCCTGCCTCCAGGCGCCCAGTTTACAGTGCGAAGCATCTCTGCAGCTAGCAAAAATACATTGTCATGGTCATAGGTAAATAAAAGGAGAATATAATTTCTTGTAGCTGCCTTTTCTTCACGGCATGTTTCTCAGCGCTGGCGGAGCCGAGCGTCCCCTGCTTCACTGAGGGGTGTAAAATCCTGTTACTGCATGGCTAAAGATGGGAAAATCTGGTTCCATGAATTTCTGAGCTGTTTTTTATGACGGAGCAGCTGCCAGATGCTCCTGAGGCCAGGGCCGGGTGTAGCCCTGCAGGAACACAGAAGGTTTTGCCCAAAACGAGACTGTTCCCAGGGGTAGCGTTTGCTGTTTAAACACGGCAGGGCATGAACCCAGTGTAGCTCCGGGTCTCTCTGGGGCAAAAGAAGCAACAAAAAGCCCAACAGTGCTATTTCAGGTCCGGGCTGCGCGGCTTGGCAGGGCTGCTCCTCCCCCAGCAAAGGCAGCGCTTCGACAGCGCTGGCGTATGATGAAAACGTTTTGTGAAGGCCGTTCACGGTGCGTTCAGTAGCTGAAATGTCTCGTGCCAGTCGCCTGCTCGTGGTCGGCCTCGGGCGGCTCGGGGGTGTGCTCACGGCGTCACGGGGCTGCGCGGTGCCGTGGGGCGGTGTGACGCGGAGGTGCTGCTGGTGATGCCCAGGGGTGGAGGCGGTGTGGTGGCTCCAGCAATGCCACCTGGGCACAGCTCTCCCCAGCAGATATGATCTCTTCTGGGGAACTGACTGTGTTTCCCTCCTTAAACAACCAGCAGGTGATGGCCAGGTGGGGAAACTGAGGCAGACATGAGGAGACCCCTCAGGGGTTGGCTGGAGGCAGCAGGGGTGGTGGGACGGCTGCGTGGCTCTCCTGGGGATGCTTTTGGCGCCCCGGGGTCGAGGTCCACGGGCTGGTGTCCCAGCTGCGACCTGGTCACCAACACCAGAGCTGCTGGGACCCGGCGGGTTGGCGCAGCCTCCCTGCGGGCGCTGCCACGGTCACCCCAGCCGGCTCCTCCGAGCCAGACCCCCCCTCTTTCTCCCAGCGTTGCTGAGAGCCTTCATCTCCTCTCCTTCCCAGCCAGGAGGGTTTCCCTTCATACGTGGCCTCGACACAGATTTTCTTGCCCTCTCCCCCTTCTCTCCATCACCCACATACTCTTGACGTCCCCTCACTCTCTCCCAAGCCATCAGTGCAAGGAAACTGTTATTGCAGGGTCACTTCATTGCCCCCCCACTTCTCCCCGTCCCCGGGCTCCCAGGGGCAGCGTGCGGGGGGACTTGGCTCGGCGGCTTTGTGGGTACCGGGCAGCTCGGTACCTGCGTTACCTTCTCTCTGCCCTGAGCGCCAGGTCCAGCGAGCCCTCCTGCGGCTGCTGGTGATGCCCGGGAGCATCCAACCCGCAGAACCTCCCCTGGTTTTGAGCCCATAACCTGCCTCGCTTACGTGACGTGTCCGAGCCCATTTGGCAGGGCAGGCAGCAAGGGCTGGAGCTGCTGTGGGACGTGCGGTGTGGGAATTTGGTGCACGACTTTGAATAAACACCACCGACCTGCCTGCAGACAGTCCCTGCGGGGGACAGAGGCACCGGTGTGCGCGAAAGGCAGAGAAATGGGGACCTGGGGTGACTCCCTGGAGAAAACGGAAATAGCCCTGCGTGAGCGATGGAAATTCGGTCATTGCTGTAACAGAATTTATTGCCGGCAGGCCAGGTTAGCGTGAGTCACTCTGCAAACGCCGTCCTCGCGTGCTTGGGAGGTGCTTGATTTCTAGGAGAGGCAGGGCTGGGGTGGGAGGTGGAAATGCCGGGTGCTCGTCCCATGTTCTCCTGGGATGGCCAGTGCCTTCTGCTTGCCCTCTGCAGCAGGACCCATCTTATCACGGACCCCGCGGTGACACCACAGCTTTGTCCCCTCCATGCTGCAGGAGAGGAGCTGGGCCATCTTCTCCAAGACTTGGTGCTGCAGAGTGAAGGGTATGAGAAACCTGGAGCCTCTGGATGGGAACTGGGTGGGGGACGTCAGCTCATGGAGGGGGTTTGTTCTGGGGGGATGTTGCTCAGGATGGAGATACAGCCCCACCGCCCTGAGCAGCTCCTTTTCCAGGGGGGATTAGGGGACAGGGAGCTGCTGAGGCTGTTATGGGCACACTGAGCTTCCAGCACTAGCAGGAGGGGGACAGAAATATCCTTGTGTAGCACAAAGTAAGAGGTCCAAGATGAAATCCAATCAGGCTACAAGGGATGTGAAGAGAAGAAATTATTGAGTTGTCGATGCCAATGCGATGAGCCTAGGCAATGAAAATGGGAATTAGGTATCCCTAATTCCTAGTTTGAGGCACAACCTCAAACCGACCAGAACTGCTGACAGCCGGAGGGATGTTCCCAGGGCAGCAATGTGGAAACCACAGGGGGTGGCCTGGTTGGGGATGGCCCTGGTGGGGAGAAGTGGCCTTTTGCAGAGAAAAAGCCATTACCTGCGCCCAAGCCACCGCCCCCGAAGCCGTGAAGGTGGAAGGTGACACGGGGTGGTGACAGCGAGAGCCGCTGCCTGTCTCGGGCTCATCCCAAACCCCACGTGTGTGTGCAGGCAGCTGCCTGCGGACATCGCTGCCGCCGCGCTGCCGTTTCGCACAGCGGCCGAAGGCAATGTCCCAATGCGGAAGCCGCTGCCTTCCAAAACGGGGAGGATGCTGTAGTGGGCCTTATCTCAGCAGATAACAAGGATTTATCTCGTGGCTAAAAATTAGTGGTTGCTCCGTTGCAAGCGGTCACAACTCAGCTGTGTTTGTCATGCACAAACAGGGTAAAGTCCACCGAGGCGCGTGTGCTCTCCGTTTGTTCGCGGGACGAAGCTCACCGAGCTGAAGACAGCCAGGAGGCAAAGCACCCCGGGGAAAGGATGTAAATGGGAAAATGGGAATAATCACCAGAAAGCGCTGAATGCTTTGTTAGGTTCAAAAAATGCCGTGACCCCACAGGTGAAAAATGTTATGACTGCTGGGAAAACCATCCTAAGGTCCTGGGTTTATCATCACGGTTTCCTCACACCCCCAGGGACGAGGGGGTTGGGATGAACCGAAGGGACTTGGGGAGGCTGGTAAATCAGTGTCACTTGTCCCAGGTGATGGGCCCTGACCCTGCAAGTGTCCCTTGGCTCGGTATTTCATCAGCTCCCTAACGCCGCAGCCAGAGACGGGTGCTGGGGTCATCCGTGATTTACAAAAGCAAATGAAGTTCTGAAAATAGCAGCTACATGAAGATACAGTTCAAGTTGCCGAGTTCCTGTTGGAGAAAGACTTATGGGGAGAAGCTAACGGGCAGCGTGGGCGTCCCACGCTGGGGCTGTGCCAGCGACTGGAGAAGCGTAAAGCTTCGCAGCAAGCAGCGCTCGGGGTGCACAGGGGCCTCATTTTGGAGCCGGATAGAAGCCGTGAGCGTAAAGCCTTTCTCTTGTTTCTGCAAAAATGAAAAGTTCGCCTTTTTTACAGGTGTGCACCATGCCCCAAGCCACTCCAGCAATGCGCAGCCTTTTCTGGGCTTTTCCAAGGTGCCCATCCTGGAGTATAAACTTATCCAAATAAACATAGCTTTCTACTGAGCAAAATAATTCCTTGGACCCCTGATTAGACAAATATTCTCAGAATAGAAACAAGGCTACTTTATAGCCATAGACTAAACATAGCTCAACAGCTAGATATTGGAACTGCAGACAGAAGAATTCCCCTGCCCTGGTGAAACAGCTGACTTGCTGTGCGAGTCTCTTGACCCCACTCAGAAAGTTACTGAGGCTTATCAGGAGCACACCGAGCTCTTGTTTGGGTAGCCGAGATGCCCAGAAGCTGGCCGGAGACGGTCTTTGGTTGTCTGCGCAGTGGGGCTGGAAATCGGGGTTGGTCTAGGTTTGTTTGGGGACCTTTGCGTCCCCTGAATTTGATAAGGGCCATGGGGATGCAGAGATGTATTTGAGGGCTCCTGTCCTTCCAGCTGGCGACCCTGGGGCTGAGGCTGGGCTCAGAAAAGCCATATGGGGCAGTGTGGGGGTCTCTGGAGCGTGATGGGGTACCCGGCTCAGCACTGCCCCGTGCGGGGTTTCATCCTGCCCAGGGGAGCTGCCAGCAGCGATGCCCTTCGGATGCATCCTTGTAAGGACAAGTGCCACCAACCTTTGTGGGTGGCGTTAGCAATGTCACTCCTAAACAATCCAAGGGAACAAAGAAGGAGAAAATAAAGCGCTTCTGAAGTAAAAATAAAAACAGTTGGACTCAGATGCTGTCTGTCAAGGAAATAAAATAAGCTCAGCTGGGCTACTGCCAGGGCAGGAAATCCAGTGGTGGTAGGAGTCCCCTGGGTGCCGCTAACTCATTCGGGAAGCATTGTTATGACCCTCGCATTGCTCGTTTTCTGATTCTTCTCTGCATTAGGTCATTTTTGCTCAGCTCATCCAGCTCACACATTCCCCGGTGCTGCGGAAGGCAGGCAAATAATGCCGACTCTTGGCCAGCCTTGAGGCACTGGGGAAGGCTGGAGAAAAGGATGGTGAAAAAGACTTTCCTTTGTTGCTGAGCAGACCTGCAGGGCAGTGACACAGGGAGAGGATGAGGAGGAGCCACCACCAGCATCCCCCACCCTGCTTTGGGTACCGCCGAGCTGTGCACAGGGCACGGGCAGAGCCGGAGGTGATGAACTGGATTCTCCCCTTGGAAAGATCCGGGCCCCCCCCTCTTCCCTGCCTTCATCCTTTGGCAGAGAGCGAGGAAGAGGGACGTGGGGGAGAGGGAGAAGAGCCAAGCAGGTGCAGGTGGGGCCTGGGGATGGCATGTTTGCATAGGAGCCATTTGCAAGTAATTTCTTGTCCCTTCCGGAACTAATAGGGCAATTATTTCAGGACACACATGTTTCTCATGGAAAGTTCCACCCAGCCTGTGCGTCAGTTCATCGATGTAGCAGCTCTATTCTCCCTAACGCAATCACAGTGTTTCTAGACAAAGACAAGTGGGTGAAACCCTCTGCTCCTGGGACCGGGGATGGCAGTGACCGGTCACAAAGCGCCAGACAAACCTCCTGGGCCAGGGCAAATCAACAGCTCGGCAGCAAATGGGCTCACGTGTCGAAAGCTGATCCACAAAGCCGAACAAACACCGCTCTGCTCTTTGATGTAGCTCCCATGCTTGACACTGGATGTTTGGACGACTGCATTTGATCTCGCACCCTGTTCCCTCCAACCAGCTCAAGAGGGATGTGGAGAAATTGGAGGGGGTCCTGCAGAGGCGACTGAGGTGGTGATGGACCTCAGACACAGGACTCGTGGGGGGATGGAGAGGGATGGGATCTAACAGCATCCTACAATTTTGGGAAGGACAGCTGCAAAGGTGATGGAGCCAAACTCTTCTTGGTAGCATCAGGTGCCAAAATAAGGGGCAACAGCCACAATGTGTGACAACTTCCAGACTTTCAGCTTGGACAACAGGAAAAATATTTTCATTGTAAGGCTGATACAGTAGAAAAACGGGCGCACAGAGAGGTAGGGGGTCTCCATCATTGGAAGTGGTCAAGACTTGACCAAAGTCATGGCTGACCTGATCGGGTGCTGGCGATGTTCCTGGTCTGAGGAAGGGCTGGGCAGGAGACCCCCGGGATGGACGTTGGGGAGCCTGCCCCTCGCTTTGCTGGTGGACGTGGGCAACGTCTCCCGGGACACAGGCATTGAGCCCACCGGAGATGTGGGACAGAGGGGCAGCAGGCCAAAGTCCTCACAGGAGCGGAGGAGATGAGTCCTGTGTTTTTCTACAAGAAAAAAAAATAATTTCCGTGGCTTGGGGATGGGCCCACTGTGTTAATGTTGGAGCTGAGGGAAGAGCTCCTTCCTTCTGCCCTCTGAGCAGCTCTGAAGCCGTTCGATTCTGGGTGAAAGAGGAGAGCTGAGTGCCAAAAATGGGACTGGGTTGGGCTGTGGGATGGTGACGTGGAGCTCAGGGTGACATCTCTGCTGTCTCCAGCTGCCCTGTCCCCTGATCGGGCAAGCTCATCTCCCTAAACGATATGACTATAAAATTTTGGTCTCCAGATAACCGTGTTTTCCAGTACTAATTTTTAAAATCTTTTTTTGGCCGCATGAACGTGCCAACCACCCAGCGCCTGAGCAGCACCCAGACGACTATGCAGGGATCAGACGTGGGACGGGGATACTGGTGGCTCTTGCAGCTGTTGCCCAACATATTTCATTTGATTTGCCATTTGAATGCAAACAATTGACTTAATTAGCTAGATGATCTTTCAGGGAACCGAAGTGGTGTTACAGGTAGGAAGTCTGATAAGTTAATACAGCCAATCTTTCCTTTTCTAAAATAAATAGAGAGGAAGGAAGTAGGATGGGAGTCCTCACAAAGCACCTTTTAACATAGTGTCAACTTTTATGGCTAAGCCATAAAATAGTAGTTCCTGAAGCACTGGCACAGCATTAATTAGATGAGAATTATGGACACCCTCATTACTGCAGCTTCGTTACAGCCCAGGAATTGACTCCGGGAATGAGCGTAGCGGGTTCTGCTGCTCCTGCACTCATTTGCTGCCAGGTGTCCGCATGTCGGGGAAGTTATTTCCCGGAAGCGCTCACCACTGCTCCGCGTTTACTTCCCACCAGCTGAGGGTCCAGCCAGGCTGTTCACAGCAAACTGGACAATGTTCTGGGTCCATGTGGGTGGTTTCGGGGTGCACGGCCCCGCAGACCCAGCCTGGGGGCTCTGAGTGCGGCTGCAGACCCATCTCGCACAAGGCAATCCCTCTTTCTGTCCCCTTTCTCCCCGCTGCAGCGAGGAGCCTGAGGAGCAGCTTTAGGGCCACCACTTGAAGATCCAGAGAGGTCCCAGCTTGGACCTGCTGGTCCATCACTGCAGCTGAAATGGCTTCAAGGGCGCGGGCCCCTCTGCAGAGGGGGTTTTAGAGGGATGAAAGTTTGCTGGGAAGTGTAGCGGCCCTTACTGGCTCCTCATTCAGACACACTCCCACTGTCCAGAGCGTGCAGGTCTCCGTCCGAGCTGGTCAACCAGAGACCTCTGCAGTCTGCTGAGAGAAACATATCCCACGAGAGAGCGAGTCGCTGCCCTGCAGGCACCTACGTAAGAGGAGGTGACTAATGTCCAGGTGTGCTGCTTTGTCCCCATAGACCAGGACAAGAGCGTCGAGTTCTCCTGGCTATGGAGAGGCAAAGTCCCTCATGGAAGGTGGGAAGATACTTTTCTGCTTGTGTTACCGGCCACACAGGTTTGTGGAGGTGATTGTGTTGCCTGCCAGCCCGAGCACCGTGGAGGTGCCAGACACCGCAGACATTTTCCAGGCTCTAAAGACCACTGGTGGCTGGTCTGCTTTCTGGGTCCGTCCTCTTGCTCTGTTCATCTCCTCTATTTCTGGGCATGGCTGAAGCTCCTACTTGCTGGCCTGGGAAATTCAGCTGGATTTTTACCCTCAGGGTCCCGTCTCCCTCCCATGCTTTCATTTCTTGGGTGGGATTTTTTTGAAACCATTGAATATGTGTCCTAGTGCTTGGCTTGAAATCCCGCAGCTCATGTCCCCACAGGAGGTGCTCCGTGCCAGGAGCTGCCTTGCTCACGCCGTCTCCACCAACCGACTCAGTCCCCAGGGAGCTGAACCAAAGGGGTCCTCTGGAAAACAACCCTTTCCCACATCGTGCGGCCAGCCGGGACAGCCCCCACCTGGGAGCCGGACCGGAGCCAGACAGGCGATCTTTACCCTGTGGCTTTGGAGTTGCTGCCTGCCTGATGCCACGTCCCCGAGGAATCATTTTAAAGCATTTCCTTGCTGTTGGTTTTCAAAGGCACGTGGGCAGATGTCCGTGTGGCATCATGGTGGGCCCCGTGTTGGAGCCTCCAGACCGACTGCCAGACTCGTGCTGGTGCCCAGCCCACGCTGGGAGGCAGAAAGGGGCTGTTGCCCCCGCGTTAGTGGCATGTGCAGGAGAGATGCTCTGCTGAGGGGTTATCCATGTGTACAGGGGGGCCCACAACACACGGCAGCGGGGCAGACTTGGCCTGGAGGCTTTGGGACAGCCTCGATCTCCTCGCCCAGCTCCTCTTCTTGTCCTTTGCTGGCCCTCTTTTCTCCAGCTGCCTTGTTCTGCTCATGGTTCCTCCTCTCCACCCCTCATCTTGGTGGCTCCTCCTCACGGCCCATCTCTGCGGGGTCCTCATCCTTGTCTGTCTCTGACTGCTCTGCGCAGAGGATCTGGCTGCCATGTGGTCCCTGGCATTTCTCCTCCTCTTCCTCCTCCCTGGGCCTCCTCACGCTGCCCAGCACACCCTGGTGCCCCTGCCCGCCTCCTCCTCCATCTCTGCCCACACGTGTGGGCTCCGTGCCTCCAAGTCATCTATGATAAAAGCAAGAGATGGTGAATCCAGGTCTTACCATGCGAGATGTGAGGACTTCTCCTGCTGGCAATGCTGCAAGGCCCTCCCAACGTGGCTTTGCATCTGGCAGACACATCTGGGCTGGCTGGGGATGTGCCACAAGCTTTGCGCCTGCAGAGGTTTGTCTTAGCTCCCATCACGGCTAAATTTCAGGGGGGGCTCAGGAAAAACAACAAGCACTCGGGTCCTGGTCTGAGGCCAATCTCCATCCCCAGCACTTCCCCCAAGCACCCCAAATTTGAAGCCCTTTGCTGTTGGGCGCCCCATTTGCTGTGCTCTGAGACCATCCTCCTCCTGTTCCCCTTTCCACAGCTGCATGGAGTCATTAATAAACGTGTCAGACTCCTCAACACGAGGAGACGGCGGCGGAAACCCCCGGGTTGGGAAGGCATCGCGCAGGGCCCCGCTCGCTTCCCTGTGCTCTCCCCCGCGGCTCTGCGCTCGGTTATTTCCAGCTGCGGCTTTTGGAAACCTTCGGTGCTTTTGCCACTTTTAGCTCTGGCAGCCCAGTAACTGCTCCTGGCAGGGCTGCTGCTCCTCATTTTCTGGAAAAACCTTAAAATGCTCCAGAGTGTCAGAAGAATGGCCAGCTAGGGAAAAACAAAAAAACAGAAAAACAAACGCCAGTCTTTTTCCAATCAAGCTACAACGTTGTTTTTTTTAAGAAAAACATATCTACTTTTTTCCTGGATCAGACTGGCCCCTGCAAATGCACTCCCCATTGTGCTGAACTCCTAAAATAACTGCGGTTGTTAATGGAAATAAAACCCTGGGAGAATCACTCGTTCCCGTCTCACCGTCCAGCCCGCCTGATGCGCTGCAGACCCCTGCGCCGGGTTACGAAGCTTCGCTGTGGCAGGTCCCGGGCGCTTCGAATGGCAGCATCACTTTGTGAGGGGCCATCCCGAGACGTTTCTCTTCAAAGGCTGGCATAAATCAAATGCAGCACAAGGACGGTGAACGCTGGCTGGATGGGTTTGTCGGTGTGTCCCAGCAGCGTTTAACCGCTGTGTCTGCAGGGTCGGCAGCGGGACATGAGTGTCCGAGCCTCGACCAGGGCGTTACACATCCCGGGGGCTGCACTCGAGCGCGGGATATTTGCCAGGCTCCAACCCATCCCACCACATGCAGCACAGGGAAACGCAGCCCGTGGTTAAGCCAGCGATGCCCAGACTAAATTGCTTGGACATGGGAGTGCTGAAGATCTGCATGTTCCAGGCCAGGAGAACGAACAGTGACAGCACTCACTCATCTGTTTGAAATCCCTTGAAGAGTTGTTTGTCTTTTTTTTTTAAAATCACTTTTCACAACTCTTTTCCTGACCTCCTGCTGTCTCCCCAAAGGGGCGACTCGCCAGCCCGGGGCTGCGAGGCCGGGAGGGGGCACACGCCTCCGGGCGCTGGCGCGGGGGCAGCTCCGGCGGGCAGAGCCAAGGCCGGTGGCCCTGGAGGTTGGGTCTGAGTGGAGGCACCAGGATCCATGTGGAGATACGTCCCGGAGAGAGGAGGGAAGAGGAAGGGGAGGGTCATCCCACTGACGGATGGTGAAAGAGCCTCCTGCCTTGCACTGACCCTCCCGGGAAATGCCCTTTCATGGTGGCACGGGTCTGCAGTCCGTTTTCTGGGGATGTGCCCCCTGAGCAGAGCTTTCTTCTGCTTCGCTGCTCCGTTTGAGCACTGCTCCGAGCATGGCTCGCTGCGTGGATCCACCCCACAGCTGCCTGTGGCATTTCAGGGGCTTTCAGGGTCTTTCCCACGGAGCCGTGGCCTCGTCCCACAGCAGAAGCGAGTGTGTCCGGGCTCTGCTCTCACCCCAGCTCCTGACCTGTCTGTGCGGGACCCCCAAGCACTGAGCAGGGGATGGCTCAAGCCCTGACCCTCTCCTCCAGGGGAAGCCCTGCTGCCTGCTCTTGCATGGGCATGTTTACGGGGGACTATTTCAGACTCCTTTTCCAATAAACTACAGAAATTCTCCGAAAATGCAGAGTCAAGACCGACCTCTGCCAAACTCCCTGGGGAGGACGCCCTGGTTTGGCGCTGCAGTGGCTCCGGGGCACGGCTCTGATTTCCCATGAAATGAGTGAGCTCTGCCAGGACTTTTGCAACTGGACCTGGCTATCAGCAGCGCCGGGAGCCGGGGCTGGTCTGGGCTGACATCAACCGCAGAGCGCTGGCGCGTTTCACCATGTTTCTGCCTCCTGCTCCTGCAACCTTATCAGCGCTTGCTCTTCATCCCATCTCGGCTCGTCCTGTCCTCCATCACGCAGCCTCCCTTCCCTGTGAGGTGGGAGGGCAGCTCGGCACGGTGCAAGCTTTCAGGGAAGCATGGTCCGTGGGTGGAGGGGTTGGGGTCAAGCGTTGTCCCCCCTCAGGTCTTCGAAAGGCAGGGGTGCAGCTCCCCAGAGCATCAAATTGCTGAGTTTTCTGCAGGGGCTGTTTTCACTGTAGTTTGAGGGTTTATGGGTCACCTTTTTCACCACTTTCTGCTAACCCGGGTGACTGGGGACCCAACATGGGGGCAGGAATGGACATACCTGCTCCTAGTGCTGGGGAAACCCACAAAAGTGCTGGGAGGTGGCACGGAGAGACGCGGCTTTGTCCCGAGCTGACCAAGGTACGTATGGATGTGATGCGTTGTCATGGTGGGTTTTGACTCCCAAGTGAGGTGAACACCAAGGACAGACCTGCCCGCAGGCTGCGCTGTGGCACGTGCCACCATCCTGCTCCAGGGGCACCAGCGGGGTCTTCACACCTTGCCCTGGAGTAGTGGGGCTGGCCCTTTCCTGGTGGACTGGTGTGATGGATTTGGAAGTTCTCAAGCCTGAATCACTCAAACCCAGAGGTTTCGTCACCGCCAGTGCTGAGGCCTTGAACATGTCCTCTGCGAGCAGGTTTTGTGCAGGCCACCCATGTCTTTTCTTGTCCTTCAGCCAAGGTCTTTGGGAGAACAAGGCGCGTGGCCAAGGGCTGGAGCTGCTCCTGGGGTGCGCGTGGCCAAGGGCTGGAGGGGTCTCTGTGGGCCTGTAGGAGCAGCTTCTGGTGATTTCACTTCTCTGATAGTTGTATTTCTCAATGTAAGGGGTAGAAAAACCAGCTGTGGAGAGAGCAGGGGTGGCTGCTTTCAGCCCAGCTGCCCCCCATTTGAGGGTGGCCGCAGGGAGGAGGAGATCTGGATGGCTCAGTCACCCATGCAAGCCCAGCAGCATGAGGACATGGCTCCCCTACCCCTCCATTTGTGCCCTGACCCTTCCGAAGCAGTCGTGGTTCTCCCAGGAGCGGTTTCTAGTTTGGGACTGGATCCAGTCCATTGCAGTGTGTTTCTTAGGAATCGCCCCAGCTTCTGTTTCAGTCATTTCCCCGGCTGCGTCGCTCCTGCCTTCCAGCTCATCTCCTGCCGCTGGGGCTGCGTTCATGTCCCACGATCTCATTTCTGCAGTCCGGGATCGCTTCTGCTCCTGCAACGGCCACACCACGGGCTGGCGTGTGGGTGGGGGAAAGCAACAGCGATGGGGCATTCAACAGGAATGCGCGAGGGCAAAGGGCTGAACCCGCTGGGTCACCTCCCGTGCTCCTGTCCCCGGGTGACGAGGCTCCTCCTGGACATGATCGAGGGTGATGTCACTCTAAACGCTCAAACCCTTCCCATCCTTTGTGCCCTCGGGGTGGCTGTAGGAGGATTCCTCCAAAGGTGGAAAAAAACATGGGTCAATATTGGCATGAGGCGGAGCTGCTATCATCCAGGGCTGGGCGGGGAAGGGAGCGGCAGTCCTATCGGACCCAGCGTGGTGACACTGTGGGATGAGTCACAAGCAGCACAGCATGCCCAGGTTCACGGGGATATGGTGATTCAGCTCCAGGAGCCTCTGCTGCACTGCCACATGGCCCAGTGCTGGGACAGGACGTGGAAGTGTCCCTTGACCTGCAGAAGACCTTCAGCAAAGCCACAGCCAGACCAACATGGTGGTGCCTGCAGGATGGGCACCGGCCAGGGCTGAGGGCAAGGACTTGCACCAGGCTCCCAGCGAGGATGCTGATAACTCCCAGGTGAATCCTGTCAGAGGTCCTCTCCTGACCACCCTTCAGTGGAAAGCATCAATTGGGCACTGTTTCTCCTTAAAATGATGGGATATAATTTGGGGTGATGCCTGGCAGCAAGGTAGTGCAGGGGCTGAGGCCAAGGTCAAGGTCAGTGGTCTTGAGGGAGTCTCAGCTCCTCAGCCTGCTGATGGCCTACATGAGGACATGGTGTCCCAGTGGGTCTGTCCTGAGTGGGGCTTTGCTGTGCTGGTGCCAGTGCCTCTTCCCAGGGCATGGCCAAGGGGAGCCTCTTTTGGTCAGCACATGGGGGCCCTTGGTGAGATTTGGAAGACCATGTCCTCACCTGATTGAGGAGGCTTTGTGGACCATGCACAGAACAGCACCTTGGCTGGTAGGTTGGAAGAAAAAGGGACGGGGCTTGCTCAGCTGTATATTGAACCTCTGGGAGCCCATGGCCCTGTGCTCCAGGAGGAGCAGCTGAAAGGGGCCACTCCAGACGCGGGTGACAGCCATTTGATCCAGCAGTGTGGGCAGAAGATGGTGCTGTGGGCTGCAAATGCCCCCTCATGTTGGACCTGCACCGGACTGATCTGGCAAGTCTGAGAGATGCGGCCGCTGGTGGGATCCATGTGTGGTGTAACCCCAGAGGACCTTTCCAAACACCAGTGAAGCAGCAGGACATGGCCATGCTGTGAGCTGTGCCGGGGTGCAGACATGGCTCCAGAGCAATTCCCACATAGACCCATTAGCCTGAGTGAGACCTGAGCCCACCTCTGGTGACAACCTGCTCCTACCACCGTTCCTCCATCTGCTCTCTCCTCCACCTTCCACTTGCTGCTGGGGGTGCCGCTACCTCTGTCCTCTCTAATACTTCTACTGCAGGCCACGGACTTCTTGCACCATGGCTGTTCCTGCAGCCTGCTCCTGACCCACTCAGCTTCTTGGCTTTTTCTGGAAACGCGAGCCAGGCTGATGGCTTCCAGGGGCGTTCGGCGGGGTGGAGATTTCATCACATCATTTTCTCATATGCTGCTGATGGTAAGTCTCAAAGCCTTTGGAGGTGAGGTCTGTGTTTGAGTGTTACCAAAGCAACCCCTGGCAGGCTGAGGAGCCTTGCTTGTCTGTGGCCACATCTGTCTGACATCTGTTTCCAGGCAGTCTGTACCTGAGGGCTGGGTGCCTGCCGAAGCACGGGGCTCTGCTCTGCGGGGTCCCCTTCAGAGGGGCGGCACCTGGCTGGGAAGCCAACAAATGGCCCTCGCATTTGATTCCCCATCTGCCTCAAGGACTGGACCAGGCTCTGGAAAGTGAACTTGCAGAAAAGGCCGAATTCAACGTAACTAACCCAGGTACAGGCCAGGGGAGTGGGACAGCGCTGGCCTCATATGGCCAGGTTCAAACAGCAGGCTCTGCAACAGCAGAGCCGCTGCTGCCCAGAAATTGCATTCAATCGGCTCGGTGACTTGTACCAGACTTTTGAGTTTCCATGCCAATCCTTCCTTGGGACCTTGACGCTCCCTTTGCAGCACTTTCCAAAAGAAATAACCTTGAGCTTTACAGCTAAGCTCCAGCTAGGCACTAAATGAAAGTCACGCATGGGCGAGAGGCCAGCACAAGGCTCCAGAGCATCCTCCGATGCTAACCCGGTGCGTGCAGGGGAGGTGACTGGGAAATAGCCCTGGGAGTTTGGGTCTCTTTGTGGCTGGGACCTTCTGGGAAAGTCCCCTGTAGTTGCTTGACTCACAGCAGTTTTCCGAAAGAGCTTGCAAGCAGCACATGCCATTGTGTGCATGCAGGGACCAAATAAAGCCTGGTCCTGTGTCTTCAGGGGGGGAAACAGCCCCATTCCTCTCGTTGTTTCAGTTCCCAACAGTATGGAAGTGATTTAAAGCACATGCCACGAGCTGCCGAGGCGAACTGCTGCGGGAGCTGGGGGTTGCCTTGCTCCTGCATCCAGGCCGGGCCGCCTGTGCCTCGATGGGTGCCCGTGCAATCGGATGTGCGGATGCTCGGCGTGGGGAGCGAGGTGGCCCCTGCGACAGGGCCTGTGAGCGGTGTGCCAGCGTGGGCTGGCCTTTTAAACCATCGCCTGTCTCGCGCAAATGGATTCCTCTCCAGTGGCCCCACCGCCCTGGGCTGGTTGTACGGTGAGATACGCCTCCACGCTGGGAGACGGGGCTGGTCCCTGGCTTGCCAGAGCAAACGGGGATGTGTGATCCCTGTTGGGCAGGGGGGAAAATTGCTCTGGGCTGGATCTCTCTGTGCTGCATAACCCCGCAGGGCTGCAGGCAGGAGAAGGAGGGCTGAGCTGCCTGTCCTGCCTGCCCTATGCCACCTTGCTGGGGCTGCGCGGCTTGGTCAGGTCAGGTCAGTTCCCTGGGATACGGTCACCCTTCATGTTGGCTTTGAAAGACCAATATTTCTGGTGGCGAACAGGTCTTCAGCTATGTCAACATGCCCTGGACTGCGAATTGGATTTACTGCAAGGGGTGCAGAGGAAAGGACTTCTAATGATGCCTCCTGGGGAGGGGCGAATGTGTTACCCAGAGTCACTTTCAGAGGAGGATTCCTCAAATACTTCACGAGGGTGGAAATTTTCTAATAGCTGTGTTTCAAAGAGGTGCTTGTATACGATGTGAGCCTGTGTTTGAACTGGAGCAGGAGAACCACTGCAAAGGAACAATTATAAATTTTTAACACCAGAAACTCAGCGGATGGAAAAAAAAAATTGCCCTCAATTTCTTTGGGCTTGATCCCAACTCATGAAGATTCACTGGAAGCAGCCAGCACAATTAATTCTGCATTTCCCCTGAACACACTGGATGTTCTCTCCCTCTGCAGAAACTGCAGAAGATAAGAGCCGTGACCTGGCACTGGCTCTGGGAGCTGAAGAATTTCTAACCTCATTTTCTGATAAGAGCTCTGACAAAGCCTGCCCCGGGATGGTTTGAAACAGTCTGTTTTCATGGGTACTATGCAAGGTCAAGCCCTTTAGCAAGGACCACCCCACACTTATGCCGAACAGACTGAAATAACGATGGGAAGCAAGGCTATGGCATTGCAGACCCTGCAACTCACAGCTGGGAACGGGCTCCCTCCTTGCAGTTTAAGCAATATGCAGGTCCTGCCCACCCAGGAGAAGCAGAGGGAAGGACAGACTTTCGGAGACGTAAAACTGCTGAGTGAGACATGCACATTGTCCCTCTGCAAGGGGAAGGGACTGCTACCCCAGGGGCTGCTGCCACCCACCCTGGCCAGCAGAAATTGGCTCCCCTGTGTCTGGAGCAGAGCAGTGTCTGCTGGCTTTAGGTTTGATTAGAACCTGGAAACTGCAGAGTAACAGTCCCTTCCTCCAAATTTTGTGAACAAATCCAACATTTGCATCTTCACAAGGGGAACAAACCTGCTCCCCTGAGCAGGGTGGGGAATGGGGAGTTACGGGGCTGCGCAGAGCTGGCTGCGTGCCACCTGCTGCAGATCAATAACGCAGCTTCCAGCTCCAGCCTCCCATGCGTGCTGCACCAGTGCTAGCGTGATTCAGCTCAGTCCAGCAAAACGACTCCATTACTTACTCCTTAAACCAGCATCTTCAACGGTGCGCTTTCTGCACGCAGCTCTGTGGCACCGCTCTCTGCTCTCTCTGTGGGATTCCTTGGGGCAGACGGCTCGTGCAGAGCAGTGCAATGACCCCCGTGTTAGGACAAGTCGTGTGCTCCAGGCGTATGCTGAGTGGCAAGAGATGCCTGGGCTGGATGTCAGGGGAAAACCCTTCCTGCTGCAGACGCAGAGGGAGAAGCCAGAGCAGGCAGGAACGGCAGGACATGCCAGGGTCATGCATCGCCCCATGTGCTGCGGTACCATTGAAAGATGATGGAAAAATACCACTGGCTGATGATAACTGTCCTGCAGCTAGGCCTATTGCATCTTTCAACATGTGGTTTCCACCCGTTTGTACCTGCCCATCCAGCTGAAAAAGGTCTTTGCATCTCTGGAGGACTGGCCATTTGGTGGGAACTGATGCAGAAGAGCACAGGGAGTCACCGCCCTCCCAAATCCCTCGGTGTGTTTGTTAAAGGGGCAAGAGGAGAACACGTCTGCCTTGACCTGCTAAACAAACAGGCACCCACATGAGACGCTGCAAAGGCTGCGTCCCACCCCGCTGCGTCCCGGCTGATGACAACTGCGAGCTGCAAAATGCAGCAGAACACCTGGGCCCCAGGAGCGGCCCTGGGAGGGCTGCGAAAGGGGCTTTGGCACGGGCAGTGCTTTCTGCTGCACACAGGCTGCTTATTTAGGAGCTGATCCAGTAAAGCCCTTGAGCACAGAGGTATCATTGAGTTCAGAGGGACTGTGCACCTCCTTAAAGGAGGTACTTGTGTGTCTGAGGCTACGGACCCGTGTAAGTTTGCTGGATCAGGGGCTGAGGGTGTAACACAGACTGCAGGATACTGAAATGCTTCAGGGATGAGATCACGCTTGGCCCCGTGAAATGACTGCAGAAGATTTATTGACATTTATCTTCATTGCTGCAGAAAAATGAGTGGTGTGTTTGGGCCAGAAAGCAAAAAATCAGGCTCTTGGAAAAGCAACACAAAGTGTTTCCAAAGCTGCCGTGTACTTCAACAAAGAGTTCCCCCCACCCCGGCCCACGCAATGCTCCTGCACCGAAGTCCCAGCGGCGTGGCTGGGGCGCGGGTGGGCAGGACCATGGGAGCAGAACCAGGAGTCGGGGCTGCCCGGAGGGGCCGAGCCTGGCTCTGATGTGCAGCTGCCCTGGGGGCTGCCGTGGGGCATGGAGGCCAGGGAGACCCTTCCCCTGCAGAGGAGGGGTCAGGAGACCCCATCAGAGGCTGCCCTGGGAAGGGGGAGTCACACTTGGCCTCCCAGATTGCTGTGAAGAGTTCACGTTCTGCCCTTCTGGGGGATGGACCTGGGCAGAGCATCACCAGCACCGTGTCCTGGGCAACCTCTGCCCTCCAGCGCCAGGGTTCAGAGCAGCTCAGAGGCTTTTGGCCATGTGAAGTGATGGCCTTAAATTACAGACAGTTAAATAGTGTGAAGGCACAGCTGGGAAAAGGGGGACGGGGGGAGTGGTCCACAGGGCTTTAGTTGATGGGAGGCCCAGCTGTCGTGTGCACTGTTTGTGGGATGCTCCCTGAACTTGGAGAAGGGCTGAAGGGCACCTCTGAGACCTGGGCATGGCTGATGCTGGCCTGGTTCCTTGCTCTCCCTCCTGCCAGGCGCGGAGCGTGGCTGTGGAGCAGGGCTGGCACTCCCCGTGGGTGCTGGAGGGCTGAGGGCCGCTGGAGAGGTTGGGCTGGTGGTGAGGAAACGCTGGAGCTCAGGCCGAGAGGTGCTCTGGGGAGCAGAAAGGACCCCAAGGTTGGGGTGCTGCGGTGGATGGAGGAGGTGGTTACGAGGAGGGTGGCTCTGTGTGTCCTACATAACCACAGGGCCCATCCTGCACCGGCAGAAAAGGCGTCCGGGCTATTTGGGAGGCACAAATCTTTTGTCTGAATGCTCTGGGATGGCCAGTAAACCGGAGCAGCTGATGGCCGATGCAGCCTGCTTGCCTGGAGGCTGTTCCTACCATGTGGCTTGGTTTCCTTGGGCTGTCCTCCCCGTCTGCAGGGAGCTCTGAACAACCCCCGAAATGTGAGCCCCCCCCGAAACTGCTAAACACCAGGCTCCGAGGAGAGCCCGTGCTGATCCCGGGGGGCTCCCTGGCAGAGAGCCCTGGGGCGCCTGTCTGTGCCCGCCCTCTGCTCTGCACCCTCTGGGGCTTTTGCAAGGGAAACCTTTGGTGAGCACCCTCAGGGGAGCTGAAATGTGCTGCCGAGGGTGGGGGGGTCTGTCCCCCAGAGCCAAGGGGGCAAAGGGGGCTCTTCTCCTCCGTAGACATTCCACCGTGGGCCCAACGTCCTTAGCAAACATCTGGAGATGCTCTCGAAGTGTGGTCTGTTGCTTCTGCATGTCTGAGTGCTTTGCTAATGCCCTTTGCTGCTCTTGCGACGTCTCATTGCTTCTTGCTCCAAGGCATATTTTTAGCACGGAGCTGCATCTGGTCTGGCCGCAGCTCTCCTTGTGAGTCCTCCAGTGCAGATAAGGAAGCAGGGAGGAAACAATCGTGGCCTCAGTTATTTTTGGCTATGAGAAGATCCTTATTAACAGCATGACTTTTTAATAAACAAAATACCCCTTCATTCAAGGCAAAGGGGAAACAATCGGTCCATTTATCCCCTGCACTAACGAGGCTGCAGAAAAGGAGCTAATGGGAGCTCAGTTGACGAAGCAGACAAGGGGCTGCAGAACAACAGAGCTATTCTGGGAAGGGCAGGAAAGGCTGCCGGGACGGGAGGCTGAGTTTCCTCCCCGTCCCGGGGTCTGTTCCCATCCGCCGGTGCTGCCTCCCTGGCCAGCTGGGAGAGGGCAGAGCCATAGATGCCTGTGCGTTGGAGCCCACCCACCCCACATGGCCTGATTTGTTGCTCTAAGTGGTTTCGGGGATGTACAACCCTCCTGGGTCTCTTCCCTACCCCGGCACAGCGTGGGCTGGAGGCTGGGGCCACCAGCACTGCTGCTGCTGGCTGTGTGGGTCTGCAGGGATCTCCCTGTGCTGGAGGGTCTCAGCCATCCCATGCTTCGCTCAGGGCTGGCTGTTGGCATGGAGAGCCCCTTGGAGCCTCCTGCTCCAGGCCCAGTCCCCCCAGTACACCCCACAGACTGGGAACGAGTGACCTGCCCATGGGGTCAGGCAGAGCTCGTCTCTGACCTCTGCAGCTCTGCCCTGCCTTGGCTGGACCTCACTCCCGGCCCCTGTGTCTAGCTGCTTGTCCTTTGGGATATCTTGCAGCAACCTGTGGTGGGGGGCAAAAGGACCTGAAATGCGGGAAGGGCCCAACTCCCAAGCCTGATGCTGAGCTAGAAGTGAAGGGACGGTGCTTTTTTGGAGTCTGGAGAGCACAAACTGCTCTTCTGCTGTCCCACAAGTGCTGCAGGAGGTGCAGCCACCCTGGGCCTGACTGGTGGGACCTGTCAGGGCTTTCTTGGTCCCTCTGAACCAAGGGTCCCATTATGTCTGTGCTGGAGGGCTGGAATTTGGAGCCCCTTGGGCTCTCTCTTTCTTGCCCATGAATCCCTGAGCAGAGCTCTGCAGCACGGTGCACAGGACGTGGTGGCATGGGCGCTGGCAAAGGGAGCTGGGGGTGCCCTCTGGTGACAGCACACCGTGTTGGGGACCTGTGTCTGGAGTGAGGTGCGGGAGCAGTGGCTGCAGTGGCAGCCCGCGGTGACGATGCGACTGGAGGGGTGGCAGGTTGGCTCTCCACAGCTTGCTGCTGCCTGGGACCTGGTCTGTGACTTCAGGCCAACACGCACGCACTGGCTGGGACCCTGCGGGCTGGCACAGGGGGGAAAGGAACAGTTCCCATGTCCCCCTTTCGACCTGTGCCCCGAAGGGCTTAGAGCAGAGACCCAGATCCTCCCTGAGCCCCTCGGCCAGGCGGGACTGCGCCGTCTCAGGCTGGCTGCCGCAGGCTTCCGTAGGGCAGCAGAGACCTGCCTCTTGTGCAGCACCGCAGAAGTCCCCCGGGGATGCGATCCGGGGAGATTCAGGCTCTGCAGCCAGAGGAGCCAAAGGAGGCTGGGTGGCTGCTGCGGGCAGCACAGGGACATCGGCCAGGAAAGGGCTGACCCAGTGCAGGACCTCCTGTGCCCCTGCCTCCCACGGGCGGCTGTTCAGCTCCCACGCTTGTCATGCCCTCAAACACTGGGGCAGCTAAAAATTATCATCTTCTGTCACTTCTGTCGAGCAAACTGGATTCTGGAAAGCAAGAGTGCAGCCATGCTCAGGGCAGGCAAAATCGCTGTGTCGCTGTGCTGGCTTGCCTTAGTTATCTGGAGGTTTTGGGATACCCTGTGTTTTTCTTTTCTGTGCTCCACAAGGGAGGTTGGCTCACTGGGAATGGGTCATGAAGGAAACACAAGATGAGGACACCTGATTGATAAATGTGTTCAATGGTGAGGAACACCAGTTCTGGGACCAGGCTGCGTCGTCCTTGTTAAAGTCCTCAGGAGATGCTCTTTTGTCAGTCCTGACTCAAGATGTCACGGAGCATTGGATCTTTGCCCCAGGAGCCCGAGCAGCAGGAGATGAGGTCTCTGCGCTCGGCATCAAACCCAGGTCTCTGCTGAGTTGCTTGACTTTTTCCTATGCAGTTGGCCAGTGTTAAAAGAGGAATAAAGCCTCCGCTGGAGAGATGTGGCAGGCTTATTTATAAACATTTTCAAGTGCTCTGAGCTCTGCAGATGAAAGGGGCTGTTAAAGCGCAAAGCATAGTCTTCTTGTAGATGCATTTACTGTTTGATATACAGCTCAATTTACCCTGCTACGTGGCGTTTTCCCACTCATTTTGGTTGCTCTGACAGCTGGTCATTGCAGTCGGAAGGACGCACAGTCTTCTGCAGCAGTGACAATGCACTGCAGCAACCCGCCTCTCCCTTGAGATCTCGGTTCAGTGGCAGTGTCCATGGATGGCTGTGTTTCCTGGGAAAGGGTGCACCTTGGAATAAGAAAGGCAGCCAGACAGGATGATAAAAACAGGTTTTACTTGTATTTACATGTCAGAAATGGGACAGTGCGGTTTTTGGTCTGCATGGGCTCATGGACAAGTTGTCTGACTTGACATAGGCTTGGCATCTTTGCTGGAGGAACAGGTAGACCCCAGACTCACAGATGGGACCCACGGCAGTGCAGGGCCACCTCTCAGGAGTCCTCAGCTGTGTCGTCCAACTTCTCCAGGTGTTTTCCATGTGCTGGTAAAGCTGCTCGTGCCATGAGCTGTTTGGGTGAGTGACAGCTCTTCCAGCAGTGACCTCCTCCCACGGGACGGCTGTGTGACATCTCCAGTGAAAGCTGGGGTCTGCCGCAGTGGCTGGAGGAACAAGAGAGAGCAACAGAGAATTCAAGTAGGGCCTGAATTGTTATCTGTTTGCATCTGCTTAGTCCTGCACTATTCTGGGAGTCTTAGATGTGGTTAGGGCTCCGGGGGAGGTGGGGAGAGCTGGCAGGCGGACAAGCATGACTGGAGCTCTGGGGATGTAATTTCCAATCAAGTGATCCCCCACAAGCTGGGTAAACATCCTTTGATTCGAGCAATGCTCCAGCAGACAAAGAGATCCTGTTATTGTGCTGTACTGGCTCAGCAGGTCCCACACCATCACGCCGCTGTTCAAGTTCCAGCTCAACCCAAATCCAACCCTCCCAGTACAATCCACAAAAATAACCCTGATGGACTCAAAGCTGCTAGGTTAGCTCTAGAGGGAAGGGAGGTTTTTCTTGGTTTTCGCCCCAAAGGGTAACGAATGGGGCAATGGCTTTCAGAAACGTAGCTGGTGGTGCGAGGGGGCTGAGCCCAAGGGGCTGTGAGACTGCAGCCCCATGGCACAAGTCTCGTGGCCACTCGTCCCTGGAAGAGCAGATGTTTCCCATCAGAGGACTGGGATGGTGGCTTGGGTGCTCCTGTGCTTCTCCAGGACAGTCTTTTCTCCTGGTCCTGGCTCCAGCGTCCCCTGATCTGGAGCCTCTCGGGGTGCCGGGTGGGAGCTGGGGTCAGGCTGACTTGTCCCCCACCCTGAGGCTCTGATTTTGACCAGCTGAGCCTCTGCCTAGAGGTTCCTGGGTCAGCCGTGATGGCCAGGCTGTCCGGAGCTACCTCCTGGCTTTTGTGAGGTGACCTACGGCCATGAGGGAGAGAGACAACCTATATTTCCTGCGTTTTGCTTTCAGCTGGGGATATTTGCGCCTGAACATGCCCTGGTACCAGACTGTTTCACCCTGTGGATGTTTCTGTCCCTTCTCCCTCAGCTCCCACCGTGCTGGCTGACCTCACCCCAGGCTGAGGAGGAAGCTGTGCAGCGTAATGCAAAATACCAGGTGGGAAATAAGACCGGGATAGGAAAAATACCACTGCTCTGTCCTTGGGGGAGCAGAGTAGCACACTCCTTCCTCTGAGACCCTGGCAAGAGGCCACCTCTGCAGAAAGGAACATGTGTTGTACATCCATGTCCCGGGTGAGACGTGGGGTGATAATATACTGGCAATAAAAGACCCTGCAGCTGGGGCTAATAGTTTGGGCATTGCTCCCCATGCGTGAGGTGGCCACCCTTACAGGACAGGGTCTTGTTTGGGATCCAAATGCCCCATCATCTGCTCCTCCTGCAGCTTCCAGGTTTGAGGACGTCCAGGCCAGGAGGGACCAGTGGTGGCACAGGCTCTTGCATAGTGAGGCTTCAGTAACTCCTCCTTGCAGCAGCTAGGACATGCCTGTTACAAAGACCCTGGTGCTACAGGTCTAGATGACCATCCTACATCTAGTCTGGTCACTTTAGGTACTGTCCTTGGGTATGATCATCTGGGCAGCTGTATCCAGGCCAGGGCTTAGCTTGTGGCCCTAATGCTGGGGCTCAGCATGGGGTTCATGCACATGAACATTGGCATCTGGTGCCTTCAGAGGTGACCTGGGTTGTCCTACCTGACTTCCGTCTTCAGATAAGATCTGCGGGAGCCCTGGGCTGGGTCATGGGTGCTTTAGCTGCCCTAATGTGTCCAAAACAGCGCTGGGTGCCCACGTTCAAGCACCAGACTCCCACAGCAGGCTGCTGGACTGTGGGGGATGTTCTTAGTGTAGAGACTCTGTGGTTTGACAACAGGGAAAGCTGGAGAGGTTGTAATCAAGGTAGGTCAGAGTCTGTAGGGTATCAGCAAGGTGACTCGGTCCCCCCAGTTCATCCTGCCTCAGACAGGAGAGGAAGGGCTCTCCCAGAATGAATGGGCAATAAACTTAAAACAAAGGAGAGGAAATATTTCTTCACTCAGCATGTGCACAGCCCGAGGAATTTACTGCAGAGAGGGGCAGTGATGGATGCTGTCTTTGGGTTGGAAAGGAAGTTGGAGCCTTTAACGCTACATTTCTGGTCCCAGAGGCTCCCAGACGGTTAATGCGTCTCCTGGTCACGACTGGGGAAGCAGATGTCTCTGCGAGCCCCACAGCACTCGATGAGTGGACGCGGAGCAAAGCATCATTTCTCTGCAGAGCGACACGTCAGCTGGTGTCACGGCATCCCTCCAAGGTCAGGTTAGGGGTCAGAGGCTCTCAGCCCGCTGTCTCCAGAGAGTGGGAGATTGCTGTCATGGCTGGTCTCAGGACAGCATCGTAGGGGCCATCTGGATGAGCCCCGTTTGCAAGAGTGCACCAAGGGCGGCTGCTGAGTTACGGGTTTTCTATGAAAGGTGGGGGACAAAGTGGGGAAAGGCGCGAGGTGGAGAATGACTGTGGTCACTCAGGTGGAGAGGGACATTTCCAACCAGCTTATCGATGTGTCTAGTGAAGTGCGAGGGCAGTCGATAGCCAGGTGTGTGGAAGGAAGGGAGCAGTGCTAGAAACATCTCCTAATTAATCGAGGAAACAAGGTATCCCTTGGGGAACTGGGTAGATGGTTCCTGGGTCTTCATTCAGACTCATCTCAGAAGGAATTTATAAAAAGGCAAAGGAGCGATACTAATCCTGGGTCCTGCTCAGTGACTGTGAGCTTGAGAGCAGAAAACCTGCACAGGAGACTCGGCCACGTGCTCAGGCACTGCATGGCCAGCGGAGAGTGGAGAATGAGAAGCCTTTGGCTCATCTTGGTAGAGCCCAGCCTGGTTTCCTTTCATTTCTCCCTCTCTTTATACCATTTGTGGATGTATTGCTCCTATGTGACTCTTGAGAATAGATATTTGCTTGCACCATAAGCCTGGCTTATGCTAATGGTAACTTCCATTAACTTCCAGCTGGCTGCCAGACGGTGAGTCATTCCATCCCTCCGGGCACAGCAATCCCTAAAATCAGGGACGGGGCCTCTCCTGCAGCCCTGGCAAGCCAACGCTGTCTGTTGCGGAGGGGCACAAACTGTGCCCAACCTCTGCTTTGGGAGCCCAGATGCCGGCGCTGTGCAGCGGGTGCTGCGATGGGAGAGCTCCCGGGGTGCAGCAGCTGAGCTGCAGTGCAGGGGCAGGGCAGCGGGGAGTTTTGGTCTTGCTCAGGACCTTGAAGTCCCTCTGTGAAAGCTTTTTGGAAGCATTTTAGCTCAGGTGTGAGCCGGTAGGTGCCAGGGACAGGTTGGGCTGAGACTGCCACCGCTGTCCCCGTGAGTCATCGCTGCAGCGCACAGAGCGCGTTGCTGCCTCTGCTCACCCTGCCTGGCTCCGGGGGCACTTCCAGCGCCTGCCCAGGGGTGGAGGAACGGGAAGACATGAAGCCCAGCACTGTCCAGAGGAGATGGAGGTCTCGGCAGCCGTGGGGAAGTGGGTCACATCGGAGCTGAGTCGTGAATGACCGCGGGGGTGTAGCTCTATGGGACTGGAGGTGCAAGGGCAGGTATGGATGGAGAGGGGCAGCGTCCCCAGCACAGCCTGGGGCTCTTGCTCCCATGTCGCCGCTTCCAGCTGAGCATCTTATGCAATGCGGAGGTGTGTGATGTCGGGTGACCTTCTCAGCTCTGGATAGCCTGGGGATGTCTCAGCGCAGCACTCAGCGCCGCGGCACAGGGCTGGGTGGAAATATGCGCCAGAGAGGAGGATGTGACAAATATCCAGCCGGATTCCCACAGCCCTGTTTCCTAAAGTGTTGTCCCACGGGGGCTGGAAGCAGTGAGCCTGGAGAGGAGTCCCAGGAGCATGGGACACACGCAGTGCAGAAGCAGCCAGCCCTTGGCAGGATTCCGTTTTTTTAAGCGTTTTGTGCCACTCCAGCACAAGTGTAGGGAAAGAGTTAAACTGCAAACTTTCCAATTCTTTGCACCAATCCATCACCTTTCTCTTGTGAGAAAGGAGACAATTTTAGCAGTGACATGCTTCTGCCCGTTCATGTTTTCTTCCTGGATCCCGTGTGCCACGAGAGCAAACCTTTCTCTGCCATCACAACCCCAAAAATGACACTTCTGATGAGGGATCAAGCTGAGACCTCCATGCAACAACTTGTCGTCACATTGGTGCCACCTCCTCCACTTAAAAATGGAGGCATAATGCAAGGAAAGGCATGAATGCCAAGGATTCCCCCAGACACTTTAATATCCATAAAACATTGACACTACTACCCCCAGAAAAGAGCATGAATGTTGTATATCGTAAGGCACCAATTACGAGCATCATAATGACAACCAGTGCTTTTTCTTTTGGCTTTCTGGATGCAATATGGCAGGTAAAAACACCCCAGCAGCGTCGCAGCAGGGTTGCGGAGGCCGAGTTCAAAGGAAGGGGTTTCACTGCGCCCCTGTGCCGGGCCAGAGGTTTGGTAAAGGGTTTGCAGTTAAAAACCGTGTCGCTTGCCCTGCAGCGGCTGGTACGGCGCAGGGAGGCCACTTCTCGTCCGTTTGCCAGGTAGTTTGTCGGCTTGTGTGGCAGCCCCAGGCTTCAAGGCTGTCGTACGAACCTGCCTGCCTTGCCAGGGCGTTTCGGGTCCCGGTTTGCTCAGCCCTGACTGTGCAGTTCTCTCGACCATGCTCAGAGCTGAGTTTCCAAGCATTTAACTTTTAACGCGTGGAGAAAGCCCCTTTCGTATGTCTCTGTTCGCTTACTGCTGCTCTGCCGATTAAAACTAAATGAAAACCATAATGCCATAAAATCTGGGAAACATCCAGAAGAGGAATTATGAAATCATTTCCTCTTGATGTAAGTAAGTGATCAATCTCTCTCAGTGAAACTACTTGTAATTTTTGTGTAATTACACTGCTTTTCATGATGCTAACTAACGATCCACAGCATATTTCCTACCATGACTCTGACTTATTATTGCTTTTGATGTGGGAATCTTTTCTATTTCTTTTGAAAATGAATAAGTATAATTCCATGGTTGGTTTGATACACAGATTCTAAATGTTTATGTATTTCGACAGCAGTACTTTGTTTTTCCTAAACTTTATATCATTGCAAATCATGATTCCCCTGATATGCAGCCCCTGACTCTGCTTTCTACACAGAGATGGGCACTTAGGTCTTATTTCCTCCCCGGTGACTGGTCCAGAACATGTCTAGCAGCTACCGGTAAAGCTGAAATAATAAACACCTACACTAGTTATTACATTATAGCACCAAGGAAGGTTGCGCAAGAGCAGCAGTAACACACCAGGACTGAATTCAACCCCTGGCCTCTGCAGGGGTTATTTCCTCAAAATTGCTGGGCAGCAAGGGGTAGAGGAAAAGACGAGCGTCGCGGAGACGAGCACCTCTCAGGCTGGCGTGCAGGGCGCTGGGCTGGCCGGGGCGTTCCTGCTAACGCGCCCAAAATGCAGGGTGGGAGCTAGGTGCTTTCTGCTTGGTGCTTCTAAACTCAGAGCTCGATTCGAGAGCTAAGGTCGGGCACTGCATGGGAATTTAATCAGTACTTTGTGTAGTATTTAAAAAAATGCTGTCCCAGACTACTGGTAGCATTTACTTCCCATCAATAACTGCAGATTTTTACGCTGCTTTGCTCCCTGGCACGTGCTACCCTGGACTTCTTGGGTGTAAGTCCTGTCTCTTTTCCACAGCTTTAGTTTCAGCCTCTTTCCTCTGCTGAGATCAGCTGGAGGCTGAGATGAAGGAGAAAGAGGGAGTTGGGGAGGGAAGAAAGATGGCAAAGGGGTGAAATTATGACTTATGTTTCTAGAGCAGAGGCGCAGGGGCAGCTCTGAGGCCTGGGAGTTGGGAAAAGAAGGAAGAAGCCAAACCTGACCAGAAATTATAACTGTTGATAAACAACAGAAGCCAAAAATAAAGGTTGATTTTTAAAAAATTGTTGTTATTATTATTATTTTCAATCACATCCTGCCAGCCCTAGCTACGAGCACTCTGCCCCACAGCTGTGATCGCATCCGTTGTGGACTGTGCCAAACAGTGTTTACTCCAAATCTCTACACGATGCCCTTGAACGGCCCTTGAGATCAGCCTTGGCCGGACTTCCAGGTGTGGGGATGGTCCCTCCGCTCTGCCCAGCAGCTTCAGCCCTGAGCTTCATCTCAGCGCCACAGGTCATCTCACATGTGAGCGCTTAACCCTCCGTAGGAAGCCGGGGAGCCAGGGGGGCCTGCTGGCACCTCCGGGTCCATTTGTGTTATCTTCCCCCTCTTCCAAACGCTGGCAGCCCGTCTCTGCTCTTCCTCCAAATGACTCTTCATCCTTTTTGCAGTTTATTCCAGGAGATTGGTCTGTGGTTTGGGTTTCTTGTTGCCTTACACAAGTCAGGCAGTTCAGAAAAGCTGCTCTGCTCCAAGCTGGGGAGTAGATGCTCGTGCCCCCGGCCTCTGTGTTTTTCAGGCCAAGATACGATTTTAACCCATAACGATTTTAATTTGAAAGAGGTGATTATCCCTCTGTATTTAGTGTCGGTGCAGCCTCACCTTGAGTACTGTGCAGTGCTGGGCTCTGCCATTTAAAAGGGATGTTGAGGTCCTTGACCGTGTCCAGAGGAGGGCAACCAAGCTGGAGAAAGGGCTGGGAGGCATGTCCCATGGGGAGCGGCTGAGGACACTGCGTGTGTCTAGCTTGGAGAAAAGCTGCATCAAAGGATGTTTAGACTTGACATGAGGAAACGTTTCTTTACCGAGAGGGTGGTCAAACGCTGGAACAGGCTCCCCAGAGGGGTGGTCGATGCCCCAAGCCCGTCTGTTTAAAAGGCATTTGGACAATGCCCTTAATAATATGCTTTAACTTTTGGTCAGCCCTGCGGTGGTCAGGCAGTTGGACTAGGCGATTGTTGTAGGTCCCTTCCAACTGGACTATTCTATTCCCTGAGTGAAGTTCTAAATCCAAAGGAAAACCCAAAATGTTGGCATATACCTCAGAACAGATACGATAACACAGTAACACTGAGTCGTTTCTTTCTGTTAACATCAGAAGAAAACATTAATGTAATCAGAAGTCTATTTAACATATATCCAGAACATGAAATTTAGTATACTATTGAATTAGGACATTATTATTAAACCATTCATTTAAAACACTGACATACATACCCTATAAACTCAGAATGAAACTGCCCTGCCACAAATGAGAAATTAGAAATCAGTCATTTCATTTTGGCCTGCTCTTAAGAAAAGTTTTGGTTCCAGCGTGACCACACGCTCCAGTGGGAAACTTTCTCCCAGAGCAACTTGACTGCTCTGTGGTGAGGTTTCGTCCTGAAACTCATTTTCCCACACGCTCCCTTTATCGCTTTGTGGTTCCACCTGAAGCTCAGGGAGGGTCTCAGGAGGGAGGTTGGTTCATTCTCTAGTCCTGCAGGTACTTCTGCTAGTGGTGGGAAGACTTCTCAACCCAGACTGGCTTAGCTGCACTTGAAAGACTTTGTTCATCTATTTAACACTTGACTAAACACCGTGTACCTCCTCTGCAGAGCTTGGCGTGTCTTCAGGGTTTAATCAATATTGTGGTCACCTTTCACTGTCCGTTGCTTTTCTAGGGTACAGCCTGAAAAATGAAGTTTTTCCGTGTGGCCATGATCTGTGGAGGAACAACCTTTGCAGCAAAGATGTAAAGCAGTTGTCTGCCACTCCTGGATGACAACCATGTTTATCAGGTACCAAGGACTATCAGGACTATCTCCCCGTGCTCTCACCATCCATCCCACCAGTCTGGGGCCAAGATGTGGCAATTCATCACTGCGGACTGGCAGCAGGACCCATTGCTACTACATTCACCCCAGAGCAGACCAAACAAGTGTGGGCACTGTAGACGTGCCTCTTCTCTGCTCTGCAAGGGTGGATTAAGGTTGAGTCCCGGGCAAGACAGGGCTTGAAGAAGCTGTTTTTGTAGCAGTTCTGGTCATGGGGAGAAAGATCCTGAACTCAGCATTTGCCTTTGGCAGTGGTGTTCACCAGCTGCTTTGCCAAAGGGCTTGGCTGGTTTGCTGTAAATAACTTCTGGAGCCTGACTGTCGTGTCCAAGCCTGTGACGGCAAAAGATGGTAATTGACTTCTAAGCACATGATCTCACTGGCTCCTGTCCATTGCAAAAATACCTCGTGAAGGACCCATTGATCAAGAACTACCCTGTATAGTCGGGTCACTCACAGTCTCTAACAACACACACAGAGCAGCCAGGCATTATCTGGCCACAAAACACTGCTGCTGAGGGATGTTTGGAGTCCAGCAGAATCCACATGACCAGGGAAATTGAGAACTGAGGCTGGAAGCCTGGCTTCTGCTGCAGCCCCAAGGAGCATCCCAAAGACATGACTTTCAGAGCCTCATGCCACGCAGAGAGCATTGGCCAAGGATCATCTTCCCTTGCTCTCTCTGCCTCAAGATCTTTTCTACCTTCTGTAGATCCTTCCTGCCAGGAGGTCCCTAATTCCTTCCCTCTTCCCATGGTGCTCTTACATCTCACAGTGGTTGTCAGCAGCAGTCCTCACTCTGCTCTGCAAGGACTGGTGATAGAGGGAGGTCGCTCTGGTCATGGCTTGTGCTGCTTCTGCCCTCTCTGATCATTTTATTCTTCATGGTCCCATAGGTTGCTCTCTGGAAAGGAGTTGCTGGACAGGCTTGTCAACTACTGCCCTTACCAAGACATGCTGGGCAGGCAACCTTCTCCCCTAACTTTCTTCCAGGTAGCAGAAAAACAACAAAATACTCTTCCAAACCCACATTCAGCTCACTTCATAGGGGCTCAACGGGAGGCTGTCAGGGGTGTGCCCCTTTCCTAAGTAAAGGAATGAGAAGGACTAGAGGAAGGACCTTTCTTCTGAATCAACCTCATCTCGTCTCCCCATGGATTAATGTGAGGTTCCTTGCTCTGGTTTTCATCAGTCTAGAGGGAAGCAGTTGAACAGGATCTTAGGGGGTGCCTGTGGGAAGGGGCAACCAGATTTGGAGGATCAGGAGAGC
This sequence comes from Phoenicopterus ruber ruber, assembly GCA_009819775.1. NCBI lineage: Eukaryota > Metazoa > Chordata > Aves > Phoenicopteriformes > Phoenicopteridae > Phoenicopterus > Phoenicopterus ruber. Next base: position 11,780,052 of record CM020234.1, read on the forward strand.
TGTCCTGTTCCCCACCTCCCTTTGGTTGCTGAACTTCACAAATGCTAGAAAAGTCCACTTGTCTGCAAAGGAGAGCTTGAAACAGCCTCTGGAAGTCCTTCGTAGGAACTGACATGTCAGAGATACATGGGTCAGGGGTCTGGAGGAGGAGGACTGATGTGTACTGATGGAGAAGAGGCTGCAGGGGAGGAAGGCAGGACAAAAATGGCAGATGGTGCCCAGGACAGGGTTAAAAGATGCTGATGACTGAGGAGAGAGGGACTTTCCGTGGTGCAGTCTTGCACTGCACACTGCCTGTACCCAGCCTGTGATACTCATCACTCGCTTTCACCAACATCAGAAAAAATAGATCCCTCCCCTCCATGATATAATAATCAGAAAATTCAACAGCTCCAGTTTAGCCACAGCCAAAAACCTCATTCTGGAAATGCTGCTCCATTTTTCAAAGTCCTTACGCCTTTGAAACCAGCTCTTGATTTTATTGGGATGACTCTCCCTTCCCAAAGAGCACTCCAGCACAGTCTCTGCAGCCCTTCTCCCAAACCGTATGAATCACTCTGGCCTCGGGGAACTGCCACAAGTCACTTGAGCGACTAAAAATATCTCAGAGGAAGCAGGACAAAAATACACATATCCGCTGCTGTAATGCTAGGCTAGGAGGGCACGCACCAAATTAACATGTTCCCTTTTCTGCCGGTTCATCCCCTGCAGGTTTATTTGTTAGTGAAAGCAGATCGGAACAAACATAGAGGTTTGTAGGAGACTTTTTGGAAAGTTGCTTTTTAGGGGAAGAGGGGTGGTGGAAAAAACACTTGTGCATTTCAAAGGTGGCCCACAGCTCTGATTTCCAGTGTCTTATGGCTCAGGGGTCTGCAGCACGGGGGTTTCTTCCAGACGGATGAGCAAGGGGAGCTGAGTGTCTTCTGAGGACTCATCTCGGTGGCTGATGGTACTCTTGGCAGTCTGCCTTGGTCTTCAGGGCTGGGTGTTATGAAGTGGCAGCTGAGTCACCTCCACCGTAGCTGCCTTCCACGAGTGTGTGTGTTTATCTGAGCTGTTCCTGCCTGGAAGATTTCATCCCAACAACTTCTAAGTGAGAAGCTACTGGCAACAAGGGGACAGAAGGGGCACACACAGCTGTGCCTCGAGCTGTCATGTGTGATGAGCCGCCTTGCAGATGCTTTACCTGTTTGCTGGTGCATGGGCCCTGTTATGAGGTTCTTTGTGTGTCTGAGGGCTGATGATGGGTCTGCCCAGAGAAGCAGCCATGGTGATCCCCCAGGGTGCCCTATGCAGTGTGGCCAGGAAAGGAGTCCAATGTCCCACATATCTCCACAGGTCCAAACCAGCCAGAAATAAATCAGTCTATCTGGAAAATACACTCTTCTTTTCCTGCAGTATTAAATTCCCTTCCCCAGACCGGACTCAACCAGGTCCAGCAACATCCAGTCTTGAAGCAAGAGCACCTTCAGAGTCCTCAATGGCTGTAAGCCCTGGTGGGTTGTTAAGAGCCGTCACCCGCAGGCACAGGGGGCATTATCTCACCCAATGTCCACAGACAGCCGCCAGCTGAAGGCAGATTTCTCCTGCGACCACTTCTATTTCATCTTATAGCTTGAATTTACAGCATGGTGCTGGTTTCCTCTCCACTGTCTTTAAAAGGAGCCTGGATGCATAGCTCAGATGGAGACATCTGCATGGGAGATGTTTACAGACTGACGAGTCTGTCCCTGCACATCCTCAAGGGAGCCTATGCTGTCAAAAGACAATATGCCATCACTCCCAGCGATCCCACGTCAGCACTGGGAGGCTGCCAGTGCAGTGTGAAATCAAGTCCACGGAATCCAACTGTCCTACATGCTCTGAGAAATGTTACCTAAGTGATGAAAGGTCAACCAGACTCTGAAGTCTGATGCTGCATGTGTAAACCCATTTAAGAAAATGTTTCCAGCCGAGGATGGACGTGGATTGTTGTTGCAGTGGCTATAATGCATGACTCCCTACGCCAAAGATAACACATGCTCTCAACGCTGGTTGCTGTATATAGAATACATACTCAGGCTCTACGACAACTTGGAAGAATGTCATGTCCTAAATGGAAAGTAGTTACAGTGAAGTAGGTTGGCTGTTCCTCAGCTTCTGAAGCAAGAGATGCTGAAATGATAGGGGAAAGACATTTAGGTTGGGAAAAGTATAGAAAAAATTTGAGTTAGGCTGCAAACAAACCAAAGAATAAAAAAAATTTGGAAACAGTCAAACAAACATCTTCCATGATGATACTTCAAGACACTAGATCTATGGTCCAAAGCTGGTCTGGATTTGTTTATGCTGGAAACAGTCATATCCGAGTCGAGGATTACTGCATTCACTTCCAGAAACAGCTAGAGAATACAACCACCAAACATCGTCTCTTGTACAAAGGTTATATCTGCCGGACAAGGCATACCAGAGATCCGCAGACAGCTAATGCCCATGGACTGATGTCATGAACATCGGTGTTTTGCTTGACATTGCAGGAATATATCTCTGAGTACAGGATACCGGGTATTCACTTAACTTACAGGAATTTGGGAAATGATTAAAATAAAGCGTATTTCACTGTGATTTTTAGCTGATTCTGCACATCCTCCCTTTTAGTTTCTGGAGTTATTATTTCTTTTCCCCAGGTCCCTTGTAATGAGGTGAGGTCTGAGTACACTGGAGTAGACTGTTCCAGGCTGCTGCATCCTCGTTTTCTCCAAGAAAACACCACCAAAATAGAAAGCAAAGCAAAATAACCCATTTAAGCCCTTTTAACCCATCAGCATTTGCTTTATCTAGGTAGTTCTTGATTCCTCCTCCCCAAAGGCAGGCGGGAGAGGGGCCAGAGCTGCACGTCCCGCGGGTGGGCTCGGGGCCAGCTGGTGCTCACCGGCACATGGCCAAGGAGCCCGGGCCGAGCAAAAAGAAATGAGACATGCAGGTCCAATCTGTTTGCCCCATGCTGGCCCATGGGAGAGAAGGGGTTTTTTTCTCATGAAGAACTCATTGGGATCAAGAAAGACGTTAATAAGCCAAACGGAGACTGTCTCGCTTCACCGTGCTGCCTGGCTCCCTTCCAGCCCAGGCTGTAATTAAATTACCCAGAAAACAGGAGGAAAGAGCCCCGCACGCCAGCTTTCCTCGCAGCCTTTGTCTCTGATTTGTGCCAATCAGTCCTGAAACAAGAGCCAGGCAGCGGGACACCTCCATCGAGCTGTAACGTCTCATGCGGGGGTCTCACTTCGCAGCTCCTCGCGGACCCCGCTCCGTGGCACGATGTGAAACCAGACGGCAGCTGCAGATTTGGTTCCCTGTCCGAGGCTCCGCAGGCTCCCGTGGGCAAAGGCACTGCCGGAGCTTTGACCCCAGGAGCACAAAGGGGACAATTTGGTGTAGATTGGAGCGGAGCGTGTCGGCTGTCTCAAATTCAGGTTTATTTTCCGCAGTGCAGCCAAGGGGGTCTCCAGCTCACACACCCAACGTGCCCTGGCTGTCTCTGCTGCGGCAGCTGCTCAGGCCAGGGCCAGGGCATCGGGGTCCCCCTCACCCCACTTGGGTTACTGCTCGCTCTGCAAAATGGTCTGGGGTCAAAAAAGCAGTTTGGAGGTGATGGGTTTGTTCGATGAACAACTGCAATGGGCACATCGGGGAGGAGGTATGTGGAAGGGCTCACTGGGGACCGCAGGCACGTTAAGAGCCCTCCTGCCCACTGATACCTTATTTAAAAAGTTCCCATTATTGTTCATAGCGATGATGACAATGAGGCTTCCATTCATCTTTGTTATTGTTTTCTTATCAATGCGTAAAACACTTTATATGGACAAATGATGTTAATTTGAGACTCGTCCCCTGGCAGAATCGGTATTTAGCAGGTTGTTGCAGTCTGTCCAGGTCTGCTTATACACGGCACACACGGGGACAGCCGTAACGGCTACAGGAGATCCCTGAGGGTCTGAGTAACAGAGAGAACCGGGATCTGCAGTTTCATAACTAGACCCTTCCCTAATTCAAGACTCTTAAAACATACGCATGCTCACTCGTGACACAGAGAAGTCCCCAGCGAGCCTGCTCTCAATTTTCAACACTTTTCTGATGTTTATGATTTCCAGCAAAGTCAGCACGTATTTCAGGGAAAATGACTGAATCAGGTGAAGTGAATTTCATTTTCTGAAATCACTGTGAAGTCAGGTGTTGGAAAGATAACGCATACAGCCGAACGGAGTCCTTCCCTACTCATTCTGCTCTGCAGTGTTGTTGCTTTCCTTTTAGGGAAGGCCAGCATTTAGAGCCAAGGAATTTGTTGTCAGGCCTTGGCTGTAATTTACACTTCAGTGAAAGCATGTTATAAATTTTGGCATGGAAAGATTGATGTAGTCTCATTTTGAAAATATTATTATGCATTTTAAAATTATCATCGAAAACCTTCAGCACTTGCATACCAAGCACTTTCCATCTCTCTTGCCATCTGTATTGTATTAAAGAATATAAAGTCTTCAGCTGTGCTATTCCTGCTGAACACATGGGGGTAACTTTCTTATGGAGAGAGAGCCATTTTACGATGGGCTGCCTCAACATTTCCTTGTATTTAATATGAAAAAGTTCCCAAATCCTCTGCAATGCATAAGCCCTTTGCTGGGGGAAGGAATTCATAAACTTCTGTTACTCAACATTCAAGATCACACAACGAGTTTACACCATATTTTGCTATGTGTTACAGATGTCAATTAGCACTTAGAAGCAAATATTCAGCCTTTTTCCCCCCCCTTTAATTTCTGGACCGAATGGTGACCTTGAAAATTAAAATTTTGGTGGCAAATGATGAGTCATCGTCAGAATTCAAATCATATGATTGAAGTACTTTTCATGTTTTCAAATATTCCTAGTGCTGTTTCATCCTTGAAAATAATTAGACAATAGATTATTCCCCTTTTAGCTGAGATGTAATGACCTATGTGAAATGCTTTGAAATCCTCATGGTTTGAGACTTCAGTAACCACAAAGAAAAGTATGAACATTTTAGCCAAGTCTTGAATTATTTTCTCCAGAGAGTAGTTAATATATTATTGGTAATACACGAAGCTTTTGTCCTACCACAAAGTATCTTTTTAGCCATGGAAAACAACTGTATTTAATTCACTGTCACAGTTGAGTATCTCCATGAAAGATTACGAACGGCACTATGGTACACATCTGCGTCTTCTGCAGCGGTCATCTGCTTATTTTTATGTTTTGCCATTTCTTAGCAACAAAAGGAAGTCTGAAGAGCTTTTCTTCTTAGAAATTACACTAGAATTGTTTTTATGATCCCCTTTTACACTTGACAGTGTACCACGAGCATTTGAGAAATTTCCTTTGCTCATACTGCGAAATGCCTTTTGACTGTTACCACCGTCTGCGCTCACCCTTGTGCAATCCGTTATCCTTTGCCACGGAAAATGCATCATCACTTTCAGACCTTAATTTGTAGATTGAAAACGGCCGGTGTGGCCCATCACAGTCGAAATCGTGCCATGTACGAGACCATCGCTTGGCCGCTTACAGGTGCCCGACCAGTGCTTAGTGCAGCCTTTGATGCCGCCCTGCGTGAAGCCCCTGCCCGAGGCCGTGCTGGGTAACAGGGTTAACGCTGTGGCACGGGCTGCCCAGCAGCTCCCACGTCTGCCGGGGCACCGAGCACCCCAAGTGCATCTACTGGACGCGTCCAGTTTTCTGAGCTAGTCTGGGCCTTTGGCTCCGTATGAGAAACAGAAGGTTTTGACAAAACATTTAGAAACCGATTTTTTCTGTACCCAAACCCCTAAGTTTTGATTTAGAAGTGGTGTCCGCAGGGCTCAGAGCCCGCGGGGGCACGCACGGAGCAGGAGCAGCCGTCCCGGAGAAGGCAGCGAGATGGGGGGCCCGCTCCATCACCCCGCTGTGCTGCAGCAGGCTTTGCTCTTCAGGGAATCTTATTTTCAATTAAGAATATTTTCAATTTGGGGATGTTTATTTTTTTAAAGCAGACCCTTTCCATGGTAATGTCAGAGTAAAAAACTGAGTTTTTCTGTGAAAAAAAAGCTATCCTGAGAGTTTTTTCTACCCCCCGGCTCCGAGGACCCTTGGAACGCCTGCTGTGCTCTCGCCAGCGCGCCTGCCTGTTTCCCCCAGAAATGCGTAGAAGCTGCTCTGGGGCTTTCACGCATGGCTGGAAAACCGTTTGCTCAGTAAATCTCCCGCATTCCAGCTCGCGAAGGTCACAGCAAGTCTCGTTCCAGAGACACCCTTCCTGCTCGCAGACCGATGCACAGCCCCCACCCCACGGGTCCTCATCCAGACCCGCATCTCCGCGCCGGACCGAGCTGCCCCTCAGCAGAGCTCTGGCCTCCTGGGGTAACTCTTCTGCTCACGGATTTTGGGGCAGAGGAGCTGGCGGGAGGCAGCTCCGCTCCATTGCCTCCGATGCTGCTCTATGTCAGCGGAGAATCTAGCCCTTTGTTTCCATCCTGACTCCTCCCTTCCTGCCTTTCCAGGCTAAACGTTCCCAAAATATCCCCAGTTCCTTAATCAGAGAGACAGAAGGTAGCCCTGATCCTGATCTGTTTTGCAGACGGTGGTTGCTCCTCCCCATAACCTCAGAAAGTCTCTATAAACAGCTGTTACGCAAAGAAATCACACCAAGATGGTGATTTTTAAAATTTCTTTTATTATTTTGTTTATTTTTTTTTTAAAGAGGGTATTTGGGATTTCCTCTGCTGGGTTTGCATCCAGTGGAAGAAGGATCGTGACCATCCCTCGCGGGTGTCCCTCCCCTGCCGGAGCCGGCCCCGTGCGTGCCCGGCGCTGCACAAAGAGCTGCTGTAAATCAGCCTGGCAGCAGCAATAACATTCGACAGCACCGAAAGAGCCCCTCGTTGGCTCTGCAGACTGGAAACGTCTGGCCCATGGCAGGGTTCGTATTTATGCTTCTTGATAATTTGTCCATACATCAGTTTATATATTTATTTATATCTCATAAGCAGAGCACTTGCCCAGAAAGAGCTGTATTTTCTTTGGCCACCCCAAGGGTCTCTCTCTGTTTGGTTTCCAAAGCACACACGTGGAAAGTGAAGGGGCAAACTGCTGCACCAGGAAGAGTTAGTCCTTTGTCAGCACAACCTCCGGGATTATTTTTCCAGGTGGATTTTATAAGAGCCACAAGGCAGGAGGGGGTACCGTGCAACCGAGCCGGTCTCCCGGAGTGTATTCTTGGCCCGTCCTTGAGACGTGATCCTCTCAAATCCGAGAGCATCACAAACGCAGCAACTGGGTTAAAATAATGTGCCTTGGTTTCCTTTCTGGGGTAGGGAGGGTCCAAGGGGCGGCAGGAGATTTGGGGAGTTGGTCTCTGCTGGTTCTCACGGGGCTGATAGTTGGACCCTGCACAGCCAGGACTGCGACGCCTTTTGGACGTGCCCCAGGTCTCCCACGGGGACAGGGGTTGGGACCAGCGCCTGGTACCTCTGCGGGCAGCAGCGCTGCCCCGAGGCCGCGGGGAAGCCCACTGGGGCAGCTTGCTGTGGGTGGGCAAGCGTGGCTGCAGCCAAAGTGCCGGGAGCATCATTTGTGAGCTGGAGGGAATCACGGCCCCATAAAAAACGATGGGAATGTTGCCGTGGCTTGCAGCGGAGCCAAAATTTCAGTCTCTCTCTGTGACATGGCTGTGAGCCAGGGTCTGGCACGTGGCCGTCCAAGTGACTTGCTGCAGACTCGAGCTGGGAGCTGCTGGTTTCTGAACCGGCAGGTAAGGAGCACTGAACTGGGGCATTCGGTTGCCTAAATGCAGGTGACTTGTGCTCCAGGGTACCTGAGGCATCTGCACAGGGCTGGAAGATCCAGCACAGACCCACAGGACCTGCTTTGGGATACCCCGTGGCATCTCCAAATACTGATAGAGGTTTATGTCTGGGCAGCTGTGTCCCTTCCTGCGTGTCACTGGGCAAAGCTCATCGCTGTGGTCTGGTACCTCGCACATCCACCTTGGGTAAGTTTCCCGACGCACAGCACAGACCACCCAGCTCTGCCCTGAGCAGCCCACCAGCATTCAGCCAGACCTGAGCAATCCAGACGGAGTCCAAAAGAGTGCCTGAAATGCTGTGAGCTTGTCTATGGAGATGCTTGTGCTCCTCCTTGGCTTCCTTTTCATCCTCATCCTCCCTTCCCTCCAATGGGAAGAAGGAGAGAGCGAAAAATCCTCCTTGGACTTTTCAAGCCTGGACATCTGTATTTAGCCTCTTGAATGCTGTATTCAGCCACCTGTGAGGGACTTGGAGCCTGTCCGGCTCTTGGCCGAGCTGGCTGACACCCAGAGCTGCTGACCAAGGTGGAGTTGTGCCAGACTGATGGGAATATTACCGAAACCTGTGGCTTCAGAAGTACGGTACCCTGTCCTGTCCTTGTTGCTGGGCTCCAGGACCACACTCATACAAACCAGGTCACTTCTGTGGGAGTTCATGACTTTTCCAAATCAGAGGTAGGGAGGCAATCCAAGGATGATGAGTCCCTCAGACAAATACAGCAGCGATAATTCAAACTAGACAAACATAAACCATTTTTTTATATACAATGACAAAATTCATGGGAATAACAAATACAGTGGATAGAACATTTTGACTTTTGGTAAAGCACTGACTCTGAAATGTCTTCAGCAGCTTTTGGTCACCCACTGCCTTGGACAGCCCCAGGGTGCTGGTGACTGTTGGGTAACCGCAACAGCGCAGTACGCAGCACTAGACGGGCTCTGCAGAGGCCAACTCACCTGCTCTGCAAGGATTTACCTTCCTAAACGGTACCAGCCCAAGGAGAGCTCAGCTCTGGTCTCCACGTGCCATGAGGTAAATGAGTCGGAGTTTGTGTTTGGGGCAGAAGTAACAGGAGAATTTGTTCTGAGGAAGAGCAGGTGTGCCTGAGAGCTGCTTTGTTTTTTTCCTAAACATCCCAAAGAAGGGCTATTATTTGTCTTCTCAGACCCCGTGTCACCTATACACTTGGGCTGCCTCCCACACAGCTCTGGGAAATGTCGGAACAGCGCCTGGAAGCAAGTCCTGCCCAGGACGGTGCAGAGACGTGCTTAGAGGGGTAGAGAGAAACTTGCAGTCGGTGCCTGGGTTGTTCAGTGGTGGGAACCTCCCAGGGCAGTAAAAATGGAGGGGAGGCCAGAGACTCCAAGCCCACAGCAGTTTCTGCCCCATTGCCTTGACGCCTGGGCGCAGGGCAAGCTCACAGCTTGGTGACGGTGCTCAGACAGGCTCCTGATGGGCCGCGGATGCCCCTCCTGGATGCTCTGCCTGTGGGCGGCTCTTGACCCTGCTGCCTCTAGCTGCTGCAGGCGCTCGGTGGGCTCTCTCCATAATCCTGCCCGGACGGTCATTAGCCTCTGGCCAGATCCTCCACTCAACGCCTGCCTTGGTTGGTGGGGCGAGACATCCTTCCAGCCACATTCAGCCAGCTCCCTTTGCACCAGGGTGGTTGGATGTAATACATTACCTTGGGTGTGCTCCACATCTCTGGTGCTACAGAGTTTGAGCAAAGACTGCTTGGTCCTACTGCAGGAGTAAGCAGCTGACAGCAGGTGCTTCTGCTTCTGGACTTCAGCTGTGTCTCAGTGTGGCCGAGGACCTGCTCAGCAGGAGGTCTCTTAACTCAAGCACGTACCCCAGTTCTTCGTACAGTTGTCCTAGCTGCCTTGGCAAGGTGGCAAAAGTCTCTCCTTTCACAGTGACCCAACATTGACTTCCCAAAGGAGCTGCAGTTTCTCATCTGCAGATGGTCTCTGCTGGCTCTCTGCTGAGGGCACAAATCCCTCACTGATGCTATTCTGGAATTTACTGCTGCTCTATACATTACCATGGGATGCTTGTATAATTTCTTACTCAGTCCTATGTAGGCCACTTCTTATTTTTAAAAAGGAAGTTCAAAGTCAAACTCCTCCCAAAAACTCCTTGAAAAGTGTATTAAGGTGTGACCTAGTTTCTTACAAGTTCTTCAACCAGAACACTTCCCCCCCACGTCCTCCTCCAGCCGTGCCTCCACCACAGCACCACAGGGAGCACACATCAGCCGTGTCTCTCTCCGCTTGGGGACCTGCTCCATCCCTCCTGCTCCCACCAGGTGACCTAATTATATCTGCGTTGTGAGCAGGTAAGTGCTGTAGGGGATACTGTGATGGCAAGCTGGCTGGTATGACCTCCTTTTTGCCCTGCCCCAATGATAACTGGAAAGACCTCATTGTCTTCTTCCATTTCCCTGTGTTAGCGAAACTTTCCCCATGTAAGAGCAGAACTGGACAAGGACGTAAGAGCAGACAGCTTGTGGGCTGGGCATTGGCCTTGGGGCACCGTGGTGGGCACCTGGAGGTGATTTGCTACTGACAACATGGTGTTTGAATCCCACCGTGGAAGGACAATGCGCTTCAGCAGAGGATCTCCAAGAACATCTATCATCCTGCACTGAGCTTCTTCCCAGTTCTTAAAGGAAGAAATGGCCTCACTGCCCATGGAGCATCTTTGCCCCGGGTCACCCTTTCAGGAGGGACTCTGTAGGTCTGAGTCATGCTCTTGCCCACTCTTTACTCTTAAAAAGACTCTTTGCACTGTATTTAGATCCTAAATCCTGGTTCACTACTGGTTTCTACCTGAATTTGCCACTTTCTGCAATGAGGCAGCAGAAATAGTTCCAGTCCCTCCCATGGGGATTAGACCCGCAGTTACACCGGCAGCCCCTTCCTGGCCTGCACCGTGCCAACGTGCCTGGCTGGCCTGAGGGACCGAGAAGGCTCCGTCCAACTCTACGGGCAGGAATGGCCAAAGGGCAGGGAGAGACTCATAATTACATCTGAGGCCTCTTCATGCCCATCTGTCAGCAGCTCCCCAGAAGCAGCAAGAGCACATCGGGTGGTGGAGAGATTGGAGGTGCTGTGGGAGGTCAGACCCACAGTTCTGGACAGTCTCATGGACACTCACTATGGACCGAGGATGGGCACAAAGCCCTGAGTGGGATGAAGCCTTGATGCAACCTGGCACAGCAGTTTCTATGAAATCCCAGCAGTGCTGCAAATGTTTAAGCTACATACGGCAGCGTTGCTTCTGCCAAGATAGTATCTGGAGATAATATGACAAGTCAGTCTAATTTGAGTGGGAGAACGTTGCTTCTTTTCAGCCTGAGCAGATTGTCTGCTGGTAGGACCTTGCTAATTTGTTTCCATCAGAAGAATAAATAATCACTCAAGTCAACAGCGCTTTCCTGTTTTGAATTTTTATTTGTTTTGTTCTGCGTGTTTTGTGCTGTCTCGTTAGTTCCTGGCAAAGGGCACAAAATTATATTTCCCTGGGCAAAAGTGAATCAAACAGGAAAAGGCATTTCCATGTGTAGAAATCCCAGGCTGTCTCTCCAGAAAGTGCTGTGCCCTCCAAAGCCATCCTCTGGCTGCCCCACACAGGTAGACCCCCCAACTTTCCTGCTGCTGCTCTCCACGCTCACACAGGGCTGCAACCATTCCCTCTGGCATATGGAACCAGTTCCCAGGAGAACTTCTGTCCTTTCATCAGTGTAGAGGGCAAAGCTTGACCCTGCAGTGGCAGACGCTGCTGAGATCCACCGCACGGATACCAGGATGCATCCACAGCCACCTAAGACCACACCAGGATGCATCCACAGGCACCTAACACCGCACCAGGATGCATCCACAGCCACCCAACACCGCACCAGGATGCATCCACAGCCACCGAACACTGCTGGCGTGACTTGTTAAGCCACAGAGACTCCAGTGATCTCCAGTCCTGTCTTGAAACCATGGGCTGCCCCTTGGCCCTCTGCTCCAGGCAGGAGGAAGGCTTCTCTTGAGCTGGTGAATGTCTCCTGGGATGACCCTCGGTGAAGCGGGAAGCGGTGACGGGAGCCGGTTCTCAGCGTCTGGCCTGAAGCCAGCTCCAAGCCCTGGCCTCTTCCCCAGTGCTGCGTCCTGCTGGGCCCAGTTCATTCCGTCACCCTTGTTCGGGGTCTTGGACATGACTGCTGGTCTTAGCGTGTGTCCCCCAAGGCAAGCCCTCGTGGTGGAGCGTGGCGTGGGAGACCAGGGAGGTTCTGCTTCCAAAGCTGCTGTCCCCAACCACGTGAATACTAGTGGCTGCTCTGAATGCCATAAATCTGTCTTTTCCCTGCCTCTGAAATCCCGTTTGGTGCCCACAGGCTCTCCCCTGGCCCCATCCATGACTTTTCCACACTCGGTGCCAACTGATTATTCATGTGGAAACCAGATCTTCTAACTGAGGCTTTCCCTGGGCTGGCAGGAGCCCCCCTGGTCCTTCCTGGCACATGGCTCTGCTTGCCCAGCCCTCTCCACGGCTGGTTCTCCTGTCCCAGCTGGACTTCTCCGTGTGTTGATTCATTCCCTCTGAGGGAGGGTGATACTGTTTGTGTGCAGAGGGCATCAGAGGAGATCTGGGAATACCATGAGATTAGCCATTAATTGAATGCTTGAATATAATAGAATTGGCAACCTCCCTGCCAAACATCCCTGAACCCATCATTACTGTGACCATGTGTCAGCTGCTCTTTACCGCTTGCTCAGCCACCTTATTCACAGCATCGGCAGGAGAAACAGAGAAGGTTTCCCTCCTGCTTTCCCAGCCACAGATTCCCAGTATCTGTGCATACAGAAAGCAGCAACGTAGGCAAGGAGTCAGGGTCTTCCCCACTTCTTTCATCCCAGATGTCTGGGCCATCCAGTGTCTTCTGCTAAGAGCCTGGAAAAAGACATGATTTGTGCTTTGTCCATAGAGATTTGTAGTAGAAACTCCAAAGCTGGCATGAATGGAGTACGGATGGGACCATTTGGGTACAGAAGTACCATAAGGAATGACTGGAGAGGGAGAAGGGACTGGCATGGACTTTTGGCACTCAAGGTCTCAGCACAGCTACATGCAGCCCCTCAGGACACCCAGACCAGGGAAATGAAGGACAGACTGAACCAAGGGGCAGAGTGAAGCCATTGCCAGGTTGGGACATAAAGAGCAGAAATGGAGCAATAACACACCCAGATACGGATGGAAAAGGCTGTGAGTAAATCAGCAATGTCACCTCCTGCTCGCTGAAGTGGGACAGGATGGAGACGCAAATGATCGCAGTCACTGTCAGCTCCTAAAGGGTATGAGAGGCACGTCCAAAACCACCATGTGGCTGCCAGCCTCAGAAAAACAGGAGAGACTTGACAAGGCCTTGTTGATGTCCCTTGTCCTCTGTGTCACTGCAAGAGATCCTGGGCAGACCTGGAGCACCTGTGTCCTGGTGCTGGTGAGTTTGTGGGTATGACAGAACGAGTGAGATCAGCTGAATTTAAAATAAAATCCTCTTGCCTGTCTAAACAGTCTTGCACTGAGCTCTGCTGTGCTTGTTGAGCTTTGTTGTTGCATGCCTGCGGAGGAATTTCATCCACCTGAGCCTCCAAGCGGGAAAAGCCCTTGGGCGATTTGTGCCCGTGTTCCCAAGGTCACCCCTCTGGTTACAGCTCAGGATGACACATCTGGCCGCAAGCTACAGTAAAGGAAAACACAAGAAGCTGCCAGAGCTGGCATGAAAGGTTTCTTGCAGACCTGAACTTGTTATTTTGATTCTGACCACCGTGCAGTTTATTTACAAGTGCTGCAGGCTGCGGGTGGTCAGCGGGACGTGTGGTGGATCCATTCCCAATGGCCTCATCCCTTGTGCATGCTGGATGTTTACCGGGATGGCTACACAGATGTGCTGCCCTATCCCTGCAGAGCGGCAGAGTGAGGATTTAGCACAGCTCAAGCACGAAGCAGCAGCGTGTTTTCTCCAGTGCTGAAGGGAGACTGCAGCAGAGCGGGGTGGCTGCAGAAAGCAACTCTTTCCCCAGTCTCACACTGCACAAAGTGGGTATTGCAGCCTCTACCTCCCTCATGCCGTGCTGGCAGGCACGACCATGCCTGCCCACGTGCTCCTGCAGAGTGCAGGTAGGGCTGCAGGGAAGAGGACCAGTCGCGGGGCCAAGGCACCATCCCTGGCCAGGCTCAAACCCTTGTGCCTCGACCATCTGCACGGAGAGATGGACCTCATTCTCCAACCAGCAGCTCCCCGGATGCAGTTTGGAGCCCACGGCCCCTTTCTAGCCTCAGCTACATGAATCTGAGAAGGTGCTGGTCAAGGCTGCCTGAGTCTGGACATGGGGAAGGCGGGATCAGAAACAATCTCTGAAGTTGTCCAGCATGGGAAGGGATGATCTCTGCTGAGTTGCAGCTTTCTGACTCTGCAAACTGGGAGCTGGCGCCAGGATGAATTTGACTTTTTTTCCCCAGGATCTCTTTGAGACGAGAGTTTCCTGGCTCAAGCAGTTTGTGCTCCATTGAAGATCATCTGCATGAGGAGATATTTATGACTGTTTTCCTCAATGCTTAAATTTTCCCAAAGACAGCTAGAAGCTTGTCTCAGGGGTGTGGGACAGAATCTGTCCTCTGCAGCAGATGTCTCCCCAGTGTGAACTTGACGGTGTGATGAAGGCCAAGAGAAAGTGGGTCTTTTTAATCCATGAAGTCAGGAGCAGCAGGCTATCACATGCTTGGATGGAAAAGAAGATTTGTGGATTAAAGACCCTGACGTGGGAGTGGATTCCTAGGTACCAGCCTCTGAGATGTCTGGGTCTTTTGTAAGGTATCTCCTTCCCTCCAGGGATGGGGGCTGGAGACAGCTGACTGGTGATGTGGGGACTCGAGCAGAGGCGAGGGACTTGGCAGTGGGGGCATGTGCAAGGATCTGATTGAGAGCCCCAAATTCAGGAGCACCCTGCAGTGCATAAGGACGAAGGAGTCTTTGAAGAGAGTCAACTAGAGTAAACGTCTAACTCCACTTCCCAGCCATGTAGTTTCCTTCCAGTGTGGATCTGGGGTTACTCCGCGGTTCTGGGTTTCTCTGGTGTATTTGGTGATTCTCCCAGACCTGCCATTCGCCTTCCTAATAGAGATGTGCCAGATACAGGAATAAGCATCTCGGGAAGGAAAGAGCATGTGTGATGTGAAACACTGTCTCCTCCTCAAAGGAGATCATAGCATCATAGAATCATAGAATAGTTTGGGTTGGAAGGGACCTTTAAAGGCCATCTAGTCCAACCCCCATCTTACTATTGGCTCCAGGGGTCTGGGTTTCACGCAGCCTTCACAAATAAAAGGAAGAGATTCCCTAGAGGATGAGAAGCGTGGGCAAGTAATAGGACTATTAACAGCTAAACCCACTATGAAAACTATTATCATCATCAAGTTTATTACAATGCCTCCAACTAAATAGACATGTGTTAATAACGACAACACAAACAAGGCCGCAGTGTTTGGGCTGACTCATAAGAAGTCAAGCATTTTCCCTCCGCGCAGCAGTGGTACCGGTCCCAGACAGCCACTTCTGCAAGCCCCTGCGCCAGGATCTGCATCAGAGTGAACATTGCTCATGACAGCTGGGAGAGCCAGAGAGTGAGTCACGGCGGCTGTTGATACCTACAAGATTTTCCTGAATGACAGTGGGTGCTAGAAATAGAAAATACAGTTGAGGAGAGACTGAAGCAGATAAATCACCCCAAAGCCCTGATTCATCACTTTTTTGGCCATTAGCTGTGTGGGAAAAAAGTCCTTGGCCTCCACATGAATAACCCTGTGTCTTTAACAATGACGTAGCTTAGAAGAAATGTTCGAGCCAACACAGAAACATTCAATTGTGTGAAGTCGAAGCTTGTCTCCATGGCACTGTGTATTTTTAGAAGTGGCAGGAATATTATCCGGACACTCCAGAAACCTCTCCTGGTTCTTGCCCTGCCTGCTGCAATGCGGCTGCGGCAGCGCTCGGCGAAGCCACGGCTCACGTGGACACGTTAGAGGGAAAGGGAGTGTTGTGTGGTTGGGGATTCGCTTGCATAATTTCCTGGGGAGCTTCCCAGCAAAGCCTGTTCCCCATAAGGAAAATTATACTTTCCAGCATAATTTTCTCAAAAGTGGGATGGGAAGTTCTTTTCCCTCTCCTTGGGGTCCCTGTATTCCTGCTGATATGTGCTCCAGAGGAGGTTAAACCTGTCTTCTCTTTAGTTGAAGTCAGTTGGGTTTCCTTTTGTTTTATTACTAAATCAGCACAGTTCTTCTTGGATATACAACAGTAATTTTTATCACCAGCTGCTGTATTTTTTTTAAGGCTAAAATCAGGTGGCTAGTTATGGGGCTGGGCTTTCTTTGTCGTCTTCTTTAATGAAAATACCTAGATTAGCTGTGGAGAACAGGTTAGGTTCAGGGTAGCCATAAAGACAAAGACTGAAGTGGAGGAAGACCTGGTTTCGGAGCCAGTGCTGTGCTTTTGCTCAGCAGACATCGAGCAGGTGAGCCCGCGAGTCTTGGCAAAACCTGCTGGGAGCTTTCTGTGGGGTCTGGGGTGCTCTGCAAGGCGTTAGCACCTGAAAAGGAGGAAGGAAGGTTTCCATTCCGTGGGCAGAGGCTGGAGAAAGCTGTATAGCAAGTCCCTGTCCCATCCCCAGTCCTGCTTTATCCCAAAGTCAGGGTTTCTGCTGCTCCGGCCAATGCCCCTTTCCAGAGGAAAGCGTGTGTTGGGGCTGCTCAGCCCACCCTGCACACAGGTATTTATTTATTGATATTCACCGCTGCACCAAAGGGAGAGTTTATCTCAATAAACTGACCCCAAGTTTAGAGGTTTAACTCTAGACACTGACTGACTCCTGCACAGAAAAGCCACTGACACGCAGGCTGATTTCTTGCCCGTGTGTCCATCTAGTCCATCAGCCGTGGGACCCACGCCAAGCACGGATCTTGAAGCCAGGGGTTTCTCTGGACACGGAGTCCTGAAGGCTTCCCGCGTTTTGCAGAGCCCTGCCCTGCCTTCCACCGGCTGCGTGCGGGCAGTTGCCGACCCTTGCGTTACGCCGTGTCCCCTTCCCCGCGCCTCGGGGAAACCCAGCAGCCTCGGCCGGGCATCCCCGGGCAGAGAGGTGGGGCAAGGTGACAAAGGCAGCCTTGTCCATGCAGGCAGATGCTGGTCTCTGGTGTGAGCTCCTCGTTGGAAACCCCCATGAAGTGGCTATTTACAGCTCAATCAGCTAAATTGTTTTAAAAATCAGGTCTTAATTCCTTTTGGTTTTCAGTAAGTCCTGAAGTGCTAAGCCCAGGTTTGCCAAGACAGATGAAATGTCTAAGAGACGTACAGGCACTTTCTAAACCGTTTCCCGAAGGCCAAATGCCCGCTGAGCCAGGCTATGCTGAGCCCAGTCATTTTCCTCGCTAAAATAGCAAGAGATCCCCGACTTCCCAGTAAAATGCACTGCTAATTCCAAAATTGTGCTTGCTATGTCTCTAGGAGCCCATTCCTGGGTGCTTCTTAGCACAGTCCGATATGGTGTCACCGTTATTTATTAAACTGCATCACTCTCCAGGAGCCTCTGGGGCGCGAGTCCCGGGGGAGTCTCAGGAGCACCCAGCTACGAGCCCTGGAGTTACAGCAATTTGCTCTTGCTGAAGGTCCAGCCTTTGCCTTCATTATTAGCTTGATAATTACTGTATTGCAAAAACTCATCACCCTTGGAAGTAATTAATTTCTTGGAACCAAGCACAACAGATGGGCTTCTAATTTATTTGAAATCACATAGGAAGCAGGGGAGTCTTCACCCCAATTTGATAAATACAGCACTTTAACCTGACAGTTTATTCCCTTTTAGAGGTCTTAGGAAATATGCCTTTGGGTATTTGATGCTGATTCACTGCAGGGCTGAAAGGCTCAGGATGTGATCAATTTATGAAACGTGGCCTCGCTTTAATTCTTTTGGGCACATTTCCTCTAGGCAGGATGTGCAAATGGCATGATAGGAGTCACCCTGCTGTGACGGCAGTTGGCGGCTGCTGAATTCATGACAGATTTATTAGGTTGGCCAGGTGCAGAGGTTCCCTGCAAACAGCTGGAGCTCTCCTCACCCCTTCTTGACAAGGAGGATTTCTCACATATACCAGCCTTGTTCCAGCCCCCGGCTTGCTTCCCCGCCGTCGGGTAAATCGCTGCCCTTGCTGCAGCCCTGCAGGGCTGTGGATGTGGTGTTTCTCATCTCCACGTAGGCAAAGGCTTCCATTCATGCTACAATCTGCCCATCTGTTCTCTGGCTCACCGAGTCCTAAATTTGCCTTCCTGCAGATTGAAAGAACAGCTGAACTCTTGAATATTGGGGCCTGAGAACGGATAGACAGCTGAGAGAGAGCAAAGTCCCCGACAAGTCAATCAAGAGGATGAAGCACGAGCCTGAGAGCTTGGGCTGCTCCGAAACAAGGTGGGAGCAGACAGGAGCCACCCTGGGCTGGTGGGGTCTCTGACCAAAATCTGCACGGGGATGACCAGTGAGGGAATAAACCCCAATTGCCATGCGTGAGGAAGAGAGGTCCGGTACATGAGGATCTCTGTCTCAATGAGGATGCAGATCATGGCTCTGCTCTGCAATTTTGGCTCCTCCAGGGCCATTCTGCTGGAGAAACTGCGACCTCATAACCCTCAGGGCCCAAAAAAATGCATTTTGAAAGATGTCAGAAATGCTGGTAGAAATTTCTGAAGAAAATCACAGTGAAAATAACTACCTTTTTTTTTTTCCTGTGGTCATATTATCAGTGGAAAAATGTCCCCTCTTCTCCCCCCTCCCAATTTTCCAACATTTCTGCAGAAATCGGACCTCTTCCAGGAATCAGGGTTTTTTTATTTTGTGTAAATCCAGCTTTTCCCCTGGCAAAAGGTTTGTGTGGGAGGCTTCCGGACAGTTGCTTTCTATCTGTCGGGCGTACATGAACCTAAATCCTTGAGCAAGTGCCGGGCGCAGATGATAACGAGAGGCTACTAAAAGCGTGCGGTCATTTAATGCACAGCCACTGAATGGGCAGTCACTGATGGAGGGGGCTGAAGGCCCCCAGGGGTCCCAGCCCAGCAGGAAGAGGCAGGGCTGCATCTCCCAAACATCAGGGCTCCGCTGGCTCGTGCCACCTCCCGCGGATGTGCTTTAGCCTGGAGGGACCATCCGGCCAAAAAGCCTCTCGGTCACCGCAGGGATCGTGCCACGGGTGCTCGCGCGTCCCCCACCCATTCAGTCGCTGTGGAACCGTGTGGGTGTTGAGAGCTCAGCCCTCCCTTTGCCCATAACAGGAGAGGAAACCAGGGTGCAGACCACTTGAATCCCTGACATTTTCTCCCCGTTCTTGCTGGGAATGACCTAATCCACACTATTGTTTCCTACTCCACTTGAATTTCCACTTACCCACATTTTCATTCTTTCAGCAGTTCTTAAAATATTTTTCGACCTTTTTACCAGGAAAGAGTTGAGACCCGACAATGCCTTTCTTGTTCGGTTTGGGAAAAGGTCATTTCTCCACAACATATTTCTTGTTCTGTTTATACAGAACTTAGCAAAGAGAAGAAAAATGTGGAGTTTGTTCATCCTGAGGAAAAAGCAGATTTACATATTACAGCCCTTGCTCGAACAGGCACCAGCCCTCACTGCCGGCTGTGCTGCTCTGTCCTCTCTGCTGCCCTTGTTCTGGTGGATTGAGACCAATATGGATCTGCCTACCCTGTTTGCGAATTTACCTCCTAAACCAGTAAGCAGATGCAGCCTTGGAGAGAGGGGCAAGTCACGGCTGTATGGGCACCTTCCTGACACCTTGTGCCAGCTTTTCTGCTGATTTCAGCTGGGACAATCAAAGGTTTCTCTCTTTGTCCAGGATTTGTTTAAACCCCTTTGTATACCCTGCTGCTGGGAACTCTTCCTTCAGCGTAACTCATCCTTTGACCCCAATCCATCCCAATTTATGGAGGCATTTTTTCTTAGGATCCCATGGCTCCTTGGGGAACATGTCCAAGGGCAACCTTTCCCGTGGCCTGAATCTCTCCCCATGCCCCTCTCTTCCCAGCCACTAAGCAGGGTGGCGGGGACCCACTTGCCACCTTCAAGAACTTCACTGAGGTGCTCAGGTCTGAGGGAGACAAGGAGGGTTGTAGGACTGACATGAGGAGCTGGGTTCACTAAAAACGGCGTGAAGGTCCAAGGTGATGATAGCAACCCTGGAGAGCTCTGCTTTCCTCGTGCCTGTGGCAAAGGGCCCTTCTCGATTGCCCACTCTACAGGTTTGAACGGACAGATGGTGAAAAACCTTCCCTGAGCAGGGATCTGGTCAGGAGGAGAGGCACGGGTGTGCTGCTAGTGGTATTAAACACTGAGCAACGAGCCTAGAAAGGCGGAGGATTTATTAAATCCTGCTACACTTTCCCAGGCAGACATTTGAGGATGCACCAGCTGAACCTTCCTCAACATCAAAATCTCTCAACACCTGGACTTCTACCACAATAACAGGAAAAAGCTGCACTTGGAGACATCTCACCTGTCCCGGCTCCAGCTTCAATGTCCTTTCTCGTGGTGACAGGACTTGTCAGCCCTGCAAACCCGCGGCAGTGACTTCCACGGGTTGTGTGTCCCTTGTGCAGCCCGGCATCTTGACAGTCTGCCCCAATCTCGTGTTCACCGGGGCAGGGAATGTGCATGTGACTCCCCAGGGTCCTTTATTTTCTGATTTTCCTTTGATCCTACATATCTGATGGTGTAAAGTGACTGGAAACCCCACACAGCAAGGAAGACCAGGGATAAACCTTGTGGGATTGCGCATCTGATTCTTCCTGCCCCGGGTCCCTGCAGCAGCTTCCAAATCTCCTTATACTTTGGCATGATAGAGTTAAAGCAGGTGGCTTAAAAGGAATCACAGCATGGATACAGTATAAAACCAGACATGGGATATAAAAAGCATGCTTCTAAATTTAAACCTCTGTTAAAAGCTAATTTAAGCAGCTAATTATGCTAAAAATGCATGAGCCCCAAATTTGCCAATTAAAAGTTAATTAAACAAAAACTCAGTGAGCTTCAATTTGTCAGTTAAATCCATCTGCTTCCTGCGGCTTCCTGCAATCCCACAGCTTCAAAGCTCTCCCTGCAATGGGAACCATTCTCCGAGCCATCGCAATCAGACAGATGTCCAAAACCCTAGAAAAAGCCCAAAGCTTACTGAACCCCAGGCACAATTAGCAGCCTCAGCCTTTGGGAAGCTGCCCAGACATCTCACAGTAGATGCGGCCGTTGAGGAGATGAAGTCTCTGGACAGGCTGGCTCAGTGCTGCCGCCGCTGTGCCTGCTCCGTCCCTCCCCAGCACCCCGTACGTGCGGACGGGGCGACACGTACCAGCGCAAGGGTCCACGCGCGGGGCAGTTCAGCAGGTCTGCAAGCAGGCAGCCCTGTTAACGCAACTATTCTCATGAAAAGTCCCCCTTTTTCCAGCTTCACGAGGACCGCCCCATCCTCTGCGTGCAGACAGCAGAGTAGCCCCCCCCGCACACGCGTCACCGGCTCGCACACGCCGTGGCCGTGCTGTGGCTTCCCCTGGTTGCCCGATCCCTGCTCGCTTCATCGTGCAGGATGCAGCGAGACCCTGGGTGCTGCGTTGTTGCACCAGGGCAAAAGCCTGGAGTCGGTGGGGTGGAGGGTGGCGGCGCTGGGTGCTGTTAGCAGGCGCAGCCAAGCCGATCCGCACGTGACTGATGGCCGCAACACGGGACAAAGTTCTGGGGCTTTTGTAGCTGTAATTGGCAGCTCATTATGCTTTTCATCAGCCACACCTGGTGTAGGCTTTCTTATTGTGTTAGTTAAATAGACCAGCACTTTAAAAAGAAAATAAAATCTAGATATCAGTGCGTTTACTTATGGCAGAAAAATCTGTAAAGGAGAGCTGCCACCCGAGCAGACCGATGCGTCACGGGGAGGACGGGCTCTGCGCCGCTCTTGTCCTGTGTGATGGGTACTGAAAACAATGGAAAGGAAGCAGGATGCTCAGGCTCTTTGCTGCCGATTCCAAGGAGTTACCATGGTTCATAGGCTTGGCATGCTCAGCTTGAGATCAAAGGAACTTGCTTTCAAAATAAAATACCAGCCCCCACAACCATTTCTGGCCCTCCCATCTCAAACTCATGCAGCCCCTGCTCTTCAGAGCAGAAGAAAGATTTTCACTGAAGTTCCCTGAGCTTTAATTTAAATTTCAAATGGATGCAAATTAATGCTCCACAGTCCAGTTTCTGTTTTCATACAGCCTGCTTTTCTGCAGAGCTGGGTGTTACGCGAGCAGCGATGCTACCGCCTCCAGTAAGTGAGCATCTGGCCGTACTGCTACAGCCAGGCAGTGATAGACGGCAGCTCTGCGTTTTGGGCAGCTGAATGACCCCAGACGCACACCAGGAGGCAGCTAATGCACCCCGCATCCCACCCACCGATGTGTCAGGCTGGGACGTGGCTCCTTGGTTTTTAGCACCTGCATTTCTGCAGCCATCGCCCCCCCGGCACCATTAGTATATTCAAGGTTTTGCTTTGATCTCTCTTTGTCTTAATTTTCTCAGCTGCCCATGTGTTTCCCAGCTGCAAGCCTTCAACTTTCTTTGTGACTTTTCCCCACTCGCTTTTTCCCCCCCTTGCTGTGTGAGTACTTTTATTCCAATCCCAGTTGCGTTCATCTTTCACGTGACCAATTTTGTCCTTTGTTTTCAAACAGCACTGGGATGGCTCGTTAGCTGCACGGAGGGATTAAGATGTGCTGTGACGCTGATGGGAGGGACGCTGCTCCTGGGGATGGCTGTATGAAGCAGAAATGGTCAACAAGATCAGGCGCGTGCTTCCCCAAAGTGTTAAAGCAAACGTTCCCGGCCAGGCAAAGCCAGGGCTCCTCAGAGTGTTGATTTAGCACGGTCACAGTCTCTGTACACCAAGGAAAACCTCCCCATGCAGCACTGCAGGAGCTCCCCATGGTGCCCAGGAGGCCCCAAGTCCCTCTGTGCTCATCGTTGCCTGGCCTTGGAGGCAGCATGGCCATGGAGCTGCAGCAGGAGCTGAGAGCTGAGACCCGAGCTACGAATCCTGGGAGCAAAAGGGGATGTCCATGCCCACCCTCGCACCGGCCTGGGGAGAGATGGAGGCTGGTGGTGCTTCCTGCTCTATAGGAATAGCACCTGGGGGACGTGAGAAACCCTTTACGTCTCCCCCGCGGCACACTTCGTGTCTGCAGAAGAGCTATCCCATGTCCATCAGCAACATCACCTCCACGGGATAACATCAGGGCAGAGCAGAAGTGCAACGTGCATGGGGCTTTCTCCTGGGGAGACCCTCCGGCTGCCCTGGCTGCAGCAAAGTCGGAGACCCCAAGAGCAGGAGGGCAGAAAGCCCCCGCAGGGTGCTCTGGAGGGAGGGACTGAAGGTCTGGCCCAAAATGCACCAGCATATTCTAACCAACCCCATTCTGTCATAGTGTTTGAAAGCACTGAGCTCCCAGGGAGGTGCAAGGTTGTGTGGAAGAGAGAAAATAATTCTATAAAGGCATAAAAGTTGGGTCCAGGTGACCTGTGTGGTGGGTTGAGCGGTGACCAAGGCATGTAGCCTTGGGCCAAGCAGGTCACTGGACCCAAAGTAAAGAAGTGCAGAGCCTGAGAAGTCTCCAGCCAGAAACCACAGGTGAGGACAGAAAGAGTTATAGCTTCATCCTGAGACAGAAGCAATTCGTCGTGGTATCTTTCTCCCTTCACTGAGTTATCTCACTGAGCAGCAGCATCATTTCATTTTCCGAGGTTTCTTGGTGCAACTGCGGCTGGTGATCCCCCAAATTTGGCTGAAACCCTGGTTGCTGCTAGTCAAGTATAAGAGTGCAGAGACCTGCGCTCCTTTTCCTTTGAGCCTGCAGCGGAGGCCTTCCAGAGAGCCACCCCTTCTCCCGAGGGAGCACATCAAGTCCTCAGTGAAGCTCACCAGTCCTCTGGCACTGGCACGAGTCCAGCCTCCCGTCTCTGCGCTGCTGCTTTCTGTGCTCTGCTCCTTATGAGAGCTGATTAAATAACCCAATAACACAGTGGGAGGCTGCAGCCCTTGCTTGAGTCTGTAACAAGCCTCTTTAAGAAAAATTATTATTAGTAGACACAGAGAGGACTGGTTTGTTTTACAAGGCTTCAGCGCAGAGTGCTGGCTTTATAAATGAGGTTGTGAGTCAAATTCTTCCTGGCTCTTTATGAAAGACCAAACTATTGGAAAACCAACTACCCTTTGTTTATGTAAGCAACCTTATTGCCCATGGTGATGTCTTAGAGACACATATGTGATCCTAAATTCTGGCCTTTTATAGCGGCAGCATATTGGAGAGGCAGTGCAGGACGTGAGGACGGCTATCAGAAACAGTGTTTGTATCTGCGCAGAAACATGCGCGCTGGCACCTGAACCCGTTGCCTCACCCGCGCTGTGCGCCCGGTTGCTGCTGCACCTGCCACGGACGTGGATTAAGACACGCGCCGTTCTGGAAGCGTCGTCTTTAGATTTGCAGTGCTGCCTCTCAGCAGCCCTTCTGCTTTACCGAAGGGATTTGTGAGCTCAGACCTCCAGGATTTAGGGCACTATTCTTCTAAACACGTTGTTACAAATCTGGGTATCAACGCAGCGTTTTTCAGACATCCCTCTGCTACTGTCTTTTAGCTACTGCTAATGTCTGAAAGCTGTGGATCTGCTAATGTAACCCCAAACGGAGGACACACTCCTGCAGAAGTGTAAACTGGTCTGCACTGGGGCTGCTACGGTCCTCTCCCATACCCAAAGACCTGCTCCTCCCCTGCCCTGGCACAGACGTGCCTCTGGCCCTGGGTGAGCCGGTCACGGAGCTCGGCCAGGGGACAGCCGGGATCACCGGAGTGGGAACATCTCCCTGCTTGGCTCCTCAGATCAGTGTGGCTGTACTGAGCGGCAGCCAGTGCCGCTCACAGGGCACGAGGGAAGGGGCAGTGCACGGCTGGATCAGGTCCTCAGGACGGGGCTAGGCAAATCCATAGCTGACCTTCTCTAGAGACCTAGCAACGGACAACTGCTCTGGGCAGAATGTGGGGCTAGGGACCTCCAGAAGCTCCTCCTAGCTGGCTTTTCTGTGATAGCAGCTGGACATCAAGAGTACGCTGGCAGCGGAAGCTGGCACCAGACCACAACCATGGGCAGCACAAGCCAAAGCAGACACCATCCACTGAAGCAGGGAGTGTGGTCATCAAGTGACCCTGGGAAGGGTGGTTCCACTCCCAAGGTACCAAAGGACACCTTTGCCTTTGGCAGCTGCAGGCGGGGTCTGCAGCAGCCGGTAAAGGCTGGGAAGGGGCCAGAGGAGCCTTTCCCATGGCATAGTCTGGTTTTCAGCAGTCAGAAGGGCTAGAAGGTACTGGAGTTTTGCTCACCTTTGATCGAAGCTCAAGTTCAGTGTGCTTTTTGGAGAGTTTTCTCTGCAAATGACCATCTTTGCTTGGCCAGCCTGGTTGTTGAGGGCAGCATAGATGTTCCTGGACTGACCGTTCTGCCTCCTGCTCGTGCGGACGCCTGTTTGAGAGAAGAATCCGTGTTGTTCAAACAAGTACAGGCTTCTGCTAAAATGAACATCAGGTTTTATTGACAGAAGAAGTAAATATTGACCAGTGGAAAGTTAAAGCCAATATTTACTCTGAATTTCCCTAAATCAAAATGTTTACAGTAAGTGAAATGTGAAGCGCTGATCCACAGATTCCCGCTTGTGATCCTGCCTGGCCCCAGGGCGGCAGGGCTGCCATCCAGGCCCGCGATGCTCCAAACTATTTGCGCCCTGATTGCCAGACATTTCCAAAGAAGGCGCTTTCTGTGGCTGTGGGCTTGAGCATGGTGCTGACCTATATATTAAACAAACATCTTAACAGAGAGATGAAATTAGAGATGCGGAAAGCTGGAGATTTAGTAATCTCCAGTGTCAGAGTCAGGAAGTTGATCAATATGTGAGATAAATTCTTTGCACATAAACTCATGAAGGAGAACAAATAGAAATGCATTCCCCCTCTGCGGCTGGAAAGGAAATGCAGAAATCCCAGTGTCTCTGCTGTCAGCATCACTGTCCAAACGGGAGGTGGGCCGGGGTGCTTGGAGTGCTCGGCTGGCAGCCACCCCGTCGCTGCCTCTCCAGCCGCCCTCTGCGGCTGCGACACACCAGCCGGTGGCTTGTCCCACCTGCGGGCTTAAGCATCAGAACGGCTGTGCTGCAGCTGGAGGCCAGGGCCCAAATCCTCCACAATATCTAGGTCCAAATCCGTCTGAAGGTGGAGCATGAGGCAGTTTGCCCAAGGTGACAAGTGGCAGGAATTTATTCTGCTCTGGGGACTCAGACGTGTTTTCTCCCCCCGGCTGCGCAGCTCTGCCCTGCAGGACCTGTGTGCATCTGCTGCTGCTTCTTGGGCAACGGGGTCTTACCTCCATGCACCTTCTGTTTGTATAAAACTGCCTTTCCTCAGTCCTGCACCCGGGCATGGCGGAGACAGTGGAGACGAGCATCGGTAAAGAAAGGTGCAGACACCTCACTGGGCACCCAGAACCAGAGGTCTCTCTTTCTAGCAACACCTGCGTGCCTACCGAGCAGGCACCAGTCCTGTCTCTAACGCTGCGATAATCCGCTTTGCAGAAGGAAAGCAGAGTGATCCTTTTGCAGAGATTTGTGGGCTGACTTTAGTCTGAAATCCGGATGAAGATGGAAACGTTGATCTGTGTCTCAGCATGCAGTATCTCGACATGCTGGGTCAGCTTTCCCGAAGCACTGCCCTGGGCAGAAGGAGACTGCATCCTGCAAAGGGCAAAACTTTGGGGACCTGATTCAGACTTTTCATCTATTACATTCTGCAAAAGTTGAGGTGCTAGTGACGAAACCCATATTTCTGTGTTCTCAAAACAAAATATAAATACTGGTTCTTTACAGAAAACATTGATTGCATCTATACATTCCTGCCATGGTTTGCTCTGCGTGCATCAGCATTTCCTTAGGGGCTGAGCACGGCCAGAGCGGCAGGACAGGTGCAGCTGGTCGGACCGATGGGGAGCTGCCCAGTTCTGCACTTGGTCTGTCTCTGCTCAACACCGATATTTGTCAGATTGCCAGTGAAAGTCACGCCATGAACACACTCCAGCAGCTTATGGAGAAGCGTGCAATCCAGCTGCACGGTCAGGCTGGCTGTGGATAAGGTGTGCCGCTGGTCCCGAGCTCTTGAAGAAATTTCCCTGTAAGCTGTTGGTGTGCTCTAGGAGCAGATGGCTTCTTCTCAGCGGGATCTGCGCCAACAGGGATGTTGTTAGGAGGCTTGGCAAGAGTTACAAACTGTTTGCACTTCCTTAGGCCCTTTTGTGGTGTTAGCCCCGCACTGGCGGACTCCTCTGGGGCCGAAAGTCTCTTGGTTATTTAGCAGCTTGTGTCACAGATGAACAGGTCTCCCCAAGGGGAGGTCAGGGATCTGGGTGATAGCTAGGCGAACACCACCCAGTGCGGCATCGGGAACAGGAGCGAGTGGGTTTGTGATCACAGACAGATTCCTACTAGACCCCATCCTACTGCATTTTAAGTGCTCTTATTCTACCTGCCCTTCTAGAGGTGGCACCTCCACCCTTTGGAAGTGCCCAACCTTAACCCTTCTTGATCCTTCACCTTTCCATTAACTTCCTTGTTTCTTTTTGACTCCCAATATTTTCCACATAATCACGTTAGTCTAATAAGCCTCCCCTCCTGCTGCTATTTACGGCCACAATGTTTTGATTTCCATGTCGCAGATGTTCTTTTTAACGGATATTTACAGTTGAAAGGAATGGGATCCAGCTGTGCTGATGGGACAGAAATAGAGCCACGTTATCACTCCTGCATCCAGGCATGAAATGCACAACCAAACTTGCAGAGGAATAAATGTTTGTAATGCAGGCCAGGCATCCTGTTCAGCGCTGAGTTCAGTGATTTATTATCAGGACAAAGGCCTGATATGCCCTTATGTTTAGCGTTCATGTCTCAGGCCATCACTCAGTTTTTGGAAGTATTAAAATGGCAAAACATTGGCAAAATATTTTGGGGTAAGAATATTGCTCTGGTGGGAGAAAACACTACTGCTCCTTGATACTTTAATTACTAGCTATTTCTAGGGCAGGGAATGAGAAGATGCTTGGAGCTCTAGATCCAGCTGTTAGGAAGTAACTAAAACCTTACACCCCTTGTTGAGGTCAGAGTCATGCTCCAGCCCTGTCCAGGTGGGTCCAGAGCCCTGCTTATCAGAGGTGGTTGAAGGATGAGTCACAGAGGGCATTTTAATCCACACCTTTATTTTCTGAGGTCGACGTGAGCCGGGGAGCAGGGCTGTGACTACTCCTGCATGGGCCGTGGGGCAGCTGCAGGCTCAGTGCTGCTTCAGTGGGCCTCTTTAGCCTGCCCAGGACTTGCACTCTTAGGTCTGAGTTTCCAGGTAGCAATACAACCTCCTTGGCCGCTTTTTTTTTGCCATCTGAGGGCTCAGCAGCAAAGCGAAGCTCTAGATTTTGAATGACTTTGGGTAGATGCCCACAGCAGAGCTGCAAGGCTCATCGGATGCTCAGTGTGTTGTTGTCGGGTTCCTGCAAGCCCTTAGGAGAGCAACATGAGCATCGGCCGACCCAGGAAGAGCTGCCGTACCAGCCCTGCCAAAGGCTGCACACGGCATCGGGAAGTGATCTCAGCATCTCGGCTGTGGGGATCTTCCAGCAGCATTTAAAATTGACTGCTTCCAGCCGGCCTGTCAACAGCTAACAGTACTTAATTGTAGGAAGAGCTTTTGCAGGACCTGGCAGAGCAAACATGACTCCTGACCTCCGTCCAGTGCTCTGAGCCCACTGGGGATTCGTTATGTGCTGCTTGCAAGCTGCACACGATCCCTGTCGGCTGGTGTCTCGGGGAAAGCAGAACGGGATGATGGACACCAGAGTCCCAAAGGTCACCAGTCTGATGCTTTTCTGAGCAGAGTGAGGAACAGCTACTGTGTCTACGCCATCATTAATGGCCAAGCCTGGGACTGCTGAGCACCCTGGGGCTGGCTGGGCGGCCAGGGCAGCCTCAGCTGCTTTGCTCAGGTCTGGGACTTTATAACGCAAGCGGGGAGTTTTCAGGTACCACCTGCAAGTACTGAGACCCTTTCCAATGCTCCTTCTTATTGCCTGCTCCCAAAGCAGTTCTGCAGCCTTTGCAGAGCTGCTGCACGATGGAAAATTGCATGACAGGCTTAAGTCAAAGCAAATGCAGCCAGTTTCTTTCCCAGGCTGGTACCCTGCCTCATCATGGCCAATGGCCTCGGCTTAGGGAACAAGAGAAAGAAAAACTCCAAGAACAGAGTGATCCTCTCTGAGTTCACCCTGTTTCTGGCCAAAGTAATTTAGGAACATCCTGAGTTGGAAGCTGAAACCAAAAAATCTTCACCTTATTCAGCTTGTCCTGACCCTGGGGGCCACACACTGTTACCGTCTTCCTTCCACTTCATGGCCAGACCTCTCCCCCCTTGGCAGCCTTCCCACCTGCATCCACGCTGCTCTCAGTCCTCCAGAAGTGACAGGAAATCTCTCCACGCTGCTCAGGTCTTCAGGACGGAGCTGCACCTGGCTACACACATGCTAGGGAGGTGAGACCTTGGTTTACCTGCTCTGACGTGCCTTCCTGGGCCAGGTGCCTGTGCAAGAAATGCGCAGCGAGACCCGTGGCAGGCAGCCCTGATTCCGAGACACTACAAGGTCGTTGCAGTAAAGGGTCACTCTGTATTTGCCTGCTCTTATAATTTCTTATCCATGACTCCTCACAACTGGCCAGTGTGTTTTCGATCCTGGCAGAGCAACTCGGGGACCAATGCTGGACATCTCGCTGGTAAATGCCAGCCCTTGTCTTCTACTCTGGGAATACCAGGAGCCCAACACTAATTTCCCATCCAGGTCACCACTATTTCAGAAGTGACCTGCTTCTCCTTCGGAGAAGCTTAGGGAAAAGTCTCTTCTAAAAATTTCCAGGAGCCCTCTGAGATCGACTCACAAGAAAATCTGGCAGAGAAGAGTGGGGGAGAATAAAGGGCGTACAGTTTGAGGACATCTCTCCTGGGATAAGAAGCCCTGGCCAGTTGAAACAGAGCCAAAGAGCCCATTCCCTCATCTCCGGGCTATTATTTTCCTTCCACACTTAACTCCATACATGTCCTTGTTGGACCATAAGGGTATAGAAGCAGTTTCTGTCCAATCTCCAAGGCAGAAAAGGAGCAAACAGCCCAAAGAGAAACCTCTTTGGATGGTGTCTCCATCCAGACAAGGGCAGGAGAACTTGGCTTTCTGGCTTGTGGTTTGGCCAACGGGTTGGTCTCACACAGCAGCCAGCCAAGCCCCACGCGTTCTCCAGACTGGATGTAGCACACCTTGCCTTTTGGCTGGGGACATTTCACAGGAGCTGCAGCATGAAGGTGCCTGGGGAGGAGATTGGAGAAGAGACCTGGACAAGTCCCCAGCACACAACTGCATATCCTCAACCTCTCACAGAGCCCATGCAGGCTAAGGATAGATTCTTGCTCCCCTGGCCTAGGTGGCTCTTGGACATGCTGTCCTGGAGGGTATGAGGTCCTCCCAACCCACACCATCCTTCCGCACCCCATCTTTCTCACCCTTCTTTTCTTTGTGTAGGCTTTGGTGACTTTTTAGAGCTCCCTCCATGACCTGTACTGTGCCAAGTGGTGAGCTGATGCTCACCAAATTCTCAAACTCATGTAAAAATCTTCAACTGACTGCATGAAAAGCAGGTTTCCTCGCCAAAGAGCTGTTGGCTAGTGATGTGCAAGCAAGTTCTCAAACAGCAGAGGGGCTTGGGGACAAAAAATGGTCATGGGGATACCACAGTGCCTGGGGGCCTGGGGAGGTGGTTCTTCTGTGATAGAAATAGGATGGCTTTTCACTCTGGATCTGAACTCTCTGGCAGGGAACAATATTAGAACCAGGGACCGCAGGGTACCAACCTCCGCTCTCTTTCTCTCACTCTCCCTCAGACACACTGTCCTGCTCATCTCTTACAGCGAAGGGATTGGATCAAACATTAAAGACTGCCAAGAAAAAGTTAGAGAAATGATCCCGTCCTGTTCCAGTGTACAGCTTTTGCAATGTAAGAGGAGATTGCTTTTTGCATAAAATAAACATGTTCTTGCCTCAGGAATGGATTCCACTTCGAGTTAAGAGTATAAATAGAGCCAGAAAAAACTTCATGCGGCAATAAAACAGTCTGATATTAACTATGCTCCCTCTGGGACTGCTGTGAAAATTCTCCCCCCTTCTTCATTACTGGTTTAAGAAAAAGTTGCACTAACTCAGTACTTTTCTTTTGGAAAACTATTTCTGGAATGTTTCTTGTTCCAACAGATTACGTAAAGTGAGTCCAGCGCTTTGTGGAGTCTCAAAAGCTCGGCTGGAAAAGACCCATTAGATCATTCAGGCCATCATCTGCCAGAGCGAACCTCTTGCCCACCACTGCAGCCACCACAGGCGTTTAGGACAGGCTCTGGTCTATCCACCTTTGCTTTCTACTTCTGCTTGCCTCTACCCAGCCCATTCCCTTCCTTTCCCACTGTTCCTGGGATTTTTTTTTTTTTTTTTATTTTTTATTCTTTTTTTTTCCATCCTCTTTCTTACTAGGAGCTTCTGGCCTATCCCATCCCACTCCCTGGGCATCTGTGCCACACCTGCAGGCAGCGTTGCCCTGCCTGCCCTGCCTGCCCTGCCTGCCCTGCCCTGCTGGCTGTGGTTTTATGTCACGGTGGGGCTGGTCTCACTGCTCAGCTACTGCCTTACCTTCTACCTTCCTTTTTTTTTTTTTTAAAAAAAAATCTTTCTTTACAGTTCAGTCTCTGGAACAAATGGAACTGAGAATGAAATCAGGAGCAGAGCAGCCGCGATGGCAGTGGCAATTGCCTGATGAGCTGTGAAGGCTGCTTCTGCCGTGCATCGTGTCCGGGTGCTTGGCTACCTCTGCAGCAGAGCACATGTGCTATTTGGGATAACCCCTCAGTGCCGCTGGTCAAAATGGACAAAGAAAAATGCACGTATTTGTGAATTTTACCTATATTGGAGATTTTCTAATGTCAAAAGGGCTTCAAGCAGGCTTTGAAGCAAGTGATTGGAGATACGCCCTGCTGATCCAGGAAGAGAAAGAACAAACACTTTGTGTGATTTCTAAGCACCTCCCCCCCATCCCGTCTCCTTTATCCCGTTTCAGTGATCCTTAGGAGATGGCAAGGCAGATGTCAGGGCAAGGCTCAGAAAGAAATTAGTTTTCTAATGGATTTTTCAGTCTGGGGCTGAGGAGGTCCACCTGCACAGGCTACTGAAAATCCCAATATGAGGACCTAAGCTCACGCACTCATGCATCTAAAGCGAGGGAAATTTGGATGCTTTTGGACTAAACAGCTGGTCCTGAAATATGAAGTGCAGTATCGGAATGAAGTGCAACGGTTCTGTGCAAGACCAAAACCTACAAACGAGAAGCAGCCAGGACAGCAGCTCCAGCTGAGGAAAATTGTTCTGAATTAGAAAGAAACATGTAGCCATTGTTTTGGTACAAAAATTTACCAAAATTTCCTGAAGGTAAGACCATGTAAATACATCTTTAGACCACAAGTATCTTCAGTCTTTAAAAAGCACTTGTCAAAAGAGCTACAGCTTTTAATGCAGCCTGAATACAAGGTCTGTGATGTTAATGCCAAACTACTTCTTTCTGAAAAATGGATCCGTAAGATGCAGTGATTGTTGAGACTCTTTTAGCATATATCAGAGAAAGAATACATGAGGATCTTGAAAACCTTAATGAGGAAGTGTTCCTTTGTATGCTAAATATAAGAAATCCTTGCAGAACCAGAAACACAACAGATACCCCCAACATTCAATATAATGCAAGACCTGAAGGCAGAGGTGCCTTCAGCACTCAGCAAAGCTTTAAGAAACTTCAACAAAAATCAGAATAAAATATTGTATATGATATGCTATGACGATGTCACATTCATATAGAAAAAATAAAAATGTCTGAAGTATTTAGCTAATGACAAAAATAGCTTCACAGGAAATAAGCACAAAATGCAGACGGTGTGTTCATCTAGCACTCATTTCTGGTGGAAAGCAATCTAATCTAACATGCGGGGCCTTCCTTTGGGCAGACGAACACGGTCCTGGGGCAAACAGTCTGGGTGGTGAGACACGGGGGGAGACGGCAACGGTGCATAGCACAGGCAACTTCCCACCTCCTATTTCCCTCGCGCGACAAGAGTCGCCATCTGGGCAACGAGTATGACAAGTAGTATATGAAATACCCTGCTTTAAATATTGTCTGCTGAAGTGTAGCTCTTCCCTCTTGTGCACGTGCATTGTCACATACTTTAATCGCATGATCATGTATTTTGATTTCTACTGGCTAATTGCTGCTTAACATTGTTATTCACAGAGAGTTTCTCTCCTTTGTTCTCATTTCAATGAAACCGAGACAAAAAAATGTCAAGAAATACCAAAACAAAAGCAAACTTTCTGTAAATGAAGCATTTAGGTGGCATCGTTGACAGAAAAAAGATGGGGAATGTGCCATTATGGATTTAATGTTGCTGTGAAATCACCTTCATTTCAAGTTGTAGTTTCTGTACTGTTTGCTGTTTGTTTGATTAATATTTTACAAATTCTGACAGAAAATGCATCCTGTAAAGTACAAAAAATAACATCCATGGTAATAAACAGCCTACTGAGCCTTCTCTTCTGCGCTTTTACTGCAACTGAATAAAATAGCACTGACTAAACATCAAGAGAGGTTTTTTTGCACAGAGAAGTTACAGTTATATACGGAAGAGACTTATTTCTCAATAACTATTGTTAGTTTTATTCATAAAGGCATAGGCATAAAATGGAAAATAGATTTAAATGACCAGATATTTCCCCTGACTTGCTTTGAATGGCTGGAAACCCGGGAAAGTGTCAACACGTTACAAACAAAACCACGCTTCATTTGTACTTCATAAAACAAAATATAGATTGCAATCAAAACAGCATCTGTGTTTGTCATCTTACATCTAGCGTGACTCCAAACTGCTTTTGGCCTGGTGGCATCGGGATTTCATATTTCTGAGCCTATCTCTACAGGAATGGCCAGCATTTTTACCCATGGTAAATGGGTAAATTACCCAGGAATGGCCTGGTTTTACCCATGAATTTTAGGTGTGCATAAAGTGGCTTATTTGGCTTGGGGATCTCTTTTGGTTTCCATAGGAAGCTCCACACACGTCATCTGGTTGGGGACCCTCTGGGGAGTGTTGCCCATGAGTGATGGAGTGGGGAGCAGGCTTCCTCCCAGGAGCCCGTACCGTGGGTGGGAAATTGGGCTGGAGACCAAGGGGATAATCTGGTCCTTCTCATGCCTGGTTGTCTCCCACCGTTGGGGTTGGTGTTGAACGGACAAGGAGCACTCCGGTTGGGGATACTGCTGCCAGAGGGGCAAGCGAGCGGCATCCCCCTGCACGAGCACGTGGATTTGGATGATCCTGTGCCACAGACCGAACGGCAAGAGCTGGCGGAGGGGCTGGGCTCTCCCACCCTCATGGTACGCACCGGAACAGTGGCATCAGCTGGAAATGCGGCTGCAGAGAGTACGAGACGCTGATGCAAATTCTCATATGCCCCCCGATCGGGAATCACAATGTTTATGCCAAATAATAATCCTAATTATAATTAGATTCAAACTGAACTCCTAAATCAGCCCTATTTAACTGTAATCTACTATAATGCAATTGTTAGTCATATCTGGCCTTAATACCAGACTAATCCTTTGAATTATTTCAAATTTAATTCCAACCCAAAGGCAATTATCTCTTGAAACTTAAAATGTAAGTCTTTGAGTTTAATCATCACCATAGATTTAACCCTAAAACTTATCCAAACCTACAGACACAAACAAAAACCTAATTGTATATTTTAACCTTAAAAGTAACCCATTGCTGATTATAGCTCAGTACTAAACTCATATCTTTATCCTAACCCAGATTAACTCCAACTGCAGTCCCTAATCCTGGCCTACAATTTTAGTCATAATGTCAACTATAACCTTACCCTAACCTAAATTCACTAAATAAAAGGAAAATAGCAAAGGAGAAATCTTATTTTCCAGGTGGATGTTGCACACAGACAAGGGAAAGACGTGGAGAGCTTCAGTTTGGCTTTGAGGTCTAAAACTGATGTCCTTGCATCCACCTCGTGCCAGGGAAAGGAGGTGGAGGTGAGCTCTCCCGCAGGCGCGTGAGATGGAGGCCGACGCTGGAGCTGTAAGCAGGAATATCTTCAGTACACACCACGGATCTGTCTTTTTATAGCTACTGCAGCTGTGGCTGTTTGAGGGTCCATGTCAGCCCCTGTGATGGTTAATGGTGGGTCTTGGCCAACCTCTGCGCAGAGACATGCCCAAATCCGCCAGCAGAACTTCTGCCTTTGCCAGGAAGGGTCCCCCGCATGTACCCCCCCCTCCCCGGCTCACCCGGGCGTCCCGTCCCCTGCAGCCAGCTGCGACGGGAGCCCACCCCCGGCAGGGACCGCAGCGTGGGGGTACCAGAGCAGGCAGCAGCACCTGTGAGAAGTGAAATCCCATTTTTTGTGTTGATTTTCTGCCAGTTTTGCTAAGATGTAAATTATGACCCTCCTTCAAAGCCTCTCTGATGCTCACTTCACTGAACTACAATCTAACCACAAGGTACCAATATCACGGAGATCACCGGCCTCAGCACCTCATTGGGGTGGTATCTGTGGCCTTTCCACTGCATTAATTTGCACCGTGCCACGGTTTGAAAGATAAAACTCTCTTTTCGCTCGCCCCTGCCAGCCCCCAGCAGCCTGGGCATGTGCACGTTTGCAGAGAAGCCCCCAGCAGCTGCGAGGGGTTCGTGGCTGCTCCCGGGTGCTGCTGCTCTTCACCCACATCGGAGCCGCTCGCTTTCCGCCGGGTGGGATATGATAGACAACAAAAAGAAAAAACGGAACCGTCATTTGCTGGTGACCTGATTTTTTTGAGGGAAAAAACAGATGACATTCTGCAATTAGCTGAAATCGTTTTTTTAGCTGCAGGTATAATTTATTTGGCTTGAGCTCATTTCCCATAAGAAGGGAGCGCGTAGAATACCACCCACAGACGCCACGGGGTTGTATTTAATGCAGTTATGTCGATGTTCACGGTCCTGGTGGGGGACTGCTTTCTAACGCGTTGTGGTTTCTGTGCATTAACTGACGGGCTTCATTTTCCTGCTTTTGCCGGAGTCTGCTCCCCAGCTACTCATTCTCGTTTTCCTGCGCCTGGGCGTGGGAGCAAGGCGCTCTGTCCGCGTGCAGAGATGCGCATGTGTTTGCCAGGTCTCTCAAGCAGGGCCAGGGCTGGCGGCAGCCTGGGCAGGAGGGGGCAAGGGGGGACGGGGGTGTCCCTGCCACCCTGCACAGACTCTGCAGTTCCCCGCTGCCCCGGCTCCTCTCCCAGGGTCTCTGCAGAGCGGAGCTGGGAAGGCACCACCGCCACGTGCCGCTGAAGGTGGGGGAAGGCTTGGCTGCCAGCTGGACACAGGGGAAAACAGATGTGACACGCGGGATGAAAAGGTGGTTCCTTGCTGTGGAATTTCACTTATTTGCCTGCTCGCTTCATTTGAGCTTAGGAATCTCAGACGAAGAGATATCGCTCCTGATATCCCCTCAATTCCTCCTAAGCCTCCTGTTTCCAGCACAGGACGCCTTGTCCTAGCTGCAGCTGCCCTCTATTTGCTTTTCAGTTTTTTTGTGAAGTGCCTGCAGGGAATTTTTTTGAAGTCACGTAACAGCGTCGCGGGGGTTTGAAGGGCTCTCGGCGCTGCCGCCTCATAGTTCTGGTGCTAAAGGGAAACGTGTGGTCCAACAGCTCGCGACGCAGGGCGCTGCGGGGTGGTGAGTCGAGCAGCACGAGCTCTGCGGAGCCAGGCTGGGCCGGGCTGTCACCGCTCCCCTGCAGAGCCAGCTGGCATCAAAAGCCAGACCCCACGCTGGTGACAGTGGGTCCCCGACTGGCACGTCATGGCCCACCTTGGGTCATCCCCAACTTGGGGTCATTATGAGTTGGGGCTTTCAGAGCCTGAAGGAGAGCTCAGAGGAGCTGGCGTGAGCCCTGGAACAGAGAGGCGCGATGCACAGGCTGCTTCGCGCTCAGTGCGTAGGTTCACAGGGACGATATCGTCTCCCTGGGGGCATGAGGGAGTTCTGCCCCACAAGCCAAGAGGAGGGAGAATCAGTGCCCCCCAACACCTGCACAGCTGTGAGCACGATGGAGGGACATAGTCCTCAAACTGGTGTTTTTAAAGATACAAAACATCTGCTATGAAGAAAAAGAAAAGAAACTGAGCAAAAATCTTTTTGTTCTGAAGACTGAGCTTCAAGATTGCAGCGTGGAGCTGCAAGCGGTGCCGATATGCGCTGTGCCAACCATGACATGATTGAAAATCATGACACATTCCCCCAGATCATAAATTTGGCTTTAATATGATGTCATCTCTTCAGAGAATAGATCCTGGGTTTTTCTTTACCTTCCAGTTTCTGTGTTTTCCGGTTCCTGCTTACGTCATATTTTCTGTGAAAAGTTCTTTCTTCTCCATTATGAGAATATTTTTATTTAGCAAAAATGAGGAACCTTTTGTAATTCTGTGACTCCTGGAGCAAAAGTTCAAACATTGTAGGAAAACATAAGCCTTGGCAACAGCCTTCACTTTTTGAAGCTTTCCAGCTTCCAGCGTTGCTGATACTTCTGTAACAAATGAGTCTAAATAGGAAAAGCTGGTCCAAGTCCATTTGCTCTTTTTGTGCTTCCTTCCCTCTTGTTGAATCGTTCAGACAAAGCCCTTCCCCTCCTAAAACTGCACTTGCGGCAGCACTGGACAAAACCACTCAGCTCTTTCTTGACACTGCTGTCCGAAGAGGCACCAAAACCCCGTCTGGTACGTTACTGCAGTCTTGCAAAAGGAGCTGTGCATGTGGGCAATGTCTCTCTCCCTCTCATTCCTCTTTACTCGTCAAATCCGTTTCAGAGAAGAAAGATCACCCTGAGCAGCTCCCTCCTCCCACCGCTGCCTTCCTTCCTTCTCCCCATGGACAGCACAATCTCCCCCATCCTGGTATTTTGGGGAAGAGAGGGCGCGTTGCTGGGAAGGGATGGAGGGAAGGAGAGCATCTCCAGCCTCCGTCTTCCCTCCTGCCTGGACGGAGGCTGTTCAGTGTGCTGGGCCAGGGAGCCCAGCACCGCGGCGAGGGGCAGGGCTGGGTCCCAAGTGCAGGGAACAAAGCGACTTTTGTGGGTGCCTGAAAAAACAGCCAAAATGTCAACTGACGCTAATCTTGTTTGGCACCGATACGTGTAGCTGGGATCTCCTAGAGCCTCGAGGGATCCTCTCTCTGGCCCATCTGCAGCTGTTGGGCACATTTCATTGTGCCTCAACGGGGATGGTTCAGGCCACCCCAGCACCTGCCATACAATGCGCTGATGCTGTTGACAGCGCTGTCGAGGAAGCATCTGCTGGTGCAATCGGAGCAGGGTGCCCGCTGGGCCTGCCGGTCCGTGTGCTGCTGATGGGAAGCTGCTGGCCGCCTGTGGCTCTCCACGGCAGCTGCTCGTTCTGCTGCAGGGAGGGAGAGGGAGGGAAAAGGACCAAAAATGCAGAGGAGGAGGGGACAGGAGTGCTTATGGTCAAACTCCAAGAAGAGTAGGCAGGAGCTGCTGAAGATGCTGTTGGACCCCATGGGCATGTCTAGAGGCTTTTGAGTTCAGAGGAGGATGGGTTGTAGAAGTGACCTGCTCATACTCCCCTCACTCTGGGTCAGAGGAAACACACATTTAGGAACAGGTTTCTAAATGAAAGAGAAAATGCAATGGAACAGGTGGGTGGTTTGTAGGCTGATTTGGTAAATAGCTCAGTGCTGTTTGAACATACACTGAAATCCTGGAGTAAATCCATGATGATGGTGCACTGTCACAACAACACAGTTCCTGTCTTGCCAACACAGCACGGGGCAGACCCTTGCTGCTGGTGGATCTTCTCCAGTGAATCACAGCACCACTGCATGACCAAGGTTGGGAAGGACCTCTGGAGGGCTCTAGTCCAACTTCAAGGATCACAACACGGCAATCTCCCACAGACCTTCCCCTGGCCAAGCCGCAAAAGCAGCCACCTCTCTGCTGACGTCTGAGCCCTGGTCCTGCTGAGCTCCCTCCACGGAGGTGCTTCAGCACCCCATCTAACCAGGTCTTGCCACCCATGCCTGGCTCTGGCACACCTCTTGGCCTGCAGGATGCACCTGGCAAGTTCTTTTCCACTCATTATTCTGCCTTTGTAACTGCACAGCAGCTTGTAAAAGCACTGAAAGCCTAATGGCGTTTTCTTGCCGGCTAAGGAATTCTTGGCCGGGGACATCCTCCATCCGCTGCCCAGTACAATGTAGGGAAGGGCAGCAGGTGGCTGCATCGGCCTGAATAGCTGAGCAGCAGGAAACACCCACGAGGGGATTTTCAGGCTGTAATGCCAGGAAACGGGGCTTCCAGGTACCTGACTCATGACTTCCACCAGTCATATTGCCCAAAGCCCACGCTGGCTCTCTCACCGCTCCTGGGCTTCTGCATCCTCCTCCTGGCTCTGTTGCAGCCCTTCTTTGCTTGCCTTTCACTTGCCAACTCTATCCTGGGCTGCATCCCCAGCAGCGTGGCCAGCAGGGCGAGGGAGGGGATTCTGCCCCTCTGCTCCGCTCTGGGGAGACCCCCCTGCAGTGCTGCCTCCAGCTCTGGGGCCTCAGCACAAGAAGGACATGGACCTGCTGGAGCAGGACCAGAGGAGGCCACGGAGATGATCCGAGGGCTGGAGTAGCTCTGCTGTGAATACAGGCTGAGAGAGTTGGGGTTGTTCAGCCTGGAGAAGAGAAGGCTCCGGGGAGACCTTATTGCAGCCTTTCAGTCCCTAAAGGGGGCTACAAGAAAGCTGGAGAGGGACTTTTGACAAGGGCTTGGAGTGATAGGAGAAGGGGGAATGGCTTTAAACTAGACGAAGGTAGATTTAGATTAGATACAATGAAGAAATTCTTCACTCTGAGGGTGGTGAGGCCCTGGCACAGGTTGCCCAGAGGAGCTGTGGCTGCCCCATCCCTGGAAGTGTTCAAGGCCAGGCTGGACGGGGCTTGGAGCAACCTGGTCTAGTGGAAGGTGTCCCTGCCCATGGCAGGGGGGTGGAACTAGATGATCTTTAAGGTCCCTTCCAACCCAACCCATTCTATGATTCTCTAATGAGGTTCCAGCAAGCTGCTACGTGTGGCCAGAAACTTTTAGGATTTCTCATTGTTTCCATTCCTCTGTTCTCAGGGGAAGAGGCCAGCAATGCCCATGCTGGTTTTGAAAAGATACGGGGCTGCTTTCCCCTGCTCCCACCGCCCCCTGCATAGCCTTGGGCAGGATTTTCACGTGGGTGCCTCTCTCATAACCACCTACAGATTAGGTAGCTGGATCTTTCTCTGAAGACAGCTGAGCTTCTTGGGGCATCCCTTTGCTGCTGGGACAGGACTTAAGCAGTTTAAATACTTTTCTGAACAGTGGCTGGGAAAGCCGAATTGATTACTCTTTGAGTGTTTACCTCGGTGTGGTCATTTGTGCTGCATGTTTTCTGTTTTGGTGGCTGCTTAAGACACCTGCCGCAGCTCCCACAGACCTCCTGCCGCGTGGAGATGCTACAACCAGGACAACTTTGGATTTGCTCAGTGAAACACTTTCGCTTTTGGTTTTCTTGCTCCATGCAGTTGGGTTATGCTCGGCTCGTCCCGTGTTGTGAAACACGCAGTCCTGCTGTATTTGGTTTCCCTCTGTGATGCTCTTCACGCCCAGGATCCCTTCAGGAGCTTGCAGGGAAGCAGCAGGTGCACAGCCCATTCCTTCCATCCGGGAAGCCCTGGACATTTTTAGCTCAGCAGTAGCTGTGAGCTGGGAACGTGGTGTGAGAGGTGAACTGAAGGTGAGTGAATGAAATCCCAAATGCCTGAAGTCTCTGTGGTCTGCAGAGAAACGTGAGACCTTTCCAGCTGAACTGACTCTGTGAGGACACTGTGCTCAGGAGTCACGTACCAAGAAAATGAAGAGAAAAACCCTGTGGGCGCTGTAGAGTTACTGGGCAGCTGATTTCCTACGTATTGCTCACAAATCTTTTCCCTTCTCCATTTGATGCTCAAGCTGAATCAACCCCAAAGTTGGGCTTGCTGTTTGATGCAGGTTCACCTCCAAGACCCCCATGTGCTATGGGAGGTCTAGGAGACAACCTGTTCCCAGTCACCCCTACATGATTTTACAGCCTCAGGCATTTGATACAAGCCTCTGAATCAGCACCTCAATTCCCAAATGCTTGTGTGAACTCGAATCTTGGTGTCGCCTCAGTTCTCACTCCAAGCACAGCTGTCGGTGTCTTGCTTGCAGGGGGCCAGGAGAAGTGTGGGCATGGTGCTGCTGTCTGGCAATGCTCTGCACGCTGCTAACACCTGTCCTTGGGTCCTCACCGGGGTCACTTACTGCCTTGCGCTCCCTGAGTCTCAGGCTGCTTTGCTGCCCAGCTGCCTGTCCGCATACGGCGTGATCAGCATCCGTCCAGGTGAGAAATAACCAGGGTTTGCTTGACCTAAACCTCCAGCACGTGGAAACAGTGGCTGCCAGTCAAGTGCCATTTGCCCCTGCTTTGCCTTGTGCACCCAAAACTGTGTCCCTGCCTTTGATTTCCAGACAATTAGATGAGTATTTCTGCTTAAAGCTTAATATGGCAGGTGGCTCATGAGCTTTGCATTTGACACCAACATCTTCCCCCGTGAGATCCCAAGGAGACCTTGTTTGCATTCTAGGTGGGGAGTGTATAGAAGCAGCCATTTCTAGTATGAGTCACTACCTCAGTGTTTGATTAATTCTCTACTTCTGAAACTCTGATGAAACCAAATGGTCGGAAGCCCCAGAGGAGAGCTACGGTACAGGAGAAAATAGAAGCTGTAGAACAGAGTGTAGCTTAAATTAGTGGGGCCAGAAGGAAAGGACATAAATCACTGGTTGCTATCAGAATATATAATTTCAGCGCTCACTCCTCTCACCTTGCAGAAGGGACACGACCTTGTCCCAGTGCCTGTGGAAAGGCAATAGAGAGTGTCCAGCAAGACAGGAGGAATTCTGCTTCCACGGGAACATCTTCCCACTCAGCTGCAAGCTTAGAGGTACAACAGCAGCATCAAATCTAATGGTGTATGGCACAGATGGACCTATGGGGCACGACAGTATCCAGAAAAAGGTGTAACTTGAATCAGGGATGGTTCCAGCGCAGAAGAGATTCTGGACAACGTCCAGGGTCTGGACTAGGTCCAGGGCTGGACTCAGGACTATAATTAGGATAAAATTTACCTTGGGGTAAAGGATCAGGATATACAATATTTACACTTAGAAAAGCAGATCTCCAGCTGAGGGAAATGGCTGCAGCGTCTCAAGTCGTGATGGCGTGCGCCAGCTGAGGCTCTGCCCTGAGGCTATAAAAGGGGTTGAAATGGAGCCAAGGCTGCATTTTGGCCATCTGCTTCGCTGGGGCCAGGGGGCTGAATTTGCCATTAGTGTTCCATGAAATATAAAACAAGAGTCGAGGTCGTCTCTGGACTTCATTAACGCTTCGAAATGCCAGGGGGAATATCACATTTGACTACAGGGCCAGCACAAGTCAGCAGAGAATCTAACATTTCAGTTCCCACTCAGAAAAACCCAACAGCTTTGATTAAGTTCTGACTGCTCATTCCAAAATCAACTGAGACGACCAGTTATTGTGAAAAAAGCTCATTGCCAATGAAACCATCTGAAAAGGTTCATTCTGTTCTCTTTGGGGATATTCATCCTCTTTCGTTATGCTCAGTCTATGAATTTCATGGCAGAAAATGGACTCCTTGAAACTAATCCTTTAACTTTTCCACTCCTCACATTCACATGTTCTTGGTATAGGATGAACTTCTCCTGGTCTCAGCCTTGAAAAGGACATGGGATGGATCCGTAGCTGATGTGCCCGGCAGAGCATCGATGGCAATATAATTATGCTGCTTTCCGCCAGCATCGATGCAGCTGCATAGTCAGTCAATTGAATTTGAATCAGGCAGTTCCTGTACGGTTCCCAGGAAAATCACCTCTACAAACAAACCCAGAGAAACTCCCAGAACATGGTTTTCTTCAAAAGTGAATGTGCCACCCCCTGGAAGCATTCAGATGGACATCCATGTGATGTATAGTGTCTACTGAAATTGCTCTTTTGCTTTCCAGCCAGAAACACCCAAATACAGAGAGCAGCTTGTTTGGGTCCAGCTCTGTGAAAGCTTTCTCTGCTCCACAGCACACGCGGAGCTACTCAGTGCTGGGCTGTTTCTCTGCCAATTGGATCCCGCTGCTCCCACTGCTGTGGAGGGGCAAGGAGGGACACAAGGTAAAATTAAAGTAAACACACACCTCGAGCAGCTCTGCCTTCCTGAGAAGGGAAACATCAGGCTCACTCAAGAAAGGAAGCAAATACCAGGCTCCCTAATCATGCTGTGGACTGCGTCGCTCAGGATTGTTCCTGGTGACGACCCGGGGAATTACAGCTGTGGGGGTATAGGAAACCCGGAGGCCCGACTGGAGACTCGTAATCCCTCTCCGGTCCCCACAAATTCTTGAAACACTTTGGTTACAACAGCTGAGAAAACAAAACAAAATGCAATTCACCTCTGTCCTGAGCGGAAGCAGGAGAATTTCTTGGCAATTTGAGATCCTTTTGTGAAACTGATTGTACAAAGAAGGAAATAGCCCAACTGTGAAGGAAAGCCGCGTGAAGGGTTTGGTTTGGACCCGTCATCTGCGTAACTGAGTCTTAGACTTGAAGAAAAAGAAGAATTCTCTGTCGGTTTGCTGAATGTTTTCCAGGGAGCCTGATGTATCTTTGCTGGAAGCTCAATACCCAGGAACT
The DNA here is from genome assembly GCA_009819775.1 of Phoenicopterus ruber ruber. Lineage (NCBI taxonomy): Eukaryota > Metazoa > Chordata > Aves > Phoenicopteriformes > Phoenicopteridae > Phoenicopterus > Phoenicopterus ruber. Next base: position 11,824,024 of record CM020234.1, read on the forward strand.
CTTCCAGAAAGCCCAGGTGCTGCCCTCTCATGGTAACAGAGAGCGCCCCAGAGCTGACTTAACGCAGGAGAGGCCAGATCAAACCGTGTTAGACCTTCAAGACACTAGGTTTGATACTGGTGCTAATGCTCCGTCTCTTCTGTAACTGTGGTTAACTTGAAAGGTGTTGCTGGGCACTGTCGCCAAGTGGGGACAAGACTTCTGGAGCTGAGCAGTCGTGCAAGGCTTTCCCACCTCTTGCTTGCCCTTGGTGGAGGACTAATGCCTCCTGGTGGTCCCAGACACGTCTCACTGACAGTGCAGAAACGGCTCTGTGAACCTTCCACTGCTAGCAAGGTCTTCTGGCTGCTGGGATACCTGGGGAAGTCCCAGCCGGCACCTAGAAGTGCACGTGGAGGTACATGGGTCACCAACCGGGAATGCTCAGAAAGGGGGACTCAAAGCAAGGAGGCAAAAGGCAAAGGCTGGGAAATGAGGAAAGGGGAAAGGCAGAGAGGTGGTGTAGGGCTATGGACTGACCATGGAGGAGCACATCAGAGAATTGCTGAAAGCTTCAACTGTGAAGAAACTCCAGCCACAGCTGTGACCAGGTAAGAAGAGGACAACCACAGAAGTGTGAATCTGAAGCTTGACTAATGAAATCCCACAGCCCACTGCTGGATGAGGCCCCGCTCAGTTTGGCAGAAAGCAAGGGTATGGCTGTGGGTCCTGTGTCCCCCCACAAAGGAGGGGGGGGGCTGCGATAAGTCTGAGCCTTGACACACAGACAGCAAAGAGAAAGACTTCTCCCTCTGCTTTGACATTCCCCCAGTAGCGCTGCAGGTAGGACAGGCCACCAGTGCTTTCACCTGGAGACACATGGAGAGAAAAACTCTTCTTCGGATTAAAAATATTGTAGAAAATTGAGAAAATCTGGAGATCCTCTTCTGGAATAAAAATGATGCAGTTGTGCACTACAGTCCACAGTGGCACTAGAAATGTAGGGGTAGCTATGAGGGTCCAGAGATCTGTGCGGGGAAAGGGTTGGAGAGGCCAGTTGTATCAATTCCAACAAAATTTAATGGCTGGCCTAATAGAAATAATTGGGTTGTCATATCTGGCGAGAGACAGTTATGGAATGAGCAAATTAAGCACAGCCAGTGCCACCTCCAGACTTCGCCCTTCTGCTCTTTGCAACGTTCCATCACGAGAGGCTCTGGGCAGAGCACTGAGCTGCCGTGCTAGCAACGGGCAAGGCTGTACGGCACCGAGACCATTTTACTCTGTCTCTGTTCTGCTCTTACAAGTTTTAGGGTAAGCCAGGCTCATCCGACCCAGAAGATTGAAAAGAATTGAAAGAAAACAAAGAGAAATTCTAAGCTTTCATCAAAAACCTATTAAAGACCCTATTATTTACTCTGAACACATGAAATGGCCTTTATTACAGTCATTTTTCTGAGCACAAAAGCTACTTTCAATAACACAGGAAGGGAAAAATTATTACAAACTTGCCAGAACCAAGGAGCAACTTGTAGAAATTCTTTGTCACGAAACAAATTATAAAAGGCTATAAATAGATGACCATTATTAGAGCAACTGAGCTCTCTGACTGGGCTTGCGGCACAGGGGACGAACCGCTTCCCTAACAGGCAGGGGGGAGGCGAGGCAATCCACAGGTCCATCCCAAGCTCTCCGGGGTGGAGGAGACAGCAGGTCTCAAGTCCTTACCTCTCGCTTCTGCAAATGGAAGAAGCATTTGGAGAAACAAGTTACTTAAAAGACCGATAAAAAGCCACATGGATACACACGAGTATTGGCTCGGCACCGGATGCTGCTGGGCTTAGGCAAGGTTATATCGCTGATGAGCAGAGCAGAGGATGGGAGCTCTTGGCTCGCGGAGTCCCGCTGTGCTCGTCAGCTCCTCCACAGCCTGCTGGGGCACTTGCTGACCCTTCGTGAGGTTTCCTCCTCCTGTTGCTTAGGCTGCTTGAAAAAATTACTCCCCTGATTTTTAGAGATTTTTTTTTTTTTAAATTCCAGCCTAATATATTCATTCATGCTAATGATGTAATTTAGTTTAAATATTTCTTTCTCCTTCTAGTTGTTTACCCCTGTGGTATTTATATGAGCTAGTCATGTCTGCTTTCAGCCTTCCTGTTGCGAGACTAAACACAACAAACTCTTTACATCGCCTCATCTAAGGCAGACCTTCCGTTCCTCTGCTGTGTGCTCGTAGCAGGCTCCTACATCCTGGGTCTGCCTTTAAGTTCTTACTTGCATGGCAAGGTGCCTAGGTGAAAGCGGATGTGGTTGGCTTTTTATAGTTTGGTTAAACTTGCAGTAACTACCACAATCTCCCCCCCCAGGTCTTTCATTGCGATATGGCTTACAAGAACGAGCATGTTTCCTGGGAAGGTAACCTCATACACAAACTGCCCTCATCGGGTCAATGGTATCTCACTGATTGAGTCCAGAAGAACTATATTAAACCCTGAGGGACCTGCCATTTAGAAGACTGGGTTTCCTAGTCTGTTCAATAGATATGGAAATTGTAAGGGTGAGCACCACAATCCGTAAGAGACTGGGATGCTGCAGCATTTCCAGAAGCGGGGTGTCCTGCAAATCACTCTGGATGCTAAGGAAGAGTCCCGAAAACCTGCCCCATCAGTCTATGGCTTTGAGACAAGCTGCCAGTGCTGTCACCTGGCCGTGGGTGCTCTCATCCCCACGTGGACTACTGTTTTGGGGTTTTTCTCCTTGAACCAGGGTGTAATCCTTCCCACCCATTCACGCAGAGAGATTTGCGATATGGTGATACTGGCCAGAAGCTTTTGATTACGAGCTGCTGTGCCTGCCTTCAGCATGGAGATGAGCTTTGTCAGCTGCCAGGGCTGCTGTGTTTGGAAGAGGCTCACATATTTGAAAGAAATGGGCAGCTGGTGATAGGTCATCAGGATTTTCAAGGCTTCTGGGAAGCTGCCATCTAAGTATGTGGTACTGGCAGCTGACAGACCTGGGGAGCACCAAGGCCATATTCACATCAGTTTCAGTGCGTGGTGTCTTTGCATTCAGCCTTTCTGGGCAGCCAGAAGGTCTCACCAAAGCTGTTGTATTACTGGATTTTATGGTAATGCTCTTTTTGGGTGTTGGAGTTCAGGAGAAGCGGGCAGTGATTGCACCGTCTCCAAGAGATGACAACCTCCCTGGGAAAAATTTTGCACCAAGGCGGTGGAGAAATCTCAGTGGCTGGATGTGGGTGGATGGTATGTCGGCTGTGCATAGATCTCCCTGTGGACACCGCGGAGCTCCCTGTGCCTGGCAGACAGGTACATATAGCTATTAGTGAAGAACGTCTCTGTCCTCCAGTCATACGGGAAACTTGGCTTCTCTGCATTTGAAAGAGAGACCTTGGTCCATGGCCACTGCAAAGTGTGGATGAACCTATCAGCATTTCTCATTCCCTCTCTTTTTTATTTTTCACTAGCTATTTGGTGTGAATAATTTTTTCCTAGGGTTTGCATTTGATTTTCCCCCAAAAGCCAGTTTGGCTTTCACAGAGATGTCAGCAGAAGGACCAGGAGACCAGCAGGTGGGTTTCCTCCCACCGAAACATCCACAGTGGAGCTGTCTCCAGCTGAGCAAGGTGCCCAGCCCCTCTTTGCACCGTTTATGAATTTTAGTGTGTGATTTATCTGACTGTACACGGGTGTGCAGTTCGGGGTCCATAGGAAAGCTGGGGCTGGGTGAGGAGGCAGCTCAGGGACACTGCTGCGGCGGGGTAATGGTGTAGACTGGTGCTGCCAAGCCGAAGCCTTCGATAGCTGCAGTCACCCTTTCTCTAGCATGCAAGCAAAACATTTCATATTTGCTTTAAAAATATTATTGTTAAAACCACAATATCTTTTTTGGAATAAGGGATTGAGCGTATTCATTATGGGAGAACTGGAAAATAGATAAATTTGGGTGATTTTTCCCCACTCTGAATTCTGCAGTCCTACTGATTTTATTAGATATTTTTCCTCTGGGTTGAGGCTATGAGGCTGTCGTTTGATCCTCCTGTATGTTAGATTTTAACATTAGCCTAAATTGTATTTCTAAATCCAAAAGCTTTTTAAACATGGGAACATTTTCACTGGCTCTTGCTCAAAGTTTCCCTCCCTGGATTAAATTATTTATTGGTTGTTTCCCACATGACTTAAGAAATGGATTAGTTGAGGCATATGTGGCCTTCACTAGAACTGAACTGGAGGCAGAAATGCAGCTCTGCTAACACAGTCCTTGGATTCAGGGAACGACCGCGGGCACCTCGATGATCCGGGCTGCTGGGCCACAACGTTCAACGTTGTTTATATCAGAATAAATGATTTCTCTGTCCAACTTGATGCAACCCTTGGAGGGAGACTGGGGAATGAAAAGCATGCCAGAGAAATGCACAGCGTCTAGGACGCTTTTAAAAGCAGAAATGGTATTCTGAAGATCAGGAAAATATGAACAACAAGTTTTCCAGGATATACGGGAAGATACCTTTAAATCTCCCTAAGCAAAGCAATAAAAGACTGTCTAGATCCGGATTAGGGCAGGTCACGACTTTGAAGAGCAAGAGTTCTTCCTGAGCAGATCCATCAGTGGAGCAGCCTCTCCTGCACCTCTGCACGCCCGTGCAGCATTTCCATTCCACAGGTCGACAGAGGTAACGAGGTGCCCTTCCTCCCTCCACATTTATGTGGGCTTCAGGATATGGATATAAACTACTTCGCCCTCTTCGCCCCTCCTGTCAAGCTCTGTCTTTGAAAAGCCCCGTTTTCAGCAGAGAAAAAGGTGAGGGATGATTGACACAAAGGTGTTTAGCGAGGACAGGGTGCAAGGTCTGCTGTTAAAAGTGATCTTTGCATCAGGCCCACATTGAAGAAGCAGCACCGGTACGTTTGGTGTTACGCATGGCAGCAGGGTTACCGGGGAGAGGAGTTTTTGCATTAATAGTAAGTACCGTGTAGATTAAGAACTCAGCAAAACATATCCTGAACATTTGTCATTTTTGCATAGAGATGAAAGACATTAATTTTTCAAAGGATCATTTCCATCAGTACCAGGCTCAGCTAAGCTGAAACCATGAGCCTGACTGCAAAAGTGAACTTGAACCACAAAGATCTTTTTGGATATTGCTCAGCAATGTCATATGAAAGCAAAATAAAGAGATAAGCTGGAATGAGGGACAGCGTAAATAGACATATAGCCACAACAGTCTAGAAACAATTTCATTTTTAGTAAAACACATCTGTCCGTTTTCCAGTGTCTTGGGTTACACTAACAATAACTTGTGCTAGTTTATTAGGCTGCAGATTAACGGGAACCCGCTGACTTCTGTTTCTTTAGCCTTACTGTGGTATATACAGAGGAAAGCTAGGAAATTCCTGCAGGTCACTTCTCATGGGGAGAAAACACATCAACCCACCAAAGCTGTAACGTGCTCGCTGTTTTGGGAAAACAGAGCTGTACGGAAACAGGCTGAAGAGAGGCGACCAAAGCGCCGTCTCCCTCCTGGCACCCAGTGTCCATCTCCACGCGACAAAAATGTTTCAGGCTTTTAAGACTTCTTTCCCTCAAATGGAAAAGGCCCTTTTCAAATTCAGAAATGTCCTTTTACAACACTGATTCAGATCATTTTGATGGAACAAAATAGGAAGTCTATTTGAAAATGAGCAAAAAAATGGGAAATGGGCAAAGGCAGAGTATGAAATCTCATAAATCTGGACTGCAATTAGTTGGACTCATGATGCAAAATAGGTTAATTCCTAACTTTCTTTTTTCTTAAAAATGATAACTTTCCAGCCCCACCAGCAGAACTCTGAAGAAGACCAATGTTACTGTTCCTCTACAAACCGTATCTGTAATTCTTTCAGCCAGCTCTGTAATTACTAAGCTCTGGGGACATAATTTGATTGTCCTGCTGAGGTACGAAGAGATGAACCAGACCCGACTGTAAACACCTAGCAGACATTTCAGATTTGTTCATCAAGGAGCTTCACAATGTCTGTGGGGTTCAGAAGGCTTTAAATCCCGTTATTAGCTATTTCCTATCTCTGATTGCTATACTTTAAAAATATTTCAAGGTATTCTTTCAAGGGTTTAACTCTGACCATTGCTTCTCCTCTCTGCTTCTTGCTGCCTGTTATTTGGTGTAGGCGCTGTATGATGTTTGTATTTCACCTAGGCTGAGGTGGATGCTCCAAACAAACGACACCAGCAACATTTTTGAAAAAAACAGAATAAGATAAAGCTGTCAGTCTTCGCAGGAGGTACAGAGCCCCCAGGCTCCAGTGAGATTTGAACTCACGACCCCTGGTTTACTAGACCAGTGCTCTAACCCCTGAGCTATGGAGCCTCTGAATTTTGCAGCTTTTTCCTTTGCAAACATTTCATAAAACAATTTTTGCTGTTAATTCTGGGGTGAAACAACCCTGCTTTGCTAGCTTGTGCTGCTCCAAGGGTTTTCTATTCTCTTTCCAAACGGCACTAACGCAAACATCAGAGTCACAAAACTAGCGACACACCAGCTCAACCCAAACCCAGATTTTATTCTCCTTCAGCTCATCCCTGCAAGGACGTCAAGAGTGATACACGGCTCCCCTTTCCCCAGCCAAGTAGCCTGGGAAGTTTACAAACAAGAAGCAATGATATTTTGCCTCTTCCAAATTTATCAAAGAAGGACATTAAGCTTCTAAAAAATAACTCTCTTATATTGTGGATGAAAAGCTGGACATGAGCCGGCCATGTGCGCTCGCAGCCCAGAAAGCCACCCGCGTCCTGGGCTGCATCCCCAGCAGCGTGGGCAGCAGGGCGAGGGAGGGGATTCTGCCCCTCTGCTCCGCTCTGGGGAGACCCCCCTGCAGTGCTGCCTCCAGCTCTGGGCCCCAGCACAAGAAGGACACGGACCTGCTGGAGCGGGGCCAGAGGAGGCCACGGAGATGATCCGAGGGCTGGAGCCCCTCTGCTATGGGGACAGGCTGAGAGAGTTGGGGTTGTTCAGCCTGGAGAAGAGAAGGCTCCGGGGAGACCTTCTTGCAGCCTTTCAGTCCCTAAAGGGGCTTATAGGAAAGATGGGGACAAACTTTTTAGCAGGGCCTGCTGTGACAGGACAAGGGGTGATGGTTTTAAACTAAAGGAGGGGAGATTCAAACTAGATATAAGGAAGAAGTTTTTCACGCTGAGGGTGGTGAGGCCCTGGCACAGGTTGCCCAGAGAGGTGGTGGATGCCCCATCCCTAGAAACATTCCAGGTCAGGCTGGACGGGGCTCTGGGCAACCTGATCTAGTTGAGGATGTCCCTGCTCATGGCAGGGGGTTGGACTGGATGGCCTTGAAAGGTCCCTTCCCACCCAAACCATTCTGTGATTCTATGATTCTATGATATCCCACTGCTTTCCTTTGGAAATCAGCCATGTATTTGCTTTTTTCCTCTTGGCTCTTACAACATGTCAATTCTTTCTTAGGAGTCCATGATGTGCTTTGGGCACTGTGGCTGATGTGTGCACTTTCACATTTCTAAGCTATTCTTTGGTGTCTGAATTTTCAGGGTAATCTTTCCTGCAGTTTCATTCTTCACTGAAGGTGGTTAGAAAGGGGTGTCATAAGAAACACCCCCAGCATTCGTTCTGTTTCCTCCCTCATTAACAGAACCGTTAAACATTAAGAGCCTTGGTGCCTCGGATGCCATTAGTTAATTATTACACTGAACAGAGAGTGTTTTTCTGGTTTTATATTTGTATGGCATAGCTCTATGCTTGGTTCCAACCCCTGGGTTGTGTGTGACTTTTTGAAAGGGCTTTGTCAGATAGGATTAACCGGGCAGTAAGATTCCTCAATACAACTGCTTTACGCAAAGTGCCTGGGTTGTATCTCATGGGGATGTGTCATTTCCATCAGGAGGATTCTCCAAAGCATGTATCCATCAGTGGAAATGGGTATCTCATGCTTCTTTCTTACTTCTCTTACTTCTCTTCTCTTACTTCTCTTTCTCGACAGGCTGACAGGAACCTCATACAGTTCAAAAAAGAGCAAGTGCAAAGTCCTGTACCTGGGAAGGAACAACTCCATGAACCAGGACATGCTGGGGGAAGGAACAACCCCATGAACCAGGACATGCTGGGGGAAGGAACAACTCCATGAACCAGGACATGCTGGGGGAAGAAACAACCCCATGAACCAGGACATGCTGGGGGAAGGAACAACCCCATGAACCAGGACATGCTGGGGACTAACTGTCTGGAAAGTAGCTTTGCAGAACAGGACCTGGGGGCCCTGGTGGAAAGAAAGGTGAACAGGAGCTGGCAACGTGCCCTTGCCGCCAAGACGTCTAAGGGTATGCTGGGCTGCACGTGGCAAAGAGCTGCCAGTAAGTCAAGGAAGGTGACCCTCCAGGTGATTCAGCGGTGGTGAGGAAACACCTAGAGTGGTGTGTCCCGGGCTTCCCGATATTCTGCTGGGCTCCCCGGAGCCCTCTGGCTGTGTGTGCCTGGAGACGTGTGTCACCTCAGGCCAGAGCGACCTGGCGGGGCCCCGGGAAGCCACGGCCAAGGCCTCGGTAGCTAGCTTGAAGCACCGATGCCAAGCCCACGACAGAAGACGTGGGGGAAGGAGCGGGCAGTGGCATTGCAGTAAGCCCCGAGGTGTGTGGCAGGGCCGCAGGGCTGCTGAGGCGAGCGCCGCGGGCAAGGACAGCCCATGGTGACATCCCCAGAATGGACCGTGACATCCCCAGCAATGCACCGTGGCATCCCCCAGCCGTGCACGGTGACGTTCGGCCCTCGGTGCTTATGTCCGGGCGGCTCGTGCCCTGACTCCAGCTGGGCATGCTGGCGAGGCTTGGGCGTGCAGGGCCAGCCTTTGGCTCGGTGCTGGGCTTGTGCCCGGGAACTGGTGGCTGCAGCTCTCGGTGCCCATCCCCGGAGCCACTGCAGGTTTTCCCCAGCCCTGCCCGGTTCAGGCAGCCGGGCACGCAGGAGACGCGCTCACCACAGCGGAGCTGAGCCGTGCGGGGAAGTTTGACCCTGGGGCGCTGGGTGGGTTTCCTTCTGGAGGGACCTGGGCTTCTCCTCCAGCCCTCCGCGGGCCAGCCGATGACCGTGGCCTCTTTTCCTCTTCTGGCGGGACAACCGCCGCTGCAGCGTCGGAGAGGAGGGGTCGTCATCCCCACCAGCTCTCCCCAGCCCACCGCAGAGCGTGCTGGGCATGGCCACGGCCCCGGAGCACCGCACCAGCTGGGCTGCTCCCGAGGGGGCCTCCTGTGCCCGGACCAGCCCCCTCCAGCAGTGCTGCCGCAGCAGACGCAGATGAACTCCTGGGCACCTCGACAGCTGCTCTTCGGGGGTGTCCCGGCTGCCCCCGCTCCATCCCCGCTCCCATCCCAGGGGAGCAAGAAGAGCTGCCCAAGGAGCCACGGGAGGCAGCGGCAGCTGCCTCTGCTGCCCGTCGGGGCGGGGGCTGCTCATGCCGGGCCCCCGGCGCCCTCTGAAGAGGAAGGCTAGTAGCTCCAGGGACTCTGCTGCACCGCCGAGAAGCCGCCGCGCCGGTGATGCTGGAAGGCAGCCCCGGCAGCTGGTGAAAGGGGCCACGCGCCAGCAGCGGGGCCACACGCCGACCCCCACGGGGACCAGAAGGCTCTGCTCGGTCCAACTCAAAAACCTAGCCCTGCCAGAAAATAAAGACATGAAAATGACAGAAAGAGTCTAAGTATTATTAACAGTGCTGCTGGCATCGTTATCCCCACCCGTGCTGCTTTCTCCCCCTTTGCCTGGTGCTCAGCCCACCTTTTCCTCCCAACTCTGCTGGCCCCTAAGGCCTACGGGGCCAGTCTGGTGGGAGAGGGGCTGCGGCGATGGATGTGGTCCATCGCCTTGGGCCATGCTAGCCGGATGGTGTCTGCAGCACCTCCTGAGGCCTATGGGGTCTGTCTGGTTTGAGAGGGCCTACAGCGATGGGCGTGATCCATTGCCCGGGACACAGTGCTGGGCAACTATCTCTGGGTGGCCCTGCTTGAGCAGTGGGTGGCCCAGATGACCTCCAGAGGTGCCTTCCGACCTTGACCTGGCCGTGACTCTTGGGACTTCTGTGATGTCTGGGTTTGCTCCCGGTGTGGCAGCACAAGGCACAGGTCGCAGGCTGCTGGCATGTGCAAGCTGCCTCTTTTTTCTTCCTGCCACAGCGTACTGCCTTTGCTCTGCGCCCATTGCTAGTTGTCAGTAACGTGAAATTCTCTTTATCCTACTGTCATCACTAACAGCTGGACAAGGTGGGCCGCGTGTCAGAGCTCCAGCAGCCAGCTCCTAGGTGAGTGCGGAATCATGCCTGACAGCAGGATAACTTCTACATCTTGCCACATGAAGAGGATGAAGGACCTATTCCAGAAGAAAAGCAGAATTATGTCGACAGCCCAGTGAAGCACTGTGTTCCCATATAACGTATTGGTGCTGGTTTTGAACTGAAGAAGTATCTCATGTAGAAATGCTGGGGGAGAGCTGTATATCTTTTTGATAATCAAGTGTTTCTTTGAGTAGAAGCCAAATCATAGCACCTGGCTATAAACGCAGCTTAGATCCAGACAATAGACTGTGAAAAACAAATCAAGGGATGGTTTCTCATTAGCTTAACTCCCACTGAACAAGAAAATCCTAATGCCTTCATTAACAGTTGTTCCATAATGACCCTGGACAAGCCTTTCATCAGGACTTGGCCAAGGCACTGTATGGAAGGGCTTAAGGGCAAGATGTTTCAGGTCCTTCAGACTCCACCGGCAGAAGTTCCTTTATTATCAAGGCTGTTGGTAGCAGCGGTGGTCTGCGCTGCATGGACCTAGGAAACAGATTAGCATTTACGTCTCATTTAGCAATTATTCTTCCTTCTAGTCTTCCTCTCTTTTCGCAGTAGCATTCCCATCAGAGGCCCTCAGAAGTACCCTCCCAGCACACAGGAGACAGTTTGGCTTTGGCTCACACGGTCTGTGCGGCGAGGCAGGCGTTCACGTGCGCCTTACTCCTGATCCCAGCTGCAACACACAACACAGCTGGCAACCTCTCACCAGCTGGCCAAGGATTATCGCAGCTTTTCCACATGGAGAAAGCCTGGGATGGACTAACATCACTTGACTAACTGGGCCAGGTTCCACTGCATCGATGAGGGAGGCAGATTTGCCCCTAGGCTGTGGGAAGTAAGCTGTTTGCAGGAGTGTTAGTGGTACAAATGGGACAACTGCCAGTCTTTCACCCTCCGGGCACTGCATCTGAGGATGAAGGTAAAGTCCTACTTGGAGCACTGGACACAAGGCAAGATGCAAACCTCCTGCCAGGCCCCAGGTCGGGCCTCAGCAGCCACTTGTAACCCACGAGGAGCTGGTGCAAACCAGGAGCTGTGCCAGGAGAGGCTCCCGCGACGGGCAGGGATGGTGGCAGGGGTCAAACGAAGACGGAAATCGGGGGACAGCCCAGGCTGTGGGGCCAGCGCTGTTCGGGCACAGCAACAGCTCTGCTCCTGGTGCTCACTAGTGTCGGAGGGGAAAGCACGGCGTGGTAGTGGCAGCTCCTGGTGCTTTGGCTGACCTGCTTGTGAAGTCAGCAGTAACAACTCCTTTCCAGGGCAGCTCTCGGCATTGCAGGGGTCTACCACTGAGGTGAAAATATCAAAGTGCCACAGGAAACACTGACTTTGAGAAATGTGGTTGCAGCAGAGTTTCACTCAGGAAAGCAGTGAGACAATCTTCCCAGCACCAGCAAGCCTTCCGCGTTCACACCGCTCCATCACTTTCCCTTACCAGAAGTGTTTATTTCTCATCAAAGCGCTTCCAGCATCAGTACGCATTTAAACCATATTATTTTTCAAATCAGGGTCTGAAAATAGCCTCAACCAAATTGTTTCCCCTATTTCCTTCTGCCAACCAGTGTCTCTCATGGCTCAGCCGTGTGTTCCCAGGCCACGAGCCCAGCTGCTCTTGTAAACCACGCTCCAAGCACATGTTCTTGCATGGGATGCTCACTATTATTTTCAGAATTATTTTATTGGTCTATGTCCTCACTGCGTGCCCCCAAAGGGCTGCTTTCAGCAGGATCTGTACAGAGTTGCTTGATTGGCTTGAAGCTTCTTTGTGAGTTTACCCAATGCCGAGCTCAGGCACTGAACCCATGCCAGGTAATTCATCATTTCTCCTTAAACGCTATAGACAGAATCATGCTCTTAGCTTGTCAGATAAAGGCCTGAGAATTGCTTTTCAGCCCACCTAATGAGGGTTTGTGTTTTTCTACGCTTGGGAGGATGGATGGTCTTAATTTCCAATTTCTTTCAAAGACCGCAATTTTCTTCCACAAAAAAGACCAGGAATAATAGATACAATGTGGCTTATTCTGAGTCATTTGTACTGATGTTTTCTCTTAGAACATCTTCCAACTAAGACCCTGAAACTCAGAGTCCTCTTCAGCTGCTGCTGTACGTGTTCCCCTGCCGTGAGACATTTCTGTGCCTGAGGGTTTCATGCACAACCAGCATTCTCTCCCAGACTTTCTGCAGGCTGACAGAGTCTCCATAAATATTACCCTCAAATCTGAGGTACTCCAGACTGGGTTTTTCTACCCCAGATCTGCAGGACTTGCCGACTTGATGTGCAGAAGCCAAGGCACGGTGCACAAGGGACTCTGCGGGGAAAGAGCTTGCTTGCTTCTGTGCCTGGAGATCATGCACGTGGCAGCCCAGTGCAGAGCGCTAAGGTGGAGGCTCTGTGTGAGGCCTCCCTGTCAGCCTGGCACTGCCCACATTTACCACTTCTACACGAATATTCATGAGGATGACAGGGTTTCTCGTTGTCTAACCTTTGGTCAAATGCTCCTCCAAATGTTCTGTTCCACTCCTCTGCTTCTTGGTCTCTCCACGTTCACCCCAAATATGCCACTGTTTCATCCCCAGCTGGAAACTTAGACTGTGAGGAGCGGTCAGTCACACAGACTGTTGGATTCAGTCTATTTCCTTGAATTTGCATCCTGAGGGCTTACCAAGGGAGGGTCTTTTCATTGATAAAGCAGCAGGGAAGGAAGAAAACAAAAGCTGATCCATCTGCTGGATGCTCCCCTCCTGCCGCCTCTGCAGTGAGAAGAAGAATGGGCTGAAGTATCCCTGCCTTGCTCCATGCCAGTGGACAACCTGTCTCAGTTTCCCTCAGCTGAGTAAAACGTTACCCAAAAAAGCAGTGTCATGTTTCTAAGTTGCAGGAGCTCCAGACAGTAAAGGTGGATGCTGGAGGTACAGCTTACCATTGACTGTACCACGTGGCACAATTTAAGTACAGAAACAGGGAATCCAGTAGTATCCCATTGATGTAAGTGATTGGTAAAATGCTGCCTTACGGTGGGAAAGTTTGACTTTCTCGTCTTTCCTACGTGCTGGGCCAGGCATCAGGCAGACGTGGGCAGGCAGGGTGGTGGCTAAAGCAGCCTCTGAACTTGCAACCGCCCTGGCTGTGCCAGTGACAAACTGCGTTGTTAACAATACTTAGAGACCTTCTGTCATTTTCAGGTCTTTATTTCCAGGGAGAGCTATGTTTTCGAGCACCGAGCAGAGTCAGCCAGCGTGGCCCAAGGCAATGGGTCTGGCAATACCGGTCTAGGGATGGGTCCCCGATGCTTATTGCAGATTCCAAGCACCAGAAAAAAATATTTTAGATTGTTTCTCCTACCAGATGATTCCTGTCTGCATGCCTGTTTTTTCTGATCCAGACTGCTTGACAACGCCGTTGAGTTGTCCCAGTTTTACCTATGAGATGCGGAGTATGAAAAGCAAAACTTGACAGTTAAAATGCTTCTGCTTTTCATGGGAAATAAAAGCTTCCACTGTGTTCTTTGCTTTTACCTAGAGATCAGGGAAATTGCTACAAAGTGGAAATGTTTGTGTAGGACAAATTAGGCCTTATTGGCATGAATCATGGATAATCTTAGCAATCTTCAAAAATATTTTCAGAACAGAAGCCATACAAAGGGAATCACAGGACAGTGACCTCCCACTGCTATGTAAAGGCCAAAGCTCAGCAATGGGCAGCATCTCTTGCAATAAAACAACAAACTAAAGCCAAGATGTTTGTTTTCCATAGCTTGAAACATCCATCCTGAAGCAACAGTGAGCTTTGGTGACATTATTTACAGGGTTATTTGTCTACAGCGAAAGAAATTGTTACGTCACGCTGGATTTCTAGCAGGCCAACAATAATGACCCACTGGAGCCCAGCTTTCAATTCAAGTTGTGTGATGCTGTCTATGAAAGACCCCCTCAGCATACAAACAAAGGCTTGACAATGTGATGGACTCCATAAATGGCATGAATAGACCCTGTTAATGATTCTACCAAAAGCTGCGTACTATCAATTATAAGAAACCTGGCAAATTTCAGCAGTACATTTGATCTGATGCGTGGAGAAGGAAAAACATATTTTGCTATTGCTCTTGTAGCCATACTGGAAAGATTTTGTTGTTGATCATTCTAACAGTGGGAAGATGAAGCTAGATAAGTGAAAGCTGAAAAAGTTAATACAATATTAGATGGCACGGGGTTCCTTCTGGCCTTAAAATGAACCTCGGAGTTTGGACTGACTCTCCCAGGCTCTCCTTGCCTGCTGGCGCTTGTGAGAAGCCCAGTGGCAACCATTACCTTAAAGCTGCTGGCTTCCTTTAAAGCACCCTTGTAAAGTTTTCTTAGAAGCCAGTAAGAGTTGCTTCAAGCTCTGGAAAAAAATAGTCTGATATTTGGAATAAACATCTTGCTCCAAGGGTGCCCGTTTTGCTCCCTGTGCTGAGAGAACAAGAGTTATTTCTGGAATGCGCTGTCCCTCTTTAGGCTGCTGTGATTTCTCCCTGGAGTCCCCCTTGGAATACAAAGTTGGTCGAAATTTTACCCTTGACCCCCTTCAGATTAGCAGAGAGCAAAATCCAACTTGTTCAGAGAACAAAGTGTAGCCGTTAGTGCTGTGCAGGCCTAAGGAGATTTGCAGGCCCAAGCCAAATTGCCTTTCCAAGAATTTTCAGGAACACTTGTGAAACATAAAGAATTGGTATTTCTTAGTATCATATCAGCCACTTCCAGTCCCCCAGAAGCACGGGGTTTCGTGCTCCAGCTGGCAATCTGCATTTAATAGGCGCAGGCCACCAGCCTGCTCTGCCGTGGGCACCCCAAGCCCTGCCACGAGCCTAGGGCCACTACTCTGGAGGGTCTGGTGGTCCCTTGGTCCCAGGAGGGGTTGGCAGAGCCACTGCCTCCAACGAGCCCCGTCGTCTTGTGGGAACAACCCCCCGCTAACGGCAGCCTTTGGCACCTGTCAGCACAACAGCCCCTAACGGAGGAGGATGTTTTATAGACAGATGCCCTTAATTACAGATGGGTTACTAACCTACGGGAGCTTAACCATTTCCGCGCCGTGTCAACCCCACCACTCCTGTTAGCTGCAGAAGAAAAACGGCTTCAGTTTACTGAGTAACTCACAACGCTGATCTACATGTTAATCATAACAGAAGAAATAAAAGTAATTTCCCGTCCTCAGGGTAAGGGATGCAGCATATCACAGGCTCTCGTGTGGTAATTGCCAGGATAGGTTAATAATGTAATTTACATTATTATAATTTACATTATTTACAGTTCTGTTCTGATGTAAGTAACTCCTTCAGCAGAAGCAGAGGTATAAGCTGCACTGCCTCAGCACTGTAAACCACAGTATTTCAGTGAGCAAATAAGCAAATATTGCCCCCGTCATTTTGCTGTGTCACAAACCAGACCCAACAGTGGAAATCATACAGACTAGAGCGTGGTGAAACTTCCATGCTGGTCCCCAGCAGCATCGGTGTTTGCTCCTCATTTAACTCTTCTCTATAATCTCAGCTTGTCAAGGCTCAGATGAAAGTTTGGGGAAAGCACAGCCCCACTGACAGTTCAAATACTCATCACAGCTCTGTAGAAAAAAAAATGTAAATACTAGGAATGCACCAAATGCGAGTAACTAAGTGGCAGGACGGCGTGCTTTATGCTAGAACCTCCTCTGGCTGGATCTGGCAAACTGTCTGCTTTCCTGCAAATATAAGCTAGTAAGAAATGAGAGCAAAAAGAGGGTGAAAAACTCAGCAGTCCTTGGGTACTGCAGGAAACTCTTGGCCCTGTGACTGGAAATGTCCCCCTGTAAAACCCACAGAGGTGAAGCTGAAGGCAGTGGCAACGTCTCCCACTTGCACTGATGACCTTCACTTTGCTGCTCTACAATACCCAATGTAAAGGAGGAAACCAGCACAGACGGTCTAATGCCGAGCTACATATTGTAACGTGCCGTGAGATGTACTCTAGGTATGTCAGGAGTGATGCTGTACATGTCCAGCTGCCTGACGGTGAGGATCTCTCAAACCATTTAATTTCCAGGAGACTCGCTCCAGATTGTCACTGCTGTAGCTGCACCACATGGTAAGTTTGCAGAATTAATGCGATTTCAAGAGGAGATTTAAAACTGTGCTGCAAAAATCTCATTGGAATGCCGATGTTATTGTCTTGAGTGCAAGGGCTCAGACCTAGTTCATGGTGGGCAGCAGGAGCACACACTTTAGGGACGAAACGGGTGGGACGTTGTTGTGGTTTAACCCCAGCCGGCAGCTCAGCCCCACGCAGCCGCTCACTCACTCCCCGCGGTGGGTTGGGGGAGAGAACCAGAAGGGTAAAAGTGAGAAAACTCATGGGTTGAGATAAAGACAGTTTAATAGGTAAAGCAAAAGCTGCACACGCAAGCAAAGCAAACCAAGGAATTCCTTCACTCCTCCCCATGGCAGGCAGGTGCTCAGCCACCCCCAGGACAGCAGGGCTCCATCACAGGAACGGTGACTTGGGGAGACAAACGCCATCACTCCCAATGTCCCCCCCTTCCTTCTTCCCCCAGCTTTATATTCACTTTTATTCATAGGGTATAGAATATCCCTTTGGTCAGTTGGGGTCAGCTGTCCCGGCCGTGTCCCCTCCAGCTCCTTGTGCCCCCCAGCTCCTCGCTGGTGGGGTGGGGTGAGGAGCAGCAAAGGCCTTGGCTCTGTGTCAGCCCTGCATAGCAGGGACGAAACATCCCTGGGTTATCAATGCTGTTCCCAGCACAAATCCCACACACAGCCCTGTACCAGCTACTGTGAGGAAAATTAACTCTATCCCAGTCCAAACCAGCACAGCCGTGACAACAGGAGTTTGTTTGACTCAAACTGCATCGTGAGACCACCAGACAAAGCACCATGTTTTGCTGTGCCTTGTGGCAGCTCATTCACTGTTGCATGTTGATTCCTGCCTGAGCAATGCTGATGGGGTAGGGTAGGAGACAACAAGCCAGGAGGGCAGGAGACAACTTCTTACCTGCAGCAGAAAAGATGTATGAGCTGAGCAGGCTGAGCTTGACTCAATATTGGGTCTGCCAGGGCTGAGCAGAAAAGAGAGGGTCCGTGACTCATGGCTGTGGCTGAGGGTATAATTCACGGGGCCCCATTATGGACCCTTGGGTGCTGGACACCAAGCAGATGTTGAACCATTGATTCCTGAACAAATATTTCCACTCTGGCTTATTGCAATTGCTGGAGATACCATCTTCCCTAACTACTCTCCAGGCAGCAGCAGGCACTTTTATAGGATTAAGCAAAGTGTTGTTCATCCAGAATGGCACGGGTTAGGTGGAGGACTGTCTTCTGGGTGCCCTCAGGAAGCTGTCCCTGAAATCTGTTTCCCATCAGACCCTCTAATAACATACAGCCTTATTTCTGGTCTTATACTGAGCAAAACTCCCTCTCGATCTCTTGGAAAAGCTGTTGTTCATTCCCTTTCAGGGCATTGCAAAGAACCACCCGCATGCTTTCTCTTCTTCTTGGCTTGTGCCATTCTAATGAACTCATTAAAAAAAAACCTAAACAAAAAACTTCAGCACACCTGAATGGCTGGTAGGAATGAAGAAGCTAAAGGAGTGTTTGGTTTGTCTCCGTTTGTTTAGTTGGTTGCTCAGAGTTCAGTGGTTTCCAGCAGAATCCATTGTTAATCCCGTCAATCAAGAATCACCCCAGCCTTCCCACAGCTTACTCTGTGCTGTTCACACCATTAAACCTGTGCTTGAGGGGGTCTGGCTTGTATTCATTTGGACAAACAACATCTGGGGACAATTAAGTAATCTGAAAATCTGCCTACAAGTTTGGGGAAATGTCCTTCTGAGAGACACATTAGCTGCTTTGTCCAGAGCTTATGCAACATGCTGGCAGCACCCAAAATCCAGGGCTTTTTCATTGCCACTATCACGCTGTGGTTTGGGTGATTGTCAGCCAGGAACCGCTGCAGCTGTCTTTCTCTTCTGCCATCCGTTGTAAATAAATAAATCTAGTTAAGTAATAAAGTAATTTAGAAGAACTATGTTAGTAAATAAAGTAATTCAGGGGATTTAATAAGCAAAGCATGACATCAAATTAAATGAGTCTTGCTCAAAGTCATCAGGCTTAAATTATGGGGAAGAGACAGTGCACTTTCCCTGTGCAAAGGCAAGGACCAGACGTTGCTCTCTGGGACGTGCCCTTGCAGTCCTGCTCATCGGAGCAGGGTTATCCAGCGCAAGCGAAGAGCAAGGCTTTTCCTCTAAAGCAGGTGCAGCCTGAGGACCTGTGATCTCTCTTTTTGTGGGTGCAGCTATCAGGAAACGGACGGGATAATTTTAGAATGAATGACCAAGCTCACAACAAGCCATCTACAAAATAAATACTCCAGGGACTAACCTGAAATCAATAACTCTTCATATAAGCAAAGAGACAGATGGTGGCTAAATCAATTACAATGTACTGGGAGGTGTTTGCCTGTCATTTGAAGGGCAAGGTGATAGGATTGCAAGGATCTTACTACCTCTATGTAGACAGACCTCTGAAATGTTGGCCACGCTAACAGCTGAGATTCAATATGTTGGCTGATGCGAGATGAGCTTAGGTCGGCCATGACCTACACGTGGGGATGAGCCCTTCCAGAGGGTCTCCCAGATGACTGCATGAGATAAAGGCCTCTCTGCAGGGACAGAGGAGGGTGGAGAGAGCATCACAAGCCTTACGGTCAGCACATGGGCTTGGCATGTCAGGCTTTTCATTTTGCTCCTCATGCGTTGGAAAGGCTGGTAGGGCGCACTTGGCTGTGCAGCTGGCAAGTGCTGGAGCTTTAGGGAACATATCATGAGGTTCCCACACCAGCTTCCTCAGAGGTGCTTTTCTGCTGGGTTGCCTGCTGGGGTGGCTCTATACGTTAGCTGTATTTTGGGACACGTATGCTTCCTTCCGCAACATGCTCTCATGGCATCACTAAGGAAAAGCGGTGGCATGACCGCAGAACCGGTGTTAGCACCAAACTCCCAAATGTTACAGTGCGAGAGTCTCTGTGTGCACCAGCCTCTCTTCCAAAGTGTGTGTCCAGCCTTGCTCTGTGAAGGAGCTTTCGGACGGTACAGCAGGACACGTCAAGCTGTGGTGAGCTCGGAGGACACAGCCAGGTCCCAGAAGAGTAGCAGGTGAAGGCACCTCCAGCCAAGCGAGTCAGGCTGAGGTCAGACAAAGAGGGGACACAGCTCGACCCCCAGGAATGCGGTGCTGCACGGGGCCCGTCTCCCTGCCCTTGTGCTGCTACGGGTGCTCTGCCTGGTCGGGCAGCCCCGTCCGGCTGCCACAGCCTCGTCGCAGCACACTGGTTAAGTCCTCAGAGGAATATGGCTCGGGGGCAGATCTGCAGGCTCGGTGCATCCTGGCCAAAGCAGTTTGTCCCTGAGCTGTAAGGAGGCAGAGGACAGTTCCCTTCTAACTGCATCCAGCGCAATATTGCTCTGTTAGAGTCACTCGTTTGAGCAGTAATTAAAATATTTCCATGTGAGTTTCCTGTGGCCCAATCCTTTATTTTATTCCAGATCTTTTCTTATTTTGTCTCTGTTTTGTGAAATAAGACTTCAAAGGAAGAAAGACACTCTGAATCCAGTTTGCCCTCTTATGGGTCCAGAAAAGCCGATGGAGCATGCTTGCTCTTCCAGTCCTCTGCGCTCCAGCAGCTGGAGCCCGGCTTGCACGGATGGCAGCTGTACATGTGCTTTGCTCGTTCAGTGCAAAGGGGTTAGAAGCTCCCCCTTTTCTTGGTCGGTGGGTGGGATCCTGCCAGCTACGAGCGCCTGGTGCTGCTGAAGCAGAGTGAACTCCCCCAGACACAGCAGTCCTCGGCTTTGCAAGTTCATTACGGGAACCTCAGTCATTCATTGAGGGGAACCTCAACCCATCCCACTCCTACCAGTTTGATGCCCGTGCCAGCACTAGATGCCCAGGTCCTGGAGAAGGATCACAGGTCGGCGGGAGAGCACCTGCAGAGCAGCACAAGGGAATCCCAGCCACTCCAGCCAGTGAGGCAGCTTCATCGGGGCCCAGCTTAAACGCCTCCACACAAACGCACGTAGCACAGGGAATAAACAAGAGGAGTTAGAGACGTGCACACCCGCAGGGCTGTGATCTCATTGGCATCATGGAGACGTGGTGGGATGGCTCCTGTGACCGGAGTGTTGGAGTGGAAGGATACAGGCTCCTCGAGAGGCAGGGGGGGCGAGGAGGGGGTGTCACCCTGTATGTCGTGGACCAGCTGGAGCGCATGGAGCTGCGCCTGGGGATGGGTGAGGGGCCGACCGAGAGCTGATGGGTCAGGGCTAAAGGGAGGGCAGGGATGGGTGACATTATAGTGGGGGTCTGCTACAGGCCACCCGACCAGAAAGACCGAGTGGATGAGACCTTCTATAGACAGATAGGAGCAACCTCACGTTCACAAGCCCTGGTCCTCATGGAGGACTTCAACCACCCTGATATCCATTGGAGGGACAACACAGCAGGGCATAAGCAATCCAGGAGGTTCCTGGAATGCGTTGATGATAACTTCCTTCTCCGAGTGATAGAGGAGCCAACAAGGAGAGGTGCTGTGCTGGACCTTGCTCTCACCAACAAGGAGGGGCTGGTGGGTAATGTGAAGCTCAAGGGCAGCCTTGGCTGCAGTGAAGTGGTGAAGTTCAACATCTGGCTTGAGAGGTGGGCCTGTGTGAACCTCATGAAGTTCAACAAGGCCAAGTGCAATGTCCTGCACCTGGGTCAGGGCAATCCCAAGCGCAAATGCAGGCTGAGAGGAGAATGGATTGAGACCAGCCCTGAGGAGAAGGACTTGGGGGTGTTGGTTGATGAGAAGCTCAACATGATCCGGCAATGTGCGCTCGCATCCCAGAAGGCCAACCGTGTCCTGGGCTGCATCCAAAGCAGCGTGGCCAGCAGGATTCTGCCCCTCTACTCTGCTCTCATGAGACCTCACCTGGAGTGCTGCGTCCAGCTCTGGGCCCCCAACACAAGAAGGACACGGACCTGTTGGAGCGAGTCCAGAGGAGGCCACAAAGATGATCCGAGGGCTGGAGCCCCTCTGCTATGGGGACAGGCAGAGAGAGTTGGGCTTGTTCAGCCTGGAGAAGGCTCCAGGGAGACCTTCCAGCAGCCTTCCAGTACCTAAAGGAGGCCTACAAGAAAGCTTTTGGGACAGAGGCACCCAGCTATGAGCAGTGAGGGGTTGGCCAGACCAAGGGAACCTGGGTGTCTAGGTCATGTCCTGACCCACCAGGCACCATCTGAGCTGAGAGGCCCAGCTGCTTCCCTTGGGATTGTCTCACATGTCCTCTGTTATGGCCAGTCCTTCACCTCCATACATTGCTCCTGGCCTGGGAACTGACTTGATGGAGCTGAAGCAACTCTTGACTCTCTGCTAAAGCACTAAAATCCTGAATATTTCTCCCTTCCCATCAGGTCATGGGTGCCCAAGGCTCTGGTGGTGTGAGGCAAGGCTGGGTGGTAGATATACTGTCCCCTGGCACTTCTTAACAAGGAAGTCTTGGGACTAAATGTTGGGTGGGCTATGTTGTACCGTCAGTCTGCTGAAAGCTGCTGGCATCCTTTTGGGCGTGATGGGACTAACCCCTCTCCCCCGCACATCCCCCTTTGTACATGGTGGGAAACATAGAGGTCACAAGCACAGACTGAACCAACAGAGGTGAGCAGTCTGCAAGACGGCTGGGGAGGAAAGGAAGTCCTCATGGTGGTCGTGGTGTCTTTGTGTCGCCAATCCCCACCTCATCTCCAGTCTTTCCCATCCCAACTTCTACCTCCTTAAAATAGACTCCGAAATGTCCCAGGAAAAGGCCAGCAGTTTGGGCAGGAGGCTGGCTTGTGCTCTAGTGTTCAACCTCAGCCCATGCCTGCGCATCCCGTTATAGAGAGACCAGAGCCAGCATCTGGCTGGCTGGAGGAAGGTCCTTGGACCTCTTCCCCAATGGCCTGAAAGGACAAGAAAGCCCAGAAATCACTGGTTTGTGAAAGCAGCTACTGGCAAGCAGGGAACAGGGCTTGGGGGGTGGGCAGAAGACACTGACCTCTCAGTAAGGAGGCTCAGCGTTCAGCAAGGAAAAATAACGATCAGAAGAGAAGAACTGTCATATCAGAGAGAAACAGCGCCTGTGCACAGCTACGGGCTCCTGCTCTTGGGACTGTCAGCTGAGACAATCTTATTTCTCTCCTCTCTGAGCAGGCTTTCATGTTAAATCTCTTATCGGTCAGTTTGTGCCAGCACAGCACAACGTGCCTCTGCGCAGCCTGAGTGGGAGACAAGTGTTCCCAAACCTCCAAGGGTAGAAATCAGCCACGGGAAATGAGGTCCGTAGGCGGGTTTAACGAAAGGAGCTTTTGCAGAAGCCCAGAAAGTGGGTTTGCAGCCCCATCGGAGGTTCCTGATGCCTGAACTCTGTCAGAATCAGGCTTAGATGTGGGGGAATAACGGATCAAGCACAGCCCTAAAAATCCCTGCAGTGAGAAAAACTTGCCCCCATGAACTCGGTATTTACCTACTACTTCACACCCCGGCCAGGGCCTGTTTTGGCTTTAGGTAGAGAAATTTGCATGTGTTGTACACACGGATCCCCGTTGCTTGTTCAAGCGGGGACCAAATCCTGCCCCTCTCCGCAGTGCAAGCACAGCCCGTTCGGGGAAGCTCGGGTTTTCTCAGTTAATGCAAAAAGTGTTAATAATGAAGCCATTCAGTCAACATAGTTTCCAGCTTCTTGGGAAACTAAAATATGATCCTTTTTTTCTTCTTTATTAAGGCAGCACAAGGATTTATTATTCTATCCCTAAGGAAAGGGCAGGGCAGAGGTGACTGCAGCAGGATTTTCAGGCAGCAGCACCAGACTGCAAGCGGCAGCCCGGACGGATCAGTCGCCTCGGTAAATAAACTGGCTGCAGACAGGAAAGTTGTTGTCCAACGCTCAGCAGTGCCGTACGGTAGACGGGATACGGAGCGTGTATTTGCTACACGTATTTCACATCATCTGAACTAGACCCTGGCAGCACGTAAGAATAACACTGAGGAATCCGATCCCCGGGGGACTGGATTTTGGCAGCAAATGCAAGATCAGGCACCACGTGTGTGGCAAGAACCGCATGTTGTGGGGGGGACACGGTGGTTCCTGCCACAGAGGGTTGATGTGGTGTCGGGTCCTGCTGGAGGTGGCGGGTGAACTTCTGCTCCCATGGAAGAGAGACTTTCATACATGAAATTGCCTTATTCCCAAGTGGTGGCGGCGAGCCTGGAACCCCTTGGGTTTGTCACCAGTTGTACTGTTTACACTTATCTACACCAGATTTCCTCTCCCACTTCATTGCCCATTCACACAATCTGGTAACATCCTCCTGAAGCTAGTCACATTTTGCTCTTCTCCTCACTACTTCGAGTAACTTTTTATCACCAGCAAACGTCGGCACTGTGCTGCTCGCTGCCTTCTGCAGGCCATGAATGTGTTGAACAGCCCAGGTCCCAGCACAGAGCCCATAGGGTCTGCTGGAGACCTCCCCGCTGAGAGAGCTGACCATTCACCTCTACCTCCTCTTCTCCACCTGCTATCAGCTACCAGTCCATGCCAGGACCTTCCTTTGTCCTCTGTTCTCTCAATTTCCTTAAAAGCTTCGATAAGGATTTTGTAAAAAGACTTTAGAAATCCAAGCAGACTTTATCAACTGGATCACCCTCGGTCCATGTGCTTGTTGGCCCTTTCCAAGGTCTCCGGAAGGGTGATGAAGCAGCATGTCCACTTAGGGCAGCCACGTTAACTCTTCTCGAGCAGATCGCGTTTACCCAGGTGCCTACTCATTTCTGTCTGAACAGGCCTAACACAGCGGTCTGAAGCCCCTGCTTGTCCCCTGCGCGTCCCTCCAACAGATCTGGGAGCTGGAAACAGCCCAAGAAACAGCAAACTCCTACCCCTGTTTGAAACCCCTCCTGAAGACAGGGCTCTCCCTTCAAGGACGATGAGACCCGCACTTCATGCATCTCCCTGTGGACTCCAGAAGGAGATTTTGGCAGGGAGTGGAAGGAAGGAAGGCGTACGGGGGGGTTCTCCATTGCAGCCCCTCTCCCTCCTCATGGAGCAGCTCTGTGTCTCGGCTGTGTGCTCTGGTCCGACTGCAGCCTTGGAAATAGCCTACATCTTTCTGGAAAGCACCAGCACAACTTCTGCATGGCAAGAGTGCCCTCTAGTGCAGACCCACAGCTCGCTCTCCTTCACCCCAACCTTTGTGCACCTCTGAAAAAGGGACCCCAAACCTGACCCCCAGGCCTTAAAGAAAATGCATGCCCCATGGGCCATCTGCTCTGACCAACCTGGTGATGCCTTTGCCGTGGGAATGGCAAGAAGGAAGGGGGATAGGGAATAGTTGTTTTAAAAGTTGTCCAATGCTTTTAAAAAATTCAGGTTATTTTAATACTTTTCAAATAGGTCTGAGATTTCAGCATCGTTATGGAAGCTTCCTTTCTGATTATTTGTTTCAAACTTTGCACACTTGATGTCTGGGAAGAAAACCAGGTGAGAAATGTCTCCCATCGCGTGTCACTGAATAGTTACACAATACCAAACCACGCCACATATGCAGGATGTCGCGGCAGAAACCCAGGTCATCTCCTAAGGAGAAACTCCCACCGAGAAGAGCTCAGCTCACGTGGGAAGGCTCCCCGAAAGGGAAAGGACGGCTGGTGCACCCACGGCAATCGCTGCAGAGCAGAGCCGGGTGCCAGGACACCTCCACCCCCCTGCCTTCCCTGGGAGCGCCGGAGGCATCGTGCTGCCGTGACAGCAACTCCGTGCGCAGGGCTGAGATCCTGGGCCGTACCCGCAGGTAAAGCATTCGGGCATAGAGCGGGGCACGGCGGTGAGCAGGCAGCACCCTCCGCGGCGCCCGTCACTCAACCAGAGCACGTTGCACAGCATCAGGTCAGAGTTTTATTGAGACGGGCATATTGCCAGCTCTGAAGCAACCTGGCTCAGGGTGGGAGTCCTCAGGAGCAATGATTTGAGTCATTCATGACCCTTTTTATTTTCTGCTGCTGCCGACACTTGCAGAACGGTATAAACTCTCCATATGGGCTGTTAACATCGCGCAGGGCAGTGTCCTCCAGGGTGTTTGGAGGGCAAGTACCAATGGGCAGCATCAAGAGATTTCGGGGGTTTTTGGTTTTCTTTGTCATGCCAATTCCAAGGTGTGGTGCCGCGAGTGGGCATCGCCTAGCTACTGGAAAGGGAAGACTTTAAAAACCATGGCCAAGGCAAGCAGGCTGAAGGGAGGTGCTTTTCCTCCAGAGGACCTGTCCGAAGTTATTTTCCCCTGAGCCCAGGAGGCTGACCTCGGAGCGGTGCCAGCGGATGAGTTCAGGCAGAATGAGGTAAAAGCAGCCTTTTCCCACAGAATATGGATGATTTGTCTACACTGATTTTTGCCAATTCCTTCAAGCTGAGTTGGCTTTCAGGGCAAATGCTAATTTTCTTTTTTTTTTTCCTCTTTAATCAGAGCAAATTCCAGTCTGCTTTCCATTTTGTGAGCCGTTTCCCTGTGGCTGTTTCTAATACCGCTCGTTATCCAGCTGAGACAGGACAGAGACGCAGTCCCGTACCAGCAAAGGTTGTGCTCGCACTCTGGTAGCCGTTGCCTTGGGTCCCAGCCTGGGATTAGGGAGGCTGGAGCATCCCTGGGGAAATCTGGGCAAGCCAATCTCTCTATCTCTGCCTCATTTGCAAAGTGGGATAACAGCCCAGTCCCACAGCCCAAAAGTGATTCTCTGCAGCACAGATCCAAGGCCTTTAGCTACATTTCCTTCAAAAATCCCTAAATGAAGCTGCCCTAAATTACACCACTTAGACTAATATGACAGCGTCCGTGAAAATTGCATTTTCCCAATTGTTGGCTCCTCCTGAATTTGGGAGCATGTTAATTTTCTAGAGCAGCTAAATAGTTTCCTCTGATGATTAAAAAATGAATAATAATAGCAGTGCCCGCCTTCCCAAGGCTCATGTAGGACTTACAGCAAGAAATTAAACACAGTAGGAAATTCCTTGAAAGAGTTAGAAAACAAATGATTGATACGATCTCTCCCTCCCTCCCGGCTCTGTGATCTGCTTTTAGAATGATTATTAAACACAGCAAAATTCATTTGGTGCTGTAACATGAACAAGACAAATTACAGTCTCTGGAGCTCAGTTAATTGCTAAAGAACATACTGACCCTCTGCGGGTTCATCAGTTATGGTAAGTAATGAAAAGCAACATGAGCCTTGCTACATGGGTCTGCAGCAAGGCTGCCCTCCTGCTGCACGCAGAGACAGGTCCGCTCAGCCCTGTGTGCTCTGGGGTAAATGGTGTGAAACGACGCGTCTGCGCTGCCGTGCTGGGCAAAATGAACGGACGCGGATGCCCAGGACTCGTTGAGGGGATGAGCAGTTCAGGGACTAGGCTCCCACCCTTGATCTGCTGCACCTACCCTGAAGGGTCTTGCTAAGACATTGAGTCTTCCTGAGGTGGGGTTCATCTCACCTGACTTTGGATCTTTGGAAAGAATCCAAATTGCCCATTGGCTTCTCCAACACCCAGCAAACCCCGTGGGCGCTCTCCGTACCCCTGCCAGCCCAGGCAGGCAGCCCCTGCTTCGGCAGGTTCACACCTTCCCGAGGGTTTACCGGTGTGATCCCAAATCTCATGGCACGCTGACTTTGAAAGGTCACAAGATTGCCCTAAAAATCACTGGGTAATACGTAGGGATCGGGGGGGTTCCGGCCACATTCAGGTGATTGTTTTGATTTTTTTGGTGTCATCACAGAGGTGGAAGTTTGAGACTTGCCTGTGGACTCTCAAGGCTCCGTGCAGGCACTGTGCATCACAGCAGTCATGAGAAATTCGTGAGTGCTGACAATGCTGCATGCAGTTCCATAAACAGGCCCATTGTTCTGTTTTCATCAAAACACGCCCAAATTATTTTTTCTTTTTTTCTTGTTCCTCATTCTATTGTATTAGACCAAGATGTAAAATTATTAATAGAATAGTCCATTAATTTTATGATATTTCATTATTCAATTATTTCCTCCATTATTCTTCCACATTAAATCTGAATAATTTATTCAGTGAATTTTGCAAGCAAAATGTTCAATGCATAATTTTCTCCTTTGTTAATATTCTCCCAGTTCTAATTGTCCATGAGAATTTGATCTAGTGCTCTACAGAAGAGCAACCTGAAGACAAAAGGCCCAACACAGAGCTGGGCTGAGCACGACTGTTGGTGGTTGTCCCCCATTTAGGCTCTCAACGCACCATGTGTGTGCCGTGAAGCCAGCAGAAGAAGGCAACGGGCTGCACCGGGCACGGGAGCCAGCGGTAGCTCACACCGCACGTGGAGCAGTGTCACTCCGTTTGGGAATGCAGTACAAAGCCTTGAGAACAGCAGACTAGGAAAGCGCCAACGCGCACAACTCCCTTCTCCCAACATTGTCCTCTCTGACCTTCTGCAAAGAGCTCACAACCCCTGTGGGGACAGCAAAATGAGACAGAAACAACTTCTTTCCCACCCTGTGCGTCGGATCTATGCTGATCTCCACTGGAAAGCTTGGGAAGAGGAGGCAGGTTGGCTCCAGGCTTCCCTGGGGACACACTCTGCACATCGACTGCAGCCCCCAGCCCATGCAGGAGTCCAAACTCACCTCACGTCACTGAGCTCCCACGTTGGCCTTTAGGCTTGCTGGAGTTTCCCCCCGTGCAGTGCGTGTGGGTTGAAGACGCTGTGCCCAGCCCAACCATCTCCATCTGTGCCCTGGCACCGGCGATGCAGTCCTGCGGTTGTGGAGCTGCTGGAGTCTGCAGGTTGGGTTCTCCCGTAGCACAGGCGCACACAGCCTGAGCCACGGAGGGTAGTGCAGATGTGCAGGATCAGCTCAGTGACGGGCTACGACTCACCTCCTGCGCGTGCAGACTCGGGTCCGGTGAGCATGGGCTGTGTCCACATCGTACCACGAGCACCACGTAGCGATGATGTTAAGGGCAGGATTAGCACGGTCTGTACTTGGCTGCCTGACAGCCTGGTGGCTGCCCAGAGACCCCCACAATCAGCCAGGAGAGAGCAGCTCCTTCTGCTGGTCATTCCGATCACTTGACTCTGTCAGGATGGACTAACAGCTCTCTGCAGGGGCGTCTGCCTTTCCTACGCAATGAGCCTCTGCAGATGACCACAGACCAAACTTGGAGAAGGCAGAAGTTAGGGGACCAAGCCCCTACCCCATCATGAATAACATCGACGACTTCTTTGCAAACAATCAGGTCAAGTTTTAGCTTCAGCGAAGATTTGTTTCCAGTTTTCTGTAGTGCACTTTTCAAAAAGACCCTCACTCTGCCGGGTACCCGCCAGCCGTTACCCCTTTGCCTGGAGGACTTCCAGTCCGGGGAACGCCCGTGATCAGGGACTGAGCTGGGGAGGGTGGGAGATCGGCAGCACACGGGCTGCTTCCTGACACCGGTGAATGAAATGTTTTCAAATGACAGAGTAGAAAATAGTAAATAAGGAACTTTAAATCAGAATAATCTTTTGAGCCAAAATTTTGGGGAACTTTTGGAATTCACCGTCATTGCCATGAAAGCCTATTGATGGGATGTTTTTAGCAAATATGGTGAGATCTCACAATTTCCCAAATGAAAACCACAAGCAAACTGAGCCCTTTTGTTTTCATTGAGAACCACTGACCAGCCAGTCACCTTCACTGTTCGCTCAGCTCAGCCGCCTCTGCTGTTTTATAGACAATATCCAGTGAAAACAGTAACTCCATATTAAGAGACTGCCAGAGCCACGATGAACTCAGTGTTGGCATCATAACAGTTACAGTTCAGGGAACAACATTTTTCCTAGCCTAGTCAATAAATTAGTGGCAGAAATAGTGGTAACATGAAGTGGTAAAAATAGAGTCCCACAAATGCAAGTTTTCCATGGTAAAAGCTAATAACTACTATTTTCTAAAATAACATATTAGCACTTACCAGCTCAGCACAAACACATGGACTGTATCAACTCATTGCAGGGTTCCCACCAACCCACATGAACAGAGATTTTCCGATCCACTTGGACAAAAGTCTCCAGAAATAGACCTGCCTCGAATCGCCTGGAGGTAGACGCACTTGAGACACAAAGAATAATGGGGCTACAGTGAAACCCAAGTGCTCCGGCAACCTGAGGAGCTGAGCCACCAGTTGGAAATATCCATGCCAAGTCCTGCAGAGCTTGAAGGCAATAACAGCTTCAGACCCTGCTCTCCAGGGAGGGGAATGTCACCCGGAGACTTTGCTGAACTGCAGCCTCATTGTCCCTTGGTGGTTTGCAGTTTGTCATGGCCATTTGGAGGGGCCAACAAACACCAGCCTGGACCCTGTATATCCCCAGGGAACTCTAGTTTCTGCCCAGGGGGTCTGGCTGAGCCATAGCTGGTGCCTCTGGGTTCGTCCCAATGGGTGTTTCTCTCAGCAGATCCAGGGCTGCTCTAAGCTTTGCAAGGGTGACCTGGAGAACCTCATTCATAAAGGTTTGCTCGGGAGTTGGGGGCATCGTCTTTACTACTGACAGCCAGTGTTACTCCATCAGTGCTTATGGCACTGGAGATCCTGGGCTGGATAGAGAAGAGGGGCCAGAAGACCAACGGGAATTGTTTCACATGCCCCAAGGGAGGACAACATCTTGGTTTTTCACTCCTATGCAAGACTTGTCAGGGCAGCGTTGAAGATGTTGTCA
Organism: Phoenicopterus ruber ruber; assembly: GCA_009819775.1. Lineage (NCBI taxonomy): Eukaryota > Metazoa > Chordata > Aves > Phoenicopteriformes > Phoenicopteridae > Phoenicopterus > Phoenicopterus ruber. The sequence continues at coordinate 11,854,178 of CM020234.1, forward strand.
GGTGGCTGGACTTCCCCTTCCTCCTGCCTTGTCCAAAATAGATGTAAAAAATTGACCAAGGGGAGAATGCTCATTTAAAGGCTTCACACATTGTCCCTGCCAAAACCAAAGTGTTAGGACTGCAACCAAATACAGCCCATACGCTACAGGCACCCAGAAATAATGAGCTAAGTTCCCTCAAGAGGAAGCCTTGTATTTTTAGAAATCATTAAGAAAACACAAAGTGTAGATTAAAAATAATATTTTCCATGCAACACAGAAACCACCTTAATTCTGACCTTGCTGCAAGACCCGAGCCGAGGACCCAGCAGACCGAGCAAGGGGCACAGCATGATGGAGCAAGGTGTTTGCAGTGGGCTTCAGATGGGGATGTCACCTGTGGCTGCAATACCTCTGAAAATAGTTGTCTTACCCAAGTTTAGGCATGGAGCTCATAACAGGAGAAAAAGTCAAGAAAATAAATGAAGGAAAGCTTTTTTTTAAAGTATTGTTTCATGTGAGGAACAAGTGAGTCGTTGCTGTAACAGTAGTGTCTGATGAGTACTGACTGTAGACACAAGGACACTAAAAAGGAATATTAGCTTTTTTAATTGAAATCGAAAAACAGAAAGCAGACTTGATACTTACTGTATAGTGCAGAGAACTTGGGAATCCACCTAGTACTTTGGAGCCATTAATTATTGCTTAATTAGAGCAAGGAGCATTTGCAGGATATGTGATAGCAGTTAATGGCTGATTCTCCTGAGAGACGCGGATCTGGGTGCAGAAATAGCAAGTTCCTTACGCAAAGGGCAGCTGATTTTCTTGGGAAAGGAAGAGAAGTGGCTGGTCGAGTGTGTGTTCACGGCCAGGGTATATGTTCACGTGGCAGAGCCACACGAACATCCCTGTGCCAACACCAATCCCAGCGACTGTTTCAGAGAAATTAAGGGGAAAAGGAGGTGACCTGCAGGAGAAGGTCTGGTGCTGGCACTGAACATACATCCCTGTGGAGAATGGAGAAACCTGCCTTCGTATTAAAGACGTCCTTTAGGGAATCTGCCACCAAGCACCCGAGCTGCTGTGCGGTCATCCCGATTTGGGGCGAGGGTCCCCGTGCTGGGGCTGGCCCCGCTCTGTGCAGCGATTTGCCGCGCAGCGAGGGGTGTGATGGGGTGAATCCATCAAGAGCAGCGAGCTTGGCTTCAGACTCATTCCTGCTCAGCTCTCAGCAACGGCGCAAGAGAAAACCCTTTCCAGAGTGTGTTTTGGGTACACTGGTGCCGCCAGGCCCCGGCTGATAACGGCAGGCGATGCTGGGTCGGGTGGGCATGGGACAGGCACGGGGCACAGCCCACCCCAACAGACCCGAGGCAAATTGCTGGGCTCCAGGGGCCAGGCACCGCACGGCACCCACGGGGACATGCCTGCACGGGCCATTTTGCATCTTTTATGACAGAGTAATAACGTTAATGTAAGAATCGAAGCAGAAGATCAGATAAAAGCCTGCGAGAGCCAATAAAACAATCTTTCATTTGGAGTCAGCTGCAGCTGTTCTCTCAGTCCCAGTGTACAGAGACCATTGGGACTGTGGCCTCCTCAAGGAGCCAAAAAAAATAGTTCTTGATATTCATCAAAAAACATCCTTTTAAAATAGGTTATCTCTTGTGCAGAAGTCAGACATTGGAGTTACAACAAAGCTTTGATTTGTTTTTTTGGAGTCCGTGTGTATACTTTTCACAGTGCTTTTTAGAATAAGAAGGTGCAGCTCGCTTTGTCCCATCTGCGCTGTCTCTAGCCATCACCTTCATCTCTTTAATAGACATATCTGAAACCAATGGTGTGTCCTATCTCCATGGCTCCTGTTGACAGACTTATGTGACTTGAATCCTGCTGTTCAGGACCTTCTTCTAAGTCCTAGCCAAGTCTGTTCACGGTTGTCTACGCAGCTCTGTTCTTGCGCTATCATTGCTCTTTAGAGATCCCTTCCTTCCCTAAAGTTTACTCTGCTGTTTAATTTATAAAGATCAATCACTCCTCTTCCAGCCCAGCTTCACAAGCTATGCTTTTCATCTCCTCCCGGAGAACACACTCTTCATGCCCCTTTGTTGCACTTGCTCCAATTTCTCCTCACCTTTTTGAACTGCAGCTGCACACAGTGTTTCAGATGAGGTTGTGCAGCAGCATTAACATGTGAAACCTCCGTGGAAACACTTTGCTATTGCCTCATACCTGTCAGAGTTTCCAGCTACATCACGACAGTGGCAATACAATGACTGTATTTGAGTATTTCTCTACCTCTCTTGCTTCCAGCTGGAACCCCTATGATATAGCAAAACTCTGGTACTGAGCCCACAAATGCACGACCTAAAGCCGTACTTGGGAATTTCATTATATTTCTGTTGCTCCAGTCCTCAAATTCACCAAGTTCTTCAGATACTCCACTGAACGTCCCTTGCCTTCCAGTTCTGCGTCAGCAGTAATTTCATGACCTCGTTCTTGCTTCCTCTGTCAAGGTCACCGAGTAGACTGGTTTGATCTGCTCCGAGGTTGAGTCCTGATACCTCACCGCTCCCCTCCCGAGCCCGACAGCTCCCCTTTCAGCACAATGCACGTGTGTTGTTTCTAGCTAATTCTTCAGCTCCTGACAATTCTTGCACTAATCCCCATCTTTTCCAGCTTAAATAATAATTTCCGAGGAGGCACCGTATCAAATACTTTACTGAAGTCCATGCAGATGAGATCTGCATTTCCTTTGCTCGGAGTATCTGGTATCTAACTGAAAGAGGCTACTGGGTTAGTCTGTCTTGAGCTGTCTTGAACAAATAGGTGTCCCTTTTCCTCCTGGTCTCTACCTTCACTTCTCTCATCTTTCTTTTCAAATTTGTTTTAACCCCCCATGTACCATGGCGGCCAAATGGCATTGCTCCTGCAGTTTCCATACTACCTTTTCCAGCTCAGCACAGAAATTCAGTGTATTAAGTGCTCTGATTCAGGCTTTCGCCTCGGGCACAGGAATGTCCGGTTCAAAACTCTCATTCATCAGCCTTTTCTAAAGCTGATCTATTAGCGTGAGGCTGTTACACCTCATTATTTTAAGCCTTGATCCAGCCTTACTGTCTGGTAGCCCCACGTCTTTCCTCATCCTTCTGCTATTCATAAACCTAACGCCACCTTTTCTATTAGGACCCCATAACACCACGGCACGACGCAATCCTCCTCTGCTGTCTGCTCTCCTCACCTCTCCCATGGAGCCATCTTCGCTGCTCAGGCCTTTGCTCCCCTCCTCACACCTCGCCACTTGCTGCTCATGTCCTGCCTGAGGCTGTTGTTTGTGGAGTCACCGGGGAGTCTTCCCTACCTACCGCTTCCTCCCTCCTCCACTGAGCTGCAAATTCCATGGGTTTGGGACTTTTGACTTAAAGAAATCCCACATCTCCTCCACATTTAGCTCCCTGAGCCTCTGTGTCCAGTTGACTTCCCTAAATAATTTTCTTAGTTTCTCCTAACTTGCCCTTTTTGAAACCAAAACCCCACTTACAGGCTTAGCTGTTTGGGTTTTTTTTCCCTTCCCTTCCCTTTAATTCAAACTGAATCAACTCCTGATCACACAATCCAAGGTTATTTTCTATAACCAGTTGCTGTACAGAGTCTTCATCCCTTGCCAAAACCATGTCTAAAATAGCATCCACCTCTCATTGTTTCCATGACTAATTGATGAAGAAAGTGGTCACTGTTCCATCCAGGAATACCTGGCTCCTTCTATTAATAGGACCATTTATCCTCCAACCTATAGCCTATAAGATGATGCTTACTGCTATGTTCTTGCTACCAGACTTTTCAGCTCTCAGACTGACCTCTGCAATTCTCCTTACAGAGAATCTTGAATGGATTTTATGTTGGCTCTAGCTATGTAGGAAGACAGGTTTAAGGAGATCTACAATTGCTGTCCAATGTTCGTACTAGAAAACCACTAAAAAGCACGTTCAAATTCGCTCAAATAACCTGTCTCCCCATTGCAGCTTTGCAATGAGACAGATGGTTACAGATGAGCTTCCCTGTGAAGAAAATTCATTCATCGATAGCTTTGAAAAATTATAAACCGTCATTTTAGACTCCAAAATGTGCAGTGGTTTTCCAGTACAGTGCTTAAACTAAACATGCCTGTGCTTAAATATTGTCTTGTGCCGGACCAGTCTCCAGGAGAACACCGAGCGTGTTAGTGCAGGCCGGGCAGCGCGCACAGCTGGGCAGGAATTAGCCGCTGGCCTCTGCTGGTATCGTGTCTCTAGATATGACAGTAATTAGCAGCAGTACCAGGGGAAGATAAAGTTCAGGTACAGTGACCATGACCGTGTAATTTTAATAGACTCTTAATTTCAGTTTTCCCAGCTTAACAGTATTTTAAATCACACTTTAACTTTAGAGTCAAGTGATTTCTACAATCACAGAATGCAAACCAGAATTAGATTATTATTCCATGTTTACTGAGCCTTGCGGTCTCAGAACCACGAAACGGGGACCAAATCCAGTTTTGTCACGGGACATCATCCACCTATTTCCATATTTTCCAAAGAAATAAACAATATTTGAGGCAGACGGTGCGACAGTCTCCCCGCAAAGGGCTCAGCAGCCGGATGGGTTGGGATTGTACCCAAAGGATGGAGTTGTGGGCACCTTCACGGGCGGCGCTGCCCGCCCGTCATCCCTGCACACCGGCGCCCGTGGAAGCCGGACGGACCCGCAACGTCTGCAAAATGCTTCACTTTTGGAAAAACTCCGCTTGCCTTTGGGCCACTAGAGGGAGGTGCCTGTGCTGATGCGAGCTCCCAGCCCAGCAAGCGCCGCCACTTTAAAGTGTTTGTAGATAACACGAAATCATCAAAAAGGAACTTGAATCCGTGTTACCGGGCTGACAAATGGCAAATGAAATATAAAATAAAAGCTGTCAACTGACAAATGTGCTGCTGAGGGTATGGAGAGCTATCGAAGGAATCACGCGGGAGGGGAAGGCTGTGGGTGCAGCTCTGCTGCTGGGTGACGGTGGGGAAGGAGCTGGGGTGAGCGTGCCACAGAAGCGGACGGGAAGGGAGATGGATTTTAAGCAGAAAAGGTGCCAAATCCCCAGAAATTGCTCTGCAAATTCCACTCTCTGCCAGGTGTCTGGTCTCGAGCATCAAGAGTCCTCCAAACACCAGGTGTCTTCCTGCCCGCACCCCCGAAGCCATCGCAGCAAAGCTGTCCCCACGGCTGCAGGGGGGCTGTGAGGTGGCTGCGGGGCCACATCGACTTGTGGGAGCAAGTGGGCTGTTGGCTTGGGTCTGGCTTACTCTCGGTTTGGGACGGAGGGGGAACCTCACTCTGCAGCTCGTGCAGGACAATGATTTGGGCAATGGAGTTTCTCCCAGCCCCAAGTGCAGCAACGCTGAGGAGGAAGAGAAAGAGAAAAGAGGGCTGCGGGGAGATGGGCCGAGGAGAACTTCTTCGTACGGAGAACAAGTCTCACATTTCAAAACTGCTACGGAGAATGAATTTTCCTGTTGTGGCACCTGCCCCCCCGTTTTATCAAACTGTGCGTACTCACGTGAATCCCCCCGTTCCTGCACCTTACCGGCTCCGGCATGGGACAGTGTCGCTGCCGCCGTGCACGCCCTGCGTGTGCACGGTGCGGGCAGGGAAACACGGCGCTGCTGCCACGTGCTGCCTGCCACATCCATCCAAGCAGCCCAGCCTCGCCTTGTCTATCACTTTGTTACGGGGAATGTACGGCAATTAGCGGCTCAGACTTCTGACTGTTTCCTGGTTTTTGCTTTTTCTTTCATATATTATTCATTTTTCCTACTTGTATTAGATGTTTGCAAGTCTTCCTGCTTTGAGCTGTGAAGAGAGCATTGGGCTTGAAATGCTTGATGGTGGTGACATCTTGGATTCTTTATGCTAGTGTTTGCTTGAGCAATTTTGTGTATGAAAGTGGAATTGATGAGCCAGGAAGAGAGGGGTGGAATCTGCGAAGCAAGCTGCATCGCTGCCATGGGCGCTCCTGGAGGGTGCTCCTAACCCGCTCTGTGCCAGGCTCCTTCCCATCCCAGGCCAGGTCCTACCTCAGAGATGCGGAGGAAGAGTGAGGCTTGAATGTTTTTAGATGATGAAGATTTTTTTTGTATACTTTCTCCGAGGTATCTGTCCTAAAAGGTCCCTTGTAAGGCAAAATACCCCAGCTTTGTTCACCCCAAATACAAAAGACTGAGCTCTATGTCCTGTGGCATTGAATGGATTTGTTAAGTGTTTCTAAATAGGTGCCTCTCACTTCTGCAAAATTCTTTCATCTATTCCTGAAGGACTGATTAACAAAAATGGATAAATAATTTTTTTTTTTAATTATATTAGCAACTTAGCTCACGCTAACTTGCCCCTTAGCACTTCCCCAAACCTCTGTGTGAATGTGCATTTCCACCAGCACCCGAAACGAGCCTCTCTGAGGTGCTGGAGTGAAGTATTTCCTGGGGAAGGCTGACCGGACGGGCAGCACGTCCAGCCAGCACGGCTGAGACGCGCATTTCCAGACTCAAAAGCCAAAGCTAAGATGATATCGGAAGGAATATTAACGGCACAGACTCCAGTATAACTTTTATTTGGAAACTGCCAGGCAGTGATTTAAAAATGCGGCATCTAAAAAGATGTCTGCCTTTCAGCATTTAAACAATGATTTTAAATTCAGTTCACACATCAATAACATCGTTTGAACACAGAACTTGGCATTTATTTCACCTGGAGTTGCAAGTGCTGAGCTCTTGTGAAAATAGGGAATCAAGAGCAGAGCTGTCCACAATCGTATTAAAAAATCTTGCTCTTAAATTTTTGAAACATACTACATGAGTTTTGAAGGGTCTGCCTTCAGTGCTAGACGTATTCAATATTCCTTTAAAATCTGATTATGGCCCAAGCATTAACGTCCTGTTGTTTCAAACATTGTCAGAGAACAGAAGGTTTTGTCAAAAAATCTTGAGGAAGGAATATATGTATGGGGGCAATTCTTGCTTTTGTCAAAAGAATGAACCCCCAAATTTCAGCAGATTTGAGACGAAGAATGGGAAGCCAGAGCTGGATAACTTACCTGACTTTTCAGAAGAACCAAACCAATTGCTGCAAATGGCCCTTCCATACAATGTTTATTTTAATCAAGACAGAAGAAGAACACCCTCACTCAAGTATTTTCCTTCAATAATAGTATTAGTGGTATTTTGTTCCTCTTCCAACCATCCTTGAACAGGACTGGAAGCACCGAGATGCCTATTTATGACTTTAGTGGCATCGGTGTTTTATCATACCGGAGGAGTGGGTTTGTCCATTCTTACTAAGGTTTGGTTAATGCGTTCAGGCCTGACGGACGCTGCTGTTGTGTCCCTAAAACCTCTCCCAGGAAGAACTGATCCCTGGAGACAGGTTTGGAGAAGTGCAACAAGTCGGTCCCTACGCACCGAGTATAGAAACCTCCCCAGGGACTTTGCTTTGGTCAGATCTGACCTGAAGGAATAATTATTTCAAAGTGGATCAAATCATCCCATACAGGCTGGACTTAGATGCAAGACCTGGATTTTTTGGCCGTTCCACAGCGATTCAGACCCGTGGGGAACCGTTTCCACAGCGGTTGGCAGACTGACTGGCTGGTGCTACAGGGCAGGTTTGGGAGCAGCAAACATCAGGGGTTTTGTGAGGGAGATCAGTTTTGTATCTACTGCTTGTCCAGATGCATTTTATTACGGTTGCTTTGCAGCTGTGAAGGAATTTTAAGTAGGATGGAGACTGGAAGGACCTGGCAATGATAATTAATGTGGGAGCTGGGACTCATCTGTATGAGAAAACAATAATAAAGTTAAGGCATTTCAGCTCTGTCTGTAGCAATCTGCAGGCTTGGGATAATTCCGTTAAAAGGCCTAAAAAATCTTTAGCAATAGACGCTCCGTGTCATTGTATCCACACAAGAACCACGGAGGAGGAAAAGCTGTTCTAAACAAAACAAAACCAAACCCTATAAAAATCTACATTTGCTTTTCTGATGGAAAAGAGTAATGAGACCAAGAAGAAATGTGGGGAAGTTTAAAAGGATCCCGCGGTGGCGGGCAGAGGAGGTGGGACAACTGATGAGGAGTTCCCTGGGTGTTGTACAACTCGGTGGGCATCACAGGTTTGGTCCTTGCTCCGCTTGATGGGTCCTGCCCTGACGAACTGGAAGTGCTTCCTGACCTGCTGGGGTTGTACCCATATAAGAGGACATCACCCGACCTCCAGTTCCACACAGGAGGTCTCGCACCTACCTCCCACCACCTGCAGAGCGAAAGCCAATGTGACGGAGAAGGCCAGCAAGGACTCAGACCCTGAAAGTCCTCAAAATGGAGCAGCAGCTCGGCACCGGAGGGATTCAGAGGCCACTTTTCCATCGCTGGGAGAACCTGGGGGGTGGGAAATTTGCCTTTAGCAAAACGGGTAGGCTTGGTTTGAGGCATGGCACAGTTCCACGGGCTCCATCAAGCAAGGTTATGATGGCGAGAATGGACTCTCCTCTGCTGGGGGAGCCCAACTCCTTTAATATTAATGATCGTCAGGGTTTTGTACTTGGTACAGACGTGCCTGGAACTACAGAAACAGCTCCAGGGAGTTGCGAGGTGTACAAAAAAAATTACATTAAAAACTATCCAAATTGGAATAATTTAAAGAGAGTTAAAAAAGGGTATTCAAGAATAGACTTGTTCTAAATGTCTCCATGCTGATTTCACTGCCTCCAAATGTGAGGTACAGGTATTTGCGGAGTTATAAGTAGGTCAGTTATTTTTGTCACTCATTATTACTTGTGAAAAATGTGTGTGGCAAACGTACTAACATACTGTAGCAGCTGAATTTGGGACACCAGCATTTCTTTTACACGTTTTTAGGGTATGTCTAAGTGACACGATTTCCTGATTGCAATGTAAGAGCCAATTATTTCCAAAGTCCAGCATATCGGGACATGCCACATGAAACCCCATTCTGCTATCACAAAGCTGCCTCTGAAAATACCTGTCTCGCTTTGCTGCACCGTGGTTCTCCAAGGAGCTGGATGCACCTTGCTGAAGCTTGGTGAGCTTGAGTCTCTCACCTGAGCTGCAGGATTATTTCTTTTGCTGTTACTCGCAGAAAGGCTTTCAGCCGTACAAAGTACACAGTAATCCAGGCCCCCTGGCAGGGCGTGCACAGCGTCGCAGTAGGATACATCTCCTCTTGCTTCAAACGTCTACTGCTACAGTCAGCAGAGAGACTTGGGCACCCCCAAAGGGTAATCCACCTTGTCTGGAGGTGGGGGCTGAACCTTCTCCAGGGAGCTTTTGTCTCTCTATGGTCTTGAGCTGGAGATGGCCACCTTAGGTGTTTTGTCAGGGGAGATGAATCTAGAGTGCAACAACATCAGCAGGGATATTTCCACCAGCTGATGGATGACCTTGGTGTCCACTCTTTACAAAACCCTGTTGTAGCCAGATGCTCTAGTTATAGCATGAAGAAGCTCAAGTAGCAATGTCCAGGAGTAATTCCTGAATGTCTACCCACGGCAGAGGCTCAGGTACGGCTGGAAAATGCACACATACCTTTAAAGTAGGGCTAGGTTGGGATACAGGGGGTGGGGAGAGCTCTTGGGAGAGCTGGTAGCACAGCTGAGCATTTTGGGTCGATGAGGTGCAGCCAAGGGCTCACCACCCTTGCGTTGAAGGACAACGGCTGTAGGGAAGCGAGGTGCTGCTTCCTGAACTTCGGAAGAGCAGATGGGGACAGATCGGTTTGCAGGGCTGTCCCTGAGGTGTGTGGATGGTCACAGGGGAAAAATGAAATTCTGGGCCGGGTGACGTGGCGTGTTGAGCTGGGTGCCTGGGTAGCGCAAAATTAAAATGGCAGCCAGACAGATTTCGGGATAAATCAGCTCTTTTTGGAAAGTTACTGAATATGCTGATTCATGGTCTTTATTCCTGCATCTTTCCAAACAGTAGGTCATCTTCCAGCGTCCCTGTCTTGAAGGGGAAACTGCATCTCTGTGTTCACAGTCAGGAAATAAAGTTTTTGCTCCTTTTTTTTTTTTCTTTTGAAATACAATGGATGACAAATATGTGAGTGTCTCCTGAGTGAGGAATATGCTGATAGAGAACTCCCTCTTGCTCTCCGACTGCATTTGCTTCCAGCACTGCCAACTGTGGCTGATACACGGAATATTCCAGCAAGAACAGAGTCGCTTTTGGGCACAGAATATGCACAGAGCTCCTGGACACGCCGATGGGAAGGTGAGGTCAGCCCCACTGGGCTTCACTGGGACGTCCCTTGTGCTCTCTGGGTGTGCAGGGCCATGGAGGGAGGTCGGGCTCCTGCACCAACGTCTCAGTTTGCACTTAGAAATGTCAGCAGCAATCTGGATGTTCTGCCGGTGTTTCTGCTCCTGCTCTGGCAAAGTTCACCACGGTTCAAAAGAAAATTTTAGATATTTTCCAGGTAAAATGAAGACATTTTTTTCCCACTTCCTCATTTCTTTTGGGGTTTTTCTTCTTCCTTGGGGAAAAAGACAAAAAGGAAAAAAAGTTTTTTTATTTCTTGCACTGTAGACTCTGCTAAAATTCTGGCCTCAAGGCTAAATTGTGACATTGAGTCCCTCAGAGTGATCATTTATTGCATTTTCTTTCAGTGTTTTTAAATTTCATGTCATTCAACTTCATAGAATATTCTTTGGTGTTCCAAATATGAAAATAATGAATCTGAAAATTACTTCTTTCCTCTAGACCATTCATTATTTCCCATCACCTTACCTAGGTTCTTTTTTTGTCTCCTTCAAAACTTAACACTCCCCATCTTTGAAGTCTGTCTTCACAAGAGAGCCCTTCTCTTTCTGTAATACCTGTTTTGAGATGGAGTTCTGCTATTCAGAGATGCCTAAGGGTGATCCTCAAAGATGTTTAAACATCTAAATTCCACAGAAATTGAAGGGAATGAGCTTTCTAAATGCTTTTGAAAAGCTGGGGCTTGTACCTCTACATCAGGCGCATCTGAAAGCCCAGCTCTGGGCAGAACTGATCGCAGCCGCAGGGACGACGTGCAGACAACCTGGGCAACCGTTTTAGGATGTCCTTTGGATTTATTCTTTTTTCCACTTGGTCCAAAAAATCAGTCAAAAGGCATTTGTAGAAAATTGTTGAGTCCATTTGGACACGCTCTCAACGTGAATCTGTAATTTCATTCTAACAACTGTGTGCGAGCAATACTTTGAAATATTCCCTCACTTAAAAATCAGAAAAGTTGACCAAAACCAGGCAAATCGCACACAAAATGGTAGATGACACTCACCCGGCACACAAGGCATTTGCTGTGGAGCAAGTAAGCGCTTGTGAGCAATCGTGAGCGCTGCTGCCGACCGCCTTATTGCGACACTGACCTACGGGCCCAGTTATCCACACTGCGATTCCCCGTTCTCCTTGAATAAGTTTTCCATCTCCCAAATCTCCCCCTTCTTGTTTACACCATCCCACTCATCTGATTTGACTTTTAATATGTCTGAGAAAGAGAAGTTTCACTTACTTTTAAAACTTGGACTCTACTAAGGTCAGTGGTAGCACAGTGCCAGCAAGAGCTGGATTTGGCTGAGTATGTATATACACATATATATATATATATATTTCCCAGCTGAAGGAGAATCTGACTTACTGTGTGTCCCAATCAGTAGTAACCAACCCCCAATTAAACCAACACAGGCAGTCAAAAAGATAGCAACAAAAAAAGCACCCCTACAGTGCTGCTGTATTGATATGTTTAAGCAAAGCCAGAGGTGCCGGACTGAGCCGTGAACATCACCTGCATCAGAAAGGAAACCCGGAGCTTCTTTATCTGAGCAGGAAAGCATCGCTCCTCTTCATTATGTAGGAATCCTGGTTCCCTTGTGACTTGGTCCCAGGAAACCTTTGCAAAAGGTACAGCCTTCTGAATGCTATGGGACATCCCTGCTTCCACAGAGACATCAGCTTAAAGCTGGAAATTACATCTGGAAAAGAAAAGTAAATAAAAAAGGAGGGTGGGGAGGTGCAGTCGAATAAAGGAATACTTTCTTGAATAAAAACTGCCTTCCCCCTCTTTTTGCATTTTTTTCTGTGGCTTTTGCTTTGCTGGCAAGCGGCAAAATCTCTCACCACCAAGGATGCCCTCCTGGCCAGGAGCTCTGTGCGTGTGTGATGAGTTGGGGGCTGAGAACACCTCCAGGGGAAGGGACCAGGGCTGCTGCTAAATGTAGGGTCAGTGGAGAAAATAACTCACCCGGGCAGTTCATCAACCCCTCCCTGCCCAAAGCGGGGCTGACGAACGGCCCCTTCCCGGGAGGGGAGGAGGAGAAGCGCCTGTGGACTTTCCGCGGGTTACGCACTGCCCACCCATGTCCCCGGTAAGGGGCTGTGGGGGAACGGAATAATGCAGGGAAAGATTATTCTGTGAAATGCCCACCACTGGTGCCAAGAGGTACAACTAAGCAGCCATGTTCAGAAAGGAGCTGGAAACGTTCTGAATTTTGGACGTGTTATTACCCCGATTTAGTGTCTTCAGCCACGGAGTGGTTTGAAACATGTCGTGTCCTTCTGTTGAGCTCGCAGTGTTTAACAGAAGGCGAAACCTGACTTGAATCTGTATGATGCTCTAGGTTTTAAAAATAAAAACAGAGCAGGCTAATTCCAGACATCATTCCTCGTTTTCAAACCAGGCTTTCCTTTGCTGCAGCTTTACAAACCATTTTTAATAACCGAGATGAAACATCAGACTGTGACCTATCACATCACATTGCATCAGTCAAACCGTGTTACATCCAGTAATAAACCACCGCAACTGATGTTACCCAACATGACAAGCCAAATATAAACCTAGAGCTGGAGAATTCAAAGAAAAGTGCCATTTTGATAAGCCGAGATCTTAAAAATATCTGAGCTGCTTTTGATGGTGATTCTTAGATTTATTCTGAAGTCTAAAACCCTTGGAGAGATTGGACTGGCTGTGAGCAGGCATATTTATCTAGACAGTTTTGAGGATATGTGTCCTATAATTACTTTTAAAATAAACTTCAGCTACTGTTTCTACAGAAACAGCACTTCCTCACGTGAAGCGGGTAGTGGAGGAACAATAAGAAAACTAGGACCTAGAACTCCCTCTTGAAATTTAGGGTGACAATTTTATCTTTATTTTATTAATCCAAATATCCAGTTTCAGGATGCTCCAGGCCAGTGGTGAATTACTGCCAAAAGGATGGGTGAAAAGGTACGGAAACATCAGAGCATTTCTGACTTTTCATTGTCACACGGTTCAGTCAGAAATTTAGTTGTATGTGAATTTTTACTGAAGGGAAGGAAATCTCATCAGTCAAGCCCAAACAACTTGCTTTGGGTGAAATATTTTGGTGATTTTGCATTTAGAGAACTTTGTTGTTTTAGGACACAGAAAGGACACAGAAAATATATTTTAGAGTTAGCTTTAGATAGAGTGCAATAAAAATACAAACTCCTTCAACCTGGAACGGAAGTAAAAACTTTGTTATTTGCAAAGTCCGAGTTCTTTCACAAGGAGCAGCATCATCTGCTTTTCCTACATCCACTGGATTTTGAGGGTGTGCGCAGCAGGATGAATGATGGGGTTAGATCTGTGGTTTAGTGCAGTAGAGTCATGTTCAAAACATGAATGTCTTGGCAGGGTTTAGCCCAATTTGTTCTTAGTTACTTTTGGTCTGGTTTAGTTCTATATTTTGTCATGGTGAAAAAAATGTGTGCTCTGTAGCAGTAGTGTGGTATGACTTGGAATAATTCCGTACCTAGTAGGCATCAAGAATAACATTTCAAACATACCTACGTTTATAAACTACTTTGCACTTGCATTTGAGAGATGCTTATGCATTCAAGTTGTAGATATTTACCCATAAATACCTATTAAAAGCTACTGTCTAAGAGTCTAAATCTCATCGGCCATACTGTCTGGTCTTTCTCACCAGTAGGCCACTCAGGATCACCAGCTATCACAAAATCATCATCATTCTGAACTGTGAAAAAGTCAATTATGTTGGTAAGTGCTGGTTTGGGTCAAAAACTCACGGCAGCAGCTGTTTTCCTGAAAATTCAACCAGAGCCCAACTCCTGTTGTTCCGGGGTCCATATTCGCCACATCAGTGTGTTCGGCAGCAAATGCTTTCACACGGTGTAGTTGAAAGGCTGGGAGATAAGGCCATAAGGATTTTACATAACAAGTCATGAGTCATTCAAAGGAAAAATCACACTAAAGCTCAAAGTATTTTACTGCTAAAATAAAACAAAAATTGGAAAACTCCAAATTCTGAAATATCTCAGTCTGTTTACTGGATGCTTTGATACTAAACACAACTCTATCAAGTCACATCTACTCTTAATATTTCTATGTTCATGGGGAAAAAAATCACACACAGTATATCCACTGTTTCCTACTCCTTTTCCTTTATTTCACACAAAAAGAGAAAAGAGATTGATAGAGCTGAAATTTGAAGTCAGTCTCAGGGGATTAGTTTCATATTCACTTAGTTTCCTGTAAAGCTTCTGCATTTATAGTTATTTTTAAAGAAAAACTAAACTGAAGGTTGAAAGCCATTAGCAATAACTCACTTGGATTTTAACTCATTCCGATGTTTACTTATTTTGATTTTAATGTACTCTGATATTCTTCTGCCATTTGTTGGCATATTTCCATGTATTCAAGGAGCTGAATTGTTCTTATTTGCAACACTGCAAGCAAGAGGGAATGCAGAGTACCAGACCCACCAAAGCACCAAGTTTCTTAAGATTTAATCTATCCACTTGATTTCTATTGATAACGATTCAGTTTAAGCCCTTCAGAAATTTTGTCTTCATCCAGTCTGAGACAAATGCCTCCAAGTTCGTTGAAGAGTTTCTTGAAGGCCTTAAAATCTCAGAGCCACAATGACCAGAGATATGTTTTGCTCGGCGTAACCAGGAAGGTGAAGAGCAGGTACCAACCTGCCGAGTGCTGATGCCCAGGCTGGTGTGTGTGACTGCGTGTGACCGTGGGCTCTCTGGTGCTCCCGTGCCCAGGAGGCACTTTTCGGACGGCAGCACACCAAGTCAGAGAGCAAAGTGAGAGCTGTCTTCAGTGGAGGGTGGCAGGAATCGGTGCTCAGTGCAAGGGGTTTGTAAAAACCCTACAAACCCTGTTTGAAAAATAATAGTGCAGGTAACTCACGCTATGGGTGCTCACCAGCTTCAGCAAGAGCAGAGGATGGGTGGGTTGTGTCTAGCACTGTGACTCCAGACCGCGCACAGCCACAGCGTAATTCCTGGCATCACTAATGAAAACACGGAGCATTAGAAAGCCGTGGGTCTTGTCACGCACTGGGAACAGTGATGATCTCTTCCATCCCCTACACAAAATGTACCAGAAAGCTCGTAGAGGATCCTCAACTGCAGGGCTGACAGGCAACGCAAACTCAGCATTGCCCTGCTGACATGCAGGGGAAGCTATTTTCGCCCAGCAAAAATGTTGACAGTGTTAATGTTAAGCCAAAAGGTCCCCGGACAAATCCCCACTGGTGTCCCTGTTGGATCACCTGGGTGAGGGCCGTCCCTGTGCTGCAGATGCTGTGATCACACAAGAGGTTTGTATTTCAAGGAGCCTGAGGCTTTCTCCACTGCCTTACGGGTGTGCCTAGGGCTGCCTTCACAGCTCTGCTCCAGAGGAGGGCCAGAAGGATCACAGAACCATAGAACAGTTTGGGTTGGAAGGGACCTTTAAAGCCCATCTAGCCCAACCCCCTGCCATGAGCAGGGACATCTTCAACTAGATCAGGTTGCCCAGAGCCCCATCCAGCCTGACCTTGGATGTTTCCAGGGATGGGGCATCTCCCACCTCTCTGGGCAACCTGTGCCAGGGCCTCACCACCCTCATTGTAAAAAAAAGAGAAGGATTTGCTTTTCCTTAGTGTCAGGAGGGTTTGAGCAGGACTGTTAAAGACGACGCATCTCCTCCACTGCCTCGCCCTGAGCGGTTCCTCCCACACGGACCCTGCCCAGCTCTCCCACAGGTCTTCTCCAGGTCTGCCTGCACCCAGCATCCCCTCCGCTGCATGTAAGAGGTGAGGGGCGTGCATGTGGCTCACGCGTACACCATGGATGCATGTACTGCCCAGCGTGCACCCTCCCAGACACCACCATTGGGTCTTTCAGACACAGAATAGTAAAATATGCTCTCAACAC
The DNA here is from genome assembly GCA_009819775.1 of Phoenicopterus ruber ruber. Classification (NCBI taxonomy): domain Eukaryota; kingdom Metazoa; phylum Chordata; class Aves; order Phoenicopteriformes; family Phoenicopteridae; genus Phoenicopterus; species Phoenicopterus ruber. Next base: position 11,870,422 of record CM020234.1, read on the forward strand.
ACCTACTCGCACCAGCACACGTGTGAGTACACACCCGCCCACCACATTTCCACTCACTGATTCATTCCCAGCCAAAATCCCCCAGTTGTCCTGACAGAGAGTAAACTCGAGCCTACAAGGCATCCAGACTTCCCTGGGCAGATCCTCGTTTTCTGCTTGCAATCTCCATTAATCTTCATGCCTGTGAAAGTTATTCTTTGTTTCAACCAAATGAAAAGCTATAATCAAAAAAAGTGGGTGCACTTCTGGCTGGAAAAACCTTATTCAGTTCCTCTTATATGGACGGCATTTCCAACAGATCTCACCGGGATAAGAGCTGGGTTTGACTCTCATCAATGTTTCTTTCATAATAAACGTGGTGGCATTCAAAGCAAAGTTGTGAAACCCACTTCTGTGCGTGAGGCTGGGAGAGGTTGTGAGCACTTCAGGAGACAGCATTAGTGATCGTGAGATGTTGGAGGAGGAGTGTCAACATCTTGGAGAGAATCCAGAAAAGAACAGTAAAAATGCAAGAGATTGGAAATCACGACCTCTGAAGACAGGTTAAAAGAATTGGGTTTCTCTAGTCTAGAAAAGTGGAACAGTCAATCATTTCTCGTGGCTGCTTTGGAATAATTTGTAGGGAAAAAAGTTATGCTGTCTTTAGGACATGATATTAGGATGGTTTTGCATTGGACTGGATTATCTACAAGAGTTGTAGAACCTCTTCTGTTGAAATATTGGGGCGCGGGGGAGCGGTACGCAGCACTTCTCGGAGCAGCACAGTGCACCCTTGGTCAGAATTTGTTGGCTGAGGTCACATTTGGAGGTTCCCATCTCTCAGGACTGGAAGGAGGGTGCCCTGACTTGCGCTCCACTTCAGGAAATTGGGACCAAGTACATGTGTATCGACACCAGTAGCTTGTCATTGGCCAAAGGTGATTTCCCAAGGAGGCAGCCCTGGCTTGTAGACATCAGGAGATGACAGAACCACCACTTTGCCCTGTGGCTAGCTCCAGTAGTTTGTGTGCCTCACAGTTAGGAACATGAGCTTTATTTCTCATTTCAGTTAAGTCCAGTTTCATCTTCCAGCCACCGGCTTGAGCTATATCGTCATCTTCCAGGTCAGTAACGCCTTGCTGTTGTTACACCGTGTATCTCCCCAGGAACAGCACAGTTAAGTCACTTCACCGTGTTCTATAAACTGAGACCACAAATCCACCAAAGTCCTACTGAACACATTTGTCTTAGACGTTGCTCCTCACTAGCACCTACTGCATCTCATCTTCTATTAAAGGAACTCATAACATTGACAAAGAAAATCCAAAGTTGAAACAAAAATTTGAGGCATCAAAGCTATAAGACCATAAATGCTCAGAACAGAAACCTGCTGTTTGGACCTTTGGCCGTCGCCACCTGTAACCACTCACCATGAACTTCCCCTTCTGCCATCTCCAGTCTGCCATGGCCACTATGTTATCTGCCACGATGGCTCGGCGCTAGTGATCCTTTTAACACATACTGATATCCCTGAGTGTAGTGCTTTTTTCCGAATGCCATGCGGCACTGCAATCAGTGAGTACAGGTTGAGTAGCTGTAATCTCACCTGATGGGAGAGTGGTGTAACCAAAACAGAAACTAAGTGAAATCTGCTTGGAAACTTGGGGAAATACTCATAAGTTTTCCAAGCTGAGCTTCACTACCAATTCTTCATCTGCTTAATTCAAATTAGCGTAGCTTTGACTACCCTAGCTCCATTGCTCCCCCGGGTTGCAGTGTAGACCCTCTGGCACACTCCACTCCATCCATTGTGTCAGCTGCAATCACATCTGCAATGTGAGAAACAGAGGAAAGCAGGTTTGTTGGAAATGGTCTATTTTTCCATAAAATCCTGCTGATTGACATTCGCCATGTTGCTCGCTCTGCTTTCATTAGCAGCTGGAGCTGATTCGGCCTTTTCCATTACTTTGCCAGGACTGACGCTGGTTTGCAGTTTCCTCAGGTATCCTCCCCGCCCTCTTGGCATACAATTACCGCTCCTGTTTTCTAGATTTCTGCCTTGAACTCCCGGATGAGTCAAAAATGAACATCTGTAAGACAGAGATCTCGGCCAGCTCTCTTAGGGCTGTTGGTACAAGCTGTCCAAGACTGCTGATCTTAAAATGTTCTTTCACAGCAGATGTAGCACAATGTTTTATCTGTGGTTACTGATGATCTTGTAAACACTTCATTGACTTTATATGGGAAAAATACATCAACCTCCTTCTTTCCAAGCATATAACAAATATTTATTGCATACAGCCATTCCCATTTTTAAACATCCTGTTGACAGTAAATAACTACCAAAGTAATAAGTATTTTTAAAGTACCACTGCTGGGCAATCTGCTGGAAAATAAGCAAGTGTGTGGTTGTCTCCAGGCAGCGTGGATGCAATTAGCCCGTCTTCTTTTTGAGATGTCCAGATTGCTGAGGTATCCTTTGCAGAGAATACAAAGCTGTATCCTAAGTCTATCCCACAGCCTCACACAATGGCAGAAATACTCTCCGGTGCCGTATCACCACAATACCACCCTGCCTGAGGTTACTGTCTGCGGCACTGATGGCTGGAGACAGAGGAGGATACCAGAATGCGGCATCTAACATCAATAAGGAATAAACAGCAGGACTGCTAGAAAACAGATCAAGCCAGGCAAACCTGATGCCTTTTATTTTGCTGTATGGCTGAATTGCTCCAGTTCTGTGGCTTTTTTGCTGGGAAAATGAATCTTTTTCAAGCTTTTTATAGTGAAGCTCAAAATACAAAATGTTCAGGACAAGGCTTCTCCATACTGGAATAATCTGATAAACTCAGGGAAGAGAACCAAAAAACTGGGGGGGAAAAAATACTTTGGAGGGATTTGCTCTTGGAGAAAGAGTGAAAGCACTAACAGCATTAAAATACTTAAATGAATACAGTAGTATCACAGTGTAGATTCTGTCCTCAATATGTGACTGCAGACACAAGTAGTGAAATAAGTGACAGAATCAGAGTTTTGTGGATCTGCATCATCAGCCTCCCACAGACATGAGATTGGGATTGAGTACCGCTCTCCTAAAATGCTGCTTAAATGATCTGCTGCAAAACGCTCTGCTCAGATTTTGGCAGCAGACCAGAACTTGGATTTGACATCAATGACAGCACGACACAATGGGGTTTCCCAGCTTGAAAAGCCAACTGGATGAGACAGTCTTTTGTCTCATTGGTGCAAGAGTGAGGATGCACAAGAGATACCAGACCATACTGATATGAGATGCTCTAGACGTTTCGTTTCTGACTCCTGTCTTCCCGTTGCATAGTCAGGATGCTACACCCACTCCTAATGGTGGTTTTCTGCAACAGCTCTAGCAAAGGTGCATTCAAGTGCCATGTTGAACTGTGCCAGCTGAAGGTGTCCACTTACTTTCACCTAACCTGCAGATTTTCCAGCCCTAATTAATTGAATTGAGTCTGGTCTTGACTAAAAAGGACTTTAAACTGTCCTCCTTTAGGCAGCAGCACCTCCGGACAAGCAGGCACGCTCTGGAGTTGCATGCGTATCTCCCAGTGTCTTGGTGTAAGATCATACGGTATGTGCAGTCAGAGGCTCCATCAGGTGAAACTAAAGAGCTTTGCACATTTGTGTGGACATCATTATCCATTGTAACCTTGCTCTGTCAGTTTGGCATGAGTAACAGATGCTCAGATTATCATGAGGAAGGCTGAAACCCATTTGAGAGTCTGTAAAAATTGCATCAATTTGACCAAAACTGTATAAAATGGTGCCTTTCATTGGCAGGGTCAACTCAGAATGCAACAAAAGCCACCGATAACAGAGGCTGAACCATGGATAAGGTGTGTTGCCTCAGAGATGTGACAAGGATAAGGTGTATTACCTCACAGATGGTGTTTGGGTGCTTCATTCACCTTGAATAAGTAACAAGTGTCCTCCGATAGAGCCGTCCTGATGTGACAGAGGTGAAGACAAAACCTGTTTGGTTTTGTCTCAGACTCATCCTGCTAGTGTTACAAACAAAAAATATGTGACGTTACCAGTTCACAGAAGAAATCTGAGCATTTGGTTTTGTTCCAATTCAGAACACGAACAAAATGTTGAAACATCAAACGAACTGGAAATTTTGACCGGCTGTGAGGGGGAGCTCCTGCTGGTTCAGTCCAGGCTGCAAGCAGAACCGCAGACGTGGTGCCAAGAATAGGACACAATTAGTGAGTGGTATTTCATCTTTCGGAGAGATTGAGGATGTCCCCCTGCTGCATGCAGGACGGTGAGGACGTCTGCCATAAAATAACACAGCTGGAATGACAGTGACTGTCTCCAAGGCTCAGCAGGTCAGAAAAGGGAAAGTCCTGCCTTGCCCCATGAACAGCTCTGTACCTCACCTTTTAACTCAAGCCAGTTTTATGCTTCAGTCCCTATCCTTCTGTGAGGAGAGGCTGAGACTGCCACTCCCAAACTTATCACATCCAAAGAGCTGAATCCAACCTACTTTCAACCTTCCCTTCCCCTTCCCCTTCCCTTTCCCCAGCTGTCGTCTGATCGAGTGCAACGGGAAGGAGCAACAAGGAAATTATTGCTCTTGGGAGCGTATTTACCTGGCGTTCCTTTAAAATACACAGAAAATGTACAGGGATTAATGCCAGTGATCAGCACTAAAGGAAGATTAGGAACTTGCTCAAATGTGGTGTTTCCACCTTTGATATGTGCCAATAGCTTAAAGAAGTGTACCTATGCATTACACTTGATGAGCTGTGATCTTCAGGGTGCTTATTTTGGGTGGACCTTGGTCTAATCCATTTGTGTTGTGAATTATCAGACCTTACCTTTTCCTTGCTGCCATCTTGTTGGGTTGCTTGTGATTGGCCCTCAGCCATGGTTCATAAGATTCCTCTTAGGGCTGCTGCTATGGGGAATAGTCAGCACACATTTTGCTATTTTTATCTAAAAAATCCCTTGCCTAGATGATCACCTTAATCATAACTGCAGGAGTGCCTAATGCCGAGCAAAATAAATGGGAGTTGCAACTACCTCTGGTACCTCTGACCTCCATGAGCTCTGGAGAGCAAGAGGAGGTCAAAGTGACTTTGAAATGGAGCAGAGGCACCAGAAGGGCCTTTTGGAGCATCTTCTGTCCATATGAGCTCTTCCTGTGCTTTGAGCGCAGCAGACCTCAGGAATCTGCCCTAGCTGACCCTCCTTTAGGCAGGGGAGTTGGACTAGCTGGTCTGCAGAGATCCTTCCAACCTCAACAGTTCTGTGACTCTGTTGTCCTGTACACTTGCTCTCTTCCTCTTTCTTCTCTGTTTATCGCATGCCTTTCCCTTCTTATCCTGCCTCTCAGCACAAATGAGCTAATACGCTGACATCAAGCCATCAAGTTGCTCTAAGACCCATCCCTAGTTTGTAAAATGAGCATAATAAGTCTTCTACAGGCAGGAGAAGATAAGTTCATTCCAACAGTGTCTAAGACACGGTAAATCACCTACCTCTATATCAAAATGTGTAGTAGCAGCTCATGCAAAGCACCGAGTTGGCACACAACACTCTGCTAGTCCAAATTTCTTGGAGATTGTTTACAGGGGAAATTTGCCTTAGCAGGCTTTCTGCCTGGCCTGGTATCGCCCGACCCACAGCCAGCAGACAGAGTAATACACTGTCACATGGCCTCGTTAATCCAACCGGAATGTGATCGATGCTCGTGCTTGATCCGGACCAACCTCGTACTGAATGGTGAGCTGAGACTGCACAGGTTGCACTACCAGACACAGCCTCGGAAATGTTACTCGCCTTGAAATTCAGTTAGAGTAAACCTATTGTTTTACTGAAATATGAACATTAGGAAAACCCTCAGACACTACATTAACCCTCAGCTGGCTTGACAGAGAATAAACAACAAACATCCTGCAGCCGCACCGTATTACCTTCAAGTCTCCATCGTCTTAGGACAAGGTCCTATGCAAACACCGTTGGCAGAAAGTCCAATCGCTCCGTGGGGCACCCGTGGTTCATCCCTATTAGCTGTTATCAAAACCTTCCTGTCACCGAGTCACGTGTGGGCAAATCCATCGCCCTGATCTCCGCAAACAAGGTAAAAGCTCATCTTCTCTAAGTGCCCCTGTAGCACACGGGCAAATCTGCTAACATCCTGGAGAGAACTGACGTGTTCAAAATACAAAGCAAGTTGCAGACCCAGCCGCAGCAGTTGTGGCTGGAAGATGACTGAATGCTTTGCTTCTCCTGTGAAGTGCCGTCAGTTCAAACCGAGGCTGGAATCTCAAATAAAATGAACTAGTTTTTCCTGTCTGGAAACATCCCAGGAGTTCCAAGTAATCTGGTGTCACATTGCCAGCAGAATTGGGCAAATGATTTATTCCACAGTTTTGGTCTCTTTTTTTCTCTTGCAACATCTGTGAGCAGTTCAGGATGTCTTCAAATATATTGCTTGATCAGATTTCTTCAATGAAATGATGGCAGGGCTTTTTTCCAGTCCGTGATCATTATGCTAGGAAAGTCAGACTTCTGCCTTATTGTGAGCTGTGCTGCAGTTTCTGTTCCTGTACAGTCTCCTGACACCCTTACAGGCTGAATTAAGAGCCTTTAGAAGTTACCCTAAGCACGCCTGGGCAACGCATGCTGGGATTTAGGTTCCCTAATGTTTGTAACTCACAGTTGCTCAAAGCAAAAGGAGCAGTTGTCTTGGCTGAGCCAAATAGTACCCCGGTTCCCCTTGTAGGACCATTTGGGACGCCTGGATGGTGTGTACCTGACTCAAAGAGGAGGGCTAATAGACATGCGTGATGGCTAGACAGAGCCGTGGCCACCTCTGGAGGGATGCCCCAGAGAAAAGGGTGCTTGCACAGCTGGGAGCAGGAGCTCAGCCCCTCTCCCAGCCTGAAAGGGAGGTGAGCTCGCAGCTCTTGCAGCTCAACAGTGTGCCCCAACAGCCAGCCTAGGTGTGAAAGACCAGGGCTGCAAATGCACTTGGGCTCCAGACACCTACTCAAGTGTGTAAAGTCCCACTGAAATATTTGGGGAACTGAGATAGGCTTCATGGACTCGGCCCACCCACCCATTCAAGAGACCTAAGAAGTTACAGCAATGTCCACTGCACATCTCCAGAAAAGCTGTTATAAGAAATCAGAAGCCCACTAAGGACCTTTAGTGCCCATGGACAGGTGAATATTAAATTTATGTACAAGGTGGGGGAAACAGGGGAGGTTATTAGTCCTAGCTCAGAAGAGTTCAGGCTTTAGAACAAACTAGAAAGAAAGAAATATTAAAGGTGTGGCGGAAAATGGGATTCCATGCAACAAGGAAATTGCCTTAAAAATAATTCAATCTACTCTTTAAATGCTCGATGTATCAGACAGTAAGTTGCAGCAGAGTGTTTTAGAAATATATTTCATTGAAAAAAAAAAAATCATATAGTGCAGATAAGTGTTTCCCTCTTGGCAGACAGCGAAAGAAAATTCACTAAACAAAGAACAGAGAGTGGCCTAGCAATAAATGTAATCCAGGTGAACAGGTTTAAGGTAGAAACCAACAATAACTGCAGGCAGCAATGCCTAAATGTGCTGACACTTCCCATTATGAGACTCAGTTTTCACTTTTTGATAACTTTGCTACTTTAATTCACTTGGGCTGCAACTCTCCCAACCAGGGTCTGCTTCAGACTGGGTTTGAAAAATTGCTACGGATCAGGGCTAGGGGTAAGGTCTTTATGAATTTCTTAGCCCTGTCTCTGACAGCAGCACATGCAAGAATGACTCCACGTTCTTTTCCTCCAAAATGTTTTAAAAATCAGGAAGCTCATCCAAACGTTACATTAAAAGGAAAGTGAAGCTCGAAAGGGAAGCACCAAAGAATTTGAAAATGGCAGCGAGGAGGTTGCCCCGATCTGTCGGCCACGTGGCCCCAGAGCCCCAGCTTGGCTGCCAGGCAGAGCAGTTGTGCAGTGTCACTGCGAGAAGTCAGGAGATCATAATGCCATATAATACCAGATAATCCATTTTAGCCTGGGAGAGAAAAGATCTGTAAAAATATGACTTTCACATTGTAATTTCATTTGAAATATTTATTGCTGTTTGTGCATAGCTTCAGCAGTGACGAGAATCTCCCCTTTCAGGTTTGTTGTGACTATTTCAGTGAAGGTCATCAGTTACATTCACAAATGGGGTTTGGTGCCTAAATATCTCTTCAGCTGTTTAAATCCAACCCACAGGCTCCCCGACACTCACTAATGCTCTGCTTAGCAGTCCTCTTCTCTTGGAGAGACTCAGACCTTCTGTGCTTCATGGGCTAACTCACCCCACGTCCTGGCACCACCTCTCTGCTTACAACCCTGATTGCCAACCCCGAGTCTGCTTCTGGCCAACATCTGGGTTAGACTCTCTGTGTCTGACCCAGACTCGTGTTCAGAGCTTTCCCAACTCTGCCAAGAGATGACCAGAGTGAGATCCCGGACCCAGCGGAGAGAGCTAAACAAGTGTCTTCTGTATCTAGGAGGGTTCCCTAGAGCGGACAGGCCAATGCTGACAGGCTTTTTTGGTCTCCCACACTGGACAAGATTCTCACTGGTCAGGAAGAAAAAACCTCGAGATGCTTCTGCTATGGCTCAATGGCTTTGCCTTTTGCCAGGGATCGAGGATAGCCAGGCTGGCACCCTCCTCCTTTGCTATGGTGAGAGTGGTCCAACACTGGAGCAGGTTGCCCAGGCAGGATGTGGAGTCTTCGTTCCTGGAGACATTAAAAACTCAGCAGGACTTGGTCCTGAGTGACCTGCTCTAGCAGGACCCGGTGATCTCCAGAGCTCCTCTCAACCTCAGTGATTGTGATACTTCACAGTTGTCTCAGATTCTTGTCTTCTGAAGATCTACATCTCGTTGAGGAGAGAAACGATGAGATCCTTTATTTTACACAGACTAGAAGAATTCTCAAAATTTGAGGTTTTTATGAAAAGCCTGTGCTAGTGTTAGGTGATAGGATTCTGGGATAATACGAGCCAAATTTGATTTTAGGTTAGTCCTTGGAACAGAGCTTTGTGATGCTCAGAAAGCTATTAAATCATAGGCTGACCTTGTGAGATTTTCGGCTTCTTGCTTCCTTTCGCACACAGTGCCATGGTGCAGATGTGGGTGGAGGTCACATGACACACTTTTCTTTCCATCAGTTTATTCTGTATTTGGGCATTGTTTGGGTCAATAGTGGCAGGATGTGGCCCTTCATAATCATGTTAAGCTGCCTGCCAGTGCCCTCATCTGCAGAAGAGCTCCACTCCTGCTGCTTATGTAGATAATTGCCTTTACCTGACACGTACTCTTGGATGAAGTTTCACTGCAGACCCCACTTTTCCTCAGACAAACATGTTCTAATCTGTTCTTCAGAAGGCTGCTGACCTCCAAATGTAGCTGAGGCACTTCCCAAGCAGGTCATGTCCGTTAGAAAAGCACAAACTGGTACTTGGAGTTTGAGGCGTGCTCCAAAACAGCCCCCCCGTAACAAACCGTAGTGGCTGAAAGTGTTGTTAGAGGGTGCTCAACCCAAGGAACGCCTGTGCTTATCACCATGAAGTCAGAAGAAATCACAGCACTGCTGCTGCAAATTTCAAAGGAATCCAAGGATGCACGTGGATGTAGGCACATGGATTTAGCCTGCTGGCAAAGGAAAATTCAGGAACTTAACTCTACCAGGGTAATTATACTCCTACAAGTACAACTCCTCACATGAGCACTTGTATGCAGCACAGTTTTCTGTTTCATCTCGCACTGCATTCAAAGCAAAGCAAAGACACTGAACGGTAAAAAGCATCTGTAGGAAGGGACGTGAGTGGGAGTTGTACTGGTAAAGTTATAACGGTTGGTATAATTATCCTGATCAATTTTCCATATAAAACAGACTTCAGAAGAACTCATTTGTTAAACTATATGAGCCTCAGCCTTTACTCTAGTGGCGTCTCTGTTCACCAATCAACATAATGAACATAGGCAATTAAGGTGCACCAGAAACCTGGTTACATTTCCTAAAGGCATTTCCCAATGTCCAAATGCTTGATTTGCAAAATTAATGAGCTGCTAAGGTCCCTTGGTATAAATCAGCACATCTCCATTGACTTCAGCTGAGACCTTCTTACACTTACCAGCTGAAGGTTGGGTCCTTTGTAAGCCATGGACTGCTCTGGGAAGCAGAATTATGGTTATTTTCAATATTTACAATTTGATCCTAGAAGTTAATTTGGACAATGTAACCAGTGATTGAATTAAATAGCAGCCTCGGCACAACCGCAAGCACTTATGCTAAGAAAAAAATGGCAGTTTCCTATGGCGCGAGTTCTGCATAGCGAGGTGCCATTCAATGCCCTACCATAATGGCCAGGCTTACAGCCCCCAGTTTTCATCCAAGCAAATTTCTTCCCAGAAAACCGCATAAAACCTGCAGGATTTAGCCCCCCAGAAGTCGGGAACCAGCACTACCTCCTCATTAGCAGTAGGATATAATAGTAGCTGTGGTACATTTGCCATTTGCTAGGTGAATACCATTTAAATGTATAAAAGATTCTGGTACTTGATTGTTCAGCAGCAGAAAGCGAATGGATGTCAAGTCCTTTGCTCACAACTGTGTTGGCTAATGCTGCCCTCAGGGGGTGAGACTCTTTCTAAAACCTGAAGTGTTTATGGCTGATTTGAGTGAAAGTGATTTGCTCAAAAACCTACCCGTATTTAGCGGTTTTAGCGTCAAGGACCGGCCCTACTCCTACAAAGGATCTGATTTCAATTCTGTTACCAGCATTTTGTTCCAGAAAAGTGTCGAGAGGAGAAAGAGTGCAAGGAGCAGCATCAGAGAGCTAGTGAGTCCTGCCTTAGCAGCAGCGTGACCCCACAGCTTCATCACCCTGCCCGCAGGGATCTGTCCTTACACCCGCACTCCCGCCTGGGAGCAGCACTAATTTCTAGGGAAAGGTGCCACTCGAGAAAAGGGAGGAGTGTGGGATCTGCATTTGGCCCATAGCTGCTGGGTGCATCCCTCCCAGGGCTGCCAGCATTCCTCAGGCTCACGCTGAGGACCTATCATTAGGACAAGATTGATTATTGGGCCGCCTCCACTGCTCTCTTCTTGCTCGCTTATTCCTATTGACAAGGCTCCAGGCTAGGCTGTACGAAACAAACATCACGCAAAGCAGGGCTCACGTATCCCGAGGCAAACTCCCTAACTTTTGAGGCAAGAGTTTTGACCAACTACAGCAGATGTATGGAAATCCTAAAGGAGACGTGAAGTGTTAAAGGGATGATGAATTACGGCTTTCCTGTGAACCCGACTAGGTGTAACTGCTGGTATGTTGGTCTTGTGCCGTGTCAGAAAGGTGACTGCAGCTCTGCAGCTCAGCTACTGCCGTAGAATAGAACAGAATGGAATATTTCAGTTGGAAGGGACCTACAATGATCATCTAGTCCAACTGCCTGCCCAATTCAGGGCTGACCAAAAGTTAAAACATGTTGTTAAGGGCATTGTCCAAATGCCTCTTAAACACTGACAGGCTTGGGGCATTGACCACCTCTCCGGGGAGCCTGTGCCAGTGCTTGCCATGTCGCATAGTGAGGCGGCTGGAGGACGTCCAACCAATGTTTAGGGATGAACGTCCCAAGGAAAGCCAGCAGAGCACTTCTGTTCACCAGCTCTCAAAATAATCTGAAAATTAGGGTGGGCATGGTGACAATGAAGGACAAATTCTCCCATGCAGCCCTGCTCCAAAGTACCCCTGAGGCCATGGGAACAGAAGACTGAAAAAGAATTAGAAACTACCCCAAACATTAAAAAGACCATCAGTGACTCTTAGGGGAGTAAATATGATTGCAATAAGCATTTATGTTTCTGGGCACATTAAAGCACATTTAGAGCCTGGTAGAACTTCCCCAATATCCTTATGGGTGCAGACATCCTCTTCACCTGGCTCATCTCTCACAGATGTGCCTCGTTTCAACTGGTATCAGACCTGGTGGATCAAAGTCTGAAATGTTGGTAAATGGAGACTTACACTGCTGATGTTGGGCTTTATTTCCTATTGGAGACACCTTTTATTAATGGCTTTGACAGAAAGTGAGGGGCTGGACTCTAAATCTTATACTAAGTCAGGAATTTTTAATGTTTTCCTGAGATACCAGCCATGCCACAGAGAGAAGTCAGAGCATATTAAAAAAAAAAAAAAAAAAAAGAAACACTCAGTGGCAAAATTTTGGTTTGCTTTTGACAGCAGCTGTTAGGTAGGCGCTCTGAAGGGTGGGCTATTAGGAATAACTCCATTAGAGAAGACAGGTAGGCTGGTGGAGGACAGATGAGACGGTCAGTGGTATGTAACAGAAAGACATTTTCTTTGTACATTAGTCACAAGAAAGATTAAGGAAAGGTTTGATCCGCTATTTGAGTAGAGTAAGAGATATCAATAGGTGACATGAAGGTGACTAAAACATTTAATGCCTCTTTGGCATTCACTAAAACAGTCAAATGCAGTCAGATAGAGCTCACAATTAAAACCGGTGTTAAATGGAAAGTCCTTAGCCTCGGATATTTGCAAGGACTTGTAAGAGAAGAAGATACATGTTTGTATTCAACAAGAGTAAAATGCTGTTTATTTAATTCCATTCTAACACTGGGAAAGGAGCTGTGTGTACAAAAAAGGAATTGTACACCTGCACTTCAAAGACATGGCTTTCAAGCGTTCCCATTCTAGTAAGCAAGGGAGAAAAAGCAAGGCCTGAGCGAATCCGCAAGAGGCGGGTGCCCAGCTCAGCGCCGAGGAGGGGTCAGCAGTGGCCAGGCAGAGCGATGCGCTGAGAGGGGCTCCGCACACCTCTGCCCCGGGGCTGGATGACCAAGTAAGAATGTGCGTTTTAAAGCCATGGAAAACACCAAACCCAAAGGGGCTGTTCACATGTCAAAAGACAGGCTTGAATTTCAAAATGTCTTGGTAAACTTGAGAAGCAGTCTAGGGAAATATAAAAAGGGGGGGTAATATTCAGTAGTGCTTTGGTAGTCCTGGGTGGAACAGCTGGCTGGAGAGCAGGATTTAGGAAGAGACGGAGGGATACATGGACAGTGACATTCGCTGCTACAAAAAGACCAAGCTACATACAGGAGTCTATGAATGGGTGTTTCACCTGCCAGACACGGACCACAACCCTGATCTTCTTCTTAGCGCTGGGGCGGCCTCAGCCAGAGCTGGGATCCAGGCTTGGGCTCTGCACTTCAAGAAAAACGTGGGACAGTTGCATAGAGGAGAGTGATGAAGGCTGGATTGTTTAAGCGATGAAGTTGTGGGTTGTTTAAGCTACAGTAGAGAAGGAGGGATGGGGACAGAGCCTCAGTAGTGCTGAGTGCGTCTTCAAAGAGGGAGGACGTTGTCCGGTCTCTGGGGCAGGCAGGATGAGAAACTGGTGCTGGGTTTGCTCCAGGGGTGATTTGAATTAGCTGCTGGGAAAGCCTTCCTAAGGACAACTAAGCACATAAACTGCTTTTGTTGAAGGCTGTTAAGTGTGTGTCTTTGTTAGTCTTACAGAAAGTCAAAGTTCTCTTGAGTTTCACATAGACTGAGCTCATCTGGCCCTGGGGCAGAGGATGGACCAGGCAGGTCCATGCAGACCCCAGTGACCTTCTGACTGTAATTGTGAAAAACTCAGCTGTTTGCCACAGCTTTAACATGAGTTTTGTGCTCCTGTCTCTGCGCATAGTCATAACCATAGATAGACACACTTGCGTGTACGGCTTAAGTGTTTGGCTCTGTACGGTCTGCACCAGCAGAAAAGCCTGGGAGATCAGGTGTCAAAGACCCGTTCAGCAGGACCGGGATGATGAAGAAGGGTGGGGATGGTGCAGGGAGCAAGAGCAGAGCTGTCGCCCCACTGTGAAAATGCATCCTCGTGGTTCCGGGAGATACCGAGCCACAATCTGGCAGAAGCACAGAGACTTTCTGAAGAACACTACACATTTCCAGAACGAGCTGCATTTCTTGCAGTGCGCAAATAGGCCAAGCTGAATGTCCTTCACAGAACAAGGACACTGAAGTATTTCAGATGCAGAATTTAAAGCATTTTTAATGACCCATTCTTTACTCACATTCATTATTTAGGTCTGACTGTTCAGAAACCTGGCTATTTCTCCTTATTCTTGAAGACAGATACTGATGCTGAGCTGGAAGTTTTTCATCTTGTATTTACATTGCGTTGACCTCTGTCTCTCCTCCTAACATGAACTCTGAAACACAGGAAGACAAATCCAGAGTCCTCATTCTGTTCTGAAGGGCACAGATGATAAAGCCTTTCCTATCATTGATAAATTGGTGTAATACAAGGTATGTCTTTATCTCACTGGGCATCTGTATCAGGTTCATCTCTTTATGTCATGAGTGTCTTGTAGTTCCTCAGAGTCCACCCCGCTCTTCCCTTATGGCACCCTCAGACCTCATCTAACACTCAGCTATTTTTGATAAAGCAAGACCAGCTCTAAATAGTGACATGTTGTTCCTCGGTGAGCGCCCCGAGAGTAACACACAGCCCTGCCTCCTGGAGAAGGTCCTGCCAGACCATGCAAAGGGCCAGCCTAGCTCTGGAGGAGCTAAATCAGGAACAGGCAGAAGAACCCAGTGGAAGCATAACATGCTGTATTTTGAATTAACCAGCTCAGTTCATTAGTCCAGCACACTCGCTAACTTGCTTTCGCTACCTCAGTTTGCTCTTTGCAGGGCTGGGTATGTCCTTTGGTCTTGCAAGGCCGGGTACGTCTGCACAGCATGGTGCCGTCAAACAGAGGGTCTGACGACGCCGGAGACTTTGAGATGGTTCATACTGCAGTGACAGATACATTAAATAGTGCCTGCTCAGGAGGAATTGAGCTCAGCTGGAGACATTAATGTGTCATGGTTACCGTAATCATCACATATGCTGAAAGCAAATATTCACCCATCTCTTTGGAAATAAGGCTTCGAATAAAAGTCAGCCTCCAAATTTTCTGCAGCAAAAGCTCAACAGGCAGGGATGAATCCTGCCACCGCCTGCAGCTTCAGGGGGTTATAATGGATAAAATGGGGCAGAATTTGGTCTCCCACATGCTGTCTGGAGGGGGGGGTAGATAGAGGGGGACACTGAGGTTTCCATGTAGACCCAGTTGTATTAGCCCATGTTTCTTATTTTACAGGTTTCAATGTGTTCATTCTAATTTCTTGCTCTGGTAAAGCCTCTAAAGGTTGCACGTCAGAAATGCGCGGAGGAGAATGTCAATCTTGCACAGATTCTGTAGATGGAGATAGTGTTTTCTGACCTGAGTCGGGGAGGGAAAGACAGGGACAAGTCTCATCCTGCATCTGCAGGTACGTAAGAAAAAGCCTTTTACCTTTATAACAAGTCTGAGCTGCAGCTTGAATTCTGGAAAAAAATGACTGATGGGGACCTAGCAACCTTTGGTATTTTAGTTCTCATTTTACAGTATCCATAGGCAATTAACATTCTGCAACCTCCTTTAGAAGCTCTTGTGCTCCTTTAGAAATACTCATGTTCTTTTTGGGAGGCTGACAGGCTCTGCCAAGTCACTGCGTCACTTCAATTCAAAATGTTCAGAATTGCTGTTCTCCAGTCAGGAGAAAATAAAAAAATCTTCATGTTTCTGAGGCACAACCTAGCTCCGGGGGGATTTTCATGGTCAGACTCCTAAAAACCAGTGGAAACCGGGGGTATCTACTGTAGGGTAGCGTTCACACAACAGCTCCTTGGCTGTTCAGAGGAGACCTGCAAAGGGAAATTAATCTGTTTGTGGATTTTTTTTGGTGATGCTTTGGTTTGGCCTCTTCTGATGCCTTTACTTAGATTTTATATTAAAAAGTCAAGTCCTGTTTAGTCCACAAAAACCTCTGGGGCATTTGGAAGTAGCTTAATAGGTGTAACAGCCTAGAGAAGGGAAGTCGAGTGGTCGTGAAGAGAAAGTAATGCTGAAAATGTTTTTCTGTGTACAAATAAGCTGAACTGTGCACGAAACCTTGAGATCAAACACGAGGAAACATTACATGGAAACCCCACAAAATTGTCTGTCTGTGACTGAATATTGCTCCCTTGTGCGGGTCGAGTGGCCGGTACAATTTCTGGCTTTGAAAATGTACACAACTTCATACCTCTGTGGATATCAGATTGGACAATATTATGCAAAGTCATTGTGAAGAGGGTGTAGGAAACACACTTGTGAATTCCATAGCCAGTAAATGGAGGAAAAAAGCCTACAAGAAAATAAAAACTGTAAGTGAACTGTAAGAATTTAACGTTGTTTTTGTTCGGTTGCAAATGAAAATCACGTGGAGGCACTGCAGAAAATATTTTGTGGGTATTTTATTTTCTTGTTTCTTAGGCTAAGCGGTGCTTCAGGGTTAAAAGGTGGAGAAACGTTCCTCCATGCCAGCAAAAGGGAGACGTCCCCTTTGACAGTTTGGGCTGGAGAGGACCATGGGATGGTCTGGGCGAGAAGATCAGGCTGCGAGCAGTACGTCGGTACGACGGCGTTCAACAGCACGAAGAGGCTGCTCCCCTGTGTGCTCCCCAAATTACAAGATCACTCCCTGATAATAGATTTTCTGAGAAACCACTGTCTTTAAAAGAGGCTGAAGACTTCAGAAGCGTAGTTCAGAATGCGACAGAGCCTGCTGCTGCCACTTTGGGGTTTTGCTTAATTTTCCCAGCAAACCTATAGACCTGAGAACCTGCGACTACACACCTGGGGTGAAGGACTTGAAGGCTGCATTTCTAATCTGAGTCAAACGTGGCTGAAGCTATTTCAGTCAGATCCATTTCAGGACCTCCAGCCTGAAATGCCAGGGGAAAAAAAAAAAAAATCCATAATGATTTCTTCTGAAGAAACACACCAAAAATAAAATGAAAAAGAGAAGACGGGCTTCACATACGGTGCAAGGAGCTGAATGCTAAAATCCCTTCAAACCCTAAGCAACACGCTGCACGCGGCTCGTTCGCGGCTCTACATGCCCGAGCTGTTCGGCTGTGCGCCTCGGTGGGGCACCCCCCCGTCCCGCGGCTGCGCTCGCGTTGCTGGCGTGCTGGGGACCGCGCGGCTATAGGGTGCTGTACCCGCACGTCTCCTTGTGCCCTTGGATCATCTGCTTGGTGCTGTGTCCCTGGCGCTGGGAGTGCCCAGTGTCCCTCTGCCCACCAAGCCCATTGCTTCCACCGCGGCAACGGCGGGTCCCCGGGCAGCTTGTGAAAACCGACGGCGAGGAAACGGATGGGACAATGTCCCTAAGCTGTGCATGAGCTTCAGTGGAGCCACCTTCCCATACGGATCAACACCCCAGAAACCCGGGTGGGACCAAACAGGTGGTCTCTGGTACTGGAGGCTGTGACCCCATTTTGTCAGCCTGATCTGCTCTCCAGGGATCAGGGAGGGTGTTCCCCAGCGGAGGAGCAGATGTGGCGTCCAGGCAATAGTGTCATGCAAAGAAATAATGAAGTCTGGGAAAAGCTGTACAACCCTGGGCCAGGTTTGGTGTGGGTTGTACGGCTTCACGTTTAGGACTTCTTGGTTTTGGCAAGGTGTTTGCCTCATGTCAGGAGAAATGTTCTCTCCAACATCCCTCTGCTCTGCACGTTTCTCAGCATTTCTGTTTATGGGTGATCACAAATTCTGTGTTTCTGGAGTGCCGCCATCTCCTCGAGCTCTGCCGGTCTGCCCTGGTCACTCAGAGAGGTGCTGGAGTTTGACAACTGGCAGAAAATTCCTGTCCACCCTGATTTCCTTAGGCAGCCCTCGCTTAATGAGGTCCTCATTACAGTGTCTTTGTCCAGACAGCATCTTGGCACCATGCTCATCAGATTCCCTCCCTGACTTACAGCTAACGGGTTTTTTAACCTTTAAATAAACATATATATATATAAGGAAAAAAGTTAGGGAGGGAAATGCCCTTTGAAGCAGAATTGAAGGGCACAGAGTGGGAAGAGGAGTGTTTTAAGCAGATTTTGCCACCAGGCTCTCCAGAAAGTGAAACTTTGCCCTAAGACTGTCACACAGATGACAGCAAATCCACCCAAGGCATTGCTTGCTGGACCCTGCATCCCAAAGTGGGGGCTGAGGAAGGTGGGGGTGTCCCGTGATGTTGTGGGGCTGCAGCTTGGGCTGGTGGGGGGAGAAGCAGAGGAGAGAAGTGCAGAGGAGCCCGGGAGGGAAGAAATCAAGAGGGAGAAGCTTTACCATGGCAAACTGAAAGGTCTCTAAGCAAACTCAGATCCTGCTGATCCTGATCCTCACCTTGAAGTTTCTACTCCGCTCCTCTCCTCATTGGCACGGGTATTTCTGGCCAAATCAAGGCTTTTGTCTTCGGTGGCTGGTCTGCTCCTCTGGTCTTTTTGGCTTGCAGGGGAGTGACCCCAGCAGCTCCAAAGCCCAGTGCCCCTCTGCAGCTCGGGCAGCAGCTTTTCCCTTCTGCCTCTGAGCTACAGAAGGGCATTTGGCAGCCCAGGGCAAACAGTGTAAGCAGGATTCAGGGATATAGACGGATAGGGTGGGTCAGAAGTATTTAAGAGTCAATTAGAAACACAGTCGATTCCAGTTAAAGGATGTGTCTGTTTTATATCGGTATCAAAGCTTTTTGAGACCTCAGATACAAAGGGAAATTCAAGAAATGAGAAGCCAGGAATGTGAAGTATGTGCGATGTCAGGCAGAATGGCATTTAATACTCTGGGCATTTGATGATGCAGTTTGAGGTGAGAGGGTGCAACGCAGGGTTTACTCTGGAAAGAGAGAGAAGGGCGGGAGGCAGAATAAGGGACCTCAGCATCGCTGTTTCCAGGCTGCGCTGCAGAGGATGTGCAAACGCGGACTGTCCTAGCTGGAAAACCCTGCCGTGGGAGGTGACCTGCTCCTAGCAGGACAGAGCATTGGCTCTGGTTGTCAGGTTATTCGGTGCCTGAGAAGATGGGCGATTCCAGCAGTTTCCCGTTTCACCGGCTCTGCTGGCCCGGCCCTGTTGTGAGCTGCACCGCACCAGTGACAGCCTTTCCTTCCACGATCAGCGGTGAGTTTTGATGCTGCTGTCGTGTCAGCGTCAGGCTGACAGCGACTTGGCGGCTGCCTTTGGAGAAAACTGGCTGCATCAGTTCATTAAATACTAACCCAGCTTGAGTTTGGCTGTTAGATATTCCCGTGTCTCTGCAGGCCTGTGCCTCACTCCAGCAAAGGGCTGTGTTTCCCCCCGTCCCCTCGGCGAGCGGAGCCAGTCTGCACTGCTGAGCTCCGACGCGATTTCTTCTTAACCAGAACAAAACCAGGCAGTTCTCGAAAGATGACTTATTTCAGAGGGAAAACGCAGAAGCCCGGTGACTCACCCCACAATATTGTACGTGTGAACTGAAACACAAAAGGGCAGATGCTTGAGGCACAGCGAGGCCTCGGCATTGAGGGGTGAAGCGTGGAGCGAGCAGGGTGCTGTCTCCCCATGGCCCTGAGCATCCCGTCGCCACAGCTGAGAACAGGGGGCAGCAAGTCCCCTCGGGTTATGGGCAAAATCTGCTTACTGGGAGCCAGCAGTGTGCCCAGGTGGCCAACAAGGCCAACGGCATCCTGGCCCGTATCAGCCATAGTGTGGCCAGCAGGACGAGGGCAGGGATCGTCCCCCTGTGCTCGGCCCTGGCGAGGCCGCACCTCGAGTGCTGGGGTCAGTTCTGGGCCCCTCACTCCAAGACAGACACTGAGGGGCTGGAGCGTGTCCAGAGACGGGCAACGGAGCTGGGGAAGGGGCTGGAGCACAAGTGCTGTGAGGAGCGGCTGAGGGACCTGGGGGGGTTCGGCCTGGAGAAAAGGAGGCTGAGGGGAGACCTTCTCGCTCTCTGCAACTCCCTGAAAGGAGGTTGGAGCCAGGGGGGGTCGGTCTCTTCTCCCAAGGAACAGGCGACAGGACGAGAGGAAACGGCCTCAAGTTGCGCCAGGGGAGGTTTAGGTTGAATATTGGGAACCATTTCTTCCCCGAAAGGGCTGTCAGGCCCTGGCACAGGCTGCCCAGGGCAGTGGGGGAGTCCCCATCCCTGGGGGGATTGAAAAGCCGTGTAGATGTGGCGCTTGGGGACATGGGTTAGTGGTGGCCTTGGCAGTGCTGGGTTAACGGTTGGACTCGATGATCTTAAAGGTTTCTTCCAACCTAAATGGTTCTGTGATTCTATGGGAGCAAGAGGAGCAGATCATCCCAGGTGATCTTCCTTCAGGGGCTGCTTGTCCCCAGACCAGACACCCTTTGAAAAAGCTAGATATTTTTTGATAAAAATGCATTTTTGATATAAATGTCTTGTGAAGGACCGGCAGTGCCTCCCAAACCAGGCGCTGTCAGTGGTCATGTTCACCTTCCCCCTGCTGCTGGCATGACTGAAGTTGTCCAAAATAGCACAGATTTTGTGATTGCCACTAATTGTTGTGCCGTGGTAATCAGACATGTTTTCCCTTCCCTACAAACCCGCTACTGCTATTTGCCTGCCTGTTTGCCTTTTTCATATTAAAGTGTTTAGCAGTTGTGCTTTCTAATTCTTACCGCTTTTAGAAAATAGATTAATATACAAAATAACATCATAAGCAGCAGGGATCTGATAACCTCAATTGGCTAAATGACTGATGGCAGTGTTTGTTCCCAAATCGGAAATCATTATGTAAGGTACAGGATTAAATGAGTAGTGAGGTTCAATGGTATGTTGTCTATGTATGGGTGCAAACGTATGTGTGTGTATAAGCACTTGCGGGTGTTTTTTTAAATCAGCTCGGCATGCAAATATATATTTCTGCTGAAATTATGTTCAAACAGTCAAACTAGAAACACATGTATTGAAAATATAAATATGGGGCTTAATAAATATTTTATCATCAAATATTTCAAAAATGTCATCTTTAAAAACATGAAAATTCAGCCTCAGGAGAACCAAAATATTTAATCACTCTCAAGAAATTCTTAAAAGGGAATCTCTTTCTATCAGATTCCTTCTAAATAGAAGAATGAATTTCCAGGTGCTGTGAGCTATATTTATTTTAATCAAAATCAGTCACTCAGTTAAAGGAGATAGAATAATCAGTGAGGTCATTATTAAGTGAGATAACAACTTCTGAATGAATGCTCTCATTAATCTAATTATAAAATGGAATAGTATCTTACTAATCAAGCTGTTAATTGAATCACTGAAAATGTGAGGCTGTAATCACAGTTATTCGCGCCACGCCAGGCTCCGCGACACCGACGCTGTGGGAAAAGAGCAGGAATCACGCTCGCCGCAGCCATGCCGGGACGGCCGTCCCCATCCGCACAGGTGCACACCGGCCGTGCCGATCACCGCCAGTGGAATATTACCTGCTCCTCATCTTCACGGAGCTGAAGGCCATTTAAAATTTGTCTGAAAAAACAGCGATTATGAAATCTGCACGCAGCAGCACTCGGTGCCTGGGGCATGCACACCGGATCAGGCTGATGGGCCCTTCTGAACCTCTGCCTCCTGCTTTACCCTCAGGGTTACCCCACGCCTTGGACACGCAGCAAGACCCCATGAGCGTTCCCAAGCACCAAGGATCACCGAGACCTCCAGCAAAGCCCATATCTGCTCTGCAGAGGCGGGTTCATAGCTTGGGGGGGTGTTGGAAAAGGCAACGTTTTTTGGAGGCAGCAGGTTCAGCTGGGCACAGGCAGGTGAGGAGGGCTCTGGACGGCCATCTGGAACGCCACTCTGCCGAACCCGGCGTGGTTTCGCAGCCAGGGCTCCTGCCGCCCCAGCTTCTGCTTAACCTGGACACACCTTCATAGACAGAAACACCTGAACACCTGGTTTTAACATTAGGACTTCAAAGACCATGGTGATCTTCATACAACACGCCGGGCATGTTCAGATCCTTCAGCGCTCAGCTCCACCTACCCCAGTACCCTTTGCTTTCATTTTATGGCATCTTCCCTTTTTCTGTGTATGATACGCATTTAATTAATTTTTGCGGGGTTTTCCATTATCCAGGCAATCCCCTCGGCCTGCCCTCACCAGGGACATCCAAACCCACCCTCCCCTGTCTTAGCAAGATCCATCCTGTCTGTCATTGTAAGGAAACAGCACGAGGGTCCTGGAGACCGGGGTGGGCAGAGCCTGGCAGGACGGGCAGGCAGCAGGTTCCTCAGGGGCTCTGACCCCGTGTCTCCTGCAGATCGCAGGCAGTTTCCTTCGCCAATTTTTCTCTCTAAGTTGGTGACTGCTGGTGATTTGCCAGTGTCAGTGTTCCTGGTCCACGTAACGCCAGGGTGAGGCTGTGTCAGCAAGAGTACGCACGCACACGGGGGGGTACCGACCTACTGCTGAGCCACATTGACCAGGCACATCACTGAGTCTTGCTCAACCTGAATTGCCAAAGGAACTTGCGTCTCCCCTTGTTAAAAGCAGGCTGGTCAGTCCTGAAAGTCTCTGTGTTTCAGCTCTAAACCCTTCGTCCAGCCTTGCACACAGGTACTGCTCCTCTTCGCAGCTCCTCTCTTTGCCGCTTGCCAGACAGGAGAGTTTGGAGCAGAAAATGCTGCCAGTGCATCTCACCCCGACCCGAGTCACCCGGTGACTCAACAGTGGGGGCTCCCTGAGACCGCTCGGCTCAGGAGGGAGAGCGAAGAACGCGGCGTCTCTAACTGACGCCAGGTGAATGAGGAATGCTTGCTTGGTTTAAAATGTATACTAACAAATACACGCATGGGAGCTTGATGAAGAGCTCAAACGACATACCCCTGAGTGAGCTTTCCAAACAGCATAACAGGGTTTTAAATATTTGAGCAGAAAGATAACATTGTACAGCTTGTATAAAATGTGCAGCTGTACCACTGCACCAGCAAGGAATGCATTTCAAGGGGAGCAGAGGGTTATTTCTTGCCTAGGTGTTTTCATAAATCCCACCCAGTATCTTTCTGCATTTTTAGTTCCTAAATTCCTTTAAATTCTGACATAATAATTTATTTCCTTGGGGGAAAAAACAGAGAGAAAAGATTTTTTTCCTACTTATTAACGCCTGCTAAGAATTTTCACAGCTATTAGTAAAAACACAGTATTTTATTTCACTTCAGCAGCTACAGGAGCCAAGTGATGTCTTAGCAGACATGTTTTGAAATCTCCAGTAAAAATACTTTGCCACAAATAATATGGAAAGTGCAGTGCATTGCAACACTCACCCTATTTTCTGTTGTCCCTATAAATGTTCTACAGCCAGGTACATTCAGATTTTGAAATATGAGATAAATTTAAGTTTAAATTAAGTAAGAAAGGTTACTTGGAACCTGCTGCAGAAAAAGTCTTCCTTCCTAAAAATGTCAGGTCAGCTCCCTTGGATTATGGGAAGAAGGGCCTCAGGAAAGGGGAGCGTGCGAGGAAGGAAGAGCAGGGCTAAGCTGAGGGACCAGGCTGGCAGTCGGACAGAGGTACGGCTTGTGCCATAACAGACACCATTATTCTATGTTTTCTTAGGTGAATATTAAGAATTACTCAGGAGATTCAAAATAAGTGCTTGTTTTTGAGACTGGCCGGGACGAGGCACAACAGAGGAAGGTAAATGTGCCTTTGCTGGCGGATGCTTGTTAGCACATGGACGATGCCACATGACGGGCAGCAGACCTGGTCCTGCACGTAGAGCTCCTCCTGTCTCAGGCCTCTCTATTGCTTCCAAGCTTTTATTTGAACTTTCCATTAAGGGGAAATTTTCAACCCTTCACAGCAGCTCTGCTTTCCATAATTTCATGCATCATGCCATACTTGGACAACATCTCGATCATGAGTTCAATGGAGGATGAATTTGGTGAGTGACTTAGGGAATTTTCATGAACATTTGGAAAGTCTTATGCCTGAGTTAAGAGAGCAAGCAATTACTGTCACCCTCCTGTGATGCCGCATTGATGCACATCACTCTCTAACATTGAAGTCACATTCATCCAGGCATTTCCAGAGGAGATGAAAGCTACAGTTCAGGAACATTGGGTGCAGTTTGAGAACATTGACATTCAAGATGTGAAACTATGCAATGGGAGCATTAGCCAAGCTGTAAGCCTGATTGCCCAAACCAGTGCTAATATATAGAGAGAATTGTAAGTGCAGGTTTCTCCTGCCAGGCTATGCCCCAGACCCCGCAGAAAGCTTGAATGTTTCCATGGAAAGTATCCAGAGGCAACGGTCCAAAATCCAGACTGATTTCATTTGCCTTGTTGAGGGAATGGACTTCCAGGCTGTGGTGGTTTCTTACTTACAATAGCCAGAGATGGTTTTCATCTTATTACGGTCATCTACCACAATCACCTCTGCTCTTTGGGAATTGGTACCGTTTGTGGGTTAATGCATAACACAGTATCTGAGGGTGGAAATGTCATCATCTTTAACGAGTTGGAAGATTTCACTCAAAGCAACCTGACTTGAATTGTCATCAAGGTGCCATATAAACAGCCCCTCCATGTGATGGTGAGGCTGAACAGATCATACAAAAGTCAAAGATGCCTCAGAAGGGATTGCTGGGGCTTGGTGGGCTCTCCATTGCTCATCAGCCCAGTCTTTGTCTGACTGTTGGAGTGAACCAAGTTCATCTGCTCATAGGTTGGTACCTGCAGTGTCACAGCCCTCATCTACCTCAGCCCTGGCACAAACAGGGTGCTTTTTAGTGTGTTTGCATCGTGTCCCTTGAGCTCCTCTGCATTGCAGCACTCATGTTTGAAGGAAACTATGGATTTGGAATAAAGTAGACTCCTTCACCATCTAGCATGGCCTTCACATCTGTTTCATTAAGGTCTAAACTGAGGAAGGCAAAATCCAGAGCTGTTACGCTGGTCAGGGGAGAGCATCCTTGGGCAGCACTGCTCTGAAGGAGCACCCAGCTGTGCTGTCTGAGGACACGCTCTCAGTACACAACACAAACAACGCCTTCCTACACCATTTTAGTGGCTGCTTTGTAAGCAGAGGAACAGCATACGACCTGAACTCCCCTGGTGCCAACGAAGAAGCTTTGCTGTGGTGTGACACCGCACAAAACTGCCATTCCCCTTGTGCAAGGTGGAGGCAGCATCCCCGTGTCCATGTCCCAGTCCCTGAATTGGATCGCTCCAGTGGCAAGGAGTGTCCCCCAGTAACATCAGCCCCCTCTGACACAGCTCTTTGTACCCTCAGCCCCAGCGACTGCTGCCTCTGGCCCCACTGCAGAGCCCCATCCTACACCTGATCTTATCCCCCTTCACTACACCTCTCTCCTGCCCCAAGGCACCTCCACCTATGGATCCCAGCCCCCTCAGTGCTCCTGGCCTTCCCCTCTCCCCTCATCTCCAGTGCAGCCCCCTTGCCCCAGGCCCCCCTGGAGATGTCTCCTGCCTGTCCTGCCCACCCATACAACCCTCGCAGCAGCACCTGGGATGTGCATCGCCCTCGTCCTGCCCCACATCCCCCCCCAGCTCTCCCCACAGCAGCAACTCTCTGGCTCCTGTTCTGCGGAGGGGGGACCCGGTGGGGGGCTGCACCCCAGGGACCGAGGAAGCCGTGATGGGGCTGGGAGCCTGCAGCACCAGGCGGGGATGCTCCCTCTGCAACGGGCACGCGTCGGAGTACTGCTACCACGGAAAAATTTCTCCAGCAGGCACTGAAAAAGCTCTCAGGGTCAAATCCTGGTGTGTTTGCTGCCACCAGCTCAGCTGCCCCGCCGGAGCGGGTGTGTGTCTGCTAGATGAAGGGTGAAGCACTTAAGATAAAGAAGAAAATCCACCATTATTAAACATTCCCTTCCACCGTTTACCAAATCACATAATACTGATACTCTCACTATTTCGCCTGAGGAAAGGCACGGTGGGTTAAAATTAACAGCCATTCTATATTCATTGCAAGCTCCTAATTAACCAGGCTGGGCCGTACTGCTCCAGCCAGATAATTCCCCAATATTTAGCCATTAGTTCTTTCCAATTTGGCCTGCTTCTGCTTCTGGCAAGTTTTGTCTCATAAACAATTATGCTGAATGCCAGATGTCCCAGTAGACTGCTCGGCTTTCGCTAGCGGCTGTCTCATCAGGCCAGTTTTGCTGGAGTTGGGGAGACAGTTTGACATTTGACATCCATGTGTGTATAAAGCTAAGGGTCAGCCAGAATCCCAGCGAGGACTTTTAATTACAGCAGCCTCATGGGCTGAACACACACATCCCTATCACAGCTATTTTCTGACAAGCCAGCGCCCACGTTTCACGCTCAAGGAGACCCACTGCGCATCCAAGCTCCCGTCGTCCTCTTCTTCCACTTGAGTCTGATTTGCACACAGGAGAAGGATTTGGAGATGGTGACCTGGACGGGGGCACAGGGCAGAGTGTGTTTCAGTATGAAGTTGATATTTTACTCTGCAGAGAAAAATAAAATACAAATGCAGAAAACGGAGGCCCAGGCAGTCTTTTCAGCTGTCCTGTGTGCAAGAGCCCTTGGGGAGCCACAGGTCTCTTGCCTGCAGACCCCCGGCAGACCAACACATAGGGTCACCTTGTAGGCAAGACTTACACCTCCAGCGCAGGACGTCCCAGTCCGGCTCCATGTGCAGTGGGGCTAAAACCAGAGCTCTGGAGACCCTCTGTGGGGCCACCTGAGTGGGGCACAATAGCGGTGGATGATACCTTTTAAATTTCATGACACCACCCCAGCCAGGCGGATTTTGCTGAGAGTCTAGGACTTGCCCCACAGTCAGCTCACCCCACAGTGGGGACACAAAGAGGCACCGGGGTCGGTGGGATCCTCCTCTGTGCCGTCCCCCAGGAATGCCCTCCCTCCCTCGGGCTGCTCCTGGGACCGGGGGCTCCACCAGCTCAGGGTCGGGGTGCTGTGCTCGGCCACATTTCCCTAGACCTGCCGTGGGGGCCCAGGGTGTGCAACTGCAGGTTTTACCGCAGGAACACAGGAGAAGGTGGCCCAAAGAACTGGTTTATTGTTTATTTTAAGGCCAGCTTCACTGAAGGGTTGTGTATTACATGAAGAAACTTTTATAGTTGAGAAGGCTTGATGCACATTAATGCAGAGGAAAGCAGTTGCCAGCTGAAATTCCCTGGAAGAGAGTCTCATGAGATTCAGAAGAGAAACAAAGAAATGTGCATTTTAATATAATATTCTTTCAGATTCCCACATAAAACGCTGCATGTTTTTATGCTCAGTGTGGCAGCTTACTTTTATTTTAAAATAAACAAGTGCAGGTTTAATGGAAGGGCACTTGTTGACAGACACATTAATTTCTCACCGGAGAAACACAGAAAAAGCACAGGTAAATTCCTGAGACAAGTGTATTTTCAGATAAAAGGCTAATGACGTTTCGTATTCCTGAGTTGCTGGTGTAAGTAGCTGAGATGAATTGATCGAGGTGGAATAGTTCAAGCTGGCTCCAGGGCAAATAGTGCGGTGGCACCGATGGGTCCCAACTGCGGAGACACAGGGGTGGCACACAGGAAAAACAAACTCGTACGAGATAGGGGTTGGCTGTGACACTTTGCTGGGATTTTTAAGCAAGTTGAGAAATAGAGGAGATTTTCTACTCTGTTGCCATTGCTAGAACAGCTCACCGGTGTCCACCCCTGTCCTAGATCATACTCCCAGCAAACAGAAGTTAGTAACGCTTGCTCCTAATCATGAGTATCTCGTAATTTAGGTCCTATTCCCAGTCTTTGCTATTTGCAGAAAAACAGTGAGCCCTTGAAATGGCATAAAATGCACTTCTGAGAAAAGTTAGGTACACCTCTGTGGTCCTTCCAAGTGACTGTCCTTTCTCTGCCTCTTAAATCAGGTTCTTCTTGGAAAGCACCAATAACATTTCTTGCTCCTGACACTGGAGCCGTTTCAGTACAAGCAGAGAGGTTGGGCACCTTCCGTCGGAGTCAGCATCGTGCTCTGCAGGCGAGACGCAGTTCACGACACGCTGCTCCAGGCTGGACCATCCCCAGGTGCTCCTGCCTGCGACAGGCAACGCACCTTCTCCACAGCTCTTCGATCAACAGGGAGTGATCCAGCATTACGTTTGGATTTGACTAGCAGAGCCAGTCACTAATAAATCACTTTATTTTGAATTATTTTAGTTCAGACAAATGGAGGGCTCACTTTATTATCTGCAAATAAGGCTCTTGATTTCAAAGGGCAGCGGATAATAAGCCAAATGAACTAAGATGACTGTCCTGAGCAGCTCAGGGACGTAAGTGAGGAAGCAGCGGGAATGTGCTGAAATCAAATATGCAAAAGTATCTGGCATGGGCTTCCAAAGCAAGTGGAAAAATCCTGGAGGACTGGGCTCCAGGTTTAACACAACGAATAACTTCATCCAAAAGCCTGTTCGGACCAAACAGAGAGGCTGCAAGGACAGGAAGAACAAACTGAGCAGCAAATAAACCCACATCTGGAATCTCAGAAAGTGTAGGGAAAAAGTGAGAATTGGTAAAAGTCAAGCTGAGTTAAAACTGAATTGAAGCAAATTGTAAAGGACTCCTTCGTGTTATGAATAAAAAGAGAAGAAAGATGGGGGTTTGCTGATCAGTAACAGTGAAGATTAAAGATCTTCTGGCTATAGCCCCAAAGGTACCTACATATTTTGTGTCAGTCCTCGCTAATGAAGAAAGCGCTGAATGCACACGCGGCAGCAGGACGCTGCCGTGAACGAGGGTATGAAAACGGAGCTGATCACATCCGCGGAGGAGCGGCTTTTGAACAACTCAATGCACACGAGCCAGGGGGCCCGATAATCTCAACCTCGGACATCTAAAAATAACCAGCACATCAAATTGCAGGTCCAGTAACGATTATTTCAAATAAATCTACTAAGTTGAGGGTGGCATCCGTGGAACAAAGAGTAGGCAGGGGAGTTCCCAGGGCAAAGGAAAAGAGTGAACCGGCAGCTACCAGCCGGCGAGTTTGATCCCCGCGGTATCTGAGCTGTTAGAGCCAATTTGGACAGAGAAGAATTAAAGATGTAGGATAAATGAAAAGAGGTTAGAGCTCAACACGGGTTTATTAAGCTAGATGGTGCAAGACTAACCTGATAACTTTGAATAAAAAAGTGGTTTTCTCAGTAAAGAAATGTAGTACCTCTAACCACTCACACTGGAGGAAAGCTTTTGATTCTGCATCATATAGGAAAAGATTATCTCAGCTACAGGAAGGGACAGCCAGGCCCAGCCTGAAAAGGCACGTAGGAGACAGGTTAGGGCGAAGCTGCAGGGGCTGGCTGGAGGGAAGCCTCTAGGGAAATTGTTCCAAATCCAAATGTATTTAATATCTTTGTTAACGAATAGCACAACCACCAGTACGTGATGTGACCATGGAAAAGGCGGATGTGAGGCTGGGATGGTTTCACGGGAAGTCAGGAGTTACAGGTGTGATGTGACCAGACACGCTGGTCGTTGCCAGCAGAGCTGGGTTCGGGCTCTCCCAGAGCCACAGGAGTGACCAGCCGCCTGAAAAGAAGAGATGACACAAACTTGTGTCACCACGAAGAAAGCTGATAAAGGCTGGGTTAATCTCCCTAAAGATAATGGGGAAAAGTAATCAAGTAGGAGAAGAGTGAGTTTGGGAACAGAGGAACAGGAGCACGGGAGCAGATGGGTGTCAATCAGGGAAATCCTTGACAGCTATGTGTTGGGAAAGGTTTGCCCTGCAAGGCGTGAGCTCCGAGCCCTGTCCTGGGGAACAGGGGACACACGGAGTCTGAAGGAGGACGTGCCATAACACACAAGGCTGGTCCCTTTGGCCCTTGCCCCGTGCTTCCAGAACCCTCACAGATCTCAACACATTCACATCACGGTCTCATCACGCTTTAGCTGGAAGCTGCCCAGCCCTCCATCTAAATTTGAACTGATGCTTGTTAATTCAGCCAATGCCACCCTTCTGGGGGTTCTGCCAGAAATTCCCTATGGTTTCTCTACCCCTTCTCACCCTAAGCCATGGTCCATGGGTTCCCTCTGAACTATTTCCTATATCTGGTCTGCTCCGGCCTTGCTGTAGGCTCACCCGTACACCCCACTGCTGCCACACACCTTGTCCCAAATCCTCCCCTCGGATTTTGTCAGCTGGTTCGTCTCATTTATTCACTGTAGAATAATTTTTCTGCTTGCGCTCACACAGCTTTTCTGTTCTTTCTCATAAAAAATGCTTTGTACGCGCTTACCAGCCTACTCAGCATGTCCTCAGCCCAGTCCCTGCCCTCTCTGTTATCTTCAGCTCTTCCCTGAAGGGTCATGGTAGGACGTCTCCAAACAGCTCCAAGCCTTCCCTTACACACTCCTCCTGAGCAGGCTTCCACACACTTGTTTTGAGACTACCTTGATACGTTCATCACGGCAGCTGAGTTTTGTGAATCTCCTTACGTGATGCTGATGCATTTGTTTAGCAAACCAAATGCAGTATTTATTAATAGTACCACAAGAAAAAGTTGATCACATTTTTTACTGTATGTCTCCACGTTAAAAATCACGTTGCTGCAGAAGTTGCCTCCGCACTGAAAAGTCACCTGGATGGAAAAAAATTAGCCAGTTCTATTTCCAAATCTGTCACGTTCGGCCTCTGGATACCAGTGTTGCAAATATTTTGACTTCTAAATATCTCCCTAGATAGCTCGGCTGGCTGCACGCAGCTATACAGCCTCCTCCCTTGATATATGTAGGGTGTCGGGTTTTTTGAGCTGGGTAGAATCTATCCAATGTTCCTTGACTGGTTTCATGGCCCTGAGGTCATGGCAGTGTCCTGCTGGTGCAATTTCTTACGAACCCCTCTCCAGCTCCCCAAAATGTTGCTGCTGGAGCATTAACTTCTGCAAAGGGGTGAGTTAATCCGATCTCTGGGCACCCTTGTACCCAGCGCTGGACTGGTTCCAGGACGGCCTGCGGTAGCCCACCCGGAGGAGGCTGTCGCCCGGGGCACTGCCTGCCAGGGGGACGTCTCTCCTTGGCCCTCAGCGATTTCATTACTGCAACGTTTTCAACGGGAGTCCTGGCTGCTTGCAGGCTTTTGGGAAGCAAGCAGGAAAAAAATCATCCTTTTTTACCCTCGGACTGTTTTCTCCCAAACCGTCCGTCAGTGCCAGCCTTCTGAAACCCTCTACCCAACTCAGGAGCAACTGTCATGCTCGGTTAGCAGCTCCCTCATGCAGCGGGAGCACCGAGGAGAGGGAACCTGAGGAAAGCCTCTGATTTCAAGGGCAGCCACCAGCAACGAGGGCCAGCACCTCCACGGTGAACTGGCCACAGTATCTATCTTTGCTCCTGTTTTGTCTCTGTGAATATTATCTTCTTATTAAAAGAGGGAGAAATAACTAATTAACCAATTAATTAAACTTTCTTTATTTTTTATTTCAGTTCAACTTGCAATTTAAAACTGGCACAGTAGCCAAGATAACAGTAATTAGGAAGGCAGTCAGGTATATACTGGGATTTCAAGATGAACTTTGCGACTTAGAGAGAGAAAAAATTAAAACTGAGGCCCTTGTCTACTTTATCTGTGTCATTTTATTCTTCTTCTTAGGGCTCAAGCAGCATTAAAGTACCTGTATCTCTACAGGAGGCTAAACAGAGAGGGGACCTTATCTACTGTTCTGTGGAGAGACTGAGCAGAGCACGTAGGAGCCGGAGAACTCGGTACAACAGCTGGTAGGTCCCGGGCTGAGCACGTCTGCAGGTCTGCGCATCCCCTGCGCCCTCTCAGCCAGAACTAAGTGGCCTGTTTGTCTCAGTTGGGCTACGTAAGGGTGAATTTTACGCTGAAAATTTTTCTTCAACATCTTGTCATTCGTTCCATAAACAAATTTCAACCACTATTGTTACCACATGCATTTTAAACATTTTCGGTATCTCTGTAGCTGGAAAAATGAAGGATTCTCCACCCCCTGCCAACAGTTCCATGTCAAGTGAAAGTTCCTGCCGTGTCTGGTGATAATGATCCTACGTCTGTCACAACTCTGATATGCTCAGAGCCTACTCACTGATTAATGTCAAAATAACAATTCCTGTGCTTTTTGCATGCTTGAAAACTTTTCAGAATTATGCCATCATCAGTAATTATTTTTTACCCTTATATTTATGCAACATATTATAGTGACTTTAAAATTTAAATGAAGATGGAGTTTAGGACATAGGACATTGTATAATACATTCATTCATCTGCATATTAGAATTCAGAAAGCAACAAATGATCATTTATTTTTATTACAAGAGGAGTTGGCAGAGCTGCATTACGCTTCAGGTTGCCTGACAGCTCTGTTTTAAAACATTGTTCTGAATTGCTGAAAACCTTGCCAGGTCTCGAGCATTTTGTCTGAAACTTTCCAAGTTGAGTTCCTGTCTCAGATTGATGCTTTTATATATACTTTTTTTGAAACCGAATCTCAAATAGGTCAGTCATTTCTTTGCATGCAATTAAGGGAAATATATTGCTACGCTAATGTTTAAAAGCTCTTAAAGTTGTTTTGTTGAACAGCCCTAATACCTTCCTGGTTTGGAGCAACATTTGGAGGTTGGGAGAGATGGCAGCCTGGCTGGGCGTGTGTTTTATTGTTCCTGGGGACAACAGCCAGATTTATCTGTATCATGGACCACAGGAAAGGAAAAATCTTATTTTTTTACAAGTTCATGAAGGTGCAGCTAAACTGAAAGCCCGTCTGCGCTGTCCAGAGCTGGGCAGGGGGCCGCGGTCGCAAAGCCTGTCTCCCGGCGCAGTGAGCGTGCAGAGGTGAGGACGGGCGTCCCTCCCCGGCATCCCTGCGGCCCCTCGGGGCGTGGGACCGGGGGGGCAGCAGCGGGCGGAGGCAGCGGGAGCACACCGGGACGCGAGCCCGCGGAGAGGACAGACGCGTGGCTCCTCGCGCAGGCTCGCTGCGGTCCCAGGGCACGAGGGTCAGTGAACGACCACATAACGGAGACCTTCTGCGAACGGGTGGGGAAAAGCGCAGTTTCACTTCCGTAGCCCCGAAATACCCTTTGCTAGGGATTTTTGAGTAGGGGCACTATTCACCGGTCCCCAGCATCTCCAGGGCTCTGGTCCAGGCAGAAAGGAGAGGATTTTTGCTGGAAGCTGCTGGTTTTGCTGCTAACGCTCCATCCTATTCTTTTCTTGTTGTCATGCAGCCCGTGACTGGGTCTTGCTGTGGAGGCCAGAGTGGGGCTGGGCAATCACAGCTATCCCTCCAGCTTTGGGAACCACGAGGGAGAAGCAACGACGAGCCGGAGCGTGCAGCCTGCTGGCACCTGGCAGGGTGGCCATGGGTCCCCAGAGACCCCTTGCTGGGTCTTCTCTGCTCTGGTCTCCCTGCGAAAGGGAAAACCATCGTTAGCAACGCAAAGCTGACTGAAGCAGTGAAGGGCTTCGTTAGCGAGGAGAGGGGGGCAGGAGAGGGACGGCTTGGCTGGAGAGTGATGTGCCGTGGAGGGCGCGGGGGCTGCTGGGGTCGCTGCCGACCCCCTGGTTCCCCCTCCCAGGCTCCGCCAGGCGAGCGGGGAGCTGCTGGCAGGGCAGGGGACGGTGCTGGGACCATGGTAGGGCACACAGGCTGCCCGCGCACGGCTTTGTGGGGGGATGAAACGCAACTCCCGGGTGTTGCCTGCGACGGCGTACCTTTTTATTTAAAAACGACAAAACCACTAATTAGAATTTTCTTTCTGCATTTGGCTTTGGAAAAAAATTAAAAATGTATAAGCCCCTCTGTACTGCGTATGTATATTTTATTGCTGTATAATTGGGATCTTCATTAGTTCCCTGGGTGGTGAAATGACAGGCTTTTCATGTGATCCAGACACTAATGCATTGCGATACAGTTCTCTCCTCTTTTTTTTTTCTGATATGCTCCTTCCTAAACACATGCAACGCTCCCTAATAAGGACTTATGTACAAAGCCCCGTTTTGGGGGGACGCTATCCACTGCAGCATCACTGAAAGACAAGACTCTGATTGCAGCAGAAGCGGGGCGGGAGGGGACCTTTGGAGATCCAGAAAGTATTAATCATGTTAATCCCAAACCCCAGGGTATAATTGCTGCTGCTCTCAAACAAAATGTTACTTTTATCTAAATTACTAAAGTGGGAAAATTGCAATCCGGTTTAATTTAGCACTGGTGCTCCCGAGCAGACGTGCAGATCCTGGCTGCAAAGGGGAAGGCGCCGCGAGGGCTCTCGGCACAAACGCTGCTCTCTTTGCTTCAAGGAACAGAGATCTTCCCGGGTCCAGAGGTGGCTGATCCAGCTCCATCAGAGAGAAGAGGGAGAGATGAGGGTGGAGTAAACTTCTAGGAGGAAGGCCACTGACTCTGTGAGGGAAAGGAGATTCCCAGCCCTCGCCTTTTTCCCTTTTTCTGCCAGAATTCAAGACCTTCTTTCCTTGAGGAACCTCAAGAAGGCTTTCCCCTGCAAGCTGCTGGGAGCAGCTCTCCACCAGGCATGTTTCATATTCCTCCTGGTGGCTCGTGCCTTCTAGAGTGACTGATGATTTCTCTCTTCTGAGGCAAAGAAAAATTATATATATGTGGCTCAGTAGCGCAGTATTTTTAGGCAGAGGGTGCTGAAAAATTCACATCAGTCCCAGAGGGATGTTGGAAGCCAGCTCCATAAGGCAGCCCAACCCGGACTTGGGGTATCAAGTCCCTGGGTGCAGCAGCATCTCCCTGCTCGTGTCCCCGTACCAGCAGTGATGGTCACCTCCCCTCTCCAGTTCTTCCTTCACCCCAGCTCATCGGGCTGTTGCCTCTCCAGCCTCCTGGCCCAGGCCTGGTCATAACTGAGCTCAGATCTCCACAGATCCCGTTTCTCACCTCTAAGCATGAAAACTGTTGAGGGCTTTGCAGCTGGTGGAGGCACAACTTAGACATTCCGTGGGAGGAAAGTGAATTGGGAGACGGTCTGGTTGCGGTTAGAGGTGGTGAAGGGCACGGCTCTGCACATGCGCAAGCTGGGGAACCTCCACAGCTAAGGAGCTTCATCCATCTAAATCTCATAGACTGCTGGGAACATCAGAGACAATTCGCTGCGTGAGATTTAGATGCCTCCAACAGCCACAGATGACTAACTCGCCATGCAAGAACCTGACCCTTTATTTATTATTTCAAGTGCGTTTGAGTTTGGTGGGGTTCTGGTGTCCTACCACATCAATTTTTTTTCAATTCATTGTGACAAGCTCTTAAAATAAAAGACACAATATGCTTATGCAAGATGTACTGTTTTCCTGGCCAGCCTGACTACGTGCTCACCAGGATCGAACAGCCTGGTAGAAGGAGCTTTCAATGCAACAGTGTGAGGAACGAAGAGGAAAGCCAAGCGACTGTGCAGACATTGTCAAGGGCTGGTCCTATCCTCAAAGCATGTGTCAATGATGCTTGTTCAGTGACTCATGGTAAGCTCATTAGAACATGGAGTTACTGGGAAAAAAACCCTCCACACCAAGAAATACGCTCATGTCACTGTAGAATCAGATGTGACACCAGCATACATTTTAAAAAGTGCATTTTTTAATTCTAAAAAACTGTTGACAAATACGTGTCCCAGTTTTTTAAAAGACTGATCATATTTTTAGTTCTCTAAACAGAATAAGGATCAGCTTTTTCCTTTGTTGTCAGAAATTCTAATTCACTGCTGTCCACTGCTGTAATTAGGGCTTCTGAGACTGAGAATCCCCACGCTGCGGAAGTCGCCAAACTCGCATCAGGATGTAATAAGGATGGATGAAGGGACATCCTGGGTCAGCTCCGTCCTCCCCATTACCTGTCCCTGCCAGTGGATGCTCAGAAGAAACAGGACAGGCATGGAGTGGCCTTTCCCTGGCGAGTCTCCCTGCTGCCTGCGGAGTGCGGCTCAAGGGATTTTTGCTGAACGTTGTTCGCCATCGCTGTGTTTCAGACAACACCCTTCTCGCCCATAAATCAGCGTCCCTGCTTTCTGAACCTATTTGCTCCTTTGGACCCAACGACGTGCTCAGACCTTGTGTTATGAAGTGTAATGGTGCATTCTCAGAGGACCTTTCTTTTGCTGGTTTAAAACTACTTGCCTGGTAATTTGAGGTGCTGGTTGCAGAGGTTTGTGTTTGGGAAAGTAGGGAATAACTGTTCTCGACTCACTGTTTCTATGTCACTCACGATTCTGTAGGACTTTGTACACCACAGTCTTTCTCTCGCCTGTGTAACCACCCTTCTTCCAAGTTCAGGTGTGGTAGCCTTCTAAAACCTCCTGTGACAAGAGTTGTTCTGACTATCTGGTTATCCTTCTTGCCCATCGCTGAAACTCTTCTAGTTTGCCAGGTTTTTGGGGGCAGTTTCAATAGGAATGTATGGCATATTCAAAATGGGGTCACTCCGTGGATGTATACATGCAGCAACGTGTTTTCTGCTTGCTCCTACTGCTTTCTTTGTTTCCTAACATTTCCTTTATGAGCACTACCAAGGATTGCGTGGATGTTCCCAAGAACTCTCTATAAAGATTAAATCTTCATATTATACCTTTATATCGCACTTGCCGTGCATGACACGTGTCCGTACCTTGTATTCACACTTCCCCACCCCCCAGAGAAGGCTGGTGGCCCCACACTGACCACTGGAAATTACCTGGGCTGCACCAGTGCCCTGTAGCGCCTGTGA
Source organism: Phoenicopterus ruber ruber (assembly GCA_009819775.1). Lineage (NCBI taxonomy): Eukaryota > Metazoa > Chordata > Aves > Phoenicopteriformes > Phoenicopteridae > Phoenicopterus > Phoenicopterus ruber. The sequence continues at coordinate 11,907,034 of CM020234.1, forward strand.
ATTGTTCGGTACGGTGCGAGTTGGCTGGGAAAAACCACGCCAGAGGCCAGGCTAAAAATTGAACAGTATAATGTCGTTGATGAATCCTGCTGCCCAGGAAGGTTCCCTGGCACTGTTTACTGTTGTAGGCAGGTTCCCCTGATGCCAGTACTACTCTCTTCAGACATGAAAGTTTTTATTCCTGCTTTTTTTCATGTCATTTAAGTGGCCATTATACCATATGAGGACCTTTCCTTTTATCTCATAACTGCTTTGGGGGCAAACTCTATCGAAAGCTTTTTGGAAACCCAAGTACTGAGGGCTACACCCATTCTCGCCTGCAGGATCCAGGAGGGCTCTGGTGGTCGGTTTCAGATGAGACAGCATCTTGTTCTGCCTTATGTGCCTGCTTATTTTACTCTTTATTATAGTGTCTTCCAGCTTTCGTTGTAAAAAATAGGCTTCCCATTTCACAGCTTTCCATATTTCCCCTTCAACTCCTTTTAATAATTGGCAAGAAATTGTCTACCTTCTATTTTCTGGTGCCTAGGTAGATTGAAGTGACAGATTACCCACACAGTTAATAGACTGGAATTTCATTTTCTGACTCCTTCCCAGCTCTTTGGAAAATACCATCTGGTCTTGATGAATTTTTATTATTCAATTTTTAATTTCAAGCCTAAAATATAAAACAGTTCTTAATACTCATCCCTTGTAATGAAAATTTCCCATGTGGGAACATTACTAAATTCCTCTGTTTATTTAACTTTCCTGCTGTGCCCTTTCTTCCACAGTTCTCCCACTGAATTCTGGTCTTCCATGAGCTGTACCAGCCCTATAGCATATACTCACCTTCTAATGCTTAAAAAAAAATGTTATCATTAGTTTTTATGTCTTTGGCAAGTTCTTTCTCAAACACATTTTTGGCCCATGTTAATATGGTTTTACATTAACTTGCCAGAGTTTATTTTCCTCATTTGAAAGACATCCTTTTAGTTCTAGTTGCTTCTTTTATGCTGCTGTATAACCACGGCCAGAATTATTTTTGTCCATTTAAAGTTTTCTAATAATGTTCCAGAGTTTCTGATACGATGTCTTTCAAAAGTATCCCCACCACTTTCAATCATCGCACCCTTCCAGCCATTCCTTTCAATTCCCTTTTAACTAGTCTCTTTGGGTTTTTTGTAGTTTCCCTTTAAACTTTATCAGAGATGTTTCTGGTCCCCCCCCCCCCCCCCCGCCCTCTCCTATAGAGTATTGAACTTCAGTCTATTACGGTCAATCTTGTGGAGCCGCTTTTTGATGGTTAGACCTTGAACGAGGTCTCCTGGACTGCTCCACACTAAATCAAAGGTGGCTTCTCCTCTTTCCTATTCTCCGAAGGAACAGTCACTTACGCTGCCTGAAAATGTAGTCTCAGCACCTCACCCCTTTGTAACAGTCACTAATCACCACGGGGGCAATTGAACTCTACTTTTATTTTCATGTTTTCTGCCCCGAGAGACCGATTAATATTACTCAGTGCTTGATGACCCCGTGCACCATCACGGAGTTGTCGCCTACCCCGGAGTACAGCGTACAGCCGTTGAGCCGTTTCTTCCCACATACGCGTGAAATTTGCGTGCTGCTTATTGATCCAGTGAACTTCTTTACCTTATTGGCCTTTAAGATCTCCCTAGTGTCTCTTCTCCACGGATGCCAGTTACTCTGTTGTTACTACACGAATGACACCCTCGTATGAATGTCCCAATGAATGTCCCACTCTCTCACTGTCAGGCGCCTGGGAGGCCTGTTCAGTCAATACCTTCCTTTAGAATTGAGTCTCCAATTCACCTATCTTTAATTTTTAAAATTCTAGCATTCAAATAGATATTTGCAAATATTTGGCATTGGTTCAGCTGTTGGGTTTTTTATCATATTCTTAAACGCCATCTCCAGCCAAGGTCTGTTTTGGCCATACGGGAACCTGCCTCTCACAGGCACATTTCACCAATTCAAAAAAGGTGTTCAGCCTCTAGCAGGTCCAGATCCTGCTCCCACACGCATTTTTCTCATATATGCCTCCAGACTTCTAATTCCTCTGCTGCGTACTTGGTTCTGAGCACATTTCGGAAATTATACCGTTGAGCTCTTGCTATATAATATCCCCATTAGCAAATTAAACTTTGTGTCTAAAACTTCTCTCCCGTTCCTCCATGGGCTGATGGTACTCACAGGCCACCGCCACCGACTTTACTCGGCACCAGGAGCCTACCTAGACACCTTTCGAGGTCTGCACCTCCGTGTCTCGGCCCGCGGTCCTCCCAGAGCAGCTGTCCAAACACCCAACAACGGGGTCCTCCCCGCTGCATCCTCCACCCGGGACGTGACCTCCTACAGATGGCTTTTTGTTGCGTCCATTGGGCAAGTGTCCCTCATCTCTTGGATTGCCACATACGTCTCTCAGATTGTGATAACAGAACAGAAATACAAATCTTACTGGAAAAACGAAAATTATATGTGTGTTCTGCTTGGGCTGGATTTGTTAAGTTATTAGGAATGAATGCGACAAATCAGAGTTAATCCCCAAAACCGACTAGCTGCAGCTTTCTCAAAAGCACTTGATAAGATTGCTTGAGAATTTTGATGTCCTGCCAATATTTTTTTTTCCAACAAAAGATAATTTAGAAATTGAGCCAAACCACTATAGAAAACTGTGCTATTTCTAACAGTTTTGTGAAGATCGGAACCCTAACCAATTTCACCAGGGAAAACACTCTTTTCCTGTATCTCTATTTTTGTATTTTTAATATTGTGAAATGAACTATTGGCTTACCTGAACCAAATCACCAAGGAGTAGAAGAAATTAAGTCTGGAGACCAAGTACCAGAAACTAGCCTGTATACAGATGACTTACTCCAGATACTAGGACCACAGGAGAATCAGATGCAATGGAGATGGTGGAGGAATTAGATTTCCAGGGAGGTGAAGTAGGAAATTATGCCCTTAAGTGATAAACCACTAATATTTAAAGGGAAAATTTTTACAAGTGAAGATATATACACACAAAACGTGTGCCTGAGCATGGTGTTGGGAACAGAAATGCTCAAAGACTCGAGCAGGTGGGAGGTTGCCTCTCAAAACGTCTGTCTCGTTTAAAACAATCTTCTTAAGACCCGTGTGCTGCCCGGCCTGTCTGCTGCCACCAGCAGTCACTGCAACAGCTCTGTCTAGGGGTCAGACACCGCCAAAATGGGCAAGGCTTGTGGTAGCTCCCTAAAGCAGCTGGGGTGACACGGGGTTAGCCATTTAGTAATGCTGGATTCCTTTTTCGCTCAGAAATTAACTCTGAACAGTTTGTTTTGTATAAACGTGCTCTGTTATTACACATGTACTTACCATGGGAACATATTTCTATCCGCTGATGGCTTTTGAACTATTCACAGTGGTATTTTTCTTCCACTACTCGTTATTTATGGTGAACAGGCCACCACGTAAGTCTCTTGGTATTGCTTTGGCTCCATGACTGGGTGACTGAGATGTTTACAGATAGGTGGAGGGAGAGCAGAGTATTTTCCAACTGGCCAAGCAACCACATGCAGAATAAATGCCAGCGCACGTGTACTGCAAAGGGAGTCAGGCTAACATTGCTGCTTGTTGCTAAAGAAACTGGAAATACACTGAAAATGAAGAAAGGGAACCCCAAGAAATACATCTCACGATGTAACGACTAAGATGATAACATCCTGGACACAGCTTGGGCAATAAAAGCTTCTTTTTTTTTTTCAATAGCAGGCAATGTTAACATTAACCAGTGTAAATTAAAAGGGGTCACCAAAGAAAAACATGAATGGGATTGAAGCTGGATCCCCAGTTTGTGTGACCACGCACGGTTCAGTCCAGGGCTGTACTGCTGGACTGGTGCTGGTTTACACACCTGGGACTTGGCCTTGGGAGGTGATGTGTTCATCTTCTTGCAGGGTGCAGGGTGAGGTGCGGCTTCAGAGGACCTCTAAATGCTCCTGGGTGGGAGAGGGTGAACCTCTCTGTAGGCCCTGACAGCAACGCCTGTCAATGCAGAGGGACGGTCTGAGCCGGAGGAGGAACGGGGAATGAGGTACCAGCGGCACGGGAGAGCACTCACGCTAAATGAGTCGCCTCAGATGCTGAACAGCATCACTCCCACCGAGACCCTGGGCTGCCAGCTCTTCAGCCACCTCCATAAGCCCTGTGGACCCAAATGTGAGATTGAACTAGCTTTCATTAGAAAAGGTCCCTTTACCCTTGGGACATCCAGGTGGGAGAGCCATTTTCCACTGCCATTTTCCATAGCAGTTTTCAGCCAGGAGGTCCCATTGCCTTGTTGAGGCGCATCCCTCACTACGAGAAAGGGCTTTACCCCCGCAAAAAGGCAAATCCTTAACATTTGGGTAGAGCATGTCTTCCAAAAAAGAAGCTGGGGCCTGAACAGAAGCTATCAGGAGACAGAGGACACTCACCTTCCCTCAGGACTTTGCGCCAGTGTTTAATCACCTCCATTGTTAAAACCTTGTGGCTTATTTAGTCTGAATTTCTCCAGCTTCAGCTCCCAGCCATTAGTTCTTATTATGCCTTTCTCCATTAAATTAAAGAGCCCTTTAGTACCTGGTATTTTCTCCCCATGAAGGTACTTATGCGCTAATCAAGTCACCTCTCACTCTTCCTTTCTACAATCTAAACAGATTGTGCTTTTTAAAATCATTCACTGTAGGGCATTTTCTCCCGTCCTCAAATTATTTTTGCAGCTCTTTTCTGAACCTTCTCCAGTTCTGTACCCCTTCACAATCGTGAACATCGGATTGGCGTCTCATAATCCAGGCTTGATGCGAGCACTCGCACGTGGAGGGAAGAAATCTTTCCCTCCTCTTACTCGCCCCTGCGTTAACATGCACCAGACTCCATTAACGCTTCGTGCAGTAGCAGCTTACATTTGCTCACTTGCCCACAATGGTCTTCAATCCATTTTTTTCAGCCACTGTTTTCCAGGAGGTCCTTTTCGCCTTTAGACAGATAAGCTTGCGCTTGGCTTCGCATTAATACACGTGAAGGGGCCGGTGCGATCCCAGCCACTCCGTTAGCTGCCTTGTCGGGTGCATTGCAAACATCTGCTGCACCCAGGCAATACGCTTCCCAAACCAACTTCCAGTTCCAGCAAAAACAGAAATTGGACTTGTCTGACAGGCTCTAATTGCTATAAAACCACGTGGACCGACATTTGTTGATTTTCTAGGTGTTCAGTCTGCGGTGGTACCGTTATTTCGCCTAGGACCTGCGCCAGGCTCACTTGCTTAGAAATAACTCATGTTGGGCTGCTACCCCAGCTTGAATATCAACACATCGCTACTGCAACATGTATTAAAAATCAGTATCAGCGTGTAAGAAATCTCCTCATCCTGCTATTTTAGGGTGCTGAAGTATAAAGTGAGAGATGCGCCAATGTTAAAATGTTCGGATCTAATAGATGTTGCTTAATATTACCCTGACATACTAAGGCACAGAAACAATACACCTGCACGCCCTGACACACGTTGCACTCAGGGTTCAGCGTCCACTCATGCCGTCTAGGTGCCATTCTGCCGTTCAAATGCATATTGGGTTTGGGTGTCTGGAAAGGAAAACAGCCAACTGGAGTCTTTCTGTATGTCTTTTATTAATTCTTTGTTTATAGAACAAGGCTGATGTGACCGCATGCATGACAGCGTGTGTGTCAGACGGGCCCATGCGAAGGTGACGGTGGTGGGGCTGAAACGCCGACGTGACTTGCTGGCTCCCAGCTGAGCCGCTCCTGGAGAACAGCGTTGTCCTGCAGTGCTACCGGCTCGGAGTCTCGTCAGACTTCTCTCTCTCTCAAAAAAAAGTGTATGTACGAAAAGCATTTGTAATTATCATACAGTGGAGCACATTAGCACAGGTATAGCTGCAGTCCTGTCACTTTGCAGTGATAATAGTATATTGGTCGTGTTGTGCTTCTCCTACAGTGACAGCACTAAAGGAGCGCTAATGCCTGGCAGCCCAGATGCAAAGATACGGCATTATTTTACTACAAATATGGGGGTAAAAACAACAGATTCATGGTGTGTACAATGTACACTGTTGGATTAGAGCACAACACAGTCCTTCCTCCTTATGCCATGAGTAAGGCTGCAGGAAGAAATGGTGAATATTCCACGTACTATAGATCCCAATTACTGCAGAATGACACAGTGGAGCGAGGTCTGTATTGACCACGCGCTCAGATTACAAAATAAATGTGTGTTTTGCAGCTCGCCATGCAAGGCTGACAGGAAAGACCCGCGGGTTGGCTGAACAGGAGAAAGGACTATCACGACAGAGCAGGAGAATCAACCCAGACTGACAAAACTGCAGCCCCAGGTGCCCAGCAGACCCTGCCAGCTCCAAGCCCCTCCTGGGTCGGGAGGCTGTGGAGACACCCCACTTTGCCTTTTGCTCTGCCCTGCGCTGGACCCTCTCTCCACGTCTTGTGTGTCTTTGACCGTCCTCCTGCGGTCGCTGTGGGGTCACCAGCCAGAAAGCGGAGAGGATCCCGCTGCCAGCCCGGGAGCTTCCCTTGAGCCTGGCTCAGAAAGGAGCCTTTGGGGATCTTCCACTGCAGCCAGTTTGGGATCTCAAGATCCCACCCTAGTACTAGAAATCTTACTGTTAAACAGGCTGTGAGATCTTTATAGGATGATGACAGCACCATCTGTGCAAAGTGCCTGCCTTAGCTCCTGCTTTTACTGAAACGGACTATATTGAAGGAAAAGCAGCTCCACAGGAACACTGTGTATAAAGCTGCAATAATACGGCTCTAAGTAGGTACCTGCTGTGCCCACCCGACAACAGGAGAGCCCCCAGACAGTGATTTATCCTGCAGCCAGTGCTGCTACTTATCTTACCTTCTTAGCACCAGGCAGGCTCAGGACTGACAGCAATTACGGTCTGAAGGAGAAAATGGAAAGACTGACCCTTTGCAAAGTGGGAAGGTGGCCGCTGGCAGACAGGAGCTGCTGGAAAGAGCAAGCCCCAGCGTGGCTCAGCACCGTTCGCTGGTCCTCAGTCCCAGGCTGGGCCAGCGCCTGCAGGAGCCTTTGTAACGAGCGACCCCCTGGAGCAGCTTCGGAGGCAGAAACCCAACGTGAACAGCCTGCAAGGGAACCCCAGCTTGCATTTTCCCAGACTTTCCTTGCTTCTGTTAGCAACAAGGTAAAATCCTGGCCGTCCTGAGGAAACCCCTCACGCTTACCTCCATCCAGTCCATAGCAAGGCCGCGGCTCCTGTATCCCATCCACCTGTTTCACCAAATATCTGAAAAACATCAACCATGTGTTTTTAAAACAGTTTTTAGAGACTTACTAGGAGTTCAACTGTATCTGACACAAATTTTCTACAGCACACAGACCCTGGACCTTCAGCCTAGCATTCAACTTTCTGCTTCTTTCAGCCTATTTCTACACTTTCAGCTGCAGGCAAGGTCATCAGGACTTGTTTGATGGGCAGGGAGTCACTATTTTCTCCTGACACTTGGTGCCAGCTGCACTATTTTTGTAATATTCTCAGAGGAAACCCACCTGGGAGCAGAGTCAGAGCCCAGAAAATATCAATCCAAAAGGTTTTCAGCTGTGTCCAGCTACAAGGCTTGGAAACAGGAGGTTGGAAAGACAAGGTATCAGCAGCCTGATTGCACTCACGGATGGTCCTACTTTCTCCTTACTCTATGGACTCCAATACCAATATTTTGCTGATTAAGGGTGACACAAAAGCCACATCATGTCTAAAAAGAGCAGAAAGAAGTGAAGAAATGTCAGACAGCTGCTCTGGCCAGCTTTGTACTCAGTCTTTGATGCCTTTAAGAAAACCCTCACATAAGCATCCCTGATGGCTCTTGGGTCCTCACTCTCCCGACTGTGAATGTCCCTTCTGCCTTGCCTGGCACACTCCAGCTGCCCGGCAGCTCCTGGGGCCATTGCCTAGGGCAAAAGAAGGGAGCATAAGACAGTTTTTAATTATTTGGCTCTTTGATATTAGGTGAGCTCTGCCCTCCTGTGCGCTCTGAGCCAGGGTCATCTCTCTGCACCTCACCATAACCTCCTCCAAATTGCTTCTTCACATGAGTTTTCCCTCCTTGAGGAGCATCTGAGGGTGTCTTTTTAAGATCTACACAAAACAAGGTGGCTTGGCATCCTCACCATCCCATTGGAAAGGTTGCATTTTTCAGTGTCGAATTAAGAAGACTGATTAATCAAATTCTTCTGGCATTTTCCAGCTGCTTTGTCACACAGGGTCACTTCTTCGGCACCCTCGTGCTAAGCCTTCATCTTGAGCCATGGCCGCCAGGAAATTCATAATTTAACAAGGGAGTTTCAAAGCAAGGTCCGGGGTTCCCTGTGCCATGGCCTCTGACGGGTTTCCCAGCCAGCTGGTGACATTTTCCTCCTGCAGCTCCTGCAGCTCGGCTGAGGAGATCTGCAAAGGGAAAAACACCAGGCAGCCTTCCTGGCGTGGGCTGTCTGAACTGCCACAATCTGCTCCAGGTTTCCAGACTCAGGGAGGACTGAAGGATGGAGGTGCTCCACGCTGGCCCTGCAGACATCCATCCTTCACGCCGACACAGACGAGCACTGTGGTTCCTTTGCCCTTTCTCTCAGCTGGAGCCTGACCTCTGCGTATGTTAAACATAAACGTTAAGCAAAGAAGGCTCATATGTACCTACTCGGTGGTCTAGAGCCGTTCAGCGTTGCTGTCGGTACCAGGGCAGGAGGAGGGAACATGACACAGTGAACACTATTTTTATTGCTATTGCCATTAGACAACGGGTGTGCACATTTGAGGGATGTCCCAGAGATGCTGCCCACCAATGTCACCCCTTGCTCTTGCGAACTCAGGTCTCTATGTCAGGGTGCCCCCCCTGACTCATTTTGCCAGGCTTGGAGGGAGATCAGGTCTGCACGTGTGTCGCACGTCAACGCGCAGCGCAGGTGAAACCAGCACATCCCCAGGGCATGTGGGCGTATGAGCTATGGAGGTGGCCAAGCACCCCTGGGGCATCCTGACCAACAGTCCAGTTGTGTCCCAGCAGGTCTTGCAAGCTTGCTGACCCCCACTTGTTTCACGGCTCCCACACCTTTTCCCCTACACAATGCAATCGTTGCCAGAACAGCCTCTCGTCTCTCCCTGCCAAGCCGTGGCATCACAGTTCTGGGAGGCCAAGGAGACCCCAGCTTAAATTAACATCTGGATCCAAATGACAGCTGTTTGATGCTTCTCACTATGTCTCCTGGTAACTTTTCCCTCCAGAAAGATGAGGCAATTGCAGCTGAGCTGTTCCAGGCAGTTTTCCTTAGCCCTAGACCAGGCTCGGGAGTAATTGGTCCATGTTATGTCTAACTGCTTGGTGTCTTCATGGAGGGGGCGGCCAGTGGAGGTGCACACCCTTTTGTGGGCAGGCCCTTCCCCCCAGGTCTCCCCGTGGGATTTGGGGAGCCAGAACACTCAAATCTGGGGAACGCATTTCCTCTCACCACAGACCTGGGCTTCAGCACAGGAGATGCTCTTGGCTGCTCTGTCCTCCTCTCCATGGGACGTCAGGCGAACGACCCCTTTGGGGCTTGTCTGTGCTTGGACTTGTGCCCATTCAGCGGAAGGCGGCGTGTCAACATGATTCGGTTCAACCCGAGGAAAGGGGCAGCAGGTACTCTCTTTTCTGTATCAGCCAGGCCTCTTTCAGCTTGCCGAAGATAATGAGGAAGAAGCTCAAGCTCATTTGAAATAGGTCACTGCAACCACACTAAAAACGCCTTTGCACTGGTGGAATTGACTTAACTGGACCAGTTTAACTCCACATGGTAGCAGCAACCTAAATCCTCCTAAGGGAGAATTTTTGTTTCTCCAAATGTTACCGAGCAGAGAAAAACAAGGAAAGCAACACATCTCAGCGACCTTCAGACAGATGTACATCCTGTAAGCAGTCTGTAATCTAGACGAGACTCTATACTGAGCCATAGAATTACGGTGTCACATGTTGTGCTCCTACAATTAAAGTGTTTTCATTGTAAACTCAATTTTTAGGGGTTTATAACTTTTTTTAAGAGAGTGAACAGCAATGACCTGTTTCTGCATTCTAAGCAGGTTTTAAGGTCATTATGTGAGTGTTAACGTTCCGTTACAGTATATTGTAACGAAATGAGTCTTTCAGAGTAAAAGCATTTCACAGTATTGGCAAAAATGAGCATATTCATCTTAATTTTCGCATCTACTTAATTTCAGGAGCTTTTATAATTAAATGTTTGGTTGCACTGGCAAATAGAGGAAGCAAATCCCTGTCATCATGAAAACAATCCTATCCCATCTGCGTGCTCTGCTGGGGAGGAATGAAAATAGCTTTACATGGAACTTCTCCTTAAAAAGCCAAATGATGATTTTTCCACACTGGGGGAGCAGATGGGTGTTATTTTCTCAGTGTACTCACAGGCACTGGCTGCTGCTCCCCAGCTGGTATCTGGCAATCACCTGCTTGAGAATCGTGCACTTTCCAAGGTAATTGCATGTTTTCCTGCACTGCTGGATAGAGTTCTGCTGCAGCGCCAAGAGTGGCCAAACACCCCCGGGGAACCGCCGCTCCTGACGTTAAAACAGAGCTGTGAGGAGGCGGTGGGTGAGGAGCAGAGGGGTGGTCGTGGGGATCGAGTGATGCTCTGCTCTTCACAGCTGCACAGGGGGACCAGGACACACAAAGTCTTCTGCTTCCCACAGTGAAGGGTCTGAGCCACCACACACCACCCTTCCCACGGGCAGATGACTGCCTTCTCTGGGCAACAAAGCTGCCCGGGTGACCACAACATACATTGAGAGGAGTCTGGTTCACAGTCGTTACCTTCTTCCTAGAAGGACACCATCATAATTTTGTAGCATTCCCATTGGGATCGTTGCCCAGGTGCATGGCTGCTGTGGCATTTTCTACCTTCACTCATAGTCTGAATTTCTTTTCCTTTAGGAAACCACCACCCCAGAGTGAGAAAAGTGGGCTGTTCCCGGAGATACGGGTCTTGCAACATGGTCACCCATCTGCAACTGTTGAGCCCACAACTGGAAATCATATCCCATTGGAGCGCTGCTCTATCAAAAAGTTGTTGACACGTTGGACAGGTGGGAGAGAATAAGAATGATTCAAAGGCTGGAAAATAGTGTTATAATTAAAAATAACCACTCAACTTTTTTTATCAGTCAAAAAAATGTAACTCATCGATTTCAAGTTCTTCCATGGGGAGAGGAGCTCGAAGGGTGGATGATTCTTGGACAGAGTAGGAAAAGGCAGACTGACAGCCAACAGTTAGAAACTGAGGGTAGACGTGTTCAGGCCAGAAATAAAATGCAATTTTTAATAGTGAGGTAACTGATCATGGAAATAGCATGCCTGGGGACACAGTGATTTTTTCATCACTTGGAGCCCTTAAATCAAGTCTTGCCACCTTTTCAGAGGCATTAAATAGAAGTTACGGGTCTGAACTATAAATTATTGGTGAGAGTCTTTGGCCTCTGTTAAGCAGAAGGCCCGACCAGCAGTTGCAATGGTCCTTTATGGCCTGAAGTCCGTGAATCCCTGCCTTTCCGCAGCTTTTTCAGTCCAATGATGATAATATTCACTTCTTTCAAATCATACATTTGGGAGAAGCTAAACTTCTTAAGCACTGTCCTGAATTGCTCTGCTAATAATTAGGGTTGGAAGCAGCTGAATTGAAGGATTTGCAGACACAGATCCAGTCCAGGAGAGCGCTGCAGCATGGGTTTCTTCAGAAACATGTCCCTGAATGTGCTACAGTGAGTTCCAGTCTCCATCTGCAAAAGCAAATACACCCATCCTGAGTGCTGCTTGGGGATGGGTTGGGACATGAGCTCCTTCATCCTCCTGCGACAGCGGGGCCAGCACCCAGCATAGCGGAGATTTTTAAAACATCATGAATAGGGAGTGAAGAACAGGAGAGAAAGTGATAGAAAAAAGGGCTCAAATGGTGTCAGATCTGGCTATCGGGCTCTAGTTTGTTGAACTGGACTATGAGATCTCCTCGCTCGTGTCCACGACCCTGGACTCACAGCTGCCAGGGAATGGGGAGCCTTTCTTACAGGAATGAGCTAAAAACCTGGGTCTGAGCAGGCTAGCAAAAAAAGGGTTGCTGCTTGTAAATCTACCGGGGGGACACTGGGGAGGGAGAGGAGCTCTTTGAACTACGAGTTCGTGGTGGCACAAGAACAGATGCACAGGCCATAGGTAAATGGAGGCTGTAACCGAGAAGGATCCAAGCCCCAGAGAACTGGCGTTTGGGTGGCACGGGCGAGAAACCAGACTGATTTCCAGAGGGGGAGGAATACATTTATGAGCAGGACTGTCATGAACATGGCACAGCCCTTGTACTGAGGGAAACATGCTTAAGATCCTTCCATTTTATGTTCTCCAGTCCTAAATTTCCCAGTCCCCATCAACAGAGAGAAACGTCCTATGAAGCAAAGGATTTCCTACTTTAATGCAGCACAACAGCAGAACAGGTCCACCAGCAAAGGAGAATCAAGAGACACAGCCCTGACTTCAAAACCCAAGGGTGAGTCAGAGTTGGGGGGGGAAAGAAAAAACAAACCAAGAAACTGGTCCTGAAGTCAGATATTTCAACTTTTCTGCCCCAAAAATCCTCCACGGTGCACCATCACACCCAGGTCAAGGAGGCACCTGCCGCTGGCAGGGCTGTCACCAACCCGCCCTCGCAGGATGGTCGCCCTGCAGCGACGCTCCCCTTGCACCCTGAACCCGCAGACCTGGTGCTGATGCCACATTTGTTTGATGTCACCATCCCAGTTCTCTGTTTCCCATACACACCTGTACAGGCACGAGAAACACTGTAAAGGAGATTACAACAGGACACGCATTCCATCATCTTTAGAGTAGCCAGTTTTACTAGTTCTACCAAGAAAAGCTTAGAATATTTTGAAGTGTCTTCACGACAGAGCACTTCCTGAAAGATGAAGTGGTTTATTGACACAGATCAGCTGGAAGCAGGCAGAGAAATGCTGTTTTTCCAGGGAGTAAGAAAAAAAGTGTTAGGCTGAAATGAAATCACTGAACAAAACTTCTTTTCATCTCCAGTTCTACAGGCGCCGTGTTTGTGTGCACAGTGCCACCAAGGTCACAGCGAGGATTTGCAGGACAAGGGTTAGCAAGCGGCTTCTGAGGATTAGGATTTTTTCCAAGGAAAGAGAGAGGAAAGCTCTTTCCGAGCCCTCCAACCCACTGCCTCCCACAGCCCCAGACTTCTTCCCTTGAGCATCTTTGCTCTCAGCAACGGGCCGGCGGGGTGTTACTGCAACCAGCTGAGAAATGGTCTCGCCTCTGGGGAAGGGATCGCCTTGTTCCCTGGGCAAACAGCGAAGAAAGGGATGAAGAGGAGTTTATAGCTGAATGAAGAAGAGCAGCTGAGTGAAGAAGAGCGTGGCTGAATGCACCAGACTCTCGGGTGCAGGAGGGCTGTCCCAGGGCACAGTCCTGCCTGGGGCTGTACAAGTTCACAGCAAGGCGCTGGGCTCGGACAGGCAGCGTCGCGGATGCAGCACAGTCTCTCTTCAGACGTTTATCAGAGTTCACATGGTTAACTAAAATATTTCTGCTCCTACAGCTTTAATTCATTCAGTGTAGTTCAGAAACTTCTGATAACAAGACCTAATTTATAATTAGGCCTTATCAGTAATCAGTTAATTTATAGAACCCTAATTCTCATGAAGGTATTTCAGAGGCTTTGCTTATTATATCGTGGAGCTAATGCCCATAGACAACCAAATCACAATGATAGGATGGAAACAAATTTCAGGGTAATCCTGCTCTGTAACTACTTTAGTTATTTACTTCAAATTTCATGCAGTGGGTGTAATACCGTGTATCATTTCTGCAAGCAGCCAGGGACGAGGGTACTTCGTTCAGACACGTCAGGAATAGCGTATCGGTAACAGGTAACCTTCCCCGTGCATTTAGCCAGCGGTTACCTCCTGGGGATTTCCAGAGGTCTGGCGTGCTGAGAAGCGAGTCCCACACCAGGGAAGGGAAGATGCTGGTGGGAGGGATGCAGCCGGGGCTGGATGGTGAGAGACATCACCTCCAGGACTGAATCGACGGCCCACAGAGAACCACAGAAAGCTTCTCATAGGCTTCAGGTCTGACGGTTCTAACATTGCCAGTCTGGATCAGTGTAAGTTCCCAAGAATTCCCAACTGGTGGGATATTTCTGGTGGAGTTGATTCCCTAGATGGACAGTCACTGCTCTCTTCTGGCTCTTTGGGATGCATTCCCAAATTGTTCCAGTCTTTCCTGCAACCGTATCACCCTGCAAACCCATCTTCACCTTCCCATCAGCTCTCTCTGTGCTTTCAGACCTTTCCACAACTCCTGGTTTCTCACCCAGGTAGCACGTTGCTCTCACATCATTCCCTCCAAAGCACTGAGAAAAAAATAAGACAAACCCTCTCTCTCTACCTCCTCAGGCCCTTTCAAATCACGCCATTGTCCATTCATGCTTGTTTCTCTGCCAAATGAAGTGCAATCCACAAATATTCTTGCCGTGCTTGCTTTCAGAGAATTGATAACTGTTTTAAGACCAAGCCCAGGCCGCAATGAGCCCAGATTGCTGCCTTGCAGTGCAACGCTCTCCTTGGTTCGCTGTCCCTCCTGCAGCCCTTGAGCCCTCTGAGGGCTCCTAGCCAACCAGTTTCAATTAAATTTCAATTAACATATCTGAGCAAAACGTTACATGCTATGAAGGTGCCAGGAGGGCTGGATTAAAGTACAGCCACGAGCAGCTCACCCCGAGGCACTCGCTTCGGCCATACGCAAACCTCGCTTTGCTCTAAAACCCGTGGCTGTCCCCGGTGGCAGACGGCTCGCCGGCCGGCTCGCGAGGGCAGAGTTGGAGGCACTGAAAGGAGTCACCACCCCACCAGGCACCTCCCGGCCTGCAGAAGCCCCGGGCCAGCACGTCGGGTGATGCTGCCCGAGTGGCACAGCCCGGCACGGTCCTGCCCTCGCCCCGGGAGGATGCAGAGCCCGTGCGGGCTGGGAGCCTCGGTCCCCATTTTCCAATAGATCCCTTTAGCTCCCGACTTCCCTTTGGTTTTGTCTTGTGAGTGCCTCAGTCATCATTTGTATTTGTTTTACTGAAACTCCCTTTGTGAAGAGAGATTTTATTAAGTCATTGAGGGTCTCGGCTCCAGCAGCTGTGAGTCACCATCCATTTCATCTTTCTTCCACGGGCACTGCTTTCCCCAACATCCTTCTCCCGCCCCATCAGCCCACGGGATATTTCTGTTCTCCACGTGTGCGATGGCAGCGCAGCTCGTGCTGTTGTTCTCCAGGCCCTGCCTCCTCCCTTCGAACTCCACCGTTCCTTGCTCAGATCCCTCCCACCCCCCAGTCCGCTTCTAGGACAGGTTTTCTTTTATCCTCAAATCTATGAGCTGCCTTTTCCTGATGCCACATCAGCCAATTCTCCTTCCTCCTGCAGAGGAGCTGCAGTCTGTTGTGCTTTAATTAAAGTGTATTAGTAGTGGCATGTTATTGATTTACTATACATTTGCGTTAGCTGAGTACTTTACACTCTTATCTGATGGGCTAAGGATTGACTCGGTGCACTGAGCCTCCCTTGATGAAACACAAAGGGAGATGCAGAGGGCCCACCTGCGTAGATCTGCGGAGCGCCGGCTGGCTGGCAGTAGCTTTTGTTATTGCCAGCCGCAAATCCAGATGATAAGGTATGAAGCTTGAAAAACAGTTTTATTTAGACTGGCAGAACTTTCCAATCAAAACCTTTCACATTTCATGGTTCTGTCTTTATTTCCTTGCTTGTAGCATAGAAAAATGCTTTGGCTTGTGCCCCCTCACACAGGGTGGGAACTGCCCAGCACTGTAAAATGCACAGAAAATTGCAAGCAAGTTGATCCCGTTGGAGCAGACTCACCGTGTGTGGAAGCCGCGTTATCAAGTCTCATGCCTTATGGTCTTGTGACCGTGAAGATTCCTCTACGTCTGCAGGGAAACCTGGTTTTGTCCCTATCAAGGTGAAAAGGCAGCTCCTGGGCTCCAGTGTGTTACTCCACCGGCCGCACAGCTTAGTCTTGGCACCACGCCGTAAAATGGAGCTCACTGCTGCCTCTTTCCATCCCAGAGCCTTTGCAGCGATGGGGATGCTTCAGGCAGTATCTCTTCTCGCCTGGTGCGTGTCTCCTCTCTTCTCCATCACGTGCCATACTCAGCAGCCTACTTACCCGGCAAAGAGCGGACGGGGACGTGGCACATCTCAGTGAGCTCAATGCACCGCACCCCACGCAGATGCGACAGGTTTGGCAAGAGAAAGTGTAGAAACTGGTCGTTCTCCTGCGATTCCAGTTCACAGAGAGGCTGGAGCATGCCGAGCTGTGGATGGGGTCAGGGTACCAGAAGGGCTCCATGAAGGATCCCAGCTGGTCAGACCTGAGCAGTTGGAGCTGGGCAAGCTCCATTTTACAGCTTTTGCTTGGTGTCATGGTCATCTGTCATACTAAGCCAAGCAGCAAGTGCTGGCCAGCACGGGAGGCGTCTGTAGCGCTGATCTGCACAGCCCCGGGGGAGCGCGTGGGGCAAACGCGGCCGTTCGCCTACGCACGGATGCGCTGCCTGCCCCGAAGAGGCGGTGACGGCCCTGGCTGCCAGCAGGCAGAGCCAACGGGTCTGGTTTCCAGGAGTGGCTGAACTGGACTTTACTCCGTAAGGGTCTGCACTGGGTTTCCAGTCCCACGTGCCCTGAGCACGTGCAGCAGCAGAGGGGAACCACACTGACCCCGCGCTGGAGAGGCACTTCTGCTCCATTGCAGGGTCTGCTTTAATGTCACAATCTCTGCGCAGGCGCTGTCAGCTCCTGTGTGCCAGGTTCTCTGACGGGCACTTATGCATCACCTGCTTCAGGTCGAACCCTTCCCTGCGGTCTCTCCTGATGGCACCTTGGTGACAGCTTTCGTGTGAAGCAAGCGGGGCTCCGAGCCAAGCAGCAGCGTGTGGCCACGTCAGCCCACGGCTCTCGCAGCCCAGCGGAGCAGCTTTCCAGGGCTCTGACCACTTTGCTACGGACATCGCGTATTCTGCAGCAGCTGCAACACAAGAGGGGCCCCGGCTTCTCTGCAGCGTCCGACGCACCAGCTCACAGGGGGCTCAAGTATCTGAATGTTCCTCTTTTCCCGGCTCTTCTGAGCATCCGAGCAACACTACGAGGGTCCTTGCAAGTACGAACAGTGAAACCACATCTGCACGTGCAGAGCCTGGAATTCCCCGCGCTTAGGCTAGCAAAGGCGCTTCCCTGAAAAGTGCCCTTACCCCGAGTGATGGCTTTTCTTGTTCACGTTAGAACTGATTGAAATTTGTGTCCTAAAAAGCAGATTCATCAAGATCAAAAAGTGTCATAGAGCTATATAATTTTCAATAGATATTTGGGGTTTAATTTGTTGAAATACTTGAAGAAAGCCATAACTAATTTTTCTGTTCAAATTTACTACTAATTATTACTGCACAACAACATTTTTCATCTGCTGGCAAGTTCTTTTTTCATTTTCGTTTTAGCAGTACTACTCATTTACAGGTTTATTTTATACAAGTTGCAATGTAGTATTCGTTCATGAAATACACCTTATGAAATAGAGCATAGACTAAATAAAAAGCTAAAGTAACAATACTCGAGAAATGTGCTACACTTCTTTTTGCCAGACATTTTTGCACTTTTAAAATATTGAAAGGCACATTGCAGGGGAGATTTACTTTTCTGTCCTGTTCCAGTTACCATGTTTCCCTGTACGCTGAAGCACTCACATTTCATTTTAGCTGGTACGCTTCAATTTTAAGAAATCAAATTTGTTAAATTCTCCATCAAAAGAGAGAAAACACAGCGATTCGCTCTGCGCACGCTGCTCGGAGCTCTCACCCGACGCTCACAAGCCGCGTCCCTCCCGGGGCCACCCACGAGCCGTCGGGGTTTCTGCCGTCAGCTCCGGTAAATACTGCACCGTCCAGGTCTGGGACCACGTCTCTGCTGTAAGGGCCAGAATCTCAGCACCAGTTCTTCCAGCGACAGCAACTGGTTCTTGCTGCTCCGCCGTGACTGGCACTGTGAGGAATTGCAGGCTCTGAGCTCTCCGTCCGACCCAGCTCATCCCTTGGTGCCTGTTTTTGGGCACCTTGAGGAGCAACGTGACACCCCGAGGTGGTGCCGGGGGGCTGGGGCAGGGGCGGGGGTTGTGTCCCACATCACCCCAGCCCCGTGCCAGCGCACCACCCCAGATTTCAATGCCATTTCACTATTGCAGAGCTGAACAGAATCAGAGCTGGTGATGCTCATGGTACTTTTACCAAGGATTTTTTTATTGCCCATTACATGGTCAGGGAGAGCATCAGCATAAAATGCAAAACAGAAACAGCTAAGCCACCCACAGGACACATCCCCACGTCGATATCTCCAGCAAGGCCGAATATGATTTTCTGTCTCGCAGGAGGGTTTGCACCTCCCAGCCCGGTGCAAAGCACAAACCCCCGGGGAAGGACCATGCCCGTGGGCTGCGGCTGTGCTCGCCTCGAGATTAGCCTGGAAGAGGGGCCAAATGCTCAGCCCACGTCTACACGAGCTCACAGCCCAAGACCGGGGCTAAACCCCATGTCGGCTGAATGACTTCTCGTGCTCTGGTCCCAGCTGACCTTGCAAGCGTGGAGGATAATGACCCTCCATTAAGCTCCTTACCCATGGACAGCATGGCCATGAGCAACGTGCCCCTCAGCACAGGAAACTTGACCTCGGACTCAAGGAGGGCTCCCAAAACCAGGGTGGGAACAACCTCAGCTTGTCTAGACTCAAGGCACGGAGGGTTTGTGGCTGCTCTGGAGGCAGACACCAGCTCTCCAGATCGCACTCTGCGTGCTGGTGCAGCACTCCTGCTTTTGGCCAGGTTGGTCTGAGCATGCCATTCCCTCCAAGAGAGAAGATGAACATTTGACGGCTTTAAATCTCCAGGGTTTCACATGCACCTTCTGCCTTGGGGGAACAATTTAGCAGCAGAAGTGAACCCCACCCCATTGGAAAATCCCAACACACATTGGGAAGTCCCATATAACAGTTTATCTGCAAAAAAGCTCGTGGAGCTGCCCGTGCAACGGCACTGCGGAGAGTCCGCTCTGCCCCGTCGCCCAGCGGGCGCCCTGCCCACCCCCGGGCAGCCCCCTGCCCGCACACAGCCACGGCATTTCCACACTCGCTCCCTGCCGGTGCCCGACCGAGCAGGCAGGGGGGCCTCAGGCAGCGTCCAGAGCTCCTGCCCGCTCCTCGTGACACGGCTGCAGTCCTGGCCTCTGTGCTCCCAGTAGGAAGGAGATGGGAGGATGGTGCCCAGCCAACACCACCCGATAACTGATCCTGCAGCCGCTCCTGCCGTGTGAACTTGGGGGCTAAATTAGCAGCAATCACTTCCAAAGATGTTCTGCTGCACATAGGTAGATCTTTGGGAACTCTAATATCTCCTGCTTGCCCAGCTAGGGCTTCCTCACAGCTTGGGCATCTCACCCCTGCGGTGCCCTCCCGGTGCCCCAGCCCACCGCACCCCTCGCTCCTTTTCACAGGTCTGTCAATGCAGAGCCCACCTCCGTCCACTTTGCAGCGATAACAATTGAGTGACTATATTCAAATGCTCAGACAGTTGTAAATAAACATATCTTTGGGGTAATTCAAAAGAAAACTGAAATGAGAGAGAGTTGGCCTATATTAATCTGAACTAGTTCTCAGCAAAAACGTATGCAAAAAGCACATTTCCATATGGCGGCTGTTTCATTAGTTGACAGAGATGAGCTAAATAACTCAGCCTCTGTTCTTCGCTACGGATGTGGCAGCTATTTTAAGTAGTTCGGAGTTCAGAGTTATCTGCTCCTGCACCTTTGTTTAAATTGATTTGCAACGGGGCTTTATTGACCTTGCTGCATAAAGCAGCTCAAAGAAAATAAAAATGTTAGACCCTCATTAGAAGATCCAGAACAAGCATCAGCCAAACTGTGAGCGTTATGCATCCCGCCACCCGGAGCAAACTTCAGCCTGTGTTTGCATCTGACTTAAATTATCATTTCACTTGTGTTCATTATTGCCGACGCGCTGCCTGCCCGCGCAGAGACACCACGTACCGCTCCCCGCGGTGGAGCCCGGGCTGGGGAGCGCCGTGCAGCGCCATGCACCGCTGGGCCTTGCAAGGGACACAGAAACGGGCTTGGAAAAGCACCCAGGTAGAAACTCCCCGGGACCCGTCCAGCCCACACCCGCTTCCCTGCTGTCACTGCGCCGCTGAGATCTCTACCCCATGCCGCGTTCTAAGCGCTGATCTGCCTAGTAAATCCTCTGACTTGATTACGGTCCTCTTTCTTCTGCGATCCCATTCAGAGATATCCCCTTCCCTAATTTTAATCCCTGTCTTTCACAGGCCATGTGTCACAAATGTTCTAGCTAAAGTAACTATTTCGGCCTCCATGAGAACACTCTGTCTTCACAAACTTGTACCTTTTCCCAAAATTCTCTTCTTGGAATGAATCTGTTTTATGGAAAGTTGGAGGGAAATCAATTTGGCCACATTTGCATGAGGAGAGAAGAGGAAAAGCATACTTTTTTCCTACCTTGGAAAAAAACCCTAAACCTACATTTTTCATACAATGCAAACAGCTCTAAAATCCTGAGAGTCCGCGTCCTGCCCAACCCACCGCGGCTGGGGGTGCCAGCAAAGGGGCAGAGATGGAGAGGAGGAGGAAGAAGAAACGTGGGGCTGAGCGTTCAGACGTTGTTTGTGGCCACCAATGTGATAAATCAGGGAAAGAAAAGAAGACCGAACAGATAAAAAGCCCTGTCAGGCCCAGGTGGAGCACTGTCCTTCCAGTTCGAGTTTCTGGTTGTGTCATCAGTGTACGTACCTACTCATCTCTGTATATTCCTTATGTTTTAAAGGATTGGTTGCTCTACCTGGATGCAAGTAAGCATTCTCCCAGCAAACCAGACAAAAATACAATAATCCCAGTCCCTTCCCAAATGTCAGAGGGAAGAAAGGAGGGAGAGGTTCAGCAAAGCCTCCAGTGGTGTACGATCATTTGAAGACACACCAGTAAAAGTCTTGTTGTTCCTCATCTGGCTCGACCACCAGACCAGGACAGGGAGGAGCTGGGAGATCTCCAGGGGAGGCTCTCCCACTTTATTGCTCTTTGTGTGCTTTTCCGATGTGTTTTCACAGCAACTCACTCTCATATTCCAGGTGTCCCACAAAACCCAGGTCTTCTTGTGGCTTACTGTAGGAGAGACTGTCAAGCCAACGTCGAGCTTTCTTCAAGAATGTGCTTCTCTGAAGAGACGTTTTATTCTACGTTAATAATCTCTGCTAAAGTCCCAAGGAGCAACATTTTTCTTGGCGGTTTAAGATAAAGACTCTCTCGCTCCATGGCTTCTGTTCTGTTCTGTTCTTCAGTGGTTATTAAATAATGCTGTTCTCTCACAGCCTCCAGAATGCCGTTGGTGTTTTGTTAACACAATTAGATCTGAGTCGGAAATGAGGGAAGACTTCAAGCCTTCAAAAATTTTCCCACTCTAATCAGGCCAACCCAAAACTTTACAGTGCTTTGGGTGACGCCCTGCAAACCCCCTCACCTCTCCTATGCCCAATAAGCACTTCGTCTACCAAGCAGAACAACCGCAGCCCCAGAGGTGATGCAAAATGGCACAGTTGTGCCTCTGGTCACCAGGTCTGTCTCTGAGAGTCCAAACTAAGAGCTGATTCTTGGCGTGACTCTTGGAGCTGGGAGATCTGAGCGGAGGTTTCACCTACAGCACAAATGTGTGCAAACCAGAGGCGACGTGGACGTGGTCATGGGGGACTGTCCCACCACACTGTTATGCCCCGGCCACGTGGGAGCCGTGGTAGCTCGCTCTCGGATGGGATCGATCTGGCTGACAATCCCTTGGCCTGTATGAGATCTTCCTCGGGGAAAGGAGGCTGCGCTCAGCGCTGGAATCAAAACCAGAAAGTTTCTGTCTTACCTCCTGCGCAGCCCAGTTTCACCCTGTTTCCATTGGGCTGGGACCAGTGAGTTGTCGGACTAACATCTCCAGAAATGAGCCAGTCCTGAGCAAAAAGGACCAAGAAAGAAAGAGCTCAATCTCTTTCTTAAATAGTTTATTCCAATGATTAATTGCCCTCATTGCTAAAATTTGTGCCTGGTTTCCAATGCAAATGCAACCGACTTCAGCTGTTGGTGATGGTTCTTTTCATGCACTTCTCTACTAAACTAAAAATCTCTCTAGTACCTGATATTCCCCACATGCACCCACCAATACAGAAAGTCTGGACGCACTGTAAGTGCGTCAGCTCAATTTTCTTTTTGATAAATCCCAAATTGCTGCAACCAAAGTCAAATACTTGGCTCACCTTGCAGAGTGGACTTAGAGCACACAAAGTGGGGTCCTGTCAAATGAAATTAAACCAGAAAATGTGCCCCAGCAACACTTGGTGCTCTCCACCCACCCATGTGCCACAGGACCACGCTAGAGAGAGTCCAAAACAACCCCGCCAGAACACAGACAGTGCGGCTGCTGGCTGCTCCGTGCCAGCTGTACCACGCTACGCATCTGCTCACACTGCGCTGCACAACGTGTTGGTGTAACAGTTCACCACTCTCCGGACAGAGAGAAAATAGCTCCGGTTTGTTTGGGCAGGGTCTTTCACAGAATAGTTTAAAAGGTTGGCAAACATACAGCGTGCCACGGGGAGAGAGGAGATTGAAAGCCTCTAGATGTGACTTTCTGGCTGTCGGGCAAACGGCTGAACACAGCAGTGTCTCCAAGAGGCTTTTTACAGGTTTACCTTCTGGAGAGGGTGAAGGTCCTGTCTGTGTGGCCACGATAAGATTGTAAGACTTTCGGAAAGACAGTCTTCCCCTGGTCTCTTCCCTTTTCAAATGGTTTGTTCCTATGGACATCATCTTCTTCATTGGGGGCTTATGGGCCACCCCATCAGTGACCACAGGAGAGGCTGTTCCAGGAGGTACTGAGGGACTGCCCTGGTCTACAGGCGAGCAGTGATGGAGCTTCCTGGCAAGCAAGTGCAGGCAGATGATGGAAAGGGTGCCGTGGTGTGTGGAGGTGGAGAGGCATTCAGAGGAACCACCAAGGGGACAAAGCTTCAGCTGTCCCCAGTCACGACATGGATGACTTGGGATGTGAACTAACATTGGTGTGTCGACACGGCGGTGTCTGCCTGGCTCGTCGTTGTGTCTGTCACAAAAAGGTACGATTTCGCTTCAGCTTCAACCAGTTTCTAATTGGCTAAAAACAAACAAAGGAAACTTGGTCCAATATTTAATGAAAGGATCTATAGGCAGACTTTCATCATTTAAAGATGTTGGTTTTAAGCCACGCAATGGTCTGTATGACAGGGTTTCATCAGCTTGACACAGTTTAAAACCTTTTGGTATGTGCTCTGTTTGGAAAGAAATGGTTCACAAACTGTGATGCTCCAGCTGAGATATACGTAAACACAGACCTGCCAAACCACTGCAGCCTAACGAGCTCCCGCTCATCGGCCGAGCTACAGGAACTGGCCCTGTGCGTGCCCTCTTTGAAGTGTAACGCGCTCTCGTAAGCCACCCTGAGAGGCTCTAGGCAGGGACTCGTGTTTGGGCAAAGCCTCACAATGGCTGGTGCTGGGACTGTCAAGAATTAGGTGGTTGCTTTGCTGGTATTTTCCTCCTGTCCTTGCCTCCAGTTGAGTCTCTACCTCATAGACTAGCTCCAAACAGCATCCCTGAGCTTTCATCTGCAGGTGACAAACAGAGGCATACAAGCTGGATTGGCAGGAACACAAAGGCGGCTTTCATCTCTTCATTGCACGAGGCACTTACAGTAACTTCTCAAGGAAAAAAGAGATTATGCATCAACATTGTGAGCATAAAGACAATTTAAAAGGGATGTTAAGAAACTTCATGTCAGGAAAATATAGAACATCTGCAAACAGACGAGTATTCAGTAATAAGCTACATCAACAATCTTGGAGGAAAGAGCCTGTTTTCTTGCAGTGACAGGCCCATAGAATATCCTGAAGGGGATTTTAACAGGCTAAAGTGCTCCTTGTGGTCAGAAAAATTAGTTGGCTGCGTGCCCCAGCCAGAGCGGTTTGGCTGGGCTTGTTTCACCTGCTTGAAGCTCTTTGCTGCCTGTCTCTGCCACATCTCGCCGCCGGCTTCGCCCTCGGTGCGAGGTGGTGCGAAGGTCTGCCCCGAGACCGTGACACCTGCTGTCCTAGAAGGTTTCTGGACTTGACATACAAGCTACCACTCAGTTTCACGGCAGTTTACGGTGTTTTGCCACCACGCTTGGCAGGACGAGGTTTTCAGGGAGGTGTGAAAGAAGCGGCAGGATAGTCGCAGGCTGTACGATACTCCGTTCTGGGCGACGCTGTGAGCGGTGGTGCCAGGCAGGAGCATGCCTGCTAATTGTTACTGTCATAATAATCCAGGATGACAGGGAAGGCTCAACCACTACATAACAAGCTGGCTTAACTGGTTATTAGTCCGCTAATTAAGAGATAACTAATGGTAATACATGTTTATTCCCAGTTGTCAGTAAACACTACTTACACTTCTGCAGCCGACGCTCTAGAGTTGCTTCCATCCACCAGGAACGCAGCGAGCCAAATTCACGTGCCAGCACCAACACTGCCAGCCCTGCCAGGGTGACCCGGTGCCTGGGCTTCCCGGCTCTCTGCACCGCTTCAGGGCTCCGTGCTCCCGCCTCTGCCAGCCGGGTACAGCGTGCGTGCCAGCTGGTGGGACTTCTAGCTTCTCTGGGACGTGCCTCCATCTGAGCTTGCTGCCTTCTGCTGCGTTGACAGTCAAGGGAGAGCTGGCTCGGAGCTTCGCCGTGAGCCAGGGCGTCAGCACCGGGCTCAGCTGAGGCACCCCGAGGTGAGCCGTGCCCCACTGCATACGGCAGTTTGCTTACACGTGCACTGATGACCGTGTGCAAGTCCGAAGTGGCCTCCTCAGGCAGAGGGAGCCAAACGGCTGTTGGTTTTGCAATATTGTCTATTTGTGGCACATTTTTTCAAATACCTCCCTACCACTGCACTGTGCCAGGACAGCAGCCGGGAGAGTCCTGCGCTTTCTCCAGCCGCTCCTTTAACTCGGGTCAGCATAAATGTCCTGACAAATGAACTTGGGACAGCCGGTGGGTTTTGTCCTGTGCTATGTACAGTGTTTTACCGCTCAAGTGTGGGGCCAGCAGGTGGGCACTGTCACTGCTCCTCTGGTTTTGAGATGAAACCGTGTGAGATTTGGGTCTCAGCACAGCCTGTCCCACCAAAGTGCCTGTCTGCAGTCCCGAGGAAGGTGGTTATGTCCGAGGTACATCCTGCTCTTTGACATTCCCACTGAATGAGGCATCCCAGCGCTCAGCGAGTATGCTCCTGCCAGTCACAGTCCCAGAGCTCTGCAGCGTGGGCATCTACCAGAGCATTGCAAAATCCACCCTGAAGTCCAGGTGCTAAACTTCAAGCACTGGTTGTTGTCACAAGACCTCTCGAGCGGTACCTGCCCTGTTTCTGCAGAAGAAACTGAGTTCCTCCAAGCGAAGAACCTGTCACCTCCAGCCACTTCTCGCTCCCTGTTTCTCCCTTCCACTGACACTCCGATGGCAGAAAAAAGTGTGTTACCTCATCTTGCCTGCGGTGGATGTGGGAGTGCTCCCACTGCCCCTGTGTCTAGCAGGGCTGGTCGATGGGCAGGAACAAGTAGCTGGGCAAGTGGCCACATTTTTCACCACTTCAACCATTTGAAAGTGAGCTCATACCTAGCAAGGAGGACCGGGAGAGCCGGAGGAGCAGCGGGAGGGGGGACCACACAAACCATCTGAGCACAAGCTGCTTCCTGCATGAGTTGGCTCAGCAGAAAGCAATATTTCGACGGAAATGTTTTAAACTGCGGTGGGCATGAAGGGTGTGAATTATCTGACTCGCAGCAGATGCCTGGTGCTGTTTTAAGCACCTAGATGTTTGGCATCGATTCCTCTCGACTACCCCAAACACCAGCAAGATGTTGCTTCTGTGAGTGACTGCATTTAGCACGGTCTGCGCAGAAAGATGTCTACGCCGTCTGCCACGGGCTGGCTCACTGTGCACAGCCCAGGGTGAGACTTGCTGAGATTCACCTGCTCGAGATGTCTTCCAGTCCCTGCTGATTTTCCATCAAATATTGCTATATCTGTCAAAATTGCCGTTTCTCCCCAGATCTGGTGATTTCCTTAAGGGGTGCCTTTCTTTGCTCAGGCTGCAAAAAAAAGGCAGTGTCTGCTCCCTGGCCCAGGCAGGCTCGTGCCTTCCCAAGGACAGGCTGCAAGCGCCCGGCTCACCACGAAGGCAGGAGCTGCAGTTGTGCCCTCCCGGGGGGTGCGTGTGACACCAGCCGCCCCCCCGCCAGCCCCAGCGGCGGCGTGGAGCTGGGCTGCGGGGGGGGTTGCTCAGCGCACCCCTTCCATGGCAAAGCTGCGCCTTTGCTCTCGGCACGGCCTGATCCTGAGGCCTCCTGCCGTGGTGCTGAGGGCTTGGGGGGCTCGTCTCGGGTGTGAGCCCTGGGAGACGGGGCGGCACGCCAGAGGTCTCTGGCAGAAGTGACTTACGGCAGGCGCGACGGAGGAGCGGCGCGTGCGGGAGAGAGCACGCAGGAGGCTGCACGTGCCCGCGTCGGTGAAGGGGTTCACTGACTTTTGACAACTTCATGAGCATCTTTTACACGCCAACGGCCGCTGACGGCCCCACGAAGACTGTCCGGTCTGCACGGCAACCTAGGCAGCTCAAAAGCCTTTTGTGCACCAGCTGGTCAATACACCCGGACCACAAACAGGCATCTAGTTTGGAAAAGTCATCTCTCTTTCCTTGGAGAAATTCTACCCACGATAGTTACACACATAGGCACTGAAACACGGATGTGTAAACCTCTTCCCCTGTGTTAATTGTTTGGGGCTCTTCCTTTCTAGACTGAAATGACACAGATGAAGATCTTAAGTACATGGTCCTTCCTGCCATCAACTGCCTTTCCCAAGTTTTGACTGAATTTCTACTTAATGAATCCAGCTTTGTCATTTAGGGGATGTTCCGGCAATAAGATATGACAAGGTGTGAATTATAGTACAATAATTCATGCCTGGAGCATTGTCAGGCACAAGGCTGAAAGCCGAGTGCCGTCCATGCAACTCAGCGTGAATTATTGCACCATAATTCAAGCCCTGAGGAAACAATAAGGAACTAGCCAGAGACTATCAATACGAAAGAAAAAATGGGTTAACTCTATTAATTTTATTTAGGTTGCTGGATTAAACGGAAAAAATATGCTCTTTGCAACATTCCTTTCTGTCCGTCCCCATGTTTTCTTTGCAGAGAAGTCAAATTAAAAAAAAAATCCCATCGTAATGTGAAATGGGAGAGAGGACCATCGCGGCTCCTCGAGGGGAGCGCGACCAGCTGCAGGCAGAGCGGCTGGCAGCTACCTGCTCATTTTTCCCGTCCCTGCTTTAAATATTCAACACCTGTCACTGGATCCTAAAGCACTTTAAAAACTCAGCACAAAGTAGGAACACGGACGGCTTCGCCTGCCAGGGGACCAGGGCAGAGCTCAAGGGAGGGTACGGAGGGCGCAGACGGGAGCGTCTTACACGAGGCGGGACCTGCAGCAGAGGGTTGGTCGCACACAACGTGTTGTGAGCTGGGTCTGCTGCTGAACATGAAGGTGACCTCCCCTTCACCCAGCTGAAAAAACCTGGGGGACTGTGGAGAGCGGGCGAAGACTCTGCAGCAGCAACGGGGCGTCACAACGCAGCCTCTGCCGTGGGTCAGCTCCGGGGCTTCTCCCGGTGTTTACGGGCTGTGATGTCCGGCAGGGTATGCAGCAGAGACTCCAGAAAAGGGGTTGCTGAACATTTTGAAGTCTGTTTTTGCAGTTTCCCTGTAGTCAGTCCACAGAAGGTCACACTTGTGAAATCTTTTGTTTGTTTGTTTGTTTTTTAATCTGAGAAAACAGCCCCGAGTTTTATTCAGCCCTTCCTAGAAACATGCTACGGTTCAAAAATAGAGCAGCCAGCTTTCCAGGGCCCTGTGACAGGTGATCTGCCTCCAGGAGCCCCTAAAAACAACTCCATTTTGCAGCAGGCATGGTCCAGCTTGCCCCTGTTTTGGGGCTACAAATCCAAATGCCCTAAAATTTCCTTCCAGGATTTCTTCTGCTGAGCAAGGAGGCAAATCCCCACCCTGCCAGGTGTGCTTTTCTCCGTATGTCTCTTGATTTCTTTGTAGGGACGTCTCCAATCCCTCCTCTGCAATGACAGCCCTGGGACGGCCCTGAGCCCTCTGCGTCTGAGCTGGCCAGCTCTGAACCCAGGGACGTCGGTGATTCAGGGGCGGCTGCTGGCTGTGGTGGACCTTCGGTGAAAGGAGATTTAAGGTTATCCAGAGCAAATTTTAAGTCATTATTTGGACCTCAGTTACCCAGTCAGCATAGATCCTATTTCGGAATGTCTCCAGGTGAACTGGTTGCTGTTGCAGACAGGTATTGATTTTCAAATAATTATTCTAATTATTTTCCATCTAGCTATCTCTCCGTCCCTCTGCTCAGGCAGTCTGACACAGTCTTGAAAGTATTTCCTCGCAGAGTCCCACACAAGAGGCTGATTTTTAGTACTTCCATTTGACAGCGGGACCCTGAGACAGGGAGGCCCGAGGAGAGACCCACCTCCTCCTCTGCCCCCGAAAGGGACACGGGACCCACCGTGATGTCTCCCAGCAATGGCGCAAGGGACGACCCCGCGGCCCTGCCTCAGGGCTGCCGAGGCACAAGGCTGTTTTCGTCACGAGTGGAGGACGTGTTCATGCCAACTCTTCGGACATCCAGGACAGACACTCTGCGTGTTGGTTTCCACCGTCCTTGGGAGGACCCACCTTCTGGAAGCTGGAGACCCCCAAGGAGCTCAGCTGCTCCTCGCCCCCGGCACTGCACGTGTCCTGTCCCCACCAGGACAGAAAGCGCCAACGGGTCCCCCCCAGCCTCCGAGGCTGCGGGAGGCACCAGCTCGATTCCGGCCCTGCCTCCGCTGGTCACAAAGGACTCCCCGTGAAACGGAGCGTTACTGTTACAGATTTATTTACCATTTCACTTACAACGCCGTTTAAATACGCCAGCCAGAAACAGGACTTCTTTCCCACGATGTGCACTGATAGAAGATGCAATTTCAGCTCCAAAGACTAAAGACAGTCAGTCTTTTTTCATAGAATCACGGAATAGTTTGGGTTGGAAGGGACCTTAGGTTTTCAGTCTAAAACCGACTAAGAGGAAGTAACAATGGACGAAAATACAATGACAACGTTGATTTAAAAGTCTGTTGTATTCAATAAGCTTGATTTTTTAAATTAGTTTTCATTACACTTCTCAAAATTTTGGATTACCCTAATTGATCAAAAATATTTTAAAACACCTTTATAACTTGACACATTACAGGTGGGCTGGGTGGGATTCCCTCCATTATTCTGGTGGGGACGCAATCTTGAAGCTCTTCCGTTCATGCCCGCAGATTTGTGCTTGCCTGGCATTGCACGTCGAGGGGGATGGACAGGTCGGAGGGTCTCATGGAGGGCTGGAGGATCGTCTTCAAACGAAGAAATTCAGGGAGTCATGAGCATATCGAAGCAAGATAGGGCGGAATATAAAGAGAAGAAATAGTGGTGATACCTTATCTGGCCACAGATGAGAGGAAGTGGCAATTCTCGCTGTTCGATAAGCAGTGACGTGCGTGGCGCAACGCGTTCACCAACACTGTGGGAAAAGGCTGTTTGCGGGGGGTACGCGCCATCTTCTCCCTAGTAACAGACAACAGAACAAGAGGAAACGGCCTCAAGTTGCGCCAGGGGAGGTTTAGATTGGACATTCGTAAAAATTTCTTCACCGAAAGGGTTGTCGGGCATTGGAACAGGCTGCCCAGGGAGGTGGTGGAGTCCCCATCCCTGGAGGGATTCAAAAGGCGTTTAGACGAGGCCCTAAGGGATACGATTTGGTGGGGGACTTGGTAGTGCTGGGTTAATGGTTGGACCCGATGATCTTGGCGGTCTCTTCCAACCAGAACAATTCTATGATTCTATGATTCTATGATCATTCCCCACGCCGGGGGCACCTGTCCGTAGGGCACCGAGGGAAACGCGCCCTTTCCCGCGGGACTTTACTGCGGGAGGTGAATGCTGGAGACCTCCTGCAGGCAGTAATAAAACACCAGTGGCATCTCTAAAAATTACATAAGATAATTTTTTAACACAAAAGGGATGGCACCTAACGTGAGGTAATTCTATTTTAGATCTTGTTATGATGGATAAAGATGAATTGATCACTGAACTAGAAATCGGCGGTTGCCTAGAGACCGGTGATCATGACCTGATTACATTAATTATGGGATAATAAAAGACAGTCCCAACCAGCAATATATACCTGGTGCTTCTCCCTGGATCTGTGAAGCTGCATAAAGAGAAGAGCGAAACTCACTGGGAAGAAAAATAAACACGTAAGTAAATGAGTGAAAAATGAAAAATTCCCTCTAAGAGTTCACAACCTGGCTGGAAAGTTGTATTTCCACTGTAATTTTAAAAGAATGGTGTTTGATTTTGAGATCTTTCTAGGTGAAAATGAAAGCAGCAATTAGAAAAAGAAACAGCATATAAAGACTGGGAAAAGAGGGAAAAACTAGTAATCAAGATAATGTAACATTTCTGAGTGGTAGAAAATTGATAAGGGAAGCCAAACGCACTACAGAAAAATCTGGCTGATGAGTTATAGATAATAGGAGCTGTTATTATCAACAAGAAAAAGAACCCTAATTGTGGTATATACCAACTACTTGAAAAAGATGATAAAAATGATAAAATTAGATCATAAAATTAATAACAGTGACACAGAGAAGATCCAAAAATGTCAGAGTGTCATTATCTTGGTCAAGCAGCTCGTAAGCTCCTCGGGGCACTGGAGGAAGCTTAAATTTAGAGAATCTACACAAGACTTTTTCCTTCGAGGGCTTTATGGCAGCGTAGCACAAGGTACACTGCACGCTGCCCGGGCTCCCTGAAACGCGGCATCTCCCACCCTTCGGTCACGGTTGTGAACCACGCCACGGACTTCTGGTTTTCCTGAGCTTGTCCTCTGTCATTGCACTCACAGTATTTAAAACCACGTCTTTAAAACTCATGGCAAATTGCCCTCTCTTACTTTGTGTAGATGTATCTAGGGACAGCTGCTGGCTTACGGCCTGCTCTTGCGGAACATTTTGTAAAAAGCAGACAAAATTATGATTATTTTTAATCTAAACCCAAGATTATTTGTAGACCCAAATAGCTGAACCCCTTGCAGTCTCTGATCTATTTATCCTTGCAAGAAGCAACGGAGTGGAGAAGGGATTGGCGCAGGGCTCCGCTACAGCTCACGCAGACGGAACGGAGGGTTTGTCTCCCAGGACGGGTCCCACCCCCAGCGCAGCCACGGCCGCGCCACCTCCAGCACTGTGTCCACGCTCAGGTGTCCACCTGAGCTTGTAAGCGGGTTTTCCACCCTGTGCTGACCCCCTGCTACTACAGCCACGGGCGCTGGCCTCGTCCCTGAGCCACACCGGCTCCAGCACCCGGGTACTACGGGCAGAGGGTGGCTCGGTGACGGGGTACGGGGCCCTTACGGGCTCCTACGCAGACCCAGCACGGGACACCGGCCCCAGGCACACGAGGAGCTTGCAAAACGGTCGGAACTGGATTCCCTCTGTGAGCCCACAACCGCGTCACCGTCCCACTACGGTGGTGGCGCAATTGTCCTGCTGCAAACGCGCAAAGGTGGATCCTGCGCCCACAGACAGCCCCAAAACTCCATTTGCTTTAAAATTCTACTACTGTCTTATTTATTGTTTGCATTTGTACAGTATGAGGAGATCCCCCCTGGGAACAGAAGTTCCTCGCCAGCCTTTGCACAAACACCAAGTAAGATGGTCCCTGTCGCAAAGAGCCTCCAGTCTCTCCAGCAAGTGGAAAAGGAGGAAAGAGCTGCTTCAGGAATCAGTTGCATTTAGTAAACTTTCAAGTTGCTGATTTTCGCCAAGCTGTTCAGCTCTCCGGGCAATCCGAATGAATCCAAAGCATTTCGGAGCCGGTTTCAGCAGTGCCGCACACCTCGGAGCTGTGGGGACGGGTCTCCTGTGGCCGATGCACCTCCCTGCTTGGAGGGAGGGTGTCGCACCAGCAGCTTTGGGACCCTTCAGCTTTTGGTGCCTCCTCGAAGACATCAACTATGGGCCTGACTTTCCAGCAGATCCTGGGACACGCTGGGCCCCGCCTGAGCACACGGATCTGCTGCTCGTGTTTCGGAGCCGCGCTTTTCGGCCGCGAGGCCCAAGGCACAGCGCTGGCCGGGGTCCCCACCGCGCGCGGGGGCAGAGATGCTGGGACTGAAGCTACCCGGCCACGGGGCAGCGGGAGCCCCGTGTCGAGGCGCTTCGCTCGCGTGTCCTCCCGTGCGGGCCGGGCCAGGCACGCAGGAGCCTCGGCCCTGGTCACGATCCGAACGCGGCGTTCGCGACGCTGCAGGGGCCGGGGAGCCCCGGGCCCGGGTACCCCGAGCCGCGGCCGCGCACCTCGGCGCGCGAAGGCGACGGACCCGCCGCGGCCTCGCGGGCCCCGATTCGCCGCTCGGCCCCTAGAGGGGGCAGGGAGCCGCTCCGCGCTGCCGCCCCGCGGGTGCGGGGCCCGGGCAGAGCCGGGCCGGGAGGGGGCCGGGCCGGGCCGAGCCGAGCAGAGACGAGCCAGGCCGAGCCGGGCCGAGCTGAGCCGGGCAGAACCGAGCCGAGGCGAGCCGAGCCGGGCCAGGCCGGGCCGGGAGGGAGCCGGGCAGAGCCGAGCCGGGCCGAGCCGAGCCGAGCCGGGCCGGGCCGGGCCGAGACCGGGCCGGGCCGAGCCGGGCCGAGCCGAGCCGGGCCGAGCCGGGCCGAGCCGAGCCGAGCCGGGCCGGGCCGGGCAGGGCAGAGCCGAGCCGAGCCGGGCCGAGCCGAGCCGAGCCGAGCCGGGCCGGGCCGGGCCGAGCCGAGGCGGGGCTGGGCCCGGCACGGGGCGGCGTTGGCCTTGCTCTGAACGTAAAATACCGGTTTGCAGAATGCCAAAAAGGTAATTTAAATGTTAAAACATTTGTGATTGCATAAATTGCATGTATTATTCCAATTGAATTGTAGTGGGATTAATCTGACCTTAATAGAATACTGCTAATAATTTATATTATTATCTTTAATAATATTAATTCTACTTAATTTTTTTCCATTCACTTTGTTCGTTTAAGGGCAGCTCCACTGAGCTCGGGAGCGTTTAGCTCGTGGTGTGCGGCCGTCACTTATCATTTGCACAAGTGGGGATTCCACTAGGCAATTTTCAGAGAAATAAAGATCATCTTTCAGTGAAAGGAACTTTAAAAAAATTATAGTATTAAATGAGTAGATATTAATGTGTCATATTTAGAATATAAAACAACCCATAATCTGTTCTGAAGTCTCTTCCACCTAAACATATACTTTTTCCTTCTAGAGGGATCTTTTATTCTGCTGTTTAACTTATTAGGCACTACCATTCTAACCGTTAAAATAAAATTGTTAAGATCATAATGTCAGGGAAATAAAAGCCTTGGCAGTACGACGGTGCCTTCTGAGCAGAGCATCACAGTTTGCTGGTGATGAATCGGAATTGCGCATTTCATTAGAATTTATCTCACAAGCCAAGGGATGAAGCATTATTTCATTAAGTATCTTGAAATTTCACCAACCTAATGAAGCTGTCAAAATTCTATTAATAAAGCACTGGAAATATTTATTTGTTTGTTTGTTCGTATGTATTTGCCATTATTTAACGTTGTATTTGCAATTTGTTAATTTACGAGCGCAGGCTCAGCGGCGCAGCGGGAGGATGCGCACCCAGGGCCAGGCGAGGGGCTGGGGCGAGGGGCTGGGGCGAGGGGGTCCCGGCCGGGCGAGGGGCTGGGGCGAGGGGCTGGTGGCCGTGCAGAGCAGCCGGAGGGTCCGGCATGGCCGAGGGGCTGCTCCGTCCCGTGGTGGGCTGGGGCTGCAGCACTGCTAGAGCCCAGGTGCGGGGGGAAGGACTGGGGGTCTCTTCATGGAAGCTGATGCTGTCAGGGAACCCCGCACGGTTCGGTCAAGGAGAGCTACGTGCTGCCGCTTCATTTTTAAAATGCGTTTTTAAATGCGCCTTTTTCTGATTTACTCGATTTTACCATTTTTTCCCTCAGTTCATCCCTGAGGGGCAGCAAACTGCAGTGAGAGC
This sequence comes from Phoenicopterus ruber ruber, assembly GCA_009819775.1. Classification (NCBI taxonomy): domain Eukaryota; kingdom Metazoa; phylum Chordata; class Aves; order Phoenicopteriformes; family Phoenicopteridae; genus Phoenicopterus; species Phoenicopterus ruber. The sequence goes on from CM020234.1 coordinate 11,941,462, forward strand.
TGCGTAACGTCGGTGGTTATCACCCCTGAAGCAACCCCCAGCGTTGCGGAGTGCCCTTCGGCGAGGAGCCGCGATTTTCTGCCGGGGACACCACAGGGCTGGGCACAGCCCGGAGTTGCCCGCGGTGGGTCAGCAGCTGTGGCAGGATTGTAAATGACGGGATGTTAAGTTTCGGTCAGGCTCTTTGTCCTGAATAAGCCCGTGGAAGTTTACGGGCTCTGCTCGGAGGCGATGCTGTCTGCGGCACAAAGGGTTTTACTGGCGTGCATCCCGGATGGACGCGTTACTCACGCGCGGTGAAGCCGGGAGTGGATGGTTTGGAGCTCCCCAGATGAGTGCTAATAAACTTAATTATACCAGTTCAGTCACGTATTCGGTATATTCTGTTTGTGACGTGAAAAAATAGTCAGGAAATCTTTCACTTCTTCAACCTCCCGTCCCATGGCCCACATGCAACGTACTAAAGGTGTTACGATGACTTTAGATGTCAGCTCATGTTCGTTATTCAAAGCAACACCGATGGCCCGGCTCTCCCATCCGGAGCAGCCCTGGCGCGCCGGAGCCCGCTGCTCCACGCAGCCCCGAGCGTCCCAGCAGCCGTGGGCTGGCGCGGCGCTGGCCGCCCTGCCAGCGGGGACCGGGAGCTGGAAGGGAGGCAAATCCTCGCGGGACACCTCGCCAACCAGCCTCGCTTACTGAGCTTCCAGTTCTGAAGTATAAACTCATAAGCGACCATTCACTGCAAAATAAATTCCCTGAGTGAAATTTATATATAAGATTTCAGCAAGTATTAATCACACAGGAAGGTTGCAGGGTCTGCATTATTCTGTTAATAGGATCTTCTGGAAAAAAAAAAAGACAGGTCTGACACAATGCATTTGACTTGTTAAAGGACCGATTTTTAATTAGTTTTAACTGATAAGTTAATTAATGAAATTGCAAATACATACCCAGGACATGCATTCGATACTCAAAAAGTAGATGCTGGGATTTTGCAGGGAATACTCTTTAACAAAGAGACCTGCCTGAAGTGCAAAATTCAACACAGCCATAACTACGGATCCCTAAATAGTGATTTCCATAATTACACAATTAAAGCAGAAAGACTCAATTTAAGGCATGCAAATATTCTTAATTCTGCTCTGCCGTGACATTGTGAAGAAGAGACGGATGAACCTGATTACGGGCCCAGGAAGCTACAACTCCGCGCGAACGCTCGGCCGATGGCTGGGTGTTACGGCAGAGCAGTCGGGGCTTCTCAGCGAACTGCCTGCGCGTCTTTCCAGTACAACTTTAACTCTCAATTTCTTCCGTTTGTACTACTTAGCGTGGGGATAACTGCAAATCACTTTAATCTAATTTACCCCCAAATAGTGATGATACATCTCTCGGTATAAACTCCTTCTTAACGTAACATCTCTCCAGGAATATCAATAGCACATACGAGTTTTCAATTAAAGCAGAAACTCAACCTTTTCCGTCTGAGGAACATTTTGTTATCTTTTTCTAAGCTTACAGCACCTGATGTGTGGATAAAAAATCCGTCTTCGGGGGATTTTCAGCTAAATCTATTATTTAAATCCCGTTTATTAAGGTTCTTTGCTTCAGTGTCTGAATTTTCTTGGACGCCTTTCTCCTGCCGAACGCAATCCTCGGCGTAACGCGCGCCCTGAGCCGTACCCCAGGCTCACGGCCCGGCCGCCCGCGCAGCCGGCGGGCACGTGCCCGCCCCGAACACCCCCTGGGGCTGTCAGCCAGGGCCTCCGTCCACGCAGCGGGACGTTCGCCGTCGGTCCCGCGCGTGTTTCGCGGACGAGGCCGAGCTGCTCAGGCTCTGCTCGCAGCCCCGGCACCCAGACATCGCCTCCGGTGCAGCCCCGAGAGGGCAGACGGGCTCCGGCATCCTTCTCCCACGCAGGTGGGCGGCCGAGCACTTTCGGCTGCCCCCCACCCGGTGGACCCACAAGTGGGGATGTGCTGCCTCGCACCCCACGTAGAGGCAGGGTAGGTTCCCGCGCTGGGAGGTGGCTGTCGCACTATTTGTCGGAGGCAGAAGGAAGCTCTTTGTTGTCGCAATAAACCTCGCGCTGTCAGCAGAAGTGTGTTGTACGGTCATTAAAGAGTGGGTAAGAGGTGCCCCACGGCCTGGGATTTTATTGCTTTGCAGTTTGCTCCGGAGAGTGTCGTGTTTATACAATCTTAATGCTTTTAAAACCAAAGGTTTCTTTTTTATATAGGTAAAATACGCGCTCACATGCTTCTAAATGCTCCCACACCCTTGTGTTCACTCCTGAAATCCAGCAGCATCCTGAGACGTGCACAGCTCCGGCCTCGTCACAAACCACTTAGAACAGGGGGAGCAAAGCACCGCGTGCATCCGAAACCGCGCCGTCAGCTCCGCAGCCGGAGGCTCCGGCTTTCACCGGAATTTCCCCAGGACAGGGGTTTATCGTCACCACCCAAACAGAGCCGATCCCAGTGATCGGCCGCTGCGATTTCTGGAGAAGCTTTGATGCAAATGAAGAACTTGTCAATCATCCTGCAGGGAAAAGCATTGGACCCAAACCCGTGCGGTTTTGGGGCTGCTGTTCCGCCCGGCTGGTTATTTGGTGCATTATCGGCATCAACCCGCGGCAGAGAGCACCCGTCTGTGCCGGCCGTGAGGTCACTGCAGACTCTTGCGCGGGACCCGGAGGCACCGGCAGCGAGTGCTCAGAGCACACACGGTCCCGGGAAAGGAGGGGAGGAAAAGGATCGCAGCTAGACGAGGAAGGAGCCGTTCAGTGCTGACAAGGACAAATACAATCCAGCACTTCCTCTTCTGTAACCGTTGGCAAACATTTCCGACGGGCTTTAATGCCTCAGAGCGAAGCAAATAGACAGCGCCGGGGTCAGGACGAGTGAAGTGGGGATTATTTTTTTTTGCTGGTCTCACAAGTATCTTTGCAGATAGCGCCGATTATAAATAGTCCTTTTGCCGTTTCCTCGTTGTGGTTTGCCGACTCTGCCTTATTTAAGGCAGCGCACGAGAAGCGCTCAGCGCTTCGCCCCAGCACGGGGCTCGACTGCAGTGGTTAGACACAGAGTTCCAACTTCGGAGAGGGCACCGAAACAGAGGGATGCCCTGCGTCCCGCCAGGATAAACTTGGATAAACGCTGGGGCGGGTTAAGGGGACTGCGAGCTCTGGATTTACTTGAGCAGACTGCTATCGATTTTCCTCCTCCGGACTATGGAGCACATACCCCCCGAAGAGGCTCCTCGCTGGAAACAGCGCAAGTGCCTTATGCAGCGTCCTCAGCACCTCGCCGGGCTTCGCCCCCAGCGTGTCCTGGCTTTATCCTCGGCTGCGCTTTTGCAAAACGGGGTTGGCTGTGCACCATAACGCGGTTTCCAGGGGCTAAGTGGCATCTCCCCCCGACTCCCTCACCCTACACCCTTAACGCAATAGCTCCAGCAAAGTCTGCGCCGCAGCACGCAAACTCCCAGGCGCTCCGTCGCCTCGTGACAGATGCTCTGCGGGCTGCGACGCTCGTACAGAACAGAGGCTGGTTGTGCTGCCTGCCTTAAAAACGCGCGAGGGTAACACACGCCAAAGATTCTCAAGCGTGCAGAACCAGCCCTCCTACATATGTGTATTGTGACAATCTTTAATCATATTATCACATCGGTTTATTGCGGCCGGGGCCCTATCTCCTCCAGCCCATGGGAGGTGGGTTCCTACCGGGAACCTACTCCTGGTTCCTGCCGGGATGGCATTCCCAGTCCCAGTGACTGCAGAGCTTCCTCGGGAACAGGGAAGCATCGCGCCCGCCCCATTTCACAGGTAGGAAAGCAGAGAGAGGCCACCGAGTTACCCGCGGCAAGCCCGGTGCGTGCCGACGCGGAGGTGCCGGGAGGAATTCAAGGCTTCCAGGCTGGGAATCCTGGGGGGTGAGCCCTGCTGTGCCCTCCGCCCGTGGCCACCGGAACGGGAGTAAGAGAAAAGATCTTTATCAGAAAGTCAGTTTTGAGATGTGGTGATGAGACCTCCCGGCTGGAACGGGCTCGTCATTGGGCCAATGAAGGTCTGAGGGCAGTAAAAAAGCGAGGATGTGGGGTTTCAGGCTCTGGTCACTGACCAGGGGGAATTTTTGAGAGAGAAAGCAAAATCTTGGTACCAGTCAGGACGGAAGACCCCACCGAACACTGCTGGAGAGGCAGGCTGGCACGGCCGAAACGTCTGTCCTCAACACGCAGGAGAAAAGGCCACCTCACGATGCAAGACTTCAGCCTGAGCGACACGACGGATGCCTCATCCTGCCAGGATTAAAACATCCTTGGAATTCCTTAAACCTCATCAATAGAAATTTCCTAACTCAAAATGCCTCGACTTGTAGGGATTCTGTGTTCGACCTCACCCTGGCGGAGGAGAACGGGCTGAGCTCCAGGCAGAAGGGATCACCATGTGATGGTGTTTGTTGTGCACAAACAGCCCGAAATCCGCGCGCAGCAGTAGGAGCGCGCTGGTTTTGGAGGGCCGGTCTCACCCAGCCGAGGCCGACCAGCAGCCGAAGCTTCGAAGGGCGAGACCTGAGCAAGGACGGGCAGCTCCCTCCCGTGGGGCCCAACCCCGCGACGGCCGCGGCAGCTGGACGGCCAGCGCGGGCTGCGAGGCCACCGAGAAAATACCGCCGAGAAAGAGCTGGTTGGTGTCTCTGGCGGCTTCCTGGTGGCTGCTCGATTCCTGCATCCGTTCCGTGTCCACGAGCAGAAGAAATGGGAGAAGGTTTGGGCCAAGGAAGCTCGGGGAGCTCAAACGCTGCCCTTCCAGAGGAAGAAAGGCCCCAGAAGGCGGCAAAAGGGTGATTTACCTGCGCAGCTCACGGACACGAGACGCGTCGACTTCCCACATCCCTTCCAAGCTCATTCGGAAAACATCTTCCCCTGCCCAACATCTCCACCAATTCCCCTGCCCCTTTGTTTTTATTTAGCTCTGTAATTACGTTATCTGACTGTACAGCATTTTGGAATGAAATCTGCATGAAAGATATTAAGAAAAATAAATTTGTGCTTTGCAGTATCTTTGAAGCCGTCTTTAGTCTGGGCAACAAGAACAAAATCAGCGTCCGGCTCACCACAAATTCCTAGTTTTGTGGAGCTCTTGGGAAAGAGGGTTTCATGGGCCGGGGCAGGAATGTCCATGAGTTCAGATTATTTTATTACTACTATTAATAACTATTTTTGGCAATGCTTCACAAGTGAGAAAAACACCAGGTACGCACGAGATGTAATTACATTTATAGTTAAGGCTGTATGTTTTCCGGGGGAAGAAAAGCACGGCTTTTTTTGTCTTTCTGGAGGAAACCAGCAAAGTCTGCTGGGCAGCACCGAGCGTCGTGAGCACGTGCCGAGGAAAAGCTCTTTCTGGAGGGAGACGGTGTCGGGATGAGTTTCACAGAGGACGGGGAAAGACTTTCCCCCGTTTTGCATCATGGCGAAACAGCTCTCAAACATGGCGGGGACCAACACCTGGGAGCCCCGGGGCTGGCAGGACAGACGGCGGTCCCACGAGCGGGCGTGCTGCGGGGGGGAGAGGAAGGGGAGCGCGGGCAGGGGCGATGCTGCCCAGACCCTTCCGCCGCTCCCGTCCGTCCCCTCACGCCCCGGTTCCCCTCGGGTCCCGCTTCGCCCCAGGGCCCTTGGCCTCAGCCGCCCCGAGGTGCGACCGGCCCTTCCCGGGGGGGTTCGGGGGGCCGGGCGGGACCCCGTGCTCTCGCCCCCTGCCCGGGCCGAGGCCGCCTCGACGCCCTCGGGGCCAGGCCGGGGACGCGCGGGCGAGGCGGGGGGCCAGACCCCGGCGCAGTGCCGGGCTCCTCGGGGGCAGCCCGCGGGACGAGGCCGCCGCGGGGCGCGGGCCGGGGTCCTCACCACCCCCCCCCCCCCTTTCCGCGTCGCCCGCGCGGGGCCACCCCACGGGGGGCGCCGCGGCGGCGGCCCCACGGCGCGGAGCGGCCCCGCGCCCGCCGGGCGGCGGCGGCCGGGCTGGGCGGCCGCGGCGCGGCGGTGCCCGGCGCGGGGCCGGGCCGGGCCGGGGCCGCGCGGGGGCGGAGGGCAGCGCGGGGCCGGCCGGCGGCGCGGCGCGGCTCCCGCGCTGGGCCAGACTCAGCCCCTTTCTCCCGCCGCCGCTGGCTGCGAGCGCGCTGCGGCTGGAGCTGCCCCCAGAGCGGCTCGTGATGGCGGCGGCGGCGCGGGCTCGGCAGCGGGAGGCGCCCGCCCAGCCCTGCGCGCCGCGCCGCTAGCGGCAGCGCCCGTGCCCGCGGCGGCCGCCCCGGCCCATGCCCCCGGGGGAAGGGGGCCTGCAGCAGCCCGGCGAGCCGCCCACCCGCGCAGCGGGGGCATCGCCCCCACTCGCCGCTCCTGGGAGGGCGGAAAGGAGGCAGCGGCGGCGGCGGCGGCGCCGGCATTGTGCGCGGCGGATCGCAGGCCCCGGCGGCGCGGGGCTCGCCTGCCTCCCGCCCCAGCCTCATGAACCAGCCGGACGGCTCCGCTCCGGCGGCGGCGGCGGCGACGGGAGCGCAGGTACGCGGCGGCCGGGCGGCGTGTCCCCCGGGGGGAGGCGGAGGGAGCGGGGAGGAAGGGAGGGAGGGCGGCAGCCGCAGCCGCCCCGTCGCGGAGCCCCGCCGGCGGCGCTTTGGCGCAGTGCGCGGGGGGCGCCGCCGGGGCACGGCTCCCCGGACCGCCGCGGCCCGCGCCGGCCCCGCCGCCCCCCTCGCACCGGGGCGGAAAACAAAGCGGCGCCCAGCAGCCATGTCGGCGGGGACGAGCCGCCGGCCGCGGCCCGGCCCGGCCCGGCGCCCGCACCCCGGCCCGCCCGCCGGCCCCCGGCCCGGCCCGGCCCCGCGGCCCCGCGCTCCGGGCCCGCCGAGCTCCCTCTCGCCGCTCCCCCGCTCCCCTGCGCGGGGCTTCTCCTCCTTTTTTTTTTTTTTTTCCCCTTCTTCTCCCCCCCCCCCCCCCCCCCCCTCTAATTTTCCTCCCGAACGGTAGTGGTGGTTTTTTTTCCTTTTTTTTTTTTTTTTTTCCATTAAAACGACGCCACCTAGAGGAGACTATTTCGTAAATAAAAAAAAAAAAAAGAAATTAAAATTGAAAAAAAAAAAAAAAAGAGGAAATATTCTGCTATTTCTTATTTTTCAAGAAAGTTGGGGCGGGCGGGGCGGGCCGGGCCCCCCCGCTGCAGCCCCCGCCGCGCCCCGCGAATTTCGGTTGTGTCCCTTCGGAGGCGAAGCCCAGCCAATATGTAAATGAAAATTAAGCAGGAATTTGAATGAATTCAGGTTCCCCCCCCCCAGCCCCCGGTTTGCTGGAGGAGAAGGGAGCCCGGGAGCCGCGGGGCGCTCGGCGGGGAAAGCGCCGCGCGTGGGGCCGGGCCCCGGCTCCGCCGCAGTGCACGGTCGGTTCGGGAGAGTGGGAGAACCGCTGGTACGGAGCAATTAGGAATTGTACTTCATTGTAATTTTGAACTTGTGCAGCACGCTGTGCCAAAACGGGTCTTTTTTTGCTGCAGTGCTTAAAGTTATTTGTTTCAAACGAGGAGTTTTGCAGGAAAATCAGAGCTTAGAAAATTTGCTGTGGACACACCCAAATTTTTTTTTTTTTTTTTTTTTTTTTGGTGATTTTGGATTTCATGCAAAACTGCTCTTAAACAATGAGGTTCTAAACACAGTCCAGGAAAACACGAGGACAAGCAAAATTAAGAGTCGAATGTCAGTTTTATTTTTGAATTTCTTGGCTTTTCTGATGGTTTCTCCTGGCATAATTAAAACATAGTTTCCAGCATTTAATTTCCTACTTCTTTTGTAGAGAAAAAAATTTCCATACTAGGGTTTTAAGTTTTTTTTTTTTTCTTCTTCTTCTTCTTTTTTTAAACACACACACTGTAACAAGTCCAGATACTGTGGATCATATAAATCTAGTATTTACACAGGTTTATTCTGAGGTCCGCCATGACATTATGAATATGCATAATTAACAATATTGTGAAAAAATAATTGCAGATTTAGTGATTTTGATTTTTTTTTTAACCAGTAAAACTGAAGTGCCTTTAAAGGGCTCAGCCATGATATTTTTCACAATTTCAAAATCCTTTTTCTCCTTGACTCTCACTGTAAAGCCTTCCTGGAGTTTGAATTGAAAATATTTTTTTTCCTAATTTTTTTTTTTTTGGTTTTGTGGTTTTTTTTTCCCAACACTGTTCTGCTCCTATTCTTTTGCTGTTACGGGGTGCCTGCGAGTTCTGGGCTCTGCACACACTGGTTTATTATTGTAGGGTTGCCCTTGAATACTGGGATCTTGGTATTGATCTTTTTAAAATAACAAAAGAGGACTGAAACATGCATTGTTTCAAGAAAAAAGCAATATAGGCGAGATGCACGGCCTTTCCACCCAAAAGTGGGGGAGGGAGAGGAAGGGAAAGATTAGGTCAACATTGAGTTTTACCAACCTTGACACAGTCTCCTCTCTAAAATGGGGACAAAATAGCAAGATGGCTGGCTCCACAGCTGCAGCAGTTCTGGTCTCTTTTTTTTTTTTTTTTTTTTTTTTTTTTTTGAAAAAGGCATTTTTAAATTTGGAACTCGGAAGGGAGTTTCTGGAGGTGCCGGGCACCCGCCCGCAAATCCTGAAATCCAGACGCTGAAAAAAAAAATTAAATTTCAATCCGGAATGAATTTTTAAATCTAAATCTCAAACCCCTGAAAAGTTTTTTTTTGTTTTTTGTTTTTTGTTTTTTTTTTTCTGTTTTGATTTTTATTTCCCTGTAACTTGATATTTGCTGGAAATTAGGCAGGAGTGGCCGGTGAATTCAGGGCTCTGGGGCTGTTTTTCACCCTCCTCCCCTTTATTTGTTTCACGTTTTGGGTTGCTCGAAGGGGGGGGGCGCTGGAAAAAATTTGCGAAGCAGGATAACTCTTGGGTGGAGGAGAAAATACTCTGAAATGTCAACTTCATATTTTTATTTTTTCATTTATTCCCCCCGGCCAGGACCCACCCTCTTCCTGAGTCTCTGTTTCAGCAAGGGCTGAAGCGGGCGCCGCGGGGCCGGGCCGGCAGCGGCGCAGGCAGAGCGGGGTGGCACCCATGGGCGAAAATCCCTCCCAGTGCTCAAAATGGGATTCAAGGATCCCGGAGAATATTTGATTCACGGTTTCATCCAGGAAGCTTCAGCGCGGTGGCTTTGCCATATTCTTACCCTCCAAGAATTCCCTTCCCTGAGCTGCACCCCGTAACTTTCCCTTACTCTGTGATTATACCCAAAGAAGCTGGTTAGCTGTAATTTTTTGGGTTTTTTTAAGGTTTCGTGCATTTTTTCCGAACGGGGATCTTGTGGGGCGGCTGCTTCTCTGCCTGGCCCCACGCCCTCGCCCTGGCTGTGCTTGGGGTCCGGGGGACGCGGTGACGGGCGCGCGTTTTAATTCCAAATAACGACACCCGTTAAATTGGGGGTCACGTTTTACAGCTCTGCCTTTCAAGTTTATCCTGCTGTCCTAAAACGGAGGAATCGGAGCTGGAAAGGCCCTAGTTTGGATCTGTTTTAACCTGTTTTGGGCTGTCGTGGGAATAAGCGACTTTGCTGTCGGTGTTCGAGGTGGGCTTGCGCGTCGCACGTCTCCTCTGCAGCCATGAAAGCGCGATGCCGTGGTGCTCGGCCGCAACTTGGGGGGATGCTGTCACGGCGGAGGTGTGCGCGCCGCAACCTTCCCAGTCTTTAACTCTCTGTAGATCAGTTTCTTTTGAACAACGGCTTCCATTCTGCGTTCCACCGGCGAAGAAAAGCTGCGCTTGAGGTGATCATGGGTTTCTGATTGTAACCTTTCTGTGTGCCCGTGTCCTTCCAGGAGAAACCTCCCCCTGCCTGAAAAATCTGTCGTGATTTTTCATCGCAGTCTGCTTTCAGGGGATTTCTTTTTTTCTTTTTTTTTTTTTTTTTTGTTTCCAGGAAAGTTGATCAATATTTATCATTTTAAAAATTGCCGTTTGGCAGCCTGGAAGGGGGAGGGGGAGGAAGGGAGCCCGGCAGAGCGATACCAACAGATTTCTTGTGACAGAACTGAAATGTATTTTTAAAAAAGAAAAATTTCAAGTACCTCATCCTCAGTGAGGATGAAAATAGACATATTTTCATGTGAGGATGAAAATAGACATAATATTATTAAAGTAGTAGATAATATTTACACAAGCGCCATATAAAACCTTACGACGCTATTCGCATAACTCCAGAATAATTTAAATATATATCACTGCCATAACGCAACGCCGTGAATAGTTCAGTTGACGGGTGCAGTCACGTGCCCCCGGTGATGCACAGTCAAGTTTGCAATTATGCAAGCGCGGTAGCGCAATTAGTGTTCCAAAAATTAGATTAATTTAATCTTTTTTTTCTTTTTTTTTTTTTTGGGGGGGGGGGGTGTGGGGTTGAAACCTGCTGTGAGGCTGTTGCTGATACGGATTTGGGATCTGTGCCTGCTTCTTTGGACGCTGCGCCTGTCGAAGGGTTCAGACCTTCCCGCCGCGGCGTGGCGGGCTCGGTGCCCGGTGCCGGCTGGTCCCCGCGGCACGGCTCCCCACGGGGCTGCGCTGGCTCGGGTGGGTGAGGGGCCTCAGGGCTCGCGCCTTGCGGGGTCCCTGGCATTGCGGGTTGAGCCGCCGGCGGTCTCAGCTCGAGCACCTCGGGCATCGCCCCGATTTCGGCGACGGCACGGTGCGGGTGCTGCCCGCGCAGGGGAGCGCGTGCTCGCCCAAGCCAGGTCGCTTCTGGGGGGCTCGGTGCGTGCGTGAAGCGTGTCGCACGCCAAAGGGTTTGCTGGATCCCGCCTCGACCCGCTGGCGTCACGCGGGGCGTCGCGCCGGTTCACGCTCAGCTCCTTGTAAGCCGTTACTGGCGTGCGGGGGGCCGTGAGATGGAGAGGGCCAGTCCCGCAGCCGTAGACACGACTCCTGTCGGAGGTGCCGTTTGCAGGATCGGGCCCTGTTTCGCACGTAACGCCCCGCGTGGGGACCGAAAGGGGAAGGAAGGCGAGGGGAAGAGGCGCCTGCGAGCGCGGCTGGAGGCTGCGGTTGCTTTTTGGTAAGGGACACAAGGAAATGGCACCATGGGATATTTATTTCTTGTAATTTCTAAATTTCCGAGCATCTAACGTTACGTATATTTAGAATTTCACGTTTATGGATTCAGTTTGGCCATACTGCGCTTTCTGGGTAAGAAGTTTCTAATTTTTAAAGGTCTTTTATGGATTAATTGCTAGTCATCTGCCTCCTTTTTGCTTTTGTTTGGTTCCTTGAATGTCTCTTGATTATTTGGTACTATGTGATGCCAATTTAGTGGTTAACTAGTATGCAAACTACATCTGGACGTGTTGACTTTGCATTAACAATCATTGATTTGTCTGGAGCGAGGGAATAGAAATGAATGATGCTGTTTACCGTGGATAGTATATGAAAAATAACCATTTGCGATGTGTCTTTCATCAGTGGCACACGGCCCTGGTGCAACTTGTCACAGCGGCTCTGCCTCGTCGGCAGGCGTGTGAGAGCTGAATCTTTAAGCCGTGGCACCAGGAGTGGGGAGAGGGACCCGGGAAGGCAGCGGCACGTGGGGCACGGTGAGGGGCTGGCGACGTGCTCTGCGCGGGAGAGGCACGGCGCGTGGCTCCCCGTTCCTCGGGTTCGCTCTGGTGACAGCGGGAGTGGGGTAAAGTCATAGCAGAAAGGGTGTGGAGAGAAATTAATATATGTAACATATATATTGTAATATATAACATACAATATATAACATGCATATATATTGCAATATATAACATACAATATATAACGTAATATGCAATATGACACATAACATAATATATAACATATATAATTATATGTAGAGAGAGCTTTTCACTTGGGGACATAATCAAGAGGATGCGAAATGTAATAATGATAAATAATAAGCAGCGGATTGAGTTGATGGGTGGCTTCAGGGACAGTTGGTTCTCCCCAAAGCCTGTGGCCGCAGCGGTGCGGTTGGCTCTGGTTGGAGCAGGGTTTGGTGCCTCCTTATCCCTGCCTGGTCTTGGGGAAGCTGAGATGCACCCGTAGCTGCTCCTACGTGGGACGTAGAAGGCATTGCTACACGCTTGTGTCTTCTTCGGAAGAAGGGAAGGGGCTGGAGGACATGCCCTTTCTGTGGAGCAGGTCCTTTCCCAAGACACGTGCGTGCTGGAGGTATCAAAGCTGCCATGCCCTGCTCCTTGGGCAGCGTGTTTATAAAGGCAGGGATGCTTTCCCTTGGTTGACGTTGGATATTTAGACCTCGAATCTGTCCTCCCACAGTCCTGGGCCTTATTTGCTGTCTTCCATTGAGTGCTCTCGTTGCCGTTGGTGGGACTGCGGTGGTGGGTGAAGCTGAGCGTGAGCGTTGGTCTTCCTTTTGGGCTGGGGTCAGCAGTCTTGGCTCTTCCCACGCAGAAATTGCTTTGCTAGCCTCTGAAATGTGCATTTGCTGGTCGGATACCAAAATGATGGATATAGGTGATCTCCCGTAGCGTGGGTTTTGTACACCAACGCTGTTGAGCGTGTAGATGCCTGTGGAGGTGCCGGGCAAGCTGCACGATGGCTTTTCTGAGTTACTGGGTTTTACTTCTTTGGGTGTCTGCTTGTCGCTCCCGCAGTGAGCAGTGTAAGATGTGGCAGAAAAACGAGATTAAGTAGAGAAAATCCTCCTCTGGGCTCTCTGAAAGCACAACTGCAAAGAAGTGTCTTATTCAGAGAGGTGCATTTGGGGGAAGGATGTAGGATTGAGGGTGCGAGTTGTGTAGAAGTGATATTAGCAGAGTAGACTCTGTACCCCTTCCTGAGCTACCTCTGCACCCACATAGAACAGGTTTTGTGCTCTACATCTTTTGGGTTTTTTTGGCAATTGATGGGCAGGTAGCTCAGGTTCATGAGCGCTTGTGCCAGCAGGCTGGAAGCTTTGCCCCGGCTGGGATGCTGCGCTAGGCGGCTCGGGGAGCGGAGGCTGGGTGTGGGGGCCCCGGTGCGTTGTGCCTCCCCTGGGGAGCTCGAGCCAGCCAGACCCCCGTGCTTGTGCCTCCGGGGGGGCGGATGGGGCCGGGTGCCTCTTGGAGGAGGACAGGGCAGAGTTTCAGGTGCTGGGGCTTGTGGTTGATGGAGCTGCGCTGCCTCTGGAGGAGCCGGAGGCCCCGCAGCCCGGCTGGGGCGAAGCTGTGGGACAGCCCGGGCGTCTGCGCCCACCCCCGCGGCTGTCCCGGTGCCGGGGGCCTGGGCTGGCCGAGCCTGGTGCTTTTCGGTGGTGGGAGCGGTGTCACCGTCCCAGTTCCTCTGCTGGGGTAGCTCTTCGGGGAGTCTTCCTCCTGCGCCTGCATTTCTCTCACCTGTATTGCCAAGGCACTCTTCAGCGCGCGCTTGAAAGGTTCAGCTGGTGTGCTGTGCCTCCAAAGATTTAATTATATAGGCAAGGCCTTCCCTGCTTGTAATTTACAGTACTCCTGTTTGTTTTGCATCTATATCTGGCTGGCGTAATGTGAAAAATAAGGCTGGAAGTGGAAAAGCGGCAACTGTAGATTTTACCTGCGCTGATAACGGGCTGACACGGGGAAAGACGAACGTTGGCGTGTGGAGCAGAGGCCGGGGGCTGCCGGGGCCGACGAGGGGTCTGTCGTATATATGGGGGATCAATACGTGTGTGTACGTGTTTATGCATATGGATGTGCCTGAGAGACTCGACTCATCGATGGAGAGTGCAGATCTCCGGTGAGTCTGGGATGCTGCCTGGGCCGTCGAGTCCGTGCCGGCGAGCGGCTCGGCAGCGCTCGGGTCAGACCTCACCGAGCCATCGGTATCCCATGTGCTGCTTTAGAAATTAGGGCTGTTACCACACAAGGTTCAACACCGCAGCGACCGGTAGAAGTGCCACAGGCGTGTTTGTCAGACCCCTCCGTCGGCAGCGAGCTGAGCAAGGCTCTCGCTCCACAGCTGCCACGGGCCCAATGTGGTGACGTCCCGGTGCTGCTGCCCCGGTGGCACCGCCGGGTTTCCAGGGTCTTCAGGTTTTAATACTTGTTGTGATTTCATTTTACTAGATGCACTCAGGCAGCAAGTAATTTTTTGAAAGTTAATTCTTTACTCTGTGTGGGTGTAGGTATCCTTTCCTGCCCAAAAATAGCAACAGAAGTGAGTTTTCAGAAGAAGTTGGGTGTGCTTGCGTTGAAGGCCCATCATTTAGGTTCTGCTTCCAGTATGTTGAGAACAATTTTAGTACAAGTATTTAATTGCTTTAGACCTATTTTTAGAAGTATTAAACCTCAGTTTTCAAAACTGTGCAACCAAAGCCAACAGCTCTGTCGGTGTGGGAGAGCCGGGAGGGGAACCTGGAGGAAAACCCGCAGCGCCGTGGGTTGACCCCGTGGGAGCAGAGCGTGGTCGTGGGCCTGGGCCAGGGCTCGGGGCGCTGCGGAGCCTTTGGGGTGCACGCTTGAAATTGAGTTGTCCGTATTTTGGTGAGGGTTTTTTTTATTACTATTCTAATTCCTTGGCTACACGAGGGGAGAATGAAGCCCTGTTTCAGCAGATCTGTACAATTCCGTACATTAACTCTGCAGGCTGGTGGGTGTAGCCGGGAAGGGAGCGGAGAGCGTCCCGGTGAGCAGCGTGACGGCGGCCCCGGCGCGTCCCCACCTTGACACCCAGGAGCAGCTACTGCTTTCTGGGTGTAAATCCGTCACTCGAGCTCTGATGCTCTTCAGTCTGTGGGCTGCAAATCCTGAGCTTTTACCGGCATTTGTGATATTTGTAATTTCGAGGGTGGGAAGGGAGGGTTGTAAGGACACAGGATAATTATTTCCTGGAAACAAAATATCCCTCTGGATTTCTGTATGCGTTTTGAAATCTGTGTAGGGGGGCACAGCTGGATTTGGATCTCGCTGGTAGCAGAGGGGAATTGAAAATCCGCTTGGGAATCAGCGGGATTTCTCTTTGCAGTCGAGTGATGCCGTTGACGGGAGCCCACGTCGGGCTCTCGAGGTACTCAAGCGCATCGTGGGGACATCGGTGGTGGCAGCGGCACCGGGGGATGGGCTGGGGCCCGGCTGCCGGGATGGGCGTGTGGGGTGGGCGCGAGCTGGTGGGGTCGCAGTGGGCTGGCAGGGCTGGAGATGAACTTCGCTGGTGAAGGAATTAATAATTGGAGGCCAGGAAGCCTGTCCCCGGGTGTGTTTTGCCTCTCCATCGTGATTAGACTGCCTTGGGGCGTGTGGCTTCGGCCGTCTGGCGATGGTCAATACCACCGAGGCATTCTACGTATTAACTCCAAGGGAGGGGCATTTTTACCTTCTTATCTGTCTTTATTTTAGAGGCCTATAAATTTGGTGATTGGTGCTAACAGCAGTTAGAATTAGCGTTTCTCCTTAATCAGGTTTGTTAGGACGCTGCCCGAGAGACAGCCCTGGAGGGGCACCCGCTCTGCCGCGAGCCAGGGAGGACGCTGGGCGAGAAATAAAAAATGCAAATGTATCCAAATAAACTGCGTTAGGTGGAGGCAAAATACATCCGGAGCAAGTTTGCAAGGTCCAGGTTGTACCGCGCGTGGTCTGCGAGCAGCGGTGCAGTTCCTGCTTCTGGAAGCGGCTTGCAGAGGGATGTAGGCACGCGTCCACTGGAGCATCCTCAGCGGAAATCGCGGTGCCGTTCGTAAATGAGAACGAACACCCCAAAATTGAGAAAAATAAGAGACCCTTTTCCTGAAACCTTGCAAGTATTTTTTTTTTTTTTTTTTACGCCTCAGTCTTAATTGATTTAGTTGCTAAAAAATAGATTTGCTGAGAATGCTCCATTTGCTTTTGGTTTCTGGTAACGTGGAGGAGATAACAGTCACGTTGTGGATGTTTGTTTGTCTGACTCGTAAATGTTTGTGCGTTCTCCTTTCACAGGGCGCTCTTTGGCCTTCCTACTCCAGCATAAGCTTTGTTTGTGATTGTAGTTCATTACGTGATCTTTAAAATGTATCGAATGAAATGTTCCTGTCTACTTTAAGCAGACATATGTCTACATTTTACAAATTAACCTAATTAAATATATATGTAGAAATTTATGATATTCAGCTCGTGGCATACGGTACGCAATTAGCATCCTTGGAGCCAGGAAGGAATTTTCCATTTGTATCTTGACTTTTCCTCATAGGATGTGTGGTTTGCTTTTTTTTCCTTTTTTCTTTTTCTTTTTTTTTTTTTTTTTTTTTAATCTTCAATGCTTTAATTTTCGTTCTGCTTAGGAATTCACTTAGGGACCAGTCCTGCAGGGATTTAGGCTTGTGGTTAAATTTCCCCACAAGTAGCTTTGCCTGAAGTCAGTAAAATGGTACCGAATTCCTGTACGTCAGCCTGCCCCTTTGACTCTGCAGGACAGAAGGATTTCGTTCTGTTAAGAGACGATTATCATGAGCAAAATACCATTCTGGAGGAAAAATGGCATTAGAATATTTACATTTTTCAAGCCTCTTCCTTCCTCCCACCCAAAAATAGCAAAAAAAACTATCTGTCTCCTCTGGATTTATATAATTTTCAAGTGTTCGGCCAACGTTGTTTCCAAAACACTCAGTCCCTCTACCTTAACTCTCTCTATGGCAAGAGAGCCCTTACGCAATAAATACATGAAATATATTCCATTAATACATGCTTTCATTTAGAAATATTCTGGCACCAGGAATAGCACATTTTAGTTTCTTTTCTGCCGAAGTGTTAGGTTTGGGTTTTTTTAATATTTAAAGTTTGATCACGTTGTAATAGTTTGTTATATAAATAATCATTTGGTCTATTTTGCATATCAATAGTTGAATCCATTTTACTCACAAAAAGCCTTTTTTTCCCCATAAACATCCCCACTGTTCCATCCCAGAAGGTACTCTTTCTTAGCAAAACCAACGAAGTGAATGACGTTCCCAACTCAGCTATTTTAATGATCCCACAAACCCAAAAAAGCAGTAGGAAATTTTTCAAAAGCAAACTGCAGAAACATTTTTTTGGGACATCACAACATTTAAACTTTTTGCCCAATTATTTTTGTTAGATTTTTCCGAGTAGACGTCGCAGCGAGCTGTAAACTCGAAGAATTTGGGACTGTTCTTTTTTTCTGGAGATAGTTTAGGGGTTTCAAACGTGACCCAAAGCTGACTCAAAGAGCATCCCCCAGCAAACGCGCTGGCTCCGTTACTGATCTCTGTGCGAGAACTATTAATAATTCCGCGTGGGGAAGGTGAGATGTTGGATCATAACCATGTTTCCCCTCTTGGACACCCCTACGAATCCATCCTCCAGTATTTTCCTTTGACTTTCTGCATTGCCACGTTACCCCGTCCCTCTGTTCCAAGGCAGAGGAAGTTTTGCTCTGAGCTGCGGCTCCAGATCGGTCCCTTCGCACGAGCTCCCTGCTCCGGTGCTGCCTCGGGTTGCGGTCGGTGGTTTCTCCTGCCCTCCCTGGATGGTTTTGTGCCCTCTCCTTACAGGGGATGCCTTTTTATAGGAGGTGCTGAAGCTGGCAGCAGCTTTGGTTTCCATTCCTCCGTCACAGATGTCGAGTGGCAACTGCCTATGTAAATTAGAAGATGAAAACAGTATTGCAAACTCTTTTTCTGGGTTTTCTTGTGAGCCTGCAGCCTTGCCAGCAAGCTCTGCAGGGCAGGACCTGTCTTATACCCGTCCCCTGTATAACTCCAGGTACGGGACAGATGATTTACTAATAATAGCTTCATTTTCCACTCTGGCAGGTATAGCATCCAGCTGTTTCTTTCTCACGTCTGCTCGCAGCGCTGTGCCCACCCTTCGGAGGCTCCTCGTGTCTTGTCCCCAGGACGTGCTGCAGCCCCTCGTTACGTGGATTTTCAGCAGCCTGGCGTTACCGACCGCCGAGGCAATGATTTGGATAATTGCAGCGTCTGCAATTTATTTAGGCAAATAGGAACGCGAAAAATATTTGCTTTCCCTTGCTCATGGGGTTTATTTTTGGGGGTTAGCTTTGTGCTTCGGGAAGCAACGCGCAGCCGTCCTGCGCGCCCCGTCTCCCTGCGCGTCCTCGGGGTGCTGCTCCTCGGGGCTGTTAGTGGACACCTCGGACACGCCGCGGGAGTTTCTCTCGCTGCATCGCCCTCGTCGCCCTCCTTTGCTTCCTTTCTCCCCATTTTATTGCTGCAGTTGCTTTCGAGGTGGGCACACCAGAACTATGCGCAGTGCTATGGACGCAGCTTTATGCATCGGCACATTTTCTGTTTCTTTACTCGTAATTAGTTGTTGCCTTGCTGGCTACTGTTGAACACCATGCTCGCGCTGCTGGAGGATGCCCTCAGCGGCTCCTCGATTGCTTTTGTGAATGCTAATGTCTAATTTAGATACCTTGATTTTGTGTACGTCGTTGTTTTCCCCCCGTGTATTCCTTTCTCCGACTCTTACTTGGTGCATGGAGCAGATGTCTGCGGGACCCCACTGTGATAACGAACTATTTCTGCCCTTTATTTTCCATCTTTTAATCAGTTGTTAATCAATGAGATGACTTCTTACTTTATCCTCTGCATATGAAAGTGTGGTGAGTGTTCTTGCTGTAAGAGCCTTCGTAGAGGAAACTCGTCTAAGGCTGTTTTGGAACGCGGGGTGTGCTGCGCCGCTCGCCCACCCTTTTCTGCTTGCACATTGACCCTTGCCAACGTCCTCGTAGCGCAGGGAGTTACGGCTCTCTGTAGAACCTGTATCGACTCCTGGTGTTTCCTTTTTATCTGTGTGAACACAGATTTTTAGTTTTTTTTTTTTTAATTACTGTTTATACTATTTTTTCTGCTACAAAAATGAAGTTCTGCAGTTCGTCGTTCCTTGGATCTCTTCTGTACCTCTTCTGGAACGGTGGGATCACATTCGTTACTTTCTGGTCCTTAGGGATTGCGGTTGATGCCAGTGATTTTGTGGTAGCTAGGTAATTTTAATAGCTTAATGCCTTTCAGACTTTTGGATGGATATTGTCTGGCCCTGTAGATTTTTTTTTGCTGTTAATTTTGCTAGACAGGTCTGCATCTTTCTCTGGTGCCCCTGCACTTTGAGGCAGAGACTCATCATTCCTGATGAAGGAGGAGTCCAGGAGGGGAATCGCTGAGCCCTGTCACGACTGAGCACTGGGGCAAAGAAGTTGAGTTCTTGTACTGTGGTTTGATCTTTCTTCAGTGCTTGATTTATACCAGAATCGGGCAGACTTCGGGTACTTGTGTGTTTCATTAGTATTTTTTTGCTTTTTAAATTAGGTTTTATTCCTTCAGCGACCTGTTTCTTAAAATCTGTTTCTGGGTCGGCTTTTTACGGCTTTCAGGGTGGCTTCCTTGAGTTTGCATTCTTGTAATTTTGATTTCTTTCTGGGACTGTCTTTTTGTTTCTAACACTCTGCTGTTAAACTATGCTTATTTGTTAAACAAGCCCCCTTTGGTAGGTGATAACCATCTTCTCCAAGTTCTTGCCTCACCTGCAAGCCCTTTTAGCTGCTCCATTAACACTCTTTTAATGCATTTTCCCATTTAAGTACCCTTTTCTTTAGTTAAGTGTTAGCGTAATGGACTTTTTTTGCGTGGCTTCTGTGTTCTGAGGACTTTCGGTTCCGCGGCATGGTGGGCTCTGCAGCGGGGCTGGGTTTTGGTGGTTGTCTCCTGGGTGGCATCCATGGGACCAGCCGCAGAGGGGACAGGAGCAGCGGGGCTGAGCGGGGGCTGAGTGAGGGGCTCCAGGCCGTACCCCCGTCCCTGGCGATGCCGGGCTTCCTCCTGCTTTTGCCAAGGCTTGTTGCCCACGAGCGGCAGAGCGGGACTCGTGGACAGCCGTGCTTCCCGACGTGCCTTGGCTGAGGACACGGTGCGGGGAGAGGTCCTACATGGGCCCTAGAGCATCATTCGGCATCAAACCTGGTTTAACATTTGCAGCTCTCTGTGGGATTAACTGAATTCTCCCGTTATTGCGATTGTATTTTCCGCCCGGGCAGAGACCTGCAGCCTTCCTGGTATTCCTTGACGTTTTGTAGGCACTGTCCCATCCTTCTCGGCTCACCGCTGCGGTAGCTGTGCTCTGCCTTTCTTGGATGGGCTTCCAGTCCGTAAGGGTTCTCTGCTTCCTACTGGCGTAGTAACCACGGTTAATTAATTGGACTGCACTTTGGTGCTCTGTCAACACAACTCCATCATTCCTACGTAATTTGTATATGGACTGTAATGCCTTGAGTCTTTTCTTTCCTACCTGGGTTTTTCTGAAGTTTTTCAGGGATCCGGTACATTTATGACCTCATCAATAGAAAATGCTTCACTTAAACTGGATGGTCTCCTACCCTGGTTTGATTTCTCAGGCTTTAGTTTAAATAGGCATTTATATGCTGGCATCTGTTTTCATTTTGGTTTTGATGGCATCTGGCTTTCTTGTAGGGGCTCCGTCTCCTTTGGCGTGAGCCCTCCCTCACCTCGCGCCTCGCAGCCCGGATAACCTGCCGGCACGTAGAGGTGCGTCCCGGGGGATTTCACAGAAAAGGCACCGTGCGGGTTCTGAGTTGTACCTTTTCAGGGTCTGTTCTCCTCTGCGTCATTCACGGGTGCTTTTTAGCAAAGGGCGGTCGCTGCCGTGAAATGAGAACCGTAGTCTGGGTTTAAAATTGCTCTGAAACTGGGGTGCAGCTGGCGTCGTGCGGGACCCTGCGCTCCCCTCTCCCGCTGGCCACCCCCCGGCACGAGCGGCTGAGCTCGAGCGTGCGCCGGGCAGCGCTGCCTGGGGAGAAGTAAAACGAAAAAAAGAAAAAAAAGCGGGGGGGATAATAAAAAGAAGAGATGACAGTTTTCCTTGAGTTAGAAGTTATCAAGTGCAGAAAATTGATAAAGGAAGTTAAAAACACAAGGGAAAAAAAGTCTGTGACTGTCAGTGCAAGGAACGGTAAGAAAGTATTTGTATTAGGAACAAAAGAAATTCTAATAATGGTTTGTGTAGACTTATCACGACTGAGGAGAGGTAAAATGCATAATAAAGCAGAAAAACTAGACATGTTTAATAAATATTGCTGTTCCCTGTTTGTAAGGAGAGGCGTGATACACCTGCCGCCCACGCGCAGGCGGCTTCCAGGCCCCGCGTTCGCCCGGGCGGGCGCCGAGCAGAGGCCGAGAGGTGGGAGCGATTCCCGGCGGCACGTGTGGATGACGTTCCCTGGGGGCTCCTGGGGGGTGGCCGTTGGGCTTCCGTCTTTTTTTTTGTTTGTTTTCTCCTGTAAGACTTGGATATATTGAGAATATTCCAGAAAAGTTGGTGAATGGTGCTGTTGTACTGTCTTAGCCCGACATCAGCTCGGGGATGAGGACTGGCGAAGGAAAGGAGTGCACAAAGCGTAAGGGAATGATGGGAATGTCGTCAGCTGATGGGAATATCGAGTTGAATTTGTTTGTCAGTCGAAGCGATGGGGATGTGCTGTGTGCCAAGCCGGCAGAATGTCTGTTTTGGTGTCATGCGCCAAAACACCCTCTGGTAGCATCGAGGTTGTGCGACACAGGTTGAGGACGGGGCTTGGGCGAGGACAGGCATCGCTTTGGCCCCAGGGGTCCAGCCCCGCAGTGCTGGGGGCTGAGGGTCGAGCTTGCAGGTGCCCAAAGGGTCGGTGGAAATGTGGCAGCGAGGGAGCGCAGCTGTTCAGAGGGGTTTGGATTGTTGGGTCGTCTCCATCGGATGAACTTTGTTTGATAGGGTGAGTCGTAGGGTTCGTGCATCTGGAGGGAGTGCTGCTGGCGTGGGGAGACCGGAGAAGGAGCAGAGGTGCCAAACCAGGCTTTGGGGTGGGAAGGGGACAACTGCTGCAGCACGAGCAGTGACACTGAGTCTGTGGGAACGGGGTGATGCAAACCACAGGCGCGCAGAGTGAGAGAGCATATGAGAACAGCTCTGCTGTCTTCTCCTGTTGCTTATGCTTTAATACAATATCCCTATTTTCAGCGTTCTCATTTTTTTAAGAGCTGTTGAAAAGTTGGAGAAGACACCGACCGTGTGAGTGGAGTGAAGCGATTCGAGGAGCGAAGGGAAATACTCGTTGGTATTTGTTCCTAAACATTTGGGGATGTGCACCATACTTTGGGAAACTCTCCCTGACAATAACAGTCTGGGGGAAAAAGAAAAATCTCACTTGTTGATTTTATCTTCATGGAGCCGGTTCTCCATGGGTTTAAAAAAAAAAGAAAAAAAAGCAGGTACCAGAGCCCTTCGTTTTAGCAAACTACATAGCGAGAAACAATACCTGGAAGCTGGATCCAAACATTCAGATGACAAAATGAAGACGCAAAAATATTTTTAAGAGTAGGAGGTGGAAATTTTGAACAGCAGGGGAGATTAGCTATTAGAACAAACTACCAAGGGAAACTGTGGACGCTGCATATCTCGATGCTGTTGCTTATTCTCTGCATCTATGGAATATGTGTTTCAGAGTTTTCTGGCAGAGCTTAGCAGTTAGACAGGGCAGAATTGCTGTTATGTTATAAAGAATGGCTATTCTGTGGTTTAAACAAAAGATCTCGCTTTCTGTCTCTCTCTTTTGGTATCCCGTTTCCCAGTGTCCAGTAGCAGATGGTTGGGGAAGGATTATAAGGAACAGAGAAAATACTGAGTGAGCCTCCCCTCCGTATACACTCTCGCTCCTGCCGAGGGGGCCCGAAGTGCCTCTCGCTTCCAAACCCGAGGGATGCACCCAGACCTCCTGGGCCAGCGTCGCGCCGTTGTACGTGCGCACGCGCCCCGGCGTGAGCCCCCGCGTGAAACCAAAGTGCTCGCAACTGCTTCCCCCCCAGTAGAGATATAACTAATGAAATTCATAGGTAATCTCCTGTAACATTGAGCACAAAAGGCTATTTGTTTACTTTTTCAGGCAGGAAATGATAATGAATAAGGTAGTTGGGGACCACAGGGGACGCAGGCATTAATAATCTGCTTAATATTCCTAATGCAGAAGCGATAGGCAAAGCAGCGGAGAGAAGTGCGCCTAAAGCAACGTGCAAGAATATGGATTTTTCCTTGTGGTCAGGAGGAGACTTCGTTCCCTCTCCCAGATACGAGGGAAACGTACTGTAGAAAAAATAGGAGGTATTTACAAACTGCTGTAGAGATCAGAGAGGAAATTTCCCCTGGTTAACTCTGAAATCAGGCAAAAAGCAGCAACGGAGCTGAGGTGGCTAAGTGAAGATGTAAACAGTATTAGAAGCAGTAAGCAGTAGGCTTTTAAAAAGTATAAACAGTCTGGTAAGGAGGAGGATAGGAAGATCTATTAAAATAAGCAGAAGGCAGTTAAAAGGATAATTAGGAAGGCAAAAAGAAATAGAGAAGATCTAATTGCTAAGAATATTTTGACTTCAAAGGCTTCTTTAGATATATTCAGAGCAGACAGAAGCTAGCAGAGGAAGCTTGTCCGCTGGAGATGATGATAGCAATTGGAGGCAGGAGATAGGGGAATAGCGTGTTTGTAAATGAGCTGTTTAATGCCCCTGGTAGGTATTTTATGTCTCTGGTAGGTGCTAGGCTTACCTGCGTCCAGGACCCAGTTTGTGTCACGTGCTGGGAACTCCCATCATCAGCAAAGGGAGGTGCAAAACACTTGGGCACGTTTGTTTTGTGTGGATGGTGTTTTTAAACTGAGAGGTATGTGCAGCTCGCCAAGAAGCTTGAAGTCTTCTCATTGCACAACAAAAATGCCTCCTTGTCGCTGCACTCACCTGCTAAGTGTGGAGGCGACTTCATGCCACAGAGAGTCTTGAAGGATTAGCTTTTCCTTACGACTTCATGACTGTCAGGTACATATATATACATATGTGTGTGTATATCTATGTGCATACATTTATATATATTGTGTGAGTGTGTATATATAAATATTTTGCACAGAAACACAAAGCTTGTCATCTGGCAGTGGCCATTCCTGGTAAAAATGACTAGTTTTGTGTATGTGTGTTTGTTGTGTGCTTCACCTCCCAAATCCTCCCTCTCTAAGCTCAACAGACACGTAAATCAGAAAAAAAGGTAACACCATGAACAAAATGCATTCTGGCTAGAAGTTATGAGTCTTGTGCATGAAAACCTGGGGACAATTTATGCAGTTGCTCGGTAAGCTCACTAGATTTTCTTTTTTATGGTCTACAGAAGGGGCCTGGAAGCTTTGATCCGAGTTGCTTTTCTCAGCAAGCTGCCCTTGCAGTAGAGCTGGAGTGTTACGAACTCCTTTGTATATGTAATTAAAAGCCGTCTTCTGTCTTGATATCACGCTGTGGTTAATGTTTCATTTAGAAAAACGGGTTGACTTTAACACGCTGGGAAAGTTGATGCTTCTTCTGGTGGGTGCTGGAGGGGCAGATGGGTCTGTGGGCTCCTCTTCGCCTGCTTGCCCTGGTTTGGAGAGTAGGATTAGCAGTGCCAGAAGATCTTGTTTTGTTCCGGTCTTTGTGTTCATAAGGATGGATTCCATGTGTTACTGTGCTAGATAAGTTGTCGCAGCCTGCGGCAGGGAGGCTGTCCCAGCGGTGGACACCTCCTGTTGGGTCCGTTCCTCGTCGCTGGTCAAAGACATTTCTGGACTCCAGGGTTTGAATTCCTGCTTTTCCCCCAGCTGCCACCATAATCTGAATTTCAACAAATTTAGGAGGAAATTAGCAGTGTTTCAAGCGGCTGCAGCGCGCGGCTCTTCAGTTATATTCCTGGGGCGCTGTGGTTGCACGGGCAGTGCCTTGCCAATAGCCGAGCTTCCATGTCAGCGAGCGCCCGGCGGCTGGTGTCACATCTTGACTGGAGGGTGGAATTTGCCTTGTCAGGAATGTGACCAGATCTATTGTTCGTAGATTATGGCTTGTCCCTTAAAACATTACAACATTTACGCAGAGTGTTTCAGACTCGCAGCCTTGCCTGTGTGTGTTTAGCTTGGGGTTGCCAACTCCATCTGCCTGAATGAGGTGTCCAGCTGTGCACGGCGTTGATGCTGCTCTCTGCTCAGCCCACGCTCCGTGTCCTCGTCCCGAAGAGGCCCTTGGGCCTCCTGGTTGCTGTTCCCTTGCACAACCCTTCCTTTTTTTGCAGGCAGTGGAACAGCAAGATCCTTCCTTGGCATAAATGAATGGTGGGGTGGGAGAGCGGCAGCAGCACCCCGGATTCCCACCTTGGGGCTGGGCTCTAACCAGCAGATCAGTAGTTAGCACGTTTCGTGATGGCAGCAGGATGATATTCCTTAAGCTCTTGCGTTTCTAATGGAGTGGAGAAATGTCCTAAATGTTGAATACTTAAGTTTTCAAATGGGATTTGAGAGGTTTCACATTGAACATTATTAGCCCAGATAAGAAGTTACAGTCTTATAAGTGAAAGAGCTCCTCGTGTAGAGAAAGAGCTTAGCATTGATATTGGGCAAGTTCCAACAGGTCCGGAGTGGATGTTTTCCATGTGCCCACACTGTTTTAATATTAAACCCCTTTATTTTCACCTGCATTAAGTGCTAATGAGACCAGGGTGTCTTTGGGGCTGAATGGGAAACAAAGCAAGACAGGACCGTGCCGCATCTGTCGTCGTGCTCGGCTTTCCTCTTCCCTCAAATCTGATATCCTTCAAGTTTATATTTCATTTGACCGAATTATGGTCAGAGGAAAATGGTAATTTGATTCAAGGGGAGAAAAGTTAAATTAAAGTGAAAAACCAATATATGGGAGATATTTGTGCAAAAGTAATGTAGATCTCGAGGAAAAGCTTTTGTAAATCAGCAGATGTAATCGGAGGCAAAGGAAGTTGCATGTTGTACTGGAAAAGAAAAGGAGGGCTACGGAGTCCTGGAGCCATCAGCCCAGACAAAGAAGAGATGAAAGCAAGAGATCCTGATGGAGGGAACAGTTTGCTAATGAGATGTGGTTACCGCACCAAGGCTCGCTTGTGCTGGAGCTGGCACCGCTGCTGTTTTCCATCACAGCCCGCTTTGGAGAGGAAAGTGAACATATTGCTCGTGAGCATGCCTGCAGCAGAGGACCTGCTCTTGTTCCAGCTTCTCTGAGTGTGTTTGTGTGGTGCAAACTCAGCATTGGTACTTGCTTGGATGGAGGAAGAGAAGACCTTGCAGTTAGTGTTCAGATGTGAGAGGACGTGCAAGTACCCAACCTCAAGTCCCTGTGTCTTACGGAGCTTGTTAGACCTAGGTTGCATGGTAGGAAAATCAAAAATATTTCCTGTGGGTAGTGAAAACTTGAAATTTTGGCAGACCTGGTCTCGAATTCCTTGTTTGTGCTACAGTGATCCCGGGGTTAGCTCGCCAGCTTGACTGCTGCTTGACTCGCCAAGGTTGACTGCTGCAGCTATCACACTGGTGGTGCCAATCGTCAGATGACTTCCTCTGAGACCAGAAGTGACCAGGCGGCGATGGTTTTTGCTTGATGCAGGGGCTTGAGTTGGAACAAGAGCAAACCAGAAGAGGTGACCTGGTTATAGAAGTGGGGAAGAAGTGGCAGGGCTTGTTGTGTAGCTTTGCTTGGATGTGCAGCAGTGCAGGACTCTTTCATATCGACTCTTCTGGTTCATTACATGTAAAAGGAAAAATGTGAACATACCCTAGAGAAAGTTTCAGATGTGGTGACCTGCTGTTGTTCCTCTTCATGGAAGATAATTGAGGGAGGAGGCTTGAAAATGAGATTAAGTCTGTTGTCTAGACTGTGTGTGAGCTTCTTTCCCTGTTTCTGTAGCCTCCTGGGAGGTTCATCATTGGTATTTGCTGTGGGATTATGGAGCCACAAATGTGCTGTGAAGGGACACCTTCTGTCCACCATCAGCTGCACGGGGAAGGATCTCATCTGGTACACCAAGATGCTTCTCCTCTTACAGGAGCAGCAGAGGACTTTGAGGCTGTTTCTACCATGGTGCAGTGAGGCTGGGAGGTTTTATTCCTGTCCATAGATGGACAGTAAGAGGTGTCCAAGGAGGTCTGTGTGGTTCATTGAGATGTGAAGACTCTGTGTCTCAGGCTGGGGCCATGTGCTGTGTCATGCACAGGCTGGGCTGCTGCCTCGGGGTTCTGCTTGGGCAGGGCACGTTTGCAGGACCGGTGCAGGAAGAATATCTGTTTCTGTGGTGCAGATTTGCCATAAGCACCTTTCTCAAACTGCGCAGACTCAGCTCTGAGGTCATTTCATTAAGGTCCAGATCACCCCCGAAGCTGTAGCTCCTTGCTCCTTGGGGTAAGATCCCACCAGCGTGTTCAGATGGAGGGTGAATTTCTGTGAACTTGCAGGATCTTTCTGCTGTTTAAATGTCTGCAGTTGCTGCCTGTGACAATAGAAGATGGGCTGAGACTTACTGTAGAGTCTGAGTGGTGTTTCCTCTTCGGAAGTTGTGCCAGTGATAACGAAGCAAAGGAAGAAGCAGGAGATAACGGTCTGTGTGTTTTCCAAAGGGTTAAAGGACAGCGATGCTCAAGGACTCTGTTAGGGAGAGCACTGTGCTGCCGTGGTGTGAGGGATCTCAGGGCGGACATGAGTAGGAGAAGGGAGAATGTTCGTGGAGGAGGTGGGAGAAAACCAAGGGTGAGACAGATGTGCAATGTTACTAAGACATGGTGATGTAATTAACAGGTTTGGGGTCAGCCTTGTCGATGGAACTCACCGATTTGCTTGACGTTCAAAAAGAATGTAAAAATGAAATCTCTCTGCCGTGCGGAGACCTCTGCTCTCTCCCCACGCTGCAGTGGGGAACGTCCCTCCCATCAGCCCAAATGCAAGTGGAGGGGGAAGGAAGGAGATGGACGAATGGAGTCTCTTGATGCCGGTGCCTTTGACAGAGGTGTGGGTGGCTGCAGCAACATCGCTTTGGGATGTAGGATGCCGTGTTGGGACTCCTCGCTCTCAGGAGACCTTGCTCTGGGAGACCCAGACGCGTCCCTGGAGCTCAGGTCCTGGCAGAGGAGAGGTAGTTGAGTAGATCTTCTCCTTGTAGGAGTAGTCGAGGTAGATGAGGCCGAGGTGTCACCTAAGGTGCCAGCCATGAATTGTTCTGTCTCTTCTGTTCTGTTTGTGAGACATTTTCCAACACTCCTGTCCTTCAGAGACATTTAGTTTGAGGTCTTGCTGGTTTTGATCCGTCCCGGTTACTGGATTTGTAGTGAAATGTTATTCATAAAAATAAGAATTTCTGTTCTTTCCATTCCTGGAGATTAATCCTTTTTCTTCACCAGTTCTTCTGTGAAAGGATTGTTGGGAACCTTTAAAGGCTGGATAACGTAATTTTCAGTAAAATTCTCACTCCAGTGAGCTTTCACTAATTGACCTGTTTGCATCAACTCTTACAAAAGCAAGCGCAAGACTAACTACACCCCCAGTCTTGCGCGTTGCTCGGCGTGATGTGCACTGCGTTGTAACAGCCATCGGCACTGTGCTGTGTTGCGTTAGTGATTTCTGACCTCCAGCGAACAGCTGATGTGTCCTCTGGAGATCCTCCTGCCATGCTCCTGGCTATGCTCTTGTGTCTTTTGGCACCCGTCGGCAGGCCCGTGGCTTTGGCTGGTGCTCCAGCCTTGTTCCCTGCTTGGCCGCTGCCGCATGAGCGGCGTAACGACGTGGTGTCAGACTACCAGATCCAACCCATTGACTTGTTGGCTTGACGTACCTTTGCAGCTGCCTGCTGCGTTTGCGTTCGGAAGCATCCAGGATTTCCTTTGAAAATAGCTGTGCACTTTTTATGAGGAGTATTTTCCAAGTGCAATCTGAAGGCAGACCGGCACGTTATAGTCTCCTTAAGTTTGCTGGCAGCGTTACCGAATAACTCGAGGTGTGAACTCCCTTAGCCCTCATTTGTTGGATGTTAATGACACTGATAGTCATCCCGTGGAAGGGAGGAGTGGGTGGCAAGCAGAGCCTGCAAGATGGGGAAGGGAGCCCGGCCAAGAGCATGCTGTTGCCAAAAGATGGAGGTGCTGGTCCTCTGCCTTCTGTCCATGCTCTTCTGCTGCTTATCTCGTGGGCTCGTGTTTGCTGGAGCCTTCTGTGGGTTGATTTATCTCCCTAACCCAGGAAAAGCACATTAAAAAAAAAAAGCTATGGAGGGGAGGGAAAGGCAGGGCTTTCCGCCAGGTTGGTGAGTAAATTGGCTTATGGAGGGGAGCAGGGAGTGGGGGGCAGGCACAGGGAGAGGAGGAGGATGGGTGGGAGGAGGAAGGCACCCCACTCTGTACCATTAGACCACTTCAGCCACTCAAGGGCTCACCTCCAGCGTGGTGAAAGGGGCTGAGGGTTGTGGTATTAAAAACAGAGATGACTGAAGCTCAGCAATGGTGCGAATGTGAAGGGAGAAGTTTCCTTTGGCAGCTCCCTCCAGCGTGGTCAGCAGTAGGATTGCAGCTCACACGGACGTGGTCAAACCTGCTGTAACGCAGCTCATGGGGTTGCTGTGACCTGGGTGGGGATGTCACCGCAGCGTCATTCAGCAAAAGCCAACATCTTGTGTCTTAATTACCCACTTCTCAGGCAGGCACTGCTGTCCGTGGACTCGCTGTCTCTAGGTGCATTGCTGCTGGTGCCTGCTGCCGTTTGGGGATGGCTGCCCTGCCTGCAGCCCGTCCCAGCCACCACGGCCATGGCCATGGCGCAGAGCAGAGGGCTCAGCTCCATTCCCACCACGTGCTTTACGGTGTGGCATGGTTCAGGCTCAGCACCGAATCTGGAGTCGTCATCCCTCTGGGGTCACATCAGGTGTCCGACACTGTGTCCTGGCACGGCTTGGTAGCAGTGGCTCTTTGCCTTGCGTTAGAGCAGCTCCTCGGCTGAGGTCGGATCTCATGGAGCTGGGCACCGCAGAGTCCCACAGTTTCTAGTCTGGTTACAAATGGTTGAAGAATAAACCATTCCCAGGGCTGCCAGAGCCACGGATGGGAGCAGGCCCTGGGTCTCTGAGCCCTGGAGCAGTGCCACGTCCCCCGGGGCACGGTGCTGCCCGGCTGTACCCCGCCTCCACCGGACTTGGACCAGACCCCGTGTGAGATCTCGTCACGCCACAGAGTCCTGGGACAAAAACACCTCCAAGCCACACAGTCACCCTTCCAGCTGCTGCTTGGCCTCCACTGGATTTTTACCACATTAACGGTATTTTATGCCTGCAGGCTGCACCGCAGAGTTTGGTAAGCTGCTGCGTTGCAGACAGTCAGCTGTAACCATGCAGTGGCCATTGGAGTCCTTGTTTTCCAAGAAGCTGGTGGATCTTACCATGAAGATGAAGTCAAATGGAGAACTTTGTTTTAGCATGTGCTGTATAAAAATATTTATGTCTCAATATCTTCCTGCTCCCTGCAGTCATTGATGTGCCAGGTCTTGCCCTGAGCTCCTTTGCAGCCCCAGGGCAGTCCTAGAAGACTCCGAGAAGACACGTGGAAACCCTCAGGCTTGCTCCTGTGCCTCTTTCCAGCCCTCCACCCTCTCCAGAAATCTTGCAGCCCTGCTGCACCCTTCAGGTGTTGGCTTTGAGCAATTGCACTTGCTCGCAGAAGTGGTTCTTGAGCAGGTTCCTTCAGACGCACCCGCCAGTTTGGCTCACACGGAGCAGGGCTGTTGGGTGTGGGGGTAAGAGCGGTGGCTCGTGCCGGGCAGCCCGTCCCCACGGGTAGGAGCCCAGCAGCCCTGGGCAGGAGCCAAGCACCCCTGTCCTCCGGCACCGGGTGCTCCCCTGCAGGGCGATCTGCACTGATTCAGAGCCCGTGGGACAAGGGGGACCTGCATGGTCCTGTGGTCTGGTCTGTCTTCTCCCGAGGGACTGGGAGACGAGGCGTGCTCAGGGCAACTCCAGCTCTGATGCCGATGTTAGAGTATTTCTTTCTATTTTCTCCCAAAATTTGCAGTGACATCCCACGCTGAAGCTCGCCAGGTTGGTAACAAGGAATGAGATGAAAGCAACCTTCTGTTCCCGACTTTGGAGGAGGCTGGTGTGCTGGACCGTGCTTTCGGTCAGCACCATACTTCAGGAAAAAGGCTAAAATCCCAGAACCGGGGAAATGCGGCAGTTTTCCTGAGACGCCGTTCTTCTTTATGCGAAACCTCTTTATCAGGAGAGTGTCAATGGAGGGCAGCACCTAATTTCACCAGGGACCAAACTCATTTCTGAGCAAACTCGGCTCTGTTTGCTGGCGATGCCGCAGGGATGGACGTGAATGAACCAGCTGGGTTTTTCTGTGATGGTGAGAATTTATCCCGGTGTTTTACATAGCCTGCCTTGCAGTGTCCGTACCTGCCTTTCCCGGTAATTCTGGCTGTGCCTGAGGACAGGAACTGCTGATCCCCAAGTGCTGGACATGGAGGTAAAGGGCCTTTTGCCTCCTGAATTTTGAAATAAAGCACTCTCTACTTTTGTATTTTAGGGTTTTTTTTCCCATAGAATGCTGGTGGCCAGAGCTACACGTGCCTCCCCTAAGAGTATGGTACCTTAAGTACTGTGTCTCATGGTTTATTGAGACACATTGCGCTGCTTAAATTTACATTAAGATTTCACCCTGTTACTGGGATTCTTTTGAGCTAAACTGAAAAATGTGAAAAAAGGTATTATTGGCTTAAAGTGCTACTATGTAAAAAATTGTCTTAAAAGTTGAATAACCTGCTTGAATATTTAAGAAAACATATTTTGTACTTCTGTACCCCATTTCCCAAGTAACAAATACTTAAAGCTTCTGCCCAAAATGCCATCGCTGTGTCCTCCCCTGCCTCTGCACCGGTTCCAGCAGAAATCTTGGCATCGTGGCTGGCAGCGCCGGAGCGATGAAGTAGTGAAACTCGATGGATTTCCGTTCCCGAGGTCAAACAACGCATAATTCATCCCCCGCTTCCTTTCCCTCTAACTCAAAGGACGTTCCCCAGCGAGCCGGAATGGGACCAAGTGGTACAAAACGCTGCACCTCTCTCCAAGTGAAACATCTACGTGCTGCACGGGGGAGGATCGGCTGCGCTTCAGGGTCTGCGCCGGTGCCGTGGTGCTGGTGCAGCCATGGGCTCTGCTCTTCCCCGCCTCGGCAGGCACTGCCACGGGCATCACCGCACACGCCAGCTCGGATCTTTGCCATCGTGGTGGTGTCCAGGCTGGGGCATGAGAGCGGAGCAAACCCCGACCCTCCCGTGCCACCCCGTGCTCACACCTGCAGTGCTGGAGGATGCATTTAAGCGTCTTTCACCCATTTGCGGGGTCCCATCGCCTTTCCCCCATTGCCACCTCTCAGCTGAAATGTTTTCCTTCATTTTACTTCTGCCGCTGATGGTCTTGCTCTCTGCCTTCCCCAGAGGCAGTCTTTTTTTGGGACAGGGTGCCCAAACCTGCAGGCTGTGTTCAAAATGCAGGTGTGGGAGGGACGTGTACGTGGCACAATTGTGTTTTCTGTTTATTTTGCTGGTTTTAACAATTCCTTACCTTCTCTTTTCCTCTTTGGCTGCTAACGAGCACTGAGCTGATGTTTTCCCTGCACATCTAAGACATAAAGGTCAACTGAGATCAGGTTGGGCCCTTTCCTAACATAAGGCACAGATCTATTGCTTTTTTTGTAATTCTACTCTGATTTAAGCGGTTTGCTTGATTCTAGTGGTTTCTGCCCATTCTCCCTCTGGTGGTCTGCAATCCCCTGCATCTCCACCTGCAGAGCTGTGAGAAGGTCCCGGGGTGGGGTTTGCACCTCCCGTCCCGCCGTCAGAGCGTGGTCAGCACAGGGGATACTTCAGCCGTTTCGTCTTTGCTTTCCCCGAGAGGTTTTGTTCAGTCCCATCTGGTCTGGGCAATTTCTTACTGCTTGGTTTATCCAGTTCACTCTGAAACCTTCTTGATCATGTCGTGAAGATCTTTGCTGGTATTTTCATGGGTAAATTGTATGTGGGGCTGAGAGGGCAGGCGAGGAGTGAGCCAGGGGAGCATAAGCCCCAAAGAGACCCAGACCATCAGTTCATGAGGCGGTTGGGAGGCTGGTTTAGTTATGCCAAGGAGAGGTTTGGCTTTCAGACCCCGAAGACAGCCGTGCCTGTGTGGGTAGGAAGCATTTCACACCTTTTAATGGGGTAATTAGAAATGCCTTCAGGGAGTTGAAGTCTGTATCCTGAGCGTGGTCTCCATCTGCAGTGGTGGTGGCATGGGAGGAGCTCGGTACCCGCTGGGTTGTTGGCACCATGTCACATGTTGGCACCAGTCGGAAGAGGAGCAGCTGCGTACCTGTCCTGGGCACTGCTGGAGGTCCTGCTGCTCACTGCAGCTGCGTTCGGGCTAAGGGAAGATCTGTGCGGTGTGTTGGAGCCCGTCCTGTCCTTGAGCTCTTGGTGGCTTCTGGGCTGGTAGTTACCAGACCTAGTTCACAGGCAGGCACATGCGGCTGCACGGGCTGGCAGCTGCTTCGTTGGCTAATAAGGTTTTTTGGGGGGACAGGATAGGTCCTTCCTGCAGTCCAGGAGACTAGAGAAACCCCCTGTTGATATGTTTGTTCCTGCTCATCCCTGCTTGGGTCAACAAGCTCTAGTTGCAGCCCTCAAAGCTGGTTGCTCTCCAGTAACTTGCTGGTTTTGCTCTGTTTGAAGATGTAGATCATGGGTGATAACATCAGGTGGTGTCTGTCCCTGTTGGGAGTCGGTGAGATTGACTATGGACAAATAGACCATCAGCTTCTTGAAAACAGTGCAGGTCCTGGAGTTCTTATTTGGATTTTTTTATGACGTGTTCCTCTTTGCGCAAGCAAGAGGGGGTGTTGGTGTCCTGCTGCCTGAGGACCTGTCGGCGGGGGTGCAGCCCTGCAGGTGCTGCCTGTTTGACTTCTCCCACCTTTGGCACCTCTCGGGTAGGTTTCGAGGCAGCATCGCACATGGGGTAGGGGATGAAAGCTGGCTGTGGCTGCCGCCTCCATTGCTCGCTGAAGCCACTGAGGCTGTGGATGGACATCTTCCTCGGAGCAGCAGTGCTAGTGGAAGAGCTTGCTTCACTTATTTTGGGCAAAGTTACTTGCATTAGCATTTATGATTTCTAGTCTGGGCAATCGCACTTCGTTTCCCCAGAGCAGTCGTGTCACTGCTGTGGCCGTGCTTGGGGTTCAGCCCCAGGCCAGAGGTGGGTGACAGTCACCCCTCTGCCCGTGCGGGCCTTGAGGACCTTTGGAAGGCGCTGCTGGAAGGGGACACTTTGCATGTGTCACGTTGCAGCCTCGTAGGGCCAGGCTGGCAGGATCGGTGGTGTCATAGCACAGCGGGAGCGGGAGCTGCCAGCTTCTCCTGCGTGAAACGGGGGTGAGCGTCCAAAGGAGAGAGCTTACACCAGGTCATCAGACGCCTTCCCCCAGAAACCCCACGGTCCTTGTCCCTGGGCCCTTCTGCTGGGCACGGAGCTGCAGGAGGAGCTGCGTTGCATCCCCTGCGCAGAAGGGGCTTGTTTGCACCACGATGATCCCACCACGTCCAGAGCTGCCAGCAGCCGTCCGGATGTGCTCGGCGGACGTGGTGGTATGCGAAACTACCTTCACATTAAGCATTAACAGAAAGGCAGCCTTGCCCCCAACTGCGCGGGTGAGGCAGCGTGAGGCTATTCCTGTTTTCTTGGAAGAGCGGATGCCTGTGCCCGCTCCCCCGCGCTGCCCATGGTCATGTTGCTGCTTGTGGTCTCTTGTTTGCCAGGGCTGGGATGCAGCTTGCGTCGTTTGTAGCTAATCTGCCTCTGGTTGCACTCTTCTGCTCTCCCGCGGTGATGACCCTCTGCTCTTACACATCCCCAGCTGAGGGGGAATGATGCTCTGTCCCGCTGCCTGATGCCGGACCCCTTGCTCCAGCCATGCCGGCACAGCTCGCCGCGTGGGACCACGCACAACCCTCGTTTGAGACATCCCAGTCTCAGCTCTGGTCCTGCTGGTGCCGGTGCAGGCACGGCGACGCTGGCAGCAGCCCCAGGGCTGGCGGCACCTTTCCCGGTGGGAACCCCGCGCCCGTCCTCACTTTGTGCGTGTGCTTTGCAACGCGCCCCTTAGCCGCAAGCTCACAGAGGGGTTTTTCCTATGCCCTCCTCGCACGGGAGGACGGTTAATGAGAAATGTGTGGTGGCTGTCCATAGGCACCGGCTTGGATAGCGGCTGAGCGGCGGCAAATGGGGCAGGGGATGCAGGCAGGGGA
This sequence comes from Phoenicopterus ruber ruber, assembly GCA_009819775.1. NCBI lineage: Eukaryota > Metazoa > Chordata > Aves > Phoenicopteriformes > Phoenicopteridae > Phoenicopterus > Phoenicopterus ruber. The sequence goes on from CM020234.1 coordinate 11,976,624, forward strand.
TGCAGGCAGGGAGAGGAGGTGTCCGGCTCCAAGTGGCTGCTGTTTATTTAGGAAGGGAAATGTTCCAGATCGGGTCGTGCCCTTTAGGAGCGCGTCCCCGTATGGGTGAAGGAAACTGGTTGAAAGGTTGGATTTTTCTGGACTGCGCTGTAAGTGGTTTGAAACAGTTCTTGAAGTTTTATTTGACTGGAAAGCATTTGGGAAGTGATTTTGAATCCATTTGGTTGATTCACTGCTATTCCTGCAGTAGGATGCAGAGCAGTGATTCTGTAATTAATTTAATTACATGCTTATTCAATCTTTCCTAAACTAGTAAAATTTCAGAATGCTTTTGAATTCAATTAAATGTGATTTTCAGGGACAGGAGGAAGGGAAGGCAGGGAAATTTGAAGTTGCATTTTTTTCCCCTCGGCTGGTGTGCCAGCCTTCCCTCCCTGACGTCGCCGCAGCCCCACGGGCCCGCGGTGCCCGCTGCGGTCGGCGATGGGCACCCCCGGCCCTATTTCGGTTGTTGCCAAATTCCTGCCTCTGCTCGGTGCTTCCCTGCCAAAGGGAAACTTTTTAAAGAAGCTTCACGAATAAAATCATAAAAAGCCTTTTCTTTTTCTCCGGTCCCCCACCTCTTCCATCTCTGCCGTTACCTAATGTTCGTTCTCTCACTGCTTTTATTGCCTTCGAATTTGGCCAAAACAATATATTATGTAATTGGGCTAATGAGGTCCAACCCACTCTCCATCTTCCCATCGCGGCACAGCAAGCAGCTAATCTCTTCCCAGTTCACCTTTTTGCCCTTTTTGGTTGTTAATTTAAAAGTATCATTTCCAAATCTGCCTCTCCTCCTCATAAGTCTTGGTTTTATTTTTTTTTTTACACTCTGCAGAAAGCCTTGAATGAGTAACCGAATATCTCCTGGGCTCTGGAATTTAACAGTCTCTGCCCTTTGTTCGGCTGGGTCAATGCATGAATTCACAAGTTACTAAATTAAAAAGGAGAAAAGAAGGCAAATGTCTGATTGTGGATTGGATTTGTATTTTTTTCCCCAAAGAAATGAAATACAAAGAGGAACTAGTATTTTCAAATAGTTTGAAAAGTAGCAATTCATTGTAAAATCTAGTTGTACCGAGGCCAATTTTTAACACGGAACTAAACATTGAGCTGTTTTTCTAAAGGGAAGGTGGTAAAATCTGACTTTCTGTATGTAAGAAGTTAGAAAATGTAAATCTCCTTTCAGCGTAAACATGTGTAGACTGGACGAAGGTTTGACGGGCAGAGGTTATAGCTGGAGCGTAAAATTGCCACCATGTCCAGATGGTTTCCTGAACTTTTCCTGCGTGACGAGGACGATGTCGGGCGCGCTGTGTGGGAAGCGGGTGCAAAGCAGCAGCGCGCCGAGGGCACGCGGGTCCCGTCGGCGAGGCCGGCCTGCGACAGCGGCGCGGCCTTCTGCCCGGCAAGCCCCAACAGCCCTCCGTTTCCTTCTTCGTGAGTGTGTCTTTATGAGGAATTTTAAAAAAATGTAGCAATGTTTCCATTAAAAAAAGAACTGGGGGCAGCAGCTGGCTGGCGTGGACGGGCCTGGTTCAGACCAGCTGAGGGTTTGGCCTTGGCTGTAGGTTTATTCCCGAGCTGGGAGTCCCCCCCTGGCCAGGATGGCTCCCGATGTGGGAGGTGGTCTGGGCTGGCGACTGCGGCAGGGAAGCGGGTGTCGGGATTGCTCCGTCTTTGTTGTGGTTCTTGGTAAACGCGAGGCTGCTTTTCCATGCCTTTTGATGAAGAGCTGCCCAAGCAGAGCTTCCTTGGGAGGGACGGGAGGAGCTTTTCGTAGGGATCCCACAGTTGCACAGCGTGGGCTTAGCAGTGCTCTAAATCTCCACAGATGACTTATTTACACATAACAGGACTCAATTCTCAGCAAGTTGGTCACTGGGTTTGATATTTTTGGGGAGGGATAACTTGACCTTTTCTTCTCGCTCCTGTACAGCAACGCGAGGTGGCTGAGCTTTGCGTTCGGGCCGTCACGGCGGCTGTCGGAGCTCCAGCAGTGCTTTGAGGGCTGGTTTGTGCTTTGCAGCTTTGCAATATTTTCCGTGTTTGTGGGAGACACCTCTCACCCTCCTCCCGGTGGCCTTTCAGTCAGTTCTGAAACATGCCTTCCTCTGCTCCAGCTGCTCAAGAGGATGACTTCCAAGCTGCCGCCTCCTCCTCCTCGTCATCATCTCTCAGTGTTTTTAAGCTCTGAATGGAGGATCTCCAGAAGTTGAGCTGGCTGGTGGTGGCAAGTAGAGCTGGTGGCATCAGTGCCCAGTGCCGGTGTGAGCCCAGACGCGTGGCAGTATGACTTGAGGACCGTTGGGTCTATCATGGGAGATGGTTCAACCCCAAACTTGAGTTTGTCTCTGTTTCATGGAGCAATGGCAGTTGATGTCTGGCAACGTGCGGCAAGAAGAGACTTGAAGCTTGAGTTCTCTTAAAGGGAAATGCATTTTAGTCTATTAAAATTGGCAGCTGTCCCTAATTTGGGTGACTTTGGCTGTTGACTCCCTCAGCATTGCCTTTGCCTTTGAGAACTTTTTGCATTCAAAATGATAAATGCAACTAGAGACCTTAAGTGACCTTAATTTCTCCAAATTGGATGCCTCATGCCCAATGTGACAGCCTCAGAGTTAAAATTAATATAAATTTTGTAAATCAGTAGACTGACCTTTTGGTGAACTGGAAAGAAATGTCAAATTTCTGTTTTTCCCCCCCCTGTAATCAGCAGTCTGTAATGAATGAATTATTCCTAATTTCAAGATTGTAGCTCAAAAGGGCACTCAAATGGCTGAAATCCCATAAGAAAGCCTGACCTTTTGGTTGTCTCTGATGAAAATTCAAGATTTTCCCTGAACTTAGCAGTCTGTAATGGACTGCACAAGATGCTACTGTAGCTTGGCGGGAGCAGCTCCCCATTTCTTTTCTTAATATATTTATTCTAACACTGTATGATCCCCCAAAGCGCCTTCACAGTCTCGTAGGAGCATTCAAGGCAGAGTTAAGATTCACTGCCAAGGCTTCTCTTTAGGTACAAAGCAACTGTGAAATAAATGATTCCCCCTGTACTCGATGAAGAATTGATTATTTGTCATCCCCTGCATCGGACACAGCGACTGCGTTTTTACTGTCGTCTCTGAGTCGCTCCTGCAGGTTTTGGTGATGCTGGGTACGTGCGGGAGGGTCCTTCAGCTCTCTCTTGCTTGAGATAAGAGGACTTTGAGGCCCGCAAGGAGCAATAAATCTGTGTTTCCCACAAGTCATTACCAATGACCGTAGATCTGGTTTTGCTCAGAAACTGCTAGAGAGAGTTCTGGGTTTGGAAAACGCATTTATCTGATGGTAACATCGTGTACTAGCAGGACCGTGCACCGGTGAGCGTGCGTTTGGATGCTTCTTGCCAGAGGGATTTTTCTTTTGGGCATTAGGTGGGAAACGTCTGCGGAGCTGGGCAATAAATTGTATTTATATATAGTATGTGTGGTCCCCAAGTGTGCTCTTGGTTGCGATAGCTTACCTGGCTTTTTGGCTTCTGGGTACCGGTCGGGTTTATGGGTGATGAATAGTTGAGGAATTGCACGTGCTTTGGTTTGCCTTCGTAGCTTTTTTCCCTGTCTGGGTAGCACAGGCTTCCTTTTAGGTACAGAAACATGTTTTGTAATTGAAAACAACTGAGTTTCATTTATGGAGAGAAAAAGTTTCATAAAACTCACCCGTATTGTGAAATGCTTGGCCATGCGGGCTGGCGGAGCTGGCCGGCTGCGCTGGCATCGTCCCGGCGGCGGCGGTCCTGTGTTTCAACACCCCTCGGCCACGGAGCCCCGCCGGGGCCGAGCCGGCCCCGCAGACGCGGGCAGCGCCCGGCTGTCTCTGCGCTGCCTAATTCTGGTCCTTCCCCAGCTCGGAGCCTCTCCTGCGGGCTGCAGGAGCGGGAGCCAGCGCGGGGCTGTCGTGGCTGGGCATCGCTGAACCTTCGAAAAAAGGGATCCAAGTTTCTTTGGGAAGAAGTCAATGCTAAAGCGGACTGGATAACTAACTCCTTCCTTACGTTGCTGGCAGAGACAAAGGTTCCTAAAACCAAATGGAGCAACACATCCATCCTATAAAACTCTTTTGCATCTCTTTTAGAGATGAAAGCAGGCTGAGATCACTTTTGCTTTTCATTTTCTGATTCTCCTCCACTGCTACAGCACAGTAAAATTTTGGAGGCAGCAATGTGAAAGCAGTATTTAAACTTACACCCAGTTTTCATTTTAATTTTATTAAATCATGAAAATATTTCTAGTAGAAATAGATTTTGAAATAGATTTTGCCAATTGTGCCGCCAGCAGCTTTAAAATAATGTGTCAAGTGTTAAATTATTTGGCACTGTTCCTGAAGTGTCCAAATGCTGGATAACGGTTTAAAGCCTGGTCTCCTGTCGGCCTTTTCAGCTCTTCTCTCAGATAACCGAGACCATGAGCAGTTCAGCAAAATGTTTTGCTCAGTGAAGTGCTAACACATTGGGCCTTAAAATATAGTAGTTAAAAAAAAAAGAGCAGAAGGTTTAATATCCTTAAGTATGCATAGTTCATTTAAAAAATAAAAAAACCCCAAGAAATCCTGATTTTTTTTTTTTTTTTTTTTGAGCCTACTGTAAGTTGCAGGTACGTAGTAGTGTGCGTACAGGACTGGGACTGCTCCGCGCCTTGGTTTGCGCTAAGGGCTGCCAGCCAGCTTGTAGTAATCTCTCGAATCTGAACATTTGCTTCAGAAATGTTGCTTAGCCCACCTTCTCACGCGTCGGAAATGTTTGGTAACAGTCAAGCATGCCACAAAGTTTTTGGTTTGTTTTTCAAAATATGCGCCCCTCTTATGCTGCACAGAAACCCCACGAACCCCAAACTGCAGAATTCTGCCCCGCCACGCAGGGATCTGGCAGCGCGGCGTGTGGCTTGGGGGAGAACACGAGCGTGCAAAGCAGCGACGTGGCTGCAGCCCGTTCCTGGGCCCGAGCGGGAATTGAATGGTGTGACATGCGCATCGTCCCCGCTGCGATCCCCGCGTGCCGCCGGTACCCGGCCGTGGTCGCTGGCCTGGCTTCTTGCCCCATGCCCACACAAGGGGCCTCCTCACTGCGCTGCTGCTTAAAAATTCGTTAATGCTTCTAATTGTGCTCCCAGCCGGAGGCGAGGGGCTCGTGGGTTGAGCGGGATTTGTCAAGTCGTGCACCAAGAAGTGGGTTTTGATGGTTCTGCTCTCTCCAAGTCGCCTTTCAGTAGCTCCTTCTCAGTTTCTTTTATGCGTGCGATGTGTTGACACTTCACTGAGCAAGGCGTTTTAAATGGTTTTTATGGGAATACTTCACGCTTCTTCCGTCCTGTCTGTTTTTGAGAGTCTGGCATTAGGTTTTATATTTATAAAATAGTAAAAAAGCAGCAACTGGATAAATTCATGAAAGAAATTTCTGCCAACAGCGGCCAAGCCCAAAGGCAACACCTCTTGCCTGTGAAGCCCTCGAGCTGCAGCTCACTGGAGGATGGGAGTTTATTCTGGAGAAGTCCCATGTAGGCTTTTCCTGACTTTCTACGCTATCCTGACCCAGCCACTGCTGGGGACAGAACGGTGGCTGATATGGACCCATGGCCTGAGCCTGCTGCAGTCTTCCTCACATAGGCACTCTCCCACAAGGGTGGTGCAGCTGCTTTTCAGGTGTTTTCTCGAGGGCTTGATTCTGCACAAAGCTGAGCAAGAAACAGAGGATGCAGGAGCCAGAGCGAGTTTCGCACTCGAATTTTTCACTCCATGAAGATGGACAGGTCTGGAGCAAGGCCGGGACTGCTGGTGTCTCACAAGGTCACGCCCTGAACCAGGATGTCTACCTGCACCCTGTAAGCACGATAGCGATGCTTTCCTTTCTGCCAAGGGCTCTTTTCTTCCAAGGTGCGCCAGAACAGCCAGAGAGGTGTTTTTCATTCAAGCGTGCTGGGATGTGCAGCTCCCGTTGCTTTCGCTTGCTCTGTTCGCAGCACTTGGAGGGCATTGCTGGAGTAAGGTGAAGAGTCCGAGCCTTCATCTGTATCCAGGAGAGTGTACCGATAATGTGTCCACAATCTCAGCTGGGCCCAGCAGCTTCCAGTCTGGTACAGGATGTCTCCATTCATAGAATCATAGAATTGTTTAGGTTGGAAGAGACCTTTAAGATCATCGTGTCCAACTGTTAACCAGCACTGCCAAGGCCACCACTAAATCATGTCCCCACGCGCCACATCTACATGGCTTTTCAATCCCTCCAGGGATGGGGACTCCACCACTGCTCTGGGCAGCCTGTTCCAATGCTTGATGACCCTTCTGGTGAAGAAATGCTCATCGCAGTCATGAGAGTCATGTTGGTTGTGGATTCAATCCGTATGCAAAACTCTTTGGTGTTGGTTAGCTGGAAGATTGTATCTTCCTGGAGGTGCAGATGTGGTACAGGGGGTGGGAAGTGCTCGGAGAGCTGAGGAGGTGGATGCAGCTCTGAGCAGAGGCGGTGGCCTCCGTGCACGTTCGGGGTGCGGCGTGGCACCCCGCCTCTTCCCTTCCCTGAGATCCTGCTTGCTACAAAAGTCAGAGTTTTGATAAATGGTCTTAAGTTGCCTTTATCTTTTGGTTCTGTATTGGACGTCACATTTATTCATAGATTCAAAATTTGTGTTTCCTTTTTCCTGTGCCTCGCCGGGCACTGGGAAGCACGTGTCAGGAAGCTGTTGTTACTGGCAGCTTTCAGACCGATAGCATAACTTTGCAAAGGGAAAATACTCTGTTACCACCCCTATTTCTCAAAACGTGGGCACAGGGTTGCATGGAAATGTTACTCGGAGCCACGACCCACTCTACGACATTGTTCGCAGGTTTCACCGGGCGCCGAAAGCATCTGAGCCCACGGCAGCGAGCGTGTAAATGCAGGGCGAGCTCAGGGCTCTGGTTCCCATCCTCCAGGGCTGAATTAAGGGCAAAAAAATCTTAACAGTGTTACTGGTCTTAATGGGTAACTGGTCCGGCTGAGCCAGCAGCGGTACGGATGGACCTTTGGCTGTTTCTCAGTTTGTAGCCCAGCAGCCCGGATCATCCCTGCTATAAACAGTGACATTTGTGCTCTGAGTCCACCCCTGTCCGATGGGGAAGGGATGTGGCAGCACTGGTTGTCACTGGGATGGGTGTAGGCACCCCTGCGGGCTATACATGGCTGGCAGAGGGTTATTGGGAGAGCAAGCACATCTCCGAAATGGGTGAGAAGACCAAAAAAACCAAAGATTGAAACCTGGTCATCTGGAGCAAAGCTTTGTGCATTGAGCAGAGCAGCCCGTGGTGGGCTGGGGGGAGCTCTTCGGGAAGGAGCGGTCTTGACTCAGCAAGGCCTCCCCTGCCACCCAGCAGCTTTCTGTGCCTGTCTCTTGGCACTTCAGTTGGTGCAGTTCTCTCCTGTGCATCAAAGCTCTCAGTTGGTTTCTATGGGGGGGTGGTCCAGGTGAACCCCCTTGTTATATTACAGAATTTGAGTTCCTAAAGGCTCCCACCCTGCCTTTCTGTTACCTCCCCTCTGCCTCGTCTCTGGTGCAAGATGCAACTGAAATAACTTGTGTGAGTATCTTGAAGTTCTCAGGTGTGCCTGAGAGCGATGAGGAGCACCTTCGGGGGCCTCTGGAGACGGGGAGCTGAACCTCTTGCCGTGGGATCACTGGGTGCATTTCCCGAGAGTGCCTGGCAGAGCCGGCTGGGGCTCTGCAGACGCAGTGACGCCGCCTTCAGACAGTGCTGAGCTTTGCTTGGAGGCTTTCCTTCTCTGTAACAGAGAAAGCGTGTCCTGGAAAGCGCACGTCTGCGTGGGAGTGGCCTTTTCCTCTAAGCACTGTGAAAGATGAAGATGCTCCCCCATCACACTTATATTGTCTGTTCCATAAATGAAAGAAAAAAGGATAAAATACCATTATTTGGTGCTTCCGAATGTATCTCCTCATATGCTAAAAAACTTTTGCTATCCAGCACTTGCACATAACTGCTCCAACATAGTCGGTCTCTAGTTTTCAAGAAGGCAAAGAACTTCGGCTGGATGAGGGCTCTTTCCATTGGCTCTGCAGTGCCCTTGCAGGGGATGTCTGAGCAGTAACGGGGTTACTGGCAGGAGAGCAAGGACCATCGTTGTCCAGCAGTCCATATTCCTGACGATGGCTGCAGGGTCATAGCTTTGTATGTTGGAGAGCCAATAAAGGCAAAAGACCTTTGAACCAAACTGTGTAGTTTTGAAAATACCTTCTGGTTACAGAGTCTAGGTTGGCTTTTGTGGGCAACCTCATCGTAGAGTTCCTAGCAGTCTTCATCTCTATGTCTTAAAACTACCTGGGTTGGACAGTTTCTCAGTTACATGGCTGATGCGCCATTTGAAGTAGCATTTTCTCATCTGGTAGTGTTGGAAGTTAAATACATAAAGATAAAACATGGAGTATTTGGCTCTGAAAATAAGTGCCATAGGAAACGAGACAGCTTTGGTGTGTGTGGGCAAGATGTTGAAGAGTGCAGGTCTATGTGGCAGGTGTAGTTACCCTTTCTGTCAGCTTATTTTGGTTGATTTGTTCTATAGCTCATTAAAAAATGAGTTAGTGCTCATTCAGACTGACATTAACAGGTGACATCCAGAGTTGTAGGCCCTCAAAGTAGAGGGTAGTCACAGGTAGTGGGAGCTGTTTATGGTCTTCAGCAGTGTTTGCAAGTTAGCTCAAAGCTGTGGAAGATGGTCAGAGAAAAATAAATCTTGTATTCACCAAACACAAGTGGGTTGAGATTTATGCTTTGCGTTCAGATTTTACATTTTCCTACACATGGCTGGAGGAAGACACTAGTTGCATTGGCTTTGCAAGAACATAGATTAGAGCCTTAAGACCAGAAGTAGTTGATCTGGCAGTTCGCATGCCAAGCCACGTGTGTTGGCCAACACTATTTGATGCCTGGCCAACGTGCTTGGACGCCCAGCCACCTCTGCAAGTGTCATTGCCCGCTGTTCTGTAGGAGTGCTGTCACTGGTGGCCATAAAAGCTCTGCAGTTGCCTTGTATGGCTGGATGGGGATTGAGGATACCTCCAACTGCCTGAAGAGCAAATCCACTTGATTAATTGCCAGAATGGGGTGGGAAGTGTCATTTCTGTCCCAAGAAGTTACTGTGTCGGAGGGTGACTTGGAGCCTGGGCTCTGGCAATTCGAAGATTGGAGCTTGGTGGAGAGCCAGAGAGCGCTCGGTGGGTGGGTTGGGGGCACAGAGTGAGGTCTGGCATCTCTTGTTTGATGGTTAACAAGGAGATGCCAGAACAGGCTTTTGGGTCTCGGGCATTCATGTGTGTTTGCCAAGCCCAGGTGTCACGTTTGGTAGAAGCAGGAAGCTGTGGCAACTTTTTGATGTTTCCGCTTGTTGAGTTTGTGTTTCTGCTCAGCGGCTGGTCACAGTAGCTGATTGTGTTACCTGCCTCGTGGGAACACTTCAGGAAACCTTCGTTTTTTTTCTGAGAGAAAGCTACCAAGAGGCCCCAAAGAGCAGTACCTGGTTATATATCATAGTTGCTTGTGTGTCAGCCTGCGTAAATGCTCTTTGGATAGTGTTCTCCATCCCGGAGTTCACCACTTGGATTCCTCTGTCCTGGAACACCCTTCTTAGCTTTGGAAAGCAATCAAATGACCCTGTTTTCATTTAATAATAATTGCAGTAGCAATAAGCGGTCTGGAGTGTTCTTAATACTTTTCCTTTTACTGGCCAGGTTGTGTCTCTTGGCTTTTTGATGTTTTGACTACCAAGGAGAGGCTGGGGATGACCCTAGGCACTTAGATAACCTCTCCAAAACGAAGGAATGATTTCATTAATAAAATGCACAACTGAAATTCAAGAGATAAGTGTCTGGTTCTCACAAAATCTTTTTCTGTGGCTCTGGGCAAGTTGTATAATCTGTCTTGGATTTCCCAGCGCAAGAACTGAAGAGAAATTACTTCATCAGCTCACATCGAAATTGTCAGTATTAACTAGTGTTTGGGAGACATCAGGACGTTTTAGACATTTTGGTTGATGTTTCTCATAGCTTTGAATGGTTAGAGTGATTGAGTGAGGGTTACTTGAGCCTCTGGAGCCCTCTTTCCATAGAAGCCATCTTCATTTGCCTTGTCCTTGTCCTCTTTAGAGCTAGAAAAAATTACCATCTCATAGCTTCAGGATGGCTTTGTCCTGGTAGACTTGACCACATTTTTTGTGGGCTGTAGAGAAGCAACCAGTTGAGCATCAGCCAGTGGACTTAGCAGAAGTGCTGGGGACTTTGGTATACAAGGAGATCCATTGCTGTGTCGTTTTGAAGGTGGTTATTTCCAGGTCAGAGCTGAGGTACCCCAACAATAAACTCTCAACACCTTGAGTATGTTATGTTCAGTCTGTGGATGAACTCCTCCTTTATTGCTGTCAGTCTGCCATCTTTCACTGGCATTGAATTTTCTTCCAAACGAGCATTAAATAATAATAATGATAATAAAAAAAGTTGCTTCTGTTTTGTTTTTTTGAGCACTGACAATAGCCTTTGGAAAAGTCCGTTTTTCCTTTCCGAGAAGGTCGCCATGGCTACTCTCCGCGCTGCGTTTAACAGCCGTGCTGGCTAATGCAGCAGAAACAGATTTGGCTTTTCCTTTTGGACGTAATGAATAGCAAACTGCTGCGTATTCATTAAGAGAAGCAACTTGCAGAGGTTAAGTGTTTCATTTCTGGAGCTGCTGTCTAGGGCAGCAATAAAAAATAAATTGGGCAGCCAAGGAGGAAAAGGGGTTTACAAGACATAAAGTGGGAAGAAAATAATTGCCATCCTCGTTCCTTGTTTCTTTCCTTGGGTTCTGCAGCCATAAGTCAGGATCCCCGAGTCCAAGCTATGCAGATTTTTGTTAGATGTGATCAAATTTGCTGGAGAATTAGCTTTGTTTTTGACAGGAACCCATCTGACTAATTCAGCAAAAATAAACAGGCTCTTGGACTGCAGTCATCCACTCCAGGAAGGACTGAGGAAAATGGGGCTGGCTTTAATGTCTGAACGGCGCTAGTGTGAGTCCAGACGATGCTCTGTCCACCTTTCGTGGATTTGCGGCTTTCGAGGCTGGAAAGGCTCGTGGTCATCCAGCTGCAACCTCCTGCACTGCCCAGGGCAGCAACGCCAGAGTCACACCCATGGGTTTTGTTTGGCCCAACGTTTATCTTTAGAAAAAGGTCTGTAACCCTGATTTCAAGACTCTGGAGATGGTATTAGTCTCTCCCAATTTTAGTTGTCCATGGCCATAGTCAACAGGGAGGGATGGGCACATTTCAGATACCTGCTGTAGGATATGAGGGGTTGGGTGGTGGACGTGCCTGCCCCTTTCTCTCCCATCTCATTTGTGATTGCTGCACGGGAAATGGAAACGGCACAAAACAACGATGTCACTGGTGGTGTCGGTCCCTTGCACAGCCTCGTCGCCCTTCTGAACACCCCTGACCTCCTCCTCCACGGCCTTACGTGGGCAGTAGGATTCCCTTTGGTCTCTACCACGACAACTAGGCGGTTTCCAGCCATTTTTCCAGGACACTGCCCGTCTGCTCCATGTTGGTTTGTGGTTTTTTTTTTTTTCCTAGTTGTACAGTCTTGTGTTTGGCCGCATAAAAATGCATCTTGTTTAAATGAGTCCAGCACACCCATCAATCCAGATGGCATTGTATTAGTGACCTGTCCTCTTTAATTATGTGCAACTAATTTTTAATTTTATGTTCTCTGCAAACATGACTGGGAATGATTTTCTGGCTGCTTGTAAATCATTGATAGATATTGAATCCTTTCTGGGATTGCTTTCTCTTGGAAGAAATGAGGATTCCCCTATTACAGTTAGTTTTCAAAATTTATCAAATAGCTATTTTTTAATCCCCTTAGTTTGTGTTTACATTGATTTCTGTTCTAGGGCTGATTTTTTTTGAGTCAACATCTTGTGCAATAGTAAGCCCTGCAAAAATCTAAGTCTCTATGCTAAAATAGTTATCTTTCTCAACCAAAGCCATAAATCTTACCGGGAAGTAATGCCAAATCTGTTTGACAAGGCTGGTTTTCTTTCTTCTTTCCCGTATGAAGACATACAGGCTGAACGTCTTGCTAAGACATTTTTAGCCAGATTAGCACAGGGTGTTCAGACCTGCAGGAAAATTATTTTGAATCCTTTTCCCACATTTTTCTGTCTGAGGTGTGTTCGTTGTATCTGCCATGGATATGGGAGTCTCTCTCTTTGATCTGGCAGCATCACACAGTAACTACCATTTCTCGTAATTCTATTTTTTCCCTTGTTTTTGTTAGGGAGGACAGTGTTACGTGGTGCCTATAGAAACAGACTGAACTGTGAGCTGTTTGGAAGCTCCATCTATGTTGAAAGTCCCTGTTACTGCTTCCTTGTGACCTGACCTATTGACATTTGGTGTGGTAGGACGTGGTAGGGGTGTCCATCAAAAACCCAGTCCTTGTTTAGGAGTCTGAAGGGCGTCTGAGGAGGAGGACCTGGACCTGGGAATAGTCCAAGGGGAATGAAGGGATGGGTGTCCCTCCACCTGCTCATGGTCATGGCCATGTTTTCACAGATGGATGGGCCCCAGCTCTTTCATGCCCGTGAAATGCCTGGGCATGGGAGTGGCATGGCTGTCCCCAGGGCTCATGGCAGCAGGGACAATCAGAGCGGTCACCTACAGCTCCCGATTTGGATTGGATTGAAAGTGGTGTGGAAAGTTTTAGGTGTCTTCATAGCTCCTGGCTAGATCCAGGTTTTAAAGGCCTCTGTTTATAACTGATCCGGAACGCTGCTGCCAGCATCGCGGAGGGGACGGTGCACTTGGGGGTCAGCTCTGTGCCTCCCCCCGGGTGCAACCGGGGTGTTCGGTGATGGGCTTTCGGTGGCCAGGAATGAGTTACCTACGTCCAGCCATGCTGGCAGCACCCGTTGGTTGAACGGCAGTGAAAGCCATTAAATCCGCCTCCCCAGTGAATTGTCCCCCTTTAGAGCTGGCGTTTAGGAGTCAGTTGCTTCTCTAGGTACACCTTGCGGTGTTTTCTTGGGGAAGAACGTGGTCGGTGTTGGTGGGTCCGACCCATGCGGGCAGAGGCATGCATCCCCCATGCGAGTCTGCAGCAGATCAGGCTTTCGGGCAGAGCTGCCTTGCTGTCGGCCAGCGTGTTGCCTACAAAGGGTTTTGTTAGACGAGAGCTACGTGTGCTGTGGAGCATCATTAAGAGGCTCAGCGAGCCTCTTCCAAAGGCCATTGAAGTCAAATGAAAGACTCGATAAGCTGAGAAGCCTTGAGAAGAGAGGAATAAGGGTTTTTGAGTGTGTCTGTATGGGGTTGGGAGGTGCTGGAGGTGTGAGACCTGTTTTACCCTTTTCCCCAAGCGCTGGGGCAGGAGGTTGTGAAAGCAGAGGAGAGGGTGGGCAGTGGAGATCCCGTGGATGTGGTTGGGAGGAAGATGGGAAGCTGGAGAGTGGAGGGACCGTATCTACACTGTCTGCCTCTTCTGGCATAGGCTCCTTATTTAACCTGTTCCAGGTGCTTCTCCAGTGGTGCTCTGGGCAGGGTCCATCTATGTGACTGCCCTGGGCAAATGCGCAGCTGTGGCAGGGATGGACAGCGTGGGTCTGCTGGGTGTTTGCGAAATGAGCTGTGAGAGTTGATGTGCTGGAGCAGGGGTCCGGTGTGTGTCCCCGTAGGTCCACGGTGAGCAGCTGACCGTACCCTGTGCTGCAAACACGCGACACAGTGCCAGGAATCAGCTCTGGGGCCCGATTTCTAGATTTAGGTAGGACCCGAAGGCAACAAAAGAGCTTGGCAGCAGGGTGCCGAGCCTAAGCACGAGCCCGTTTGTGTGTAGGTCTGTGAAGAAGCATTTGTTTTTCATGCATTGGGCTGAATTTTTGCCTTTAAGGGTAAAAATTTTTGAATTGTTGCCTTTAAGGGTAAAATGAAGCCTGGTGGTGAATCAGTCCCTTTAAAATGACACATGGTGCTGTAGGTATGGAGCCTACTGCTAGAAATCAGTGACGATAAGAGCGTCAGAATTTTGAAACATCTTTATTTGGATGCCGAAAGCCTCCGTCGTTAATACAGCTGAGGTATAAAGGCTTTTATTAGAGAGAGAAACCCCTGTAGTTCAGGGGAAAACCCAGCCACCGGCTGATGAAACGAAGCAGAAGCGTCCTCGTGCATGGGATGGTCTGTAACTACTCACTTCAGAATTTCTTCGCCTCTTTCTGCCGTTGAGCTGACGATGGCTCTGCCGCAGTCAGGGCATCGCCCCTGCTGCTGCGGTTCCTCCCGGCGGCTGGTTGGTGCGAAGGGGGCAAAGTCTCGGGAGGTGAATTCTGGTGATGCTTTAAAGGAGAAGATAACGGACTCGCGGGCTGGAGAGACATAGCGAAAGAGGGGAGTTTGCGTCTGCGAAGGCAAAAGCAATGCTAGGGGTAAGAAGAGGTACTGTGGGCGCCCTGAATGAGCGAACGCAAAATCCTAATTGGGCAAAACTCCATGGGATTCTCAAGAAGGACCAAGAGATCAGAGAGCAGATCCGTGTAGAGCAGCGCGCAGTCTCTGTAGGAGTTACTGTCGTGCCCCCTGGGACGTTGCCAGAGAGAGGGGCTGGGTGACGAGAAGCTGGGAGAAAGGCGGGAGAAGGCTTTAAAACCAGTCTTCGAGCATTTTTTCAATGAATCAGAGGGAGGAACGGAAAAGAATTTAGGAAAAGGAGAGCTGCAAAATTAGCATGGCGTGGTGTGGTGCAGGAGAGGGACAGTGGCCTCTTGTGGGAGGTGCTCCCGAAGACGCGGGTGCTCAGTGGTTTCCGAACTCGCAGCTGACATCAGCGATGACACAGCACGGGAATCATCTGAACTTGCCCGTCTCCTACCCGGTTGCGATGGAGATCTGTGCAGATGCCAGTAGTGGTGCTCTTATCCGAGTCGTGAACAATACTTCGCCATCTTCAATTTTTACTTTACTAAAATGAATATCATGGGCTTCTTAATAGTCATAGGAGCATAAAATCTCAGTGTATCACAATTCATCATCCTTTAAAAATTGAATTTCTGTTGAATTATGCCTTGCCGCTGTAGTGCTGTGGAAAAGCTCTTATTATTCATAACTATAAATACAACGATGTTGAGATTTAACTGGTGCCTGAAGGCTTTATGCTGTACTTTCGTATTGACAAAGCAAACAGTCTTATGGATCGGTTTACGTTTATGGGACCAGAGGCGGCTGAGCCCTTCCCCGCCGTGGGAAGCAGCGGTCCTCCTCTCCGGTCCCGAGCCGTCTCTGGGTAGGCAGGAGGGTTTGGGGCCATTTTGGCCCTTCAGGACTGAGACAAACGGCCACCAAAAAAAAAAAAAAAAGAAATCCCCATTGGTTGGATGCTTGTCCTCTTGGGAACCGGCTTAGCCAGGCTGCTGGAGGACACGTTTCGGGACCAGCGCTGGCTTGGAGGGAGTGCTTGGGTTTGGGATAGCGGGGAGCAGGTTGCATGGGCTGAAGGACAATAGGGAAGAGCTGGAGAATGAGAAGGATCCCCAGGAACCGCCTGAATCGTCCAGGTCTTCGTCAGCACAGAGGAGCGATGGGACCTTAATTAGAGACTTTCCAGAGGAAGGTTCTCGCACGCTCTCCTTGGTGGGCATCGGTAAATACTTTGACGTGCGTCCTCGTCCCGACTGGACGTGCCAACAGGCATCGGCCCATACGTGCGATGGCTGGCGGGGACAGACCTGGCTGGGGAGGCGTTTGCTCGGGTTTGCGTTTTCATTTGCGAGCATCTATTTTGGGCCTGAACCGTGGAAAAGTCCTGTCATTCGGTGCTCAGCCGAGGCTGAATTCGAGGCTTTCGCATGGATTTTACTGTAACACAAAAGAGAAGTGAGTTAATCTTTTACAGGAAATAATTAACATATGGAAATAATTTTTAAAACCGTGATTGGGTAAATTTGGTCTCTGGGGACAAGGTGGGAAAGATTCTGATTGGATTTGGAGGGATTTTTTTTGGTGTGGTTATAATTAGAAATTTACACATAGCGAAAGAAGTATTGCTGTTGGATGTTGGTTATCGTGGCCCGTACGTTGTTTGGAGTTTTGTTTGTTTTATGATCTCTTTTCTTAATATAGCAATTGGGCCTTGCAGAAGTTTGGCAGTGGCATGTTTAACTTTTGACTTAGTTTGGACATTCAATATTTTTGTTACAAAATAACTTTGCTGCATTTTTTTTTTTTAAAACAAAAATTAGTAATCTCTTGAGAACTGAAATTCTGTATTTGAGAAATTGCAAAGCCTCCATTTTGGGCTTTCTTCCACGGAAAGCAAGGCAACAAAGTTGGTGCTTTCACAGTAGCTGTATTTTCTAATGCATTTCAAAACTAGTTCCCACGTAGGCATACGGAGAGATACAGAAAAGTGTTAAAAATCAGATGCCTGAATGTTTTGCCCTATAGCAGGTCTAAACACCGGGCTGGTCATTAAGTGACGGTTGATGTGTTGAGCCCCTACAAGTGAAGGTGCTCAACACCATTTGTTTGCCTTGGAGTTATTTCAAAGCCTTGCCGAGCGCGTGGAGGATTGCTGCCGTCGCAGGACCCGTGCGATGGGGCGTAGGGCTCGTCTCTCCATCCGGGTCTGACGTCCCGGGCTCGCTCCCTGCACAGGTCAGGGCGGTTGGGATGTGTTTGCAGGAGGATGAGGATGGTGCCAGTGGCTGGGCAGGAATTCCTCCCTTCGTTATTGCGGAAACATTGGGTTTTTGCATGGAAATGACCCATACCTGGACAGAAATCATTGCCACGGAGGATTTTCTTTCATAGTGAAGACCTTGAGAGCTGCTGGGTGGTGACTCCTGAACCAGGAGCAAGGCAGGGGCTGTGCCCGTAGTTCTCGCTTTGATGTGATGCCGGCGTGGCTGAGCGTGGCTTGCTGGGCTGGACCAGGCCTCCTCCTCCTCTTTCTTCTCCTCCTCCTCCTCCTCCTCCTCCCTGCTGCTGCAGCGCTGCCGGGGAGCAGCACCGACCCCCTGCCCAGGGGGACCCTGGGGGGCTGCAGGCACCGATGTGGGGGGACCACGGGCACTTCCCCAGGGGGGACGGGACATCGGGGCTCCTGGACGCTGCCCACGTTGGTGCGGGGGCTCGAGCGGGTGCCACCGGCTGCTTCGGTGCGCGCTCCGCAGGGAGAGGAGAGGGAGGTGCTGGCGCAGGCGTTGAGATCCGGCATCCAGTGCCCCCGAAGGGCGATTTCTGCAGCACTTCCCGGTGCGAAGGCCCAGGACACGCTCCTCCGCGCTGCACCGTGGCCGGCGCTTTGTGTGAGCACCCGCCGCGATGCTGTTTTCCATCGGCGTTCGGTGGTGACCGTTAATTAGAAGGAAAACAGGAAAAACTGGTTCGGTGCACTTAGGAAACTTGAAAATGAGAGGACGAGCGTGTCTGCGCCTCTAGAAGTGGACGAGGTGGGGGGTCCCCACGCCGGCGGGGGGCCACGGACCTTCCCTGCTCCCCCCCTGTTCACACCCAGAATAATTCAGGCAGCGTTTGCGCAGACCGTGCGCTTCACCTCCGGCCTCGGCTGCCGTCGTGTTTGTAAAGTTGACATCACAGAAATGGGTACACGCTGCCGAAAGTGGGGCTCCGGCTGCTCCCAAAACCTCACTCAGACTTTTTTTAAAGATTTTTTTCAGTAAAAGACATGGGTTTTCTGACTTGCCAGCGTTGGAGGATCCCGGAGCCATGGGATGCAAATACCAGCGTGGAGGAGCGGTGGATTGAATAATTGAATCCCCAGTAAAGGGGAGATGCAGCTCGTTGTCCTGCGAGCCCGGCTGGTGCAGGGGAAACCGTGGAGGGGGAACGCTCCGGTTCCCGGGGGCAGGACGGGGTGGCAGCCGCCGAGACGGGGACGCCTCAGTCACGGCAGTGCTCGCTTCTTGGTCCCAGCACGTCTTTTAAAGTCGGGAGAAGGTGACGGGTTTGTGTTTTGCACGCACTGATTGGGGTTTTTCCACAGGAATAGGCGCTTTATCACTAAATCTGAGGCTCTCCAGGATGGCGAGCGGTGCTGGTTCCTTAAGGGTGTTATTTCACATGACTTTCCCCAGCAAGGCAGGTGCGGGGACTCGGTGCCGGTTGGCCTCCCTGGTTAATGATTGCCCCGTGGCTGCTCGTAGCTTGGCTTGGTAAATGCCTGGAGCAAGCACGGAGCCGAACCTGAGCAGGGGGACCACGTCCCGGCGCTCATCCTGCGTCCCAGCACAGTGAGCAGCGCTCGGGCAGGACCAGCACGGCTGGGTTTTGTCCGGCTTTCTTCCAAAATCAGTCTAGTGAGCCCCAGTGCTCTGTTCACATTCAGAGAGTCTGAACATGAAAGGAATCGGAGAAATGTTACCCGCTTTCCAGAGCTGAGCCTCGGGTGGCGGCACCGTGATGCCACCCTGGTCCCCCGTGCATCAGCAAGTGGACGGAGGAAGATGCGTGTGTGCCTTGACTTGCAATATCTAGGTTAAATACCGACTTTACTCGCTGCAAGTCTGCTGCTTGCGAGAGAGAAACTCCAGCTCGGAGGGCCAGGCCTCCAAATAGTTTATTTATTAAGAAAAATGTTTCTTGCTATAGAGGTGCTTATAATTGCGTCTTTCTTACAGATCTGCGTCCGTCTTGAGGCTCTGGGAGGGCGCAGACGCGTGTGGTGGGGACCCCGTGCCGGGACCCGGCGCGTTGCAGGGCTGAGACCAAACCCGCAGAGCACCCGGCGCTGCCTTCAAATTACATACACCAAAGGCGATTTTATTTTTATCGATTTACCAACAAACCAGTTATTTCAGAAATGACTGGCTGCTGCTGTTGGTCATTTCTGGATGACCAGTTGGCTCTGTGTCGCATGGTTTAATGATTGCATACTTTGTGCTGGTTAAATAGTGCTCAACAAGGAAACAGGAGAAAAACCACACTGGGATAATCTAAGAAAAACAAGGATTATAAAAATGGCTCCGAGGGGCTGACTGCTGGAAGCGAAACCTATTTTGTGGGTTTGTTGCTGCACCTTTGCTTCAAAAAAAATTGGAGCAGTTGTTCCACTCGTTTTCTCAGCAGATGGGCTACTCCATCGCCGGCACGTTCACCCGTCTGGAAAGTAATTATGTCGCTTGGCCCGGTCTTGATTTGCACTTCTATTAGCGTGTGCTTAACTATTACTGCCTTCGGAAGAAGACTTGATAGATTAGTTCCCCTTAAAAACCAAAAAACGAAAACAAGACCAAGCCCATGATGCGCCACAGAAACATTTCTTTAAAAAAAGAAGGAAAGGGAAATAAGCCATTTTGATGCAAAATGTTTCAAAAACTCTTGTAAGATGACCTTAAAATTCAAGTTACTGGTGCCAATGCAAGAGGAAATTTAAAATAGTGTTAGTGATTGCTGTGTGCCATCTCCACTGCCTCTTCTACAGCATTGTCGGCCGTGGGAAATTCTCCTTGGGTAGGTCAAGGAATTCACTGTTACTGTTGCATGTTTAATTCTCCTGTCGTTATAGGGAAGGACACGATTCATGACACGGGCATTCCCTTGCTGCCAGCGAGAGCTGTTGTAAAAAGCTCCACAGTCGGCATGGGTGGAGGCCTCCAAAACTGGCCTGGTCTGGACTGGGACAGGGACCGGGACCGGGACTGGGACTGGGACGGGGACAGGGACCTCTCTGCTCCCCATCGGGCAGAGCATGCTTTCTCCCCCAAATCCCCTTGTGCTTTTAGCTCTGGTGTCAGCAGCAGAGCAAACCCTGGGTGGCCCAGCGGAGGGGTGCACCGTGGGGGTGAAGCTCCCCGTCGCTTACTTCAGTATATTTGCTAAAACTTTAATAGGAACTACAACAAAAGCCCATATAAAGCCCTAAGTGTTTTTTAATTTTTTTTTTTTTTTGAGTGCGAGACTTCATGAGCGTGAGGTATTAAAGGCTTTCCCAAAATGCAAATGCGCGGGCGCGTGGGTGGGATTTGCAAAGCACCTGCGAGCGGAGCCGGTGCCCGGGCGCCTGCCGGGGCGTGAGTTTGCGCTGGGGCTCTTTGTTTGAATTCCTCCCCGCTTCCTTATTGCCCAAACATCTTTTCTTTCTTCTCCTGACAGCTGCCTTGAGAAGGACTTGGGCTAGCAAGGCTTTTATATTTATTTCCTAGTTCTGTTTGAAAAATAAATGAGTGGGAGTTGCTGGTAACTCGGCAAGGTCACCAGGCACGTGATGTGTTCATGATTCATTAATGTTATTTCTTCTTCACTTCATCAAAAAAGGAAAAAAATTATATAAACAGCCCCAAAACGGCCCTTTTGACCTCAGTTTGCCCGATCCGTGCTGTCTTGTGCCACCGGTTGTTCCGTCCTCGCCTCCTCGTGTTGCCCTTGCTCCTGCAAAGAGTTACAGCGGTTTGAGTTACCCCCTCCGCGTGCAGCCGCTTCGGCTTCGTGTCCCCGGCTGGAGGCGAGCGCAGGGGGCGGCGCGGGCCGGGCGCGCGGAGCGGCCGTCGGGCTGCGGAGAGCCCCGGGCTGGCGGCGGCGCTGCGAGGGCCCGTCTATTTTTGTGTGTAATAAAAATACTACTTTGTTCATTACCCGGGGAATATAGGCCGTGACTGACAGCCATTTTGCTCGTCATTAATAGCTCTACTTAATCTCAAAACAAGACTTTTCCTGTGATATATCTGTAAAACAAAGCAAAACAAAACAACCTTTCTTCCTTCAGTATCTCTAACGCCACCCCCCTCCCAAACAAACAAAAAAAAAATCCCGATTCCTCCTCTCCTCTGACGAACAATGACTCATTCAGCTTATTTTGTTTTTTTTTTTCTTTGCTGTGTGGTTTTTTTTAATTTATTTTTCGTTTTGGCCTTTGCTTCCCTTGGGTGGCGGCGTTGCAGGCAGGGCTGGCAGCGGCGCCGCCGGTGAAGATTGCCCAACTCCGACGAGTCCCTGCGTTCGACTCCTTAGAACTCTGCCAAAACTTCTTAAGTGTTTGGGACGAAATTTTCCAAGCCAGGTGTCTGCCCAAGGGGGAATTTGTTTGGAGAAGTTGCAGCACAAACTACCGCTGGCTGATGAATGGGGTTCAGAGGAAGACAGGTTTGCCCACGGTGAGCCCACAAATGGCTGTGGGTGTGGGGGAAAGGGTTTCTGGGTCCCTGCCCCTCGAGGGGGCTTTCGTCTTTTGCTGATCTTTAGGAATTTTTGTGGGGTTTGAGACCTTCCCACCTAAACGTGGTTAATGACCCGCCGGGCTCGGGCGGCCGGTTCGGGGTGGGCGCAGTCGCCGGGCGCTTGGCTCCGCGGAAGGAGGCAAAAACCCCTTTTGGGCGTCGCGTGGAAAATTGGGAGAACTTTTTGTATTTCAGGGACATGGTCCTGTGGAAAAACACCCTGATCCGGCTGAATTATTAACCTCGGAAAGTACTGGAGCTGCAAATGCTCAGCCGAGCCTCGAGGGGAAGGGGCCGCAGGGCGGGACGCAGCGGGGCGGGGGGCTGAGCGGAGCATCCCTCCTGCGTCCTCCGCGTCCCTGCACGCCCAAAACTGGGTACGGGGGAAAGCACAGATACAGGAGGGAAAACCAACCAACCAACTCTAATTATTTCTAGAAAATATTCTAAATATTTTAACTCTAAATTAAAAAAAAAATATTATGCACAAACATTGCAGAACCGGTGACCCGGTCATCCAGCAGTGCCCTGGCCAGGTCAGGCTGGCTGCTAGAAATTTTCTTTTTTTCCCTTTTATTTTTGTTTTTTTCTAAGTCAGACTGAGTGCTGGAAGAGTTGAGGGTCCCATGGAAGAAGCGGCGTGTGTTGAAGCATCTCGGGGCTGTGTCAGAGCCCGGGGCAGGCTGGCGGCCCATCGCACAGGGAGGATTCCACCAAAAACGTTGGCGTTTTCCGACTTGTGATTTTGCAAGGGTGTTATTTTTCAGTGTGGTTTTAATGTAATCTGTGCATGGGGTTAGGTTCCCAGTGTGGGCTTTCAAAGCTGGATTTTTTTGGTGGTGCCATTCGTTGCTGCTCGGTGGCCGTGGTCGGTCGGACTCGCCGTCGGACTCCCCAGGATTTAGGAGGCTGTTGGTTGATGCATCCCCTTGTTTACTTGCTCTCACTTTATCTGCTAATTTCCAAATTCTTTCACATTTTTCCTTCCAACCTAATGTCTTGATTCTGGTGCTTTATTAATCCATCTAATTATGTTGAGTTCAAGTTGTTTGAAATCCACTTATGTCGGTATAGGAAGTACTTACTATATTAATCAAACGATCCAAGGTGGCTTCTTCTCTGAAGTCCTTAATTTGTGCTATACATATTCCTCCTCATAATATCAAACTTCGTAACAATGCACATTTCCTCTATTTTCCCAGGGAGACACTGAAATACATTAATTCTCTGGGTTTTTTGAGTACACCAATAATTCATCCAGGAGTGTGATGTTCCCTTGCGCAGACACGTCAAACACCATCAGTCTCCAAAATCCCCGCAACGGTCTCTTGCGGGGTCTGCGAAAGGCCGGAGGGAAGGAGCTGCTTGTAACATAAAATAGCTTTCTTAAAGTTGAAATAATATACTGAGTATTGAATATTTGAATCATATAATAAATACAAGAAAAAGTATTCTTAAAGATTTCAAAATTTTATTTTATTTAAATAAAATAGCGGGACAGCCTAGGCGAGGGCGCGGACCTGGGCGGGCTCTCGTTTTGGGTGGAAAGCATCTCTTCTGCGATCACCATTTTGTTTCTCTTTCTGGAAAACAAGAAGATGGTTGCGCTCTGTTTTGCTCGGCATGTATTTCTGCGCAGACGCTGCGGATGAAGATTTGCTCCATCTCTGCAGGAGCAGAACAGTGTTTCCCACGTGCACGTATTGGATTTTTGTGAATGTTTTCCCTCGCTGGGTCATTTGGGCAGCCAAACCTCGTAAAGGTGGCGGTGGGATTTCCCCCCAAGTTTTGTGTCCCCCGTGTGCCCCAGCTCTGTGGTGAACGCTGGACAGGGGGAAGGTCACCCAAAACCTGCAGGAGCAGAGTTTCTGACTCAAAGTGGAGGTTCAGAGCGTGGGATTTAGCTCTGGTTAGAGCTGTACTTTAAATAAAGCAGTCGAGCCGGGGAGGGGAAGGCGGCACGGAGAAGCGCTGAGCTTAATTCTAGGTCTGACAAAACCTGGTGTGTGAGAAGCTAAATCTATAGGGTTTAGTTAGAGGAGCCCAAAAGTGCTCGAGAAGCAGCGTCTCAGTCTCCAAGACAGTGGAGACGATACAAGCCACGGCAACTCTCCATGGGAAGAGAGGAGAAATGTAAAAATTAGAGGCATTTAGGACCACAAATGAAAAAAAACAACAGTTTTTGCTGATGCCTTAAAAGTCTCTCCCTGTCCAGAGCCGCGCGATGCCGTCAGCGACGCCGGGGAAGTGGTGGGACCATCGGCAGCGCAGGGCTGGCTCTCCAGCCTCCGAGAGCGTCACGCTCTGCTCCGCTCGTCAGCGGGGTTTGCCCTCTGCTTTTTTGGGGTCTGGCATAAAATTAGTTAAACGAGGCGGTGTAAACACGGAAAGCTTTGAAGACTGAGTTTAGTGTTTCTAAATAAATACAAGAGACGGCCCGTGCGTGAGCCTGCGTGGGGGAGGAGGGACGATGAGCATCCTTCTGCGTTTGCGTATTGACACCGGTGACTATTTTTTTAGACAGCAGCTGTCAGAATAAGGGCTGGGGACCAATTTTTTTCTCCCCTTGTCCTGTTTCTGCTCCTCTGTCTGTGGAGGATGGTTGGTTGTCCATTGGGTGATGTGGGAGCAAGAGTTTTCCCAGTTGGACTGGTCCTTGCAGCATCGGGCACGTACCAGATCACAGCCCCTGTCCTGAGCTTAAGTGTGTCACGCCAATAATAGCATTAAGGTTTCAGACTGAAGGAGGGATCTTTTTTTTTGTGGTGGTTAATGATTAATTAGGTCAAATTCTCCAAAATTAGACTGCTGGAGAAGGAATGGGCCAACAATTTGCATTTTGACAAAATCTTGCGACAGAAACCGATGGGGGCTGGTTCCACCTCCCCCCCCCGCATGCTCTGTCCCATGCCCCAAACTCAATTCTCCCCAGAAGAGGTTCATTTTTAAAATTGTATCCATTAATATCCCAATTCCCCCCCCCCCCTTTCAAATCTTGCATTAAACCCCTGTAGATTCTGCTTTAAGTAGGCAATTAAGCTAACAACATAATTATATCCCTTAATGCTCATTTTAACCGGTTTTGAGAAGAAACAAAAGAGGAAAGCAGCTTCAAATACATGGAAATAAAAGCTCCGTTGTAAAGATATTTTTGATACTCGCGATAATTTGTGCAATGTGCAGAGTTTGCCCATTAGCGGCTGCAGGGAAGCCTGGCGGTCCCACGTACGAGCTTCACAGGCAACGTGGAGTTTCACCTTCTGAGCGTCCTGTTTCTGAACCCTCTCGCGCTGCAAGTTTTGGGGAATCCCAGGAGACTCGAGAGCGTGGCCACTGCGTGCTGCAGTGTCGTGGCCGCATAGCGGTGGCGTGAGAGGTGTTGCTTTTTTTTTATTACCTGGGCAATTAGTCGCCAGAGACCAATGCGCCGAGCCTGCAAGCTGCCGCCTCTCCAGATGCGTGAGCGGGAAACGGCGCTGCAAAGTGACATGGATGGAGAGTGACCGTGGTGATGCCGGGCAGCTGCAGCGGAGCTCCTGGCCGCCCACGTCGCTGCCCCGGCCCCCACGGTAGCGAGCGCGGTCACTGCGGTGGTTTTCTGCAGAGCACGCGACGTCTGCAGAAATCTGTTTGCGAGGCACAAAGTTTCCTGAAGACCCCACGAGCTTCGAGCCAGGAGGCTGCTTTGGCGTCTCAGATCTTGCTGGGGGACCCGAGTGCTTGGCTGGCGCCTGACTTTCTGAGGCTGGCTGGTGACTGACAGACGGACGTTGCTGTACAGACACGCGTCACCGTAGACACTGCTGGCCTTTGCAGAAACGTGTGTTCGTTTTCACCCTCCTTTGCCCACTCAGATTCCAGTAAGGACGTGGAGGTGCCATTCAAGCAGTTTGGCCCATGTTTGTGGGTCCTGGGACAAGCGTCTCAGAGCTGTAGGGATCCTGTCTCGGTGTGTGAGTGACAGTGGTCATCTAGATCTAGTGAGGAGCACCAGCTTGACCGTCTTTTCTGGATCATTCAGGTGGACATAAACCAGTATTTATCCTTCTTAAGAAAAAGAGCTAGAGAGAACATGACACTACAGCATCTGGGGTCCTTGAGCAGAACCACACGTACACCAGCATGGTCGTGTTGCCTGTCTGCTCATGTTGGCCATGACGTGTAGGCACCTCGGTTTCTGGGGGCAGGGAGCTTAGACAGCAACATATTCAGACTGTCACTTCTTCAGGAGCTGTGATGAGACCTGCAAGATGCTTTCTGCCATGTTCACCAGAGGAGGTGTGGTGGGTGACACCAGCAGATACTCCCCTGGACAACCCACTCTTTGGCTTCTCTGCAGACGCTGCCACCAGGAGCGCAGTGAGCATCTCTTGAAGCTGTGCCTTGATGGACTGGAGCTTCTCTTAGCTTGAAGGAGAATCATAGAATCATAGAATCATAGAATCGTTCTGGTTGGAAGAGACCTCCGAGATCATCGGGTCCAACCATTAACCTCTCACTACCAAGTCCCCCACTAAATCATATCCCTTAGTGCCACATCTAAACATCTTTTGAATACCTCCAGGGATGGGGACTCCACCACCTCCCTGGGCAGCCTGTGAAGGCATCTTATAGTTCAGTTTTCTGTACACCAATAAATAACCATTAGTTAATAAGAATTTTCCATTTTCGCTAAGGTGGTCTGGTTGGAAACCACCAAGGTAGGAATTAGAAGTTGTCTATATCATTCCTAGTGTGCAGGGAGATGGTGTCCCTTACGTATGGGGTTTTTGGGGTGGCGGTTGGCAAAGGAATGCAGTGTAATTAACTGGATATTGGCCTCCTGTCTTTAAAATAAGTGCTAGATAAAGAAGTGAAGGAATCGGATGGAAGGGTGGGTGTTCTCTGGTTTGAATAACGTCTATCGCATGACTCGCTAGTGTGAGAAGGGGCGATTTTCAGTGTGACATCCTGGGTTATCTCCAGTCCCAGGTCAGTCACCATCCCGGCAGTGTTTGGCTTGTCTTGTCAGGGTAAAGCTTGTCCATGGGACACTTACTGGGATCTTGAGCCTGTGCCCTCACACGCTGGAGCAGTTTGACCTTACTTTTTCTCTGAGCCTGGACATGGGTTACCCGTTTCTTTCCTCTTCACGGAAAATACGGTATCATGGCTTATTGCCAGGTGTCCCCTGGCCCAGAGCAGGTCTCTGCCCTGGTGTATCTTTAGCAAATGCTGCCTGTAGCTCCAGCCTGGGGTGTCTGCTCACCCTTTCGGGGCTGCGTTGCGATGGGTGAGGAGATGTATGGCATTTGTGAAGAACTGGAGATGCCCCAATGAAGTTGCCAGCTTGACAGGGCAGGAAGAGGCTGGAGTGAAGATGTTTTTGAGTGTTTGTAGTGGTGAATCTCTCCAGAAGGCTCTCTGCACCCTGTCCTGCCCTTGCCTGGGGGTATGTGTCTCTCGTGTCCCTGTCTCTCTACAGCCAACCTTCTCCTAGAGTCGGGAACGTCCTGTGTCCTCCTTTGTATTTAGGACAATGTGGAGGCAGAGTGCGTCCAAGTAGAGGTCTCTCACCCGGGCTGGAGTTTGGGGATTCAAGGACAGTCCCCAGTATTCAGTGGGCTTTTACACAAATGCCCTGAATTATCACAGCTTTCCACACTTGCGGTGTTACGTGCAGAAAACAATTCTTGGGCTGAAGAAATTTTCCAGATGTTCAGTAGAATAATTTGTTGGAGATTGATGTGCTTTA
This sequence comes from Phoenicopterus ruber ruber, assembly GCA_009819775.1. Lineage (NCBI taxonomy): Eukaryota > Metazoa > Chordata > Aves > Phoenicopteriformes > Phoenicopteridae > Phoenicopterus > Phoenicopterus ruber. The sequence goes on from CM020234.1 coordinate 12,003,625, forward strand.
AGCCAGTCCTGAAGTCTGTGGTATACCACGTTCCTTGGGTACAAACGGGTTCATACAGAAAAAGTCCATGGCTGCTGCTGAGGTTATATATGATCTGAGTGGAAAACAATGCACGCAAGGTGAATAGTTGTCTGTGGGGCTGCCACGGCACGCAGCGCAGGTGAGCATCATTTCTTCTCTTCTGATGGAAGAGCTTGTGGAAGCTGGCGCGTGAGCTCTTCCCAGCCCAGCATCTTCTGCAGTCGGTACTCCCGGGGACTGGCGCAGGCTGGTGGCCGGAGCATTTCTGGTGACACATCTGGAGGAGGAAACCTCCTTGGGCTCTTTTTCATGCCAAGGTCCACAGACCCGTTTCAGTGGGTTCGTTGCTCCTTCCTCACCTCGGCGGCAGAACCAGCGCTGTCCGGCTCCGGCAGCAGCAGCCTCTGTTGCAGGGAAACCCCGACTTCGTTTGGAAATCAGGCTTCAACGCTTGGCCTCGGGGATTTCTCTCTAGTTCTTAGCCATGACCCGAGTCTGCGTCTGAGTTTTGGGGAGGCCATCCCGCCTGCTGGCTTTCCTTTCGAAAGACCGTGCCGCAGCTGCTGGCCTGCAGCCCGGCAGGGGACTGACGATGCCGCCTGCAAAATTCAGCCCCGAAATGGATCCTGTACGAGCGTTTTACCTTTTGCACATCACGGTGGCAGTTCTCCCGTGCTGCTCCGACAAACCTGTCTGGCGGCAGGGCTGTGCAAATAATAGATTTTTTTGTTTCCTTGAAGCTCTGACAAATTGAAAAATTCCTTTTCAGGTTGAGCCAAAAGAAAAAGATATTGATTTTAATTTTTGTTGTTGACCAGAAAATAAAGAATATCATTTTGGGTTGCATAGTTTCGAGTTGAACCGAATCTGGAGCTTCTGAGTGCTTCGTTTAGATTTTGAATGCATCTTACAGTTCTTGCTTTAAAAAATAAATAGGACAGATATTTTGCCTGTATGAATCAGGAAATTTTAAATGTCAGACTGTGTCACTTCCACTTTTTGAAAATGAATGTCATATTCTATTGTATGAATGGTTCAGCAAAAATGACACTAATCCATGCAATGGTCGGTCTCGCTGTAGCTCCACTTTTGGCTGAAAATAATTTCCCCGCAGCTCTGTGCCCTCATTTTTTTCGGCTCCGTGAGCTCTAGAGAATTGAAGGTCACGCAGGTTGGGTCGGGGTGATGCTTGTCCCGTGCAAACTGCTTGGAAAACGGTTTCTTTAGCCCAAGATTGCTCAGAGATGTCCGTTTGGGAGAACAAAGCGAAGGTGGATGGTTCGGGGCGACGTCCCGCTCCTCCCGTGCCGTGCGCGGCAGGGTGTGGGCTGTCTCGGGGGGCGCGGGGTCTGCGCGGCATCGCTGCTGCAGCCGTGGCCGCCTTCGGCGCACCCAGGAAAGCTGAGTTTCCTCTTCCCGTCGCTTTCCAGTTGCCGTCGTTCTCGGGAAGCCGGCGAACCCACCGCCCTCGCTGGGAGCAGCCAGGCTCGCGGGGCTTTTTTGGGCTTTTTTGGGCTTTTTGGTTTGTTGGTGTTGGCTTTTTTTTTTTTTTTTTGGTAATCTTGGAGGTTTGTTTGTTTATTTATTGATTTATATCTGCTCGGGGAGTCAATCTGGTGATATTTATAGGATTTGTGGTTGGCTGATGGGAGTTATTTTGGAAACAGAATTTCTAAGATTTCTACTTTAAGCCTGCTTTTTCTCCCACTTCCTTCGTTTTCCCCCTTCCCTTTTCTCTTTTTTTTTCTTTTTACTATTTTCTTTCTTGCTTTTTTCTTTTTTTTCATTTTTGAGGGAGCCAAGCAGACTAAACTCTTTCTGAATTTCCCCCCCTGTAATTACTGCTCTTTTTTAAGTTTGAAAAAATTACCCAGCTTTGTGTGCCTTCCCCCCTTCTTACTTTTAGATCGATGTGGTTTGACTTTTTTTTTTTTCTCTTTCCAAAGTAAAATTACCACCATTTCGTGCTATTAAAAAAGCCAATCATACAGAGCTGGGAGAGCAGGTGACGGCCCATAGTTAACCTCCGGACGGTGAATGTTTGTTTAGTTTCAGCCTCTTAGCCCGTCTCTAAATGCCACGAGGGATTTTGTTTACAAAATATAAAATTTTTATTTCGCAAATGGGCAGCCTTCCCCGCTCGCACGGGGAGGGGGTGTCGCGTGGTCTCGGGCGCTAGTCTGGCAGGGGACCCTCGGCCAACGCTGGACCTCGTTCTGGTCCTGTTCTAACACCATCTCGCTGCGGTATATATCAAATTACGCATTTTTTTAATTCTAGGTACTAATTTTCTGCCTTGGATGATCACGTGTTTGACAAGCGTTTAATTTTTCATTATGTACCTCGGATCTAAGCGGAACGTTGTCAGTACCTTGCATCTGTGCAGTCCTGTTACTTATGGAGGCACCCAGAGCATTCTCCAAAATTTACCAAAAAAAAGAGGTAAAACCACTGCCAAAATGTTCAATTCTGCCCAGGGATCACATTATTCCCACTGAAACACAGATGACTTAACCATGATCTGGAGCAGCTCCTCTGGGACATGCTTCACAGCCTCTGCAGATTTAAAGGGCAGCGTTTTAGCCTAATGGAAGCTTCTTCCAAGAATTGCTTCATCACGGGGCTCCTTCTTGGCTCCGAGATCCACAGTGCTGTGGCTGGAGGATGTCCCACCAGTGCGAGCCGTCCTCTGAGGATGTTCTTAGCATGGATTGGTTTTGGTTTTGGTTTTAATTTTTCCTCGCGTCTTGGATTAGGGCTTCTTGAAGGTCACAGACTCCTGCGAGGGACCGGGAGGACGATCCGTGTGAGTCTCTGTCCTTCGCGCGCTGGGAAGCAGCAACGGGGCTCCGAGATTTCATGGGCAGATGGGACGTACCCAGTTTGGAGATGGTTTTTCCTCTAGATACAGGCTTGGCTCCCTCTCTCCCAGCATCCTTTTTAACGCTCAGAGCGCGGGATTTGAGCATCTACAGCAGCTTGTGGTGCAGGTGGGCCCGTATCTGATGGGCCCTCTTGCTCTCAGGTACTCGGCTACCGAGCGTCAGGAGCGCACGCTCGCAATGATAGAAAATGCCCCCGCGCGGTGTCCGTGTTGCACCCGCAAGCGCATTTGGATTTGGACATCTTGCTGTCCGAGAGCTCGAGGTGTCTCCTGGCTGGTCTTCGCTTTGGCCAAGCCATGCCGAGCTCAATGACCACCACCTCCGCGCCGGGACTGCCCGGGGGGCTGTGCTCCCCGCCGCACGTCTCCAGCCACCGCAGACCCCTGCTCTTGCTGTGGTTGCACAGAGGCTTATTTTGGGGTAGATTAAACTGTCCCTGGTCAACTTCTGCCAAGTCCTTCCACGTGCAGTGGAGATAAACTGGTTCCTCAGGGTGCCTCCCACCAGCTGGGCTGCGGCGAGAGCCCACGCGCGCGCTCCCAGCCCGCTCCGCTTCCGAGGTGCTTCGTCCCAAACGCAGCCCCCGGGTCTTTCCCGCGCGTGGTGCCGGCTCCGGCGGGGCCGGGCTGGCCCCCCGCGGGCGGTGGCTCCTGCGGTCCCTGCCACGGGGAGCTCGCGCCGTGGGGAGCTGCCGCAGCCCCGTCGCACGCGGCGGCTCGAAGCAAAGCCTGCCTCGCGCGGCCGGGGACGTGCTGCTCGCCGACGCCCGCGCCAAGGGTCTTTACCGGCACTTCTGTAGTGGAACGTGGGGGATTCCGTGCATAAATAAGTCCTATTCTAATTTTTTTTTTGTCGTGGGCACTCGTAGCTTGTTAGGTATGTTTGTTTTATCAGCTTGGAAAAGTGCCTGTAACAGGATTTTTTAAAAATTGATTTCCTGAGAGTTTCCTGTGAAATTGGAAACCTGGAAAAATGGGTGGATTTCTGAAATGCTATCGCGTGGCTCCTTCTCCCTCTTTTTTTTCCCCCAAGTAAAAAATAATAATCCCCTCCTCCCCCCCAAGGTTTCACTCCATATACATTTATTCTTTAAAAATATTTCCAGCTGTTTCTTTTGCTGGGAAACTCATACCATCTGTAAACAACTGCTCGATGCAGATAATTCTGTTGTTTGCCCGGTCACTCTTATTTTCCAGCTTTTATAATATGAGAGTTCAGAAGTAATCAGTAATGCCTTTTCTCCTCTTCACCCTCAATTTGATTATTTTTCTCGTAAAGAATGGAGTAAGGAGAGCACTGAGCAACAGGAGATGGAAAAAATATTTTGATTACTTTTCAGTTGCTTATAATCAAGGAGTAACTCTTTAAATCCAGCCCAATTTGCTGCATCGATTTAATTCATAATTTTAATTTCATGACTGTTTTGGGGGGAAAAAAAAAGGGTAAGTCAGGTTGAAGCTTTTTAATACCTGTTTGAACATTTGTAGTTTTAGGTTAAAATTTATTTAATGTTCCCTTTCTTCGGTCCGCTTCTGCTAGCATGTGCTACTTGAGTTTCTGGGCTGCCACGGGAGAAAAATTGAAATTCAAAGCACAGATTCTGCCAGTACTTTCAGCAAGTTCATAAAATTACTCATACGAATATTCCCTTGACTCAAAGGCAGCTGCTGGCAGCCCTTAAACACGTCTGCGACCGCCGAAGGACGGGAGCCGAAGCGGGGGGCAGGTGACGCGAAAACCCGGCGTCCTGCGGAGGCCGTTTTCCCCGGTCCCAGCGGGAGGAGCGGAGGCGTCGGGCAGCGCGTGGGGCAGTGGGGCAGCATGTCGGGCTGTGTGTGGGGCGGCGCGTGGGGCAGCGCGTGGGACAGCGCGTGGGGCAGTGGGGCAGCATGTAGGGCTGTGTGTGGGGCGGCGCGTGGGGCGGCACGTGGGGCAGTGGGGCAGCGCGTGGGGCAGCACGTGGGGCAGCGCGTGGGGCTGCGCGTGGGGCTGTGTGTGGGGCTGCGCGTGGGGCAGTGCGTGGGCGCGGGATTTCCCACCGCCTCGCTGATTCGGTGGTTGCGCGGCTCTCCCGGTGAGCAGAACCCCACGTGTGCCTTTTCCGGCAGGAATTCGACCTTTCCGGCGTGAAACTTTTTAGAAGAACTTGTAATGACGAGTTCCTGAGACAGCTCAGAAATTGGGCGGACGCAGGGAACGCACACAGTTATTAAATTAAGGTTATAAAATGGGAAGACAATACGGTAGGCAAGAAGTAAATAGAATGAAACTGAATGAGAATAATTTCTAGACTTTATCGTGATTTTTTATGATTATTATTTGCCTACTTATAATTTTTACCTCGGTGCTGCAACTTTCTCTGCCCCAGATAAGAGTTCGGGGAGAAGTTGGAGCAAACCCAGTCCCACCATTTGCGAGACCAAGCAAAAAAAAACCTAAAAAAAAAAAAGAGAGAGAAAAGAAAAATAATTCTCCTGCCAATACAAAGAGAATTGAAATCAGCGTAGAGAGGGCCCCCGGGTGAAGCCAGAAGTGGAACTACCAGAGCAGAGGGGATCATTCCTGCCTCGGCTGTTCCAGCGAAGCCCCGTGCTCACGCCTGACCTTTGCGTTGGGCCGACCAACCGCCGAGCTGGTCCCCTCGTTAGGGTTTGTTACTAATTAGTATTTGGGAGGCACCTAGCGGCTTCGCGGTGACGGGGAACCTGCGGGAAGGCGAGCGGTGAGAAGTATCGTCGGCTGTTCGTTATCCCCGGTACCGCAGGGACGGGCGCCGGGAGCGGGGTGTCACCCCAGACCTCCATGGGTGGGACTGGAGGAGACCCCGGCTTCCCCCGGGACGGGCGGTGAGAGCCTTGGCTCTGCGGCTGTCATGCTCTCCTGGTGAAGGTCCTGGGTGTCCTGCCCGAGCACTGTCATCCGGCGGTACCGCTGCCCTCGGGGATGGTGTTCGCTGGCTCAAGGTCTTCCTTGACGCGCGTCCTCTTTGGGAGGTCGGCCACCAGCAAGGAGGGCTGTGGCCAGAGGCCTGGCCAAGCTTGGGTGATGCTGTTTTCCCATCTAGAGACCGCTCTGATTTCTTTTTACGCCAAGCAGCCATCCCCAGCGGGCGTTTATTTGCATGCGTAAATGTGGTGGAGGAGCTCACGCGGGTGAGGTGGCCGCTCCGTAAACCTCGTGAATTTTGGTCTGCTCAAACATGCTCCCGACACGGGGCTTCAGAGCAGCCCCCTGGGCAATGACGGGCTCCCTGTGTCCCCGAGCGTCGGGATGCTCCGTCCGTCCAACGCGGGGACGCTGGGGACGGGTCGTGTCCCTGCAGGTCACAGTCACCTCGGCACCTTCCCATGAGTGAACCTGGGACATCTCAATGTTAAAATAAGTCCGTCTAAAGCTTGGCTTAAGTAATGCGTATGGCTGGGAGTAACGAGCACCCTCCTCTCGCGCTGGAGACTTTCCTGTACGCTGGGTTAGAGCCCGAACGAGATCACTGGTCTTCACACGGATGGGTGGCCCATGGGCTGTTGGTGCCACCGCGTCTCGGACGTCCCCGTGCCCCGGCAGTGGGGGTGTCCCCGGCGGGTTTGGTTTATGCCCATCACCAGCGCCGCCGTCATCCTCTCGCCTGCTGGAAAGGTCCCGGGCTGGGCAGGAGCCGGGCGCGCTTCTGCGGCCGGGATGGGAGTCGCTGCCTTTTCCTTCTGGTGACCTCAAATAGAAAACACTCCTGCTGGTCTCATCTCGGCGGGTTCCAAAATCCCAGATTTTTTTGTGCTGTGGGGTTTTCCCCCTTGCCGCGGGAAGAAGCGCTGACCTCAGCCCGTCTGCGCGCTGGTTTTTCTCGTGGCAAGGCTGCAGCTGAGTTAAAGGCTGAAATTCCCCTGGATGCTCACGAATAATTCTGACGCTACCATTTGTTAAAGCTGCCGCCAGCATCACCGCCCCGTGTCCCGGGGGTGTTGCAGACCCCGCGGTGGGTGTGGGGGCACGGGGGACCCTCGCTCCTGGGGCTCGGGCCCCTGCGGGACCGGGAGATGCCTGGGGTAGGGCTCAGATTTCCTCCTCGCAGACGGGTTTTTTTTATTATTATTATTTTGGTTGTTTCTTGAGGGGAAGCTGCAGCTGAGGAAATAGGCAGCACATTCCTCCGGCCCAAGGAACGTGCTTGTTCCCTGGTGGAAAACCCGTCCCTTTGGGAGGCCGCCCCTACGGATCGGCAAGGGCAGAGGACGAGGACGGGAGAGGCCGGCGCAGCCTAAAGCGCCGGAGAGCAGGAGGTGCCCTGGCTCCGGGAAGCGCCCGGGCACGGGCCCCGCTCGGCTCACCCATCACCTCAGAGTTGCTCCCTGCTCTTTATGAACTTGGGGGGACATCGCTGAGCTTGGGGGGGCGAGAAGGACGACCTGGGGTGACAGAGGACACTGGGTGCCGTGCAAGAGCCGGGGCTTTGGGTTTCCTTAGCCAGGAGGAAGCAAAGATCCAAAAAAAACCCGGGGTGCGGGTGTATTTATGGGTCCTTGTGCTCTGCAGATGTTTTGGTGTGATGTGGGGCTTCTTTTTTTTTCTCTTTAATGAAAATTAAATATGAAACTGCCAATGTCTCGCCCTTTGTTTAAAAAAAAAAAAGGGAGGGCAAGAAAAAAAAAGCACTTCCTGCATTTTCTGTTGCTCTGAAGTTAATAATACCAGGCGGCGCAGGTAGGCAGGCCTGCAGTTATTTTTATGGCGCATTCCTTTGTGAGACCTGTTTGCAGTTGCTTCTCCCGTTGCCAAATTTTAATTATTTGGGGTGAAGCTTTCCACGCCGGGTGCTGCTGGCTCGTTTCTGAACTGTACGTGTGTTTTGTGTTTCATCAAAAATTCCTCGGCTGTCTTGGGGAAGGCGTTCAGGGAGAGCAGGTTGTGGGTTTGGGTTTTTTTTTTTTTGTCTTTTTTTTCCTCGGGTAAAACAAACAATTCAGCCCTTTTACAAAGCATCTGGAGAGTAAATGTGACTTTCCCGGCTCGGGGAGAGGAGCTGGGGCGAGCGGCTTCTGCCGCCAAGCCCGGGCAGAGCGAGGGGCATCTCCCGCCGGCAGGGCCGGGGACACGGCCGGGGCAGGTCGGGGGGACCGGCTGCCTACGAACGAGTACGTGGATTTAAAACCTTTTCCCCCCGGGGGGGGCTTCGGCAGGGGCGGATGGGGGGGGTCCTGGCACCCCCGTCCCGCGCTGGGCGTCGCGCCCGCGGGAGCAGATCTGAGCGTGGCGTATGTGGATGCAAATCCAAGTGATTTGAATAATTGGGTTTAATCATCATTTAAGTGATCAGGCAGAAAGCCCATGCTTAAATCTTCCGAAATCTCATTTAACATTTTTATGGTTTTTAGTTATTTTGTTGTTTCGCAGTAACTGTTAAAATGTTGGGGGTTTTTTTCCCAATATAGCGTAGCCCTTTCTATAAACACGCATTTCTCGGGTCAGTCATACATCTGCTTGGACTCCTAATTTTTGACACTTTATCCTGTTAGGAGATGTTGACTGATACATTTCTTATTTATCACATGATTTACTTTTCGCTTACGACTTGAGGAGCATATGGCCAGAAACCACATTCTGCTTTCGTGCATTTTAATTTAATAGATATTTATTAGCGTCAGTTAAACAAAACTACCTTAAACATACCCGATATGTACAAAAGCAGCTTTAGGGAATCATATTTTGAATTGTAAATTATTTTCTGTGAGAGATTGTATGACTAATTATCCAGCCTGTGTTTCAGAGCCCCGCGTCCGTCCCCCCGCTCGCCGACTGGCAGGCGGATGTGAACTCTGCTCCTCTGCTTTTTCAATTATAAATGAAGAAGTCACCGAATTAAATTACCCGGGCAGACTGGTGTGCAGGAGAGCTCTCTTCACCCTTCCCAAAGACGCTACTTTGGGAAAAACTGCTCTTTTCAGCCCATTCTGGTTGCTGGCGGTTAAATGGTGATTTCCAGCAATTCACCGCTTCGACTTGCTTAGGATATTTGTAGGCCCAAAGTACCGCTTTTTAGAATTTAAATGCAGCGTTTTATTTTAGATGGATTAATGGCATGGCCTGCAAAAGGCATCAGCCCTTCGCATGGGATCCCAAATGGGCTTACTGCAAAGGAAGGGGAAAAAAGCTTATTTCAGCCAGATTTTAAAGAAATCTGTGTACGCATCTCCCAGCTTTTCCCTGTGCTGAAGGAGAGCCCCAAGCGGAGCGGGAGAGGAGGAGGAGGAGGAAGAGGTCCCCTTCGGCCGGGGCCGTGGGCTGGAGGTGGTGCCAGCGCGGGCTGGGACGTGGCGCTGAGCGAGGTGGGGGCTGCCCGGGCCGCGCCACCCGGCCCCGCGGCAAAGGCACGTCCAGGGATTCGCGTCCGTAGGTCTTTGGCGTCAGGGTTATTTTGGAGACGTGCTTTGAGATTGCCGAGGGTCGGAGCCACCTGCCAGGGTCTGGGCATCGCGCCGCGGTGGCCCTGCCTGTGTCCGTGGAGAGCTGGGGGACGTCAGATGGCTCACGTAGGTCAACGTACGTACGCTTTGCTGAAATAGTTCCTTTTTTATTAAGCTTGTAATTGTGTTTATTTTGCAAAGTTTGAGGATAACACCATGGCGCTTTATTGTGCTTTTTCACCTTCGCATACTGTGTACAACCAGAGGAAATTATCTGCCCGCGCTTTGGCTGGACACGCCGTGGTCTCGGGTAGTGCGGGTGATTTATGATGAAACCATCTTGCAGCCTTAGGACGGGCTGGGGTTCGCTGTGCTCGGCGCTGCACAAGTGCTGAACTAAACAGAGCTGTTCCCAAAGAGTTTGTAACCAAGACAAATTGCTGGCACGGAAAATTTGCCAGTTAATCGCACGTTTGGAAACTGGAGCAGCGTGTGAAGGTGTCTCCTGGTGGCACCTTTGGTGAGGATGGACATATTTAAGCATCCAGAAACCTTTAAGACAGCTGGATGTGATTTCGTTCATGCTTGCCTTGCTGTTCAGGTCTAATGGATCCAAACTAAGAAGTCAGCCGTGGGCTTGCGGCAGCCCGGCAAGAACCGCGCCAGCTCTGCCCACGTCCATCGGTGGGTTTTGAGTGTTTCCCCCACAGGAGATGCCCAGGAGATGCCTCCTCTCCAAGAGCATCTGGGCTGCTGTGAAACCATCTAGATTGAGAGCTCTCACCTCTTGCGGTTCCTTTTTTTTTTCTTTTAAAAGAAAGAAACTCCCTAACGCCGGTGGGGTCGCACCATTGCACCTCCCTTTCTGTGCTCTTCATGCACGTCTTGTCCTTTGCACTGGTACGTGCTGTGTCCTGAGCGAGGAGAGTCCATGAATGGCTCATGAAAAGAGGTCAAAAAGCAAAAGAATGGCATTATAAAAAATAATAGTAATTAAAAAAAAAGAACGGGGAAACCGGGTAGGGCAGACACACACAGACTGGGGAAGGTAAGCAAAAAAAGAAGTAAATAATAAAATTGTGTATTGGCTGCAGAAGGGGCCGTGCAGCCGGTCGGTGACGGTCGGGAATCGCAGAGGCTGCAGTCGCCACATCATTTATTTCCAGCAATTCATTCGCTCAACTCCAAATACAAATATGGAACATACAGGAACAGAAAATGAATTACATGCATGATCCTTCACAGAGCAATACTTGCGTTAGGTTGGCGGTAAATCACACCAGAGGCACCAGCGAACACGTGTGTATAACCAGGAATAAAATACATCGGGACATGGATCCACTTCATATCGGGAGCACAGTCCCTGCGCGACGCGTTCCCAAAATGAATCTGTATATAAAGAAATTCGTGCTTACGTGGAGGATGAATAACTTCACAATCTCAGGCACTTTCCCAAAGTTGAGGTTGGCTCCGTGCTTCCCAAACTGAAACGCTGCAGGTTTTGGTACTGTTGGGGTGACGCTTGGTGCCGCGGCTGGAGCGGTCCCGACGGGCGTTCTTCCCGGGTGTTTTTCCCGGGAGCGCGGCGGCGGGGCGGCTTGCGAGGCTGCCTGGAGCAGGGAGCTCTCGGAGCGGGCGAACCGCGGCACGCCCCGTCTGACGGGCACCTCGTCACGCCGGTGCCCCATCGCGTTTCTGCCCTGGCTGTACGTGAAGTCTCCTTTTTCCCTTTTTTTCCCCTTTTTTTCTGTACACACAGATCTAATCTTCTAGAAAATGCCCCGAAGGTTTGAGCAATCTACCAGTTGCAGGAACCCATAAAGCTTTTTTTTTTTTCCCCCATTGTGTAAGCATGACAAATCATTAATTTTTGATTGATTGCTTTGAATTATGGGTGCTCTGACATCCTTTCTGTAGCTGAACAGCTGTATAACAAATGAACATATCAGTGCTCACAAAAGATTGGAGATCTAACAGAAGCAATTACATTGTCAGCTCCTCCCTTCTGGCTTTTCCCAGGCAATGGAGGGAGGAAATTTTTTAACAGAAATTCCTCAAGTGGCTAACAACAACAACAACAACAATAATAATAATAATAAAAAAAATACCTTTTTGTAATTGAGTTAGATTTTTATCTCTTCATTTCCAGTGGATTTCTTAAACCTTCAGAAGCCAGGACGTCTTTCTGCTTTGGGTAACTCGGAGAATCCCTTGGAAGAAAATTTCACATGAAGAATTAAAAATATAAAATCAAATTGCAATTTTTGGTTGCTATTCCTTTAAGATTTCAGAATTGCACCAGTGCACTAAATGTGACCTCCATAACTTTTAAATTAAGAATTTATGCTGGCTTGAAATTTATGAAATATTTCAGCATGAAAGAAAGCCTTTTTCCCTCAGGAAAATTGAGCAATAAATCACAGCACTCTCGATTTACTGCCCTACAGCCAGCCAAAGATAGGATTTTTTTTTCCTTCCCCCCTTCGTTCTGAAAAAAAAAAATAAAAAAAATGTAATCATATAAGACAGCTTAGCTGCTATCCTCCCACTCTCTAGAATTTTTAATTTCAGCTGTTTCTGCTTGGATTTATTTCCAATATTCCTGCTCGGCTTTTCAATTTCCTCAGTTATTAAATTTTAATTCAGTGCATTAGCATTTAAATTAAAAAAGGGTTTATTTTATCGAAATCGTTGGCTAGCCCCCATCCTGCTGCACATGAATTGCCTGTTTCTGCCATTTGCACAAAATGTGAAATGCAGCTAATATCTTTTAACTTGTATTTGCACAAATTCAGAAATAAAATTTCTGGGTTTGGAATAATATTGTCTTTCCAAGGAAGCCTCTCATCAGAGAGCCGGGGAAGGAGGCGGGAAGGAGGAGACCCTGGTTGCTCCCTGCTCAGCCCCTTCTGACGGCCCGGGGGGGGCTCAATTAGGCGAGTCCTCGCTAACGAAGGGCCGTGCGCGGGACCTGCCCCGGCGCCAGGAGCGGGGCCGCCTCGGCTTGGACGCGGCACGGAATTTGGCTATTTCTGCCTCAATTCCCTCCTGCAAATTGTAGAGTTTTGCATAGGAGGGATTGGATTTACACTTTGGTAAAGCGCAGTGAAATAATTGCGCGAGAGCCGACTGGGGGGATCGGCTCGGACCCTCGCCCGCGGCGGGGCTGCGCGGAAATCCTGCCGTGGCCTCCGGCAGCGCCGGGTTTCGGCGCACGGCGCGTCCCGCCAGCGCTGGGCACGGGGCGCCTGCGTCACCCCGAATGGAGAAGCCCCAGGTATTTTGGCGCAGCGTGCTGGCAGGAAGGGTTTGGAGGGCAGTCTTGCCTTTCTTAACCTAAACAGCCTTTTTTTTTGATGTCTTTTGCCCCCTTAGGCCGACGAGAGCAACAGCAGCGGGCGGAGGAGCTCTTCCAGCAGGTAGGTGGATGGTTTTCTCTGCGGGGGTGGGAGGCAGCGGGCGGCGGCAGCTCGGAGGCGGGTGGTGAAGGGCGACGGCGCGAGAGGGATGAGCTGGGAGCTGTTAGAGCACAGCGTCCGTACACCCATTTTGGGATTTTGCTAAAAGGACAGATGCAGGAAGGGTCGTTTTGGCCTTGGGGGCTGCGAGGAGAGGCGGTGTGCACGCAGCGCGGGGTGGTACGGCTGAGCCCCCCCGGCCCCGTGCCCACGCCGCGGTGCAAAGACCATCGCAGGATGAGGTTCTTGGATGGAGCCCTTGGGCCGTGCCATGGCGGTTGGGTGCAGGTTCCCCTGCTCCCATGCAAGAGGAGAGGGGAGGAGGGGGGTGTCCCGCCACCCCAGCCCCCTCTGATCCCGCTAAGGGGTGTCTGCAGCACCCGCTCTGGTGCGTACAGGACACGCCAGGTCCCACGCAGGGGACTCTGCTCCGGGTGTCCCACGTGTGCGTGGCGGTGGGCAGGGTGCCCGAGGCGGGCAGCAGCTCCCCGGCTGGCCTGTCCCGGCAGCCCCGGCGTGAAGAGCGGGAGGAGAGCAGCACAAAGGAGAGGGAGGTGCTGAGGTTGGGTCTGCCCCGTGCTGTGGCCTCTCCGTCTCCTGCTGATGCTGTAGGGCATCTTGCCTGGCTGGGACGCGCTGCGGATGGTGCTGCTTGGGCCCCCTCCATCCCCGGGGGAGCAGCCGGCAGCCTGGCCCGAACAGGCCATGGGGAACATCCAGCTCTGGCATCGGTGTGGCTGGGCTGCACCAGTGCTGGGGTTACCGAAGCAGCCCCAAAACCCAGCAGCATCGGGTGTGCAGTGGCTGGAAAAGTCTTCTGCGTGCAACATCTGGAGCAGTCAGTCCCAGAGCTGCGAAAGCATGGAAGAAGGGACAGCATGGAAGAAGGGACAGCTTTTCTTCCTTGGCCAGGCACAAAGTCCTTTCAGCTGGGTTTCCTCCGCAGAGCAGCGTTGATGTGCCAGGCGGCGGTGGGAGCCAGGCTCAAAGCGTGGCTTTGATGACAGTTGGATTTACCTGGTTCCTTGTGCTCGAAGCCGGTTCCTGGTTGTCAGCCATCCATAAGCAAAGTGGCAAACTCACCTCCCAGATCTAAAAGGTTTTGTGGTAAAAATAGGTGGAGATGCAGGAGATGAGAGATGCCGGGCTGGAAAGAGGGGCAATGCTGAAGATGCAGCAGGGAGGGGAGCGCGTGGCCCAGGAAGGGGAGCGTGCTGCAGCGGAGCGTGGAAACGTCCATGAGAGTTGGGGAAGATGGTTGGAAAGTCAGGGAGGTGCCATCACCTGGTGGGTCGATGCACAACTCATTGCGGGGACCGCCGAGCACCCGAGGCATGTGTGTGGGTTACGTCAGCATGGATGGGGGGAGATGGACAATAGAAAACTGGAGCCGGCTGGGCTGCCGTGGAAGAAAGCCAGCATGGTATGGGGGGCTGCACCCCGTCCTGGCATCATCTCCATCAGCATCACCTGCTCCTTCCTCGGCGAGGGGGCACCATGGCGTGGGCAGCCCCCAAATGCCGCAGCGGTGCTAGCCGTGAAGCTGTGACAGTGTAAGAGAAGCCACTGTCCACATCGGCGTGACCAGCGTGGAGCGAGACCAGCGCTGGTGCACCATACAAGGTTTGCCAGTCGCCGCTGCCAGGCTCGGTACGTCTCCCTTGCCCGGGGCTGGCCACCAGCGCTGCGTGGAGCAGACCCTGGTGAGACACGGGGCTTTTCTCCGGGCACCCGCAGCCCTTGGCAGCGAAGCAGCAAGCACCAGCGCTGCGCTCCGGTGCTGCCTGCCTCCTTCACAGCTCAAGCTGCGTTTCATGGCCTCTCCTTTGCACTGCCAGCGATGCCGTCTCTGCTAACCGTGTGCCAGAACACCCTCCTATTCCCTCCGGAGACTTCAAAGCGCTGCTGAAGTTTTATGCATCAGGTGAAACACATCCTTCCACGTTAAAACCCCGCTCCGTTCTTCTGATCTCGGAGACGCTGCGGCACGGGGTCGTCCCTCCGCCTCCCGCTGCTGAACGTGCACCGAGTGCTCCCCGCCACGACAGCTGCCGTCCCTGCCCGGCACCCCGGCTCTGCCGCTCGGCGTTTTGGAATGAAATACCCTCATTACCGGCAGCTTTTCGGTACAGCAGCGCTGCCAGGCGTTGCACGCCTCTGGGGCACCCGCGGGGTTGGGCTCGGCAGGGCTGGAAGGGTGGGCAGGCGGCTTTCGGCAGTGGGGAGCAGCGCCAGCATCGGGTGTCTTATGCAGAGGAAAGTGTCTCTTTCCCCATTTTTGGGGTGGCTCATCAGTGCAGTCAGCAGCGCTCGCTCTCGGGACGCGGGGAGTTGGCCCGAACGGAGCGCTGGAAGGGCAGAGGCTGCGGAGTGAGGAGAAGGGAGCGGGGCATCGTTTCCTTCCCCCAAAGTCTTTATTCTGACTTTTAATTTGATGTCGTGGCTCTCGCCAGAGGGTTGTGCAGAGCGGGACGGTGAGCGTGTTCTCTGGGTGGGAGCTGCCCCTTCGGGGTGTCCCTGGGGCGTCCTCCCTTCCCGGGCGCGGGAGCTGCCCTTCGGGCCGAGCGCTGAGCATCCTCCCGGCGTGAGCGACGGCCTCCCCGAGGGCGGGTACCCGCGCTGCCCCGCGGCGGCACGGCTTCTCCCGCGGCCACTGCTATGCCGGGCGGACCTGGAGGAGAAGTGTGAGACCGGCCATCGGTTGTTCTTTCAGAAAAGTGGAAACAAAATCCATCTCAGCATCTACCTGACTGAACAAACGATGGTCAAAAAAAAGGAGAATGACAAAGTCTGTTTTAAAAAAAAGGAATAAAAATTCAGTGTTTCAAGAACCCTCTATCAGTGACTGAAGGTTGGAATTTGGCTGTGACGAGATCCGTGAGGGCGTTAGTGGCTGGAGACACAAGGTAGATGTTTTTCAAAGTTGTTGCTGCTTGAAACTCTCGCTAATTGCAAACTACCAAGGAAGCTTTTAACAGTTTATATCAGTAAAAAATACAAGCAAAATAAGGTTGCCAGGACAACTTTATCTTTCTGCAATTTTTTTTTTTTTACTGTAGCATGCTTGATCTTAATGTGGTGACTGTGGTATTGGGTCGATGCTATTTTTATTTATTTATTGTATTGAATTGATTTTATTCTGTTTCAAGTAAATGTTTAAAGCTCTGAAGGCACAGGGTTTTTATGATCTTATCACCCCCACGGCTCCGATCGGGCCCGTCTGCTGCCTTTGAAATAACACAGTTCGGCGCGTGCAGCTGTTTGCAGCTGAGAATTAGTGGTGGCAGAAAGCCCTCGCTCTTCTCCTACCTTATTAACTTGTGTGCGGTTCCTGTACCTCACTGTGTGCTTATTAACGGGGAATTTAAAAAAGTGAAGAGAATTATTAGGAGCATAAACCCCTTCCTTTAAGGGAACTAGAGGAGAGACGGCTGTTTGCCTTGGAGAAGATGACGACTAAGAGACAACGTGACAAAGCCGTGCGTGTTTTTGAACGCTCCAGAAAAGGTAGATCAGAGGCTTCTTTCTTCCTTTTGCAAGGGAAAAAGAGACAGTCAACAAAATTAAAAGGCAGCAAATTAAAAGGCAGTAAAAGGCAGGATGTTCTCTTCGTGATGGGCAGTTAGCTGCTGGAGTGCGTCGCCAGGAGCGGGGTGCTCGAGGGGGCTCGGAAGGGACCCGGCTGGTGGGTGGCAGCAGTAGGTGCCGCATCTTGTGGATGAGTTGCCTGGGGACCGGTTGCCCTGCTCCTGGCTACTGGAAAGCTTCCTGAAGCTTCTTCTGAAGCCCCTTCTGCACGTGGTGGACCAGATGCGGTATCGCTCGCTGGTGTGAGTCTGCGTGACGGTCCTGGAGGGCTTGGAGGGACCGGAGGGCCGCGTGGGAACGGCGTGGGGAGCTGCAGGCCTCGGGGTAGTCGTTGGGAGTCTCCATCACGCTATTGTAAAACTAACTAACTACTTACCAATAATTAATGTCAGCATTCAGATGGTGGGCTCTGGATCTTGACAAGAAATAATTGAAAAACCAAATGTGCAATTATGTCTGACAAGCAGCGTGTGCTTTTCTTGGTCACCAGAGCCTTGTGTAGTCATGTGTTAGACACGGTTTTATATAATTATTATTGTTTATATGGTGGGTGTCAGAGGAAGGAAGAATTTTAGTTTCAAGTCCTCCGTTGGCTATTTATTTTAAAGTCATTAGATTTGTTTTCAGACTTAACTACACTTAATGTGCGAGACTCCTGCTGAATAAATCAGACCCTGATATAGGAACTGCATCTGTTTGCGGAGGGAACGGAGCCAGCTGGAAGCTCAGCCCCCGTCTGCACCAGGGCTGTCACCAGCCGGGGAACCCGCTCGCAGCACAGATGTAGCTGTGCAGAAAAGCCTGATCGCTCCCGAAACGGCAGTAAAATCCCAGACCTTCTGAGGTTATGAGCTGGCTGTGAGTGCACGGAGGGGTCTCATCTTTATTGCAGCGTTCACAGCACTGTGGTAGAGGTCCCGAAAAGGGTGGGAGGTCTCTTGGAGATGGAGGTCCAGCAGAAGGGCTCTGCGGTGCTGGCCTGGCGGGAGGCAGAGCGCTGTGCAGGCAGGACTGGGTCCAGCGGGTCCTTCACGCTGGAGCACGGAGGTCCCCAAGCCCCGATGTGCTGCAGTTTTCCCCAGTACGCCAGAGCAAGACACAGTGCTTAGATGGTCTGGTCCTTTCGGTCTCTAGCTTAGATACGACTTTCTAGCTGGAGGAGAAGGTACTGAGAAGTGGTTGCACCTACTTTTCTCCTTCTCAGTTCACCCTTCTCCAGCGCCACGTTGCTTGCTCTGTCCTTCGCGGACACGTCCTCCCTAGCAGCTCCTGTAACCCCAGGGAGGCTCTGCCCTGGGATGGCACCAGCTCTTCTGCAGCTCCTCTCCAGCTGACCAGTCCTCACCAGGTCCCCGTGCCTGCCCAAGCTGGAAGCTGTGGTCCTCCGAACCTCGGGAGAGGGCTCCACGCTCCGTGGAGGGACAGGCCAAGGGCTGAGTGTTTCCAAGAAGAAAAACGATTTTAAATTGTTTCCCCTTTCTTTAAAAGGCCACCTGTGGGATTTTCAGTCCCAGAGCGTGAAGAGCTTCAGACTCATCCTGCGTCAGAAGGAGAGAAAACTATTAATAATTAGACAAGGTATTTAATAAGCCGTGGTGCTCTCCGAAGGGTTCTCACCAGCCATCTTGAAAAAGAAACAAACCAACCAACCGGCACAAAACCCCCCAAAAGTCCCCACTGGCCGATTTAAGAGAAGCGGATAGTTCAGTTCTGCACTGCGACCAGCACAGAACCTGTGGGAAACCCGGGCAGGTTTCCTTGAAACCCAAAAGAAGGTCAAACCTCCACGTGCAAAGAGACGCCAGCGCTCAGACGCCTCCCGGCTCCCGTGGGACCGGCGTATTTTCTGCGCAGTCCACGCCAGTTTGCCAAACGCCAGAGCCTCGGAGGGCTGTGGGTGGTGTGAGGTGGAGAAACGTCCCTTTCTGGAGCCGAAAAGTACCGAGACGCGGTAGCTGTAATGTCCTCTGCAAAGCTGAGTTACCAGGAAATCGTTTTCCTTGGGTCACCCCCTCTCCTGGCCAGCATGGGGCTGTTCTGGTAATGGCGTGGAGCCTCGTAGCTCGTTCATGTGAAATCCATGCGTATCTCCAGCGGCAGGACATCTGCCACCTCGTTTGTGTCGCTCCTCAGCTGGGGAGTTTTCCCAGTCTCAAGGTGCTGTCTCCTTTTCTGTCCGTCTTTTCCCATTGCCCGTTTTATCCCATTCATCTTGCGGCCGTGCCGTGCCGTGCCGTGCTGTGCCGTGCCATGCCGTGCTGTGCCGTGCCATGCCGTGCTGTGCCGTGCCGTGCCGTGCCGCGCCGTGCCGCGGTGGCATGGCCCGGCGTAGGCTCCTCATGGCCGTGCTGGGAGACTGTGGATGTTTGCAGACAGTTGTCACCCCCTCAGTCATTTCTTAGTCAAGCACCATAGAGCTCTTTCACCGATATAAATAAACCCTTAATCTATTCTCTTTGTTTTTCCCTGAATTTCTTTGTCTCTGTTGACATTTCCACGCTGGAAAATTTAAAGACGCTGGCAGCTATTCCATTATCATCTTAAATTTAGTTTTTAACCTGCATCATTTGTATGTCACATTTTTTATCTGACTGAATTCTTATGCTTTTGGCAAACAGCGCGCATTTGTTTTTTGTTGGATAAGCCATTTTTTTTTATATATTTGGTTAGACTTTCCTCTTCAAACCATCCTCAAGATATTCCTAATAAGGACTGAAGGGAATTTGTTTTGCTAATACCTTTGGAATTCTTTGTGGCTCTTGACTATTGTTCTGGTTTGTATTTTAATGTTTAGTTTCTAGAGGAGAGACAGCCTGATTTGGTTCTGTAGTTTACCTTTTCTGAAGGATTTGGAGCTGCCGAACATCCCTTGAGGAATGAATGCACGATTAAATTCCTCTTACGCTTACTGAAGTGGTGTTTGTTGTCAGGAAAGGTGTGTGTTTCAGTAGATCGGGATAGTTGGAAGAATGAAGTATGCTGCTTTGTTTGGTTTCCCCAGACGTTAGCACTGACACCACACCATCCCACTGAGTGTTGCATTAGTTATTTGGGGGTTTTTGAAAGCTGTTGCCTCCGTTTTCAAGAGCTGGCTGCCCTTAGAGGCAGGGAGTGATCCTACTTGATGCATCTCTCTTCTGAAAAACCTTTAGGTCCTTCTAAATTTATGAAGTCCATAACAATATTGGTATTTATTGAGCAACTTTCTTCCAGGAAAACCTGAACGGCAGTTATTGTTATACTGCCTGGATGTGGTCTCATGCTCTGGTTTCAGTTTATTTTGAGGGGGGAAAGCAGAAAACTTAAATGTGTCCCAGATAAGGACAGGGTTTGGGGCTGCTTCTCTTGCCTCAGAAGTTTTCTTTGCATGCGCAATTAGTGTGGTGTCCCCGAATCTGATTGCTCAGTTTGGAGCATGGGCCTCACAGCCTTCGAGAGTTGCACGTTCACCCTGGTGAGCATCAGCTTGGTTTGGTCAGTTTATAAGGGATCAGCGCGTTCAAGAAAGTCACGTATGGCAAAGGCTGGATCCACCAGCCTTGTGAAGAAAAACAGCCCATCAACCAAGGATACAGCCTGTAGGACCGTGGAAAAAACACGTACAGAGATTTGAAATCACACTTGCAATGTAGCAGTGACCTCGAAGTCCTTGAAGCATGAGGTTCACATGAGCATGTGGCACGTGGAAGATGCCCTGAAGCTCTGAGCAGCTTTTTCTTTTTTTCTGTTCTTCAGCACATCTTCCCTCCTCTACCACTGACGGAGGAAGGAGTTCCCATTCCCTAAAATAACTTCAGAGAATGAGCGAACGGGTTTTTCCTATAACATCTGCTTTCAGAGGTTAAACTCACACTTCAAGAATACGCAGTGGCATCTTGGAAAGTGGTAACTGTGAAGAGAACTGAAATCTCCTGGTGGAACAGGAGTGACCATTAACTTCTTGTACAACTCTGTGATCAAGAGAAGATTTGGGTTTTAGACACACGCACCAGCACGTGCTGTCACCGCGTGTGTTACTCAGAGTGCTGGTGGCATACATTGTCCTGCTCCGGTATCCGTGCCTCAAAATGTGGACAGGTTCCCAAATGCTTGTGGAAAGAGTCGAGGATGAGCAGGCCTCCTTTAGTGTGTGGACAGTGTACGTTAGGAAGTGTTTGCGTTGCTTCATTCAAGAGAGAGCAGAAGAGGTTGTTCCCTCCTATGGAGGAGTGATTCCCAGCAACAGGATCTCTTTTCCGGCAAACCGACGGCTGGAGGCAGCAGTCCATGCTGGAAGTACGATGCCTGTTTTGGAAAATAATTACTCAGCGGAGGGGCCCAGAAATGTGATGGTTACTCCAGCGCTTTACGCATCAAAATCAAGACAGCCTCTATAAAAGAGGCTCTGGCTCAAGCTGCAGACGTGGTTTTGACAGAGGAACGGCTCTGTGAGCTGTGGCACAGGAGGTTGGGTTGGATGAGTAGGTTGGTCTCTTTGGCCTTCAAGCCTGCGAGGGAACAGCTGAAAGCTGAAGCAGAAGGCATGGAGACTAGAAGCAAAGCACTCAGCTGTAACACTGGAAAAAATATCTCCCGTCTTTTCTCTCTTTTGTCCTTGAACTTGAAAATCTTTTTGCTGAGCAATGTCTGCAGAAGAGATGTCCCTGAGGAGGGACACCAGGCGGTTCCTCTGCTTCCTGACCCATTCCACCTCCCTCCTCCTGGTGTAAGGTACGGTGCCCACGCAGCTGGGCTGCCCCAGGGAGCAAATGAGAGCTATGGGGAGGAGGTCGGAAGGCCACCACAAATAACTTATCAGACAAGCAGCTTGTAAGTTTACGTCTTTCTTTTTCTCTCTCTGCTTTCATCACCTCCATGTAAAATGCGAGTTCATTTACATCTGTTCTGTCCGTTCTCCTTCGCTTAGCTCCAGTCATGGCAGGAACCTTCTGGTTCTTTTAAAACCATGGCAGACAACTGGAAATTGAGCCCAGTTTCAGCCTCCCCTGTTTTTTGCTTCCTTTCCTTTCAGACAGCTGAGGCCTTTTGATCTGGCATGGGACGAGCCGGCTGCACATTGGTTTCAAGAAGACAAGTTGTAGAACCATACAGACAACGTTGTCCTGGTGGGCTCTGCAAAGCGTGTTCCTTCAGGTGCCCACTGCACGGTCCTCATTACTGTGCTCTTCTGAACCTCTTTGGTCCTGAAGAGCAGAAGAGCGTACCGAGGGCTGTACACGAGTGTGTTTCAGTGGTGTAAGTGGGCACAGCGTGCTCTGCCACGGAGGAGTTGGGTATCACCATCGCTGATATCATCAAGGCATTACTGATGTGTCTCTGGTTCTTCCAGCTTGAGCAGTGTCCGGGGAAAAACTGAAGATGCTCCACGTTTGCTGCTGGGGCGGAAGCGCTTTGTTTGTAGGTGTTGATTCAGAGCGGTGTGTCCTCCTCCACATTTGTTTCCTTTTCCTCTCCTTTTGAGGAGAAAATACACAGGAGCTGACGTTGAAGACTAATTCTCCACTGATCTCACTCTGCCCCTCCCCAAAAGCTCAGCAGGATGTGTGCTGTAAAAATAGCCTCATTAGAAGCCATCTGAGTACATATGCAATCACAGATCACTCAGAAGGGAGCACAGAGCATGCATGTTTCTGTTGCTGTCTTCAGAGAATTACATGACAAATTATTCCTAGCTGGAAGAAATGTCCTTTTATAATTGGGGTTTTTTCTCATTCTTTCATAAGGGAGGAGTGTGTGTTTTTTAAGTAGCTTTTAGTCACTTTCATTATTTATGAGAATGCTACTCCAGATCAGAAAAAGCAAACTGCGAACGCGAGTTTCTTCTGGCTGCAGCAGCTGACGGGCCCCATTTGCTTTCAGTCATTGCCGGTTCCGCTTATCACAGCCAGGAAGAAACGTTCTCCAAAGACGAAAACGGCACCATATTGCAGCTCTTCGCTTTGCACCCCCTTCTCCTCCTTTCCTTCTTCCACAGGGGACCGGCTGGAAGGGGGGCCGCTGGCTTCCTGGGTGGAGCGTTACCATGCAGAGCAGACCGGTGCGAACCGTCAGCCGTTGCCTTTCTGTCCTTCCGTCTGGAAGAACTCCTTGCGTTGCCCTTGCATTGCTCCTTGCATTGATGCTGGTGTGGCATCATCCAAGCTACTCAGCTTTATAGCCAAAATTGTACTTCTGGCACGGTCATTTGTCCATATTATCTAGTTGCATCATCTGGCTGTGCTCAAGCCTTGGGCCTTCATTAACTACTGTGGGTGTAGGACCAAGGGAAGCTGTACCTAAATGGGTCCAGGGACTCATTTTTGCCCATACCTACTCAGCTCCCCATGACGAGTCTTCATCAAGGCCTCCTTAAATCTCTTCTGCCTTCACATGCTTGTATTTGACATGAAAGTGGCCGTAACGTCATCGGAAGATGAAAGTCTGATGATCAAAGCAGGCAGCAATGTTGCACTGAGCGTTGTGAGATGGCAGAGCTGGTAATACAGTAATTGGCTGTGTGGCCTACTTAGTCAGAGGAGTGATACATGCAAGTGCAATGTTTGTTGGCCTCTTTAATGTTTAAAATCCATAGAGTCTGTTCTGGGAAGTGAAACAGTACCTCACCTGTAGGAGCAACCAGGCACGCCGCTGAGCGACGGTGTGAGCAGTGTGTGATCCCAAGGCTTCTGCCTCCTCTCCTCAGCAAAGAAGAGCCTCTTGGATCGCCAAGCTCCACAGCTCAGTAAGCACAAGACATTAAACAGTAAAGGAGGCTGGTATTCCCCAGGAAGACTTAAAGACATGGAGAAGAAGTTAGATGCCCCCTGTGGAAGGAAGGAGGGTCTAAGCCAGATGTGCCTGTGCACTCTGCTAATCTCTGCTCTGATTCCTCCAAGAAGTTTTCATCCTATGCAAACAGTGCTTTGTTTGAAGAATGTCCTCATCCCAGGGAACGTCATGCCATGGATGTTAAATGCAGGTTGGACCTGCAGAGGGAACTGCAGGTGATCCCTGGAAGGCCGCACTTAAACACTGTAAAATTGCATTGTTTCACCCAGAAAAGTGAATGCATGAGCCTGGGGACTGCGGTCAGAGCCACCTTGAGAGGGATGGGCTGCAGGTACCCAGGAGTGGGATCTGACTCATGGTAGGTTCTCCCGTAGCTCTTGTGCGCTGCTGTCTCCACCAAGTGGAGGCTCTGACCACATCGCTGGGACCAGCGTGCCACCCAGCAATGCCCCGCAGGAGTTCCGAGGATGGGGCTGATCTCTGTGGTAGCACAGTGTGAGCTCTGTGCCTCGCGGCCACAGCGCTCAGAGATGTGGTCACCTCATGGTTCGCGTTGGGGAGTACTTCTGCTTCCAGGACCACGTGCCGATATTTGACTTAGCTGACATCCCAGAAGCTGCATAGCACTCTTCTCTCTGCGTGTCCCCACCCAAAGCCAGTAAGACTTGCTTCCAGCCTTGGGATCTACAGAACTGAAAATTCACTCCTATTCTTACTCGTCCTCGTTTTGACACCTTTCGGGCAGTTCTGCATCAGCTCTGGTGGTGCTGCCAGCAGGCCAGGAATGGCAGAACCAGGTCTGGTCATGGTGGTGCTGGGGCCCGATGTCTTCCCTCCACCAGGCAGCATGTTCTCTGTCACCATGGTTCTCAGGGGGAATTTCTGGAGAAGAAGTATGTTCTGGATCTTCTGCTGCTTTATCCTCATCTCTAGTTGGAGGCTCTTTGTGCTGCTGAGAAGCAGGAGAGGCAAAATTCGGCACAACACCGAGAAAGTGCAGCGTCACAGGCTTGCAAGGGACGCAACATCCAAGGACTAAAGGGGTGGTAGAGAAGTGATGCTTTATTGGGTCACGTCTCTTGGGTCAGTGTGTGTGTTTCCTCCAGGCTTGATGCCATGCTTGATGGAGACTGTGGTGAATGTTGTCTTCTAAGTGAACCCCAGTTCTGCTGTGTCTGTGCATGTACCCCTCTCCATCCCGTCTGAAGTTTTCCAGTGTCGATAATTTCCTTTTCTTTCCTGTTTTGCTGCGTGGTGTTGGTACTGTTCCCCCAGCTGAACCAGGAGGCTTCAAACTCTGCTGTCCCGTGAGGATCGTTCCTTCGGCCCAGCCCCCTCCTGCACCGAGGTTGGCACAGCATCACCTCAGCAAACTGGGTGACTGAGCTTCAGACCCAAGAAGCCTGGATTGATCCTAGTTTTGCTTTAGTCACAGGAGCACTGACTGGATTTCATGTGGGACCACAACAAAGTGATGCTAGTTCTTGCTAGGAGAGCTGTCTTCCACCATTGCTGCCTTCTCCTCACCAAAGCTGTGTAGCCCCCAGCAGAGGCACCGAGTGGGCTTCCTAAGAGCTCAGACCTGCTCGCAGGGGTTTCAGTGCTGCGCCGTTGGGGGTGTTGCCATCTGCAGCAGCAGCGCTCTATCACCCCTGCCCCTCCACCTTCATGCTTTGGTCATGGTGTCCAAGCAGAGTGAGAGATTGAACCATCACTGGACAGTCACCGTGTGAGTGATGATCACTGCGACACTGTGCCGTTGGGGACCGCTTTCTCTGTCACTGCCGGCAAGAGGCTGGTACGAGTCAATCCCATCGCTTGTCAGGATCTTGTTTTGTCGTCTTCAGACAAGTTCTCCTGTTCCGTCTGTCCGTCAGTGCTCTGGAGGCTGCAAGGATAGAGATGAAGAAGACACTCTCCACATGCACGGAAGGTAGGAGGGGTCCATCCCCTTCTCCTGTTGTTATCAGCAGGTGGTGATGCTCCTCTCATGCATCATGTGAAGTACTCACGGTCTCCTGGCTCCTCTGTCCCCCACGGAGCACGTCCAGAGGAGAGGGCAGGAGGGCTGGGACTGTGTTGCTGCTTGATGACATGTATTCTAAGGTATTCTGCAAAGCCATAGTGTTCCTCTGGACACTGAGCTGGAGAGAGTCTGCAGTTGAAGTTTGGTTAAAGCTTGACATCAGCCAATGGCTCGAAAATCTCTGTGGGATATGAAATAATAAAAGTGACGTGAGAACACAGCTCTTCCTTCTTCAGGGAAATGGCAACGGCCACGAACAAGGAAGCTAAACCAGCTCCCAGGTGGTGTGGGACCGGTTCCAGCCTGGTGCAGGTCAGCAGCAAACCTGCGCGCGGGGATGGCGTCTCCTGCGTCTCGGCCTGCACAGGCCGGGCACCGGGGCCCTGGGAAGCAGGACCTGGCTCGTGCAATAAAAGGCCGGCACCTCAGGGTGTCAGCAGAGAATGTGTCCTGGGGCCGCGCTGGCAGCAGGGGTGGGGTGCGACGCGACACGGGGCTGCTGCCGGAGACGCACGTATCGGCTCTTTGTGCATGCATACGTGCATATATGTGTGCGCATATACAAACACACACATTTATATATGATATGCATTTTTATATTTTTCTAGATATATATAATCTGAAAAAGAATCGTAATGCTTGTAATTTTTTCCCTTTTCCCCACCTTCGAGCTCTCTCCCTGGGATGTGAGCGGGACGTGGGTCTGCGCAGACCCCTCTGCTGGGTCAGCGGGCAGTGCCTGGCCTTGCACGGGGTGCCGGGGAGCGCTGGGGGGGCTGGGGGTTCGCCTCCCTGACGTGCGCAGTCGGTACGTCTGTACCCATTCTGTAACCTGAGTACGTCTGCTGGCTGCTGCTTCCTTCTCTCCCAGCAAGTGTCAGAAGACAGAGAAGGTCTCTGTTGTAAAATTGTTGTAAGATTGTTGTAAAAATCCAGTGGTGCTGTTTTTTATGGGTTTGCTTATTTTGGTTTTGAGAGGGTCTGCAGGCTCCGGTCAGGGCTCCTGTACTATGACACCATGCAGAAGACAGTTGCTAAAATATATGGGGCTGGTGTCCTTCTGTGCACCGAGTACCTGCTCAGGCTCATAACGTATGGGGCAATGTCGGGGGACTAGTATTGCTTTCAATTCATATTTGCAGGTTTAGCTCCCACCTAAGAGCAGACAGCCCAGCTGGGAGGTCACCTTCTTGGCAGAGATGGATCCAGAAAGTCAGTGTGCGTGAAGAGCAAAGCTTTTGAGGGACCATTGGTCTGGTCTAATAGTTTATATATTCCTACAGCTTCAGGCCACCAAGTCTGGCCAGTGCACATCTGCACGGAGCCCAGAAACCCGGGGCCAGCCACATACAGATACTCTGGGTTTGAAGACTTGGAGAGATTAGTTCTCCCTGAGCACATCCTTTGGAAAACGGCTCTTCCAGTGGACCACCATCCGTGCTAATATTTTATGCCTCATTTCAACTGGTTCCAGCTTCCAGCGATGAGCTCGTACTCTACTCTTTCCTGCCAAATTAAGGAAAGACAGTATTTTCTCCCCATGAAGATGATAATAGGCTGCAATCAAATCATCTCTCAGTCTTCCTTTTGGCATGAGAAACAGATTGAAGCTATTTGGTCTCATAAAGTCATAAAGTATCTCTTCCCAGTCTCAAACTATTTCAGTACCTCTTTTTGAACCTTCTCCAGCTTTTCTAATCACCTTTTAAAAACGAGGGCGCTCAGTCTGTCTGCAGCACGCTGGGACTGGCTCCACCACGGCTTCGTACAGGCAGAAAACTACCTCCTTGTTCCATCTCAGGCACGTGTATCCGAAAATTGCCTTAGTCCTTCAGGTCAGAGCGTGGCTGTGTGTGGCTGCAGCGTGACCTTGCGTCACGCTGAGCACGTGGGTGCTGTTCACGGGTGCACCCACGTCCCTGGACGTTTGACTACGCTACAGCTGCTCGGCTTGGGCAGAGCCAGCTTGCGGCGTGATGGATCCACTGGTGTTAGTGTCCCTTTCACAGGCGTTGCTCTCCACCCCTCCATGGGTTACCCGTAATTTTTAGCAACAGTGACGTTGAATTTAATTCCAGAGCATTAATAAATCTGTCCCACGTCAACCATTTCAGGAGCCATGTGGAAGTGCCTCTGCTCCGGAGCAGCACCCATGGAGCACAGCATTTTGCCTTGCAGCACACGGCCCGCTGCTCGCTTCGAGCCGTGCACCGCCCATTTGTTTTATATCCGAATGTGACACGATGCAAAGCCGGGTGCCATCAAGTCTCTTACATTCTTACCCAATTCGTAATCTCCTCAGAAAGCCGTATCCTTAGCCTCGCTGCTGGGTGTGTTAGCTTTTAATTCCACATCACTTGGCTCCTGCATTGATTTTTATGTTGTTGCGTCCAGGACTGGCAAGCACAGGTTGCTGTACCGTCTATAACCGCCGCATTGTGCCTTCATTTTAGGTGCAGGGCTGACTTTCGCTGACTGCTCTCACCTTTCTGCCTGCCAGTGGGAATCGTACTGGATTGATTTTGATCGTCCTCCACTGTCCTCACCAAAGGAGGGATTTTTTTTCCCTCCACCCCGTGGCTTTTGCTGCCTTTATCAGTGTTTTGCATTTCACACCTTCTCGGTTTGATTGATTTGCCATTAATCCCACCCTTTTCCGATTGCTGAATGGTTTGTACTCGCGCTCCTAGCTGCTGCCTCTCCCTTGGCTTTAGAACGGGTGCTCAGCCACGCCACTGTCGGCTGAGATGGATGGACCTTTTGGACGTCCAATAATATTACCATAAAGATCACCCAGCTTTCAACCACATTTTCTCTGTCTTAATTCATCTTTCTCACTTGTAAAAGCCCTGTATGGTTTGGGAGCATGGGGGGAGTACGTGTGAGGAGGATGGGAACGAGTGGGGAGGCAGGTCAAGGCTAATTCTCTCTGTTTAGGGGCTATTAATAGTACATTTCATTCTGTAATGAGAATGAAGGGATGAATAATAAAATATCTGACGATATGATGTGACTGACCCATTTTGAAATAGCAACTACATGTCCGTGTAGGAGGTTGTGCAGTAATTATTGCAGAAGATTGTTCTCTTCATTCATCTGCTCCTCTCATCTCCATCCGCCCAGGATTACCCGCCGGGCGCTTTCGCCTCCAGTTGCAGCATTTTGATTTGCCTCCCAGCTCCGTAGCCAGTATCAGAACCCATCACAAGTGTTATGTTTTCTACCATTTGAATTCACACTTTGTTCTAACTTTCTGTGATGTTCCAAGCAATGGGATTTCCTTCTCTTTCGCTATTGCATGGTCTAATAACTCTCATCCATGAGTTCAGCCTTTTTTTCACTTAATTTTGTCTATTATTTCTGCTTAAAACGTTTTCAAACACCTTTGGCTGTTCCCAGTGTTTACATGACTCTAAATAAGTCACAGTCGTTAAAATCTCTGTTTCTAGGTAGTCTAAGCCATTGTTCTATATTTAGTTCTTCCGATTTCTGCACAGACTGAACCAGCAATTATTTGATCTTTGCATTGCATGTTGGAATTTATTAATAACCAGTCTTAGAAACAGGGAGCCCATAACAGGTGGTGGGATGGTGCGTTTGGAAAAGGAGCTACGCTGCCTTATTACCTGGTCCTCATCTGTCATGCTCAAAATCCCTCTGCTATTTGCCGCTGTAGCACTTGTCGATGTTGTTTTACAGCTTTGGGGTTCCAGTTTCCTTCCTTTTCTTAAGGGGTTTTGAATATTTATTTATTTAGATTGTTTTCTCCCATGAATTTCCAGCTTTCTCTTTCCAAGTTGAAAACACTTACTATTTCCTTCATCTGTTTCTAAATACACTGGACCCCTCCTTTCTTCCCTTTGCCTTTCCCCATCCATCCTGCTTTCTCTGTCGTCTTTGATACGTCTGTCTGTCCATAACGTAATAGTCTCCCTAAATATCATTATACTACGAATGATCCCCTTGGATCATCACCATCTATGTTAAACAAGGCCATACGAATAGCGTAGGGTGGGAGTCAGGTTGCTTTGACGGGTTAAAAGAGGGGCTGTGACGGTAGATTAACCCACGGAGAAGTGCACAAGGGCGGCGATAGCTCCACATTAAAGCCGTCGGGAGCTTGCGGTGTTTGCTCTGCATGTATGGACTAGTCTTGGCATAACACTCGATGCCAGGACGGCTGGAGTTGTGCTCCTGCCCTGCGAGGAACCAGGTGAAATTCTGTGCTCTTGTGTAGGGGCTCACTCCGTTTATGACTGCTACTATTGTTTGTGGTGATTCAGGTTATTTTCGTTACTAGCAAATGGTTTTATTGCTTTACTCTGGTTAAATTTTAATTACTTACCATATATGACAGACACGCATACCTACCCATACTTATTTTAAAAAACTGCTTTAAACAGAAGTAGCTTTAATTATGTTCCAGTGATGAGAAAGTGAGCGCTTGACAATGAGAATTCATGTTTTCTCCTCTTTTCCCCCCATTCAGGGAGTGTTTGAAGAGGAGCCCGCGGAGCCCGAAAGCAGAGGGCTCCGATTCGGTGACGTCTCAGTCCTCACCCAGTGAAGAGGCTGGAATGATGACTGAGGTGAAAGTGAAAACAGAGGTACCAGATGACTATATTGAAGAGGTGATCTGGCAGGATGACACCAAAGATTCCAAGAAGAACATAAAAGATGGGCCAGGAGACGTGCCCGCGGAGATCTGTGTGGTCATAGGTGGGGTCCGCAACCAGCAGACGCTCGGTAAGCTACGGGATAACGCGCCCCATCAGTCGGTGCCCTGAGTCTGTGGTGCTGGGGAGAGGAACGAAGCTCCGGAGAGCCGTTCCTGGAAGCTCAGCTCTGCCAGAGGGACCAGAGCCAAGGTGCACATCAGTCTCAGGGCCCTGGCTCAGGATTATTGACCTTCTTTAATTTTGCTATGTGTTGGTATCTGGCCACCCCTAAAGACTCAACTATGATCAGGGTAACTGTAAAAAAAAGCTTATTATCTTCTTTTGACGTGTTAAATGACTTGCCCATCAGTCACGTGCAGAATTCATGGCGAGCGCAGGGCTGGTGGTAGGTATGTTGGGCATAGATGAGGAGGCAATCAGGAGGAAAGCCTGAGAAAAAGTTGAAGTGTTTTGAGGAAAGTTGCTTTGAGGAAAGTGGCTGCTTTCTGTGAATAATTAGATTTAGCTCAAAACCAGGTTTTACAGGTTGCTGTTTGTTTTTCTGATCGCTAGTAATGTTGTGGGAATAATTTTGACTTCTGGCTGGCTGTCGTGTGCCACTTCTAAAACAGAACTTCCCATCCCCACCCCACCTCGAGCGGTGAGGAGAAGCAGCTATTTCTTTTTTTCTGTGAACATCAGACTGTCGTCTCCTCCCGCTCCAGGGAAAGGGCTTTCTGCGGGATCCTGGAGGGGCACCACTCTTGCTAAAGGGACTCATCCGTTGGCTCCAATGTGGAGCAGGTCCCAGAAGTGACTCTGAGAGCCAAAGGTAGTTGCTCATACAAAGAAGAAAGAGCAGTTGGACCATGTTACCTTCAAGGGACTCGGGAGAAAGTTAATTTGAGCTGCCCGGCATTGCTGTTGGGGTTGTTTTGTCTTGCATCGGGGAGAGAAAAGAGGTATTGATGTTAGATTTTCTCCTGGTTTTCGCTTGATCATTGTGCACACTGTTGGAAAGAAACCCTGGAGGGTGTTGTTAGCTGGTGACTGTCTTGGGAACATCGTTTTCCTGCCTGTCCTCCCTTCCGTAGTAGGACAGCCGCTAAGAATGGCAGGGTGGAAGGTCACTGCTATTTATGCACGGTCAAAACACGTAGGGAAAGCCTAGGAAGTCCATAACTAGTTCCAACTTAAAGATATACAATTTGGAGGACATATTCTGTGTATATTCAGAACTTTTGTGTCCCCGCAGCTCTTGAGAGGTTGGTCACTGCATGGACAACCCTGAAATGCAGAGGTGTCCCTGACGCCCCGGGAGGGGTCAGAGATGACCACTGATCAGAGGCAATAGGAGCTTCTCCTTCAGCTGTGGCCACCAGCCCTTGATGAAAGCATCTGCAGATCAGAACTGTAATGCAGGGCCCCGTTCTGCCCATGGCTTCTGGCGGGGCAGCAGCAGCTGCTCTGCAGATGATGGCCCCTGGAAATGGTGGTCTCTAGCTAAGGTTGACTATGTTGTTGTGCCAAGTGGGGCACAGGCTTTTGCTGTTGGCTAACTTGGACGTACACCAACATGTTGTACCTACGGAGAGCGTTGGAGACAGGCTGGGGTGAGAGGGGACACGGGTCAACGTATGGGCACCGTTGGGAGGGGCAGAGAGTTATTTACTAGTTAGCAGGCGGTGGTTGAAAGCCATAGAAAGTAAACTGGAGAACTTCTATCTGGAAGGGCCTTTTCAAATTAAATGTGCATCATATTTGTTATTTTATAGCCTCGTGCTGGGTTTCTTTAAAGGCAACTGGGTCCTGAGGCGATTGGCAGTTGGCAGCCGATTCCTTTGTGAAAAGAGCCCTGTAAGTGCCCCTATTCATCCGCCATTCACATAACTCTTGTTTGTTGGGGAGGTGGCTCTGAATAACTTTTCTGTTTGGCCACCAAATACTGTGCTCTCTGTGGACCGTCCGTGGTGCCCAGATATCAGTTCCTTGTGGTTTCTTGAACTGGCTCCCAGTCAATTCTTCTGGTCCCCTCCGTCCCCCCGCAGAAACCACAGACGGGCACTGTTTCCACCGCTGCAGACGTGTGTGACTCGCACAAGAAACGTCCCGTGCCTGCTGCTCCGCCGGCGATTTCGGCTGCTGCTCTGGAACAGCCCAAGATTGCGAACAGCTCAAGCCGCCGGTGCCTCCTGCCTCCGGAGCAAAGGCTTCGTGCTCTCTGCTGCTGCTCACCGGTACCTCCGGGAGATTTTCCTCCCTGAAGCCTTTCTCGTGACGTGATCTGGTAGCCCTGTATCTAAATCACTTCAGCTGGGCAGAAGGGCAAGGCTTTGGTAGGACTTTATTCACCTTCATCAGGGAAGTTGAGATTGGAGGTGTCAAAAATGGTTATTTTTTATAGTAATTCATGATTCAAGATGAAGTGGTGAATCAGAAGTAAATGAATCCTTCTCCTTCGCATGGAAATGCCGACCCCCAGCCTGTCTCCTTTCCCGGTGTGCTGGGGATGGTCGGTTAAACGGGGGATGTGTCGCCTGAGCCGGGGCCTCGGTGTTGAATGCTTCAGGGCACACGTGGCTCCAAGCGACAGACAGCTTTCCTGCGGGGCTCAGCTTCGGGACTTGGCTGAAATTCGCATTAGAAGATTTATGTCTCTTTTCTGAGTCACACATCTCCTGCAGGAGCGTGCTATATTTATATTTTTACTTGCTACTTGGAGCAATTTATAACAGGGATTCCCAGCTCAGTTGCTGCTATTCGCTTGTAGTGTTTCCATCAAATTAGGCCTTGTATACGCTGCCTCCTGTTTGGTTACGTGTTCCCATGCCTCTCCCTGCACTTCGGGCTACTCCAGCCTCTGTTTCCATCCGTTTGGAGCAGCCCAAGCCCTGCGATGGATGAAAGCGGATGCGGGGAAGCGGGATGAGTGGTGGCAGTGGCTGCAGTCCCCCAGCCGAAGAGCTGGTGCTGATGTTTGTGGGTTTGGACCATTTCCCTTTCATCTGCTTTTCCACAGAAGTCTTGGAAGCCCCGTGGGGTCCCGCTTCGGGCATCCCAAGCAAAGAAAGCCAACGGAGCGGTTGGCTGCATCCCTGTGTCCGGTCTGCAGCAGACTGATCCTGCCGCTGCAGATCCCGCTCTCCTCCCTGAGTGCCGACCTGCACCCCCGCGGTGCCGCCAGGCCTCCCTGCCTCGCCGGTGGTGTGTTTCTCGCCCTGCGCAGCTCCGAGATGCAATATTTCCTGTTCTTTTCTTCTTTTGTCGTGCTAGCTTCACACGCTGGCCTTGGGCCAGGCTCATTTGAGGAGCTTTAACACATTAACGTCTCTCAGGGCAGGGGTGTCAGGGCAGAAAGGCAGCGAAGTCCACCATGAAGCTATCTAGAGAGGAGAGGAAAAGAAAATGGCACTTGCGTTGTAAATCAGGAGAAAGGGGGAGACTATGTGGCTGATGTGGATCATTTTCTCATGTTGGGAATACCGTCAGGTCAGTACTTGTGTTTTGGAGGACTGAGTTATCTGCGAGTTGATCGGGAGAAGTTTTATACAAGACTATTTAAGCTCTCAGTCTGGTCTGTGCTTTATGAGCAGCATTTTGGAGAGGATTTTTCAAGTAATGCATTAAATCAGAAATGTTTCTGAGAGAAAGTGAAGAGTGAATCCTTCTGCTTTGAGACCATCAGTCTAACATGCACACGCTTGATTCATGCCATGATGCTGATGTCTCAGTCGCTGAGCTGCTCAGCACACGTAATTCAAGAGCACTTTGGATTCTTCCTAGTTATGCCAAACAAAATAGTGCTGCAGGAGCCTTAAGAAACTCTGTGTGACCTCTGACATCTTGTTACCGAGCCACAGGGACAGATGGGTCTTGGAAACTTTTAAGAGGCTTCAGCCATCATTATTCTTTGGAAATGCATCCCTTTAAGGGCTCTTTTCTGATTTTTTTTTTTGCACAATTTAGATGGAAAAGCAGTGGAACGTGGCTCTGCCGTTGGATATACACGAAATCGATATTCAGGGACCTGGATTTTTGACCATGCATTGAGATACACGTCCGGTATGTGATGGAAGGGTGTGAAAGTCTAACCAGGGATCAGGGAGCAAGAGAGAGCTCTGGATGCAACGAGTGTGTTGCCCAGATTCCGACTGCGAGGCTCAGGAAAAGCCTGGCAAAACTGATTGCACCAACTAACCAAAACCCTTCCCCGTCTCCCCTCCTACTACAAACAGCTTTAACCTGCATGACACATCCTGATGTGGACAAAGTCTGAGATAAACCATGGCCACGGTGGCAGTGTCCGAGGCGACACAGGCATGTTCTTTGTAAGGCCTTAACACGTAGCCATGTCTTTGTTTGTTCCGCTTCATCTTTCCTCCACTCTAATAATGCATTTGTTGTGGCGAGTCATCCCTCCTTTCTGTGACACGAGGGTCTGCGCCTTTGCCCCCCAGACTGGAGCGTGCTGAGTACACGGTTGTGGCTGTGGAGTTGTCTCGGGGCCTGCAGGACATCAGATCTGTCACGCACCTCCCTTACACCCCCCACAAACTTGCTGCCCTCCTGGGGCAGTGCTCTCCCGTCCGCGCGTAGGAGGCGCGTGGGGGTTCCCCTCTCGAAGAATGTGACTCCAGCCTTTCCCGGGTTGCACTTGAGACCCGGGTGCTGCGGGGCATCCGCACAAAAGCACTGGCCGTGGGACGCGCCGGTCCCTCTCCTGCCTTCGGCTCCTGCCCTTGCTTTCCAGGCACAGCCCCTCGCGCGAGGGCTGCAGCACCCGTTTGGTTCCGTCTTGGAGAGGGAAGGCACTGCGCAGTTACTTGTACAGGTTTTCTTCTTCTTGAAGAGCTTCTACATAACCAAATGCATTTATGTTCCATAGGCCATCCCCAGAGGAAGGGGGAATATGAGAAACATGGAAAAAAACAATCAACCTGGAGCCCCTCACTGTTTTTATCTGTTTTCCCAGTGCTCTGTGTGCACGCAGCGCTGTTTCGGGGTGCGGGTGGGCGTCAGTCGCGTTTTGCTGTAGGTAACAGCTGAGCCTCAGCTCTTGCACGGGGTTCGTGGTTGGTAGGGCCCAAGTGATGGTGACTGCACTCGTCTTCTGGCGGTGCTGCTCCGGGGCTCCGGCTGCAGCGGTTTTCAGGAAAGAATTTTGGAGGTTGGCGATGAATATAATCAGTCCTCGAGCATGGAAAATGAGGGCTGGCAGATGCTGCCGACTTGCTGATACCCAGGGTTTCACTTAGAACAGGCTGTGTGGAGCGACCACGGGTGATGACTGTGCCATCTATGTATATCTATATATACAATACAACTAGCTACGATAATTAAAAGGCTATGAAGCAGATCAGACATAGTCAACTGACTATATCAGTATTTTAGAGTATTTTTTCAGATGTGTACTCTTGTGTATCGGACTGCAGCAAATTGCCTCTTTCAGCATCAATGACAAAGTAGCCTCCCAAGCTGAAAAGACAGTCCCAAGTGATGCTGACAGTGATGGACAGGGAATTCATTGCTCTTACGAGCTGGAAGGAGGGTTGTTTTCTTCCCAAGCTGTAAGCGGTAGGGCATGGGAAGGGAAAAAAGGGACATGGGTATAATGTGTTCAAAAAACACGGCTGGTTTTGTTCCTGGAAAGAGCTCCCTTTGAGTAGCACGGGGTAAGTATTGCTGCAAAATGATATCTGGGAATATTTGTTGGGATGTGCGTGTGAATGTTTTGTTCTTGTTTGTGGCTCGTCCCTGAGTTTTACTGTTTTGCGTGGTCAGGAAAAGACTGTTTCAAGGTTGCATGAGGAAGCGTCCATGGAAATGAAGTGCTACGTTCACACAAAATAATATTCAGCCCTTCTTTCTCCCACCTCCTCTTCCAGTAAGTGCTGCTCTTGCCCTACGGAGGAGCACAGGTAGGAGCAGAGTTACTTGGCTGCTGATGGACAGCTGAGAAACGCAGTACGTTTTGCAAGGGAGAGCCTGAAAGGTGAATTTAGAGCCTGTTGACCAAGATGGAGTGGGGGGAAAAAAAGGTTGAATCAACTTAAATAACAAATCTAAGGACATTTCTGTCTGCCTGTCCAATAAACAGAAGAGGCTAAATTCGTTGCATAATTTCATCATTATAAATTATTCTCCCAGCTCTGTTTTCTGGTTTTGTTTCAAATGACTGTTTGCAGATGCGTGTTTTCTGGAATTAGAGACACAAATTGAGAAGAGAGACTACTGTGGTCATGTGCTTTTCCTTAAAAAGGTCAAAAGTTCTATTTGTATCTATTTGGTTTCCTCTGGGTGGATATTTACCAAATCTCTGTGGGTTTCTTGAGAAATTTGTACATTGTGCATTTCTTGAGAAATTTTGAAAACTCCTTGCCTCAAGATAACATATTGCCTGCTTTTTTCAGTTGAAAAGCTTTTTTTCCCATATACTAGGAACTTACTGAAAAGTAATTCAAGGTTATTTCTGTCCATAGGAAATATTAGTCATTATTATAAAATTATAAGTCAGGCTATTTTGAGAGTGGCCCTTTCACGTTAGCAAAGTTATAAAGATATACTGAAAATGTAAGTTCAGGGTAATATGCCAAGGAATCTTAAATAAGGCTGAAAAAAGAATTGAGTCTGGGATAGTGATTTCCTGCATTTATCTCCATGAACCTTCCAAAAATTACTTTGCTGCAAACTGCATTCTTTTGTCCCCAGTTTATGGATAAGTATGTGGTGAGGCTGTTTTTCCGGATCTAATATGGTGATGCATACTTTTCTGTCTTGTTTTTCAGGGTCTTACGAGTGTGGAATATGTGGGAAGAAATACAAGTATTACAACTGTTTCCAGACCCACGTGCGAGCGCACAGAGGTATCTCACTCCTGCTCACTTCTTTGGGAATCCTGGGGTAACAGTCAGGTTTGGGGACTATTTTCAGGCAGGTCTTGCAGGTGGCTCTGCTGCTTCTCTGGTCATCAAGAACGCTTCTTTCAGGTGGCCCGTTCGCAGGATAAACTTTGGGGCTGCCTAAGCTTCGTGGCTCTCTACTCCAGCAGTGTTTCTTCCGAGGTCAGGAGCAGCTCTTGCGTTCATCGCAGTATTTGCTGCACGGGGCTCTCCGGGGGCGTTGCTTACAAAAATGGGCCACAAAAATGATCCGAGGGCTGGAGCCCCTCTGCTATGGAGACAGGCTGGGAGAGTTGGGGTTGTTCAGCCTGGAGAAGAGAAGGCTCCGGGGAGACCTTATTGCGGCCTTTCAGTACTTAAAGGGGCTTATAGGAAAGATGGGGACAAACTTTTTAGCAGGGCCTGCTGTGACAGGACAAGGGGTGATGGTTTTAAACTGAAAGAGGGGAGATTTAGACTAGATAGAAGGAAGAAGTTTTTCACGCTGAGGGTGGTGAGGCCCTGGCACAGGTTGCTCAGAGAGGTGGGAGATGCCCCATCCCTGGAAACATTCCAGGTCAGGCTGGACGGGGCTCTGGGCAACCTGATCTAGTTGAGGATGTCCCTGCTCATGGCAGGGGGGTTGGACTGGATGGCCTTGAAAGGTCCCTTCCCACCCAAACCTTTCTGTGACTCTGTGCTGTGTGTTGGGAGAGCTGCAGATCAGGTTTCTCCTGGCCGGCTGCGTGGTGACGGCCGCAGGGGTAGGCATCTCCCGGCGCTGCCCGCGCTCCTGCCCAGCCGGGTGTTGCAGTCCCTCACTGTTGAGTCAGGACGGGAGGATACCAAGGCAGGCCCTGGCATTGCTGTACTGCTGTATTTTTATGTCAAAATCACAGTGATGCTTGAACTCCCCGCCCCGTACTCCTGCTGTCAGCTGAGGTCACCTTCCAAATGTAATGTTTGTATGAAACATCTCGTGCTTTTATTTGAATTTTCTGTCAGTCTGGCCAGTTCGACATTGCTTAATTGCAGAAATGTGAAAGTTTTGCTTGGGGTTTTGTACAATTAGCATAGTTTGTATCATTTGGAGAAATACCTGTTTGAAATAACAGAACAACAGGGACTTGGAACTGGCTCGCAAGCCTTTCAGTGGTTTTATTTCCTTTCACCCGAGTTGAGCACCGAAGTCTGTGTGTCTGACTTGGGGGAGCATCTGCTTTAGCCCCTCAGATGTAAGTAGCAGCGTCAGCACATGTGGTCTTCAGTAAAATGATTGACTGGAATGTCGGAAGGAGCATGAAGGAAACTCCCAGTGAAAAGGTTGAAAATGCAGGAATAATGAACGCTAATGCAATAGTACATTTTAAATGTGTAAACTCTCTGAAGTCAGCAAATGCACAGCTGAAAAGTGAACGTGCGTCCTTAACTTCTTGGAGTTTTCCACAGTCTCAGAATACATCCTTTAACTGCATGATTGCGTATTTCTCCTGCGCTGTATAACATCACAGAGCTTTGTCTGTATCCTTAGATTACATGCAGAATTGGTTTTCGATGCTGCTATTCCTTTCTAAATAACAACAAAATTCCTAGAAGTCCTTTAAATGTAACCACAAAGTAGCTTCACTCTGCAGTTGAAGACTAAAAATCCGTAAAATAATAGTGAGCAGCAGTTATTTGCTGACATGCCGAATGCTTTACTATTGCATCACAGCATTGCAGTAATTTTGCAATAGTAATTGCAGTATTTAGATTTGGGACAAGGATTGCTTTTATTTTACTTCTCTTCCCCAAGCACTATGGGAGCCTTAATTCAGCTGGAATTTTAGGATATGAGTATGAGGTCACCTCCTACTGTGTGATCTGATTGATTTGTATCTATACTTTTATTTATATTTTGATCATGAAATCAAGCTCCAGAGTAAACGGTCTGGATGCCTCGACATGCACATGTACAATTGCAATCCATAGTTTTGTCACGAACTCAGTGGAGACATGACTTTACCTTTTGCTTCCAAAGCCTTTTTAATGTGTAGCTATAGAAGACGGATATTTTCAAAATTTGGAATGCGGAAGTTTATTAGTGATTTTCACATCAGTGGTGGAGAAGCACAGTTTATATCTGTGAAACTTGGAAAATGTTGTTTTATGTTGCTGTAAATTGATGCATGTAGTAGTAACATTTAAAGTGCGTTTGAATTGCCTTAAGACAATAACAATCAAAATGAGATATTTATTCATGTACACTCCTCAACAAGAAATCAAATTGAAACTCGATGCAGCTCTGTAAATGTGATTCTTCCAAGAACAGAACCTGAGCTGGCAGTTAAAGCAGTCGGGAGGCATACCTGTCTGCAGAGAGACAACCTGCCATTGAACGTGCATGTAATGTATAGTTAGGAAAAAAAAGAAAGGATTACATGGAGGAAAGCCCCGTGGGATGTTATCCAGAGAGTCGTACATGGGACTGTACCAGTACCAGTGCTGGAATAGCGTAAGAGCGCAGGACTGAAAGACATTTTTGTGAAAATGCTTCTATTGCCACGCGTAAGGTTTCGTATAAAGCAGCGGCTGGTATTGCAGCATCCTAACAACCGTGAGCTAGCTTGGCGGTTACACGGACGCCGAGGCTGGGATCCTGCTGGTTGCCCAGAGAGGTAGTAGAAGCCCCATCCCTGGAAACATTCCAGGTCAGGCTGGACAGGGCTCTGAGCAACCTGATCTAGTGAGGTTGTCCCTGCTCATTGCAGGGGGGTTGGACTAGATGGCCTTAAAGGTCCCTTCCAACCCAAACTATTCTATGATTCTATGAAACACCTGCTCTTTGTGGTGTGCAGAAGGATACACCCCTTCCCCTTGAACAGCCCGCTGCTGCTCGCTTTCTTGTGTGGCTCCTGTGTCACTAACGGTCCTTGGCCGAGCCGTGGGTTGGTTCCGCAGATGGACAGAGCTGGTGGTACAGAAGGTTCAGCCCATGGGGGAGCCAAGAGCCATTGTGTTGAGCTGGGTTGGACCGTTGGGGCAGAACAACTGAAAAACCCATGTGCAGCCAGCCCTGCTGTCATCACTCAGCGACACAACTCCTGTCCCCGGGATGGGAGCTGTGGACGTCCCAAGTTGTCCTTGCTTTGAACTGGGTCATTTCTAAGCCGGTTTTTGTACATCTCGGTGTCTGGTTTGGAGCTGCAGCAGCGGGCCTGGGGCCTGCAGCTCGTGGCCAGCGTGGGTGGGAGGTCTGTGGCCCTCTCTGCTCTTGCAGTCGGTCCTTGCTGGTCAGTTGCTTGGTTTGCCCTGTGCAAAACTTAAATTTCTTCTCATCCTTTGAGCTTTTCAGTTCCACATTAAGACTCTTGCACTGGCGACATCACATTTTTCTTTGTAATGATCATTTTGGGGAGAAATTTCCTAGATTTTTTTTTTATAACTGCACCTGCCTCCTCTCTAGATCTCCATGGTGGAGAAGCTGTGTTGGAGGTGACCTGTGTTCTTTAGGCTGATTTTTTTTCTTGTTCTGCTTCAGGAACGGGTGGTTTCTTATTGGAAAATGGGGCATTTTCTTAGTTTCTCGAGCCTTCCCTGTGGTGCTCAGCTTTGGCTGGAGAATTTCGGGGAGCGATTGATCTCCTGGCAGTTTGCAAGTGCAGAGGGTTGAGGCAGCTCTTGTTCAGGCAGCTCTTGTTCAGGCAGCTCTTGTTCAGGACGTGCTGCCTCGCAGGGCCAAGCTCCCTTTCTGCTTTGCTCCGAAAGCCGAGATGCAGGCACGGAAAACCCCGCGCAAAGGGTTCTGCACAGAGTCAGAAACGTAGGTAAGAAATGTACTCACTACGTTTTATCAAGGAAGAAATGAAAAGGTTGCGTTCCTTCCCCTTCGCCTCCCCGAAATGCACAAATCAAATAAAAAAGAAACCCAACAAAACAAGTTATGTTGCCGAGCTGAAAGGCTCCTTTGTGAGCTGCTGCGCAGCCCTGCAGGATCGCGGCTCCTTCCTCCTGCGGAGCCGCTGGGGTCGAGCCGGAGCAGAAAGGCTGCGCATTCCTGGTGCCGGCGGACGGCTCTGGCCCGGCGATCGGCGCCGACAAACGTTGCCGCTTCGCCTACATGCAACCCAGGCCTTAAAAATGTGTTGCTTACAGTGCTTTTTGTTTAGCTGTGTGGGGTTTTTCAAGTCATTAAAAGGTTTGGATTCCCTTCAGGAGTTAGTCAGCTAGAAAGTTTTGTTTTGTACAGTTGGGTCGTATTTAAGCAACACAAGCAGCAAAACATCTGCATGTTTTGAGTCAGGAAAATTATTTCACTTTTAGATAACTCAAAAAAAAAAGGACTGAAATTACTTTATTAGACTTTCAAAAAGTAAATTTAAAAACCTCTGGGCTGAGGCCAAGCAAGGGAGATTTTTACCCAAAGGAGAATTCTTCAGAAAGCAAATGAAAGAAAATAGCAAGGCTCAAGTTTAACCCTCGCAGGATATATCGCCTCTGTTCTA
Organism: Phoenicopterus ruber ruber; assembly: GCA_009819775.1. Classification (NCBI taxonomy): domain Eukaryota; kingdom Metazoa; phylum Chordata; class Aves; order Phoenicopteriformes; family Phoenicopteridae; genus Phoenicopterus; species Phoenicopterus ruber. The sequence goes on from CM020234.1 coordinate 12,044,789, forward strand.
AGAATTGGTGGAAGTTCTCTGTTTCCAGATAAGCTTTTCTGGGCTGAATGATGATTTTGCTCAAGTTGTTTTTCTTTATTATTTATTTACATTATTAGTGGCTGCGTTGCCTTCCTCAGGACCGATCAGCTCTCCGTTCCCCTCCCGCGTGGGCGTGCCGGCCGAGCGGCTGATCTGCCGTCGTCGGGATAGATGCTCAATGCACTAGAGCAGGATCGTTGTCTTCAGGCGAAGCTTCTAGTTTAACCAATCATTACAAAACTTCTCAAAGCTTTTAAAGTTTCAGATTAATATTTTCCAAGAATGAGTTCTGCTTGATTCCAAAAATATGAAAAGGAAGATGACTCGTTCAAACTGTGAATATGGAAAAATGCGTTTTTCCAAAGTGCACATTTTTGGAGTCTGGGTTGGAGCAGTTCTGTGACTGAAATGATTGTGAGGTGAGAAGTTGAAAATTAATAGCTCAGTAACCATTCCTGAGGAGAGATGGTGTTTCTGAGCTGAAGAAAGTTGGGTTTCATTTGTGTGATTATCTGCTACTGAAAAATCCCAGGATTTGGGGGGGTCCTTTGCCCTCTGTGCTCCATCCCAAGCATCCATTTTTTATTGTCTGCAGCAGATTTTTGTAGGAGATGCAGAAAATTACTTGAGACACAGGAGTTAACTTGCTTATTTTCCAGCTTTCCTGCTGACCTCCCTACTCTCGCTTACTTTTGCAACTTTCTCAGAAATTGGTCTTTTGTTTTAAAGCTGTAATTACTTGGTCTCAGCCCAAAGGTGATGTCGAGTGGGCTGTTAGGGGATTTTTAGGGTTTTTTTGTTGTTGTTTTGTTTTTTTTTTTTAATTCATGAAGACTTTAGTCTGTCTTATGACTAAGAGTAACAACATTTCTTAACACAGTTCAGAAATGGCTGCTCCTTAAACCTCTGTGTGTTGCTTGATTCTTGTTAGTTTGACTGGAGTACTTTTTAAAGCTATTTAAATGACAGAAATGGCCTGATGCATGCAGTTGTACGTATCTTTTATGGTTTATTTATGCCGCTGTCTCTGAATGCCAGGACAGCATTTTGCAGAACTCCATTGTGCCACAGCTAGCTTCTTCCTTGAGCGAGAGGTGGTAATTCAGACAAGTAGCAGCTGTGGAAAAACATGGGGCTTTGACTGTCGAGGTTTTGCATACGATACTGAGGGTTTCTGATCTGGCCCCTCAGTTTATGAAGTTGTGCCAAATTAATATCATTGCCTAGAAAAGTGATCTAGTCAGGCAGGTTAATCAAGTAGGAATGTACAAATTCACAAACCCACAATCATTCGTTTTTATTATTTTTCAGAAATAAGGAAATTAAATGCAAACAGTGTTCATTACTTAAGGTTGCAAATTTTAAATTCAAAAATGCTGTGACATTCTGCAGCTGTGGTTTTCAGAGCAAATGTGAGCGTGATTCCAAGAGACATATGGAATATTTTGAAATGTAGTTATGTTATTAGATAATGTGACATACAGTATATGCAATTTAGGATGAATATGAAACACTTCAAGATGGCTTGGAAATCCTAATCATTTATGATCCTTGACTTGTAACATTGGGTTTTGTTTTCCAGCTTGCAGCTTTGCCCGTTGCATTCATTTAGGGCTTGAACGTGATCTTTGCTGCTTACTTCTTGCAGTGCCCTGTGTTACAGCGGAGGGAGCTTCTTCTCCCATCTTTTCACATGTGCCTTCAGTAAGACCAGGATCGAACAGCCCCAGGGGGGTTCTCAGGGCCCATCTCTTGCAGAGGCTTTGCGGTCGCTGTCTGTGGAGGGAGGCACGGCAGTGGAGAGGGCTGTGCCATCTCCCGTGGGAGGCTGAGCTGGGTGCGCGCTTCACTGCTTGCTCTCCTGGGTTGCCAGCACTTGCCCAGGAATTAAGCACATGAGCGGTTTCAACAAACCTCCAGCAGGAATTAGGAAATGCATCATCATGAGCTCCATTACTGAGAGAGGGACCGTTAGGACGCGTCAGTCTAGTCCACGCACGCCTCAGCCAGGGCCCCTCCGCCGGGAGACACAACACGAGCCAGCCGGAGGCGAGAGGCGGGGAGGTGGCAGGGCCTGTCCTCGGGCAGAGCGGGGAGGCGGCTGCTCCGAGCCACACTGGCCGGCAGCCCCTCACGCCCTGTGCCTCTCCAAAGCGCTCTCGGGGCTCCCTGCAGCTCCCCGGAGCAGGCTCCCTGTGTGCAGGGCCGGGGAAGGGGTGTCCCTTGTAGCCGTCCTGTTTTGAAACCAGGCCCCTGCGACAGCTCGGAACACGAGAGCCCCAGTTTTGGAGGCTCTTCCTAAGGAGTGCGAGGTGGCCCGGTTCGGCACCACAGCCCACCCTGGGTAAGGGCCTCCGGCCTTTCACAGCCCGCTCTGTCGGCAGCCGCCGTCCCGCCGAGGGAGCCCGCGCCTTGCACGGAGGCAGCTGCCCCGGGGAGCTGCTCTCGGCCGGGCGTCGCGGGCCGCGGTGACGGGGCGCTGTGGTGGAGGCGAGCGAGCGAGGCAGGCGCTGGGCACGGCCGAGGCGCAGCCCCGCGCTGTCGGACACGGGGCAGAGTCGGCCGTCAGATCTAAGTGCAGCTCTTTTTCTTTGCAGACACTGAAGCTGCCTCAGGTGAAGGAGCCTCACAAGGCAGTAAGTACTCGTGGCGCTGGGGGTGCGTAAGGGGGGGCCGGGGCCTGGCGTGTGTGAGCAGTGCGGGTGCGGTGCGGTGCACAGGGCCCTTTGGCGGGCGCTCTCCCCTCAGGGGCACGGCCAGGCTTCCTGCCCGCCGCATCCCTCGCCCCCCCGGGGGGTTGGGGCGGCGCCCGGTGCGGGGAGCGGGGGCGGCGGGCGGTTCCAGGAGCCGGGGCAGGAGGCTGCGGGGCTGGCGGGGCCCTTCCCCGCAGGCCGGGGCTGCGGCGCGGCGGCGCGGCCGGCAGAGGGCGGCCCGTGCCGCGGAGATGGCGGCGGCGGTGGGCGGGAGCCGGCGGGCAGAGCCGGCGGGGCGGCCGCCGGGCGGCACGGCCCCCGCGGGGAGACGGGAGCGCGGTGCCCGCGGCGGGGCGGGCTCGGCCGCGGCGGCTCGGGGAGCTGGGCAGTGTGAGGAGACGGAGGGCGGCCATGAGCAGAGCTCCCGCCGCCCTGCTGCCGCAGCCCTGCCTCAGCGCCCCGGGGAGACGCTGGGTGCTGCCAGCCTCTCCAGTGCGGTCAAGTCTCGTAGGAGTTTTGAACCTTAAACCTACAAATTGGGGGGTGGGGGGGGTGGGTGTGTGTGTGCATCCCTGCCCCGAGGAAGGATGTTGATAAACCAGAGCAGGTTCAGCACAGGCCCCTGGGCTGCCGAGGTGAGGAGGGGCCGAGGTAGTGGGGCCTGTGCGCCAGGAGAAGAGGTGGCATCAGGGGGACCTGGTGGCCTGACGGCCACTGTGAGGGGGTGATTGGGAAGACAGAGCCAGGCAGGTCACAGTGGCAGGAGAATGAGAGATAATGGGCATAAAGTGGAAAGAAGAGAGGATGAGGCTGTGTTGAAGGACAAGCTTTTTCCCATGCTCTGGAGGAGGTTGTCTAGAGAGGCTGTGACTTCTGCACGCTTGGAGGTTTATGAGACCAGCCTGGATAAAGTCCCAAGTAACCAAGTCTGAGCTCAGAGCAGGCCCTGCTTTGAGCAGGAGGTCGGACCAGAGACCTCCTGAGGTTTCTGCCGACCTGGATTTTGGTATGATTGTGTTAGGCGAGAGCCACAAGTTCCATTGGAAAGGTAAGTTACCAACCGTGGTAGTTACAGAGGGTGGCTTGGAAGCACCAAACTTACCCTGGGTGAGTACAAAAATGTTAGATAAATAGTAAAGAAAAATAATAAAAAGTAGAACCATGCCACCTTTTTTGAACTGCTGTTTCTTTAGGCCCGTTCTGTGATAGGTGAAGAGTTGAGGTTAGGATGGGGGAGCCTTGTCTTTCTGTCTGCAGAAGGAAGCAGCACTGACTTAACTCTGGGCAGGGGATGAAGATCCTCAGCCCTGAGCTGAAACATCTCAGTAACCACCAGCCATCACGCAGCGTATACCCACTCCTGGTGCCCAGGGGAGATGGGCTCTGCAGCTGGGCCCTTCTCTTTCTATTGACCGAGTGACATGTGGTGTCCAGCTCCAGGCAGGGGATGGAGGCTCCTTCCCAGGCTCTTGTCACCTCCTCTGTTGTCTCTTTTTCAGTAGGTGCTTTCCTCCCCGTCGGTGTTTTACTTATCCTGGTCTTTCCAGGCTCATCTCCTGGTCTCCTTGCTCTGAATTTTTGATGTGGGGCCCTGCTGTGTTCTGGGCTAGGCTGTGTGCATACTGGGCTTGTTACTCGGGTATTGGGCATAGCGTCCATTTTGCCAGAGCCTGGGAACCACCTTGTACAAAGAGATGTCTTTTTCTGTAAGTCAGCTTTTCCCCTTCTTTCCTGTCACGGGAGTTTTTTTGGCTGAGAAAGACAGGGCAGAGTGAGGTATAGAGAGTAAGAGGGAGAAAAACCATGAGGGTTTATACCTCTGCTGTGTGTGCAAACCCCATGTTATTCAAGCCATAGAAGGATTTTCTGTGGACGTAACTGCCTCTTCTGTGGTGTCTGGATTTCGGGGAGGTGGGAAGAATGGAAAGTCACAGGCAGAAGTCGTCCCTGGGAGAGAACAGCGACAAGCAGCTGCTCTCTGCACCGGGCTTCAGAGGGGCCACCGTGGTAGCGGTGGAGGTGGAGCAGGGAGCAGTAAGAGGCAGGGACTGCTTCCATCTTCATGCAGGGCTGAACACATGTGGCCCCCTCCCCAGTGCAGGAATTACTGAACCCCCTTTTTACCTGCCACACCCGATGCTATCCCAAAATAGTCTCATCTAGCTGAAAGAGCTGGAGGTGAGACCAAGCTACCAGAGCAGGGAAGCGGTGAGCGGTGGGCTAGGGGACGGGGAAGGACAGTCCGCCGCAGCCATCCTCCCTGACGCACACAGGCGGTGCCTGTCACCTGTCGCACAGAGTGGATGTGCGACTGCTCGGCCAATGCTGCTGTTCCTAAGTGCAGATGGTTGTAATTTCCTGACAGAGTCATCTTCCTCTTCCCCTCCTTGCTGCTGCAATGAAATAGTTCAGCTGTATTCGTTCCTCCCTCTGCCTTCCCCTCTGGGGCTGGATTAAATCTCTGGCCTGCCCTGGTTGCCTCTGCACAGCTCTTCTCCTTTTTCCACTCAATGGCCCTCTTGTTTCCTTGTCAGTCTGTTTGCTCCTCATATATTTTAGGAATTTTTTATTTATCTTTCCTTTCCTGCTATTTTTGTTTTGCCTGCTGCTCCACTGCTATTCCTCTGCGACCCGCTTTGGCTGTTTACACCCTTTCCATTACAGACGCCTGTATTGTTCAAATCTTCCTCTGCTATTTCTCTCTCTCATTGGGAACCTCTAGATTCATGGTCTCTGCAGGCATGGTTTGCTGCCTTCTTCCAAAATTTCTCAGTATTTAGGGGATACAGCAAGATCTTGTTTTCTCTCATGTGCTTCTCTCTGGGGCATGGATTGCGTCCATCCTAAACTGGTGTGGATGAGGAGCTCCCTTGACCAGCCTTAGTTCAAATAACTAGAACTGCAGGTTTTTAAAAGCTGTTCAAGTGTTCTCCATGGTGACTTTTTGGAGGCAGCTGTTACTCATGGCCACAGCGGGCACCTGAAAAGTTTTGGTGAAGGCAACCTTGTGTGTCAAGTGAGAAGACATCTCGACTGTTGCCTCTGCAGAGCACAGCAAGGGCACCTTGGCTTGGTCCCAGGGCAGTCGAGCTTTGGTGGCAGTTAGTGGTGTTGTGCTCCCGAGACTGACCCTGAGAGCAACGAGAGTCACGTTTGCTCTTGGGAGGCAAAGTCTGCATCTTGCCATGCTGGGTCCGAGAGCGAGTCCTGCTTGGCTGTTGGGAGGACGAGTTACTGATGTGGTGGGTGAGGCGGCGTTGTGACGTGCCCCTGCCTTCAGGTCTGAAGGACTGCGGCAAGGAGGGGCTGCTGTGGGACGGGCTGGCCTGGCCTTTTTTTCCTGTGAAGAAGGGAGCCACGGGGCAAGCTGGGACGCAGCTGAGGCCAGTTGTTTGTTTGCTGCCTGCTTAAAGAGGAGACAGTGGTGTTTAGACTTTCCAGCTGGGAAGGCGCTTTGAAGACTCCCTTGAGGACAAACTGTTGCATTTGGTTGGTTATTTTCAGCCTTTGGGGTTTTCAGTCTATAGATTGTGTCTCTGGGGCTCCCTTTTTTTTTTTTTTTTTTGGATCCATTCTTGAAGGGACACAGATCTGTGGTGTTGAGGAGAAGATGTGCCCATGGGGACATAGTGACATGGCTTTGGGAGCTACTTTTCTAGCCTTGGCTCAGGGTCCAAGACCAGAATTCCCACATGTAGAGAGAAGAAAACAATGCAACCCACAGTGCTAATGTGTTAATAAAAAGGCTTGTCTGGCTGCTACCAGCTTTGACTGGCAGAGAGGAGGAAGGGAGGAGAGAGGTTTTGAAAAAACCTTTCTATTTGATATTTTTCCTAGGCAGGGGTGGCCAGTTTGACACGTAGGTCACTGACTGTTCCTGTAGAAGAGTCTGGCAGTCTTCTGAGATGCTCATACGCATTTGTGGTTTGCTCCAGACTTTTGGAAGTCCTCGGGAAGAAGGTGTTTGGGCTAGATCTGCGCCATCATTCCCCATGGAAATTCCAGTCATGTTTAGGGGAGTTACTAACTTTGTAAAAACAGTCTCCCTCCTGCTGCTCACATACCACAGGAAATTCTTGGCAAGCTGACAGCTCGCTAAATAAAACCCCTGGCAAGCAGGGGTGCACAAGCCCCGCACCAGCTGGGACGGTGTGCCCGAGACACGGCTGTGGGAAGCATCACCTCCGACAGGAACAGCTCTTCGCTCTGTGCTGGGTCATGAAGCAGGTGGCGTTCAGTGCACGTGTCACAGTTTTAAGAGCTAGGCTGGCACCAGGGTTGGATCAGCGGTCCTACCCAGGGCAGTGCCAGCACCTGGGAGCTGCGGTTGGGTTAGGAAGAAGACCCGGGATGGTCTCCACACTGAGAGCTTGTTTCTGGGCTCATCCCCAGGAAGAGGAGGGGAGAATGAGCTTCTGCCAGCACAGACTGGCAGAAATGGTCTCCAGAGTGTGGTAGCCTTTGCTGTTTCCAGATCTGTCATTCTGCTACAGATTATGGATTGTAATACTCAGACTATTGGATTTTGGTGTTATTCTTATTCTTTTCTGTAGGAAAGAGGAACTTATTTACAAGAACATTTCCAAAATAACCGTAACTGGTTTGCAGAGCTCAAAGTTAGACTGTGAGTTTTATGGTTGCCCATGAAACCTTAATTCATCTGGAAGTGTGTAAGCACTCACATGCTCACTACTGCTTTTTCTAATAGTGTCTCTGCCTCTCTGGAGCAGCCTAGGACAGAATCAAGGTTGCTCTGGCAACTGTCAATATGGCACTTGCCTAATTACAACTTACCAATAGCCTTTTAATACCTGTTTTCAACATACCAAATGTTCACAAACACAGTCAATAGTGCTACTAGTCCCTAGTACTTCTCAGCCTTTTGCCTGGATGAGCCTCAGGTCACTTCCCGGAGGAGTTTGCTATTCCGCAGGCAGGGGGGAGGCAGCAGGACAGAGAGAAAGTGACTTGCCAGAGGCAACCAGCGGGCTGGTGGCAGAGGAAGAGAGCGTGAGTCTCTGGGCTTGCGGCCCAGTCCCTGTCTGCTGGGCATGGCCTTACGCTGTTGGGTTGCATTTCTGTGCCCTGTGAAAGAAAGCAGCACAACAAATGCACAGAGAAATGGGAGGGGAAGAAATAGGAAAAGCTGAAGGTTTCTTAAAGTATAGCTGGTCTATTAACTTCACCTATGTCTAGTTGGCTCCTCTTCTCAGGGGAGAAGTCCTGAGCCCGATGGAGCAATGCTGATTAATATTGCGGGGAAGAATCTTACCATTACTGGAATCTTTAAATAAAATGCTATTAAAAGTGGGAATAATCAGGAAGAGGTGATTTCGGGAGCCTTGAATTCATCTCCAGTGTGTCAGTGAGGTTGGCTGAGTTCAGGGGAGCTTTCTGATAGTGTGGTTTCCTCTGTTCTTTTGCCCTGGTAACAACTTTTTTGAGGACCATGACAAGCAAGTTGTAGTTTAAAAGCAGGTAGCGCTCACAGGCAGTACGAGCCATGAGCGTGAAGTTTGCTCCGTTAGACTGTTAGCGTGCCGCCAGCCAGGAAAACAACAGGAGAAAGCAGTTCCACTAAAACAACCCAGTTCAAATGCTCCACTCCCTTTCATTGCTAGCGGTGTTGCAGTTTGTTACTATGGCAATTCAGTGACATTTGCTGGAGGCTGGAAGGCCACTAATGGTTGTTTTTTGGTAGATTCTGTTCTCGCTGTCTCCATCTCCTGCTTTTGCGTACATGCAATTCTGTTTAAGAGGCAAAGCTGGATTTTGTGCTGCTTCTCAAAAGCAGATCCCTGTGCTTGTGCTGCCAGCAGGTTACTCCTGCACAGCTCTTCAGTGGACTCCACCGTTTGGGAGATGCCTGAGAGTCCAGCATACAAATCCTGTCTGTCAGCCGAGACCATCCTTTGCTTGGCAGCGCCTGACAGCCTCCTTCACTCGTGCTTTAAATTCTAATGGAAATGGGAGCAACTTTCCTAGTACATTTGTGCTTGCTGTGGCCAGCCCCGTAGGTTGAAAGCTCCTAGGCCAGATCCCACAAAATCCCAAGTAACAGAGCCTGGTTTTAGTTTGTGTCTGTTGGCCTTTCTGTTGTGTTGGAGCCCTTTTTTCCTGTTCACAGATAATTCTTGAAAATTAGTATTACCGTGTTACAGGTGACGATATTTACCAGGTATTTCAGACCGCCCTGCTGAGTTACCAGGTTGCAGGAGGGGAAAAAAGTGGTCTTTGGATATTGCGTGACAATGTTATGTCACCTCCACACACCCCGAGGAGCAGCTCTTCCCAGACCGTCGTGGTATAAAGTTTTTCTGGGGTAGGTGGGAAGTTCTGGCACTACAGAGAGAGTGTCCTGCCTGAGTATCTCCTGGAAGGAGGCAGGAGTCTCTCCATGTTGCCCTTTCAAGGAGAGACAGAAGTGACTGTATTTGCTGGAAAAAAATGGTTGTGCCCTTAATGTTCCTGTGCCTGGACAGTGGGGAGAAAGGTGCCTGGGAACTGGCAGAACCAAGGACGAGCAGCAGCCCCTGCATGCCTGAGGCAAGGCTGAGGGCAGTGGCGGTACGCACGGGAGAGGAGCTATGTCCAAGCCGTGGCCCGCAGGGCGTGCGGGAGGCACTGGCTGACCTGAAATAGTGTCATCCCCCCCCAGGCTGGAGCCCCCCAGCCTCCCCCTGAGCAGGGGCACCCTGTGGAGCTGGAGACCGTGGCAGCCGACAGAGCACAGCCGCAGCAGGAGCAGCTGCAGAGCCGAGCTGTGGAGCGGTAACTCCCGTCCCCTGCACAGCAGCATCCTGTAGCCTCCCTCTTGTCTCCCACAGAGGAGATGGGTTTCAGCCGTGCTTTCCTGAGGGAGGAGAAGCCGCTCCCCTGTGGGCAGGTAAACATGGTGTGTCAGTGATGGATCTCACTGGAGGAGCTGCCTGAGTTCGGGACCGTGCTGTGAGAAGTGTTGGAAGGACTGTGCAGGAGACAAGCTCATAGCCTGCCGCAAGGCGCTGAGTTAACTGGCATTCATGAGGCTGTATGTGAGGCCAGCGAGTGTCTGTTCGTTAGGAGTAGCTGCTGATTGCTCCTGAAACTAGAGTTCATGACTCTGAGCTAGCATTTGAATGCACTTTTCCTTCTAGTCATCTCGAGAGGACTCCTTCCCCTTGCACAAAGGCAGGGTAAAAATGACTAGATGAAATTGGTGATTGTCACTGACAAAAATCTGCAAGCTCACCTTGATAGCTGTGAGCTTGCAAGAATTTTAAAAGTAGATTTGGGCTCCAGAAAGTTTCATTGCGTCATAGATAGAACATCCTCAAGGTTGTTTTTCTAAAATGTTCTTCAGAAATTAGCTGTGCAGACAGTTCCTCAATCTCTCAGACGTGCTTTCCCTCTAGCCCTGGGTGGGACTTTCTGCCAGTAGCCAGTCTTAACTCCTCTTTGCTGCAGTTAAACTGAAGTCTTGTCTTTCCCTCTATGGCCAGACTCGACCACCCTTCTCAGTTTATAACAACTTTTTAACGTGTTATGCGTTGCTTTCACTGTTGAAGTGAGTTGTGTTATTGCATTGGGGGACCAAAGTTTGTGTAATTGAAGGTTTGCACAGATACTGGTATCCTACCGAGAGAAAAACACAGATACGTCTTCTAGGGAAGACAAGGTGCAGCTGGTGAAACAGAGAGTTCTTGAGCTCTTTTGATAGAGTCCAGGCTTTAGTGTCCTCTCCAGCGCAAAACTGGCCCTCAAGAAGAGGCTGAGAAATGGATGGACTACCCTCTCCTCTCGAGTGACAGATTGCTGTAGTACAGACCAAAATCATACTGCAAACTACAGTTATAACATGCTGAGAAGCATTTCAACTCCAAGGCTGCCAGTTCTATCAGTGCAATGTAGGGAAGGAAAAGCCAGTCGACACGTTTTCCTTGTGCTGTGTCGCATAGGAGCAAATACCAAGGAAGGCAGGGATGCACAGTGTCTGCTGCAATGCCACAGAGTTAAAAATAACTGCTTTTAAGGATAGATATCCTTATATCCAGGCCAGTCCTGTTTAATATCTTTATCAATGATCTGGACGAGGGGATCGAGTGCAACCTCACTAAGTTTGCAGATGACACCAAGCTGGGAGGGAGTGTTGATCTGCTGGAGGGCAGGCAGGTGCTACAGAGGGACCTGGACAGGCTGGATCGATGGGCCGAGGCCAATGGTATGAGGGTCAACAAGGCCAAGTGCCGGGTCCTGCCCTTGGGTCACACCAACCCCAGGCAGCGCTACAGGCTTGGGGGGGAGCGGCTGGAAAGTGCCCAGCGGGAAAGGGCCTGGGGGGTTGGTCGACAGCGGCTGAAGATGGGCCAGCAGGACCAGGGCAGGGATCGTCCCCCTGTGCTCGGCCCTGGCGAGGCCGCACCTCGAGTGCTGGGTTCAGTTCTGAGCCCCTCACTCCAAGACAGACACTGAGGGGCTGGAGCATGTCCAGAGACGGGCAACGGAGCTGGGGAAGGGTCTGGAGCACAAGTGCTGTGAGGAGCGGCTGAGGGACCTGGGGGGGTTTGGCCTGGAGAAAAGGAGGCTGAGGGGAGACCTTCTCGCTCTCTGCAACTCCCTGACAGGAGGTTGGAGCCAGGGGGGGTCGGTCTCTTCTCCCAAGGAACAGGCGACAGGATGAGAGGAAACGGCCTCAAGTTGCGCCAGGGGAGGTTTAGGTTGGATCTTGGGAACCATTTCTTCCCTGAAAGGGCTGTCAGGCCCTGGCACAGGCTGCCCAGGGCAGTGGGGGAGTCCCCATCCCTGGGGGGATTGAAAAGCCGTGTAGATGTGGCGCTTGGGGACATGGGTTAGTGGTGGCCTTGGCAGTGCTGGGTTAATGGTTGAACTCGATGCTCTTAAAGGTCTCTTCCAACCTAAACGAGTCTATGATTCTCTGATCTTCAGAGGAGGTACTCCAGTCCCAGCTATGTATGTGATGAAGCAGGCAGGACAACCCAGTATCTCTCGGTTCTTGTGTTACTTGCTGAGTGCCGTCACCATCCCTGGTTCAGAGCTTGACTCCAAGCCTGGGCTTTACCGTAGCCTGGAGGGAAGCCCGTGGCTCCGGTACAGCAGAGCCGGCTGCTGGGGAGGACATCACCAGCCTGTTCAGTGCTCTCATCTGAAGCTCCCACATTGTGGCACAGATTTTTAGTGAGTGCCATATGATGGCTGAGTCACTTCTCTTTGCCACATCTCCAGTCCCTCTTATCGAGTACCTAGATGTAGTGAAGTGTTTATGCCTCAGTGCAAGATATGTTTTAATTTGTGATCATATCCCAACCCCTGGTAGCTGGCTGTAATTCTTATCAGACTGATGATGGGTCAGGAGGCATATCTTCTGAAAATTAAATAGAACTGTGCTGTCATCTGTGAGCTTTATTTCCTCCTTCCCCGTTCATAGTAGTATCACACTTGCTTATTGTGTGCTAGGTTGTACTTGGATGCTGGGCTAAGGTAGGGCTTTCCATGGGAGGGACGACACCGACTTTCATCTGGGTCTGAGGATGTTGTAGGCTGCAAACGCAATTACATTTTTCTTTCCTGTTTCTTAGCCAAATGCATTCAAGCTCCTCGACTGTGTTCAGGACAGCATCCGTGAGGAGCGTGTGTCTCCACCGCGTGACATTATTTAGTTACAAGAAGGAAAAAAGAAAATTGCAATTTTTTTTTTTTCCCAAAATGGAATACATAGTAAATATTTCACAACCCCATAAATAAAAAATGATTGGCCTGATCTTTTAAAAGCATATTTCCCTTTGGGCTCTGACTAAGCATGAGAAAGTTCAGCCTAAGAGGGAATTTATTTGAAAAAGCAGTGAAAGGTTAGAAGCAAGGATGTGGGCTGGAATCTGCCTTGCAAACATTAACTGTGGAGGATAGTGCTAATGCCTTGCATGTGCAAAAACATTTTGAGGGCTGTGAATTTAAACCATGAAATTAATATATTCACAATTAAGGATTTCTTTCCCAGACCTTACGCATACAGGATACGGTGATTTTAATGTTCTTACTAGTGATGGAAAGATACGTAAGTGGTTTGCTGGTGTTAATTTAAGGTTAAGGAAGAACCTTTACCGTCTTCATTTCTTGATTAATTTTAAATATTCAAATTTGCAATCTTAATGTTTCCTTAAAGTAAATTTTAGCTTTTGATTTCTTTTTACTTTTTGGGGGGTAACAGAGCAAAAAATGGAAAGTTCCACTGTTGTGCTTGGTAAAACTTACTAACACCTTACACAATTAAAAGCCTGATGTAAATGATGTGTGTGTGCGTGCACACCCACGTACACATGCCAAAGTGAACGGTTAGTCATTTACAACTTTGTGATTAATTTTTCCAATGTTCTTATTTAATAATTCTCCCACTTCTTGGGGAGAGCTGTAAAAATGGATTTTATTTTTCTAATGTGTTTGCATTTTAAGTAGGTAAAGTCTCTTTCGATTCCCATTTGCCTAACAAGGAGATGAACATGTTCATCTTCAAATTTAAATGACCAGTGGGGTGAGACCAGGAGTGATAAATTTCGGTGCAGGAGGCAGACATTAAGAAAATAATACGGAACTTAGTTCTGGGATCTACAGTGTGACGAAAATTTTGCCCTTAAGGCCTGAGATGTGTTCCTTCAGTGCTGTAGTTGTTGTCTGCCACAAAAGCCTATTTCTTTGCAACTCTGGGGCTGGGGTCGTTCATTCTCCCCTGGAACAAGACTTTTTCGGCAAGGTGCAGTGCTCTCTGTTGCACCTTAACGCAGGTTGCTCCTGTCTTGCTCTTACGTCCTCCTCTGAGTACGCTGCAGGACTGCAATGGGCGAGAGTTTGTCACTGCAGCTTCTCAGGTTCTCTGTACCACGGCAGATCCGTTTCCCTTTGCCTTTCTCTGCTGCTGTTTGCTGGTTCCGACCCGGTGCCTTCACGTTACAGCACCAGCATCTTTTTTTGAGGCTGGGTGAAATCGGTAACAGTTCCTGGACTTGTTTTTTAACAGGGTAAATTTGAAGTTGCTCTTCTGACATAACTGTTACACTAAGGGTTCTTTTTGGAGGTTCTCACTCTGGGTATCCTGTTGGGTATAGGATATCTTGGCATCTTGCCTTATATCCACATAAGGTGTGCTCAGGAGCATGACCGCATGCAGTCATGCTGGAGGCTTTGCTGTTCCTGCGAGCCCTGCAGTTCCATAGCTCTGGAGAGGACCAGTTGCTCTGTGTGTAGTTTTAATCTAAGGTTTTAGAAAAGGAGGCTTTCAAGTTGTCTGTAAATCTGTGATCTTCACATAATCTTGTACAGAAAATTGCAAATATACCCATAAAAATTAAATTTCTGCCCCTTTCCCGGGTACTGACCAAATAGACCATGTTTACAGAAATCTGGATGTTAATACTTTGCAACAAATCTTTTGCAGAGCTCCTAGGCGGCAAAATTGATGGAGAAATATATTTATTCTAATAAAAAAGGATAAGAATTTTAGTAATCCCAGGCTGTTCCGATCATCCATCAGTTTGTCCTGAAAATGCCAGGAGAGCTTTATTGAAGATAGAAGTACATCCCTCCACTGTTCATTAAGAAGGGATACACTTTCCATCTTCCAACATGGCTTGAAATTTAGCAAGAGAAAAGGTGTGCAAACAACAATGCCGTTGATTATTCCAAATCCTTCTTTCAGCCTGAACCTTGTCTGCTGAGCCGCGTGTTGGCATTTCGACAACAATAAACCTGAATAGCACACAAAAAAACAAAGCACTTCAAGTATTTTTTTTTATTTCTTGAGAATTATATCCCAGTCATTTGTAAGCCAAGAAAATGATCAGAAAGGTGGAGCAGTCTGTACTGTTGAGAAATCCAGCTTGCCTCACCCCAGTTCTCAGTATTTCCACTTCTAAGGAAACCGGGAAAGGCAGAGCGATACAAGGATTACCTTCTTACGCTCTCTTCCTTTCAACCTAAGCAAAAAGGTTAGAGTTCTTGATTATCTTGGCGGACTGTAGAGGGGAGGGTTCTGCATCCTTCCTAGTTTATTTTAATTTTATTTTGTTCTTTACGAAGGTTTATGGAACCAGGATCTCTTCTTCAGTGCCGCTCAGTCATTTAACTATCACTTTTCCTTTCCACTTTGGAAACTAGGCAGTGGTACTCCCTGTGAATTCCCATCTGGAAATCACACTAAGAACAAAATTTGTAGTCAAGGGCAAATGAGTAGGAAAAAGTCAAGATGAGATTTGCGTTTCCTTCATGAAACTCTCAGTGCTACATCATTTTATCTAAACAGTTGTGAAGTAGACAAGTAGTGTGTGTTCCCAGCCAAACCATTTTGATTCCAAAAGGAGGTTAAAATAAAATGTCCTTTATTGTGTGTTTTGCATAACTCCACAGTGTGGGCTGAATTGAGTTTTTCACTTAAGACGGAGATTCAGCATCCTTACTGATATAAAAGATAAATCTTACTGCATCAACAAGTTAGGCATGTACAAGTACACCTATTTTTTTTTAATTATGAAAGATGGAGGCTGTTCGTTGTCGAATTGTTGGCAGTAGCACATTAACAAGCTCTTGTCAACATTCTTTATCTTACACTTAGTCACAATTTGAATAAGAAAGAATCCAACACTGCCCTGATGTGACACCAGAATGAAGAAGTATGAGACTAGATCTGCTGGCGTTAATTATAGTCTGGTGTGTCTGAATTTTGTCATGGAGTCTGAATATCCTGGTTCATAATGCTGATTTGGGGGATAATCATAAAATGCCATAATATTTTTGCTTTAAATTGCTGATATTTGCTGTTTGTTTGGATTCAACTTTAACATATTTTTAACTGTGGGCGAAGGAAATTCATTGATGTGTAACATCCTGAGAACGCCTGGGAAGTCTTTTCTCTCTCAAGATCCAGTGAGTAGTACCCAAAACACCTTTTCCTCCAAATGTTTTAAAAAAAATTTACAGTATGTGACCATCAGACTATTATGAACAAGGAGGCTGTCTTTCAGAAATTAATTCAGGATATTCCCCTCTGTATGGAATTTCCTGCTAGTCTGGCATCAAGTTTCCAAACCGGGAGGGATTACATACAGTCCTGCATGGTCTGCATTTAAATCTTCATCGTGCTGATACATTCAGCTGACACGTGGTTTGAATAAAGTATCACAGAATCCACTGAATTCACTGGCCACCTACTTGAAAGCAGCTTAAAAAATGCTGTAAGGTGAAGTCAATCCTGTAGCTACTGAGTGCGTCTGCAGCGGCTCTTCTTAGGAGCTGGGACTAAGCTCTGAAACGCTTCAGCGAGAAACTGAGCACACGCCTGTGGCTACATGTCCTCTCACCTGCCATTTAGCCCCTTGCTGACCTGAAGGTGAGCTAACATCTTGCACTGTTTTTTGGTAATTTCAAGGGATTTGGCCCCTCTGTGTGAGGGGTTGGGATTACCTTTTTTTGGCTTGGTGCTTTGCAGCCTGAGGACCCCCCTTTGAGAAGCGTAGGAAGCACCACGCTAGGTTAGGCCAGTGTGTGCCCAGATGTCTCCTGTGTTCCTGACAAAGGCCAAATGTTTGCGGGAAGGAGGTAAATGATCATGAAATGAGTGATCTTGGAATAGTTTGCCCACAGGGAAAGTTTTTTCCTAACTCCCACTTAGGAGCTGGCTTGTGCCTTTATGTGTGAGGGTTTCTGTCCTTTCCAAATTTCTGGACTTGATTATTATTTAATCCTTACTAATTTAACTCTGAATACTTTAATCCTCTTAAGGGGTTACTGCTGACTTTGGGCTCAGTCCTGCTCTGTTTTCAAGGAATTTTGCCGTTAGACACCTTTAAGTTGAGCTCTGATGTAGATTGCAACTGATTTTACTGGCAACTCTCTACTTGGCTGTAAAATGCAGGTGTAAAGCTCGTAACTTCTGTGCAAGAGCACAGTCTGAATGAGGAGTAGATGGAGGTCTACAGGCAGTAAGCTCTGTGTCTGCAGACTTGCATTTTACTTCTCCCCGCTGCCAGTCCAGCATCTAGAAGGAAGTCCCTAGAGATGCCAAAGGCTTAGGTCAAAGGAATTGTCCGTGAACCTGCGTGGGGAATATCCTGCTAGCTTAGGAAGCCGTACGTGTGTTCCTTTCAGTCTAGGTGCCCCTCTGCCTGCGGAAAGGGAGAAGAAGCCTCTCTCCAGAGCTGTCTGTGTGCTGCCCTGGGTGGAAGCCACAGAAGCAAGTGAGGATCTCAGGTGTTTTTTTCTCCCTGCCATGTTGTAAGGAAGCAGTAGCTGCACTTTGGGTCTTCTGCTGGGGAGGCTGCTCAGGTAGTCTGTGTGCTGGACGCGGCTCAGAAAGGTGTTTCCCAGTGGGAAGCGTGCAGCACACATCAGAAAATGCCAGCCATTCCTGTTTCTTTGCATCAGGTGGCTTAGTCATGGTGGCTTTGGCTCTTAGTGAAGAGTGTCGAGTTGCTCATGGTTCCTTTCGGTGAGGCAGACATCCCAGGAAGGATGGTGCTTTTTTCAGGTCCTGCTGCACAGCCGTTCCCCAGCTGTAGCCCTCTGGGTTTATCACCAGCAGGACTCGTAAGGACTCCAGCATCTGCCAGCAGATTTTCAGGAAACAGTTAAGGAGTGTGAAACTGAGCATCAGAGCATGGACTCTCTCATGGACTGTCCCGCGATCCACTGGCCATGGCTGGAGGGACGATGCTGGTACTTTGTTGTCACATAAGCCTTGCTCAGAAAGCCTGTTTGGGGGCAGAAACGTCACAACTTCAAATGGAGAGATGACAGATAAATGTATTGCAGTGGGCTTATACTGTAAGAAATCCAGCCCCCCTCCCCTTTCAGAGATGCTGCTGGACTTTATGAACTGTTTGGGAAACCTTGTTTCCCAAGGTGAGCCAGGAACGCGGAATTCCTGGAGTTTGGTGCTTCCTTTGCCATTCTCAAACCTTCTGGTATAAAGGTGCCACCCTGACCATGGAGCAGGACAAGTAGTGCTGCCCAGACTGCCCTCTCTTCTTTTCTAATTTTGCTGCTTTTTTGTTGACTGTGACCTGGAACACAGCTGGATTTCAGGAATAATTCAGCAGGCTCTTGCAGTCTATTTACATTCAGCAGTTTTGCCCTTCCACATTTGAAGGCTGTCCCTACTAGACAGCTATTTCTGCAGTGCTCTGTAAGAGTAAGATCATTTGGGATTCATGAGTATCTGCAAAGTGTCTAGTTGCCCTGAGAGCTCCTCTATCAAGTCGCTTTTGTGGCTTCTTCCATTTGAAAGGTCAGTATGAATTCTGGGTCAGGTGGGAATTGTTCTTCACCTTGGAGAAGTCCTTAAGGAGCTCCCACAGCCTGCTGTGTGGAGACCCCGTCATTCTGGACCCTTAGCAGGATGTGCTGCCATCATTGCAGGGATGTCATCTGGATGATGTATGTAACTGTTTACAATTTGGGGTTCTGTGAAGCTGCACAGAGCTCTCTGAGCACAGTGGAAACTAGTTTGTACATGGTTTTTGTGGTCTTGGATTCCTGCACTTACGAGGGTCGGTTAAGTGGTCTGTATTTTTAGCTTGTGATACGGAAGTCCTGACCTTTCAATAAATTTGGGATTGCTGTCATTCCCTTCCTGGGTTGCTACAGCAAAATCCACTGAGGCCCTGGGCCAAGTGCCCTAAGGAAAGGAGCCTCTTCTTCTGCCTGCCACTGTTGGGCATGTGTTCTCTGCCCTCCCTCTTTCCTGCCAAAATGAAATACGTGCTTTCTTCTCTGCTGAATATTTGAAGCAAAACACCAAAAAAATCTCAACATATTTAATGCGACATCTGGGAAGAAAGATGACCTGGCTGATCATCCCTAGGGCAGGGTATTTCAGCAGCTCCAAGTTGCTGCTGAGCACAGACCTCACGACAGGAGCCAGCCAGCAGCAGCCCCTGGAGACAGGCAGAAAAGAGCAGCACGTTCCCTGTCTTTTGCTGGAGGTGCACTTGCAAGCTGAGTGTTCAAAACGCTTTCAGATCCCATGGAGTTATTTCTTGGTGTACTTGACAAACCTGCCTGTTTGCCATCTCAGTATGTCGGTCTTTCATAGCTGAGGAACTGCCTTGTAACGCGGCTGTGGCTTCCCTTTTTTCCTAGTAAGAGGTGGTGCTGTATTTTGGTGCTTGTATTGCACGAGATTAAATGCGGGCTGACTAAGTATATAAGGCCATTACTCCTTAGACCTCCTTCTGGAGTCTCTGCTCCCCTTGGAAAGACTCACAAGCACGAAGGAGGAATGATATTTGCTGGAGTTTGGTTTTTAACTGGGTGTCTTTTAAGCATTTTGAAACTCTAGGTTTGCAGCAGTGGGATACAGTGATTGCTCAGCTTGCAGCAGCGGTGAGTTCTGCAGGACTGTTGCCTGAATACTAATAAGGGGCAGGACTGAACCTCTGTGCTGGTGGGCTAATTAGTATCTTTCCCTGTATTTTTCCTTAAGTCCTGATGGTGCCTGTTGGTATTTTTTTACTTTTGGTGGAGCTGCACTGTGTTAATGTCTACCAGGTGATAGGAGAGCGCTTGAATCTGAGCAGACTTGCTTAAGTAACATTAGTTGGGCTATGGCTGGTGCCACCTCTTCAGAGGTTTAGGGATGGGGGTTTCCGTGTGGGCTGCAGGCACACCTGAGCACTCCGAGTCCCTTGTGGCTCTTCCCGTTGGAAGCTCTGTTGCATATATCGGGTATGGTGTCCCGTCTGGAATCTACCTTGGTGTAGTAGTTATAACCCAGAGCAGGAAAAGTAGTAGCATACAGGCTAATTCTGCGCAGTGAGTTTCTTGCTAAGAAAGCTGTCGCTGCTGGGAACAGCACTGGAGGTGCTGGACGGCGGTCGGCAAAGACAGCTTCATCGGGGAAGACAGAGGAGTCTGGCACTTGGGCGCAGCCCTGGAAGAGTGACCGTTGTTCAGAGAGGGCGAAGCTTAGCTACACGTCAGCAGTCTCCTGATACTTTCTGAATTCTCCGAAACCTCCTCGTCTCTCAGGCTTGGCACCGTTTGCGGGGTGTTATCTCCTTTAAAGAGTCGAGGAAGAGATTAGTACCAATACCAGCTGGAACAAATTCTTACTTCTCGTAACTATAATCTCTGCAGGTCATTCTTCCTGAGGGAAAGGAGTCCCCTAACAAAACAAGCGAAACCCTGTTCTCTTGGGGTCTGCTGTTACGCTTTTTACTGTGTTTTCATTTTCCTCACGCTGCCTAGGGAAGGAAGTGGGCATGTGCCACTCGAGTCCCAGCCGCTGGCACTTCCATCCCCACCATCTTTCCTAAGTGACAGAGACTCCAACTAGCCGTGCCTGTTTGAGTCTGTGAGGTGGTGTGCCTAGCGGTTAGTTTTATTCTGTTCTAACAAGTGTCCTTATTTATTGGGCACTTTTCTTCCAAACTAAGGCCATAATAGTTTTCTTCCTCCAAATGGAGGTATTGAAAGTGCTTGGTATTTGGTACTCCTTTGAAGGATTAGTCTTCAGTTCATCTACCGCATGGCTCATTACACTTCAAAAAGGAGGTTGGTTTCCTGTCTTTGGGACACCCAGCGATGTGGGACTGATTACTGATGACATGTTACGATTTTTCTCTGCTAATAATTGACCGTATTTTTTTTTGCAACAGATACACAGATACTCGCTAGCAATCATTAGATTCTCTTTGTTGTCAAAAAGGGTCCAGGGTAGCGTGTACCCCTCAGTGCCGTTGTGTGACCGCAGAAGGAGACTGCATAAGATTATATGATGAACATAGTTAAATGTGACCCACCAGTGCTTTTATCACTTGAATGTTCTCGCAGTCGTGTTTTGCTTCTCCTCTTGCTCTTCCTTAAGCCGGGCACTGTCTGAAGCAGCGAATCCTATTCATCTCGGTATATCCGCCTGCGCTCTGTCTCGCTTGTTCAGGCTAGACTTTTTAAAATCCCTTAGATCTAGCTTAGCATTGCTGTCCTCTGATTAAGATACAAATATTTTTTGGTAGCAGAAGTGAAGTTCCAGTCTCCAGCTGTTTAACACCTTTTATATTTGGCGTTTTTCTCTTATAGATCACCATAGCTTCTACTCTCATTCTGCCAAGCAGAATAAAGGGGTGGAAAGTGATTCTTCATTTAGTGTTGAAGCCCCATGTGCTGATGGACTGCAGTAGTGAACCCAAGTGAGCGATTAGACTGTACCAATGCATACTAGCTTAAAATATTTATTTATTTTAAAAATAAAATTATTGAGAAGTAAAATAAAAGCTTACTTAACGTGCGTACTCTGGTGTGTTTGAACGCAGTGTGGAAGAGGTAAAAACGAGGCTTTAACTTTTCTAATTGTACGGATATATGAATACAAACAGCTGAGCTCTCCTGCAGGGGAGCGTACTGAGTGGCAGCTCGTCTGGGGAGCCCCGGTAGCTGATGTGCACGCTCCTGGCTTGCTCCTGCTGTGAAGTAAAACACATTAGTTTCAAGATCCTTTGTGGTTACACAAGCTGATGTGTTTTACTTTGTTTGCAACGGGCTAGTAGCATGCAAGCCATCGGCTACTGCACGTTGCAGTGAGGTGACTACTTACGGATGTGAGTCTGTACCCCGAGGTGTATGTCAGATACTAGAAGATGGAAAATCCCCACCAAGTTGACAGTGGAATTTTCCTCTTACACTGGTGTGATAGCTGAGCCAAAGACTTCCGTTGTCCCCAGTCAGACCAAAATGAATTCATAAGCATCTCGAGCTTTTTTGCATCTGTCTTGTCTTCCCCACACAGCTGTGGTGAAGGGGGTCTGTTGTGGCTGGGATGAAGGGAGGGCGTCTAGGGTACAAACGTGTGTGAAACCAGCTCCATCAGTCCTCCTGTTCATTGAGCACCTTACTGTCCCGCGTGTTTTGGATTGTTGGTTCTCTTTGGTTTTGTTTGTTATAACGTACCCATACGGGATCTTGGATGCAGTTAGTAATCAGTGAGCAGCAGCAGTGAGAACCAAGTGTGGTATGAGCGTGTAGGCACGTCCAGTCCATGTTGTAGTTGGCATATTAAGACTTCGACTTCTAACAGCTCATACGTTGCCTCCGTGTGCTTGTCCCCATCCTGACCAGGACTTGCCTGCTATAGCCCTGAACTTCCGAAGGAGATTTCAGCAGGGCCTGCTGCTCGGCATCTTCGTTGCTGTGAGGTCTACGGAGGCTGTACTGGAGAGCAGAGCTGCCTGAATAGGAAATAACAAATCAGAATATGCCCCAAGCCATATAGCGTGGGGCGCGCGGGGGGACGTTGTGAAGCAGTGGTTGTCTGCGTGCCTTAGAGATTGGACAGAGCATGTGGGATGAATGTAACTGCATGGGGGTGTCTGACTGAGCAGCGTTGTCTGGAGTGCTTGCCTTTTACCTCAAAGTTTCTAAAGTGACCTGTTTTCTTCTTCCTACAGACAATTTTAGGTACACGTGTGACATTTGTGGGAAAAAATATAAATATTATAGCTGCTTCCAAGAGCACAGAGACCTACATGCCGTGGATGGTGAGTACTGTTTTGACACTTAGACACCCAAACTGGAATGGAAAGTCTTTGCTGTGTTATTCTGGGGAAGGCAAAACGTGGTTCTGCAGGACCGTGCGGCCTGTGATGTACAGGACATTGCACAGCGTGGCTCACCCGCCTTTGTCAGTGCAGGCACAGTCCACAGGCGCTGCAGCAAAAAGTTTGCTGAGCTCAATTCTCTCTGCGTGCATCAAAATAACACCCTCTGCTGGGACCTGTAGTCCTTGCAGTCCTCCTGCCTGTACTAAGGTTCATGGTTAGGGTAGATATGCTAGAGCGGAGTCGCTCAAGGTAAATTGTCAGTCTGGCTACTTGCTGGGCAAGAGTTGATTGCCTTTTGGTTTCTGACTTCACAGGATTGTTCCCAACATGCTCCTCTGTGAGAAACCACATTTCAGAGTTGACAAATGTTGTTTCGTTCGTGTTAATCACTGTGGTAGTGAACCGATGCAGTTGTCGGTGGACCTTACAGGCCAATTTTTCCTTTGTGAATGTAGCTGTGGCCTAGGCTGGTGACACTCAGACAGAAGCAGACACCCTCTTCCAGAAGCAGTGTTTCTTTTTTCTACATTGGAGAAGCAACATAGAAGCAACAACATACTGTTGTTGGCTTGCCCCTTGCTTACTGGGCATCTAAAGCTCCTCAACGCAGAGCCTACAGATACTCCAAACCCTCACTTGCATATGCTACAAGCCTGTTGATACTGCTCCTCCCTTGGCCAAGGAGGGAGCCCTGGCAGTTTTAGAAAGAGGCTGCTTAGAAAGCAGAAGGTTTTGAATGGCTGGACTGTCTCGGAAAAGCAAGTGGTTTTTCACAATACGTGGTGTCCAAAAAAATTGCTGTTTTTGACTGGAACGTGTGGACATGTGAATGTGCTCTGAGAACAGCCAGCGTTCTCTTGCAGTGCCCGGCCGCAAGCTCCCTTCCTCCCATGGGGAGTCAAAATTAAATTACTGTGACTGAAAGTCACTGTGAGGTAGACGTGTCTGCTTCTGTCAGAAATGTCTCTTCATAGCAATGGTTCAGGGAGCTCTGCCTCGGGTTATGAGAGGGCTTTGGAAACGGCTTCCACTTGTGTCTTGCAAGGACACTGTTCGTCTCAGTTCCTCCAAGGGGCTGGCGGTGTCTTGGCAAACACAAGTGTGAGGCGGCTGTGCATCTGAACTCCATGTGGGGCCATGTCAGTGTCAGAACAAAGGCCTTGAGAATCTGTGTGTATTAGGGCTGGGCATGCTCAAGTAGTTCCCGTGTGGATGCTGCTGGGAAGAGGAGGGACTGGGGCACAAAGCCTGGTTTATTCTGTGGCTGAAATATGCTGAAGCGGTGCGTGAAATACAGGAGGAAAACAAGGCCATTTAAGAGGATTTAATTTCTGTTTTGTTTCTTCCCCTCCTTCTTCTATTCTGTGTTAGTTTTTAGTGTGGAAGGGGCCCCAGAAAACCGGGCAGGTAAGCTGAGATCCTTCATGTGCTTTATTTCACAAACCTTTTCAAACATTCAGTAATTCAGGCACAGCAGGTCCGATTCTACAGTTGTAAGAGACGAGGGAGTTTTGTCACTGATGGCAGCGGGAGAAGAGCATCCTCTCTCCCTCCCCCAACGTGTACAGCCAGTAGGTTGATGCCCAGCCCTAGTAGGTACCAGGCTTTTGTTGCACATACAATTGATCAGGCTTTTGAAAATCAAAGAAACAGGTGTTTCATGTCTCTGGTGATTTAGTGAATTGTTCAAGGCATAAATTAAATCATTTTATAAAATGGGTTGGGTTCTGATTTGTTGCTAGCTGTGCTGTTAGATGGTAGAAAGTCACTGGTCAGTATTTGTTAGCTGACTTGCTTGCAGAGTGCATTGCCGGGCCCACTTTCAGACAGAATAACATCATTAGATAGGAGATGCACTGGAAGGAAATCAGAAAATATGAATCAGGCTTTGCAATGTGTTTGTTCAGTCTTTCTCTGTATTTTTAAAAGGTTATTTATCTACAAGGCATGTTACTGATCTGGAAGGGGGGTACTATCTGCTTGGGGCACCCGAGGAGGAGGAGGAGGAGGGACAAGTCAGACAGAGGGGTCATTGGGTTTATAATTCCTGTCTTGAAATCTTGTTTCAGATCGAAATGTCATTACAGATGCAGGAGCATTCAGTGCCCATGCAGCTGTAGAAGGAAAACCTGAGGGTGTTGTCAGCTCACTTGCTGGTTCTGTTCTCTTGCAGACCCCTATGACCAGGCCGTCATAGCAGCAGATGAAGTGAAGGAGGAGGAGCCAGAACCGTTCCAGAAGATTGGTCCAAGTATGAGTTGTTATGCAGCTTCAAATGTGAAAGAGAAAGCACAAGGGTTTCAAATCTGGCATTAGCTGGAGTACCTCTAGGAAAACCAGAAAGCACTGCGTACACCGGGGTGTTGGGACCTCAGGGGTGCTGAAAGATAGGTTTAGATTCAAGTGAGCACCAAACACCAGCAGCCCTGGCCCTAAGAAATGCAGCTTTGTGATGTTTTCTGCTCAAGAGCTGTGCAAAGAGAAGAGGGAAGAAGTTCAGGAGAAGAGCAAGCTGGCAGCGATTAGAGAGGGTCTTAAGGTGTATTGGCAGAGTTGGCAGGTGATTGCATTCACGCTGCCTTTGTGGTGGGTTCATCAAACGCATCAGAGTGAAACAAAGAGAGGACCAGACTTTGCCGAAGCATTTCTCTGAATTCTCCATTTTTGAAACCGTTGATTAACGTTGGACTTTCCTCTGGCTTGCAGCTTGCTGTCAGTCCTGTTACTTCCCAGCACTGGCAGGAGCGGGAGGTGTCAGTGTATGGTTACACTACTTCATTATTTCAAGCACCCCCAAAGGAGGAATTAGCACAGTTATTGCAGAAATGCCTCTCCTCCTGCAAGAGAAATCTACAATTCCAATAGAAAAGTTATGTAATTAAGACTTAAACTTGACAACTTGTTGCCTAGTTTGACTGTTCCTGTTGTCCACACATCACAGACTGTCTGTAGCCAGAAGGCAAAACTGTGTCATCTGTAATACAGACTTTAGAAATGGATTCTCTCCTTTGTTTTGCACACTTACTTGCTGTAATTTTGGGATAATCTCCTGTAGCTTGTTCAGTTCTACTGGACTTCTTATGCACGATCCATCACTCTGGACACTGGCTTTAACTGTTTCCTTTGCTGGGGAAAAGGATGTGTGAATTACAGGGCAGATAAGTTCCAAGTGCGTGAGGAATAAGCTCTAGTTCTGTCACCTGGCCAGTTTCTATGTAAAAAGTCAGGAAGTCAGTGATTGTGTGAGGAGTTGCTGCACTCCTTTCTGATCTTGGTATTTGTTTCATCTTCACAGAAACTGGCAATTACACCTGTGAATTCTGTGGCAAGCAGTACAAATACTACACTCCCTACCAAGAACATGTGGCGCTGCACGCACCTATTAGTGAGTATCCTGCTGGAGATCTATTTCATTACAGACTATGATTTACAGTGGCTGGTGGCAAACACGAGGGTTGCAGGAGAGAGTATCGTTCTTGTGGTTCCTTCCACCGGCCCTGGGGGATTGCAGCTGGCAGGACGTAGATCGTGTGCTGACCAGGGCGCTGTAAAGCTGAGCTGGAATCTCCTCTCAGAGGGACACTGTTACTGTTAGGTCTGTAGTGTCACTGAACTTTTACCAAAGTCCATGCAGTTCTACATATGTTCCTTGGGGGTCTGATATTTTATTTTGTTGTTTAACTGAAGGTTCTGCTACCTCAAGTGCACATAACAAAGTGATGCACAAAATTTTTAGACTCCCCTAGATAATAAGTGAACGTACATGCTAGGGAAGAAGCATCTTTCTTACGAGCTTCTGAGAAATTATTTCAGACAGTGAGTTAAAACTGGATTTCAAAATCATGTAAATTACCTTGGCAGCTTGCTACTAAATCACAGGCAATAAAATATTTATTTCAGGGAGCTCGGGAAAAGGCAGTTCTCAGCATACTACACGACACTACGATCTGCACTCTGGAGGGACACTACGATCTGCACTCCCCAGACAAAGGGGAGGTTTTAATGAGCAATTAAGTGTAATTCAGTGCAAAATTTTAGTAAAATAGTTGAGAGAAATTCTTGCTACATGCTGGTTTTGGATGCTTTAAAAGTATGCAGAGAAGTTCTTTACGCCTGAACTTCATGCTTCTTTCATAGCATTGCCCTGTGCTTTATTGCCACTGTAATGCTGTGAGCCAGCTCTGCGCCCGTGTCTGCCCGGCTGCCAGCATTTTGGCTGATGATGAGGACGGATGAGCTGAGCTCATTAGCGTCGTGGGTTCCTTCAGCTGCTCACCCACAGCCGGCAGAGGGAGCGCACACACCTTCCTCCCTAAATTCAGCTTTAGTTAGGTTTGTAAGTTGTTATAATAAGGTAGCTTTGGGTTTAGGCATATATAGAAATAAATTGGGACCGTAGACCACCAGACTATCACTTTTGAGGTGGGTCAAGGGTTGGTGGCTCTTGACAGCTCCCATGCAGGTTCTCTGAAGCATGGAGATGGACCGAGATTGTGGTAGAAGGTGTAGGGCATAAAATACCTCTACCGCCATCATCACAAAGTTAGTCTTATTATCTCCCATCTGCCTAAAGGAATTAATCCAGTGCTTACGATTGCACACATAACAGTTATTCCTAAACATCCCTGCACCCCCAAACTCCACCTCTTAATTCAGGTGTTTTCAGGTCCTCAGAAAAGCCGTTGGTGGTGATCAATCTCCTAGTGTAGATGGGCCCTCAGACCCAAAGCTTTGGTGTCTCTAGTCCACCCCGTACAGATAGCTAAGGAGCTGTATGCTGTAAGGACTGTGCATTGAATTTCTTCTGCTCAGGAGTAGCAGATTCTTATCATCCCAGTACTTCCCATTTCAAGGGGATTTATCGCTATGGATATCTCTCCATCCTCCCAACCATCTGTAGTAATAGGCTGCAGCTGCTGGTTCCAGTCCAGGCTCTCCAGCGTAAAAGAAAGACACAACTGTTCTTCCCTGAGAGGTATTTGGCTGAAGTGGGCCCTGCAGGTCTGACTGCAGATACGAGTGGCCCACACAGATGCTGCCCTTCTCCCCTTAGAGTGCAGCGGCGGGGTCCTGATGCCCGCTTTTTGACTACTGGAAGCCAGTTCTGGAGGAGGAGGCACATTCTTTTGAATGCTGGGGTTGAAGCCATTCTTGCACCATGGTTTCTGCAGTAACCTTTGTGAAAGCAAAAGCAGCTGCCCCTGCTGCAGACTAGACCAGCAGTCACTGAGATGTGCAGATGGGTTTCCAGTCCTTTCAGCAAATATTTTTAACTATGAGGACACTTCAGATCAGATCAGGATAGTATTTTCATAAGGTTTAACCCCCTCCCCATAAACTTTTCTTTTTCCTTTTTTTTTTTTTTAAACCTTTTTTTTTCCTCTCCTAGTTCCCATGACCAGTAAGATTCATGATTTATAGTGACAAACCACTGACCCTGACGAGCATACAGGAGAGGGCATGATTAGCTCCCAAGACAGGCTGGCCAGTACATCCTCCCACCTTTCTACTGCTCAGACTCTGCTCTTCCTATAAACCAAGGTCCTGTGAGGTAGCTATAAACACATAACTTCTGAAAAGCACAACTGGCTTTTCTCGGACCCTAGCAGTCAAGTAAAGCTGAGACTGTGTCTTTACCCTGGTCTTGTTCTTGTGGTTATAAGGCAAATGCTGAAAAATTAGCCTTAGTGGGAGCGGGTAAGGAAAACGCTTCAGCATTACCAGTTCAGCTTTCTGGGTCTCTCTGCTTGAGTGCAAGCTTCCCTTCCGGAGCCTGTCTTTCTGGTTTTCTGTGATAATGGATAAAAAATTATTGAAAATGGGCTAAACCAAGGATTCATATCCTGCAGGGTCAATAGGACCTTGCAGGATAGTTTTCGGTCAGTGCTGCTGGATACCTGCTGTGTGGAAAAGAGCTCTGCTGTGGGGTTCCCTGGAATTGTTAATGCCAAATGTCTCCTTCAAAAGTTCCCTTTTGTTCGTGAGGAGTAGGGACTTTTTCATATGCTTAGAACTGGGCTCTTACTCTTTTAAAATAGGTGTTCTTATGCTGGTTCTGTCAGCCTGTTCACTCTTTCTAAGAAGGGTGTCAGAGGCTGTTTCCAAAAAAAGTGGATTGTAGGCACATTCATTGTCCCAGTTTCAGAAATGTCTCTGAACGGAGGCACACAGAGTGAGGGTTCAGAGGTTCTGTCCTCCTCCAGGTTCTGTCTGCTCTGTAAGATGGAGCTGGTTTAACCACGTTTGCAGGTGACTGGGCTGTTGTGATTGCTCTTAGATGATGTGTTTACAGTGCAGAGAAAACCTAGTGCATTTGGGATGTGGATGGGCTAGAAAAGCCACCGAGAGGGGGTTTTAGCTTGGTAAGTCCAGGCTCAGGAGTGTGCACTCACCGCATCCTCTTCTGGTAACTGCAGATAAGGCAACAGACTCCTTGGTCATGGAAGTGTGTGGTGAGAGCACTAAAATCTGCACAGCTATCCATGCCCATTGCTTCCAGGATGAAAATCTAAAGTGATGTCAGGGCCCTGAGTCCACTACTAGGTCTTAATGGCCCTGACCAGCCCCACACGGGGCCTCCGCCCACATTCGAACCCCCTGTTTCAGCTCAGCTCTGGACCATCAGTCCCTGCCTGAGCTACACTGTAGGGTGTGGATGTTGGTCTCCAGCTCAGTTGTAGACACGCCCATGCCTGGCCATGGAACCCATTGGTCTGTGCCCCAACTCATAGACTGACTTCTCAGCGTGAAGTCCACCCTGTCTCATCACTCTGGGCCCCGCTGAGGATCGCTGGTACGTGTCTGGCCCTGGTTATCCTCACCAGAGCTGATCCTGCTGCTCACCTGGGGATTGACGTCCCAGCTTGACCACGGACCTGTCTCATCGCCATGAACTTCCTGATGGTCTGGACTCTTGGTTGAACCTGGCTGTCATGTCTGACCCTGCCCTGCTCACCTCTCCCAGGGGCTGTGGGATGGTCCCCGGCTGTCGAAGACCCTGCCCTGCCAGCCCCGTGATCGTACTTGGCTCCATAGGGGACAGACAGACCTGCATCCACCCTGACACCTGAGATGCTCAAGGAAGTTCACCAAGCCTCTTTGCTCAATTACTTTTCTTATTGTGAAGGACACTGGATACAATTTGTTCATCAAAAGTGCTTAAACGCGGTGTTTCTTAAAGGCAGCTGCCATCATGGCTTTTTCTCTTAGGGAAAGGGATCCTCTTTGGTAGCACATCTAGTTTCAACGCAGGTCCTGCCCAACCAAGAAAAAAACAGATCCAGATTCTGGTTGGATGGTGTGTCTTTGCTTCCTCCATCTCAGTGAGTGAAATCTGTGAGTTCAGATGTTTTTCCCACTCTCTGATCCCACAGTGCCTTAGCAACAGGCTCTACTGGCAATATTTGTTTGTATGTATAAAGAAGCACATTAAGAATTTGGTAAGTTTGAGCACGGGGTTTTTCCTGTGGAAAGACCCGTTTCCAATAGCAGAGGTTTCTGCTCAGCATATTGAATTTCAGGCTATTGTTAAGGAATCACTTTCCATCCCATTCATTAAAGATAGGTTTTTCTCCAGAGGTGATGGTATAATTCCATCCGAACCATCTGAATGGTTCCTTACCCATCCTGACGAGATCTTTCTGAAAAAATGTGATGCACAAATTATTAGCCAGAATTTTTACCTGGAAAAAGCGAAGTTACTGAGATAATCTGATCTCTGTTCTGTTGTGGTGGTGCATCATGGTAGTGTGTGGATTTATGTAGCTTTCGAGGAGACATGTTGAAATGTCTGCCATATTTTCTACTTCACTGTCACAACTTGCTGTTCACAGAGCTTGAAGGTCTTATCAAAGACAGGAAAGCCAGGAGGGACCGCTGTGATCTCTGGACTGACTGGAGTAACCCATGCTATAGGATTGCCTTGATTTAATTGCTCACATACATGTTTTAGAGAGACATCTAATCTTGCTGTTAAGAGTGACAGAAAATACAGCAGCCTCTTGAGGTAATTATTTTGATGAATTATTACCCTCCCTAAATTAAGACTAAAAATATCCAGCTGTAGCTTTCAGACACTGGATCCTATTTATAACTTTGTCTGCTAGGTGAAGGAGGACTCAGTTACCAAATTTCTGTCCTTGCTAGACCTTTGTGTAGCCTGCTGTCAAGTCAATTCATAGTGACTAACCTCCCAGTTAAGCCGAAGGAGTGACTTGATGTTTCCATTGTAAGGTACGCTGTTCTTGTCCTTTATTTATCCTCTTGCCTTCTCATCTGAATATTCTCAAGTCTGTTAACCACCTTCGTGAAGGGCGTGCGCCAGCACTGCGTCTACTGAAGGAACCCTTTGACAGTGCCCACATTTCATACCCAAAGAGTACCTCAGTCTTTTTAGCTCCATCATTGCCCTGGGAGCTCCTCCACCGCCATCATGGCCCAGCATGGCAATGAACATGCTCCTTTTCCTGCTGCCCAGGTAGAGTCCCCCATCTTTTAAGTATCACCTGTATCATCTGTATTCTTTAGCACACCACGTGCCATTCTGTGCGGCCGTAGCACAGTGCACTCAGTTTACCAAGTGTCTGGAGATCATTTAGTGAGACTTACCCTCTCTTTTAATCCTCTCCTGCCTTCCCTTCTCCAGTATGTCAGCCTCAACTGGGGCATATCTCAGGTGCTCTCTGAGAAAGTTTAAAAAACTTAATAGCAGCAGTTATGGAATCGTCTGTCCACAGTGCTGTCTCCAGTCTTGCTGTCTAGCTGCAGATTTTGAGGCAGGAGTGTTTTGCAACCATTCAGCAACTCAGTATTTTCATTTTTGGAAATACCTTGAACTTGGCCTTTTCATCAGCCTGAGGCAGTGAGTTCCGCAGTGAAGATGACTTTTCAAGAGCAGAACAGAGGAGCTATGTGATCGTCTCTACCTGTGTTACATAGTCTTCAGAGGGAATTTGTCATCTGATGAACTAAAGACTAAAACTTTCGTTTTCAATGAATTGTTAGCATCCTCCAGACTGCTAGAGCAAATATTATTTTGTCTGTCTTGCCTCACTGACTCAAACTCTGTCTCTGCCTAGTGTGAGATGGAGCAGCCTTCTCTCTGGGCCTGAATTTGAAGACTATTTGTTTAAGTTGGGCAGAAAAAGAAGTAATTTTGGAGGTCTTCATAGCATTGAGACTTTTTTCTTTAGCTCTCAGACAGAGAGCAGTATCGGGACTGCAGAGGATTCACGATGATGCTCTTTGTTTCTGACACTGAATAGCTGGCTGATTGCTACTTCTCTTGGTATAGATGGGGAATAAAGCAGCAATTGGTGGGAATGGGCCTCCTGGGAAACTGGAAGACACATAAGCAGACAATTGTCATTTCTGACTACATTTTTGCTGGCAGTTTGGCAGCAACTGGAGGAGGATTATCCATGGAGATTGAAAGGAAGTATAGGAAGCAAAAGCAAGCCTCCTGCCTATTCAGCTGGCCAGAGACCAAGCAGAGGAGAAGTATCTTGACCTAAACTATGAGAAAACCTAGTGCAGAGTCTCCTGCAGAAGTACACCTACATTTACAGGAAATGTCATCTTGGATCTGTGTAACAGATCAAAAGAAGCAAAAAGCTGTTTCCTTTGAGTATCTGCTTGCAGGCCGCTTTGAATGTACACATCCTCCCTCTCCACTGCTGCTGACTGCTGACAGGGAAAGGTGCGATCACTTCACATTCGAGGTGTATAATGTCTCATGGAATTTTGGAAATGAACATCCGGTCCCAGACTGGGCAACTTTTCTCCTCACCTGTTTCAGAGACGGGCTGTTGGGCTCCATGGCAGTCCGTGACAGAGAACTGCTCAACGTGATTAAGTATTTCTGAGTTACACTATAGAGGATGAGCAGGTGCTAGAGTTACCCATCCGGCATCCTAAAATGTCGCTCTGTAGAAATCACTGGTGGTGAGCTTGGGCTGTGGGTTATATGAACCCTGTTTCTTAGTGATTCTTCATGGCAGATGGTTGGAGTGGGACTTGGGCTTCAGGAACCGTATCCAAATTTCCATGGAAGAAGTCACTGAGGAATGAAGGGGGTTGTTAGGTTGTTTCTCCATTTTTGTAGTTGTTTTTTTAATCCATGCGGCCTAGACAAAGGACTGTCCTCCCAAAGGTTTTCCTATGACTTTTGGCATTGAAAATTCCTGGTAATCCTCACTGTGCTTTGCAGAGACCAAAATGTAGATACATTCAAAGGGCATATCCCAGTAATACTCAGAATTTCTCCACGTGTCACCAGTACTTGTTGGGAGATGGGAGCCAAAAGGCCTTTCCTGACTTGCAGGATGAGAACTCTGCCTCCTAATTCCCTTCCGTTACCAACAGCCTCCTTTCCTTTGTATTTGTTTAACGAGACAAGGAATGTAGCTGGAGATCTCTAGGATTTATGCAAGGCTCAAGTAACAAAGATGTAACATTCTCCCTATTCAGAGCACTGAGTATCACATTAGAAACCTGCTCTCAAAATTCAAACTCTTGCATACATAGAAATGGAGGACAGAGATGCAGGTACACCCAGCCAGGCCACAGCAATCGAATAGTACTCCTGGATGGATGGGGTGATTCCTGCTGGAGGAGGAATGGGTTGGTCACGTGGCAGTTAAAGGTGTGGAAGGGAACTAACAAGCTTGAAGAATCTGTCCCCTCGGGTGAGTGGGGAAAACAATTTTGTTACATGGGATCGGTGGATCCACAGTTGCTGCAGGTCCCCGTGCAAGGGATTCGTGAGCATGGCTGTTAGAAAGCAACCCTCCCAGCAGGCACACGGTCTGGGAGCTGACTGACTGTCCAGGCACTAGTTCTGAGTGTTCATATCCAGAGTTCTCTCGATCTCCACTCTTCGTGGCAGTGAAGACACAGGCGAGCCAATCCAGCAAAAAAACACCGGCTTCAATAAACCGATGTTCTACCCTCCTGCACCGCACCCCCTCCGGTGTCCCACCGGCATCCCAATCCCAGATGTTCCGCGCTCCAAATTCTGGATCCCCAGGAAGCAAGGCCATTACAGGTACCAATTGCCTTTCTACCATCAACTTTCTTAACTGCTTAGTGTCCAATCCTGCCCTGGGTTGGCTTTTAACCCTTCCTGGACTCAGTCTGCTCCATCCATGACTGTCCCAGAAAAGCTACTCCCAGAAGCAGTTGAGGGGATTAGATCCTTTGGCACGTTATAAATAAAAGTTTAGATCAGCGGTAGGTCTTTATAACCTCTTCCCAGTGACAAGTTGGGTTTTTTTAAGCATCGTGCTAACCACGAGGTACAAAAGACCCTGTTTCAAATCCTGGTGTCACAAACTGAGGAGAGCTTCCTGACAAGGATTGGCCTAGTAGCTTGTCAGGCATGGGGATTTTTGTTTGGTTTTCAGCTTTGTTTGGCATTTAGTGTTTGTTTCCCTCAAGGTGATATCTTCAGGGCTAGGCCTGTGCCTGAGGAAGTGAAATGGAGTACAGGTGTTTTCACAGTGCTCCACTCCCCACAGGAACCACCGAGAGATAAGCTGGGCTCCAGCAGCAAAATTAATGGTACACCATTACAGAGGTGTTAGAAGACTCAAGTTAAGGTTGATCCTCCCATAGTCCCCATTTCCTCCTTCCAAACAAGATCAAACCTTAAAAAAAAAAGGAAGGATAAAAAAGAAGAAGGCAAAGAACACTGAAAAATAACTATTAATAAATAGGATGTGAGACATAATGTTCACATGTCCAGGCAGCAGGGAAGCAGTCTCCTAAATCTGTGGGATTGATAGATACATATTCTGTCTCGGTACAGAAGGACTGGTTAATCAGCTGGTGTTTAAATGCCCCTGAAATGCCTGGCATGGACAGATGCCGCGTAGCAGAGGTGGCTGTGGTGGCTCTGCCAGCCACAGGATGCTGAACAAGGATGCTTTTTGTTAGATGACACACACATCCGCAGCTACCAGATGTTGCAGTGAGTGACCTGTCTTCTTACAGCTTGTGAGTCCTGAGATTCCATATTGTTACTGCACCTCTTAAGCATTTATATGATTTTATTACGAATTTGAGGTCCATCCACTTCAACCAAGTTAGGAGTTAAAGCTGAGAAACCTTTTTCATTATTTACTTAAACTTGCAACAGCTTCTTCCAGTTTCATGTCTCTTACAAAAGTGGAAAAACTGGGAGCCTTCCTGGGTCAGAGGACAGATTCATCTGAGCAGTGACTGGGAGATGTTTTTTGTAAAGGCATGTTTTGCCCCCCACTTCTCTAATCAAAAAGTACGTCAGCACATTGGGTAAAAACTGGGAGCTGTTCTCTTCCTGTATGGAGGAAGGAATCGCATGATGCTTGAGCCTGGTAGATTGATCTTCAAGAAACTGATGTTAGTCTGGGGGTCCTACCCTGTCTATCTGGTGGCGTCATTTCCGTGGTGTCTCTCAAGGCAGTGTCTTGCACAAATGCAATCTGAGCGGCTTCTTGCATTTCTGGTACGAGTGCATTGACCATAACACCTATCAGGAAGACAGTCTCCAGAAGGGATGCCTCCCGAGAGTTGCGGTTAGGGGCGTTCCACGTGGGCCTGAATAATACCAGAGACGGTGGAGTACCACTCCACTGACAGTGTTTGCACAGACACTTAGTAGAGTGGTACTTACTTTCTCTATATAGATAATTTTGCTTTGCATGCAAAAGGTTCAGGTACAAGGAGAGGGAGAGAGAGACAACTTGTGTGAGCTGCCCTCTCCTGTGTGGGAAGGACACAGTAAGTCCAAGGAGGTGCATTAAACTAGTTTTTTCTTATTGCCAGACTTGGCCAAAAAAAAAAAAAAAAGATAGGGGATGAGGACAAAACTACCACACAAATTTTGCCAAACATTTTTGGACACCTCCAACTCACTTCCACTTGTGACATAAGCCAGGATTTGAACCTGGGTCTCTTGGGGGGGTAGGTTGGCCTAATCCATTTTGTCATGGTCTCTTTTTCCCACTGTGCCATCTGATGTTCTAGTTCCTCAACGCCTCTCATTCCTATTATTTATCTGTCAAGGGGGATGGACTAGATAATGTCTCCAGTTCCTTTTCAGCCCCGTTTTATGTGATTCTGTTTTAACTGATTTGATTACCAAGTTTTCCTGTTCTCCTGCATTTTAGAAAGAGTCAGGAATGTAGTAGATAGAGAATTTGAGAAGCCTGCTCAGGACTTGAAAGGGTCCACAAAGACTGGCTGGACCAAAGTTCATGGGCTGGGAGCTTCCTGCCGTTCAGGTCTTTTCTAGCCCCATCAGACATAAAGCCCGTTTGTCTGAGCCACGCTTCAGCACAGGGAGGCTGGGAGGCTGCAGGGAGCTGGGGCCCCTTTATGAAAGTCATGACAGCAGTTCTGACCATGCCAGTGGTCTGCAGAAATAGGTTCTGCAGAAATACGTAATGAAGTAATGATCTGATAGCAATTTGCAGCAGTCCCTGTCACTCCTGAATGAAAGACTTGCTTCCCCCAGCTCCCTCCCTATACAATTTGCATCCCGCTGAGCCCAGCAGAGCCTTGCTAAGCCATGTTCAGATGAGCCCCTTGGGTGAGAGTGGACTCCATGAATGAGTCCACGTATGGCAAGAGTCTATACAGCATAGACCATGCACGTTAGTTTGGCCAGTTCACTTTTCATTTTATTTATTTCTAGTTTATCCTTTGAGTCACTACAGTAAATACATTTGCCCAGATACTGCAAACCTAGTTGAAGTGAGACGAGACCTCACACTGTTGAACTTGTGCCAAGAGACACCAGCTTGAGAAGGTGGGAGGCACCTCAGCTGTGCCGTGCAGTGATGTTTCAGGACACTGCAGCCACTGCCAGGGTCAGGAGCCACCTCTGCGCACTGGAGGAGTCTTCCCATTAGAGTTACTGGGAAATTCCCTGCGCTGTCGCTGAAGGGTGCGAAGCAAGTGAACTGCCAAGAGCACCGGCTGGCAGCACAGTGCAGAGGAGCCGGGCCTGCCCGCTTGGCCCTGGGGAGGGGTAGGGTAGCAAGTTCACTGTTGGAAAGCACAAAGGGCCAGAGGATCTACTGTAGCTTTTCCAGACATCGTGGGCAGGCTCTGAGACAACCCTTCAGTCCTCCACTTGAACCTTCAGGGAGGGTGTTCGGGAAGGTAGCCCCATACTAGCTACTATGAAGAAAATTAACTCTATCCCAACCAAAACCAGCACAGAAGGGAATGCAGATTACTGGGAAGCACAGGGAGAGCTGGCATAGTGCTTCTGTAGGTGACATTCTACGTGTTGTTGTGAGGACCCAAGTTCAATCTGCAGGCCTGGTCACCTGTGCCAGAGGCTTACTGTCTTAAGGAAGAGGAAGATAAGGGTTGGGGTTTTTTTGCAGGGGAGGGAGCCATGATCCTTCTGGTTCAGTCAGGACTGGTGTTCCTGGGCTCCCTAAGAGCCAATCCAGGCCACCTCAGCCAGAAGGCATTCAAGACAAATACCTACCGGTTATCCCTTCAATGAGTCCAGCCCATTTGCCTCCAAAATGAGTTATTTGACCTTTCTGCTGTATTCGGGGTATGTGATTATGTGGCGCAGGAGCACGTTGTCTTGCCTCCTGTCTGTGTGGTTCTGCGTCCAATATTGACCAGTCACCATCCCTGCTTTGTTCTCCACCCAGCAGAAAGTGCTTTCAGCAGGAGAGTGGAAGGCAAAGCGCAAAACAACTTTGAAGAAGCAAACAGCAATTCTCAGAACTCCAGCGGTAAGTGTGTTCGCTCCCTCCTGCTGTTGCTTACACGCCCCTCTCCAGAGCAGGATTCAGCTGTGATCGGTGATCGTTTATATATTTGAGGTTCCTCTTTAAGCTTGCAGGCAGCTAGCCTTCCTGGGGTAGTGCCCTCTTCTCAGTCCTCCCCAGGTTCCTGGCACTCCAGAGCCTGTAAAAAATGATGATGTGGGGATCCTGCTCCCAAGGTCCACGTTCTTCAGCACAGATTTTTCAATGGGGAGCAAAGATGAGGAGAAAGGGGAATATGGATGGAGATAAAGCAATACTCGTTCTTTGTCTGTGCATCAGAGAAGTCCTTGTGAAGCAAAGCCATTCGCAACAAGCAAGAGAAGTTTGAGCACTATGAGTAGAACAGCAGTTTGCATGTTACAGTGATGCTAAACGTGGCAGTTTATTTACACATCGCTGTAACCGGAGTCCAGCTGTTTGTGAGTTTGCTACAGGGAGGTCACAGCATATCAGATGTGTAGATGTGGGACCAGAATACATGTGCTAGAAGGAATTCAAATTTACCCCACTTTGGGAGTTTCCTTTGAGTTTTAAGTCCAAGTGGTAGTAACTAAACATAGCCACTGGCCTAGACAATTTCATTTAGGTACACCATTTATAGAGTTTTCTTTACAAGATTTTTATTCTGCCGATGTATCCCCCTGCCTTCAGGTGGGACACTGCCGTTCTCTTACGCTCCCTAATTGGAGCATAACAGACAGACCAGATGAAATGTAATTTCGGCATCTTGATGCAGAGATAAATAACATGCCAGCAGAAAAGGCTGGCCTCCCTCCATTCCCCATTCAAGAATACCAAAACATGTGGTGTTGCAACGCCGCTAGCTGGCATGGACAGGTAAGGGAAGGGATTTCTCCCTGGAGCAGGTTACACAGCATCTGGTGTGGGGGTTTATGTCTGCCTCCGAAGCAAATAAGGGGCTTTCTGGAACCATGTTGAAAAGGAATGAAATGGTCTTGGAAAACCCACGTGCAGTAGCAGAGTGGGTGATAGTGAATGGGAAGAAAGTTGTTTGTTACTAAAATACTGCGTATTATGTTTTGGGGAACAATCCTGTACTAATCCAAGCATTCACCACAATTACAGCTGTTCATTCGGGGACAGAAAAACCTAAAGAAAAGAGGTGTAAGCAGAACCCATCAGGTGAGCTTGTCTCTGTGTTTCAGGCCCTTGTCCTCTTTAGTCCTGTTCCACCTGGGTAGCAGCAGTCAGGAGTCCTTAGGGGCTGGCCAGCCTGTCTTCGGTCGGCCCAACCAGGCTGTTAGACGTGACACAAAACAGTGTAGTTCACTGACTGCCAAGAGTTACTAGCCTGACTTGCTGCTCTGAAAGTGGCCACTTGCCTCTCAGCAGGTCTGCTCCTCATGTCTTGTCTTCTGTGGGTAGTATGAGTGGTTTGTCTGAAGGGTTTCAAAGCCTTTAAGTGCATGTCTTTAAATGCCAATATACCATTTGGGTTCCTGACTCCTCTGGGGCCTTTTGAAAGCAGCAGCCTTAGACTGTTCCTTTTTTATTCCTGTCAAGCCCTGTATAACCTGCAGAGGAGTGACAGGATTATCTTCCTTCATATCAAACAGCTCGTCCGTAAAGCCGAGAAAGCTGCAGGAGGGGAAATGAACCTCTGGCATGGGAGGGGTCCAGGAACCACTGACAAGAAGCACACACAAAAAAGAGTGGCTGTGTTGAATAGTCCAAGACTTAGTTCTGTCTGAACTGCTATTAAATACTGACCCATTATTGCTGTGACACATCTCACAGATTCTCCCTGCCATCTCCTTGTACCAGCTCACATCACACTCATCCTTCTGAATCTGTTCCTACCCGAACTGCAACATTTAAAGCACATGAGTAAAAGCTCACAGTAAAAATCAAAACAAAGCTACAAATTCTTACAGATTCAGTAGTGAGTTTCATATGATTTGCTTGTCTAACTTCATTGTGAGAAGTGTTTCTGTCTGCACCACATGTATGGTCAGTTTATTTTAGTGGCTTAGTCTAGGGCCTGGCAGGCTGCAGGGGAGTTGCAAGGTGCTCACCTAAACTTTTGTTTGAGCCAGGAAACCTGAGGAGCTTGAGTGGGCTGCTCAGGCCTGGTTTGAGGGGAGTTGGGCTCTGGTTGGAAGCAGTTCTTTTCTGCATTAGGCAGCTGACACACTGCTCAAAGCCAGGCTGGTGTATGGGGATGTATAAACTTCTTCCCTTATCTGTCCCGCATCCTCTTTTCTTCCTCAGCCTGCTTTCCCCCCTTGACTCCATCTTTGTGCTGGTTCCTCTGTGTCCCATTCAGTGCTCTTTTCCAGCTCTTACACCAAGCCATTTCTTCTCTTTTTTTTCTTCTTGTTCTCAGGAGTCAGTCTAAATGTTCTCATTGACAGCAGCCTGAGTGAGTATCACCATGTCACACTACAAATGGCACTGGTGATTAGAGAGGCCTTGGAAAGCTCTGCAACCATCTGCGTGCTTGGGTGTCCAAGCAGAGCTCTCAGTAACTTCCTTTTGGAGAACTGACATGTCCTTACCTCCTCATTTTCCTTCTTTCCGTGGCTGTGTTTCAGCAGGTGGAACAAACCCTGTGTGGCTCAGCGTTCACATGTGTGATGTGAACTCTTGGGAGTAGTTCTGGCATTGTTGGCTTGTCCTCTCTTGTGCCCCAGCCAGCAGATTTCACACAGGCAGGGAAGCAGCTGGTGATAATGTGGTTGAGAATGACAGAAGGACGGACACTTCCATCCTCCCCACTCCCATCTGCTGCTTATCACCAAACTCCTGCTGCTATAAAGAATAATCCCCAGGTTTGGGAGGTAAATGTAGGTCCCAGCTGAGCAGCCTGAGAGCTGTGTGGCATGGCCTTGTTTTGTGTCGCAGGCTCAGTTACAGTGATATCAAACAGAGCAGCAGTATTTTTTTAGACCACCCAGCCAGGCACATTATGCTCTTTCCCTGCGTCACCATCCCGACTTGCAGTGCCACAGACCGCTTCATGTCTGGAGTGACGGGGAGGCAAGCAGAGCAGGCAGGTCAGCAACTAAAGCCACCTAAAATAGACTTGGATGCAATGCTGCAGGGAGTTCTAAGCGGGAATAAGACAACCAGAAGGGAAAATGGTGGATTTCAGATGTCTCTTCCCTGTGCACAGCCCCACTCCTTGTGATAGTGAATGCAGGTACCTGGTATCCTTATCTGAGTAACGTGGCATCTTACTGCCCATAAAACAGCAACAGTTCCTGTTCTGCATGGCAAACACGACTTTGTGGCTGCGTCTGAGTCCACCTACTAGCAGAAAGTCCCTTTCCCAGCAGGGTGTGATGGAGCCATGGAGTGGATGGAGAAGGACTGTTTAGCTGCCGTCCACCTCATGACTGGGAGAGTGTCCTTTGTATTAATGGGAAAGAATCTCCACAGCCCCTTAAACTTGCTTTTTGACAAAACCTGGAAGTTTCACAGTGCTTTAAAAATAGTATCCACTAAAATGTGCAGATTGTTTCCTTGTGCCGCTTCTGGAGCGCAGGCAGCCAACGCAGAGGTCCCAGGTCTCATGAAGCTTGTTCACTGGTGTGCTAAGCAAGGTGCAGAAAACAGTGATGTGACCTGATCCCGAAAGATGGAACTGGCTCATTGCGGTGTGTAAGCTGTTAGTCATCTAAGATGCTGTAAAGCTGCTTTCAAGGAAACACTCCTTGGTGGTGGTCATTTTGCTGTCTTGGCATGTGCAGGGTTTGTCTTTACTAAATTCCAAAAAATACTGGAAGGCCGACTTGTGAAATAGTCTTCTTGCAAAAGCTGGTGATTATCAGCCTGAGCATGGGAAGGAAAAAGCCCCAGAAAGGGGCAGATAGGTGTGTTGTGTTCAGCAGTGAAGGCTTGCAGCCTTCCTCTTCCACCGGACGCAGCTGGAGTGGGCAGAGCAGCGCTTGGCCGGGGCTCTGCAGGCTCGGCCCTGCAGCGCTGCCGGCTGGAAGCACAGAGGTGTTCTTCCCAGGCTTTTGGATCTCTCCGTTGTCTCGCTTTTTGTCTGACTTCAGAAAGCCTCAGGAGCAACGACCATCTCTAAGTTAGTGTTTGCAGCATCATCCAGCCTTGATCTGTTGGTTTGGACACTACGGATGACTCCTTAGTAAACTGAAGAATTTGCGGTTATACCACCTGCAGGCCAAGAGGGATGAAGGAAATTGTGAGACTTTAAGAAGAAAAAAATGAAGCAAAAAGGGAAAAAAAGTTCTTTAGTTTAATACCTTAAAATACAGCCATCAAAAGAAAAAAACTAATTGAAATTGACAGTATTAATTGATGTCTAAACTTGCTAGATGTTATGAATGTGAAAGAGACAACATTTAAAATTATGTAGGGAATTGGGAAATATTTTTAGATTTAAGCTGTATAAATATGTCTCAATTTCATCTGCTGCATTAGGTAACTATTACTCTCATAAGTTCCAGTGGAACAAATTTTAGCATTTACAGTTTTTAAAATGTCAGTGCTTTTTGTTCATGTTTACACAGGGAAGCTTTTCTTTCCAGCAGCATTTATTTCAGACTGGGTAGAGGGGTGAGGGAAATACCTTCTTTTTTGAATCAATTCGTGCCAAGCTGAGGTGAGATTGAGACCAAAAAAAAGTTAATTTCCTCCTTTCAATTTAGAAGTAAAAATTTTTGGAAAAGACGGAGAAGTGCCAGTTCTCAAAATTTAAAGGACATAGAACCAAATTTTAAACATGTGCTTAGTGGGATTTTCAGAAACGGCAGACTTGTTAGTCTGTCATTTCCTGATCTTATATGCTATGGTTCTTTTTAGTGAATCGGTTCTAAGTGCAGAACATTTTTCAGTAGTGCACTTTATTTTCCTACGTATGCAGTACACTTAAGGTATTATATTTAGCTGGTGAAAAGGTACATAAGCAGCATCCTACAATATATTACGGATCCTAATTCCCATCCAGTTGTAGCATGGAACTATTTCAAACAGAAGGATAATTAGAAATGTCTCCTTTGCCACTTGCCACATAAACCCGGTATTTTTAGCGTGTGTTAAACAGGGTAGCCTCGTAGTATGTCTGTCTTGCTTAGCAACTGAGCAGAACTAACCTTTAGTTTTATGGAAAGCAGCAAAAAGGCAGAGTGCAAATCAGCGTTAAACTCGTGATATAATCTCTTCTGAAGCTCTGTTTGGTGGTGAGGGGAGCAGACATGATGTCTGCTGGAGTCCCCCATGCGGCTTCTGTTGCAGCAACCGGAGTTCAGTTCTTCCCCTTGCCCTTGCGATCCAGGTCCCGCAGTGCACCCGAATGGAAGGCCAGACTGAGACACCCAGCGGCGGCTACTGCCGGACTTCTGGGATGAAGCAAATTGCATCGTTATGTTGAGACCGTTGTCAGCATTACTGTGTGTTCATGAGACTTGAGTGGGTGGATGGTCTCGCTACCGAGGTCCTCGAACTGCCAGGTAGTCCAGAAAAGCTGGTTAGCGCTGAAATGGTGCACATACGGGAGGAGTCAGCTAGGGGTGTTACAAACATGGGGATCTTCCTCCTCCTCTGTTGTTGGCCATGCATCCTCTTCTGCTCTTTCCCTGTAGTCCAGTGATCATATAGCACGTCCAAATCTGGTTGGATTTCTTCTGGGAAGACATGACATTTAGGCTATGATTTTTGGTGGGTGAATACAGCTTCAGTGTTTGGGGCATAATAATTCTTGATTGTTGATTGCAGTCTGATGTTAGCACAGCCAGCCCCCTACGCCTCTGCCTCCTGAGGCGCACCCAGCTTCACGCAGGTTATGTCAGCTGGACTGAAGCACAAAATACAAATCTCATTCAAGTGGTTCATCTTTTGGTAGATCTCCTTCTCATCTGTTGGTTGGTTTGCAAATGGTACAAGTCTGCTACTGCTGCCTTTCCACCGAGCTGGGAGGTCCAAGCCTGCTACTGACCAAGTCTGAGGAGTGAGGAAAGGGGGGAGGGTGGCATTATGTGAGCTCCCACGTTGTCATACCTAAGCTGTGCAGAGCACCGGTAATGCTGGCCAAGGGGCAACACAATTGCATGTGCATGGAGCTGCATTTTTCAGAGCAGCCTAAAAACGATGTGCCGAGGTGAAGGATTACCGTCTGAGTGCAGTTCTCACCATTAGAAGAAGAGTAACGTAAGGAGAGGCTTCAGTTAATAAAGTGTCACTTTGCTCCGTCGCATAAACATGAGTCGCTGTGTCCACTGGGCATTTGCGTGGAATTGAGGTTTTGAACTGTTTATTTCTGGTGCCAGATTTATTTAAGTTGTTTCAGACTTGTCATGTTGAATAGGCAGTTTGTTGACAGGAAGACAGATATCTGGGTTAAAATAACCACTCAGCAGCAGATCTCTGGGGGTGAAATCCCGCCGGTGCTCAGGAGCTCTGGGACGCCGGGAAGGACATTGAGACAATACATAAGAAAGACATTGAGGCAAGAGTGTGAGCAGTCAGCAAAACTGGGAGCAGCCAGCCCGTGGTACGAGCTGTGGATTGCAGTCTTCGAGCACGGATACTGTGCCGGGCTGGGGCTGGACAGGACACGGCAAAAAGGGTCACTGATAGACCGACATGTGGGCAGAAAAAGGTGAACTCCAGTTTTGCCTGGAGAATCTGTGGAGTGAAAGATTAGCAAATCCCTAAAGCAAGCCAAATTATCATTAATCATTCAAACTATGACACTTCGTGACTGTTCTCTGAGTAGTTGGCTTTAGTGGGACTGACTGTGCTGAGGCAGGGACATTACAGTGCATGGATAACAAAATGGCCCATAACATAAGGACCAGAAAAATCCCAGCAGTTTTTCTTCACTTAAAATACCGTAGTAGCAATGTTTAGCAAGTGGCCTGAACTCCTGTTGCAGACTGACAACGGTTTTCATGTGTATAGGAAGTCAAGCATAACGAAGAGACAGCTTTAGCACTTCTGGCTGGAGAGCAGGCAGAGTATGTTGAGCATTCATTGCGGTGTATTAAGTGGTGTCGTCCACTGCTGTGCGCCTCTTCCAGGTCAAGTTGACTTCTGGGGGGATGGTAAAATGTTGGGGTTTGGCCCTCAAAAGCTTTCTCACCTCTGGGGTGCTGAAAGAGCCCTGGGACAGTCCGGTGAGCATCCATGTGTTCGCTGAATAAGTGCAGCACTTCCCAGAGCAGAGAGCACAAATAGTGAAAGGATGGTACCTAGAGGAGCCTGCCCTGTTCAGCTGCTCAGTAGGACCAGATTAGGAACCTGTTTCAGTGAAGATCTTCCTGCAGATACAGACCTCATCAGCTGCGAATAGCACTCTTAGGGCAACGTTGCGTAATAGAAATGTGTTAGGCAATCAGCAGCGCTCCGTACCCAGCT
Organism: Phoenicopterus ruber ruber; assembly: GCA_009819775.1. NCBI lineage: Eukaryota > Metazoa > Chordata > Aves > Phoenicopteriformes > Phoenicopteridae > Phoenicopterus > Phoenicopterus ruber. Next base: position 12,089,201 of record CM020234.1, read on the forward strand.
GCTGCCTTCCATGCATACCCTTTCCATAGCACTGTCTACTCATGTCTTCGCCAAGCATCATCCATGCCTTCATCTTCATTCCTTACTGGCTGGCCCTGGCAGCTGAAGCCCTCTTCAACAGCTCAGGCCCTCAGCATGTTGGAATCTTTAGCACGAAGGCTCGCTGTGCTTGACCTATGCGGTTAATGAATTAAGTTTTCCTTCCGAGCAGACGAGTCTGAGTCTGTCAGCCCTGAGAGCGTCATTCACCGATGCATCAATTCGTAACTTTGGACCTGGGACCATTCTGTAAATGCCCTGAATCCATGACTGAGTATTTAACACTAATGGTTTCTTCCCCTTTGCAGGGGTTTGACACTACAGGACCTCACCTGGAAACTGTAGGAAACTGCACAGGGTCTGAGGTGCTGGGAATCACTGCTTCTGCTCCCGTGCGCCGCGGGGTGGATGCAGATGGGCCCCAGCTGACCAGGGGCTCATTGAGCATCCAGGGTTTCCATTCCTTTCAGTCACACCTTACAGAGAGGCAATCTGCAAGGTGTGCTCGCCAGAAAATGTGTAATTCCCAGCCTGAAGTACCGTGCGCTGCTTAGGAGCTCGCTCCTTTGGCATATCATCCAGTGAGGCTAAACCACCCGGGTTTTCCTGCCCAGCTTCAGTTTGAGGAAGCTGCACGGTGAATCTGGGAATTTGCATCTGGGGCCCAAAAAAAGCATTTGTAAAGAGTTTCTTGCCCCCGTAGCTTTTCTTCTGCTGGCCCGCACCACTTGACTGTTCCCATTACTGTAGCATAGGGTGTATGTTAAAATCTCTGGACGTTTCAAAACGGGAAGGAAAGACGCAGATTCCCAGCCGTGAGAAACTTGGCAAGACATTGAGAGAAAATTCACAGCTGGACATGTCGTAATTTGCGGTAAACAGAGACCCCCATCCTGCCACAGTTAAATCTGGAAGTGCGGAGTAAGGATAAGGATCAGTGAGCAGATAGGCAGAGCTGTGTAGCATGCAGCGAGGTCTCTGCCAATCTCAATATTTAAATCTCTTTCTTTTTTGCAGAAACCGCAAGTCCCCTGATTTCAAATCCTTTCCCGCTTTTACAAAGTAAGTGTGATGGATGTCTGTGGTGCGCAAAGGCGGGGACTTCCACCGTGCAGCCGTGCTGGCCTGCCCTCTTAGCATTTTTCATGAATAAATGTTTTTTTATTATGAGTCCAGGTGTCAAAGAACAAAATGCCTCACTTTTGTGGCTCTGGTTTCAGGTTTAAATGCAACACAAATCCTTGAGGGTGTTTCTGTGCGGTTTGTGGCTGCTAGACCATTTGGACTCACTTACAGCCTTCTGGGAGTTAAGTTTTGTGAAATATGCCAATAATATATGTTCTGAGAGACTGAAAATGAACCCATGTTTAAGTTACATTTACACACAGGAAAATTTCTCTTCATGGCTCAGCTCACTAAACACCTTTGCGGAGACAATTCCCTTTGGCTGGAGAGCGCTGATGAGACGTGGGAGCCCAGGGCATGGTGGTGAGCAAGAAGCAGGGAAAGGAGAGCAGGTTTGGGATGGGCAGAGCAGGTGGTCTCCGCTCGAGATTCCACCCTGTGTCCTTGACGCTTTCAACAGGCAGAGCTTCTTCCTTTGTCTTACAGCGTGTTTGGTTGCTGCTGGGCTTGCATCTGGATTTTAGGGGCGATAGTTTCTGCACCAGCCTCGTAATCCAGGACTGCTGTCGCTTAGTGTCGGGCAGCCCTGCGTGCTGCACCCTGAACACGGCCGCAGTGGCAGAGGACGGTTGGTCTTTCTCCATTTACAAATCTGAGAAAGAAGTGAGAGCTTCATTCAGAACACGAGAGTTCACGTTGGAGGAGAAATCAAATTAGTGCAAACAAATTTAACAACTATGATGCATTCAGGACTCTCCTTTTTAAAGCATGTTTCATAGCACCTCTTTCTGTAGCACCTCATTTATTGTCTGAGATGGGTGGAAGTGAAAGAAGCCCTGTTTTCATGAAACTTCCACTTATTTTGGTGTACGATGGCATTTTTCTAGGAGACTGCTGCTGAGTCTGATGTATTGTGTCATCGGTTTGTGTCAAAGGTATGGGAAGATGCAGTTACACTGTTATTAAAGCTAAAGCCAAGGGAAACATTGGGTGAAAACACTGAGAAGTTTCCCTTACAGTTCTTCTGCATTTGTTTTTCATCAAAATGTGGACAGAAGTGTTGAAATGTGGGCCCTTTCTGTTGAGGCAAGAGCTGCCTGGGGGTCTGCTCCCTGCGCTGCCGTCAGTCGTTGAGCTGGCTGCTGCGTTGCACTCATGCACAGGCAGCTCAGGGCGTTTTCTGTTGAAACTTTCTGTTAAAAGCTCTCAACTCATGTTCACTCCTGGCCTCAAACCAGGCTCTGCTGTTTTCTCTGGCTTAGATGTGGCAATGAGAGTTAACATGGAAATTAAAGTGATTTATCTAACCTAAGCTCAAATGCTGGTTTTTCTCTGTCTTGGCTCATACAGCCTGCTGCCTGACTCTGAAGCCTTGTTCACTGGGTATATATAAAGCACTAATAAAAGTGTCTAATAATAGCCCTGGGGAAAGATGTTCTAAATTGTGCAACCAGCTGTGAGTGTTAGTTCTGTGTGGCTCAAGAGACTGAAGAGGCTTCAGCAGCTGCTGGTGCTTTAGTTTTCTGTAAAGGTGTTTTCAGAGGGTACCTGGGCAACCAGAAAGGGTGACGTGACAGCGTGTCTTGCTCAGAGCAGAGAGAGACCTGGCTCGCAGAGGAGGTCGGTTTTTCTGGGGAAGGATGCTTTTGGGCAGGAGTGCTTTGTGCTCAGCAGCCAACGCCCAGGGCACCACAGACAAATGTCTCTTCTTTTTGGGGAGGAAGGCTCTTCGGTGCTTGATAGGAGAGTGAAATGCCATTGCTTCAGGATGCTGCAACGCTTGAGTTTCAGACAGCTCGCAAGAGGCTGTTAGAAGTGCCCTGGGATGGGTATTTGCGGTTCCGACGGCACTGCTTGCTTGCAGCAGATTTGTTTGTGCTCTCCACTATGCAACACCTCTACGTTGTGGGAAAACTCGGGAATGAGAGTCCGAGTCCACGGAGATCAGTTGGCTGTAGAGTAGCCCTTTTCTGCTGGCAGACAGGACGTGTTCAGAGTGATTTCCTCCTCCTTCCAAATTTTCGAGTATTTTGCCTCAGAGGAGCCGTACAGAGTAAGGATCCTGGCTCAGCACAGCGCGATCCTCGGGTTACTGGAGAGCGGACAGCCCTGCTGTCCGAGAGGACCATCTGCGAGCGCCGGGGCCTGCTCCTCTGCGCGGCAGGCAGTGGAGGGAGTGGGTAGCACAGCGACAGCGAGCACAGCTCGAGAGAAAAACCTGCCGAATCTGTGCCGTGAGCTCTGAGTGGAAGGGGACAGGCAGTGAGGAAGGAGGGACTGGAGGAGGGAGATGGGAGAAGATGGTGGGTGGACAGACAGTGGGGGAGCAGCGTAGGTGCTGTGCAGCCGGTTGCCTGTCATACACTCAGTGCTGTACCCTCTCCCCTTCTTCTCCAGTGCGGTGTGGACAGGTCTGGCCCACGCAACATTTGCCATTTCACGCACAGACTTTCCGCTGCCAAATTTAGGCTACAGGTGTGCAGAAACCTAAACGTACAGCAACAACACAGAGCCAAAGAGACAGCGGGGCTCACGCCGCAGCCTGAACTCTCTGAAGGTCCAATTCATGATTTCTTACCCTTTTGTGAAGACTCAGAGCCTGTTTCCGGCCCTTCTACAACAAAGCCTCTTGCGCACAGCTCAGCCGTGTGTGAGAAGAGGCAGAACCTGGAGGACAGGAGGTGCCCAGAGCCGTACCCTGCAGGGCTCCCGGCCCAGCAGCGTGTGTCAGGGGTCAGGCAGAGCCATTTCCCTGCTGCTGCACAGGCTCTCCAGCTTCCGGAGGAAAATGCATCGTACAGTGGCTGAACATGAACCTGTGGGAGAGCTCAAGCTGTATCTCAAGGCCTGCAGAAAATGCAGCATCTCTGACTGCTGCCCCAGCTTCACAGCTCTGGTCTTGGCTGTGTGAGGAGTTTGCTTTCCAGAGGTGGGGAGGGGAGGGATAGTCTGGCGTTTCATCTTCTGAGCTGTTCAGTGATGTGTGAGAATGCTGCGCTACAGGTTTAGAGTTGAGCTTGCCAGGATTTTAATGGCTTGTTTGCGGACATGAAGTTTTTGTCAGATGCACTAGTGGCAGTCGGCAGCAGCGAGGCCACAGTCTGCTCCGTGCAAACTGCAGGGCCTTGTGCCTGGGTCGCAGCCTGGCCAACAAAGCAAGAGCAACCGAAGCTCGGGATTTCAGCCTGTAAAGGGGGAGTGCTCTGAAACCAGCCTTGGTGAGATCTCTGCCTGTCTCCTTCCACCTTTGGTGGCTGTGTAAGGTGAGCTTTGGGCTGTTTTCACACCCTCCCTTCCCATCACCCAGCTGCTTTGGGTTGAGCAGCGGTTACTAGGAGTGAGCTGTGGAAACAAGGAGAGGAAGGGAAGGCTTCTCATGCAGACTGGGGAACCTGTCCCCCACTGCCTTGAGATACAAGTGTGGGGGAAGGTTGTGCAAGTGTGGCAGTCCTCCCCACTCTGTGCTGAGGGACTCAGCCTTCCCACTCAGTTCCTCACTGGGAATTGGTGGGGTTTTGGGGTGATGTAGCCCACGTCCTGCACCAGCCCAGGCGGGCTCCGGGCTCTGGGAGCTGTGGTTACAGGTGTGAACTGGAGTCCCAACCCGCAGCCTGAGGAAGCCAAGTACACAGCAAGAGACCAGCTGGCACCAGCGTGTGTTTAGCATCTGCCCGGGGGAATGCAAATAGAGGAAGCTTGGAGAAAGCAGAGCACCCTCCTCCCCAGCCATGCCAAGAGAACAGAGCTAGAAAGTTCACAGCACCTGGCATTGCTGAGAGGCCCATGGGCCCAAGTGAGAGCCAGGAGCCTGTGTGAGCCCGTGGGGTAAACGGCTGTTTTTTTCTCATCGAAAGGGGGTACTGTTGCTCCTGCCACAACTCCCACCCCCTCAGATGTGAAGCAGCAAGAGGAATTGGTTCCTAAGAAGCAATGAACGGTTTGAGGAGATGAGGGAGAAGGTTTCCAGCAACGTGAGACAGGCTGTCTGGGCAGTCCTGCTGCAGGCTGGAAGTCTCTGAGCCATGTCTGAGCTGGCTGCACAGCCGCTTTTCCTGCTTTGCTCACACATAGGCCTGTCTTGGCCACCCAAAACGATGGGGCTGTTGGGGGGCACAGGTGTTCTCAGGGGGTTGGTGTGGGCAGCACAAATGGGTCCCAGCTTTCCTTGTACCGCCACCAGCAAAGCCAAGAGGGAAGGGAGAGGTTCGTTGAATGGAGCAGTCATGGGAGGCCCTGTGGGCCCCTTGTTGCGTTCAGACCACCCGATAGAGAGCAGATCCCTCTGGATGCTGTAAACCTCAGTCTGAGCAAGGAAGAGGAGAGCTGAAATTCTGCCTGGGGAAGGAAAAGCAGAGGTCCTGCAGTGGTGTGGAGGGGGCTGTGCTCCCAGGAAGGAGAAAGGGGCACACGTGTGGCTCACAGGGGTGTTCAGAGCCATTTTGACAACTTTTCCAGTTAACTCTACCTTTAAGTTGCAAGCAGAAATCAAAGGGAGGGGAGATTTACTTGCTGCGCGTACCAGCCCAGATGAGCAATTCATTCCCAGCGGTGGCTTTTGCCTGGTTTCAGATACAGATTGCCTCTTTCTTCTCTCCGCCTTCCAGATCCCTCTCCCTCTTCTAGCACTGCTGCATCCCACCCTCCTTCCAGCCAGTCTGACTGTTCCCAGCTCCCGGTGCTGTGGAGCATAACGGGCTTAGAAGCTGAAATCTCAGAAGTATGAGGGTTGAGAAAGCCCTGGGAAGTAAAGCAAGTTCATTCATTCCCACGGGGATTCTGCACATCCTCCCAAGTGTCCCTTCCCTCCTCCCCAGGAAAGACTTTTGAATTGCTGGATGGATTTAACTCTTATCCCTAGTTTTAACTTAACTTGTTTTCATTTGTGTCAAACCGTAGACTTCTATGACTCTTTGTCTCAAAAGTATTTAGAAAATGTTTGAGCATTTTTAGAATGCAAGATCAGTTTTTGAAAGTAGACAGTGGTTTTGTTTCCAGAGGTGGACATTTCTGTAGTAGGACAGAAGGGGAGGCTTTTGGAAATGGGATGAAAATCAACAGGATTTTTCTGAGAAGAATCACGAATGAGAGACCTTTCAGAGTCACTGAGTGCACCGAGTACGCTGTGTTTTGTAGTGGCAGAGGGAGGAGTTTGAGCTGAAGAACTGTGGAGACGTCGATGGTCACTGCATGATGGGCGGAGATGGGGAGAACCCAGGAAAGGCTGGTCAGGAGTGAAGGGCAGCCAGGCACAGGGAGAGCTGGAAGAAAGTCAGCACAGCTTTATGGTGATAAAATAGCTGAGAACATAACAGGAGGAAGGTAAAGCAGCTCAGTGAGACAAAATGAGCTGAGAAGGAAATGTGAGGATGGAGTGAAACAGAGAAAAATGAAGGTGAGAAATGTGCTGCTTGGAGAGTACTGGATGCATGTGAGTGATTTGCTTCCCAGTGAGGCGCCCCGTAACTGAGCTTAGGGGAAGAGTTGTTCTGGTGGATACTTGGAAACCTGATTCTAGGGGAATCGTGGAGTTTGTGTACTTGTCTGGAAGCAGAGGAGAGTCCTTGGACTGCAGCGGTGAAGGATGGATTTCTCCGCCACTGCTTTCTCTGGCCAGGGTTGCTACAGGCAGAGATGGCAGAAGGCAATGCATGTGCCTGCTTATGTTTAAATGGCACATGGAGACCTGAGAGTGTCCCAGGGAACCGCGGTGTGACACCTCTTAATTTCAGACTTTCTGAAGCACCTGAGATGTACGGCATGTTCTGTTCTCCCAGCTCTGCTGCCGGGGAAGGGGCTCCAGCAAAGCGATGGGGCGAAGAACAGGGGTGGTAGCTTTGTAAGCTGCCCCGGCTGCAGCACAGGAGCTCTTCTGACCCTGCCAGGAACCTGTCAGCAGCATTCAGCAGGCGCTTTGAAGTGTGACTTCTTTCATTAGATTAATCAAATGTTAATTTTGACACTTGAAGGGGGAGTCAACCCACTTAGTTTGAGACGTTTCCGTCTGAGCAGCCTAGGCTCCGTAATCAGCAGAGGCAGATAGGTGCATCTGTAACACAAGTCATCTTGCATTGAAATATGTATCTAGGAGGGATGGTTTGCACCCACGTGGGGTCTTCTCCTCTCTGATCATTACAAAAGGAGTCTAAACAATTAGATTACATTGTACCTCTTGTGGCATTTTGCCACAACTATTTCACTACTGATGATTTCAATAGAAACAGCCAGTCCATGTTAATTCTCCCAGTCCCAAAATTCCTAAGGGTGCCACTCAGCTGCCCAAGTCTTCCCCTTTTTTCACGAGCACGGTTACTTAAGTACAGTATTTCCAAACTTCCTCGCTACAGCAAAACACGGGAGTAGCATCACAAGAAAATACAGTAAGTTGAATAAAGCGTTGAGCACAGCTCCTCCAGGTGGAACTGGCTCCATCTTTTCAGAGGGCTGTACGTTCTGAGGGAAGGGCACAGCAGGGTGTTTAACCTTACGGCACCGAAGTATAGCTTACACGAACCGCTTATGGTCTCTTTTGTGTTTTTCCTCACAGCTTCCTGTAGCCATCCGATGAATTCTGGGGTTTGCTACCTAAGATAGACATCTTACAGATGATAGCCAAGGCAGCTTGTGCTTTCCCGTAGTTTGGTTCTTCCATCCTGGATGCTGGTGCTTTTGCTTGTGTGCAATAGATTTCTTATGTTTCATTGATGCAGAATATGTTTTTTCCTTCTGACATAGATACAGATTTCTGGTATATTGTAGCAATAGACCTTGCTCTGTGTGTGTGCCAGGCATTGATATGCAAAGTTGTTTATATACCAACAAAGTTGTTTCTATACCAAATGCTTGCATTTGTCCATTCTGCTGCTACAAAGCAAAATGCCTCCGCATAAATGGTGGCAGTGTGCTGGTATATCTGGAGGTACAGAAGCAAACTGCAATACATATTTCAGCCACTGTAGTTTGAGATTACATCTGTCAACTAATGCACTCGACTAATACTGTTTAAACGAGCAACTGCAAACATTTGCTATTAGGTTAATTCAGTGGAAAAAATGCACTTTCAACATACTTGTTAGAACAGAACTAAATGTATCTTTCAGCTCATGAGGGAGCTCTGCACCCAGCTCTTTCCTGACTCCAGCTCATCCATATTACTCTGGCAACGTGGCTCTCCTGCTCTGCTCTCAGCCTTCTGGCACAGCTCTGATTTCTGTGCTTCTGCCCCTCCACCTCTGCTTAATGCCGGCGACTTGCTGCCGCCAAGCCCAGTGGCACTCACCATTCCCCAGTCTCGCTGCACTTGTTGACAGCCACAAAAAACCCAAGCTGAGTTCGCCCATGGCACTTCTCCATGCCCCAACTTCTGAGCAACAAGATTTTTCACAACCCAGTGCTCCTTGTCTTACCCAGGAAAGGCAGCAGAGACTGGAATTGGACAGAACTGGATGTAAAATTGATTCACCATGTTTTGCTTTCAGGCTTAAAAAGAACAAGGATGTGCTTAAAACAGCCTGCAGCAGGCATGAGCTAGTAAACCCCGGTCGGTGTGTAGCCTCTCAAATCTTTGTGCAGATTCCCTGAGATCCCCCACACACGCCGGCAGGTGCTTCGCTTTAGTGCACGAGCTGTCCCCCCGCCATCCCGGGCCTTCTCGTGGCAGTGAAGTGAAGCACATGGATAAATGCCTGCCCCCAGCCCAGGAAGCAGTGACGTGCCGTAGCACTTTCCCGAATCGCAGCCCGAGCCCTGCGGGCTCAGTTCTAAGGAGCTGCTGTGACGTGCACACGTGGGCTGAGGTGACAAGGACCGGGCCCTAAGGCGCTGCCCCGCTGCTGTACAAACTGAAGTATGCACGTGTGCTGCTTCCCTGCATACTCTGTATAATTCTTCTGAACTGATTTCTCCCAAACAGAGCCTTACACCTGTGGAGCTTGTGGAATCCAGTTCCAGTTTTATAACAATCTCCTGGAGCACATGCAGTCCCATGCAGGTAAGCTGGGCACTTCGACTCGCTTAAAGCGGAGAATTAAATTCTGCGCTGATGCCTGATGTTGACCCCGTTGTGTGTCAATAGAGCTTTCTGTGCTCACGGTTTCCAAAGCCCCAGTAATTTCACCTGCAGCAAAAAAGATACTCAAAGGCTGAAGCACATAGCAGTGGCTGCAACAAGGCTCAGGGTATATTGTAAATATTACTCCTTTCCATAGGAAGAGAGGAAACGTGCCATGCTAGCACAGGGCACACCAAACTACTCATTCCCTCTATCCAAAGGTGTCTAAGGAATGCTTATTGCATGAGCATTAATGGGTCACTCCTACAGCAGATTAAATCCCTCCTCCTGCAAAAAGGGTAGTTCTCATGTAAGCAAACACAGCAGAAACGCTTGCAGGGCAGCAGAGCCTTTGCCTACACAAGTCCTGTTCCGTGCTTGTGTCTCCTGGAGTTCTGCAAAGTTCTGTTCTCAGAAGAAGAATTTGCCGTTTCATCAGTTGCGTTCGTTTCCTTCTCAGCTATCTACAAAAGAAAATTCTGAGGAGTAGTTCCACTACTTTGTTTCTAAGCCACCTTTTTTGTTTTCTATCTCAATACATAAAAGACAATTTCATTTCAAAGCCAAAGCTGTTTCAAAGACATCATTCGGAATATCAAAAATGTAGAAATTTTTTTGATATTGGCAGAATTTTTTTCTTTTTTTTCCTCTTGAATGAAAGTCTAAGCGAATTAACACAGGTTTACAAAATAGTTCACCTTTGACAGACCTGTGTTCTCCGAGAGACAGCTGCTCTGTTGAGGTGTATGTTCAGTGCTTGCATTTGCCCTCACTTCACAGGTAAGCCCTGAGTAGAGTGGCACGGAAGGACAAGTGGCTTGAGGAAAAGCATATTTTCCATTCTGTAACAGTAATTCTAATCAAAGTTCTTATCTTGTTCTGTATTTTAGTTTTAGTCCTAATTTTAATGAGTGTCCCTTGAGTTCTTCATCCGTGTGGTTCCTGGGTTCCAGTTCAGTTCTTCCTGGCAAATCTTAGTGCAGACTTTGTGTGTTGTTCAGCAGCTACTTTATTTATCATCTTTGTAATGTTATGAATAGACATTTAGGGTGATTTGTTATGAGATGGTATGAGTTTTGTGGATGTTATTTTCTGTTAGAGCGTAAGCTGGTTGATGTCGAGTAACTGGACTTCACGTTACACCGAGGAGCGGTGAAGCTCTGCTCAGGGTAGTGGCTGCGGTCACTCCTCGGTGCTGGGGTCTGTTCTTGCTGTTTGTCGATGGCGATTTCTGCTTGCCTCCGAGCTGCCTCCTGACCATCCCGTTCCTTGTTCTGGTCTCTGGTACTGCAATGCAGCATTTTGAGTTACAGCTCTTGGTGACACCGAGTAGAGGAGCTGCAAAGGAGGGGCCAAGGCTAAGGCAGCAAAGGGAAGAATGGCAATTCACTGGCAAGGTGTGAGCTGTTGAGAATTTTAAGCTAGCGCTGTCTGCAGCTTCTTCCTTCTCTTCTTTACAAATGGCCTCTGGGCTTGTTCACCTGGGTTACTTTGGACACAGCAGGGCTGGAGGGAGCAGGTATCAGTGATCTGACTCATACAATGTCAGCAGAGATCCCCTCTCTCCAACTCAGGATTACTCCTGTTTAACTCTGTATTTTGTCATCTCTCCTGCTCTGTTTGTAAGTCACTGTCTTCTGCTTGGCTGCTTCCCCCCGAATGTCTCACTGGTACAGTGACAGCAAGCTTGTCCGTGTCTTCTTTAAGTGCTTTCCCCAGGCGTCACCGAGGCTGCCCCCGCTGAAAGCAGCCGTGCCCTGCTGTGGCATCTCTCTGCGTGGTGCTTGCCAGTCCTGTGCTCGTGCCTCTCCCTCTGGAGGGAACAGCAGCCTTTCCTCCAGAGCTATGCAGCTGGCGGCGAGCGGCGCGGTATTTGCTACTGTGGGATGAGGGCAAAACAAAATGAAGAGGTGTGAAAGCTCCAGACAGCTTCGGTGGGTGTCCGGTTCTGGATATTGTACTTCAGCAGAGCAACAGTGGAGATTACACAGGACTTGCAGTTACTCTGGTCACAGTTTGTTGCCTTTAGCCTGTCAGAGCTTGGGGATTTCCATATCCAAGAAACAGCATCGACACAACACCTCTGAAGTCTGGGGGTGCAGAGACCTTCCAGCAGTCAGCAGAACTTGTGGCATAGAATCCACATACTGGGCACACTGGCATAGTAGCCGTGTACACCAGTCCATATGCCTGGCTCAAGGAATGTTTCATTATGGGGTTGCAGAGATACAAGAAGCCCATATGGGTCAAATACCCCCTCAGTTAATGTGCTCAGGAGTCCCGTTGGGCTTATCGTGTCTGATGCAAAGGGCTAATCTCTTCCCACTAAATGTGATGCATCCACTGAGCCCCTCTCGCAAGTGACTGAAGATGGGGAACGTGCTGCTGGCCTCGAGGAGCAAAAGCAGGGACACACTGGCTTTCAGAGGGCTGAGCCTGGAGTCTGGAAGGTAATAAGGAGAGATTATAGCTCCATAAAGCAGCTACACAATGGGAAGAAGCAATTAGAATGTAAATCAGAGGCTGAAAGGCAGAAATAGAACAGCAGAACACCAGGCAAAGGAATTTGTTCTGTAATTACACTACAATATACAGCTTTGACTCCCTTCAGAGTACTTTGTTCAGGTCGAGTGCTAGCATATAATGCCCTTCCTGCAATCTAGAGCTAAAAAAATAAAAGGACGACTGGGCTGAACCTGGATTAAAGGATTGGAGGCATGAAGAGAAACTAAAGAACCATGATCTGTGTAGTTCACAGACCGCCTGATAAGGAAGATGAGGCTGAAATGCACAAATCTCATTAATGCCATATTGAATGCCAGCAGATACTTGTACATAATAAATCCCCTATTATTATGAAATAGATAAAAGAGTTGGGGAGGTGAAATATAGAGGGTTTCTCCCCCCACTCGCCCCTCACCAAGACAAGGAAGGCCTGAACCATGAACAAAGTTAGTAGGCAACATCCAGCATTTTCCTTTGCCTACCCACGGATGTTTGGAGTTGGGGACAGTGGTGGCATTAGCTCAAGAGCAATTGGTCCAGGCAAATGCTGGGGGAAAAGTGACGTGTCATATCTGATCCCTGGCATCCAGTGGAGCACCTCCTGCTCTTCACGTCTCTTCCACACCTGCAAAGACCAGCCTCTGGCTGCAGTCCTGAGCGTGGCAGGTACTGTGCTCCCCAGGTACCAGCCATGACCAGTGAATTCCCTGGGCACAAACAGGCCTCGAGGCAGCCCCAGAGTCTACCCTGGTCCTAGCATATCCTGGATTGCTCCTAGGTATTGATCTGGACTGTGGGCAGTGCAGTGCCCAGACCTAATAATAACTGTGCAGTCTGTGGCTGTTCATCAGCAAGGTTTGTGAATACCCTGGCAGTTAACATGCAGAGCTGCTCAGAGGACTTGCTCGTAAGGAAGAGGGCACTGGAGTTTCATCACATCATTGCTGGTCTGTAGATCCTTGCTGGTCTCCCTTCTCTCCCAGGTCATTACCACACACGAAGGAGAGCAGCTTTACCCGCTCCTGTTCGGGAGATGGGCAGCCTGCTGCTCTGCCCAGCACCAGATCAACCTGGGCTGCAGGGCAAAGCGCCTGCGAGTGCCTTACTACGGCATTCCTCTAATGTGTGCTCTGCTGTCTGGAGCGCTGGGGCAGGATTCATTTCACTGCATGCTGCTGTACCTAGGCTATAGATACTGCCACCTGAGCTGGTCACCTTGGACTCCCTTTATAATCAGTGGAGAAGTCGTCACTGACTGCAGGTGAGTTCAGAACATGATGGATCTTACACTGCAAGAGGCACCTAGTTCTGCCTGGGTGAATCAATCACACTCTTAAGCCTGTTTTGCACCACTGAGTGTAAAAGGAGCTCTGAGGGGCCACTTTGACGAGAGGCATGTCTAGTAAGAGATGTCCAAAATTAGGTGAGATGAGTCCAGCTGTGATGAGTAAAGGACCTGGTTTGTCTTCTCTAATTCCATCCTTCTGTTCAGCCTGGTCATCAGTCTCTCCATCTTTCCCTTCCTCTTCCACCTCTCTTCATTGCGCACTTTATTGTTGCTTCACGGCCTATTTCAGAGCACAGTTTCATAGCGAAGCATACTAAGAACTAGAAAATTTCCTCTAGAAGGTGGGAAGAAGTTCTTGGGGCACAGGAGGGGAAAGAACATGGATACAATACAGAATTTACTGATCTTGATTGCATTTCCTTGAAAGATCCCATCAGATTGACAGCTGAAGTGTTTAGCCCAGTTAGATATACAGAAATGGGAGCAGGAACACAAAGACCCCTGGGGCAGGTGGTATCTTTGCAGCCATAGGGAGGAACGATCTTTGGTCACACTCCAGAAACTTGGGTTTTTTCTTTTTGTTTCCAGTCTGAGGCAGCAGTGAGCAGCCCAAGAGGAGATTAACCCTTTCTACAGTGGGAGGAAACCATATATGAAGATTGTAATAAGATCCTTACATACAGAGGAGTTGAGCATAGCTTGAAAAACAAAGTGCTTAACGGTAAAGAAAAGGGAAGCCACCTGTGGTGCAGAAAGAGGCAGTAAGGCAAAAGAAGGATAAATGTTTGTTACGCCTGTTTTCATTTCAAAAGCAAGCAAATTGCACGAGTCAGGCTGCACAAGGAACATCTATTCCTCCTGGCGTGCAGCTTCAGCTGACTGGGAGACATTTCTCAAGGTGTGCTGATGGCATCAATGTCACTGATGCACAGAAAAAGCCACTGTCATTTCAACCACATTTTGGGAAGTGATAGGTTGCAAGTCCAAAGACAATTTCCAAGGTTTCTGACGGTACTGTGCCATCTCACTGAAAACTACGTAAAAGCTACAGAGAATGAAGTAGATTGGTGTCACTTTAGTTAAGGGAACCATAAGTAAATGCTGAGCAGATGGGTACTGTTTCCCCTTCTTTGTGCTTTAAGCATTATTGTGCTTCTAACACCTCCCTGTCTCTTGCCCCACAGCTGACAACGAGAACAATATTGCCTCTAGCCAGCCCAGATCACCTCTAGCTGTTGTTGAAGAAAAGTGGAAACCACAGCTCCAAAGAAATAACGCCAACAATAGTACGTAGCAGCGTTTGCTCTTCCGTCCCGGGCTTAGATCTCCGCTTTGAACAAGTGACTGTCACAGAGGGTGCAGCAGTGATGGGCATTGCACGGGGCCCTTGTCCTCGCCTAACTGCGCTTGCTTTCATCCGTAATTGATGTGCTGTCCTGCAGAGCAGAGCACCCGTCCCCATTACAGGAGCGCTCGTATGCAAAAAGTACTGGGAACCCTGGGGAGGCGGTAGGAAAGGTTTGTAAGGAAGATGCATTTGGGAACTCCTGGAAAAAGTTAACTTCTGATCCAAGGTCAGGCTTCCCAGCCTGGGGTTAAAAAATTAATCCAGTTGTCATGGTGTGGCATAGGCATAACCTGTCACTCCCTGTGCTGGCAGGCAGCCAGCGCCTGGCTTTATCCCTGGCTCGTCCTGTGAGCTTGGGCTTCACCACGGGAAAAGGTAAAGTACAGCCTGTGGGAAATCGGTTCCAAAACACTTGAGCTGAGCAGCCTGGGGGAAGGGTGATACAAAACCATGATGCTTTTGTGTTCTGATATGGCCAAAAATGACATTCATGTTGCCCGAAATCAGCCACAAAAGTGGGGTTGCTGGAGTTCAGAGGACGAAATGGAAACTTGGGCTTCAGCCCTGTTTGAGATGGTGGAGGAAGCAACTCCTCTTAAAACAACTGTCTCAAAGAAAAGGCTCAAATCACAAAAATGGAAAGATGTCCAGCTTTCCAGCTGGGCTAAGCTGTGACCACCAGCCCATAGACATGGATAGTGAATGGCACACATGATTATAACTTATCTAGGCAGTTCCTCAATGGACACCACAGAGACTGTGAGTAGATAGTGTGTGCTCTGTCTCGGTCCCCACACCAGGGAAAGCATGCAGATAAGCTCCTCGCTGCTCTAAGAAGAGCAAGGCCTGTCCCTGGAGGTTCCTCTGTCCAGAAAGCCTTGGGGAAAGAAATCCAGGTTTAGAGATGTCTCTGCCATCATCTGGGCATGTTCCACCTCTTTGGGTCTCTCTCAGAATTGTTTTGTGACTTCCTTCCCTCTCCCGTTGCAGAGGAGCAATTCTCATCTGGTGCTTTCTCTCCCTCCTTCTATTTCACTGCAGCATCCGCGAGCGGTTCGGTAGGGAACAGCGCGATCCCAGAGAAGGAGCGGCAGAACATTGCCGAGAGGCTCCTGAGGGTGATGTGCACTGACCTTGGGGCTCTGAGTGTGGTGAGCGGGAAGGAATTCATCAAGCTAGCACAGACCCTGGTGGATAGCGGAGCTCGCTATGGTGCCTTCTCTGTCACCGAAATCCTTGGCAATTTCAACACACTGGCTCTGAAGCATTTGCCTCGGATGTACAACCAAGTGAAGGTGAAGGTCACCTGCGCCCTGGGCAGCAACGCATGCCTTGGCATCGGTGTCACTTGCCACTCGCAGAGCATCGGCCCCGATTCTTGCTACATCCTCACAGCTTATCAGGTGGAAGGCAACCACATCAAGAGTTACGTCCTGGGAATTAAGGGCGTAGACATTCGAGATAATGGTGATTTTATCCACCACTGGGTACAGAATGTGCTCTCGGAGTTTGTGATGTCGGAGATCAGGACGGTGTACGTCACAGACTGCAAAGTCAATTCCTCTGCATTCTCCAAGGCAGGCATGTGCTTGCGTTGTTCGGCCTGTGCCTTGAACTCAGTAGTGCAGAGTGTGCTGAATAAGCGAACACTACAGGCTCGCAATATGCACGAAGTGATCGAGCTCCTGAATGTCTGTGAAGATCTGGCAGGATCCACGGGCCTCTCGAAGGAGACCTTTGGCTCCCTGGAAGAGACCTCTCCCCCGCCCTGCTGGAACTCGGTCACCGACTCCCTCCTGCTCGTCCACGAGCGCTACGAGCAGATCTGCGAGTTCTACAGCAGGGCCAAGAAGATGAACCTCATCCAAAACCTGAACAAACACCTGCTCAGCAACCTGGCAGCCATTTTGGCTCCGGTGAAACAGGCGGTGATTGAGTTGAGCAACGAGAGCCGGCCCACCTTGCAGCTGGTACTGCCCACCTACGTCAAACTGGAGAAACTGTTCACTTCCAAAGCTAACGATGCTGGCGTAGTCAGCAAACTCTGCCACCTCTTCTTGGAGGCGCTGAAGGAGAACTTCAAAGTTCATTCAGCACACAAGGTAGCCATGATCTTAGACCCTCAGCAGAAGCTGCGGCCCGTCCCACCATACCAGCACGAAGAGATCATTGGCAAGGTCTGTGAGTTGATCAATGAGGTGAAAGAGTCCTGGGCAGAAGAAACAGAATTTGAACCTTCAGCCAAGAAGCCTCGGGCAGGAGGGGAAGCCACAGCAGCTCAGGAAGAAGATTGGTTCGGGAAAAATGAAGTCTATGATTATTTGCAAGAACCTCTCTTCCAGGCCACCCCTGACCTGTTTCAGTACTGGTCATGTGTTACCCAAAAGCATACAAAACTAGCCAAGCTAGCCTTTTGGCTCTTAGCAGTGCCTGCTGTTGGTGCCAGAAGCGAATGTGTAAATATGTGTGAGCAGGCTCTCTTAATCAAAAGGAGACGGCTACTCAGTCCAGAAGACATGAACAAACTCATGTTTTTGAAGTCCAACATGCTTTAAGACTGTCTTTTAATTAAAACAAAACTTTAAAACACTGTTCCAAACAAAGAAAAAGAATTTTAAGTTCTAAACACTGTGGACCTCATTATGAATGCCCCTGGAAACCAAGTGCTTTTTTATATATATATAAAAATATAAATATATATAAAATTAAGTTTGAAAGGAAAGCTGAGCACGTGAGAGAGACAGCCCTCTGCCAGGAACGTGCTCCTTTCCATAGATAGTGTGTGGACTTGACAGACTTTCTAATGTTTTCAAGTGGGCAGACCAATGGGAGGCTGATGTTCTAAAGTCTTCAGGCAGCTGAGATCTAAAGTGACTTGAAGTTTCTTTTGTTTCTCCTCCACCCCACCTTTCCTCTTGTCCCCTGGGCCATCTTGCCATGGATAATCAGACTACATTGAACAGACCAGTTCTGCACTGGACTTTGCTCCTTTGAATAACTGTACACCTTGAGGGCATTTGTCTGCAGCCTTCTTGACATACAGTGCATGTTATCAGGGCAGCTGTGTTTTATGAACACCAGTATCTTTAGAAATCGGGAAGGGAGACTTTAAGGGTTTATTTTATTTTATTTTTAACTTTTTCATATACGTTTTTTCCAAAAAAAGTTACTCTTCTGTCTCCACTCCCAGTTTTGAGTTTAACATGTTAGCTAGTGATTATAAGTTTGATTTAAAACTAAGAGAAATGGTTCATGGCAGAAAATGTCTGTAATTGTTACGTTTCTTGGATTTATTTTTTTTACAGCGTAACTTCTTCTCTTGAATTCCCAGTGTTAATTAGCTTCTCTGTGAATTTTGTACATCGAGGTTCTCAAACTTGTTCTAGCGTAGCCCATTTGCGATTAAATAATACCCTTATGGGAACCACAGCAGTTGCTTACAAGGAAAAGCTAGAAACCAGGAAAGCAAGCAAGCGGTGACAGCACAGATGTCTGTGGGCCACCAGCAAGCTTGCCAGGGCCTGCCAGCTGCCACTGAGAACCCTTGTACCTAAACTTTTTGTAGAAACGTTTCTCAGTACACACACTCAAAATAACCTTCACAAGGCCAAGGACAAACCAAGGTGTATGATTCTTCAGGGGAACAAAGATCATCAGTTCTGTCAAACTGGGGGTTGAAGGAAGCTTAGAGAAGTGCATGGGCTCAAAGATCCTTCTGAATGTAAGTGCTCCTGATTGAGTGCAAAGAATATCTTCCCATTTTATTTGGAATGGTTTCCTCTAGTAGCACGAATGTCTTTTTAATACCTACAGTGCATTACACTACTTGTTATGTTGCTGAATCGTTCTGGCTAGGAAGGCCACGGGCCCTTAAACGTTCACACTTACTGGCTCACCCCAAATGCAATTAGAGATCATCATAATGCAAAAACGTCTCAGTCACTCTGCTGTCCACCGAGGCCAGAGCTCTGCTGTGTCCAGTGCCCGCAGGCACAGTTCCTGGGCTGCTGGACAGGATCTCGGCACGCTGTCAGGTTTGGTGCCTCTTGAACAACTCCCAGCTTCTGGTGCCAAACTGTTAATTTTTCATCACTGGGACTTGTATCCCGGAGGCAAATTGAAGCAAATTCTTATTTTTGAAGTAGTCTCTCCTGCTTCCAGCAGTGTGCTCTGGAGCTGCGGTCACAGTGGCAGCAGAGCAGCATCGGAGGTTCAGGAGGATGGACTCGCTCAGCTCCGAGCAGGCAGGCTGGAGGCTGAAGCCCTTCAACAGCGCAGGGGTGTTTGCTGGTTGCTGACAGTGCAGTGGTGAGACTGGGGCCCTCTTTGAAGCGCTGCTGCTGAGCAGATGTTAAACCAAGATCCCACCTGCCCATCTCTGGTTGTAACAGAAGTTGCAAGTCCCAAGACATGAGAAATGGCAAACCCAATCTCTCAGGCTTTGTGTGCAGATGCCTTGAACCTGCCAGGCACTAACTGACAGCTTCACTGCCATGGGGCTCAGACAGGGGAACAGTTTGACGCTAGAGACCTTCCCTAGGTCAAGGTCACTGAGGACAGCTCTTTGCACCCAGCTATCTTGCCCTTTTCAGCCGGGAAACGAGACCTACTGTTAGCTTGAGTCTAGCATTTGGGTTGACCTCTCAGCACTGTTACTGGCATCAGGGCAAAACCAGTTGTCTCCTAAATGTGTGTTGCATATGGATATCTTAAAAGACACAGTCTGCGGCCCCACGGACACCTGCAGGGGTAGCAGCTCTTGAAGATGAGCTGCCAAGGCAGAGGCACTTGGACATCTTATTTCTCTGGCAGTGGCTTTTGCTAATGGAGGTGTTGGTTGTAGGGCCAACTTTTCTTCTTGCTGGTTTTATTTTCTCCCGTACAAATCCTGCCTGGCCAGCCACCAGTTGGGCCCATGGTAACACGTCTGTTTGCACTTGTAGTGCAGAAGAAACCTGTAACAAACAATAACTAAGTCTCAAACTACAAACAAAAAACCTAAGTGAGATGTGTGCCAATTACAAAGCGTGTGCTGTGCTGCTGTTTCCACTGAAAAGCACAAGGTATCCTGCAGCAAGAAAACTTGGCTGAAGATGAATCTGAAGCAGGATTAGCTTTTGAGGCTACAGGGTGTGTACTGTGCGGCTCAGCTG
Organism: Phoenicopterus ruber ruber; assembly: GCA_009819775.1. NCBI lineage: Eukaryota > Metazoa > Chordata > Aves > Phoenicopteriformes > Phoenicopteridae > Phoenicopterus > Phoenicopterus ruber. Next base: position 12,108,706 of record CM020234.1, read on the forward strand.
ATGGCAGAGCCGAGGACAGGGTTTGTAGTTCTTTCTCCTAACGGCACGTTACACCTTTCTGCTTGGTTCGCCCGAGACCCTGAGAGCCACTCACCGGCTCTTTGATGCTCAGGCGAATGTGCAAAATCCCTGCGTTCCTTTGAAAAGAAAGCTCCAAACCCCAACGCTCCTTCGCTAAGGGACAGGCTGGTAACTTCTGTGGGATTTGCCAACTCGGGCTCATTGTGTTGTCTGTCTGCAAGGCATTAAGGGGGGGAAAGGGGCCAAGCAGAGTTAGCACGGGTTTAAAGCCCTGGAATTGAGAATGAGGTAAAATTGCAGTCATTTGTGGAACCGTTTGATGTCGGGCTGTGCACAGCAGGCTACACAGCCAGGTCACGCAAACAGAAAGGCCACAGCCCCCCTTAACTCCCAGCGCGTCTCCCCTTCCCCTTTTTAGTGTGGTTTTGGCATCAGATCTGGAGCTTTCTTGCTGTGACGACCAAAGAGAGGGACTGACTGGCCCTCTCCCCATCCGGGTAACTGTCCCCTCCAAGGCAGCCGTGGTTATAGTTGCACTAATGGTGGATGTTAAGCGAACACGCAGCGTTGTCTGGTAGATGAGATTCTCCCAAAGACTTAAAAACTCAACTTAGCCACTGAAAAAGCAAAATGAAACCTAAAGCCCTAAAGTGGAGCAACCTGGAAAGTCAGTGAGAAGAGGAGCTGGTTGGCCAGCCCCCTTCTCCAGTGAGTCAGTGGAAGAAGCCGCAGCTTTTCATGAGTCTTAAACGTGGTTACAGGGTGTTCTGCTCAGAGGAGCTATTCATGCTGTGTCTGCTCACAGGCTGACTTTTGTCTGATGTGCTTATGCTTCATGAAAAGGAGAGAAGCACATCTGGAGCACACGTATTTACCCTAAATGCCAAGCTTTTGCTCCCGTTTCTCCTTCCCTCTTCAAGACTTGGATTTGCGTTCTAGGGAGCATGAATATTTTACCAAGATCTGAATTTTGGAAGCTCTTAATATGCCAGGTTACTCCAACCCAAACTATTCTGTGATTCCATTCTGCGATTAGCTCGGTGGTACGGAGCAGCACGTGTGCTGTAAGGAGCACTGCCCATCCTGTGGTGGACGACCGGAGAGGAGAGGGTCTCTTAGTTTGGCCAGAGCTGTCATGAGGTTCTGCTCCCTTTTGAGCTGGGAGGAGAAGTCCTCAGAATTGGGATCATCCTCTGGTAGGTCATGTTGGGAATTTGCCTTCTGCTTGTTTGTTTCCTTTACTCGCACTTGAGAAATGTGTTGGGATACAAAAATGGTGTATGTGCCCTCCGGGCATTCATTTGTTTCTGCTGCTTTGTGCCTGACATGGCAGACTTCTCTTTCTGACTTCACGGTTTGCTTTGGGAGGGGTTATGATCTTCAGGTGGGGAGCAAGCACCGACAGAAGATGAACTGTAAAAATGAAGGGCCTTCCAGTCCTGTCTGAAGATCCTTGTTACTAGAAAACTGAGAAAGTGGGATACAAAGGCAGAGGTCTCCAAAACAGAAGGTTGTTTCTGTGTGAGGACGGCAGCCAGAGGGTCAGTGGAGAACATGGAGCCCAGATTTGTCTCCTGTGTCTGTCTCTCCTCCCCATGTCTCTAGCAGTAGACAACAGTTGTGTTCTGGCTTCCAAAATGGGCTTGGTGTCTTGTGCCTGGGGCGGTTTCAGAGGGAAGTAAACTTTTATTTTCGTCAAAGCTGTATGTCTGTTCTAAGAAAACTGATTCGGTTGTATTTGAACTAGTGCAATCTGGAAAACTTTCTGTGAAAGCCGACTGTGGGCTCAGGTTTTGTCTAATTCAGTTCTCCGTTAATTGCTGGTTAAACCAGTTTAACTTTGAGATAAATTGGTTTAAGCATCCACATGAACCGCCTGCACTGGTTTAACTGCGCTTGCTGGGTGTTCTCCCCTGCCGATCAGAGAATACGTCCAGAAGCGGCTCAGGGAGTCATGACCCTTCCGTGGCTTTTGCAAAGGAAGTTGTGGCAGATACTCTCAAAGCTCGGGAATGCCGGAAAATAGAGGGGGGACACTTCTGAAAGTTGCTTGAGCTCTGAATTGTGGTATCTGAGTTAATACAGTATTCAGTGAGACGTCTCAGGTTGGTTGGTTTGGTTTTCTCCGACTGCTTGCAATAACATGGAAGGTTTAGCGTGAGAAGAAATCGCCACATATGTTCATAGCGGTGGATGAGTCCGCTCGGCCTTACCCAGTCTGAGGGACCGTTTCCACCTTCGGGGCCCCGCAGTAGGCAAGCCGGGACGTGGCGTTGCACCGGAGCAGGGTGGCTGAGACGTTGTGCTGCCCGGAGAACGCTGTGTGCAGTTCTAGACACCACCAAGTGACTGAGAAATCAAAAGGCAGTAAAAGAGCAGCCAAAATGTTGCTCAAAGGCTGGGAGTGCTGCTTTGTGCTGAGGAAAGACTCCGCTCTCTAATTGCATCTCTAAAGGAGGTGGAGAGGAGCTCCTGTGAGCATTCAGAGGGAGCACATGCAGGAGGGGACAAGTTGTTCCCTATGGAATAATTAGGAGTAATGGGATGAAAATGAACAAAAAGACACTAAAGGCAGATTCTGGGAAACCTTTTCAGGGAGGAGAAATCCATTCATCTGGGAGGACTGTGTTATGGGAATGTTTTTTGAGCCGTGTCGTTTCAAACAAGGCTGTTACAGCTACGTGGAGCGCACGCCACAAGGCACAAGGCTGCTTCGGACCTTGCCGAGAGAAAAGAGGCTGGACATAGAGGTGGGAAGTGATTCCCTGCCTGTTGAGTCCCGTCCTGCCCGGTAGGTCCAGGAGGGTTCACAGAGCATCTTCCTCTGCATCCTCCCACTCACCACCGGCACCAAACCCTTCCCAGCTCTCCGGTGCATACATTAACCAGGGTCCGTCAGGAGGGAGGTGGCTGACGGGCACAAGGGGCAGAGGAGAAAACACCAGTTGAGGAGCAAATGTCTTGTCAACCTTACACTGCCAAGGTGAAAGAATCGGGGTGGGGGAGAGTATTAAATGTTTTGCTGCTTCTGTTGTGCATTTTCTGTGCTACACCATGGTCTTGAATCCGTGGGATCCGTGAGGAATGCCCAGAAACATCGGCTGAGACTCCAGGTCCTGTGTCAGGTACTTCTGAAGAGGTCGCCCCGCAGCAATAAGAACTCCCTTTTTACAGCGCGTGGGCTTGTCCCCGTGCCACGGGTTGTCATCTTCCTGGGGCCTCTGGAAATGTCGCTGGACAAAGCAAACAACAACGAAACCCGGAGGGGTAAACCCAAGCACAGCGCCGAGCCGAGCGCCTCGTTAGTACTGTGGGACAGTTCGCTTATGCTAGGCCAGAAATGGTAAACCAATGAGAGCGTATTGCCCTGAAATTTAATTTTACATACTGAATGTTTGGGGGATTTCTGTTTAGTTTTGGTTTCGGTTTGGCTGGTTAGTTGGGTTTTTTTACTACTCCCGTTAGAGTCCTTTGTTTTGTAACTTGACGGAAGAGTTTTGCTCACACTAGACAGGGGTGTATCCAGTAGCCCCTTCAGGGTTTGATGATCTGTAGGCAGCTGAGTTTGAATTTCTTAGAATAGCTCCTGAAGTGAGTCACGTAAATGGCTAACGGATGCACATCAGCCGCTGACTGAAAGGCTTTTCGCCCTTCCCCTCGTTGCAGCGTCGCTGAGGGCGGTCGGCGTGGCTCGGTCCCCGGGTGAGCAGCGCGGCCTTAACGATAGGACTATTTTACAGCGGAGTTGATGAGTACAGGCATGTCAAACCCTTGCTTTTTACAACCAAAGTTCCTTAAAAAGACACTTCCAGACTCATCAGCCTTGAATGCTTGTTTTCAGTCTTCGGGGGGTTCTCGGGCCGGCCTCTGCAATGCGTGTGGGTAGGATGGTGTTCTTTTTCCCGGCGGGCTGGGCCGTGGGAGGAGGGGAATCTTTTTTCCCGTGCTATCTATGGAGAAGGACCTTTCCGCCCAAGGAAGGAGGCGTGTGTTCTGGAAGGAGCAACACTCTTGGGAGCTGTTTTCCACGGTCCCTTTAAACTTATTGGGACCTTAATTTTATTTTTTTTTAATTATTTAAAAGGAAAACTGATAACGGATGAACTGAAACATTCGTGACAGGTGACTAGCCAAGGCAGGAGGAACGCGCATCGTCCCGGCCGTGAGGATTCTGGTCCACGCCGTAGCTAGAAAGTGTCATGCCGAGAACCCAAACCATCAGGAAATCCTTGTTTGCAGCCAGTCTGAAAAGAGAAGCTGTTCCTCGTTCGTGTGTTCGTTTTTCGAAACCTCCTGTTGGGAGCTGAATTCTTGTTGTTTCATCAAGCAAACAGTTGATGTTCTCCTTTCCCTCCTCACCCTCCCTCCCCTCAGTAACTCGTGTGCGTTTCCTTCCTTTCTGTAGATGCAGATGTTCTAGGCAATACCACAGATGCACCTGCGTGTGTCTCTACCTGCGAGTGCAAGAATCTCATGTCATCTTAAAAAATACAAAAAAATATACAAAAAATATACAAAAAATATCTTTTTTAGGCCAGAGTTTTCTACAGGTATTAATGAATATTTTTCTTAATCCTTATAAGTTTTATGTGTTTAATATTTCTTAATACCGGTAGCATTAATTTATACTTTTGTAGCAACACAATATTTTTATAAACCGCCACCGCTGGCTTTGTCTTCATAATGGGGAAAAGTGCGGGCAGCTGGCCCCGCGCTGTACCATGTACTGTATTTAAAAGGTTATCTAATGTCACACTTGCTGTGTTAATAAACAAAACAAAACCTGTTTGAAGTCTCATGTATTGTTGGTGTGGATCGAATGACTCAATAGAGAGCAATATTGCACGGGGTTGAGTTGCTGATTTTCATTGTGATATATGAACGCTTGAGGCCAACTCAAGTTCTTCTGATTTTTTCTTTTTAGGATTTTGTTTTGTTTTTGTTTTTGTTTTTTTTTTACAGCTAAATAAATTCAGTGCTGTTTGAAACTTAGACTGACGTCAAATGAAAAGGATTATTAAAGAAAAAAAAAAATCAAGGTGTTTAAATGTTGCTGTTTTTACAAGTCTGTTGCTGTCTGAATGGAAATATTCCACAAGAGAGGAGGAATAGTTCCACTTAGCTTCCAAACGAGCTGAGCACTCCAGGCCAGAGCTCGGTTATTTGGAGATCTCTTAGAGACATGTTTCTGCAACATTCTTTTCAGAGTTGATGCCAAGGCAGAAGACAAACTGTAACTGTAAGAAAGCATCCGTTGCTTGAGGATTTTCATGTCAGTGTTGTATTTATGGTTTTACAATAAAACAACCTTTAGGAAAAAAAAAAGTGTCTGGGCTTTTCTATTTTTGAAGCACAGGAATGGGACATCGCCCAGCGCCGAGGGCCTTGTTGTGAAGAGGGAAAACATCCATTAAAGTGACCCGAATCTCGGCAGCAGCCTCTCTGCTGCACCTCATTGGCCGCAGGACTCTGCAGCGGGTTTCTCCCTGCATCCCTCGGGCATCCAAAGCTCCCTAAAGCGTTTTCCAGAGCATCTCCTGCCTCGCGCTCGGTTGCCAGCGCGGCGAGCCTGCTGCGCTCTCTCCAGGGAGGCTCTCCATGCCGCAGAAGGCGATGCAGGTCTGCTCGGCCGGCTGGCGGGCGGTTCGGCGTGCTGCCGCGCGGTGTTTGTGGTCCCACCGCCGGGATGGGTTCGGAGCAGCTGGCTTGTGCGCTGCCAAAGCCGTGCAAGCCGGTACTGGGCGAGACGGGCTTAACTCACACGTACCGTGCTTCTGCCCCGCGCGGTCAGAGATCTTCACTTGTATCCGCAGATCCACCTGCGAACTCGCTTTCAGCCCAGGAGTGGAGGCGTTCGGGCCCCGAGCGGGCGCTGAGCGGGCTTGGCCCTCCCCTTGGCAGCTGTTTGTGATGGCAGCCACAACGGCAAAGGGCACAGAAACCTTTGCTTCGGGGCTGTGTCAGACCTGGCCTGCGTCAGCGTCGCACGGTCGCGAGGATGCGCCGGTGAACGGGGATCGCCGGCGGTTTGCATGCGGGAGCGCAGCTCGCGGACGCTGTTCGGAGCTCCAGGACCCACCTCCAAACGAACCAGAAACGACCTGGGGGTTGTCCCAGTGGAACCAGTACACAGACCGGGGTTCAAAGGAGCCAGAGACCAGGCCTACCGCTGGAACGGTACGTTGTCTGTCACCCTTCATGTGTCCTTTTCTTTGACCTGTTCTGATATCCTTTGGGGTTTGCCCCTCATCCCCTCAAAAAAAAGCAAGCGAAAAATAACTCTCCTTGAGAATTAGGAAATTTGTGGTGAATTAGTTAGTTGGGAAAAAACAAAACCCAAAGACATGGAATGACGATAGGTCTGTGTGCTGGCTTTGGCTGGGATAGGCTTGATGTTCTTCCCAGTAGCTACTATGGGGCTGTGTGTGGGATTTGTGCTGGGAACAGCGCTGATAACCCAGGGATGTTTCGTTACTGCTGAGTGGGGCTGACACAGAGCCGAGGCCTTTGCTGCTCCTCACCCCACCCCACCAGCGAGGAGCTGGGGGGCACGAGGAGCTGGGGGGGACACGGCCGGGACAGCTGCCCCCGACTTTTGCAAAGCAAACCAAGGAATTCCTTCACTCCTCCCCATGGCAGGCAGGTGCTCAGCCACCCCCAGGACAGCAGGGCTCCGTCACGGGAACGGTGACTTGGGGAGACAAACGCCATCACTCCGAATGTCCCCCCCTTCTTTCTTCCCCCAGTTCTATTCGCTGAGCATGACGCCATACGGTGTGGGACATCCCTGGGGTCAGTCGGAGTCAGCTGTCCCGGCCGTGTCCCCCCCAGCTCCTTGTGCCCCCCAGCTCCTTGCTGGTGGGGTGGGGTGAGGAGCAGCAAAGGCCTTGGCTCTGTGTCAGCCCTGCGCAGCAGCAACGAAACAGCCCTGGGTTATCAATCAACACTGTTCCAGCACAAATCCAAACCACAGCCCTGTACCAGCTACTGGGAAGAACGTTAACTCTATCCCAGCCCAAACCAGACAGTCTAGCAATTGGATAAACGCTCCTGGCCAGCCGTCAAGCGTGACAGTAAGCCACAGCAATAAATACAACTATCAGAATATAATCGTAAGAATGGCTGCAGCTTTGCAGTAGATTTGATGTAAAAGTGATTCCAGTCAACAGTAAGATCGGGTGCCCTCACATCCTGACCAGACAGGAGTTAGGATTAGTTTGAAAATCTGAAGTGGCTCATGGATCACCAAAAGGCACAGAAGACGGGAGGACAGTGCTCCTTGGCATGCCGGCATCTCCAGGCACTAAACTGTACTTTTTGCTAGACCTATTTAAAAGGATAAATGAGATTGCAAATGGAAGCATAAGAGGTTTAAGCTAATCCCGTCTTATTTCCCGATTCTCTAATTTCTGCCTTAACAGGGCACAACTACTTTAGCCTTAGTAATCAAGGAAATAGTAGCTCAGAATTCGGGTTCTGCTGGAGGTATCCCATCGTCTCCTCTAATTTCAGAAGGACTGATGAATCTAGCAAAGCTAATTTTGCTCACCATCTCTAACCTGATCTTCAACAATTTGCCTTCCTTGGAGTTCTGCTCATCCCGAGATCCTGTATGTGGGAGCGCGGTGAGGCGCGGGGAGCGACAGCCCAGGTGTGTTGCACACCAGCCCTAGACGTGTGCTGTGCAGGTAAAGCCTCAGCTTGTGCGTGTGCGTGTGTTTGGGGGTGTGGTGGCCATTGCCCCTTGAAGGTCTGGGAGAACAGGTCACCTTGGCCCACTCTACGTACTGTCATGTCTCTGTCCGGGAGTTGCAATTTCTGCCTCTTGCTGCTTCTCCATCACCCGTCACCGCCAGGGCAGCTGCTCCCTAAGGAATGTGGTGCTGGGAGCCAAGGGGGGTCCCACCACCCCCGAGTAGGGCGGGCAGGGTAGGCCCAGAGGCCATGGCCAGGCTCAACCAAGAGCCCAGATCAGTAGTAGCCTTTCAGTAATGGCAGCCTTTCAGTCCCTAAAGGGGCTTATAGGAAAGATGGGGAAAAACTTTTTAGCAGGGCCTGCTGTGACAGGACAAGGGGTGATGGTTTTAAACTGAAAGAGGAGAGATTTAGACTAGATATAAGGAAGACGTTTTTCACACTGAGGGTGGTGAAGCCCTGGCACAGGTTGCCCAGAGAGGTGGGAGATGCCCCATCCCTGGAAACATTCCAGGTCAGGCTGGACGGGGCTCTGGGCAACCTGATCTAGTTGAGGATGTCCCTGCTCATGGCAGGGGGTTGGACGAGATGGGCTTGAAAGGTCCCTTCCCACCCAAACCATTCTGTGATTCTATGATCATCGAGCAAGCTCATGGTGATGAGGCAGGTCTGAGGTCAAGCTGGGAAGTCAATCTGCAGCTCGGGGTCGGGGTCTGGTGATGGTGAGACACAGCCCTGCAGTCGCTGGGCAGGGCCATGGTGGTGGGGCAGGATGGAGGTCAAGCTGGGAAGTCAGTCTGCGGTCAGCGTTCAGATCAGCCGGGCACGGGCATGGCTGTGGCTGAGCCGGAGACTTCAGGGACTGGAGGTCCAGAGCTGAGCTGAAATGGGGCTTCTGCGCCATGGGTAGGGAGTGGATGAACGCCCCAGGGGGGCTGGTCAGGGCCACTAAGACATATTTGTGCTCTCAGGTCCCTGAGAGGCTCAGGCTGTTGGGTTGGGCAATGCTCCTTGTCCAAGCTCCTGCTGTCTCCTTAAGTTCCTTGCTGGAGATGCTCTGTGGCTCCAGAAGCAGGACAGTATGGGCCAGCTGCTTCTCCCATGCAACAACACCCCACAAAACAGTGAAGAACAGCAAACCATCGACATGAAATCAGTTTTTTAAAGAATTTAATAGTGAAATATTGACAGTGCAATAGCCAGATGTGACCGGGAAAGGCACAGCTGCACCCCGTTGTCTGGGATGCTGCCAGGGTGGGCGATGGACTCTGCACCGATGGCGTGTTCCTACTCCCAGCTCCTGCTCTGTGAGTTAATGGTCCAGGAGGAACCAGAAGCCTCAGCAAAGCGCAGCATTCACAAAGCACAGGTGAGTGCACAGCACGCGAGAGCAGCGGCTACCAGCCTCCTCGGAAAGCTCCTGGATTTGAGCGTTTGCTCTTGCTTGCTCTTGGCATAGGGTAACTGCCAGTCCTGCTAACTACTCAAGGCAGGCTCTGTCTGTGGAGACTGTGGGTTTCTCCAGGGTATGCAGCAAGGCAGAGCTGAGCCCTCCAATACAGAGCATCTAGGCACAAAGCACCGGAGAATCTAGACTAGTTTTCGCCAGATTTGCAGCCTAGTTTCCATGTGTTAGCTTCGTTTCTGGTCACGGTGACAGTAAGTGATGCCTATGGTCTTGCCATGAGACACATCTTTACAGCCAACCATGTACCCAGGGTATTGCTGGAATCCAGGGGCTACCAAAGCAGGATCTTATCCACATCCTCGACCTACAGAGTTGTCAGTCTACATGATTTGATCACCAGGATAGTCCCTCTGCTTCCCAACTAGGCGCTCCATGAGGAATTGACTCATGCCAGATCTCAGTAGGCTTGAGGAAGCCCACAGGTATGGTAAGGGCATGGTGGGCACCTAAAACCCATGCTGCCCTGCCCGCTGCCGGAGAGAAGGAAGATGACATATGTCTGTGGGCTTTGGGGTCACACCTCTGATGCCATGCAGACATCGGCCAAGGCTCCCCCGGAGAGCTGAAGCCTGGCCCAGCCAAAGTGACAGTGCAGAAGCAACAGCCTGCCCGGCTGGGAAAGGACACTTCACGCAATAAAAGGCACGTTCCTTGAAAAGCTTTTCATGTAACTACTCAAAATGACAGCAGCAGTGAGAGGCAAGGGCGCTTTAAAGGCAGTTCTGGCAATCTTAACTCCATGCTCAGCTCATACGTTGCAGCACAGGTACAAGCGTGTCACACCCCCTGATCTGCGCTGCCCTGAGCAGAGGCAAAGGTAACGTAAAAGAAGGTAAAAGAGGATCTCCAGGGCTCAGGCTCTGCTCCCCGTGCCAGGGCCAATATTTGTTATATTGATCCTGCCTGCCCAGCACCGCTGCCCACCAGCCAGGGCGGGAAGGAGCCACCTGAGAGCCCCTGGCCACCTTCTGCAGAGGGCAGCGAGGTCCTCACCAGTCCAGGCCCTCCTGCGCCGGGAGCCTCGTGCTCTTCTCGCTGTAGAACTGGGCGTACCAGCGCCGGTGCTTCTGGATGCTGGAGTCCTCCCTGACCAGCAGCGGCTTGGGCAGATACTGTTTGTTATTCCAGATGGTTATATCACGCTCAAACTGGGGGGAGAAGGACGGTCTCATTCAGGTGGGGAAGCTGAACCGGGGGGTTTGTGCGTGCTACCTGCACACTAGGTTTGGTTTTTAGCATTTCTCCCAACTGGCCCGTGTGGGGCCGCTCGTGCTGTTCGTAACTTGTACCCCTACAGCTCTGTCTGCAGTTAGGAGCTGCTTAGCCCATTGTAGCTCCCAAACAAGAAGCCACTTCCATCTTAGACTGCCTTTGTCATACAAGAAAGACATTGAAGTGCTGGAGCGTGTCCAGAGATGGGCAACGGAGCTGGGGAAGGGTCTGGAGCACAAGTCCTATGAGGAGCGGCTGAGGGACCTGGGGGGGTTTGGCCTGGAGAAAAGGAGGCTGAGGGGAGACCTTCTCGCTCTCTGCAACTCCCTGAAAGGAGGTTGCAGAGAGATGGGGGTCAGACTCTTCTCCCTAGTAACAGACAACAGAACAAGAGGAAACGGCCTCAAGTTGCGCCAGGGGAGGTTCAGATTGGACATTCGTAAAAATTTCTTCACCGAAAGGGTTGCTGGGCATTGGAACAGGCTGCCCAGGGAGGTGGTGGAGTCACCATCCCTGGAGGGATTCAAAAGACGTTTAGACGAGGCCCTAAGGGTTATGATTTAGTGGGGGACTTGGTAGTGCTGGGTTAATGGTTGGACCTGATGATCTTGGAGGTCTCTTCCAACCAGAACAATTCTATGATTCTATGATTCTATAGGAGATACTGAAAAAGAAATGGACGTTGTGTAGGCAGGAGCTGCTCCACCTGAGATGTTTGGTTCGCTGCACAGCTCCAGCCACCCAGGGCTTTATAAATGAAGCATCTGCATCTTAAACTCTGCTCAAACACACATGCAGAAAGATTTATGGAGTTTTCCTCTGTGAAGAGGTCTCTGCAGAAATGAGTGCTGCTCATTCCCATTAGTAAGAATGCAAAATAGTACGCCAGCATTTACACAGTGCGAGTTAGCGCAGCCAGGGTCGATTCGGGGTCGGGCTTTGGCATCTGAAAATAATCTTTTGGCAGTTTTTACTGTAGTGCCAGTGAAACTCCCTCTGGTCAGACCAAACAGTTTCCAAACTTGAATCCCTGACAGGAGGGAATGGCATGAACTCTTCTGACTGCTGGAGGGGAGTTACACGGGTGACGGAGTCAGATAGAATCATAGAATCATAGAATTGTTCTGGTTGGAAGAGACCTCCGAGATCATCTGGTCCAACCATTAACCTATCACTACCAAGTCCCCCACTACATCATATCCCTTAGGGCCTCATCTAAACATCTTTTGAATACCCCCAGAGATGGGGACTCCACCACCTCCCTGGGCAGCCTGTTCCAATGCCCAACAACCCTTTCGGTTGGTACTACTCTTGGTAATGCCGGCTGGTATAACAAGGAGGGAACAACCACAGATTACAGGTTGAGAAGTTCAAAATGGACATTAAAAATAAAAATTAACAATATGTGAGTAGAGCAGTAATGGAATGGGTCACCCAGGGAGCTGGAGAGATGAGGGCGTTCTCCAAAGGAGGAGGCCTTGAAGGCCATGCCTGACCTGAACTTGGCAATGGTCTTGCCCCAACTGGGATATTGGACTGAAGACCTCCAGAGGGACCTTTCACCGCTTCCATGAATCCCTGTGGTAAGGACCTGGAAAGCCTCTGTCAGGAGTTGCCCAGTCTCATGAGAATTTAACAGCAGGAGGATTTCTTGGCTCACTTCTCACCGAAGGAGACAGGATGATCTTAAAGCACCAGCCTGGGATGCTGGAAATCCAGATGCAGTTATTAGTTCTCTCAAAGACTTCCTGCAGTTTGGGAGATGTTGCCTAATCCTTGTGCCCCAGTTCTCCATCCACAGGAGAGGGATAGCACCTCTCTGCCATCCTCAAGAGAAAGTCACTGCAGGGACCGTCTTTACTAAACCTCCAGTTTAGCTCTTCGGGCTACTAAAACTGACAGATCATACCAAGCACTGGAAGGATCTTGCCCACGAGTGCTTTGCTCCCACATATATCTGAGCCCACATGGGCAACCACGCTTCCTTCTCATACCTCCTATCCACCAAGCTCCAGGAGACCACCTTTGGCTACTCTTCTTCGGAGGCCTTACCTGTATGCACTCTGCTCTCAGGATGAACTTGGGGATTATGGCCGGCATGTTCTTCTGGTAGTAGATTTTGTGGACAACACTCTGCAGGAGAGGCTCCAGGGGAGTCACCGTCTGCAGGATGATCCCACGGCCCAGGAAAGCGTGTTCAAAGATCAGGAAAACCAGCCCTGGCCCCACCTGCAGAGCAACAGAGCACCCTCAGGGAACAGTCCCCGGTGGTCCAGCCCTCTGGACAGCAACTCCCAAAGCTTGAAACCTGCTTGAGATGTCTCCTAGGCTGTGCTCAAGTTCCCCTTCACTCGGTCTTTCCTCAGATAATAGGCAGAAAGTCAAGCTGCTCCTCAGGGCCACGGGTCACAGACTGCTCGCCAGCTCTTCGTGCTCCCCAGGCCAGGGGAAACCCGGCAGAGCCATGCAGCCCGTGCTGGCCCGGGACGTTCGCACACGTGTCAGGGCTGGATGGCTTTGCTGTGGGCCCATGGGAACTCATGAGGCTCTACTGGGCCCCAATAGGTTAAAATCTAGGGGATCTTCTAGGGAATGCTTCCAAACTTTCACCTGGTCTTGTTGTTCGCCACTGAATTACCTTCAGGTCCCAACCAGCTGCTGACACCGGTCCTGGGCTCCGGATCGCAGTAGCAGTGAGTGCAACACAACATGGAGGTACTACAACATCCCTACTCCTGCCCTGGCTTTCTCCTTTGCAGCTACAACAGTCACATCAGGGTTTAGCTGAAGTCAGGCTCAGCCTTTTATCTTGCGTGACTTGAAGTACTTGTTCGCTGCTCTTTGACGTGCATCGACACGCAGATGCATGGTCATACGCTAGGTCCTCTGAAGCAGCGCAGATAGTGCTGGGGGTTTGGGCTACTTTATTTACTACTCCTTTAATGTTTGGTTGGGTACAAACTCTTTGTAAAGTTATATTTTAATGGTTTTTTTCTCACGTTCATTGGTATCAATGCTAAATAGCACAGATGTAAGAACTGAACAGAGATACAAGCAACATCCACTTTAATTCCCTCATTACTCCGAGCTCTGTCCCTTAGCAAGGTTTTGTATCATGACTTGTTTTGCTGCGGTTCTGAATTTGTGATACGGGAATAGGTCAAATGCCTTCAAGAATGTACTAGAACAGTGACTAGTTCTGTCAGGCAAGCTTAGCATTTCATCAAAAGAAAACCCACAACCACAACCAAAAGCGTGAAGATCTAGTTCCTATTGATTCATGTTTGGTGGCATTATTTCTATTTCCCTTTAACTCTTTATCAATTACTGACAACTATTTTATTATCTCATTCAGGGCTGATCTTGGGCTACAAGACACGCTGTTTCTGATTTTTTGGAAGTGGAGGGGGAAAAGAGAAGTGTGGTTAATAAACATGGTTCCAAAACAAAAACCAAAAACACAAGAAAGGAAGAAAATAAGAAAAAGAGCGAACTTTTAATTGCAGAAGGTGCTCCTGACATTTGTATGAATTTATTGCTTTAGCGTAAATATTTGTAAACTGACAAATCTTTGTGCTTTCCAGAAAGTTGTCTGAAAAACCCTGAGTTTTTTGGATCACACGGATCAACATCCTCAAAAAGTTTCCTGCTGCGTACTGAGCGCTCTCTGCGCCTTGCCCGGGCGTGTTCGCCATGGACCGAAAAGGTCCACACTTCTGTCTCGGAAAGAGCTGTGCCCACGCGGTGTGAAGGTCCCTCGGGGCTGCCACCACTGTCTGCTCGGGCACCAGCTATTTGTTTTTCTCAGTTGTTTCGGGGGCAGAGCAGTCCCTACGGCCCCCCTCTCCCCCGCGCTGGCCGGCTGCGGGGCAGCCCCAGCGCCAGCCTGCGGTTTCGGCCCGTGACCTGACGCGCTTGGTGGGAAAGGCTGCACGGGCAGGACGGGCAGGGACGCGCTCAGCCTGTCGGGTGGCAAAGCCCTTCAGCTCAAGGGGCTGGTGGCCACCAGCACAGGACATACCTGCCGGGCTGAAACCGTCAAGTCCATCCAGGAGACGTGCCTCCCGAAGACGGTTGCGGTGTGTTGAACCAGCAGCCGGGAGCAATGCTCGTCGGGCTCCGGCTCCGGCCGCCACTCGGCCTGGAGGGGTGGAGAAGGATCGGCTGAGTCCGAGAGATGGGGAGATGGGAGCACAGGCTGAGGGGGGGGTAGCAGCGAGATGGTGACAAGCGCTGGCTGTGAAGACCGTCTAGAGATGAGCACAGATGAGGGAGTGCAGCTACAGCCCTCAGAGACAGAGAAAAGAGACCGGACCTGAAGACAGGGGGATGCAGCAGAGGGGGTGAGGTGGGACTGATGCTTTGCTGCAGAAAGGGGACCCGGTTTGAAAGACTTCGACCTCCTCGTGGCTAAGAGCGGAGTTAGGGTCTTACCTTCCAGATGTGCTTCATAAAATCCCACAGCTTGGACCTTGTGTATCTCAGATCGGATCCGCCCAGAATAGCTGGTCCATGGAGGAAAGCCAGGTGAGCCGTGTCCGCCGCGTTCTCGGGGATCTCCTGCCATTGGGGAGCAATTTGCTGTTGGCGAGAGCTGACTTGGGTGGGAGCTGCCTGTATTTAGCAGCAGCACCCTGCCGGGGCACAGCAGAGATCCTCGTGGGCGCACGACGCAGCACGAGGCAGCCGAGGGGGAGGAGGAAGGGGCTCAACACAGACCGACCTGGGACCAGTTCTGAACTAGTGTATAGGAACAATTTAAACATGAAGTTCAGAAAACTCAGAGTTAATTTAAGCTCAAAGAAGTCTATGCACGTTCACTTCTGCAGCCACACAAGCTGGGACTCCAAGTAAGTCCTTCCTTTGGCCCTGTAATCGTTGTAAGAAATAAAGCATTTCTGTGTTTGTGCTCCTAGACTAGATTTCACATATTTTAAAACCTTTAAAACCCACCAGCCTGCCCACAATATGTCACTTTTTGAGAAGCTTTAACTGCTTTACCACGCAGATACACGATCTCTCTACCAGCTTGGCAAGTCACACAGACTGGCCCCGGTGCAGACCTGTGCCCAGTGGCTTGCACTGAAAAGCAGACATGAAGTAACTATTCCTATCCCATCAGTCCCCCAAATTCTCCCTGCTTCTCACAACTCCTCTGCACGCTCCCAGAGCTGTATCTCTTCTGTCTCAGGCACCTTCTTCATTTCTTCTAATAATTCTTCATTTCTTTCTAGCCCACTCACCTTAGCCGCGATTTAGTCAGCAGGCAGGCACTGCCTTTGGCGAGAAGTGCGCTCTAGATTAAGGGTCATTTTTGTCACTGATTTTTACAAACAGAAGTGTTCTGCTCAGCGACAAGCACATAAAATCTCCCATGGACCTCCAGGGTTTGCCCGTTTTCAAAAGTGCTGCTGCCTCCCACCGCCCTCCCGGAGGAGCCTCCACCCACGGCTGCCCCGGCTCCCTCCGAGGACCACGGCCACGGTCCCTCCTCTTTAGGGCCACGGAACGGTTCCCCTTTTCCAGCCTCATTTCCACTGAGAGGCGACGGAGGCAACAGCCGTTTTGCTCTCCGTGGCACATTTGTCAGTGTGCGATGGTGGTTATGAAGATTAACAGCAAAATAACAGCGTGTTTCCATCTCGGTGATCGATGAGTTGAAAAGCCTCCTGACACTAAGTGCCGCAATTCCTAGAGAATCTTTTGTTAAATGACATCAGTTATAAGTCAGAGCAAATTAACAGATTCCTTTTAAGTACGCAGAACATCTGCTTTCTACTCATGAAACCCACGATCCGTGTTTGGGGAACACATGCCGCACTCTCAGCACAGGGATGTATTTCTAGCTCTGAGCTCTGCCGGCAGCAGCGATGACACCGGGCGCAGGCAGGGCCTGGTTAACTGGGAGGAGATGTCCCAGAGTGGGTTAACTGGGAGGAGATGTCCCTGAACTGGGCTACAGAAGAGGCGCAGGCGTGGCCGTGCCCCGCGGAGGGACCGGGCTCCCTACCTGGATGTGCGCGTCGACCAGGTGCTCCGTCTGCCCGCGGAACACCCACTCTTTGCTGGCGACCTCCCGCTGCTCGGGCACTGCCCACGTCGGACCGACCCCTTCGCGGTGGTACCAGACCAGCAGCATCTCGTTCACCTCGCAGCACGGCCACGTCCGGACCCTCGCAAAATCTGGCACTGCGGAGGACAGACGGGATTCGGTTAAGAGCGGCATCTCCAAGGCTGATGCTGGCGCTAACGGTCACCTCGTCCTGAACCACGGCTCAGAGATTGTCTTTATGGGCGATGTTCGTGTGGCACAGACCCCCTGGTGACACCTTTCCAGCTTTCAGGCTGCTGAAGGACAACATCTTCTGAAGTTCACAGAAGAGACTTTGCTTAAATCAGTTTTATTTCAGCTGGGTGTTTTGCATGGGCTTTTTAAGGAAGCAGCACGGCCGGCTGCTCTGCAGCCTCTTTCACTGCTCTTAAAACTCTTCAAATAAGTAAATGTCTGCTCCATCGATGGCCCCTCCTCGGGTCTCAGTGAGCTAAAAGGAGACACTTTGAGTTACAGATGTGCAGAGAGTAAAAGCCATCTCTGCCTCTCGAGTTCAGGTCATCCTCTGCTACAACACTGCAGTATTGTGTTGCTTTAAGAATATATCGCACCTTTCCAGTGAAAATAATTTTGGCATTTATATTTACCCAATTGGCAGAAAATGTAGTTCTCCTGGACTGGAAGGCTTTTGCCTATATTACCTTTTTTTCTAATTCGTAAACAAGCACAGAGGATAGCGCTTCCTTATTCGGCCTTGTACAGCCGTGTGGGAGGCGAAATAATAGGAAAAATTGTGTTTCTTTTTTAGTCAATGAATATCAGAGGGGGCAGGAGGAGACCACCACTGCAATTTCTGATTGAAAAAGTCGGGTGCTTTGGATGGGATGAATCCCATAAAATTTTAAAGAGGGCTTCACCTGCCCCCACGCAGACATAGAATGACAGAATTGTTTAGGTTGGAAGAGACCTTTAAGATCATCGAGTCCAACCGCTAACCAGCACTGCCAAGGCCACCACTAACCCATGTCCCCAAGCGCCACATCTACACGGCTTTTCAATCCCCCCAGGGATGGGGACTCCCCCACTGCCCTGGGCAGCCTGTGCCAGGGCCTGACAGCCCTTTCGGGGAAGAAATGGTTCCCAACATCCAACCTAAACCTCCCCTGGCGCAACTTGAGGCCGTTTCCTCTCATCCTGTCGCCTGTTCCTTGGGAGAAGAGACCGACCCCCCCTGGCTCCAACCTCCTGTCAGGGAGTTGCAGAGAGCGAGAAGGTCTCCCCTCAGCCTCCTTTTCTCCAGGCCAAACCCCCCCAGGTCCCTCAGCCGCTCCTCACAGCACTTGTGCTCCAGACCCTTCCCCAGCTTCTCCAGCAGCGCCCTGGGCTCCGTCACTCTCTCGCTGCCGCTCCCCTGCAAGCCCGGAGCTGCCCAGCCGAGCTCTCCAAAACCCCTCTCCGTCAGTGACCTGCACGAGCCCAGATGGCTTTTACATCTGTTTAAATCAACCTGACCCATTTGGGCTGTATGGGAGCAGGGCAGCTGTCTGCAGTTTTGTTCTTTTAATCACTACGGCTGACAATGACTCCGAACGCAGCCGTTCCAGATGAAACAATGCATCTTGGCAAGCGTTTGCGTACATCCAGAATATCCATTCTCATTTTGTGATGAAACACATCATTGCTCATTACTTGGAACTGAATTTTCATTTCAATGCAGCTCCCGACTGAGTATGAATGGGAAAAAAATACAGTATTAATCATTTTTCTGAAAATAACACACACACAAAAAAAGGAATTGCTGTTTGGTGAGATCTATAAATTGTTTATCTTATCCCATGTAGTTGGAATGTTTCTTTCACTTTGGGAAAAATAGTCTGTTTAGTAGAAAGACTCACTTTTGCTGCTAATCAATGTTTTCATTGCTATCCCAGTCAATCCCAGTCAGAGAAAGCTGAACTTCTCAGGAAAATAACTAAGCAGCGGCCAAAGCGAAGCTCAAGGCAAGTCTGTTTGCGGGTTTCAGCCCCATTTAGAATTGGTGAGTTAAACTAAGTGCAGCCAGATCAAGCAATTGTTACACTTGAACTTTAAGTAAAATATTCTTCCTACACAGGCAATGCAAACCGTATCTAAAAGGTAGGTGTATGCAAAGAGCTTTCCTGGATTCTAACCAAAAGTTCCCTTCAAGCCATAAAAGGAGAAGAAATTGCCACTGAGGGACTGTTCTGTCATGCTGATGTGACAGATTTAAGCACTGGCGGGGGATAAGCTGTCGGTACCGAGTACAGACTCACGTCTGAAACCCAATAGCTCTCAGGATCCAGCACTCGGAGAGCTTTTGCGTGCGTTCCTGCTGGTGCAACGCATGACTCAGAGTTAAAAATCTGCTTTTATACCCTGCGTGCTGAATGCAGGAGTTCTAGGACTATCAAAATCCAGAAGGGTGATTATTTAATTAGATTTAAGTCCCAGTTATCATCTAACACAGGAAAGGGCATTGGAACGTTACGCCCCGACACGGACAACCCAGGAGGAGAAGTAGGCACTGCATGAAATAAGGGAGTACCCTTTAATGAGGACACGGAGCAGTGCTGTCGCTGCAGCCGCTTTCTGCGGATCTGGGGGAACTTCACCTTTTTCAGCATAGGGGATGCTGGTGCATTTTCCATCTTCTCCTCGAAACTGCCAGCCGTGAAACGGGCATTCGATGCAACCGCCCACGACGCGCCCGCCGGCGGCGAGGTTAGCCCCGAGGTGAGGGCAGTAAGCGTCGACCACGTAGGCTTGGCCATCCTGGGCGCGAAACGCAGCGAGCTGTTCTCCTGCAGAGACACGAGGTTATGAGGCTGTAAAAACGACGGCCCCGGCTGGGGGCAGGTGAGACGCACATCGCTCGGCCCCTCCCGAACAGGCGGCACCGCCTGGCGCCGTTACCCCACGTTGCGGGCACCTGCCTGTGCAAGGACATGCAGAAAGACCCTGCTAAAATTGATGCTGGAGGTTTTCTGTCCTTTCGAGTGGAAGATCAGTGGCAGGACAGAAATAGGGCTGCTCCGGAGGAGTTATTTAACCACGAGATGGCACCAGGCAGCTGCCAGAGCCGGGGCAGGGGAGATCTGCCAGGCAGGCTGCAGGCAGGGGGCATCTGCCGGCCCGGTCCGACCGACATCCCCGGCAGCGAGCGCGGTACCGCGGCCCGTCCTGCCCGGGAGCCCCACGCACCGGCCCGGCACCGCCCGCCACGGGCTCTGCGGCGCAGAAACGGCCGTGGGGACGGCATTGCCTGGCTCCAGGCGCGGGGAGCAAAACTGCTCCCGGTCGCCTCTAAACCCTCGTGGATCTGACCCTCAGCCCTGGGTTTTGAGCTCTCAGAGCCTGGTTCAGCTGCAGGATAAAAGGTGTCTTCACAAAAATGTTTAAAGATTTAGGATGCTTCCCCTGCTAAGGGAGAGACACACGGAGAAGAGCAATAGTTGCATTTAAAGAGAACCTCGGTCCCGTCCCTTTGCCCAGGAGGTGCAGAGGAGAGCGCACGGGCTCAGACATTTCAGGGATCTCTGGTAACGGGAGCAGAAGCCCTTCATGTGTTTGCTCTTGAGCTCCGAGAGCCATCTGCACTGCAGCTCGGCAGCGGGTCCCTTCCTCGGGCAGGGACGGCCGGTGCTGCGAGCCAGAGCGCTGACACCTCCTCGGCAAAAGGGAGTTTTCTGGTGAAGCGCAGGGAAGCACCTGACTCGGGTCTGCTCCACGCGGGGAGCAGAGGGTTGGTGCTGGAGCGGCTGGGGCTGTATTGCCCCAGCACCCAGACTCGCTTTTCTCCACCACGGGGCCTGATTCCTTGTGCTCCCTGAAGCAATGTGAGGTTTCCCCCACTGGGATCTGTCCCTGCTCAGTTCTGGGATCCCCTTCTTCCTCCCCACCCCCGGGGAGCACTGCGTTAGCTGAGCAAGGAACAATTAAAATGGAGAGACGGACAGTACGCGGGCTGTCGCCGCAGGTCTGTTCCCGGCACTGCTCTGCCCGGCTGCGCAAGGCAACCGGGGCTGGATGGCAAGTCACAGCATTCTCTAAACACACGCTCTTCCTGGCGGGACTGACCCGGTGCCAGGTGCTTTCCTGGCCTGGCACAGAGCTGCTCCGAGGGAGCCGCGGCCCTGCAGACCTGCCAGCGGCTCGGAGGAGAGGGGCTGCTCAGCGGTGACCCGGCCTGAAGGCAGAGCTAGACCTGCCCCAGCGTCCCCTCAAGTCACGTCCTGGTCGGAAGGGGACACGGCTGGTCTGGGAGCTCAGGCGCACTTGGGGCTGTTCCTACAGATGTGGCCTCTGAGCTAAAGGGCAGCGTGCGCCAGGGTCCTCTCTTCCACGCTGTGCTCAGGTTATGCACGCAGGCATTCAGATTTCATCAGCTTGTGAAATCCGATCGTTATAGTGGCTGCTGTAACTTCAAGCTCAGCTAGTGGGAAATGAGACCAAACTAAACTTTGGGAGCCGGGTTCTGTCCGTGTTTTCCCAGCCAGCCACCCTGATGACAAGTGACACGGCGTCAGCTATCCCACCCAAAGCCACTTTCCTTGATTGACAGTTTGTGGTCTGGGCAAGGAAAAGGAAACCCTGCGACATTTCCCAGCCTTCGAGCCTGGGAAGGATTATTTCCGATATCTGGCAGAAATGAGTTGTTGTAGTCCAGTGCCTGGAGATCCCCCCCACCCAGGGCGCCGGGCTCGGCTGTCCCTGCAGTCTTTCTGGAAGGGTCTCCCACATCTGGCAGCAGGCACGGGGGAGTGGAGGCACTCGAGGTGCAGGTCCTGCCCCTGGTAACAGGGATTCATTCTGAAGCATCAGCAGCTGCTTCTACCTCTAACCAGCCTCTCTGCCTGACCTGAGGTTCAGGGCAAGCGGCGGGAAGCAGGGAAAGGGTTTCTGCCTGTCGTTGGAGGTGCTGCAGTTCACTGGAAGCAGCAGCAGCGTGGAAACACGGAGGAGCAGCGTTGGATGGATCAGACCAGAGCAAGTGGAGCCTGGGGAGTTCCAGCCACATGCCCCAAAGAGCAGCCCTGCAGCCTGGTGCTTTGCCCACCAAAGTTTTAAGACAGTTTTACTCCAAGAAGGTCCCATCTCTAGAGCTTTCCTTTGTACAGGCAGTCTGGAGCTCTTCTGCCTTGAAGATCTGAAGCAGTGCCCGTGGCCAGGCCCTTGCTGGGCTGCCCGAAAAGCTCACCTGGGACTCCTGAGCGAGGGCTGCTTTTGCCTCCAGCCTTTGCGCTCCAGAGCCAGCAGAGCCAGAGGAGAAGCTGATCTTTGCTCTGGCTTGTGCATCAGATCTGATGTCTCTCCACTTGGGAGGACAGTACCCAGGCCTAAGACACACTGAGAACTCTGCTGGAGGTGACTATCTAGAGCATTAACAGCCACACACAGTCACCGATGTTTTCCTATTAAATTAGCCTATTTCTTTTACGGAGAAAGAATGGCACATGTGGCAGGAATAGCAGATGGGACATGAAGAGCCCCAAGGCCACCGTGCAGTTCTGGGCACTTGGCTGGGCACAGACTCCGGGGGAGAGCAGCTCGGAGGACCCGCTCTGGGGCTCTGCTGCGCAGGAGCCTCCCCCGGGGCCTGGGCAGCCTCCCCGCAGCGCGCGTCCCGGCAGCAGTGCCGCGCGGGGCCCGCAGACCGGGGCAGCTCTCACCCCCCTTCCACAAGCCCAGGAGAGAGCGAGGCTTCCGTGTGTGCTCAGGGCCATGTTTTGGAAGGCGCCTCGTCCCGAAGGATGAGTCTTGCAGGGACTGAGTCAAGCAATTTTTAGTCTTTCATCTCCTCTGGCTCGCTGCCTCTGGAGCAGGGCTGCATTTCCAGGCTACACTCGGAGACTCCAAAATAAATGACACCCCCACAAACCTGGAGGCTACAGTTGTTTAACTGTCTTAGCTACTGATCTTCCTGGCACTGGTTCACTTCTGTCACTCTGCCGCTGGAGTGATTTTACCTGCACAGCTCAGCCAGACCCAGAGGACGGGGTGCCAGGAACCAGGCTTCGGGCAGACAACCAAGGGCGTCATGACCGATAGGCTGGAGGGGGCTCTCTAGGATGTGTATATGGAATTGAATAGGTCCCATTATAAAAAAAAAATCCAACAAACCCACCAAACCAACCCCAAACAATTTCACAGGAGAGGATGGCTCTTGAAAATAGAAACCCCCACACTTTCACTGCTGAATCTGAGGGATTTCAGTGCAGAAACATCCCTTCTGATGAGGAAGGCACCAGCACAAGTCCAAAACCATCTGCAAGGTGAAAAGACCCTGGACGAGTACAGCATCCCTCTGGATGAGGCTGTGGGGTCCCACCCCGATCTCCTCAGGACATGGGGAGCTGCAGGCAGCGATGCCTGGGAGGAGAGCCCAGGCAGCGAGATGCTCCGGTGTCCCAGCGAGGAGCCCAGACAGGGGTGCCCTGCACACGCTCAAGAAGCCTGTGCCATAATGTCCCCAGTGCCCCAGCAAGGACACTCGGTGCCCATGCAAAGGCGCAGGCTGTGACACCCTTGGTGCCCCATGTGGGTCCCAGCGCCACAGCAGAGCCCCAGGCAGGGGTGCCCTGGCAGGGACGCCCTGCACACTAGCGAGGAGCCCGGGCAGGGACACTGCGGCGGCCCAGCATGGGTGCTGGCTGGGGTGCGCTCATGCCCTGGTGAGATGTCTGTGTGAGGATGTCCCAGTGCCCCGGTGGAGATGCCAGCAGGGATGTCCCTGTGCCCAGCAGGAATGCCCGGGCAGGGATGTCCCGGTACATGCCCTGATGCCCCGGCAGAGATGCCTGGGCAGGGGTGTCCTGGTGACCCGGGGGGGGGATGCCCGGGCAGGGGTGTCCTGGTGACCCGGGGGGATGTCTGGGCAGGGGTGTCCTGGTGACCCGGGGGATGCCGGCTGGGGTGTGCCAGTGCCCCAGCATGGGGGCTGGCCTGGACGCCTCAGCGCCCCGGCAGACGTACCGAGGCGGGGATGCCCCGGTGCCCCGGCAGCGTGCCGGGGCAGGGATGCCCGATTCCCCGGCGGGGATGCCCGGCCAGGGACGCCCCGGTACCCTGGCGGGGATGCCTCTGAGGATGCCCTGCACGCTGGCCAGGCTCCCAAGCCCCGTCGCCCCCACTGCCGGGGGGTTGCCCGGCGGGCACTCACCGAGCAGGGCGAGGCTGCGGACGGCGCCGCGGGGCAGCTGC
Organism: Phoenicopterus ruber ruber; assembly: GCA_009819775.1. Classification (NCBI taxonomy): domain Eukaryota; kingdom Metazoa; phylum Chordata; class Aves; order Phoenicopteriformes; family Phoenicopteridae; genus Phoenicopterus; species Phoenicopterus ruber. The sequence continues at coordinate 12,132,375 of CM020234.1, forward strand.
GCGGAGTCGAGCAGCCGGTACCAGCCGTTGGGGTAGGGCGGCGGGAGGGCCCCGGCGCGGCGGGCGCGGCGAGCAGCCTGGCTCCGGCTCAGCCCGGGCGCCGGCAGGTAGCCCACCTGCCCGGGGCCGCGCCGCAGCGCCAGCGGCCGGGAGCAGCCCAGCAGCAGCAGGACGAGGAAGAGGAGGAGGAGGAGGAGCAGCGCCCCGGGCCCCGGCCCCGGCCCCGTCGCCAGCAGCGCCGCGCCGCACCACCCGCTCCCCATAGCGCGGCCGGCCCCGCCGCCACCGCCCCTTATAGCGCGGCCGGCCCCGCCCGGGGAGCGCCCCGTGGGCGGGGGGGCCGGGGCTCCCACCCCCGGACCCCCCGGGCACCCCCGGCGGCCGCCCGGGCTGCGGCGGTGGGAGCGCGGGCGGATCCCGCTGCTCGGCCCGGGGGGGCTGCGAGCCCCGGCGGCCCCCGCTCCGGTCGGGGGGCCAGGAGAGGCTGGGGGAGGGGGGTTGCTTCGTCTGGGGAGAGGGAAGCAAATTGGGGGGGGGTCCAACTGCAGCCTGCTGCCAGCTCGGGGTGACAGAGCAGGGGGAGCCGGGCTCTTCCCCAAGACACGCAGCAAAGAGGCAACGGGCACAAGCTGCAGCAGAGGGAACTCCACTTGCACACAAGCAAAAATAACGTTCCGTGCAAGAGGGGCCTTAAATCCAGTAGATACATTAATTAGATGAATAAATACCCCAGCACCCTCCTGAGCTGCCATCCTGGGCTTAGAAAGGGGGAACCTGGCGTGGGGGCTGGCTTTGACACTGGGCACCGACAGCACCTTGACAGGTCCCTCACAGTTCAAGAGCAGCTCAGACAGGTGCCAGCACAGAAAATAGGGGCAACAAGGGGCTTGGATCCCCTCTGCGCAGGGAGGATAAATTAGGGCAAAGCCGAGGCTGGGCTATTGGAGCATGTAGCTGGCTGGAAAAGTGAGGCAGAGCAGTAACGCTTGGTTTAGTCTGAAGAATTGCACAGGTTCAAGACGTAACTGTAGAAAAACCACCTGTCACGTAGGTCTAGTCAGGGATTTCCAGGAGAGGCAGTGACCCAAAATACCCACCGTAGTACTGAGTAGTTGGAAAGGGAACAGTACAGACATGGAGCATCTGGCTGAAGCAAAAGGAGCAACTAAAAGGGTGAATACAGAGAGGGTGAACTGCTTGAAGACCTCACATGAAAGGTTCAGGTAAATATATGTATGACCTGTTGGAAACTTGTTCTAGGAGAAGAATGCCACGTAGTTACACAGGAGACTGAACACAAGGGTTGGAAGTAAGCAGCTGTCCCTCGGAGGGGGACGGGCTGCGAGTCCTGTCTGAGCGGGGAAAAGGAAGGAGGCAGCAACTCTGGCAAGTGAAGGATCAAGTCAAAATAAGGCAGGGCAAAGAGGGATTTTCAAGAGCGACTTACTAAGGGCACAAAAGCACATAATGAATACCTCCATTGCGCAAAACCAGAGACTTGAGGGGTGGTTTGGGGACCGGCAAACTGATGAGTCTCAGTTCTGTGCTGGGCAAATCTGTCAGACGCTGCAGTGAAGGGGCTGAGAGACCCGGGAGCGAATGTGGTCGGTTGGGGAAGAGGCAGCACCCCGTTTGCACAAAGTCACGTCTCACAAACGGAGCTGAGGAGGCAGCAAGCGGTGAACAAGTTCCCACTGTGTTCACCTGGCTTTTCAAAACACTTCCTCTAAGGTATGTTGCAAAAGGTCCTTAAATAATCCTGCAATAACGGGGGAACCTCTCTGCTTTCGTAACTGGAGAGAAAATAGGAACCAGGGCAAAGGAATAGATGCTCAGCTGTTACAGCGGAGAGTAGTATGCATTTATTTCTGCAGAACCTGAGAAATGGGCTAAACAGATGTCTAAAACATCTGATTAAGATGATTCTAAATTATTCACTATGGTAAAATGTAAAGTTGACTGTGAACTACTGCAAAAGAAGCCTTACCAGTCTCTCGGTGACTGGCAGGCAAACAGCAGTGTCTGCCCGTGAAACGTACTGCACGTGGCGAAGACCCGCGGGAGAGCGTTAGCTGTTAATTGGCACTCGGAATGAGGTCTGAGCGTTACTTGACTTGGTCTGTGAATGCATCTGCTCACTGGTCTGCGCTGCTCAAAAAGACAAATGCAACATTGGGAATAATTAGTATTAATGCTTTTGTAGGCATGATGATCTAAGCGTATAAAAAAAGCAAGGTCCATAGAGGACAATAATATTTTCTATTAGATGAGCTGATACAGCTGGAAAAAAGTTGACAAGCTTTCAGGAATAATGGCCCTCCTTCAAGAATAATTAGGAATGTAATTGGGAACAGAGCAAAAAACCATCTGCACATTTGGTCTGCTGCAAGGTGCATGTAATGGTGGCCACCTCACCTTGCGTGGAGTAAACCTAGAGGAGATACAGAGAAAGGAGGAGAGTGATCAGAAGCAGGGAGTGGCATGAATAGAGCAGACTTGAAGTCTTGAACATCAGAAGGTGACTTTACCCATCCATTACTTGTCACTGAACTAGATGGGGCTTTGTCTCAATCTAGCACTTTCCTTTTAAGCTCATATTTGACCCCTTTTCCAAGTTTGAAGGAATTTATGAGTGGGCAGAGCTCGGTCAAGCAGGAGGGAAAGCGAAAGGACAAATGGGAGCCAAGGGGAGCTGCATAAACCCAGCAGCAATAGCTACCTCGAAGGCGAGGAAGAACTGGTTGGCCAGAGCCTTTGTGAACACTCACACCCTTTGCTCTGCTCTTTTTCCCCAGATATCTTAAGATCTTTCTTCCAAGAGATCTCACAGGTGCAACCAGGAGGGCCAGGGCACCCACAGCATCCCTGTGGGACACAGAGGGGTGCGTCCCCTGATGAAGCATTCACCACCGCTGATGAAGCACCAAGGGTTACTCAGGGCACGTCTGGTGCGGCACTGTGGGAACTGCTGCTTCCCCGGGCCTGCGTCGGGGCAGGGAACAGCAGCGAATCAGCCCTTGGTGTATGACGGCTGCCCAGAAGCCCTGGGTGTTGGAGCCTGAGTGCCAGAGGCGTTTACAGATGGGTACAACGGGCCCGGGACAGGGCGCTGGGAGGTCCCGAGTGGGGTGATGGCAGGAGCACCCGGGAGCTTGTTGAGTGACGCAGGACCCCCACAGGCACACAGGGCGTGTGGCTCTGCCCTGGGCGCTCCTGCTCTCCGGGGTGCCCGGCACGCGCCTGGCTCAAGGCTGCTGGGGATGGGCAGTACGGGGATGAAGCACACCCCGTGGGGAAGGAAAATCAAGTCCAATGCGGAGATTTCCTTCTCCTTCTTAACTTCTCAGGCAAAGCTGGGCGATGCCCTGCAGGGGACTGTCCCAAGGCAGCTGGGAAACAGAAAAGGAGGAAGCGAGGACATTAGAGTCCAAGAACCAGGAAATGTTTCTGTAAATTTTGTAAACTGAGTATAATTAAGCATTGGTGAGGTAACCGTGGCTTCTGCAGGTTATTATCTCTGTATTTATTTTTAGGATATACTGAGACTCTTTTGAGTGGTACATAGCAACCTCCGCTATACTAAAGCATTTGTTTGGGGTCTGAAGTAGTGCCTATGGTTACAGATGCTGAACGCCCTTCGCCATGTACAAACCCCAATTTCGAACACTTCTGAGTTTGCTGAACTAACCACCTAAGGCTGAAACGCTTCGCTCCCCAGGTTTGACACATACAGGAGCAGTGGTCATGGCAGAGAGGATTCATCTGCTTCAAGAGGTTGACAACGTGAAGTTTAACTCTATAGAAAAACATGTAAAGGAAAAACATGGGTTTTAGCTGATATTGGAAACCCTTGGACTGGCTGGGACTTTCTAGCACACCTCTGCCTTAGATCAGGGCTGGGACTTGAAGCGGAGACTGAAATGGGAAGTCAAGGGCGATTCACAGGGTTGCAGGAGGAGGACGAAGCCTTGGAGAACCAGGTTGTTGGCCACAAAGACTCTCAATGACGTTTTTCCCCAGATAGATAACTCCACCCCTGTGTTCGTCTTTCCAGGAAGCCCACCCTGAGACCGTGTGTCTCGCTTTCCAGACGCGCTCACTTGTAAGTACCTTATAGATACCTTCAGGGAAGGAGATGAGATCAAAACAGCATTTTCTTCAAAACCAGTGCTGTTTAGCCTTGTCTCATCGTGGGTTTCTCTGATTTTAGGCTGGTTTCGTAATAGAACTTGTGCAATCAATCTTTCTATCTGCAATAAGGGGTTGCTCTTGTAGCAAATATCAATCACGCATGACAGGAGGGCACAGCTCTCGAGGGGGCATGTTTGCTGTCACATTCCTGTGCTCTGCATTTTGCGTTTGAGCCCTAACCCACCAATTATCTGTTCTAGTACGCGATGGAGCACACCCAGGCTCCACGCTCCAGCTTGCCAGCTGGCTCCTGGGGTGAGGTATGTCAAGTGCAGCAGAAAGTCTGGTGCCACTCAGCTCCTGCCCCTACATGCCATCTTGACACAACTGGGCCAGCTCTGGCTTTGTCTGGCTTGCTCAGCATCCAAAGCTGCTCCAAAGCTACTCCCGAGGCCGTACGCGTCTCATTTATCATGTTTGGTGTCTTTGAAAGCCACATCTGGCAGGTTGGAAAGCAGCCCTCTATTTTTTTCTGTTCTCCCAAAGTTTGGAGCATTCACATGGGAGCTGCACGGGCTGGGGAGCCCCTGGAGCTAGTTAAACATTTGCAAAGAGATGAAAATTTCCCAGTAGCAGCATGAAGTACTGAGTACTGAGGTGCCCTGGACACCGTTCACTGCAGGGGGACAGACCCACGTCTGGCTGGGGCAGCGCAGAGCTGGGCCCCAGGGTGCGAGGGGAGCTCTGAGCTCTGTGATGGGCTCCTGGGAGGGGGACGGGAGGCTTGGGGATGCACACAAAGGGGTTCAGCTGATGAGATGTTTGCTGCCTTCTCCCAAAGGCAGGTTTCAGAGGTGGGAACTCTTGCACGTTTCTGCACCCATCGCTGTGAAGACAACGTTCCGTCTTTGAGGACACCTGTCTCTGGAAGGGTTACAAATTCCAGAGTGCCTCATTGCCATTGACACGCTTTTCCTTCCCTCTTTTCAGCTCCATCGCAGCCCAAAGAGGTTGGGCATGCACAGAGGTCTCACTCCCCACTTGATAGGGCACCTCTGCCTACCAGCGAAGCCTGTAACCACCTGGGCTCTACTGGGGAGACACATGCCCCTGGAGAAGCTCACATGTCCCCTTTCCCGGGGAATTCGGCCCTTCCAGCCTCTTCAAATGGTGGGACCATTTCTGCTTGAGCAAGGTGCTGCACAGGCACACCCCACCACGGCTGGCAATGAGCAGGGCTGCGGGTTATTGGTGCGAGAGCAGCCTCTGGTGTCCCAGTGTCCCCGAGAGGCCCTGGAGATGAAGGAAGTGAATCTGACAGCCCTGGATGTCAGCTCCACCTTGCGCAGCAAGGCAGCCTCATCCCAACAGCAAGCTTTCCCATGGACACCCAAGCCCTTGGACCGAGCTCCAGCACGGCAGGCTGTGCGTGCCAGGGAGCACCAAGGGCGACTTGGGGGCTGATGTTCCCCAGCGTGCTCCATCTCCAGCCACTCTGCACCAGTGGCTGCATCACCACATTACCTGGGCCAAGACTCCAGCATCCTCCGAGTGAAGACGTGCAGGAAGCCCCCGAGCAGTAACCAACCTCTCTGAGCTCCTTTCTAGCCTCTGCTATGCAGCAGTTCCAGGGGGCTGGAAGTCCCTGAGGACAAGTTGTCCCATCTCCCGGGACACGATGTGCAGGCAGCTGAAGCCCAGCCACCTCTTGGCTGGTCTTCCAGCAGAAAATTGGAATTTTGTCAAAATGAAAGTTCCCCTACAGAGCATTTCAAACATGTGAATGCTGGTTTTCCCTTAGAAAATGGTTCCAGTGGAAATTCCCACCCACTCCTACTGCACATCTGACCGTGCATTTTGGTGCATCCAGTTCCTTCTGATTTCACAGAAGCTGTTTCTGTGTTTCTCACCATCTTTGCCTCTGGCCATTGGTGTTCCATGTCCCATCCTCTTACCAGTCGCCTCAATATCTCCCTGCCCACTCAGGAACCTCTTGGTATCCAAAAGCCAGCCAAGCAAGAACTGCCTGCGTCCTGTTTTCGCTCCCCCCAGCCTTGCGGATGCCCAGCTGCTCTGGATGAAGGCGAGGCGCTGGCAGATGGTGAGGATGCTCCTGCCCATGGGTGATGCAGTGATGCAGTACCCCGACAGGGGAGCGGGAGAGGGACCTCAATTCTCGTCACTTGGCATAGGATGCTGCTGCAGCTTCTTTCTGTGATGACAGGGACTCCAGAGGTGACACACACTGTGCTCGGGAGGGTGGCAAAGGCCCTCGGAGCCCTAGATCTCGTGCCCTGTGGGGAGAGCTGAGCGAAGACAACGCAGATGCCTGTAGCAGGCCAGCTTTGTGCTGCCTGGTGACTCCACCAGCCACATCTGAATTGCAAAGTAGGCTGGACTGAGTCTCCCTCGGCTGAGAAAGTGTTTAGGGAGAGCAGAAGACCTGCTTAGGGACTGCAGTCCATCCTGGTTATCATCTGGAAGAGAGGTGGAGACAGGGCCAGAACGTACAACAGCGACAGCTCAGTCCAAATGGCTGCTCAGACACTTTCACCTTGGTCTCCATCCCACTGCTCCCTGCAGCCCCCCCCAGAAATAACGCCTTTGGGCACCTTACTCTCTGCAGACACCAGCCGCTGCCTGTCAGTCTGGCTGGATGGCAGATGTTGTGACAAGGGCGTCCTCCCGCTGCGTCCCAGCTGCTCACACAAATCGCATTCCCCAGCGGACTGGCGGTGAGGAACGCACTGCACCAGTCTCCGGGCGGGTGGTGAGGAGCTGCGGGCGGCCCCTGCACCCCCGTCCTTGTCCATCATCCCTGCCCGCTGTCTGCCACCACCTGCCGCCCGCCTCGACCTCAGGCTGGGGTTTAGTGCCCTTCTCTGTCCCTGGCCCAGGCCAGCGCTGTGTTGGTCGCACGGCAGGGAGCCACCGAGGACACGTTTCCTCTGCCTGCAGGGTACCCAGGGCATGGGACTGCCCGGGAGGGGTCCAGATACCCGAGCAATGGGAACGGGAGATGTGATGAAACTGGGCAGGAGGCTCTGGCCGTGGCATGGAGACTGCAAGAGGGTTGCAGGGCATCAGGGAAGCCTTCTTCCAAATTCACCGCCCTGCCTACCCCAGCTGTGCTTGCACTGCGGGAGCGACTCTGGAAACAGCTTCTCCAGTGCTCAGAGCCCCTGGGGAGAGGATCCGCGCTGAGGCAGCCGTCTGTCATTGCTCCTGGTAGGCAGCGTCTGATACCGCAGGCAGCGCGCTCCAGCTTCATCCACTCTCACCTCTTCTCTAGCAACTCATGAGGAGTTTTTCTCCAAATATTCTCAGGGGATCTTTTCTCCATTTTTTCAGCCTCTTTGTAAAGAACGTGATCCCCAGGTCTGTGGGCAGCTTTCCCGCCCGGGATGCCCCAGTGCTTCGTACGGAGGCTGTTACCGGCTGCTGCTCGGACCCCTCAGGGGCACATCCAAGGACAACATCGCCTCCTTCTTGTTTTGGAATTTATGATCTGTGAACCCCTGGTCAATATTAGAGACCACCTTTCTGGTCAATGTTTCCACTGCATCCGCAGTCCTGTCCTAAGGGCAGGACCAACAATATTTGCTTCTAATTACATGGCTCTGCACTGACTGTCTTAAAATATGTTTCAGTGCTGTTTATCAAAGAATCCAAATTATTTGGCATCATTATTTGCAATCTCACAGATTTTATCATCAGTGACTGCCTCCAGAGCAATGGCAGAAATACTGAAGTACCAACCCCATCTCAAATCCTTTCATACCTGTAGGAATCCCCCATCCCATTGCAGTTCTTCACTAACAACTGCTCTTAGACATCTGCCATGGCCACGCAGTACGTGCTTTGCTTAGTTTTACACCTTAGATTAGCCACTCTGATGTCTTGCAGCCGTGTGTAAAAAGCATTTTGTCCTGGTTTCAACTGGGATAGAGTTAATTTTCTTCCTAGTAGCTGGTATAGTGCTGTGGTTTGGATTTAGGATGGCAATAACATTGATAACACACTGCTGTTTCAGCTGTTGCTGAGCAGTGCTCATACTAAGCCAAGGACTTTTCAGCTCCCCGTGCTCTGCCAGCCAGGAGGGGCACAAGGAGCTGGGGGACACGGCCAGGAGAGCTGCCCCAGCCTGGCCAAGGGGACATTCCATACCATGGGGCGTCAGGCTCAGGACAGAAACTGGAGTTGGCCAGGGGCGGGAATCGCTGCTCAGGGACGGGCTATTGATCACCGGGTGGTGAGCTATTGTTGCATTGTGCCTCACTTGGTTTTGTATGTTCCTTTATCAGTATTATTATTATTATTATTATTATTATTATTATTATTATTATTTCCTCTTCCTTTGCTGTCCTATTAAACTGTTTTTGTCTCAACCCACAAGATTTTTTCCCGATTCTCTCCCCCATCCCACCCTGGGGGGGCGAGCGAGCAGCTGCGTGGTGCTTAGTTTCTGGCTGGGACTGAACCACGACACATTTCCATAGAGTGTGGTGTAGCTGTGTGGTTACTGCTACCAATTAAATTTTAACTTTCTCAAAGGAAGAATTTTGTTTGTTTGGCAGCTCCATGATGACTGGCGTGAATCGTATATTCCTAATGCTTGATTTCCTCGTTTATGAAATTCCCTATTAGCTTTTCCACCACGGGGACTGACGCCTTACCCCAAGGCAAACGAAGTTTCCGGCTGGGTTCAGTGCTGCTCCCCTGACGTCTGGAGGTTCTATGCTGACTTACTCTGGCCACTGAAGGAATTACACCATTTGCAGGCAACGGGGCACCACACAAACATCAGTGCCATGCTCTTGTCCAACTCCCCTGCATCCAGAAGGTGCCCAGACATAAGGGGCAGGATCACACCGCACACATGCTAATTGCTAACAGGCAGCTGTGTTAAGTTCTTGTGCCAAACCACGGCTAAGAAGGTTGCCGTGATATGCCAGGAGGCAGCGGCAGGAAAAGAAAAGACCATTGCTCGCTCCAGAGTGCCCACAAGGATCGGCTGGTGGATGCAGTGGTACCCACCATTTACACAGCTTCCACCCTGGGCAAACCCTGCAGGCGCCCGTTGCCTTCAGATGATCAAAGAGCCTGAGGCCACAGCAGGAGCGGAAGCCGTGCGGTGACAACGTCTGGGCTGGCTGAGCCCGGCTGCTGGAGGTTGTGATCCAGGCTGTTCCTGATGCCAGGACAACACGGCCCGGTGGGAGGCATGACCTGAGAGGGAAGCAGGCGTTTCTCAGATCTCTGCAACGGTGCCAGAACAGGAGTCTCTGGAGACAGAATATGAATGGAGGCACCGAGGGAAGACCCCAGCTCCTGAGTAAGATCATCTGATACTCATGGGCGGCACAGGAGGGGCTCAGTAACTGCCCTCCTTTTTCTCCCTACAGGGAACTCCAGATAATACGGAGGAAAGACCTTTTCCACTCCAATGTGAGCAAGCCAAATAATGTTTCAAAGCCTGCCTTTTTCCTTCATCTTCTCTACTAAGTCCCCTGCTGTAGCCAGGTCTTGCTTTTATTATTCTACTGCCATCACACCCACCAAGGTATGGGTCTGTAGAGCCCACTCCAAAACAGTGGCTTCCCGAACAGCCTCCTGCCAACGTACCTGGTAGGCAGAGGAGAGGGATAAAGTCAAATGTGTGCAGTCTAAGGGTATGGATGCAACTCTCTTTAACTTGCACCCTTTGTCCCTTCAAGACAGCACTTGGACCCCTTGGGGTGAGCAGAGCCACACCACGTGAGTACCACAGGGCCCTCATCTCCATGCGTGGAGGAGTAGGAATGACGCAGTGACACTGAAAAGGGCAAAGCGTCCCTGGAAGTCTGTGCTGAGAGCACAGCAGGACCCGTGTGGAGCTCCACGCAAAGCACTGCAAGAGTTAAGGCGAGGTGGGGCCATTTTCCTTCTCTCACGGAGCGCGTCATAACCTCCATGGGTTTCATTGCTTTCCCAAGCAATTGTCCGCAGCTTCTCTGAGAGGGTCTCAGAGCTGGAAGGGTGCTGCGTAGCGCAGCAGCTCCTTGTCTGCCGAGACCCTGCGGCATTACACAACAGCCATTTTGCTTCTGCAGCTTCTTCCGAGTGCATGTGGGCAACGTGGGACACAGACAAAATGGTTTCCATGGCAACTTGCACTTCAGCGATGCCAGTGAGAAAATTTGCGTTGGGGGAAAAAAAAATTTCTCCTTCAACTCACGTTGCAAGCAAGCACAGAGGTGGGCTGCGGCAATACCCTAGAAATGGCTGATGTAAAAATATCCCCGGTGATTTTTCTTCTGCAGTCCTCAGCCTGCTCTCTCCTTGGCTGGCATACAGCGGGTTGGCTGATGGCATTTGTCCCACACAGTTGCAAAGCAACACCCTGTCGCTATCTGCAACCCCTTTGTTTCTTCCAAAAAGGCCAGAGCGGCAGCTCTGGGGAACAATGTGCTGTTCTGGCCACCTCGCCCCTCTGGCCCTGGAACGGGAGAGACATGGTCCAGGAGGGGAACTCAATCCCTTTCAGCCATGGAGCTGGACTGTCCTCCAGCTGTTGGCCACTAGCCACTGTGCCTCCATTTCTTTTGGGGAGGCTAATGGTAGCCCAGGGGCAGATAGATAAAGAGAACCTCAAGAAATCTCCTCAGCAGACAAATCTTAAGGTCATATCCTGGAGTAAAGTGGTGAATTTAATGGAGGATAATGGCCAGTTGCCCTGTGAGCTAATGTCTGGAAGAGTGGTGGCTCTGTCTGGAGGGACAGAGTGAAGCCAAGGAACCAGGTTGAGCCTCTGCTTAACATCTGTGCCCAAGAGGAGTGTTGGTCAAGGGAGGTTCTCCAGCACTAGAATGAACAGACTCTGATAGCATTTGTATCACAGGCAACTCTCCCCAGCCAGGGCTGGGGAAACGTGTTGTTCAGAGATGCTGCATAACTGGGAATATTTGTTCCGGAGAACACATCCTGAAGACCCTGTTTTACCCCCAGTCTGGTGTGATTCTGCCTGGGGAAGACCCTGGTTTACCCCCAGTCTGGTGTGATTCTGCCTGGGGAAGACCCTGGTTTACCCCCAGTCTGGTGTGATTCTGCCTCCCAAAGCAAGGGCAGTACCCAGCCCCCGAATGGGCAGCGCAGGTGAAACGGGCAGCGTGGGACCCGAGGAGGTGCACCCCACCGCAGCCGGAGGCTCAGCCCCAGGCGAGCTCTGCACCCCCTGCCCCAGCGACCCTTCCTAGGGTGCGGGAGGCAGCCCCCAGCTCCGCAGCCTCCCGGGTGCCCGCGGTGTCCGGCACGGGCGGCGGCAGGAGCCCGGGGCGGGTGGGGGTGGGGGGGTGTACAACCGGCCCCACGCCGGTGCCCTGCGGGCCGGGCGGGCACTGCCGCAGCGCCCGGGGCCGGCGGGGTCCCGCCCGCGCTCCGCCGGGGGCCGGGGGCGGGCCGGGGGCCAGGGGGGGCCAGAGATCGGGGCGGGCCGGGGTCCGGGGGGGTCCGGGGATCGGGGCGGGCCGGGGGCTGGAGGCCGGGGGGGGCTGGGGATCGGGGCGGGCCGGGGGCTGGGGCGGGCCGGGGGCCGGCGGGGCCGGGGATCGGGGCGGGCCGGGGGCGGGCGCTGCGGCAGCGCGGGGCGGGCGGCGCGGGAGGAGCCGGCGGGCGGCGCGGCGCGGAGCGGGCGGTTCAGCACCAGGGAGAGCGCCCCGCGCCGCGCCGGGCCGGGCCGGGCCGGGCCCCGCATGGGGCTGCGCTGAGCGGGGCGGGGCGCGGCGGGGCGCGGGCGCGGGCGGGGGGGCCCGGCGGGCTCCGGGCCGCCCGTGGATGAGCACCATGCGGCTGCTGCTGCTCGCCCTGCTCTTCTCCTCCTCCTTCGCCCGCGCCGGCTGCGACCCCAAGATCGTCAACATCGGCGCGGTGCTGAGCACCAAGAAGCACGAGCAGATCTTCCGCGAGGCGGTGAACCAGGCCAACAAGCGGCACGGCACCTGGAAGCTCCAGCTCAACGCCACTTCGGTCACGCACAAGCCCAACGCCATCCAGATGGCCCTCTCCGTCTGCGAGGACCTCATCTCCAGCCAGGTACCCCGGGCCGGCGACTCCCCCGCCGCCGCCGCCGCCGCCGCCGCCGGGCACCCCCCGCCCCATCCCCGGAGGGCGCCGAGCCGCCGCCCCCACGGCCGCAGCGACCCCGGCCCCGCGGTGTCCCCCGGCCGCCCCGGGGCTCGGGGCGGGCAGAGCCGCGGCGAGCGGGGTCCTGTCCCGGGGCCCCGGGGCGCCGCTGTCCGCATTGCAGCCTTTATGTAAGCGCGGCCGGGCTGCACGCTCCGCCGCACGGGCACCTGCACACCCCCCGGGCACCCACGGGCACCCACGCACCCCCCGGCGCACCCACGGGCACCCACGTACCCCCCGGCACACCCACGAGCACCCGCACACACCCCGGGGCACACACGGGCACCTACGCACTGCGCGGGGCACCCACGGGCACCCGCACACCCCCTGCGGCACACACGGGCTCATGCACACAGAGGGGTGTGCAGGCATGCCCACCCCACACCATGCGTGCAGACAGCAACATGCACGCACACATAGACCATGCGCAGACACGCATCACCATGGGCACACACGGGCACACGCAGAGCTGCATGTGCACACGCTGTGTGCACACACGGGCATCCACACGCTGTGGGCAGATGTGGACGTGGGGAGGACCATGCACGCACACACTGTGCACACATGCATCGCTGTGCAAACACGGGCACACACACAGAGCCCTGCATGTCTACGCTTGTACCAGTGTGCAAACACAGTGGTGCACACACGCTGTGCCACATGCATGCGCGCATCCATGTGCACACACTGCACCAGGTGCACACACACACCCCGCCACACAAAACCACCCCACTGCGTGCGCTACAAGTGCACACACACACACAGAGCTTCATGTACACCCCCCGCACACGCCCCCAGGTCATACACTTGCATGACTGTGCACCACAGCTGTGCACACCCCCACCGCACGCAGCACTGTGGCCCCCAGCACCACACAACACATGAAGCAGGCACACAAGCACACCCACTGCCATGCTCACGGGAGACACAGGCACACGCCGGCAGAGATTGCAGATGCATATATGCAGCATGCACGCACCCGCGCAGACATGGAGAGCCGTGGGCACACACACGGTGCGCGCTGTGCATGCATGCCTGCACACACAAGTGCAGCGCGCTCCTCCCTCCTGTCTACACGGGTCGCTCTCAGCGCACGCAGGGAGCAGTCCGAATCTGCAGCAGTGGTGGGTGCAGCCCGGGTGCTCTGGGCAGCCTGTGGCCCCTCCGTCTCTCCTGCAGTGCCCTGGGTGCTGAGCGCAGCTAGCCAGCCCCATTCCCCCCACTCGGGGCCATCAGGTGGGCAGACAGGCAGGCACAAACCCACCTCCACCTCAAACACACCCATGCACATGCAAAAAGGGTACGCGGACCCATGCACAGGTACAAACACACACACAGTTTGTATGAACGCCTGCACCACGGAGACACACACACACCCCCACGCACACACGTAAGTGCACGGATGCAGCCAGGCCCACACAAAGCCAGCGAGGCAGGGAGCTGCAGGGGCCGGGGGCGCACAGCGGAGCAGAGCTGACACGTTCGCAGCTCAGCTTCCCAATGTGGAGATGGAGGATGGCTGGAGACATCCCTGGGGATGCTGGCAGGAAGCGCGGCGCAGGCTGTCTTTCATACCCGCTGCCCGGCAGGGAGAAGGCTTGGCCGGGTCCCTCGCTGAGCCGAGGCTCCATTTAAGCGACCCAGCTGATGCCTGTCTCCATGCCGCCTCCAAGCCTTGTCCCCATGGCAAACCCCACCGAGCCCCGGGCCGGTGCAGGGTTGCAGGCGCTGGCACGTCCCTGCGTGAGCGGTGAGACGTGGGGGGCAGCTAAGCCGGGGTGCAGAGGAGGCTGCGGGTGCTGGGGGCTGCGGGTGCTGGGGGTGGCCACGCTGTCCCAACATGCGGGGGTTCTCCCAGCCCCACGGCCCCGGCGGGGGGCACAGCCACCCTCGGTCCTCGCTCGCTGGCACGGTGCCCAAGCAGGGGGCTGCGAGGCGGAGGAGGGGCTGGGAGCCCGCGCATGCAAAATGGCTCCTGTCGGTCAGCTGCTGCGGCGCAGCGCAGCCCTCGCCCCTCGCAGCCCCCAGCCTCTCCCCCCAGTGCCTGGTCCTGCCCCAAGGCCCATGTCCCAGCCCTGCTGGGTGTGGGTCCTCGCCCACCCCTCATGTCAGCATGGCACTGGGCACCTCCTCCTGCCTCCCGAGGTGACCTTCCCTACCCGTTCCCCAGTAATTCCTCCCTTCTCCCATAATAGGGTCTTCATCCCCTGCCCTGGCTCACTCTGCACCCTCAGCTTGCTCCCACCCAACGCCAGGCAGGATCTTCCCTTCTTCCCAGCCCACCCAGTCTCCGGGTCCCCTTCCCCAGGCATGCTGCAGCCTCCCCTCCCATCCTAGCAAGCCATCCCTCCAGCAGAGCACGTCCTGGGGCGCGGGCAGGTGCTCGGAGGAGGAGAAGCGTTATTTCCTCCCAGACATCAAAGTCCTTGCACTGATGCACCCTAGCTGGAGACCTGTCGCCAGCTGGGGACATTCCTTGCGCTGTGGAAGGGCATTAGTGTAACAAAGGCTCCCCCAGGGATTACCCAGGTCCGTCCTCTCCATTTGGCACAAAATAGGATCCTGCTGGAGACCAAAATCCCAGCCCTGTAATAACAAGAGGATCTTGCTGAGATCCTCCTTCCCCGTTTCGGTACAACCGAGATCCCCCGCGCCCCGTTGCCCAGCGCGCTGAGGGCAGATCCCAGCTCCCGCCCCCGCCGCCCCCGGCTTTCTCATTTCTCTGCGTGCTCAGGGCCAGATGGCTGATTTGCTCCGTGGCTCTGCGCTCCTTCTCCTGCTCGGAGTCCCAGCTGACCACTTTGTTTGTAATAGTCCTCGGAGGGGAATTACAACCGAGTATTAAATGTGTGGTTAAAGAAATCGCATTACACAGTGTGACCGTAAGGGAGATGTTTTCCTTTAATCTGTAATCCATGAAAGTTATTAGTTTAGCAAGCGGAGTGGCTAGGCACGGTGTTTCCATTAAGATATAACCCTGAGCAGACCCATCACCTCCCCGCGGGCTGCAGCCCAAGCCACGGCACCGCACCCCTCGCTCCCCGGCACAGTCCTTGCTTTGCTGCTCCCGATTATTTGAATGCCGTTGTCGTGTTAACGTGGGGCTGTTTAACGCTGCAGTAAAGAAAAGGGAAAAAAAAATCACCCTCGATGGCCGGTGTGCTCCTGTGAAATAATGTTTGTGTCGTGTATCCTGTCCTACAGGTCTATGCAATATTAGTTAGTCACCCTCCTGCTCCAAACGATCACCTAACACCAACACCCGTATCATACACAGCTGGCTTCTACAGGATCCCTGTCATTGGTCTGACAACACGCATGTCTATATATTCTGATAAGGTAACTGACGCATGTTTCTAGTCTAGTACCTCATACGTGTGGTGTAAATCAAGAGTGCCCGTCAGGAGGGTTAATGATGTCTACACTACCCTGCCTATCTATGTGTCTGTCTGTCCATCCGTCCTCTCCAGTTAAACCTGCAGCTCCCTCTCTCTCTCCCGCATTCCCCGGGACATTATTTTTTCGCAGCTGCCGGTGTTGACCTACATAGTGCTGGATGATTTCTGCAGCGTTGCTCTGCCAGGCTGCTGGGCTTGCTGCTCTTCAGCCAAGGCAAATGCACGAGCTAGCTCCTGCCCTGCTCACTGGTGACAGACAGCCGGGGCCCTGGGTGCTCCCCGGGTGCGGGGGGCCTGCGGAGGGGCAGGAGGATCCTGTGGAGCCTGTGCAGCGGGCAGGAGCTCTCTGGGGCTTGAAGGGTGTTTGGTTGTGTGCATTTCTCTGGGTTGATGTGATATTGGTAGGGGAAATGACAGAATTGACTAAAGTTATCCCGAGGCATTAAATGACATTCAGCCTGGCCAGCACTCAGGAAAGAGGTTCAGACTCCAGTGTCTCGAGCCGCTGCCTGCTGTCCCTGTGGCAACACAGAGACTTGCAGTCCGGATGAGGTCCTGCTGCGTGCGGGCGCTGGGGAGATGCCCTGGCCCCGGGGACGAGACGCTGCCGTGTCCGGCTCTTCCACCGGGCGCTCAGCTCACAGACTGTCTTGCAAAGACACGTTGTGACGAGTAAAAGCAAAAGGAGGAGCTGAGCAGAGCCAGGCGGACCATGTGCCATCGCAGCCTTGGTGGAGGTTTTTGTCCAGGTGCACGAGCTTAGTGGGTGCGATCAGGCCTGTTTTGAAGCACGAATCGACCTTTGCTTGGAAAATGGGAATATTCACAAATGCAAATGTTCAGTGCAAAAATAGTCACTCCGCCTACATGCTAAATGAAGTCAAATTTCAGGAGGGAGGAGCAGAGGCTCTCAGAGATGCAGCCCGCAGGACTGCTCGGCTGGAGCAGCAGCAGGTCTTGGCATCTCCCACCAAGTAAAACCATGGTAGGACAACCAGCACGCCCAGCCCAGGGCAGTGACTGCGACGGTGGCTGGCAGGGGCTGGGGACCCGCACACCCTGGTAGGGTCCCGTCAGGCACTGTTAGATGGAAAAGGATGATAACAGAGCTGCAGACGGAGGGAGAGGGCGGGCAGCAGGTAGGAAATGTGCCGGGGGAATTTGGTTTGTGCTGCCGTGGGGAGGAGGTAGGTCTGATCAGCAATGTCACCGAGAGCGACCTCGTGACAGTGCACATGATGGCGGGGAGAGGGGACCCTGCACGCTATCGGTCCAGCTTCAGCTCAGCAGAGCCACGCGCACCGAAGCAAATCGGCCGCCTTCTCCAAGGCACGACCTTATGCTGAATTTGCGTGCTCACCCTGAGGGGGTGGGAGCTTCCCTGGCAGACTCTGCCTCAGCCATTTTTTTTCTATCATCTAAAACATGTTTTCTGCAAAAGTGGTTCATAAAAACCGCCTGTCTCACTTCAGAGCCGGAGGAGTGACCCACTGCGGCAGTGGCAGCCCACTGCAGTGGCAGGGAGATGCTCCCCACGGAATATCTGGGGGCGTAGGGCAGGTGCGGGGCTGTGGGGTGCACTTGCCTGGCAGAGGCTCACCAGGGCGGCCACCCTGTGTGTCCCACCCCTCCGAGCACCCCTGCCTGGCCGCTCTCTTGCTCGGCCTCCTTCCCCCCAAGGCAGCCGGGGCTTGCGGACGTGGAGCTCTCTGCAGAGAGGGGAGGCGCAGGCAGGAGACGGGGCCAAGGCAGGGACTGGGTGGGTCGAGGAGCAAGGACGTTGAGCGGTGGACTGGCAGGAGCTGGAGGGGACAGCAAATGTGGGAGTGGGGTGGAGGACAGGAGAGCAAAGGGGTGCGAGGCTCTGCACGCCCGTGCAGGGTGGGCTGGCTGGGGCACCTCCGGGACATTCAGCTGGTTCCCTTTTTGGTTTCCACTGATCAGCTGGCTTTTTTTTTTTTTTTTAATTCAGGAAATTGTATCTTTCAGTTTAGTTTCTATGGAAACAAGCTTGTAAGATCACTTTGTGTGTATTGCCCTGATTGGTTTTGAAGGCACCAGCCAATTTTAGCTAAATTTCACAGGGGGTTGAAGTCTCAGAGTTAATTACGGTCCTCCCAAGGCTAAGCTGCCAGGGAGAGGAAAGGCGTGGGCCTCAGCGCAGGCAAGTTCGCCCAGTACCTTTTGATGCTCTCGGGGTATCTCCAGTGGAGCACAGCAGTCCGTGAGCTGTAGCCCGTCTTTCAACAACGATACCCGAGGAAAGCAAGCTTTATTGCTCTCAGTGTTCAAAGAACTATTTGTTCTGGAAACAGAATTGCAGCTTTCAAGCTGAGCACTCTGTCTCGGCAGCCTTTGTTTGGCCTCCTTGTGCGTACATCTTAGGAAATCATTACCTGTTTCTTCACCGAGATCCTCACGCCGCTCAGCACAGTCCTGCCTGCTCGGTGAGGGGGCTCTGAAATCCCAGTCGCCTCGAGTGAGGTGAGCGGGGAACTGCAGGAGGAGGGAGGATGGTCTCACGGTAAAGGCAGCAGAGCGGTGCCCGTCGCTGCGGTGTCCATCACTATGGAGAGCCCTTCACGGACTCCTCATGGACCGAGCATTGCAAAAATCACGCTCTGGCCTTGTCATGCTGGGTGCCCTGAACAGACAGGCTGGACTATTGCTTTAGTGCTTCTGTTCCCCGTGTGTCATCGGGGTATTTATATCTCCTTTACAGCTCAGCTGAAAAAATGAGATGACGTTGACGTCTTGACAATATGAGAAATACGAAATGACACTGAGAGCGTGAGAGCGAAGCTCGTGGGGAAATGCACAGCCCGAGAGCCAGGGAGGTCTGGTGCCATTCACCACCACCAAGTGGGACCACACCTACGCGATGGGGATGAGGGGACATGCTGGGGGCCCCGAGGGGCTGAGCCCCACACCATCCCCCGTCAGAGAGGCAGTGCGGTGGAGGAGCAAGGGTGGCTCTTAACTGAGACCTGCTCTGCTGCTGAAAGAGATGGGAAATGGAGTTTAGCCATTCTGCACTTGGAGAGGCATTTCAATGTCCAGCACCTGGTCCTGGTAGTTGAAATGAGGTCTGTCTCGCTCTTTCTCCCTCTCTCTCCAGCCTGGACCTGGGGATGGCTTTTCCCTCTGGTTCCTTGTCTCAGTATAACCATTCCATGCCCTCCCATGGGTTACTGCACACTGAGAGGGGTATTTTTCTTTATTACTGGTCTTACTGGCAACTGATGCTCAGCAGAAACGGTGTTAGTCAGCGTGGGAAGCTGCACTGAAAGTGATTCCCCTCGACCGACATCAGGGTCGTGCCCCCGAGGCTGGCAGGTCCTTTCCTCCAGGCACCGCAGGGGACAGGCAGGCGATGCATCTGCGCCTGAGCCCCCCATGCGGCTGCCCCCGCCGAAACCCCTCCCAGCACAGGTCTGAGCTATTGCAGAGCTGCCTCGGCTCGCTCCCACGCTGCAGCCGTCACGCGGGGCAGTGGGCAGGCTGCTCTCCGGGGGGGCTCAGCGAGCGTGTGCTGGCTGCTGCGCAGCCTGAACGGGGCAGGGCAGAGCAGCTCGGGCTCCTTCCATGGAGACACTGGCCAAGGCTTCTTTTTCATACCCAGCTGATGATTTTTGCTAAATTATCAGGAACTTTATATATTGGAATCTCTGTCAATATCCTTGAAACTGCCCAAACAGCTCAGTTTTGGGGCGCGTTGCTAAAAGGGGGACTGACCACATGGTTTCCATAGGTAATGAAACAAAAGCACATAGTTTCCTCAAGCCTGTAGGAAAAGTTACTCTGCCAGCCACGGAAAGTGAGCTGTGATGAGCCCTTAGGCAGAGAGAGGTAAAGAAGTTAGTGATCCTTTCACTCATGGACCTGTGCATGGTCCTTACACGGACACGCTTGTGCTGCCTGCTGGCCCCGCAGCCGTGCCTGCACGCTCCCGACACGCGTGCACGGCCCCTGTGTGCACAACCTCCACGGAGCGGCACCCGCATGCGCACCCTCCCCCAGGCCACGTGCAGACTCCTTGTGCGCAGCTTTTCAAACACCCAGGCACGTTCCCTACGTGGGCACCTGCACACACATGCGTTCTGCATGTATATGGTCCCTTTTATGTATACATAAGAGTTATTTGCCTTAAAAAGGGCGTACGACGTTGCAAAAATCATTGCGCCCACATGCTTTGCAGTACAGCCCTTGGCCAGGAAAACTCGGTGCTGGGTGCAGAGGGATTTGCCAGAGACGTCTCCCTGCAGGTGCTGTGATACGGGTTATCACATCACACAAAACCTGGCTCCCCACTGCCTCCGCACATCACAAGTTGGACTTGTTAACCTTTGGGAGACTTTACTTTCATTTTTCTGCCAGTTTTCAGGCCCTGCAGAGAAGTTGAGGAGTCCCAGGTGCTTCCAAAGCTGAGTACAGAATGTGAGTGCTCATCCTGAAAGCTGGACTCAGCATTTGCAATTCGTTTTTCTTTGTTATCCTACTTAAAAATTACAATTCTGTAATCTGAGAGCTGAGATACCATCATAGCAAGTCCATGACCCTTTTGACACCACCTCAGAAAGTAAATTTGCCTGAACTGTTAAACCAACTTGTTGGCCAACAAGTTTGCAGTAAAATTTGTTCATCTGAACGTAGTGACATGAATTTACAACACTTCAGAAAGCCACAATCAGTTTACACAGCATTTTTTGCAAGCTATTTGGGAAACTAGAAAATAATTTGATGCGATATATTGACATTTCAATGAGGTTTTCATTTTAAAAATTGATTGAAATAATTTTAAGTTAGGTTTTTGATTTTTTTAGCCTGTATTTTTCTGATTTTTTTTTTACTATTAGCTATTCTGTTCTTTTTTTCATTTCTCTTCTGATTCTTTTTTCCCATTTCCATGGATTTCCTTAGAGCAATTGACCATGCTGAGGGATTAAAAATTAAAAATGCTCAGACCCATCGCGTGTGCCCCTGGCCCAAGCTGCGGAGCTGGACCTGGGAATACCTGGGCACCTCTGCTGACTCCCAGGAGAGCTTGAGCACCGTGCTGGCGTGGAGCCGTAGTTGTCCTTCCATTGTTTGTCCCTGTGGAGCTTCCTCCTGATCCCGTTGATTAGTGCTGGGCTTGTGGCGTGAGCTGCGTTTCTCCTGCTCTTTGGTTAATTGGGAACGTTTGTTTCAGTCATACAAACTGCAGCTCTGAGACGCTTGTTCCGGCGCTCCTGGTTCGTTCCCTCCTTCGATTCAACACCCACAGTTCTTCTCAGTCTTCAGAAACTGGGAAATGTTTCCAGCGCTTTGGTATTTTTGCTGCTGCCTCCATCACTTCTGTGTCTTGGACACGCTGTCCCACTGCAGGGAGACCTGACCATGGCAGGGGTTTGCGGTATTCTCTGTACGGTGCATGGTTCA
Source organism: Phoenicopterus ruber ruber (assembly GCA_009819775.1). Classification (NCBI taxonomy): domain Eukaryota; kingdom Metazoa; phylum Chordata; class Aves; order Phoenicopteriformes; family Phoenicopteridae; genus Phoenicopterus; species Phoenicopterus ruber. The sequence continues at coordinate 12,153,488 of CM020234.1, forward strand.
GCTGGACTGTATCGCCATGCTGAGTGCGAGGAAAAGGCATTATCTGGTCTGCCCGTCCCTCCTGCGCAGCTCCATGGTGGACATGATGCCCTTTCTCTTCCAAAGTGAGTTCCCTTGGCCCGTTCAGGACATTTCTGACCCATGCTGGGTCAGGTTCCTGGATGAGTAGGTCTGGACAAGCCTGTTTGGTGCAGAGGACCATCTCAGCCTTAAAAAAAGAAATATTATGGTGCTTTCCTTTTTGTCCTCTCCTTTTTGTCCTCTCCTGTTCAGACTTCTGCCTCCCTCCAGCACGTAGCTGGTTTGTCAAGCAGCGTCCATGCTGAGCATCAGCACTTTCATTTTCTAATATTTGCCTCTAGGGCCTTTTGGAAAGGCTGCATTTTTTGAAACCCCTCTGTCAGCTACAGCTTTTGGTCCAATTGCTCCCCAAAGAGTGCTGTACTTAATTAGGCTGGAATTGCTATTGCTCAATCAGCCAACCATAATGATGTCTTTAACCAAATCAGATAGGTTAGCCGGGGCATGAGTCCAGAGCTGCCTCCTCCTGTGTGCTGCTGCAGAACAAGCTGACCTAGAAACAGCCAGAGAGCACATTATAAAGCTGCTTTTTCCGAACTTCTCTCATGACAAATAGCTAACGTATACCTGCGTGTACCCGCAACTGCTCCTCGTCACTCCCTGAGGGGAATTCGTTTTCTTTTTGATGTCGTTTGCTCAGTAATATTTTCAAAAAGCCAAAAGGAAAGGCTATATTTGCACTGAATGTTGCTGGCAGTTGCTGGATAGGCTTTTCTTCACCGTGCATTTACAAGCAAAAAACCCTCTCCGCCGTGCGCTGGGTTAACCACAGAGAGGTCCGAAGTCATAGCCAGGGTTTGCTTCTCAGCCAGAAGAAAGGAGTGGAGGTCCCAGAGGCTAGCTCAAGGCGTGCGACCCAGAGGTCTGCCAGAAATTCCCTCTTGAGCCTCGCGATCCCAGTCCTGTCCCTGCAAACCTGCCCGGTCCCCGAGACGCACCCTGGCCGATGACCCAACCAGTCTATGTTTAGCTCTTGTTCTTCCTTGCAGAGCATCCACCTGTCCTTTTTGCGCACGGTCCCACCCTACTCTCACCAGGCCAACGTCTGGTTTGAGATGATGAGAGTCTTCAACTGGAATCACGTCATTCTGATAGTCAGCGACGACCACGAAGGTCGTGCTGCACAAAAGAAGCTGGAGACACTCTTGGAGGAGAGAGAGTCCAAGGTCAGTTCCTGAACATTGTCTTGTAGCTTTGTTTAAGCAACAACAACAAAACTAGAAGTCTCGGGCTGTTGTATGTATGTAGATTTCTGTATGTAAAACACCTTTTCTTTCCATTGTAACATGGCTAACATGCTTAAAGCATCAACAGTGTCTGACTAGTACCTGACAGAACTTTGTACTTTATTCATTTCACTTGCTTTGCCATGGTCAAAATCTCCTACATGTAAATCGACCACAAAATGAAGGGAAGGATAACCTGGAGCTCTGCAAATGCCTCGCCCAAGATTCCCACCTAAGGAGAGGACCAGTCGCTCAGCTTAGGGAAGCACCTGCCCCGTTACAGCCACGCAGGGGCCAGGCAGACCCAGCAGTGCCAAACCAACCCCGCAATGCAGCTTCTGAATTGGCTAACCGGAGCTCACCTTAGTGGCTTAGGAGGGGCAAGGGCAGCCGGCGCATTGATGCACGGAGGTATAATGCACCCTCTCTATAAAGCTGTCAGCTCTGCGGCTGCAGGCTGACGCCCCCGTTCCCATCTCCATCGAAGCACATGCCAAACGCTGCTTTCCTGACACCCCATGCTGTTACGAGAGGGCGGTTGCGGCTGGCGGGAGCAGCTTTATCGAGGAGGTGCACTGCACCTGCACTCAGGGCCACGCAGAGGAGCAGGGAGGGAGGCAGGGGAGGCCCCCGAGCCTGCTAGAAGTTCAGGAGGACTACCATAGACCTGCTGCCATTGAGTGAACGGACCGAGCAAGCGTTCAAGCCAAGCAGGGAAGGAGAACACAGGGAGCCGTTCGGCTGCGGTGGTTCAAAGGCAGGCGCCTGTCTGGAAGGCAAGGAGCCACCTCCTGCCCTACGAGGTGAAGTCCCAGCACGTCCTCTTGCCCAGGGTAGGGTGAGGTCCCCTTCGGGTGGGCAGAGTCCGAGCCCATCTCCAAGTCTCCAGCAGCGTCTGGGCAGGCACCCGTTCCTGGCTGCTCCCTCCTGGGTCACAGACAGGGACCACAACCTGCTCTTCTCCAGCCCCACCAGCAGCTGCTGGACATTTGGCAGTCGGCTGTTGAGGAGATGTGGCTGTAGACAATTCTTGTGCTTGGAGTTGGCGGCTGAGCTGAGAGACCAGTGAGAGCAGCCTGCCACTGCTCTTCGTCACCTCTTGTCAAGCCACTGGAGGAACAACTGGTGCAGGGGTGCAGGCTGGCACAAGCCACACTGACCAACAGGCTTTTGTTTTTGGCGGTGGTTTCCAAGAAGTTTCATCCTTGCTGCATCCTGGGCCATCATGAGACACTGGTGTGCCACCAACCACGGTGGGATCCTCCTGCCTCCAAAGCAGCTTCCCGCTGGGTGACAGCAGGCCAGTATTTCTCTCCAAAGGCTCTTCCCAGCACAGTGTCCCTCACCCAGGGAGAGCTGTGGAAAGGTTGTTCCCACTGTCATCCCTTTCCTTGCATCTTTTGATTTCCACTTTCTGTTTTCCTGCAGCTCCCGTGCATCCCTTTGGCTGCTCCCTCTCATGCCTCCACTCCCTGCTTGCTCCATGCAATGCTCCCAGGCACAGGGTGTATTTCTTCTTCAGCCTGCCCTTCCTACAGGAAAGCCTTTGAGATCTGGGGCTTGAAAGATGGGGGAGGGAGGGTCCGTCCTCAGACGTGCCCCACATTTGCACTGCATCTACAACATGTCTTGGTGTCTCCTGGCAGCCACTGGGCTACTGCAAATGCCCTGGCTGTCCTCCTGGGGTATGTGCTCTGTGGTGGTAGGTCACCTTGTCTTCCCTTTGGGGTGTGCCACCACATCTTGTTTCTTTTTCCTTTGAGGAGCTTGCTCTGGTCAAACTGACTGCTCTGACTGGTCTTGAAGGTGGTAGATACCCCTGTTGGGGCTTTCCTGTCTTCCTCAATCTCTTCTGCTGTCTAATTGCTCTTCTAATCACTGGTGTGCTGACTCTCTTCATGCCGTGAAGTGGTACCCTGGACCCCTCCCCAGCCTCCTCAAGGGCAGCCTGGGCCTTGGGGAAGGAGCAGGCAGGAGACCTGTTCTCGACCTCTTCAAGGCTTGGATCACAGCCCCTGAGGACCTGGGGGAGATGCTATGGGTCAGAGGCTCACCTGCCCACCTGAGCTCCTGGATCTGAGCATGGCTTGTCCCCTGGCTGTCACTCAGGCACCATTGCGTGGATTTGCACTTCAAGCAGGCGTTTGGAGCCCAGCACCTGGGCCAGGCTGGCCAGCCCTGGCGCACCCCACGTGCCAGCCTTGACTTAGGTCTGCCCGCAGTAACTCTCAGCCTGGAGCTACTGCTTCATCCCAGCACAACTCTGCTCATTCGGCTGGGCAGGCCACCGTTGCACCAACTCTGCTCGGGTTCCGGAGGGTGTGCCAGACGCTGTGAAAATCAGAGTTTGTCCAAGTCAGAGGTGGCAGGTCCCTGGTGTGCTGGCTGCCTTTCTCTGGGACAGTGGTGTTCATGAAAGTGGTAATTTTTTGAGTGACTGCTGGAGAACATGGTGGAAAGTGCATTTTGAATTTGTGGGTCCCTGTGTGAAACACGGGCTGAGGAGCAGGGAAGGGCTGCAGGACCACACAGAAAAATGGGAAAGAGAGGAGAGATAACTGGTCTAGTTCTGGCAGTAGGGATGGGGACAGGGAGACAGAGGTGATCAGATGCCCTCAGGTCCAGCTTTGCTGCACCCAAGACTCTGCTTCACTTTGCTGACCAGCTTGGGTCGAGGTGCCAGCACATCCCGGGCACACATGGTGATTTGTGGCTGGAAGCTGCAAGATGGATGATGGAGCCTCTGGCTAAATTGATGGTGCCTGAGGAAAAGTGGCCAATATCTCATCACTGGAGAACATTCATGCTGTCCTGCTGCAGCTCTACTCTCCTTGGAGGCAGTTGTTACTCCAGGTCTCACTGCAATCTGAGCAGACTCTACGAAGCCACTGCAGAAATCCTCACCATGGATGTCATCAGAAGGGAAGGCAGACCTGGGATCCAAGCAGATTTTGCCTCCTCAGATACTTTTCCTTGCAAGGACCCGACTTCTTTGAGCAACGAAAAACCTGCCAGGCTGTGTCCAAGGAGAAGAAAGGAAAGATCACACAGCTGCACGGAAAGGAGACCTGGCAACCTGTCCTGCCAAAGACTGGTCTGAGTGCTCAGGAAGAGACAAGCTATTTAGTTTGGAAAGCAAGATGCAGAGATACAACCTGGCTGCTGAAGGAACAACCTGGGAACATGAACCCTTGCATTACGAGGATGCAAAGGGTCGAGTTCCTGGCAGGCATCAGTTGCCGTTGCCATAAGATGCTGCAAAATGGAGATCGGAATAGAGCCGTGTCCCGTACCCCATACACACAGATCAGGGATGCCCAGCTGGGGTGGGACGGGGCCAAGAAGAAGACTATGTCCCACCAAAACCTGCCAAGCACTCTCCTGCAGGCACCGTCAGGTTGATGTTATTGGCATGACCACAGGGGCTGCTGCCAGGAAGATCCACGGGGCTCTGTGCATGTTGCTGCAGGGTCAAGGCTTCTGCGAGCAGAGGCTGCCAGCCCTCAGCACGCTGCCTGGAGGAGAGGAGACCTCCAGAAGTAGGTTTCATGCCCCTGGCTCCTCTGGGGCCGAGCAGCAGAAGTGGCTCAGGCAGGAGACGAGGGGAGGAGCAGGCTCTCTGCTCCGGTCCGTTATCTGCAGGGTCGGTGCACGCTGAGCCGCCTGCCCCTAGTCTGGGTGTGATGCTCCAGCCAGCAGCGTGGAGACCACCGAGCGGTGAACCCCGCTAGCCATGTGTAGGGCCAGGTTACAGGCACCGTGGTCTCCAGCAGCTGCACCTCCCAGGGCCACCCGCGTGCCGCAGAGCCGCAAGGTGCCCTCGGCCCTTCCCAAGCACCAGGTAAAAGCTGCAATGTCATCCCATGATCACCATTGCTTCATATCGCCACACTTTGAGCCAACACGGGACGTAGCGAGCTTTTTCTTTCTCTTTTGGACGGCAACAGAGCTCCAAAAAGCTGCTCCCTCCTTGCAGGAGGTGAGAAGTTCAGCTGAGACACCTCACTCGCTGTGAACTCTCTTAGGGTGAACAGGATTGTAATGCTGATAGTGACGGTAGTAATGCTAATACTATTAACTGTAACAGTTCGCGTTTATCCAGCACTTTCCGTACACAACATTTTGTCCTTTACTTCCACAGTAATTCCATGGAAATCCCACCACTTAGGCCCTTAGAGATGTGTAGATTGTTTCTGAGTTTAAGCTAAAAATGTCTTGCTGAAGAATTCCCCAGTCCCACAAGGGAAATGCAACTGCATCGCGACAGCTGTGACACTCAGGCTTGCTCTAACCGGTAACGGCTTTGCACCGTGACGCTCCCGTGAGAGCTGAGGCACTCTCTCCTGATAGTGGTTTTTGCGAGCTCCAGCGTTATAGAGACCCTTTAGCAAACAGTGGAGGAGGAGGTGGATGTTGGATTGCTTTACTACACGTCATTTTCAACTGTTTATAATATTCTTCTGTGTCTACATATTTTCTCTGTGCACATTATTCATCAGAGTAAAAAAAGGAACTATGAAAACCTCGACCAACTTTCCTATGACAACAAGCGAGGACCCAAGGTATATATGCATGGAAATGCACGCCGCCCACCAACCTAACTAGCAAATGAAAAATAGCCACAGCCACCAGAAAAATAAAAAAGAAAAAAAAAAGAGAAAGAGAAAAAAAGAAAAGAAAAGAAAGAAAAAAAAGATCCATGACTATGTTTCTTGGTAGCACGTTTTTATGTTGAGATAGTTTGGTTTGGACTTGAGAATGGAAACCTAGCCAGCTGACCCTGGAAGGATTTCTTTTTGAAACATGCATGTGAACCAGTAATTAACTTGCAAGTTTTTTTTTTTTTTTGAAAAGTTGAACCAACCCCCTTTCCTCCCCAAAGGAAACGGTTCCTTGGTGTAAGTTGCTCACTTTTACTCCCAAAGGTTAACCCTGTGCAATATGTTTTTTTCATTTCCCATGTTTTTGAAAAACAACACTCGTTTGAGTTTTCAATTGCATTTCAAAGCCTTTTTCTCTTTCCTGTACAATGCACGCCTCTTTTTGGGTCTTGATTGACTTCAGTTTGCATGCACAGTGCAAAAAAAAAAAACCAAAAAGCCAAAACCTTAAAAGAGAAAGGAAGGAAGGAAAGAAAGAAAAGAAAGAAAAGAAAAGAAAAAAGAAAAAAGTAGCTATAACCAACCTTATTTAGCAGACTTTTGTGCAGTTTAATGAATTCTCTTGACCCTTTTCTAGATAGCATGGCTCTCACAAGCAGTCCGGGCGCTCCCGCACTAACCAGCTTTGCTCACACTAATCACAGGCTGAGAAAGTGCTTCAGTTTGACCCCGGAACCAAAAACGTGACGTCGCTGCTGCTGGAGGCCAAGGAGCTGGAGGCTCGTGTCATCATCCTTTCTGCCAGGTAAGGCAGAGCCGTCCCTTCCCCTCCCTGCTCTGGTCTCCTCGCTCTCCCTGTTGCAGCGCTGCCCAGCGCTGGGGTCAGGGCAGATTTGGGGCGTGTTGTCCTTTCAAGGCGCGTGGGAGAAAACCCACACAGAGCCCCATGTCCCGGGCAGGCGGTGGATGCTGTGCTGTGCTGTGCTGTGCTGTGCGCGCTGCTGGCCAGGAGCTTGCAGTCGTGAGCATGGTTGGGACGTCCGGCTGTCCTGCAAAGTGTTAGCAGCTGCAGAAGCAGCAATAGTTACTGATGATGTATCCTGGTCCACGCATGAAGGAGGGGATTCTTACTGCCCCTGTGCCTGTAGACAGTGAGCAATAAGGAATGGGCCAGATTTGCAGATGCTCAGCAGTGCTGGGTGCTGTGGGATTAGATGAAGCTGAGAGAAAGGGTCCCATCACATCAAGGAATTAGCCATTGCCCAGGAGAACCGGTTATCAGAGGAGGGCTGCCTGGGGACAAGTTTTCCCCAGCCCTGCCACCCCCTTGGGGTCCGATACAGGGGGAAAGGGGCCATCCGGCACCTGGAGCCACATTGCCGTTCCCTTCTTCTCGTTGCAGTGAGGATGATGCAGCCACGGTGTACAGATCAGCAGCCATGCTCAATATGACGGGCTCCGGCTACGTGTGGCTGGTGGGGGAACGGGAGATATCGGGCAATGCCCTGCGTTACGCCCCTGATGGTAGGCACCTGCCGGAGGCGCCCATCCCGCTGTCGGCCAGGCTTGGAGGAGCCTGCTCGGAGCTGGGACGAGCAGCACCTGCCCTCCTGGGGACCCCTTGGGCTGGGGGAACGCGATGCCGTGGTGGTCCCAAGCGAGCGGAGGGTCCCACACATTCTCCGCTTCCTTTGCCTGCATGGGGAGACAGCCGTCCGGCCGCCTCGGCCACGCTGCCGTGCCCCAAACCCAGCTCCCTGGGGCTTTGCAAGCTGACCATCACCTGGGGGAAAGGCTTGGGCAATGCGATGGGGATGGAGCACAGGGTGTCAGTGGTCCACGTAGCTGTCCCCAGTCCCCCTCCGGCAGGCAGGACGGTGCCAGCCCAGCGCTGCTGCAGCCCCTTCCCCTGCCTGCCCCTGCCTGAAGCTCGGGCAGCTCCCCAGCTGCATCCGAGGGGTCCCCAGCCCGTAACCATGTGCTTGCTGGTCCCCAAGCCTTGTGCATGGGAGTAACGCTGGAGCGGCCAGCGAGGCTGGGGTGCTGACCTGCCTCCTCCCCTCTGCCCGTGGCAGGAGTGATCGGTTTGCAGCTCATCAACGGGAAGAATGAGTCAGCCCACATCAGCGACGCTGTTGCAGTGGTGGCCCAGGCTGTGCACGACTTGTTTGAGAAGGAGAATATCACAGACCCGCCGCGGGGCTGCGTGGGCAACACCAACATCTGGAAGACAGGACCCCTTTTCAAAAGGTAGTTGGGAAAGTGTCCTACTGGAGGGAGCAGAGGACCTGCTGGGGGAGAGCTGGAAAAGGTGGGAGCATGTGGAAAAGGTGCAGGAGAGCAACGTGGCGGCTTTGTTCAGAGTATCTGTCCCTAGAGCTTTGGAGCACGTGGCACAGGACTGTTTGGACTCTCCTGCACAATTCAGATGTGAGGGCTACATCTCTCCTAGAAAACCAGCCAGGACACGGGCTCAGGCACTGGCCCCCAGTTTGTCCAGGCTGTTTAGGCATCATCCTGGTGCCTGGCACCAATTCGGTCCATGCCAACCCATGCTCTCCTGGGCAATGCTTGGGCAACTGGGATCAGCATGGGCAGGGAACGACTCTAGGAAGAAGAGATCTAGGGGCTATGATCTCCTCTGGTCTGGATCTTAATTCTGTGGGTGGAAGAGGGGAGACAGGGGGTTTTCTGACAAATCAGGGTAGGGGGATATTTCTGTCAAATTGGAGCTCAGTGCTGTGGACACATTTCTTGCTGAACATTTCAGGGCTGCGGGATGGGTCAGCGTGCTGCAAGCAGGACTTGGGGGCAAGAGATCTCCATGCATGGGACAGGCTGCTCTCCGCTGCAGCAGATACTGGTGCTGTGGTTTTGGGTGGTGGGGTCTCAGCAGATCAGAGCATGCGTGTGTTGGATCTTGCTGCCGTGGGCACTGTGACCAGCGGATGCTGCCTGCGCTTCCCAGAACCCAGTCTTTGTGCTGCGTGGGGTTTTGTGCTGCGTCACTGTGGAATTTGGAGCCACAAGGGCCTCTTCTGCAGGCTGGATGTTGGTAAAGCAGCAATGCCCTTTGCAGCGTGGCTCTCTGCGTGGGAGGGCTGCTCTCTGCAGCGTGCAACCTGGCACCAGGGTGTTGCTTTTGGCAGCGGGATCTTGTGCCAAGGGTTGCTCCCTGCAGACATGGTCGTGGTGTCTGTGGGATGCCCTTTCTGTAGATCTGGGTTCTGTTGAGCGTGGGACCTGCAAAGCCTGAAGATTATTTTAGAAAAATTTCTGGTCTCCTCTGCAGTGTCACAATCCTTGGCCTGAGCCAACAACCAAGTTGTTCTCTATGGTGCACTGCAAGCGGCTTAGGCAATTCTTCTGTGTCTTTGCTATCGTCTTTCCAGGGTTGGGGGGGCTGTTTCTCCCCTTGGTGGTATGTGCGTGCCTGGGGCACTACCCAGGCTGTGATGGGCTGGTGCCAGACAGAAGGACCAGGAGCGGTGGCATGGACATAGCTCCCAAGGGACCCCCAGAGGACGATGTCCTTGGGTGCCGTGGGACAGATCATTGCGTAAGGGAATGGGACTGATCTGGTGGAAAACAAAGGGCAATGACAGCAGATATGGTAGCGCAACATTCGGGAAACTGACTCCATCCACCAGGAGGGGATGACCAGAGGTCTATGAACAGACCACAGGGAGCCTTGACTGGACTTCTATAGGGTAGTAGGCATATGGCAGGCAACCGAGAGAAACCATTTGCCTTTCTGATGCTTTCTTAGGTGTCCCAATGGCCACAGCAGGTTTTCTAGGTTGGCCCTGCTGTGTTTCTCTCCATAGGGTGTTGATGTCCTCCAAGTACTCGGAGGGTGTCACCGGACGGGTGGAGTTCAACGAGGACGGGGACAGGAAGTTTGCCAACTACAGCATCATGAACCTGCAGAATCGGAAACTGGTCCAAGTTGGGATTTACAACGGCAGCCATGTACGTACAGGCCTGGACAGGTTGGGTAGGAGGGATGTGTGCGCTGGGGTATCTACCTGTGGCCTCATGTCTATCTCCTTCCTCTGGGATTGATCACAGGTCTTGACCAACGACCGGAAGATTATCTGGCCAGGGGGAGAAACCGAGAAACCTCAAGGCTATCAGATGTCAACCAAGTTGAAGGTAACGGCAAATGGCATTAGGGGGTGGCAGGTCTCCTCAGCTCTCTGCATGCAGAGCTGTGACTTCCTCTGCCTCCCACTTCCACTGCTGCCTCTGCAGCTGTCAGCAGCATTTGCAAACCCAGGGCACCTGCCATCTCAGAGAGGATATAGCAGGACAACTTAGAGAAGGTACTGGAGGGTGTTCAGAGCTAGAGCACAACTTCCAGCTGGAGACAAACTAGATAGAGTGGCAGGCATCCTTTGGTTTGGAAAGAGACATCTGGAAAGGGGATATGAGAGAGAACAGCAGAGAAGGGATGGAGGGATAAGGTGTTCACCACTCCTCATGGCTTGGGAGCCAGAGGGCACCCAGCACAGGTTTGCGGGAAATACAAGGATGGGCTCCTTCGGCCAAGGCACAGTTCAGTTCTGGAGCCCGCTGCTGCTGCTCGGCAGGGCAGAGCCCAGAAGGAAACAAGTTCAAAGGGAGATTAAACAAGCTCGTGGAGGGTGGGTGGGGTGGTGGCTGCAATGTTGGGCTCAGGAAATCCCTGAAGAGCTGATGGCCAGAAGCTGGAGGTGACACTGTGAGAAGGTTCCTCCACTCTTGCTTTGCTTCTCATGCCCTTCCCTTAAGTGCAGCCCGGCAGCCACTTTAGTGACTGGATCCTGGGCAGGCTACTCTGACCAGTATGGCCGTTCATTTGTCCTACCGTCCAGGTAAGGGAAAGCACACGTTCCCAGGGCAGTGAGCCCTTATTCCTGCAGAGGTGGTGCAGATGCGTTGGGATGCTGCTTTACTGAAAAGGTCCAGGGCAGGACTGAAATGTCTGCATTAGCTTGGGGCAGTGTGACAGTGTCTAGAGCCCCATTCAGGGCACTAATCCTGGCTACGCGGTGGCTCTCATCAGCCTGCTGTTAGGGAAAGGGCTGTGAAGGGCTTTGAGGCCGAGGTGAAAGTGCCACACGAAGGAGGACGCTGATATGGCTGTTCATCGTCTTAGGTGCAGGGAAAGCAAACGTTCCCATGCCAAAGCCAGGTCCCACTGCTGGGCTGAGCGGTCTCATGTGCTGAGATGGCAGCTGAGGAGGGCACCACGGCATTTTGGCCACACTTGTGCGGAGAGGGCAGCCCAGCTCCCCACCCAGGGGAACATAGCACTGGAGGGTAACGGAGACGAGCGGGTGTTTGTGCTTCACCTCACAGATCGTGACGATCCACCAAGAGCCCTTTGTGTATGTGAAGCCCACGCAAGCAGATGGGACGTGCAGAGAGGAATTCACCATCAATGGAGATCCTGTGAAAAAGGTCTTTTGCACTGGACCCAACGAGACCATCCCAGGTAACTCAGTCTAGTGGTGAGCGCAGCGGGTCCCCCAGCCCACCCAGCCAATGAAGACTCCTGTCCCAAGAAGGGGTCCCCAGGGAGGGTGCTCAGTCACACAGGAGGTCCAGAGGATGAGGAGCAGAAAGGTGACAGAACATTCAGCCCCCCGATGCTCCCCGTCAGCTCAGCCCCACAGTAGTGCTGTGCAGTAACTGAGCACTGGGATTCAGGTTTCTGACCCCAACAGATGACTTTCCCACTGTCTCTCTTCTGGGTGGGCTCCAGGGCTGTTTTGGGGATTGCATCCCATGTTTCTGTCTCCTGACATGCTCCAATTCTCTCTGCCTTGATCTCAAGCAGAAGCGAGAACCCTGAGGCACATTAGCACCTGCTGCACTGGTACTAACAACACCAGTTTCAAACCATTTTGTTGCGGAAAGCCTGTTTCAGGATTAGGAGTGAGCACTTGCTGAGGAGTGCGAGCTGCTTAGCAATGCCAGGCTTGCCCAAATCCACCTGAAGTGCATCCCCTTGGCCCATCATGCTTTCCTGTCCTCCCCCCCAGCCCTGAGCGGTGTCCTGGGCTGTGTTCAGCCTGAGGGGTTCATGCTAGCTCTCGTCCACACAGCCTGCATGCACCAAGCCCCCTCCGTTCCCCGCAGTGGGTCGGTAGCGTCAACTCTCAGCCCACCTCACTGAGACACAGCAAATGAATGAGACCCCTTTGCCCCCAGCTCGCCTTCTTCCCACGCCGGTGCTTCCCTCGCACCCGTGGGTGGTGGAGGCAGTGGGAGAGGGTGGTCGAGGCAGATGGCACTGCCTGAATACCGTGATTATGTCTCATATGAAACCAGAGCCATGCAGGTGGCTGCTCTCGCTGGGGACAGCCATGAATCCTGCATGGGGTCCCTGGCAAAGGGCTGCCTCCACTCATCCCCCATTTTCTCCCGCCCGCAGGCCGGCCCACCGTGGCACTGTGCTGCTACGGCTTCTGCATCGACCTGCTCATCCGGCTGGCAGGGGTGATGAACTTCACCTACGAGGTTCACCTGGTGGCTGATGGTAAATTTGGTACCCAAGAGCGGGTGAGTTTGTGCAGCCTGTGATATCTCTTTGCCTGTATTGTGTGTTGGAACACCCCCGGGCCCTTCTCCGGAGCAGGGGTGGGGTGGGAGGGCAGTGCGGGGCACCTGCCATGCGTGGGGGGTCCTGGCTGGTGGGGGGCAGGTGTCAGGGCAGTGGGCTGATCCTGCGCTGGCTCTCGGGCAGGTGAACAACAGCAACAAGAAGGAGTGGAACGGGATGATGGGGGAGTTGCTGAGCGGCCAAGCAGACATGATTGTGGCTCCCCTCACCATCAACAACGAGCGGGCGCAGTACATTGAATTCTCCAAGCCCTTCAAGTACCAGGGCCTCACCATCCTTGTGAAGAAGGTATGGGTTGGGATGGGGTGTTCTGTGGACAGGGGAGGTGTCCCCTGCTCCCCAGCTTGCAGACACGTGCCGTGCCTGCACCATGCCCACCCCAGGGCAGCCGCAAATCCCAGCCTGTGCCGGCCTCTGGGTTGCTGGTTTTAATGCTGGGTCTTGTCTCAGCCACCCTGAGCCTTCCTGCGTAGCGGAGCAGGAGCTCAGAGCAGGGCAGGGGCCCTTCCGAGTCCAGCCAGGCGGGCAGGGTGTGGGCATGATGGGTGCCAGCGCTGTTCTCCTCTCTCCTCTGTGCTAGGAAATCCCCCGCAGCACCTTGGACTCGTTCATGCAGCCCTTCCAGAGCACGCTGTGGCTGCTGGTGGGGCTGTCTGTGCACGTTGTGGCAGTGATGTTGTACCTCTTAGACCGATTCAGGTGAGTGCGCTTTGGGTCACTCAAGGGCTGGAGGGGTCAGGGGGGTGCTCCCAGGAACCGTCCCGTGGGTCCCTGCAGTGTCTTGCTCAGGCACAGCCCTGCAGCCCTTCGGGAGGCTCTCGCAGGAGCTAGACCTGCTTTCTCTGCCCCTGGGCCGACGCTCCTGGCCTCTCTGGCTGCTGCTAAGCTGAGAAATAGGGATATGTGGGGTACTCGGCACCTGGATATGTGGCAACACGCCTGTGAGACCAGGTGCCATGCTGATGCCTGACCAAGGGGACCGTCAGCTCCTGGGCTCTGAGTTAGTCCCCTTCCTTGGCCCCAAGGCAGCTCCTCTGAAGGGCAAGGAGCCTGCCCTCCCCATTAGCCCTGTGCCCAGAGGCTTCTGCGGTCAATCTGCAGGGAGCCCTCCGTGTCGCAGTGGGAGCAGCTCGAGCCGGCCAGGATCAGACGATCTTTCTGGCCCAGAGAGAAGCGTGATGGGACCAGTACGAGTGTGAGCCAGGCAGGGTTGCAGATCAGCAGAGGGGCCATGCAAGGCTGTGTGACATGAGAGGTGAAGAGCTGTCTGGGGCGTAAGCACAGTCTGTAGGGACGAGTGATGTCAGGCTCCATCAGGACACTTAGGGCACAACGGAGAGCCCTGGGAACCAAGATAAGGGATATGAGAAGAGCTCTCTGTCTTGTTTTCCAGTCCATTTGGCCGGTTCAAAGTGAACAGCGAGGAGGAGGAGGAAGATGCCCTGACCCTCTCCTCGGCCATGTGGTTCTCCTGGGGAGTCCTGCTGAACTCCGGTATCGGAGAAGGTGCGTTGCAGCACGCAGCGGGACTGCTCTGCCCTGCGGCCCTGGCCCTGAGCCGGGGAGGACACGAGCTGGGGGAGAAGCCCATGCCCTCTTCCACAGCCTCCTTCCTGTGGCAGGGCTGATGCCCTCGGGGGACTGTTCAGTGAATGGGTACGGGCTGCCTTCCCTGAGCCTTCCCTGCGTGGGCTGGTGGGGGATTTGGTGATGCCGGGGTGGCACACTTGTGGCATTCTTTGTGCAGACCATCCTGCCACTCCTCATGATCAGGGATGGGCAATGGGTCCTTCTCGGGCTGCTTCTCCTGCCCAGGGTTACCCATCCGCTCAGGGTGGCACACATCATGCCTTGGAAGGAGGCATGGCTTTTTCTTGGTTTGGGCAATGCAGGAGCTCCTTGCATGGCTGTCGGCAGAGCAGATAGATGGGGCACATCTGCAGCTGCCATTGATCTCGCATGGGGTGGACCAAGTGACCAAGTCAAGCCCTTGTGCCAGTCTGATCTCGCCTCTCTCCCTCCAGGTGCTCCCCGGAGTTTCTCTGCCCGTATTCTTGGCATGGTGTGGGCTGGCTTTGCTATGATCATTGTGGCTTCATATACTGCCAACCTGGCAGCCTTCCTGGTGTTAGACCGGCCTGAGGAGAGAATTACGGGCATCAACGACCCCCGGGTAATGACTCCTCGCTTGCTTTCCCCTTCCCTGTCCACCTCTGGGCAGAGATGCGGGAGATGCCTCCAGTGGGTATCTCATGGCTCATATAATATGGCTTGTAGTACCCAGAGCTCTGCTTTAACATGGCTGTGGGTCTGTGCCAGGATGTCGAGCCCCAGGTAGCTCTGCCTGGAGCTGTCGCTGGTGGGTCGGAGCCCCTGTGCTGGGTGGGAATGGACAGACTCAGGGAGTGATCAGCAAGGAAAACCTTGTCCAGAAATAGCACATCCCCAGCCAAAATGCCTGCCAGTTCCTGGAGAGCCTGCACTAACCAACGAGGAAACGATTCATTATGGATGAGTTATAACTAATGAAATTGTCCCTGCGGTGCAGTCAATACTCTCAGCAGACACCAGCACGCCTCAAACCCTTTTCCTGCTCTGGCAAGGACACAGCCACAGCTTGTCAGCTCAGGCACACAGGAGCGTACCCCACAGCAGCGCCGACTCACGGCATCCCACGCCCTACTGCGCCCTCTGCCCGCGGTGCTGCCAGCCCCGTGGCATCCACAGGCCTCCTGCATCCTCAGTGCCACAGTGACCCTGTCCCATAGCGTCCCCCGCCCCACCACCATGGTCCCAGGGCATCCACTGCCCCATGGCATCTTCAGCTCTGCTGAGGAGATCAAGATCTTCTCTGGGAAACAGGTCCCTGAAGGGGATGGGAAATTAGGAAACACAGCTTTGGGGCGAGCCTGTTTGGTTGATGAAGGACAGAAGAAATAGGAGCTGCCCTTGCCTTTCAGCTGCGCAACCCCTCGGATAAGTTCATCTACGCCACAGTGAAGCAGAGCTCGGTGGACATCTACTTCCGACGGCAGGTGGAGCTGAGCACCATGTACCGGCACATGGAGAAGCACAACTACGAGAGCGCTGCTGAAGCCATCCAGGCAGTGAGGGACAAGTGAGTGGGACCAGAACCTTGTCTGGCCATGCTGGGAAGGGTTTTGAGGGGCTGCGGTTTGGCGGATCAAGCAGGGCTGATGCAGACCTGGAGGGAGCTGCATCAAAGCATGGCTTGATGGGACCTGCCTAGTTGGTGCCGGGTGGGACCTTCCTAGTCCTAGTGCGTGCCAGGTCTCTGGATGGAGACCACAAGGTCTGCGTGGGGAAAGGCACACTCGGAGCCCTGGCCCTGGCCATGGCCGCCCTTTCTGGCCTCTGCAGTTGCTTTTGTGCAAGGCTGGGTGGTTTCAAACCCCATGTAAACCCCTCACGCTTGTCTTCCAAAATTTTGGCAAACCTTTTGCCTCCCAGCAGCACAGTCCCTTCTGGGAGGAGGGTGATGCTAATCAGTGCTTAAACTAGGGCTGGGAGCACCCTCACGGCTCCCATGGTGGCTGCAGACAAGCTGGGCTGCCCAACCGTACCTGTCTGTCCTCTCTCGGTATCCAGCAAGCTCCACGCCTTCATCTGGGACTCAGCGGTGCTGGAGTTTGAAGCCTCCCAGAAGTGTGACTTGGTGACGACGGGGGAGCTTTTCTTCCGCTCCGGCTTCGGGATCGGGATGCGCAAGGACAGCCCGTGGAAGCAGAACGTCTCCCTGGCCATCCTCAAGTCCGTACACAGCTCTTGGCATGGGGCTTGCCCCAAATGCTGCATGTGTTAGCACGCAAGTAGCCTCGTGCCAGGCACTGCCACCCCACTCCAAACCCTCTGCAGGGACAGGGGCTCCGGGCTCTGCCGTGTCACTCTTGATGAAAGGGACGTGCCTGAGCGACCAGAGTGGGCACCCACGGCCCCAGCTCCGGCTCGCAGGGCTGGGGGAGCAGCACGGAGCTGGTGGGAGGGCAGAGCAGAGCAGGGCAGCGGTGGCCGCAGGCAGGGAGCAGGAGCCGTGGCAAAGCTGGCAGAGAGCAGCCCTGGGGTCATCCAGCACCGTGTCTGTGTGAGCAGGGCGCGGGCTGCGGCAGCAGGCAGGGCTGCTGCCATGTCCCCACTTCTCCCGGCGCGCTCAGCCTGGCCGATAGCATTGTGCTGCCCTGGCTTGATCTTCCAGGGGTTTTTCTTTCAACTCTGGGTGTTCCTGTTAGGCAGAGATATGTCAGGACCCCTGTTGAGTCCAACTGAGGCTTCTATACCAGCACTCGCCTGCAGCGTGGGCTGCCACAAGTCAATCTGATGTGGGTAAAAAGGGATTTCCTTGCATTAGTTTGGAAATGCCACGCTCGCAGACAGAGGAATGTGGTGATGGAGTAACAGGCAGCTGGGAAGCAGCAAGTGGAGGGAGGGGGACATGCGAGATTAATTTTACAGAGAGACAGGGTCAGAAGCCACCAGGGTCCTGTCCAAGATGCGGAGATGAAGGGCCTGAGAGGGAGGATGGGCAGGATGTAGAAGGGTAATGTAGGGAGCCATGGGAGCCTGTCTGTGGGGTGGTCTTACCACGGGGACAGGTGGCAGCGGGACAGATGGGATTTGGGACAACAGAAGCCTGGAGGGACAACAGAAGCCTGGAGAGGCAACAGAGCCCTTGGTGTCCTCCTGGGAGAGGATGGGGAAGCCCAGGACTACAGGTGGCCCAGGAAGGCAGTGGGAATGTGTCAGGAACAAGAGGGAGGAAAGTGCAGGGGGAGCCACGGTGGGACGTGTGCTCTGTGCCCACCTCCATCCCCACTAGCTGTTCAGGCAGAGACGGGCGCTGGAGTCCCAGCCCTCGTCATGCACAGCACGGAGCTGCCAGGCCCCAGTTTTGCCCCTGCCCTGATCTAGAGGGTGCTGGTGGTGACCGGAGGCAGGATTGGCATCCAGCATTGCCTGAGCTCCCAAGCGGCTGTGGCAGGTGGGGGGATTACGCAGGAGGGCAGCGGGGACGTGGTTCCTGTCAGCTCCCTGCAGCCTCCCTCCGAGTGCTGCCTACACCCACGAGCTCCATCTCTCTCCTTGGGAACCGAGCACACATGGCTCCCTTTGGCAGCAGCCGGCCAGCACCCGGCTCGCAGTCACGGGGCAGTGGCACCAGGCAGCTGTGGGTGCCCCCTTGCACCCGCTGCACCGCGCACGCGGCTCGTGGCAGCGCTAGCTGTGCCCAGCGCAGCGTGCAAACACGTGCAGTATGGACACCCACTGCAGACAGGCCACACACACACACTTTCTACACAGAAGCTGTACATGCACATGCGTGTGCACACATACCGAGTGAGCCAGGTGTGCACACACGTGTGCGCACACACACCATCGGTTCGTGTGTTTGTAGGCTGCAGGCAAGCGCAGAGTCCTAGGACAGAGGGCATGAAGGCACAAAGAGCATATGCCCCAGCTGCCTGCGGCTGGTCCCCAGTGACTACTCTGTCCTGTCTCCTTGTGCTTTCAGGTCCCACGAGAACGGCTTCATGGAGGATTTGGACAAGACTTGGGTGAGGTATCAGGAGTGTGATTCCCGTAGCAATGCCCCAGCAACACTCACCTTTGAAAATATGGCAGGTTTGTTCTGCAAACCTCTTTCTTCCTCTTCGCTGGGTAGCCTGCTTTCGCTCAAGACATTCTCCTCTCCGGGGCTCTCCTCTCGGGCCAAAGCTCTGCTGCTTCTGGGTTTGTGCTTTCCTAGTGCTGGGAGGCTGCTGTGTTGGGCTCCAATCCCACCTTGTCCGAAACAGCTCCGCGAAGCTTCCCCCAACTTCCCTGGGGTGGCTTTCTCATCGGTGGGGCTGTCCTGCTTTGAACATTGCTCCCCTCCCTCTGCTCTGGCCAAACTGCGGCTGTCACGGTGAAATCAGAGCTGTCGCCAAGGCAGAGAGAGGGGAGCAGCACCTCGGGGGAGGCGAGAGCGGCCGTGGAGGCGAGCGAGGACCCTGCTGCAGGAGGGAGCTGGCGGCGAGGGGCAGCCCCCCAGCCCCGCGGAGCGTGTCCCGGCTGGCCCTGGGCAGCGGGCAGGGGGCAGGAGGAGGATAATCAATACAAGGGGGGTTTTCTGGGTCCCTCTTTGCAAAGACTGCAAGTTCCCCCAGATGGGCTCTCCCTTTGCAGCGATGTGACGCTGCCGGTCCTTCACCCAGCCAACGTAGTGATGCGGGATGAGGGGTGTCCGATGGGACCCCGTCCTCGCTCGCAGCGCGGGCCAGGCCAGAAGCACTGAGAGAAGGGGCACTTTGCTCCATCTCCTCAAGACACCACTCCCAAAATGTCAGCCCCGAGGGTTGCAGCCGGCCGAGGACAACACAGAGAGCTCTGTGCGTGGCTGTCCTTCCCGATGAGCCAAACGGGAGCATCAGAGCTGGGTTTCTGGCGCAAACGAGCCTACGGCCCCAGGGGATGGTGTCTGCCCTGGTGCTCGGTGCAGCACCCAGCGCGCCGTGCCTGCCCCCAGCATCGCTGCAGCACAGCCCGTGCCCTGTGCCCGACCGACAGGAGCTTGCACGGACATCCAGCACCCCGTCACCTTTCTGCCCATCACCGCGGGTGCCCAACCTGCAGCGCCTGCCCTGCTCTGCTGGGTTCCCGTCCCCGGCCCCTCCAGGACTGCGGGGGGATGGCGGGGGGCCAGGGGGACCCTGGGTTGGCAGACGCTCCTGTTGCTGAGCGTGATACGGAGGAAATGAAGTGTCATGGTGCAATTTCCATTGCCCTCTGTAACTTTCCTGCTTATTTCAGGTGTGTTTATGCTGGTGGCTGGAGGTATTGTTGCCGGGATATTTTTAATATTCATAGAAATAGCTTACAAAAGGCATAAGGACGCGCGGAGGAAGCAGATGCAGCTGGCGTTTGCGGCCGTTAATGTGTGGAGGAAAAACCTGCAGGTAGGACAAACCGTTTTTAGAGCAAATCTCCAACAGGTGCGTTTTCCATTCCTTCACCAAATCAGTGAATGCAGACCTGTGGATTAGCATGGGGCCCTCTGTCCCCCACCCCGCACCCCAGTAACTCCAGCTGGGCGTTACTGGGCTCCTGGGGTAGGGTCCCTGTCTTGTCCCCGGGAGCTGACCT
The DNA here is from genome assembly GCA_009819775.1 of Phoenicopterus ruber ruber. Lineage (NCBI taxonomy): Eukaryota > Metazoa > Chordata > Aves > Phoenicopteriformes > Phoenicopteridae > Phoenicopterus > Phoenicopterus ruber. The sequence goes on from CM020234.1 coordinate 12,173,143, forward strand.
TGGCCGATGCCGTCTCTCTTTGGGAGGTGTTGAGCACAGCTCCAACCGGGACAGAGGCCTGTCCCAAATGCCCCCAGCGGTGCTCGGGACGGGGACTGTGCTCTGCTGGGGACCACGTGCCGGAGCCATGTCTTGCCCTGGCCGAGCAAGCGGTGCCGGCGCGGCTGCCTTTGCAGGCGCTCTGCCCGGCTCCGGCCGCGCTCACCAGCAGACGGGAGGGTTAATCTGCTGCCACTGAGCATCCCTGCCCGGTGCTCAGGTGGAGAAATTCTCCAGGGATGGTTTCCATCACTTCCCCCTCCCTGCCCACTCCCCGGGGATGTGGTAGCCCTTGTCAGACCCGGGACCGACTCCAAAAAGAGGTGGTGCGTGCTCTTGTCATTTGGAGACAAGGACATCTCCCCACACGGGAGCCAGCAGTGCCAGTGCCTGTCAGTGCCAAGGCTCCCCTGGGCCCCTTCCGCGGGGCCATTGCTCTCCCCGGCTTCTCCCACCCCCGAAACACCTCCGTGCCGCTCAGAGAGGGGAGCCCAGGAGGGCCAGTGGTGCCTGGCAGTGACACTGAGCCGTGGGCACGTCCGTGGGCCACCAGCCTCACGCTTCCCTTACCCAGTTGCTTTTGGGGCTGAGCCCCACGGTGCTCCCGAACCCCAGTTTAGGGCAGCTGGAGGCTCTCTCTGAATTGCCCGGGCTGCTTTTCTTCCTTGGAGAAGCAAACCGGCGTTCAAAGAGCAAGAGATCCTTTAGGCGACTAAAGGCGACTGCTGTTCGCAGCAGAGCCGTTGAATGAAAGAGAGAGAACGAGGCTCGGGGACCCCAAAACGAGCCCGGAGCGGTGGCCTGCGGGAGCAGCGCTGGCTGGGGCGTGCGGGTGGGCTGCCCGGGTGCAGGCGACCTGCCCGAGAGCAGCGAGGGGAAGCACGAGGCCGGGCTGCTGTATCCTGAGAGCTCGCTGGGTTCAGTTCACTGATGAGAGTCTCGGAAAAGCCATTTCTCGAATTTTTTTTCTTTTTTTCTTTTTTTTTTCCTTTGCTTCCAAAAAAGCAGCAGCACCGAGGGGGTTCAGGCTGCTGGGACAGAGCACACTAGTCGCACTGCCATTTTTCACTTGCCAACCTTCTAGAAAATACTGCACTGGGTCCTTGGGCAGAGTCTGTGGGACTGTGAGCAAAGCATGCTGCCCTGTGGGGGTAAACAGCCTCATGGTAAAGAGCCGTTTGACATTGTAAGACTTTTCCACAGGAGGAAACGTCAGAGCACTAGTATCTGGTACATTGCTAGAAGGTAGGCAAGTGGAAAGATTTATTTGTTAAAACAAACAAACAAAAATAATGGTTTTTGGGGTCACAGTTTTGCCATGGCTATTTCCTGAGATGCCATGGAAGAAAAAGACATTTCATTCCATTCATCTTGCTTTCCTTTCCGTTTGTGCATGTCCGCAAAAGAGAGAACTGAGAAGGAGGAGCAAATGTATCCCCGAGCATGCTCTACGCACCAGCGGGATACATTTTGGTTACCCCCGTGCGGTAGCAGAGCCAGACCTGGTCACTCCGTCCCCCGTCGGAAAGGTCACACTCATTGGCACGAAAGCAATTGGGGAGGAATCGTTCTCAGCGCCCGCCGCAGAGCGCGGCCGGTCCCCACGGCTCGCTGCCCCCGCACCATGGCGGCTGGTGCTCCCAGCCTGCGCTAACCAGGTCCGACTCGCTAACACCAATGGCTACATTTTTCAGTTCTGTTTCTCTTTGAGTTCATCCCGACCCCGATGACATCATAGTGCTAATGCTTTGCCTCCTCCCTTTCTTTTCCTTTATTTTTTTTCCTTTTCTTTTTCTTCCAGTTTCCTTTTTTTTTTTTTTTTTTAAACTCGTTTTACTTTGGGGAAAAAAAAAAACACCACCACCAACCACGTTTGGCTTTGCACAACTGCATCATTTAAATTTTTGAATACATTTTTTTTACAGAATATTCATACAATGACTTCTCTTTCAATGCAGTCCTCTCTCTCTCTTGTGGCACTAGGATTCAGCCTCAGAAAAGGCCCTGAGCGATTTTTTTTTTTAGTGGTAGGTGCAGCATCTCGCCTCCCGGTCTAGCCAGGCTAGCGGTGGAAGCGAGGGGCAGGGCGCCGGCAGAGCATCCCCAGGAAGCGAGGTCAGCTGTGCCGGCCCGGAGGCAGACACCCAGGAGAGCAGGGCGACTCCCCGGAGGGGTCTCCAGCGCTCCAGAGGCGAGGCCGGCCCCGTAGCTGTAGCAGTGTGGCGGCCACGCTGTAGCCGTCGGTCACGGAGGCCCTTGGAGGACTGGGAGTGACAGGACACCTCCAGTAGCTTTCTCACCTAAATGAAGGACATGACACGGGGCAGTATTCAAATAGATTTAGCGTTTCCAACAACACACTAGAGATCTAATCACTTATACATATTCATTTTAGGATAGAAAAAGTGGTAGAGCAGAACCTGACCCTAAAAAGAAAGCCACTTTTAGGTCCATCACCTCCACCCTGGCCTCCAGCTTCAAGAGACGTAGGTCCTCCAAGGATACGGTAAGAGGAAGAAGAACAATTCTGCCCTCTCTCTTTCTCTCTCTTTCTCTCTTCTGCCATCCCATCGACTGCCACACACCCATCCCGAAGCTGCCAGTGTACATGCATAGCTCATGTTCGTCACCAGTGAGTCAGTGAGTCAGTGAGTCAGTCATCCCGTGTACCTGAAAGGATGCTGGGATCCTGGAGGGCAGGCAGGAGGTGGCTTGGAGTCCTGTGATGAGTTGGGAGATGCAACCGAGTTTTTGTTTTGTTTTTTGTTTTCTTTTTGCCTGGATGATTTCTGACGTTCCTCTCTGTGCTTCGCTCACCTTACCGGTGCTGACCTCTAGAAACCGATGACATTTTTTTTTTTTTTTTCTGTCCCTGAGTGTTCCTGTACCTGTTTGTCATTGTATGCCTAAAAACGATCACCCCGATTTAATTTGGGCACCGTGTCACCTCACCGAGAGCCATGCGTGTCACATTCTCTACATGTGATTTTTGTTTGTGACGGTTAGCATTCGGGACGTAGTCCTCGGCACAGGAGTGACAGCTGTCTCTGGTTATCGTCAGCAGTAACGCAGCTCTAGAAAAGAGACGCAAAGGCTTGAAAGAGGAGGTTGTTAAAGACCCAACCTTGGTTCAAACTTGTGCTTTCCGCCTCAGAGTAAAACTGCTCTCACGTAACCAGAGAAAATTTCCAAATTGCTGCCTCTAAAGCCAGCTGTTTCCAAATGTGCAAACGTGTCTGCTCGTGCTGGAGCTTCAGACACTCTTCAGCGTCAGGTTGGGCTGTTGGTCTGTCGGACTGAGCCGGTGTCCCTCTGCATGTTGCCGTCTGTTGTATGACACTCTGCACTGTGGCTACTCTGTTGTCTCGTGTGGCAGCGGCCGCTGCGTTTTGCCGCCCGACCTCCCGGCGCGACGGGCTTGCCGAATTCGCCTCCCCGGGGCGACCGGCAGGTTTCTGCCCAGGGCTGCTCAGAGCAGGCTCCCCGCCAGGCTGCCCGAGGCGCGAGGCACAGCGGGGACGGGGGGACGGCAGCGGCGCGGGGAGATGCGGCCCCCCGCGGCGGGGTGGCCCGTCCCCGGCTGCAGGCTCGGGGCGCCTCGGGGAGCAGCATGCGATATCACAGGGGGTCTCGGGGCCACGGCTCTGTATGCGAAATGGAGGCGGCTGCCTTTGACACCAATGCAGGCTCCATCCCGAGAAGCTCTGGAGCACCCCTGGGACACGGCCCCGGGGACAGCTGAGCCCTCGGCCGGGCTCGGCTGCCACCGTCTCACACAAAGTGCCGCTCTTGCTGTCACCTCAAAGCCTGGCAGGCGCAGGGGGGGACCCAGGCTCTCCCCACGCATCCCCCGTACCCCGCAGGGAAGACAGGCATCCCTGTGGTCTCCTGCGCTGCCCCCGTGCTCCCTGGGTGGCACCTTGTCCTGGTGATGTCCTCATGTCCTGGGTCCCCCCTTCCCGCTGCTGCACCCCCAAGCAGCTCTGCAGGAAGGTTGCAGGTTGTGTCTTGGTGGCCTGAGCCCCGACCAGGGGAGGGGCAACAGAGATGGGGTGGGTGGTGCAGTGGGGAGAAGGTGGGAAGAGCGAGGAGGAGGGACAGATGGGATGCGCAGAAAAAAGGGGAGAAAAAATTGCAGAAAGAGCTGGGGGGAGGGGGAGGGGCAGCCCTCGGCGTGTCTTGAGTAGACCCCATGTTGTGTTGTGTTTGAACCACTCCATGGTTAGGAAACCAAAGGGTCCTGTCCTGGGAGAGCATGAGCATCATAGTAAAGTGGGCACCTGGGGTGACCAGTGCCCACGGTGGGCACAGGAGAGGGGGGGAACCCAGGAACAACGGGGCAGCTGGCACGTGGCACCCCTGGTACCTCCCTCCCACATCGCTCCCTCCTCAGGGAGGCATCCTGGGCCTGATCCTGCACCATGGTATGGCATCCACCCTACCCCACACCACTCCACAGCACCCTCTGCCCCAGCGTAGGAGCACCTCGATGCCCTGAGCTGACCGGGTCCAGGGGACACCTGTACCAGAGGTCCCATGGATGAGCGGTGGAGCCGTGCTCTCCACTTCCCTTGCCCGGTGGGGACCAGTGCAGCGTGGGGGTCCCCATGCTTTGGGCCCCGGCCACACTCTTCCTGGCACGTTGCTCACGGGTGAGTCACAGAGCAAGATGGCCCCACTCGTCCCAGAGGATGGCCCCCGCTTTGAGGCCAGCTGCGCCTGTGGGGCAGCTATGGGCAACGATGTCCTGCTGCCTGGGAACCTGTCGCAGTCTTCTGCCTGCCATGGGGCAATGCGGCCGGGGCCCCAGGACACATTCCCCAGGGAACCAGGCTAGTTGGGTCAAGAACAGGCTAGCAGGCCAACATCCAAGCAAGTCCAAGGCCCAGCTATCGCAGGAGGCCCGTGGTGGAGCGAGCTTTGTCGTGATGTCGGGCAGACCTGCTGGTTGCCCTGCGGGGCGAGCGGCCAGCGGGAGGGTGCTGCCACCAGCTCATGTCACAGCCTGCCGTTTGGTGCCCTCCGCTCCCATGCAGCAGCCCTGGCCCAGAGACCCCGACGCCCTCCTGCTGTGGAAGGCCCCATGAGTACGTAGCATGCTGGGACACGTTGCCTGGGGTCCTCGTAAAGACGAGAAAGCAGCGAGGCGCTCTGTGTCACGGTGCTCGGCAGAACCGCGGGCCCACACCAGGTCTCAGATGGGCGAGGCTTGAGAGCCCATGGGGCTGGAAGGCCGGGCTGACCCCAGCCCCATGAGCTCTCCTGGCTAGCGAGCGAAAGACGCAAACCTGGTGGCGTTGCTTCTTTCCTTTTCGTTGTCGGGAGTTTTAAAAATGGATTCTGCTCTGCAGCCCTGCAGAATGGTCCCTCAGGAGTGCCAGAGAGACAGGCTGGCACCATGGAGCCAAGACAGCCCTGGGAAGCTACCACCCCACTCTGAACGTCCTAGCGCCCACCATCACCCGAGCTGCACAGCCTCTCCGCGGCACATCATCCCCACCGCCCCAGGAGGAGATGCATGTGTTCCCCATAGGCAGCTCCTGCAACTCGAATAGCACTCGCAGAGCTGACGTACTGCCATCCATCGCAGCCACCCACGATACTGCAACCCCACAGAAGCCATGTGAGACGCATAAACCACACAGACACCTTCCGAGCCGGCACATTTCGTACAGACACGTAACGAGGCGCACAGATCCCTTAGCCCCCCCACTGCAGCCGTCATCAGACCCCGCAGAGTCACACTGCCAGCCCGTGGGCGTCCCCCCCAGGCACAGCACGACACACGTCCCACGTCACCGCCAAGCGAGGGCCAGCGCTGCGAGGCGATGCTCGCCCTGCAGCCGTGGGGATGGTGCCAGAGCTGGTCGAGAACCGAGGGGGTTCATGGAAAAGGTCACCTTTTCAGTGAAGGATCAGCCGTCCCAAAGCCAAACGCTTCTTGGCTGAAAAAGAACCTAGGTTTTGGCCCCAAAGAACCAAAAGTAGGTCAAAGACAACTAATTTTTTTTTTTTTAAAGGAAAGTTGATGTTTTCTACAGCAAGATTGCATTTAGCTGGAATCCGAATTTTTAATTGAAAAAAAACCCCAAACAACAAACCCCAAAATTCTTCCAGAAAATCTTCCACCAGCCAGGGACTACCATATGAGCCCAGATTAGGTTGAAGTCATTTTTAAAGACATATTAAGTTCTTGTCTATATTTTCTTCCTGGTTGTCATTTAAAGTTTTTGGTGCCTTCACTTCACTTCCATACCTTAACATGTTTGAGTCTCTTCTACGGTTAATATTGATTAATTTCTTGGCTTTATAATGTTTGGTTTGGGGATAATTGCACCATCCCTGTAACATAATTTACCCTAAATTACTGATATGTGCTTCTAGCATTAGTTCTACTTTAACATAGTTTTGATATGACAATTTTCTTGCTTTTTTTTCTTTTCCTTTTTTTTTTTTATTTTTATTATTAAAAATTGCATGCATGAACTCTACACAAAAAAAGTAAATGAGAATGTTACCCTGTGATAACTCTGTGATTGGAGGAGATATGCTTTTAAATCAAAAGCCATGCTCTTGTATTTTAATTTTTCTGGCCAGATTCCCCACTTTGCTTGGTTATTTTAGCGTTTCCCACCCCCGGAGCTGTGCAGAGAGGCCAGAACGCCCCAGCCTGCCCTGCTAGACCTCCAGCTTCCCACTGCAGCAGCCACACGTACACGTGCACCGAGGCACACGCACGCACACATGCACACACCGCTTTCCCCCCCGCTTGCGTCAGGCAGGATATTTAACAAAGGACCTTTCTTCTGCCCGTTCCTTTTTGTATCTCAAGTTCCTCCTTCTTCTCCACCAGTGAGTCACCCAGCCTCTCCCCTTTCCCGGTCGCCTCTCCTCCCCGCGGGAATCGACCCCATCCCACGAGTGCGCACCTCCCGGCTGCTTCGCTGTGGAAGGGAAAGGTTGCATTTAGCTGGCATCCTGATTTTTTGCCAGGAGGGGGTGACTGCACTCGTTTTTGGGAGAGGGGCATTTTTTGGTGGGCTGATGAATAGCCACACAAAGCTCCCCCCGGGGCGGCAGAGCGACTTTGGGATTGCGTCAGCCGTTCTCTCCGCAAACGGGCTACGGCCGAGGTGTTGCCACTTAGCAAAGCAAGGCCCCTGCAAGGGATTTCTCAGAGGCTCCGTTTTAGTATCAGCTGGTCCCCTAAATGAAAGGGTGATCCCGTGAGATGCTCCCTGGGTGTCAGCACGTCCCCGGCACGTGTACTGGAGAGACGGGAGCGTGCTGGCTCCCGCCCTTGCCCCAGCAGCTCCCCACCAAGGGGTCCTGGTGAAGCACAAAACTGGGCAGAGCAGGGCAGCCCCAAGGGCCCCACGCAAAGCTCGGGGGGACCCCAGACCTCCCCGTGGCAGGAGGCAGGGTGTAGGGCCACGCAGGGTAGCCACAGTGCCAGAGCCACCAGCAGCACCGCGGGGGCCACAGTCGCCACTGACCAACGCAAGACGGGCAAAATCCCGTCACCGAGAAGCCCCCCGGGAGCCCAGCAAAACAGCAGCCCTCCTGGGTAGCGTGGTGCAAGGACCTGGCAAATGTCCCTGGAGAGGGTCCGCACCACAGCACACAAGACCCACCAAGACCCTTCCCTGCCCTGGCACCGATTTTAGGCCCCCAGACAGCAGCGCAAGATGCTCCGTGCCTCCCGCTCCTGCAGCGGGGCTGGACAGGGCTTCCAGATCAGGGTTTGGAGTCAGGAGAGTGGAACCGGGAGAGGAAGGGAGTATGGCAGGAGGAAGGGAGAAAATAACCGCCCAGTTGTAAAGCCCTGCCTGGGGAAGGACATGTTTTTTCCTTGCCCATTGAAGGGTATTTCTGCTCTCCCCGTTTGCTTGCTGGTGGAACCGCGGCTGGGGAGGTCCCTCCCAGGCAGCGTTTGTCAAGCCCCCCATGCGCAGGAGTGCAGAACCCCAAATCCAGGCCACATCCCCAGCACAGGCTGTATTTTCACATTAGCAATTGACGCTACAGTTTATCGCAAGTCAACCACACTGCACATCTCACCCGCACGAAAGGATAGCCAAAGCAGAGTCGTTCAAGCAAGGAGGTGAAACACCCTGGCCTCAAAGCACAGCTTGATCTGGCACCAGAGAGATGCCGAAACCCAGCCAGACCCTCCAAACACAGGTTCAGCCGTGGGCTGGGCTGATGAGTCACAGGCTTTGTCTTGTAGCTCTCCCAGAGCAGCGAGGGGCTCGCTCAGCAGGCGACGCGGCTGCCACGCTCTGCAGAAGCTGCGCCGCGCTCCTGGGCGTCCTCCCTGCCCGGCTGTGGGGGGCTTGGAGAGTGTCTGCAATGACCTCCGCACAAGCCTGGATTGCATTGGGAAGGGGACCTCAGCCAGCAGCAGGTTTCGGGCCGTTGTATCACCCCCGAGAGATATCCTGTAGGGACACATGGGGTGTAAGTAGAGGTGGGGGCAAGTGCCAGAACTGCCTAACACTTCTCTCTCCTTGTCTGTGTATTTGTGTGTTGCAGCAATATCATCCCACCGACATCACCGGCCAGCTCAACCTCTCCGACCCCTCAGTCAGCACTGTGGTGTGACCTCCTCCCCGAGGGCCATCAGTCCTTGCCCAACACAGTAGGAAGGCACAGCCAGGACTGCCTTTCAAGGGACACTGATGGGTTCTTCTGGGTGAGATGGGAGGAAAGCATCCTTCATCCATACACAGTGACTTCATTGTATATCTCCCTCCCTTCCTAGGCCTGCTGCCATGCTCGTGCCCCAGAGTGCACAGCAGAACCAGGACACGGTTTGGACTTCACTGTACAGAGATAATTGCTTCCAACCAGTGCTGTCGATAATCAGTATTGCCACTGACTGGCTACACGCAAGGGGAAAGGACTTCGAAAGGCACGTGGTGCCTGCTCTCCCGCAGTAGCGGGGAAGAGCTGGTGCCAGACTACAAACATGTGCTTCACTTTGCAGGCTTCAGGCTTCTCAGCACACGCACGGCCCCTCAGACAGGTGCTCCACGTCTCCCACCACCCCGGAGGGCTCCAGTGCGACGTGCTCGTGGTCCCAAGCGGCTGGAGCAGCCGGCGCGGTTCGGCAGGTTGGGCACGTGTTCCTGCTGTGCCGAGTGACCCCCACCTCTGCAGCAGGGGCTGGAAGATGTGTGCTCTGCTCCTCGCCAGGGGATGAACCCCCTGTTCCTCCCTTCCATCAGCCTGTGCTCAAAGCCCGTGGCCACAACTCGGCTCCTGTATGTGGTCTGTTTGCGGCAGGAGTGCTCCCAGCCCCGCAGCCCACGCTCCTGTGCTAAACGTGGTACTCTGGAGCTCATAACATGCTGTCGGCCAAGATCCTGGCTCCCCACGTCTTCTCCTGCACAGAAGACATCCCTGACCATGGCCAGCATGTAGCTCTCACACCGTGGCTCTCCTGGCCAGGAACATCTCCGTGGGGAATGGCTCTGGATGGTTGCATCCACTCCACACTGCCTCAGCACCAGCAACGCAAGGAGAGATGCTGCTGGCCGGTCGTGGCTTGCCGTGTGCTGTGGCGTCTGCAGCGGCCACCCAGCCTGCCTGCGGTGTCAGGGCACCACAGCAGGCGCTGCCAGCTTCCCTGCCACGCTCACCTGCAGCACGAGCTTGCCAGCAGCTCCCGCGGCCGCCCCACAGCCCCAGCTCACGTGGCTGCATCTGCCTGAACCTGGAGACATGGAAACCGGATCCCAGCTCAGGAGAAGGGAACCAAACGAGACAGGCTGACGCCGTTCCTCCCCACAAGCATACGTGCCCGTGTGCCAGCATCCCTGAGCACCCTCCCCGTGGGTGCTGTGAGCGAGTGCGGAGACACCAGCGTCGGAGAAGCGTCTGGAAGCACCAGCCAGGCTGGTGATGAGCAGCGACAGTAGGCACACGGGCAGCATCGCATCCCGCCTCCTGTGAAGGAGGAAAACCCACCTGCAAGGTGGTGCTAAGCCCCAGCGGCATGAACTGCCTTCTCCTTGCCCCAGCCGAGCAGAAGGGGCTTCCCCCTGAGGGTCGGCAGCCTTTGCAGACAGGATTTTCAGACGGCAGCTGAGGTCTGTGAGCATCATCCCACTGACTGCAGTGGCTCCATCAAGTTCATCTCGCTCCAGCTGAGAAATCGGACCCATTCTACTTTATACGTCAATGTAACATTAATACCAAGTTTTTGCAAGAGCTCAGTAAAGTCTAGACTGGATCATGAAGTGGTTTATTCCAGTGCTGTGTGCTTCTTTCCGTCTCTGCCTTCTGGCAAAGCTGGCAGGGAGCCCCGTGTTGAATCAGAGCCTCACCCAGCGCTGCTGCAGGGTTTGCAAACCGTAAAAGGTGGAGGGACAGGGAGGGACAGAGAAGTCAGCAGGGAGAAAGACCAGGAGCCACAGCGAAGACTGGGAGGGAAAGGGCATCGCCATTCCGGGATGCCAGGCTGATGGGCAGCCTGGGCAGCCTGGACAGCCAGTGTGGGGGGACAGGCCTGGTAGTGGGGGGCTGGGGACAGTCTGAAACTGTCCAAATGCCAGCACGGTGCCCGCTGGCTCTCACCCACCTCCATCCAGGGGAGAACCAGCCCCTGCCACTGCTGTGCGCCCCAGCTCCTGGAGCCAGCACGGGGCACTGCCGGTGGGGCTGGCCTTTGGGAACAGAGGACCGACTGCAGGGATGAAGGCACCTGGGGAAGTCCCTGCAGATCAGCCCATCCGTAGGGAGGTGCCCTGAGGGATTTGCAAAGCGCAGCTCCCCTGGGCCAAACTGAAGCAACCTCACTCATTCACAGCGTGCTCCCCGTGTCTGAGACCGCCAGCCCAGCCGCCATGGGGGTGTCAGCCTCAGGACGACCAGGGAGGAGGAGCGGGGCTCAAGTGCCCATGCAGGATGACAAGCAAGGTCCTAGCTCCTAATGGGAAGCCCAGACCTTCTCGGGGAGGACCGAGTGCTGTCACTAGAGAGGGTCTGGGACAGCTGGGATTGCTCCTGGGAAAGGTGCTGTGCAAGGGGCTGATCCTGGCAGAGGTCCTGCAGCTGTCCCGGGCGCAGGGCTGGTAGCGCTGGAGGAGCTGCTGCTGTCACCAGCTCCCCGCAGGCCTCACACCCCTCACTGGGGAGAGGCACCGCAGGAAGAGATGAGTGGGAATCGAGCAGTGTGACAGCCCACCGGGTTGGTTTTTCTCTTGAAAATAAAAATGGGAGTAAACCACAACTGAGGTGACATTGGCTTTATTCTCTGCATGATTTATTTAACCCTTGCCAAGAGCTTGCCAAAGGATGCATTGACCACCGCCACATCCCTGGCTTGTCCCGCAGCTCTTGCATGGGCAAGAGATGGAGCTAACAGGGGGAGGCTGGTGGCCACAGTCATCTCATCGCGGCTCTTCCTGCCTTGCAATGGGTAAGAACTCGTGCCAGAAAGGGCTGTTGCTCCACCTGGAGAGATTCTTCCATCACTGCAGCTTGTGCTTTCCTCCGGAGCACAGCTCCAGCTCCTTCCAGGCCATCTTCCAGTAGGCTCACTAAGCATGTCCATGCAATGCAGGGGAGAAGCATTTCTGCAGGGAAGGGCAGGAGGTGGCAGGGCAGGGAGATGCAGAGGCAGCCCCAGCCCCTGTCTGTGGGCTATGGGAGGTGGCAGCAGCAAAGGCTGCAGGCTCTGGGCTGTAAACCCACACGGGCTTCTTTGTCCCTACTTCCATCACTGAGCTACCCCTAGACCTTGGCCTTGAATGAGGTTTAGCCTAGGGGAAAAGCTATTGGGACAGGAACCACCGTGCAACCTCACCCATCCTTTGGCAGCCCCTTTGCCAAACCACATCAACGGGAGCTCGAGGCTTTGTCTCTTTCCAACCCTCACCCTAAACCTCAGCCTCACCCCAAACCTCAGCCTCACCCTAGACCTTGGCTGTTGGCTGAGCCTTGTCAGCATCAGCAATTCTGTCTTGGGAAAAAAAAACCCTGTCAAAATAAACATTTTGCAACCTGCCCTGTCCTTGGGCAGCACACAGAGGCGTCTGGGCTTTTCTGAAAGTTCCATGGAGGGTCTGGAGTGCCAAAAAATCCCCCAGAGATCTTCAGGTGCACCAAAAGGCACCTGCGTTAAGGACACAGAAAGCCAAACGGATGGCATTTGGATGCATGAAACGCCAAACCAAGGGGTCTTGAAGGCACTGAAAGGCACGCCGAAGCTGCCGGGGTCACTGAATGCCACATGGGGAGTGCTGGGGGCACCGAAAGGCCCAAGGAGGGCTTTGGGGCAAACAGAAATGCACGCAGAGGCTCCTGGGCTACACCAAAAGGCAAACGGAGGCTCCTGGGTGCACTGAAAGGCACGCAGAGGAATATGGTGTGTCCTGAGATGCACACAGGGGCTCCCGGGATGCACCAAAAGGCACACGGCGGCATACGGCGCATCCTGAGCTGCACACTGAGGCCCCTGGGCAGCAGAAGGGGCAGGACAGGGTGAGCTGGAGAAGAAGGATCACCTGCCCCCCTCCAGGAAGGGGATGTGCAGGTCTGAGGGTGCCCTGGGGGAGCCTCCCGAAACCCTGAGAGCAGCTGCGGTCAGACCGTGCCTTGCAAGGGGGATGAGCTGGAGGCTGCTCCCCCTGACAGTGGGGCAGAGGGAGCTTGGCATCGTCTTGGGGGACTCTGGGAGGAGGAAGAAAAGTGATTTCCAGGAACAGAGCATCCTCTCACTGGTCCACAAGGACATGTTTGCAACGGAGGGGGTGCAGACAGCTGGAGAAGGGCATGGATCACAGCCTGCCCAGGGCTAAAGCCTGGTCGCCCTGCCTCAGCAGCACCTGCAGATGCGAGGTCTCCTCCAGAAGTGGGGTTCCCTGCGCAGGCTGTGGTAAAGCACTGTGATGGAGCCTATGAAGGTGCAGAAGAAGATGCTAGCCATGAAGGAGAATGGTCCAATGGTCAAGAAGGCAATGTAGTGCTGGGCAAACGATGAGGTCTCTTGGCATTGCCTGAAGGACTCATTCCCGAAGGCCATGATCGGATACTTGTCCAGCTGCTCTGGGACTCTGCAGAGGAGTAAACTCTTCTCTGGAAGAGAAAAGCAGTGCTGATGGGTACACTGGGCAGCTGGGACAAGGCAGGTGTCAAGGACAGAGGGGACGGCAGGTCTGTATGGGACAGACAGGACCAGGGCAGGAGGACAGGGGCCAGGTGGACGAAGATCGCCCAGGGCAGGGTACAAAGAAGGGGAGCAGTGGTGGTTCAGGGCTCATTTGTGTCCTGCACCCCGGGGAGTGGGATGGGATGGGGAGGTGGACACAGTGCTGGAGGGGGCACTGGAAAATAGGTTTGGGGCAGGACGGTAGATGGGGCAGGCAAGGTGGTGGGCCTGATTCCTAGGGAACGGATGTGGGGAGCAGTGAGCAGCCAGCCTGGAGATGCCACAGAAGGTCCCAGCCAGCACGAGTGACAGGCGCACACCCAAGCTGGAAGCAAGCAGGAGTGTGTGGCAGCGGAGGGAGAGACCTCACTGGCAGAGCTGTCCCTCACTGAGGTTCACAGGGGAGGAAATACAGGATCAGACCCCTGTTCATGAAGGCACTGGGGAAGGGGCTGATGGCACTGAGTCCTGCCCGAGTCAGCGGTGATGCCCGCCCTGACACACAGGCTCATCGTGCCCCCTCAGGTGCCCATTGCCCAGCTCGCATTGCCCTCGCCGTGGCAGGACTGGTGCCACTGCTGGGGACAGTGCTGGGTGCCCATTGCTGGGCCATTGCCCAGCCCTCCTCACCAGGCAATCCCTGCTGGTGACCAAGGGTGGGTACCAGGGACCAAACCCAGGGTTGCATCCACCCAAGCAGACACAGGAACTGCTGTGGCCTGAGGACGGGTCCTGGGAACCTCGCCGTACCTCCACGGGCACTGACCACGCGAGCCCACGGCCGGCTGGCAGCCAGGGTCCTGCCTCAGCCCCAACGGGGTGACCAGCAGAGTGGAGCGGGTGGGGGGCTTGGGGGCACGGTCCTCCGGGCACTCACCTCGCACTTTTTCCCTGTTGTGGCTGAGCCAGCGCCAGAGGGGCAGGATGCCGCAGCTGCACACCCAGGGGTTGTCCTGCAGGAAGAGGGCTCGGAGCTGGGGCAGGGCGTGCAGCACCTCGGGCTCCAGCTTCCCCAGCCTGTTGCTGCCCAGGTTGAGCATGGTCAGGCTGGTGAGGGGCAGGAAGGTTTCGGGGGTCAGCACGGTTAGGTAGTTGTTGCTGAGGTCCAGCTCCTGCAGCGCCCCGAGCCCCACCAGCGCCTGGCTGTGGATCAGCCTCACGTGGTTGTGGGGCAGGCTGAGCAGCAGCAGCCCCGGCAGGGGAGGGAAGGAGTGCGGCCCCAGCACCGTGATGAAGTTGTAGCTGAGCCACAGGGTGCTGGTGTTGGGCGACAGGCTCTGCGGCACCTCATGGAGGGCATGCCCGCTGCAGTCCACCTCCCCCGAGGAGCAGCGGCAGGCGGCGGGGCAGGCTGGCGAGGGCAGCGGGCGCAGGAGAAGCAGGCAGGCCAGCGCCGTGCTGCAGCCCCTCCAGCAGCCCATGGCTGCCCACCAAGGCGGCGAGGGCTCCCTGACCTCCGGGGCTGGGATTCCCCCACGAGCAGGATCCCTAGTGCCCGTCGCCTTGCCCAGCTGCCCGTCCCTGCCTGGCACCCTCGGTTGAGCCCGGCGGTGCTGAGTGGAGGTGCTGGGCAGTGCCTGGCTGCAAGGGGAGCGGGTGGACGTGCTCGGCTCCCTGCAGCTGCACGCATTCCCCTGCTCACCACCACCCTCCGTCTGCAAACCCGGAGCAGGCTGCGCTCCTGGCCCCAGTTTTCCTCAGGGGTGGAGCTGCACTTTTTTCAGCAAATATTTTTGCAGTGATGCCTTCGCTGGCAAGGTGCGGAGCCGTGCCCTCGTCCCTCCCTCTGCCAGGCACTGCTCCAGCCAGGTAAGCAGCCAGCTCTGCAGGGGCTGGGATTAACTGCTTGTGTGCGCTGCAGGCTGGAGAGCTGGAAAAAAGCAAAACCAGACTCATCTCTTGGCCTCCGTCCTCCCCCCGGGGCATCCCCCATGGGTGTGCTGCCTCAGCCACCATGTACAGAGGGGTGTGTGGACCCAGGACCCCGTAGCTGGCTGGGGTAGAACAAAGCTTAAATCATATCAGCAACAGGTCTACCTCCATCCTCTCTGCTGGCCCACCGTGCCTAGGGGTCCTCAAAGGGGAGCCCTGCTGGGAGCCACCGGCCACCCCACCGAGCCCAGCCCTTGGCCAGGCTCTGTTTGCCCCTGGCAGGAGACCACAAGCTGTGCCAAAAATGAGGAGGGTTGGGATGTGAGTCCCATGGGCCACCCTCCTCCTCCCCAGCAGGATCACACGTCTGCGTGCACACAGGGGGACACCCAGGAGCCCCCCCGTGAGAAGGCGTGGGAAAGGTGAGCTCGCTGGGCTGCAGCTGCCCAAAACTTGTTTACCCTCGCCCGGGCACGGCAGCACCAGTATGAGACGGCTCAAAGTCTGCCTCCGCCCTCTTTACACCTTCTCCAGTTTCAAAGCTGCCTGAAGCTCCGCAGCAGAAGGCTGGAGAGGAGAGGTGTCGCCTCCCACCACCCACCATCCCTGGCAGAGCAGGGGACAGGCCAGGCATCCCTGGGGACCAGGGGACACGGCCGGCAGCGCCTCATCCCACTTGCAGCCCGGAGCGGGGACCCAGAGCAGAGACGCTGTCCTCCAGTCACACCCTTGCAGCTCCTGTCCCGTTTGGGACCCGGCAGTCACGGTCCTGGAGGAACCCTGGGCACCTCTGCCCCATGGCCAACGGGCTGGAAGGGCAGCAAGGCAGGACCAGGATGTTCCCAAATCTGGGGCATAAGCAGCAGGCAGGCGGTTTATTAATAGCATCCAGAGGAGCTTTGGTTTGTTTATCTATCCTGCAGCAAACTCGGTTTGCTGCATTAATCCCCATCTGGAAGTAATTCAGAGGAATCCTCCGGCCCAGCCCAGCCCCGAAGCAGCGCACAAACCCGCAGCCACGTGGAGCTGCAGCACCAGCTCGTCCCGCCAGCAGCTGCGGGCTATATGGGACCTGATTTTTTAGGGAGCCCTGTCCCAAAATGCTCTTCCTCCCCAGGGGCTGCATTGGCCACTGCCTGCGGCCACCTGGGATGAGAAGTGCAAAATTCATTGGGAAAACAAACAAACAAACACTATTAAAAGCAAGGTCATTTCCAACTTTTGTGCTCAGAGAGCCCAGGAGGCTGCAAACCCATCTCAGCTCCTCTGCCAGCCCCTCGCTGTCACCCCATGGCACATGGCAGGAGCGATGTCCCCAGTGTCCTGCCTGCCAGGGACACCGGCCAAGCGCAGGGCTGGTGCTGGTCATGCCCGGCCCCACTCCTGTTTTGCCTGCATTTGCTGCACCCCACTGCAATTGCCAGCTGGTGACCTTTTGGGGTCCTGTACCCCATCAGTGCCACCACTGTCCCTTCATGCACCCTGCCAGTGCTCGGCGGAGCGTGGGTCCCTGTCACTGTCCCTTTCTCTGGGAGGGGGGACTCAGCACCCTGCAGGAAGAGCCCAGGTCCCCTCCCCAGCCAGGGCTGCACCCAGCAGTGCCCCGTTCCCCGCTGTGGTGCCTCCTCCTGCGGCTTTGGGCTCCACGCGGGACGCGCAGCCTGGCCCCAGGGCCAGCACCAGGAGAGGGTGCTCCAAGCACCCACTCTGCAAGGACGGCTCGGGGGGCCCATGCTCACCAATGGAGGAGTCCCCCAAGGCACAGGGCTCAACACCAGCCCCGCTCTGGCCGAGGGGAGCAAATCAGGGTGCCCAGCCATCACGCCAGTGCCGTTCCCACAGTGAAGTGATGGAGGGGCAGACAAACTCCTTCAGAGACCAGCCACTGGCGGGGAGCAGCAGGGACGTGCACAGAGGCACACGGCAAGGGCCAAGCTTCACAACTTGGTTCTGGTGCTGGGGGATGCGATGGAGCGGGGGTGGGAGCATGGAGGCAAGGACCTGGGCATGAGGACAGGGAGCCACGGGTCTTTGTCAGCCTCCACTGTTGAAAAGCTGGGACTCAAGGAGCTGGGCTGAGCACAGAGTCCTGCTGGCATCTTTGTACAGAGCCGTGCCTGGAGCCGTGCCAGGCCCTTCCCAGACTCTTCCCACCACCCAGCTGTGGAGTGTCTGGGGAGAGAGAACCCCTGGGCAGCCCAGGGTGCACATGAAGATGGAGCTTTTATCCCATCCTTGACGGCTTTAATTTATTGCATGCTTCCATGTAATTGAAGACCCGAGGCAGGCAGATGCCCGCCCCATGGAGTCCCTGAGCCACACCACACTTCTGCTGTCCCCCCGGGCACCTCTGCCCGCGGGCATCCCTGTGACCCTGCTCCCATGGCTGGGGCTCCCCAGGTTGGGCTCTGCTGGAACATCTCAGCTCTCACGTTTTTATGGCAGGTGACACCAAGTGGCAGAATTGTGCATGGGCACTGCGCATGTGTGGGTGCCGTGCACGGGGTGGGTGCTGTGCACGGGGTGGGTGCTGTGCACAGTGTGGGTGCTGTGCATGGGGTGGGTGCTGCGCATGTGTGAGTGCTGTGCATGGGGTGGGTGCTGTGCATGGGGTGGGTGCTGTGTACGGTGTGGGTGCCATGCACGGGGTGGGTGCTGGTGTGGGTGTGCAGGCAGGAAGGTGGGGAGAGGATCAGGCAGGAAGGTGGGGAGAGGGTCAGGCAGGAAAACCAAACCTGGCACAAGCCATGGGGCACAAGGTCAAGCGGAAGCTCCCGTGGCCCTGTCATTCTTGTTTTTAACTGTCCAGCTACCCCAATGCCCAAATTTCTCATGCGAATGGCCAACAGAGCAAACACTTAAAGGAACGCAATCCGGCAGGGCAGGTCCCTTCTCCTCGTCCCTCCCCCACCACAGGCAGGGCTCTCCCCGGGCTCTCCCCAGGCTAGCCTGAGGCTTACTGACAAATATGACCAAGACATGCAGCCCAGCAGGGCCAAGAGGGTGTTGTTTAATAGGCACGAAGCTTTCAGGGTGCTGGACACACTCCCCAGCGCCCCGCTGCATTGCTGTGCTGTGCCAGGCCCCCGTGTCCTGGGGGATGCTCGGGGGGTGTCCCTGCTGCAGAGCCATGTGCACAGAGAAGCTGGGCATGAGCAAGCCCTGGGCCAGGGACCAGGGGACATCCGTGGTGGCTGGACCACATTTCTGAGTTGTCAGAGGGGTGGGTGGGCAGGATGAAGAAGTGGGGGCATCCTCATCCCCCCCTGTTGCACCCCAAATCCCAGCAGGATGGACAGCAAGCCCTGAGCAAGCTGAAGCCCTTCCCAGGCTGCCAGCACAGCCCCATCGCTACTGTCCACACGTGGGTCTGGGGCATGGCGTGGGGTCCCCAAAAAGGGTCCCAGACTGCACCCCAGGAGCTCAGCTGCCCGCACACCACCAGCAGCCCCCTCCTCGTGCTCAGCTCTCGAAGGCCGCCGTCACCCCACAGCAAAGGCACGGCTGGCAGCAGCCACGTCGGGGGAATGGTGCTGGGGACACCGCGTCTTGGCACAGCCCCGCCGGCTGCTGGGTCACCGCCTTCTCTTTGCACGAGCCCTTGGTGGCCGAGTCAGGCTGGGACCTGCCAGCCACCCGAGGGTGCTCCTTGTCAGCCTTGATGGCAAGGAAGGTGGCCAGGTCAAGGTCGAGCATGGCGACGCCGCCGCGCGGCGTGGGCGTGTTTTGGCGGCACTGCGGGCAGGGGATCCAGCGCTGCTCATTGGCGACGGCGTCGAGGCGTTTCAGGCAGGCTTGGCAGAAGGTATGGCCGCAGTAGAGCCGGCGTGGCAGCCGGTAGCACAGGTCGTAGGAGGAGTAGCAGATGATGCACTCAACCCGCTGGCTGCTCCAGCTCGGGGTGCGTGAGTGTGCCCCGACACACAGCCCCACGTCCCCTGCCCAGGGGCTGCCACCGGCCTGGGACATGCTGGGGAGGGCGAGAGGAGCCATCAGACCCATGGCCTGGGTGTGGGATGCCACCTCTGAATGCGTCTGATGCGTGGGAGATACGTGGACCAGACCCATGTGGTGGGTTCCCAGGGGCGTTAGGCTCCCTGCCCAACAACCCTGCCTGCTGCCTGCCTGCCCCGTGGGCAGCCCTGCCTGGAAAAGCAGGACACGGCCACTACAGATGGCTCTGCCTGCATCCAAGGGGATGCATTTTCCCTGGTGCCACCCTGCACCTCTGCCGGGAGCTCTGCCAAATGCCCCTTATGTCCCGTGGGGGATCGGGGCTGGTCAGACCTCAGCAGCCTGCCCGGGCTCGGGGTTGGTGGGGAATACACGGTGGGCAGGAGCGTGTCAGCCGGGTGGGCAGGGGAGCAGCGTCCAGAGGACCAGGCAGTGCCTCGGGCTGCGCCAGGCTGCCATGGCACAGCTGTCAGCAGCTGGGGACGGGCACACAGGCTGGCAGGGAGGGGTCGAGGCGTCCAGCCTCATCTTAAGGGGGGGGTCTGGTACCCACCAGCATATTTGCAAACCTCTCCTGGAGGCCACCAAGACCCCTCTCCCTCTCTACAGGTGATCTCAAGCATTTTGATATATGTGGGCATCCCTCTCCTCCCCTGTCCCCCATCCCTACCTGTCCTGAGATGCTCCCCCAGGGCCTCAGGGGAGGTGGCAGAAGGGCCGTGTCGTCCCGGGGGGCTGCGGCAGTCCCGTGGGGAGCATTGGGGGCCTGAGCCACCAGCAGCTCCCCAGCCAGGTCCCGGTGGCTGCTGGTGGCTGTGGCAGGGGGAAGGGGCTCACCTTTCAGGGACAGGCGCGCTATCGGATCTGCTGCTGGGAAGCCAAGCCTGGGAGATTGGGTTACAAGCACCCAGATAACAAAGACCTCCGAAATCTAAGCCCCAGGAGCAGTCATCGCCCGTCCGTCTCTGCTTCATTAGCAGAAGAAACTGTCCCTGTGAGGCCGAGGAGCTCTGGGCTTCACCATAGGCAGAGAAGGCTTGGACATTGGCTGTACCTGGGCAGCAGCGGCGAATTCCTCCACGTCCTCAGCCACCTCCTGCGGCCGGGCACATCTGGGCAGATGTGAGCCGGCAGAGACACCCCATCGCACTCCAGCCCACACATCCCCAGGTGGTCCGGGCTGCGGGGACGGCTGCGACCGGAGCGGGAGGGCACGGCAAGGGTCCAGGCTCGCGGTGGTGGAGGGGCTGGGGCTGGCGCAGGGACATGGAGGCTCCAGCCTGGTCCGAGCTGGCAGTGCCCACGCGTGGGGGGCTGCTCCTCGTGCGGTGCCTGGGGTGACCGCTGCCAAAGACACAGCCGTGACCTGCCCCGCTCTTCCAGCTGGGGCTGCAGGCTCACGTTGGGGGCTGAGTTACCCGCGGCTCTGCCAGGGCTGATGCTCGTCACCAGGCTGGGGAGAGCCCTGCACCCCTCGGTGACACCTGCAAGGTTCATGCTGATGCATGACCCAGGGGAGGTGACGGCACCAGGGTGGTGGCAGGCTCAGTCCCCGCAGCCGCCAGCCCCTGCACAGCCCTTGGTCCAGCAGCAACGCCGCAGCCTCTGCACGAAGGTTGCTCAAGCAGGGGAAGCTTTAAAACGGGGAGTGCGGTAGGGGGACAGATCCTGGACCCAGGATCCTGGAGGAGAAAAGCACATCCTGGAGCCAGGGCAGGGCTGCCAGGACACCCAGCAGCATTTCTGCGTGGGAGCAGGAGAGGGCAGCAGCTCCTGCTCCAGGCAGGAGCAGGCAGCAATGCAGGCAGGGAGTCAGGCAGTCCTGTCCTGTGCTGCCTGCTTACCAAACACTTTGGCTGCCCTCGGGCCATGTTTCCAGCACTCCTCAGCAGCAAGAACCGGGGGGGTTTAGAGCCTCAGAGGGTCACGGGGCTCTGCAGAAAAACTCGACCCCTTGACGCCGGTGCTGGGGAGCGAGGCAGCAGAGCCACCTTCGGGGGTGCAGGGTACCTGACACAGGATCCTGATACATCCTCTGCCACAGGTTTCCCAGGCAGTGCACATGGGGTGCATGTGCCCATGGTCCCCAGGCGTGGGGATGGCACCCCATGGCAGGGCCATCCCTCCCCTTGCCGGGCTGGTGGCAGGCGAGGGATGGCAGGGCCGCCAGCTTGGGACAGGGCTGTGCTGGGGACCTCAATTTTGGCCAAACCCACTGGCCGAGGCGGGGGCCAGGGCTGTGTGCCCTGGGCGGATCAGGAACCAGCCGTGTGGGATTCCCGCTGCGCCCTGGCAGCTCAGGGTACCACCCTGCGTGGCTGCGGGGCGGGTGGCAGCACCCTGGCTGCTGGCAGCTAGGGCAGAGCGG
The DNA here is from genome assembly GCA_009819775.1 of Phoenicopterus ruber ruber. NCBI lineage: Eukaryota > Metazoa > Chordata > Aves > Phoenicopteriformes > Phoenicopteridae > Phoenicopterus > Phoenicopterus ruber. The sequence goes on from CM020234.1 coordinate 12,194,532, forward strand.
GCACCCGGGTGGGCACAGCGTGCTCCCTCCAAGGCCGTGTGCCCAGGGACCTGCAGGCCACCCTGCCTGCCCTCCTACCCCACTCCAGCCCCTGCCCAGCCCCTGCCCGTCAGCCCTCGTGTTCCCCTCCCAGATGCCAGCAGAGCCGTGTCCCATCGAGGGGTTGTGCCCAGCCGCCCTTGGCCACGTCTGCCCGTTGCACAGAAGCCCCTGGTGCAGGGCTGTGCACCCTGGCTCACCCGCCCTGCACCCCGCAGGCAGGGCTCGGGGTGCGGGGAGCCCTTGGGTGACATGGGCTGTGCATCCTCCAAGCCGCGCAGGGTGACACTGAGGGACATGCTGCCCGAAACCGGCCTTCAGCCCTGGCTGGGCTCCGTGTGCCCTGACGAAACACCCAAATCAGAGCACAGGGAAGGTGTATCTGTGATCAGCAGTGACACACCATGGGTGGGAAATGTCTTTTCCTGTTCCCAGGATTCATCCCCGAGAGCTGCAGGGACCTTTGGCACCGCGGGGCAGGGAGCGGCACCCTCCGGGGAGTGCAAAGGTCTGATCCAGACGTGCCAGGGCTGTGCATCACCACCCACACTGCACACGCAGGACGTGGCAATCACCCCTCACAACCCTCCGCATCCCTGAAGATGAAACGCACCCAGGGAGCACCCAGGGGACCCTGCACGCAGCTGCCTGTGTCACCCAGAGCCCCACAGGGCTGCACAGAGCTCCGGGGCAGCATCCCGTGCCCTCCCCTGCCCTGCCCACCCCCCCGGCTTTCCTGCTGCCTCCAGCTTAATCATTGCCCAGGTATCTGGCAGAGAGCACTCTGCCCGGCCTCTCCTGGCTTGTTTGTCATCGCCCCAACGTTAGGCAGACCGAAGGGCAGCAGTGACACACGGCACTGCCGGCAGATGCTGCGCCCTGCCAGCGCCCTGCCCGGGCCGGGCCAGCACATGTCTTGCCCCTTGGCCCCCCTGCTGACGCCAGCCCTGCCAGCCCGGGGCTCTACCGAAGGCGCCACACACCCCTGGGGAAGGTTTTCCCTCCCCAAACCATGTTTGTCCCCACAGAGCGTGTCAGATCCTCAGGGCACCGAGCAGCCTCTGCGGGATGCGGGTTCCAGCCAAGCCAACGCGGTGACTCCAGGTCCCTGCCCGGTGGCGGGTGGGCTCTGCGGCAGGGCAGGGCTGGCCTCGGGGCCACGAGAGCAAACAAGGGGTGGATCTGCCCGTCCCCATGCCAGCACTGCCCGCGGTCCAGGCAGGGCGAACAAGAGCACGCCTTGTGCTGGGCGGCAGCGCGGGGCTGTGTCCCTGCCAACCTCCTCCGGCAAGCTGCACACCCGCCGGCCACCCACCGGCACGGGACCTGGGCCAGGCAGGGGGGTCAGGGCGGGGTGGGGAGCACGCTGGGCCCTGCTCTGCACCTCCGCCAAGCCACTGCCACCCCAACCCAGAAGCTCCCAAGGGGGGGCGGATTTCAAGGGGGGTGGGCTTCCAGGCAGCGGTGAGCTCTGAGCCGTGGTGGGCTCCCAGTGCTGGTGGGTTCCAGGGGGTCGCGGCCAGCTGGGGCAGTGCCACAAAGCCCGCTCAGCTGGCCCAGCCAGGAACCTTCCCCTTCCCCAGCCCCCGCAAAGCCGTCTCTCTCTCTCCAAAAGCCAGGACAGCCACCCGGCTTGGCTGGGTCGGGCTGAGCACCAGCCAGCGGCCCCAGGCAGGCAGGAGCGGGCTGTACTGGAAACGCCTGGGCGAGGGCAGCGGTGGGCCCAGGCTGGCAACGGGCAGCAGCGAGCTGAAGAGCTCAGCGTGCCGCTGCTGCTGCCACAAGTCAGCAGTGCAACAGTTAAGCCTGGTTTTGAGGGGAAAGGAGAGGGCTGTGTGCCCCCCGCACTGCCCTTAAACAACACACCAGGATAGGCAAGAAGTAACATGGGAATCCTGGAAAACCCAGGGTGGAGGGAAGAGGCGTACCTTGGCAGGGGAGGAGATGGCTGTAATTTTATTTGCAGCACCCTGAAGTCATCTGCTAACACACGTGCTCTTTCCAAGCCCCTGCCCCTGCAGACCAGGCAGTTCCTGCAGCAGCCACGGTGCTTACGCAGCTGCCGCCTGGCAGCGCGGCCGCCCGTGGGACGCCAACACAACAGCAGGCTTGTTCCAGGTCGGCGGCGCCAGCGCCAGCCGAAAACCCAGCCCAGAGCCGCCCCAGCATGCTGCAAAGAGGCCAGCGGGCTCCTCGCTCGCCTTCCTCAATGCCCAGGGGGTCACAGAAGGCGAACGATGGGGATCTCCATCCCAAACGGGGTGCCCCAGTGCCACCCCGCAGCTGGAGCTCAGCCAGCCCTTGGCACTGGAGCCAGCCCCGACGCAGTGCGGAGCACAGAGCTGGGATGGAGATGGGGCGAGGGGTTGTGCCCAGCGCCCTGCGAGCCTGGCAGGAGGAACCAAACGGGGCCAGGGGTTTCCTGGCACTGGGACGTTAACACCCACACCCGTGCTGTGCCGTCAGGTGCTACCCTGGAGCGCTGCCCGGCACTCTGCCACGCTTTGTCTGTCTGTCCTTCCTGTCTCCTTCCCTCCGTCTCACGGGCAGTGTGGCGAGGAGGAGTGGTACCCAGCCGGAGCCTGGCGCAGGGCGCTGCAGCCTCCCCATGATGTTGCATGGGGGTTACCTCTAGGTTCCGGGGAGGGGGAGGCCCCGTCCCGGCTGGGGGCATGTCCTTGGCTCCCCTCCACCACTCCAGGATAGCGACGACGATGCCCTCCTCTGCCACACGCACAGGGCTGCCATCATCCAAATCTACCCTCCGTCAGGCGGGCAATGCCCGCACCTTCCCCAGAGCTGGAGGTTTCCCAGCAAGGGTGGACTGGCAAGGTCAATGTGCAGGGTCAACAGGCTCAAAGTGCTGCCCCATCCCCAGCGTAGGCACTTCTTGGTGGCGTCTGCGTTGGCACACATCATCCCCAAGGCTCCTGGGCCTCAGCGGGGCAGGGGGGACCTGTGCTTCTCCCTCACGCCCCACACTGTGCTCTCAGGACCTGGCAGGTGCCCATCGCCAGCGTATCTGTCTGCAAAGCTCATGAGTGAAAAGCAGCAGCAGAGTCCAGTCGGTGCCGCCTTCCAGTTGCCAGCTCTGCAGGGCACCGGGGCAGCTCCCCGGGGTGCCCAGGCCAGGCAGCCACGTCCCCGCGGGGCCACCTGGCCCCGTCCCATGGTCAGCATGTCCCGCGGGCGCAGCGAGGGCCCTTAGGAGATGACACAGCAGCGCTTTCTGCAGCAGGGGAAGCACTTGCAGCAGCCGCATGCCCTGCTGGCCTCCTGCTCCTGCCCCTTCAGCGGCTTGTCGAGGGTGACGGTGTAGAAGGAGTTGGGCGATTCCCCGTTGTGCATCTTCAGGCTGTCATAGGGGTTGTAGGGACGGGACCAGGACTTCTCCGTGGAAATGGCTGGGCTGTTCCAGCTGCCGGCGTGGTCGCCCTGCTCCTCCTCGCCGTAGGTGGGCACGACTGCAGGGTTGGCGATGACGGTGGGCTCATCCTTCAGGTAGCGAGTGATGAAGCTCTGCTGGAACTGCTCCCGTGGGATGTTGACGCTGGCATAGGGGTTCTCCAGGCTGACGCCGCGATCCATCTCTCTATCGTCAGCACGCGTGGCCCAGCTGGCATTGCCCACCTCCTTCGAGACAGAGATCCTGTTAACCTGGGGTGCGGGGGTGTCAGTGCCGGGGCCGTTCTCACGGCACAGGGAAGGGAACCCCAGCAGAACCCATGGGTTTGGGAGCAGGCCACAGAGCTGTGCTCCCCCTCCCTGCCAGCCCCAGGGGACCCCGACATGCGACCTGTACGACCCGTACACTTTGGCCATGTGGCCCTGACTGCAGAGCCAGGAGAGGAGGCAGGAGAGGGTGACACCTGGGCAGGGGGACATTGGGTGGGAAGGGTGCTGGGGCGCAGGAGGGGGTGCTGGGTGGGAGGCGGGATGCAGGTAGGGCAGTGGGGTGTGGTAGGACCTTCTGAGGCGAGTCAGGTCCCGGAGGTGGGGGACAGGCATGGGGCAGAGGAGGGGGCAGAAGGGGGGTGCAAAGGGAAGGAGGGGACAGGACAGGCGCAGCAGGGAGAGGGGCAGGGGACAGGGCAGGCGGGGGGCAGAAGGGGAACCGGGGCAGTGGGACAGGAGAAGGGGGGCAGACAGGAGAAGGGGGGCAGGCAGGGCACAGGGTGGGCCGTGCAGGCAGAGGGGGACAAGGGCAGGGGCAGGTAGAGGCAGGGGGAGCAGGCAGGGGCAGGGGAGCAGGCAGGGGGGCGGGCAGGGGAGCGGGCAGGGGGCAGGCAGGGGCAGGGGGGCGGGCAGGGGAGCGGGCAGGGGGCAGGCAGGGGCAGGGGGGCGGGCAGGGCGCGGGGCGGGGGCAGCGGGTCGCTCCGGGACTCACCGACCGCGCGGCTCCGGCCGGCTGCGGGGCCGCTCTGCCGCCGCCGGCGCTTCCTCCTGCGCGGGTCCGCCCCGCCCGCGCCGCCCGGCCCCGACCGCCCCGGCCCCGACCGCCCCGGCCCCGCCGCCCGGCCCCGGCCCCGCCGCCCGGCCCCGACCGCCCGGCCCCGACCGACCGACCCAGCCCGCGCCTGCACCGACACCCGCACCCACGTCCGCACCCGCACCAGCACTGGGCGCTGGCACCAGTCAGGGGGCACAAGGAACTGGGCACCAGTACCAGGCACTGGGCACTGAGCACCAGCACTGGGCAGGGGCCCTGGGTAGGGGGCAGTGGGCAGTGGGCACTGGAGAGGGGCACTGAGCACCGGGCAAGACCACCAATACCAAGCATCATGCGCCAGGCACCGGCACTGGCCACTGATACAAGCCACTGGGAAGTGGCTCTGCCACCAGTCAGTGGCTCTGCCACCAGTCAGTGGCTACCAGCACCAGTATGGGCACTGGTATCGTGCTCTGGCACCGGCACCAACACTGTGTGCCATGCGCCAGGCACTGAGCTCCAGCACCATGCACTGGCACCAGCACTGGCACCACACGCCGGCACTGGGCAGCAGGCAGGGGCAGTGGGGAGGGGGCACTGCACACCGTGGGCCTGTAGGGAGCGGTGAACACCGAGCACAAGGCACTGGGAAGAGGGCACTGGGCACCATGCACAGGTCCTGAGCACTGGGCAGGGGACACCAGGCACCTGCACCCACTGCACCCCCTGGCAGCCCCCAGACCCACCTGCCAGGCTCCACTTGCCCCCACGGACACCCAGGTCCCTGCAGCCCAGGGGTCCCTCACACCCTGCCTGGCTGGGCCCCACGTCCCCAGCAAGGAGCCAGCCCTGACAACCCGATGCCAGGTCTCTGCTGGGGTCCTCATCCCTCTGGCCGATCCCTGGGCTCCCAGGCAGCCAGAGGGGCACAAACCAAGCGTGCTGAACCTGAGCGACCTGGTGTGGGCTGAGGCATCAGGAAGGCTTTGGCTTCCCACCAGCAAGGAAAACACCAGCACTGATGGAGCTGGGCCCAGCACCAGCATGGGGACATGGTGTCCCCAACCACCAGAAGCCAGAGCCCTGCCCGCAGCCCCGTGTGCCATGGCCACCCGTCGCAGCTCCTCTGCAAGTGGCTGTTCCTGTGGGGGCCCCTCCTGCCACCCCCATTCAGCTCGCCCATGGCCTGGCCCATGGCTCCGGTTGTGGCTGGCAGGAGATGCCCACCCCTGGGTGGCTGTAGCTCAGAGCAGGGGCTCAGCCTCTGTGGGGACCGGGGGGACCTAGGGGACCAGCCTGCCAGCCAGGGTGGCTGGGTGGAAGGCAGCACAGGAGCATCCCAGCCCCACATCCAGACCTGGCATCCTCCTTTGGGGCAGCAGGAGGTACCAGCCTGGGTCCCCTCGGTGCTGCTGCATCCCCAGGGAAGCTGCCGGCAAAGCTGGAAGGTGCAGGGGCAATGGGAGATGCTGCCAGCCTGGCCTGGGGAAACAAGGCTTGGTGGGGACATGGCACCGCCACGGCTTCACTGCTCTGCTCTGCCCTTGGCAGGACACCCACGGGTCCCCTGTGGGTCCCCTGTGGGTCCTGAACGGGTGTTTTGCTGAAGGGTGCAGGACTTTGGGCTTCTCAGGAGGGTCCTTACCCCTGGGTGGCCACGGCCAGCCCTGCCAGGGGCTCCAGTGCATCGTGTCCCTGATTCCGGGTGCTTGGGGACAGGGTGAGTTTTGCTGGGAGCCTGTGCCCTGCCAGGTGTCCTGTCCCCAGGGTGTGGGACAGAGCTCCTGTCCTACAGCTGGATGGTCTCTCCTGTGCTGGTGGCTGAGCATGCTGTGGGGTGGGACAGGGCCACCGTCAGTCCCCAACTCCAGCCGTGTCCCTGCCATGTGACACTGCTGTGATGCCCTCAGCCAGTGTCACCCTTCTCATCACCAAACCCCCAAACTGGCTTATGCAGAGCCCCAACATCTTCCCACAAGCAGTTCTGTGCAGAAACCCGTCCCTCCCGGGAGCCCCAGGGGTGCCGGGGACGGGGCCGTGCACATGGGGCCGGGGCAGCCTGGGGCTGGGCACAGGGCAGAGGGTGCCCCAAATCGCAGCTGAATCCTCCTGGGCTTGACCTACATTTCCCACAGCACTTTGCAAAGGGAAACATCGCTTCCTCTGGGCCATTGCAACAGAGAACTACATTTCTCATCTGCCCTGAGGAGCTGGGGCTGCACAGGCTGGCCAGAGCCTGCTCGCAGCGGTGCCCACCACTCCCTGCTCGCCCGCCTGGTGCCAGGTGAGTGGGGACACTGGGCTGGGGGCTGCGCCCTTGGCACCCACGGAGCGAGCAGGAGAGCTCCGGCGGGCGATGGGACCCTGCCTGGCCCTGGCAGCACTGTGCCTGTGATGGGGGACGGATGCTGGTGGGTGCTGAGCTGGCCGGGCACCCAGTGGGCAGAGTGGCCTGCTGCCAGCACCCTGCCTGCAAGCCCCAGTCTCCCCTGCCTGCCCTCTGCAGCTGGTCCCTCCACCCTGGCTTTTGCTGGGCTCCCAGCTCCCGAAGCGTGGTTTGCCCCGTAAAGAGACTCAGTGCCCTCCCAGGGGGTGGAGGGAAGGGAAGAAGGAGGCCTGGGATTTTTTTTTTTTGGAGAACCTGGGAGGTCAAACCCTCCTCTGACCAGCTCTAGCATTAGGAGAGGGGCCCTGTGCAGCACTGTGCCTCAGTTTCCCCACTGAGGACTGAGAGTAGAGGTGCGGCAGAGCATGCACTGTGCATAACCAGCATCACCGCACCCAGCTCTTGGGTTTTGAAAGCTGCAAAACACCTGCACATACACCCCCGGGGCCTCTCTGCTCCCATGGGATCGCCCGGAGGAGAGCCACCAGCAGCCCCTGTCCCTTCACTGGGCCTCGCTGCTGCCAGGTTTTCCCACCTTGAGCTGTCTCCCCAGAGAAAAACTCATACATTTTGCTAAGCAGGCGTACAAAGAGGCAGCGTCCTCCCGTAACCCCAGCCCTGCCTGCCCGTGCACAGCGTGTCCCTGCTCGCGCGGGGGATGTCGCTGTGGCACTCTCCAGCAGCCGGTTTCTCTTCCTCCCGGAGCCTCAGGACTCACTCGTTTTGGCTTTTTGCCCCAGATCTCCGTGCGCAGCCCTGTTCCTGAGTGGCTCTGCTTGCAGGGAGCTGCGAGGCTCCATGCCAGGCACAGCCGGGGGACCCCAAGACCCCACAACGGCACCCTGTGTCCTTCCCTCTCCCAAAGGGGCTCTGAAGCGAAGCTCGTCTCGTAGCACCTTGGAGATTTTGGGGGCAGGAGCATCCCACACGCCGCTGCCCAGGGCTGCGACCCCGCACAACCTCTCCGAGCAGGGTGGTAGCTTTAATCTGAAGTGCCTCCATCCCAGCTGATGTCCCTCCCTGGCATCTCGCCGCGGCGGCTCCCATCATGCAGGCGCCTTCTGGATAATCTCATTCCTCGCAGGCTCCGGTGCTGGGTCTGCAGCTGCTGGGCTGGTTGCAGTCTTGTCTCGGGAAAGCCCTTCCAGCCTCCGCTGCCGCTCTCCTGGTCTGGATCTGGCCGCCTTCTCCTTTCCAGCCTCAATTTCCTGATGGCCAATTTGTTCTCGGGCCAAGATTGTCTTTAATAACTCCCTTCCTCCTGGCCGTGGGCACAGCGGTGACGTCCCTGGAACCAGTCCCGCCGTGAGGGCCGCAGCAGCACCCTTACAGCACCGCTGGCGGGGATTGGGTTAACCCGGGTCCTCTGGCAAGGAAAAGACACAGGAGCAACTGCATCTTCTGTGGACCCTATAAGGTTCCTACCAGACCAAGGTGGCCACCACTGCACCCATCTTCTGCCTATGAGCATTTGGGCTGATGCCTAAAGGCAAGGTGTCCCCAAAGCCTGATAAATTCATGGTCACAGCAGCATCCCCCCTTCCTCCTCAAAGCTCACCAGCCCCATCAGCCCCAGGAAGCTTCGACTCTTCTCCCGTGTTGTGGATAAACTCCTGAGCACTGAGGCTGGGGAGGGCACTGCTGCCAGGGCTGAGGTCCTGGGCCCTCCTGGGGCTTGTTCACCTCCTCAGGGGTACTTTGACCTGGCTGTGGGTGATTCCCATGGGAGCAGGGTCTCCGGCAGGTGTGGGTGGTCCATGGGAGAAGTTACAGCTGAGTTTTCTTTCTTCTGGCAGATGCTGAGAACGTGCAGGAGAAGGAGGTGGGGCTCTGGCACACCAGAGAGCCATAGGGACACCCCCTCCCAGGCTGCTGGGGACCTGAGGGACGGCAGGGAGAGCCCTCCTCCCAAAGCGCCCTCCCCAAGGCCCCGGCAGCAGAGAGACCCTATAAATGCTGTGAGTGCGGGAAGGGCTTTCACAGAGCTCCCACCTCTGAACCCGCATGGGCCCCTCTGAACGCCCCACCTACGAGGACAGCTTCGGTGACACCACCATCCTCATCAAGCACCAGCACACTCTCACGAGCGCCCATACCAGTGCTCCCAGTGCTCCCAGTGCTCCCTTCAGCCTCAGCACTGACCTGCTGCAGCACCAGCGGGCTCACGTGGGTGCTGCTGTAGGACAGGGGACGCATCCAGCCCCAGCCCCTGCAGCGCTGGCATCACTGAGGTCCGTCCTCCACAAACACGGCACCTTGGAAGGTGGGTTTGTCTGTAACGGGAGCTGAGGAGGGGAGACCCGCACGAGAGGGAGGTTGTCGTCACACGCAGCCAGCAAACGCGCTCGGGGAGGTTAAAACGCTGGGACCAGTTGCCCTGGCTGCTCTGGTGATGCCCCGGGAGCTGTGCCCGTCACCATCCCTCGCTGGCCGTAGAGCATTGCAGCATCGGGCAGACCGGCATCCGTGCAGCTTTGGGCCCCTGGGTGCTAAGGATTGTCCTGCTGTCCCCCCAGACGGGCAGGACAGACAGCCCCAGCACCAGGCTGCACCCCGTGGACAGGAGGGTGGCTCCGGACTCACCTCTCCCCGCTGGCGGGGGACGACGAACACCAGCCCTCCTCCCCGGGAGTCCTGCAGTGCCCGCAGGCGGAGGCAAATAAGTCCTTTAAGTTCAATGTTATTCCCCAGGAGGGAACCCTAAATCTGCCCCTTTCAGCACTGAAAAGCATCATTCCCTGCTCCTTGTCCCCGAAGTCAGTCCATCCTGCAGGAACCACAAAGTTTGGGCACAGCAGAGTCACCTGGTGTTTGTCCATCCGGTGCAGGCGATGGGGCAGATCTGCAGCATCACAGCCCCAGCCCGAGCGGCAATCCCTAATCTGGAGCCTGAAGTTCAAACATTTAATTTCTTGGCAAGATGCGACTCCGAATTGAGCTCCGAGAGCCATGTCCAGCGGTCCCGCGCAGCTCCTTGGAGGGCTGATAGACGATGGAGAATCCTCAGATGGAAAAGCTGCTGCACCCGAGCCCAAGCTGCTGTTCTGGAGTCGTCCCATGTGGGACTCACTGAGCTGGGAGCCGGCGGGTGCTTCAGAGCAGCGTGCCTCTTGAGTAAATGGACGAGCCGGACTAATGCGTAGCTATTTGTTGCTTAAAACCAGCCTAATTTCCTGCCATTGTTTGCAGGGGAAAAAAAAATCAGCAGAAAAAACCAACCGAGAGCTCGAGGAGAGGTGATGGAGAGGGAGGTCTTCGCAAGGTGCCACGGTGCTTCCAGAGAAAGGTGCTCTGGTCCGTGCAGCCCAGGAGACAACCTCTGTGATTCGAGGGGGAGCCTGAAAAAAACGGGAGAACCAGGAGAAAAAGCCAACCTTCGCTTTCTTCTTCTTTTTAACTGACCCATGAGCTTGCCTGCAGCCTGTGCTGACTTCCAGCAGCCCCCAGACGAGGGGCAGACCCGCAGAGGGGGCCGGGCGCGTCGTTCCCAGTGCCAGCAGCCGACGGCGGGTCTGGAGCCCAGCATAGGAGCATCCCCAGCTGGGGGACACCCAGCCGGGAGGAAGGTGCTGGGCTCAGCAATTCCTGCAAGAGCCATCCAAAAAAGGTACTGAGTCTTCACAGCGGTGCCACGGCAGGGTGCCCACAGCCCCCGGTCCTGTGTGACCGAACACAAGATTTTAGGATTTTTTGAAGGATGCCAGTCACTGCGGTGATCTCATGGGATGCCTCAAACAGCCGGAGCTTCACACACAGCAAAATCTTGTGTTTTTTTAAAAAAACCAAAGGCACAGGCACGTCCCGCTGCTGGGCATCCTTCCCCCGGCACGTGACAGGCACGCGTGGAGCCCAGGGGCTCTCCCAGGCACCGGGACACAAAAACTCACGGACAGGTCATGTTTGCTGAATATTTCCCTTCCGCTCCCGGGAGACGCAGTGCCGTGGCGCAGGCACACGAGGGTGATGATGCTCTTTCCAGCCCATCAGTAGCAGAGGACGGTGCTGAGCGGCGTGTCCGAGAGGGAAGGGTTTTGCCGTCAGCTGGGGAGCAGCTCAGTGAAAGCCCCCACGCAGACGGTGGCTTCGCACCAAACCTTGGCGGGACTGGAGACTTTTTCGACACTAAGGAGAGCTCGTAGGTGGCTGCTGTGCCAAACGGGCCCGGCGATGAGCTGAGCCAGTGCAGTAATGGGGAGCCAAACCCCAAATTCAGGCCGTGCGAAACAAGCCCGGATGGGTGGGATGATTTCTTTCCAGACATCACAAGGGTCCCTCTACGGGCCCCTCCGCTCTGCGAGGTCTTCCCCAAGGCGTTTGCCCTAATTCTCTGCTGCCTCCTCATTAAAAGCAGAGCGAGGCGGGGGAGGATGGCAAGAAGGACTGTGGGGTGGCCCCTGGGGCTGGAGGTATCAATGGGGTGAGCATCCGTAAGGGGAGCCCCGTGGGGTCGGTGCTGCTGGGCACGGGGGCTCAGCTGGGTGCCCGGCGAGCGGGGAGGAGGTGCTGGGGGCTGCGGGCATGAGGATGCCACGGAGGGGCCCGGTGGCACGTCTCTGAGGGGTGACCTAGGGGGCACAGACGGGCACATGGGGACAAAGCCGCCAGGGGTGGGGGTCTGGGGAAAGCACAGCCCCATTTCCAGGACCCTGGGTGGGAAGCCCCAGCGCAGCGCAAAATTCAGCTCGCTCGAGGCCAGGCCGGCAGCCCGTGCTCAGCACCCCATCCCGCGGGCCCCAGCACGGAACCCGCCTTTCGATGCAGCACGCGGGCGCAGCCCTGTGTGGGCATGCAGCCCCACGGACCTGGCAGCCCCACGGCCGTGCCCCATAGCACGGGGCCCTGGCGCCCACGCGTGCCCGGTGTCTGTGTGAGGAGTTGCAGCCCCGCACTGCTTGTCTCCAGGTAGTCTGCCCATGGCATGCACTAAGTTTTCTCAGTTCTTGGTGCCCGCTTAGGGAAAGCGATGTGTCCCAAAGGATGGCGGCAGCTTGTGAAGCCAAAATGGAGCCTGGAAATGGCCTGCGAATGCTGCTCGAAGGGAGGGATTGCCAGCTGTGCCAGGATGTGTCCTGTTGTTCAGGTCAGCACATGGGCTGCGTGCACCAGGGGAGCTCAGGGCCACGCACACGTCCTGCAGTGGGCCCAATCCTGCCCTCGACACTGGCTCCTGGGATTCAGCTCCATACGGAGGGGCAGCACGGGCAGCACGGGCAGCACAGGCAGCACAAAACCCCTCGAGGCTTTTTCACGGCACTGGTGCTTGCCTGCAGCAAGAGCACATCCCCAGAAAGGGTTGGCAGCTCCCCAGATCCGACAGGATCCATCACTAGCTCTGTCCTGCGCATGGTGCACTCTCCTGATGTGACATCTCAGCCACCCCACAGGCCCGGGAGCGGGGGACAGGGACGCCAGGAGCACCATGGGGACGTGCAAAACGCGGCGGGTGCTGTGGGCAGCTGAGGCACACGTGCACGTGTAGCGCGGGTGGGTGCTGGGCACCCCTCCGCCTGCCTGGTGCACCCGTGTGCCTGCGGGAGGGGGTGAGGATGCTGCATTTGCAACGCCCGGTGCATTCGGGCTCCTCCAAGCCTACGCTGCATGGCATCCACATACGTGGGGGATGCTCAAGCTGTGGCCGCGGAGCCCAAAGCCTTTCTAGTTTAAGCTCCTGTCTGCCCTGGCAGGGGGATGCTGCGCTCCTCAAGGATAACAGGTCGGACAAATAACCTGCTGTTTGGGCTGGCACAGCCAGAACCGGCATCGCACGAGTCGGCCGGTGCCTGGCCTGCTGCCTGCCTCTCCCCGGGCTCGCGCCGGCCGCAGGAACCGGGAGAGGAGCCGGTTTCCTTATCACCCTCCCGCACTCACCCACCGTCCCTCTCCCCTGCGGCTCCCCGGCCCGGCCGGCCCCCGGGTCACGCCAGGGCTTGGCAGCGGCGCGGGGGAAGCGTGCATTGTGGCTGCCCACTGCGGCCCGGCTGGAGGAGAAAGCAAGGATTTCCTGGCCCGGAGCAAGTCCTTCCCGTCTCCTCCCAGCAGCTGAGCGGGCTTTGGACTGGAAGCCAGTGGCTGCCCCTGCAAGGAGCTGCCGCTGAGCGCGCCAGCAAGCACGGAGCTGGGGCACTTTGGTTGACACCATCCTCCAGCACCAAAAATCTCTCCACACCAGCTCTGTCCTACCCAGGTGCAAAACCCCTGCTCGGGCAGAGCCTCTGGCCAGCACGGAGGAGATGTCCCCCTCCCTACCCCAGCAGCATCGCCCCGGGGCTCGTGCAGCCTACAGCGTGCCACGGGTACGGGGCGGTGCGGGGTGGCCTCGTGCCACTGCACAGGGACTTTAGGAAGGGCAATTCACCCATTGCCAACCTAAGTCCAGCACCCACGGCAGGCTGATGCTGCAGGATTTGGGTCCAACAGGCCATAACCCGCAGCTCCTTGCTCAGAGCCAGACAGTAGCAAACAGCCCGGGATGTTTTCCGAGGCTAAACACTCGCTCGCATGCAGGACCTGGAAAACGGGCCCTAAGAGCCCCAGCTGGAGACACCTGGTTGGGCAGCTCACGTGCACGGCCACGGTTTTCCCTCCTCAAATTTCACTTCTCCTTCCTGCGAAGGAAGAAGCCGGGGCAGGGGCAGCTGCTGGCTCCCACCTCTCGGCGGGCTCCCTGCAGGCACCGCTTTTGCTTTCGCTGCAAACAGCCGCGCTGGGCGATGCCGCAGCTTCCGCTGTGCCGTGACTGCGTGGAGATCTTGCGCGGTGACTACACCTGCCAATGGTTTTTTTAGGACAAGGAGCTGATTTCCTGCTATTTTTCCATGATTCAAAGTTTCCAGTCCCAGGGATGACTGTGGCAGAAGGGCTGTCACCCGTCTCCTGGCCCAGAGCATCCCCAGCACTTTGCCATCCCCCCCGACCCCAGGGACGGATCGGGGATGGCACCATCCTGCCCACGGCGACGGCTTTGCCATGGTGGTCTGAGGATGCTCTCCCTGCAGGGAGTGGGCAGACCCTGCACAGCACCCAGCTCCCAGCTAAGCCCTTGGCTCCGGCTCTCTCCCAGCGGAGGTCTGGTTTCTGTCCTGCCGTCTGCTTGTCCTCCCTTGCTTCAAACAGTCCCCGTTTGTTTGGCTCTCGCTGCCGGCTGGAGCCGGGGCCGCGTGCCTGGGCCGCCTGTGCACAATGGCTCCTTGTTCGCCACCTCCCTCCCCACTCGCCCCTTGCCTGCTTTAGCAATTATCCCAATTAGCCATGCCCTCTCCTTGCTCTCCGGCTGCACCGCGGACCCTCATCCCTCCTGCTCCACGCCGGTGGCAGCCGTGCTGCTGCCCGCAACGGGCCACCTCCGAGCCAGCGGGACTTGGGCACCGGGGCGATGGCTGTCGGCTTCCCGGGTGGGAAACAAGCAGGTTGTGCAAAATCCAGGTCTTTGGGGCCCGTGCTGGATCCTGGGGCTCTCTGCAAACCTCTTTGAGGCTGGAGGAGGATGAGGAAGGTGTGCCTGGACCTGCAGCTCCCGGAGCTGCCAGCTCTGTGCCACTGGCATCTGCCTTTGCTCTTCCAAATCGCCTTCATGGGTGCTGCCCGTCCTGCCCCAGCCGCGCAGGGTGCTCCCCCTGCCTCGCTCCCCGGGGAGCGTGGGTGCAACCAGCCGGCTTCCTGCAAGCCACAACCCACGTGCCACCGCCGCGGCACCGTCCTCCCACGGCTGCCGGCTCGGCGAGAGCCTGGGGCTGGCGGTTGAAGTTTCCACCCGCTGACACAGGCTGGGGCAGCCGCACGGCCCCGCGGTGGGGGGCTTTCCGCAGCAGTTCCCGGCAGGGCAGTGTTTCGGGGCCGCCTCCCCCTCTGCCCTCCTGAGCCCTCGGAGAAGCCAGGGCGCAGCCCCTGGGGAGGTGCTGCGTGCAGGAGCATCCCTGGGAGGAGCGGGGCCATTTATTCCTGCACTCTGGCAGTGGCTTGTACATCCCCCTGGATCTGAGATCCAGGGCAAACCCCCATATACTCTCCCCATGGCACAGTCCGGAGCCATGGCCAGCCCCTGCCGTGGTCGCTGCAGCACAGAGGCAGCGCGGGCAGCCCCCCGGCAGGCTCCTGCCCGCACTCTGCCAGCAGCACCGCGCTGCAGCCATGTGGGGACACAGCACTTCAGTAGGGACATCACCAGGCAGGGCGAGCGATGGGGCTGCCACTCCCGGGATGGCTCCGAGCGCCCCGTCTCACGCTGACAGCAGCCCCGGGCTCCTGGGCTTTGGTCTTAACCGCTCGAGCCAGCCTGTCTGCTCCCATTTGTGTCTGTCGCGCTGCCGAGGGATGCGAGCGCCGGGCTCGCAGCCTGGCAGCTCTGCGCTGGCACGCAGGCAGCCGCCGGGCAGGCAGCCCCTGCGCTGGTGCAGAGCCTCCTCCCCAGCTCTGCCGGCCCCAACCCCCCGTGCGTAGATCAGGGTCCTGCAGAAAAGCCATGATGGCTCCAGAGCATCCCCGGGGGCTGCACGGGTGCTCGGCGCCCTGCACAGCTTCCCGTCCCCCCCAAACCCACATGTGCCCCCAGCAGACAGGGACATGGCTCACAGTGGTACGAGTCTCTCTGGTTACCTGTGTCCTGTCCTGGGGACACAGCACAGTCCCCAGTGGCACCCCCACAGCTGCCCCAGCAGTCTGGGCATGCTGGGTGCCCTTCCAGGCTGGAGCACCAGTTTCCATTTCCTGGAAAGACCTCACCTCCCCATGTCACACCGGGGATGGTGCTGGCTCTGGTGTGACCCCTCGCTTCCCCGCAGCCTGCACGGGAGCACCGGGCTGCAGCAACCCCCTTGTTCCCAGGGGTCCCCCTCCAGCCAAGGGACCGGGCAGGGGGGTCCTCCCTGGAGGGAGCAGCGGGCAGAGACAGGCCACAGGTAGCATCCCAGGATGGCTCCGGGCACCAAATATACTGACCAGGCTCTTGGAGGACTGAAGAAATCAGGGAGAAGAAAGAAGTGATGGAATCCCCACGGTCAGCCCCAGGAAACCTCCCCAAGAGCCGGTACAGCACACGGTCCCTGCCCCGCGGGATGCAGCCCCCTCCCATGGACCCCCTGCCAAGGGCTCTACACGGCTTCCAGCTGCACCCAAGGCGATGCCGGGGAATTCACCAGCTCCCACGTTTCCTCGTGCCTCCCCCCTGCCTCCTGCTGTGACTGCCCGTTCCCAGGTCTGCAAGCCGCCGCTCTTCCCCAGCTGAAGCTCTCCCCGCCGCCCGCTCAGAGCAAGCGGCAGCTCAGCTTCACCGTGCTCAAACCGCAGCGGAGGAGCGCCTGCTCCGGTGGCCCCCGCGTGCCCGGCAGCCGCCGTGCCGCAGGAAGCTGCCGCTGTGCCGGAGCAGGAACCGCACAGGGGCAGCTCCCGGCTGTGCACCCACACAGCTCCCCGGGGGGGTTACAGCCATGCAGGGAAAACAAAATCCCCAGGTCAAAGCTCAAATTCACCCAACTGGCCTAGAAATGCAACCGTGGTGCTCCACAGAAGAGCATCAGTTGCCCAAGCTGAGCAGGAAGGATCGCAGGAGACCCGGGGGCTGTTGCCAGCTGCTGGGAGCAGGGATGGGAGAGCACGTTGTGTCCCCAGGTCCTGCCGGGAACCCCGGGACAGCCACGCTGGGACAGCAGGATCCCGCCACCCACAAGCACAGCCACGGCCTCATCTGCAGGGCTGTGTTCAGAGCAAGGGGCTGCAGCAGCCCCGTCCAGGAGCCGGGCAGGGCTCTGTGGGTCCCGTCCACTGCGTTCAGGGAAGTTTTCCTGAAAAAGCTGAAATTCTGCTGCAAAACCAAATTGCTGCTTCAGTGCTGGGCTGCTCTTCGGGGCTGTGCCCCAGATGAGGCAGCACCTGGGAGGGACGAGCAGGAGCTTGGGCACCTCTTCCCCCATGCCAGGACCACCTTGCCCCGCCGCGCTGCTGACGGGCATCTCGAAGGCTCGCGTGGTCGCCGCGCCGCCTCCTTCTCCCTGACCCAGTTTGTGTCTCGCCGCCGCATCCAGGCAAGCAGCGCTGTCAGGTTACAAGCGCAGGCAGCGCCGGGCTCTCCCAGGGAGCCAGCAAAGCAAATGCTAAATGTCACCACAATTACAAGGCGTCTGCCTCGGCCCCAGCATCGCCGGCACCAGAGCTGCTCCACCAGCCCTGCACCCACCCAACCCGGGGAGGGAGGGCTGGGAAGAGCGGCCGTATCCCCACTCTGGTACATGCTCTGGTTTCTGCTGAGCCTCAAATCCCTCGGGCTCTGTTAAACCCAGCATCAGCTGGGCTGGATAGGAAGGAGGAAGGTTTCTGCAGAGCTGCCATTTCTATTTCTGGGCCATCCCTGTCCCATTTCGCCTGGGCACAAGGCGTTTTCTAAAGGACATGGGTCTTCCTTGCACCCTCTCGCCCCTGAAATGCAGCTCTGGATCTTTGTGGCCACCTCCTGCCCAGGCCAGCAGCCCCCAGGGAGCTCCAGATCTCCCCATCAGCCCCTGGCAGCACCGCAGGACCAGGACGGAGCTTCTGACGTGACTGCGCTACTGCAGGGTCACCGACAAGACGTGAAATCCTCCTTGCCTCGGGAGTCCGTGGGACTGTGCAGACACGGGGTGGGGGAGATGCAGCCCCCAGGTGAAGAAAGGGGCTGTGACAGGAGCAGGGGACCTCACTTGCCCCACAGGGACCACGGCTGGTCCCAGTCCCATCGCAGAGCCCAACGCCCCGCTCAAAGCATGGCCAGTGTGTTGCCCTGGACCTTGTGCAGGGCAGCTTTGAACATCTCCAAGGCTGGAGATCCCACCACCTCTCTGCACCCCAGTCCAGTGTTTGACCCTCAAAGTGAAAAAGCTTTTCCCTGCGTAGCTATAGGGAAATACAGCTGGAATTTCCGACATCCCGGCTTGTGGCTGTTGATTCTCATCCTCTCTCCCTCCTCCCATGAGAGAGCTGTGAAGAGCAATGAATTTTCCATGAGTCTTCTTTTCTGACAGCTGAGCAACCCCAGGTCCGCAGGCAGGGAGCTGGTGGGGAGGGGAATGAAGGTCACGGCATCCAAGGAGAGAGGAGATGGTCTCTCTGGCCCTGCTGCCTTGATCTCCCCCCATCCCACGTGCATCCCTCCTCCTCCTCCTCCTCCCTGCCCTCCTGCTGCCGGTGCAGCACTAGCAAGGTGGGTGCCCACTTCACACCAAGGGCTCCCAGAAGTGGCCGCAGTATTAATCACTAAAGTGAATGAATAGTAAAAATAATGATTATACCCCTTGGGATCTGTTCGGGTCTTCAGGAACATCCATAACCTTCGAGCTGGCCAGACCACCATGCATGTGGGTCTGTCGTGCCGTGGAGCTTATAATTCCTGTAATCTCAAGGTTTGTGTGTGGTAGCATGTGGAAGAGCCACAGGCTTCAGACCATTTTGCAGATCTTCTAAGCACCATTTTTCTCATGGTGGAGTCTCTGTAGAGGGCTGCAAGCCTAGAAACAACCACATCCAAACTCCCATCAATGCGTTAGGACTGTGCTGCAAGAGCATCAATGGTCAGGTCCTGACCACCACCAGCCCACACTTCTGCTGCTTCAAACAGCAACCAGAGCAACCAGCTCTGCAGCAGCTGGTTGCGTCCTTAAGCAACCAGCTGGCAACAAGCAATTCTGCTGGTTTCTTGGCAGATTTTTTCATAGCATCCCTCCTTCAAAATGGTGTTTGCTCCGCCTGGGCAAGCTGCACATCCCGGGAGCTGCAGACACCTCCTGCGATAGTTTTGGTGGAGCCTCATGGCAGATGCGTGGTGTGAGAGCTGCCCTGCTTTCCTCTTCTGAACACAGTCCCTCTGCGTCCCTGTGGTCTGGGCCAGGCCATCACGGGGCCGATGCCACCTCAGCCAGGCCTGGAGGGTCTCAGCCTGGGAGGGTGGTGATCATGGCACTTGGGGTCCCTTCTCCTGATGCTCTACACCGGGAAGGAGAGACAATCCCGAGGGGATGGAGCATGGCACAATGGAGCGTGGAGGATGAAAAGACTTAACGTGGAGCATGGGTACCGCATCTGCATCTCTCCCAGCCACGCCGGGCTGGGCCGTCCCTCCGGCGCCGCAGAGCAGCCGGGCAGGCGCTGGCACGGGTGCCTGGCCCGCTACAGACCTGCTGATAAAGCTGCTCTCTGGAAAGCTGAAGATGAGCTCATTTTTTTGTGGGTGAATTATCTGTGTGATGAGTGATTCACCAGCTCAAAACAAGATCATTGCAAGAAACAGGCAGGATTTTGGAAAGAGCTGTTGATGTGTGCAGGACCTGGTCAAACAAACTCTGTAACGAGAGCAGCAGGCAGTAAATAAAAGCGGTGTGAATGATTGCAAAAGCGTCCCAGGTGCTGCTGCCAGAAGCTCGGACAGCAAAGAGCAATTCCAGGTGTGCACACAGTAGATGGGATCCGGCACACGAGGCAAGAAGATTTGGCAATGCACGGAGCTGCTGGCTCACTCGGGTTGAGTGGAAAGCAAAGACATGCGTGTCGTCAGGGTCAGCGCCAAGCGAGGACGAAACCATCCTCGTACAGCAGGTCCCTCTCTGCAGGCATTATAAATCCAGAAGGGCAATAAAATCCTGAGCGTGCAGCTGGACGACCGAGCCGATAATGGCTGATGCAGATGATCAGGAAGAAATTTAGGGTCAAATTATCTTCTGGCATCACCGTTCATCTCAGCAGAGTTGCAGCAGAGACCGGCCAGCGGCGTTACGTCTCTCAGCGCATCTGTAAAGCAAAGGTTTAGAAATGATCCATTTGTGACACTGGAAAGAATGAGTTTTGCAGAAAGAAGCTGTGGTTGCACACAGGGCAGTCCCAGCGGGACCAGCACTGACTTGATCACAACGAGTAACCGTCTGATTACAAAAAGCAAAACTTTGTTCATCTGGGTGGCACGAAGAGAACCCACGGGCAAAGCTGCTCCTGCGTGTCTGTCCCTGTAGAGCTTGAAGCAGGGCACGGGGAACGGTGGGTACGCTTGAGCTAAGGAGCTCCCTCCGAACCCAGGGGGTGCTTGGCCTGCTGGAAAAGTCTCACAAAATGGTAAAATAAATCAGCGCTGTTTGTAAAACCCAGAAAAGCGTGCTGAGGCCCATCACCACAGCTCAGAGACACGCTGAGAATATCCACGTGCGGCATGAAGATATGAAGATACAAAGATTTGTGATAACACACAATACAATAGATTTTTATGAAAGATAATGCAGCATATATCTATATATGACAAAGTTAGGGGTTAAACCCAGGCGTAAGAGTATGGCCAGACCCAAAGGCAAATGTTAGCGTTGGCCACAGGGGCTGGGACTTGGTAGGGAGCGCGGCCACCCAGCCCCGGCCAGAGAGGAAGGGTCTGGGCTTTGAAGGACGAGATTCTTCTCAGTTTGGGGTGGAAAGCAGAGATCTTGGTGAACCAGCTCAGCAGAGAAGAAGGAAACTCTGCACCTCCAAAGGCAAGGCCAGGAGATCTCTGCAAGTCTCACTGAGCACTCACACGCTGGGATGAAAACTTGGGGCCAAAGCCTCCCTTGCACAAGATTTAACCAGCGGCACTTGCCACCAAGGCCCCCATCAAGCCTAACGCAAGCTCTAGGAGAAAAAGAAGTGCCAGGCTTTGGCTTGGGCTGCAAACTGCTTCACAAGCACCTGAACAGGTGGAGGAGAGGCTGAGAAGTGCTGCTCTGCCAGGACAGGGAGGATCCATTGAGCACACGAAGCAGAGAGTAGCAGAGCCGTTGGGGCAACGCGAGGATCCCCAGCATCTTGGCACAAACGCACTCTTATTCAGCAGAAAAGATGCCTGATATCATTTATGATTATTTTTAAATAGAGCTGTTGCTTAACTCACCGAATAGCAGCGTAATAACACTGTGTAGCTGGGTCAGCACGGGGATGCCATATGAATTAATAACAGAAAATGGCTCGTGCTCACTCACTTCCTGCAATTTCCTTTGCTCTGTGAGTTCAAGCGTAATATATCGGTTCTTGCTATCTGCAACCAGAACTGTTAGCAGGAAAGTAAGCAAAAACTGCCACAGAGGGGATGGGGACGATGAAGGGAAGCCCTGTTTAGCGCTGTTAGGGTGCCAGACAGCAGCAGCCTCTCACTGATTTCGGCAGGTGAGCAGATCAAAGAATTACACTTAGAGGGACTAGAGACAAAGTCATTACCAAATCCCTTGTCCAACGAGAAACTAGAAGATTAAAAATACAACCGCTAAGATTGTCAACAGAGGAGCACGGGTTCCCAGGCGGAGGCAGCTGGCGGGTAAAGCTGCGCAGTCCCCGGGGGGGAAGCCCCACTCCAGGGTCGGTCCGGCCCGAGGATGGAGCGTGGCCGAGCCCTTGGGGTGCCGGGGGATCCCTCTGGACCAGGCGGGTTTGGTCACCTCTTCCAGGCCAGGCGTCTGGGTGAGATTGTTACTGTCATTGCCTGGAGCGTGGATGGTCGGATCATCCATGGGCTGCATAAGGCCTGATGGAGCTGAGCTCCCCCCTGGGCTGGCAGCGGGATGCAGAGCTGTTCAGTGAATTACATGAGCTCCAGCTTCTGTGTCTGTCCCACTGACGGAGGGGCTAAGGGACAGCGATGGCGTGAGCACGACGTGGCTGTGCGGTCACAGCTGCCCAGACCCCTTGGTAGAGGGACGAGCTGGTGGTGGGGAGGCTGGAGGGTCAGCGAGGGGGGTCTGGGCAGCGCAACCTCCAGGGGGACGGCATCAAAATCCGGGCAAAATCCTGGGCCCAACTGAGGAGTATAAAGAGCTCGAAGGCGGCAGCGGGTGACATGAGCAGGGAAACCCCAGCAGCACCCAAAGGAGCCCGATGAGCCCCCACCAGCACGCTGTCCCAGCCGGGGTGGGATGGAGCGGTGGAGTGGGTCTGGGTTTGGGTGTGCACGTGCCTGGGTCACTGTCGCTGGGGGGGTTGGCTGTGAGCTCTGGGTTCAAGCACGGCTGGGGAGTTGGGGGCTCCATGGGGGCTGGCTGTCCATTTTGGCTGCCTGCCTGTGGGCTCCCCATGCTGGAGGCACCCGTGGCAGGGGGAGAAGGCAGCCCAGCCTCTAACATCTGCCAGGACAGGGCAGGAGCTGGGAAGCACAGGCCAGGACTCGTCCTCCCGGAGCACAATGCGGGGTGTCCGCAGCTCGTGGGCTCGTGTCTGCCTGCGCCAGTGAAGAGGGACAAAACAGCAAGACCCCAGCAATACATGATGCTCCCCGGTGCTCTCCGGGGACCTGACAGCATTGCTGGTACCCAGCGACGGTGTGACCCCCCCCCCATGCCATGATGGGCCCATCACATCGCCCACGGACCAGCGGGACCCCGTGCCCTGCTCCCCCCCCACTAGGGCTCAGCAGGGATTGGGGCGCTCAGTCGAGCTTTGCCCTCAGCATGGGGGGGCCCCTCTGCTCCGCTCCCGCAGGGGTGGCTGTGGGTCGGGTCAGGACAGGCGGTGGGGCAGGGGTCCCTCGGGGCACGGTGGGGCACTTGGCTCTGATTTGGCAGTGGGAAAATGGGGGGGGGCATTCCCGGCGTTATGACCTTTCCCCAGCCCCAAAAGCTGCGGGGGCTGCCGGCAGGCCCCTGCCCAACACCACCTACTCCCTGGTGCCGGCCCCAAACCCGCCGCCCCCGGAGCAGCATCGCCCGCTCCCCAGCCCGCCCGCGGAGCCATTTCCAGCGGCGGCGGCGGATGCTGAGTCACTGCAGGCCCCTCCGAAACACCTCGCAGGGACCCGGCCGGGGGGGGGGGGGGGGGCGGAGAAGGAGCGGGGCCCCGGCGGGCCGGGGCAGGAAGGGAGCGGAGCCGCAGCGGGGCGGCGGCGGGGCAGGGCCCGGCGGGGCGGCGGGCGGGGGGTGCGGGGCGGGGGGGGCGCGGGGCGGCGGGCGCTGCGGCCGGCGGGCCCCGGCGCTGCTGAGCGAGAGAAATGTGAGCCGGCTGCACCACTGCGGCGGCACTGCGGGCGCCGGGCGGCAGCGGAGCGGGAGCGCGCAGGCAGCGCCCGCGCCCGCCGAGCCCCGCGGGACAGCGCGGACGGAGCCCGCCCGCCTGCCTGCACCTGCCGGAGGGGGAGAGGGGGTGCCCGAGCTGCAGCCCCTCCAGCCAGCCTGCGCCGTCGGCCGGGGAGTGTTGCATCAGCCCCGCGCGGAGCGGGGGCTCCGCAGCCGGAGGAGGCGGCGGGGGAGCCGGGGGAGGGCGAGCGGAGCCGCGGGGCGGGCGGAAGGTGCCTCCGCGGCGCTACCTGCCGCCTCCCCCCGGCATCTGGTCCCCGCGGAGCATCCGGAGGCCGGAGAGCCGGCGGGAGCCCGGCGCCGCCAGCGCTGCCTTTGTGCCCGGTGCCCTCCCCGCGCCGCCGGGGAAGCTGCTGGCGGAGGCGGCGGGGCCGTGGGAAGCGGCGCCGGGAGCCGCGGCCCGGCCGGGAGCGGCGGCGGAGACCCGCCAGCATCCTCGGGGAGCCGGCACCTCGCACGGGCAGCGCCCGCATCCCTCTGCCTTTCAGATAACCTTTAGCCGCTTGGGCCTCCAAGCCTTTACCGGGGTCGGAGCGGGGGTCTGGAGGCTAAACTGGGGGCACGGCCGCACCGGGAGCCCCCGTCCGAGGCGCGGCGGGACAATGCAGGTAACGACCAGCAGCGACCGTCCTTTCGGCCGGGCTGCGCGGGGGGCATCGCCCGCGGGCGCGCAGGCGCGGGGCTGCGCGGGGGTGCACATGTGTGTGCAGCGCGGGGCTGCGAGCGTGCCGGCGCGGCGTGGGGCGGGGGGGCGTGGGGCAGAGGGCTGCGGTGGGAGGGCGCTGGGGGGGTGGATGCTGCGTGGCCCGGGGGGTGCAGGGGAGGGCTGGCCAGGCCCGGGGGTGACGGGGATGCGGGGCACGGCGGGGTGCTGCGCCAGGGCTGTGCACGAAGGGGTGTGACGGCGTGAGCGTGGAGCCGCGGCGGGTGTGCGCGGCGGCTGCGTGGCCGCACGGATCGCCGTGCCCGTCGGCGCTGCGGGTGAGTGTCTGCGTGAGGCCTGCGGGCGGCGAGTCCCCGGGGCTGCTGCTGTGTGCGGGGGGGGGGGGGGGGGGGGGGGGGGGATCTACGCTGCCTGTGGGGCGCGGGGTGCAGGATGTGGGCCCGTGATGGGGGATGCGGGACGCGAGGCCTCCCTCCCCAGCGCAGGCATCGCAGGATGCTTGCAGGACCCCAGTGCCACCGGGGCATGGCCCCCGGGGACACCCCCCTGGGGTCGGGCAGGGATCCAGCCGCCCGCGGCTCTCGGGCATCCAGGGCTGAACCCCCCCCGGCCTCTCACTGTCCCCAAGGGCTGCTGCTACAACCAGATGGCCCCCTCGGGCCTCCTCCGTCAGGCCTGGCAGGGCTCGGCGGTAGCAGGCATCCCTCTAACAGGATTTGCAGCGTGATGGAGGAGAGCGCCTTCGCCCTTCGCGGAGGAGAGACAGGCTGTCGCCGGGGCTGCCGGGGGAGAAAATGGCCACGGGGTGGCTGCCTGTCCCCCATCTCCTGCCCCCAAACGTGGCCTGTCCTCTCCAGCAGCCCCGGGACAAGGGCAGGGAGCTGGGAAGGGGGAGAGGAAGCCGGAGGGAGGGATAACAGCAGGGACGGATCAGGAGCAAGTGATGGAGGTAAAAATAGATCCACTGAGGAGAGGAGGGGCTAAACGTGAGAGAAAACCCTGAGCAGAGGCAGGCCGGCGGGGGAGCCCTGCCGGGAGGGGCCCTGCATCCCAGTGGGGTGCAGGGGCACCTGCCCTCCCGGTCCCCAGGGCACAGGGGGGACCTGGGACCCCGCGCTCGGGGCCGCCGAGGAGATCTCTGGGGGGGAAATACCTGCCTGCTCCCACTTCCGCCGCCCCAAACACGCGGGCGGATGGACAGGACCTGCAGGGCTCAATTGCCAAATTGCCGGGATGCAGGCGGGCACACATCCCAAGGGAGCGCTGGCAGCCGGCAGATCCCTGAAGAGCCTCGGATCCAACCCCCTCTCGCTTTTCATTTCCAGCAAGCACGAAGCTGAGTTGGGGACAGAGGTGCCGGGGACGGCAGGGAGAAGGCGCGTGGCAGCCCCGGCACCAGCCAAGGTGAGCTGCCCTCCGGCACGGGATGCTCCCTGAGCCCCTGCCCTGCGGGAGCTGCTGGTGACGGCAAGTGGGAGAGCCGGGAAGTCAGAGCAAAGGAATTTGCAAACACATTCTTCAGCGCCACGAGGATCCCACGGCTTGTAAACAGGAATAAAGGCCAGGCAGAGGCGGGGGCCGGGGCAAGGCAGGGGCTGCCCCCAGTTCCTGTGGGACCCCCTCGGACTCACCTGCCCCGGGCAGCGCCCGGTGCCACGGTCCCCAACTTACTGTTCCCGACTGCAGCTGGTCCGGCACAGGAAGCGTCAACGAAGGCGAAAGGGGGGGCTGCCGAGTGACGGCCAATGTCACGTTAACATCCCGGCGAGGCGCTGCGGGGAGCCAACGCTTTGATTGCCCGCCCGAGCGCATCCTCCAAGGCGGGCAGGATGCCGCTGTGAGCCCTGCCTTCCCCTGCCCGCCCCGGCCTTGTGCCCGGCATCCGCAGGGCTGGCCGGAGAAGAGGGGCGCGGGGCCCGCTGGCGCTGCCCCGTCTCCCCAGGATGCTCTCCCGCGCCGGCGGCTGCTCCCCATGCTCCTGCTCCGCAGCCAGACCGAGATTGAAAGCTCAGCAGGCTGCCGGCATGTTTTAGCCTCATGCAGGCGTCCCTCGGAGACCCCAGAGCAGTGGACAGTAATGTGAAAACGATACTCATGTCGTGTCTGAAAGGGCAACAGGTCATCATTAAAATGGAGGCGATGAAAATCATCCACCCGGAGAAGTTTTCGGAGCTGCAGGCCTCGCAACCGCGCTACGCGCCGGCCCCGCGCCGCGAGCCGCCCCTCGTGGCCAAGCGCGCGTGGCCCTCCGAGTCCGAGATCATCGTCAACCAGGCGTGTGGGGACATCCCCGCCCTGGATGCCACCCCCGGCCCCCTGCCACTGCCCCGGACTCCCCCCCTGCCGCGACGAGAGCGCGGGTACCAGAGCCAGCGGAAGGGCAGCTCGGAGGTCTGCTACCACCGGCAGCCGCCGTCGGACGAGGTGATCGTCAACCAGTACGTGCTGCACCCCTCCACGCCCTGCGAGCCCCTCGAGTGCCCCACCTGCGGCCACATGTACAACTTCACCAACAAGCGGCCCCGCATCCTCTCCTGCCTGCACTCGGTGTGCGAGGAGTGCCTGCAGATCCTCTACGAGTCCTGCCCCAAGTACAAGTTCATCTCCTGCCCCACCTGCAAGCGGGAGACCGTCCTCTTCACCGACTACGGGCTGGCGGCGCTGGCCGTCAACACCAGTATCCTCAACAGACTGCCGGCCGAGGCCCTGGCCGCCAACCCCGTCCAGTGGAGCAGCGACACCGACCGCAGCTGCTACCAGACCTTTCGCCAGTACTGCGGGGCTGCCTGCACCTGCCACATCCGAAACCCGCTGTCTTCCTGCACCATCATGTGAGCCTCGCGCCCCTGCCCGCACCTCCCGGCAGCGGGGCGGCCGGCGGGTGGGAGAGGACGGTGCTGTGCTGCGGCCGGTCCCCAGTCCCTTCTTTGCTGGTGGCACAGTCCAGCGATGCTCCGATCCTCGCCGCGGCCAAGGACGTGGGACCGGCATCCTCACCGGCACTGGTGAGGGGCGATGGGGACGCTGGGACCTGGCGGCAGCCCCCTACACCCCGGTGGTGCCCAGGGAGAGGAACGTTGGGATGGGGAGCACACCCACCAGCGCATCCAGAGGCTCCGGCTCCCCCCGGTCCTGCAGCGGATGCCCCCGCTGTGCATTGAGCATCCCACCGCGCTCCTTCCCCAGGCGCCTTCTCCCTCCTCTCTCCCCATGGCTCCCGAGAGCGGACGCTGGGTCCTGGCCGGAGCGTCACCCTCCCCATCGCCCCGCGGCTGGTGGCGGTGGCACGAGGAGCCCTGGAGGTGCCCAGTGCCACACTAGGTTGCCCACCCGGCACGGGAGGCAAGGACAGGTCCCTGGCTTCCCCCTCCCTCCTTCTCTGTAAGTTATTTGCCAAAGCTTTCATCTCAGCGGCCAAGCCGCCATGCGCCCGAGTCGTTATAGCCATGCCAAGCCACCACACTGGCCCCTCGGTTGCGAGCAGACACGCGGCCCGTTTCCTCCACAGGCCCTTGAGGAAAGCTCCAGTTTATCCTCGTTTTGGAGGATTCTTGTTTTTTTCCCTGTCCATCCCCGGCCGCCCCATCCCAGGCCGCTACATGTTCACAAAGGCATTGAGCTGTGCCCGTTCTCTGCTGCTCCGCCCAGGGCCCCACACCGATGCCCTGTGGGATGGCTTGTGGGGGCAGCACGGGGTCCAGTGCCCCAAATCGCTGGCTCCGGCGAGGCGATTTGGCTGGGCAGGGCTGCCGGGAGGTAGAGGTCTGGCTCCCGCTCACAGTCCCTTCCCCGGAGCAGCACCTCTGCTCCGACTCCTGTGCGGAGGGGCTGGCAGGGTGGCAGCCCCCTGTGCACAGTCTTGCTTTCTCCAGGACATCTGGAGGGGTAAGTTTGCTGCCAAAAAAAGCAAAAAATAAACCTAAAAAAATAAAGAAAAAGCCATAATTTGCGGGCACTCCCGTGGGGCTGGGCGCCGCAACCCGGCACAGCCGTGGCACCAGAGGCACACGCCGCCCGGTCCCAGGGCACTGGGGCTGGGTGAGCCGGAGGGGCCCCACGGAGCCCCACACCCTGGCGCTTCTGGAGGAAAGAGCAGCCCCCGGCGCTGGCCGAAGCCCGGCATCCATCCAGGGAGAGGGGCCGAACCGTCCCCCCCTGCCCGCCCCGAGGGAGCAGGCGGTGCCGCCAGCGCAGCCCCGGGTACCCCCCGCTGCCGGTGGAGAACGGGGGCCGATACCGTTTCTGTGTTGCTCTGCCAATGCCTCCCGCTGCTGGTTGTGACGATGATCATGTTTTATACCCGGCCTTGTTCTAACCCTCATCAGTCTCCCTAATAAAGATTATATTGGAACGAACAGTGCGCCGGCATCTCGGGAGCGCGTCGCTGCGGGCAGGAGCGGGGCTGCACACCAGCTGGGGTGCTGCGCCCTGGCCCAGCTCGGTCCGTGGGGCAAGTTGGGGGGCAGATACCCAGAGGAAGGACTTTCCCCTGGACTGACACCTCCTCCTCCACCCTGGCTCTCAGCTCTGACGTGGTTGTGTCTCCTCCTTGCCCAGTCCCTGGTTCCGCCGCACATGGCCGGGCACCATGGGGTACCCTGCCCACCTTGGCAAGCGGTCCCCAGCCACACCGAGGGCTCTTAAATACCCGTTGGATGTCCCATTCCGCCCCGAGTGACGTGGTACACTGGGGGGAGGATTTGCCAGCCTGGCCCAGGTGGCATCCGCTGGCGAAGGGAGCTGGGCAGGGACACGGGCAGCGCTGGGCTCTCTCTGCCCCACTCCGGTGAGGCAGATGCACCCATGGGCCCCTCCCCGCACCATCCCCAGCGGCACACAGGGCCTGCCCCGGGGCCTGGCATGCACCCGGCAGCACCGGCAAAGGGCATCAGTGGGGAGCACCCACTGCCTGCGCCGAATGGACCCCGGGGCCACCGGGACGGCAGCTCTGCAGCTGGGAGGGGCAGAAATTTGCAGCAGAAGCAGCCGGGAGGATGCTCCTGGGGCAACGCGGTTCCCCGGGGCGTGAGCTGTGCACGCAGGCTGGCCTGTGCACACGCGTGTGCATGCCTGTGCACGCTGGAGGGTGTGTGTGTGTGCACACTGAGGCTTTCTGTGCAGGCACAGCCCCCCTGGCGCAGTGCTGGGCCCCGGATTTCTCTGGGAGCAGCGGCTGTCTCTGCCCTCTGCTATGGGCCACTGTGGAGCAGCTGCTTCCAAAGCACCGGCACGTCCCTGGCTCACGGCCGAGCCCCAGGGGCAGCTCCCACCCCCGGGGGTGCAGGGTGTGCGGGGTGGCTGCGCACCCCTTGGCCTTGGCTGCCGGTTCCCCCCCCAGGGGGGTTTCTATGCCCGGAAAACGAAACCACATCCCAGTCCATGGGTGCTGAATTACAGCATCAATAATGCAGCCGGTGCCATCCCCAGCCCCAAGCACGCTGCGGCCCTGACCTGGCTCCCCGGCCCTGCACCCGCACCCCCACCGTGCTTCGTGGGTTGTGGGGGGCACACGCAGCCCTGGCAGCAGTGCCAGGGGCTCCCGGTGGTCACAGCATCGCCCCAGTGAGCCCCGTGATGTGGCTGCTCGGGGAAGCTGGGGCAGCCTCAAAACCAGGGTGCGCATCTCCGTCACCCCAAAGGCTCATCCTGAATCCAGGGTGGGCATCTCCGTCTGCAGGGCCCCAAAGACACCGAAGCAATGGGACAGCCGGGGCAGAGGTGGCAGCATTTTTGCCCTCAAAGCAGGAATTTGCCCTTTTTATTACATAAGGACAAAGGGTACGGCGTGTCCTCCCCCCTACCGCAGTACCTCTTGGGCACGGAGTAAATTTAAAACCGCTAATTTGATTTTGAGTTGCAATTAAGGAAGAAATGGGGCCTTTCAGGAGTAAGCGCTGGGCGACAGCCCATTTCTCCAGCCCTATTAACCTCGAACGAGCGCTCGCTGGGAGAGGGGCCCGTGTGTGCTGGGGGGCACGGGGACGGCGGGGCAGTGCCAGCCCTCGTGTCACGGCTGCGGGTGAATTAGAAGTCTTGCAAAGTCACCCCAGCATCCCAAGCCCCAAAACAGTCTCGCAGCTGCTGTGACCACACCGAGCTTCGTGCTGTGAGTCCCACCAGCTCAGAGCTTAAAGGTGGCCAGGTCATTGCCAAGGGAGAGATCCTGGAACAAATTTGGCTATGCGTGAGCAAAGACGCCCACAGACATCCCCAGATGAGCTGGTTTTAAAATCTCCTGGTTGATGTAACGTCTGTCCTGGGTTGGGATGAAGCTCTGGGCTCTCCTGGTGTCTGGGCTGGCAACGAGAGGGGATTTGGGGGATTAAATGGCTCCTGGGGATGACCCTTCCCCAAACGCCCTGGTTTTAGATGTGGGAAGGGCTGGGAGTGGGCAGCTCTCTGCCAGTTTGGGGTCAGCCTTTGGCACGGGTTCAGGGGACGATGTTTCCCAGACGTTCTCCCCAAAACGGGCTCCCACAGCCCGGCTGGTCGGTGCCGGCGGTCGCGCCGGGCCAGGGGCAGCTCCGCGCTCCTGCTGGTGATGGGCGGGCGGCCCCGGGCAGTGCCGAGGCCGGTGCCCATGCGTGTGGCCCCACCGGTCCCCATCCTGCCCCGCCACCCGGCCAGGAGGTTGCACAACGGGACCAGTTCCCTGTTGGCGCAGAGAGGGGGGAGGATCCGGCCCCAGCGCGGCCGAGGGGCCGAAGGCTGCGCTGGGCGATGTGGCAGCACGATGCCAGGCTGGGAAGGAGGTGTCCGAGCATCAGGGCCCTCCTTGGGGACACGCAGCCTCAAAACCTCAACCCAGGGCGGTCACGCACCCGCAACGGCCGTTTCAGCGGAGAGGAAGCTGCTTGCAACGGCTTCTGCCAGCGCCCGGCTTTCACAACGAGGTGCAATCCTGCGATGAGAAGATAACGGGTTGTGGCACGGAGCCCGAGAGGCTGTGACAGGTCCCCAGGGCAGCGCTGGCCCCGCAGACAGGGAGGGACTGCAGCGCTCGGGAGCTTTCTTGGGGTTAAATCCAGGCGAGGGCTGCCCGCAGGCACGGGCACCCGCTCCTGCTCGCTCCCGGGCTCCATGTTCAAGGCCGGATTCTGGCGCAGGAGTTGCTCCTGTTGCCTCACTGTTTTTGTGTCGTCCCCCCAACCCCCGTCCCTCCGGCCTCGCTCTCACGGGTGCAGAACGGGGACAGCGCTGGCACGTCCCCAGCATGGGGGCTGATGGGGCAGGGCAGATGCTGCTGCTGCTGGTGGTGCAAAGGGCGGGGGGATGCCTCCGACCAGAGCTGGATGGGGCCCCCGACCCCCAACCCCTGCCTACACAGGTGGGTGAGACCGGGCGCACTCGGTGCATGCCTGAGGCTGGCTGTGCTGCTGCTGTCCTCACTGCCACCCAGGCATGGCTGGGGACCGGGGGGGGACACGCTGGGCTTCAGCAGGAGAAGCCAGGAGAGGGGTACAGCTCCGCAGAGCCCCGAGTGGGCAGGTCCCCACGGGGATGGAGACAGCCACGTCACCGGTCTGGGGACACCGCGTCACCCTCCCAGTGCCACCAGCTGGGAGCTGCGATGAAGAATTTGGGGTGCAAAGGAGTGTCAGGGGCCTGTGGGAGGGGACAGGGAGAGCTGCGAGGGGGACAGGGGGATGGGGAGATGGGGTGGATTTGGGGGGCTGTGCTGGAGTCCATGGTGGGAGGGAGAGGGGCAGGGGGCCGGCAATGGGGGGCAGGGAAGGAGAGCTGGGGGTGGTGAGAAGGTGGATGAGGGCTGCACGGCGGTGCGCGTGGTGAGATTGGGGTGCATGGAGGGGCTGCGGGGGCTGTGCGAGGGTGCTGGGGGCTACAGTGGGGTGTGCACAGGGTGCGTACGGCTGCTGGAGGGGGGCGTGGGGCTTAGTGGGGGTGCAAGGGGGCTGCGAGGGCTTGGAGGGTGTCTCTGTGGGGCTGTGTGCGGGGTTTGGGGGGGCTGTGCTGGGGGATGGTGCCCCACAGCCGGAGCCCTGCCGCAGCCTCCCGTGGCTCTCGGCACGCCACCCCCAGCCCCGCTCGCCGGGCTGCGGCACACCCGCCGTGCCGCTCGCCGCTATCTCCGCACGCTAAATATAACCGAGTCCTTGCGAGGGGACACTGCAGCCAGCTCCCGCGGGCCAGCCCTGTCTGCTCGCTGGGGCACCGCAGGCGGCACCCCGGGGTCAGTCCTGCACCGCAGCCCCCCCAGGGACCCCATCCCCAGAGGGATTTAGGTGCCCTTCTCTGGCTTTCAGCACCCAGAGGTGCCGGCAGCCCGGCGAGGGGAGCGTGGACATGCTGGAGGGTGCATCGTGCTCCGTTGTGTCCCCGTGGGGACAGCTCTGGCCTGGTTTGCCCAAAAGCCCATTATACCCCCCACGTAATGTAGAGCAGGGACACGTGCCAGGCATCCCACGCGGTGGCAGGGCCCCCCTGGGTGTCTGAGCCCCCCCTCCCCGCAGGCCCCATCTAGCCAAAACTGCCCCCGGCCAGGGCCGAGCTGGCGCTTCTCCTGATGGAGCTGCTCCACTTGGTATAAATAAATATTCCTTGGTGTGACGGGGGCTGGGGGGGGACCCGCCTGCCTCTGCCTCCCGGCCTGACCTGTTTCGGGGTGCCCTGCTCCTACCACTGCCTCCCGCGCCTTGGCGCTTTGCCGGAGCAATGCACGGCAGTGCCGATGCTGAAAGTAGCCCGGGTGCCCCAGCAAAGACCACGGCCCAAATCTCTGCCCCGTGGGCACAAGGGCACGGGTTTCCCGCAGGGCTACGCGGGCAGGGGAGCATTCGCTTGCTCCCCCGACCTGGCTCCCTTTGCAGGAGGAAGGGGAAGGGGGTGGGCGGGCGGTGGTACCCCGCAGCACCCCGCAGCACCCCGCAGCCCTGGGGAGGTGCCCGTGGTGCGTTTCCGGAGAAGGGCAGAGCCAGGACATGTGGCTGGTTGCACAACCCCGGCACGGCCGGGCAGGAGGACAGGGCACGGCGGTGTCAGCCAGCCCCTCGGCAGGGACGGGCAGGGTGGGGACAGAGAGGGGTGACAGCACACACGGGCGATTTGGCATGGGGTCTGCACAGAGCTTTGGCAGGGTGCCGAGAGGAGGCTGGCGGGGATAAATAAGGAACAGCACATCCCAGGCTGCAAAGATGGGTGCCAGCACCACAGGAGACTGACTCCCCCCCCCCCGATGTGATCTTGGGGGGTGCTGAGGGGGGTCTGACACCCTAAGGTGGCTGAAAGCCTGGTGCCAGCCCCATCCCCTGCCCCTCAGGGTATGG
The DNA here is from genome assembly GCA_009819775.1 of Phoenicopterus ruber ruber. Classification (NCBI taxonomy): domain Eukaryota; kingdom Metazoa; phylum Chordata; class Aves; order Phoenicopteriformes; family Phoenicopteridae; genus Phoenicopterus; species Phoenicopterus ruber. Next base: position 12,227,368 of record CM020234.1, read on the forward strand.
GTGTCCCCAATAAGCCGCTGCCAGCCCTGTGCCCTGCAGCGTGGTGGGGAGCCAGGGTGCAGAGGAGCTGTGCCACGGCCCAGGCATCGCCCCGGGGAGGGGGGCATCACGCCTGGCTGGATGCAGCTCCTGCGTGAGGGCGGCTGCCAAGCAAGGAGCAGAGCCCACATCCCACTCAGCACTGAGATATTCCTGCCCACCGCAGCCGTGGGCAGGTCCCAACGCGGGCACAGCCCTGGTGCCGTGGGGTCCTCTGCCTGTGGTGGCTGGCTGGAGCCAAACCTGCCTGCCCTCGGGCACAGGGTGCCGGGGTGCCCAGCGCCCCGCTGGCCGGTCCTGCCTGGTGCTGCCAGTGCCAAGCTGCAAGGGACAGAGCCATGTTTGCTCTCTTATCTCCTCGCAAGGCAAGACACGAGCACGGGCTGGCACCGCTTGGCCAGGGCTGGGAGGTGCCGTGGTGGGGGCAGACACCCTCTCCCAGGAGACCACTGGCTGTCCCTGTCCCCTGCTTGTGCCACCGCTGGGCTCCAAAGGGACATGCCCAGCCCAGACTGGGCATCGAACTAAGCTGGACACCACCATGGTACAAATGCAAGTTTTATTTCCAGTCCATGCTGGGGAACCCCAGTCCGTCTGTCCCAGGCACAGGCAGCACAGCCCATGGCACAGCCCTGCTCTGCCTGCAGAGCCCCTCCAGTTCCCGGCCCCGTGACAGGGATGTGCCCCAGTGCAGGAAAGGCTCCTGCTCCATCCGCCCCTTTGCTGCTGCGGTTATGTGTCACTTGGTGCATGGCAGGATGCAGGCGATGCTCAGCGCCAGGGTCGCCTCCCTCGGCTGCCCACCCTGGCTCCTCTGCTGCCTCACCTGCTCTGGGCTCACCAGCAGCGCCGGGGCATCCCGGGTGCCTGGGTTCACGGGCTTGCTCCCAGGCTGGCATCACCACCCAGCACCAGACCCAGGGGCGAAGTGGGAGCAGAGCTCCTCTCCCCATGCACGGCTCATCCTGGAGGCATAAACCCAGTGCTATTTATCGAGGATGAGGAAGAGCAGCACCATCAGGACGATGGGGAGGAAGATGAGGAGGAGGCTGAACATTTCGGCCGCCAGCAGCAGCGCCAGCACCAGGAGGTAGCAGCAGCGGCAGCGGCGCTCCAGCCGCCCCAGCCCGCGGATGAGGCAGGGCGGGTATCGGACGCAGGGCAGGCACCCGAACATGCGGCTGGTGTGGAAGCGCACCTGGAAGCGATGCTCGAGGGCACCGGCGAGGCCCGGACGCCGGGGCGGCAGGGCGGGGGGCCGGGGGGTGGCCAGGGCGCTGGAAGAGCCGGGCTGGGCGTGCAGCAGGAGCAGCTCCTCTTGCAGCTTGCAGATCTCCCACTCCAGCATGGGCGTCTTCTGGCGGCAGATGGGGCAGCGCACGCGGCCGAACTCGGCGCCGGCGGCCGTGTCCATGATGGCGCGCAGGCAGGCGCGGCACAGCCCGTGGCTGCAGTTGAGCAGGGCCGGCTTGTGCCACTGGTCGTCGTACGGCTCCGTGCAGATGGGGCACTCGTCCTCGCTGCCCGCCAGCACGTGGCACGGCTCCGCTGCCGCTGCCGCCTCGTCGCTCGACGTCTCCTCTTCCTCACCGGAGAGGCTCAGGATGGAGCTGGAGGCGGTTTCCAGGCTGGGCGACCCCCGCTGCGAGGCTGGGCTGCCCCCGCGGGGCAGGACGGGGCTGGGGGCAGCGGCGGGAGGGTCCGGCCGCGCAGGCGGGGCGGCCCCGGGGGCAGGCGGCGGGTCGGGCCCGGGCAGGAGCGGCTCGGCTGCGCCCTCCGCCGGCGGCGGGTCCCAGCGGCCCCAGGCAGCGGCGGGCGCGTCTCCGCAGAGCCGGGGCAGCTCCCCCGGGCCCCCCGACCCCCCCGTCCCGCTCTCACCCCGCTGCCCGTCGCAGGCCTCCCCGTCGGCTGCCCGCGCTGGCTGGGGGCCAGGCTCTGCCTCCTCGCCCGCTGCCGGCTCCATGGGGGTGGCTGCTTCACGGCCGCCCCCCTCGCCCACTGCCCCCCGCGTCCCCTCGGGGCTGGGTGCGGGACGAGGGTGCTGCTCCAGAGCACGAGGTGGCCTTCAGCACGGCTGCTGGAAGGGTTTAAAGGCAGCGGCGTCCGCACAGAGCCCCGTCATCCCTCTGGCACGGTTTGGGGCGCCCTCCCAGGCCGACGGGTCAGGAGCCCCCAAAGCGGGGTGCATCCCCATCACCCTCACCGACAGGCCGCCCCAAGAGGGGCATCGCTATGAGCATCCAGCAGCCGCTTCCTTCTCCTCCTCCTCCTCCTCCTCTTCTTCCTCCTCCCCAGCGCTGACGCAGTACTGACCCGCCACAGTCCAGAGTAGAGGGCAACAAGCTGGGCGCTGCCAGGAGCTGCCCGCTGCGCCGGGCAAGGGGTGCAGGCGTGACGGGCACCCGTGCAGGCAGCTGCTGCCTGCCGTGGGCCAGGCAGGGCTGGGGCCGAGCCTGGCTCTGACCAGTCTGGTTTGTCAGCTTCTGGAAGCAGCTCAAATGCAGGCAGCCCGGGGCAGGCAGCCATGCCCACACCAATCAGCTCCCGCGGGAGCCGGGGAGGAGCTGGGCCCACGGCCGCCTCTTCCCCTCGCCCAGCAAAAATGGAGCCACCTCTGTGGCCAGCGCTCCCCACACGGCTGCCCGTGGGGCACGGCAGCGTGGGCCCTGCTCTGCCCCAGTCCAGCCCCCAGCTCAGCCCCGTCCCCTGGGTCAGTCCCTGCGCTGGGCCACCTCTCCTTGCCATGCCCCATAAGCAGCTTGCGGGGCTTGGGAGGCAGAGCGCAGCCTGGACGGTGCCCCACGCGAGGGGACGGTGTCACCAGTGTGATGACTGCCATGCAGCAGCTCCACGCTGTCCCTGGGGCTGGGGACACCCAGCCTGGGTCTGCAAGTGCAACAGCTCCTCACAGCAAGGTGGCACTGGCAAAGCAGCGGGGTGGGGAGACCCGAAAAGCGCCCCGTTTCCACTCACTGCGGTGCCGTAGCTCGAGCAATGCCCTGGGGCGCTGCTTGCCCGTGCAGGACCCCACGATCCGGCGCGTGGGAGGGTGGCTGGGTCACAGGCGTGGTGCGGCACCGCTGTCCCTTCCTGTCCCAGCCTGCTCCCAGGGACTGTCCCTGCCTGATTCATGCCCTGGGCCCTAATTGCTATTTACACAGTGGCACCGAGTTCGCTGAACTGGGGGAGGAAGGTGGCGGCACTGGCCCCACTGGGGCACCGGCAGGGCCAGGAGGGCGCACGGCCCCGAGGCTGCCAGGGAAAGGGCTGGAGGCTGCCGGCCTGCCTGGCCCCGGCTGGAAGCAGCTCCCAGGATGGGGTGGAGGACAGGCCCAGCAGCGCAGGCACTCAGGGAACGGGATAACTCAGTGGGAACTGGCACTCAGGGAGCTCAGGCCTCGGCATTGAGCAGGCTCAGGAAGACGAACTGGCAGCAGAGACAGGGATCAAAGCTTCCTCCTGCGCCCATCCCGCTGGCCTCAGCCACTGGAGACAGGGGGAACAGGTCTGTCAAGGCAGCCTCCTGCAGCAAGCGCTGCTGCCGCTGACTAATGCCAGGGTGGAGAGACTCCCATGCAACAGCTCACTTCCTCTAGGTCCTACCACAAACAACGGCCGCTGCCAACGCCGCAGCTCTAGCAATGCCCGCGGGTGCTGCTCGCCCAGCACAGGGAGCCCAGGAGCAGGCGGGGCGGCAGCTGGGTCCCACGCGGGAGCCAGCCAGCAGCATCCCACCGGAGACTTCTCACCTCGGCTCCCGCAGGGTGTGGGCACGGGGAGCCAGGCTTTACCCACGCCAAACCCACGCCCCCAAGACGGGCTCACCCTGCCTGCCACGGCCATCAGGGAAGGGCTGGTTGGGGAAATCCATCCCCTCTGCCAGGCCCCTGCCCTGGCTGGGATAATCTCAGCCCAAGGATGATGCCAGAGGCGGATCATTTTGCTGGCTCCTTTATTCAGGCAGAGTTCGTAGGGAAGGGGGAGGCGGGGAGCCAGGCTTATGACCACGTTTCAGACTGGAAGCGCTGGGACCGTTCCAGGGCTGTTAAATGCTCCTCTGCTTCAGAGGGCGACAGGCCACCTTCCAGCTGCAACACCGACTGCAGGGCTTCGGCCACCGCCACTGGCATCTGCTTGGCATTCCTGGAAGAGAGAGTAGGCGGCGCGATGGAGGGTCAGCAGGGAAACCGGGGGCCCCAGCGCTCTGGCAAGGCAGCCCAGCAGCGGGGCAGCCGTCCCTGCGGCCAAACCCACCCCCCCGGCACACAGCGCGGGCTGCTGCTGCACCAGCGCAGGGGGAACCTGCCTCACCCCGCGACACAGGCTGCCTGGCACCGAATAAATGACAGGCTTTGAGAGGCAGCGCGTACCACTCCCTAGAGAGCAGCGCCGTTATCTACACAGGGCTTTTCAGCGCTGGCCTTTGCAGGCAAAGACGAGGCCTCGGTACCAGCCCTCGGCGAAGGGGCATCACAGCTCGGTAGCCTTAACTCTGGCCCCCATATTGCTCCATTTCCCATCACCCTCATTAGAGGGACACGGGGAATAAGCACGAGCCATAATTGATTGGCAGGAGGGCAGGAAACTGTCCTTTCATCTCAGGGGAAACATTCGATGGAAAACATGTCTGATCCTCAGCTGGGTAAGACGACTGCTGCGAAGGAGCAGCCAGTTCAGTCCATCCACTGCCTCCTTTCAAGAAATCTGAAATTATTGTTTTGATGGTGACATTTGTAACCAAAGCCAGTTCAAACCTCAAAATAGGGGAAATGGTGAAGAAAACACGAGCTCCTGTGTAGAAAATACCCGAAGAGGATTCAACACTTCCAAGCGCGATTATTGCTTATGGGAAAAAGAAATTCAGACTTTTTCCTGGAGAGAGTTTCATTTGATGCACTGACTGTGCGACCAAACACCATCTAATAAAAAATTTCCCAGGCTGCTCCAATTGGCACAAGCATCTGGCAACGTCCTTGCTGTTTCCCAAGAACAAGGCAGAACTCTGACTTGCGTTTGAAGCTGATTAACATCCCAAAATACACAGAAAGGAGGTCTTCTTTTTTTGGAAGAGTCGTATTGTTTCTGAGTCAGGCACTGATATGCAAGTGCAAGATAATGTAGCTGGGCTTGCGATGGAAAACATGTCAAATATCTATTTTTTGCAGAAGAAGAGACATTTTCAACCTTTTTGCCCCTGGGCGAGATAAGCTGGGCACAACCAGAGAGCAGACACAGGCCTGGCTCCCCAGACCCTGCGCCAGCCAGCAAGGGCCCGGGAGGGCAGACGCGCCGTGCCTCACGGCCCAGGGCCGCTGCTCAGGGACACACAGCCCAGGGTGCACCTTCCCCATCCTTCTCCTAGTGTGGCTGAAACTGCAAATCCTATTTTTAGGGGGAAAAAAGGCCATTTTCAGGCTAGCTCACCTGCACCTTCCCGTTTGGCACCCCACTGGCAGTTCAGAGTCTGCGGGCCAGGGAGGGGTGGGCAAGTGCCCACTGCAAACAGGACAGTTGCCACTTGTACAAGGAGGACGAGGCTCTCGGATCCCACCTGCCCGATCGGGGCTGAGGGCCACCCCGTGCTAGGGAGGAAGACCCCAGCGAGATGGGTCTTGGGGCAACCCCGATGTCCAAAACACCATCCTTGTGGCCACTGCAAAATCCTGCAAAGGGGAGAGCTGTGCAAGCCTTGCTCTTTCCACGCCACTGATCCTTTTCTGGCAGCCCCCAGGGTGTCTCCATCAGCACCAGAAAGTGGCAAAGAGGATGGAAGGAGAGGACAGAGCCATCAGCACATCATGCCCAGTGGTCACCCAAGAGCTGCCCAAGGGTCTCAGCATTTGGGCTGTGGATGGAGGCACAACCCCAAGTCCCAAGTGCAGCTTGATGGAGGAAACCAAACCTGAACCCCAGATCTGTGGGTAGGAATCACTGGTTTGGGGTAGGGGCCCCAGGAAGCCCTGCGACGCACCGAAGCACGCCAGCCCAGGCGGCAGCGCTGGTGCAGCAAACGACAGGGCGGTGGGTGGCCTGGCCTCCGCTTCCTGGGCAGTAAACAAAAATCTCCTTCTCCCAGGAATGCAGCGAGGCCAGTCTCGCCCTGCAAGGCATCGGGGAAATTCCTGCTCTCCTGTGGGACAGGCAGGAAAGAGCCTCCTGCAATTGCTGCTCGTGTCGACAGCAAGGCACAGGTTTGCACAGTGCCTTCCAGGTCACAGGGTACACGACAAACACCATCGCCAGCCTCTCACCAGCTCAAGGAGCCCAAAGTGTTTCACAACGCTCGCCCCAGGCAGCGGGCGAGCGGCCTCCTCCCTGCCGTACAGGCAGCGACAAGGGCAGGCAGGTTAAGGGCTTTGCCCAGGAAAACAGGCACAGAGCTAGGAACGGAGCTGCAGATGCTCTGCCTCCAACGGCCAGACCCCACCTTTGGCCAACTGAGATTTCCAACCAGCCCGAGGTAACCACCTGGTGAACGACCGCGCTGCCGAAGGAGGCAGGCTGCGGTGCAGCGCGGCTCGTCCCTACCCCGGGAAGGCAGTTTTGGGTGTGAAGAGCCAGCCAGAATGTGCCAAGGGTCCCAAAAGCTGTTCCTCACAAGCCCCAGCACTGGTATATTGTGCTTTAAAAGCCTCCTGCCCACCTGAGCAGCCCCAGGAACCACACAAGCCGCCTTCTCTGGATTCACCAAGCCCCACTAGAGGAGAGGGGTGTGAAGAGGGGCCAGGGCTCTCTCCTGCATGGATTTGCCGCAGGTCAGAGGGCAGGCAGCCCACTGCAGGTGATGCCGGTCATGGGCACTGGCAGTTGGAGGGGTGGGCACGCAGGGTGAAGCACCTTTACCATGGCGCCAGCTCTGCCCCTCCGAACCGGAGCGCAGGGTAGGTGAGAAACGGCCCTCTCAGCCCAGGGCTTGTGGAGCAGGATGTACGGAGAGAAGGAACGAGCTGGTCCTTCTGGGGCGGTCAGTGCAGCCCCCCCGAGACCTGCCAGGGTGCAGGCTGTGCTCGCTCTGGCAGCTGAGCCGCGGGAAAGCCTCCAGGGAGGTGGAGACGCAGCGACGTGCAGCCCTGCTCCCCCAGTCCCTGCGCGGAGACCTCTCACTCACCCAGCCAGGTAGACGTGAGCGCTCCCGCTGCTCAGCAGCTCCCACACCAGCCTGCGGTTCTCCCGGATGCGGTGCTGCACATAAACCTTCTCCTCCTGCAGGGAAACACGGCGCTGAGCCCGCCAGCCCTGGCAGCGGCCCCAGCCCCAGCCCCAGCCCACCTGCCCGGCCCCTGGGGGCTGTTCTCAGGGGCTGTTTGCAAGAGCTCGGGGCAGCGCAGCCCCCCAGAGCAGGGGGCGCTGGGAGAAGCGGTTGGATCAACTCTCACACAGGGAAGGGGATCCTCACCCCTCATGTCAGTGCACTGGGATGGGTTATGGGGAGATGGGTGCAGCAGCAGGAGCTTCGGTGGGGAATGCGCCCCAAGTAGCCCCCCCAAATCCTTTGGCTGCCCCCTGCCTGCTCCAGCTCTGGTGAACAGCCGGGGCCATGAGCTGGGGAGTCCCTGCGAGGGCTCCCCTCCTGCTCTCTCCTCTCCCAGCACGGGCAGAGGAGGCTCAGTGCCCCCCTGCGCCAGGGCTGCCGCTGGGCAGGGACCCTTCCCCACACCCCTGGCTGCCGGTCCCAGCTCTGTCACCTGCTGGAGGCCTGAAACAGCTTGGAAGAGCAGGAAGCTTGGAAAGACAGCCTTGGTCCCACTCCCTGTCCCTCCACTGTGCTCAGGGACTGGATACGACCAGCTTTTGGCACAGTATAGCCCAACCGAGGAGAGTTCCCAAAGGGTTAATCCACAAGACTTCACTCATCCAAGCAGCTGCCTACAGCCCTGGCTTCTGTCCAAGAGGAACACCATTGCCAACGTGCCTGAATTCACTGCCGGCCCAGACGGCTCCTCCGTGACAAAGGTGACACTGTGATGGAGGCCAGGCCCTCTGCCGCGTGTCCCACCACGCCGGGCTCTGCACAGCAGCGAGCTGAGCTGCGGGCGCAGCCTCCTCCCCACGTCCTCCTCCCTCCCGTCCAGCCCCAAAGGCAACAAGGCTCTTGCTGCGTCTCAGCAGTTTGGAGGTGTGCGTGGGAACAAGCCCAAGAGCAACCAGCCCCAGCTGTCACAAGGGCTGGTCACCGCGCGCTCAGCAGGTCCCACGCGGCTCCACTGGTTGCATTGCACTGGAGAGTCAGGTCACCCCCGGGCACAGCTCCGCTGCTCCGACCTCCGGCGATGCAGGACGTAAGCAAGCCCGTCGCAAGCACCGACACAGCCAGCCGGTAGCTCAGCTTCAGCATCATTAACACTAATCAGCTAAATGCTGACAGAGGCTCTGCTGACGAGGCTGGGGCTCCGAGCGGGTCATTTAAGGACCTGCAGCTACCTAGAAACCAGAGCACCCCAGTGACAAACTCGGGTCACGACGTCTCAGCTAAACCCCAGGGCATCCTGCTGCGGATTAGCAACAGCCGCATTAGGCTGGGATCAATCAGTCTGCACCACGGGGCAGACGTGGTGTGACACAAGGTCACTGCAAAGGGGACCTGACGGAGAGAAGAGGGAAATCCTGCTAAGCCCTGGAGCATCCCAGCTCCTGCCGAGCTCTTTGAAAACAAACTTTTTGACGAGTTAACGGCTGTGGCATCTCCTAGAGCCACAGGTACAATGGCCCAATGTGGCACATCTTACCTGGCTGCGCTCCCGCCTGCCTCCCTGTGCGGCACTGCAAGGGCTCAGTGGCAGCAGACCCTCACGACAAACTGCTTTGCCCCGCGGAGCAGGCAAAGCAGGGAGGCTGGGAGGCACACACCGATGCGAGTCCCATCCCTCCAGCGTCTGCGAGGGCAGGAGGCGGCTCTGGGGCCACTCTCCAGGTTTGGGGAGCAGCAGATCCTCCCTTCACTGTGTGAGCCACCAGAAAAAAGGCAGACTGGTCATCCAGCAAACCTCTGCAGTGCTGCTCCTGTTCCTCAAAGACTTGGAAAGCCTTCACAGAGGCATTCAACTCATGCCTTACAAGTGACTGGATAAAAGATGCTGGCTTCATGTCAATGCATGCACACAGCCAGGAGAAAAGGACTGGTGCAGCTGAGCTATCTAGAAATACCCATTCTCACTGACCCTTTTTATCAGATCTCTCGGTTTCAAAGGCAGGCTGAGCTTTCAGTGCCATCAAGGGACAGGGCAAGGCAGTGAAACAGAGCCCCAGCTCACGGAGCCTCTCCGGCAACGTAAAAAGCCCCACAGCCCAGAGAGGGGCTGAGAGCTGCCCACCAAAGACACCGCCTGGGCAATAAGGGAGCAAAGTGAGGGGCTGAGCTGTGGGGGTGCTCGTACCTCCGGGGAGCTTTCTCCTGCATGGCTGAGGCTCGGGGAGAGCTGGCACGGAGGCCAAGCTCCTCAGGTCCAGCCAGCGACCAGAGGGACACGGTGGGGAGGACGATGGGGAGGGTGGCACTCAACCAGGAAAGGCTATTGCCTGGTGACGCCCCCAGAGGCTTGGGAGCCCTTTATCACTCACGTGGTCCAGCCAAACAAAGCTGGCTAACGCCTTATCTGCTCCCGCACTTGCCCGCCCCGTCCCAGCAACCTTTCTAGCTCAACCCAGCCAGACACGTCCCGGCTGGGCAGCGGCACTGCAGTGCTGGTGGGGATCCCGGCCAGCACCGAGGTGGTGTGGGGGAGCGAGGTGACCACTGTGCCACCCCACCAGGCCCTTCGCAAGCCATGCCAACAGGTACAGGGGCCACAAACACTGGCAGAGTCCCATCAGCGCTGCCTGAGATGCTTCTGTATCCACCCTCCTCCTCTGGGAACTAACCTGGTCCCTGGAGAAGGCCGTGAAGAGTGTCAGGAAGCCCTTTGTCACCAGCTCTTCCCACTCCGCCTGGCAGTAGAAGTCCTTGGATTTCTGGCGGCAGCCAAAGAACAAGCAGTTCCCTGCAGAGAGCAGACCACAAGGGCTGTGCTGCATGGACCGGACGCCCTGTGAGTGCTGGGGACTGCTGGTGCCCACGGGACCTGCGGCAGAGCCCCAAGGCTCTCACCTCTCTGCTGCGCCTGGCTGACAGCCCTGGCCTGGAAGACCCAGGAGCCATGGAGCATGAAGCCAAGTGACCTGTGGCAACCAGAGGCCCCTGTGTGCTGGAAAAGCAGGAGGCAGGGAGCAGGTAGGGCAAGAAGAGCCCCCCAGGGCAGCCTGTTCCCCTCCACCAGCCTCAGCTTCCTGCTGAGACCCACAGCTGAGCTGGGGGAATGAGGATGGGACAAGGGCGGAGGCACAACTCCTTGCACAGCAGAAGATGAGCTCAGGAACCCATCTCCAAAAGGTCAAAGAAAGTGTATGAAGGTCAAGAAAGTGTTCCCCCCTGATGAGCGGGACTGGCAAACTGGTATCAACGGACGAGGAGAAGGCTGAGGTACTCAACGACTTTTTTGCCTCAGTCTTCACCGGCAACCTCTCTTCCCACACCTCTCGAGAGGATGGACTGCAAGATGGGGACTGGGGGAGCAAAGTCCCTCCCACTGTAAGAGAAGATCAGGTTCGTGACCACCTGAGGAACCTGAACGTACATGAGTCTGTGGGACCTGACGAGATGCATCCCAGAGTCCCGAGGGAATGGGCTGATGGAGTTGCCAAGCCACTCTCCACGATATTGGAAAAGTCATGGCAGTCAGGGGAAATCCCTGGGGACTGGAAAAAGGGAAACATTGCCCCCATTTTTAAAAAGGGTAGGAAGGAGGACCCTGGGAACTACCGACCTGTCAGCCTCACCTCTGTGCCTGGGAAGATCATGGAGCAGATCCTCCTAGAAGCTGTGCTGAGGCACATGGAGGACAGGGAGGTGATTGGAGACAGCCAGCATGGCTTCACCAAGGGCAAGTCCTGCCTGCCCAGCCTAGTGGCCTTCTCTGATGGAGTGACTCCATCAGTGGACAAGGGGAGAGCTACAGATGTCATCTCTCTGGACTTCTGTAAGGCCTTTGACACGGTCCCCCACAACATCCTTCTCTCTAAATTGGAGAGATACGGATTTGATGGGTGGACTGTTCAGTGGATGAGGAATTGGTTGGATGGGCACATCCAGAGGGTAGTGGTCAACAGCTCAATGTTCAGATGGAGATAAGTGATGAGTGGTGTCCTGCAGGGGTCCATACTGGGACCAGTACTGTTTAATATCTTCATCAATGACATAGACAGTGGGATCGAGGGCACCCTCAGCAAGTTTGAGGATGACACCAAGCTGAGTGGTGCGGTGGACACGCCTGAGGGACAGGATGCCATCCAGAGGGACCTGGGCAAGCTCGAGAGATAAGCCCGGGCAAACCTCATGAGGTTCAACAAGGCCAAGTGCAGGGTCCTGCACCTGGGTTACAGCAACCCCCGGTATCAACACAGGCTGGGGGATGTAGGGATGGAGAGCAGCCCTGCCGAGAAGGACTTGGGGGTACTGGGGGATGAAAAGCTGGACATGAGCCGGCACTGTGCGCTCGCAGCCCAGAAAGCCAACCGCAGCGTGGCCAGCAGGTCAAGGAAGGTGATTCTGCCCCTCTGCTCCGCTCTGGGGAGACCCCCCTGCAGTGCTGCCTCCAGCTCTGGGGCCTCAGCACAAGAAGGACATGGACCTGCTGGAGCGGGGCCAGAGGAGGCCATGGAGATGATCCAAGGGCTGGAGCCCCTCTGCTATGAAGACAGGCTGAGAGAGTTGGGGTTGTTCAGCCTGGAGAAGAGAAGGCTCCGGGGAGACCTTCCAGCAGCCTTCCAGTACCTAAAGGGGCTTATAGGAAAGATGGGGAAACACTTTTTAGCAGGGCCTGCTGTGACAGGACAAGGGGGAATGGTTTTAAACTAAAGGAGGGGAGATTCAGACTAGACATAAGGAAGAAGTTTTTCACACTGAGGGTGGTGAGGCCCTGGCACAGGTTGCCCAGAGAGGTGGGAGATGCCCCATCCCTGGAAACATTCCAGGTCAGGCTGGACGGGGCTCTGGGCAACCTGATCTAGTTGAGGATGTCCCTGCTCATGGCAGGGGGTTGGACTAGATGGCCTTGAAAGGTCCCTTCCCACCCAAACTATTCTATGATTCTATGATTCCACGCACAGTGAGCCAAGAAAGAGCCTCTGCAGAGCCCTACCCCGACTCAAGGAGCAGCCTTGCAGCACAGCCTGTGAATAACCCCACAGCTACACACACCAGCCTCTGGTCCTCACCTACCCCAGAGCCCAGCTTGCTCCCACTCAAACACAGCAAAGCCTGGGCCTGTCCAAACCCTCAGGAGCCCCCAGTCCCTCCCTACCGTACGCTGAACACAGACCTGTTTGCTTCAGGGGCATCCTGAGTCCTTCCCAGGACCATCCCTCACCTCTGCGACCTTGTGCCACCCGCTCCTGTATCGCTGCTCGGAAAGGAGCCACCCCTGTGCCAGGGCCAATCATGATCACGGGGGTGTCAGGGTCAGCTGGGAACTTCATTCCTCCTTTCTTCACCCAAAGAGGAACCCGAACATCACCTGCAAAACAAACAGACTGACTAGCATCACCCCCCCACCACTGCACCTGCGACACCCTGCCGAGGGCCAGCCGGGCATCCAGCTCTTCCAGGATGCTCCAAAGATACGGACGGCACCTGGCTCACCACCACCCCGGCACCAAGGCACCCCTGGTGCCACGGCCACACTATGTGTGTACAAAAAGCGCTTCAGCTGTCTCAGCACAGTCTCTGCAAGCACCTGAGTGAACCCCAGAGCAAGGCAAGAGCCCCACAGCACACGGGCTGGGGGACAGCCTTCTCCTCACACGGCTGGTGCCAGGGAAGACAGTGGTGGAGGCGAGCAGAGATCTCAACCTGGCTGTCGAGTAAGGGAAGGCCGAATTTGCCTCCTCTGGGAAGCAGAGGAGGGGTGAAGATCCCCATCTAGGTACTCAGAGAAGGCCCAATCTTGCCCTGGCGTCATACAGAGCAATTCTCTACCATCCTGCAGCAGGGAGACTCTGAGCTTGTCACATTTGCTTGGGGACCCAGCTGGAGGGGTTTTGTGGTTAGAGCAGATAAGCAGCACACACAGGCTTCACAGGACACGATGGATGTGCTCAAAGGAAGGACCATCCTTCCCAGAGCTCCTGCTATGTGGCTGGAGGTGTCCAGCAGTCAGAGCACTACCAGCTCCAGGACACCAGGACCAGCCCACCGTGGGACAGCAGGGAGGGCATGCGGGCGCTGGGAGCAGGAGGGCCGAGCAGCTGGGAGAAAACCAGGAGCTCAGGGTGCTCAGGGCAAGCTGGAGGAGCACACCATGCTCTGAAGAGGATGGGCGCAGCGAGGAAGGACAGCTACTGTGAGTTCAGCCATCCTGCCAAGGCAGTGTGCTCCAGCTCCCCGTGGTGGTGGTGCTCCACCAGCAGCTCCAGCATATGGCCAGCACGCACACAGCTCCACCACGGTCCCATGGGATCAGCTCTGTGTGCTGTGGCAAGCACACACGGTTCTCACAGAGTCCAAGCAATTACCTTGCTCTGGGTTGAGAGAAGCCAACCAGGTAGAGCAGAGACCACGGCGGGGTTTGCTGAGCCGCGTCTTGTACCGCACTACTGCCATGAGGATCTGGATCCGGTCAGGGTGAGCCTGTGTCCAGACAGGAGCCACGAGAAATGAGAAGACACCCAGCACGGCTCTGCAGAAAGAGCCCAGTGCTTCCTCCAGGGACAAAGTCTGTGCCCAGCTCCTCCCAGGACATCTGCAACACTCATTCTAGCCTGAAACAACCACTCAGACACAGAATGGAGCATACCCTTGTCCAAAACCTTTCCGATGGGGAAAGGGGTTTTCCCAGAGAAGCGGGAATGCTCTGCACAGCTGGCAACAGCAACAGAGACTGTCCAACCTTTGAGGCCCCCATGGAGCACAAATGCCACCTGTGCAAGGGCTGACATCTGCCAAGCCACCCGGGCCAGGTCCCACTGCCACCTCCCGGCAGCAGCGGGAAGCAGCACTCCCCCTTCCCACAGCCACGCCACCCAGGGCTGCTCCCAGCCCCCGTGACACCACGTCCCACCGCTCCCCGCGACCCGGACAGCAGACCTCTGCAGGGCACTGGGCCAGCCCCAGCACTTGCGGGGCTGCGGGAGGGCAAGCGCCCTAATACGGAGGCTGGCACAGCCCTGGGGTCAACATCCAGCACGTCGGCCTGCCCCCTGCTCACAGCAGAGTGGGGGCTCGGGTGGACTGTGGGTGCTCAGAGCGCCTGGGAGTACAGCTGAACACCCACGCCATGCGCGGCACCAACGGCCAGAGCCTGACACGAGGCCGAAAAGGGCCGAGCTCTTACCAGCATGGAGGAGGCGATGGAGAAGGCACGGGGTCTGATGCGAGGGATGAGGTCCAGCAGGTACTCGGGTGGAATGTTACACGTGGTGTGAGGGAAATCCCAGAGGGCCTGCGAAGCCAAGGGAGGGTGAGCCCCGGTGCACCCCAGAAGGCAGCCTGCCTGCTTCCCAGGGCAGCACAGGCTGTCCCACACCGCTGTGCCACGCTGCCCTCGACCGAAGGCACCACCTGCCCCATCCCACTGCCCTCCCCTCACCCCGGGCTGCAGCACAGGGCCCACCCCAGGGCCCAGAGGGATCTGGAGCAGGTCCTAACCACCAGTGGAAATCCAAGGACACTTCAGAAAGGGGGTGAAGTAGATTAAATTCCCCAGCCAAGAAATTAGGGCTCATCATCTGCCTGGGTGCTTTATGCCGTGGCAGAGCCCTCACGGAGCGGGTTTGCTGTGCTCCCCCAGCCCTACCTCGAGAGTGGTCCTGCGGGGCCGGTTGCAGTAGCTGTACAGCTCTTCCTGGCCCTGTGCAGAGCTGAACTCCTGCAGCTTCTCCCGCTCCAGCTCGTTCGTAGAGAAGTAGGACAAGAGCTCGAAGAAGGAGCGCCGCGGCACACAGGAGATGTCCAGGTAGTGGGTGACCAGGTGCCGGATGGTGCAGGGCTGTGGCAACAGGGCAGGGAGGGATGTACCTGCAAGGCAAGGCAGCGAGGAGGGCTCGGTGCGGGACACCCGAGCACCGCCTGCCTGCTGCCCCCGCAGCTCCGGCGCTCCCCGGGACGGGGCAGCAGTGTGAGCAACCCGAGTGGGGTCTTGGGCTGGGGGGGCTGCAGGACCCTCCCCGCTCTGGGCTGGGGGCTGCAAAGACACAAGGCAGGGGTGCAGCCTGGACACTGCTGGCTTCCTCCCACTGGCCCTGGCCCTAATGCGGGACCCACACGCGCGGAGTGCTGGGAGGGAAGGAGAGCCCCCACGCTGTGAGACAGGCAGAGGGCCTGTATCCATCAGCAACTCCCAGCTCCCGGGTCTAAAGCAAAGGAAAAGCTCCAGGCTAGGCCAGAGCTCAGGGGCTGCCCTGCCCCAGCAGGGAGGGAGAGGAGCAGCGGGCAGGACCTACCGGGCTCCGTGGGCTTCAGCACAAAGCGTCTGTCTGGATCCAGGCGCAGGAGCTGGCAGAACTGCTGCACGTCTTCGGGGCAGTTCTGGGGCTGGATCATCACCACGTCCCCTGCACTGAACCTGGGGGTGCAGCGGGACCTGCCGAGCGCAGCCACGGGGCAGGCCCACGGGCACAGCACCGCTAGCCCGACCCGCACCCGCGCCAGGGGAGAGGCCACGACTCAGCCAGACTTCCAGTGTCACTATTGTTGTGCTCTCTAACCTGCCAAGGCAGAGAGCTGGTCCACGGGCAGGACCCATGCTGCCATACACCCCCGACTCTGTCATGGAGGGGGACGGCGCAGTAGGGACCACGTCCACGAGGCTGCAGCCTCAGATATTACTGAAGAAGAGGAGTGGAAGAGGAAGGCAGGCTACGGGAAACCCAATCCACACAGCAAAGCTTGGGGGAGTCAGGAAAATGCTCACGTGATCCCTGAGCCTGTGACATCGAACTCGATGAGCCGGACGTCCTGGAAATGGGATTCTGCCGTGACCCGCTGATTGGACACCATCCGGGCAGCGAAGGGATGCAGCTCGGAGGGAACAGCCCTGGGAGCTGTCGGCTGGAGCAGGCCGCCATCAGGGTGCGGGGAGTCCTCAGCCAGGTAGTGCAGGGTGTATTTTGGGGGCAGGCTGTGGGGAGAAGAGCAATGCAGAGCGGTTACCTCCACATCACAGCTCCTCTGCTGCCGTAGCGCTAGAGGCTGGAGGCAGGGAGAGGCCTGAAGTCTCCCATCATATCCACCACCCATCGTCCCTGTCCCCCAGAGCTGGCCTGCAGTAAGGGAACGCAATGCAGACTGCCAGAAGGAGATCCCAAAGGCTCCAGAGCAGGCAGAGGGAGGCTGGCTGGGCACACACGCTCGCCAGGTCTGCCACGGGCAGAGGCACATCAGGACAGCGAGAGGGGCAGAAGCCTGCCAGGGCAGCTGACACACACACCCAGGGGACAAGGGGACACCCCATCCAGAGAGAGATGGGCCACCTGTGGCCGAAGTCCAAGGGATACTTGGGACACCAGAAGCCGTGTGGGGATGCTTCCTGGGCAAAGCAGGGTGTATCTCCAGCCTGGAGAACAGCCAAGGAAGCACGACATTTCACACCAGCCAGCTCCAGCAGTCCCGGCCTACCCTCTGCACTCACCGTACATCTGGACTGATGATCTCAAGGCCAGGAGCGAGAGGATACAAGGCGAGGATCTTGTCCCATAAGGCCAGGAGCCACGGATCGACCACTGCATCTGGCCTGCAAGGGGGAAGATCTGGGCTGCAGCAAAGCTGTGGCTTCCCCATCATCCCTCCAGGCTCAAGCGCTGCTACTCGTGCACCCGGACAACGCTGGGCTGCCCCTCAGAAACCACCTCAGCTCCCTTTCCACGGCACAGGCAGCCGCTCCATGCCGTTCCCTTCCAGCTTCAGGTGTGGAAACATGTCTCAGCTACTCTAAGCACTCATCCGCTCTCCAGGGCACAACCACCCACATCTGAACAGAACAACCAACCCCCCGAGCAGAGCCGGTGGCAGTCACGGACCCCCCGAGCCACACACAGCCTCTGTCCCGTGCGAGAACAGCAGCACAGCTCAGGCTGCTGTAATGCCCGCAGGTACGCGACTGCGTGACACAGCCGTCCCCTGGTCTGAACGGGACTGGGGCAGAGCCAGGAGACGTTGGCACATGCGAGGGTTTGTGGGACACCCTAGAGAAGCAAGTGACCCGGGTTCTGGCACAGGAGAGTTAGGAGCAGAGACCAGCACGTTCACAGAGAGCAGCAGGAGGCTGCTGGCCACGTCTGGGGCGCGGGAGCAGGCCCCAGGGGGGAGCAGCACGCTCCTGTCCCCAAGGCTGGGGTAAAGCATGCACAGCCCTGCCGTCAGCCCCAGGACAAAACCGTCGTGTACCCCAGGGCTCCCCCCTGCCATCCCTCCACTGGGCTCTTACCCCAAGTCATGCTGGTCGTCTCCCAGCGCCACTGGCAGCAGAGGGTTGCCCCCAAGCTGTAGCACCCGTTTGTGCAGCTTCTTCGCAACAAAATTAAACCTGAGCAGAGAATGACTGCAGCTGCCGAGGGCAGGACGGCAGGCGCTGGCTGCAGGAGCCAGCACACGCTGCCAGGGCTGCGCTGGAGCAGCACAGAGGCAGGTCCGGCCAGAGCCAGCACACACGATCTGGCCCCGTGCCCTGCCCAGCCCACGCCTCCCTCCTGGGGCAGCTCGGAGAAGCAGCTGGCTGCCACTTGCTGGGCCACACAGGCTGTGCCCAGCTTCCCAGAAGGGACTCGGGGAGCTCCAGCTTCCCTTCAGGGCAGCTTGTGCCCCAGGCAGAGAAACGCTTCCCTCCCTCTAGC
Organism: Phoenicopterus ruber ruber; assembly: GCA_009819775.1. NCBI lineage: Eukaryota > Metazoa > Chordata > Aves > Phoenicopteriformes > Phoenicopteridae > Phoenicopterus > Phoenicopterus ruber. Next base: position 12,245,266 of record CM020234.1, read on the forward strand.
CCCACACTGCCCCACGGAGCTCAGGCATGCTCCCACCCCTCCCACGACAGCTCCTTCAGGCCCATGGGAACAATGTTTTGTGAGAGAACTGGGACGAGCGGGGCTGGCTGCCACCTAAAATTCTATGTTTCGTGTCTCCTCTTGGCTTGGTCCACTGAAATTGCTGTGGCGCAGGTTTTCCTGCAATTCAGACAGAGAACTGCATGGCTGTAATAACTGACTGAAAAATGACGTCTGACACGCTGCAGCAAAGCACCTGCTTGAAGAGGCCAGGAGGAAAGAAATGGGCAGAAGCCCAGTTCCTGGGGGTTAGGAGGGACACGGGCTGGTAGCGTAAGGATTTTTAAGCCTGGTGGGAATTACGTTTCATCTAAGCTGCTGCTCTAGAGTCAGGCTCTGTCTCCCCTCGCCCCTTCACTCTCCAGCCACTCTGGTCTCGCCTGCAGCCAGAGCTGCGAGGAGCAGCTGTCACGGGCAGGCAAGGAGCCGCAGAGCTGCTTACTTGGGATAGGAGGAGTCGCCAAGGCCCAGCACGGCATAGTCCAGCTGGCAGAGGGAACCGGGTGGCAGGTTCTTCCGGAACAGAAACCGCCAGAACATCTACGAAGGACACGGCCGGGGAGTCATGGTGCTGCCAAGGAAGCCTTCCCTGCCGGCCTGTCCCTAGCTCCCCGCTCGCCCACCCGCCGGGCCCCTCCTGCCCTCCGCTGAGTCCCAACAGAGTGGGGAGCACAGCCTTCTGCAGAGGCGGCCCCTGACAGCAGCCACCGCTGCTACCTGCCAGGAGGACGATGCTCTGTGAGCCCTCCACAGGCTCTTGCCATGGTGGGGCCCCTCAGCTGTTAAGCACCTGAAACCTCCCCAGCTCCCTGCCCGTGTCCCATCCGTAACACCAGATGTGACTGGTGCTGCTCCAAAGCTCCCCACTCCAAAAACAACCATTGCTCAAGCTGCTTCGAGAGAAATCCAGTCACTGGACTGGGAACATGACAGCAACATGGACAGGAGCACGTCCTACCTTCATGTTGTCAGGTGGGTCGCCCTGGCCGGTGGTTGCACACACAAATACCACCAACAGCTCATTGATGAGGTTGGCCTGCGGGCACAGACAGGGAAAGGAGCGTTCAGGTCAGCAGCCTACAAACGCGTGTCCCGGCTGTCGCGACACGGCTGCTCACATCACGTTGAGTTCACGGACAGACCGTGCTCGCAATGAAACCCACAGCCCCGCATGGCACCACCTCCTCTAGAGGCACTGCAGCAGCGCCCGCTGCCCACGGCCTCGGCTCCGCGGTGCTCCTCGCCTCGCAGCGTGCGGCTGAGCATCTGCCATCTAACACAGGAATCATTGCTCAGTTTTCACATGTCTTCAGCTGGGTTAAGCACAAGCTGCGCTCAGGAAGGGCACAGAACCAGGGGCTGGTGAAATACTGCAGGTCTCAGCAAGGGTGGAGGATGCCCGAGCCTGAGAAACGGGGTTGGTGGCGATGGAGCAAGAGCAGAAGCGCCCGGAGCAGCGCTCTGCGTCACCGCTCACCACGTCGCAGCTGTCCAGAGCCTCCACTCTGCACTGGAAGTGCCGTCGCTTGGCTGCCCTGCCGATTCTCTCGGCTGTGTCTTCGGCCGTCCCGGTCTGGCTGCCAAAAAGGACCAGGAGTTTCCGCTCCACCATCTGCGAGAGACAAAACCGGAGAGAGGAATCACCGGGGGGGAGCGGAGGGGACCGGAGGAATCACCGGGGGGGGGGGGGGGGGGGGCAGAGCCGGACCTGCTCTGGGCTGGGCGTCACTCCGACACCCACCCAGGCGTCCGAGCGCCGGTGGCTGTGGGTGCAGGTGACACGCGTGGGGTTGGCACTGTTTTAACACGCCCTGCGAATCCCCACCCGAGGGGGCCGGAGCCGGGGGCCGGGGGCTCGGGGCCGGGGCCAAGCCCCGGCCCCGAGCCCCCGGCCCCCGGCTCCGGCCCCGCCGCCAGCCCCACCGCGCCCTCACCGTGCACCGTCCCCACCCCGCCGCTTCCGCTGACGTCACCAGCTGACGACACCGCCCTTGGAACGTCATCACTCTGCGCCGCCGAGGGGGGGGGCCCTGCCGAGGCCTGGCGGGGCCGGGGGGTCCCGTCCCCCAGCCCCGGGCAGCGCCCATGTCCCCGCGGTCGTCGGGACGATGCTGTTCTCGCTGCGGGAGCTGGTGCAGTGGTTGGGCTTCGCCACCTTCGAGATCTTCCTGCACGGCCTGGCCCTCCTGGCCTTCTCCGTGCTCCTCGTCCTGAAGGTGGACGGCGAGGCCTCGGCGCTCTCCTGGTGGGTCGTCTTCGTGCCCTTCTTCGCCGCCGACGGCCTCAGCACCTACTTCACCACCATCGTCTCGGTGCGGCTCTTCCAGGACGGGGAGAAGCGCCTGGCCGTGCTGCGGCTCTTCTGGATCCTCACCATCCTCAGCCTCAAGTTCGTCTTCGAGATGCTGCTGTGCCAGAAGCTGGTGGAGCACACCCGGGAGCTCTGGTACGGGCTCATCATGTCGCCCGTCTTCATCCTCCTCCAGCTGCTGATGATCCGGGCCTGCCGGGTGAACTGACGGCGAGGGAGCGGGCTGCGGGTCGCTGCGCTCGCCCCGACCCCGCGTGTGCCTGGCTCGCCGGGGAGCCCTGGACTCGTAGCGATGGTCATCGGGCTTTTCCCCATCTTTATTTCTGGACAGAGTGGTAGGTGGCAGCTTCCACAGGTCCGGCTCCGGGAGAGGAAGGGTCTGTAACCGAGCATGCCGCTGTGTTGTGTAGCATCGCGTTTCTTCGAAAGATCCTTTTGTGCCGCATCCTTATTTCAGTTCACTCGGCTCTTGGTGTTAGTCTTAAAGTATCCTGCCATGCAAGCACTGTTTGATATGCCAGTTATTTTATTTTAAAATAAAAATGCATGGAAGGATTCATTTTATTTATAAAATTCTTTTTCCCTAGAAAGCATCTGTACTTAAAACCGCTGCCTTTAGAGCGGGCATTTCCCGGAGGCTGGTTGGTTGCAGCAGGTGCCCTCGTACACCCCAGGCCGCCGCAGCTGCCGTCTCGCCTGCCCTGCCCTGCCCTGCCGGAGGCCGCGCTCCTAACGATGCGCTGGCTTCAGCGGCAGAGCTAAATTGTTTCCGTCTGTCCTCTCACTTCTCCGAGCACTTGGTGCCTTCAGTGCGCTGGCACGGTTTTATGGGGCCACGCTCTGAGCCAGAGAGAACTGATGTGTGTATTTTTGAACAGAAATGTGATTTTTTTTTTCCTTGTATTTCAGATCCATTCCCTAAATATCAATGTAGGGGTGTTGGGAGGGTGAGACACGGGGACAGGGGTGTGCACGGCTGATGCTCGTTGTGAAGGGGGGGTCAGGTCTCACTGAACCCCGGCTTTGGTGCGAAACACTGTCCCCAGACCCCCAGAAAGCGTGAGTAGTTCAGTATTCCTCGGGGAAGCGTGGATCAGCGTGTTAAACGCCAATGTCACGGGGAACTCCTGGCGCCAAAGTCACCTCAGCATCGCTTGTGTTTGGCTCCCACCACGAGGGTGTTGAGAACGGTGGAGCTGCCCCTCGCCTCGGTGAGACACCGAGTGTTGCTTTGGAGCCCAGGCCCAGAGGACTGGTCTGACACCGAGTTTTACAGACCTTTGTACACTGTTGGTGATGTTGGCTCTGACAAAACATCTCCTGGTAGCCAGGGCTTCCCCTCCAACCTCAGCTGCTCCCTGGCCCATCCCTGTCCTTGCCCCCTCTACCCAGCTCCTCCCGGTACCGCCCTCTCTCCTCTGCTGCTCTCGGGATCTGTTTCGTGCAGACAGGACCTTGAGAGGGAGAGCTGCTCTATGACCGGCTCTCCAGTTCGGAGCCGCTTGCAGAGGCCTGAGGAGCACCAGGAGCGTGTTCGTGCGTCTGATCTCCCCTGGGAGATGCGCTGATGACAGTGAAACAAGCGGCTGTTCCTTTTCTGTCTGGGAAGCGGATGGGAACTGCGAGGACGTTTCCGTAGGTGACGACGGTTGTCCCTTCGCGCTGCTGCCAGCTCGTCCTGGCTGTCACGGAACGGCGGTGGGAGAACCAGCGGCCTGGTCCGGCAGGATCCATAAGCTGACACAGATTTAGCCCAGGCTGGGCCATACTGGGGCTTAGCCCTGATGCGCGGCGTGACCTGCTCCCCACCAGCCTCTGCTCAGGTGGCACCTGGCTCCATGTCCCCAGTGACTCCAGATGGCCCATCCTGGGCTGGCACGCGGGTCCGGTGCTGGAAGTACAGGACGGAAGCACCCATTTTGCTCGGTCCTTGCACACCCTTAGGTGGCACTGGGCCCCAAGCACTGGGACCTGCCTCAGAGGAGCTCCTCCGCTCCTGCTTCACCCTGTGATGTGGTTTTCCAGGGCTTGGTGTCACCAAGGTGCAGCCGTAATGTCCCCAGATGCTCCTCTGGTCTGTCCACTTGGAGCCAGCCGGTGCTCACGTGGGCCAAGCTACGGCAAACCAAGGACACGTCATCGGGGAGGAGGGTGGCCGGCTGCTCCTGGTCCTCTTCCGCCTCACACCAGTGTGAGTTCATCCCCGCTCTCGGTGCCCCGTGCTGCGGTTGTGCCCACAACGTGCCCGGTTGCTCCGAGTGCGCAGGCCACGGATGTTGCATCACCCGCAGCCGCAGATACTCTGTCACCAGCAGCCACAGAGTCACTGGTGTGGGTCCGGGGAGGGTGAGGGCTGGGGAGTGAGGCTGGGGCGGTGTGGGGGGACAGCCAGCGTCTGCTGACAGGCGTGAAGAACCGGAGCTGCAGAGGGTGAGGGACGCAGTCGGTGAAGGTGGAGAGGAGCAGGAGGAGCAGGAAGAGCAGCAAAGCCTCTGAGTCAGGAGGGGACACACACTGAGGTGCCCTGGGGACTGGTCGGTGCCTTTGGACTCTCCCGCAGCTCCCCAACCACCCAGCTAATTAAACCAAAGAAGGGGCCAACCAAAAAAAAAAAAGAAAAAGATCAAACAAATGAACACATCCTTCAGCCTCGCTGCAACGCTTTGCAGAGGAACGGGGCTGTTTCCTGCTGCTGAGCCCCGGGGGGGCTTGCCCGGGACCGTCACCCCAGCCTAGCAGACAGCCATGTCACCGGGGCGCGGTGCTCGACACGGGGGGACAGCGCCACACCCACCCACGTGCCGCTGAGCTCGCTTGCAAGCGGCTTGTCCAGCATTTTGCAGCTGCCCTGGGGAAGAGCCAGCGACCGGCGTTTCCCAGCTCCGCTACTCCGAGGTAAGGCAAGCTCCCAGGTGCGTCTGGGGACGCGGGGGCGGCACGTTGCCGAACCGTGGCACTCGGGGTGCTGCCCTGATGGGGGTGCGGGGGCTGCCTGCATGGCGGGGGGGCGGTGGGGATTGCCTGGCAGCCAGGACCAGCCGTGTCCCTTCCCGGGACTCGTTCCTCGTGCAAAGGAGTCACCAGCTGTGCCTGGGGCCACCAAGTCCTGCAACAAAACTGCCTGGGGCATTTGCCCTCACGCCCCAGCGGTGTGCAGTTCCGGCACACCAGCCTGTGGCCAGGGTGACGTGGCCACGCAAAACTCCTTCTGGGAGCATCTCCCTCGGTGAAATCCTGCTGGACCCTCCGCCAGCTGACACGGCTTGAGGGGACAGACCCTGACACCCATCCCCTGCCCGGTGCGAGCCATGGGCTCCCTGGCGCTCCCTGGCATGGGGAGGGAGGCTCCTCAAGTCTTGGGCCAACAGACTCTTTTACACGCTGGATTATGCTCTGGCAAAGATAAAAATCTCACCTCTGGGTTTATTTTTGTTGCTGCGGCGGGTGAGTTGGTTATCGCTGCCAGCTGGGCCTTTCCCAAACCTGACTGCAGCTCCTCGGCTCAAAGCACACGTTAGGGGAGTGCCCCGGCTTGCCCTCAGCCCAGAGGTTCGGCCCTGCGGACACGCTGGGGGAGCAGTGCGGCTTCCCTATGCTGGGGCTGTGGGTACGGTGGTGCCGCAGCCCCGCGCCCCTCCGAATCCCCGGGGCCAGCGGGGAAGGAGCCTCCGCGCAGCCCGGCCTGGGTGCTGAACCAGCATCACCCTGACAGAGGGACAGTACCGGCCTCGGCTGTCACCGTGCTCCGTGTGTCCCAGCTCCTGCTGGGACAGGAGCAGCTCTTGGAGAGACATCTGAAATTGGGGATGGCTGTGCTGGAGGCAGTTGAAGCTGGTGCCATCATGTCCATATGGCATCTCCAGTGCAGAGCCCAGCCTGGGACAGCTCGGCTGGGCTTCATGCACGAGGACAAGGGTCTGGCATGACCTGAGCTACCACAGGGGCATGAGGGCTCCTGAAGGAGACAGCTGGGAATGGATGGTCCCAGGGACCTCCATCTCCACCTACATCTTGACATGGGCAGCACCTGGGGACTGTGTGACCTCCTCAGCACGGTGGTGGCTTTAGCATCCGGATGCGGTGGATGGCTCCCGGTCAGGAGCTGGGAGCTGCTTCGCTGGAAGGACCCTGGGGTTGTGGTTGGAGCAGTGTCCTGCCTTGCCCAGGGCTCCTGGGAACAGAAGCCACCGTAGGAGGGCAAGGCTGTGAGGAGAGCAGCCACCTGGCCACGGGGGTGGCTGAGAGGAGGATGGTGTGCGAGGACACGAAAAGGACGTGGCTGGGGGTGCTGTTTGTCCAGCACGGACAAGCTGGTGCGGGGAGATGTGGAGCTACTGGACTGGGTGGCACAGCTGGTGCCACAGCTTGGCAGCTGGGACCTGGAGGTGGGCTGTGTCTCCGGAGTGGTCCTGTCATGCAGAGATAGCTGGAACTGCCCCAAAAGTAAAGCCCAGTCTTGCAAGCCCTAACTGGGAGCAGCTGCTGACCACCCACAAGTCCACGTGGAAGGGTCAGGGGAGCAGGGAACGATGATGGGCAGTTGGTCAGCCTGTTCCTGCCGCGAATTCTCATACTGGGACTAAAAACCAGGGAACTGGGTAAGATGCCTCCAAATACCTCTCGAGGCAGATGCCAGCCACAGTCCCGTTTCAGCTGTGGGGGCTGGCTTTTGCTGTTATCATGATTGGCAGCTGTCACTCATTTCAGATGAGGCTTTGCGAGGTGCGGGTTGAAGTCCAGGTCCCTTCTTGCCCTGTGCTCAGGTTGTGTCCAGGGCCTTGTGCCACCCAACACCTCCCCAGCCACCGGGGAGAAACGGCCCAATTTTACTTGGGCTTTAAGGCTGAGCACGATCATCTTAAATATCTGCACGTCATCTGCTGTGAGCCTGTCCCTGTGAGGGGGCTGGATGCGGAGAAGGGCAGATTCGTCCTCGGTTGCCCCAAAACTCTGTGCAGAGCCTGGGTTTGTGCTTTGGGAACCCTCTGTCTCACAAAGGTGGTCACCCCATGGTACCCGCCCAGCGGTGCTGGGGGCACAGGGCATGACGTGCTGCCACCTCCCAGGACTCTGGCTGGAGAGAGGAAGATGTTAGTGCCGAGCAGGGACTGAAAACGCTGGGTATTTCTCCCGGCCGGGCTCCAGCGATGGTGCCAAGCCCATACAGCACGTCTGCAGTGTGTGCTGGGCACCTGGGCTTCCCGGCAGCTTGTGCCCAGGGCTTTCTCAGCTCTTGGACCCCCAAAGGTTCAGGTTTGTAGGTGGGACAAAGCCTTTGCTAAAGCTTCTCCATGGCTGAAACTCTTCAGCCTTTTGCGGTGCTTTTTGCAGAGGGTTTGTAATCCTGGCAGCAAGCCTGGCTGATTTATTTTTTAACCTTTCATTTTCATAGACGGCAGCAAAAGACAGCTTACGCAAAACCAACTGTTGCTTAAAAACAAGCTCTTAACTGGAGAGCTCCCCTCTTCCAGCTGCCTCTGGCCACTCTCACCATCCCTTCTCCCACACTGCCCATCCCAGATGTTGTCTGCAGGTCAGACACATCCAGTCCATGGATGCTTACCACCAAACAGAGCAGAAGGTACCTCATCCCTTGGTGCTCAGGGGCTGGTTAGACACCTCCCTTCTCATCTCCAAAGCACCTACCTCCCCTTCACCAGCCCGTGCCTCCAGCTGCATCTTTGCTGCTCAAGGACGGGGACCGTGGCCAAGACATGCATGGAAGGAAACCAGGGGTGGTGGAGCCTCTTTCAGAGGCTTTTAGAGTCAAGAGCAAGGCACCAAGACTGGAAATTATCATTTTGGTTTATCATTTGTGGAAGACGTAGACACAACACATAGGTGTCAGGATTGGGAATTACGTGACATCCCGGATAGTGGCTGACTTTAGTGACCCCAGAATTTGTCCCGCATTATCTGTATTGGCTTTTACAGCCTTCCTTGGGGTGGAGCTGAGATGCTGTGACCATCGGGAAGCTGCTGGCTGCAGGCAGGTCTCCAGCCACGCCAGGGGCCAAGGCTGCCCACGCTTTGGTTTTTCTTGTGTCTTTGATAACTTTCACATGCTGAAAGCATTCACAGCCCAAACACTAACTCCACAGCCAGCTCTCGCCCGGGGATGTCTTTTAGGAAATGGCCTGACTCATGCAAGTGAAAGATTTTTATCGCTAAATTGGCTGAAACATGTTTCAAATCACCACTGTCCGGAGCCTCCTCTGTGCTGGCTCTAACACTCGCTTCACTCCAAAGACTCACAAAGTGCTTTGTGGTGCAAGATCCCTAAACCCCTCTGCAGTGGGGTCCCTGCTCCTTGCGGCTGCCCCCTTGGTGCATCAGCTGCACTGGGAGCTGCTGGGAGCTGCTGGGGGCTGCTGGGGGCTGCTGGGGGCAGAGCTGGCTTCAGCCCGGGCGGCGGGTGAGACCGAACGCAGGGCTGAGCTGGAAGCCGGCTGTTGCAGGCTGCTCTAGCGCGGCTCAGCAGCATCCCGGCACCTGAACGGGGCTTTACAAGCAGGGTATTTGTGCCTTGAAGGGAGAAGTCTCTGCAGTTCCTCCTCTGCCCCCAGAGCCGTCCAGACCACCACCCTGACCACGTCGACCACGTCCATTGCTGGTGTGGTCCTCGTGCCACCCGGTGCTCTCAGTCCCTTGCTGCTTTTCTTGCTTTTTTATTCAGCACTCCCAAACAGCAATGGGAACCCAAACCGCACCTGGATTACCAAAGCTGGTGCGTCGCTGTGTCCAGGGACAGCCTGGCTGGCGGTTTGGGGTGGCAAAAGCTACATCTGCAGCAGAGCAGGTCCTCTGGTGCCTTCCTCCACCCGCAGTACATGGGCTTCACGTGCCGAGTGCCAACACCGAATCATGGTCTGGGATGTGGTAACGCTGTGGTCTGGTTGTCTCACACACAGACTAATTCCCTTGTTGTGGTTTAACCGCAGCTGGCAGCTGCATACCATGCAGCCGCTCACTCCCTGCCCCAACCCCCATGGGGTGGGGAGGAGAATCAGAGAGAAAGGAAAACTTGTGGGTTGAGATAAAGACAGTTCACCAGGACAGCAAAGAAAAAGATAATAATAATTACATTATATATTAATAATGATAATAATAATACTAAAATACAATGATAATAGCATATGCAAAATGAACAATGCACAATTTCTCACGGCCCAATGACCCGATGACCGATACAGCCCGTCCCAAGCAGCGATCACGGAGCGAAACCGAGAGCGATCTCAGAACGATGCCAAGCAGCGATCTCGGAACAGCAAGTCCCAGAGCAAGCGAGGGAACGAACAGCTGAACGAGCGAACAAATGAAAGCAGGAACAAACGAAAGGCCCTCTGGCCCACCGGCAGACCCCCACTATATATTGGGCATGACGTCTATGGTATGGAATATTTTCCTTGGCCAGTTTGGGACAACTCTACTGGCTCTACCCCTCCCAGGTTTTTGCACCTGCACATTAGCGAAACCTGGGAAGCTGGAAAACGTCCTTGACCTCGTAGCAACAACTAATAACATCAGTGTATTATCAGCATTCTTCACATACCAAATCCCATACTAAATCCCAACACAGTAGCTACTGGGAAGAAAATTAGCTCCATCCCAGCGGAAACCAGGACATCCCTTCAGCAAGATAAGAGGCTTGGCTGCCTGTGCCGGGTCAGTCCTGCTGGGGAAACAAAAGCAGCCCGGCGGCCCTGGCAGGGACAGCCGCTTAGCCCTGCCTGCAGGGAGGGGAGCTGTGGGTCACCCCTGCCTGCGGCTGCCTCCACACGCGCTCCCTGCGGAGCTGTGGACCTGCTTGTAGTCCAGCTTTCCAGCTCTCCCTGAATCCTCATAATTTAGCTTTGGTTTGGTTTGGGTTTTTATAAGCTTTTGTGTCAGAGGTGTGTAGGTAATGACAAACTGCAGCTCAGATTCTAACTGCTGGGAACATTGGGACAAGCAGTCACAAAGTTATTGGAGAGCACCTAGAAAATGAAGAGATAAGTAATGTTTCATCTAGATTTGTCAAGAAACCGTGACAGCCACTCTGGGGATGAGAGAGGGCAAGCACAAGGTGCTTAGGAAGGGGCACGCTTAGAGCGGCTGGGCCAGCTGCTGGCTAGGTGGGATCCAGAGGTAGCTTTGGGGTGTCCCTGACTGATGGCCAATGCGTGCAAAAGCAAATGTCACCCTATGAGTACACGGGTGCCCTGAGCTGCTGCAGCACCCAGTTTCAGGGCTGGCGTTCCCAGGACTTCATCTATAAGTTTTACAGAATAATTTAGAGAGTCGGCAAGGCTGCGGTTGAAAGCGCAGGTCCATTTTGAGTCACCACGCTTGGAAAGACATGATGAGAAGTGCGGAGCAAGGGCTGAAAGCCCAGAGGGGAGCAGCCAGGGTGGCGGGGGCACGAGGAGGAGGAAAGGCTGAAGGAAGGGAGGCTGCAGCAAAGGTGACCTCCCTGGAGCAGCTCCTCAGAAGCTTTGCTGAGACTTCGAGGAGAGAGAGGTGTTAGAGGGTGGCACAGCCCGGTGACATGAGATGACCTAGCAGGGAGCGAGGTGATACGGGGTGTCCGGCTGTCCACGGCTCACCCACAGCGGTGGCAAGGGAGCTGTCTCCATCATGGCCCCAGCTGCCCTTGTCCAAACCAGTTTGGCAGCTCAAGGGAGACCTCCCATAGCCAAAGGGTTTCCTGGGCTCCTGCAAATATCCTCCAGCGTTTGCTGAGGAACACCTCCGTCACATCACCGTTTCACCTTCTGCCTTGTTTCCTTATGGCCCTGTTGGTTGCACTGGAGGCAATCAAGCATCCCCAGAGCTGCTCGCCTCAGTCTCCCTCCCGTGCTGTCCCCAAGCGCTCACTGTGACACTAGCAAAAGGGAAAATCCTGCCCTAAGGGTGCTTCATCCTCCATTCCCCGATCTCGGGAAGAAAAAACCTTCAGGATGCCCCGGGCCAGAGGAGAGCCTGTGCCTGGGGCTCTTGTGAGCCAGATCCGAGACCCCCCGACCTCGTCTTCCACCTTGGTGCTCTCAGCCCCAGGCAACACAGCTGGTGAGTGAGCAACTAACAGCCTCAACCTCCTGGAGCATCCCTCTGCCACGTCCCTCCATCCCAGCACACACGGAGCCCATCACCACAGCGTTGAGCAGCACATCCCCTTCCCAGCAGGGAGCTGGTGCCCATTGCCCAGGCACCCTGCCCTGCGGGACTCAGCCGGCTCCACTGTCAATATCAAAATACTGATATTTCTATTGATACCGTTAGTCTCGTGGATCGCACGAGGATGCAGGTGTTGTGCTAAGCCCCACCCGAGCACCGCGGGAGACGGAGCCGCCCCGGGACCAGCACCTGCTATGTTGTAGCTGTGCACAGGGAAGGGGAACGGACCGGGGTGTCCGTGGCCGGCACAGGGGCTGGCTCCAGGCACGTGTCCCTGACCCAGAGCACCCACAGCTGAGAGGTGGCACCAAGACAGTCGCAGTCAGGGCAATTGGGGCACGTTTAATAATGATGCGCACTGGGAAAGGCAGTAGGGAGGAGGAAAGGTCTGCTGTGCTATTTGCCGGATGGGAACAGCAGGCATGGGCATCCCAAAGGCAGCTTTAAGTGGCTCCGACTCCACCAGTCTGGCTGGAATCTCACTGGAAGGGAGGGCTGGAGCTGGTCTCTTCTGGGACAAGTCGCAGCAAGACCCGGGGTGCGTCTGGAAGGGGAACGGGAGGCAGGAGCGAGCGGTGCGGCTCACCCGGGGACATGGGACCTGCACAGAGCCACCGCCTGCACCTCCCGCAGCCAGAGCTGGGGTGAAGTCGTGGCGCAGAAACTAAACGTCGGGGAAATGAGAGACTCCCTTTTGATCCTGAGTCAGGGTGTTTTCCTCTCAGCAGGCACAGGGAAGATGGAGGTGATCTCATTTCGCAAACACCAGTCATCTCAGTGACTGGCAGCAATGACTGGGCTCGAACCCTGCAGAGTCTCCGCACCAGCCTGGCAACTTCCTTCTGGGCCTCAAAGAGTCATTTCGAGGGCCACAGACAAAGAAATATATGTCAAAAGCAGATCAAATAGGGGTGTGTGTGTACTCTAGCCGTACTTCTCCAGAGCAGATTTGTCCACCTGCAGTCAGAAGAATAAGTCATTTAGGTCACTTTTTCAGTTATGAGCAAATAGCACATTTAGCTCTCACCAGAGCACGTCCCTGAAGGCAAACAGGGCCGGGGCTCGTCGCACCGAGGGCCCGAGGGGAGCCATGTGAGAGCAGCTGCTCCTGTGGGCCCGGCACCCCGCGGCCCGTCCCAGTCCTGCGACGCTCCACGCTCGGGCACCACGTCGCCCTGAGCCCCGGCCCGCATTTTAACACCCAGACACCCCTTTGGGTGGGATTATCTGAAGAAAGCTGAGGGCCGGACTGTATGTGGCACAGAGCCGGGGTGTTGTCACCTTGCCAGAGCCGAGCCGGGGCAGCGGCGCCTGGGAGAGGTGCAGGGCGCTGCACGTGGGGCAGGCGCGGGCAAGAGGGGAACAGCCCTCTCCCTCCCGGGGTGCCAAGGTGGAAGGAGAAGGGGCTGGTGCTCAGCCCGTTCACCAGGAGGAGGTGAAAGCTAGGGTAATTATCTAATTAGCTAATCAAGGGGCCTCTGTGGGAGCCCACAAAGGGAGCAGGCGTGGGTGCAATAGGGGCTGTGTGCGATGCCGTGTGCTGGGGGCGCGATGCAGGTTTCCTTGAGCCATCCATGTGCCACATGGCCTGGGCATAGCCCCATCCCACAGCTCTGCCCCGAGCCCTTCCAGGCCTTCGGCACCCAGACGAGCTGTTTGCTCAAGGAAAGTGCTGGTGAAACTGGTTCTCCTGCTTTTGCATATCCACATGTTCTCCCAAGAGGAAGGTGGCCACTCAGGACCCCAGGAGGTGGATGAAGGGCTCCGGCGGATGGGGGATGTCTCCTGGCCACACTCCTGGCTGCACGGTGTGCAGCTGCTCTGCAGGGAACGGACACATCTGCCCATGTTAAAAGGAACCGGTGCAGCACAAACACTGCTTTCACGGCGAGCAAAGCACCGCCGGGTGCAGTTGTCCGTGCTCTGCTCACTGGTGTCCACAGGGCGCTCTCACAGGCTTGGCCCTGATCTCCAGCCCTCTGGGGCCGAGCCCATCTCAGGAGCAGGGCTGAGCCTGGTCCTGCCACCCTTGCTAGGACAAGGTCCCTGGAAGATGGGTGGCTGAGGGCTCCTGCAGATCCAGAGCACCAGGACTGCTCCAAGGCCCCCTTGGAGTGAACACAGCTCCTCGAGGGACTGGATCCCTGAGGTGGGGCCACAGACCATGGGTGGGACCATGGGGCCGTGTGTCCCTGTGAGGGCACACGTCCCTGCCTGCCTGAGTGCGTTGTCCCGCTCACCATGTTCATGAGGGGTCCATTGCCCTCAGAAGCTGTGGTGGTGGACCTGGAAGCATTGCAAAGCTTGCATTTGGCGTGTGGCCCCAGCTGCACCCCGGTTCTCTACTGGGACAAGCTTCAGGCGGGATGCAGACCTGGGGCACTCCCATCCATCCCTTCTTTCGGCAGCCCAGGAGACCCTGCTATGCACCGTGGCCGGTCGCTGCTGTGTCAGCTTAGTCCCAGCAAGGTCTGTCCCTGTGCTCAGGCGGACCAGGGCCATTCCCAGCGGCAGAGGTGGGCTTGCCCCAGGCTGGTGGCAGCAGGTTTGCCAAAGGGCTGAGCCTGGCAAAGAGACCCAAACTCCTGGAATGGAGACAGAAACAGCAGCTCAGACAGTCCCACTGCCTGGGATGAGCGTATGGAGTCACTGCAAGCCACGGGAAATCACGGCTCCCTCCCAGCTGGGCAGTCATTATCTGTCTGTCCTTCTGGCGTGAGAGGCAATTAAGATATTATCACCTGACCTCTGGAACTATTTGTTTACTACAGAAGGATCAAGCAAAGTAAACCAAAGAGTTGCTCAGCCCGGGTTTGGAGGCAGGAGCTGGAGGATCTGGTTGGCTCTGAGTGCACACAGCCACAGCACAGTGCCGCATGTCCAGCAGGGACCGGGGCCGGTCGGTGCCTCTCTGTCCTGCATGGGGACGAGTCCCCCTTGTTCAGGACAGCCCTGGCCCAGCCTCTGTGCAGGGGACTTCCAGACCCGGGAAGGCAGCGGACACTCATTCACTTCCAGCGAAGCCATGTGAGTCCAAAGGTTACGTGTTGTGTGGAGGTGGGAAGGCAGGAGCGGTGGCACCCTCTGGGCTCTGAGCACCCCACCAGCACACGAGCCAGGGCAAAGGAGATGATTGCCATGGGAAGAGGGACTGGCCTGGAGGTCTGAGCCCCCCAGCAGCAGGGTACGGCACAGGCACCCAGCTCGGTGCAAGCTGCCAGCAGATGTGGCCTGAGACAGAGAGCGCCCGGGGACTGCTGCACCCCCAGTTCCACAGGGTGGTACTTTCAGTGCACACAGTGGGACCTCTGAAACCACCGTCCCTCCGGCCACAGGGAAAGGGGCTCTGGGAAGGTCACATGCAGTGAAGGCTCCCCAGTACGCATTTCCCTTCTGGCATCGCTGTGTTTGACTCGGCTGAGATAAGGCAGCTGGGAGCTAAATCTTTCCATCGAGGTTGCCCTTGTGATAGCCCTGGCAGCCTCTTATCAGGGAGCTGAACCAGCAGGAAGCAGCTTCGCTGCATGACCCAGGGAGAGCAGGTCCCCACGCCCACCAGCCCTCCCCGTCCCGGGGCTGGGGTGCCGGGGCTCTGTGCCTGGGAGTGATACCCTGCCCGTGCCGCTGAGCCTCGAACGTGTGCCCGGAGCGATGGGAGGCTGCTGGCGACGCTGGGGGCTGTGAGGACCTGAGTCCTCCCCACTCCCCCGGCTCTCCTCGGGGTCCCTGTGTCTGCAGGAACCCCCAGCCCAGGAGCAGCTCGAAGCTGGGTCACACACGGGTCATTACGATGTCTTGGCGCTCTTGGCCTCTCCTGTCTCCCCTGGCAAAGCTCAGCGAGCATTGCTGAGACCCCCCTGGCAGCACCATCCTCCTCCTCTGATGTGATCTTCCTTCTTGTTGTAATAAAACTTACTATCAAGGCACCTCCCACTCTGTGTGTGATTTTGGGGCACTGGATACTGGAAATATCACTCTCACCTCTTGTAGACCTTGTAGAGACTCATAATAGATATAATAAGACTGGTGAGAGCAAAGAGAGAACAGAAATGTGTGAGTTTGTGTGCAAAAGCACAAAGAAGCAGGGAGACAAGGGTTAAAAGGAGAGGTGTGTGCTAATTGCCGCAGGGCTCCTACGTGTGATTTCATTCAAATGAGGAGGAGGATATTGGCCGAGCATAAGGTGTGGGGAAGATGCCGAACTGAGCCATAAATACACCTGTAAGGCAAACAAGGAACAGATATTCAAGAGTTTTGCCTAAGGCTGATGAGGTCCAAGATAAAAGATTTTCAAGCAGTATCCACTTGCGAAGGATGTAAAGGGCGAGTCCAAGCCGGGTTTGCTGCCGGCAGCAGAGGAGCCCAGAGCCACAGCAAGGACTCACAAGCCAGCTCCGAGCAGTCCCACCTAGTGCTGCTGGGTCTGGGCGTGCCAGCAGGTGAGCTGACCTTACCTACGTCTTGTAAAGTAAAATCACCTTCCTCTTCTACACTATCTCATGTTGAGGTTTCTTTTGTTCCTCCTGGATCTGATCCTTCCTGGTAGTGGTCACGGCTGTGCCAGACTGCTGGGCAGCCAGCTCCTCTTTCCTCCAGCCCCCTCTATTTTATCCTAGTATTGCTTTTCCCGGGGAAAGATCTGATAATCCACCAGGATTTCTGAGTTACGCCGCTTGAGATAGTATCAGCCTGGGGGCATCTTTCAGAGCTGATCTCCTTGCAGCTCTCGCTGACCAGCGTTGTTCCCAGCCAGCCAAGTCCAACCACTTTTCTCTTGGGTTTGGGTTTGCAGGAGCCTTCACCATGAGGTTCACTAACAAGAAGCACTTCACTGCCATCGTCGGGGCGCTGGTCGCACTCTCCATCATTGCCCTTGTTCTCAGCCTGGTGAAGATTGAAGATGTCACCCTGCCACCCACAGTCAAGGTGAGCCCAAAAGAGGGTCCCTGAGCACCACTGCCTTGGGCAGGTGCTCAGAGACAACGGCTTATCTTTGGGGTTAGGAGGTGAAGGGGGGTTCAGTAGAACCTTGTAGAAGCTGGGTGGGTGTTTCCTTCCCATCTCAAGATGCAGGGAGAAGAAATACAGCCTGGCCACCTCGAAGTCAGGGAGGGAAGCCTCCTGTGAAACCAGCCACCATGCTATGTGTATGACATGTTCTGAGGAGATTACCTTGGGGCAGACGGGTAGGGCAAAGCCCTGCCCCGCTCCCTCTGCCCTCCCAGGGCACCGCACCGCAGGGCGATACACCTCCACGTGGCCTTTGCTCCTGCCAGCTCCCACCAGCCTGTCCTAACCCGCTCACACGACAGCACGAGCACCGCAGCTCCTCTGCAGCTTGGCATCCCACCCTGGCTGCGGGAGGAGGGTTGGCGCGGTTTCAGGGTGAGGTGGAGGGCTTCATGGGGGAGAGGCGTGCGGTCGGGCGCTCCCGGACGGGGGCTGCTGCGGCCCTGCCAGCCCCTGCCCCGGCTGGGTGCAGCCACGCAGAGAGCACTGGAGAGGGGGGAGTTGCTGGCCCCAAGGTGGGGCCAGGGTGGACACAAAAGGTATGTGACCAAGAAAGAAAATAAAAAAGCATGAGGAAACAACCAAGAAAATGTTTGTGTAAGCTGGCATTGCTGCACAGACCTCGGGAGGGGGAATGGGAAATCTCCCCAGTTGCTGTGAGAAACGCCCGTGCTGAGACCACGCACCGTCACCGCTCTGCTCCGTCACGGTGCAGGTAGCTGTGCCTCACAGAGATGTTTTTTAAGGCAGCCTCCGGCCCCACCACCCTGGCAGGGCCATGGTGGGGCCAGGGGCAGGCTGCTGCTCCTGCCTCCAGCATGATGTCCTGGTTTTTCCTTCCAGTATGGGATGGTGTTTGACGCAGGCTCGTCCCACACCTCTCTGTTTGTCTACGAGTGGGACTCGGACAAGGAGAACGACACCGGTGTGGTCAGCCAGACCTTGTCCTGTGACGTCCAGGGTCAGTATCCCCCTGCCACAGGCTCGGTGCTGCCCTGCGTGTTTGTGTGGTGGGTGGGACAACCTGGCCTCCCTCGTGTTGGCCTGCTCAGTCCCTCGGGCTGTCGCTGCTGGCGTGGTGGGGAGCCCTGGCTGCCGGGGGGGTGCTCCCTGGCTCCCCGCTGGCTTCGCTCATGGTTGGAGGGGCCTCAGCACCATGTAGTGCCCACACACTTGGTGGGACTGAAGCACCTTGGTGTTGCTCTGGATTTTTATTCCTCCACCTTGGGTTGCCCCCAGCTGCCCAAGCCGCTGTCCTGGCTGGGGAAGTTCCCACAGAGCTGGGAGCACCGCTGAAAGCATGGGAGATGTGGGGAAGCCGTAGGAGAGCAACGTAAGCGTGGGTCAGTCACGTCTCAGGGGACCAGGGGGCTCTGGAAAAGCACCCTTTGTTGCTAAGAGGTGACAGACCTCACTGCCCTGTGCCCTCTTGCTCCCACATTCCTGTCCCCAGCCGTTCCCATCAGCCTGTCCCAGCCTGACTCTCTTCCAGGGCAAGGCATATCAAGCTATGCCAACGATCCCCCAAAAGCTGGTGATTCCCTAAGGGAGTGCCTGGATAAAGTCCTGAAGGTCATTCCTGCTGCAAAACAGAGGGATGTCCCAGCTTATCTCGGAGCAACGGCAGGCATGAGGCTACTGAGGTATCGCTGTGGGGTGCGGGGGTGGCGGAGCAGCAACCAAGCTGCAAGCAGGCACTGCCAGGACAGCGTGTCCCGCACGGGGCCAGGCTGCCAGGAGCTCCCAGCCCTCATGCTGCTGTGAGCAAGCGAGTGGGGAGCGGAGAGAAGGCAGCCTGGCAGGGACACACGCGTGGCTGAGCTGTCCTGAGCGATTGGCCCTGGGGCAGAGAGGCTGCTCAGAAGTGTCTGCTGGCATCCTGGGGCCCCACGTCCCAGGATGGTGCTGCATGCCCAGTGCCAAGCAAGAGATGCTTCTCAGAGCTCTTCGTTTGCTCTTCATTATTCCTTAAACACAAGGGAGTTGCGATGCCACCGGGGGATGTGTCGTCTGCCCAGATGGATGGGTGCTGGTGGGGGAGCAGGGCAGAGGTAGGAGGCAACAAGGTGCTGCAGGACCTGCCCTTGCCTTTCACCAGCCCCTATTAGCTCTCTTCAAAGGTCAACCTTCATTTCATGGTTCTTGGTTTTATGGTTGCAGATATCTAACATTATTTCTGTGCCCTGGCAATCAGACCCCTTCCCTGGGAAGGAGCCAGGTCACAGCCTGAAGGTTACTCGCTTCAGAGAGCGAGCACATGCCAGCAGCCCCGAGACATCTTCCCCCACTCAGAGGCCTGAAACCAGGCTGGCACCTTCCCAAAAGCCCCACCCGAGCTCGGCCACCAGCCCTAGCTTTGGTGCAGTCAGTGGGTGATGCTCAGACCTGGGTTTTGCGGCACAATGCCCTCCAGCCTTCAGCGCTATGAAGACACTTGGGTAGGGAAGGGTGGCCTGGCAAACCTCTGTGTGACTGGGATCAAGCGGCACTGGAGGGAAGAGATTGCTATTGCTCCTAGATTGGTGATGCCAAGTCTCGACAGCTGGGATTTATGCTGTACGAGCAGCTTTGACAAGTTATGTAGCAGGAAACATCATTTCACACAAACTGCTTGTTGCAAAAAAAATGGAGTATGTGGAACTGGGAGAAAAACCAGACTGTTTCCGTGTGTTTCCTCTGTCGTATTGATGTAGCTGGGTATGTGTCCTGACTTTGAGTCCTCCTTAGGGAACAGAACAGCTCCGCGGCAGACCGAGTCCTGGCTGAAGTTGCTAAAACCATGCAAGAGTACCCCGTGGCTTTCAAAGGGGCTCGAATCCTTACAGGAGAGGAGGAGGGGGCTTATGGCTGGATCACCATCAACTACCTGCTGGAGTCCTTCACTAAGGTGGGAGAAGGATGGAACACCCACTCCTTCTTTGCTACTACAGTTTTTCTGATTTTTATTAAGCTTGCTTAGTGCAGAAGGAAAGGTTGGGGTTAGTGGCTTTCGGGAATGACCTAGGGGAAGCTGCCAGTTATCCTCTGGCTTGCCTACAGTGAAAGAGGAGGGAGAAATCGGGAATGGGGGTGTCTCTGTTAAGAGCTAAGGGCACACCTCCACACCAGGTGGACTCAGGGGCTCTTGGGGACAGCGAGGTCGGTCCTGCAGCCCAGCGGGGATGGTTTGCTCCTGCTGGGCTTTGTCTCGCTGCCCTGGGAAGGTCCATCTCTGAGTAGCGCTGCAAGGCCCACTTTTGGTTCAATGTGCCAGTCTGAAGGGAGCTTGACGCAAACCTCTTTCCTGCCACCCTCTACCCCAGCTCTGCTGCAGCGCAGAGCGGTGCTGGCACCGCCGGGCTCCTGTGCAGGCTGTTGGAGCATTTCTGTCCTTCCCCTTGCGCCAGCGCCTCTGCAGCCTGCTCCTCAGGAAGGGCAGCCCCGCCAAGCCAGGTCCCCACCAGCACTTTGGTCTGGGGACCGGTGGCTCAGAGCCACGTGAGCCCACACCACAGGGGCACGTCTTGACCATCAGCCAGTTCAGTCTCTGTTTTTTCTGGCTCTGACAAACGGCCAGGCTGGTTGGGCGGGGAAGGCAGTGGGGCCTCACACACGGAAGGAATTGAATTGAATGTCCATTGAATTTAGTAACAAAACCCTATTGACTTCAATGGGATGAGAATTTTGCTCAGGGCAAGTAAGACCAGCCGTGTACTACTCCTCCTCGTCTCCCGTCTTGCCTTGGCAGTACTCCCCCAAAGCACACACCTGGGTTCGTCCGGAGGCTGCCAATATTTTGGGGGCACTGGATCTTGGAGGAGCATCCACGCAAATCAGCTTTATGCCTGAAGGTTCAGTAATAAACTGGAATGAAGCCGCCAAGTTCATGCTGTATGGGTATAAGTACAACATCTACACGCAGAGCTACCTCTGCTACGGGCAGAACGAGATGCTGAAGCGACTGGCAAAGGAATTAATTGCGGTGAGAGGGGAATAGGGGGTAATTGGACTCTGCTCTCATGATACCAACCACAGACTTGTTAATGCATAAATTAAGAACAGGCGATGCTCTTCCAGAGAGGCATCAGCAGGAACTGAGAGCAGGTACAGACTCCTTGGAGCAGGGGCAGGCAGATGTGGAGAGGACCATGGGAAGCATCAGAAGGGGCGGCTCAGGAGAGATCTTCTGCCTGTACACAGCTGCCTCACACAGGGTGTAGAAAAGGCAGGACCAGGCTCTTCTCAGAGGTGCAAAGTGACAGGACAAGAGGCAATGGGCACAAGCTGGAACATGCGAGTTTCCAACCAGATGCAGGGGAAAAGTTTTTCCCAATAAGAATGGCCAAATATCAGAATAGGGCCCAGAAGTGCTGTGGAGTCGCCATCCCTGGAGATATTCAGAAGTTGGCAGGAGAAGGCTCTGAGCAACCTGATCTAGTTGGTCATGCTTTAAGGAGGGGGTTGGCACAGGGATCCGTATAGCTTCCCCCGAACCTCAACTACTCTGTGACTTCACAGACCTGAGAAAAGTGAACCAGAGATCTTAGATCTTTCTCAGGCCATTTTTTGGACGGTCAGAGGGGAAGAGGGTCTCCATGGAGCTGCACCTTGCCAGGAGGAGCAGCCTTGGTGAGCCAGAAGGGTTTGCTCATGCTGCACAGCCAGGAAGGTCCCTGTCTGCGGCTGGAGCTAGAGGCAGAGCTGGAGCTGGGGTGGAGAGGGCTTTGCACGCCCCAGACCATGATCCTGCTGGCCAGGGAGAGACGTGCTGGGCCCCTGAAAGTGGTCTGCTGCCATCGGAGACGGAATGAGACAAAGCAGAGTGAGAATTAGTGCTGAGCTCAGGCTGGGACTGCAGATGGCCAACAAGACCGGGATTAAACAGGAGGGTTGTTCCCTGCTGAGGAGGTGGGAGATGCCTGCGCCTGTGGCTTTGGGGGAGCGCTGGGTGAGCCCTGCTGCCCGAGAGGGTTTGGAGGAGGCTGCAGCCTGAGAATCACAGGATTTTGCTATTCCCAGGAGTCGTCCTCCAGCACGCGAGTCGATCACCCTTGCTACCCAAAAGACTACAATGAAACCGTCTCGCTGTCTTCCTTCCGCACCAGCCCCTGCACCAACCGGGGCGACCCACGCCTGACCCTCGGGGACAGGACCGTGACCCTGGAGGGCAGGGGCAATGCCAGCGGGTGCCTGGCTGCCGTCAAGAAGCTGTTCAACTTCTCGGCGTGCGGCCAGAGCCAGGACTGCACCTTCGACGGCATCTACCAGCCCCTGGTCAGGGGGCAGTTCATTGTAAGGCAAATCCCGTCCTCCCACCTCCGCGGCAGAGCATGTCCCTGGGTGCTGTGGTGTCCCTGTGTGCCCCACGGCACTGTCACCTCCCCGCAGCAGAAGGGGGCAAGGAGCTCCCAAATTACCACTGTCCCAGGGCACACCAGGGATTGCTGCTGTCTGGTTTTCCAGCCAGCTCTCCAAATGGCACCATGTTAATAAAACAGGTGCTTAGTCAAAAAACAAGTTTTCAGTAAAAAAAAACAGCTTAGCCATCAGTCTTCAGGCAAGGCTCTGCCTGCGCTCGCTCTGCTGCCGTAGCCAGCAGGCACCTGCACCCCCAGCCCGTCATCTCTGCTGGGACATGGACAGCGATGCCCTGGGACTATCCAAGGGTGGGACAAGGTGAAGGACAAAGCCCACCTCCTGCTTCAAGGGAGGCAGGAGTAGCTCCCTGGGGGGATTTCCCCACTGTAGCTCAACAGCGTTTCTGCCTCTTGCCTTTCAGGCCTTCTCTGCCTTTTACTATAACTTCAAGTTTCTCAACCTGACCGAGGGGCAGTCGCTGGCCGCTGTCAGGGAGACCATTGAGCATTTCTGCACAAGAAGCTGGGAAGACGTACGTTCCCCATGGTGGGAGGCTGTGGGGAAGCTTCACAAGCAAAGGGGTCCTGGGATGAGGGAGGAGGAGCGGGGACCCCTCCAGGGTAAGGCTCCCTGGTTGCTGAGCTGTGCCCTACACAGTGGAGCCATCCCTGAGCTCTGTGCAGGACCACCCTGCACCCACCCTTGGGGGCCCTCCTTGCTCAGGCAACATTGGTAAAGGGGCAGCCAGGGCAGGTGAAGGCAGCGAAGTCTCCCCTCTGGCACAGGAGCTGGGGATGGAGGTGGGTCTGTAGCACTGGAGGATGGTGAGAGGAGAGCCAGCTGCTGGCACCACTCTGGAGACGAGTCAAATGGGGATGGATAAGGCCAAGAGATGTGCTAGGACCATCACGGGGCAGAGAGCAGGAGCCCCTTACATGAGGAGACTGAGATGGGAAAATCTGGTGCAGGAGGAGCTCCAATATGTCTCTCCGTTTCCATGTGGAGTGTAAATCCTCTTCAAAGGTGTTGCCCTGTGTGGACAGGTCTAAAATACCTGGCTGGTCCAGAAGTCTTCTTCTGGATGCTGGTGACTGCAGAGCCATTGCCCCTCGTGCAGCAGTCGTCAGGGCATTGTCCCTGCACGGAAATTGCCTGCAAATAACTCCCCTTCCTCCCCAAACATGTCCCCACCCCAGCTGTCTTCTAGCTACCCCAAAGAGAATCCTGAGCGACTGCCCAAGTACTGCGCCAGCGCCAACTACATCCTCACGCTCCTCCTCGATGCCTACAAGTTCAATGAGACCAGCTGGAACAACATCATCTTCCAGATGAAGGTAGGCAGCAAACCCAGCCTGCAGGCAGGAGCAGAGGCAGCGCCGGGGGAAAGAGCCAGCTTCCCACGCTGGGGTGCCGCGAGATCCACGGTGCAGAAAGCCCTGCCTGCCCCACATCCCGGCGTGGCACTGGCTGTGGGGCCAGCTGCTGCACCCCGCTTGGGCAGTGCAGGAGTAGGTGGCCCTGCGTCGTCGGGGTGGCTTTCCTGCAGGGCTAACTCATCATCCCCTCTCTCCTCGGGCAGGTGGGGAGCGCTGACGTCGGCTGGGCGCTGGGCTACATGCTGAACCTCACCAACATGATCCCAGCGGAGGCTCCAGCGCTGGTGAAGGGGCACGTTCCTTCCCTGTGGGCTGCGGCTGTCGTCTTCATCATCCTCACCCTTGCCTTGGGGCTTGCTGCCCTGCTCCTGCTCTTGTGGGTGTAGGAGCCCGGCTGCGTTTCGGAACCTGGCAGGAGCACGTCGGGGCTGGAGGGCTGTCTGCACTGCGATGCCCTGTGCTTCTGCCAGCAGGACTGGCAGCCTGAGGCTGGTTCAACGATGCTGAGCACGTTAACCTCTACAGCACTGAAGAACCGAGGGCTGGCCTCCACGGGACTGCCCCTGGCGTGCAGATAGGTGCCGCGTGAGGTTTCCAGAGGAGCTCCACTCCTGTGGAGACCTGCTGGGATCAGCCTACACACCACAGAAACCCCAGCCATGCCTCCTTACACCGCTATGCCTGCTACAGATCTGGCCCCCATCCCACCGGCTGGCACGTGGGGCTGTGGAGAGCCAGCCTGGCCGTGGAAGAGCTCCCCGAGTGCCAGACTGTTAGTGCAGGGTTGCAGGCATCTGGTGACAGGGTGCTTCGTGCAATGCTGGGTCTGACCACAGCCGCCAACAGCCAGGCAGGTCCCTGCCGGGCCTGCCGGCATGAGGGCACGCACGGCTCTGCAGTACGCCAGCTGGCACTCCTGAGGGGGTGTCCTTTGGCCTTACCTGGTCTTGGAGACAGAAGGCAAATTGAGCATCCAAAGTCAGAAGCACAGTCCATGCCTCCCCAGAGGGTCCATCTCATCTCATCTCATCTCATCTTCCTTTTCCTCTGGAATAAAGGGATCGATGTTCCTGAGTGTCTTCATGGAGACATTGTCCCACCAGCAGAAGGCCTGGACACCGTGGGTGTCAGGCTGAGACTCCAGCAGGCTGCGAGTCCTGCCCTGACCCTCGACACACGGCTGAGCTGGGTCCTGCCACGGCTGTGCCCTTGCCTTTGGCTCTGCTCATTTGTTGTCTGCCCTGTGGATGATTCATCTTGTTATTTGCCTCCCAGCAGCAAGGAGCTGACCTTTGGTGTCTCTGCAGAAAGGCAGGCGTCTTGCAGCTCTCGTCATCCAAATAAACATTGTAAAAGGCAGCAAATCACAGAGTCATAGAATAGTTTGGGTTGAAGGCACCTTTCAAGGCCATCTAGTCCAACCCCCTGCCATGAGCAGGGACATCCTCAACTCGATCAGGTTGCCCAGAGCCCCGTCCAGCCTGACCTGGAATGTTTCCAGGGATGGGGCATCTCCCACCTCTCTGGGCAACCTGTGCCAGGGCCTCACCACCCTCAGCGTGAAAAACGTCTTCCTTATGTCTAGTCTGAATCTCCCCTCCTTTAGTTTAAAACCATCACCCCTTGTCCTGTCACAGCAGGCCCTGCTAAAAAGTTTGTCCCCATCTTTCCTATAAGCCCCTTTAGGCACTGGAAGGCCGCAATAAGGTCTCCCCGGAGCCTTCTCTTCTCCAGGCTGAACAACCCCAACTCTCTCAGCCTGTCCCCATAGCAGAGGGGCTCCAGCCCTCTGATCATTTTTGTGGCCTCCTCTGGCCCCGCTCCAACAGGTCCACGTCCTTCTTGTGTTGGGTGCTCCAGAGATGGACACAGTACTCCAGGGGGGTCTCACCAGAGCGGAGCAGAGGGGCAGAATCCCCTCCCTCGACCTGCTGGCCACACTGCTGGGGATGCAGCCCAGGGCACGGGTGGCTTTCTGGGCTGCGAGCGCACAGTGCCGGCTCATGTCCAGCTTTTCATCCCCCAGCACCCCCAAGTCCTTCTCGGCAGGGCTGCTCTCCATCCCTACATCCCCCAGCCTGTGTTGACACCGGGGGTTGCCCCGAGCCAGGTGCAGGACCTTGCACTTGGCCTTGTTGAACCTCATGAGGTTTGCCCGGGCCCACCTCTCGAGCTTTGCTTCTGAACAGTTACAATTTTGTTGTTTCTGTCTACCAGGTAAGGGCTGGAGACGATGACAGGGACTCATCCACCCCACATGAGGCATCTGCTGCAGGCTGCGACCCGCCCTGTGGTGATCCTGTTGCTGCCACACACCCCTTCTCTCTTCCCTGACCCACCATCTCCAGCCACCCCACATCCCTGTGGTCCCCAGGGCTGAGCCCCTGCCCCACGCGGCCATGCCCTCCCTCCTAGAGCATCTCCAACCAGCAGCGAGGGGAGAGGAAAACCAGACAGCACACAGCTACAGGGAGGATTTTTTAAAGCCTGTGCCGGGTTCAGCTCAGCGGGCCGGGACACAGCTGCCCCACATTACATGTTCACAGCTCCTGGATGCGTGGGGGTGATTCCCCAGTCTGCAGCTCCTCGCACAAGCGTGGCAGCAGGACCGCGCGGCTTCGGCAGCCTCTGGAGCCAGCGCTGCTAGAGACTCTCATAACCGAAGGAGTTTTTCTGGCAGCATATGACTGTAAGCAGGCAGAAGATGAGGATGAGCATGATGGCCAGCAATACCGTGGCTGCTATCCAGTTGCTTCTCCGGAGCCCTACGACTCTCTGGGGAGTCTCCGAGGGAATCATGTTGGTGAGATTGAGCATGTAGCCCAGAGTCCAGCCCACATCTACATTAGCGACCTGTGCAGACAGAGGAGGAAGAGGGATGTGAAAGGCTGCAAAGTACCATGCAGGCCAGAGAGCTAGAGAAGACCTTTGCTGTTGCACCCCCGGGTCCTGCCCCACAGCCACCGTATCTGCCGCACCTTGGGCTGCAGATACCCTGTTATCGAGACAAGCTGGGGGAGAGCATCGATGGCCCAGGCCAGGTGCCTGTGAGTGGAACTCAAGAGCTGCTTAATCGGTTCTTCTCACCGCCCTGGGCACGGGCAGTGGGCTGTGCTGCCCTGTTGTCCCCCGATCCCCCACTCAGGCAGGGCAGGGGCAGGGGTGAGGTGGGTGCAAGCCATTTCACAGCACAAAGCGTGGAAGCTGGGGGCTGCCAGGCACTCTCTTACCTGCCGGACAAACTGGATGTTAAGCCACGTCGTGTGGTTGAATTTGTAGCCTTTCAGGAGAAGAGTGAGGGCGTAGGAGCTGGCTGCGCAGGCGTCACGGAGGTGGGTCCTGTTCATGGTGGGGAACTCCTTCTGCGCCTGCAGAGGTGGAGGAGCGGGTGGGAGCTGCCAGCACGGAGCAGCGCTCGGTGCACCCACGCTGCAGGGAAGAGCTGGGAGCAAAGACCCGGGAGTGCCTGGGCTTAGGGAGCAAGGAGGACCCGGGAGGCTGCAGGCTGCTCTCCCATCTCTCTCCCAGTCCAGAGGTCTTTGTGCTCCTCCCAGCTCCCTCCTGCTGCCATCTGCACAGCAGAGGATGGGCTGCGGATGAGCCCTCGGGCTGCCCAGCGCCCAGGTGAAATGTGGGCAGGGGGTGGCATCTCCTAGGCAGGAGCTCACCTTCTCCCAGCTGCTGGCGCAGAATTGCCAGATGGTGGCATTGACCAAGCTCAGGGATTGCTCTCCAGTCAGGTTCAGAAGGTGAAGGTTGTAATAAAGCCCTGAAAAGGCCTGTGTGTGTTTAAGACCAAAAGCAGGTAAGTGAAGCACCCAGGCCCCTGCCACCCCCCCAGTCCCTCCCTCCAGGTGCTCTGCAGGGGTCCCTAAGGCCACCTCTCCAATCAGCACCGTAGGGTGATGCCTGCCGACCCGCTGGGAGGGAGCCCTGGCACTGCTCCCCACACCGAAAGAGATTGGTGCTGTGACAACAGAGGCCAGGGTCTGCCTGGCACGCTGGTGAGCACCCTGCGTGTCTCCATGCATCGGGCACGTCCCGGCTTTCAGGGCTGGCACTATTCACTGTTCTCCTACAGCAGTTTTCCTGGGGCCTTGGCCAGCCTCTGGTGCCCCAAAACCCCACACCCCCACCACAGCCCCGGGGACGGAGGCTCCTTACGAAGAACTGTCCCCGCACGGGCGGCTGATAAACCCCGTTGAACCCGCACGTCCTGTTGGCCCCACAGCTGAAGTTGAAGAGTTTCTGGATGGCGGTGCTGCACGCGCTCGGATCGCCCGTCCCCATCACTGTGAGGACCTGTGCAGGGCTGGCTGTGCTCGGGGCACGGACACAGGGACTGTCATAGAGGTCTGCCGTGGTGATGTTCTCCTGGTATCCCTTGGGGTAGCAGGGGTGCGATATCTGCTGGGGGGACAAGCTGCCCTGGAGAGAGCGGGAGCTGTTAGCATCACCTTGGCACTGAGGAGGAGGATGGAAAGGAGAGAAACAGCCCACAGACAGTGCCCATTCCCACACCTGGATGCAGGACACTACCACGCTGGCCCCACCACCCATGGGGTCTCGTCCATGAGGTATAGGTACAGAATTGTGGGGACAAGCATAGCACAACCACGCTGTAGTCAGGGATCAGCTACAGTGACAGTCGCATGCCCAAGGCCTTAGAAGTTTGCACCCTGTGCTGAGCGTGGACCCATTTTTTCCCCACTCTGCCTTTGTAGGGTCACCAGAGAGCCAAGGCTGAAAAGCCATTTAAGCAAAAAAACCCAGACACTGATGTCTCTTTGCAACATGCTCTGGACATGGTCTTTTGCCCATTCCATCCAGCACAAGGCGACATTGAGGCTTCACCCCACAGCCAAGCTATGGACATGAGGGTCCCCCTGTGCAGCAACACCACCTCCCTTCACTCTCCCATGCCCAGTGTCTGCTGCTGAAGATCAGCCTGTTCAGATTTCAACCCATAAAACCAACTTATTCATTACCATACTGGTGCTAAAAAGTCTCGCTGGGTCTTCCCCAACCTCCCAGCACCCAGCAGGTTCCCTCCTCCAGGGCTGGGTCCTTCCAGCCCCGTGTGAGTGAGGCTGGGCTGATGCAGCCCCTCCATCAGGAACGGGATGGAGATCTGGTGGGCAAGGTGGCCCTGGGCCCCCACCATCCTGGAAGCACCCGCGGTCAGGCATCCTGTTTTGGGGTGTCCATCTCCATCTCACCTCAATCCTGCCCTGCTGTTGGGACACCCCTGGGGTGGCTCCTGCTATCCTGGCCCTGTTGTATCCACCACCCTCGCTGGTGCCTGCGCAAAGGCACCGAGCCCAGCGGCCATCGCGCAGCGGGTGCTGCCTGCCCAGCTCAGTGGGATGGGGCTCGGGCTGCAGCGGAGGAGCACAAGGCTGGAGGCGGTTACCTGGTGCAAGGACGCCATCAGCATCTTCAGGGCCTGCTTTTGCCCGTAGCAGAGGTAGCTGTGGGTGTAAATGGAGTAGCTGGTCCCGTACAGCCTGAGGAGGGCTCTCGTACTGCTGTCATCTATGGCGGTCCCAGGAAGGAACGTGATCTGGGTTGAAGCCCCGCCGAGGTCCAGAGCTCCAACCACATCCTCTGCCGGCGGGTGGGTCCACTCGCCTGTGAAGGAGCACTGCCCCGCACCAGGAGTTACCCACGGGGATCTGGCACAGAGTGACCACAGGGATATCGGCTTCCCAGCGCAGATCGCAGCGGGGCAGGGAGGGCAGACCCCCTCTGGCGTCTCCCCCAGCCCGCACCTTGATGAGTGTCTCCAGCAGGTAGTTGACGGTGATCCAGCCGAAGGAGCCTTCCTCGTTCCCCGTGAGGATCCGAGCTCCACGGAAATCCACAGGGTACTCGCCAATGACCTTGGTGACCTCGGCAAAGATCTGCTCGGCCTTGGTGCTGTTCTGCTCCCTGCCGAGGGAAGGAGATAAATGCCGTGCGGCGGAGGAGGCAGTGGCTGGGGAGCTTTCAGCGCAGGGCTAACAGCGAGAGGCTGCCGTCTTCTGCACAGCGTCAGGGCTGCTCAGAGACGGGGCACATCCCCTGCGGGCTGACTCTCCTGCAAGCTGCCAAATCCCTCCACTCGTGCGTTGGGAGGCTCCCTCAAAATGCTGCCCGCGGGCTCTGCCTGAGCACGCGGGAAGGTTAGTGCAGGTCTGGCAGAGGAGGTTCATCCACCTCCGTGGCTGCTGCCGGACTGGTGCTGGCGTGGGCCGGGGGTTTCCCCGTGGCCATGGCGAGTCGCTTTCTTGGACACCCTGGGGGACTGCAGACATGGATGCTCTGCCCATCGCCATGGCCTGCCCGGGCAGCAGCCCCCCATGCGCCCTCCCCACCCCCCCGTGCCCCCAGCCCCCTGTCCCAGCCCCCTGCACTGGCTACGATGCAGAAACGCGTGGTGGGGAAGGGGTCGGAGGTGCGCGGCTCCAGGCAGTGCCGGTACCTCAGCAGCCGCATGCCCGCTGTGGCCCCCAGGTAGGTGGGGGTCTCCTGCTGCTGCTCTGCCGGGATGATCTTCATGGCCTTGTCCAGGCAGGGCTTCAGGCTGGCTCCAGCCCCGGCGGGGTTGTCTGCGTAGCTGGAGATGCCAGGTCCTGCAAGAGGGCACCCCGGGAC
Organism: Phoenicopterus ruber ruber; assembly: GCA_009819775.1. Taxonomy (NCBI): domain Eukaryota; kingdom Metazoa; phylum Chordata; class Aves; order Phoenicopteriformes; family Phoenicopteridae; genus Phoenicopterus; species Phoenicopterus ruber. The sequence goes on from CM020234.1 coordinate 12,275,152, forward strand.
GGAGTGAGCTCAGTGCCACCCAGGAGCGACAGGGCAGTGGGGGACACATCCCCTTGCTCCCCAGACCCAGGGAGCTCTCTGGACCTCCTTGGCAACACCCAGATGTCCCAGTCATAGCCCAAAACTCTGCTGTGTTTGGTGCCATGCAAATACCAACATGAAAACTGCTGACCCACAGAGCAGTTAGGAACCGCATACAAAAAGCCAGCAGAAACACAGTAATGTTTAGGGACTTCTGCAGAGGTTTTAGGAGGCCCCGTGGGAACATGAAGCCACACATTATGAAAGAAGCTGTGAAGAGATATTGTGGGAAGAAGAGCCAAGGAAGTGGTTGCACGGGAGAAGGAAGAACCTCTGCACGTTCAGCATCCCGAGCTGCAGTTGATGCACAGCCACCAGCTGGAATCCTGGACTGGCTCCAGGAACCGTGCTAACTGGGGACCAAATTCCTTACCCACCTCTGGATCCCTCAATTAATGTAGGGCTCCCTAAGGTGCAAACCACCCCCCTTAACACTCTACTTTGGTTCTTCCACCAGGCCATCTCCCTTTGGCCCAGCGCAGGCTGAAAGACCCAGATCATTGACGATGCTGTGAGAGTCTGGGACAGCGACCCAGGAGGCTGGGGAGAGGGACAGACACGTCCCGGCACACTCACCGGACACGGCACAGGCCTCCACCTGGGACACGATGCCGGTGCCGTTCTCCTTGTCCGCGGGCCACCGGTAGATGTAGAGAGCCGTGTGCGTGGAGCCAGCGTCGAACACCAGACCGTACTGGGGGGGACAGAGTGGACACAGGGTCACAGCACACTCGGGGCTGCACCAAGTGCCACAGGGGTTTCTGAGAGCATCTGCTGTTCCCGTGCATGAACATGAGCAGCACAGGTTTGCACATCCAACCTCCCTTTAGCAGCCCCTCTCCACTTCTATCCCCCTCCCCGATTTAGCCATTCAAGGGAGTTACAGCTCAGAAAGGGAAGATGTGTGGGTCAGCAGGGTGATTTGCAGAGCAGGGAGGCATCCAGCCGTGTCCCAAAGGGCTCAGGCTGCCAAAACTGCTCCTGGACCTTTGGGAGTGGCAAATCTCATATTTTTTTAACAGTCAGCCAGCAGACAGCAACAGGAGAGAGAGATGTGAACCCACCAGGTGACCTGGATGTCTGAAAGCAGAGAAGAGAAAGTGTCTGGGGCAGATGGAGCAGTCCCAGGCGGAGGGCTGCTCTTCTCTGTCCCATCCTTAGCAAGGAGCCGGGACCCTGGTTTCGGGGCAGTGGTTGATCTGCCCAGTGCTACCTTGATTAGGTTAACCCCTGAAAAGCTGGGCTGGTTATGGGAAGACTTGCAAGCAGAGAGGAAGGCAGAGCTGATGGAAGGATGAGAGGTGGAAAGGGGCTGGTGGTCATTCCCGGGCTCCCCCTGGTCCCACCGAGCACCTACTTTGTTCCTTGTAGGAAGGGCAGCATCCTTCGCTGGAGTCAGGACCAGGAGGAAGACGACCACCCCCAGCACTCCCAGCACGGCCGCCAAGCTCCAGCCTACGGCCCTGAGCAGGCACATCTGCATCCCCGCGCCGGGCTGTGGGGAGGGATGGTCTTCGCAAGGGCAGCCCCAACCCGCCTGCCCCTGCCCCCTCTCTCCAGCTCCTCCCAGGGTCCCCTTTTCCCCCGGCAGCTCGGGAACCGCACATCCCCTGAGTGACCCCCAGGGACATGGCGCAGCTGGGTGTGGAGACCATGAACCTGCCCCTTGGCCGCCAGCAGAGCAATGCCCTGGGACGAGCAGGGCTGAACCTGGCCCCTCGCCCGCTGGCAGCTCCCACCCTGGGAAAGGGCAGGGAGGAAGGCTCCCTCCTGCCCGGCCCTCGGGGAGGGGGTGGCTGCGGTTCCGTCCGGCCCCCGCTGTACCTCTGCCGGGAGCACCCCTCCTTCCTCGGGCGTAGGTGCACGGAGCTGGGCAGAGCCCGATCCTCCCTCTGCCTATTCCCCCAGGCACGGCCTCAGGGCAGCCCTGCCGGCCCTGCCTGCACAGCCCTGCCTGCACCCAGCCCAGCGGAGCGATGCAAAGCGAAAGTGAGGCCTGTGCTGGCCTCGGATGTCCGGGTTGCTTCCCCGGCCAGCCCGGGGCGGGAGCTTGACGCTGCCTGCGGCGCAGTGGGGGGAGCGGGGACGCTCGGCGGCAGCTGCTGCCTGCATCGGGGCGGCACCCGGGCCTGCCTGCACCTCTGCCTGCACCACCCTGGGGGCATGGGACACCGGCCACAGGGACAAGTCCCTGGCCTTGGGGACAGATTTGTCTCTGGCTGTGGGAATGGGTCCCTGGCTATGGGATCAGGTCCCGGACCAGAGGGACAAGTCCTTGGCCATGGAGATAGATGGCTCCCTGGCTGTGGGGACGAGTTCCTGGCCATGGAGATGGGTCCCCAGCCATGAGGACGGGTCTCCACGTGCCGTGAGGATGGGTCTCCACGTCTCCAGCTCTGCCTGCAAAGGGGCAGCGTGGGGCACGGCAGAGCCAGGCGGCAGCAGGGGTGCAGGGTGGCAGCCTTGGCCCACGCTTGCAGCGTGTTTATGCAGCAGGTCTGGGGCAGGGGTGTCTGTGGGGCTCCCAGAGCTCAGCCGCTGCCGTCACCCTGGGGCCAGCCTGCTTGCAGAGGTGCTGCCCGGGAATGTCGTGAGCTTCGTGGGGGCTGTCCCCTTGCTGAACGCACACCGGGCAGTGCGGGCACCCACACCACCCCCACGGGTGGAGGTCTCCCGGGCAGGCCCGCTCCTCCAGCAGCGAAGTGGTTAACACCAGACGCTCGTTCCACCCCGGCTCTCCAGCCCCGCTGCCTCCTGGACAAGCCTCTCCTGGGCAGGTTGCTGGGCTGGGGCCAAGGGGAGGGCCATACCCGGACCGGGCAGCCTTTGTCCCAGGCGCGGGGCTCACACTCCAGGTACGGCTGACACGGGGGGAGCGCGGCGGTGCCGGAGCAGCAGCCGGGAGCAGCTTGGGTGAGCCACGGGCAGGGGAGGGGGCCGGGGTCCCCCGTGATGGAGCTTTGCTTGGAGGGGCGGTGGTGGGCTCAGCCCCACGTGCGCCCTGGCCAGCAGCGGAGCCGGGTGCTGGGGATAAAGTCACTCCACGGGCTGGAGGGACAGGAGGGAGACGGCTGGGGCAGCCGCTCGCTGCACGAGGTGACCACGGTGTGGGGGGCAGAGGGGCACGGAGCGGGCATGGACGGGGCATGGAGGGCACTGCTGAGCCCCGGCGCTGGTGGGAGAGATGGGAGGAAGGGGACCACTCTGCCGGGCAAAGATGCTCCCGTTCTCCTGAGCAACACACAGTTTAGACCCAGCAGTGCCTCTGAGCCCTTCCTCCCGAACGTTGAGCCCCCCGCACTCTGCATGAGGGACGCTGCAAGGTGGGGGAAGTCCCGTGGGTGTTTGCAGAGCACTTCGTTGTGCCCAGTCGTACACAAACAACTGCAGCAACGGCCCCAGCGCTGTGCACAGCTGTGAACTTTCCACACATGGAAATGGGTGAGCATTGCTCCCTGTGGCGCCGTGCAGCAACGTGCCTCCTCTTTAGGCACCATCACCACCTCCCCATCCCTGCTGCTCAACTGAACCTGCTACACATGGTAGCAGGTATCAGTGCCGGCCAGCCTTGATGTGCCACTGAAGGGCTGGGCAGATGGATCAGCTTCTCACACGCCTCTCGCCTTGTTCTCCGCCTGCTGGGCTCCCTCCCCATGCCCCGCTCTCCTCCCCGGGCCTCGCTGGCTCTGTGCTGCCTTCGGATGTTGCCTCCTGCCCAGTCAAAATGGAAATTAGTCCCTACCAGAGCAGGTGGAGCTCATCTCCCGCCCGCTGCCGCATGCAGGACAGTGCCATTTGTCACCATTTTGTGTCTTTCCATCACGTGGTGCCTGGGACAGACTTTTCCAGGATGTGGGCTGAGCTGGGGACCTTGGCCACTGCTGTGTGACCTGGAGCAGGGGGACCACATCCCAACGACACAGCGGTGTCTGGGCAAACTCTAGCAGAGCTGATAGGACTGGAGATACAGGAATTCATTGACTGCTTCCATATGATTTCCTCTGGCCATAGCTACTGTAGAGGTAGCTCCTGGCTGTAGGATAAGGTCTGATAAGGGTTTCCTGTAGTTCCGTGTCCCAGGGTGTGGGCCAGAAGAGAACAGCTGCTATCCATCATTATACATCTCGCGTCACACGGGAGATTGGTCACCCTTGTTTGTTTATCACCGGAGATGCTGACTCCAAACCAGGAATCAGAATCTCCTTTGGCCTTGCCAAAGGTCTTTCCTCTCCTATTCAAGCCGCTGACCTGGCCTGGCGAAAGGGCAAGGGAATTTCTCCGTGTTTTTATGCGCTCCCAGGAGAATTGCGTAGCCAAGTGACAGCCCCCAGGTGCCACCCAAAGCACTGGGTGGGTTAAACCACTTCTTTAGGCTGTGTCCAGGGCTCTCGGGACACCCACCGCTCAGCTGGAGCCTGGCTTGCAGCCTGACGCCGTGGACGGAGGCAGCCCCTCTCCCTGCAGGCATGCTGCCTGTGCGGCCGGTGGCACAGAGCAGGGCGGTGCAGGAGGAGGAGGGAGAGCTCTGTGTTTAGAAAAGCACATCTGGACCAGCTGTGGGGTGCTGAGCACACGGACGTGTCAGCTGCCGCGTGCTGAGGCCGTTGCAGAGAACCAGACCCTTTGGCTTTGCTTCTCCACCGCGATTTCTTACTGATGCCTCAGGGCTGATCTGCCGGGAGCTGAGCTCCGGCCGGATGAGCGGGAGGCACAGGACCTGCTCCGGTCCCCAAGGGCTCCTCTGCACCCCGCTGGCCTTGCCTGCCTGTGCAACGCTATCGCTGTCGGCATGCCAGCTTGGCCACGGGGCTGTGTGTGCCCAGACCGGCAGGAGCTTTCTGCCTCTGCCCTTCTGCCTGCCCTTGGGTCTGCGGGAGAGGCTTGGGGATCACCTGCAGGCAAGGACACTGTCCCTGCCTGTCTGCTTACCTGCTGTGGCATCACCAAGAGCCGAGGAGAGCTGGACCAGGCAGGAGACACGTGGCTGGAGATGCTGTTCCCCTGCCTGGAGCAGAGAGGACCCTCTCAGGGACAGTCTGGGCCCGTTGGGCAACAGATGTGACCTGATGGTCCCGAGTCTTGTGGGATGGGTTTTGCGAGGGTGCGGGGTATGATGGCAGCATGTGGGTGCCAGAGGGATGTGGCTCTGCAGACCCGGAGGGGACGGCCACACTGGGAACCTGCCAGGGCATGGTCCTGCTCCCAGTTTGGGACTCCTGCTAGTGACTGCCGTGCTTCCCCGGTGCTGCTGCTGGGAAGGGAGACGCTGACCTGCCACCCAGCCGGGAGTGTGAGCAGGGCAGAGGGGTGGGCTGCGTGCAGAGAGGGGCCTGAAGGGCTGCAGTTGAGAAAGCAGGGCGGAAAAAGCCTGCCCAAAAATCCCCCAGGGAGGGAGTGCTCAGAAGGAGAGGGTGTCCCAGCCCCGAGACTGCCAAGAGCCTCCCATAAGAGCAGCCATGCACCAGAGAATGGCTTCAAGCCCTTGTTAGGGAAGGGGAAAGTCCCATCTTGACAGGTCCCATATCCATCCGTGAGATCCGCATTTCAAAACTGGCCTTGCAAATGCAGAGGTGTGAGCTGGGGGCTGGGGCTGTTCTTGCAGGTTGGAGGAGGAATGGACTACAAAGCCAAGGCTGTTGCCGGTCTCCTGGCAGCTGCCTGTCTCTTCAGCGTCATTGCCCTCATTCTGAGCGTCGTGAACGTGAAGGACGTGTTTCTGCCTCCCAGCACCAAGGTAGGGTCCTTGGGAGGAGCGCAGCTGCCCACTCTCGCTTGGGTGCTGTCTGCCCCTCGGTACAGGATTTTCCCCAGGTTTCGGGCAGGCTGTGCTGTTTGTCACCGAGATGGGACAAAGCCCCGTGCAGGCTGGCATGCCAGGTGGGTCTGGCAGAGTTTGGTCACTGTGACACATACAGCCTTTTCATGGCAGGGCATTGCCAGCTCAAAGGGCGTGTGATGGAGCCTTGTCCCCGGCCCAGCTGGTGACTGCAGTGCCACAGGGCTTTCCCCACTCTGGTGACACTCTTTGTTTGGCCACTCGGGGTTCCCCTGCCCCCCAGGAGCTGGGTCTCCTGGAGCTCCACTTGCTCTGTAGCAGGTGAAGCTGGTCTGCACCCCCTGACATCTCGTGTCCCCTCTGTCCCCCCCAGTACGGTCTGGTGTTCGACGCTGGCTCCACGCACACGGCTCTCTACATCTACCAGTGGCCCGCAGACAAGGAGAACGGCACCGGCATCGTGTCCCAGGTGGAGGCCTGCGCCGTGTCCGGTGAGTGTGCCGGGACGTGTCCGTCCCTCTCCCCCGGCCCTGCTCAGCTGGGGGACGCTGGGGCTGGCCGGCCCCGGTGCCTGCCAGGGTGGCTGTCCCGCAGCGCCGGGGCAGGTTGGCTGGTTCATGCCAGGCGTGGTAAACGGTAAGTGCCTCAAAGGGCATTTATTTATTGGGCATTTATAAATACCCAAAGGGGCATTTATTCCTATTGCAAAGGTGCTGTTGGGCTTTGGCACAAAGACTGGTCTCTCTGGAGGAAAGGACCGGGCTAGCGAGGGGAGGTAGGGTCAGCTAAATGGTACACGGAGCTGGGCTGGAACTGGCAAAGGCCACCAGGCCAGGGCAGAGGTGCCTGGGCAGGGGCGAGAGGGCTCAGAGCTCGCCTCGGCCTCAAATCCAGGCTCTGCGGCGGCAGCGTGGCAGTTACTGGTTAACTGCAGAGGTCTGGCAGAGGGCAAAGTGTAAGGGAGAGGGTGCGTGGGCTAATGGCAATAATGGCGTGCAAAGCTTGGGGGAAGGTAAATAGGGATATTTCCACCCCATGGACTCTCCCTACCCACTGCAAGACCATGCTGGGTGCTCAGATACGGTGCCAGCCTCTAAAAATAGCAACTCAAACAAGCTGTGCAGAGGGCACCTCTGCGTGTGCGTGTTGGCTCCACACGCCCTCCCAGTAGGACAAAGGAGAACCTGCCCCTTCCCCAGGGAAATAAGGAACTGCTCTGTTTGTCCTGTGGGACCGGCTGGCCACCTTCGGGCAGTTCGTCCTCCCTGGAATTAAGCATGTGCTCAGCACCACAAGACGCACACCGCAGCCCTCCCCTCCGTGCCGTGCCGTGCCGTGCCGTGGCCGTGGCGCGCGTGCTGCCTCCAGGCCGGCCAGCTCTGAGCACTGCGCTGCCAGGGACACCCTTGGCAAGGGCACGACTAGCCCTGGTACGCGGAGGGCAACCCCTGGGGGCTTTCAGGGTGGACGTGTGCCCCACTGCCCTGTCGCTCCTGGGTGGCACTGAGCTCACTCCGTCCCGGGGTGCCCTCTTGCAGGACCTGGCATCTCCAGCTACGCAGACAACCCCGCCGGGGCTGGAGCCAGCCTGAAGCCCTGCCTGGACAAGGCCATGAAGATCATCCCGGCAGAGCAGCAGCGGGAGACCCCCACCTACCTGGGGGCCACAGCGGGCATGCGGCTGCTGAGGTACCGGCACTGCCCGGAGCCGCGCACCTCCGACCCCTTCCCCACCGCGCGTTTCTGCATCGTAGCCAGTGCAGGGGGCTGGGACAGGGGGCTGGGGGCACGGGGGGGTGGGGAGGGCGCATGGGGGGCTGCTGCCCGGGCAGGCCATGGCGATGGGCAGAGCATCCATGTCTGCAGTCCCCCAGGGTGTCCAAGAAAGCGACTCGCCATGGCCACGGGGAAACCCCCGGCCCACGCCAGCACCAGCCCGGCAGCAGCCACGGAGGTGGATGAACCTCTTCTGCCAGACCTGCACTAACCTTCCCGCGTGCTCAGGCAGAGCCCGCGGGCAGCATTTTGAGGGAGCCTCCCAACGCACGAGTGGAGGGATTTGGCAGCTTGCAGGAGAGTCAGCCCGCAGGGGATGTGCCCCGTCTCTGAGCAGCCCTGACGCTGTGCAGAAGACGGCAGCCTCTCGCTGTTAGCCCTGCGCTGAAAGCTCCCCAGCCACTGCCTCCTCCGCCGCACAGCATTTATCTCCTTCCCTCGGCAGGGAGCAGAACAGCACCAAGGCCGAGCAGATCTTTGCCGAGGTCACCAAGGCCATTGGCGAGTACCCTGTGGATTTCCGTGGAGCTCGGATCCTCACGGGGAACGAGGAAGGCTCCTTCGGCTGGATCACCGTCAACTACCTCCTGGAGACACTCATCAAGGTGCGGGCTGGGGAGAGGGCAGAGGAGGGGTGAGCAGTGTATATATCCCTGTCTGAGCTACTGCCAGGTTTCTTTATTCCAAGAGGGGAGAAAAAAGCAGTTTTAGGGCACTGGTCACCCAAATTAACATAGCCTTTTGTTGTGAACTGCACATTTGACTCCAGTGATGTGACTAACAGAATCAAGGGTCTTTGAGTCCAGCTCAGCCTGGACACAGCTCAGCTCTCCACTTATTTATGGGTCGATTTTGGTCTCCCAGGGATGCAGCAATATTAGACCCCAGATGAACGTGTTACTCTTTCCATCCTCAGAGTCTCTGGATCCCGCCTGATGTGCAGCAGCCAAGGAGCCAGACCTCAGTGCTACACAGAGGTCTATGTGGGTCGAGGAGGATGTAGCAGGAAGGGGTTAAACAGGGAGACAGGATGTGGCAGGTTCCTCAGGGGCTTCTGAGCCCACAAAACCTTGAGGGAAGGGACAGGAACTGTGACTCCCTCCATTTCAGACTAACATTTGCTGTCTTATGGGGCCAGTTTTCCTTTGCAGAGAAATGGGAACATCCACGGGACACCGAGGTTCTGGGAGCTCTGGACCTTGGAGGTGCCTCGACACAAATAACCTTCCAGCCTGGAGTCACCATCGAGGACAAGAACACCTCTGTCTTCTTCAGGCTGTACGGCACCAACTACTCGCTCTACACCCACAGCTACCTCTGCTATGGGCGGACGCAGGCCTTGAAGAAGCTGCTGGCAGATCTCCACCAGGTACCACAGCTACTGGTCACCAGGATCTGCTCAACCATTTCCCATTGCCATGAAAAATGTTTTTCCAGAAATTTTGGGCATGCCTGTGGAAAAGTGTTAGGGAATTGGGAATTTTCACATATTCAAAAACTTGGGAGAGGCTTAGGTTTTATCTACTGAGCCAAAAAATTCTATCACTTGGGTGGAAGGTGGTGGTGGTTCCCCGCGAGGGCTTCCTTCTCCCCAGATGTGGACGAGTAATGGCATTTTTCATCATTTCCTAAGCCCTTCTTCAATTTCTGCCCAGAGAGAGGATTCCCAGCACACCCCGTGCACACCACTCCGCCACTAACCAGTGTCCTCCCACCTCACCCCGGACAGAGCGCACAGTCCGGCGCTGTGGGGGATGGAGATGCCGGGGGGGGGTGCAGGCGGGATGCGTCTTTGGTCCGGTCTGGGCTAGGGCCTGCACGGTGCAGCGGGGACAGAGCGCAGGCCGAGAGCAGCAGGCTCCCCGCGCAGGCAGGGGCACGCGCCGCCCTCGGGAGCAGGTTGCCGATCCCATAGGGAAGCACAGGCTGGCAGTGGCATCCCCCCCCCAGCACGGCTCAGCGGTGGGGCTGACAGCAGGACTGGCAAAAGCCGTGGGCAGGTTAGTCATGCAAAGGATGGATCCTGCTTCTCCTCAAATCCTCCTAGAGTCTAGATCTTGCTTTTTGGGAATCTCTAAGCACAGGGTGGGCTGTGGGGTAGGGTCTCACTGGCATCCCACACCAAGCCCTGCTAACAGTTCCCGCTCTCTCCAGGGCAGCTCGCCTCCCCAGCAGATATCGCACCCCTGCTACCCCAAGGGATACCAGGAGAACATCACCACGGCAGACCTCTATGACAGTCCCTGTGTCCGTGCCCCGAGCACAGCCAGCCCTGCACAGGTCCTCACGGTGGTGGGGACGGGGGATCCGAGCGCGTGCAGCACCGCCATCCAGAAACTCTTCAACTTCAGCTGTGGGGCCAACAGGACGTGCGGGTTCAACGGGGTTTATCAGCCGCCCGTGCGGGGACAGTTCTTCGTAAGGAGCCTCCGTCCCTGGGGCTGTGGTGGGGGAGGACGGAGGGTGGGAGTCTCCTCTGCCACTGGTTGTGGGAAGGCATGGGGAGACCAGAGCTGGTCTCATCTGCAAACCTCTTCTCCTATGCTGGGAGGTGGCCTCTGCCTCCTGCGATATCCCAGCCCTCCCTGAGAGAAACAGGAAAATCCTATCCCAAGGAGCAAGTCTGAGCTAGCTCAGAGTGGAAGCAGCAGCCCCAGGGCTTGTCCACCAGCTCCAAGACTTTCCGCTAGACCATCAAGTGGGTGCTGGATGCAGAACCCTGGAAATTACATGGGACTGTCCCCAGGCAAGAGGGGCCCCTGAGTCTTCTTTTGGGTGAGGAAGGACATGTAGTTTTTACCATCTCCCCTTATTCCCCAGGCCTTCGCTGGGTTCTACTACACCTTCCACTTCCTGAACCTGACCAGCCAGCAGTCTCTAAATGACGTCAACTCCACGGTCCTGACCTTCTGCAACAAGACCTGGGCAGAGGTGAGAGCCCTGTGAAGGGCAGCAAGGAGCCCCGTGCTTATCCCGTCCCAAATTGCCCAGGAAGCACACGTCCTGCTGCTCCCCGGCCAGGGAAGGTTTCTGAGCATCTGTTTCATTCCCTTTTGCATCGTGTCCCCCGATGGCCCCACAGCTGGTGAAGACCTTCCCACAGCAGAAGGGGTACTTACACACATACTGCCCCGTGGCGATGTACATCTTGACGCTGCTGCTCGATGGCTACAAGTTCAATGACCAGACGTGGAGCAACATCCGCTTCAGCCGGCAGGTAAACGCCCTGCGGGGCGGTGGGAGAGGGCAGGCAGCTGTGGCCGCATCCTTGCCCTGGCCAGAGGACGTGTTCAGGAGCGGCATCCCTGGCGTCTCCTGCACCCGAAATGCGCTCTCGCCTCATGCCTGCCAGCCAGTGATCCCAGCACAGCCTCACTCTCTCCTACCTGCCCCCAAACCTCTGACGCCAGCTTGTTTCTCACTTTGGTGTGAACGTAAGCTAATTTTAAAGGGGTCAGAGAAGTGCAGAGCAGGATTTGGCCACTTTGGTCTCTGATGTTGGGCAGAATTGACTTGAGCATCAGAGAGGTGATGGTAGCCCCACGACCCATTTGAACCAGAACATGACCAAATTTGAAGGATCATGGGGGAGAATGAAAGCTCAGATCCAAAATGATGTGCAGGTTGCAGAGGCACATCTGGACCAGAGCAGTCATCCACGTTCAGCTGCCCTTTAGCCCTTGGGAAGGGGGGAGAGGAAAGCTCTCTGTGTAACTGGTGCTGGTAAGATCGGGATCACCACAGCCAGGTCCACGTGTGAAATCACAGCTGGGGCAGCTCTTGGGAGAGGTGCCTGTCAGTCCCTTGCACCAAAGCTACCGGTGCCTGGGAGAGGCAATTCTGGATGATCTCCTCTGCTCTCTCACCTCAGGCAGCAAACACGGACATCGGATGGACACTGGGCTTCATGCTGAACTTCACCAACATGATCCCCACAGAGGCTCTGGAACAAGTCAAGGGGCACCAGCCCAGTCTGTGGGCAGGTGCCGTCTCCTTCATTGTGCTGGCCATAGTGGCAAGCCTGGTGGCCGTTTTCCTCCAGTGTTTCTGGAAAACCAAGTAGCTCCCAGCCTCCTGCCTGCTAAACCAGGCAGGGAAGTGGTGCAAAAGCAGGTGGAAAGGGGAGAAGAATGAGGGCATTATACCCATCTCCATTGCTCAGGAGGCCTAATTGGGTCATCTTGGTAAAGATGTCGAAGATGACAAAGGTGTCTTGAGGTCTCTGAGTACCTCCAAGAGGAAAAGACTCCTGACTCCAGAAAAGAATGTAATCTGGCTGACAAAAGCTGACTGAGACGTGGTGGCTAGATGAAGCCAGATAAATTCAAACTAGAAATAAAATCCGTTTTGTTTTTCAACTACGAAGGTCACTACACAGTTTCCTTGGCACTTCCAGTCCTGCTGGGCTGCTCTCCCGCCAGCCGTGGGAGGCAATCGGCGATGGAGAGCGGTGGGGGCCACCTAAACTCCGAGGAGAGGGGTGACCTTATCTGTATCTTGCCCTGTGCAAGATGTGCAAGATTTTTGTAGTATGTGACAGAATATCTTCCCAAAGACACTGTCAGCTGTCTTCAAAAATATTTACTGGCATATCTCAGCAGAAAAATACAAGTGGAAGTTGATTTAAGAGCTGCCAACTCTGGCTCAGGGTTTATTTTATATTCAAGTTACACAGCCCAGCTCCGTCAGACACCAAATCCACAGCAGGTTCCAGCTCCAGGCACTTGAGTGTTTTATTTAGATCCGCAGAGCCCAGCACAGCTCAGCTGCAGGAACCGGACAGTCATTTCAGTCCTTCCAGCTCCAGCCAGCAGCCCAGTGCCGCGCTGCCCAGCCAGCCCTGTCCCCAGCCCCAGGCTCTGCCGCAGCCCAGGGCCGTTCCACAGCTACCTCTCCTCCGTGCCGCAGGACCCCTGCCCACCCTGCACAAAGCAGTAACATCCAGGCAGGACTTAAGGGCTTAAGAACCAAAAGCACCTGGGCTGAGGAATGCTCAGAGCCCTTTGGCGCTGGCAGATCCATGGAGTATTTGCTGTGGAAGACGACACACGGTGGTCCTAACCCAAGGGGTTATCCCATATACCCCACTGCAAACCGGTTACAGAGGCCTTCCCGAAGAGCAGCATCTCTCTCCGGTGGAGATAAGGATATGTGGCCCAAGGGCCTGGGGAACTGGGCTCTGCCTCCTGCTCACCGATGGCTATCCTCGGCTTCATTAGAGTGAGGCTCAGCCTTCCCAGCCTGACCTGGAGCGACAAGGGAGAGGGGGTGAAGACCTCCATCCAGAGGAACCTCTTCCCACCCAGGTCTGAGCCCCTGAGGTCTGAGCTGCCACACGGACATTTCCCATAGACAGACACCAGATCCCTCCCTCTTCTCTCTGCCCTGCACAGGCACATCGTTGGCAGTGTAAGCACAGAGGTAAAAACGTCTGGGAACAGGCTGTAGAAAATGCTGTCGGACTGCTGGAACTGATCCCATGGGATCTGTGAGCGGGGAACATCTCCCGTCCGGGTTCAGCAGAGCTCCTGGCTGTGCTGGCTGCGGCCCAAATGAGCTGGGACCGGCGTCTCCCACCCCTGGGAGACAGCAGAGTCGGGCAGGAAAAGGCTCCTGTTCACTACAGGAAGGTAGCACCGCAGCTGGTCTGGGTCGCGAAGCATTTGGGGAAGATGCCAGTCTTGCCATTGCAGCGTCCTTCGAGCCAGTCCTCGTTCACTGGGAAAACATAAAGGAGCAGGATGAGCCCTAACCCATATGAGTGGGGTTAGCGAGGGTTTTCACGGCTGGAATTTAACTCTGGGCAAAACCCAGCGCAAGCCTGTACCTCCTGAGAGTATGAGCCTGAGACAGCACTGGAGAGGCCGCCTACTCCCCAGTCCCTCCCTGCAGCAGACTCCAAAAGCCTGGCCCAGTACAAGCCTGCGGACAGGGCTGGAGAGCTACCTTCAGAGAGGATATCCAGCACGTCTCCCTTGCTGAACTCCAGGTCCCCCGGTCCCTGCGCAAGATACGAGTGCTGAGCCAGCATCTGGTAGAGGACGGGTCTGCCTGAGTGGGAGTCCGAGTCCTACAGGAGAAAGTCAGCATGGAGGTTGCAAGGCAAAGCAGAGACTAGATTAGAGTCCAGCACAGCAGAGAAGCTTGTCACAGCCCACGTACCTGGCAGCAGAGCGTCAGCCTGCCATCTGTCAGCTGCTGCCACATCTTCCCTAGATCCTCCTCTCCCGAAACTGCACCCATTTCTTTGCCATCCGAATGCCTGTAGCTGCAAGGGTTCATTAACACAGCTCAAATCATCTCACTTAAAGCCAAATTTCGAGGCAAGTCTAGCCCTCTGCCATCTTCAGTCTTCAAAGTCCCCTTTGTAAGCCAGCTCTGAGCTTGTCACCTTGCACAATGACATGGGGACACCCTGCATGCTCCGTGGGCAGAAACGGCACTGTCAGGGCATGACAGTCACCTCCTCACACACTTACTTGGGGGGAAGATCCTAAACTCTCCTGACTACGCTGAGTGCGTGCCCCCAGGGATGGCACGGTCAGGGAGAGCTCACCCCAGGACCAACTCCCAGATTGCTCTGCATTGATCCTAGTGTATCTCAAATGCTGAGCAGGAGAAAATCCAATATACAGCAGCTGCATCTGGGCAGAGTTTTTCCTCCTGTTCCCCCATTTCTTGACCGTGGTACAGTTTCCTGGGAAAGATCCTTTGGGTCTCCAAAGCCCACGGAGCACACGCTATTCTCAAAACCAAAAGCCATGGTAAGGTTAGCCCTGCAAGGAAGGCTGTGTGCTCACATCCTTGCTGAACCTCTGCTGGAGTGCTTTGACCCCAATTAAATGTTCCCAGGAGACCAGACGCAGTCGGATGCCTGGATCCTCAGGGGAACGGCTGCTTCTGCCCCGTCACACACACGGGAGCCAAGAGCCGCGGAGGGCCCGGCTGTGCCGCAGCGTACCTCAGCTTCCCTCGCTCTGCCTGCTGGCTGAACCGCTCCCTCAGCAGAGCCCGCAGCTCCGGCAGAGACGGCACCTCGCCTGCCCTCACCACCACAGTGCACTCGCAACGCACTCGCAGCACAACAGGTCTGTCTGTGCTGGATGAAGCTTCTCCTTGGGTCGGTGGGATCTGCTGAGAGATGTGGCACCAGGGACAGTTTGGTTATTCAGGACTCTCATACCAAGAGAGGTGACACAGACACAACCCCTCGTCTCAGTGGTAACAGTAGTGCAGCATCAAAATGCAGACCTGAATTTCAGAGGGGCAACTACAAATTCAAAGCCTGGGATCAAATGTTCCTCCCATGACCCCAGGAAGCCTGTTTAGGCCAGGACGGAGCTAGTTTTGTCTCCAGCAGCTACCGTGTTTTGGATTCAGTGTGTGAAGAATGGTGAGAGTGCACTGGTGTTGCTGGTTGCTGCTGAACGACCAAGGACATTTTGCAGTTTCCCAGGTTTTGCCAATGTGCAGGTGCAAAAACCTGGGAGGGGCAGAGCCAGAATAGTTGATCCAAACTGGCCAAAGAGAGTGTTCCATACCAGAGACGGCATGCCCGGGATAAGGGAGGGTCGGCCTGTGCGCCACTGCCTTTAAGTTTCCCTCTGGTTGCTTTTTCTTCCCTCCTTCCCCCCCCACCCCGGTTCGTTCGGGCCTTTTCATTCGTTCATTCGGCTGTTGGTTCCCTCGCCTGCTCTCTCTGGAACTGGCTGTTCTGGGATAGCTGGGGGGGATACCCCTGCTCCCTGCCTGCTGCTCGGGATGGGCTGTATTGGTCGTTGGGTGGTGAGAAATTGTGCATCGTTCATTTTATATATTGTATTATCCTTATATATTATTATTATTATTAATATATTATTATATTTTTCTTTGCTGTCCTGGTGAACTGCTTTTATCTCAACCCGTGAGTTTTCCTTTCTCTCCAATTCTCCTCCCCACCCCACTGGGGAAGGGGGGGAGTGAGTGAGCGGCTGCATGGTACTTAATAACCAGCTGGGGTTAAACCCTGACAGAGCCTCTGTTTGGAATGGGAAAATGGGCAGAGGAAGAGTTTTTTCCAGTGATTTTGGGGCAGCTCAGGAATTTTGGAGGATCTGGCCGGGACTCCTGCACTTTTTACAGCCTTGGTCTCTTGAGGCTGTGCCAGCTTCAGCTTGTGAAACACCTTACCTTGAAGTCCATTTGGGCACTGGCATCATTTGCAGAGGCGTTTTCTCCCCCAGGAGATTCTGCAGAACAAAACAAGAGCAGAGGAACAGCACCTGCAGTCAGCAGAGGTCCCCAGCAGCTCTTCTGCAACCCTCTAGCATTCAGGCAGCCACGGCTGCAGCGGGCAACCGGCCTCCCCCCGCACCCCTAAAGCGGGGGTGCTAACACCCACTGCGGCCCCTGGCCCGCGGGACTACCTGGCTTCTGCTTCACATGGAGTCGGCTGGGAGGCGCCTGGGCAGGAGGGAGGGGAATCCCATTGCTGATCTTCTGCAACAGAACAACATCAGACAGGAGTGAGCAGAAGACACCGGAGTCTGGGCAAGGCTGGTGGGCACGACAGAGGCTGCAGCCAATTATAAGTTTCTGGGTGTAACCCCAGAGAGAGCCCCATGGAGACCAGTTCATAAACTGGCCGGATGAGGCAGAGCACTCGGGTGATGGTCTCTGCAGCTCTCTTGGGTGGCAGCGGGGATGAGAGGTTTGGTGGGACACTCCCTTCACCTCCTGCCCCTTGCCGGGTTGGTGCTGGAGCAGAGGGAGGCTGCTCGTGCCGCGCTGAGGGCTCTCCCCACCGTCTGCCGGCTCAGCCAGCCACACACGGACGGTCACAGCGAGGCATCCGTGCCCAAACGTGTGCTATGGCCAGGGGTTCATTTGGAGGAAAAAAAAATCATAACAACATCAGAACAACCATGTGCTTCAAAAAATCTCTCACAGGGAAGAGGGGTCTGAGTCACACCTTGCTGCACCGGGTTCAGCTGGAGAAGGATCGGAATCATGTGTGGATGTGCCTCTGGGGGAGCTGGGAAATGAAGGAAGTTTTCCTAAGTCAAAGGTGAGGGTTTAGGGCTTAGGCACATGGCCTCAAGGCAAGAAGCGGAGCCTGTTTAAGATATTTCTACCCCACTGCAGGAGATTAACCTGCTCTCACTCTGCTGGTGAAGCAGAACATATGAGCGCTCCTCACCCGCTTCCGTGCCACAGCTTGTGGCTGTAGACATCACGGGAGCAGGCTGGATAAGCACGGGCCTCAAGCCCTCCAACTCATCGTTGTGTTCCAGTGGCTCAGTGAGTTACAGTGGGTCAGGAGAGCCGTGGCGGCTGCACATCTTTGTGTGCTCCATCAGCCCACGGCGGGTAAGAGATAACAATGCCTAGATCAGCCTGTGATGCAAGCCACTGTGGCGTGGATATGTGTTCAAGGCCCTAGATTTTGCTGTAAAGAGATCCAATGTACAGGAAAAAAAAAAAAAAAAGGCATTTTTCCTGCTCTTAACTCTTCTGTTGTTCCAGTTCAAGAGCACTTGGTCTTCACTCAAGGTGTCTGAGTGTTTCACACTCTATGTTTCTCTTACACAGTTGTCCTGTCCTGTGATAATCTCACAAACAAATGTCCCAAAGGTATTTCTTGGTCTCTTCCTCACCCCCAGTTGCAAGGTTGTCAGCTCACCCATTTATCCATCTTTGAGGCAGGCTCCAGGAGAGAGCTCGGTATGCGCAGCTTCTGCAGGACACAAAGCAGAGCAGGGTGAGACAGGAGCTGCTGCTGTGGCAGACGCAGCCCCAGCCCGCCCAGCCCCATCCCCTGTCAGCCCCACTCTGCACTGCTGCTGCCCTTGCAAAACACCACTGCCTGCTCACCCCACCGCCACACGGACGTGCCCGGGGGGCCCGGGCTTGTGCTCAGAACTCACTGAACAGAATCCAATGGTTCTTTTGCATCTCTTTCTGCTGAAAGCAGTGCTGCTAATTCCGTGGCTGCGATGTAACAGGCCAAACACCCACCCAGCCCGACACCCTGCTCCTAAAATGGATGCTTAGGAAGAGAGCAGCAAGGATGCTGAGGGACACCAGTCCAGCAGCATTTCTGTGTCTTCTGACAATCACTGCTATAAAGCTATTCATTTCAACCCATCATTGTGAGTAATTATGCTTTATTTTTTCCCCCAACGTCTATTATTTTACTTTTTTTGACTTTGAATTTCACCTGACACTTCACTGAGCAGTCAACCAGCACATTCCAATGCTTCTGTAAATGTTCACTGTTAGCTCCAGACGCTTCAGGCTATGCTGAATGGTTTGATTGTCCGTCATGGAACATGGTCACCTTAAGAAGCACTATATCACTGTCCCTATTACTATGTCACTTAGGAGTATGCTAAATGCTTAGGTCATAGCAGATTCTCTGTGGGGACATCCTTTCTTTAAAAAGAAGAAAGAAAGAAAAACCTGTTCATTTATGCCCACCCTTTATTTCTGTATTTTAACCTGTTATCAGTCCTCAGAGCACTGCCTCTCTTGCTCAAACAGCTCACTGGTTTTTTAGTGGTCTTGTGAAGAATCTTTTGACCTTTTTTTGAAAATATAGGCAGATAATACATTCACTGGCTCAACCTAATCCAGGTATGCACTGGCTCTTTCAAAGAACTTAAGCAGACATGTGAGAAATGGCTTATGTCAACAAAAAGATTTTCCATGTTGTCACATTTATGTTTCTATGCAATCTGTTTACACTATAGTTCCCCAGTCTGCAGAAAGATGTCAGATTTGATGGACTTCAATTCCTTAGGTCTTCTCTAGAGATTTTGTAAAAAACCTGCCTGCACAGCTGAAACCCTCCCAAAACCTTCCCAAAGTTAATTTAACAGAGGCACTACACACCAGGTGAGGACCGACCTGTCTCCTCGGCTCTGTTAGAGCTCCTAGGTGACAAATACTGCTCTAAATGGTGGTCCTGGCTGAGGTCTGTTATCCTACACGATTCCACAATAGGATCCTGTATGGTGGAGAGCACAAGCGCCCAGAAAGATGCCTTTGTGGAGCGACAGAGGTGAATGGCAGAAGCTGGTGGGAGCCAAGCGTCAGCGAAATCTGTGGTTAGCAACGGGTCTGTGGGAGCGAGCTCCTGAACTCATCCTCCGCTCTGCAGTGCTACAGGTGGGGCCCCAAGGAACGCGCTCAGAGGACCGCAGCGAGCTGCTGTGCACAGGCAGGGCTGTGGGCTCTGCTGGTGGGGATGGGCTGGAAAGCCCACCCGTTTTCCTCACCTGGCCATCGTGTATGGCTGTAGCCCAGCCATCCGCTCCTCTCATCAGCACAAAGACCAAACTGCTGGCTTTCACTGCCAACTTCTCCGAGTCCTCAGGGTAATAATGGGACAAAACTCGATAGTAACCTGACTCACCGTCTCTGGAAAGAGAGAATGAGAGCACCGTTACTAACCCTGGAGTTCTGGTGCTGGATGGCTTTAATCCAGAACACTGCACCCATCCAAACTGGCATGTACCAAAAGTTTCAGGTGTTGGGAAGTTATGATTCCATTGCTACCCTTTGGTCCAACTGGGAACAAAAGGAGCTTGGAAAACACTGATTTCCCAAATCCAACTGCCACATTTTCATTATACTAATAAACATCCTCCATATCAAAACAATTATTAAACTCAGCCCTGAAGTACTGTTGGTACAGTATCACCAAAAAAATGACTTTCATGCTTTTTGAACCAGGGCTGACTTTGGCTCAACACAGCATGGCTGGGAGCGAGTATTTGGGGGCCCGCTCTTGGGAACTAGGATGGGGCAGCTGAGCATCCTCTGCCGCAGACCTGGGCAGGTCCCACAGCCTCTCTCTGCTTCCATTCCTCAGCCTGTCTCCCAAGACTATTGAATCAAGTCCTGCAAACTGCCCTGAGATTCTTGCATGAGAGATGCTGCTGAACTGCAGTGTCTTTTGCAGCCACACAAGCCGTTGCATGTTTGTCATTCACTCCACCCTTGGCGAGAAGTGGGTGTGGATCCCACAGAGACTTCAGACAACAAAATCAGAGAACAAAACATGACGTTCTGAGCAGAAGTAGTGAGGGCAGAGTTAGACCAAGGTGGAACTGAGCACTTACCGCAGAGCATCAGCACTGGGTTCATAAAAGCCCTGTTTCTGTGGGAGGAACAACAGCATCTATTTATAACAGTACCTTACACAGCAACAGGCCCACCTTATTTACTGTCCCTCTGAATACCACACTGTGGTATGCCTCTGCTTTTGACTGCATTTGTCACACCACGCATTCAGATAGAAATCTGCTGCTCCACACCTTACCAGCATGTACTTTCTATTTCTCCTCCTCCCTCTCTGTCCCAGCAGGAGGAGAGTAGCAAAGTCTTTTCCCTTACCCTTGGTTCTAAGAAACTCATGTTACAGTGCAAGCCAGCGATGCTTATGCTGACAAATTTACTGAAGTGCTGGGCAAATGCGTGTTGAGCACAGCAAAGTCTCCACTGCTGTTTTGACATGGCAAAGAGACAAAGATGCATCTTCAAAGGGTTGGAGACTCACGTCGCTGAGTCCCTTCCAGCCAGTGCTGAAGCCCACCACCTGGCTTTGAAGGGCCCTGTGGGTCTGGTCTGATACTGCGCTGGTTTTTTCAATAGTATGCTCTTACCACGACGGTGTTAGGATCTGAGGCCCTACCTGGAGCTCTGTGACAGCTCCATTCCTCCTTTCACAGCTATGTCCTGCTCACCTGAGGCCTGAGAGGCTCAAAGCCAATGTACTCATCATTGGGGATGATGGACGAGATCACCTGTCAGAGAACAAAATAATGACTGAATCCAGGCTGGACGAAGAGACTCTCCAAGGTTCTCTACTCAGACCCGTTTCCTTCTGACATCCTGTCCTGGTTTAGGCCAGGATGGAGCTAGTTTTGTTTTCAGCAGCTCCTGTGTTTTGGCTTTAGTGTGAGAAGAACAGTGACAGCACACTGATGTTGCTGGTTGCTGCTGAACGACCAGGGACATTTTGCTGTTTTCCAGGTTCTGCTAACGTGCAGATGCAAAACTTGGGAGGGGTAGAGACAGGGTAGTTGATCCAAACTGGCCAAAGAGAGTATTCCATACCATAGACGTCATGCCCGATATAAGCGAGGGTCGGTCGGGGGGGCCACTAGTTTTTTAGGCTTTTGAGGCTTTTTGAGACCTTTAACTTGCCTTAATCCTTAAGCTTCCCTTCGGGTTGCTTTTTGTTTCCCTATTTTTACCTTTTTGTTTTTCGTTCGTTCAGCTGTTGGTTCCCTCGCCTGCTCTCTCTGGAACTTGCTGTTCTGGGGTAGCTGGGGGGGATACCCCTGCTCCCTGCCTGCTGCTTGGGACGGGCTGTATCGGTTGTCGGATGGTGAGAAATTGTGTATCGTTTGTTTTATATATTCTATTATCATTGTATATATTATCATTATTAATATATTTTCATATTTTTCCTTTGCTGTCCTGGTGAACTGTTTTTATCTCAACCCGTGAGTTTTCCTTTCTCTCCAATTCTCCTCCTCACCCCAACAGGGAGGGGGGGAGTGAGCGAGCGGCTGCGTGGTATTGGGTTACAATTTGGGGTTAAACCACGACACATCCCAAGGTCAGACATAAAGTAGAGCTGTGCACACAGCGGGAAAAGCAGAGCTGGATTCCCAAAACAGCTTAAACTGTTGTTGTCCCTGTGTCTTTAGTCTTTCCAAGGTTTCTTTAAAAGTACGTGAATAAATTACTTTCCCTTTCCTTTATTCATGTCAGAGCTCTCTGGCCTGGGGCACTTCTGCCGGCTGCACTGGTCACAGAGGGGATCACAGAAATTCTCTGCTGACTTGCGTTAAAGGACGCGACAAAGCGTTTGTCTCCCAAGTGCCAGCCTGTCCCACAGGGAACGCAGCAGTGAGTAGGAGAACGCTGGAGGAATGTGCTCCTCTTGAAAATGTCATTGTCAGCAAAAGGCCAACCACGGGGTTCCCTAAGCACCTGCTCAGCTCTTTCAGAGTTTAAAGTGACCAAGACTGGGAAGGTTTTTTAGCAGAAAAGTGCATTTTTGATAGAAGAGGTGTCAATTCTAACAAATTTAGTCTTCTGTGTCCCAGAAGTCCCAGAATTTAGTCTTCTGTGTGCCTTGATTGGCTGCAAGCCCTGACAATCTTGCTCCTGGGTCTCCACCAGTGCAGTGACCGGTGGAGTGGCCAGCAGTAATGCTCTCTGGAGATGTCGGAAGGTGGGATTTTAATGTGTTTGCTGTTAATCTTAGTGATTACATGCCTGTTACCTTGGGTTTACCCAGGAAATCTTTTGAATCCAGCTGTTCAACTTCCTGCTTTCGTGGTCTGAAAAATTCCCCAAGAGGAACCTGCATGGGCTCTAAAAACAGACGGTCCTAGGGCAGGGAAAGCAGATAAGGGAAAAGCCATCAATTAATATTAAATGAAACAAAGCAGCAGTGAAAAGCAAGTATAGCTTCCCTACGTGTGCAAGATCAGCTCCAGGAAGACACTGGGGCAAAAATTATGGCTGTGAACTTGAAAAAGGTCACTCAGGTTTAACAAGCACATGCAAAGTAAGAGCTCAGCGGCCACTACCCAGTGTGGAGTCAAAGACTAACTCTGTTGGCATGGGAAGGGAGGGCAGGGGAGTAAGGTTTATTAAACAAATCTCTAAGCAGATTTTCTATTTGACTTCAAATGTTGGGTTTTTCTCCTCTGTTCAACCACTGAGTACCATACTAAAGGCAAATCTAAATAATGCACTAATGTAAAGCACAAACATGATGCTAGGAGAGATGATCAGATTAAAAAAAAGTTATCATCCCTTAGAAAGGATACAAATAAGATCAGGAAGTACGGAGGTAGCAAAATAATGAACCCTCCAGGAAGAGTAAATCAGAGATCTGCAAGTTGTTCCTGGTCATAAAAGAGTCTGATGAGAAACTGTTATTTACAACCAGGCCCAGAAACACTTTTACACTCTACTTAAGCTCTAAATGTGATTGTCATTAATATCTGAGCTGCCACCAATTGTCACTGAGGCCAAAGGGACTCAAAAAAGTCAGCCAGTGTCATGAAAAGGGAGACCCTCCAAATCTGCACTTGCAGGGGTTCTGCACTTCAACACTGCATGAGGCGTCTTGCTTTACAGTACGAGTGCAAGCAGAACGAAGCTCCTGAACCGCGGGGACGAGGAAGTAACCTGCCCAACCTGAGCCGCTGCCCCGTAATTTTCCACTATGGCGTTTCTGTGCTATCAAGCACCCTGGGGCGTGATGGAGTTACTCGATTAGCTGAAGCACTAGTTTCACAGAGCATCGCATGCAAATGGCTTAGACTCTGTTACCAGGTCACCAAGCAGGTGGGTAGACAGGAAAACCCAAACATACAACAATTAGCACATTCTTATCTTGTATTTTTTAACTTAAGCCCAATGCACGTACCCAGCAACTCATAGAGGTGGTCTTACCTGCACCCGCGCAAGGGCCAGGTCCAGGATTGCTGTTCGTCCTTCAGGTCTCCATACAACAGCCTTCTCTAGGGTGACCCTGGCCTCCTGCCACTGCTGCAGCCGGCACTGTGCTGCTGCAGTGCTGTACAGCACCTGGCGCGGGCAAGGAGGGAGCAGAGCTCAGGGGGCTGAGACCAAACAGACACCCAGCACGACTTACTGAACTCAGCCAAGAAACAGGGGCCAGGCACCAAAACAGCACGGATCCAGCAGCAGCACCAGTCTACTCCCCCCGGCCACAGCGAAGGCAATCTGAGCCACACAGCTGAAAGAACTTCAGAATCAGAGTGGAAAGAGATGAAAGCTGTACCTCCCGGCCAGCTGGAGCTGGTGGCTCTGCGCAAGGCAAGGAGAGCCGTGGGGAACACCAGACGAAGACGCTGTTACCATACAAATTTTAATCTTACCCTTCCTGCATCTGAAAGGCCAGTAAGGATTTTCTTGGCAAGTTGCACGGGTTTCTTTCTGCATGCAATTAGGTAATATTTTTTGCTGTGCAGAGTAATTCTGACTCCATTTCACTGCAAAACAACTTAACTGAAACTATTTCACGTTGTAGTGGGCCGTGAATGTGCAAATTGTCAGCTGTAGCTTGCTACCCTTTAGCAGCATGTCAGTATGTTCAGTGGTGAAGTGGCAAAGCGTGGGAGTGTTACAGACTGGGTGTTGGGAAGCCTTGATCTATATGCTGCATTAAGGGTGGGAGATCTCTTCTTGTCACTGGCCAACAGTCAGCGTATGGAAAAGCTGCTGGCCTACGAGGCAGAAGCGTGGCCTAACAGCCTCGCTGTCAGAGATCTTGCGGTGTTATATGATAGGGTTATCAGCCTGTGAATCGCTCCGCGGTACCTGGATGCAAGCAGTGCTGGGGACAGAGGTGCAGCTAATGGGATGCTTTTCCTTCGCTCCTTAATCATGACAGTAGAAGGCAGCTGTTTGGGGGGCGGCGGGGAATGGCCATCCTGAACATCTACAGGAACTGCAGAGACGGTCGCTCTTGGAGAGGCAAGGCAGCACCTCTCGCTCGGCTCAGAAGTGCTACAGCCTTGCAAGAGGCAAGTATTTCTGGATTTTCAAACCATGCAGCACATCTCCCTCCAGAAGATCAGGTGCAGGCGTGTGAGAGGCCACGCGTGGGGAAAGCTGACAGCACAGTTCTGCAGAAGGATTATGTTTGTGTATTTTGAAAAACGAGCTGCAGGTAGAGGTAAGAGCGAGATAGAGTCGAACCAGGATGCAGATCCTGAGTCCGGAGTGCCAGCACAGCGAGTGCACACGTCCTGGCAACGCCTAGAGCGCGTGGAGCGAGGCCCTGTGTGTTCACGCCAGAAAGGGTACCAACCTCCTCTGATGGCCTCGGCGCGCTCCTGCAGCCCTGCACTTTTCAAAGGGAACCTATTGTTTCTAAGTGTACGTGAGCTCAGAGGAGGCAGTGCTGTGGCACTGAAACTGTTAAAAACCATGAGGTTTGGGTAATACCACAGATGCCAGGGATTCTTCCTCCTGCCAGGTATAAGGTGCGTGAAAATTGACCGAGACTGAATGACGAGTTTCTGGGCACGCTTGATTTGAGTTACACAATGACTCCTCACTCTTGTAGAAGTAAAGAATTAAATACTTTCACGTAGCTGCCTTTCTGTGTGTCTGGACTCAGGACAGAAGACAACATGAACCCTCACAGTAAAGTACAGTTTCTAGGAGTCTTTTACATTCCAAATATTACAAATATTTACAATCAATTCAGATTTAGATCTTTTTTGAACAGGATGTGGCAGGCTGACTCCATTTAACAGTGTAAGGGCTGCAGGGTGAAGTGGTGCAGAAGCAAAACACAGCTTGCAGCCCAGAGTGTAAGGTCAGACACAGGGGTAATGTTAAGACCAGTTGCTGCAGTTGGAAAGACAGGCTTTCACTCACGTAAGTTTCTTAGAGTCTTCATTACAGACTAATTTTGTTCCCATCTGTCTATACTTCAACCTATTTCAACTTTCAGAGCCAAGGAGTTCACAAAACTTACATGCATATTTACACACGTGTAAGCGTAAATATTACATGCATAGATAAGCTAAAAACCCCCAATATACAATTTCCTGTGCATCTGCTCTGGACAGTTTTACTTTTCAAACTGCGTAATTTGCTAAACTCTTCAGAGACAACATTGTTTTATGACTTTTATGATTAAGTTCCTTTAAAGAAAAAAAGTGCAAGCAGAAATTTTTTACTGTTCTAACGTGCTGTCTTGAAAAGCTCTCGGGTTACTAACACCTGCTGCTGAAGACCTGATGAGTACTCCCAGCAGAGGGGAAGGACTGCTGAGAGAGGCTGACTCTTACCTCCCATGCATAGAGTATGTGCCTCAGCCCCAGCTGCTTGTAATCGATGAAGGGATTTTCTCTTAGATGACTGAAGGCCGTATGATAGTCAGAGAGAGCTTCTTCGTACCTACAACGCAGAGATGACAGAAGAAACTGAGACTAAAAAAGGCTAAAGACTCTAATTAGGAAGTTCAAGAATGAAACTAGCAAAACCATGTATTCTTCCCAGCAGCCTGGATGAGGAGAGCTGCGCCAGAGATGGGTGTCATTTGTGACCACCGAAAATTCCCCGTCCTCTCCTTGTTGGTAGTTAGTACAAAATGAACACAGTGCGTCCCTCCTCTGGGGTTATCTGCACTGTTTTACTGATTGGGATGAACAGTAGGTTTTGATACCTGAAATAGTCACAATTCCAAGGAAGAGAAAATGTAAAGAACAAAGATTAACAAATGCTGTGAGCTCCTTGCCCAGCTTGCTGCTGGCAATTTTGTCCCAGCAGATATGGCAGGGGAGAAGCGAGGGCTGGGAAACCCCTGCTGATGGTAAGCAGTGAGTGTACGTGCAAACAGAAATTTAGAGAAACTCTAAGGATAAGGAGGGAACTAGTCTGAATTTACACCAGCTATGCAACTGAAATCAAAACAGGTTCCCACTGAGGCTGCAGGTGGGGAAATGGAGGGTGCACAAGGGCTGTGCAGCGGTCAGCCGACCAAGAGCCCGTGAGCCGACCAAGAGCAGGTGCCCAGGTGGATGTGGGTGGGTGGGAGCAGCATCTGATGAGGGAGGGAGCCATGGGGTGCTGGTGGCCGTCACCTCCTCGGGCAGGAGGCAGTTCTGCCAGCTGTGCTGCCCTGACGTGCTGCACAGCGTGTGTGCTCGGGGCAGGCTTGCTCCGCTTCTGCCAGCGGTGGCACAGCGCTGGGAGCAGAGCGGAGCAGCTCCAGCGTGCCGGCCAGGCTCCACCATCCCTGACCGGAGCTCTGCTGGCAGAGGCACAGAGCGTGTGGCTGCTTGCGGCTGTGAGTGCAGAACTGCTCGCTTTAACTCCCTCCCAGAAATACAGATAGTCACTTTGTGGAAATTAAGGTCTAGACAATATGGCGAAAATAACAGGAAAGAGAATAACTGAACTTCAGAGGCAAGAAGGGACCTGTAAAATCCTCCACCCAGTTCTGAGCAGGATGTCACTGCGATTTAACCCTGGCAATAATGAGTAATCAATCCCACGACACTAGCGGAGCAATCCCAACATTAAATCAGCGAGACTGCGATCAGGCCCACAAAACCCGCTGTCAACAGAGAGTGAGAGTCAGACACTGAGGGAAGACTGCATTTTTAGGAAGGCCAGACTTGTGTGTACCATGCGAAGATACACCAACCAGCGCAATTATATTTTTTTCATTCCCAACGAAAAACTGAGTGGCAACGTAACCTCCTGGCAGCCCCGCATACAAGAGCAGCTTCTTTCTCTGTGTGTGCGGGACAGTAATGTCAGGTATTAGCCACCCCTGGGGTCCCGGAGTTGTACAGCTCATGTCTTCTCAGCCTTATCAGCGATAAGACTTGCTGACCTGTGACATGGTTTACAAGGCCAACCTGGACCTTATAAGCTGTTGAAGATTGCTGGAAGAAGTGAATTTTAGGAATAAGGTATGACTACATGCAGAAAACTGAAGAATGAAATGGACCTACGCCTCACTTACATTTCCAACTGCAGGCGGACGAACCCTCTCTGAAAGAAGCCAACAGCCAGGGAGTTGTCCTTCTCAACGGTTTTATCGAATGCCTAAGGAGAAAAACACAGACACATCCCAAGGATCAGTGAGGATCTCTCCTGTCGATGCCTGGGTATCTGCTCCCAGCCAGCCGTGTCCCAGCTGCACTTGTGCTGGGCGCAGAAGCCATCCCTGGGCTGGGGACCAGCTCCTCCGGACTGACTGGCACGGAGCTGCAATCCGGGCTGAGGGGCAGGAGACGGCTCCAAGTCACCTTTCAGGTCTTGGCTCTGTGTGAGCTGAGCTTCAGGTTTTTATCTTTCTTTGGGAAAACGGACTGGACATAACAAGTGAGCTACGTTTGCCATCTGGCATCTTGTAATGGGAAAACAGCGTTGCCTGGAGCAGTTTGCCCTGACAGTGGGAGCAGCGGGACCGGCCAGGCTGGTGATGAGTATGTGAAGGGGTGCAAGGGAGAAAGCTGAAGGGCTTCACACTGCACCTACAAGTCAGTATTTCTGGTCCGGTTTCCCAGCTAAATACAGGCAAGTATTAGCAAAGCTGGTAGCCGCTCATGGCTGGTGGTTCAAAGTAACACCGTGCCGGGAAAAATGTCTTAATGTCTTTCTGAGAAAGCTAGGAGGTGTGCTCCTTCCCTTATCGTTGCAAAGAGATGGTAGGTAGATAACGAATCAAGCCTGAAACCCTGGACTTTCCTGACACTGCCTAGACAGGTATAGCATTGCAGGGGTGAAAATATGTTGCAGGAGGTCAGGGAGTGACTGCGCCTCTGGCGAGGTGGTGGCTGGCTTCTCCTGCGACTCCGACAGCACACCTTGCTTCAACAGTCTGCGTTACTGTGCTATAAAAGAGAAAAAACAACCAAGCAACCGTTGACCTACGCGGAAGCACAGCTGAGCTTCTTCCCAGTCGATGCCCATTCATCAGGGCTAAAAAGAGGCTCTCGGGCACCATCGTGCTGCGCTCGCTGTTGTCCCTTACAGCAGTTGCCCTGCCTGGGGCTCCGTGGCTCTGCCCCGGCCCCTCCGGCACAGCCTGAGCTCTTCTTGCTGCTACTTAAGAAATACATGCTTATATGCATCTCCTCGCTGGGCAGCTGACAGACAGACAGACATGCAGACAGGCTGGGAGCTGTGACAGAAAGGCTTTTCCTCGGGGCTCCTGCCCGCCCGCACCAGCGCGGGCAGCTGCCCTCCCTCCCCGCAGGGCAGCGGCTTTCCCGCGCCGCGGTTCCCCGGGGCAGCCTCGGCCGCTCGGGAGGGGCTGCCTGGGCACCGCCGCGGCCGCGGGGCTCCCTGCCTGTGCCCGTCGCCGCCGGGCGCCTGCCGTCACCCGGGCGTGCGGGGTAGGAAACGCCGGGGTCTCACTTGCGTGTCAGCGTTACTCCCTCCGAAGCCGAAACGGGAGAGCCGCGCCGCCCGCCCCCGCGTCCCCCCGCCCCTCCCCGCGGCCTCCCCGGCCCGGCGCCGCCCGCTCACCCGCAGCGCCTCGCCGGGCCTGCCCGCCCGCAGGTGCACGCAGCCCATGTTGAAGCAGATCCTGGACGGCGGCTCCGGGATGGCGGCGAAGATGTCCAGGGCGGCGTCCCAGTCCCCGCCGTCGGCCGCCAGCACGCCCTGGTGCCAGCGCCTCACCAGCTCCCCGTACGCCATGGCCCGCGGCCGCCGCCAGCTCCCCGGGCTGTGCCGGGCGCCCGCCGGGCCTCACCTGCCGCGGGCGCGGCCCTGGGCGGGGAGCGGGCGGACGAGGAAGTCCGGCTGCCTCCGGCCGCCCCCCGCCCGCCTCGGCCGGCCCGCGGGGCGGGGAGGCTCCCACGGGCCGCCTGCGGCCCCACCGCCCTACGGACCCCAGCGGGGCGGCGCGTCTGGGGGAGCGGCCGGGCCGGAGGCCACAAACCGAGCGGGAGCTGCGGGGATGCTGGCTCGCTTGGCCGCCGGCAGCGCAGCGAGCGGCCGGGACCGGCGCAGCCCGTCATGCGGGTGTTTGTGGGGTTTGTAACTAAAAAGAGACGTTCTCACGGCCACATGAGAGCGCGCGTTAACTACAGCAAGTACGGGAGGCACGGGGCGCCGCCACGCTCTGGTAAATACGGTAACCCCCTCCAGCTCCGCCCCCCCCCCCCCGGTCGCTGAGGCGCCGCCGGGCCGGGCCCCGCCCCTCGCGCCCCGCCGCGTTGTTACGGGCGACACCGCCCCCTGCAGGCGCTCTGCATCTGTGCCTCCGGAAAAGAGGGCCGATGGGGGCGCAGGGCTGAGCGCGGGAGGTTCCGGGGCCGTCGGGTTTGCCGCGCGGAGCGGAGGAGCGGGCGCGACGGGGAATATTTTGAGCAACGGACTGTGGAGTTCCCGTCGCCGCTTCCGGGTTGGTGCCAGGTAAGTGGCAGGAGCTGGTGGCCGCACCGGGGCAGCTCCGGGCCGGGCTGCAGCTCCGCGGAGACCCAGAGCCGCGGCGGGGCCGCGCCGCCGCTGGGCCCGGTTCCCCGCGCAGCCCCAGGATGGGGGGAAGCGCGGCCCGGCCCGGCCCTGTGCGGAGCCCGGCGCAGTGAACTTTGAGCCTCGGAAGCCCGAGAGGAGCGGCGAGCGGGGCGGGCAGGGGGGCGGCGGCGGCGGGGCCGCTCCGGGTGTACGCACTTCTCAGCCGAAATAAAGCCATGAAGCGTCTCTCGGCCTCCCTGGGTGGCGCCTCCCGGCGGAGCCGCGCGCGGGGCGCCAATACGGTAGCGGGGGTGGGGGTCGGCGGGGTGCGCACCTGCCGGTATTTACGGTACCCGCCGCGCTACGGTGGCCGCGAGGCCCCGGGGCCGCCCCCGCAGCGGGGCAGCCGCTCGGTGCCGGCGTGGGACGCGGCCCCGCTGCCGCCCTGAGGGGCCGCCCGCGGAGCGTGGCTCCGGGCGGGGGCGGCGGCGAGCCCCGGGGCCGCCGAGCGGGAGGAGCGGGAGGGGAGAGCTGTGGCGGTCCCTGAGCACGGGTAGTCCCGGGCTTCGCGGTCCCCGCGCGGTACCGCGCGTGACCACCGGGCTCGCAGGTACCAGGAGCGCACTAACGGCGGGTCGTCAGCGCGAGGCCGGGGAGCTGTGGCGGGCTGCGGTAGGCCGCGGCAGGAGCGCGGCGTTCTCGGGCAGCTTGGGTTTAAACGAGGGGGCTGAGCTCCCTGCCACCGATTTCCAGTGTTTGGAAAACGGGGAAAGAGACGCAGTGGGATTGGAAGTGCCAGGGATATTGTCTACGCCTGTGGAACGATTAAGTGTGGTTTAGGAAAACAAAAAAAAGCAAGTTTGTTAACTTGCTGCTAGTAGCAGGAATAAAATAAAATGCGCAGGTAAAACTTTGTAAATAATTAGATACTACAAATACAGTGAGTGTAGGGATTAGAGGCTGAACAATGTAGGCTTGAAAAAGAGATTCCCCCCTCAGTGTTCCATCTTGAGAGGGGAATTCAAGACCTGGTTGAGTCAACTGTTGACATAGTTCAATTTCTGTGAGGAATTTGACTCTAGTGGGACCTGACCATTTAATTAAGCAAAGGTAGCGTCAGCAAGGCAAAGTGTAGGGATGCCCTTAGGAACAAATCCTGCGTCTTGACCGTTAATTGGAGGACATCAGTGAGTGGGCTCTTCCCAGTCAGCTCTTCCACTTACCAGTTCTTTGTGCAAACACTGATGCTGACTTAAATTATCCAAAAGAAGGTTTATACCCTTTGCTGTTGAAGTTGACTGATGACGGATAGGCGAGCTGATCAGTGACGAGAGGTTACTGCTGCAGCCTGGTCTGACCCTCCTGGTTAGAGGGTTCCACGTGGGAGAAGGATCTTAATATAATGAAAAAGACCGTGTGAAGTCTAGAAACCGCGACAGCTTCCTGGCACGAACACAGAGGTGGCAGAGAGTGACTTGCAGGATTTAGTTGCGTCAGTGACGCAATTTGAACTTTGCTGTTGTGGGAAGAGTTGATTTGATTGTTGTTCTTTTTCTAAAGAGAAACAAGTTGTAACTCCAGTTACAGTAGCTCTCATGTAAGATATGAAAATACTGGAGAGTTCAGAGGAGGCCACAAAAATGCTCTGGTTCTGGAAAACGAGCCATGTAACGGACTTAATGAACTCAGTTTATTCAGGCTCATCCAAGAGAAGAGGGTTGAGAAGTGACTCAGCCGCTCTCTGGAAGTCCATGCCTATGGGAAAGTTAGCCGATAGCTGAATATTTTCAGTCTTTCCAACAAAGGCATAATGAGATCCGGTAACTGAAAGTCAAAGCTACACAAATTCTTTTAAATATGACACAATTTCCTAGCAGTGGTGGAGGTTAATTACAGGAATAGTTTACAGGAGAGGTTAAAGGCTTGCTGTTATTTAGAGCTCTTAAGCTGAAACGATAACAATTTTGAAGATGGGCTTAAACCTGAAATCTTGGGCAACTTGCTGGTGCAAGGATGCCCGTGTGGTTTGGGGGAAATCGGTGAGATAATCAGTGAGTCACCTTCTGGGACTCTGTACTTCTGAAGCTGCTGGCTGCAGAAATAGCACTTTGGGTTTGTTTTTTTTTTATTGCTTAAAGGGCTGTAGTTCTAAATTAAGGTATGTTTAAGCAATCTTATTTTTTTAGATGAACCTCTGCTTCAAGGGGGAATGCCGCATGCTGTTCTTCGGAGGGAAGTTAGATGAAGGCCGTGTGCTTCTTCCTCCACTGTTCTTTAAATCATCAGAGTTTGGCCACAGAGAGCAGACACTGAGTTGGGCACACGGGTGTGCTATACTGGTTCAGAGAATCCCCTCCCTCGTTTTCTGTGTCTTCCCCGTATGTTTGCAGTCTGATCCAGATTTGAGGCCAGGAAGGGGTTTCCAACAGAGTGTGATTTGTTAAAGCATCATACGAGTTGTTTCACCCTCAGCAAGACCGTAGTTTTCATGCTGGGACTTTCTGCTGGCGCTGTTTTTATCTCATCAGGTTCTTGTAAAGGGGTTTTGGGATCAGTTTGTCTCAGTGTATTGTTTCAATGGGATGAGAGTGCTTTCGTGGTAGTAGGTTTTATAAAAGGGTATTGGATGATGGAGTCAACTAGAGGATCACAGAGTGATAGAATGGGTTGGGTTGGAAGAGACATTAAAGATCATCTAGTTCCACCCCCCTGCCAGGGGCAGGGACACCTTCCACTAGACCAGGTTGCTCCAAGCCCCATCCAACCTGGCCTCGAACACTTCCAGGGATGCGGCAGCCACAGCTTCTCTGGGCAACCTGTGCCAGGGCCTCACCACCCTCAGAGTGAAGAATTTCTTCCTTAGATGTAATCTAAATGTCCCCTCTTCCAGTTCAAAGCCATTACCCCTTGTCCTGTCACTACACGCCCTTGTCAAAAGTCCCTCTCCAGCTTTCTTGTAGCCCCCTTTAAGTACTGGAAGCTGCTCGAAGGTCTCCCCGGAGCCTGCTCTTCTCCAGGCTGAACCACCCCAACTCTCTCAGCCTGTCTCCATAGCAGAGGGGCTCCAGCCCTCGGATCATCTTCGTGGCCTCCTCTGGACTCGCTCCAGCAGGTCCATGTCCTTCTTGGGGTGGGGCCCAGAGCGCAGCACTGCAGGGGGGTCTCACCAGAGCGGAGCAGAATCCCCTCCCTCGCCCTGCTGGCCACACTGCTGGGGATGCAGCCCAGGGCACGGTTGGCCGCCTGGGCTGCAAGTGCACATTGCTGGGTCATGTTGAGTTTCTCATCAACCAACACCCCCAAGTCCTTCTCAGGGCTGCTCTCAATCCATTCTCCACCCAGCCTGTACCTGCGCTTGGGATTGCCCCGACCCATGGGCAGGACCTTGCACTTGGCCTTGTTGAACTTTGAGGTTCGCCTGGGCCCACCTCTCAAGCCTGTCCAGGTCCCTCTGGATGACATCCCGTCCCTCCAGCCTGTCGACCGCACCACACAGCTTGGTGGTGTTGGCAAACGTGCTGAGGGTGCACTCGATCCCACTGTCCATGTCACCAACAAAGATGTTAAACAGTGCTGGTCCCAATACCAACCCCTGAGGAACAGCACTCATCACTGGTCTCCGCGTTGTCTCACTCTAAAATTATGTCTTTTTAATTAAAATAAATAAATCAATCTCCCTGTGCTTCTGTGAATAGCGAAACTCTGCCTCTTACGTAGCACCGTGCGCTTTGGTGTGCTCTGAGGGCTTGCTGCCTCCCTGGTTTTCTCTGGAAGCAGGCACCTGCCCGTGGCTGTGCCAGCTTTTTGGCACAAGCGTCACTAACAGCCGTGACTTCTGGTTCCGTGGTTTTTCTCACTGTATGTGCAAGCAATAGAGCAGGAATAATCAAATTTTAGCATGTGGAGTAGAACCAGCAAAATGCATGTTCTGGAATGTAGATGATCCATCAGAAGATTGCTGTTTGGAGTTTTTAAGGCAATAATGCTGTCTGTTAGAAATCGTTAACGCTCGCCTGCGCAAAGTTTTGTTGGAGCTTACAGCTTAGCAGTTGCAGCGGACTTTTCTAGGCTCTCTTTGTGGGGGAGTTGAACGTGCTGCTCACGTGAAACCGCATCGGGCAGCTGTGCAGTGCACAGAGCACGCATGGAAGGACTGAACTGCAGCACTTCACACAGATCCTTTCCAGTGACACAAAGCAGTGTTGGCCCTTAATGGCCATGGCAAACAGGGATTGGCAAAGCTGAAACGAGTGTCATTTCTGTTGTTCTCCAAAGGCAGCTTGGAGAGAGGTGAGAGCCAGAAGTGACGGGTCCCTGTGAACACCCTCAGTGTTGGGAGTTCTCTGTTCAACTCTGCAAGGAAGCTCTGTGATGTTCTAGCTTGGATCTTGACGCAGAGGTAGATGTGTCTGTTCACGGTCGGTGAGAGGAGCAGGTCTATGCGTTTATGCTCTTTGACAACCAAAGCAGTTGCTCCTGTGAATAAATAATTTACCCAAACTTGCATGAAATAACTTGTTGATGTGCGAAGCGATGTAGCCTGAGAGGAGAGGGGACGAGGGGGCTCAGGCCGCCTCTGGGCTAGCTAAAGGAACAGCGTGACAGAGACATTTTGTTGGAATTGAGAGTGTTCTTCTCCTGAACCAAGTTTTAATAATCTGATTCAAAAGCTAATTACTGAGTTTGTGTAATATGTCAGTGCCTTTAAAATGAAAATTCTTTTTTTTTTTGTAGTGCTCTGAGGATGCTTGATGCTATGACAGCTTCCTCGAGCAGCTCCCCTTCATAACCACTGCATTGGAGGAAGGGATGGCCGGAGAGGAACGTAGTGTGTGAGAGGCATAGGATTACATTAACAGAAATAGGAGATAGCTAAGTGCTGAACATCTCACATTTTCATCTTTTAATTGAACTAATGTGTGATAAACTAATACAGTGTAGGAAGAACTATGGTAGATGTCAGTGATAAAAGTCTGAAAAATTCTTACGAGGAAAAATGGAAGAGGGGAGTGTGTATGCGTGGGATAAGGGAGGGCTGATGAGAAACTCCAGTTAGATTTCTATCAGAAGAGAAGTCTGGAAAGCTGTTTTCCCAGAGGATAAAAGTCTTGTTTTTCTTGTGAATCCATGTGGAGGTTTGGTGTTGCAACGTGACCAATGGCATTCGCTTGGGCCTGGAAGGCGAGAGTCTTGTCCCGCTGTTTGCGATCAGGAGCAGATGCCCTTTCCCAGCTGTGCTAACTGCCAGCCGGATGGTTTGGGGCAAATAATGCTTTATGGTCTGCGGGTAAAAGTCAAGCAAGAAACCCCTGCTTATGTAATTAACAGCTTCTTTTGTCTCAGCTTTGCCGCTCGCTTGGGATGATGCTCTGGGCATAGTCCTTGGTGTCAGCTCTGAGTAGAAATAGACCTGTTTGAGGGTTGAGGCAGTTGCTACTGTCAAAGACATTTCTATAGAAGACAAAAAATTCATGTGTTACTAATTCTTATACAATAAGAAGTGTCTTCTGCAAGAAATAGGTGGGCCGATGAAGCTAAAGAAAGATTAAGTGTTTTGGAATCTGATCAGACCAGAAGCACCTAAAAATCCTTCAACTTCTGTCCGACCACCTATGAAACATGAGAGTCCTATTCCTCCTCTGACCAATACATCCCACTGGCACAAGGCTGCGTGTTCCCGGTACTTAAAGTTGCAGCGCTGTGGGTCTCGAAGAAGGAAATTGCTAATGAAGAAAAAGTAGATATAAATAATGGAAGAATTAAGCAAAAGAAAGAAAGTTCTAATTTATGTTGTATAAACAACAGCACTAGAACCAATTTTGAATGGAATATATAAGGCGTGGTTAATGTTGGCGTCCTGATAGCGAGCTGGGAGCTGCTGGTCCCACAGGCCTTCCCTGCCACTGCTGCGATGGTAGCTGCCAAAATAAAAAATTGTGTCAAGGTCTCTTTTTCTGTGTCATGGTATAGAAGCCAGATCCTCTGCTCAGTGCTTCACGGTTAGCCGTTACTGAGTCTGTTCGTGGAAGCGTGGCTGCGGATTTCTGTCCATATAGGTGAGATCTGACTCCTGTGCATTTTACTAAGCGTGTGTTGCTAAGCTTAGTGTTACCGTGATTCCTGTTACACGTTACCAAGCTAGAGCAGAAGAGCCTCTAGCTCTACACGTATTTCATGCATTTAAATAAATTCCTCTTTATTACATCTCCAGCTCTGCCAAGGATATGGTCACACTTCATGTTAAGCCTACATGTGTGGCTGCTGTCATTTTAGACCATTCTTTTCTGGTTAAAATAATGCTGGTTTTTCTCATTTTATAGCTAGCTATACCCATACAAGGTGATTTGTTCTTGGCTGTTGCTTATCACACCTTCAAAAAGCAGAATAGTTCACAATATAGGGGGTTACCCTTATAGCTACGCACGTAACTGTGCGGTTCAGTTACTAATTTCAGAGGTTTTTTTGCTCTTCCATTTTTCCATATTTTTCATTCTGTGCTGAAACTTTCTGCTATGTGGTTCAAAAGGCACTTATGATCATTTTGATTATCACACAAATTCATTGAGCCGAGTTTGGGTTACATGTTCTTGAAAGAAAAGTCGTTTTCAGAACATCCAGGACACTGCCTGTCTATCCACTGCTGATCTTTTTAACGTCAAACTCTGCCTGAACCTCCTCAAGGAATAAGCTGTTGTGTCAGGAAAAACGTTGGCTGGAACATAGCAGTGCTGTGAGGAATGTCTGAAAATGTGCGAGAGCACAGGAGGAACTTTGCGCTGCCTGGGAAATGCCTGCTGTGTGCAACCGCTCCACGTGGCTTTTCTTAGCTTATACAATTGCCTGTAAATTTTGGAAAATATTCCTTGGGGACTAAAATCTCCCGCTGTTACAAACTAAAGGGAAATGAGTTTGGCTTTTTGAGAAGGGGAGTGCAATTTTGCTGTACAGGATAAACAGCTGCTGTTTCAGACTGTGCAGAGCAGGTTTTTGTTAGCCAGGTAGTTGACAGCGTTATTGTTTGGGTTTGGTTTTGTAAGCAGTGGCTGGGACTGGGTCATTCGGATGGACGGGAGTGGAGGTTTCCTGATGATGTTTGTTAATGTGGATATCCTGCGTGGATTAGGACGATGGCTCTCGGAATGTTTTATAACATTGGTATGGTGTTCTTGTTAGTGTTCTGTGACTCTTAGCCACATGATCTTAACATTACAGTAAAGGTGTTTAGCAAGAAGTAAAAATGTTGGCAGGTGTGTAAGGTTCAAGAAAACATTTAATGCCTGCGAATCTCTGTCTTTCCAAGCTAGCACTTAATGAGGTGCTTCAGTTAGGATTGCTTCAGTGGAGCTGAGGGGTTGTGTACAAAAAGCTCGGCTTTTAACAGGCCCGTTTGCTTCCTTGCAGCTCCATGGTGGCAGCGGAACTCCCCAGACATCGCTCGGCAGATAGCACCTTCACCGTCTCCTTCGGGTGAGTTTGCTGCGTCCCCGGACCCGAGACTCTTCAAAGCCATTTGACAGCAAGGGGGGAAACTCCGCATTAGGCAGGATGGGGGCAGTGCAGCTTAAGGAATTCCTGCCCCTTTCTTGTCTCTGTCTTGTCTGAGCTTAGAAAAGGATCATTTTCAACTTCAATTACTTTATCGATCTCTTACGCCTTATGCCTATAGCTTGGGTGTTTGGGGGCCAATGGAGGGGGGTGCCTGGGTGCAGGACGGGGTGGGAGGGAGAGGGCAGTGAGTGCGTAGGCTGCCGTGACTCTTCTGGCCCCGCGCTGGGAAGCTGTGCCCTCGTTGCATATTTACGGGTAGATCTTTAAGTGGAACAGTCCTATACTGACAATTTGACATTGAGATTATTAAATTTAATTTCTGTTTTGAGGATCAGTATCAGCTTTCCTGTGTGGAGTTTGTTTCTGAAAGTAATACAAACATCTTTTGTTTGCAGGATGTTTTATTATTTTACATAGGTAGGTGAGAGGGAACTTGACAATAAACCAAGTACCAGTTGTACAAACTTGTAGCAAATACTGTTTCATCACTGTAGTTTGTGTGACCACTCTTAGATGAAGACATCCTTTCAAATAAGCAATATTTTATGGTACAGCAGTGTATTAGGGAATAGATTTATGAGGATTCCATTTTGATTTGTGAGCTTTATTCATGATATTCCCTTATTTTTGTAAAGATTGATTTAACTACATCCTATGTTGAAAAGTTACCCAGCAGTTCCTTACAGATGAAGTAGATTGTGTAGAATTCAGTTTATCTTAAAAAGTTGTAGTGGATTAACTGCCCTGGGAGCCCATCTGATTCCAGTGTCCTCTCTTCGCTCAGAATGGGATCTTTCTCTTTAGTGCTGCTGCCTACAGAGATATTCCATCCCTGGAAACATTCATGGTCAGGCTGGACGGGGCTCTGGGCAACCTGATCTAGTCGAGGATGTCCCTGCTCATGGCAGGGGGTTGGACTAGATGGCCTTGAAAGGTCCCTTCCACCCCAAACTATTCTATGATTCTGTGATACTTACCTATAAGGGTTTGCATAATACAAAGAAATATAAAATGTCTGTGCAGGAGCAGTCACCAGTTAGTGTATATCATCTGTTTTCCCCTTTTGTTCAAATGGAAACAAGGCTTGGTGTTTAATGAGAAATTTCTGGAAAGTCTCATTTTGGGTTTTTCTAGTCTCCCTGGTACGTGCCCTGAGATGCGGCTGCAGGTTCGTTAGAGGGCACTCTTGAATAACGTGTCAGCAGCATTCACCAGATACGCTTCGGAGAAGAGTCCCGATGCAAATGTAATTTGCTGCCCCGGAGTAGAAAGTACGAAGCTCGAGAGGGATTACACTGTATACTTCGCTGTCTTATGGTGCACGGCAAGACTGACTGTGTTGCGGGATGGTTTAATGCTTGTGCTGAATGTGGAACATAGCAACAATCTATTAGATCATGCACTACAGTTTGCCAACTGTGGATTAATTAATTTAAATAACTTGCTTTTCTCCTGGCCTTTATCCCATAAACCGCCTTGATCCTAAATGTGTGTCCATTTTAGAACTTTTTTTGGTATTGTTGCTATTGTCTTAAAAAGATAAATCCTTTAGAAACAGTAAGTTGCTTCAGAAACTCTTCGGTTTTAATTCCAGCCCTTGCATCAGTGCCTTCTGTGCCTTTGATGAATAGCTATCGTGTCTTCTTTCACTTTCCTTCTGTAATAAAGAGGATAATGATTTTTACCTTGGGAGAATTAATCAATGTATATAAATGTGCTTTGAAATCTGAAGTGTTTTAGAATTTTTTAAAAATATAATTAAATATTGAACAAAGAAGGAGTCGGGGAAGTCAAATTTAGGACCATGATTATTGCTCAACTGCTTTGGTGCTGCTTCTGTTCTGGCAAGATTATAGAGGCAGATCATTTGCATTACTTTTGACTTTTCTTGGTGTTTTTAGTTTTTTGTCCAAGGAGAAGCATTCTTTATATGCAGGAGTCAGATTGTCTGTAAACATAAACATAATCCTAACTTTGTCCAAAACATACCTTGTTTTGCTTTTAAAAAAGCATACCGAACCGGTGTAACTTGAAACGTTTTTCTGAGCAATTAGCACTGAATCATACCCACACTGGATAGGCTTGGCAAAACCAAAGTGCGTGTTTCCTATGCTGGAACCGTGCCTACATAGCATAAACCTCAGCTTTAATATATTGCTTTACTTAGCCTCTCCATTCCCACTTCTGTGTTAGCATTACTGCT
Source organism: Phoenicopterus ruber ruber (assembly GCA_009819775.1). Taxonomy (NCBI): domain Eukaryota; kingdom Metazoa; phylum Chordata; class Aves; order Phoenicopteriformes; family Phoenicopteridae; genus Phoenicopterus; species Phoenicopterus ruber. Next base: position 12,314,508 of record CM020234.1, read on the forward strand.
AGTAGCTGGGTTCTATGATGGTAGCCTCTCATCGTGTGCCTCTCAAAGATGGGAGAAGAGGCTTTGCGTGGGGATGCGATTTGAATAAGGTCACGGGACAGGGCAGTACCAGCTACGAACAGGAACCAGTTGTCTGTCTGACTGTCTCCCTCCTTACTGGGAAGTGTTCCCTCCAGCGGGGACCAGCACGTCTCTCTTACCAGGGGTTCAGCTTTACTCAGGTGACAGCTTTATCGTCTGTGGGTTAAAGATGGTAGACATTGACAACCCTATATCAGGGAAGATATAGGCTAGACATAAGGAAGACGTTTTTCACGCTGAGGGTGGTGAGGCCCTGGCACAGGTTGCCCAGAGAGGTGGGAGATGCCCCATCCCTGGAAACATTCCAGGTCAGGCTGGACGGGGCTCTGGGCAACCTGATCTAGCTGAGGATGTCCCTGCCCATGGCAGGGGGTTGGACTAGATGGCCTTGAAAGGTCCCTTCAAGCCGAAACTATTCTATGATGCTATGAACCTGAGGGTTTATCAAAGCAGCTGCTGTGCTGTAGCCAGAAGGCAGTACTTTGCTTGGTATCCTAATGAGCTACGTGGTGCTTCCATGAACTCTAATGGCCTTGAGACTCTGCTTCTCCAAAATTAAAGCAGACTAATGAGAAAAACTACTTGTCAGGCCATCTTTTTCCTCTCCTCGTTTTTAATCTCCTCTAGCACCTTCCCTTTCTTTCCCACTAGTCTGGCTCTTTGTTAGCTTTTTGGCCAAGAGTGGTTGCCTGGAGTAAGGAAGGAAGGCTGAGATGTTCCTTCGCAGGAGTCCTTCACGTCTGTCCAACTAGAGGGTACGTGAGGAGGCAGCAGAAGCTGAGCTGAGACATGGTACCGTGTGGGTGGCTGCAGATGCGTGGAAAGCAGCACTGTGGAGCGAGTCCTGCAGACTGTAAGGCAGCTGATTGGAACGAGGTGGGCAGCTCTTACAGTAAGGCCTTGGCGAGGTGGCCTTGCGAAGCTGCCGTTGGGCTGAACGCGGGCACAGTAACTTGGGTGCTTCCCACCTCTCACGGGAGGGTGGCAATAGCAGCTCCTCTGGGGTCAGGGCGAGTGGGCGGCCCAGGCCTGCCCCGGGGCTCTTGTGTGGGCCCCTGGATGGTTTCGGTGAGTCGGGAACAGGGCAGCAGGCAAGGCAGGCTGGGCGGTCAGGCTGTCGGGGACGGCGCCCGAGTGACTGCATCAGCTGTAGTTTCTGAAGAAACTTTTATTTGCCTGACTGGCAAATGGAATTTAAGGTGAAATGGAATAAATAAGGACTTCCCTGGTAAAAAAAACAGTTACTGAGCCTAAACGATTTTCATCTGTTGGGCTGGGGATTGTATTTTTAACGGTTTTGAAGAGCTCAGCTTTTGTGGTTGCTGTAAATGATATTAGGAATAACATTTTGAATGATAGAGGCTTCAGCCAAAATCTTTGCCCCTCGGTGTTATACTCCGTCCCATACGTAGATGCCCTCTCATGTGTTTTACCACACATACAGTTTGGTATTCTAAAAGCTAATAGTAATCTAGCAGCCAGTGGCACCTACAGAACGTGCTGAATAGGAGCTCCAGCGTGCTTGTATGAAATGCTTTCGCCCAGCATTGAGTAGCATCTCCTACAAATATTTTTTACAGAACATTTCTGTGGAACTGAAAGTAAATTTTTTTTTTGATGATTTATGTTTTGGTCTTTGTCTTTCTTGGAAGACTAGCTGGAGTTGTGTGGTGACATGTTTGCATGGGTCAGCCAATGCCATCTTCATGGCATGACGTATTAAATGTAATTAGTAGGCGCTAGTGTCATCTTTGCATTAACTCTGAAATCGGCTCCAGGTACCATCTGATTTTTATGAAAAAAGATGGTTGCAGTGTTGGTCCCATCTATAGTTACAGTCAGTGTCGTACTTAAAATCTTCTGCCAAGTCCTCGTTATTTTTCGCTGTGCATCACCAGCAGCTTGTCTCTTGGGGATCTGGAGCCCAAAGGTGTGTTTCTGGGCGGTGTTTTGAGGGCGACGTGGCTGTAGTTTCTTGGGCAGCTCCCTGCTGTTCGCCTACCTCCAGATCGACGTTCCGGTGTGGCAGGTTGTTGTGTTGGTCTCAGAAGACATTGTGGGACAAACTGCTGTCCCATATGGGCAGGTAGCAACAACTGGAGAGTGTTTCCTGCTTAAATAAGAGTGAAAAAGCCACTACTAATAGAATTTAAGGGTAGAAGTGGAACATATGTTTATAAAAACATAGGAGAGGAGCATAATGGGGGAAAGCATAAAGTTAGGCCAGTCTTCTGCCTAATGTAATAATGTAAATGGAGCAAGCAAGTTTTCTTCTTTCTTTTTTTTTTTTTCAGTAGGAGCAGTTCAGCTCAGACCCCAGTGGTGCTGCCTGGCTGACTTGTCATAGGTTTAAGCGCCAAAAAGTAAATATTTTTAAGTAAAGCAAATGCAAAACTTTGGGGGTATACTTAAAACACAAAAGAAAGCAAAAAAGAACAAAACTGAAGAAACCCTTTTGTGTACAGTGTCCAGAGCAGTTTTAAAATGCTTTTGTTCCGTGCCTAAATAAATGGTTGTTTCAGCCAAAGAGAAATCTTTCCTATTGATTTATTATACCAATTTAGATATAAGCCCTCTGTGCAGGACTGTCAGTTTAATAGAACAGCTTTCTTTCTCCTTTCAGATTTAATCCACATGTTGTTCTATCAACAGAGCCTTTGTCTCTGCTTGGTTATGAGTTATCCTTTTTTAATAAAAAAAAAAAAAGTGAAAACACATGTTTTTTAACAGCCCTATTACCAAAAAGCGTAGGATGACACAGGGAGAGGTGACCATCAAGTAGTGTCTCTGGTTTGTAGGTAACTTCAAAGTGGTGCTGCAAATGAAAGAGTGAAAAATGGACCTTTCGCCTCTCCCCGCCGCGATGGCTGTGGAAAGCCCGACAGTGGCAGGAGAAGGCAGCATTATCTTTAGCCAGGATTTCCTAGGGTTTTTTTCCCCAGCTTGTGCAGTGATGCTAAACATGCTCTTTTTAGTTAACTCTGATTTCCTTCCTTTTTTTTAAAGGGAGACTTATCCAGAGGTGTATGTAATTCACATTTCCTTCCTTCCTGCCTCCCTCCCCTGCAGAGAAGGATTTCTTTCTTGGACCCCTCCTGTTTTCCAAATGGAGAGGAATTGCTCTCAGGAAACTCATGAATTTGGTATTATTTCTATACTTGGTTTTGTGAGAAAACATTTATTTGAGTATCAATGCTTACTTGATACCTACGTGAGGGTTCAGAAGTGCATGTTAGAGCTGCTCAATAAAGCAGTTCACTACATCGTTTGATTATAACCTCTGTTTGGACCTTATCACACAACTAACTCCTGTAGCGTCGTGACTTAGTTCTGAAGGTTTACTTCAGTGCATCCTGAACTGGCAGCTTGGTGGGCTGAATGCAGCCAGAGGCAGCACAGTTGCAGTATCTATGTCTTTGGTGCTAACCTGGTTTCTCCCAGCTTGTGTTAGACTCCTGACGGTCATCACAGTCTCTCTTCATCTCTTTCAGATGTCAGCACAGCAGATCCCACCTCAAGTGTCATTATAATTATTTGCAGTGGTATGATTTTAAAAGAAGCTAATAATAATGTGTCTTCAACCAGAAGGAATTTGTCTGGCATTTAAAAGATGTGGCATAATCCTATTCTACTTTTCAAAGTTATAGAAGAGGGTAAGAAAAGATCCACCTTAGAGGCTTTAGTAGTCAGTGACGGGAAAAAGCAGCCTGCATCCTTGCTGCCTGAAGCAGACAGCAGGCCTGGCGGTGACGTCGTAGCTCTGAGGAAGGAGAGGTCTTGCTATATCAGGCAGATCCCTTGGTCCACCGAGCTCTTGAAATAAGAACACAACATCCTTGGCAGCATGTGTGCAGATGCAAGGAACTGGCAGCATCTTTTTGTGGAAGTTAAACTGGCCTGGCTTTGTCAGAGGGCAGGTAAGCCAGGCAACGGTTAGCAGCCTGTGCTAAAAGCAGCAGACTGTTCATGTTTAAGGCAGCTTAGATACTATCAAATTCTCTGGATGTTAACTCTGCAAGCGTCGCTTACCCGAGAAGAAAAAAAATCCGTCCCTTTGAACATGGCAGTGGAATGCAGACTTACGAGGGGGGTTGTTTGTTTTCCTGCAGACTGGCCTTTTGTCACTGCCTGCGTTTTTCTTCCGAGGGCTGAGCATACCTTTCCAACATAAGATAAAACATGGATCTTGGGAGGCTTATACTTTCCAAGCTCTCTCAGACAGTCTCCTGTCCTTAAGTCTGCATTCTGCCAAGTTCCCCAAAGCTTGGTACTACTGGATATTTAGATTAGATTTGTTTCCTTTTCAGTTTATCACTCTTCTTAATGGCAGCTGGCCGTTACTACTTCTCAAACAGCTTAGAACTTGAATCTTTCCAGAGCAGTGGTGAATGAAAGGGGTATTTGGCTAGCAAGAACAATTTCTTTATACGTGGATTTTGCAGGGCGCTGTACTATGTTGTGCTTTCATCTAAAATATCCTTGGGCAACCTCATCCACCTTTGAAGTTGTCCATCCTTTGAGCAGCCGATTGGATTGGAAACCTCCAGAGGTCCCTCCCAAACAAACTTACTCTGTGATTCTGTTTTCTGGTAGAGCTCTGGCAAAGATGCTTCTTTTGGCTTCGTCTGTATCTCCCTTCATGCTCAACAGCTTTCATCATGTTCCCATCATAAGCAGTTCTTTAAACTGAAGTGATGTGTAAACATCAGGAACAGTTTCTAAATGTAACACGAGTTTCCTTCCTTCATAGTTTAGACTGGTTTTTATGCTGCCATATTCAGATGATATGAAAAATCATTTTTCTTTTATTGCTATTTATTAAGAGATAATAACTTTTTTTTTTGTCCTCAGACACAAATGTTTTACCATGGGGCAATACAAAGGGTAATTTTCTGAAAGCTAATGGGCCTTGTTCTTAGGTCAGCTTTGTTCCTTCGCACTCTTTCTTTGTTGGGAGGCTTCAGAAGAAGGAAAGACAAAGAGAAAAGACCCTTGTTATCTGGGATTTATAAGACTATATTGTTACTGCATTTTGAGCGAGTGTTGCATTTTTGAGTTAAAAACTGAGGTTAAGAAAAAGATACTATTTTTATGGATATTGGTAGCTATTATTCAAACACTTTAGCTCATACTTCACGCTGTACAGTATTTTGCTTAAAATTTAAGCAGTTGCTTAAGCACTTTGAATAGTAATGAACTTAATGTGTCTTAGTAATTCAGAAACTGCATGCTTGACAAGGGAATGCTGACAGTTTGTTGGCTTGCTTGGATTTACGATTTTATTCTGAGGGCAGAACAGGATGGTGGGGCAATTAGATGGAGTTACATATACCAAACCTATAATTTATCACATATGTACTCAAAACTGAAGTTGACTAATCTTGTAGTTCATGCTTGCTGTATGTTCAGACTTTAACCTCTCTGTTTAGATTGCCAACGTGGTGCCAATTAGTGGGACTGTGATGTGGACACTGAGGAATATAACTCACTTCACATGGGTTACCAAACAGCTAGCAGATGTTAAGCTAATGGTTCTTGGCTACTACCAGCCTGACTTGGATTTCAACCCAGAGGTGATAGAATTTATTTCTCTCCCATTACCATTTCCCTTGGGCTATATTGTCCTGAGCATCGAGAATTCCTTCAGCTTACTCTGGAAGATGATGTAACATTTCCCCTCCCCCTTAAACCTGTTCTCACGGTGTCTTGTACGTTCCTTTATCTTTATGTTAATGTGCCTTCTTTGGTATCTGCTAGGCTGATGGGCTGGTAGGCTTTATGATCAATGGTAAGTGAAAATGTGAACACTTTACACATACCCCTGAAATTCTTAACAGGAGGAGTCTGTGCTGAGTGCGTGGTGTGGTTCGCGTGCTGTACCTGCAGCGACATCTCAGAGGTGTGACGAAAAGCCTATCCTAGGACTACTGTTACTACTTTGAGCAACAACGGCCGTAGAAAGTGGTGGGTCTGGCGTGCCCGGGATCCCGCCTTTCTTTGTTCTCGTTGCTGGATATTGTACTCTCAAACCCTGTAAAAAGCGTAACTGCAAGGCCCATAGTTTTTCTTCTAGGGATGAGTCAATGCTGAGTAACTAACTGGCAGATTCTGCAGCTTCTTTGGTGTGATTTAGAGCAGCAGGTAGTAGTTGTTACTCGAGACGATTTAAAATATGGTATGAAATATCGTGTAATAACTGGAAAACATTCATCACTTTCACTTTATTGTCTGTGCTCTTTCAAGTGATAGGTATGATAAGGAGGTCTTCGCCTACGTAACCGTAGCAGCCTCAGGAACAGAGTCAGGGTAATGGAGGGCTCAGCTGAATGAACAGTGACACTTAAATACTTACTGATGCCCAAATCCTGTTTTATAACTCGCTGTATAGTCATCTGACGTGTTTAACCAGGGTGTGTAACACTAGAGCTGGTGCTTTTTGTTCCCTCTCTAGTAACTTTGTCTTTCCTTCTTTGAGGATTCAGTCTTTGACCTAAAAATGTTGTCTGTAACATTATGTACAGCATTCGTATTTTCAGCAATTTCCTTACCTCGCTCATTTAATACTTTGGTAAAAGACAGTAGCATTAGCATAACAGATGTTTGAAAAACAAAAATCACACATAATGAGAAGTTTTCAGTCGTAGTTTATTTTCTTACTGATGTGCTATTTTGGGGTGTCAAACTTGATCAGCATCAACATGAACACCAACAGGAAGAGCTGGGTGAGGGTTAAATAATTGTCATAGTTATTTTTCAGTGAGCAATGAAAATAAACTGCTTACAAGGTCCTGTCATTCGTTGCTTTTCTTCAAGGTTCTAAAGCAAATGTTTCATTCAGTGATGCATTTGATCCTGAACTTCCAAAAAGAGCAATTATTTTTAATTTCTTAAGATGACCAGAACTGTTTCTGTCCTGTGGATTCATCTTTCTTGATGTTTATGTGTTTACTGAGGACAACTTAACAGAAGTAATGCAAACAGTTATTCTGTACTTAGATGATGAATAATAGCTGAATACTAATTACCTTTCTTGAAGAGTAATTAATAACTTGCACATTTTCTGTAGAATGAACAGGGAAAACCCAATGTGGTAAACTGAGAAATCAGCTGAACAATCCGCCGTTCAAGAGTGGCAGGTTATCAAGTGTCAGGTTTTGAGTGATAGGCAACAAAATCCAACTACCAGTTTGTAACTACATTTGCTCTTCTCTTTCTCAGTATCTAAGTAAGTTATTTGGACCAGTCGACGCAGCCTTTCTCTAGTGATTTCACTGGCTTTCTTCCCCTCTGGACTTCCATGTAGCTCTGTGTGATAAATTACTCTTCTTTGTTTTTTTTTCCTTTTCAGAGACTTAAGAAGCGCTGGTAGTCAAGTCCGTTCTCATGTGTATTTTAGTGTATAGGTTCAGGGACACACTGAAATTACGATAAATATGGAAAAATTTCAAAGTACATTGTCATGTTCGTATAAGTTTCTCAAATACATACAAGTTAACCCCAAAATCAAGATACCAGGTTTCCCACCTTCCCCTGGGGTTGCTGCCTTAATTAGTATAGATTTTGTCTCCCGTCTGTAGTGACTAGTAGAAAATACACTTGCTGGTTCTTTTTTCCTATCATACATATCTGTAGCCTTTTTTTGTTGGCAAATAATAGCAGAAAAACTTTAGAAGTCCAGAAGAAACTGAAATGCTTGATGCCAGAATTTATTAGATAGTCGTTCAAGCAACACTTCCTAGCTCTTCTTGAACATAGCTGGTTTGTTTTATCACTGAAACCGATACCCACCATGTTCACTTTGTCACTGAAAATCTTCATCATATGACAGTTTTTCCCCATAGATTAGCATTGACATAACATGAAAAAAGAAGGAAATTGGACCAAATGTGTGTGTATTTTAGACAGACTCTGAAATCTTAAGAAATAACGTGGATGACATAGGGAGTTTGGGTTTTATGTGAGGCTGTTGAATAGGGCTGTAAGAAGGTTGATGGAAGGAAAACATCAATTGGAACACCCTAGTGCCAAGTTAGAGGTTACATAGGAATGACAGAGTGGTTCATACCCCTGCGGGAATAGTTCACTGTCTGAAAGCTAAATGTCAAATCAGGAAAATAACTGTATTAATAACCAAATCCGTAAGATCAGAAATTCTCAGAACTTGTAGACAGGAAAAGTATAGAGTAATACAGAGTATGTAGCTTTAAAGGAGAAAACACAATGGGAGAAAACTGGCACCCCAGTCCTCGTCGGCATCAAGAACGACACCTTTGGGAAACATCTGGTCAGGGAATCCAGAGAGAGGAAGGTACTTTTGACTTTCTCCTGAGAATTGTGCAGGACTTAGTACAAAATTTTACTGCCAGTGGCTCTGTAAGTGTGAACACAAGTGTCCTTACAGATCCTTGCAGAAGTAATCCAAGCCAAAAACTTCAGTGAAGTGATACGTGATTTCAGAAGGGAAAATACATCAGGAAGAGGAAGCATGTTAGAAAGAAGCTGAAAGGAGCAGTGAAAAGGGTGAAATGTTTGTAGGTAGTGTGAAGATTATTTGAAGGCACTGTACTGCAGAGCAAATGCCTCGGCCTTATCAAAAGGCAGTTGAGAGCAAGAAAAGTTATGATGTGAAACAGCAGGGAAGAAAGGCTGTCGAGTCAGAGGCATCCTTCCAAAAGCTGAAGTCATGACCAAGTGAGGAAGACAGAAAAGAACAAACACTTTGAAATGCCAAAAACTTAGATGAACAGCTTTCAGAAAGTATAAAAAGTAACAGTTCTTTTCTGAATATGTTGGGAATAAGCAGCTTGTCTAAAAGTTTGCAAAAACCCTTGAAGGCTAGGGTGTGAAAGAATCACTTGCAGAAGGTGGAGCAGAAAGAAACATGAGTTTCTGAGGCATCTACGCTCCTCATGGTTTCTTTACCAGAAGCTGTCTCAAACCCAACTATTAATGGAAGAATTTAAGAGTGCAGTGAGCAATAACTGGCTGCAGGGACCTGGATGTTAAAGCCCAGGAGGAATTCAAGGGAGAAACTGTTGAATTGTTAACACTTGTGTGCAACCTTTCAATTAAAACCTCCTCAGCCCTATTAGAGAATCGATAGGGCTGATATGATGCCAAGTTGCAAAAGGGTTCCAGGGAGCCTGGGGAACAGCAGACAGAAATCTGGCTTTGTATCGTGCAGCGTCGTCAAAAGAATAATATACATTAGAATTATTTGGCACATGATTTTATATGAGGAGTCATGTCTTTTGTAAAAGGAAGTTGCACTTGATGAATCTTCAAGGGCTTGAAAGGCTCAGCAGACATCTGGACGAGGGTGTTCCAGTGCGTATGGTATCCTCAGATTTTCAAACAGCTTCTGACGTGGTCCTTTGCCGCAGCTTCTTAAAGCAGCTGATATTTCTGGGGATAAGAGAGAATGGTCTTTAGCAAACCAGTGACTGGTGGAAAGGTGAGAAAACGTGTCATAATCATTGTTATAAAGGAGGGTGGTTACCATTAGAGTGACACAGGAGTCTTGTGAGACCTGTGCTGTTTAACACTCTCACAGATGATCTGAGGAAGGCAGTGGATGGAGAAATAACAAAGTCTGAGTGATTTAGAAGTACTTTGGCATAGTCAACTCTAAAGCTGCAAAAGTACCTACCTTATGGTACCGTGTGATTGGAAAATAAACCAGCAGGTTAAACTTGGCGTCAGTAAGTGTAGAGTAACGTGAGAAAATGGAATTATCTCTGTTTACAGCTATGGCTAAATGAGGTACTGCCTCCCCCAATAACAGACTATGGAACAGCTTGCAAATGAATAACGTCTGGGCCTGAAGAAGAGATGCCTGAGTGGGACAGAAGATAAGCAATCATTCCCCGTCTCTCTTTCATTCCCTGACAAAAAGTAGGTACATCAAATGCAAGTAGGAAGTTCAAAATAAACACAAAGAATTACTTCTTTGCATGATGAAAACGATGTGGCAGCTGTTGCAACAAGACTCTGGTGCTGAGAGTTTGCATGAAAGCGGTTGGATATATTCTTGGAAGAAAGATCTACAAAGTCTCTTTCATACCAGTACAGAAGACCTGGCATGTGGAAATCTTAAGCTACAAGTTGTTGCAGGCTCGGGGAATGTGTTGGGGAATATAGCTGCTCGGTTCTCTTCCTTGGGCGCTGGGCACTGACCGCTGCCCGGGCCGCGGTACAGGCAATGGAGATGCGATCTCACTTGGTGAGGTGCGGCTTTGGTGCCTCACTCTCTTTAACTGTATTTTGCTATTTCTGTACGTGTCCGTTCCAGCTACTCCCTCCTCTCTCAGATGCTCCTCCTACAAAATAAATGAAGTTTCTTTTTTATGAAAACACACTTTTTTGTCTTTTTGTTGGTTTTTTTTTTTCTTTTGTGTAATACATTGAGTTGTGTAACTTAAGTTGTGTAACTTAAGTTGTGTGTAACTTAAGTTTATTGTGTCTGTCTACAGACTTCTTGGACAGAAAATTCAGCGGCTGCTTAAGCATTTCCATATGTGTTCAGCTATATTGTTCAACTATATTCTTCACCTAATGTAACTTGGAAAAATAAACATCTTTAACGTGTTATTTTTATGTGTTGGTAAAGAGTTAACGGAACTAGAAAATGTTCCAGATCAGTTTTGTCCCTACTGTGGATCATAAGAAGGCTGTGTCGTGTCCCGCTAGTTTTTAAGGAACCTACAGCTTCATCTCTATGAATTTGATGGCCAATTAGTTGATCCCTCCAGGAGACTTAGTTGAATACAATCCTCCTGACATTTGAACGCAGCACAACACTTGAACATTAGCAAGTTTTCCGTTTACAAGTGAGTTGTTTGTTAAAAGTGGAGAGAACAATCCAACCTCTGCCAAGTACGCGCGCAGCCCTGCTGGCCTCAGACATAACGTGTTGTCAATTTTGTTTTTATTTAGGGCAGATTTGCAAAGCTGGTGTGTTGATAGAGACATAAGGGAGTGTGTGATATGTCCCATCTGTGTAAACTTGGTTTTCTATATGCTGTCTTGCACAGATGGTGTGCTTTTGTATGGTTTTTATTTCACACTTGAAGCTGAAGAAGCCAGGTTGGAGGAGATGTGCTGTATTAACTTAGTCACTTGTAAACTCGAGATAGGTTGTTGGTGAAGGGGTGGGTGGCAGGAAGGAGTCGTCACCTCTGTCTCCTGAATCAGCCCACGACTCCCCACCTCTTCCCCTTGAGCAGGTAAGACTCTGTCTCCCCTTTTGATTCCATCTGTGGAGTTGAACCATTTATCACTGTGGGAAGAAGTTAATGGGAGTCCTGACGCGGAGAATGTTATCTCCTTGTCTTCTGCGTGAGAAGATGCTTTTACAGGAATGGAGCTTGTGGCAGTTGCTCTAATTTTGTCTGCTTTCTAGTTCCCAGCTCTTCCGTCACCAGTAGAAGTGAATGAAATTGGAACAGTGGGGTGAGGTTTGAAGAGCCCAGGATTGAGGCAAAGTCTGTAGCCTTTATGTGCAAGAAGAAATTAGTTCCAGAATCCTGCAGGGTGTGGGAAGAAACTTGTGATGCTCTAGGAGCCTGTTGATCGTTCCTGGCTAAAATTGGCCAACATCTCCTTAGCGTGGCTGTGAGAAGTACAGAAAGCAGGATGGAGGCAAGGCTTTGTAACGCTGAGGCATGGGGATGCTCCAGAAGTATATCATGGGTTTTGGTGATGGATCGTCACCCTGTGACAGTGTGGCACGAGCACATGCGACTTTGTCTAGGTTGAATTCAAAGAGGTGAAACCAGAAGACAATCATCAAAATGAGAACTTGGATGAGAATTCAAGTTGGTTTTGGAGCTTATTATTTTTGGCACTTCATTTGAGCGAAGCTGCACAGAGTGCTCGACAGAACCAGATATGCTTAGGGGAAAGGGAATCTGGGTGGCTTGGAAGAGTCTCCTCAAAGGAACGCACAGTTTATTAGTAATGGGATGAGAACGTTGGCCGAAGAGGCGATGCTGTTGTGCCAGGTTCTGCAGAGGGTTTGCTGGTGCAGGTGCTGCTCTGTGCGACAGAGGGGGGAGTTGGCTAACGTGTGGTTTGCCATCCCTTGGCTGAGATCGACCTTCAGCTGGCAACTGAGAACCTCTGTCAGTAACCAAAGAGCGCAGGGTGGCAGAAGGAGCCAGGATTTAATTCACTGCCCTGCCCTGTGTTCAGTCCTTACGAAAATGGTAAGAGTGCAGCTATGTTCTGTGATAGCTGCTGTGGACAGGAATGACCTTCAAACATCATTCCATGGTCAGTATCTGATCGTGCATTTTGGCATATGCTGCAGAACTTGGATGAAGGAAATCTCCTTTTCAGTAGAATCTTGTGACAGCAATAGCTGTGGCTGCAGAAGAGATTCCAGGGTTTTTCTTGTGATTCTGTGATTCTCCCCCCCCCCCCCCCCCCCCCCCCCCTTCTTCTGTGAGTTCTCAGCCTTCCCTTTGCTCAAAGGTATAAATCTTCTTTTAGAAATACTATCACAGAAATCCGTCTATCTTGTCTACAGTGTTTAACACACAAGTTCATAACTCGTAACCCATATCTCTAAGATATACCTCCAAGAAAATAGCAGAAATTGAAAACTACTCTTGGAAAGCACCTTGGAAGAAATTAATGCTTCTGGTGAACTTAAAAAGTTTTGGCCTTTACCAGTTATAGGGATTTTAAGACTGGAAATGATGATTAGAGCGATAGTTTTCTCTCTTATATAACGTGGTCTACTGCTGTTTGCATTTTAACTTCTTTTAAAAGGTACCCACTCTTTGTATACAGACTTCCTTTACTGTTTTAGGATTATTTTTGAAAGGCGGAATTGTTGCAGAATCACAGTATCTCTGTGAAAGTGTCTCCCGTGACCTCTTTGGCCATTGGTGTGTCTAATAGGGATTTCTGATACTAATTTAGAATCCTATTGAACTACTTTCTTTTTAGTTTTCCTCCATTCTTCTTCGATTTGTCAAGAGCAGTTTGCTTTTTATTCCTGTCTCCCCGTATGCTGACAGCCGCTCCTAGTTTCATGTATTTTGCAAATTTAATAATCATCTCTTGGTTTTCAAATTCGGGGGTTTTGACTCAAGTAGTAGCTGTGGGTGATAAGCAATTTCAGCAATCCCCGGTAATTCCGTTTCCGTGCCAGCCTGTGGCATTGTTACCACCCGCCTCTTCTTCTTCCCTGTTCCAGTGCTCGTTCGTAGCCTTATTTGCAGCTTTCCAGAGCTGCCGTTGGAAGGGAAGCTCCTTAGGCTTGCAGCGTGCTACGTTAAGGACTCTTAACGAAATTTAAGTTTGACCTCCTAGTCATTCTTTACCGAGCATTTGCAAATGGGGGTTTTTTGGTGGCTCTCAACTTGGCCTGATTTGTGGAGATTTTAATGAGAATGGCAAAACCACATCCGGGTATGGAAAACATACATGTTTCAGAAATGGAGGAAATGCTTATGAAGGAATTTTCTCAAGTAATTCAGTCTGCAATTTCCATCAAGGAAATATCCACCTAGATAAAGTTTTGTACAAGTACAAGCAATTTCAAATAAGAAGTATGTTACAGTCCTATTGTTGGGGTTCTGTAAGTCTGGTTTATAATGATTTATGACTTTTCTAGAATTGAAAATAGCTTGGAATCAACTAGTTGTGTGCCTAGACTACGTTCACATTTTTCGTTATTAGCCTTCTGCTGTTTGTTTTGTGTGTGTGGTGTGGTTTGTTGAGTTTTTTTAAGTCTTTTTTGCATCCTATTTTAAATGAGACCCTTCTCCTGGGTGTTCCAGTCCAGGAGAACCGCAGTGCTCACGGGCTACTCTGGTGAGTTCAGTGGTGCCCTGAAACCTGCTTCTTTTTCCATCGCCTGGACTGGGACCAGACACTATGTTTTTGGCTGAAGCGAGGTGTGAAGACTCCCAGCCTCTGTGTATGAGAGGGACTGAAGGCAGACATCTGTACCCTGCAGAGCTGGTAAGCCCAGGGTTTGGATAGTCAGCGGAGAGAAGGTTCTAGGGCATGAGTCACATTATCCTAAAATGAATAATCTCCTAGAAGTGTGTGTGTCTCTTGACAACAGGACTAGCCGTAGGAGACACAGATATCTTAAATGAGGTGACACAGAGCCTGCAGGTAGTATCTCATAGAAATAGGAGAGAACTAGAGGAGAAAGCAAGGTAACATACTCTGCCAGAACAGGAGCCTGCCTAAAACCAAGTAATTCAAATCTTGCTATTGAGTAATCAATGTGAAATTGCTTTCAGGAGCAAAATTCTTGATAGTGCTTTACCCTTTTCTTGTTTGTTTTTGTATTGGTTTCCATTCCCTATATCGTTACAGCACTTGTCAATGAGCTGTTGAGGTTTAACTGTGGACAAGCCAAACCCTGACTGCCATATGTATAAAGGTATTTGGCAGAAACCCCCAGGCAGAATGGTGTGCAAAGCAAAATATGCTCGTTTTTCTTCTGCCATCTCCCATCTGTGCTCACGGCAAAACCTGCCGGGATGCAGTTGTACCATCCTGTACAGCAGGAGCTAGACAGGCTCCCCGGTGGCTGCTGCCCTGAGGAAGGGGTGAAGGACTGTGGGGTACAACAGGAGGCTGAAAACGCGGCGATTACCATCTGTTTCAGCTGACTAAGCGTGCATTATCTTTTAGCTAAAATTTTACTGAAACTGCTCAGTAAATGCATATGCTGGATCTGTTTAAATGAGCCCAGTGTGTTTCTTGAGCTGAAGGAGACATGCTTCCCTGGTCACCAGTGAATGTGTCAGTGCGACTTTCAAGAACTGAATGTACCCGTCTTGTGAAAATGCTGGCTGAAGTTCTCTGCATTAGTGAAACTGAGATCTGAAAGGTGTTTTCTGGAGGGTTTTGGAACCATCCTTGCCAAAGGTAACGGAATAAGGAGGTGTACACTGGTGCTCATAAAGCTTAATTTATACTTACTGGTCCTCTTATTGCCAAAATGAAGCTGGCAGGCGTCCAAGTGCCATTGAACCATCTGTAGAAGGAAACTACATTTCATTCTTGTGGAAGATGGATATCTTCTATTTCCTATTAGCCCATCCTGATTCTTCATGTTACCGTGAAATGTTTGTGTCATTCGTGAGCATTCATAAAATGCAGTCTTGGATTATGGAGAATTCATATAAATACTTAAAAATGTGAAGGAATATGAAGAATAAAACAATAAGAGTGGTACAGAGTTCCTCTTTCCTTGATCTCTGAATGAGAAGAAAATTGTTGCATGTCTTCCTAAGGCTTCCCCAGTGCATTCCGCCTTCTGAGATGCCTCCAGCTCTAACAGGACAGCAACACCAAATCTCCTGAATCATTCCATTACTCAATGTAACAACTGTGATATGGAGTAAAAGCAGGATAGAAATAAGGTTCCTTTTTCAAATATCCACTTCTGTTGAACAGAGGAAGAGGAAAGGAAAACATGATGTTTTAGTGAACTCTTGCTTTTTAATGCAGAGTATCATCTAGATTTGAGCCTGACCTAATAGTGCCCCTAAGCTTGTGCTTAATTTCAAGTATTTCTTAACTGCGAACTTTAAAAGTAAATTTTGCAGATTGACATGAGGTGCTTTGCTGGGACCTTAAGGAGCATATTAGAAATAGCAGGGCATGGAAATTGTATAAAGTGTTTGTTTGACTTTCCTTTTTTGCGCAGTGACAGTTGCACAGGCAATAAGTGAAAGCTACTGTGTCTGTTTAATACAGTCCAGTTTTCCCAGTCTGTTAAAATGGAGACCAGAATCCTCCTTTCTTAACTCCGTGTTGCTGAAGATTAAGTACATTCTTGGAACAAGGCTCTAATTTCTTACTGACACAGGCTTGGAGATGTTTATGCCTCGCTCCTTGCTATTGCTGGGTGCAGCACGCAGATGTTAACGCAGCTTTGCTGCGGTGAACCGTGGGGAGCATCGGAAGGTGACCTGCTTATCGCCTGGGCCGCCCCGCTGCCGGGTTCCCTGGAGAGCCCTTGACCAAACAGCTGCGGGAGGGTAAAAGGATATCGTTCCCCAAAGTCCTTTCCAGGCACATGCTCTCATTGTTCTTGTAATTGGAAAGAATTTAAATGACAATCCATGCTGGTGGCATACTCGCAGCTCTCCTTTTCATTTAATATTTATTACCTCCTTTAGAAACAGCAGCATTAAATTTAGAGGAGTGTACACCATTATGCTTCTCCATACTCGAGGCTGAGGATTCCTTGTCCATCATTTTGGGCAATAGGTTAAAAATAATGATAAAAAGGTACACAGGGGCTCAGCAGATTTATTAAACCGAATCCTTACTCTTTTCTGCTGTTGAGCAGATGACCTAGACAAGTTTATTGGTAGATGTTACAATAAATGCCTGATGACTCTACTGTCTTACTGATAGCAGAATTTATCCCGTTGTCTCACTAACTACTGCGGTAAAGGAGAGCGACCTCTGAAATCTCTTACAGCCTTCGCCAGCACTCAGCATTCATCTCTCCGAGTTCGTTGGAGGTACCAATCAATGTAGTGACCCACGTGCCTGAGACACTGGAAATGCATGTTCCCCCCAGCGCTTTCAAGAATGATCCATGTTCAAATTCTGCTTAATCACAGAAGTGGATTAATTTGGTATGCTTGTGTCCAGTTATATTTCTGGAAGCATAAGAACAAAATAAATTGCTATAGTTTTTCAGCTGATGTAATGCCCAAAAGAAAATAAAGGAAACTTCCCCAAAGTCTTGTATTCATAAAATCTAATCTGTCAGCATTCCTGAAATATCTGTTGATCAAAACTTTGTTTCTCTGAAAAATGGATCAAATTTAGAAGCCTGTCCATCCTCAACATTTAATTCTGTATTTTTTAATTTGTTCTCAGCTGCTTTTCAGCTATTGTGACAATTCAGTGGGATGGTGTTGGGTTTTGATACTGAGGATCCCATCTGCTGCACACTTTATATAGTTAATCATTAGTGAAATAAAGAACAGGAGTAGGGAGAGGTTGTGAACAATCTCTTCTAATGCCAGAGTTGTGGAGCTTCAAAATAGCAGTGGAAAGGTTTAGATCAAACATAAGGAGATACTTTTTCATGCAACATAGATGAGTTATGGAAAGCTTTGATGCAGGATGGTACGAGTGCTAAAGCTCTTGTGAATTCAAGAAGCAACTGAACAAATTAGTGGAAAAAAATTCCATCAAAGACTTGTACAAGCACAACCTCCATCTCTGTGCAGCAGATTTCTACAAGCTGGGAGAGCATCAGGGAAGTATCACTTCATACCTGCTCCATTTTAATAATATTCCCTCAGCATCTGCTGTTGTCCACCCTTGGAGACAGGACATGAGCTAGATGGTCCTTCAGTCCGATTGTGCTCCAGTGGCTGGAAGGCAGCAAATGCACTTCTGTCCCCTGAAGCGTCTTGAAGGTTCATCTATGCAGAAACCCAGCCAGGAGCTAACAGAAAGGATGGGTAACTTTTGGGAGCATTGAAAAAAAAAAAATGAGAGGACAAAAAAAGAAAGACATGACAAAACACAGATCAAAGAGGGTCGTAAGCGTTGTCTCTAGGCAAGAAGATGGTCTTACTAACCAAAGGGTTAAATATTCAGTAAAACGTTGTTGCAGGCTTATGTGAACCCTGGGTCTACAGAAGAGGGCCTCGTTATATACACTACCAGTGTAAAGCTATCCTAGAATTCTGACCGCAACTGAGATGAGTTTTGTGTGTTTGGGTCCTGTTTTAACCTGATAGCTGTGCATCAGCCCTCTGGCCTGATGGCCAGCTTAATCAGCTTGGTCATTTTCTGTGGAGCTTCACTGAGGTGCCAATAAATTCAGCATGTAAAGGTGCCCCATGGGGGGTCAATTCATTCTTACAAGAGGAGAAGGATATTTTAATCGGATAGTGTGTGTTTACAGCGGGCTAGTCTCTTGATTAAATAGTTTATCTGTTTGCTAAGCTCCTATTTATTTGGATGTTGTGGCCAACCCCTATTAGTCAACCGGTGAAAGGGAAGCTCTGGCTTTTGTTTTTTCCCACAGCTGCATCTGAAACAGCTGCTGATTTGGAAGTGCAAATGGTAGGTACGCAGAGACCTGATCGGATTCTGAGAGCTGTCAGAGTCGTTTCTGTGCGTGTTACAGTTGTGGGAACCCTGCACACGGAAAAGCTGCTGGCGCTTCTGCTGCGCTTCAGTGGACTGGAGTGAACTGGAAAGGATGAGGCAAATACAGAAAAGCCGTTTGGCTGACCAGCCATTTTCAGTGTTTCCGTTGCTGCCATCTGTCCTTGGAAAAGAGTCGCTTTTCCCCCATATGTGTCTTCAAATATTCTGTTCCTCTGGCTTTTTTTTTCTTTTAATCAAGTTCAGACCTCTTTTTTTCCCCAAAAGCTTTATTCTGTGTCTCGGTTTTCTCTTCCTCAGTATCCCTGGTGAATTCTGCCTTACAAAATCTGTGGCCATAAATTGACCCATCGTTAATACAAAAATAAAATAACAATGAAGAGACACTCCCAGATCCCTTTCAGTCTTTGGTGTGGTCTGTCTTAAGACCATACCCATGCTAGTGAGGGACTTGGGGCTTGTATAGGGCAGTACTTAATGGTAACACCACAGATCCAGTGGTGAGGTCATGGTCTTCTCTTCACAGAAATCGGATCTGGAAATTGTCTTGCTAACACGTTTAATCCATTTCCTTGCCATTGTCTGATTCTTTCCTGCAGTACATTTGTTGGTGGTATGCCCAGTCTCTCATAAAATACCCACGCAAGAGCGCTTCCACTGCTTCCCTGAGGAGTAATTCCTTATATTCATTCTCACTCGTCAAGATTTTTTTTTCCCAGATACTCAGCCTACCTTTTGCTCTTGCTGAATTTCGCTGCTGCCATGCCTGCCTGGTGGTGTAGTCCTTGGTATTGCGTGTAAATTCTCTTACTCTCGAGGCTTGCACCTTTCAGATCGGGTCTCCCACTGCCTGACTGTGCTCGAATACTCCCTCCACCGTGTCTCCTAACCCTGTGGTCAAGGGTTCCCCGGTGCTGGTAGCGTTGGTTCAAGTACGTTGTGCAGCAACCAGTATTTTCTTGGTAAGATGCCAAGATTTCAGAAGATGCGTTATCACGAGGCATTATAACTCCAACAGACAGTTGCGATCTGCTGCTTGGACACGTGGGCCCGTGCAGACCAGAGCACGCGTTTCCACGAAGCCTGTGCCTGCGTTGTTGTCCCGTGCTCCGTGCAAAGCCCCGCATGCCTGTGCCCGCTGGGGGGTTCTTGGTTATCCATCTATTTAAGAATATTTTTCTGCAGTACGTTTAGTTTACTTTTGTCTCAGACTTCCTTTATTTTTCATTCATAAGCTTGAGGTTACGCAGGGTTTCTCTGTTTCTGTGGACTTCTGCCAAAACATTTGGCTAAGGATAATCTGCACAATTTTTTAACGTATTTACCAGTTGTTCAGAGTTGTGCAAGAAAGATGTAGCCAAACAACAGCATCTTTCCAAAGGAATCTAAATAAATGTTAATGGCAAGATTTTTGTATGATGATGTTGTGCATTTTACCTGAATTTTGCAGTTTTATTAAAAATCAAAGTTAGTCCTTTCAGTTAGTCCGGTAATGTTTATTTTTCATGAACCTGTCTGTGGTTCACTTATCACTTTTAAAACAATAATTCTAAATTTATGGAAGCTAGTTGTAAACTGTAATGAATTAAGCTGTTGATATTATTTCTGTTTTTCTCAGCATCCAATTTCTAATGTAAATCTCTTGCTAACAGCAGGAATATTTTCCTTTGTGAAAGTAAGCGTCACGTCACAAACTCAGTATTAAAGTGTTTCAGGATTAGAAAAAAATATTAGTGTTGAAACTCACTTCTGTGTTGCACTGACATCTAAAAGTAGATGACTGGGTGTCCTGGTTTCGGCTGGGACGGAGCTAGTTTTGTCTCCAGCAGCTCCTGTGCTTTGGATTTAGTGTGTAAAGAACGGTGATAGTGCACTGATGGTGCTGGTTGCTGCTGAACGACCAAGGACATTTTGCAGTTTCCCAGGTTTTGCCAATGTGCAGGTGCAAAAACCTGGGAGGGGCAGAGCCAGAATAGTTGATCCAAACTGGCCAAAGAGAGTGTTCCGTACCACAGACAGCATGGCCGGTGTAAGTGAGGGTCGGCTGGTGGGCCACTGCCCTTCTTGTTCCCTTCTCCCTTTTTTCATTCATTCGGGCCTTTTTGTTCGTTTGTTCGGCTGTTTGTTCCCTCACCTGCTCTCTCTGGAACTTGCTGTTCTGGGATAGCTGGGGGCGGGGGGGATACCCCTGCTCCCTGCCTGCTGCTCGGGATGGGCTGTATCGGTCGTCGGGGGGTAAGAAATTGTGCATTGTTTGTTTTATATATTCTATGAGAGAGAGAGAGAGAGAGAGAGAGAGAGAGAGAGAGAGAGAGATTTTTAATCTTTTTCTTTGCTGTCCTGGTGAACTGTCTTTCTCTCAACCCGTGAGTTTTCCTTTCTCCCCGATTCTCCTCCCCACCCCACCGGGGCAGGCAGGGGGCAGTGAGTGAGCGGCTGCATGATATTCGGGTACCAGCTGCGGTTAAACCATGACACTGGGGAAAATGGAGGAGGTAAATGTGTAACTCATTTATTTGTATGTCTTCATTAGAGTGTTTTCTGTCCACAGGTGTGGACAGAAACAACTAGCAAATGCTTACAAAGACAAAATACGCTGCCTTTGTTTTTAGCATATGTGTTAAAATAATACTGCTTTCAGCAAGAGGAATGGTGGTGTCTGAGCCTCGAGACATGGTGCCATATTCAGCTGCCTACATAATATTTCTTCTACTTTGCTGACAAGGTTAAATAGTGAAATAATTGTTCCCTTTCAGTTTATTTTATCCTTACTGGTATATTTTATTTCTCCTTTATAAGATAATATTTCTTTAGTGATAGTGGGTGACTGAGATTCTGTGCATAAGCTATGTGGCAGATAGGAACTGAAATTAAATTTGCTACTCTACAGAGCTAAAATTTTGCTACTGTAAAAGGTCTAGAAAGAACCACAGGGAAGCAAGAGGATTCAGTCCGTGCCTTCACTGGAAAAGAGTGTGTGACGGGGGATGCTCTTGTTCGGCAGCTGCCCTCCGCAAGGGAGGGCAGGCACAGGGACGTACGATCGCGAGTGAGCAAGGTTACCCCCCTTCTCCTGGGAATCGCCTTGCCCGGGTTGGTGTGCAGGAAAGATGCCTACGGCTTGTTCTCACGAGGTTTGTACTCATATGAGAGCTAATGTGTGTTCGCTCAGTGAAAATACATATTATTTGGACGGAAATACAAAGCCTGTGTCATGTAAGGGACTTTGAAGTTCTCAATTTGAAAAGAGTGATGCAAGAATCCTTACTATGTCTGTGCCAGACTGTCAAAAGCTCCCAGCAGCCAGCGAGTACCATTGTTCTCAACGGGAGGCACTGGCACCGAACGCTTTGGAAGATGTGGCTCTAGCAGTGCTCCTCGGAGCCCCGCGCCGACGCAGCGGGCGAAGGAAGGGGAATAACGCTGTTCCCATTCTGCAGGTGGGAAACGGGACTAGAAGTTCTTTCCCCAGGGTAATGAGCTGAGCCAGATACAGAAACAGCTACAGGTTTCAATGGCACAATCATTAAAATATTACTTAAAAACAACGCACTACAAACCATGATGACTGTGATTCTGATTACAGTCAGATTAACTCTACTACTAATTACCATAAGAAAGTAACTGGCATCATTTGCTTTGAGTGGCAGCCGAGTCTGTTAAGTACAGCAGTTTTAAGTAAACTAAACTGTTGCTCTTCTTCAGTGATACCTTGTTTGCAGGAGGTGTAGCTGTACAAGGACAACATTACCTGTCCCTTGCTTGCAAGCACTGGTATTGTCTGTGGGAGTCTCAAATACTGATGGTGCACAACCTTCAGAAAAAGGGAGCTTTTCTCTCGTTCGAGGCCACGTGAGACTCTCACTAGTCTACACACAGTAGGAATTAAATTTTATGAAGTCAGGAGGGTTCCTAACTTTGCTTCTGCTCACCCGTAAGTGCGGGGAGGGAATTAATAGGATGGATGTGTTCCAGTCAAGATGCTGCTGAAAATGACTGTTCTTTTCTGCCTGTGATTTGGCTCGAGTAGCTGTCGCATCGCCACCACTACACGCGACATGAAAAACAGAAAGAGGTTTTTTACCTTTCACATGCCCTCTCTTCCTTAAAACAGTCACACCAGCTATGTTAATTCCTACTGGAAGAAGTTGTGTTGAAACTTGGTAAATACCATCAATACATTTTTAAAACCCTTTACTTGATTGCAAGATAATACTATAAACTGCACAACCAGGACAGTTTCCAGTCCTACGTGTGTAGGACACATTTCATTTATTATATACTTGCTTTGTCAAACAAGTGGCAGTTGGGATGGGCGCAGCAGTATCATTCTGGGCTGGAGCTCGAGTAAATATGCCAAGATTCACATGAAAATTGTGAGAGTTGGTAAGAATAAACAGAATGATTTAGAGTTAACTTTAGAGGAAGTTGTGTTGATCAGATTTCAATAACATTGTAAAGTTTCTGTAAAACTCCTAAGCACGGTTTTGTAAATATTTTGTTAGGGGTATCAGTTTTTACTCACTGGGCACAGTGATAATCTAATATTGGTATTTTTGGAAAGGCATTATATGCGAGATGCTTCCCACGTCTGGAAGTAGTTTTTAATAATGATCCTGGGGCAGAGTCCTTAAAGAAAAAAAAAAACGTCCATCGCATGCAGTATTCCTAGAGGATGGAAAAATGAGCTGGTACAGTTTTTAGTAACAGTCTATGAGCGAGATCCAGAAAAGTCCGTTCTTGGCTGAGACATTCATGTTCACCAAAGGGCTTTCAAAGAACGCTCTGGGAAGTCATTTCAGGATACATAAAAGTTGTAGCCTGGAAGGGGTCTACATGCATGTGGTTTCAGCAGGGGCAAAAATCCTGGCTTCTCTGAGCTCATGCGGAAGAGAACATAATGTTCTCTTTAGAAGGCGGCCACTTAAAGAACAGCTGCTGCACAGCGCTGCAGCGTTCGGTGAGCGTGCTGTGCATCTGGAAGGAGATTTTCTTCTTTTTAAATTAAGCTGTGGCCTAAACTTACTCACATCAGTGTTTGTACCGTCTTGTAGTTACAGTCAGTGTGCGTAGGCAGCACAGAAACTCCATTGTACCCGAAGACCAGCTTAACACCTTTCCTTTCTGCAGCCTCCTCTCCTTTGCAATAAATGTGTTTGGCCTAAAAACTCCTCCTTCTCTTGAACAGGGGCTGGATTATGGATGAGTGGGCACCATCACTTGTGAGCCCTGCTGTGAGAAACATGCCCGGGGCGAGACCTTGTCTCGCGAGAAGGCTGGTGACAAGCTCCCCCTTCTGCCCCTTTCCGTGCGTGGGCAGTAGCCGCTGTTACTAACAAGCATTCTGCTCCCTTGGAGCTTTTCTTCCTCCGTTCAGATCGAGTTGAAGGTGAACTTGGGAAGGAGATGTGTGAGCGTGTGCACCCCCCCGTGATGGACGTGGGGAGGAGGGAGGCCGTCTGGAAGCTCAGATGTATCAAGATGATTCCTTGGAAATTCTTCTGTAATATACTTTTTTAAAAGTCTTTTAAGCTTTCAAATACAGAATCTGCCTTTAATTTATGAAAATAAGGTTGGCTGTCTAGTTCAATTCAGGTTTTTTTTAGGTTGGCAGTGTAACTTCTCAGTTGATAATTGACTATTTCCTCCTCTTAATTACCCTAAGAATCCTTTCTATACTCAGATTACCTTAACGCCTTCACTTAATGCTTTAATTTCTTCACTTAGTCTGTGCATCTCTTCATGCTAAGGACCCTGTGGGATCTGCTGAGGAGGAGGAGTGGAAGACAACATCCTATTGACCAATGGTTTGGTAACCTTCCTTGGTCTTGAAATGGAGATCAAACGCTGCACAGAGATGCATTTATTTACCTTTGGGTGTTCATATAAGCATGAGGGGGATTGAATTATCACTTATAAACAAACAGGCCTGTTACAACCCAAGCGAATAAAAGATGCATGAACATTTTGCTGATCTGACAAGCCTATTTTCCAAGGGTTGGTTTCCCCCCTCCAAATCATTGTTATAAACACACTAGTAATCTGTTATTCTTGGCCTAAAGAACAACTGTTGTATTACTGTGACTTTTCTATTCATTTATAAAGATGAAAAACAATAGCTGATTTTGTGCTGGTTTCCAGACTGATCAAGGCAATAACATAACAGAATCTCATTGCTGAAGAAACATTTGAATTTGGAATTGGAAATACATCTACTAAATGTTTCTTTAAGCTTTTAGGATTTTTTTTAATTTGGAATTATGTAGGATTGGGTATAATGCTGGCCTAGTGCCACAGGGAACTGTGAGAGTTCTTGCTGGCTTGCTAGGTAGTTGTGAAAAGCAGCCTCCTAAGGCTGTTCAAGTATTTTGTCAGAGAACCACTAATTTTGTTATATGCATGAAAAAATGAACAAACGCATACTACTTAATTGTTAACAAAGCAGATAAAAAAACTGGGTTCAGCTCTGGGCCCCTCACTCCAAGACAGACACTGAGGGGCTGGAGCGTGTCCAGAGATGGGCAACGGAGCTGGGGAAGGGTCTGGAGCACAAGTGCTGTGAGGAGCGGCTGAGGGACCTGGGGGGGTTTGGCCTGGAGAAAAGGAGGCTGAGGGGAGACCTTCTCGCTCTCCACAACTCCCTGAAAGGAGGTTGGAGCCAGGGGGGGTCGGTCTCTTCTCCCAAGGAACAGGTGACAGGACAAGGGGAAACGGCCTCAAGTTGCGCCAGGGGAGGTTTAGGTTGGATATTGGGAACCATTTCTTCCCCGAAAGGGCTGTCAGGCCCTGGCACAGGCTGCCCAGGGCAGTGGGGGAGTCCCCATCCCTGGAGGGATTGAAAAGCCGTGTAGATGTGGCGCTTGGGGACATGGGTTAGTGGTGGCCTTGGCAGTGCTGGGTTAATGGTTGGACTCGATGATCTTAAAGGTCTCTTCCAACCTCAACGATTCTATGATTCTAAATTTCATGTTTTACATTTGTTGTATGTGGTCCTTCTTACCAAAGGATTAATAAAAGGATCAGTCACCACATAATTCCATTCTTTGCCTGTTGCTAAAGCTTTTATCCTTATTTTTCAGTAACCTGGCTGGTTTTATTTCCCCGCCATTATCACAGGGGTAGACGCCAGGAGAAGCACCTTCCTCTGACTGACAGTACTGTTAGTGAGGAAGCGGAGCAGCTCTGCGCCTGCTTGTCGGCCGCCGGGCTCCTTCAGGTGCGGCCTCATGGTTTACCGGGGCCTGTGCTCGTGCGGGGTGCGGCATCCCAAAACCTGCCTCACCATCTTGTTGCGTTAAATGGAATCCAGGCTGGCTGGATGCTCTGTGCTGCTTTAAAATGCCCCCGCCGGCTGAACTTTTTATTTTGCTCTGGAGATTGCTGATATACCGTCCATCCTTACAGGGCAGATGCATTTTTACCTTCATTAATTATTATTTGTATTGTTAATTCCAGTTGGCAAGAAAGGCGGGAGAACTAATATAACAGCAATTCTTTTACTTAGGGCGATCTCTTGGAAGTATGTTTGCTGCTGGCTTGCAGTTTCTGTTTTTCCTGATTTTTTTTTTTTCTGTAATTTTGTTTCAAATTCCTTTCTTTCCATTCCTATCCATTTATGAACATGACCTTGAGTAGGTTCTTAGTCATGCTTTATTTAGCAAAGTACTCTGCCTCTATGTTGTTGCAGAAATTGGATAAGAATTACACAGAATGGCTCTTCAATGCAAACTGGATCTTGAAAAATCTTGTAATTACTTTACATATTGACTTTTTTGGGGTGAATTTTGCCCAGATACCTCTGTGATCCCAGCTGTGTGGAGCTGTTTTGCACCTTCACTGGCATAACTGAATTTAATCATGCAGCTTGCTAAATGCTATCATATGATAAAATACTATGGTAAAATTTGTCATGAACCACGAGAAGCTTTTAGCAGGCAGGATAATTGCACTAACATTTGCTCTGAAGTACACTAGAAATTAATTTAACACACCACTCCTAGTGAAGTACACAGGGTGATAAAAATACTCCCAACTGCCAACTAAGTCTCCTGAATTGCTTTTGAAAACTGTCTTAACTCTTGTACTTTCTTCCCTAGAACTTTAAAAATATGTCTGTGCTAGAAAGAATAATGTAATGCCACAGATAAACTACTAGAAAGTGTATCTCTCTTCATGTAGAACATAATAATTGACCATGTACTTCATTGTTATTACAGTAGTATATAGAATTACTATGCTTTGTGTGTCACATCATTTATTAAATGCAGACGTAGTTGTTTCTGGGTTAGAAAATAAAAATGGTTGCATGAAATTTCAGTGACGTACAAGTGTGCTAGAACTAGAAATCAGTTGTAGGGAGGAAGGTGATAAAGTAACTTTGGGAGGAATTATTATGAGTGTGCCAGTATGCTAAGTATAGGAGTTAAATAATCTTTTAAGAGATTGGAGAAATGGCCTAAAAAGAGGGGTAGTTCAGTTATGGTAAGAACAAGGCTCTGCATTTAAGCAAGAATTACCATGTTTTCAGGCTGGGAGATGAGTGACAAGCCAGCAGTTGTATAGACTTCATTGACTTTCATCTACTCGGTGATCTACAGTAGCTCTCCATGTCCTGCTCCTGGAGGGGACAACGGCACGCAGATGTCTTTAAAACACGTGAAATAAGCCTGCTATGCCCCTGAGCCCCGGTGAGACCTCTGCGTGGAGTGCGCTGCCCAGGCGGGGACGTTGCATTGCAGGAAAACTGTGGGCTGCTAATTACAGAGCAAGAGCTGAACAATTTGGAGGTCCAGAAAATGAGACTTGAGACAAGAGGTGGAAGAGGAATGACTCAGTCTGGACAAGGTAGGGTGTAATAACGCTTGTTAGCTATGCAAAAGCTAAAAGGAAAGTAAGCCATTGTTCCTGTATGCTTTGAACAGAAATAATGAAAGACTGGAACTGAGTCTCTGGTGAGTTGTTGAGTATCAGTGTCGAAAAGGTTTTAAGACTGGATTTAGATAAGTATCTGTTGAAAATGGAGGAGCTACAGTTGATTCTGCCTTAAGGCATAAGAGAAAGACTAGACGAGCTCTTAAGGGCCCTTCCAGCTCTGTTCTTCTCTGATTCCCTGATATAGCTAAACGGTTTCATAGCATTCATTATTGTCATCACAAGTGCGACTGACTGAGAACGTACCACCAGAGCAGTGCTGCCAGGCAAATTAAGTGACATTTTGTATACTCCGTACAAGCTTATTGCCAAGAATTTTCCAACTTTTTCCAGCATGGGGGAAAAAAAAAAAAAGAAAAAAAAAGAAAAAAGAAAAAAAGAAGCAGCTAGAGCAAACAATTATATCTGTATTCCATTTTAAATTTGGTCAAACTTGGATTCATCACAATTTGAGAGTGTAAAGGATGTGGGAAGAAGGGTATTGTCCACCCAACCATCTGGAGGAGAATATAAAAGGTCCCTGGAGATGTTGCATTGTGCAATGGCTAAAGCTTATGACTTACCTTCAAGAGCTCTAGATAAAAAACATGTGGAGGGTGAAAGGCAAAATGTAAACAGTAAGCATGAAAGAAATAATAAAGCTGGCCCGGGTGCAGCATGATGTTCTGACTGTGAGATCCAGACAGTGAGGATTGCATTATTCAAACAGGAAGCCGGAGGAATGTTTCTCCAGTGTCTGTCTGTCCAGATCCTGGAAGCTGGGCATTATCAGCTAGTGGTTAGGCTGATAACAGGAGACATTCATCCTCTAGCAGCAATGCTGCCGTTCCTAGGACAGGCGGTAAGCACCACAAATGATGGGCAGTTTGTGTTCCCTCAACAGTCCTACTTGATGAGCAGCCAGCACGAGCTCCTGCCTGCTCTCCTGTTTGGTCCCATCGGACCACATCTGATGGTCTCTCTTGAAGCCTGAAAGAGGCAACCGGTAGTTCAGCCCCAAGAAAAAGAATCTTTATCCACCATTTGGGCTGATGGATCTCCTCATCAAAGCCAGATGTGTCATTAGAAGTCGGCAAAGACAGCCATAGCAGATGCCCTAATGATGAGGTGGTACCTGTCACGTGAGCTGTGCAGGGAAATAGGGGCTTCTGGCTGACTTTTTTCCAAAGGTTTCTTAATTAGAATAGCTTTGTGTTGAATAGAAACTCAGAAGAGTGAAAACAGAATTGTTAGTCTTTGGCTGGTTTGCCCCCAAAGCAGCTTTTGACGGCATCATTCTTCATCCAGTAAGAAGTCTGTTCACTGTTGCTCTGTCTGAGTTTTGTGGGTTTCTGTGCAATGGTGATGAGTGATCCACCAGTAATGCAGTGGTTCTAAAATGTATGTTCTATCAACGTTGCTACACATTGACGCCTTTGTGGTGTATCCAGCACAAGTCTCGCGTTCTGCCTACTCTCACTGTGTCAGCCTTTCCCGTTTTCTACCTCCTTTCTTGAATTTGGGGCAATGCTGCAGCAGGACTATTCACAGAGAGGGCTGAAGGCCCTTTGCTTCCTGTTGCAGACAGAGTTGGATGAGAGCTGGTGTGCGGGAGACATCTGATACCCACTGGCCTTCACAGAAAATGGTGGGTGGAAGACGGGGCTGCATGGAGATGGAGGATCTTCCGACCCAGGCGGAGTGGGGAGGAGTAGCGGGGTTGTAGCGCTGTCCTGCAGCGTACCCTCTGCTGTGGGACGGAGTCGCCGGAGAGGGACCTGTTTCTCCTACCCTGTGAGATTTGCTGTGGAATGACGTGTTAATGGTTAATGCTTGTTTCCATCTCCTAAAACTTAGAGCCCTGCCCAGCAGGCTTTTGTGGTATCGTAACAGGACCTGGTGTTTTAAACGGACTCCCCCGTGACTGCCGTGTGCCCGGTAGGGAGCTGAGGGCTCTCGGCATTCCTCCTCCTGGCCTAGCGAGCGATGGGCCGGCGTCCTTGGGCGAGCTGAGCACATCCTGACCCGCAGAGCCAGCCGCTCCAGCTGCGACCATACTGATCCCTCCCGGGCTCGAGGTTGGGGGCTCCCCCCCCTTGGGGCCAGCGCTCCCAGCAGGCTGGATCCCGGTCAGCTCTTGCGCTTTCTCTGTTGAAAGTTGTACAGAGCTGTGGCTGATTTGAATACCTAAAGTTTCTGATGGGGTGATGAGAGTGTGTTGGAAAATGTCGATATTTAACTCTGATTAAAACTGCTTCTGCCCTGAAAATTTGAGCCATTTATGTTGAAATCTTTGAAGGAGACTGCTTGCTTTTGAAGACAGTAAAGTCAATGATAATTCCTAGCAGTGGTCGCATCTTTCTCATGGTCCTGGGCATGATCACTGGCTCTTCACGGGGGCTGTAACCCTTTCGTCTATCAAAGTAACGCAGTACGTGTACTCCCACATGAAAAGCCATTAGACAAGTAATTATAAATATTTTTCAAAAATCAAAATCAATTTAGAAGAGTCAGAAAAAAATGTTCAAACTCAGGTATGGCAGATTACAATCTATTAATAAATTTAAAGACAGGGTAAAAACCCCAGTGCATTAGATGACAAACACTGTCTTTTTCTGTCTGTTTGCTTATAATTTGACAGTGGGAAATGTTTATTTGCAAAAAGGCTAAATTAGTCATAACTCATTTTGCTTTTGAAGATGATATGAATATAAAAGAATGATGTTCTTTCTTCCTGATGACTTACACTTATTTCTTTTACTAACATATATCCTGTCTTAGAAGTGATTTCTCCTTTCTTCTTCTTGGGAAAAATTCCATCACTGAAGTATTTAAATTCAATGCTGCAGTGATTGCTGTTGTCATTATTTTATACCCTGGGGTTTTTACAGAGTCGTTTAATGGCACGCTGGTGATGGCTTTGTTTATCCTTTTGTCTGAGCCTTCGGAATGATGACAGTGTACCCCTGGTGCCTCCAGGTCTCAGTGGGACCTGACATTTGGATAATTGGGGGAAACCTCCTTAGTGGAGATCTCAGAGATGACCATTTGACTTGGATGCAGGAATGAGCATCTGGAGACACAGGGAGATGATTTCCTTGAAGAGGACTCCTGGAGGAGGCATCCTGGTGAGGAATACAGCTCCTGGTGCTTCACCTTTGAGGAACAGTTAAAACACCCCGGGTGAGCCTAAAACCTACAGGGCTTACAAACAGGAGTGCTCAGTGGGTAACTAAAGTCGGAATTGCAAAATAAGCTTATAATGCTAAATAATAATAACGTGTAGTTCCTGAGGCCCAGCAAGCAAATAAATCAAAGCTGCAAATGATCTTTATAGTCCCCCTCTTAGCAAAATGAATTTTCTTTGCCCGCTCTCCAGTCCAGTCAAGTATATATGTTGCATTACGGCAGAGAAGTCAGAGACTTCGGGGTTATTTCAGGCAAAGGCTGAGTGTGCGTGCGGGCACGCGTGCGTGTGTGCGGGCATGTGCAATATTAGTGGCCTTTGCGAACGTCCTGCCAGGATGCTGTAACGAGAGGCAGTTTGCGCTAGCTGCAGCAGCGCGCTGAGGCGGGACAGGAGCCGGCAGCCCATCAGGAAGGCGAGTCGAAGGGTGAGGTAACTCCGTTTTTGGAGTTCAGTCTGCTGCCACTGTCGGTCTCCATGTGCTTATGCTAACATCTTGCAGTGCTGCGTCCCGCTGAATACATGAGGTAGTGCAGTCTGTGTCCTCTTTGGAGATCCTGCATCTGTAATCTGTATTTTATGAGTAGCAGGGGAGATCTGTAAAAGAAGAAATAGCATCCTCTGAACGCAGGTACAGACAGCTGCATGCTGGTATCACAGTGAGGTAGTTTTTTGTTGCCTCCTTTATTTTTTGTAATGTGCCGAATGTGTATTTTCTGCCAGTCAAAAAAGGACTGAGCTGCATTTGAGGTAGCCAGTGTGCCCAGAATGGCTTTAACGCTTAACTGAACAATCACGACGGAGAAGAGGCCACACAAAGAAGAGATGTGGCCTGACAACTACTCACCTAATACTATGAAAAGAGGGATTTCTCTGAGTCCACTTGTGACAGACTTGTTGGTACAGGATCACACTGAGCCAAGGCGAGTGAGTAACCTACTGTTGGGAGGTTTATAATTACTTTGGAGTTGACCAGTGGAGATTCAGCCTGCCATGAGGGATGTCAGTGCAACCTTCACCATCTCCTCGCTATCTTTAAACCCACAATTATCCTCTTTGTCTTGCCTGGCTTGAACTTCAACACTTTCCCTCAACTGGCTCAGCTAACGTGCCTGCAAGTCTGGTGACTGTTTCGTTATCAGAGTTGGACAAAATGGAAGTGAGCTGCCAGGTGTTACCTGTCTGTTGATAATGCTGCATCCTGCCCGTCCAGTAACCCCATGTGGTAAATATGGGGAGTCATAAATGAAGGTCATAAAATAATAACATGATTTAGGTGGGAAGGGACCTCTGGAGATTACCCTTGCCTTGCCTTCTCAAGGCTGATCCAACTTCAGTTATACCAGGTTCCTCAGGGCCTTGTCTCCCCTTGTATCTGTAAGGATGGAGATACCACAGCACCTCCTGGCACCTGTTCCAGTGTTTGACAACTAGTCTGAATTTTTTTCCCCTAATACCTAATCAGAATTTTCCTGGTTGAAACTTTGGTCTGTTGCTCTTCATCTTTGTACAAGCTTGAGAGCATTCTGGGAAGAGAAGCAGTGGAGATTTTCAAGCAGAAAGATAAAAGCAGCCCTGTCCATTCCCTGTTCACACTTGGATCCTCGAACTGATGGTGCCAAGGCATGTAGTGATGCCAGCGAAGTTTGGTTTGCATCCACCCGCAGCAGGAGAATATTTATGAGCAAAACCATTCTAATTTCCTTATTTTGTTCAGGTCTGTAGCTCACCAGCGAAGCTTAAGGAAATGGCAGGGAGCTAGAGGCTTGTTACAGGGCGAGTGATGACAGGCTAACTGGACCCCTGAAAACTTTATTGTTCTCCGCTGACTGGATTTTTATATTACATGCAGTGAACCTTGTTGTGGAAGCCAAGAGCAGGAATTACCCTACACCTGTGGTTTTGAGCTACGTTGGAGTGAGGAAGAGGATGTGTCTGCTTCAGCCTCCCGTTTCTCATTAGCTGCCCCTCAAGTGGGGTTTCCCCACTGCAAGACAATATGTGGTTGTGCCGCTCCGTACAGAGCGTCTCAGTGTTGGTGCCGCGCACAGCGCGAGGGCAGCTGGGGTCTCGTATTCGGACAACCTGTATTTTAAACAAGAAGAGCAATGAAGTAAAGAGACGATCTGTATCGTGCATTAGCGCTTCTTACTGAGTCAAAATCACTTCTAAAAATAACTGCCCTGCCTGCCACGTCTTCCCAGCATTTCATCTAACACATCAGATGTGCAGTGGGCAGATACGGTCACACTTCCATTAAGGGTTTTAATCCAGTGGTGTTTCTCACACGGGAATTCCTTCCTTACAGCTGGATGAAAATTTCTCCAAAGTTCTACCTGAAGCCACTTGGTCAAATCCCCTTCTCAGAAGTGGGAAATTACATTAGTCCTGTTAGTAGAGGGGTTGCCTCTGATTTAATGTGGTGAGTCTGATAGAAGAGGAGAGGTGTAGAAAATGTCGTGCTCTACATTAGAGTCGAAGTTTTCTCTGTCTTGTAATCACGTGTTGAACACTGCCAAGCATTCTTATTTTATCAGGTAGTAACTGTTGTTTCTGGCGAAATACGGCTGACGAAATGCACAGCTTGGCTTCTTGTGCAAAGGGAGCCCTTCTTAGGAAGCGGGGACTCCTGCAGCATGAGTAACTGATTAGTACCGGATTGCAAGAACTCGTAAAATGATTTGGAGTTGGTTGGAGAAGTAAGAAATAAAATAAGAAACTGGAATGAATTGCAGATGTGCGTTGTAGATTTTAAACTGGGAATCCTAAAACCACTTGCCTAAGTTGAACCACATTAAGGGCTTGAGAAACACCAGGTCCATGGGAATCCTGTGCTGCTTGGCATCGTGTCCAGAAGCCTCTGTTTTTCAGGCTAGACACCACATTTTCAGCTAGAGACTGTTTGGGTTCCAAGCAGATTTTTTTCATTTTGTTTTAAGCAAAATTAAAAAAAATGCAGCCAGCAGCCAGGAGAATATTTGGCTTTTGTTTCTTTACCAGCTGTTTTTGTTCTCGGAAACTCATTTTAGCTCCTGGTGTGTTACTTCAATTTGTAGCTTATGAATTGCAGGAGCAGATGATACGCTGCTGAGTGCACCCTCTGTACGGAGCTGTGTGAGAATCGCGCAGTTGTGTGTCAGCGAGGGCAGGCGAACAATTGTCATTAATTCCTAGAAAGAAGGAGGTTTTGCGTGAAGGTCGCTAGACAGGATCTTGTGACAGAGAAGTTGGCTGCTTCCAAGAAATCGTGCTTTGTAAGAAGGCTTTAACGAGCTCCTTCCATAGCTTCAAGTTCTGTCTTCCGTGGAGCGGTGGGCAGCGCCTGCGGCTCTGGAGCTCATTTCCACAGAGCAAAGGCTGTAAAAGGTCTATCCGTGGAGCTCTTATTTTCACCTTTTCCTTCTCTTTCTGGTTTGGGAAAGCTGCTCGGCTCCCTGGCTTCTGGCTGGAGCGCTGCTGTCCTCGCTCGCAGCCCGGTCCCTCGGCGCGCGGCCCGTCCTGGCCTGCCAGCGCTCGCGCCCTGGGCGGTCTGCGGCCGCCGCCAGCCCCCCCCCCTCCTCCGGGCCGGGGTCCCCCAGGGCTTCAGCTCTGCCTTTGATCTCCTGCTGCTCGGCCTTGGCAAAGGGACTGCGCCACGAGGGTGGGGGCCAAACTCTTGCCTCCTCGCAGCTATAAACCCAGAAGTCTGGTTGCATATTTGTTGAGATGCTTCTTATCTCGGCCATTGTTTTACCTTTCCTGCTTGTTCCCTTAACAACCGCTTTTGATCCAGCTCCATAGCGACTAACCCATCGTACACCCACGCACGGAGGCATGCATCATCGGCAGAGAAAACAATGCCGTTATCTCCCAGTTATTGCTAATGGCGTCAATATTATTCTTCATTTGTCTGGTGTAAGAATGAGAAAGAAAAAGCCTGTGTTCGGACCTCTGATGGTGTGAATGCCTGGCTTGTCAGCCGAAGTCCTTTCTGAATCCATTTACTTTACCGTTTCTTCTCTTTGATCTCAGCCCTGTGCGTTTTCTCTGTAGCTTTGGTTTGTTAGAGTGTGTAGTGCTTTATCATGTGCTTAATTTGAAGCACAGTGAGAGTGCCTGTGTGCTCAAGCTTGTTCACAGATGTGTGTCTGTCTCGGGACTGGTGTGTGAATGAGGAGCCAGCGATTGTGGCTTCATTCTAGTGATGGATCTAGCTGGGTTCTCATTCTGAAGACTTTTTTTTTTAAAGACATTACTTTTTCTGCATAATTAATTTATGGCGCAGTACGATAAAAACATTATTTAGATTTCAAATGCAAGTAGCCTAAAATGAGGAAATGCCGGAGTTAAGGATGCCTGCACAACACCAACCTACCACAATGTGGGTGTGAATTATGACAGTCTTTAATTACATGACCACATACCGACTTTTTTTTCCAAAGAACTGTTGCCTTTCACAGCGTTGAAGATGGATGTGCTCTGGAGTGTGTAGTGAAGAAAGCTCTTGTCTGTCCAAGCTCTGCCTCACTTGTTACGGTAACCGGAGGGTGCAGAGGGAGCTGAGCAGTGTATTGCAGGAGGAAAGAAATACTGCATTCCTACAAAAACCCACCTTCTATTCTTATTTCCTCCGTAGAGGTCTCGTACAGAGGCAGCTGTCCTGAAGCTAAGCACGCTCAGAGCAGTTGTTCAGAGTTTCAGTTAAATTATCTCTGAAAGGAAAAGGCGATGGGACTTGTGGAATAGAGAGGAGCAGGGGTAGTGTCGGGGGAGCGGGGAATGGTGAAGGAGAGCCGTGATGAAGGAATCCTCTTTTGGGAGGAAAGAGCCGGGTAAGTAGTTTATAACCTGTGGAACATGATCAGGGTATAGAGGAGGAGGTTTAAATGGTACAAAATCCCTTCTTTTGCTGTATTACCTACAATGTGCTTCTCTGCCTAAAACCTTTCATAATTTTTCCCACCATCCTGACTGGGATAGTTTAAGAAAAGGTACTTGATGACAAACCGAGAGCGACATAGCTATAACAGTAGCACTTGTGTGGTCAAGCTGAATGCTTTAAAAAAATAAAAAATAACCCCCAAGTTCCTGAGATCTCAAGGTGTGTGCCTCATGGTAGTAGAAACGTCTTGTCTCCCTCTGTGTTTCAGTTTCCCATCTGACAAATAGAGATGACACTGCCTGGTACCCTTCCTTTCTCATCTCGTGGCTTCTAGCCGCAGGACTGTTGTCTGTTCTGGTGCATCGCCCTCTGTTTTGAAGGTGGTGACACTGTTTTGCAGAATCGTAGTTGTTCTTCATCAGATTTCGTTCCTCACAGAAAACTCCAAATGAACATACTGGCTATATTTTGAAGATAAGTTATCCTACTATATATTTTTTTTATCTTAATGGTGGTCCCAACGCCACTGCCATTCCTGTATCTTCGAGGCAGGAGCGCTGAGACTCGGCGTGCTGAGCAGGGCAGCGCTGGCGGTGCACGGCTGGGGGACGAGCCGTAAGCTGCGTGTTCACCGAGCTACAGATGTGCTCAGCCCAGAGGCAGGAGGTGGAAGAGGTCTGGAGCAGTGCTTTTCGTCTAACGATCAGCTTAACCAAAGGAGAGGCTTTAAATCCGGATGTTTTAGTCCTGAGTTCCTGTGAGAGCTGAGCTCTCCCGGGAGACTCCAGCACCGGTTTCTGAGATAGGAAGATGCTGAGCGTCAGTGCTGGTTTTCTCACTCGTGGGTTGAAAGTTGTTTTGAATACTTGTGTCTCACTTCTGATATTGCCTCTAGAATGACAGTTAACGTAGCCCTGTAATTACTGTGCCACGGATAACAGTGGTATTTATTACACTGTATTTTATGTCATGTTTCTCGGTTGTTTTAAATTAAGTATTTTTATAAGACCAAAAAAACCCAGCCCCCACTGATGTAAGTTTTGAGGAGAATTGCATGTTTTCCGAATCTTTAGTTTGGTTGGTTCTAAATTTCCATCATCTCCTTGTGCTGCCTTACTGCAGGTGTGCTAGATTCACGGCGTGCTGTAGCTGCTTTACGTGATGTAAAAAGCTTTGTAAATGCAACAGCTAAGATTGCGAAGGGTTTTTTTCAGGGATAATGTACTTCTAGAAAAGAAAATCCAATAGAGTTGTTCGTTTAAGCCTCTTAAAACTGTTGCAAAAACTGTGTTAGCTGTTGCAAAAACTGTGATTTCCTCATTTGTATTAATTTTTTAATTTGTTGGATTTGGGGATGGATAATTGCTTAGCAGCATAAGAACATGTATAATTCCCCAATACCTTAGCATATTCCCTCTTCAGCAAGTCTGTTATACTCTATCTTCCTTTCTCCCACAAAATCCCTCTGCTCTGTAGTGAATCCCATGGTACCAAAAGGGGGGAGATTTTTTTTTTTGATAAATAGTGGCTTGTTGTAATCTTTTAAGTTCAAATTCTCTTCTGTCCAAAACATGTTCTTACTGAGGCTTGGGCAGTTTGAAAAAAACTGATGAGCAATTTACTTTTAATTTCTGTCTTACTAAGCCTGATTATTGTTTTAATTATCCATTGTTATTGTTTGTGACCTTCCACTAGAATTGTTCAGTATGAGTTTAGAAAGATTCCTGCTTTTATGTGAAGAGGGTGTGACTGCGAGGAAATGTTTGTTCAGTTGGGTGGAACAACTTATCTTTCTTGTGCTTTCTTTGTGGGACATTCATCTTCAGCTGAACGCTGCAGGATCCCTTATCGAATTGTTTATCACCTCCAGAAAGAAAATGGTATTTTAGATTTAGCGGATTGAATTGTCTGTTCCCCTAAAACCTCCAGGTGATCCTGGTTACTGGGGGAAATGCTTGAAGGGCACAGAGATGCTGTTAGTACCCAACTTAGAGCATATAGGAAAAGAAGGAAGAAGTTGGAGGGAAGGGACTGGGCAAACCTGAACTCCAGAGAAGCTGCCCTCTGCCATCAAAAGCTTTTACATTTGGATTGTGCAGTGTACCCATGAGGCAGTAACTGAATGTGCTTTAATGAATAAAGTATTAAAATTGTCCCTCTCTAATTTCCAGTTGGTGCCTTTCTGTTTTGTATCTTGAGGAGTTAAATTCCTGCATGGTGGAGTCAGGAGTTTTCTGTAAAGTTGGAAAGCAAGCGCTGCCAAGTTGGACTCCATGGCTTTCGTAACTGGCGGCCCTACTGCGTTGTCCGTAACAAATGGACAGTTCAAATGCTTTATGTTTATAGAACTAATTTCCTAATTTAAATACCAACTTAAAAGCTCTGGTTTAGTGTTTCGTTTCTCAGTGACCCTGTTGAGGGATTGAGTTTCAGATCAGAGTCTGTCTCGATGTTACACAGTACGTTTTAGGAGCACTGCACTGTCTGAACTATACTAGACATGAAAGGCAGCAGTGAAGAACACTCTTGGTTGCATACAAATTATGTGAGAGACACTGGAGATTAGAAAAAGTTAAGTATATGGCTGAGGACCAATTATTCTGGAAAGCTATATAGGTGTGAAGCTTAACCATCGTGCTACAGACCTGTGTATTATTAATAAAATTATTTTCAAAGTGGTCACTTTGTTTAATGCTGATACCTAGTGGGTACACTTTAAAAAGTGTCTAATACATGAGGTTGGACTTCCAGCTTTTTCAGTAAGGAGAACTATATAGATAAGTATTTTTATTCATCTGTGCACCTTACTTCATATTTAGTTTCTCAGTTGTAAGTGCCAATCAATCCTTAAAACCCCGTTGCAAACAGTTTTCTGTTTTACAGCCATGCAGGGTTTTTGAGCGATTTGTGTGGGGCAGGGAAGAAGCAAAATAACCAGAGGGTTGACTTTTTTTTAATAAAGATTTCAGTGCCATTACTTGATACACAGATTAGATGTTTATTTTTTATGTAGTAGTGACCAGTAAAAACAAACCCCAAATATTCAAACAAAACAACTTAGATAAAGGCAGTGACACTGTCAAGTCCAGAAACCAGGGTATCGTTTTATACCATGCACATTTGGGAACAGGTTTACGTTCTGGCTTCTTAAAACCATCACCTCTTGTTTTAATCAGTAGCATGCTTGTTGAAAATAAACCGAACCTCCTGGGGGGAAAACAAATGAATAATGTCCCACTTTTCATTAGAATCTCATTAGTTTTGCAGTTATGAGGTATAAATCAAAAAACATAAGCAAAAACAGCCGGTCCCAAAGCGCAGCGCTGCTTAGATTCCCGCTAATGGACGTCTGGCTCCTTATACTTTATGTCGGTCTGCGATTGGAATGCAGCAGGGTACCGTGAGGCGTTTCGCCTTGGTCTGGTTAGTATAGGTAGTACGAGAAAAATACATCTGCTAACGTACACATTTGAAAGCCATTTCTAATTCACATGGATGCGAATAGGTGGGCAGTCTGCTCACTGATGTGTTCCGGGGGGTTTGCATGCACCGCGTGTTTGAGCACTTCAGGCTTGGCCTGAAGAAGATGCGTCTTTAAAGAATTTCTGCCATGACTGTGAAAAACATGTTTTTTTAAAAAAAAAGTCTTAATTGAAACTTTTTGTCTTGGATGTGTTTTGCAACGCAGTGATTTTAATTTTAGTGAAATATGGACATTGTGAAACTACAGAGATCTGAAAATGGGCATGAAAATAAAGGAAACTTAAAATGTGTTCTCTTCACACACAGTTTTTGCAAGCTTATGTTAAACCAGATAGTCGCAAGAGCAGAGTGTGATGGTTCATGACTTAAGCAGCTAATAAAGCTTGCAGAGGTCAAGACGGGGAGGTGCACGTCTTTCTGCATAGTAGCTTTAGTGGTCTTGGGGGAAAAAATCTCCCGCTGCAATAGCAAGATTGGGTTTGTTTCCAAAGCTGACGGTGGTGCTGGGAGCTCTAGTTGAGTCCTCGCGAACGCAAGCTCTTCTCCGCCCTGTCCCACCGGTGCAGCTCTCAGGGTCTGTTTCTTCTCGGGCCAATGGACTTTGGTGTGGCAGAGGTGCAAATCCCAGAGGCAAGAGCGGGGTGCAGCCTGGGGCTGTCACCACAGTCTCATTCACTGAGTGCAGTAATGAGAGTCGGGCAGCGTTGGGAGCAAATAACAGGGAGAAAGTTAGGTGACACAGTCAAATCGCTATTGTTAATGTCAGAGATTTGGGGAGCGCCGTGCTTTGATGCCATGACTGACCTGTGCGGAGTGGCGGGCCGGCTCGTGCCTGCAGCAGCACGGCCGTCGTCGCCCCGCGGGGAGCCAGGGCCGTCAGCCCTGTTCGGTCGTGCGCTGCTCCCGTTCAAGCGTGCGCCATTTGCGTCTGCGCTGCCTTCCCGGGAGCGGGGAAGGGCGGCCCAGGGGCTCGAGGGGAGCCCGGCCGGGCTGTTGCTGTGCCAGATGTGAGGTGACCCCTGCCAGACCGCTGTCCCTGCTCTGCTCCTCCCTGCTCGGGGTGCGGGAGCTCGGGGGCTGGGTGCGGTGCTGCTCGCGCCCACGCGCCGCCTTGGGTGCCGAGAGGCCCTTCTGTGGGCAGACACGGCCCTGCTCCACGTCAGCCTTTCCAGCACCTGGCATGGGCGAGACCCCTTCCGAAATTCCAAATCCGGGAACGGGCTGCACTCTCAAACAGGTAAAACACAACCCCACGCAGGAAAAAAAACGAGTCGAGGAGGAAGCTGATGGCCTTGCGATGGGGTGAGGAGTGAAGCAGATGAAAGCGTTCTCCTTTGGTGCCGTAACTATGGCCCACTTGTCTGTAGGTCTCGTCTGTGAGTGCTTGTCTGGTACCGAGCCGAGAAAACGCCTGTTTGTTGGTTGCTGTTTGTTTATCTAAACATCAGACCCACGCAGGCTGCTGTTACCTGGGGAGCCTTTTCATATTAAGGCCTTTAGGACAAAACTAGACTCGTTTGCTTTTTGTGGTTGTGTCTGCATAACCACATGGCTTTTCTTACAAATATAGTAGGTAATGTATATACAGCAGTTCAAGGAGAGGAAAATGCCTCTAGTTGAACCAAATTCCGTAGAAAATCAATTCCCCCTTTTAGTATTACAGCAAAAAGAGGACCTGCTTGCATTTATGTCATACCGAGCATGTGTAATTTTAAAAAGTGATATCTTCTTTCATACAAAAAATGAACTTGCTGGGCCCAAACAGATTTAATAGCTGGGATTGGAGGGCACATGCAAGTCTGTTCAAAATCTGCAGTAATTTGACGTGAACTTTGATTTCCTGCCAACCTGAAAATGTAGGTCAGGAAAAACAGGTACTTGTTTCTACAACAACTGTTTGATTGCTGTGGTGTAACTTGCAGAAATGTTCTGCTTTTTTTGAAAAAGATTTGCATTGATTTATAAATCTTTGAATTTAGAAAGGCAAACCAGTCTTTCACTTTTTCCAGAAGTGCTTCATTCTTTCCATGATACGTGTTTGGAAATCTGAATGCTCTTTTACTTGGAGAGCAGGGGAGAAAGTGAAATGCTCGCCAGTTTGAAATGTTTTAC
The DNA here is from genome assembly GCA_009819775.1 of Phoenicopterus ruber ruber. Taxonomy (NCBI): domain Eukaryota; kingdom Metazoa; phylum Chordata; class Aves; order Phoenicopteriformes; family Phoenicopteridae; genus Phoenicopterus; species Phoenicopterus ruber. The sequence goes on from CM020234.1 coordinate 12,355,262, forward strand.
ATTTTTTAGAGCAGCGCAGGCTGCACTAACAAGCATTTTGAACCCTTCCCTCCGGAGTGCCCTGGGATGCCATGTGGCCTCATTAACTTGGCTGCTCCAGGAACAGATTGAAAGCTGCTATTTTCATGGATATTGTTTAAAACTTGGCTCCAGTGATGAGGTGGGGAGGGAACACCAGGGAAGGGAAAAAAGAAAAGGGAGAGAGCAGGAGAAAGAGCCTTAAGGCCGATATTGCTCGTTGTTTTGTTACAGATATGGAATTTTTTGCAATTTCGCTAGGATAACATCATTTTGGCTTTGATATATTCCATTTGGGATGTCTTCTTTACACTTGCTGAGTTTAACTTGGATTGAGATGAGGAACTTTTTCAGATTTGAGCATGGCTCTGTAAAGCCTCTCTTGGTGGTAGGTTAAAAATAGAGCAGTCCTGCATTTTTTTCCCCTGCTGTGGTCTAGATGAGGTGCAGAAAGAAAGAGACTTTGTATTGTATGTGCTGTCCCCTGCGTTTCGTCCTGTCCCGAGCACAGGACACATCACTGTTGTGTCTCCTTTGGAGGAGCTTTGAGCCAACTGACAACTCGGTCAAGGTAGGGTTGAGTGAGGTCAGGCAGATGGACACCTGAATACCTCCGTGGGTTCCTCGGTCGGGTGTCCACACTGCCTAAGCGTCCCTTACTCATGGTCGGTTAGCCTCCGTGGATCTGTGGTGGAGTGAGGTTGTTTCACTCTCCATCTTAGCCAGGAGTAGGGCTCTAGGTCGTCATCGAATCACCACCCGAAGCGGGCATTTGAGTATTTTGTGGAGGAGCAGGAGAGGGAGCTTTAGCGGGGGATGGACTAGATGATCTCCAGAGGTCCCTTCCAACCACTACCATTCTGTGATTCTGTGGGGATTCTCCTCAAAGCTGGGCTGTGATGGAGTGGAGTTGCTCAGGAGAAGGAGAGTTGTCCTACTTGTGCTAAGCCCTTCGTCCTCTGCTGTTCTCTGTGTGAAACGGTACTGTCAGGTGCTGCCTGGGTGGTTAGTGAAGATTTTGGTCATCTGGTATTTCTGACAATACAATTGACGATGGATTAGTCTGCAGAGGGCCTCGAGCTTTCTTTTGATGGGCACTGAAGGGTTTTCACATTTGCGTATTATTCAGCCTTCCCTTCCCACTGCCCCCTTCCTCTTCCTCGCCTTTCATACAGAAATACCACATTGCCTCCTTAGTCAAACCAGCAGATACGTGCTGATATCTCCTGATACCAGGTGATACCGTGGTTATCAGCAGCTACGGTCAGCAAAGCCATGTGTGACCATTGCCACCGGCGGACCCTGGAGGAGAGCGGCAGGCTGTCCCAGCCCGCGTCCCCGGCCCCAGGGCTTGGGGAGCGACACCCGGGGCGGGGGCAAGGGCTGCCCGCCCAGCCCGCTCGCCGCGTCTCCCCGGGGAACGAACGACAGCTCCACAAAATCTGCGTGTTTCGGAAGTGATTCATTTTGGTTTCAGGCTACTGCATTTGAATTCAAAATTTCAAATAATGCGTAGTCTGAATTTCCTATAGAAAATAAGTCTAGATTGCTGCCGGTGGTGTAAGTAGGAAAACAGACACTTCCGTGAAGGAGAGCTGCGACAGGTAATGGCTTTTGCCGCGGTTACGTCTATGGGGTGACAGAGCAGGGCAGCTCTGCCAGGCAGGGTGACGGGAGGGCTTCTGCCGAAGCCTGCGGAAGGGGAGACGCTCCCTGCGTCAGGAACACAGCGAGGGGACGAACCGGCAAACCTTCGGATTCTGCAACCTACAGAGACACTGTCCTCATTTCACATAGGAAAACAGTTGCCCTCTCTAATTTCTGTTAGTTGCGCCATGTCCACACACCGTTTCTCTGAGGTGAGCTGTTCCCTTGGGTCCCTGGGGCTGGAGAGCATCTTTGAAAGTGTCTTTAACGGTTGATTAACGGCTTTTGCTGCTGTAACTGTGCAGATGTGAGAGCGAGCCTGATGCCATCTGATCAAAGCTTTAGCATTTGCAAGCGCTTTCTTCCCTGGTACTGAAGTCAAAAGAGGGTACTAGAAATGCTTTCGTTTTAGCATCTTTTGTAGATCAATATAGTTTTAATTGTCAATTCTATCCAGGAATCGCTTCGTTTTCCCTCCTAATTGTTCGCTCAGCCCTTCAGAGGCCTGGGGACCCTTTCATGGCACGGCATCAGATTGATGGTTGGTGTATCTGAGGCGTCATTGTCTTAAGCTTGGCTTCTGATGCTGCGTGCAGCCGCGGAGCGCTGCGAGCACAGGAGAGTGACAGATGAGCGGAGGCTTCCTGGAGAGCCGGCAGTGCATCCCCCAGCTGTTTAGAAGAATTGAGGGAGAAAAAAAGGAGAAAGGCAGATTATCCCATTATGTTTACAGGGCATCGGTCACACAAACAATGACTGTCCTCTTTGACAAGAGGATTGTTTAATTAGTTAAGGGTTTGATAAAGAGATGACTAAACACACAGTGCTCTGAAGGCATCTGCCTTTTAGTACAGCGGGCACGTCCGCCGTGCTAGTGCTGGGCTTCTCCTTCTTCCCGAGGAGCGCCGGAGGTCTCCAGAGCTCTGTTCCAAGTCTCAGAGCTGGTTACTTTGAGCATATTAAATTGAGTTTCTGTTGTCGGAGAAACAAAATTATAATTTAGCTGCCTGTGAACTAGTTCTGAGCATTCAGGAAGAGTCAGGAGATGCAAGTTATACTTGGAAAGATGTATTTTTAACCTATGTATTCTGGTATCCTCCGTCTTCTTATGTTTATAGCTTTTCCCTTGCTCCTTTTTTCTTATTTTTAATCTGTGACAAGCGTTGCCAGGTTAGATTCCCTCCCACAGACTCTGAACTGGACCAGAACGAAAATCTGTGTAAAGAGATTATTAATTATGCATAGGTAAGTGTGTGTGAAACAGTGGAATTTAAAATGCATGTTGCAGTGGCCGCGAGTACAGTATTACACCAGCTTTGCCTTGCTTCTGAATTTGACCATAAAATCCGATTTGCAATGCAGAAATAATGAATAGAGAGTGAATTCAAGTACTATATTGAAATGTTGGAGTTAGCATCGATTCTAGTCTGTGTATCCTCTCAAAACCAAGGAGTATACAGAAATAAAATCAATATTCAGTACTTCGTAAAGTGTTCCCTCTCAGCCATGAAACAATACACATTTAACATCCTGCTGCACTTGCAATGGTTTGCTTGTTTTTAAATTGGCATCTGCCTTCGTAAATAATACTGAGAAATAATTACACACAACACATTCTGTGTAATAAGAAACAATGTTGTAGCAAATACAACTTTTTTTATGGAAGCTACATAAAATTGTTCTGTTGCTGCGTCGCACTCTTCAGCCAACACTTAGAAGCCACTTATTTCTTAGTGTCTAGTGTCGTTTTTAAGTTTTGAGCCTCCTGGTATTTTTTTTCTTGGAGGCTTTTCATTCTTTGTAGTGTTTTGTGACCACAGAACAAATACTTCTAATCTATCAGAGAGTGTGTGTCATTAGACATTTAATCACAGCCAGAGATGGGATGTATCGAGCATTTTAAATTCACGGGGGGATTGTGCATCAGGATCAACTGCCCAGCGTTGGGGACAGACTGCCGCTGTGTCTTCCAGTTATTGATCTTGCCTTCGCAAGCTTCCTCTTTGTTTGCTGAGTGTGACAAAGTGGGTAGGCTGTGCCATGCGTCAGCGTCCTTCCTCATCCGGGCGGGGGAAGACAATGCATTCAGCATCCCAGGCGGTGGGGGAAACGGCGATAAAGCTGCGAACGCTGATTTAAGCACAGGTCAGAAATGCCTCGGTCTCAGATACCGGTGTTTATTTTCGCAGTGTTCCTTTCTTAAAATGGCTGGGCTGTGAGTTTGCCTCAACCCTCAAGAAAACGAGCTGTTACTGCCTATCTTAAGATTAATTAATATGTACAAGCATAGCTGCAGCCCGGTGCTTCAAAGATCTTATCTGGACACAGACACTGCGCCTCTCGGGGCCTCTTTCTGCTTGTTCTCCTTTATGCACCAGCGCGGAGCTTGATGCTGGGTGACGCAGGGGAGTCGCAGAAGGACAGTGAAGCCGTTACAGCTGATGCCTGCTGCTTGCAGGTCTCTCGGAAGTTTGTGGAGTCCCGTGGTAGTGCCTCACTTGCTAAATTTCCGTTACAGCTTCCTAGAGGGATGCACAGTGTTCTAAAAGATGTTTTTGCTCCCAACAAATAGCAAGCAGCCTTCAGTTACCGTCGATGACCAGCTTTCCTCCTCCTGCTGCACCCGCCTGGGGTCTCTGGTTCAGGTCGCTGTTGGCCCAGGCTGTTTCTGTCTTCCTGTTTTCCACAAACTCTTAGGGTAAAGGAGTTGGCAAAAGTACCTTGAAAGAATTTCAGGTCGAGTGTCTCATCAGCACAGGATGCCGCTTCATGCTTTCATACCAGCGAAGATCAAGTTTCTCTTCAGAAGGAGCTGTGCCAACTTCACCACCCACAGCTTTGACAAAGGGTATTGTTTTAGCATTTGAAGTGATTAATAATTTTTAGGAGGTTGCAATTTTCCATTTTCAGCCTGTCGCCTCAGATTTCCTTTTTGTGTCCCAGAAGGCTTTGGAGGGGCTGAGGGACACGGTGATTCGGAGAAGCTGAGGGGCAGGGTGAGGAGCGTTTGTGCGATCAGGCTTACCTGCATGGAGCGGGGAACGCTGCAGTTCCTCCTGAAGTGCATTGCGTCCATCCAGCCCTATTTGAGAACACGGTTAGTGTTTTCCTCAGTCAGCAGCGTGTCATCCTCGTTGGGGCAGGAAAATCCCGCTTCTCAGGGAGGTCTTTTTTTCTTTAAGATTCCCAGGGATGTGTTTTGAAGTGCTACGCCTCGGGCAGCCCCTCTGCTTCTGCCCGTTGCAGCAGTGCCCTATTCTATTGTAGAGTTTCTTGGTTTTTAAACAAATAATGTTTTCCTTAACCTCCATCAGGCTGGGAGAAATTTCTTCTCTGATAACGAGTTTAAATATAAACTTTTCTGCACCTTATTTCCATCTTCAGCCTGACTGAAGTCCCTGAAGAGGGACTGCGACAGCCCACAGTTACACGCCGCCTTAAGAAACTGGACTGCATTTCTGCGAGGGGTGCAGTCGGTTCATCGCGGAATCCAAAGGTACCTGAAACAAGAGGAGGAACACGCGGGACAGCTACACGCACAGCAGCCTTGTGTGCCTCTTCAGCTAGCGCCTTTCTTGTTTAGCAAGACCCCTGTCTGTTTTCTGTGGTCTCTCCTCACCGAAACACCCTGCTGTAAGCTGTGCTTACGGCTGTCGACCTTGCTCTGCGCTGCACCTGTTGCTTCGAAACTAGATAAAAGAGACATTGCTCTGCTGCCCAGATAACGAATGTGAGCAGTAAATACCTGTGTGCATTTCTAGCTTCCCGTGGCACTGTAACAGCAGCGCTCAAAGCTGGAGCGAGCCATTTCAGTGCCTGGGTTATCGTCTCGTTTTGGATTCAGGTATTGCTGCTGCAGACCTGTGGCTGCGGTGGTGGCAGCAGCGGAGTTAAGCCTGTCTGCCCTTGTCTGTTTTCTGTAAAACGTGACCAGAAGTTAGTGCCTGCAGGGAGGCCGAGATGTATTCCGCTGAGAAAGGGAGCGAAGGGACTTTTTCTCTGAGCTAGCGCATGCTCACTGCTGAGCACCTTCCTTAGGGCAGCGTGCAGGGAAAATAAAGCAGCCAGGAAAAATAGTTAAATAAAATCACTGACTTGCTTCCCAGTGTGGAAGGCCATTAAGGCACAGAAGTGGAGGGAGGGATGGTATTTAGGAACATTCTTACAAACTTTTAAGAAAGTTTTAAAAGTGTTGAAGAAAGCGTGCGGCCATGGAAAGGGATGCGCTGGAAGCAATGGAGAGGCAACCAGGGGCAGTAGAGCACCCTTCTGCTGTGTCTGTCAGCCAGAGCACCCAACACTTCTGTTATCATCCATCCTTTGGACGATGCACGATGCTGGTCCCATACAGCATGCAACCCTGGGGGGTTTAGGAAGGAACCTGAGGAGCTGACCTCTCATGCAGCTGAGATGTGCATCGGTTCTGCTCATAAGGGCATGTAGTATCCTGATCTTTCTACTGACCGCCATAAGCAGCTGTCCCACCGCGCCACCTCCACGATGCCTGCTGGCAGCATGGCGGTGGTGCTGGCTGCGATGCCAAAGGAGAGTCATGGTTCCCTTTTAGTTCGCTTTTCAGTCCCTGCAGTTTCTGGTAGGCACCTCCAAACTCACCGAGTGGAGAGCGTTGCAGGAGAGCACTGCAGGGGAGATCTCTCTCCGGTGGTTACTTTGATCAAGTGGGGACTTGTGCGTACATCATGCTTAAGAGCGGGACTTTATGGCATTGTGGCCACGCACTGCAGAGGCACACTGCCTTGATGTAGCTGACTTGCTGCCCTGTGAACAAGTGAATTAGATTATAACATCCCAGAGCAGACATGGCATTGCATGTTGAAATGAAAAGGGAAAGAATCCCAATCTTTCCAGCGGTTGCCCACAGCTTTGCTGTTTCACTTTGAATTTGTTGCCAGTTGTTCAGATGCCAAATCATTTGGCAGACACAAATCAGATATTCCTGCCCATGCCTGAAGGAGAATAATATGTTGGTTGTAACATTTGTATTATTTTATGGGTCGATTCATCATTACTTAAAGGTCTTTCTAAAGGTGGTTAAAACTATGCATAAACTCTAGTACTTTCTGAAAAATTAGACCATGATTATTGCAACTATAACTGCAACTAATAAATCATACTGAGAAAAGCACATGCCTTTCAGGTTAATAATATTGCTTATGGATGTGTAACAGCCCAGAAGCTGGCTAATACAGCATTTTTCTCAACTTCTTCTGAAGGTAATGATAGAGACTTCTGTAACTATTGAGAGCTCCCGATCTGAGCAGCCAGTTTCACAGCAACTGCGCATGGCACTGCTCAAAACGCTTCTGAAAATTAATCTGAGCCTTTGAACTTGGGTACTCCATTCCCCTGAGACGCTCTGACCCATCTGTTGGGTGGTGACGTAGGAGAAGGCGGGAAGGTAAAGCCCTTGCTTGTTTATCACAACCGAAAGGCAGTGAGAAGGTTATTGAAGACCCATCTTCCAGTCCTATGGAAAGCCAAATGAAAGGCCTGGCTCACTACCCAGGTGTTTCAGGAGTGGTTTCACAGTGCCGGCCTTCCAGGAGTGCTGCGAGGAGAACAGAACCCCGACTTCAAAACTCTCCTTGTTTTGGACAATACCAGCTCCCACAAACTTGATTGCAAACCGGTGTCCCGTGTGAAAGTTGTTTATGCCAACAAAGATGACCTCGTTGATCCAACCAATGGCTTAGTCACTGCATTCAACGCCTGCTTTCTGAGGAAGACCTTCTCTAAGCTTATTCAGGAGATAAAGGGTGAGGAAGAACTCTCCTCAAAGGAGTTTTGAGAGCAATTCATTACCAGGCATGGTGTAGATAACACTGATATGGCTTGGGAAGAGATCGAAATTCAGCGCAGTGTGTGTGGAATAATGTGACTTGACTTTGTTCTGACTTTGTGGGATTTGACATTATCCCTGCACCCCAGCAGAATGTTGTTTCTCTTGCTGTGGATACAAGCACAAGGAAGCCGACAAGGAGAATGTGGTGGAGTTATTGGCTTCATGCTCTAAAATCTTGACAAAGACTTAATTGACCTTGATGTTGTCTGGTGATGACAGTGGAAATGAAAGAAATAGTGAGAACCCTTACCCTGAAGGATTGCTATGGGGGTGTCAGTCCCTTAGGTGCCAACAGGTGAGATTGTTCAGGACAGAGGTCTTCTCAGAGAGTGGGCAAACAAGGCCGCCAGTGCACTGGAAGATTTGATCTTGTATTATAAGGAGATCTGCTGGTTCAAAGTCTCAAGCTAGTAATTGGTCATCCCTTAATTTATATTCCAAGTAGTAGTGAGGATCTTCAGCCACAGCAAAGCCACTGTCTCCTCCAGCTTTTCCATCATTACCCGATGTTGGCAGTTGATCTCCCATCGCTGCACTCCTGCCTTTCCATCCTCGGTGTCATCCACCGTTCCTCCCTCCTTGCTGCCTTCTGTCGCAGCATTTAATGAAGAGGACATTCCTTGAAGGAGGTGGGAGGGCCTGTAGGTAATGATGCAGGTAAAAACCAAACAGAAATAAGAGGCAAAACTTACTAAAACAAGTAGCTTCTTGTTGACAAGGTGTATCAGATCTCAGGTGAGAAAAAACAGTGAAGAAAATCTAGGTCAAGTCTGATAAGATAACCTGGAAATTAAAATGCCGGTAGCTTGTGGAACTCCTGAATTCTGGAAATGTTTACAAGGTGCAATAGCAGAGCCTCTGGGAGACAGAAGAGGAGCTCGCCCATAAACTCGAGCGTTGCCTGAAGCCTGCGGCAGCTGCAGAGCGGCTGGTCCTGCTCCGGGCGCGGGCAGCCTGGCAGTAACTCGGGTCCAGGGCGGAAGATGAGGAGCTGCAGACAGTTGGGATCCGAGGGATTTGCTAACAACAGGGATAACAGAGGAAATGTTGACTTGAGAGGAAATCCTTGGATTATTCTGCTTTGATTCTAGTAGCGTTTAGACATGGTCTGGAGTGAAAGTAATCAAGGAGAATTCAACACGGCAGAGTTTCGGCTCCTTTGTGTGAACAGAAAGGGAGATTAGCAAGGGAAGCAGATCAAGATGCAGAAAATTTACTGGATTGCTGAAATTACTCATCCATCCTGTAAAAGCTTTTTGTTTAGTGTTGCGTCTGTAGCTAGAGCTATTCAAGCAAAGCCCTCAGGAGAGGGAAAGCTGCAACGCTTTTTATTTAAAAAAAAAAAAAAAAAAAAAAAAAATTGTCAAAGACAAACTTTCCTCCTTCCCTCCTCCTGTAAATGCCATGACTCTTAAAATGGTATCTGTTTTGTCTGGGAGTTTGCCTGAGCATCTGTCAGTCAGGACAGACTCATTTTTCAGGACATTGTTTTTACTGCACTTTCACCAATCTAATTGCACTTCCAAAACTTTGTAGTGTAGATGTGGCTGAAGAGTCTCTCTTGGTGATCCCTTCGGAGCAACCCCCAACGTGAAGTATTTGGCAGACTCAGATCGTGCTCCTACGAGCGTTGATGATCTGTGTGTCAGTGCTCTTGACTCCTGTCTCCGGCCAAACAGCTGCGGCAGTTGAGGGGACGACTGTCCCCCGCTGTTTGTTGGTGTTGGACACGTTGCAGGATTGGTGCTGGGTACGTGACAATGGTGTATGTGATCGCATCTTCCCTTTGCTTTATCAGTGCCAGGTTGCACTGATCATAGAATCATAGAATAGTTTGGGTGGGAAGGGACCTTTCAAGGCCATCTAGTCCAACCCCCTGCCATGAGCAGGGACATCCTCAACTCGATCAGGTTGCCCAGAGCCCCGTCCAGCCTGACCTGGAATGTTTCCAGGGATGGGGCATCTCCCACCTCTCTGGGCAACTTGTGCCAGGGCCTCACCACCCTCAGCGTGAAAAACTTCTTCCTTCTATCTAGTCTAAATCTCCCCTTCTTTCAACCATTCCCCCTGGTCCTATCACAACTGGCCCTGCTAAAAGGTTTTTCCCCATCTTTCCTATAAGCCCCTTTAGGTACTGGAAGGCCGCAATAAGGTCTCCCCGGAGCCTTCTCTTCTCCAGGCTGAACAACCCCAACTCTCTCAGCCTGTCCCCATAGCAGAGGGGCTCCAGCCCTCGGATCATCTCCGTGGCCTCCTCTGGCCCCGCTCCAGCAGGTCCGTGTCCTTCTTGTGCTGAGGCCCCAGAGCTGGAGGCAGCACTGCAGGGGGGTCTCCCCAGAGCGGAGCAGAGGGGCAGAATCCCCTCCCTCGCCCTGCTGCCCACGCTGCTGGGGATGCAGCCCAGGGCATGGTTGGCACAGGGGTGGAGGGGGGTGGCACAGGGCCCCCCTGCCAGGCACAGCTCCGGCTTCCCCATGCTACTGCCGCTGCTCGTCCTCTGCCCCCTGGTCCTCCTGCCCGGCTGAGGGACATGGAGGGGTCACGATGCTACAGATGCTGTGTGACAAGTGTGGGGTGGGGACTGCTGAGGGAATTGCGCATCAGAAGTGTGGGACTGGAAGGGTTCGGATGGTTCCCTTCCAGGGACAATACACTTGTTTATGCCTGGCTGGAACATTGTGCTTTGGGTTATTGCCCTTTTCATTCTCCAAACCAGTGTCGGAGTTTAGGTCACCTGCCTGGTACATGCCTTTTTGGAAAGAATGGAGAGGATCGATGCTGCGTGCGAGGTGCTGGGGGTGTTGGTAGGTGCAAAGGATGATAAATACAAGGGGGTTTAGGTAACACCCCAGACAGGAGCGTAGGGCGCCTGCCTTTACGTGCTGTGCTCAGTTACTGGAGCAGCCCAAGGGGAAGGAAGGGCATCTGTGGTTAGTAATATTTTACAGAAACATCTGGACCCATAGATAAGAGAGAAGAAATTTTAAGTTATAGAATGTTCGTCTAGAAAAGGAGATGTGAATTACATTCGCAGAGTATGGTCCTTCCAGCCTGAAACTTCTGCGGGTGCCCGGGGCGCTGGGCGGGCTGGCGGGGGGGGACAGGTCGGTGGTGGTGTGTCAGCAGAGGGTGCCAGAGACCAGCAAACGAACGCTGGCTCCTGCAGCCTCCAAAGGGAGACGCAGGTGTGAACCGCAGCGCCTCGTGTTCTGGAGCCAGCATCCTTCCACGGGGCTGGAGCGCGGGGAGAGAACCACCTCGGACACCAGGGAGCACCCTCGCAGCCTTGCCCTGAGTTCCAGCAGGGAGTTCAGTTGTGCTGGTTGTTTCCAGGGTGAGTCTTCCAAGAGACTGAAGGCGATTGATGTGTAAGAAGAGCGAAATGAGCAGGGAGAGCTTGGTCTGCCGAGTGGTACCCGTTTGCCTTGCTGGCAGAATAGGATGCTTCACACGTACTTCGAGAAGGTGGGGGAGATAAGAAAAGGCAGCGATCGGCAGCCATGGTCCCACGCTTCTGTGTGGGCAGAAGTTCGTATCTGTGTGTGCTGTTGGCCTGCGGGAGCCTCTTGGTGGGAGTGGAGGTTTGCAGGTGACGAGGGATGTCGTCGTGGGAGCCTTCCAGAGGGAGCTCAGAGCCAGCAGTGTGGTGGCAGAGGAGCTGCGCCCAGGCTTTTTTTAATCTTGGTGCAATGAGCCTTTTCGGAGATGCTCTGTTGCAATTATAATTATAATTAAAATACATTAACAATAAAAAGGGGGCTAAGGAGAATCTCCCTCCTCTATTGGATGCGGAGGGAAACTTAGTGTCAAGGGATGAGGAAAAGGCTGAGGTGCTAAATGCCTTCTTTGCCTCAGTCTTCAACAGCAAGGGAAGTTGCTCTCTGGGCACCCAGCCCCCTGAGCAGGAAGACAGGGATGGGGAGCAGAATGTAAACCCCGAAGTCCAAGGGGAAATGGTCAGTGACCTGCTACGCCACCTAGACACGCACAAGTCTATGGGGCCGGATGGGATCCACCCAAGGGTGCTGAAAGAGCTGGCAGAAGTGCTCACCAAGCCACTCTCCATCATTTACCAGCAGTCCTGGCTAACTGGGGAGGTCCCAGTTGACTGGAGGCTGGCAAATGTGACGCCCATCTACAAGAAGGGCCGGAAGGAGGATCCGGGGAACTACAGGCCTGTCAGCCTGACCTCGGTGCCCGGGAAGGTTATGGAGCAGATCATCTTGAGTGCCATCACGCGGCACATACGGGACAACCAGCTGATCGGGCCCAGTCAGCACGGGTTTATGAAAGGCAGGTCCTGCCTGACCAACCTGATCTCCTTCTACGACATGGTGACCCGCTTAGTGGATGAGGGAAAGGCTGTGGACGTTGTGTACTTGGACTTTAGTAAAGCCTTTGACACCGTCTCCCACAGCATTCTCTTGGAGAAGCTGGCTACCCATGGCTTGGATGGGTGTACTCTGCGCTGGGTAGGAAACTGGCTGGATGGCCGGGCCCAAAGAGTTGTGGGGAATGGAGTTAAATCCGGTTGGAGGCCGGTCACAAGTGGTGTTCCCCAGGGCTCAGTACTGGGGCCAGTCCTGTTCAATATCTGTATCAATGATCTGGACGAGGGGATCGAGGGCCCCCTCAGTCAGTTTGCAGAGGACACCGAGCTGGGCGGGAGTGTTGATCTGCTGGAGGGCAGGCAGGCGCTACAGCGGGACCTGGACAGGCTGGATCGATGGGCCGAGGCCAATTGTATGAGGTTCAACAAGGCCAAGTGCCGGGTCCTGCACTTGGGTCACACCAACCCCAGGCAACGCTACAGGCTTGCGGGGGAGTGGCTGGAAAGCTGCCCGGCGGAAAAGGACCTGGGGGTGTTGGTTGACGGCCGGCTGAATATGAGCCAGCAGTGTGCCCAGGTGGCCAAGAAGGCCAACGGCATCCTGGCCTGTATCAGAAATAGTGTGGCCAGCAGGAGTAGGGAGGTGATTGTCCCCCTGTACTCGGCCCTGGTGAGGCCGCACCTCGAGTACTGTGTTCAGTTTTGGGCCCCTCACTACAAGAAAGACACTGAGGTGCTGGAGCGTGTCCAGAGACGGGCAACGAGGCTGGTGAAGGGTCTGGAACACAAGTCCTATGAGGAGCGGCTGAGGGAACTGGGGATGTTTAGCCTGGAGAAAAGGAGGCTGAGGGGAGACCTTATTGCTCTCTACAACTACCTGAAAGGAGGTTGTAGAGAGATGGGGGTTGGTCTCTTCTCCCTAGTAACAGACAACAAAACAAGAGGAAATGGCCTCAAGTTGCGCCAGGGGAGGTTTAGATTGGACATTCGTAAAAACTTCTTTACCGAAAGGGTTGTCAGGCACTGGAACAGGCTGCCCAGGGAGGTGGTGGAGTCCCCATCCCTGGAGGTATTCAAAAGACGTTTAGATGAGGCCCTAAGGGATATGATTTAGTGGGGGACTTGGTAGTGATAGGTTAATGGTTGGACCCGATGATCTTGGAGGTCTCTTCCAACCAGAACAATTCTATGATTCTATGATTCTATAATTAGCTTCCAGGAAGCCTGATAACAAACCGTCTCCCAAGTAACTCTGGAGGTTGCAGGGATACTTAGAAATCATGTAAAATATTTATTTCATCCTACCTATCTGTGACTCTTCAGCTCTACAAGAAAAAAGGGCAAGTGTTACTCCTAGCAAATGGCCCGACAGGCAAATACCCCGTGCGGGCGCGCGTGTGCCTGGGCTGCTTTCCTTGGGCTCACACATGCCTTGGGAGTCGCGGTGTCCCTCCAGCAGCAGAGCTTCAGGGCAGAAATCGCTGAAGCATCACGTTTAAAGGTCTTCCTGGACTTTCAGAAACTGAAGTCCAAGCTGTGAATTTCCTTCTTTTTTCCCTCCTTTGGAAAGGAGGACTCACCTCATTTCAAGAAAGGTCTGTTAGATTGTCCCTGCCCACCCTCTGGAATAACCCTCCTTGCTGTTCCGCTGCAAATTGAATGAAGACGTGTGTCGCTGCATTAACTTCAGTCAGATGCTGCTGGTAAACTGTTTATCCTGGCTGGAAGGGAAGCGGTGACCCAGCTGTTTGAAGTCGCTGCTTTTATAACGGAGGGTCAACTCTACTGTCAGGAGTAAAACATACAGGAATTAGCTGCTGGGCTGTGATTTGCACAGTCAGCTCTAGGTTCTGGAAGGCTGGGCGTGAACCTCTTGGTTTCCAGCGTTGCTCCACGTGGTTGGTACCTGCCTACGCCGGTTGTTTTATTCTTGGTACCCTGTTGGTGCCGATGATGTGCTGCACACTCAGCATGCACGCAGGAAGAGACGTTCTCCGCTGTACAGGGCTTTCTCCACGGGTTCAGGTTTTATTTATGCCCTTGGTGTCACAACAATTTGCTTATTGATGTTAGAAACTTGGACGGGAGCTTCCATTAAAAATACTTTCTTGTCAAGCTGGCGGGTCTCACCATGCTGAGGGGGCAGCCTTGGTAATGCAACGGACTTGGATAGACATCTGTTGATATTTTGTCAGCTGCTTTCTAGTTTTAATGTCAGAACTAATGAGGCGGAGGGCATATGCTAGAACGGCATAGCTCTACTGGTTTCTACTGTATTTGTGATTCCAGTGACTCTTACTGTGATAATGATGGTATGAAATTATTAAATGACTCCCATAAATGATCAAAAATCAATAATCATGTAATACAAATTCCATTAAACTGAAGCGGAGAAAGAGTGATCTCCTTCTTAGAATGAACTCAAATAAAATTAATCGATACAGAAGGCAGCTTTTAGCTGCAGGGTCTTGTCCTGGCCTGTTTCCAATAACCCACTTGAGCGTTGGCTTCTGCTGCGCCGGTGTTCTGCCGGTGCTGCGCAGCCCTGTCCGGATGGAGCTCGGCGGCCGGCCGGCGGGGTCCGGGGGGCCCTGCCTGCTTTGGGGCGGTGGCGAGGAGCCGAGGGTGCCTGGGGCTCTTTGCACAGCCCCAGTGTTGTGGGCAGGCGCTGCCTGACAGCTTCTCCCTCCTTTTTCTTAATTTTCTTTTTTTTTTTTTTTTGCTGGTGTCAAGTGCTTTTTTTCTGTATCCTTATCACAGAGAAGTGAAATTTCTATTTCTGGGTAGTTAAAGATTTATGTGTTAAAGGAAAGACTGTAAAAATAGGTGGAACTGCTATTTGCATTTCAGCCTGTGGTATGAAGAGGCCACAGGCCTCTTCATCACTTTTTCCCACTTTGAAATAGCACAGGCTGCCGAGATGGCTTGTGAATAGGCTCGGTGTGTAGGTAATACGTGACATACTGAAGTCTGAGATGCCACGATTCAGGAGTGGAGCAGAGATTCTGGGTGGTGCAGCTTAGCTGGTGCGTTACCAAGTGTTGGGTTTGTGGCTGATGGGAGCCTAAAAGCCAAATCTGACCCCAGGGCTGCTGAATTGGGTTCAGATACAGGATCCAAAGTCTGTAAAAGTCAATGAAAAGACACCCGTGGTATTCAGATAATGCTTTTGTTGGGAATTCTAGGACTACAGCTCCTTCACACATACTCCTAACGCATTTTTTTTCTGCAGAGGGATCCATAATGCTGGATATCTTTTGCTGCGTGTGCCTGTATGTTCTGTAACAATAAAGCAATAAAAAGCAGGTTGCAAAAATGTGAGTTAGGCTTAAAAATCACAGTATGGAGAAGACTACAAATAAACATTGCTTCCTAGTATTTGTCGTCTTGTTTGTAAAGCTTTAAGTTACTCTCACTTCACATTTTCAAATCTTTTTCCATAACCAAGCAGAAGAGAAACCTGCTTTTTTGTTTCAGTGACATTTTCTGAGGAGAGAAGATTTTTACGCAGTTTCCTCGCCCAGCTGCTGGGCTTTAAGGAAAGCACCCGCTATGGCAGGGCTTGAGATAACGGCAGGGGAGCTGAGCCCGCAGAGGGTTAACAAACTGTCCGGAGAGGGATTTGCTGCGGCTGAGGGTTCAGGAGCCGCTTGTTGGCTCCAGCCCCGCGCTGGCCCTGCTGGAACTGAAGTCGCTCCGAAGTTCCCTGTCTGGTGGTGGCTGTGGCCTCGGCTCCTGCTGAGGAAGCAGGACCATGAGCTCTGTGTACGCCGTCGGTGAGAAAGCCTCCCCGCGCACCTGAATGCTACGGCAGCTTTGGGCAGTTGTGAACAGCAGGCAGGGGAGGTGTCAGACATTTGCTGGACATTCATCCTTTTCGCTTCAGACCGTGTGCGTTATTGAGGATGACTGGGTGCAATCATTAGCTCATTTGGCTTAAATATGGAGCAAAACACTCCTGCGTGGCACTAGTCCCCAAATCAAGAGCTCAGCAGTGCCCACGCCTGCTCTGGAGAAAAATCAGAAGTCCTTGGAGAAGCAGTTTGGCAGCTCTTTGCAGAAGCCTTTTTCTTTAGCTGTTCCGTGCTGGGTTTCCATATGGGGAATGCTTTGAACCAAGCAGAAAACATCCATAACAGCAATTACCTTCTAACGTGCCGTTACTCACTGCTGTAAACTGATCACAGCATCCCGCAGGATTGAAGATGGGGAATTACATTCTCCCTCTGGACACACTTGACTTAGACCTAAGTGGGGCTGACCTAATAGGAAAAAACCACAAGCTTGATCCTGACTACAGAAATAGCAGGCAAGGAATGAGAGAACAGCCTTTTTAGTGAAGAAGAATTGAATTACATTTAATATTAATTCCTAAATTACTCTCGTATGATGTAAATAAGTAAGGCTTGAGGGTTTTTAGATTACTGTCAAGGTTGAAAGAAGCCTTCAGGAGAAATTGTGACTTTTTTTACTGTTCAAAAGAATGGCAGTAGTGGCTCAAAGTGTCTTCTGGCAAGAAACTTTCACTTTAGTAAATTATTGGATGTGTCTGATGCCAGTGATGTGAAAAACTACAAAGTGGTGCGGAACAAAGCTGAGGCAGGTATTCTGCAGCAAGCAGCGATTCCTGGTGGGGTGGAGAATGGGGAGCAGCCTGGGGTAGCGTGATAGCTTCTCTGGAAGCCTCAGGCATTGCCCCCGGGCAGTCAGGTTTGGCTGCCTTCAGCTGTGTGCGTCCCCAATGTAAGGAGCCCTGTAATGTGCGGTCTTCAGCACGCTGCAGAACTGCAGAATAGTTGAGGCTGGAGGGGACCTCTGGAGATCGCCCACTCCAACCCCATGCTCAGAGCAGGCTGCTCAGCACTGTGTCCAGTCAGGCTGGAGACTCTACAGCCTCTCTGGACTCTGGACAGCCTGTCCCAGTGTTTGATCGCTTGTACAGTGTAAAAAAAAAAAAAAAAAAAAAAGTGGTTTTTTTTTCTAATGTTTAAACATGATTTCCCGTATTTCAGTTCATGCCCGTTGCCTCTTGTCCTGTCACTGAGCACCACTGGGAAGAGTCTGGCTCCGTCTGACTCTTGTATCTGTGTAGATATATTAAGATAACTACAAAAACTGTAGGCAGTTAAAGTAACACAGAAAGAATGAGTAGATGATAGATGCAAAATACCAGACTTCAGAGCAGTGACATTTGGTTTTGTTTGATACCGGTGCTTTGCCTGACACTTTCTGGTGCGTTTCTCGATGTGCTGTAGGACTGCAAAGCCAGTACGTTCAGCTCTGGGGTGAAGTAATGATAGAGGGTGGGATTCGGCTGGTTGGACGTAGATGCCTTCATCTGAGGTGGCCGCCCAGACTCCCTAGACAGCCACCAGAGAGAAACAGGTTACCTCATAGATGTCTTCTTCAAGTCGTCCCTGTTCGGGTGAGCTTCCTAGAGATGCCTCTGTATCTCCACTGATCAGACGGGGTGGTCAGGTGAGATGCAGGTGTCCGCACGTGATAGATGGATCCCACCCTTGGAGGGGCTTTGTGGCTCCAGAGCAGCACCGATCCTCCCTGTGTTTGCTTTAAGAGGTGCTTCTGGCATGATTGGGGATCAGTCTCGGAGTTGAATGCACAAAGAGAGGAGATGGTCGTGGGGAACAGAAGCTTGCTTACAGGTGCTCACGTGGCTGCGTGGTCAGATGGCTGCCCTCAGACCAGGCTCCCCTGGGGAGAAGACTGCCTTCCCGTGGGGCTGGTGTGTCCGGCAGAGCGTGTGGGGCCCTGCCTGTGTCCGTGGGACGGACCTGGCCCTTAGCTGTCCCATGGCCCCACGTGCCTTGGGTCTGCTCTCGAGGCAGCTGGCTGGGCAGCCGGCCCTGCCCGGTGTGCCCGTTGAACGCTGCTCTGGATACGCGAATGTGGCCCCAGGACGTTGTGCCTGAGGGTTTGGTTCCCTGCCCCTCAAGAGTCAGTCCTGATGGAATTTCTATACAATGACATTTAAAGGGAGTGTAAAAGAAATCTTGTCATAGTTCTGGGAATCTGCCCAAGCGTGTGTTTGTGTCGGTTACTGTGGTGGGGTCTCGCGGGACGCAACCTGGAAAGCCATTGCTTGCAAGTGGGGAAATTCTTCTCCTTTGCCCAACTGCTGAGCAGAGCCAAATTCTTCAGAGTCCTGGACCATGAACTTGCCATTTCAGTGGGTTTGTGTCCTCGGACAGATCACGGATGAATTACAACCCTTTTTGTTTTCTAGGAGACTAATGGGGTAAACTGCATTTGGGCTAAAACACCTTTGTTCCACTTTTGGTATCTTCCCCTCTGCCCTGCTTTTTTTTTTTTTTTTTTTTTTGAAGACCGTAAAGAAAGCGAAGGCCCTTTGCGAGTGCAACGTGTTGAGGTTAATTCTGACCCACTAGACCACATACTACTGCTGCTTGCACTTAGCAGCTTGGTGTGAGATGCTACCAAAGATGACCTTCACGGTGCCCAGTAAGAACATGAACCTCTTGAATCCCCCTCTGAGTGCCATACACCTAGTGCTAACCGTGGGATAGATGTTTTCAAAGTTACGTGTCATCTGTTGAAGAGCGGGAGGCTATGACTCTGAGGACATCCGGATGCACTGCTTGTTCTGTGTAATGTCCTGCTCGATGGTGCCTTCCTTACACTGCTGCTAACAACAAAAAACAATATACTGATGTATACCTTCAGCCTGTTGTACAGTCACTTAAATCACTTGTTGTTATTGCTCGTCCGTTTGTATTTTTCTAAGCATTTGTGTTCCACCAGCACACTTCGAGTGAGTACTCTCGAGGGGGAGTTTCCTTCCTGATAAACAATCTGCGATGTGATTCAGCAGGAAGGATGTGGTGGTTAAGGCACTGGGTTGGGATTTGGGAGACATGGGTTCTGTTCCCAACTCCACCACAGTCAAGATGTGATGAGTGGAAGGGCAAGCAAACAAAGAGGAGGAGCCGTTTAGCTACGGCAAAAACATACTTTCACGTAGACTGTTTGTCCAGTTTGGAGGTTAGATAGGTCTGGTTTTTGTTTGGTTAATCAAGTAAACAGTGTTAGAGACTCCTGTTTGTGCAATTGAAATCTGAAAGTTAATCTTGACCTATTCCAGGAATCCAGATGTTGTTTTAACTACATGTTGTTTTAGCTTACAGGAAATTTCAGATGCCACTTTTCAGTGTTTCTTGGTTGACTTGATTCACCGATTCACCATTTAATTCTCTGATCTTCAGGCGATGTACTATGACTTCTACGCTGAGTTGTGTGTGCACACGGTTTCTCCACTATCTTGCTTCGATTCGAAGGCAACAGACCACACACAAGATATTTGCTTTGTCACACAGGGTGAGGTTCCTACAGTTTGATAGTAACACTACATTTTTTCTTTCCAGAAGCCAGAGCTTGGGCTACCAACTCTGAGCTGTAGACCACTAAGCTCAGCATCCTGATTTGGTGCCGCCTTTGGGAGGATGAATCAGGACAGTGACTCAAGTGATCAGCCCACTGGTGAGTTTTCTGCTTGTCCAAGTGTTTGCCTATCTTCTCCTGTTCGTTCAGCATGATTTGCTTTCCATTTATTTTCCTTAGTGCCATTGGAGGAGAATGCTGAGTCACAAATAGAGCAAAACCTCTGAATTCAATGCAAAATTGCGTGCCATGAAGGGGGCTGGATCTTTGAGGTTTCCTGGTCCACATCTAGATATCGGCGTTCTTAGAATTGTATTCCAGGTTGAAACTTTTTATAACAACAACTGTTTTTATAACTTCTCACCAATTCGGAAGAACACATGATTTTTATTACTGTGTTACACAACTCATTCAGATTTTATCCATAGTTTAGTTTTCTCATTAATTGCTTTTGTAATTGCTGTACCCTATAAAGTAAGACCCCGGGAAGATGCACACACATGCCATGTTCATGTATGGCCCACGAAGTTGCAGTGTTAGGGTCCTTGCTGGAGAGGTTGAATCAACAGGAATTTGTTACTTATTCTGGCTCAGTCCTGCCGCAAATTTCCTCTCCTCTTCCATCCCCATCTTTGGTTATTGGAATTCAGTACCATCGAGTGCTTCTGGCAGTTTCTGCCCAGGAGAAGAGCCTGGGAGGCGGGTGAGCCAGAAGCAGTGCCTGAGAGCCTCCCGGGCTCTCGCTCAGCTGTGTGCTTTTTTGGATGTGTAAAAAGAGGCATTCTTCGTTCTGACGTGAGGGCTATTTTTTGACAGTTTCCATTGTTCCCCACTCTTTGTTAATGGGTGAGGTCTTTTTGTCTGATTCCTTTTTCAGAAATAGAGGCTGTTACGAGAGCTGTCTGCTCCCAGGTTTGGGGGTTTTCTTTTGTTGTCAAGAGTCCTGAGAGTTTCTTCCTCCTTTTTTCAGACTCACTCTGGCAAACTCGTCCAGACGGTATCTGCCTGAGGGCATTGCTAGGATATCCCCTTGCTGGCGTAGCAAGGAAAGTGGTCCTCGTAGCCACCAGCCTTGTGCCATGCTCTTGCCGTCACAGTCCGTATAGTTGTAGGCAGAGCAGGTTGATGAGTCTGGGGTTCTGAACACCTGCCTAAACTAAAGATCTTGCTGTTGTCTATGGGGTTGAACCTGGGAGTTCAAGAATGGAAAATTTTCAGAAGATTCCTGTGGTAGCATTGAGTATCTGTTCTTTAATACTCTGCACAAGTTCTTAGTGCTGTGAACAGATGATGATTGCATGTCAGGATGTCATGGAGATTCATGAATAATCCACAAAAGGACCCAGAGGCTGTGTCTTTGGGAGAAGACATTCAAGGAAGGTCTCCATAGCACAAACCATCCTGGGTGCTCATGAGAAATGTGTAGAACCCATGGTCAGAATATTCATAGTTTGCTCATTGCAGCGTTATTTTTTGTATGGGTAATAAACGTGATGCTTTGAGTTTAGATCCACTCTCTAAAACAGGCCCAGGAATGGAGCCGTCCAGGGAGACACATTTCTGAGGTACTACTGTGAATTTTACACCTTCTGTTGAAGTGCTGAGTACCGATTACTCTTGAAGTCAAGATACTGGGTTAAACAGGTCTGGTCCACTGATGATTTATATCTTGCCTGAAGATAAGGATCTTCACGTTCGGACCTCCATTTGTTCAGGTTCCAGCACCAGCCCTCTGTAGCCACCTACTAAGTTTTACATTGTCGGTTCATTTCATTATCTAAGCCTTGCTACCACTGTAGCTATACTTAGAGAGGAAGGATATTATAATCTTGTGAAAGATTAAAATATTTTTACTGTAATCCAGCTGGAAGGGTAGCACTTTTCTCAGGGTAAGAGGCAGCCAAGGTTTTTCCCATTCTGTCCTCCCCGTGTATACAGGAAGGAAGTGCTGGCAAAGGCCCCTCAGCTTCCTGCCGGCTTCGGAGCACATTTCCAGACACAGCCTTCTCCACCATCCATCACCCAGCCCAGCCAAACAATCACGGCAGCGCAAGGGGAAAAACACACGTCTCGCACAAACGCTTTGGAGGCAGCGCGAGCGCGAACGCTGGGATTCGCGCACGAGCCAGTTTGATCTGCGGGCTGTGTCTGACGGCAGGGTACTGAGGATTTTCTTCCCTTCCCTTTATAATCAAGTACCTCAATAAGCAAAATTCCCCTTTAGAAGAAGCAGCTTAACAAGGAAAAAAAGGGGAAAAAGAAGGAAAAGGGCTGATGTTTAGTAAAGAAGCTACTCTGTTGACAGGCTGTGGAGCCTTAAGCCAAGGAAACGCCCGGGGTGCTCTCTGGTCCGGAGCGCCCCGGGGTGATGTGTCTGGGCACGGGGAAGGAGGTGACTGCTGTCTGGCACCACGGAGACAGAGGTTTCGGTCAGGTCTTCAGGGCAGGGCAGTGATGAGGCAAACACTACCTGCGATGCCTTCAAGAAGGAGGAAATAAATAAGGAGGAGGCCTCACCTTTAAATGAATCACCTTTGCTGAGTCTGATTCTGTGCGTCTCCCCAAGAAAAGGCTCAGAACTGAGCCGTGATCTTTTTCTCGTATTACTAGTTTTGTTTAAAAGCCGCATTACAATATTTAGATAATATTTTCAGACCTGTCTGCTCTGTAACTTTTTTTTTAACCATTCCTTAAAACAGCTATTTGGATTTATTCTTTTCAGTATGGCTTTAGTATTCTCGCCAACTTTGAGCTGGGAATTTTATTTTGGTTCCGATAGCAAAAGCCTGCAATGATCAGCTATTAAGAGATGATGAGCAATCACTGTGTAATCCTATTGTACAACTGGCTATGACAGAATATCAAGAGTCTAACTTGACGGAGAAGCAACTTTTCAATATTTGAGGCTTAATTTTCCTTATACGTCTAGCCTGAATGCTTTATGTGTGAGGCTGAGCACCTCGGTTAATCTTTCCGGGTGTGAGCATCCACACAGATAGACCCCTGTCTGCGTTGCCACGTTCTCACTCTGCGTTCTCCAGTAAGTATTTTGGAAGCCATCCTATTGTTCTTTGGCCTGAGATACTCCAAAGCTACCTCCTGGTAGGTTGTGTCCAACAGCGAGAGGACTGGTTTCTGCTCGGGAATGGAAGGACTGTCAGCCACCACAGCAAGTCCGCCTGCCCTCCTTGTTTCGAGTTGATGCTGCCCATGTGGAATTGCACTCCGTGTTTGAGCCCACGCCTCGGGGTCAGCTGAGCACCTCGGCTTGTAAACCAGCGTGGAGTTAAAACACCTCCAGGGCTTCTCTGTTGGGTCATGGGAGGGTTTGGAGTAAAATTCAAGTCACAGTCCAGCTTAATGTTAAAATTAAAACTTACCCTAAAATTTTAGCAGTTCCTTATAGTGTAAGAAAATAATATTTTGTGGGGTCACGTTTTTCTGAATTAACTGACAGTACAGGATTCCTTCAACCTTTCCTCTGACTTCTCTCTCCGAAAAAGGCTACTGTCGGTAATTCCTGCAGCATGACTCTCTTTGCCGTGTGCCAGTGTACTCAGGGTCAAAATAGCATTTACTTAAGGCTACATTTTGGTGAAGTTGGGATGAAACTTGAATATGAGTGTAAGCTCTAGAACTAAAAAAAGAGTATGTTGTTTTAATGATAAGGTTTTTAGGCTAGAGTTTTGGAAGTAATTGGTGAAGACTTTCCAGAAGCAAATTGCGTACTGCTGAAATCTGGCCACTCTGGCCCCGTATGCATGAGGGCCGATGCGGTGGTTGTCTTTGTAACACATATTTCAGTGCAGTTTATGCTTTTTATACTTTTTTATCATGTAAAAAACAGTGTGTAACTCTAAACAGTCTTGATAAGCAAAAAAATCCCCAGCGCCGTGCTGGCTACCTGCAAGAGCAGCTCGTCTGCCCAGCCAGATGTGCCTTTCTGTGGTTACTTCATTCCTTCTCCTCTGTTTCGCATTTTTATTGTCCTTTGTCTGGGCTTGCAACAGGCACGGGGTGGGGAGTGAGCGCCTTAAATGCCTTTACAGTACTCCGTGGGACAGAAATTATTTCTTATTTAAGGTCTTTAAAGAATGCAGTATTATGGAGTCCTCATTTAAAATCTGAAAGCATTTCTGAAATGCTAACAATTATTTTAAAATCTACCAGAAATGCACATGAATAACATCAATTGAAAAAGAAAAGAAGGTAAAAGTTTCTGGGGGTGGGAAGGATAATAAACAGCAGTAATAGCTGTATGTTTACGAAAACAATGACAAACCCCAAAACCTTACCTGTCAGGGCAATGGCCTAGAACTAGGAAAAGTCAGGTTTCCCCACTGGTCAGGCTGAAAGTAGATGCTGTCAATAGAAGTTGTCAACTTTAAAAGAAGAAAAACAAAACTCAGCCACCTAGTTTCAGGTCCTGCCGTAGACCCGAAGTCCCCAGACAGTTTGTGGCATTTGGCAGTCTCATTTCCCCGTTCTGTGAAAGTATTCGTCTTCCCCTTTGTGAAGCTGCTTGACTGTACATGGGAAAGTGCTCACATTAACAGCATGCAAAGTTTCTTAATTTCCTTCTAGAAAATAATTTATTGTGTCTTTGCTTGTCCTGACCATCCTGTTTGGAAGAAGACGACATCACTCTGATGGGCAGCGGTGCAATTCTGCTCAGTTCCTACATGCACTGATCTCTTATTTATTTTATAAAATTAATTGTGCACTGTGACAGCAACGGGTTAAAAAAAAGAGACAGGACTGTGATTTGTTGACAGTGTCCCTTTTAAGTGCAAGAGTGACAACTTGAAATCAATCCACCGCATGCTAGCCGAGCAATGTAAGGAACGTGGGACGGCAGTAACACGATCAGATTTGCTGAAACCACCGCGCAAAAGTGCTGCTGCGCTGGGAGAGGCTGCGAGCGGCGGAGGTGTTTATTTCAAGAGGCTGTGGCTCAGAGGCCTGGTGATTCTCAAAGAAGTGAAAGCAGGCAGGGACTTGTGAGCCCCTCCTGACGTGTGCTGGTGGCTGTCATGGTTCGTGGCTCAAGGGAAGGCAAGTCCTCAGGACTGCCGAAGTCTCTGAAAAGCCAAAGACATAGGCTTGTTTGCCCAGGGATACGAAAACACCGTGTGACTGAGAAGAATTATGTTTAGATTGGACGTGTGGTGAGAGGACATAAACTGATCGATAACGAGCTTGTTTTCCATGAACTGCCTGCTGGTCTCTACCTTCCTCTGTGCAAAAAGGGATGGAGTACAAGAGCTGTTTCTTCCCACTCTGGTTCTTTCACATAAATCTAGTGAGACAAGGGTCAGGTTAAATCCAACAGTCCCAAAGAACCTTCACAAACTCCAGCAAGGTCCAGGTAACAAACATTGGAGGAAAAACCTACTGTGAACTCGAACGAGCAGTAGTTATGAGAAAGATGGGAGGTGAAACGGGGTCCTACAACCCAGGACCGCGTTGCTGCCTCTTGGTGCCCGTTACCATGCAGCGCCTTGAGAGACCACAGGGTTTTCTGCATCCTTCTTTCCCTGGCTCCACAGCCCTTGCTCACGGGGCAGACGTCCTCTTCTCCAGCGTGACCAGAACCGGCGGGGTGGTGTGTGCTCTGCAGGAGCAGGGGGGGTTGCCTGCAGCACGGACCTGCAGATCTTCTCACATGAGGTGTCTGCCCCTAAACGAAAGGGTTTGGGAGTAAAAACGGAGGGAGGAACGGCTCTGTCACTGCAGGGACTCATTTGTGTTTTAGTGGGAACTGTGAGGCAATAGAAATGTCCTGCTCCGAGACTAGAGCAGTGTTTGCTGTGTGTGTGATTGTGCGTTCTTTTAAATTAAACTATTTTGCAAGCACTTCCTTCCTGCATTTCTGAGAAGGAGGGAGGGGGGTGTGCAAAGAATGTTTAACTGCCTTTGACGGAGGAGGAAAACTGAAGAAAACAAGAGATGCAATCCTAACTACTGACCTTTTACTTGAGCTTGGTGATGTTTTTCAGCAGCAGAGCCTCCAGGGAGTAACAGCATCCTCCTTGCTATTGTGCTGCCTGCCCAAAAAGGGGGCTAAAGTTCAGCTTTTATGATGTTCTCACTCTGGGCTTGTGGGAAAAAGGCCACATTCCCTTTCTTAGGTCATACGAGTGCAAGAGATGACAGAGTCCTACAGTCTAACCCCAGGGCATTAGGCCAGTTCAGAATGAGACTGGGATAGACAGCTTGGTAAATATGCAGCCAGCTTTTTCTCCTTACGGAGATTCACAGCAGGTGGGAGGGTAATTTACATTGTTAAATTAAAAGGCACTGATTTATTTTATGTTGGTGTGTTATTGTTTCATAAAAGCACATGGGTTGCCATTACTCATAATGGACTCTTGCACTTTATTGTTAAATACTCCTTTTCCACTTTGGTCGACAGTTACTGGAAATGAATGTTATCCACTAAGACAAAAACAAGAGGCAAATAAGCATAAAATAAAACCCCAGCAAACCACAGGTTCTTAGAGAACCCTCCACAGTTTTGAGGATTGAGATTGTTGCAACTGACGTTCTCAAGTTGTGCCCCTTGTCCATCAGGCTGTTGATTCCCCGTATCGTGTGGTAGCGGCTGGGGACCATTGGTCCCTTTGCTCACCGGTTCAGATCAGGCTCCCCGTCTCAGCGGTGCCACCTCGTCTTTGGCCCAGCACCGCGGTAGGCTGACCCTCGCCGGTTCCCTCAGCAGCTCTAGCGCGTCTGTCCATCGAGGTTCCCTTCAGCCTTGCTGGTGAGGTGTCGTTCAGTGGATGCTGAGCTGGTGTTTCTAAATGGCGCGATCCCGGCTGTGGAGAGGTGGTTGTGCGTCCTGAAGAGCTGAGCAGAGGAGGAGGTTCTGCATGGAAAGGCTGCCTAACTTAAGGGTAGCTACTATTTTAAAGTTACAGATACTGTTTTAAAGTTACTATAAGACAAACTGTTTAAAAAATAAACCTGGATGATGCTGACGTCCGTCTGTGGATTTGCATCCTTTCAACAGTGCTTGCAGCTCCTGCTCAAGGGGCTCGAGGTGCTGCAGCTGCTTAGCCTGCCCATGTTGTGCTGCAGCAGACTAAGAGATCCTGTCTTGTGGATGATGTGTGAGTCTTATTACATTGGAGCCTTGTCTTTTGCGTGGTAGAGCATATAAGACTCAACATTGTGCCTAGCTACCCTGCGGTTCATTGAAGAATATCACTACCTATTATATAATCGCTATATAGGTATCACTACCTATTATATAATTAATAACGTGTATCTCTCTATGTTATAAGGAAAGATGTGTGTTTTGGCAGAACGGAGCAAATGGAAGTGCTGACTGATCTAGTGGCTTGATCGCAGCTGCGAGGGGAAGGTCTTGTCCCTGCCCTGCTCCTTCGCGCCCTTGTACCCAGCCCTGGGTACGTGAGTCGTCCTCTTTGCTCCAGTGCTGGTGCCTCGGTCCCTTCACTGAGTTGGTTCTATTCACTGGCCCAGCAAGAACTGATCCCTGTGTTGGCCGAGTTAGTTTTCTGCCAGCGGCTCGGGTCGGCCAGGCTTGTGAGCGCTCCTGAGGAGCAGAGCCTGCGCGAGCTGGGGAAGGAAGGGGCTCTCCGCTTCTCAGCGGGGTGAGCTGCTGAGCGGGGAGGGTCCGGGTTGATGGTGTAACTGCGCTCGCATGCGATATGTGGTAGAGATGTAACAAGGATGAGTCCCGTTGCTCTTGGACAGCTTATGCTGGTCCAAGTAAAATGTCTTGGCATCAGCGAAGTGGTGAAATACAGCCAGATATTAATTCAAAATACTTGAAAAATGTGTATATGCCAAAGCACACCTTTGGGTGGCTGTTTTATGGGAGCAGACCTGTTAGGTGTTCCCCCTTAGTAATGCTTTCACCTTCCTGGGTACCACACGCCTCTGCCATGGTGGAGCGTGCGATTGTGGCGAGGTGAGGGCCAGCTCGATGCACCTTGTGATTTTTTTTTTGTTTTGTCTTTTAACGTTGAGCCTTGCCTTTGCAGCATCTTCCAATGACTGACCCTCAAATTTGGTAAATACAAATATCTGGTTACCTGAGGTATGCAGGCAGATGTCTGGGTTGTGGAGGAGAGAAATGAGGTACTTGGAGTCTGTCAACTCTGGCATTTCTGGTTATCATAGTGAGTGGCAGAGTACAAATTAACGCTGGGAAAACAGGCTTGAAGATGAGGGAGGTTTGCCAGGAGGTTTGCTGCAGACGAGGGAGTTGGACCCATGATGTGAAGCCAGCGGGCAGTGGCGTTCAGATAACCCCAGGAGTGTGTCTGATCGAGGCAGAATCACGGTTCTTTTAGCCGACTTGAAAACTGCTCAATATTAATCTGTCTTTCTGGCTTACATGTATTGATTTTCATATATACAAGAAAATGCCTGTGGCAGCTGGCATACAGCTCTGTCCTGGCATAGGTGCTGGATATACGCTCTTGCCCAACTGCCTCCTCTCCACCATCAGCCGAGTAGCGAGCGGCTGTAGTGGCCGTGGAAGAGCCGCCGTCCCTGCTGGCTTCCAGGGGGTGAGGCCGTCTTACAGAATCGGAGGCTTTGGCTCTACAGATCATTCATTTAACCTTGTTTAATTTTGCCTGATTTGAGGAGGTATCTCTTTTCATTTCCTTCTGGATGCTCTTTGTACTTAGCTACACAGGCATTGGGAGGGAGAAGAATTTTTCTAAGTTGTTTATTTTTTCTTGGGGAAGAAGAAATTAAGATTTATTATCAGTTTTCCCTCCCTAGGGCTCTACCTCAGAAAAATCTTCTGTAAAGCAATTTTCAGCTTTTACTTCAAGAAGTATGTAGCAAGCTATCAGTAATTCCGCATAACAAAAGTTCACGCAGTTCAGAGCTTTCATGATTACAGAGGAGCTTTTCTTGGGGTTTTTAAAATGTCCTAGACACAATTAAAAGAATTTCTCAGCACGGAGAGTGCAAGCTGGGGACTCTCCAGCAGATGTAATCACTCAAGAAAAACTTTGTTTGGCTTGGCTGGGTCCTGCCTTCGTTCCGTGCTCTTTCATCCTGCCGCCCGTCTTTGTCTCTCGGTCTTTTACAGTGTCTCTCTGTCCGTCTTTGTCTGTCTTTCCCTCTTTCAGTCTGCCCCGCGTTCCCTTGCAGGCTGAATGGGACAGCGTTAACCTGGCCACTTCCAAGACAAACAGCGAGGCAGATTGCGAGGGGGCCTTTGGCTGTCAGGAGGCTCTGCCGTTGCTCACTTCCTAGAATTAAAGGCTGGGAGTTGATCTGTAAGCCGGCCAAGCCGGAGACAATGATTGGGTTTCCATTTTGTTCCTTGATACTGACTTAAATACGTGCACCAAATGGGAAAACAAAATTTACGTAAAAGTATGTAGAAATCCACTTTCTTAGACAGATCTGTTCTACCCTGTGTCTTCTGATACAGATAACACCGGTGGCAAAACTGATCTCTTGTTTCCTGAAGGACCTCATCGGGAAATCAGGCCTGCTCTTAGAGAACTGGTTTGTAATTAACCTCCCGACTGTGGTGTGGTTTTTTTGGTCGCCCTGTGAAGACGGGACTGGTGCAGCCGGAGTCCCGGAGGGTGAGAGGAGACTGCGCGGATGTGTAGCAGTTCCAGGCACGGCTTGAGGGGGATGTGGAGGGTTCCCGTGGTCCCTGCCACCCGGGAGGCTCTGTGCCCTCCTTGAGGGCTGCACGCTGGGTTTCCAGAGCTGCTGATACCAGGCTAGAATAAGTTAGAAGTAATTGTTAAAACAGATGGATTCGCACTGAGGCGAAAATGAGGGAGGTCAGAATCGGGCACCTGTTCGCGTTTCCCTGGGGGTTCTGCTCGGAGACTTTGGGTAAACTGCTTCACGTCCCAGGGCTCGTGTGCGGAAGGAGTGCAGCATCTCCGTGCCTTATGAACTGGGACGTATAGCCCGAGGTGCAGCTTTTTAAGGAAACCAACACCTGCTCAATGCAGAAAAGGAAAAACACAAACATGGAGGGCTGTTGTCTTTGAAGTAACGCAGGCTGTTGGCAGCTCTTTGTGATAGTGCTCTGTTCAGCGCCGCTGCTTTGGGGTACGTCTTGGCAGCGTCCTGACTTGCAGGAGAGCGTTGAAGTGGTCCCAGGAAGGACTGCGAAAGGATGGCATTTTGGAGATCAGCACGTCCTTGGCTGCGTGCGAGTCTCATAGGGAGACTTCAAAGATCTTTATTTCAAATGTCTTTGAAACAGAGAAAGGGGTGGTGGTGGAGGAGGGCAACCACTTGGAAAGGATTTTAGGTAACTGCAGCTCACAAACACCTGCAGAGAGTGTTAGGTTGTTCAGGTGCTTTGTGTCTAACTTGGTGATGTTTTTGCAATGCCAGTGAAGCCAGCCCAGACTTCCTAATGTATTTGCTTCGGGGCTCCCAGAGGTCCAAAGCCACCTTCTTCTGAACCAGCTGCAAGCTTTTATGGCTCGTAAAGTCTGTCACGGGTCCTGGGTGGGGGATGCTCTAGATAGCGTGAAGAATTGTGGAAGGTGAGTATTGCATTCAGGCACGTCTCTTGCACTGCGCGATCCCTTTTCGGGATGGAGCTGTTGTGACAGTGCACAGGCACTTTGATCTTTTAATCCCTAGCAACTGCGTGGTGCCCTCCTTGGAGAGTCTCACTCTACCTCCTACTCCCCACGGCTCGCTTGTTTAAACTACTACTGCGTCTGCATATTTATTGTCCTTCACTTCAATATCTGATTGTACTCATTTTCTATTTTAAGACTTTTTACATTCTCTATTACATCATTATTATTCTAACCATGTGCTCAGATAGGCCCGCGGTGGCCAATGTGCTATAAACCGAAGTATTGTTAGTATCAGGTCTGTAGCGTCAGGCCCTGTGTCTAGCAGCGCACAATGTCACGATTGTACTTCTGGCTGGTCGGAGCACTGTGGCGTATGGTCTGGTTCTTCCATGGGGTAGGATGACGTGCAAAAGGCCTTAATGAATAATGAATTATTTTAAATTACATATGCATTTTAAATAGGCAAAGCTATGAACAAATAAGTATGTGAAAGATTATTCAACTTCCCTGTTTCACAGTTAACAACTAATTCTTGGACATCCCAAGCCAAAATATTTAGCGGTATTAATTTTCCTGTGAGGCTGAAGACTGAGGAGACTTTAAGCCCAGTCCTCGGTAGTTCCTAAACAGGAATGACCCCTCAGGAAAGTCAGGCTGAAGCATGCTGTCCTTCTCCTTCGTATTTTGGTTGATTCCATGTAAACCATTCTGCTCTGAGTGGTTTATATACTCCAGATGTCTCCTAAGCCACAGAGGGGTGTCCCACCTCCAGCCTCTCACCTATCAGTTCCAGCTTCCTCATTGAACACCCCGTGATTCCTGCTACCGCAGCCAGGCAGCCACTGGCAAGTAACTTCCCGAGCTGTCCTTCGGCTGGGTTTTTGTAATACACCTGTCTGGAAGGATTCCTCAGCCTTTCTCCCTGCTGGTGGGGAGTGCTTCTCTTTTCCCAGCTGGAAAGGAGTGACGTATGAGAGCAAACGGGAGCTGACACTGGGTCACTGGCGGTATGTTCAGCCGGTTCCTGGTTTCGTTATCGTGACTTGGCCCTGGAGCTGCCAGGGCGTTTCTAGCCGGGTGTGTTGCCCGTGCGTACGGGTGACAAGAGCATGGTGTGAAGAGCGGTGCGTTTCCCCTGCTCCAGAACCACCCCGGGACGATAATGATGATGTGCTTTTTGGACATGAGCTGGTTTTCTGCTCTCCCCTGCAGCGTGCGCTGGGCTGCGCCAGCCTGTGTTGGTTAGTGGAGAGCAGCGGCTGCAGCACCATCCTCTGCTGTCTGATTTTGGCATGTTGCAAGTTCCCTCATTGATGAAATTGCGGTGAGGAGTGATAAGGTTCCCTCTCAGGCACTGATGGACATTTAAAACGCTCCAAAGTACCTGCGGTGACGGCTCAGGTTGAGTGAGAGCCTGAGAAACGCCTGTGAAATGGTGCTCGTTGCCACAAACCACTTCATAACCCAGCCTGGCTGCTGGGTGCAGCAGGAGGAGCGTCGCAGCCCCCTGAGTCTCCGTCCCCCACCCCACCGGCGGGCCCCGAACTGAATACGGTTTCGGAGGCGGCAGGATATTGCACACTAAGCTGTTTTTCTCAGTTTTGATTCAGCACTGTAACTCAGTATCTCGCACTAAAAAGACTTTCCATTGGTATTCATGGCTCATATAACAGCTCCTCAACTGTTTCCTGCGGGTTCGGAGGGAAAGGATCTTTCCATGCATAATTTAATCACATTCAGCAGTGCAGCGGTTGGGTTTTTTTTTTTTTTTCCACAGAAAATCTATAACATCTTGTTAGTTAAATCTTACACATTTAGAAATGTCTGTGAGCTTGCTTATCTTGTTCATTCAGATAAACACCTCTCAGCATCCTGTTTTTCTTATGTCATACGAACAGGAAGAGAACGATTGTTTGAGATGTGCGTCAGTCATAATTGTAACCAGGCAGCCACGTTACCCTCCCCATTGCCATAGAAACCAGCAAATCTCTTCACACACGGTGGTGGTGAGCTGACAGGTATCCTTTCTTTTCTACTTAACCTCCCAAGAGCTATCACTGTGCAAGTCATGTCTAGTAGGACCTCTCAAAGATTTTTTTTTTTTTAATTTTATGTAGGCGAGCGCACCTATAAATTTTGCAAGTGAATAGTCATCGCTGCTTTTATCTTAAGTAACAGTGATATCTTTTGTTTGGCCTTGTATCTAGCACTAGAAACACTGAAAAACTCCGAGGCGAGCTGTTTAGTCGGTGGCAGTGCAGCGTGAAGTGCTGGGCAAGTTTTTGTCTGAGCCTGCGTGTAATGTCTGTAACGTCTCCTAGAGAAGAACGGTTTGAGCCAGCCGGCGTATGGAAAAGCATTTGGCTATTTTGCAATCACTTGAAGGTGACCTGGAGAGCTCTGTGCGTGTAGGGAGCAGATTGGGCATTTGGGGCACACTTGGGAGTAATTGGAACTGCTCCTGGCACCTCAGGATGGGATTTTCAAAAGCAGCAGCAGGAGCAGAGACACGCATGAGGAACACGTTATTTGCGGATTCTTGCTTCCTCTGGCAATATTGAGTATCAGTACTGGAGAGAGGGGTTTAACATAACACTCTGAAACGTAATTAGCTATAGGAAGAAGAAGGAATTTTTTAGTATAGGAATTTTACCATTGTTTTCTTCAACATAAGCAAAGTAGCAATTGCACTCTGCCAGTGGAGAACTTGATTTGGCCTGGACAAATGGGTCTTCTCCACTTCGTTTACTTGAGTCTTTTAATTACATTATATGTAACCCTAAGGGAAGCTGAAAGACTACTTTACAAGCCATATTTTTGATTAGAAGAAAGCTGTGATATTTTCTCAAATTAGCATTTAAAGCCAGATCAGTTTGGTTTGATATACTGCCCGACAAGAGCACGGGTCACGGATGCCCTCATCTGCCCTTTCTGTGTGGCTGTTACTCGTAGCCCGTCTCACCACGCAGGCAGAGGAGGAGGAGGGAGGAGAAAAGGAGGAATACACGAAGCTGGTAATAGTGTTGGAGACATTACCTCTTGAAAACACAGCCTGAGGGACAGAAAGTAAGCCAGCTGTGACCGGGACCAGCTGGCCTTGGGGGGGTGATCGTTGGTTACCCACTGCTACCTGTGCCTTGGAGGAACGGCCAAGGAAAGAGCAGCAGTGGAAAAAGTGAATTTCCCAGAATCACAGAACAGTTTGGGTTGGAAGGGACCTTTAAGATCAACTAGTTCCAACCCCCTGCCAGGGGCAGGGACACCTTCCACTAGACCAGGTTGCTCAGAGCCCCATCTGACCTGGCCTTGAACACTTCCAGGGATGGGGCAGCCACAGCTTCTCTGGGCAACCTGTGTCAGGGCCTCACCACCCTCATGGTGAGGAATTTCTTCCTTGTATCTAATCTAAATGTCCCCTCTTCCAGTTCAAAGCCATCACCCCTTGTCCTGTCACTACATGCGCTTGTCAAAAGTCCCTTTCCAGCTTTCTTGTAGCCCCCTTTAGGTACTGGAAGCTGCTCGAAGGTCTCTCTGGAGCCATCTCTTCTCCAGGCTGAACAACCCCAACTCTCTCAGCCTGTCTTCATAGCAGAGGGGCTCCAGCCCTCGGATCATCTTCGTGGCCTCCTCTGGCCCCGCTCCAGCAGTTCCGTGTCCTTCTTGTGTTGGGGGCTCCAGAGCTGGAGGCAGCACTGCAGGGGGGTCTCCCCAGAGCGGAGCAGAGGGGCAGAATCCCCTCCCTCGCGCTGCTGGCCACGCTGCTGGGGATGCAGCCCAGGGCACGGTTGGCTTTCTGGGCTGCGAGCGCACATTGCTGGCTCATGTTGAGTTTCTCATCAACCAACACCCCCAAGTCCTTCTCCTCAGGGCTGCTCTCAATCCATTCTCCGCCCAGCCTGTATCTGTGCTTGGAATTGCCCCAACCCATGGGCAGGACCACTTGGCCTTGTTGAACTTTATGAGGTCTGCACACGCCCACCTCTCAAGCCTGTCAAGGTCCCTCAGGATGGCACCCCTGCCCTCCAGCATGTCGACCGCACCACACAGCTTGGTGTCATCGGCAAACTTGCTGAGGGTGCACTCGATCCCGCTGTCTGTGTTGCCAACAAAGACGTTAAACAGTGTTGGTCCCAACTTTTTGAGTGCGACCATCCTGCTAATTCCTTATCCACTGAGTGGTCCATCCGTCAAATCCATGTCTCTCCAATTTAGAGACAAGGATGTCATGCGGGACAGTGTCAAATGCTTTGCACAAGTCCAGGTAGATGACATCAGTTGCTCTTCCCTTATCCACCAACGCTGTAACCCCGTCATAGAAGGCCACCAGATTTGTCAGGCACGATTTGCCCTTAGTGAAGCCATGTGGCTGTCACCAATCACCTCCTTATTTTCCATGTGCCTTAGCAGAGTTTCCAGGAGGATCTGCTCCATGATCTTGCTGCGCACAGAGGTGAGACTGACTGGCCTGTAGTTCCCTGGGTCTCCCTTTTTTCCCTTTTTAAAAATGAGGGTTATGTTTCCTCTTTTCCAGTCAGTGGGAACTTCACCAGACTGCCATGACTTCTCAAATACGATTGATAGTGGCTTAGCAACTTCATCTGCCAGTTCCCTCAGGACCCACGGATGCATCCCATCAGGTCGCATGGACTTGTGCACCTTCAGGTTCCTTAAATGGTCTCGAACCTGATCTTTAGATGAGGCCCTAAGGGATATGATTTAGTGGGGGACTTGGTAGTGATAGGTTAATGGTTGGACCCGATGATCTTGGAGGTCTCTTCCAACCAGAACAATTCTATGATTCTATGATTCTATGATTCTCCCACAGTGGGCAGTTCTTCATTCTCCCAGTCCCTGCCCTTGCCTTCTGCGACTTGGGCGGTGTGGCAGGAGCACTTGCCAGTGAAGACTGAGGCAAAAAAGTCATTGAGTACCTCAGCCTTCTCTGTATCCCAGGTAACCAGGTCTCCTGTTTCCTTCCGGAGAGGGCCCACATTTTCCCTAGTCTTCCTTTTATCATCGATGTACCTGTAGAAGCTTTTCTTGTTGCCCTTGACATCCCTGGCAAGGTTTAATTCTATCAGGGCTTTAGCTTTCCTAACCTGATCCCTGGCAG
The DNA here is from genome assembly GCA_009819775.1 of Phoenicopterus ruber ruber. NCBI lineage: Eukaryota > Metazoa > Chordata > Aves > Phoenicopteriformes > Phoenicopteridae > Phoenicopterus > Phoenicopterus ruber. The sequence continues at coordinate 12,390,208 of CM020234.1, forward strand.
CTCAGACACTTGCTCTGTCTTCCTCCCAGGCTGCCTGTCCTTGCTTCCACCCTCTATAGGATCCCTTTTTGTGTTTGAGTTTGTCCAGGAGCTCCTTGTTCATCCCTGCAGCCTCCTGGCATTTTTGCCTGACTTCCTCTTTGTTGGGATGCATTGCTCCCGAGCTTGGAGGAGGTGATCCTTGAATATTAACTGGTTTCCTGGGCCCCTCTTCCCTCCAGGGCTTTATCCCGTGGGACTCTACCAAGCAGATCCCTGAAGAGGCCAAAGTCTGCTCTCCTGAAGCCCAGGGCTTTGAGCTTGCTGTGCGCCCTCCTCGCTGCCCTAAGGATCTTGAACTCCACCATTTCATGGTCACTGCAGCCAAGGCTGCCCTTGAGCTTCACATTCCCCACCAGCCCCTCCTTGTTGGTGAGAGCAAGGTCCAGCACAGCACCTCTCCTTGTTGGCTCCTCTATCACTCGGAGAAGGAAGTTATCATCGACGCATTCCAGGAACCTCCTGGATTGCTTATGCCCTGCTGTGTTGTCCCTCCAATGGATATCAGGGTGGTTGAAGTCCCCCATGAGGACCAGGGCCTGTGAACGTGAGGCTGCTCCTCTCTGTCTATAGAAGGCTTCATCCACTCGGTCTTCCTGGCTGGGTGGCCTGTAGCAGACCCCCACTATAATGTCACCCGTCCCTGCACTCCCTTTAACCCTGACCCATCAGCTCTCGGTCGGCTCCTCACCCATCCCCAGGCGCAGCTCCATGCGCTCCAGCTGGTCAGTGACATAAAGGGCGAGAGCCCCTCCTCGCCCCCCCTGCCTCTCCTTCCCAAGGAGCCTGTATCCTTCCACTCCGACACTCCGATCACAGGAGCCATGAATTTCAGTTTCCCCATCGCAGATGAGCTGCAGCCCTGCGCTCCCATGAGAAAACTCAGTTGCATCTTTATTTGCTTTGCTAAATAAGCTGAACTCCTCACAACACATGACAGAAAAATGTTTCCCTCGTCACTCCTATGTGACACAAGGTTTGGCGTCTTTTGAATGTTTTGTTAAAGCGTTTCGTGGCGCAACTTTACAGAAAGCTCACGTGAGCCCTAACTTAGGTGAAACTCTCCTTAATTTAAGCAGAAATTAAGCATGAATTAAAAATTGGATTAAAAGGTTAGGATGTGGACCCAAGCCCCGTGAAACGCTTCCTTAGTTGATGTGTATGGAAATTTTTGTGTCAGCTTTGTTGGGTGGGAATTTCATCCATGGAGGTTTAAAGCTTTGGCTGAAATAAGTTGGTGTCACTTGGTTGGGGTAGGTTAAATACATGGACGTCTTCAGCTGAAGGTCTGAGCCTTTGCGTTTTGGGGCACTGAAAGTGGACCAAGTGTTTTCAGGCGTGCATTTTAACGTGTGCTTAAGCACAGAGTCTGAATACTTTGCTCTCAACATGTAAACTCTCAACATGTAAAAGTTTCTATTTCATCTTCTATTTTTAAGAACAATTTAATTCTCATTTGGATACCTACAGAAGAAAGTTTCCTTGAACCTGATTACCGCCTGTCTTCAGTGATCTGAATGGTCTCAGCTGGTAAAAAAACAACAAAGAAGTTAATTTTGACTTTGCCAAAAGGGTTGTTTTAATATGCTCCTGAAATGCTGGCAGAAAAGCCGAAGTGTTCTTCAGGCTCAAGTTGTGTTTCTCAGGTGTAACCTGCGGATTTCTTTGGGCGATTGGGTCATCCAGCCACAGATGAAAACAAATTCTGTGCCTGAGATTCAATACCTGCGTTGCCAGTACCAGGTGTGGAACTGTGTAGATGACAGAAACAAAGTCCGTAGGAGCTCGGAGAAGCGGGATGCCCTCGGTGCCTTTCTCCTGGCTCATAGGGACGAAGCGGCAGCACTTTGGCTTCTGTGAAGGGCCTGGCTGCCCGATCCGCACCGGTGGGGCTCAGCAGCGTGCCCGTGCACATCGGCCTCCGAAAGGGAGAGGTTCTGGCCCCCGTTCAGCGTCTGCTGCTGCTTCTTAAGCACGCAGAAGTGAGGAACTGTCAGAAGAAAATGTGGGAATGGCGTTAAACAAGAAACAAGCTATTGTGACTCTTCTATAAAGAAAGTTGGATGGCTTCAAAACACAACTATGGCTTTTTAGTATTAACAATTGGGATTTTTTTATGGAAAACTACGTAGGAGAGACAGTTAAAGGTTCTTAGGTTTAGAACTTGGGGATTTCCAGAGATGTCTGGAGGGGAAAAAAATATCTATCTTTTAAGCTTTATGATGGTACTCTGCATCTGGTGCTTCTTTCCCAAACTGCAGTTCAGTCCACTGGACCAGCTCCTGCTGCTGTTCCTCACGGTCTCAGTACTGAGTAGCCAGAAAATAAGGACAGATGTAGGAAGTTCCCCCTTTTATCCTGGACAATACTAGTTTTCTTCACCTTTGCAGGATTAATAAGCTTGAAAGAAGAAATTGTTAGTTTTCTGAGTGCTGTTTTTAGTGTTATTTATAAACTACTGAATTTCCGTTTCTGTGAAAGCGCCATTAACGCTGTAGGGCCATTGGCTTGTACCCTGGCCACGACAGATCCCCTCTGTTCCCGGGCTGGCGGAGTGTGGAGAGGCAGCCCCCGCCGCCCCGCGCTGGGACGCCAGGCACGGCTCGTTCCCTGGCCGAGAGCGTTGCCAGTGCTGCGGGAGCGTGGGGACTCGCTCCTTCCCTTCCCTCCTCAACACCGAGGTGTTGTACGGGAACAAAACCCGTTTCTCTTTATCACTGAAAAACTGCAGGAAGCTGTTGGCTAAAGTAAGTAAAAATAGCTTGGCTGAGTTTTTGGAGGAAAAGAAATATTTAATGATGAAATTGTGTTTTTTGCTTAGACAGGTTTGAACACAAGAACACAAGCCACGGTTTTGGCAGGACGGGGATCCACTGAGCTCAGTGTCTTCCATCGCCTCTCTGGCTGTGCCTGGCGGGGAATATGTGGGGAGAGGGTGTAAGAAATCCAAAGGGAATGAGGGAGCGGGCTGCTGTCCTCCCCTCCGGAGTGTGCCCTGGCTCCCGCCAGCCCGCAACCGAGTCTTCCTGTGCCGGGGATTGCATTGTCATCCTGGTGCTTAATAACGCTTGATACTGAGGTTATAGCCCGTCCAACAGATGAGGAAACCATTAAAAGTGTTGCCAATTACTTACAAAAGGTTAACGACTGTTACATTTTTAGGCTTTTATTAATTTGGATTTCATTACCTGCCCAGAAAGCAACTTCATAGCATTATTTTTAGAATTGCCACTTATGTAAAAATAGGTGCACTTCTCCTTGTCAAGCCAGGGTGCATTGATAGTACCCCAAAATGACTTGTGTGCGTTTGCGGTGGTGACGCACGCGCGTGTTCAGACCGGCGGTGTGAGGTGCTCTCCTTGGCCGCGGTGCAAGGGGCAGGGAAGTGTCCGCTCCCGGAGAGCGGGTCGTCTCCGGCACTGCGTGAGGGTGTTCCCAGCGCTGGGTGACTCCTTGGTTAGGTTTCATTTTTTTCTCTTCAGTTGGCAGAAGCTCTGAGGAGCATCTCCTGCCGCCGTGCCGCGTGCGGCGCCAAGATGTCGTTGCTGTTCAGGCGTCCCCATGCGCTGAGTGGGAGCGGAACGTGGGTGCCCCGTGGGGCTGATGGGGGGGGGGGAGAGGGGGAGGGGCCGTGTTTGGAGTACCGGGGCGGAGGTGTGCGGAGCCTGCCGGCCTTGCACGGCGGTGCCCAGTAACCGACTCTCCTTTCTCGTCATTGACAAAAAGCACCAAGAAAATAAGAGGAAAATGTTACTGGCTGTTCTGCTCAGACAGGCCAGCCTTTTCTTTTAACGAGAGTGCCTTTTGTTTGATCTGTGTTTTTGGGGGGGAAATGATGAATTTTAGCCATTATGAAAACAAAACCCATGGTTATTTGTAAGGATTGCTTTATAAGAAGCATGTGTGTGCTTTATTATTCTTTTGCTTGAAGTGCGGGGATTGTTTTCAGTTGGGAGGTTGCATTAGAAGAATGTGAACTTCTGACTCACTGAGAAATAGAGCATGTATTAGCGAAATTGTGAGGTTTCCTATTATGTTTTCATAACTCGAATTTCTCAGAATGGAAGGGATCTCTTCTGCCCCTAGTTAAGGAATGACTTTTACTGCCATTGAGAAAGAATGGATTCTTTTTCTAGAAAAACTTGTATTGCTTTCAATAGACTTTTACTCTACCCACTATTCTTCATTTCCCTTTCTCCTCTCCAGCATGGCAGTTTCTCTTTCTCAGTGTTCTGCCTGTGCAGCTCATTCTCCAGCCGTATTTCAGTTTGATCTCTAAATTTTGACATTTCAGTACTGATGTAGTCAGTTGTATAGACCGAGGTACGGCTTAACACAGTGATCCCGGGAAGGGGTGGGCTCAGCTGGTGGCATCTGAGGAATTCCAGCTTTTCTCTAGAAGAATCAAATGAGCAACATGAAATCGGCATTGAATGCACAGCTGGATGCTTTGTGATAAGCTTTTGCAAGGATATTGGAGGGAATACAATTAGTAGAGCTAACCCTGTGATGTAATATTGCATGCTGTCACAGTAATACAGTCGATCAAAACCAGAGACTCCAATTCAGGAATTGCTGGCCTGCACCTCGCTGTCCTGCGTGCAAGGTACATAACTGAATTAGGTGTTTCTATTAAACCAGGTCTGTCTGAAAGATGGCGAAGAACCACCAGAAGATAAGCTGCAAGATACTGACCTCCCCCCTAAAGTGAAGCAAAATATTTCCTGCCGAGTGAAACAACTGTCTCATTTGAACTGAATGAAGCTTCCCCTGCTTTTGATGCAGGGGGAGAACTGGGGTGGGGGGAATCGGTTTGGGTTCATGTGACTTTCGCCTGTAAACCAAAACTTAAACTGGTTCTGCAGTTCGAATTGCTGTCTGCACCACATCGTGGCGGTGCGTTAGGTGATGTGAACGCCTCTGTTTCAGCTACAGTTCCACCCGTGGGGTCCTTCATCTGCCGTAGAGAGACTGCGGGGGAAACGCAGCCGTGGCCGCTCCTCGCTGGCAGCGGGAGGAGCTGACTGTCATGTAGGGGCATCACAGGGCTGGAAGAAACGTACCGGAACAGTCACAGCTGGTCGACAAATGGAGAAATAAGGAACCATTCCTGTTAAAGGAGGATTCTGGCTACTAAAAATGAGCTGATGTTCAGAATCAGGTGATTACAAGTGAGGAACTTACTGAGTTTTGGGATTTTTTTCCTCTTTCTATTTTTTCCTCCTGTCTGATGCAGATATTCCACTGGCTGTGTTAGTGCAGAAGGCGAATCCGAATGTGTGAATGAAGAACTGGAGGAGCAAGTAATGAATGCTTTTCCTTTGGTGAACCTAGACTCACAGACCTCCCAAAAGGCTAAATCTTTAATGTTAAAATTACAGGGGAGGTGTGTGGTGTATGGAGTTTTTAAGACTGTGGTAGCTGCGTGTGGTTACTTCCCTCCTGAGATCTGAAGCGTTCTGTGCGGTGGAGTTCAAAGCTCTGTCGATTAGAAAGCTGTAGCTAAAATTGGAAACTGAGCCAAAGGCTGGAGTGAGCCAGACATACCTTATAAAGAAGGACCCTCTGTCTTGTTGCTTCATTTCCTTGTTGTTTGAATTCAGCTAAACCCACATAGTTATACGTTTTAAAAGCATATTTGTCTTTTGCGGGAGACGCAGTTAAGGAATGGTAGCTGGGCATGGTGAGTGAATTTTGGGGCCCTAGAAATTGTGCTAAAGCAGAGCAATTTATTGCTTCTGAAATGAAATAGTTCTGTGACATCTGATCCTCTTGTAAATTTTGCACTGGAGGATTCAGTGGCGGGATGTAATTAACATTTAAATTGATCAGGCTCTTATGGCAGCATTCCTCTGCCTGTCTGCAGACACCGGTACAGGAGACGTTTCCCTGCGAGTGAAGGGCTCTGGGGCGCGTTTATTCTTAGTGGGAGTCTCATCGCTGCAGTCGGTGGGGATCGGGGTGAAGCGCTGAGTGGTTACTCCTTAGTCACAGTGTTCTCGGATGTGAACTGCTGTCATTCCTGGAAATAGTAGTTTTTCCTAAGACACAGACTCTGCCATGAGAAAGTGTTAAAGAGCCTTTGACCTCCGTGGTGCAGGTGCATCTGAAATAGGAGTGGACACTCTTGTGCGTGAAAGTCCTCCCGGTCCCCGAGATGGTGCTAGTTTACATTTAAAAGTAACGTGCAGGGGCGGAGAAGGGTTAGGGAAGGTCACGCTGGCCGTGGTGTTATTGGAATGGGGGCATATTCCTGAAAAAATCGGTCTGGAGCTCTGCCTTCTTGGCTGCTTGCTAAGTTGTTTGCTTTTGATTCTTTGTGGGGAAAACTACATTTTTATTTACCTCCTCACTCCCAGTTATAACTTATTTGGTACAGTGCCATGTCTATTAAGCAAAACGCTTTGTGACTTTTATATTCAGAAAGTGAATTGAATGAGAAGAGGGAAAAACTGACCTTGGATTTGCAGAAAACGGTGGCTGTCTCGGCTGCACTCCTGTACCAGCGTGGATGCAAAGCAAGCAGAGGTTGCATTTCCTTGTGGGTGAAGTAGGAAATACGATCTTGGGTACTGTTTGGAAAAATACAGGCAAATTATGGCAATGCCGTTAAATGTCATTTAGAACACGTGTTCTCAATAAGAAATGGAGAATGGATTGGTGCAAGGGGGATGGAGCAGCAATACTGAGAAACCCACTTCTCGGGATATTGCTTCTGTCAAGTTCTGATGGGCTAAAAACCCCGTGTCCTGCCTCTGGCTTTTGCACCTTCTGATGCACTAATTACCCTTCGCTCTTCTCTCCCTCGAATCCAAGGAAGAGAGTTGCATTAGCCTTGCTGTGAGGTTGCATTTTAACTGGGTACGCCTACGATGGAAACGTGACGGTTACTCCAAAAGAAACAGTAATAAGCAAGAAGTTGCCCAAAGTCCCCAGCTCTGGGGAACACGCTTCGCAGGGATGCTTGGGGCATCGGGTGATCTCTCGTCCTCTGAATTTCTGTTTTCAAAGAGATTTCCCCATTTCGTTCATAGGTTTGTCGGGGGCCTCGTCTCCCGCTCGCGTTGCTGTCAGTGCTAAGCGTCTCTTGAAGGCCCCTCTTCAGCACGAGGGATGTTGTGGCAGGACCAAGCATGGCTGCAAGAGCATAATCCTCACTGCTTTTAAAAAAGTGATTCCTCTATGTCATGTCTGTTTTGATCGGTGACTGTTAATTCCAGTACGTATGACATCTTCACCCACCCCCTGGTTATGCAGCACGTCAGGTATCTCTCCCCAGACCCTGGGATACATCCAAGCAAGAACAAATTACTGCAAGGCCTCCGACAAAGCAAAAGGAGAATGGCCCTGCCATGCCCCACCGGCTGATACCCACATACTCACGTATACCTGCTTTTTCTGAAGTCTTTCTACTTGTTTTAAAATAACATAGAATTTTACCTTTTGTTTCTTTATTGTATCTACTTCCTCATTTTTTTTTAATTACAACCCAGAATTTTACAATGTGTATTGCATAATACCTGCATATTCTAAAATTGGTTTTGTGTCTTTTAAATGTCGTTTCACATGGTTAGGAGAAGTTCCATATGGAATCGTTTTCTCAAGCTCAAAAATACTTACACAAGATTGGAAGTTTTAGTTATGTTACGTCTGCTCATTAAAAGTAGGCACAGAAAGAAAACCTAGAAGGTGTAAAAATCTGTGAGTTTCTATGGAGGAATTTTGTGTCTTTTTAATTAAATCAGCTTATTCTTAGAGATTCAAAATTTGTCGCTAGAAAATGTATCCGTTCACTTTTTGCGTCATCAAAGTGATACCATTTCTGTTCCCTATCAGCCTTCTCTTCTACAGAATTAGCACACACTTGCTGTGAACTACAGACACTTTTCTGAAAAAAAATTGAGACAAAGCGGGTTTTGGTATGAGACTCTGCTGAATTCTTAACGCACAGAGCGTACTGCTTGTTGGGCTTCGGGTGTAAATGAGATTGCGGAGCGTTGGGTGTACCCCTCATGCTGCTGAAGCAGGAGCTGGCTGAATAGCTCTGCTCCCCCGCCCACCCCCAGTTTATGCGTTGCCTATACATTTATCTGTTTTAGGTTTTAAGTGCAAATGGGCTAGCTGCACTTACGGTGACATTGAAATGGCTAGAACCTTTATTTTCCTTTCAGAAAAATATCTCAAAGGCTTGCTGAGAGTAACAGGAGTTTTCACAGAGGACAGATTTCAGGGATTTATTGGAGCAGACGGCACACAAAACAATAGATAATCGTAAAAATTCACTGATTGTTTACTGGGTGGGTTGGATTTGTTATACATTCCATTAAACATTTATTAAAATCCTCTTATTTTGCAAGGCAGATGTATAAGCTGTCTGCCTAAAGAAGACTTAACCAGTAGCATTTTGCTCTTGACCTTTTCTGTCTATGAATTTCAGCTGTATTTGACTGTTTGGTGGATGTGATCCTGCATTTCACTCACATTAGCCTCCTTTTTTTGGGGTTAATTTTTTTTTTTTTGCATTCTGTATCTTTTAAATTAGTTGACTGTAATTCTTCCAGGTCTCAGGCCGTGGGGCATTTAATGGCTTTTGACACAAAGAAAAAGTGCTGAGAGATTTTTTCGGTGGTAAATTCCTCCTCTGGGGTTGGACGTCTCACTTTCCCCATGCGAGACACACAAGGAGCCTCAGTCAGAAAGCGGGTTTCTCTTGCCAGGGCATTTCAGCAGAACCGGTGAATAATGCAGCAGAATTTTGCAAGGATGCAATAGCAAAACCACTGCTTTACCTCACCAGCCCGCGGGCACCGCTTTTGTTGTGATCACAGCAGGTTTTGAGTGATGTATGCACAAAGGAAAAGGAGAGAATGAACAGAAAGTAGTTTATGGCTTTCCTCAAAGGCACTTTTCTAACTCAAAAATACAAGCCTTGTGGTTTATATGGTTTTGAAACGTAACCACAGATATTGAGAACTGGAAAACATTTGATTTACCATCTCCTTCAATTTTGGTACCAGATTCAGGGCAGGGGAAATTTATTTTCAGAATGAAAAATGTTGAAGGGAAATATATTAATGTCAAAATTTTTAAAACAGGAACATACGATTTGGAGAAACTGTCAGATGAAGAAGTAGAGGTGGTTGGCATTATGATGGAGTGGGTGCAGATGTGTCTTTTTGAGATCTCCACCAAAGTGCTATAACCTTGTTTTGGTGAAGCTTTGCCGGATATTTTATGGTCTGCAACCCCCTTTTTGGAGCTGTGAAGGATCAGTGTCAGACTGAGCACGTTCTCTTCAAGCTCGATCTAGGAACTGAACGGGATCAGCTGCCTGGGGCACGTCTCGGCCTCCGCAGCGTGGTAGACCTGGCCATCCTTGGCTGCTCACAGCTGGGAGCAGAGTGTGCTGATGCTCTCCTACTTGCCACACTGTTTTTTTACGCTATTTTACATGGCCTCATCCTTGTTTAGTTTGTTTTGCTCATTGAATGACCCTTGCTAATAGCTGGATATCTCTTCAGTATGTAGGAGTCTCTGCAGAATTTAACTTTTCTTTAGAAGTGGAGATTCTGGGCGTTCTTGGTGTGACATATGAAGGTGTTTTTCCGGCCTCCGTGACCTATCCTTGCTTTTGCAGGCACTGTTCTGTCACTGGTTTAATACGTGTATCTTAGTAATTGCTGCTTCTTGCTCCTACTGCAATGTCTGGAGGTCACTCCAGAATTTTCCTGTTCTTGTCCTCCAAGTTGAGCCCAGATGCACTTGTGGTTCAGTTACGACCATTTGGTTTTCAGTCGCTTTGCTTTGTTCTTCCTTCCCTTGTATTTCTTCCTCTCCCCTTTTGTGTCGAGCAATCGTCTGCTCTCCAGATTTGTTCTGGAAGGCTTGTGAAACTCCTCGTAAGGTCCTGTCCCTTTTCCTTGGATATTAGTTTCCTGCTGCTTCTCTGGTTCCTTCTCGGATGTGGATGAGCAGGAATCTATCTGGTATTCCAGTGGGAGCATAACGGTACTGTTACTGCTGCATTATCCCTGCCAAAGACACTCACTTTTCACTCTTTAGGGGTGCCAGGAGAGCCATGAGGAGGCCAGTCCCCCAAAGAGGTCCTGCATGACAAAGAAAAGATGAGTTGTTCATTTCTTTTAGGAGCCAAAATGATGTGGACCTTCACATTTACATCTTCTGTCCTAGCGGTGGGGTAGCCAGGTACAACAGCTCAGGATCCAACGTGAGCTGCAGAGGCTTTCCACGCTGCTGGGACTAGGCAAAAGCGTAATGTTGCTTTGCTGTCGCATTTGTGCTTGGCTCTAGGAGTGACTGCCGGTCGGTTGGTTTGTTATGGTTAGCCTCTGACTGCCTTTCATCCTTAGGTACTTGGAAGGCTTTACCAGGTAAGGAAGGAGACAGCGCTGTTCTGACACCAGCGGACCGCGGTTCAGTGCTTTCTCTCCGTGTTCCATCCCCATTCTGGAGGACTGAGTGGGAATTGCCTCTTTCTTACGCACGGAGTGGACGGAGAGCAAAACCTTTTGGTCGGGTCACACTGGAAGATGGGTGGTTGCCCTCCCCATGGTTGACCTTCTCCTGCCCGGTGGATCGGTGCTGGCCTCGCCGCTGCCCAGCTGGCCTGGCTGCCCGGCGCCGGGGCTCGGCAGCACCCCGAAATAACTGCGTTACGGGTGCGTTCGCTGCCAGGGCTTGCGGAGGGGGAAGGTTGTTTCCTACTTACCCATGCTTGCACAGGGGCATGCTGGCAACAAGCTGAGTCGTTCAGAATTGACTGGAGAGACAGTTTTCATGCGTCCACGTATTGAAAAAATGGTGAGATCGGATTTCAGTTACAGGGAGGTAAGGTAGGGAAAAGTCACGTAAGAAAAGGGCCTGTTTTGTTGATTGAGGTTTAGAAAGCTTTTTAACAAGTTGAGTTATTGGCTGTATCTGAAGTGAAACACTGCTTTCCTAACTGCTCTCATTTCCTGTATCATTCCAGCTTGTTCACTGCGTTAATTACAGTTCAGATTTACAGTGTATTTGGTTACACACTGGGTTGCATTCTAATTTTTTTTCCTGTGTGTGTATAAATTTCTTTGGGAGTCAGGCCAAGAGGAGAGTGTATATATGCATGCACACACACATGGGCTGAATTTGACTGTTAGTTACTAATTTTGTGGGGAGTAGGGATCTGGAGTTTCTTCTGTTTTGTTGTAAAAAGAGACTTTTCTTTTTTCAAAGGAAAAGCAGTAGCTGAGAACAGCCAGTGTTTGGAGAGTTCAAGATTTCAGAACGACCAGAGATGAGAGAAAATATTATCTTATGAATTGTAAATGTGGCATTTTTAATTTGGCTGGTGTTTCCCAGAGGTTAGTGGATGATGGGAATACTATCATTCTCTTGGCTCGACCAGTAATCAGCTTGCTACTTAAAATATTTTATAAATGCAGTGCTTCAGAGTTCAGTTGGATGAGGTAGAGCTTTTCACAGCTGAAGTAGCTTTTTGTGACCTGAAATATGAAGTGAGATGGGATACTAAGCAAGAAATCTGGCATTTGGAAATGAGCTATTTAGGAACTGTAGAACGCCGAAGGTGATTGAAAGGATGTTTCCTTTGCAGTTTAACATTTTTCTTTTGGCTTTATGAGAACATAAGAGGAGGTGCACTAAATATACGAGGAGTGTTTTGGGGGAATTCATTCAGGTTTTTAAATTCATTCTTTGCATTTAAACTGTTGATGCAGTAGAAGATTTTCATTCAGAATATTCTGAGTCATGGTTTCGTAAGTAAATGATTGTGAACTAAATAGAACCAGATATCAAAAATGTTACTGCTTTTACAGTGAAGTATTCCTAAACATTTGGTGCAGAAATACTGGTGTGATGAATACTGGTATGATGAATAATACTGGTATGATGAATGATAATAGAAGGAAAATAACAACTGAATGCAAGTTCTCAAATAACTAGGTGAAAAGTAAAAGAGAACAATTCCAAATGACCTTCTTTTGAAATAATTGATCACTTTTTTTTTGTTTTTAGCCTTGCCACTAACCACAGCAGCATTTCATCTTTCCTCTTCCTCAGACACCATCTTGCCCGAGTCAGCCAGAGCCCAGCCAGCTTCCAGCCCGGCGCGGGCAGGCTCGGCCCTCCTGCACGCAAGGGCTGCCCGGCGCTTGCCAAGCGAAGGGAGGCTGATCTCCCCGTAAATTCACCCACTCGCATCTTCCATCCACAGGTTGCCGTGAGGTTAACACTTTCGAGCCATTTCGTTAAAACTTCGTGTGTTGCTAATCCTTTCCAACCCATGCAAGATGCTTACTCTTCTAGGACCATTTTGGTTTAATACTAAAAAGGAGGGGTGGGGGGGGGGACCGGTGGGGATGTATTTGATGCGTAGCAGCAGCATGATTTAGTTGTAAATGCACCGATACGGCTTTTCAGCGTTGGAGCCCGTGTGGGTGTTTAGTTAAAGCCATGCATGGATGATGTCTGTTATTTTGTTAGGATTTCAGAGTGAGGGATTTTAGCACTTTAATCCTGACTGACAGTTGGAAGGTTGGTGGTTTCAAACACAGTGGCATGGAGTAGCTGATTTCTCTTCGGTGAAACAATGCACCAGTGTGTCTAGGCTGCCTGTACAGAGCCAATAAATCTGTTTTGTTTTGTTTTTCTCCCCCCTTTTCTCTCTCTCCCTCTCTCTCTCTTCCCCCTCCTCCAGGCCAGGACCCGCTCCTATTGCTGAAAACGCTTCAGCTTCTCTGGACAAAGAAAGAGATGAAGAAGGTAAGGCTGAGCCTCCCCTCCACGCTGCAGTTAATAACTGCATGCAGAGCATGTCCAGACGCAGAACGCTTAGGTCAGACCTGCAATTCTTCATGATTGCTTTCAGTTCCAGCACACAGGGGAAGAGCCTATGCATTTGCAGCAAGAAGTGAAAAGAAAAGGTAGCTCTGTGTGATGTGAAGCAGCTCAAGGGCTCATATAAAAGGGCTGAAGTTTACGGGGCTGAGTTACAGAGGGAAAAAAATCAAAGTTGCTTTTGTTTTCTTTTAAACACTTTTTTTTTGTCCATTAAATAGAGGATCTTTGGGGGAGGGGGAAGAATATTTCTAGTAGCTGAAAAAAGGAGGGTTGAAGTCAGTAGAAGAGTGCTCTTTGCCAAGTGGAATAATATCAAAGCCTTCATATTCAAAGTATTTTTACTTTTTTTTCTGATTTGGTTTGGTTTTGCCTTTGGAGTGGTGAGTGCAATTTACACTGCCTGTCTAAAATTAGTGCTATATTTTTATACAGCACCCTATGGGCTCTACATGGAGATTTCTCATAGGGAGTAAAATATACTTTATCTAAATTTGGGAGCTTGAAACCTAACAAAACCCCTAGATGCATCAGTTTAGTGGTCAGTTTCCCATGTTAACTCTGTGTTGTTCAGGCAGGTTCATAGCCGAGATGTTTTTTTCTAAAAGACCCCAAAACCTGCAGCTCCCCCCATAGCCACGTGGAATGTGTCCCGCGTGAGATGGCCGGCTTGGCTGAGGACCTTGGTGTACGTGCTCCGTCCTAGGTGTCTGGAGTGTTTAGTCATTGTCCTTGTCTGCTGCACTTAGACTTTCCATTACTGATAGCCTGTGGTTCCCAGCCGGAATAATTAAACAACTGGAAACACAGTGGGAGAGGTGCCTTTCCAAATGGTCAGTCACCGACATAGACTTGAGCTCAGCAACTCTGAAGCCTTGAGCTTTCTATCAAGTTTTGTTAGAGTTGGAGGAAAAAAAATATTATTTGTTAGGTCTTGAGGGCAGTTAATCCCACAAAACAACAGTAGGAAAGAATAATCATCAAAATCTCTGTGCTGTGTACCCTGGGATGCGTGTGGATTGTGAAGAAAAATACTCTGAAAAAGACAAAGCCTCCCATCGACGTGTCCTTGGGCAGAGAGCACCGCAGCTTTCCTGCTGAGGGTGGAAAAGCTTGAGGATCCCTATGAGTCACGCTTGCAGCTCCGCTTATTCAGTTTGTTTGTTTCTGGAACTGTCATCCCAGTAAGACGCGTGGTTTTGCAGAGCGTGCAGGCTGCCGCTGCCCGGCGGGGCAGGTCTGTCCCCCTCGGCCCACCCTCCAGGCTGCGGACGTGGGCAGAAGCATGTTTCTGAACCTGGAGGAAGCGTTTCTGAACCACGAGGAAAGCCTTTTCAGAGAGAGGAGGAGGGCTGCGGTGGGACCAGGCAGTGGCACAGCAGCTGCTGCCTCTAAGGTGGAGAGCACGGCATGAATGTCCCGATGGTTTCTGACACGGGCCTGTCACGCTGTCACTGAGATGAGCTGATCCGTGCTCAGGGCATCGCCAGCCCTCACGCACGCTGTGCACCCACAGCAAGTGCAGGCGCTTTTCCAGGCGCAGCTGCCGCCCCGGCCCTCTGTGTGCAGCTCGAGGTGTGCGGTGCTGCTGCTTACATCCCGCTGCCCAGTCCAAATAAATGAGGGAAGTTGACTTAAATACAGCTCAGTCGGCTCCATCGACATTTAAATGGCAGGGAGCTGCTTTGCCTTTCGTTGTGTGTGAGTGTCAGTCAATACCCTCTGTTAACTAGTGTGAATCAGTCACCTCCACTATATAGAATCATAGAATCATTTAGGTTGGAAGAGACCTCCAAGATCATCGAGTCCAACCATTAACCCAGCACTGCCAAGGCCACCACTAAATCATGTCCCTTAGCGCCGCATCTACACGTCTTTTAAATACCTCCAGGGATGGGGACTCCACCACTGCCCTGGGCAGTGCCCCTTGGCCTCTGTGACCATGAGCAGAAGGAGGGTACCTGTCCGTGGCGTGACCTCAGTTCTGGAACACGGTTATAGAGGTGGTCATTTCCCGCATAGGAAGGACAGTTTGGGAATAACCAAGAAGCATCAGCAGACTGCCCTGAGCTGTGTAACTAGAAGTAAGGGACCAAAACTGAATGAAGGAGTATGTAGTTGGAGCATCAGCAAAATTTCCCTATTCCCATGATCTGTCAGGCTGTAGAAATCCCCCAAGGAGCGTTCCCTGCCATGGGAATCAATTGAAATGGAAATGGCAATTACACATTGGAGAGGAATCCTTCTCTGGCCCAGGGATGAGCCAACAGTACAGCACTATCTCCCCTCTGATTTAGGTGTCTCATGCCTTTTTTTTTTTCCCTTTGTTTTTTCCCCCCTCAAACAATACATACCATAGTTGAAGTCTTCAGATTGCTGGGAAGCTTTGAAGAAGGCTTTTCCCCCGCTTATCAAAGTCTGGCTGGTACAAAATCAAGACTCAGTCTAGATAACAACAGTTAGTGTTCTTGCCAGTTGTGTCAGCGTTTGGAGATGTGCCGTGTGGGACAGCAGGCCTGTTCTCTCGCAGGACCTGGTCATGGAATAGAATCATAGAATCATAGAATCATTTTGGTTGGAAGAGACCTCCAAGACCATCGAGTCCAACCGTTAACCCAGCACTGCCAAGGCCACCACTAACCCATGTCCCCAAGCGCCACATCTACACGGCTTTTCAATCCCTCCAGGGATGGGGACTCCACCACTGCCCTGGGCAGCCTGTGCCAGGGCCTGACAGCCCTTTCGGGGAAGAAATGGTTCCCAATATCCAACCTAAACGTCCCCTGGCGCAACTTGAGGCCGTTTCCTCTTGTCCTGTCGCCTGTTCCTTGGGAGAAGAGACCGACCCCCCCTGGCTCCAACCTCCTTTCAGGGAGTTGCAGAGAGCGAGAAGGTCTCCCCTCAGCCTCCTTTTCTCCAGGCCAAACCCCCCCAGGTCCCTCAGCCGCTCCTCACAGCACTTGTGCTCCAGACCCTTCCCCAGCTCCGTTGCCCGTCTCTGGACACGCTCCAGCCCCTCAGTGTCTGTCTTGCAGTGAGGGGCTCATAACTGAACCCAGCACTCGAGGTGCAGCCTCGCCAGGGCCGAGCACAGGGGGATGATCCCTGCCCTCGTCCTGCTGGCCACGTGGTGTCTGCCGGAGCCCATCCTGGCAAAGCCGGGCCCTGACTCCAGCCCAAGGAGGAGCCGAGCCGTGTGGTGAAAGCTCTTGTTCAGTCTAAAAGTGCTGAAGTGGGGCTTTGGGGGGAAAAAAGAAAAAAGAAGAGAGGCCATTTATAAACAGTGCAATTTAGTTGGCAAGTTGCTTTGTTTTCCTTTGGCCGTTGTGTTGGATATTTGTGGCTGGATGAGAGCTTGCCTTTTCCTTCTGCTGAATCTCGCAGGGAAGCCGGAGCCCTGTGTTTAACATCGCAAATTCTTGCCACGGGGAAAAATACTTACAGGGAGAAATCTGTTATCTAAAGTCACATCTTTGTTAGTCATCAGCTTTTTCATGCTGCATTTGATAATCTAGTGAGAAAGAAACAGTTTTTCTCCTAAACGATACGTTTTGTGGTTTTTCCAGACATGAAAGACACTATGGAAAATAACTGTCTTCCAGTAAATATTGTTGAGGAATAAAAAAGAACAAATTCATTGGCAAATTTTCTGTAGATTTTCTTTTGTTTTCCATGTCGTTCTTCAAACTTTATGTTGTTTCCATTGGAAGCTACGACTGGGGCCATCGTATACAGTAAATTACAAGCGCTGGCTGCAGGCGGGAATGAGCATCTTTTGGATTTTGCTTTTTAGCCAGAAAAGAAAGAGAGCAGCTGCTCTTAGTGATTTCTTGTTTTCTGTCTCTGCTTTTGCCTTGCTCCCCGCCAGTGCATGTACCATGCGGTGAAAGGTCCTGTGTGGGTACTGAAGGATGCCACTTCTTCACCCTGCCAACCCTCCGAGCTCCTTGGAAACTACTTCTAATGTAAACATTATAAAGATATTGCTCAGTACTGCTAATTTATCACTTCTACCAGATGGGTAGTAAGTAGCCTATTAACATTCACAAAGTGAGCGTCCAATTCCTTCACATTTCTAAACACATCACCCTGGGATTCCTAAGATTTATGGCATGGAGCTTTCCCATGTTCCGAGCCCCTCCGTACGGCCTTCGGGCTTGCGGAGGTGCGCGGTGCGGGGCGTGCAGTGGCAGCAGGGAGTCGCCAGCAAACACCCTGCTCAGGTAGGTTTGGAGGCAGGGAGCACAGATGTGTAGGACGGAAATCCGGCAGAGTCTGAACTCTGACGTTTCTTTTTAACCTTGTGTGTAAAATCCAAGCTATTTTGATATTCCCGAATGTTCGTGTTACGGCGAGGAGCATTATGCCATCGTGGCTGACGTGGGTATGAGGTCACATATGAAAGTCGGTGGTACAAGAACGGGGAGGAGGGGGTTTTGTGCTTTATCACTTGTAGGTCTGTTAGAAGATGAGTAGGTTTTTGAGCCTGGTCATCTACCTTCAGTATTGCCATTTTCCTAATAACACCCCTTTCTCCAGCTCACTTCTTTTCTCCCCCTCCCCCAAATCCCAAGCCCCTTTGTCTGCCCCACAGAACAACTTTTCTGTCTTTATGGGATAATTAGTGTGGACAATTGCTGCTTTTCCCATTGGGTTTGAGGTGCAGTGAGCCGTGAAGGAATCTGTAATGACATGAAAAGTCACTGGAGGCGCGGATGGTGGCTGAATAGCAACAGTTACCTCTCTGAATAGATTAAATTAAAAAAAATAAAGCTTTGTGTTCAGCTCGGGGAAGGGAGGATTCACTAATCTTTTTGTACATGACAATGTGTTTTTGTATCTCAGCAGCTCAAGGAAGAAATCAGGCGGGGCTTTGAAGGACTGGAGGACCCACTGGCAGGACTCCTGGCCATGCTGGAGAGCAGCAGTGACTGGAAGGGGAAGGGGCATTCCCTCGGGTATTGCATCACCACCGAGTTGCAGCTTTGGATAAAAGAGCATCCTGCTGTTCAACAGGTTAGAAAAAGAGAGAGCAAGAGAGCCGGGAGAAAGCAGAGGGCAATTGATTTTGATGTCCCTCAAGTGTTCCCAATCTCACTTTATTCCGTAGTCCAGTGTCTTCTCTGTAGTCTCATTCAGACACGGTGCGACAAGGTGTGAAATACGTACTGGGATGTTGTTATCGGTTGTATGCTGGCCTGAAAATGAAATAATATTAGAAGCTGTGATGCGAGAGCTCTGTTTCCCTTTCCAAGCTGGGATTTCCATCTTTCCAGATCAGACCACTTTGAGCAAGCGTTGATCTTGCAGCCTTTGCCGGGCTGGAGGCTTTCCCACTGGAACCCACATCCCTGCTGTCAGGGTAAAACCAATTGCAGTAATCTACTCTGCATATTCTTCCAGTTCTGCAAATAGAAGCCAGTTACTGTACGATTGCTTAACTCCTGCCATATGGTGGGAAGCTTTTATCATCGGGAATGCAGAAAATGGTAACAGTATGACTTTTCAGCAGCTGAATGATTAGCTTCGTAACATTGGGTCATCAGATTATACATCCTAATGTTTACCATTCCTTATGCCTTCATATATTCTGACCTTCTGAGATTTTCTCTTTTTTGGATGCTTTTCTCTCTGAAATGCAAGATACTTTTATATTTGTGTTGTTTCATTTGCCATTTTGCCAAATGGCTCTTTTTAGACGTTGAGCTCTGCCATTGCAGTGTCTGCAAAGTGCCGTGAAGTGCTACTGGCACTGAAATTCCTGTGTCATAAGAGAATGATCATGCAGGAACACAAGGATTAATACTTGTATCTGTGCGTCTTGCAACGATGCTTTTGCTTTTCCTGCCCTTCGTGCACCCAGGAGCAAGGCTGGGAATGAAAATTGAATTTCTTATGCCTGATAGGTGAGATCTCCCTTGAGGGGAGTTGCTGGATTCAAAGATTGTATGCTGGGAACTGGAGGGGAGAATTTCTAAATCGCTGTGTTAGTAAAAGAGGGCATTTTTCCAGTTTCATATTTTACTTTTGCACAAGGCCATATGCCTTTTCCAGAATTATCCTGCAAACATTTAATGTTTTTAAATTGGATGCTGTGAAAAAAATGTGTATCATATTGTTCTGATTTCTGCTTGCAGACTCCGTGGGGAAATTGGAGAATCCCTTCCCAAGGAATTGGCTTATTCCACTGTTTAAACAAGCTGCATTTTCAACTGCCATTGAATTGTAGCCATCTTTACTAAATCTGCGTTTGATTTTTTTTATTTTTTAGTCTGGCATCAAGCTGAAGAAGCTGCAGGCCCGTGTACTCAGAATACTAGCCCAGTGCCCAGCTAATCTTCTTGACCCTCTGATTAGCATTTACCAGCTCCATACAGCAGACCGGAACTATTTGCTTGAACATGTCAGTCATCTTTATCACAAGGGCGATTACAAAGAGGTGGGTCATGTCTTTCAAATAAATTTACCTACCCGGCTCTCTAGTTCTCTGTTAATGTCTGTGTCCTTTTTTGGATGCATTTCAATGTGAATTCCGTTTCATCGCAGCAGCTGCACGCTGTGAATGGTACAGCTTAGCGTGGTCTTCCCGTGTGCACGAGGAGGCTGCGTTCAACCGCATTTTTTCTAATGGCTGAGTACAGAACGCCAGTGAATCCTTCCTCCACCCCTGCTTTGACCTTTGAAAGTAATAGGTTAATAGGGTTTAATTTGGAGAATTTAAGGGGACGGTTGTGTTCTTTTTTGTTTTCCTTGTCCTTGGCAAGAAAAGAAGGGATTTTAGTAGCTGGTCATAGACCTGCTGTGCTATCTCCAGTCTGCCTGCAGCGAGGAGGGTTGGACAATCTCTCTGTTCCCCGTGATTACCCTAACCAAAGGGTTCTCAGTTTGAGGAGTTCTGAAGCCTCTTTACCATTGAGGCTCATATTCAAAATGTGTTACTACTCGTGTAGTTGAGTTTGAGTGGCTGACACTGGCAGGAGTTCACCAAACCCAGAATTTGATATGTTTTACCCTGTGGTTTATAGTACTTGCAACATCTCTGGCATCACTGTGATGTCTTGGTAGCCTTGCGAGTGTTCTCATGAGCAAACTACAATGCTGTTAATGCTTTTTTTTAAAAAAAAAAAGGCAAAAACCATAGATTTGTTTTTCTCAAAGGAAGATGGTTCACTTTGATGGTGTAGAGCAGCTTGATCTTGTTTAGCAAAAGAAAAATATCAAATAGCATTTTTAAAATCCAATTCTTCAGTAAAGCCGAATTCCCAAGTGAGATTGTGGAATTCCATTCTCATTAATTTCTTTGAATGCTGAAACAAGGATATTTCCTATTTGATTAGAAGTTCACAGGTAGCTGCTTGAAACTTGCTCTTCTGCTCAATAAGTTGTTGGACGTGAGTGTTTGAAACGTAGTGTTTGACTATATTCAAGTCTAATTTTTAAGTTCATGGCTCCAAAGATATTTATTGTTGTCACTAGAAATGCAGTTCTTTCTAGATCTGGTTTTGGAAAGCTCTAAGCTTTTTTTGGTGGAATTGTTTTTCTGTTCTTTCTTCCACAGAAAAGCTCGTTTACTAGTCATTCCCAGTGTGAAGAACAGGAAACCTCAACTGGAACCCTCAGCCATAACTTTCTTCTAGTTTTGTTTTGTTGCCAGAAGGATGAATAGAATTATCTTCAAGAATAACAGGAAATCTTTTACTGCCCTTGGGGACTGATCATACCTAAGTTCACAGCAACTAACCCCAAAAAACCTGGAACTAGGGCTCTGAGCGCTTGCAGCGGGCTGTGGCGTCTGTTCGTCCTGCTCTTCCGCGCCTTTCAGGTGGGGCAGTAAAGCAGATTCATATGTTGATTTTTGGCTCTTCTGTCTCCCACCTGACAGGACAGAAATCCTTATAAATCCTTGCTGTCATTATTTATTTTCTTGCTGTATTTACAATAAGACACCAGGCATTTATTCTAGAGCACATTATTCCTTTTGCCTGTTTTGATGCATTTCCTACTGCGGTGTGTGAACCATGGAGGTCCCCAGCTCTGCCCCGGGGGTTAGGGCTCCTTTCCCTCACAGAGGTTCTGGAGAAAGATCTCTTCAGGAAACGAGATCCCAGAGATCCCTGGGGACGGCCATGGCGGTTAGTTGTTTCTGAAGCGCATCTGGCCCTCCCCGTGTGCCTTGTTTTAGTGCAGCTGGTCAAAAGCTGAAGCAGGTTGTGCGTGGCAGCAGCCCGGGGCTCTGCCGGGAGCGGGCAGGGTGCCGGTGTTGGGGGGCGGCAGGGAGGTCGCCAGCTGTGCGGAGGCAGCGCTGGGTTTGGGCGAGGATGGCGCAGGTGGAGGGAGCGTCCTGATTGAGCAGCGTAAAGAGCGGCTGTGGGGAGGAGGCACCTGACGGGGAGCGCTGGCCAGCGGATGGCACTAGTGCTCCCACGATGCAGAAAAACAGGCTGATACAGTGTTAAAGGGAAAAGCAAGACACATAAGTGGGGTTTTGAGGCGTCTGGCCTGTTTGGGGTTTTAGTCCGTTCTTTTGTGAATGGAGTTTGCAGCTGCTGGAGGAGCATGGCGGCGTGGGGCCTTGCGGGTCTGCTCTCCACGGCCCACGTGGCGTGAGGAGACGCCAGCGTTTACCGTTCCCGCTCATGTAGTTTCAGGTGAAATGTGGCGGCTTTGTCCCCTTCTCAGAAGCCCTCTGAAGCCACGGGCTGTGGCTCCACTCCGCCCTCGACCCGGGCCGTGCCGGTCGGGCTGCCGGTGGACGGCTTTGTGGGACGGGCGATGGCTGCTGGTGGGGCCGGGACAATGCGGGGATTCAGCAGACCGGGGGTAATGCAGTGCGAGCGAGTCTGCGAGAGGCCCTGAATAGGCCAGGCTGTGCTTGAGAAGAATGAGGGGTAGGCAGAAGGCAAGCTAGTGTTTCATGGTCATCTTATGTTACACTTCAGCCTTTCAAAGAGTGTCTGGGGCTGGTTGAATGAACTTCTCTTGCACTGCGAATGCGGGAGCCTAAAGACAAAGGGGACTCTTGTCACTCGCAGGCCCCTTTCGGGAATAAAAGCCATTGTCACATGAACAGGGGCAGTCTGGCAGGCTGTGCATGCTTCAGTGCCCCATGATATCGCTAAGTCTCAGCAGAAATCACATTCAGGGCCCTGTCAGCTTTGATTAGCGGGGTCTCATGACTTAATGTGCTGCGATATTTCATGTCTAAGGGTGGCGGCTGTCTTTCTGTGGGATGAATGCCCTCTATTGTCCACTGAGTTATTTTATTTACATTTTTTTAAACAGCTTATAAAGGTAAAAAGATAGCTCTGCTTAAAGAAAAAAATCAAATTCCTTTGCTTCTGGATCAGTAGTGAGTGCTGCTCGGGTCAGATACAGTGAAACTTGTTTTCACAGTCAGCATCAAAGTTCTCGTCTTGTTTAACAGCTTTATAGTAAATTCTGAACAGGTGGCAGTGGAGCTGGGTTTAGGAAGGAAACAATAAATAATCTTTTTAGCCTCTGACAACCAGAAATATTCTTGGGCCTGAGAGAGCTCCCACTCTGACTTCTCTGTATCAGTGACTAGCAGCATTTTTCTCCCCTTCATCAGTTTGGTTCTTGAACAAGAATATTGGACTAAGCTATTAGTGGGACAAGCAGTATTTAATTTTTAACAGTTTTTTTGGTTGTTGTCCGTCCAGATTTCTCCATTTTCAAAAGCAGAGTGTATTTTTTCTGCAAATGTTTCATCCATTAATTTCTACAAATAATGAAGGTTGATTCTATATGTTACATTCAGTTAATGTTTGCTCTTTTCAATTAAGATAATGCGGATTATCTATTAAAATTCAGTTGTTAAAATTTGTCATAAAATAAGCTGGAGTACCCAGAGAAAAAGCTCTGGAGACACAGAATTCAAAGTTTTCGTCAGCAATACATGCTACTACAGAAGTAATTTGATAATTCAATAGAAAGGATGGTTGACCAAAGAGTTAAACTTAAAGGAATACAAATATGCTAAGGTGTAGAAATGTGTAGCTCACTCACCAGCATGACCTTCAATTTTCAGTGTAGTGATGTTTTGAACACCGATGCAGGGACGTGATTGTTTGTAGTCCTACTTCATACACGGTGTGTGAGTACACAGGGTGTATTTTTGCAAATCTGTCGATACAGATCAGTGTTCAGATTGATTGAGCACATTAATGGATATTCAGATTTTGGATTTCTTCACTCTGACTTTTCTGAGCTGTTCTCAGGACAGTGCAAACGTCTCTGTTGTTGCTTCTTTCCCCCATTCACCACCTTAATTACAAAGGCTTGCTCAACTCTTACTGTATTTTAAAGTGTGTACATTTGAATTTCCTTGTTTCTTTTAAATTAAAAATAATAATCAATAAGAAAAGCAAGGAAAATGTTACAGGGGATGTTTCTCATGTAAAGCTGATGATGTCAGTCTCAACCCTTTTTTCCTATTAACTTCATCTGCTGCTAAAGGATGGCTTTAATGGCACGTTGCCTGCCAGATGCGTGTCCCTCCAGAACAGAGGTGGCCACCCCGCGGGCCATGGGCCCCTCTGCCGCCGGCTCCCAAATGTCACGTCTTCTGGAGCCGCTCTGCTGTGGGCATCTGGCTGGTAAAGTGCTTGAGCGTTGCTGGGAAATAGTAATTCAGGTGGTCGTACTCTGCTCCTGCTGCCAGCACTTCTGGGCTCTCGTCAAGCAGGCGGGCCCTCGGAGAAGGGGCGCGCATGTGCCGCAGATCTGGGCATGCAGGGTCTGGATCTGGAGGGTCTGGCGAAGGCGGGTGCCCTGTGTGCACAGGAGACTCGGGCAGCGCTCTGGAGGGTCGCTCATTTGTGAGGATGCGCTGACCAGTAAAGCCAGGTTTAAAACTGCTTTGAGTGACGTGAGGAAGACAAATCACGGAAGTGTTTGTTTCAGTTCCCTCTTCCCTTCACCTGTGCACACGCATGTTCCCACCTTGGCTTTTACTTCTCTCCCTCTACCTCAAATTGTTTAGATGAGAGTAACCTGTCACCACTTCATTTTGATGGTCTCACTCCTTCTAAAATATGTTCATGCTCTCTTGAAAGTGGACCTGGGAAATCTCACATTTTTCTCGTTTCCGAAGCTCTTCCTGAAGACAGCTGTGTATATCGTATGCTCTTTAAGCAGGAAGTAATTACACATCTAACCTGATGTCCTACACTACGCAGCAATGTACTCTGAGAGTTTGAGCAACGCTGATTAGCCGCAAGTTTGAAATGAGTGATTCCAAAACACAAAACAGATGTTCCCAATGATTAATATGTGGTGTGCCTTTTACTCAATTATTTCTATCATTTTTATGTATCCAGGCTTTGATCACTGTGATTTTCTTAGAGTTGACGTTGGATCCTCCTCTGCAAAGTCTCATTCTCTTGTTTCATCTGTTCTATGGGTTTTCAGAAATTCCTTCGCCATTGGTTCAGAAATACTACGCTAAGTCAGGCACAGGCATATTTACCTTTGTGCTGTCCCGACTTGCTTGCAGCAGAGCTAAGTAATGCAGGAGTCATCAGAAACCGTTTGTGTCTGTCCTGCATCATCACTCCAAGCAGTGCTACTAGCAAAAGGTTATTCCTCTGATGCTAACCCCACCGTGGGAAAATGGCCAAAATTGTCAGCGTAGACACCACCCAAGTGCACATGCCCTTGCAGATAAGATCTTGTGTGGCTTCCTGCACCTCGTACTGTATATGGAAAGAATAGTCATTTTTAGATGAGACAGAGCCAATTGCATTCAAAACAAGTAGAGAGGATCAGGTATGAGTGCAGGGTGCTCTGGGCTTGTGTGTTCACTTCAAACCACTCCCCATTTTCCCATACTCGTTGTTTTTGCAATCGCATGACTAGACGAGTGGTCTGGTGCTCGTGGCTTGGCCTGAATGCGTCAAGTTTGGGTGACTTCCCCCATCCTATGGTCAATGGGATCGACACGCATTTTAGATATAATTTAGTATAGTGTTGCCCAGCTTTGAATTCTTCCCCATCCTTATCCAACCCTCCTTTGCTATATTTTTAGAAGTTTATTGTTGGGAAACAAAACTATTACAAAATGTCCAACTACAATTTTCGCTTTCACCATAATTAAATCAAAGAATGACCCAAAGCTCCCCAAGGACAATGAGAAGACTCACAAACTGTGATGGGATTTGAGTTGGGCAATGGGTCGTCACCTTTTCTCCTGTGCTAAGCAGTGGCTTCATCATGTACCTGTCCTGTACATGCTTGGGGGATGCAAGGCAAGAGAGGGACCGGCCTGTCCCGTATTTCTGTTATGATCTGGGGCGGGAGGGTTTCAGTACAGGTTAAACACTTTTATGTTAGCTAATAATGCTAATTCTTTGCTGTTACTAGATTACATGCTAGAAACTCTCTCTGTATGAAATGTGTTTGTGTGAAAAGGCTACTTGTACCACCAGCAGGACTGTAGCATGTTCTCTTTATAGTTTGAGGGAGGGTGAGCAGACCCTGATAAGCTCACAACACGTTAGTGCTCACCAGAGCTTTTCCACGTTCCTGCGTTGTAGCGAGGTTTTTCGCGTTTGTTGATCAGCTGGTGAAGTGGGGGAGGTACCTGCTGCTGTGGGGTTTTGTTGCCCTGCTGATCCAGCCGGAGTCTGAGGATCTGCACTGGGATTGACACGACTGCTACCTTCCAGCTACCCTGGCTAGCCTTCCAGCACGGCTCGGGGCGCGCAGCACTGCGTGCAGGGAAATGCGGGGTTCTGGGGTGGGCAGGGGGATTCTCACCGTTTCAGTTACAGCCTGCTGTCTGCCTAATTAAAGTGTCTGTTTTCTAACTACAAAATGAGTCTGCGAATGAGGTGTTGCTTTTCTGGAGATCTTATCGCCTATAAACAGACTGTTAAAAATAGGGTCGTTTTACACAAAACTTGTTTGTGGAGTGAAACAATTCAAAACATGATAATAACAAAACAAAATCTTAAAATAGCTCTAAATTGAGACCACAGACACAGCTGCCAAACACTTTCATCTTTATTACAGTTACTCATATCTCTTCTTTTATTATTCCTATTGTAAACACGCTGATTTTATCTAAGTTGTCCTCGCTATTCAGCCAGCCAGCCTAGCTGCACCCTGCGATCCAGCCCGGGTGGTTGCTCCTAGGGCCCAGGCCGTGCGTCTCCTTCCACCCTTAGCTTTGTGCAGGGACCAGGCTGCTGCCCCGCTGCTGACCGTGTTCCCTGCTGCGGGAAGTTTCTGCCAGCAGCGCAATTTGTGTAACTGCTCCATCACCTTTAAAATGACGTTAAAAACCAACTCGTGGGAGTTGCTTGAAGCGCCTCTGAGCTGCAGCAGTGGTGGTGGTGTGAGCTGGCTCTGCCGCAGCCGGGGCTGTGAGGCGATGCCTCTCCACGCTTCGGCTAAACGAATGTGCGTTGCTCTACACCCTTTGGTACAGGGTACAATATACATCTGTCCTGGTTCCCGCTGGCTATGGACAACATCCAGTAAAAGAGGAAAACCTAACTTGACACGGTGGATGTTCATCTGATTAAGTCACCTGTACAGTTAATAGAGATGGAGATAAAACTATGCCATTTAGATAACAGTTCTGCAATTAGGTTAATCTGAACATGCATGTGAACATTAAAAAGCTATTAGGGAAACCATTGTATATTTGCGTGTTAAAGCTAACGGATTACTTGTTTAATAGAAGGTACTAATGAGATCAAATGGTGAAACAAGATTTTGAGATTTGCAAGTCTTTTTTTTTTTTTTTTTTAATTCCTCAAACTGAGATAGCTGGGAGGCAAATAAAACCAGCTGCCAAAGCTCTGGAGACCCAAACCCCTTCTTCAGGTCCAAACAGAAGTAGCAACCTTCACCTTGTATACAAGTTGAGAATAATTAGTCAGCTCGAACTTTGTGATGTTAATCTGATAATTTGAGAGAGAAGGTACTTGGTGCTTGTGGAGCAGAGCAGCACGTTACCCTCTAAACAGGAGTGAGAGGGAGATTTGGTTGAAGAGTTAGCTGGGCTGAGAAATGATGATGTTTCTATTCAGGATCTGGTTTGTAGCGTACAGTCACTGCATTAATGGTGGTTCCTGCTTTTGTCACTTAAAGCTCTTCTGTTGATTTCTCTTTTTGGGACGAAGCCTGGACCATCAGTGACACCGTGTTTGTTTGGTGTTAAAAAAACCCAAACACACCCCACCCCACCCCCCCAAACCAAAACAAAAAACAAATAGAAGAAGAAATGTTTTCCCACTGAAAGATTGAATGATTGAGCTTCTATGGTGTGTGTTGGTTGTCTGCTTTTGTACACTCAGTCTTTGATGCAGAGGATGAAATACATGCATGAATTTCCCAGAAGGTAACGTAATCCACGGCTTCTGCTGCGAGCGATGCTCGGGTGAGCTGTAGGTTTTGTCCGTGTGGTTGGCCGGGTCTGCAGAACGTGTGCTTCCAGCAATGAGTTAAGTTGAGGTGTCGCTTGAACGCTAGGAGAGATCACAGAAAATGTGTTTCGAGGTGTGCTCCTACCCCCACTTAGGTGATTTTTCTGGTTAAACTTTTCTATAAAGTTTTCATGCAGGGGAAGTGTAACGATGAGGTTTGCAGTTGCTTGGGGGGAACAGACATTTTTTACTGTGTTATGCTTGTTTACATATTCTAACAAATAACAGTTCTAAACTGCAACTATTCGACAAACAAATCCATCGTTTTCATGATCTTTCTCTCAAAGCAGAATCAATCGCAGCAGAGAAACCTCTTGACGATAAAAGCTTTTCCTCTAAGCCCTAACATACTGGTTTTATCCTCGTCTGAATAAATAGGCGTTTGTGAACAGAGGTATCATGTTTTCAAACCCTGTTTACAACCGTTTTGGAAAATACAGCCTAACTTTGCAAAGTAATTAGAAGGACACTTCACGTAAAACATCCTCGTTACCTGGTTCACCATTATGTCAGTACTAACACATAAATGCGCTAGAAGGCTCCTTGCTCTTATTACTCTATTTACTGGAACAATACGCTATATTAAAGCAAGCCATTATATGCTTATTCTGTAGTTGAGTTCCAAGTATTCTCACACACTACAGAAATTAGACACTATTAACTGCTTAAAATCCTAATTAGTTTATACGCCTCCCAAGCAATGCACAGTTAGATCTTAATACGTTTCTGTAATCGCCGAGCTGGGCCGGGATAGGCAGCGGCTGAACCAGTTCTTCTCGCAGCCTGAGTTACGGCAGTTCCCCGCAGCAGAGTTGCCTCCACTGCAGAAGATACTGATTTGGAGTTAACTTGTGAACGTGGCAGGTCTTGGCTTACCAAAGATTTGTAGATACCACAAAAGGGAAAAATGCAGTTCTTACCGTCTTTCTGATTGTGGTGAACCTTAGCGCTTTCAGGGGTGTGGAGTTATGCAGAAATTATAAAAACTAAGACCTCTTGATTTCGGGGTCTTTTAAATCTTGAGTTGCTTTCACAAAATGCAACCATTTTACAAAATTTAAAAGGCACAGCAAGATGGATAAAGTTAACTCAGAAAGGCGTGGTGGGTCAGGTGTTTTTAACAATTATATTGCTAGAAAATATCCATCTTAGCCGATTTTGTCCGAGCACTTTACTTTCTCTTTCTGCCAGACAACTTGATCTTTAATTTTTGCTCCAGGGTATGCTGCTGCTCGGAATCTGCAACGCTGCCAGGACTGTTCTTGTATGTTTCTAAGTGGAATGTATGTGGCCAAATGTTTATATGATTTGTACTTGAAAATTTAACAGAAATAATTAACACATTAAAAATTTGTATACTAGCATTTATACTTCACTTTGGAATAATGCCCGTTTATCCGCTGTGTTGTTCTTCTCCTAAATACACAACTTTTTTTGTATTTTCTAGGCAGCCATACTGAGTATTAAGCTAAAATTACAGCCAGATCAAGATGTGGAGAAGGTGAGTCATTTCGTCTGCAGGCTTCTCTGTCATCAGATCCACCTTTTGTTAAGCAGGAGATCCATCAAGGCCCTCCAAGTTGTGCTGCCTTTCACTTGAGGCTTTACTTTGTTCCCAAGAAGTAACTGCTGCATTGCGGATGTACCTTTACATCTAGGGAAGTGACAGAGTGTATTTCGTTAGACCCCACTACAGCTTACTGGGCTGTTTTTCTAGCTGCAGCCACTGTTATAAAAACTTACAGCTGTGTTCTTGACAAGTGGTTATCACTAGGACGGAGTTTAGTGCTTTTGCCGTTTTGAAGCTTTGCTAATATTTGTGTTGAAAATGTCATGTCATTTGTGTTGGCTAATATTCGTGTTGAAAATATCACATCACTCTTTTAGGCAGCACTGGTTGATGAAGCAGGGGGTTTGTGGCTTGCTCGCCGTGTCTGAGCAGCCGGGAATGGGACAGCCCTCTCCTGGGTTTCCGTCTGCAATGTCACGGACCTCTTCCGTGCCCTCTGCGTGCTGCGGTGCTCGGTCTGCGGAACATGGTGATCAAAGGCAGGGCACAGTGCTTCAAATGTAACTTCTTCTCCTAGATGTGTACGCCGCTACTGCTCCAAGATAAAACTAACTTGGTGGAAGATTATGTGGGAGAATATCCTGAGCTCCAGAGCAAGCTCTTGCAGATCCTGGACACGTGGTGTGAACCTGGTTTTAATATCAGAGACATCACAAGGTAGAAACGCTTGTTGACTTTCTAAACAGCTGGGGCCAACTTGCTGTCAGAGGACAGTAAGTACTCTGGTTATCTATCTAAGATCGTTTCTCAGCGTAATGGAGTGCAATATATTTACTTTTCAGCTGAGAAAGGGGAAATTCTGGTGTCTGTGCCAGAGTCTTCTCAAACACCTCAGCCCGTAGGACAGAGGTATCATTCCTATTGACAGATGCTCCATTCCTGCCAGGAGAGAGGAGTGCAAAATGAAACCTGTGCAGTAGATCTTAGCAATATAACAATATCAAAGCTTCCTCCAGAAGGTTGTAGCAATCAGACTTGTGCTTTGCTGCAGACAAGGGTGAGTTTCAGTATCGGTTGTACAGGTTTTGCAGGAAGATAATACTGTGATGAAGTGGCAGAAAAACAAGAGATGCAAGTGGTTAACCTTCATGTGCTCGTGAAATAGTTGTGTGCATTTTAATTGATAAATTGCCTCTCGCTAGAATAGCTCCTGTCAGTCACAAAGCCAACAGTACAGTCAAACTCACAGTGTAGATGCAATAGTTGCAGTCTTAGTTCTGAAAAAAAAGCTGAGGGGGAATCGCTCGCTTTCTCTTTCTTTAAACTAAGCCTCTGCACTTGCTTCAGTCATTGACTGGGAAATTTGTGTGGTTGTATCGTTGGCTTTTTGCTGTAACTTGGGAAAGGTAGGGGACTCTTCTTACCAACACCTGGCAAACCTAATACCTCTGCTGTTAAATATCTACTATTTGGGAAACATACTTTAGGTAATTCCACAGATGTTTCTTTCTGATTTTGTTTATTTGCTTACAGACAATATCAAGGCCTGTCCAGGTACAAACCAGATAAATTTAACCGCAAAATGCTAAGCAAGCTGGTCTTCAGGCTCCTAGACCGATTTAACGTAGATCCAGGTATGTGATATTGCAACATATTGTGGAGTTATCTCACCAATAAAGAACAGATGAAGTCAATTTGTCTTCTTCCATGTTCAGCAAGGAATCTCTGCTGTAATTTATCATGGGGAGTTTCAGGGTTTAATTAATGATATTGAAAAACAAAGCTGGTAAGTTATGGGAATTATCACTTTGTGCTGTCGAAGAATGAGGTGCTTGTGACTAATAGACTGCTTCTTCCATGATATGAAATAAATCTTGACCTCAGAATGGCTCTATGTAAACACATGATGGTCAGCTTTGAGTTATGGCTCCATTCCACTCACATAAGAGGCAAGTCATTATTCATCTGGGGATCTGTTTTCTTGAGTTATGGGTCCATCAGCTGGGAAGAGATAACCCTTGGGAAGCAGGAGCCTCACAGCCCTTTGTATCCTTTGCATAAACTAGGGTTGGTGGTAGGGAATTTTAAGGCTC
Source organism: Phoenicopterus ruber ruber (assembly GCA_009819775.1). NCBI lineage: Eukaryota > Metazoa > Chordata > Aves > Phoenicopteriformes > Phoenicopteridae > Phoenicopterus > Phoenicopterus ruber. The sequence continues at coordinate 12,421,158 of CM020234.1, forward strand.
TTGCAGCCTTCCGAGGGAAGTAACACATTTTACATCACTGAATAGATCTGCTTCACTACCAGTTATCTAACAAAATCTCCTTTGTTTCTCGATCTTTTTTTCTTCTCTTTGTGACCTTGCATCAGACACCTTTAGGTGCACCGTTAGGTTTTACCCTGCAAAGCTTTCCATTATCAGCCCAAGATATGCAACTCTCTTTTCTTGGACTGAAAAGTGTTTTCTAACCACAAATTGTGGGCTTATTACAGCTGGCAGCAATACTATATTGCATATTAATCTTCACATCTTCAGACTAGTGTTCAAAAGTTAATAAGATAATCCTTACAAACCCTCATTGGAGGATAAGTGAATATAATTAAACTTAGCACATTGATGTGAAAGCTGAGACATATGGGGGGTGATTTATTTAAAATCTAAAAACTTCCCAGGAGTTTACTAGTCTTCAGTAATTTTTCCTCCTTTACAAGGTTGGTTATTCAGTAGGCTGTATTGTCTTTTATAGAGAACTGATTTGTTCCCCTTTCCTTAGGAAAGATCCACCAAAGGTACGATATTAACTGTAGAGGTGAAATTATGTAACTGTTCATATGCAAAATCCAGAGAAATTAAAAGACAAAAAAATCTAGGAGAGGAGCACGTAGCTGTTGACCTCGGGTGCTCTCTGTGGGATGGTAGTGTGCCTCAGCCTGGTGGTGGGGTCCCAGACGTTGTAGCTGCTGATGACGGCCAAATCTTGCTGGTCCTCCACAACACATTCCCTGGTGAGGAGGTTCCTTGAGGTAGATACAGATCCCGTTCCTACCTGTGCTTCCAGAGAGTGATTTATCCCGTGCAGACTGCAGTGCTACAGTGCAGGATAAGTCACTTGGAGAGAGGGCTGTCCACCTCTATGGATGTGAGGGGGGATGTGGGCTACTGATTTAGACAAGGTGCCAGATTTAGGGCAGCTAAAACCAGTGTTAGATGACTCTCATAGTCCCATATATGAAAGTAGGTGTTGATTTTTTATGTAATACCACATGTAATTCAGAGCAGGACTTCACACTTTGCTAAACTGTGGCCGTCTTAGTGTCCTTTGAAATGCTTTGGAAGGGGACGAACGCCTACAGAGGAGTTTCTGCCTTAGTGCTGGTCCTGCTTGAACTGAATTGGGAAATGGTGGCAGCTGGAATAACATGGCTTTCCTTTTCTTCCCACGTCTCTCCCCTCCCTTCCTCTGAATTTCTGTATGTTCTTTCTCCATTCTTTAGTGGAAGTAAATCCGACTGCGAGGAAAGAGCGTACAAAAAGGAAGCAGGCTAGGTAAAATGTACAGATTAAACCCCCCCTCATTTCTCTGGTTCTCAGCAGCTCCACCAAAAGCTAGCAGTGAGGTAAAACTCACACTTCTTGTTACCTAACCTGATTGTGGGCTTGTTTGATGCCGCAGTCTTCTGCTGCTTTCTGTCTCCTCTTCACTCATGACTCCTACTCGCTGAAAGAGGCTGAGAGCGGCAGCAGAAGAGGGAAGTGGCTTTCGGTGAGAAAGGCTGGAGGAGGACAGGGTTTCTTGGTATGAGAAGGCAAACTTGTATGTGACTCAGTTCTTGCCGTTCCAAATCTACTTTAATATTTCATTACCTGAGCTCACTCTTATCCACTCGCAATGAATTTCACTGACTGCTAAGCAAAACTCCTAGGAACTGCCAGTCTTTTCAGAGCCAGGTAGGATGTGGCCCAATATAAAAAAGATCTGGAACCTCAGGGGAAAAAAACCCCATCATCTTAGATTAGTCCACCTCTTCTTTTTCTGAACTGTGCTCTAGTATTCATGTTAACACACAAAACAGCACATGGTAAGTGGAAGATTTTCTGCTGAGTCCCGAAGGTGTCCCAATAAACTGTGTGTGGATTCCATTTAATTAGCTTTATTGGGGAAGGAAGAAGTTGGGCAGAAATGGTGTGTGATTGAGGAAATTGAGTTTTATAGAGTCTTTTCTCACACATGGGTCAGTATGCTCTGGTTTAACGAGCCTGTAGCTGTTGCAGGCTAATTACCTAATACTCTTTGGAGACCCTGTGAGATTGACTTAGATTTACAAATGCAAGTTTCAGTCAAAACAGTTCTCAGAGAAAAGGGAGCAGACCCTGCCTAGCTTTGAAATGGTTGAGCCTGTTTTCTGTTGTGTTTTTGCACAGCCAGCGTACCACAGGGAGTTCAGTGGCCTTTTTCATTGAAAATTCTTTGGGAATGAGGTAGAAATGATACCCCTCTGAAAAGTATAACCTTCCTCATATGTTGGGCCTTAGTGCCTGTATGACAATAAAGCAGATAACAGTGGTGTTGACAGAAAAGAGATGGTAGTTGAATGCAGAGTTACCAGTTGTCATTGTCCTGGTTTTGAATGCTATGAACGTGTTTTACCGCAGGCTTTAGAAAGTTTTTTTAGCACAAACTGAGCGAAGTGTTTCTCTCCATTTGACCACTGGGTTATCTTTTTGGTTTAACCTTTCATTTCCATTTGGTGTGAATCTTCCTTACCGAGCCCCAGACCCGATTTGAGCCATAAAGTGCCGCCGCCCCGTCGGCGCTGGCAGCAGAGGGCGGGCGAGGGCCGCTCACGGCCCGTGCGCCGCTCGGGAGGGCCCCGCCGGGCCGGGCCGGGGCTGCGAGAGCCGCCGCTCGGGAGGGCAGCGGCCGGGGCGAGCTCCAGCGGGGACGCGGGGCCGCCTGCTCGGGGCACTTCCAAAGATGCTGTGTTAGAGTGAGGGAAGTGACTGTTAGAACTCTACAGGAGTGCCTTTGGAAGGAGGAAGTTTCAAATGTTTTTACCTTTTCCTCGTTAAAACAGAGCAGGTCGTTATTCCTTTCCTTTACACTGGCTTTACAAGGGCTGTTTCCCCCTACTTCCATGGTGATTTTCCTTCAGAGTTTTTTAGCTCTCGTGTTAAGTCGCAGCACAACTCTGCATGGCACTGTGACTGAGAAGAACCTCTAGGCTGAGACGTCAGAAGACAGGAGTCATCCATTCCTGAGGCTGCAGTGGCTGCAGAGTCAAGGTGCTGAAGGAGAAGGGGATGGAACATGCCAGGGTCCCTGCTGGGGCCCTTACCTTCTCAGCTACATTCTTGTCTACTGAAGTACAGGCAGTAGGATATGGAATCACAGAACAGTTTGGGTAGGAAGGGACCTTTCCAGGCCATCCAGTCCAACCCCCTGCCATGAGCAGGGACATCCTCAACTAGATCAGGTTGCCCAGAGCCCCGTCCACCCTGACCTTGAATGTTTCCAGGGATGGGGCATCCACCACCTCTCTGGGCAACTTGTGCCAGTGTTTCACCACCCTCATTGTAAAAAATTTCTTCCTTATGTCTAGTCTAAATCTCCCCTCTTTTAGTTTAAAACCATTACCCCTTGCTCTAGACCAAGACAAGCTGGCCAGCAGCTCCAAGCTTTTCGTTGGAAAAGCTGACACCACCCTTGCAGTTCTGAGCATGAATTCATCATATCCAGACACATGTCTAAAGGCCGCACCAGAGCATTTTTTCCTTTAGGCGTAGATGGAAACCCTTGTGCTGTGCTCTCTGTTCTTCCTCCAGTCAGCTAGTGCTCCAGGCAGCAAAGCCACCAGGTAGCTCAGGGCTTTGAGGGTAATCTGGGGCTTCTGCTGGTTCACCTTGCTTTCTGAGGACCACTGACCCTGATCTGTAGTGGCACAGAGCATTTTATGAGAGACACTAATGCATCTTGGAGGCTACAACAAAAAGGTTTTCTTGAGTCTGGCCCTACCCTCCACTGATTCGCACTTAGAGACTAATCTCATAATGCACTGAGAGACTAATGCACAGCTTGCTTCTCATCAGATTCCCCAGCAATCCTTAGCGCTACCAGGATAAAATCCTCTAGCGTTTCAGGTACCCCGATTTTGTTAAAAAAAGGCTCCTTTACTTTGTCCCCAAACAAAGTATGCTTTGTGTGGGACCTTCTGTTCTGCCAGGACAGGGTGAAGGAGCCTCATTGTGATGGCAGTCAAGCTCTCAGAGCAGTGTAAAGAGAGGATCGGGCCCACATCCCAGCTCAGGAGGCATCGCGTATCACCTGGGAGTGGTAGCCATGCACCACACCTAAAAATATATTGCACCATGTCCCCAGTAGACACATCTTACTGATGTTACATGAATGAAATAAGTGTATATTGCAGGTTTCATACCCTGTGTGACAAATAGATTTCATTTTTGCTTCCTCTGTGTTGCTAATAGCCATTAACTCTCTGCTAACGGCTGAGAGCAGACTGGATTTTTTGCTTCTGAGTCAGTCCCAGATGTGAAACGGAGTTCAGATGAAGCACTGTTGTGGTGCAACTGCCAGGTTAAGAGTTAACACATGCCCAAAGAGGTACTTCCATAGATTATACCATTTGTATTCCACTAGTGCTCCGCAACCCCGTCATGATCCCAAACCCCATTGTACTAACACTGAATAGGATGGTCCCTGTTCTGAAAAGCTTAGGACGTTGTCTTCTGCTCTGACCAACAGAACATTGGTTTTGGCTCAGGAGACTCGAGTTCAGACTCCTGTTCACTCAACTAGGTGTTTGACCTTGAGTAAGTTGCTCTGCCCTGAAGCGCTTTGATTTCTGCAAATACAAGGTGTAGATGGTCATGAAACTGCAGGGCAAAGGTCTGGCAGAGGCTCTGCGGTGCTGCCTGCGTCACCCTCCCGCCCCACAGCCAGAGGGGCTCCTTCCGTTAGGTCTGTTACACATGGAATGTGGAACCTGTTCTTAAAGACCTCCACGGTGGAAAGTTTACCATCTCCTATACAACCTATGCCAGTCCTTCTCCAGCCTTGCCATTAGGTATTTGTTGGGTTTTGGTTGGGTTTTTCCTGCCTCTATGGCTTTTGGTAGATGCATCTCACGGTTTACTTTGGGCGTTCTGATTTGATGTGTTTATGCTGTTCTTCTGTATGTGTGTGATCCAATATCCACGCTCTTTTAACTTCCTTCTTGTGTTTGAGATCAATAAAAGCTTCTGATTTTGCGGTTAAGTCTCTTACTTCACTTCCAATTTTTCCATTTCCAGCTCTTCTTAACTCCTATTCCTCTTATAAATTATTTTCACAAGAAATTTACCTGCCAGTTCTCTGAAGTCCATTCTGTTGTTTTTATTTTGCTGTTCTTCCTTTCTTAGAACCATGAACTCTTCATTTCTTTGTCTCTCTTACCAAGTTACCTTTCGTCCTCATGTTTTCAATTAGTCCCTCTCTGGTTTTTGTAATAAAATACAGAAAACTGGATTCAAACTCAGTTCCTTTGCTCCATCAGAATAGAAAATGTCACTAGTGCCTTCCAAAATGTTCCAGTCCATCTGTGTTCCTCTGTCCTACTTTCCACACAGATAGCTGGGCACTTAAAATCCCTCAGTTCTGCCAAGTCCTGTGCTTTGGATATTTCCTCTAGAAGCTTAAAGAAAAAAAATGTTCAATGGATCTTTTTGGTGACCTAGAGCACTCACGGTGTGTTTCTTTTGAAGTGCTTTGACATCTTTAAGTTAGGTGGTGATATTATTAATTTTTATGTTGATCTTACCTTCTTTAAAGAGTGTTGCTTTCCATGAGCTGATGGTCTTTCCTCCAGATATTGGAGTAATATCTGGAGGAAAGATCACCATATTTATTGGGATAATATCCTGCAGGATAATTGCAGTAATTTCCTCAGATCCTTTGAGGGCAAGGATATGTTGTCACACTGTGGAAGATTAATTTAAAAATAACAGCTTTAAACCTTTCTATTTGAGATGGAAGTGTTCAAGTTATGAAGTGATGCTTCAAGAGACTCCGAGAAGCTGCAGTAACCAGTGGTACATCAGTTCATATCCCTCTGATTCCAGGGTCTGGTATTCGGAGACCTTTCTTCGTTCTCTCAGTTTTCAGTCCTCGAGCATGCCATGTGCGGGCACGGAGAGTGCTGAGCTCCCAGGCCCTTGGAGCCAGTACCTCTACTTTCTCCCGGTGTACGCTGATTCAAGGGAGGCTGCAGAGAACTTTCACTTTACTGTTTTCTGTTACTGTTTCTGATTGCTGGTCCTGCTCCTTCCAACTACCAGCAAGATGCTTTAGCACTGAAACCCCAATGAAGGCTTTGGCTAAATCTTTCCCTGTACATGCGTACCAGCACCTGGCAAGAACTGACAGATACGTATGCTAATCCTAGTTAATGTATTTTATCTTCTGCATTTATCTCTCCTTGCACTGGATTTCAAAACAAGGTGCTATGTGAAGATCTTGGTTTTTGCAGTTGTAATGAGGCATATTTAATGAAGATGACAGTAATAAAAATAATAACAACAACTGTTGCTTGCTAGCTCAGCAGAACAATAGTCACCTCCCTCTTTGTATGGATATGGAGTCTCTGTCATGGATGTATGTGTTATCGGATAAACTTTAGCCACAAGTTTACATCCTGAGTAACATGTTCAAAACTGCTTCAATGAATTAACAGCACAGGTTCCAATTAAATCAAAAAGAATGCAGCCTCTGGAGACCGGAGGTGGTGCCTGTATGAGGATGCTGCCTCCTAATTAAAGGTGTGAAGTCCTTGGCTGTGAAGCATATTGAGCCAGCGAGTGGATCTTATCATTCGAGGGTGGTAGAGCCGGAGATATCAGAACCGGGGATTAGCATTGCTAATCGTGGTTGGAAGTGTAAATAACAGTTTATAGTGTAGATAAGCTGACAATGTGTGTGTCTGTCCGTCATTGTTCCAAGTGCGATGGCATCCTGCCGTCCACATACCGAGTTTGAAATTGGGGAAGGAAAAATGTAATGTCTAGACAGTAAAACTTCAAGGAAGTTCAGCTATGTTGTATACTTAAATGTCTTTTTCCTCCTTTTAGCGCTCTGCCCTAATGTCATAAATCAGCGGCACTTGAGAACTCTGAATTACCTCTTTTACAAGAGATTTGTTGAGGTACGTTTCCATAGTGTGTGGCATGGGTGTGAATGAGGCTTTTTGTTTATTTTGCGTTTTGAATAACATAATTGATATGGTTGAAATGTATTGATAGTATATATCTTACTGCATATAATATAGTAAGATTTTGTTGTGATTATTATTGTATAGAAATGCATCGGATCTGCCATTGGACCTGTTTTTTCTGTGAGTGAATAGTTTGTGTGTCCATTGACATTCTAATGACTGGGTGTCACGGCTGCTCAGAGCCGGATGCTGGTTCACCTCAGCATCTCAGCAGTGTTCTGAGGCACGTGTAGGTAGGTCAGGGTATGCTCTCCATGCCTTCAGTCTCTCTCAGCCATCTCGAATAAGCAGGATCATACTGGCAAAAGAGTTTTTTGTTGGTTTAGTTTTTTGGGGGGGTTGTGTGTTGGGGTTTTTTTAAGAACACTAGGTTTTAGGCATTCCGCATTGCTGGGTTCTTTGTAGGCACTTTGCTTTGGTACTTGTGGCCTGGCTGTGACAGGTATGGCCCGAACCTGCCACAGAAGCTTTTTTGTGCTAACAACCTTGTTGCTGCTGAGCAAAATGGCAGTACTTCCAGCTCCTGAACCGCTCTTTGAACTAACGTTACTTTTGTCCAGCCTCCAAATTCTCTTTCCAAATACGCTGGTACTTCTCCTGGCACTGAGGGCTTGTAGAAATAAGAAGATGCCATTAGTTCTTTCTAAGGAGCAGGTTTCTAGGAGGCAACCTGGAGGTTGACTGTCTGCAGAATTACTTGACCAAGGTTTCGCCTCCCCTCTCAGGAGTGTACTGAGCCAAGTCCCTTTGGATGTTCTTGAGCACACTGCGTTGGGGGGAACATTGATCTTGTTAACAGGGCAGTTTTGGTGCTTCTCTTGGTGGTCTGGCATTCATCATTGTCCTGTGCCTGGAGACAGACTGTACCAGCTAAGAGTGAGTTTTTGTTCTGCCTCTTCTGGAAAAAACAGCTTGCACTTGTTGTATCCAGGTGTATCAATTGGACTGTGCAGGACAAGGACCACAAGAGACTGAATATCACAGCGAAATGTTTCCATTTCTTGAATTTTGAATTATCAAGCTGTATTTGCCAAACATGGAGCGGTGTTTCATCTGCAGTTCATAGAAGACTTTCTCCGTGTAGATACAAGAGGCTTTTTTAACACAGTTAAACAGGTTGTTCAGATGTTCCTACAGTACTATTGATCCAGCCTTCAGAGAGCCAGTTTTCAGGAAATGAGACACCTCCTCCTGAAGTGCCTGTTCTTTTGTTCGAAAGAGGATTTGTTTGATGTTCTGACAGAAGAAGGCAGATGCATGCGTTTTTTCTGATCCCCCACCCCCCAGTACTTTGAACACGAAGATGGGATTGGGTGGTGGTGATCTGATGACGCTATTCTGGCACAGCCAGTTCTGCTTCCAAGACCTCCTGATCCATCAGTGAAGGCTCTGATCTGTCTTTGCTGCTTGCCAGATCCACTGACAGAAGACCTGGGGAGGATCGAGCATTTCAACGTCCTGCATCTCAAAGCTTTAATGTTGGATGACATCATTCTAGAGAGCTTGCTCATCCGCAGTGAGAGAGTAGAAAGCATTTATCCAGGTGTATTTATTTAGCAGAGTGGAATGGATTCTTGATCTGCTGTTCTGCTCTCTCTGGCCTTCCACTTCCTTTGTTTTGGAGTATTTGCTTGATTTAAAGTATCCAAGCTGGCCAGTTACTTCCATTAAGGTACATTTGGCAGCTGTTTCTGGACACAGTCCCTTCTTCTGAGAGCTCTTTGGTCTTCTCTGTTTACCATTCTCAGCTGTGTATGAGGTCTGGTTAAATGGCTCCTTTATCTCACTAGTATTTAAATTACATGCTTGTATATCTCAAAGATGTTTTCTTTGAGGCTCTTACTCCCTGTTTGCGCTTGTACCTTTCTGTGAAAGTGGCGCTGGTAATCATTGTTACCGCTGCCAGAAGCGGGGGTGCGGCTGGGCCTCGGTGGCTGCTCAGTCCCATGCAGCCCGTGTTCTTGGCAGAGGGGAGAGTAGGTCCCATCCCGAGTTTCTCCCCAAGGTTGGCTCCGAACTACATTGGAATGGGGATATTAACTTATCAGTTTCCTTTCCTGGACCTCATGATTCCAGAGGATTTTTCATGACTTGGCTGTTGAGAAAAGTTTGTGGTTTTATATTCTGAAGGCTCAGCCTTGCAGATGATCCCTGCGGCCGCTTCCTTTACTGGAGCCTGTGGGGACGGCTCTCGCTGGGCTGGCTGCTGAGGTGAGCGCTCTGGGGACGTACGGCAGATCTGAGGTAAAGGCAACAGCAACGAGCCACGCGTTCCACCAGACCGTGGCCTGTTTCAGCTGCGCTCAGCGATGTCGCTGTCGTTGCGAGAGCACCGTGTGAGCTTTGAGGCATTCAGAAATGCCGCTGCACTTTGCAGAGTGTTGTTAAGGTGATTAGTTTTCTGCAAATGAGCCCAGGACCCAGCTCCGGGTAATAACGAGACTTTGGGCTCCTGCTGGGTAAGGGCCTGCCAGTGCCTGTGTACTTTGGTTGCATATGAATTTTTTTGTCTTATGTGCTGCAGTGTAACAGTTGTCTGAATTACTCCATCTAAGCTGTGTTTTTCTGCCGTGCCCCGGCTGGTGACACATGCGAAGCAGAGGTTTCCCGTGTGCTGCAGAACGCATTCCTCAATCACACTCCGTGCCCGTGTGCGAGATGGTGTGTTAAATTTCAGCTTGCCGTATGTAGTGTTCTCCCTGTTCTAAGATGACTCAGAAGTAATTTTGTCTTTTCAGAAAACCATGACTGAGGAGAATTGGACAGATCACGTTCAGGTGAGTATGGATTTCCCTCTCCCATTTTCTCAGGGTTATTTGCTTGGAGATTATTTTAGGATGTTCAGAATATCCAGCTCTGGATATTGCAGCCCTACTATTACAATTTGGCACTTTCTCATAACTTTGTAAGCGTATAGCAAAATTGTACATGCAGGGAAGAGCAAGGAAGAAGATTCATATTTTAATTCCTGTTACGTCTTTAAAAATTCTCCTAGTTTGGCTGGAGCATTTAGATAAGATTATCAAATACATTCTTTTACTTTCAGGCACTTATTTGTAAGTGAACGCTACAAATATTTACGTTGACTAATTACAAGGAGGGGGGAAAAGAGTTCTCTTCAGGCAGCTAACAAGGTGTGTGAGTAAATCAGGACAAATGTTAGATTCCCTCTGCGTGCTCCACTCTGATCATTTTCCACGGGTCTATTAGGTGACCGTTAGATATTGTGACTTCTACGTCTTGTGCTGTAGGACACAAGTAATTTTAATAACACAAGAAGAAGGGCAGCGGTATTTTTTTACTTGGTGTATAAACAGGGGAGTTCAGGCAACCATGTTTTGGCCTGATACTGCAATAAATACATATGTGACAACAAGATACCAAGAAATTCCATGGTGACAAAGCATTAGTGATTATTTCTGTGTCCACGATATCCCTACAGAATTGCAACCTTATGGTGAGTGTTTGCTCCTTCTCAGTTTGACTTCTGCAGCCGTTCAGGATTTCTGACCGTCGGCCGGAGTCTTCCTTCGCAAACCCGCTTGAACGGTCGGTGTGGGCCTCTGAGTGGTAACGGGCCGCTCTGACGACTGATGGCCTCGTGCATTTGAGATCTTGGGCACTGTCTGTACACACCAGCAAAATGACTGAGTTTTAAATGTGAGATGTTTCTTCTCTCTTTCATGGCTCAGGAGGAAAAAGAACAATCCAAGAGGCATGAGGATGTGTTTTTTAAGACAGAGATCATTGATGAAATGCCCGGCAGCGCTTCGTGGCAACTCTTAAACCTACTGAGTGTTTTCAGTGGTGAATATTCAACTTCTGTCTGCAGTTTATCATACCCATGCGAGAGGCCGGACTCTGTGAGGGAAGGAAGGAGTCTTGCCTCTTCATCTCAGTGATCTTACCCAGTGAAAGAACTTTTCAGGGTTCCCTTAGATTCCCACAAGTTTAAAGGCCAGCAAAGTGCTGGTGCCTTGCTGGATCAAGACCTGAGATGGGAGTAGCCACGAAACTGTAGCAGATCTTTCTCACGACGCCTGGATGTACTTCGGTGTGTGCGCTGAAGGGGTTTCTGTTGATGCTATGGTGGATAGTGGGAAAAGCCTCCCAGTTAACATACGCGATTGCAGATTGTGTCAATCACTTGTGGAGACGGGAGGCTTGGGAGTAGATGCTCTCTGAAAAGTGCTTGTTTGGTGCCCGGTGAGGCAGCTTCCTAGAGAGCTACACAGAGCTCAGCTGCGTGATAGACTATGGCAGGAGGTCGTCTTTGCTTTCCCAAAGTATTCCAAACTTCGTATTTTCTGTGTGCTGCCAACATATATATTTTTGACAACTATGTAATTATCACACGAGTAGTGCTTAAACTTGCCTGTTATCAGTCCTGACTCTCAGTGCTATCAGAGATTACTGTCTCTGGCATCACTTTAAAGCGATCAGAATCTGTACCTGTGCATCTGGAGGAAACCGAAATAATCGCCTGTGCAGGTAGGCTTCTGCTTCACACTGCTGGCAGCGCAGCTGCACCGAGCAAAAGAAGAGTTGCAAAGGAGGAATCTCTGAGCAAGTTTTGGTTTTCAGTGCAAAAACTAAGGTTGTCCGGGACTTTATTGTTTTTGAAAGATTGGACTTTACGTGAGGGAAAGGTTCAAGTTTCCACTCCGAGCTTCACCTATGACCTGGAATGTTTTGACAAAAAAAATCTGTTCAGCTCCTTGTGGAGCTGGGGAGAGCTGTCGTTTGTGTGGTATGTCCCGTTCGCATGCTCAGGTCAGGCTCACAGACCATTTGTATCTCCCAAGCTCCGCCTGGCGATGCAGCATTAAAGACACATGGCGCTGGGTAGGAAGCAGAGCACGGGATGCAGCGTGACCTCTGGGTCACCTGCGGGAATGGGAACCAAAACTCCCAAGAGACTCCACAATGGCAAACTCTCAGTCAGAATTTTTGGATAATTTTTTCAATTTTAAGTCCAAAGAGGTTGAAAGTCTTCATGGGTTTAAAGGCCATTTTTGTTTAATTCTGTGCTGCAGCTGTAACAAAAGACTTAAATTTTATAGATGTAATATATCTGGTGAAAGTGGTGTCTCTCCTCGTTCAGTGGTGCTGGCCATGTCACGTTCGGTGTGGCGGGCGATAGACGTTTCTGGGTGGGTGTTTCTTTTTGTTCACCCTGAGCAGTACAAGTACAGAATTTTCCTGTTCCTGCCCTGTGGGATGAATCAAAGGTGTGATTCTGACTGCTGCTACAAAAGGCAGAAACTCGGTAGTTAATTGTGGGGCCAACAGAACCTGTTTCCAGCCCTGTAGCAAACTGGTTTTGCCCCCTCCGCCTGCCAGCGCCCGCGCTGCTGATCTGCTGTCCGGGCTGTGGCTGCGCAGGCAGGGCTGGCAGCCGTAGGCAGGCAGAGGAGGCAGGAGGGAAAGCAAAGGGATCAAAACGTCTTCGTACCCTAGGGAAACTGCCCTCATCACAACCGCCTGTTGGCAAGCCTGCTTGGCCCAGGAGGAGAGCCACCGTTTGTATCATCTTCTCCAAGCAGAGATACCTGGAGGGCAGAGGGAGGGGAAGAGTACTCCTCTTGCACAGTGCCAGCTGCATTGCTATTCATGGGCTCGCCTAACTGATTCTGAGCTGCATGGAAACACGCAGGAGAGTGCCTGTCTTCACAAGCAGAGGGGAAGGTGTGTAGGATATTGATGGAAGATAGGCAGGCAAAAAGAGGCAGGGCATGAGCCAATTGTCTGCTTTGCCATGTGCCCTTCTGCTTCCATTTTTGCATGCTTCATATTTTTCATAGCTTTAATCAGCTGCATAAAGATGGTAGAGTTGGGTAGAGCAACCACAGAACAGCCGGTATGTGACACTGATCAGATGTGTTCAGGAAGGGTCGTCCTGCCGGCAACTGCAGAGCGCGCTTGGCCAGCAGCAAGAGCGGCTTACGGAATGCTGATGTTTCCCTGGAAATTCTGCAGGACAAAGTCACTTTGAGACTAAAAAGCATGGAAGGCATTTTTCAGTCATCTGCCAAGCTTTCAAAAAGTGAACACACATAGAACAGTGATATCTATGAGGAGCATAGTAGGGAAGCAACTCTGATTGCAAATGTCACCTCTACCAGTGGTTCAGATGTCAGATGGTATCTGAGATACTTGCATGAGGTTGGCAATATGACGTGGACCTACTGGGGAGCGCTCCCTTCTTGGGTGGCAGCTGGAGCCCGGGGACGTCTCACATAGCACCACACACCTGTGTTTGGGCGACCTGAAATTCTCCTGGTTTAGCAGAGGGCTTGGGAATAGGAGGGTCTGGTATTTGCTGCACTGCTTTTAGCGTGCACTGTTCTCACTGGTGTTTTGGTGGCAATCTTGCAATTGTGCCCTTCTAGACTCAGCTTGGTTGATTAGCGCCATGGCACCCATTTCGTGTGGCGTCACCCACAACCTTCAGGTCTGGTCCGTTCCTCAGGGGAGCTGCGCCCGTCTCTGCGAGGAGAGAGCTGCCCGGGACGCTCTGCGGCCCCGATGCCTCCCACAGGAGACAGTCTCAGCTTGACGAGGAAAGGCTGGGGTAGTCGTGCAGGGGGAATGACGGAATATTGTGGGTATTTCTGAACAGTTAGAGCCCAGAAGGCACACACATGCTCGATGGTTCTAACGTCCAGAGTATTTTTGCGGGGAATAGTTTAACTGCAGCAGAGCTAACCAGTTGGTACAGTTTAAAATGTTATCTGGGGTACTTTGGCCCAAGAAGTGTACGTGTGTTCATTTGGACCTCCTGCTACGAAATCCTTCCCCCATGGAGCAGAACAGGGCGATGGTGCACAGCAACGTAGCTCTTCGTTTGGGGCAATAACTAGAATCAGTGTTGGGCAGGGTTACAACCAATTAGTTGTTTAGGACTGTCAGCGTTACAGTCACCTGTTCTGCCAGGAGTCTGGGACAGCGAGGTGGTGGCCGTGGTACTTCCACTTCTACTGACCTCGAGCCAAAGGCCCTTTTCTTGCTAAATCAAGACACTTTCTGTGCTAGTGTTTGCACGGGGGAGACTGTCCCTTAGTTTCTCAGATGTAAAAATCTTAAACCCTTCCAAAACTAATGCTCAGAAAAAGCTGTGCTGTTTGAGAAGATGTTCCTGGTTCTTCGGACACTCCTCGTGAGCTGGGGCTCATCAGCCAGCCCTTTTGCCAGCTAACGGTTGGCGTCTCTCTGTCCTTCATTCTGGCGTGTGCGACTTCAGAGAAGGGTACAGGGATCCAACACTGAGAAAAGTGGCCCTTGTTGTTTTCAGGCCCCTGTTTTGCAGCTACTCAGTCTGCTCTGCTCTCGTGTGAGGGTGAAGTAGATGAACCCTGGAGCCAGCTGTTCCCTGTGTTCAGCGCGGGGAGAGGCTGCAGCTAATCTCCTCTCCTTCTCCAGCTGTGACAATGAGATAACCTATTTATTTTAAAATTTCTGACCATGAAAATCGAACACTGTGCCAGCTCCTTCTCTGGGTGACCAGGGGTGAGATGCTAGTAATTCGTAGCAAATGTGTAACTCTAGTTCCACTAAAATGCTGCTTCACAGATAATATTCAGAAATCTGCCCGAACAGAAGGCATAAAAGTAAAGTGCCCTCCTTTATATGCAATACATCTGAAAAACCTTGACAATTCCTGGTCCTTAAATTGTCTTACAGCGTAAATTATCTTACACTACAGCAAAGAGTTGATGTAATCTTATTTATTTAACCAATTAATTTCTAAACGGTCCTCAATGACTGATGCCAAGATCCTAATGCGCTCTTTCTGTACAGGACCATTTTGACCTCAATTAGAATGTAACTACCTCTGGAATAAAATGTAATAGCTGTTATGCTCAAGGAGGTCGTTTTTAAGGGGAATTTGAAGGGCAGAATGCAATTTTTTTTTTTAAGTTTTTGTGGCCAGAACACCTGGCCAGTAATCCTGCTCTGGGGAATCTTTTCTAAGGACAAGAGGTCAAAAAGGCCACTTTGCAAACATCCACATCTAGCGTCCTTCCCTAGGACTCCTGAGCTTAGGCAAACTTTTAAATTGACTCAAGATTGTTTTGAGTACAGCAACATCCCTGTAGTGTAAGGAACTTAATATCTGTAGGGAATTAAGCAATCTGTGCAACGCAAATGGGAATGATATTCAGGGGGTGATTAATAAACGACCTGTCTTTCGGTATAAGTCTGCATGTCAAATTATCTTTCGCTCTGTGTTTGAGTGAACTGTTTATTCAGGGATATAATGGATTTCATCACTCAGACGTCAAATCTAGACTGGCTGTTTTCCTGGAAGGTAGAAACCAAAACTAGCTTAACCAGCCGTTGCGTGGTGTCCCTTGCTAGTATTTATGGCCTCTTTTTTAGCAGGAAATTAGAACCAGTGGGTGATTGTTTGTGTTCCTCTGGCCTTAAGAGTCTCGGGGAGGAATCATCAGCTGAAATAAATTTTCATGGTTCTACTAGTGTTGCTGCAGCAGGGTGCTTGAGCTGAGGAGCTGTCCCACCTGAGCCCGGGGAGCTCCGAGCATGGCTGTGGGTGTAAATACGCAGGAGCTACTCCTTTTCCCTGTGCCGCCTGCAGTTTGTCTGTTAAGCTGTCTGCAAAAGAATTGCATTTATCTTTCCACAACTTTAAGCAGCTTCCTAACAGCTGCCGTTTAAAAAAGAGAAGTTTGGTTGTTTTTTTTTTTTTCTTTTCCATTTCCCTTTTGCAAAATAGATGGTATTTAGACCTGGACCAGTGACAGGTTTGAGATCTGGTGTCTGTCTTGTGCAGCCAGGATTGAGGGAATTGCTTTATGTCGGATGAGAACTGGCAGTCTTTCTACCCCAGTGTCCACTTGTTGCTCCCATTGCTCCTTTCATTCCTCTTCCTGCGTTTTGTCCCCTGTTCAGGGACCGACCAGAAACTCAGCGGTGGTGGGAGAGTTTTGGCAATCCCTCTGCTTTTGCCCCGTGCCTTTTTCTTTAGATTTACTATTCTTGTTGGAGGTCTCTGG
Organism: Phoenicopterus ruber ruber; assembly: GCA_009819775.1. Taxonomy (NCBI): domain Eukaryota; kingdom Metazoa; phylum Chordata; class Aves; order Phoenicopteriformes; family Phoenicopteridae; genus Phoenicopterus; species Phoenicopterus ruber. The sequence goes on from CM020234.1 coordinate 12,437,194, forward strand.
GGAGAACGTATAGCCACAGTGTGATGTAAAAGTATATTGTACCTAAGGGAATATTTAAACCATGGAAAAACTGGACAATAAAAGTAGCAGGCAAAGTATAGATTTCCTTCTATTTTTCAGGTCAGTTTGTAAACGATGTCATATATTTATTGATAGCTGAAATAACATCAGAGTTGCACAGCAAAAGGACTTACTGATAGGGCTGATGCAGAAAACAGGCACATCTGTGACTGTCTCAGGAAAAGCATAACGTAATTCTTCAGTTACATTCTGCTTTCTGGATAGAGAGCAGTAAAATATGCATCTGTACTAATGAAGTTAGCACTGTTGGTCTAAAAGAAATGGGAATCTCATTTAACGAACCCACAGCTGTTGTGGGAGAAGTACATGGGAAAAGCCGAACACGCAGTGTGTTCCATGCCTGACTAACTAAAGAAAAGTCTATCAAAGGATGATACATACAGTTACATGTAAATTCCTCCATGTACCTCCTGCATGGCCTAGAGAGGATTATTTTCTGTAAGACCTGGAGGACTGATGTGCTTAATGATAATTATGGTAGTTTTATTTATGACAAATCCAGCCGTTTCTAGATAAATAAATTGTGGTTAAGCACAAACATACTAATGAGTTCTGGTGGAATTTTACAGTAGGCACAAAGAAGCTAAGAAAAACTGCCATTGTTTTCCATACTACCTACCAAATCATCAAAAATGTCAAAAACATTTTTAAAAATCAGCCAAAAATTTCTCTGGAGTGATGGAGGATGTGTTTGCTCAATAACTTTGGAAAATCAGCTCACATTTACTGAAGTGTGGATCCGCAGGGCCAAGCTCTGGGGGTTCAGCAGAAGCTTATGGGACCTGGGCGTCTTGTCTTCTGCTTCAGCGAGGTATCGGCAAGTAATCCCTTTGAAAGCTCAGGACCTCAGTTTTAAAAGTTGTAGCCAAATAGCCTTTCTGTGCAGACACATTAAGTACTGGAGAGTGAAGAAAGGAAACTGGAGAGAACACACCGGGGAAAAAAAAAATCTCCTTTAGATTGTTTTGGTATATTAGAGATGCTTTCTGACCTTAACCCCCTGCATCCAGACAGGGCTAGCTTGCTGCTAAGCACTATAATTACATTTCTGTCACTAGCATGCATTCATTCGAAAGCACAACTTCATCAGAAAGAGATTTGGTATGGTATAAAAAAGAGGCTAATTGGCTTATGGCTGTAGGTTGAGAGGTCAGTATTAGATTAAAGAGTTAAGAGCATCAGCAAGCGGATAGACTGAACCGATGTGCCCTGGTGGTGTGTTTAATTCAGCCAAATGGGAGAAGTGTCTTAGGAGTAGGAAACAGCATAGGAAGGACTGTCATCCAAAACTTTATAGGAACGTGTGGGACGTCCAAGCTCCTGAAAAGCTACATCAGGAGTCTAATACCGTAGTTTCCAGGATACCTGTTACTGACTCCAAACTGCATCAGCTATAGGATTGTATACCACAAAGTAAAAACGGGGACAGCCTCACTTAAAACAAGCAAATCCTCATGTTCCTTCTGCTCTAAGACAAAGGGGACCCTATCGAGCGCTGACATTGGCCTCTCCAGCAGAAACAGGGAAAGGCAAAGAGGAGGATGGGGCGCGGAGCTTGCCTGCTGGCACAGGAGGAGAGGATGTGTTCGCTGCTTTTTTAAAAGTGGGAAGCAAATAGGTCGTCAGCAGGGCTCTGCACGTATTCTGTTGGCGAGTGGGAGACAGCTCTTTATTTGCAGCTCTGTGGCATGAGACAACGCGATATTCTTGCCCTGTGGTAGTTTCCGCGTGCTTGAGGACGGGCAGATGTAGGGGACTACATTTGCCCAGTTTAACTGAAGTCTTAAGCCTCGTACATACTCACGCACATGCACAGATTCACTCTTATGTTCTTACCCAGTCAGCAGTAAAACTATCCGGTCACTCAATAATCATCCCAGATTGTTTAAAACCCCTGTAATTGATGGGTACCTGTCTGAGTGCTTCCACAGGCAGATCTTGGATTCTAAAGGCCTGTGCAAATCAGCTGCCTTGCACCAAGATGGTCGGGCTATTTGCAATTGATAGTTTGGCTGTATTATACTTTTAGGCAAGATTAGTTCACCAGTTCCCTGCCAAGAAGAGAACCACATAAACAGAGGATTGTTTAGAAACAAAAAAAGTTCCTCTTGACAGAGAAGTCATGTAAATGGGAAGAAACAGGAAACTAATCTTCCCTTGTTAGCTCTGAAAGAATGCATATCTCTGAGGAATGTTGTAATTATGGATTTAGGAAATCAGTCCAATTTGCCAGGGTGTGAATTTCAGAGTTCATTCAGTCAACCCTCTCAAGCATTTCTCCTTCAGAACAAAAAACTCTAGGAGTTTAAATGTACCAAAAGAGATTAAAGGAGAGAAAAATCTACTGCCAAGCTTTGCTTTTGGTAAAGATCCTGCACAGATACTTGTTGTTGCTTTGGCTATGAGCCAGGTGAGGTCTGTGCATGGTAAAATAGAAATAAGTGGTAACCCATGTTTTTCCTGTGGGCATCTATTTTTCATAGACTAATGACGGGAAGAGTTAGTGCTTCTGAGCAAGTATTTCCATCATCAAGATTTTTGCTTATTCACTTTGAAGACTTTCCTAAATAGAAAAATGTCCCCTGCTGGGAATGCCACATTAGCATGTTCTTAGAGAGAAGAGAACCTAAAACCAAGTCCTAACTATTCTGAAGCAAGCCTGGCTGGAACAGATCCACAAGCAGAGCGGAGCCAGGGAGAGCGCTAGGTGTGAATACAAGGCACAGCGAGGCTCGGGAAGATGCGTGCCCATGGTGAGCATCGCTGAGGAGTCCCAGCGTGGCCTGGAGAAGGGCTTTCAAACGAGCTCTCACAAACATGCTTAGAAGTGAAGCAGCAGCAGAACAGAGACCTAAGAAGTCTGATGTCAGGGAAAGTCAGGGCTGGGTTAAAAGGAAAGCAAAGAAATTAGCTTGCTGCTTCTGTTCTTCGGCAAAGAACACAGGAGAGTTTAAGTTAATTCCACTTCAGAGGTTACAGGCCTTTTAATTAAGGCAGTGATACAGGTGAGAACCTGGAGCTCTTTGATGACCAGTCTTTCATGCAGCTGTTTCCACAGGAAAAGCGCAGATCTGAGGGGAATTGCCGTACATCAGGAATAAGTGCAGGTAGAGTAATGATGCGCCCTGGTACAGGAGGACCCCTATAGAAAGCTGTTAAAATAATCCAGAGCCAGGACCAAGTAACAGGAGCCTCTTGCTTTGTTGCTTGGCCTCATAACTTGGAATTTGACTTCAGCACGGAGAATGGAGCGGGGAGAGAATAAGAAAGAGGTTTCTGAGGCTCTTCCTCCATCTGCAGATCCTTCCTCCTGAAAAGTCCGCGTCGGCCGTGTGGAGCTGACACAGGCTGGACCCGAGAGGTAAATCCTCCCACCCCACTGGGGAGTAAACGTGCTGGAATCCCGCATCTTTTTGGAAAGGAAGATGGAGCTCATGAATTCTCATTATGTATGTGACTGGGTATGGGAACATTTACTTGAGTGATTGGTTGGGTTAATTGTGTACTGGTTTAGCTCGTTAGAGTTAATATTAGGGCTATCCAAAACAAATGGGAAGGCGTCATGGTGGCTTCAGCTCATGTATATCCTGACAAACTGATTAAGGTTAATCCTGCGAGGCTGTTTAAGAGCAGCAGTGGAGACACAGCGACTGTGGTTTCATTCCTGCCGGCTCTTCCTCTTCACACATCTGCAGCTCTCGCCGTCCCGTAGTGCAGCAGTGCTCTAGCTCTCTGTCCCCGTCCCCGCAGTGCTGTCGCGCTCTGGCCGCCGGCGGCTGTCGCTGCGGCCCCTTGCTGTGCTTTTGTAGCTGGAGTGGAGTTCCTGCAGACACATCTTGTAGGACGAGCGGATGTCAGACACTTCTGCTAAGTTGGATTTTGGAATAATCACGTTTGATAGTAATCCTTCAGGCAGCCTCAGAGCTTAACAGAAAGTGTTGTATTTTCCTTGTGCTCGCTTCCATGCTTCGAGACACAAACCAAAATAGAGTTATGTAATGGTGACATGAGAAGGTTTATGAAAGTGCTCGGCAATTCTATGAACCTTCTTAGGCTTGAGAGAGGAGAGAAATGTTGTTGGGTTATACGAGGACCAGGCTCAGTGAACCTCAGTAGCAGTGCAGGTCACCTAACGTGCGGTATATGATAGGATCCCTCACTTTCTTAAACTGGAGAGCACGATTTGCCATTTGCCACGGTGACATTTTGTTCGTGTGTGTGTGTGACATAATGACAAACGGCGGAGAGATAAACGCTACTTCAGAATACACTGGGAAGATAAGGGTTGCCAGTTTGTCTTCAATGCGCTGTGTTATTGGACTTAGACAAAGCATCTACTGTGATAAGTAACATATTACTTTGTGCTCTGAAAGAGTTTGGCCAATTTCCCCATCCTCATTCATCTTCAGTCTTGCCAAGTGCTGGAATGCTCCCAGAAAATATCTCCAGCCTGCCATCGTGGGACCAAGAGGTGTGAGAAATCTGGAAGCATATCAAAACTGTGTGGCTTATGTATTCAGAACAAGTCCTTGGTCCTTTGCTGATCCCTGGGATGAATAATATTCAGCAACTCCGGGGCCAGGGTTAGGTTAGAATTCAGAAGACGCCTCTGCAGCGATTGTGAGAAAGGGATTTCGGGGAGAAGCACAGAGCCTCAGGACAGACTTCACACTGATGTGAAGAAAAGAGAAATTATATTTTAAAAAGCAAGTAGGGAAAAGTTACCTGAGTCTATTTGTTAAGGAATTGTATTTTTGTTTTTTATGGATGCCATCCAATTATTTCTCTCTCCAAACAAAGGTTATTTTAATAGGGTTAGCCTGGCTCTGTAGCTCATTAAAGACATACATCTATGGCGTTCCCTGAACAGGTCGTGAAGGGGAGAACAAGTATCACAGGTGAAGGCACCCTGATTTTGTGTGTCAGCATACCTGGAGTTGTTGTGGGATGTAGTTGAGGAAAATGAGTTAATTGTGGGTTAAAACAAAAAGTTCTGATCTTCCCCCTGGGAAAGTCCCCAAAGTGTCAGGCTACGCCTACGCTGCTGAACAAGACCATGAACCGATCTGTGGCCCCGAAGACAAGTGGCACTGGCCGACTGACTCATACCAGCCCGGCCTCAGGCTGCCTTCCCTCCTGGGAGATCTGTCCGAAATCCACGGTGACGGGAGTGGGGGGACGGGATCCCTTCGCTAGCACCATTCTGCAAGCACGGCGGCGGTGGCTAATCAGATAGGAAAAGCTGATTTTCCAGGACAGCATTTAAGCGATTGCATTTGTATGCTGGTGGGTGATGCGATTCAGGGTCAGTGCTGAGCTTTACCATCGCACAGATGTATCGTGGTGCTCTCTTTACCAAATGCTCCGGTGTCCTGAAGCATCCGGGGGATTGTGTGCCCGACGGTTCCCTGGGGCTGTTAGGAGCACTGTTGTGGTAGAATATTACACCTTCTCCATTAAACCTCAATTTCTGTCTGGGCTTGTGCCTTCTCCAGCCAAGAAACATTGATATCCACGTTCTGGTAAGCTGCTGAAGTGAAATCTGGTGATGATCGTGTCAGATTCACTGAAGTGAAATGTTGTGTGCAGAGCCTTTCGCCCCTGAAGTCGGAAGTGTCATGTGCCCTGCGGAGCGGAGCTGTTGCCAGCAGACGGTTTATCTGTTATGTGGCTCTGCGAGTTGAGCGAAGGTTGTATGAAGGGTGTCCAACGCTGTGTTTAAAAAAAAGTGTCTCAACCTCTTGCTTAATATTTTTTTGAAAATACTCTCTTCAGACCTGACTTTGAAAGCAGAGTTCGTTCCTTACCTCTGCTGTATACCTTCTCTCATCTGCGGCAGTGTGAGCAGATTTTGGAGACATGATGACTTCATCTGGTGAAGATGAATGACTTCCCTCAGGGGCTGCCTGACATAAGTTTGGAAGGAATCCCAATGCAGGAAATGTATTTGGATCTCTGTATAGTATTGTTGAGCATGATCAGGACCGTCCTGTATTCTGGGTAGACGAGATCTTGGGTGTTCTTCACCCAGGAGGTGCTTGGAACTTGAAAGCAGCAGTTGCTGCAAGAAGCCGCCTGTCTGTGTGGAGACGAGTCTCAGTGCTGGGGAACGCACAGCAGGGCTAATCACAGAATCAGAGGCTAATTTCAGTTTGAAGGAGCCTGTGGAGATCTCTTCTCTGCTCTCCTGCTCAAAGCAGGGCCAACTCAAAATTAGACAAGGTGTTGCAGGGCCCTGCCTGGTTCCACAGCCCCTCTGGACCCGTTGCAGACTCACTCCCACTGTCACCTTTTTTTCCTTTAGGCCTGGTTGGAATTTCTGGAAGGATTTGACTCCATCTTCTCTATGATCCCCATGATAAAATTGAAGAGAGTGATTATATTCCCCCATATCCCCCAACTTAGCCTTCCCTAGGCTGAACAAGCCCCACTCCCTCAGCCTCTCCTTCTGCATCAAGGCTCCAACCCCCTAACCATCTCAGTGGCTCTTTACTGAACTCTCTCCTATTTTTCAGCATCTCTTTTACACTGGGGTGCCAAAACTAGGCCCGGTGTGGTCTCACCAGTGCAGAGCAGAGGGGAATGATCGCTTCCCTCGACCTGCTGGCCGAAGCGCAGCTGGCTGTGCGGCCAGCCGGGTGAATTTTAACAGATAAACTATATGGTTTTTTTCTTCTGGCTGCCATTTGGTAGTGGTGTCTGGACTTCTGAACAAGAAATTGCGTTGGCAAGATTGTGTGAGTTGCAGGGAGAAAAATGGAGCCAGATGCGTCTCGTCACACAATATCGTCCTAGCTACTCATCACAAACTAGCAGCTTCATTCAGGTTGCCCAGGAACAATAAGCTCCTTGTGAGGAGCCCCAATACAGCGGCAAGTTGGCTTTAAGAGTTGCCTTTGCCTTGATCTGTTCAAGTGATATCGTAAGTTAGACTCCCCTGAATTGCCTTTCCTGAATTGCCTTTCGGAAGAGCCGATTGCATGGGGAGACTGGGAAGCTGAGTCTCCTGATTCACAAAGCTCCAGCTAGGTAGTGTGAACATGCCCCAGGGAGCCACACTGCCGAAGCTTTGTTGAAAGAGAGAAGAAAGACCACTTCCCCACCATTGATGTGGTAATGGCCTCCAGAACACTGAAGTGTGGCTCTGTCAGTGACGCACTGATTGCTATCTGAAAGTCAGTCTTCTGGGATATGAATGGAGCCTATTTTGTTCTTCTTCAGTTCATAAATTAGTGCATCTGAGTAGCCAGTGCCTGTGAGCAAGAGAACAGCTCAAGTGGTGAGAAAGTACGGCTTTCTCATGCTTCTGTCTTTGTGCATCGGGCACGGGTGAGTGGCCTGCTGCTTTCACATAAACGCCGTTCGGAAGTGAGGGTGGGTAAAGTTGGCATCTTTTATCCCAGTGCCATCTCTGTAGGGTATCTGGAGCGCAGGATCCCCGTCTCTCACGGGACAGGCTGTGACTCTGCTCGGAGCTGGTGCTCAGGGTCCCGACTCCAGTCTCACGCAAAAAGGACTTTCCCTCAATGACGTACTCCTGCAGCATCTCTCCGTATAGTACCAATGGTGCTAACTTCAAAACGGAAATCTCGAGCACAAATAAAATAAAGTAACAATGAAACTAACACGGTAGGATGTTCCGGGGAATCTTTAAACAAAGGTGTCTGTGCAGTACCTGTAGCACCGCAGTGAATTTAGAAATGCTGCTGGTGTCCTCCACTGCTTACCGTGGTTCTGTCCTTCCTAAGTCCAGGTTTCTTTTTCCCCTTTTAAAGTTGCTGGCTCTAAAATATTCTGCTTGACATTTTCTCTACACTGACAGGATTGTTTTGTTGATTCTGGAAGCACTTGAGAACAGGGGAAATTGGCCAAGACATTCAAAAGTTAAATTAAAATCTGACTCTGCAAATAGCCAGTGTCACTGCTGTGAATAACTTCGCTCTCCGGTAAAAGACATTGAGGGAAAGCGGAGAATTGTATCGGACAGAAATGCAACTTCACACAAACAGATAAAAGTAATCTAGGGTCGGCGAGGGTGACTTCCAAAGAAGATACAGGATATTTGGATCCAAAATTATTGATAACAATGGAGGAATTGCTGATGCTGTGGGTTAAGATTGGGACATTCCTAAGCTGGCTCCGCACTGGGTGTTGTGAGCGTTGTAAAGCATTCGGCTGGGTGAGAACAGGATTTACGGGTAGGTAATCTGCAGCAGTCATTTTGGAAAGCTTTAATCATGGGTTACTGTTGGTGTCAGGAGTTTTTGTGTGCGCCTATGGATTAAAGAACGTATGATATGTCTAGAATTCAGAGAGGGATGTAAACAAGCCTCATGGTATATATAATCTTTTCCTGCTCAGAGGTGTCGCTGATGTTGATCAGAACAACTGTGCCAGCTTCCTCTTGAAAAGCGTTCATTTACTGAAAACAAAATACATGAAATGTCATCCCTAGTGAAACATTTGTCTCTGCATCTGTGCCCACATCTTCTGGGGCCAAAGTTTCCACATTCTTGCTTCTTGCAAAGCTGTTGCGGTGGAAGCCTTTCCCCTTTATAGCAATGTTGGTTTTTTTCAGTGAAAAGCAAAGCTGTTTTCCATTGCAGAATGCAAGATGTAATATCTCTGGAGAGATTAACCTTCTTTCCAGAGTTGTTTTTGTGGTTGAAAGAATAAATCTGTTATCATTAAAATTAAAAAAAAAAAAAAAAAAAAAAAAAAAATCAACCAAAAAACTGCCCCTTGTTATTTCCAGAAATAAAGCTGACATAACAGGATTTATTAACAATTGACTCTGGGTGAACTGAAGAGACATCCAACCCCAAAGACTTTGTGTTCTAGAAAAAAGGCAGAAAGACAATAGGATGGACACAGGGGAAGCTAGAAGAGGGAATTGTGATGTTAATAAGAAAATATGTTCTTTTTGGGAAGGACTCTGAGAAGCGGCTTGGCAAACGAGGCAGGAGGAGTTATTCAAACCCCCTTCACGTGTTAGGTGCTTGGCTGAGCTCAGTTGCGTGAGCAGCGATGTGGGAGATGCACAGCGTATCTGGACTGGCATGGCCAGGAGGAGACGTAGAGGGCAAGAAGCGTTAATGCGATAGCTTATCCTTCCCTGCTCTGCCCCTTCCCTGGGTTCCCTCTCCTGCTTCTCTCCCACCACTGAGCCCCTGGTCAGCCCCTGGACCCCCATCCCGCTGACGCTGCCTCCTTGCTGTGCCACCAGCCTCTTAGGAGCAGCAGGAAAAATATTCCTCCACGTACCCATGAGGAGAAATGCAGGTTGGCATTTGGCAAAGTCACAGGGGTGCAGACTTAGTGCTGAGGCAGCAGTTTTTATGGGCAGGCTGGCTTCTCCTGTGCACTAGCTGGGATGCCAAATTTCTCTGTGGCTTTTCTTCCAAGTCTCTACCCCCTCCTGCACCTCTATGGGGTGGGTCATTCTTCTTTTCTTTTTTGCTTTCTTTTTTCCTTCCCTTTTACCTTGGGGCCATCAACAGGTTTGTTTCCTGATCTCTGTGCAGGGTGTCTGCTTTGAAGACAACTTCTCACCTTTTAGTTACTGAAAGAATGTGAGGAATGAGGCCCCATGGCCCCAGCCTACCACCCGGCCGGGCTGTGTCTGTACACGCAGCCGAGAAAGAGCAAGGTGCCGGCAGCCCCTGGGAGCAGGCTCTGCCCCTGCAAGCGCTGCTGGGGGGGCGGCGAAGGAGAGGGCAGTGGCGTGTGCGGAGGGCGGGGATGGACGTTAAGTGCGAATCTGAGCATTTCACTACGCTGAAAAATACTACTTGGTAGTGCCAGCAGCAGTGTAGCCATATGGCTACAGATCCTGATCCGCCATGTAGAGTTTCAACTTGTTTTAGCAATTAAGTTTTCATGACAATATTAACTTCTAAGGCAGATCCATGAGTAAATCAGTCAACAGAGCTGGCAAGAGGAGTGAGTTGCTGGCTTGGCTGCAGTGGCTCTGGGATATTTGCAAGCGCAGGTAGGTTGGCTGGGCAGGAGGAGAGCGTCATTCCCACCCCCACGTAGCTGTCGTGACTGTCGGTGTCCCCATGCTCCTCTTTCCTCGTACAGCTGCTGTGCCACGGTGCCTCAGAGGGCACCAGCCGAGGGTGAACAGGACAAAAGAGCTTTGGTGAATCCAGCTGTCGCAGTGGAGACTGTTATCATAGAATCATAGAATCATTTAGGTTGGAAGAGACCTTTAAGGTCATCGAGTCCAACCGTTATTTGTGTGCCCTGCCCCTGCCGATAGCTGCTTCCCCGTGCCCGGTGGGCAGCGTGCCGGGCTCCAGCCTCTCTGGCTCGCAGCTGGGTGTTTGGGCTCAAACCACAGGCAGCCGTGAGTTTGTGGTCGTGCCCCCAGGCCCTGCAGTGCGCCGAGGCACGGGCGTACCGGGGCACGGCCTCAGCTGCCCTCCCTGTCTGCAGGCGCATGTACCGCAGGCTCCTGCAGTGACACTTGATATCGTCGTGTTTGTCCCTGTGGCTGAAGGAAGAACCCAGTTGTCACGTCCACAGAGGCCTTGAATAGACACAGAGGGAGGAATTCCTTGTATCCAACCCTAGTTCTTCCCAGATGGAGTGACTGCTCTGCATTCCTCTTACGATCAGTGAGGCTAAAGCAGGGCTTTCGGGGCACATTTCATATGACCTATTTCCAATGCAGGGTGACACCACTCGCGCCCTGGACCCCATCCGCAGTGCTGGCGGGATCCGGGCTGGTTGCACGGGATGTCTGTCCTGCTGTTGCACGTTGCTGGAGGAGGGACGTGGTGCCCCTGCTCACAGCAGTGTGTGCAGGGGGGCTGCAGGCTGACGAGCGAGCCCGTTCCTCGCTCTGAGCACCAAAGTCTGTCTCTCAGGAAGGCTTTGCTGATGTGTCCTACCTGTAACCCGTGTGTGACTGGCAATCCGAATTACCTGCGCAAATACTCCCAAGGCTGGAGGAGACCCCATGCTGCTGTCTTACCTGGAAAGGGACTAAGCCATCCTGGTGCCTCTCCCAGGACATCAAGTCACAGCATCGCTTCAGGGCTGTGGACAGGCACAAAATGCGACTAAACCAACCCAAACTCTTACCCCTTCTGTAATTACCTGCCGAACGAGCCCAAAGACCTTTACTGTCTGGTCAGTCACTGGTTCTGATTTTGCTTAATGTAATCAGTATCTGAGCAAATAATATGCTAGTCATCAGTCAGGCTAAATGTTTTTACTGTTTTACCCTCATTTCTCTGTGCTGCACCTGCAAAGTGGTATTCCCTGAACAAATAGCCATGCTGTCAAGGGGACCCAAGTACCCTGATGAGCTCTCAGTTAAAGTATATGCTCTTCATCTCTTGGCAGAGAAGTGCAGCATTCCCGGGGTTTGAACAAACCCCCTCCTGCAGTGGGGGGATTCCTGCTCCTCTCTGCACTTGTCCAGGGCCCCGGAGGATGCTGTCTCCTGAGAGGGGGTAGAAACACCCACGCTGGAAGCTGCACTGACAGTCTTCCTTCTCCCTTGATTCCCCTTTCAGAGCACAGTTGGAGAGAATCGATGGCTTCAAGGGCACCTGATACAGTTGCTAATCAGTTACTGTGATTTGAACACAGCGGCAAGATGGGCGCAACGCTGCAATTTGCCCAAGGAGATGCTGCCTTACGGAGTGGCTGAGGAGCTTCAAAAGCTTCAGATCCAAGAGAGGTAACTACTCCGTTTCATGCCTTTTCAATGTAGATGACTTATCATATGAGGACTACATACTTGCGTAAAATGATCTGCCATAATGCTTCCTTGGGGAGATAATTTTGCAAAAAACTTCCTCCATTTACTCAGATCACATCTTGGCCACATATATGCTGCATTTGCTTTTCATAAGCCCGGAAACGTATGTGAAAAGTGCATTTTAAACTCGCTCCTGAGAGCTGAGAAGCTGTATGAGATTGCTTCATGCTGTGGAGGGGTCTTCAGGCTCCCTCTGCCAGATCAGCAGCGCAAATGAAATGATGTGGGTGGGATCTGAACACGCCTCTGTTTTATGGAGTTGATTACCTGTCAAAGTTTTCTCTATACTCTGCATCCCCCACTGTACCGTAATCTGGTTTAATGCCTTTTGGGAGACTTGTGGCCAAGGAAATAATTTTAAAGTTCCTTAAACTTTTTCTAATTGTATTTATTTGCTTCCTCTGTTGACAGCTCATAAGCCATTTTTCATCCTAGTCTGTGATTTTTGCCTCATCCAAAGCTCTCAGAATTAATGGGAATTTTTGACGTTTGGGGTCAGATCCTGGAAGAGTTGCATTAATTGAATTTGGGATAAAACCAGACTCTTGGGCACAAATTTACCGAGTGAACTTAAGGAGCTTTTAGCCCCCTAACTAGTCTCTGTCCCCTTTTCTTCCTCTAATGCAATCCCAGTAACCCAGTGCCGTGGATCCTCTCCTGGTTTGGGACCCCCAGGTTGTACGCAGCAGATTAGCCTGCAGTAGCTGCAGTTCCTCCCCCAATGGGAGCTTCATCCTGTTGCATGACCTGAAACGAGAGTAGAAAAGCAGAGGTACAAAAAAAGAATTAAAAAATCCTTATATTAAGAAGGATTCTTACAACTCCTTGATTTCAAGTGCACAGAACTGTGCAAACAGCCCCAGTCAAGGATCCCTGCGAACCTGCTGGTGTAGGAGGAGAGGAGGGGAAGGATGGAGGGAAGAGGGTGGCCAGGTTCCATGCTGTGCGTAGACAAAGCTGTGCAAAGTTGAAAACAGGCTCAAAATTTAGGAAGGCACATACGGCCACCTAAACTGCTAGGAGCTGTCTGATCCCCACAGCAAGCTAGATCTGGAGGCGTACCAGGGCTTTGTAGTTCTGGTTCTGGGTATTCTGTGCTGTGTCTCTTCAAGAAAATGGCCCAAGATCATCCTCTCCATGCAACGATATCCCAGGCAGTTGCTCAGCTACGCCGTATGGAGGAAGACAGAATGTATTTGAAAAAAGGACTCAATGCAAACGATTTGCTGAGCCCCGTTAATTCACTTTTATACTCACGTGAGTGATGGTGTGTCTGCTCTGCTTCAGTGGCTCTGTCCACGAGATGTTTAAGAGAGTTATTCAGAAATAGCCGTGTTTGGCACCCTTTTTTAAACCTCTTTTTTCCCTGCAGGAAGGCCTGCACATATGCAGGCTACTGCAAGTCTTGAGGAACTGCAGAGCTTGCAGATGATACTGTGTGAGGGTCCTGTTAGGATCTCACCCAGGACTGCACAGGAGATCTGGAACCTCGGGCTGGATGAGGTCTGGCTCGTAGTCCCATCAGCACCCAGCCCGGTAGCCTCTGTGCCCACGCGTGTTCGTGAGCCGAACTCCTGCAAGGCTGCAGGCTACCACAGTCCTTGGGTTCGGAGTAATTACACCGTCACCTTGCTGGTCTGCTGCAATCAAGCAGCGTTTTCTCTGCTCATTCATGTGCAGGAATTCATCTAATTGGGTTCCGTGCACAGAAGAGGACTTATCCCTGAATGCTCGATGCAAATGCAGGAGAGCTCTGGGCTGTGTGGTTGGAGTGCAGCATAGCTCACAGCCTTGCTGTCATTCGAGGAGCAATCACTTGCTTCCAGGTAGAGTCAAGGCTTTTCTCAAAAACAGAAGAGAGGAGGCAGTGATAATTTTGGGGTCCCTTAGGACTCTTCCATTGTTGTACACGAGTCACCTTATCCCAGGCGTTGTGCTTGACTGGACTTGGCACCACTTGCCTGAAGTCTCTCTCTTACCCTCACCGGTGGGACGTGTTGGGGTTTTTTTTAGCATGGAGATTGGTGTTTCTAGTTCAGAAGCCAGGTGAGATTAGAGGAAAGTTTGTGGGAAAATCCTGACCACTCCCGAGAGGTAACTATTTACAGCTTTGTGCAAGCTGATAGCCCGTATCTTTAGCATCCTGCAAACGTAGCCCTTGAAGCCTGTAATACAGGGGAGTAACTACCTATATGGAGCTGAACTTCTCAGTGTATACGATGGAAATCTGAACCTGATTTGAAATGGACTGTGTGTCCAGGAGGAGTTGATGATGACATCATCTGTTGCCTGTTTGGGGAGGAATAAAGCCAGCAGAACGTCAATGATCACGGCTCCCTGGGTAGCAAGTTGGAGGCTTTCAGCTCCCTGCTCTGGGTGTGAGAAGCAGGGCAGGGTCCCTCTTGGCACGGCTGCTGCACAGGTCTGCGCGCCCGTGCTCATCTGCTGCCCCGCGTCGTCTGGGGCTTTCTGCAGAACGTGCAGTTGTATGCAGATGGTTTGGGTGCTTCCTTGTACCTTATGTTCTTAGTGCAGGACTTTCCTACTGGTGTCATATGTCAGAATTACAAACTCCAGCTAACAGTTAGGATCTGTCACTGGCTGCCTGGTTAATGCCGACACCTCGCTAGGGGATAAGGACACCATTTTAAGAAGACGAAGCCTGAGACTGAGTGACGTTACCTGCTCTAACAGGTTTATCATCGGGTTGGTTGTCTTCAACATTACAGCAAATTTCCATCTCCTGGAAGAGGTGTTTATGCAAAAACTGCAGTTTTCATAACTAAAAATCGTATTTTTGGAGCATAGATTGGACTAACTTGAATTACGTAGAAGGTGAATGAGAACACGGTATGTTATTATTTTTTAATGCTGATGAATTTGGGAGGGTCTCACAGATGGCCTTGAACAGTTCATGTGCTGAACTTCGCGGATTCTGATCTTCCTCCTAGTGCGGATCTGCACTGGTTCATGTTCAAGCCCCATGTAACCTCAGGAAATATAACACAGATGTAATCACCCTCAGAACACTGTCGGCAAAGGCCCACTTCTCCAGATGGTACATGGCTTTCTTGGAGCACAGGAAACTCTGGTCTGTCTGGGCCATGCTTCTGCTCCGCTCTGACACATTGCTGGAGCTGCCCTCCTCCTCCCGCCCGAAGCTGCACCAGCCGCTAGCTGGGAGCCAGGAGGTTTTTGCAGGAGGTGTAATCCCACAAAACACAAAGGGGTGGTTAACAGGAGGGTGACTTAGCCACAGACTCCGTGCATCTAGAAAGATAAAAAACATCACTACACCTCTCTGCTCTGGGAATCCCGTGTCGTGTACGGGCGGAGCGAAGGCGTGCCGATAGGATGTGCTCTGCCGTTCATGAGGAGTTGTGACAAATGAGTAAAACCCTTTGTGCACCGGTTTACTCATGCAGACCTGATGATACCCGCTGCAGTAGCTGCTATAAAATCAGCGGAGCCACGGAACCTAATAAAACAGCCTGTCTGCCTTATTTATTGAGCTAACAAAGCAGCAGGTTCCCAGAGAGGGTGTTCACACTGTAGAGAACAAGGTGGCACCAGCGTATAAATGACATCATCTCTGCCACTGGTCACACCACATGCGGCTCCTGAACTCCGCAGGTGAGAATATTCCTGGAGACCTGAGACTGCACACCTTCATTAAATATTTTACACAAATATTGACTTCCCCCTGCACACAAACCCGTGGAAGAGAGTGTTTGTACAGTGAAAGCTGCTATGCCACAAAATCAGTCACACAGTCCCCTAAACATAGATTAGTAAATAGTTTCTCAAATAATGAACGGTTTCAAGTCTCTATGGGAAAGAGACTATCCAGAAATTTGTGATATGTCCAAAATAGCTGGATATTTTTTATTAGTTTCTTTCCTCTGATTGCATCATCTGGCTGAGACACCACAGCAATGTGCTGACCTCCCAGTTACAAGGCCATTTCAAGAGACTTTGCTGCATTTTGAAAAGAAAATGTGCTGTGTAAGATCCTTTTGTAGGAAATCAGTTAGCTCATTTCTGCAGGCATCTTCCAACATTCCCAGGGTATTAATACACAGCACAAATACTGAATTTCTCTGTGTGGTGCCATCTGAAACCCAAGTGGAGGGAGCAGCACAAGCAAGGCGCTTGGTCTGTGGGTTCAGCCGGCTGTCTTCCCCGAAATACAAAAGGTTTTGAAACTTTATTTCTGAACTTTTGTTGCACAGGGATGAAATGAGAAAAGTTCTTGTGTAACCTATGTGGACATTTTACAGGGAAGGGGATGGAGGAGAAGAAGCTGGAGAGCACCAGGGAGGTCCGTGAAGCCTTCCCAAGCCATTGCACTATAAAATAATGAGGCAGATTCACCTGCTCCCAGCTGTAGGGATGTTAGCGTAGAGCAGTCTGAGAGTCTCTTTCTGAGCAGGTTTATTCTGTGGGGAAGTGTGAAGCTCCTGTTCGGCCACAGTCCTGGTCAGAACGGACTTCTCTGTTACGTATTACGCCGTGGGAGCTAGCAGGCTTCCATGTTAACCTTGAGGGCAAAAAGCAGTAAATCTAAAATGTGCTCTCTCTGGATGTGGAGACAGCTGCCCAGCTTTGTCATCCAAGTTGCATCAGTTCTGGGAAAGAGAGCTGAGCACTGAGGACAGGGCTTGGGACGCTGACTCCAGCGAGCGTTCTGGTTTGGGCGTTCTCTGCAGTGGGTACAGCGCGTGTGCGTGGTGAGGTCTCGGATACAGTGCCATTTCTGTGCCAGGAATAAAAAGAGAGGATGAGTCCAGATGGAAGAGACTGCGATTACAGGGAAAGCGAGGAAAGAGAGGGTAAGAGAAAGAGTTGAGTGGCATGGGGAAATAGAGGGCCGGGGTGAAATAAGGGCCTTAAGACTTCCTGATGTTCCTCCTATCCAGGATTTCCTCTCATTGCATGGCTTAAAGCTGTTGCGTCTGATTCTGTGCAGGGTAGAAGAGGCCACAAAAGCAGGTAATTATGAAGAGAGTAAGAAGAAGGACTATTACCAGCTTCCTATTCCACGGACAAATATTCACTTCCTGCAGACATGGGAAGAGACACTGCAGTGCTGGGAAAAAGTGCTGCGGGTGAGTGTTACTCTGGTATTTACTTTGCAGGGTCAAGGAGCAGCTCCATAGCAGGCTGGTACGCAGGGTTGTATGTGGACCACTGCCATCAAATGTCTCCCTCCTCCAGGCACGAACAGCTGCTTCCTTTAGGCTTGTCTGATTTGGGGAACGTCTTGGGCGTTGCTGTGCCAGGAAGGGTCCCTGCAGGGGCAACTCAGGTGTGCTGTGAAAGTTACTTGTCTCCGTAGCAGTTTGCACACGAGCAAAGAGATGCAGTTGTTGGAAAGGAAATGCTTGTGTTCTGGACAGGACTGTCCAGGCTACTTTCAAGCGCAGACAGTCTCTAAGTGAAGAAGGCTTTTGTCTGTGTTGCAGCCCGGGCAGGTTGTTGGCATTGACATGGAGTGGAGGCCTTCGTTCGGCATGGTCGGGAAGCCCCGTGTCTCCCTCCTTCAAATCGCCCTGAAGGATGAGGTGTTCCTGCTTGACTTGCCACGGCTCCTCGAGCAAGCTGAGACAGAGGATGAGAAGGAGAAGCTTCCCCATTTCATCCAGATGCTCTATTCAGATGCAGCCATCACTAAACTAGGTAACGTGCGTCTCTTCTCCCTGCCTCAGGTCTTTACACAGCTTCTTTTCTGTATTTGTGTAATTCCTGGATCCTCTTGGGGTTGTTAGTCCCTAAATCCACTTACCACGGAACGAGCTTTTGTAGCCCTGGGTATTCAAATACTGCCATGCCAGGAAGCAGGGTGACCAGTGTAACTGGGAATGACAGAAATGTCTCCTCATTTCAGGTCAGACCCAAGATTTCTGATTTAGCCTCCCCACTCCGACTTGGGACAGTCTTAGTTCCATACTAAACCCCAACTTGCACCCAGCCTTCAGTGGTGTAGGGAAGTCTGCCATCCAGAGCTTTCTGGATTTGCTGGCCCTGTCCCAAAGCCGCTGTGCTGGACACCAGAGCTCCCCGCCTTACCGTACCTGGTTTTACATTCTGGTTGGAGGCTTTGGGCAGGAGTTGTTAAACCCGGAGTTCAAGGGCAGATTCATAATTGCCTTTCACTGACCTAGCAGATTTTAAGTAAGTTGATCTTAAAATCAGTATTTTTCATCCACCTCTTCTCCCCTAATCTTGATCTGCAAGAGTATCTCTTAGGAACAGGAGAGACAGGAGTCTGCCTTGTTCCCGAGCTGAACGGTCTTTCCACCAATGTTTATACATATATTGTCAGCATTTTGACTCTGAACTAGAAAAAGCTGCGGTGCATTAGCCATGATTTGAGTTTTCCTACTTGTGTCATTTGGGCTTTTTTTTTCTCCAGGTTATGGGATGTCTGGAGACCTTAGCAGCCTTGCAGCCACATGGTCTGCTTTGAAAGACACGGATAAGCAAGCGCAAGGTGTGGTGGACCTACTCAGAGTAGACAAACAAGTAAGGATGAACGCACGAAGATATGGGAAATGGTGTCTCCTGCGTGTGCTCGTAGATAACTGTCATGAATTCACAGCATTGTCTTTTTGTATCCTGTATTGGCAGGGAGATGGCTAAATGAGTAAATAGACCTTTTCCGCTTGTGGTTTCGAGGGTAATGTGATTCTGTAAAGAAAGACAGAAGCATTTAGTTTTCATAAACTAAAAAGTTAGCGCTTGATATACTAACAACTTTTTTCATAACCTTTATAAAAGCTATGAAAAAGCAATTGAAATGGAGACATTTCAATTCTCCTGAATGGAGTCCTAGCTCCATTCAGCTAGGACACAGTTTCTGAGCACAAGTCATACTTGAACTCTGTAAGAGTAAATTCTTGTCAAAATTCTGATATTCCAGGATCATGCAGCATTGAAGCAGATATTATGGAGTTAATGATCTGTAGAGAACTCGTAATGTTCGTAGGAGGGCTGCTGGTGGATTCAGCACAGGAATTTCTGTTCAGCTGAAGTACAGCTGTCTCTGGGTTTGCACACAGTCGTTTTTAGCAGTCTGCAGAAATGTTAAGGACAACCATTTTAATGGGTAAAATTTACGGAGTGTGTTTAAGGCTGTGGGTTGGGGTGAACCCAGATCTTTGGGACTGATAGCTTACCCTGGGAAGTGCTGCAGGGCCTGAAGTACCTGCCAACAGCTATTGCCTCAGTCTGATCTGAGAAACAGCAACTGCAGAAAGGCCGTTGCCCACCGTGTCACAGGAATACCTTTTCTCACTGGAACCAGGAGAAAGGTGCTGAACTACCGCTGCTATTCTTTTATTGAGTTGGTGCCCAACAGCCTCCAGCATGGCTGAGCACCCTGCAAACCTCCGAGAACTCACAGTCACAGCCCCGCTGCTCTGATGCAATGCTGTATGCTGCACGGCAACGCACTTCTTTTCCTTCCCTGTCTATGAAACAGATTTCTTTCCAGCAAGTGTGTTTGTTAAACAAATAACCAGACGCCGTATATATCTAATGCCATCCCAGTCCTTGTCTGAGACAATGGCATTCAATATGCCAGGCAAGAGATGGAAATGATAGGGTTGCTGCATGGCCCCACCCACGGGAACAGGAGGTGTTGCAGAAATTGTTTTATAACCATGTGTTTTATATCTTTTTCTTTCCATCAGCTGCAGAAGAGCTCCATTGACTGGAAGAAGGGCAGCCGGAAGGTCGATGCACTGTCCCCGGAGCAGAGCTATGAGGATAGAGAGTTCAGGCAGCGGGAGAAAGGACTCAGCCTCTTGGTGCAACATGTGCTGGGGAAACCTCTAGATAAAACAGAGCAGCTGTCTAACTGGGAGAAACGGCCTCTCCGGGAGGAGCAGATCCTCTATGCAGGTCTGGTCACTGACTCTGTGGCAAGGTGCTACAAACTGTCCCTTACAGGCTGCGTTTGTCTGTTCTCTGTCACCAGGAAAATCGTTAAGTAACAAACGAAGAAAATGGCTTTGCAGATTAGTTCCTGTTCAGAGAAGCCAGGACATGTTATGTTTGTCCTTTTGCGGACATGGCTTTAATGGTTGAAGTTTAAACTGTCCAGTGATTCATTATTTCCCTTATGAAAGAATTCCTATGCTTTGCAGATTTTGTCTGATGAAACATCACCTCAGTGGAAACTTCTCAGTAACTGAAAGGAAGAAAGTCCACTTCCTTCTGCCTCATTTCACAGCCTTTCTGGGAAACAAGTGCTGTGTTCATTTGTCCTAGTGAAGTGCTTGTTAGAGCAGGGTTAAAAATGGGTAGACATGGTGTCAGAAACTGCAGCACAGAATCGGTACTGTGGAGGGACCAGCGGAGCTTACTGCTGATTATCCCAGAGTCAGAAGTCTGGGTCTAAATCTTTTCCTGGGGCATCAAAGGACAGTCTACTGAAGTGAACCAGCCCTTTGTTAAATTCAACTATCCTTGAAGCTGACACAGTTCCCACAAAAGTTAATCACTAGGACTTGTAAAACTGGCTTGGAGACTTAGACAGTTCCCGTTGCAAGGAGCAGAAGCCGCACGGCAGTGCGTGTGGGCAGGTGATTGCAAACAACTCAGTTATTACTTTTTAAGATACTGCATCTAATGGGGAAGTTACCTTCCCCTAGCTGAGATGCGGTAAGAAACCGTGGGCAAGCTGCTGCTCAGTAACAATGGAGAGTAAAATGGGTTGGCTGAAGCTATCTTCCACGGTGGTTTGGACGGGCACGCTACAATTTGCATTACGTTAGAGTCAGAGACAGCTGAAGGCCTGTCGCTTTTTGAGCTCCTCTGCCTTGGCTCTTTGTGATCGCGTGTTAGGTTATGATGCTCCCTGAATCGGGAAAAGAGTGCAGGGTATGTCATTAGTAAGTTGGAGCTCCACAGGTTGTTTGCATTCAGTGGCATTTACAAAGATGAGGGCTCTTCCTTGCATCAGGAAAGCGTCTGTTTTACTTTTGAATAAAACCAGCTGAGGCTCATATTCCCTTACTTTCAGCTTCAGATGCGTACTGTTTGCTGGAGATCTACGAGAAACTCCGTAAGGATCCAGCAAGCTTTGGTCTGAGTTCAGACCTGACTGAGAGTCTGGTGGGAAAACCGAGCCTAAAACCCAGGGCAAAGAAGCAGCTGAATAAACAAGAAGCACCGTCACCTTCTGGACAGGTTTGTAAACATCTTCAAAGAGCTGCATGTTGCTCAAGACCCCTGTAAATCATACGTTGCCTTGTCTCTCAGTCATACTATTAGCTATGCATGGCATGCCTGTTTGTAGTCTGTTCTCAGGACTATTGCAGCAAACATCTTCCTCGCTCCTCCCCTTTACTGGTAAGATGTACTTTCTCCTTTGCGTGCCTTGGTTCAGCTTTCCCTGCAATTTTAGGTTCATTTGTCTGTGCAAAACGTTGGTGCAGATCTGTGTGGCAGAATCCGGCTAACCTTGCTGGTACAAATGCTCCTTCCACATGTCCTCAGTGGTGTGGTTCGCATTCTGTGGCCTAGGTGTTGCATCAATGAGGTTTCAAAACTCTGACTTCCTTGCTTTTGCTTTTAACTGAGCTTCTACACTTTGGTTTCACCTTGGGAATGCCTCCTTTATTGTGTCTGGAGTAGAAGTCTGCAACATTAAAAACAAACAGTCCATCAAAAAAGCCTTTTTGCTGACGGCTTGTCTCTGTCTCGCTGCCCACCACCACGTACTCCGTGACGGGCCTCCCCCTGCAATGTGGCAGAGCCTTAAAACTCCACCAGCCATAACTTGGAGCTGTGTGACTCTGCTTAAATATCTTGGAACAGGACTGTTCCCCCTCTCTCAGAAATAAAGTTTTGCTTTTAAAATGCAACCATCCGGTTGTTTATGCACCTGTGAAAACATTAGCAGAAAACCAGTTTTGTTTATTAACTGAGAAGACTCACTATCGCTGTGTATCCTTCTGAGCAGTCCCAAATGTGTATTTAGCTCCTGAAGCCAATACACCTTCCATGGTTGGACTGAGATGCTGTTGATTATAGCCACCTTCTCAGGATCCTCCTTATCAAGTGTGTGTAAATGTACAGTATCCCATTAGTCTTAGTCAGGCAGTAAAACACAGAGCTGCTCAGTAGTTTCCTAAGCACTCTGTGTTCATGGGAATATTGTACGTTACAACAGATCTGACTGGCTGGTGCAGAGATGGGAAAAGTAAGTACTTCAGGCTTGAATTACCTTGTGAACTCACGGGTCATCTTTGTGTTCTGTACAGTCAGATTCATTAACGGAGGCAGTCGGTAAAACCTGGACTGGGACTCACAAACGCAGTCTTCTCCTGACTCTGCATCCTGCACGACTCCAAGCTCTCTTTCCCCGTGTTTCCTGGTCCGCTATCTGAAGTGGGGCTAATGACACCATTCTCCTTTATAAGCTTTTTGCTCTCTGCTGGCATGAAACGTGAGAAAAAAGCTACATATGACATTGCTGGCCATTGAATAAACACTAGCTAAGAGCCAGCTGCTGCTCCTTTACATCTGTTTGAACAGAAGCAGCAGCCCAGGGTTAGCGTCTTCCAACTACCTCAGCATCGGAGGGTCAGCTTAATCCCTTATCACGGCACTCTGATCCCTCAGGGCACAGCTGCATCCACCAAGGTCTTTGCAGGAGCCGGTGACAGTCCAGTCTACCCAGTGCTGCAGAGCTTTGAGTGCACGTGGCAGCACTGGGAGTGCAGCATTGCACAGACTGAGCGCTCAGATCTCTGTCTGCACGGTGTGCCACGGCGTTCCCAGGCCCGAGTCAGCTCCTGCAGAGCTGGTCTGCGGTGCTGCAGTAGCTCTCTGGTTCCAAAGGCAGCGTAGCCCCGCATAGGGGGTGGCTGTGTCCGTCAGCCATCCCAGCTGATTCGAGTTCCTGGAGGCAAAAGCTGAACATTGGAGGTTCCCTAATAACTTCCCTTCTCCATGAAT
Organism: Phoenicopterus ruber ruber; assembly: GCA_009819775.1. NCBI lineage: Eukaryota > Metazoa > Chordata > Aves > Phoenicopteriformes > Phoenicopteridae > Phoenicopterus > Phoenicopterus ruber. Next base: position 12,460,019 of record CM020234.1, read on the forward strand.
TTAGCTATTGTACTTCTGGGAGCCTCCCAGTGACAAAGTCTCCCACTGCAGGAACAACCCCAGCAGCAGACATTTGAAATAAAATAAACAGAATTCAGGCACGGCCTATTTTTAAACTTCTGAAGATAACAAAGCTGACGTGGTTGCTTTGTCTACCTGTTTCTCCCTCTGTCTGTCAGATCCCCTTCCCAGATCATAACTTTGGCACATGTATATTTATTGCAGTCCAATTCGGTAGGGGAATAGTGGTCTTGAAGATGTGTTTCTGTGCGTTCATGCAAATGAAAGTCTGTGTAGAGCACAGAAGGCCAGGCTGGCATTTCTCCAGGGAGAGGCTGCAGATCCCCGGGTTGGGTGGCCAGCTGGCCAGGGAGTGAATGGCTAATTGAGAATTGGCCCTACCGTGTGCTGCCTCCGGCCCAAGCGGGAGGTGGGCGATGTGGAAAGGACACGCAGGAGGAACTAGAGGTGTTGCAGAGCGCGGGGGAAGTTGTAATACAGGTGGAAGGGGACAGTTGGATTTGCCATGGCAAGTGAATGCGGGGAGGCAAAACACAAATGTACTGGAAATCAGCCTTCTGTTCTGCTGCTTACGGACCTCTTGCCTTTCTGTAGCAATGCAAAGGATCCAAAAAGGAGACCTCATGTCCCCCCGCTCCCATCTCCCCAAAGGAGTTCAGTGTGGTCTGCGATAACATGCTGCAAGGCCTCGGGCGCTACCTTCGCTGCCTTGGTGTAGATGTCCGGATGCTGGAGAATGAGGATGACCATAGGAAAGCTGCTGAGGTTAGTCGCGCACACGCGTGTATCTGTATGTTTATAGCTCCCATCCGCGCTCCCGGGGGAAGGCCTGCTGCTCGCTGTGGAGCTGCCCTGGTTAGTCACTCGCACCGAACAGGCAGCGGGTTGGCAGGAGCTGCCCGGCGCCGAGACCCAGTTCTCTGGTTCAGTCCGAGAAGCTCTGCCAGTGGCAGCTGGTATCAGCTAGTCCCCACGGTAGCACGTGGGCTTGGTTCTCCATTTCCAGGAGAGAGGAGGTGAGCAGAGAGCGCTGTGATCTCAAATCTTGTTTGTATCTATGTTTGTGTCGTTGACAGTTGGGATGTTTCAAATCGTTAGAAGCACACGGGCAGAGTATAAAGATGTGACCTGCGGTCTCGAGTGTCTTTGACGGGGAGGCGGTGGTGTGTTTGCAACAAGACAAAAATCAGAGAAAGCAACCCAAAATTTACTTGGGTTTCTTATGGACTCCACAATGGCCTTACAGGGAAGGTATTTGCCTGCCTTGTGCCTGGGTCAATCGAGCAGAACCATAATCAAAAGACGGCTGTTCAATATGAAGGGGAAAATTTCCATAATAATTTGCCATGTAACGTCCTAGCTGGCTACCACCTTGTGAGATGACTCAAAGCTGAGCAGCCCCAACTTGCAGTGGAGTATTTGGGAAAGGAAGAGTCTCTGACATACATGGGGACAATGAACATTGATCTGGACTCCCAGAACAGCTTTGACCCTCTGCCTCTCGGAGGAGAGACGCATGCTTCTTCATTTCAGACATATTTCTACTATGCCAGAAATAGAGATATCCAGCCCACACAGTGTGTTGCTATCAAATGTGCACTGATCACCCGGCCTGGTGCACAGGATGTTTCCTCTTCAGATGTCTGCTTGGCCTGAATCCTGGGCAGGCTCTAACTTCTGCAGAAATAATTAATATCTCGTCTCTGCCAGACTTGCACAAGTCATTTAAACAAACTAGTTCTCACTGCCTCCCCCCAGAGCCCCGTCTCCGCTTCTCATCCTGATACCTTATCGTGCTACGGACAGGATGTTTTACATTGCTTTCTCTATGGTGACCGGACAAACATCCTTTCACTATCAAAAGCCCTCGGAGTGTTACTGTATTGCAGAGCCTTTGATCTGTGCTTGGATAATCAAAGATAAAAATAGACTCCTCCCACCCTGCTTCATATCTGGCTGGTCCCGATTTAAGAAAAGTTGCATGTTGACCACCCTACGCCCAAAAACTTGTAAATGTTATTGCAAAGGCCAGGAGAAAGGTTTGGATCCTGGTTACTCAATACAAGGTAGACAGTTTAGGGCTTGTCCCAACACAGTCTCAAACTAGTGTCACCAGGAACACGTGAGTGTGTACAGAGTTAGTGTTTGTTCTTCATTAAAGTCATTTCACTAAAATGATTTATCAGTCATACTACACATCTCCTTGTGCCAGGAGCTCCCGAGTCGCCTGGCATTTGCTCCTTATTGTTCTCATTCCTGTTGCTTGTTAAAGTGACTTCAAGTGTTGGTGGGCAGATGGGTCTTGTCCTTCTCTCTCTATTATTTGAGATCAAACTTAAAAGCCTGAGAGCTTTGTAGGTTGTGCTTGGGCAGCTATGGATTTTTTTTATTTTTCCTTTTAGACTAATGCGTGTGGCAGTAATTGGTTTGAGAAGCTCCGTTCCCAGGCTAAACATGAAGTCTGTGTCCTGTGTACCACTTGGTGTTGCACCGCTATAATTGGCTAAATGTTTTATCTTGGACAACAGTCGTCATGGCAAGTTTATCATGCCGGATCTGCAATCTCAGATCTGCCGGCCCGTGAGAGCAGGACCTCTGACACCACGGGCCGGGGTATCCCCCCGTTTGTCCATATTTAGCTGCTGTGAGATGACACCCGTTTGCATCCTGGGTATTTAATGGTGCCGTTTAGTTACAGATTACCAATGCCATTACCGATCACTGGAGAAGTGACTGCTTAAAAGTTACCTGTCATAAGTGCAAACACAGAAAATCTTTAAAAATGGAAAAATAGTAGAAATTCATACTGAAAATTTCTCTGGTTAAATCTGTCCTCATGTTGAAGGCAAAGAGCTCACAGTCCATCCTTACACAAACGTTTTAGCCTCTGTTCGTGAGCACCAGCCTCTCTGGGAAGAGCAGCTGTGTGTCCAAGTACAGGTGCCGTGTTGTTTTCCGAGTCTTCTCATTCGGTGGGGTGGCAGTCGCGTTTTTACCCCGTTACGTTTATATCCCAGCTGCTGTAGCGCAATGCACGCAAGTGTTTGGCAAAGCAGGTACGCAGCTGGGGGATGGAATTTGTACCAGATGTGCTGGACGAGCTCCTTTACCTGACTTCAGCAGCCTGTGCATTGAGAGCCGGGGGGATTCACCACGTGCTTTCCCTGCAACATGTCCTTGCCTGGCAGCTCTGCTCCGGTCCTGCACCTCGGGAGGAGGCCCTTCTGGAAGGCTTTGGGAAGTGGCCCAGGCTGCCCAAGCCTGGCTCCCTGCTGTGTGGCAAAACAGGGAGGCCTCTCTTGAGAAGGGCCGTATGCATCCAGCCGTTCCTCACCAGGGGCTTCTGACTCCGTCCCAAGGTGAAGAATGGCTCCATCTGGTAGAGAATGCAGAGATCCGAGCTCTCTTGTGCAGCATCCTTCTGTGTGTGCAGGTGCCATTACTGGGATAAGCCACCCTTTGCATTTGCACTTATTCCTATAAGCAACATGTTATTTCCAATTAATACATTTTTCTTTACTTAAATCACGTCCTATGCCTGTTGTGTTTCTAGCGAGGTCTTCCAGCTTGTCTTCTGCAAACTGCTCTTTGCAGAGAATCTTAAATCTATCTTTTGGGCCTTCTAGATGGATAATTGGAGGTGGGAAGTTTCAGTGGGTGCTCCTCTTTTCTCTGCAATTTTGCAGAATCAGGTAGAGCAGTGGGATGCTTCTCATACTAACCTTAGAGGATCACCCGCCAGCCTGAAGTGACTACAGTAGATCTTGCAATGTTGTACTTCAGGAGTGGAGCAGAAGCTTGTAAGAAAATTTTGGTAGTGTCTCTTAGGTCACTAATTTCTAAGAAGAAACTTGGTGGAATCTCAAAGCCCCTTCAGTTGAGTTGTGCGTTGGTTTGCTTTATTTTTTTAATGGAATGTTCTCTTGGTCTTCAAAATCATCCTCATCTCTAAGAATAATTTGCACACTAAGGCAAACCTGGTATTTTTTGAAGTGTGATAATAAGCAGAAGGCTGGTAGAACTGGCTTCCTGCAGCTCCCATGGCGTAGAAGGTTCCCTTGCAAGGTTCACCTACTCCCCCAAAACTCCAGGTGAACCAGCGAGTTGGAGAGGAGGGCCAGGCTTGGATGGATCTCGGGAGCCAGTTAGAGCAATGTGCACCAGGATCTAAATTGCCCTGGGCTGGTTTGGAGCCATGGGACACAAAGGGGACTTCTAATAATGCAGTGAGCAGATCTTCATGTAATGGGGGAATCTAATCTCTCATCTCATCTCAGCTTTGAATGTCTTTTTCCATATTTTTGATGTAAAGAACATTCCTCAGCTATGCTAGTCTTTCTACCTCCCCGCCAGTCTGTGGAGTCACAGAGGACAGATGAAGAACTGTTCTGCCTTCAAGATCAAGACTTGGCTTTGGATGTTTGGTCAGCAGGAGGAGAATGTCTTTCATTGGAGACTTTGATTCAAATGGGTCTACATTAAGAAACAAAACTGGGTCGATGGTTCTGGTGTGGTACTTAAGGCCACGTTATGAAATCGTGCAATAACTCTGTACATTTTATGGTTTTCAGGAACGCTGAAGAGAAGCCTAGGGTTGAAATGCCAGCAGTACAGCAAGTGCACTGCAGGACCGGACTGAGTGTGGTCATAGGTGTTAAGCTCTTGGTTTATTGTCTATTTTAAAAGAGCCCGAGATAACAGGTAGGAGGCTTCAGGGTTGGATTGAGGTTTGTGATCCACTTCTCTAGTAGATCCTTGTCTGGGTGCTTTTCCAGCAGTCGTCCTGGAGCAGGTGCTTTCTGTCCGCTCCGTTTTTGTCTGAAGTGGGACCTTGCTGGCCTAGGCTCAGCATCACTGCTTCACCTCTGCCACTGCGAGAGGGGTCACAGCTCTTCCTGGGCTGCTGCCTTGCAAAGGGAGCACTGCAGTTTGCCTCTTCAAGGACATGTGGCATTGCCCAACACGTGTCATGCATGGGCTTGGCAAATTCTAAATTACAAACCTACAGCCTTGTGCTGCTGTTCCTTGAAATCTTCTTCGGCCTTAATTCAGGATCCTTTAGGTTGTCACGAGTCATTCTGCTGCTGGTGCTGACTTCGAAACATAGGGTCTCTCTCTGCCCTCTCTCAGCAGCCGTTGCCCTTCCAGGTCTCTCTTGTAGTAATTCATTTGAGTGCGTTCATCTCTGCAAGATGAAAGTTGGCTGAGCAGACAGACACGTTAAGGGCTAAATCGTAATACCAAGTTATTAGGGAGTGCTTTCTCTCCAGAAGGTCTAAGCCTTTTCCAGAGGAAGTTGATATTATCTTTTTAATAGATTGTGAAACTGAGGCCAGTGCCCTCTCTGCGGCACTTGGGATGGAGCACAAGTCCCTGACACCCACCTCGACACGCTGCTCTGGTCGTTCTTTTCCTTTTATTTGCATCTCTGAGCACACGTGTCCCGGATGGTCCCAGCGCTGCCTTCCATTATTTCCTTCAGAGGAAAAGAAGGAATTGTGCCCTTTTCTCCAGCACGTATCCTCCGTGGTTGCAGTCAGATATGTGCTATCGCATGGCTTTTCTGGCTCTGCGTACTTCTAGTCGTTGTTCCAGAGGCGGAAAAACATGCTGGAAGAGTTATTGCTTTTCTCCTTTTTATTTGATGTTCTTTGCCTGTCTCTGCAGAGCCATTTAGATAAGGGGATTTATCAAGCTTGAACTAATTAACCCTGGATGCAGGAAGTCAGAATGGAGTGTTCCAGCTGTGAGATCCTCAGACTTACCCTGAAGCACACGTGGGTCTGAAGGAATTTCACATCTCTTTTCCCTAGTCGGCAAACCACTGTGGTGAACTTTTGCTGTTGCCTTTCTGGACTTCTCTCGCTCCCGTGCCGTGAGGGTGGTTCGTTGGCTGGGCTGTTCAGGAACCCAAACTGCGTGCAGCAGGATTGCACGGGGTGTCTCTGCTGCCGCTTCAAGGTTCCTGTTCTTGGAGATTTTTTCCTTTATTGAGAGAGACGGTTGATTTTGAAAGAAATCCGGTAATTTTGCCTGTAGGAAGATGCTTTAGAAGTTGTTGCCAATCGCTTTCTCAGTGCAGAACTGGCAGCCAAAGAGTGACTTCACAAAAAAGGGAGGGAAGCGACTACCTAAAAGGTCGAGATAGGGAGAAAATGGTTGCTTAGTTGACTGCACAGGGATTTTGTGCCTTCAGAGCCTTCTCCCCCTTGTTTCATGTTGCCATAGGTCCAGTGGGGCTTAAGAGAATAGCTACCCAAGACAGAGTTTAAAAATCTTGGTTTGTTTTTTCGGTGTTCCCTGGCTGTGTTTGGTGGTGTCAGACTGTCTGGGAAGCGCAGCAGAACTCGTCCCATACATGTCCTCCTGCCAGGGTTAAAGAGTGATCCAGAGAGAGCTTCTGAAACTCTGATCCAGAAGAGAGACCTCCGTGACACACATCTGGAAATAGTGAAAAATATGCGGGCTTCCAACAGAATCCAAGCCAGAGAAGAGAAATAACCTCGTGCCTACCTCGAAGTGCCAATCTCTTGTCAGCACGAGCAGAGCTGAAGTGCTGGTTCACATGGGAATCCGTCTATCGCTACGGCCATGAAACTATTTCCCTCCTACAGGAGGGGGCGAAGGGGTGGGAGGGAGGGGTGTCATTTAATCATACGAAGATCAGTCACACTTTCATCCTTGTGAAGAATTGCAGTTCCAGATTTAGTATCTCCTTTTGGCACCAAACCATTTGAAAGTGTCTCTTCCTCTATTGCGAAGGTCGGGAGTGCGGGTAATGAGTCCCAGCGCAGACCTTTCCCTTGAAGGACGAGCCTCTGATAAAAGCGCAGGATTGCAAGTCAGGAGGTGGTAAACGCTAACGGAGATGTTCTTTGCAGCCTGGAAAGGGTGCATAATTTCTGTATGTCTGCTCTTGGGCTGCTGGGAGAATAACACCATCTTGTCTTTAAGGAGTGGAGTGAGCATCGTTCTGTTAATGTCTATGAAGTTTGCAGACACATTTAATGGTACATTTTTTGTTGGAATTACCTGCTTAGGTTATTTTTTCCTTTCTCCCCTGTGCATTGCTGTGTGAGCAGAACTGCTTGCTGCTTTGTGAACCAGACTGGGGAAACAGAAATAGTCTGGCTTAAGGGGAAAAAAAAGATAGAAAGGTTTTTGATAGGATTGTTTCAAGGTGGATCGGTTCCTTTAGCCATCTGCAGTGCAGATGCACGAGTAGCTTGTTCCAGCACATGTGAGGCAAGGCGGGTATTGGCAGGGAGGGGACACGCAGTGAGCGAGCGATACCTCGAGCTGCTGTTGCTGTCGAGAGCGTATTGTTGAACCAGACCCAGATACTCTTGGCCTAGCGTATGTCGGCACTGGAGAGAAAGACTCAATATCGCCAGTTCATGTTCTCTCTGCTTTGACTGAAAGGAAAGCTTGAATCCACTGTAACTTCGGCCCATGTTCATTATGATTTTTACTGTTTTTTCCAGATTGCTCGACAGGAAGGAAGAGTCATTTTAACCTCTGGACTCCCATATCAGACTGTAAGTGTTCAGAGCTGCTGGCATTTTTCGTGTGTTGTATCATTGCGTGGTCTGGGATGTGCAGTGTCAAGAAGAAGAAAAGTCAGATGTGAATGCAACAGCTGGCTTGGCTTTTTCATGTTTTCTGCACTAAAAACTACATTATGGGTCTTGAGAGGTTTATTCTGAATGACCAAAGCTCGGGGTGAAATTTTTTTTATACTTAGTACTGCATTAGTGGGGAGAGTGATTGCTCTCCGTTGGGGGCGGGGGTGGAAATCAAGCCAAGCAATCCAGAACAAAGTGTTTCTGTTTGGCCTCACTGGCAGGTGGAAGGCAGCGCAATTCCCATGCTTTTTATCACAAAGATTCTTGTTTACTGACTGGCTCCACACTGACATAGTTTCAACACTTAAAGACGTTTCTTCAGGTTTGGAAGGGAGAGAATGGAAGCCACCAAGCATGGGTCCCGGTGGAAGCTGCAGAGGTTTTGTGTTCCTATAGATACATTAAAAAAACAAAGCAAAACCCAACCTCACCCTCGGCACCAAGATGTTCGGGGCCCTTCATGAGACACTTCAAATGGAGTGTTGGTGGGAATATACTGACCCTGTCAAGTCAGTGGTTGCAATGTTATGATGCCTGCTGCGGGTCCTTTGCACTTTGATACTGCCCAAAAATTCATTTGGAAGAGTGAAACTATTCTGGATTGTGCACATGAGCCGGAGTGCAGGACTTCTGTGTTACAAACCATCAGTATAAAAGCTCCCAACTAGTCAGGTAGCTAGTTGAGTATTTGCAGAATGTAGGTTGCTAATTTCCTACATAATAGCTGAGCATTGAAGAAAACTCCTCCCATGATGAGACACTGTGGGGCAAGTGGAGCCGTGCCACGCTACAGGTTCCTTATCCAGACTGTGGTTCCTTGAGCCTACAGTTGATGTAATAGGTAATTCAGCATCCAGCATAATCTTATTTGGCAAAGCTTTAACTTCAAAGTACTGTGTAGGAATTGCAAAAGGAAAATAACTGCTTCCCAGTATAGGATACTGTCCTGGGAAATGCCTGGTTCCCTTTGTTCCTTTGCCTTTGTATGCCCTACACGAGGACAGGATGGCTCTGCTAGGCTCCTTCACTTGCGTGCAGCTGATCCCACCTCGCTGTGAGTACTCATCATGTTCGTAAAGATGTGTCTGGAACTTCCCAGGGCTTGTTCCCAGATACTGACTTCTCTGCTAAATGTGGAACAAACATGGAGGGACTGTCCACATCAACCACTTCAAATTCATTGGCCATCAGTGAAGTCCAGGTGAAACGGTGTGTGAACTAGAAGGGTTGAAGTGGTAGAGCTGTCATTGTACATCATCTCCATCATTGTGCTTTTGCATACTGTGTGGGATCTGGCCAGGTCTCATGTGAAAGCTGTGATTAAATTCAGTTTCCTCTTGCTACCCCTGTCAGCACCACACCACCAAATTATAAGTTGAAGGGGACTTGGGCAATCACGTTTCATATATCTATAAAATGCTTCAGTGCTCCGGTAGTCTCAGAGCTATTACAGCAGTGGCTAAGTGTTAAATTACCAATTGTGCTTGTTAGATCAAAATTTAGACTATAAACACATACTAACTCCAAATATTATTTGTAATTAAAACCAAACCGAGTGTATTAGGAAAAAACCCACGGATCATGATGCATGGAGTGCCTCATTTATTGTCTTTTTGGTTTACGACTTGTCTTTTGCAGCTGCAGTCCCAGGTAGCAGAAGGAAGGTGTTTCTCTGTGAACTGCTCAGAAAAGGCAAAAGAACAGGCCCTGCAGGTTCTGAAGCACTTCAACGTTCAAGTATCCCTGACGGATATCTTCAGCCGCTGCCAGGTAGGACAAGGCTTGTTTGAGTTAAAGTTCATGCTCGCTCGCTGTTCCGCGCACAGCAGGCACGGCTTCAGCTTTTCGGGTCTTGCAGTCGGAGTCTTCTACTTGGTTCCCAAGATTTCTGCTTGAACTTTGGCAACATCTTGCAAAGCTGTGCGGAGTTCTGAGTGTGCTAACCCCCGTCAGAAGTGTTGGTGACTAAGTCAGAAGAGCAGAGGCACTGCATCTGCAGCTTTGCTAGAAACTCTGCTGTTTTTCTGATTTTTGGTACTTGGCATGTGTTTTGGCATTGACTATCATGGTTATAGTCTCTTTGTTGCTGTGTTCTCTGTCTAGGACACATGCTGTTTTAATTATAAACCATGTTTAATTATGGCTTTGTGATTCTGATAACACTTAATTACTTTAATAGGAGGATTTTTTTTTTTAGGACTGGATTTTTTTTTTCAGAAGCTATTAGGTTAATTCATGTCCATGCTAGTTGATGACTCCAGATTGTGTTTGGCACTGGATATCTGTGGATTGTTGTTAAGAAGAAATTTTAATTGTGTTAGCTCAAATCTCCATCTCTTCCAATTTCACTCTTGTATTTGTTACAGTAACACGCTGAAACCTATCCCTTCAAAAACTGTAATATAAACCAACTTGCAACTTCAACATCTCTCATCTTATCAGTGTTCAAAGAGAGAAAAAGAAGAAACTGCAAATCTGGCTAGAATAGGAGCTTTCTGTTAGGAATGAACAAGCCAGCTGAGCACTTCGGTGAAGTCTGGCTCAGTGCCTCGTGGTCGAGCTCACAGGGTCTGCTGGCCTGGTGGAACTGCACGAGTGTTGTAGGAATAGCAGCGATTTCTGAGCAAGTGCACCAGAGAGCATTTTCTAGACCTCTGCTTGTATCTGATGTCATAGAATCATAGAATCGTTTAGGTTGGAAGAGACCTTTAAGATCATCGAGTCCAACCGTTACCCCAGCACTGCCGAGGCCACCACTAACCCATGTCCCCAAGCGCCACATCTACATGGCTTTTCAATCCCCCCAGGGATGGGGACTCCCCCACTGCCCTGGGCAGCCTGTGCCAGGGCCTGACAGCCCTTTCGGGGAAGAAACGGTTCCCAATATCCAACCTAAACCTCCCCTGGCGCAACTTGAGGCCGTTTCCCCTTGTCCTGTCGGTTGTTGAAACTGTATCTGTGACTTACAGAGAAAATGAGAATTGTCCAGCTGTGCAGGTTGTCTATAAGAGGAGAATGACGTAAGACCGTGCAGATTGGATCGACATAATATGGGTTGATCTTACTTCAGGATACATGTATATATTCAGATACAAGATATTGCATTCAGTCTTGTGGTTTTATTGTTCCGAGAACAGATTGTAGTTGTTACATAGTGGCATGTTGGCTTCTTTGCTATTTAAAAAAAATCTTTAAAAAACCTTGTGGATTCCCCCATTCCCTGAGATCCAATAAAATAGCAGTGTTGTTCCTGATGGTTGTTGAAATACCACAAGAATAAGCGCACACAAAAAAACGTCCTGCAGAAAACTGTATGGTATCTGTAGTAAATGCAGAAGGCTGTGCAGCATGTGATATAAAACTGACCCCTTGCCCATGATCTGGAGTCTGGAACTGTTTAACTATACAGCTTTTTAGTATGTGCTGTCTTAGTTTACAATATAAATAGGGGTAATCAATCTGGCTAGGAATATATACTAAGTGTTCTCTTACTTCCAGGAGAAATGCCTTCCCTGTAAATTGTGGTGGTAGAACAGCTGCGTGTTTTATACCGCTAGGCATGGGAAGATGCTATTATTTGTCAAACTGCTCTGTGTTCTGAATCATGTATTTACCTACATTTAAGGCTTTGGCATTTTGGAGCTGATTTCGTTCAGCTGTCCCCAAAGACTCTACAAGTTTCGCTAATACGATGCTGTTGCTCTCGGGGAGAATCCAAACTTTTACAGCTGTGCACCTCCAGCCTGCCAGGTACCCAGGGGTGCTCGGCACGGCAGCTCTCGGCGGGTCTGCGCGAGCGGGAGAGCTGCGGGCAGCACGGTGAGAAGGACCATACGGCATACCGGCAGAGTATCGCCCGCCCACGTAACAACTGGCAAATCCCTGCTTTGAAGAGGGTGCTCTAGGGCCGCTGCGGCCATGGGAGACCTCAGCGCTTCGTTTGTGAGTTCTTTCTAAAGCATCTTAATTCTCTGCAAACCTAATTGGGCTTAATTAGGATGGAGGCTAGATCCTTAAACTGCTGAGCTGTGCCTTCCATACCGCCTGTTCTGGTCTTTAACCAGGTTACAGACCTCAGGGCTTGCAAACTGCTTTGAGGTCTGCCACCTCCTTGCAGAAATGCGTATTGCTAATGGGCGACGGAGGGTTTAGGCTGTCCCTGTAGCAGGGGAGCTGGTGGCGTGCGAGCCGGGGCCTCCAGAAACGCCCGAGTGCTGCTGCGTACGTGCTCAGCAGAAGGAGGAGGCCACGCAGTGCTCGTTCGTAACCTGGGCCACTCTCCTTCCTCGCCTTCGTGGAGCTCGGCCGGCCGGCGTCTGAACTGCGGGCCTGGCACCGAAGGACAGCCCTGTTGTGCTCGCCAGAGCGCTGGAGATGGGTTATCGGCTGCGATCATCCATTGTAGATAAGCGTTTTCTGTGTGTCACAGGAAGCAATGTGGCATCCTGCCTGACTCTCTCTGTCTCGTGGAGCAAGGGCTTGTTTTGTCTCTTGGGCTTCTTTTCTGTAAATGATTTGAGTGAATATGTCAGCAAATATTGTTGCTGTAACAATTAATGCGTGTAGTGCAGAGCACACAGTAAAAATAGGTCCCAATTCAATGTTGTCCCCAAGATCGCTGTAAAATATGTTTTGTCTGTCAGCTCCCTCAGCAGGGATGGACAATCTCTCTTTTGCAGATACAAAGAATGGGCTTGCTTTGTAACCTGCCAAAATGCCGTCTTTTTCTCTTAAAAGAATGGCAAATACCAGTTACCTCTGTCTGACTTACAGCAGCAAGTGCAAGAAGAATTTCACCCATGGGCTACTCGCATTTCTGCTTTCAGTTGTGCTGGGCTTCGACTTGGTTCCTCTGGTTAAAGGCTCCAGAAATGGAGACTGCTCCTGGCTGCGTCAGTTATGGCCAAGCTTGGTCTTCTCGTTGCATGAGTCTCTGAAGTGCTCCATCTGAAGGACTCTGTGATGGTCATGGAGAAGCCACCTGTGCACAGCAGCTTTAGCCGGGCCTGGGATTGCCTTTGGTGAGGAACATTTTAGGGGGCCTGAGTGAAAGTAAGATGAATTCTGTCTTCTGGTGACATGCACCGCCCCCCCCAAGAAGTCATACATTTCCTAGCCTTAAAATCTTTGAAATAAACCCATTCCCTCTATTTGAAATGCAAATGTCTTTTGTCTGTCACCTCTGCACACATTTGAGTATCTTGTATACAGCTTTTCTTCTTTTCAGATATCCAAAAGTAGCTCCTTCGGAAAGGGGTGGTGTGCAATGCATGCTGGAGGGTGTTCTTGCATGGTACATTCGGCACGTTGGACCCTTACACTACTCAGGAAGATCTTTGCGGAGTTGCCGGGGGCTGTTGCGAGCAGCCTTAGGGTCAGCTACCAGACTGGCTTGAGTGGAAGATCAGCGATCCTCTGCCCTTGACAACTTGGAGGAAGTTCTAACGCAGAACTTGCATTTAAGAAAGAAAAAACCCAAAACCTGCTGAAGAAGGTGACCTACTGGGTGGCTGCAGTTAGGGATACAACCATCTGACAGCTAGGTCGTTTTATGGGGGGGTTGAAATTTGGCTTCTCTCACAGGTCCGTCCGCTCAAGGAGGAGGTTATCCCACCCCTCCTGGTGCCGCAGCCGCCCGCGCTCAGCTGTGGTGTCCGTGCGTGGGCCACACCTGCCTGCTTGGACGCTTGGGTATGGCCTGGTAGGGCAGCGGGAGGACGTGAGCTCCGTTCCGGTCTCGTAAAGAAACACTTGAAAATGGACGTGTTTTGCCAGATATTACCTGGATGACTGACTTGGCTTTTTCCATCTCGCTTTTCTGTGCCGTCTGGTTGAAGATCCACGTGAAGCAGGTGTAGACTGATCTGCTGACCTGGCGGTGTGCGCAGTGCCTCTTCACTCACTGCTCTCTTTCTCGGTGAGCCCGAGGTACCCAGGACACTTTGCTTCCTTTGGCTAAGGTATGGTGTCTGGCCTGGCCCACTTCTTGTCAGTGAAAAAACACTTGTCTCGAAGAAGATAAATTCAGGCAAAGGGCTGGCAGCCCTCGGTTGTGAGTAATGCCGCTCTGGGTGGCACTGACAGGGTGAAATTACGGTTTGAATGGTGATAAACTGAGGAGATAAACAGTGCAAGTTGTTAGCTTTAAATCTTTATATCGCAAGTGTTTGTCACGACAGTTTGAAGGGAAAACAGTGTGTTCAGTGTTGTACGGGATTGCCGATAAATTATTCCTGTTATAGAAGAACCTCGTTGTTAAAGGTTTATAACTCTGCTGTAAAATCCTTGCTGGTTTGAGGCTCTGCAGACAGATTTGGAGCCAGGAGGGCCTGTCCGTCTTCAGAAAAGCTGAGTTGTGCTTTACTTGAAAGCATAACCGCTGCTCAGCTCAACTTTGAGTCCGAAGCTTTGCTCTTGTACAGGGGAGGGAGTGGGCTGGGGGACCTGGGTCCTGCGGTGTGGCCGTGCCACCTCCGTGCCTCCCTTGGGCCTCTCTTTCCTTTCCCACCCTCCGTTTGACTTGACCCTTTAGCCCTTCAGCTGCCCGGGGCAGGGACCCTGTTTGAACAATACCTAACGCAGTGGGAGGCTGATCCCAGGTGAGGCTTCAAGGCTTTCCTGCAAGGAAAAATGATTGCAATTATATCCCCTGCAAAAATAAATGTGCACGGAAAAAAAATCTCAGGGTCCAGCTGCAGTTTCTGCAACTGAACAGCCCTGCGTTTATTACAGGATTATCTGCAAATTCAAATAGGTTGTCTCGTTCACTTCACTGAATGCTCTGATCCTAAATAAGCAAATTACATCACCTATTCTGATGTCCTGTTTAACTTATGACCTCAGCTGCAGGATGTGAGAGATAGCTGCTTTATTTCATTGTCTGGAGATCTGATATCTTTTTTTTCCCCCTTCCCTGCTCTTTCAGTTTCAAAGCTGCTCACCCCAGCCTTTTAGAAAGGTGTTAGCATGGGATTAGGAGTAGGCGGGGAGGGGGGGAGGAAGAGAGGAAACCACCATTTTTTTTTGAAATTAGGTGCAAAAGTGTTCTAACAGTTGCAGCAAATGTTTCTGGTTTTTTGTGGTTAAGGTAACGAATTTCATTGCTGCAAAGCTCATCATGTGCAAGCTGATGTACGCAGAGGGAGCCCAGTATGGAGCAATCCATTTAGCAGGGACAAAGAAAAAGACCTTATGATTAGATGAAAAACCCTGTGCTTGGGGCACTTTGCGAGAACCTTTGAAGCCAGCCTGGGAACTCTGGCAATATTAGTCGATAATTAGTAATATAGATCCCTCAAGCTGTCGTCTATGTTGAAAATGTGCGTGTCTCTCATGAGCCTCTGTCACACCAATCTGATCAGCAGGCTTTTTTGTTCCTTTTATGTGGGTTGCTCTGTCGGTCCAGATGATGATGAGAACTGCCAGACATCATCTTTCTCACTAACTTGTGAGCCGAGCAGCTATCTCCCAGCTCTAGCGTGTCATGGAAGTGGGACCAGGGCAATTTTGTTTTGTGGTCACCTTTCCTGACCTGAGCAACAGTCATTTTACTCTTTTAAATGTAACAGTTGTCCTTCCCCATGTGCAGTAAAAAACCAGGAGATTTTAAAGGCTACGTATTTCGTAAAGTGTTTCTGCCCCAGCAGACGGCGAGGGATTTGTCTCAGGGGTTGCTTAGGACAAAAAGCATCTGCAACTGAAAGGGGGCTGGGGCGATCTTCAAAGAATTTTGAAAATGTCAGTTCTTGAAGCCCACGTTTCGGCTTTTGAGATGCCTTCCACTGACGCAACATCGTGTCCTTATTTACTTCCTTTCAGCCCCGAAATCTCTTTGGAAAGGGCTGTGTCACCGTCTAAATGAAGAATTAAGAGGGGTCATGTGCACTGGATTTTGTCGACTTGGGAATGCTGAGAAGGAGAATATCGTTTTGAAACCCTCTGTGGTTTAATAAAAGGTTCATCCATAGGATGCAATTTGTCAGCGCCTACAGGTCAGGAAAACCTGTGATTAACAGCATCTGTGGTTTCCCCAGATGTGCGAGTGAGCTGCTTACTCCTCGCCAGCCCTTAACCCCAACCGAAAACTCAGCCCTGTGCCTACCCACTACGTAGGCTGTGATTTCTTGCTTCAGAGTGCGATTGTTCAACACAAAGGGTAAGGCCCTCTTAATCTTTCTGTTTATCCTGGGCTTGGCAATTTAGATGTAATCTGCAACTTGCGCTGCTGAGGCTCTGGCCAGGAAGCACAGCTGGTATTATTCTGCCTCTACAGACATTGTTGAGGGAGCGAATTGACCTCAAAAGGTACTTGTCCGGGGCCTGTCTGAATGTGAGCATTCAGTCGTGAATGCACCTAGCCCTGGCGCAGCAGCGTTTCATTCAGAGGGACGTCGCTCTCTTTATTTGGAGTGGCTCTACACGACGGTCGTTAAATAGCATCAGGGTTTGTGATAATTTGTCGTAGCAAATTGCGCTCCTTTCGAGTCTCCAGTGGAGATTTTTATTTGCTGATCTCTGAGGCTTTATAAACCGTAGTGAGAGCTCATAGCGAGTGGTCGCCGTTACGGGCAGGGGCATGAGGGCACGCCGAAGCAACGTGCCTCTCCGGGTTCCCCGGGGGAGATCCCAGTGGGAACTGGGCGAGCCCCCGCTCGTGGGTGCAAGGCAGGAGGGTGGGCAGCGTGCTGCCCGCAGCGGCTCCGCCATGCGACGCGCAGGAGGGTCACCAGCCCGAGACACGAGTGCGTACAGCACAACCCTGTGAAACTCCCAGCCGGTAGCTTGCTTAGCTGCCGGCCGTGTAAAGCTCCGAGCCCCCAGAAAAGGGCTCGGCTGGGCCTAATTCTCACCAGCGAGCCCGGACAGTGCTGCCTGGTTCCCACAGACTGTACACTTCCCTGCCAAGATTTCAGTATCTTCAGAAATTCAGTGGAGCATGAAGGTCACAGCAAGGGAAGAATGACAGCCTGAGACTTTTTTTTTCCCTTTCACCAGCTCGGAGCAGACTGTTGTCTCTCTAGCATGTTGACTGTTTTCATAGGGTTAGCGTGAAGTTTATGTTTTACACAGACCAGTGGAAGTCAGATATGGGAATGCAGCAGATCAGCTGTGTTTCTTCAAGGAAGACGGTCTCACGTTGCAGACTTTCTTTCTCAGTGTCTGCAAAAGCTCGATTTCCAGTGAAATTTCCTTTACAGATCTTTGTCTTTAGGTTCTTTTTGTGGACGTATGTGAGAGACTGTACCCGAGGTTTCGGTTTGTGTATTTGTTTCCTTTCTCTTATTTTCAGTTGCAAAGCTGCGGGCGAGTATTAAACTTCAGGAGGGGAAAAAGCTGTTAATTTTTCACGGTGTTACGTATTACAGTTCTCAAAATGATGATGCCAAATTAGCCATTAGAGGTCAAACCTCAGCTGACAGCAAATGTTTTCTTTTGAGGAGATTGTCCTTATTCCTTGGAACCAGTTTTGTTCTCCTGTGCTAAATGCAAGAAAGGTATGAATGTGTGTTTTTTCCTGGAGGGCAACACTAGCTGGAAAAATGCTGGTTTTAGCCAGTGGAAACAGCACAAGCAAACAACGATTGGCAGCGAAAACAGCACTTGTATTTAGACTAGCATAGAAAAGAAGACACAATGTAGTGCAGAGTAAATGTCCTTTTATACAGTTCTGTGCAAGGCTTTTTCTTCCTCTCGTGGGTTTGGACAGATCGTGAAGTGCATTGGTCAGCAGCGATGCTGGTGCACTGGGAGAAAGTAATGAAAGGTCAGTGGGTGACAGTGATGGAGTGACTGTAAGGAAAGGGAGAACTCTCTGGAGAAGGCAGTGACACAGCTATAACTCCCATGTGTCCCAAAGAAACCGTCCCCATGTTTTCTCTCAAATGTCATGAGAAAACAAGAGATTCGTAGCCAATTTAAGTTCTGTTGGTTTCCAGTCCCCTGTGCCTCCTGAGGTCAGAGTTCAGTGTATTGACTGTGTCAAGAAGTCAAAATTCCCATGTTTTATGCACTGTGGAGTTTCTCCTCCTTTTTGACATTGGTGCCCTTCTAATGCTCTTTGTTTGTGTGTCGCGGTAAGGATGGGATGCCCAGCTCCCGGTGTGTGAATGGCTGTATATTTATTCTGGTGGGTTCTCAGCATGGTAATCCTACACATAAACCAGCAATACAATCAGTGGGTCTCGTTATTTGAGAGACCTCGTACATTAAAAGTTAAATCATGTCAAAGTTCTTGTTTTCACAATGGAGTGACCAGCTTCATTGGTCGATCAGGTGAAGTGAATTGATTTGAACCCATCCAGAAGGCCCCAGGCCTTTATTTTCCCCTCATAGATCAAGATGTTTGAACAGTGTCAGAAAGAAGCCTTTCTTCTAAACGGTTTGATGTGGGCCATCTTGTAGCACAGGTACTATCACGGCAACGTTTCCCCAAATCCTGTGGAGAATCCTGCACAAAACCCTTGTCCTGTTGTTGCAAATGCAGTTAAATCCTGCTACGTGCTTCAGGGGGAATGAACAGCTTTGCAGTCATCCACGATTTGCAGTGTTTGCCTGGGCAGCTGTCAATACCGGCAGCAGACCTTTATTCCTGCGGAAGAACGTGTGATCTCTAGGCATTTGTGAAGCTTTCATTTGAGTCAGCATTATACGCTGAGCTACACATACTTGGCTTCATTGTAGAATTTGCCAGATCTGTAATTGCTCGACAGCATTTATCTGAAGACCTTCAGGCATTAACCTGTGTAACTTCCTATTGGCATAAAATGAACTGTATCTGTTATTCATAGTACTAATCGTACGAGATGACACCCTACACCAAAACCGTACGTCTCTGGACCCCTGTGGGATATGATACACGATTTCCTTCTTCGTCTACTTCTGTAAAGGCATTTTCAGCTAGAAGCAGCTAATGATGATGGTAAGCAACATAGGTAGGGCTTGGGCTTTTCAAGAAGACCTTGTCCCCAAAAGGTGCACGTGGTCTAAATTACTTATTTGATGTAAGAAGAAACAGTTTTGTGTTTGTGTAAACCCTTTCATCCAAGGATCATGCAGTGCTTCAGAAAGAGAGACGGGTACAGCAGTATCCTGGTGAAACCTGAAAAGAGAAACAGAAAGCTTCTCAATGAGTTGCTCGGTTCATACGTTACGTCAGTCTTGAGGAAGATGCTGTTTTGCAGTTACTGTGACGAATAGCTACGTTGTGTGCTGTAAGCCCAAGGTAGGATTTTGCTGAGCTAGGCGTGGATGCTGTCGTTGAATCAGTCATTTATAAGAGGCTCAGGATAAATTTTTTTCTGTCATCCACCAAGAAGGCAGTAGAAATCCCTTGGTAGCGGGAAGGGTTTTCTAGTGAGCTTATCTGAGAGTGTACTGGTCTGGAACAAAGCCTCCCGACAGCACAAGCTCTGTTCTTCCAGAGGGCAGCCCAGTACCCTCCGGCTTCCCGACACCAGGAGTGATGTGTCAGAGGGAGAATGTCAGCGTAGGAGTTTTGGCAAAGGTGGAAAACATAACATTTGGGGCATGCTTCTTGTGAGTCGTTATGTTTTCTCTGGACAAGTGGATTTACATGGTTTACCTGTCTTAATTCAGGACATACAGTCTGAGTTGTTCATCCTTTTATTCAGGGAAGATGCAGGTGAAAGCCTGTTTTTCTCCCATCCCCAGTATCTCCTCCATTCCCACCCCCCACCTCGGCTTTTCTCTTGGTGGTTTCTGGGGGAGCTGCTCCTCCTGAGGCATTTCAGTGAAGCAGGAGAATAGTACGCGTTCAAGGAGCGCACAACCAGGTTTACCTTCCGAAGTGCCCTTCTGACGGCTGTGGTTGCAATCAGGTGGCTCCAGCCGGAGGAGTCTCGCAGCCAGGAGGGTGGCCCAGCACCCTTTGTCCCCTGCACCCCGGTCCCTCCCTCACGCCTGCAGCTCATGCTTGGGGAGGGGGCACATGGGGAGCCAGATGTTGAGACTGATCTGGCTGAGACGGGAGCTCCCGTGTGCAGCTGGATCAGTGCTTTGTAGGCACAAGGGACTGCAGGAGCAAGTTACGTGTCGGGTGTGCCGATGGCGCGGACTGCTCCAGCTCTGGCGGCCTGATCCTGAGGCATGGCAGCGAGTATGGGTGTCCTGCAGAGGTGCGGGCACACCGCTAACCTCGGCCACTGTTAGGGTTTTAATTCGACTGTCTGATTTCCTGGACTTTAAAGAAGGGGAGATCACTGAGCTGGGTCCTACAGGAGGAAATGGAGAGAAGGAAGTTGGTGACAGAGGAGTCAGAGGAGGAACACAGCTCCATGCAGACGAGGTCATGTGAATGGCTGTTTGGTGACAGGATGGAGTGATTGATGGGCAAGGATAATAGGTCGCTGGGGAGGCAGCCTGAAAGCTGAAGCCTCTCAAAATGTGTGGGACACTGTGGAAAAGAAAGTTAAAAAGACATCAAGTAAAGCCAGAGAGCTTCTTACGGGCCAGCCTGCCTCGCGGCTCTGGCTAGCGTGCTTCATTGCCTTATTTTTGCACACTCCAATCTCTGACTATATAAGCGAGTTGGGCACCAAGAAGTTGTTTGCGCTTCCTTCTGCGCAGACACTGGCCTGAGCCGAAGGATTGAACCTTCGCTCCCAGGACTAAACCCGTCCCGCGGCAAGGACAGCCCTGACCAGCCTTCGCTCTGGCTGCCTTCTGCAGTTGGGCCCTTTCTCCCCTGAGCGGGGCCTTCCCTGGATCAGCGGCATTTAGTGGCATTTACTGGAGGGCTCAGATTACCCCAGTGAAAATAATCGGTTATGCAAAGTTACGCTGTTTAGATTGGGTTTCTTCTGTGTGGCCAGCGAGGTGTGAAAGTCAATCTGCGCTGCAAACCCTGAGGGCGCTTTCTCCGTGCTGACTTGGTATGATAGCTTTGGGGCTTGGCTGCCGGGGGAAAAGCTGGCCCTGGTTTCACTTCAAAGGGACACAAACCACAGGTGGTTACGGTGGGACGGGGCTCGTGAGCAGCACAGTGCTCCTAAATCTGGCCGGGGCTGAGCGAGCCCTGGCCTGGCAAAGCAAGCGGGTCGCCCGAGAGGATGGTGCGAGGTTTGGGTCTTGCTGGGCTTGCGGAGCCCTTCGGTTGTCTCAGCCAGGAGAAGGCTGGTGAGGGCAGGCCACGGCTTCCGACTGAATGTTCTGTTTATGGTTATATCGGTGCCCTTCACAGCATCATCATCATGGTCCATGCAGTAAACAACAGCGTAATTAGTAAATTCTCATGGCTAGAAGGACTTGCCATAGCAGGAGTTTTTTATGGTATCCATCTTACACTTTTTTCATGATCATCTTCCTTTTCTCCCTGATAGAAGCACAGATTTGGAGCTTCAATGCGGAAAAGTCCCTGTGGACCAGCAGTCCGTCCTGGCTCTCCCTGCCTGTGGCCGTGGTTTCCGTGTCGTTCCTGCACAGAGAGAGACACTCGCTCCCAGTTTGAGCTGGCGTCTCACCCAGCGAGGAGGCTGCGGGTGACCAAGGGCTTCAGCCTGGAACCCCGAACTAACATGCCGGTGTGGCACTAGACCGTCTGTCTGTAAGATCGCGGCACTGGCACGGAGTAGCCATCGTAAGGGACTTGCTGGCTGCTTATTGCTGTTTATAAGCACTGGGGGATCCCGAGGTAATCAGCGTGAGGGATGGTCCAAGGGCTGCTGTCTTGGCCAGGTAACGCAGAACCGATGTAGTGGGAGCGGTACTGAAAAGCAGCACATGCATATTTAAATCAGTGTCAATTTATGCTGTCACTGATCTGTGACTTACCGCAGTATCATTCATATTCAGCTTTAGTGCCAAAAACAATACTCAGCTGCTTTCTTACTTCTTAATGAAAAATACCTCTTTAGGGTTTCTTTGAAGTCCCCACCCCTGAAAATCCCCGCTATATTGTCATCATTGTTACTGTTAACAGCCCCTGCCAGTATCGGGAGCCTTTCCTGACAGATAGCTCTGCAGGGGCTTTGTCCAACGCTGCAATTCAGCCTTATACTATAGACAGTTTTAAATGGCTAATGACGGGCCTCCCAGGGGATTTCTGCCAAACTCTCAAAGACCTCCCAGGTTTAAAAGTGGCAGGGTGTCCTTTTCCCGGGGCCAGCCGCAGGAGGAATGCACACAGTCAGATTCTCCTACCTAAGCTGCATCAGCCTAGTTATTTTTGCAGTTGCAAAGGCTCATCCATGCGTATATAGCCGGTTGCTTAGCAGAAGAGAGATAGCTGTGTCAGTAGAGGACATGGAATAAATAGAGGGAAAAGGTTAGGTGGAAATTATCTCCACTAGGTTGAGGTATTATTGCATTTTAGCATTGAAAATACCCTTTTTGAAAGTGGCAGAAAAATACGAAAGGCTTTGAAAAATTAAGCCAGGGTCTGTATCAGACGTACAACAAGATTCATTC
The DNA here is from genome assembly GCA_009819775.1 of Phoenicopterus ruber ruber. NCBI lineage: Eukaryota > Metazoa > Chordata > Aves > Phoenicopteriformes > Phoenicopteridae > Phoenicopterus > Phoenicopterus ruber. The sequence continues at coordinate 12,482,089 of CM020234.1, forward strand.
TTCCCCAGTGTGTAGTGATGGTGCAGTGACACTTCTGGGATACAAATAGGAACGTGAATGATGTCTAAATGAGCTGGGCTCCTACGTGCCATTTTCAGAGGAGAGGCAGAAAAACACTTGAGGATCATCGAGGGTCTGTTGGAAATGGGACTCCAATGCGTATGCCGTGATTTCATGAGAGTTTTAAGTCAGCGTGGGCAGACGCTGCTGCCAGATGAAGCCGAGCGTCTCACCTCGCCCCTGCCCCGGCGCCTCTGAGCCCCCCTTGTCCCAGCACAAGTGCTTGTTTAACTGCAGGGTCGCTGGATCAGGGAACTGATCCCAGTTGAAACAGCCCTGTCAAAACCAGATGGTTAATTTTAACCCAGCTCAGTTCCCCGGTCTGGTTCGCTCTGCAGCTGCCCAGATGTGCGTCCGTGCGGGAGGGGGGCAGGAGGACTCTGCCTCCGCTGTGTCAGCACGGGCTCGCGCTGGCCAAAGCCCTTGCGAGCCCACAGCTGAAAGAGCTCGGGCCAGCGCTTCGGCGGCGCTGCCTGCTCAGTCCCAGCCGAAGGGAGGGAGCTCGGCTGGTGCCGCACGGGGTGCCTGGGAGGGGCTCCCGGGAGGGCGGCCTGTCCTCCGCGGCTGGGCCGTCTCGGCTCGGGAGAGGAAGCCTCAGCCTGTCCCAGCCCTCCCCTGGTAACATCCATTCATTTTGGACCCTTCCGGCAGTTCACAGTCTGTGCTGGTTCAGATTTGATCTCCAGCTTCATGAAGGAAGCGCGCAGGCAGGTGGGCGCTTATTCCCGTGTAAACAGAAACGGTTCCATTTTGATGAGCTTGTAGCTGGTGGGCGCCTCGCGCAGTTTTGCGTCATGGCTGAATGCAGTTCGCAGCTTCTGAGTTCTCAATTTATTCATAGTGAAAAGGGCTCTTCTCAGTGATATTAGCAAATGAATTTCCCAGAGAATATGTAAGAATTGGTCCATTGCTTGTGCTTGTGCTACCAAATGCAACTAAATCTTTCCTCCTGCTAAAGGAATCAAAATTAGTACATTCTCTTCTGTATTAAAATAATTTCATTTATTTTAATTGAGGGAAAACTGCCATCTCTCAAAGTGGTGCTGTGCCTTTAACTGGGCTACTGTTGTACGGAGTAGTTGAAGCTTCATTTAGCCTGAATGAAAAACTTGATGCATGTTGCTGAAGAGAGGAAACTGGTGGTGGATGATTTACTTGGAATGCCCTACAGCAACGAGGTTATAAATGAAGACGGGAAACACCAAGAGCACTGAGATCTGAACCGGAGGAAATGCACGAAGCCTTGAAGTGACCTTATGTAAATTCCTAATGATGAGACTTAATTGAACTCATTTTTTCCAGGGGCTGTAAAGATCAAAATAACAACAGCCTTGAAATGCAAAGCTCTCTAGATAATGCATATGAATGTATGGTTGCATGCAGCCGAAAACTGCCCTGGGTTTTGTGACCAGCCTGCCCAGCAGCTGGATACTGGACCCAGTCTTGCTCCGGGAGCTGCGGCGCCTGGGGCCCTGACCGAGGCAACGGGGCTGCTCGAGGCGCAAAAGCAATGCCCAGCGTCTAAGTCCTGCCTTCCATCCCTGTGTCGCAGCTGCCTCCGCTTAAATGCTTATTTTAAACTCCGTGTTTCTGCACCGAGTCCCAGGAAGCCTGGCGTGCCCCGGGATGCGAACGGCGTGCGGCTGGGAGAGCCGCTTGCGAAACGAGCTCGTGTCCTCAGCCCGGCTCCGCTGGGGCGAGCGCCCCGTTGCACAGACACGGAAATCCCAGTGAGGAGAAACAGCAGCTCTCGAGGGGTCGCCGGGCTGTGCCCTTCTTGCTGACGCTGGTTCCCGACGTGAAATAATGCGGGCATGTGTTCAGTGTGACAGTGTCGGAAACTGATACGGAGACTGTCAAGACCAAATTCCTGTGCTGTTCCTAGAGCCTGAGATTTTTTCCCCTGTGCTTGCATTTGGCTCTAGGCTTCGTTCTCGTCTTCCGTATTAACGCATTTGTGGTAACGTGAAAAAGTATTGATCTCGGGAGAAAAAGCAAGTGGTCCCTGCTGTGAAAAATACTTATCGCTGGATTCCGGTGCCTAAATTCTTCAGGCTGGTGTTTTCCAAGGACCTGCAGAGTTAGGTACCCGCATGCACTGAATGTCTGTGAAACACCGGCTGCCAAAGTCTCCCGAGTTTCATTCAAAATACCAGATTAATTGATTTATTTAGATTCATAAACAGCAGTAGAGAGCAGCAGGCTCTGACCCAGTGAGAAACTGCGGATATGGCTGTGAACAGCAGGCTAATGAAGATGAAAAACCTCCCCTGTCCAGAGTAATCCAAACACAGTCTTACATATGAGTCTGTTGGCCCAAGCTGTTTGTCTTTTCAGTAATCTGAAGCCGGAGCAGTACCCTGAGAAGCAAAGGGGACAGTGACTGTTTGTACGCAGCGGAGGTCAGTTGTGCTGCTGCCTGAACCAAAGAGCTTCCCGCGGCGGAGGTGAGCTCGGCACGGCGGTGCCACCGCGGCTCCGGGGACGTGCTCCCGCGGGCACAGCCCGGCTTCCCGGCTTCGTCGGACCCAAAGAGAGCAAGAAACTCGACGTCTTCCCTTCAGAGGGAAGCTGGAAAATCTTCTCCGTATTTAAAGTTCCCATGGCTGTAGTTTCAATTTGGCACACAGTTGGCCACGAGGTTATCTGAGGTCATGTACTCAAATAGTTGTAGATAAAACAAGGGCCTGTTTGGATTGGAAATCTCCAGAGGGCTTTTCCTTTGCGCGCGGGTAATGATATTGCAAGAGGACATGAGCCAAAATAAAGATTCGGCTCCGTATGCAGTAGCTCAGTGAAATAAAATGAGCAATGGAAAAAAAAAAAAGAATTACGAAAAAAGACTGTTTTCATTACGTTATTTTCTGAACTTGCTGTTGAGATGGAGGAGCTGCAGCCAAGGAGAGGGAGTCCTGCAGCGAGGCGCCGTCCAGGACAGGGCTCGCCGCGCCGCTCTTCCAGGAAACTCCCCGTAGCTGCGCAGAGCCGCCGCGTTTCGGCCGCGCGTACCTGCCCGCGGGCTCGGCCGGGCGCCCGCTGCCGCGCGGGGCCCCGCGCCCCAGAGCCGGCAGCGGGGCGCAGGGGACGCTGCCGCGTGGCTGCCCCGGCCGCAGCCCCGGCCGCCTCCAGCCTCGTAGCTCCTGCTCCTCTGCTGAAGAGGTTTGTTTCCAAAAATCCCTACCAGTCGGGACAGTTATAAAGAGGGAGAAGTTAATGGTTTTTGGAAGTTAAAGAGGGAATAAGATTCTGTCGAGCTCTTTCACAGGCCCTTGGGCTTTTATGGGAAACTATTTACTCACTGCTTAATGGAAGACTGCAGAGCAGAGCACATTTGGACAAGAAACGTGATTCAGTACTTTTCCAAGCTGCCATTAGAGAAAAGCGTATGCTCGTAACAACAGCTCTCCTCCTTGCTCACTGCCTGCTACAAGTCTTCATGGCTTCACAGCCTGTTGTTGCGAAAATAACTGAAATGCAAAAGCAAAATGACAAAGTTGGGAAGAAAATTAGGCCTTTGGGGGCTCTCTGTCTTCCTGCGGTGCACCCGGATGCTGTGCTGATAGATGCTGCTATGAAAGCATCACCCAACAGGTAGTGAGAAAGTAAAGACGAGACAGGAGAGAGGAGGAAGAGCCGGAGGAAAAGGTGTTCACCACACGCCACAGCGTGCTGCGGCTCGGGGCACCGGGGAGCCGCTCCGCATCTTGCCCAGTCTCCATTGCTCATGCTCGCAGCTCCCGCGGAGGGGTGCGGCACGAGGAATCCCCCTGCCCGCGCTTGAAATCCCTACGGGGTGCGGTGGGCAAGTCCTGCCGAGCTGCCGCGTTTCAGGTGACGTTGTGAGGGGTGGCACGTAGGCAGTGCCACCTCCGGGCGCTCAGAGGGAAGAGAGCGTGTCCCACGCCACGCAGGGTCACCCAGGCGTTGCGTGGATCTGCTGCATGTCCTTTAGGGCTTTCCCCTGAGAACGAGGAACCTCTTACGAATACAAATTTCATTTCTGAAGACAGCTTGCAGCTTTGTTATGCTTGTTTATTGTGTTGGTTTTAAGATTGCTTGCTGAGGAACTCCAGATGCGGGTGTTTTGTTGGTGGCTGTGGACATGAGGAACCCAACTCCCCCCAAGCTTGGGGGGATTCGTGTATCCCTCTCCTCTGGGCTGCCGAGAAGAATTCAGCCTCCATCAACAAATCTTCGTCTAGGTCTTCATGAAAGTTCACTCAAGGTGCTCATTGGGGACTTTGGGAGTTTGAAAGGTTGAATTCATCGATTGATTTGTTTCTGGCCCCTGTCTGGATGGAAACAACTGATAAATGTGGGTTTCTGGCACAGATTCCGAAGTTTACATCTTCACAATTCAGTTTCTGCTAGTATATGCTTCAAATGTATATTCACATTCTTTCTGTGAAGCCGGTTTGTTAGTAGGGAAGGAGTCATAAAAAGGTCACGTATTCATCAGGATTCATTTTTAGAAAGGGAACAAGGCTGCATGCATGTCTCCTTGGAGTATTGGCCCTGCTTTTCTCCTTATAGGGAGTATTTTAATAATGGTAACACTGTAGTTTGTCAGCTTATGGAGACGTACAACAAGGTTCCCAAAAAGCCTTCGTTGCAGTCGGTGCCACCAAGGGGCTTCTCTCTCTGTGCATCCTGTGTTTCTACGTTGTGCATGTTACTACGGCCTTTCTGTATCTTGTAGATGTGGTGTTTCTTAATGTGCTTTTAGTACTTACCTCATGACAAATTGCTAATCAAATACTTTAGGTCTATAGTATTCCATCAAAAGCACTTCTGAGCTGCTGCGTTTCTTTCTGAGCATGCATGGACCTACTGGGAAAAAACAGTAAGTCCTTGCTGAGCAGAGAAGGGGAAAACAGGAGGGCTTGGCGCTTGTATAGATCCTTATGATGGCATACAGACCTGTGTAAAAATGGCATTTTCTTCCTAGAAGGCCTGAATGCAAATCCTCTTTGGGTGGCTGTTAAAGAGGAGCGATTCGTTGCCACCGTTCCTGCTGCGGGCTGGTGGGTTGTACGGTTGGGCTGCTCGGGCTGTATGTATGGCTGCATGCTGTCCGTTGGGCTGCTCGGGCTGTATGTACGGCTGCGTGCTGTCCATTGGGCTGCTCGGGCTGTATGTATGGCTGTGTGCTGTCCGTTGGGCTGCTCGGGCTGTATGTACGGCTGCGTGCTGTCCGTTGGGCTGCTCGGGGCTGTATGTACGGCTGTGTGCTGTCCGTTGGGCTGCTCGGGCTGTATGTACGGCTGTGTGCTGTCCGCTGGCGTCACGGGCAGGATCCCTTATCCCAGTGCCATCTGGAAGGGGCAGAGGTGACTGATGTGTCAGGAAGCACTGGCGGGCAGTGCCCTTCCAGCCGAAAGCCCGCCAGGACAAGTCAGTTTGAGTTTTTTAATTTTGTTTTTGTAGGAATATGAGCCGTCTCCCTAATTTTGTGTTGCGTTAGTGCTTCGTGTCACGTGGCTGTGCTGCCTTCGATCCCCGAGCAGGAGCTTTGCTGCTGGATTTGCTGTGTTGTCACGCTGCAGCCTGTGTCTCTCGCTTACCTCTCTTGGGCAATAATCCACTTTACGGAACCTCATCTGAATTTAGCAGGATTGTTTTTCCGGCTCAAAAGAAACTCGGGACTCGACAGAGGTGCCGAGAACCTGCTTTGCAGTGCACTGGCAAAGCCGGGAGGACGAGGGAGACATTTGTCACCCGAAGGGTCTGTGTGATTTAACCAAACACGCACATCTGGCAGTTTTATGATGGTGACATTTTGCATTTTTTTCCCCGGCGGTAGAGCAAAATTAATCAGAAACGCTTTGGAACGACAACTGTTTTATAGCGATCGTAGCATGAGCGCAAGAGGAGGCTTGTCATCGTGGCAGCCTCGCAGCTAATTTGCTGAGACATTCAACTGCCACTATTCTCCACTAGAGAAGTTTTGCATTTCTGGTCGTGGGTCACTTGTGCTAATTTGGCATCTCTCTCAGAGCAATTTACATTTTTCTTTCAGCACAAACACTTATCCTCTCTAATAATGAGAACGCTCCTGTGCTTGGTTTTGGGGGTGGTGGTGAAAGTAGTTCAAATCTGAAGAGAGGCAGCTGTTCTCCTTGGCTCACCAGCGTGTTTCAGGCATTTGTTGAGCCTACAGAGGAAACACATTCTTAAGGTCTGTGTCAGGAAACCAGCTTCGAAGGCAGAAAAGTCGTGTGAATTTTCAGTGTTCCTGTAAGACCTATAATTTGTTACAGCACTGTGGGTGCTGCAGTTCATTTGTGGTGTATGTTAGTGGAGCCCTCACGGGATTTACACTGCAACACGTTTAGCAGCTCTTAATCCAACATTACTGAGTTGAATCAGAAGTTGCTGGACGAGAAGGTAATGTGGGGACATGCGGTCATTAGTGCGTAGAGACGTACTTCTGCCATGAGCTCAGGCCCGTGGGTTTGAGTGTAGACTGGCCTAGAAATGAGCTTTCATCAGTGCCATGCAAGTAAAACTGTTCCTAAAATAATTTAGCATTAAATGTGTGAGGCAAGCCTCAGACCCTGCCCTGTCCTTTGCGTCCCAGAGCTGGAAGAACAGTGAGACAGTTGTCGCCACGCTGCTCGATGCTGGTGAGAGGCTCTGGAGAGGTCGTTTACCAGTGAGATCAGAAGGATATTTTATTTGTTGCAGAACACGAAGGTGCCAAGACCTTCGGGAAGAGGACAGCGGTACGTGAGAGAGACTGGAAAGTCCATGAGACCTCTTGCACAAGCAAAATGCAAAGCAGGGACCAGAGCAGAAGTGTCAGAGAAGAACTGGGCACTGGTGACCCAGCCTCCCTCTGAAGAGTCCAGGGGGGGCCATGGCCCTCAGGGTGGATGAACAGGAAGAGAAACAAGGGGTTTCTATCAGAAAGGGAGATGGTGGGACTGACCTGGGCTCTTGAATAGTCTTTGCAGATTCCCCCTTCGGTGCCAGCAGGCCTTGATTTCAGGTTTAAAGTAAAAACCTTAATTCAGATCAGTCCTTCAAGCCTAGGTAACATTTTTCCAAAACATAAAAGTGCAAAACAGCCACTTCCCAGGAGCAGGAGACCTCTGAAGGGGAGATTATTTGTGTGTTGCTTGTCCAAGTGACAATGATTAAAGGTTTCTCAGCAGGCTTGTTCCCTCGTTAGAGATTTGAGCCTCTGCTTTGAAGTTCCATCTCCAGCTGGAAACTCACACAAACCTTTGGGCCAAGAGCACTTATTCCCCTGAAATATTTGCTATCAATGCTTTGGTACAAAAAATGGTACCACCGTTTGTGTGCAGACTCGTTGTTGCGACTCGAGTTGCGACTCATCTGCCTTGGCAGAAGACAGCCAGCCAGTGGCAAGCGGGGATTACTGAATGAGGGAAAAATCCACATTGCCCTGGAAAGGTGTCTGGGGACCTCAAAATCCTGCCTTGAGATAAACTGTCGTCACGGCCAGTTTGGGAGATGGAAGTATTTTGCATCCCTCCCCTTTATTCTCTGTAAATATAGAAACTTTTAACTCTCCTCCATACCAGTGATGGATCGCTTGGAAATACAGAGCATAATCCTTTGTCTTTTTGGAACTAGGGAATGTTTTAAATAAAACTTTGAAAGGCAGCCTCTGTGTTCAGCCCTGCACAGGCTTGGCAGCTCGATGTCAGGGTGCAGATGCAGATGCGAAGGCGAAGCTCGGCTGTGTGCACGTGGTGAGGCCAGGGCACACGGGACAGCTCTGCACGCGCTCCCTTTGGTGGGGGTTTTTTCGCTGTGCTTGGAGCAGTCGTGTGAGTGCATCTGTTTCTCCTTCTCTTGCAAATGCATTCCTAAGGAACGCGGGAGGAACGGGTGGCCTACAGACAAGGTCTGCGCTGCTCCCATGCTCCAGCCGCCGCAGGAGGGACCTGCGGGCCATGCAGTCCAGCGCGCGCCTGGGCTCTGGATTTCCCTCCTCGGTGTTGGGAGACACTAATGCTGTTCGTGTGTGACCCCGACCCAAAATGTGCTCTCGTTGCTGCTGCTGCGGTACCTCAGCCGGGCCTGGCGGGCTGGGGTGGATGCTGGATAGCTGCATCTTACTTGCAGGGCTGCTTGGTAAAGGCTTTCAGAAAGCATTTCCATGGAAGAAAGTCCTGTCTCATCGTCTCCCCCCCACCCCCAGTCACAAGCATCTTTGTGTAGCCCTTCCCCATCGCTGTTTTCCCATGGCAAGAAGTGCCTAGTTCAGAAAGCATCAGCCCCAAGCCCTTTGATCTTTTCTTTCTCAAGAGAAAAAAGATTAAAAAGAGACAAGAAGTTAAGGATTTGTGAGGGGGAACGGAACATGAATAGCAAATTCTGCTGCGGAGGTCACCTCCCCCCGGCTTTCTTCCTGTGTGATCAGGAGGAGGGAAGGGTGCGGAGCGGGTCTGTTGGGGGATCCAGGGAGGAGGGGAGTAAATTGGGGGCAGAGGAGTGGGGGTGGAGTGGCGAAGCCCTTCAAAAGGAACAATGCTTGCAAGCTCCTGCATTGTTAGGCGGCCCTTTACAGAGAGTGCCATGAATACAGGTTATAAATTCTTTGGCCATTGAGAGAGCTCTCCAAACCTGACTCCATCCTGCACTAAACCCGGCCTGAGCCCTATCAGTTGCATAGCAATGAATTCATTTACATCTGGATAGTTAATCTCCAATTCACTTGACAGTTTATCTCACCCTTGGAAGAGCGAGCAGTGCCTGCTCCATTGTGCTGAAGCCAGTCTATGATCATCAGCTAGGCCAGCACCTCTTTTTTGTGCGCAGCAAAGATAGGAAGGGTGGGTGTTGATAGCTGGCTTATGAAACACGCGGTTATTACCCCAAGCCGCTTGGTTCTGCGGTACTTTCGCTTGTCGTCCTCCCCATCTTTACCCCTCGCCTCTTCAGTGTGCAGATGCCATATCCCTCCCTCGGTACTGTCGCAGCACCACGGAAGCACTGCTTTTCTAATATGAAAGGCATTAGATGAACACAATCCAAAACTATTTAGGTTGTTCTCATTTACCGAGGTCTCCTAATTCTGCACTGATTTTTATCGCTGGATGGTTTGCACAGATCCCCCGAGGAGGAAGCACTGCTCTTGTTCCAGCGCGGCTCAGCAGAGCATCTTCCAGGGGGATGCCCAGGACAGTGCAGCTGCTTCGCAGGGGGCTGTGAGGAGCCTAGGATGTCCCGCGGGGACGGGGGAGGCATCAGTCACCCAAAACCCCAGCAAGGGGAGGCGAGCCTGCTCGTGCGCCGAGCCCTTTTGAGCAGCACTGGTTCGGCCCATTGTGAATGGGGAAATAATTACGGTCATGCACATCCAAACGGGCAGTGGTGTGGAGAGGAACTCATTGCTTTCGGGCCGTGTGGGCGTGTGGAGGTGAGAACAGGGCCTGTTTTGGCAGATCGACCAACGTTCTGTTCGTGTCAGCAAAGTGGATCAGGAAGGGAGACCTTGGGGGTCAGAGGACAAAGTTAAGGGTGAGAATTCCTTGATTTATTCGTATTTCTAAGTCTCCAACTTTAATTTCCTGCAGTCAGTATGTGTATGTATTTGATGTGGTTTGGACATGATCTGTAGAAGGGCCACTCTAATTAAAATATCTCTCTTCTTTTATCTAGAGTGGCTGGAAATCTTTAACCGGCCCTTTTGTTTCCTCTAACACACAGTGCACTTAGTTCTGCTCTGGTCATGAGAATTATGTCTGAAAGGCTGTCTGAAAGGTTTAGTGTGGTTAGCACTAAACAGTGAGAAATAGTGAAGTAAAGTAAGAAATGATGTGACTTTTAAAAACTAATAATAAGTCGAGGTGGGAAAGCAACTTTGGCTTTTTCTTTTTCTTTAAGTACTTAAGAATCTTTCGTATGTCTGCAACCAGGAAAGGCAGAAATGTTTCCTTTTCCAGTGAAAGCTCAAACTGTCACTGAGTCACAGCAGTCCGGCAGCTGAAACTGGGAGTGGAGCTCCAACTCTCCAGGGATTCGTAATGGCCCCACATCTGCCGGGCTATTCCTGCCCTTCTCTCCCTCTCGCCTCACCTCTCCTTGGCAGGACCTGCAGCATGAAGGTCCCAGGAGAGGTTCTTCAGTGAAGAGCAGCTTCAGACTGTGTGAGCAGGATGTCTCAAACAGGAGACTCTTGTCTCTCTTGTTTGTGACTTCTAACTGAAATCGTTTTAATATTGGGAGATTTGGCTCAGCGATGCGGTCATCACCGATGCTGATCTTCAGCATGAGACTCCACTCTGTGCTGGAGTCTCTCTGGGTAGACTCTCTATCCAGACGATGCTAGCTGGGCATATCTGAGAGTCCCTTCTGCTTCCTTTCCACGTTGTTCTTAGGAAGGCAGTGAGCAGCCAGCAAACCGGCCGCTGGCAGCAGTCTGCAGCGTCTTCTGGGTGTGCAGCACAATGGGGTCGATACTGCGTTCTCGAGGAGCACTGCTCGTAGCACGGTAATGGTAATATAGCGAGTGCAGTACAAGCAGAGGGCAAAAAGACAGATGCCTGCCCCACAGAATTTATTCTGTAAGTACAAAGATGGAGACAGAAGGGAGAGCGTGAGGAGACAGGTCTGGTCAGCAAGCTGCAGAGGTCTGACCCTCCTGCGACGGTGAGAATGTAAAAGTACTTCTCTGACAGTAAGAGGCAGTTGAATGTCACGATAAGATGTGAATGGACCAGAAGTGAAACTGGCCCCTCAACACTGAACGAGAAGTGATGGGTGTGAACGGGAGAGGGCAGAGAAGCAGCTGATGTTGGGTTTGAGAGTGAGAGGAAAGGCAGGGACAGGGCGCAGAGGGGCGAGGGGCCGTGGCGTGGGTGGAAAATGGTCGTTGCAGTAACACTCCAGTGAATGTGAGAGGGACAAAATGGCATTTGCCGAGACTGGAGGAAAAGATGCTGCAGGAGTTGCGAGGAGGTGGTGAAAGCCTTGCAGGACCTCCTGGTCGAAGTGCTGCAGGACAGCTCGCAACCCTGCACCAGCTCGTGGCAAAAAAGCCACAGCCAGCAGATAGTCAGCTTGCTGTAGTCCAGAAAATGGAAATTTTGGTGGAGGTTTGGGAAGGGGAAAGTGTAGCCTCAGAAAGACCTGCTGCAAAGACCGCCCAGCTGCTGGGGTACCCCGTGGGGGGACTGTCAGCTAACCTGGGACCGCAGCGGCACTGCAGAGAGGTGCTGAACAGCATCTTCCCGGGCTTGGTGTTACCCAGGCCGAGTGGTAACGCGAGTAACAGCTGCAGCCCAGTCAAGGCTGAGTAACGCTTTTATCCCGTCCCTGTCCCGAGCCACAGGCCCCCCCTGCCCTCGGGACCAGGGTGGCAGTTCGCTAGCAATGTCACGGAAGCCGGAGCTGTCTCCTTGCAGCTGGTCGGGAATGCCGTTCACCAGCCTCCGCCGTGCGCATGGAGTGGCGTCTGCTCCCGAGGGGCGGGAGGCTGGCGGGGAGGAAGACCTGCGCAGGAAGGAGGCTGGGGAATTTGGGATGGGGGAGTGGAAAGGTGTGCCATGGCGTCACCACCGCCTGAGGCAGCAGGATGGGGGAGAGGCAGGGATGTGAGGCCGAGAGGGGGACAGGTGGCGATGGGGCAGCTCCATGAGCTTGGTCTGATGTCCTTCAGCCTCTCACGGTGGCCTGTTTCAGGGGCAGATGATGAAGCTCCACCCTCACCCACGGCTGTCCGTGGCACGGCCTGAAACACGTCCCCTCCTCACCTGGGGCCGCGAGCCCTCTCAGTGTTTCTGAGCATCTCTGGAGGAAAGCATGTGCTTGGCAGAGTGCTACTCTCTGAGCTGTGATTTCAGGTATCCTCCTGGCTGCAGCAGCGGCGCGCTCTGAGAGCAGCAGGAGGGAGCTGGGACATGGAAATGTGGTCCAAACCGTAGGAGCCCTTTCTTAGGCTGCGTCCGGGTCAGAGGGACTGTGGTGTCCCGTGGGGCGAGCGTGGTGCTCACCGTCAGCCGAGCACCTGGAGGTGACCATATTCCTGTGTCAGTGGCCACGGGGCTGAGTGTCCCCTTTGTCTTTGCAGCGTGTGGACATGCATTTTTAGTTGATTAATAATAACATTTTTATTTAACAACGTAATTTTTGAATTCCATTTACGCCTCAGTTTTTGTTTTCTCAGGATGTTACTGTGAAACGTGCAGGTCGAGGAGAGCGAAGCTTGTTTCTAGCATCAGTTTGTAGCGATTCGACCGTGACACACAATAGGACCGCAGCTCGCTGGTGTGTTCAGAGGAGGGAGCTTGTGTCCATCACCAGGGTAATTCCTCATCCTCGAGAGGAAGGTCATTTCCATTTGGGTGCCAGAGACATTATAGGAGTATGACAGTGTTTTAGAAGCATTTGTCAATGAGTGTTGCTACTCTGGAGACTTCCTCCAGAACAGAAACCTCCCCCAGGTTTCTCTTCTCGCTCGTCCCTGGCAGCTGAGGATGAGTGTGGCTCTGCCTCCCCATGGATGACGCCGTGCTGGCTGTGACGGTGTGCTCCCCGCTCGCCCCGGGTGACACGCCATGCGCACGCTCAGCGCCGTCGGACCAGCGCGCTGCGCCCCGGCCGCGCATGGTTCCCCAGCGCGGGTGTGACAGTAAACGCAGCTCCGGGCCGTGGGACGCCCCGCGGGTGCTGCCGTGCTGCCCGCCGGGGATGGGGCTGCCTGTGGTTGGAAGCACCGAGGCAGGAGGAGGTTTCCATACGAGGACACAAAGTGGGACTTGCCTTTTTACAGTGAGTTTATATTCTCTTTAAAAAGGACCATTTTACCCCAGATTGGCCCATTTCCCATCTTTTGCTCTACGTGACCTTGCAGTGCCGTGGTTGTCCTGCTGCTGGAAACCCTGGTTGTGTTTCCTCTTCTGAGTCACCAGTGGGGGTGGCAGAGCCCTTGCGAGGTTTAAGCTATTGCTATCAGCAGCTATTGGCATTGCTTTTTTTCTGCTTCATGTGAGAAGAGCCGTTTTATCTCAAGGTGGGAAGAGTTTGGGACTGACCAGCTGCTGGGGAATGACACGCTGAGAAATGACATGATTAATCACTGGAACAACTCAGGTGCCAGCACAGTGCATCCTCTGGCCCTTGGGGTCGGTAGCCCAGGACTGAAAGTCATTTCGGTGTGCGATAGCAGCGCGAGGACTTACCCAAACAAACTTATGTTATTAACCTTGAAATCTATGGGGAGATTCAATGTTTGGTAAATAAATTAATGGACGTGAAAAAGCAACATCCTGTTTCAAAGCACGAAAAAGATGATTTTTTCCTACAGAAATGAGACAGGGTTGTGGGGTTTTACGTTTCTTTTTTGTGCTCAAATGGAAGAGTGAGGAATCATTGCTTCCCGTGGAATTAATCCTGCTCTGCCTTCACAACTCCTCGCCTAAGTGTTTAAATGCCTTTTTATTGTTCCTTGGTGTAGGAGCAAATTGCTGTTTCTTGTGTTAGTGTCTAGTGACCCACAGCCATCTCTGCACATGAAAGACGTTTTCTGTCTTTCTTATCTGGTCTGTGGTTTTTGTTTTTAAAACAGCCTAACACAACTTTATTTTATTTTACTTCTGTGTATGCGTTTAAATAAAAATAAATTGTAATAAATAGCATTAATATAAATATTATGGTTAAGATTTAAACTAAACAAAATTCGGATGTTCAAAGCTGTATTTCCATAGAAGCTAATGAAGCCCCTTTCTGCCTCACTTTGTGGCAGTCTGTAAAGCGGGACACGGGGCACGTTCCGCACATGGGATGCGGACGGGACGGGGTGGGACTCTGCGCTTGGCGCATTTGGCATTTGCTCATTTGAAATTTTAATCGTAACATCTCACTAACTCGGTTGCTTGCGTCTAAGTTCCTTGCATTTTTTTTCTAATTAAAAAACCAGTTCTTTTATTTCTTCTTCCGCTGAAGTGGAGCCTGCGTGCAGGCTCGTAGGCGCAGGGGAGTCAGTTCTCAACACGGCGAGCAGAGCTGTCACCGTTCGTATATGGCATCTCCTCGTGCAAGTACGGGGATCGGCGTCTCGCTCAGGACTCGCGGCGCCAAGCCCGAAGGTTCAGGTCGTGTTGGTTTTATAAGCAGGTTTAGAATTTACACTTCCCCCAGGATGCATCTGGAAAACGTCTTGATTAGCTGATGATCATCACATTTTCATGCTCAGCTATCTGGAAACCAGCCCCATGGGACTGCATGAAGTGTTTGCGTTTGGGTGGGTTTTTGTCGGTGTCTGGGTGCGGGAATTGCTGCTGAATTGCTCCTGGAAAACCTCGGGGCGTGCTGGATGGTGCTTCTGCCGGGCTGCGGGGCAGAAGTCCGCTCTTCTGCCGCCTCCCTCGCAGAGACAGCAACTTTCCGTGAATATCTGTTATCTTCCATGACGAAGGCCAGATGAATAATTGCTGCTACTTATACTATTGAACTTTCCTAAAGAAATTCTCCACTGGGTTAAGAACAAGCATGACAAATCTCAACCCAAAGGAATGGAGGCAGGGAGTGGTAACTTATAAGCCATGAAAAACAAGAGCTCTAAACGGAAAACGGCTTCACACCATAACACTTGGCACTCACCCTTCCACGCTTCAACCTGCATGGTCAGTGCAGCCAAGACAAAATGGGGAGCGAGTTTATGCCTTCAGCAATTACAGTAATTACCCCTCCCTGGTGCCAGATGCAGCCTGCCGCGCTGTTTGCGTGATGGCACATTCGGCGAGCGGACCATTATAAACCAGCATCTTTTTGGTCCGGGCAGAGGGCACCCGGCCCCGGGTGATCTGCAGATGAGAATTAACCACTCCACCACTCCTCGGGTGTTTTTGGGGAGCGCTGGAGGCCAAGGCTGGCGAAGGGCAGCACTTTGCTTGAGGGGCTTCAGACCCCGCCAGGGCTGAGCAAAGCTCGGGCTGCTCTTTGGTGGCTCTCTGAGTTTTGGGGCCTCCTGCCTGTTTCCAGAGAGCTGCAGACACGAGGGGAGAGCTGCCAGGGGCCCTGGGGGTGCTGACGGAGCCATCACGAGCTCTGCCCTGGAGATGGCTCCCCAGCGCAGGCTGGGGGGTGGCTGGGTCTGCCTTGGGGGTGGCATGGAAGGAGGTGACGGGAGCCGTTGTCCCACCTGGCCATCGCTGCACGCTGCCCTGGCCCTTGGCGCTGCCGCTCCCTGCCCCGAGGGGTGCGGGCAGACCGGGACCCTGTCCCCGTGCCACAAAGCGCCGCAGCCTCGAAGCCGCCGCAGGACTCTGTTCTCCCGTCCTTGCTGGTGGTGGTGGTGGTAACGTGGTATAATTCTCCCACAAAGCCCCCAGCTCGCCCTGAACTCCCTGGGAGACCGTTGTTTCTGCGTATTTCCCCGCGGAGCTCAAAGGGCCACAGTTCCCAGGGTGGGGGGCAGAGGGAGGTGCCACCCGGGTGAGGGTGGCAGGTCCTCCAGCCACCACGCCAGGGCCAAAATGCCGGACGGAGGACAGGAGCACCGCAGGCAGTGGCGGGGTGGGGGATCGCCCCCCATGCAGGTGGGAAGGGTTAATGAGGGGGGCTCCTGGGCCAGGGGTTATTTTGCTGTTGCTGCGGCTCTGAGAGCAGTACCTGTGACCCGCTCCCTGCATGCCAAAAGTGGGGGCTAGAGGCAGTATTTAAACCTCGGAGGAATACATAAAAAAAAGTGTTTTCCTCGCTAACTAATGCAAAAAACAAAGAGCTTGTTTCAGTGCTCGCCTCCTCTTTCAAACTGGATGGAATCCTGGATTTTTTAAAAGAAAACAAAGCATATTTCAAATACAGGCTTTCTTTTAGTCTTTTTGTTCCTTCCAGTTGCTTTCTGTTTGCTGACAGAGATTTCGGAGCCCTGGGGAAGGTACATCGCCAATGATGATCTCGCCTCTTCGTGAATCCCGCGCCCCGTGCGGGGGAGCTCTGCCCCCCTCGCTGCCGCTCCTTCCCAGACAAGAGTGGGCTGAGCCGCCGCCACGGGGTCCTGGTACCGCTTCCCCCCGGCGAGAGTGTCAGCTGGGCCAGCACAGGGAAAAGGGGCTTTGGGTTGGATGTACAAGCCCTAATCTGCTGCCCCAAAATCCTGTCTCCTGTGGCAGCTCCAGATGCTCTGGGCAGAAGTGATGCCGTGTTCGGTTAAAGACTCAGACGATCCTTGACAGCCGTGGACACCCACCTTTGCGTGCTTTTCACTACTTGGCTGCAAGACCTCACTTTTACTCCCGGAGAAACCGAGGCAGTGAAATGATCCATCTCGTGGCCTGTGGGAACGTCGGTGGCAAAGCCCCGGGTTCTGGAGATAGACCTCCAGGAGACACCGGCTGAAGAAGTGATGTGCTAGAGCCCTGTCGTGGTGTTAGCTTGACATTAACCGCCAGACAAGAAGCTTGACAACCGGCAGAAGCCAGAACCTTAGCGGTGCCCTCCTGTGCCTTATCAGAGGAAAATAAATCTTGACTGATTAGTTCTTTTAAATGAGAATTCTCAGCAAATAAATGAGCTGCCTGCACGGTGATAATAGGTTGTTTGGAAATCAAGTCTGCGGAGTGTATACGCGGCTGGAAGTCATCAAACCCATCTTATCCCGTGGAGTCTCCTGTGCTGAACTTGTGTTTACAATATCGGACAGAAAAAGGAATTTTTCAATGGATGTTTTCTGATAACTTTTTTTAGCCAAGCAGCAGCGTAACTGGGGCCTGTCTGCGTAGGGCCGGGGTATCTTCGCTGGCTGCGGAGACTTGACCTCCTTCTCTCCATCCCTTTCTTACTATTTTGACGCATCTTGCTCCAGTTTAAGTCTGTGTGCTGAGGTTTGACGGACCCTGAACGTGCCATGAGGAGTTTGCCAGTGGCGCTGCCGGACCGTCGGTGCGGAGGACAAGCGCGTGCGCGGAGGCGAGCGCGCGGCTGCTGCCCTCGGCCCTTCGCGTGGCTGCCACGGTGCGCAAGGGGAGCCCAGCTGGGAAGGATGCGAGTCCTTACACTACGCGAGGCTGCTGGCAGTATTTCTTGCTGTGATTTAAAAGCATTGTCGGTTTTATCCACCAACTACTTTTTTGCTTATTTTAACAAGTTCTCCTAAATAATCCTGACATTCCGTCACTAGTTATAAGCTGGACTAAACAACCTTTCAGAGAATGGTCATAAATACATGACCATAGTTCACCACGCCGTTCGTTTCCCCCAATCTTTGCCTCCCTCCTTCCTTTCCTGCGATCTTCGCATCCATAAAGATCCCTTTGTACGGTTTCTGCTAGAAGTCCGTGCTGGATAATTGGCCGATTTCCTGCATGCTGGCGGTTTGTGGATGCGTTGTGCTCGCGCTCATCTCCCTCGCTGTGTGTCGAGACCATCTCTGCTGGTGCAGCGTGGTCGCCAGCCCCAGCCCCAGCTGCCGGGCAGCTCTTGAAAGGCGCCGTGCAAAAGCCAGCGCTTCGAGCGCGGTGTGCTGGGGACCCCGCCGTTGTAACGGCCTCCTGCAGCAGGCAAGGAAACCTGTGCTCCGCTGAGGGATGCTGAGACCTTACTTTGGGGGGAGCATTAGGAAAAAATCTCGAGGTGATTCGGCTCAGATTGCTGGGTGCAGCATTAGGTAACCATGGAAAAAATGCAAATGGAACTTGAAGCCCAATCTCCCAATTGTTTGTGCGTGTGAAATCTCTTGGTTTCTCACATCTCCTCTCTGAAAAGCTGGTATTTTTAGATTTACGACAGATTATTTTTGATGCTGGAGGCCTTACAACTGTTCTGACATGAACCCAAGCTATTCTGCTATCTTAAAAAATGAAGTCTTAAATGAGAACTGAAACTTACTGAACTATACTTCAATTGCAATATAGCAGAGCACTTTAACATGTGCCTGGGAGGAAGGGGAACAAACCTGAAAATGGATCAGAAACTGGAGCTTTTCAGAGGCGCTACCCTGGTTACCCCTCTCTGGAGCTGCACCCTGGAGAAATCAGCTTTGCATGCGAAGCCATCACCGTCCAGCTGCGAAACCCAGCTGAAATGTAAACTCCTCTTAAGTGTTCCTAGGCGGCTTGCATCTGTATCTGTGTCTGATTAGCTGGAATTGCGCAAGGGCAGCCGGCCGTGTTGCCAGTTCTCCCCTCCTTACCTTGACCCGTGGTTTCACTCATTTTTGTGCGTTGTTTTGCCTTTGGCTGGAGACCATCGTCCTCTGCGTAGGTGCGGCAGCCGACGCAGCGAGCGCCTCGCTTTGTGGGTCTCCAGGCAGCAGCGGGACAGAAAGGCTGAATGACGTTCCCGATTCGTGTGCAAGCCATCGCGCAGAGCACAGCGAGACAGCTCACCTGGAGCCGGGGAGGATGGGCTCGGGACGGGAGGTGGTCGTGAGCCCGGGCTTTCTGTAATAGGATTTTCACGATGATTTGCTTCCCCTGTCATGTTGTTTCAAATTCCTCACAAGCCATGCTTTTCACAGTCTGGGTTTTCTCTCATGAATTTCTCAAGGGGCTATCTGGAGGGGAAACTATTTCTCACCATAACAAACAACCAAAGCCTTCATCGTTAAAAAATAAAGCACTAACATGGCCCTACAATGGACCCCTTTGTCAAGTCACATCTGTTTAGATCACCAGAAATGATAAGCCTTTACATTTGAAAGTAACTTTCTTTTATCAAAATAGGAAAGAGGACTGCAAAACATTCAGAAAAAATCTGCATGAAAGCTAAGGCATGTGACAGTAGTACTCTGTTTTACATGGAAAAATTAAATTGTCAATATACACAAATACTGGACTTGTGCTCTTCTAGCAGAAGGTGTGGACGGCTCCGTAGCACAGGTCGCTGCTGTGGTAGTGTAAAACCAGTGTGAAAAGAAAATCTGGCCTGCTTGACAGAAAAGCTCTAATTTCAAAGCTGATACAGATTACCTTGGGTTTAGCCCCAAAGTTTAAAATCTGTTTCCCAGAGGTTGTCTGTCAGTAATTGCCAAATTGCAGAGCAAGACGATTCGCATGGGGAATGATGTAAAATACTGTGTGAGGTGTATTTGATCATTTGAATTAAATAATCCGCAGACATTTGCCCCCGAGTAATAAAAGTGTGTGCACATCCAGAGAAAGCTCGCAGTGCTGCTCTGCCCGCGCTAGGCCAGGGTGCGATTACGCAGAGGTCTCGCAGGCAGGGTATGCTGATGCTGCGGCAGGAACAGCTGCCCAGAAACCCGCCGCCTAAGGCCCTGCTCTCGCTCTTTGCCAGTGATGCTTCTCTTTCCCTTTCCAACGCGAACCGCCGTTCTGCAGGCGGGACGCTGCTAACCACCATCGCGGCGGCACCGCAGCCCATCTCCGTCCTTGGCGCTGGCCCAGATCCAGCCTCTCCTTTGGAAGGAGGCTGCCTTCCTCGGGACCGAGGGCAAGGCTCTGCAAGGCAGCGAGCCTTAGGACAGTGTACGTAGGTCAGCTAAAGCTTTCCTGGGTGCTTTTGGAAATCTGAAATATTTGGGCTGAATTCATCAGGTTTGAGTTCCACCAGGTCTCTGAGCCAGGGCCCCGGGGAAAGCTCAGGCACCGAGGTTTGGGGGATGCCGACGAGCTCGGTGTGAGCTGTGGTGCTTAGGAAAGGGAGCTGCCTGGGTCTGCGTTCTTAAGGTAGAAGTATTTTGTGATAAATCCTGCTCTCTGCCTGAGGTCACGTCAGTCTTGCCACTGGCCGTAGTGGGGCAAGGAACAAATCCGCTGGTTTCCATTGAGCCAGGTGAAACACAAACTGCTCATCGTGCTTCACCAACGGCTCTTAAACCATCTTTGCTGCATCACCACGGAAAGTTTCAATAGCGGTGACTGACACGTCCCCAGCCTTGCGTCTGATGTGAAGCTGGAAATAAACTCTAAATGCGCCTGCACTGAGAACTGAAGACCCTGTGTTCATATTAGGCATTTTCCCTAGATAAAAGAGGGGAAAAAAGAAGGCAAATTTGTCTTGATGGAACTCTTTTTCCACTTAGAAAGTCCTTCAAAGCCTTTTCAGGGGCACCATCAGTGGAGATGAATTACAGATCATTCCTGTGCATCCAATAAAGGGAATGGCTGTAGAAATTCCTCTAATTACATATAATTGGTTTTGAAATTAAATGATCTGGAATTTCAGTGAGTGACTTTGAGAAGGATTCCTGGCTGAGGAGGAGCAGCCTGTTGGAATGAGATAGATACGTGGAAGTAATTATGGCAATAGTTAGCTTTAGGAATTACGATACTAGAATAAATTAGGCCAGTTTAGGTCAATGCACGCAGAGAGTTTCCCCGTTAACTCCTGCACTGCAGGTGCTGTGTTCTGGCAGCTCTGGAGTGACAGGAGTCCGTTCAGCATCCTCAGGGGAAAAGGCTAAACAGCGTGTGCTGAGGCAAGGCTGGAAGACGTCAATCCTCTGTATTTTTAATGTTAAGTGATACAAAGCAGAGCTGCTTCTTGCCTGTCATTTCCCCAAGCATTTGATTCTGTCGAGTGGTTTAATTCATTCATAAACGCTCTCTGGACTGCACAATCATGCCAAATATGCAACTGTCTGGGTAAAGATGTACAAACAAGGTGTGCCTGATTCCTGCATGTACTTACCGTAGCAAGTGCAAACACGCAGTAGGCATTTGAATACACGCATGAACAGACATCCAGATTAGCAAAGAATTTCTGAATGCAGAGGCCTGATTTGAGCAACAAGGCATGGCATCTGTACATGTAAATTATGTGTGCCATTGCACATGAATTTCAAAACTCTGTTTCTAAGGAATATAGGTATTTCTATGTATTACACCACAAAGTTCATCTGAGTTCTCCTTTTTAATCATAGAGATGAGATCAGTGGAAAAAGAGTTACCCACTGTTCATCACCCTTCCTCATTTTGAATGCCCATGTGTTAAACATCCTGCGGTGCTTGGTTCGGAGCTTGGATAGCTAGGGAAAACAAGATCTGGAGACGGAGATTGCAGAATACGGGAACTCACAACCTGTGGAGCCATCTCTTGCCTGCCAACCACAAAGAGAAGGAAGATACAGAATCCAGCTCCTGGGCTCCAGGAGCCTTCAGCCGTGTGGGATGGCGGTGGTCAGTCTGGGAAGGACACTTGTTCCGCTCCACGTCACCCGGACCCTTGCCACTGTAAGCAGCAGCAGCAGGATGAAACCTGGAAGGATGGAACGATGAAAACCCTGCAGAGACCTGTCTGATAGTGTCTGTGCTCACCAGCCCCCGTCCGTTCGGTCCCCGTGGGGCTCTGACCTCTTTTTGGGTCGTTGTGTTTCAGACCGTACGGGTACGTGCATCTTTCCTCGCGCTCTTCACTGAGAGACAGAGGGAAGCAAAAGGGTGTTGACCTCTGTGGGCGACCAGAGCCTGAGCCCTTGCTGGTGGCCAGCCTTGAGCTGTCTGGCTACAAACTCCTCTGTCACATCGGCGCTTGCCGCTTTCAGGTGCAGTTTAAAAATACCTGCAAGGTCACACTGGCCCCGGTCGCAAGGATGGACAGTCGGAGGCCGTTGAGAGCCTGGTCCTTGCCGCGCGTTTCCCACCCAGCTGTTTGAGCTCCTGGGTGGCTGCATTTAGCATCAGTGTCTGTGCTTCTCTAGCAGGAGTCGCCTTTTCGGTTATTACTGTGCTCTTCTGAAGAGGAAATGCTGTCGCCTTTTTTTGAGCTTTTAAAGAATCTTATTTTTCCAATTCACTTTTAGAAACGTACCTTGGAAAATGGTGTTTAATGAGCAGGTGCTCACTGCCGCCAGACAGCTGAAGCAATGGAAAAAAGGCAAGCTACATTTAGCTACTTAAAGCACGCAAAAAAAAAGATTTAAAAAAACCCACATGGAGTGCAAACGATTTGTCTTTTTGCAGGGCTACATGCAGCACAAATGAGTTCGCTGAATTGGTTTACCGCATCAGTCAACAAACAGCTGTGTCAGCACAAACGTGGGAGCAGCGTGTGCTGGGCTGGGTGGAAGAACACCCTGAGCTGACAAGAAGAGGGGCCGAGGACTGACGTGGAGCTGGGCCCTCAGAGCGCAGGGAGCCCTCGGGGGCAGCGCCCGTAGGCTCGTCACTATTCCCTTTTTCCTTGTCACTCTGCTTATGAAGAAGCAGCCTGGGCCGTTGGATGTGACCCTACTGTAACACTGAGTAGCGGAACTGTGTGGCGGGTATCTGGAACAGATGAACGCACCTGGGTTTATATTTTCTTGTTATTTTTGGTGTGCATTTATGGATGCTCTTTCTATCTTTATAAGTCTCCTGCCACTTTCAGTCCACTGTGAGCGCAGGTGTCAGTGCGAACGGTGGCACTGTGACAGGGTGTGAGTGCTGGGTCCCCCCCGCTCGCTGCAGTGACGCCCAGTTTGCAGCGTGGTGCCTTGGCTGGTGTGTGCAGAGCATCTCTCCTGCACCCGTGGCCAGGGTGGCACACGGGCAGATGGGAGCAGGGTCATCTGCACATCGTGTTTTGGGGATTGTCTTCCTCCTTTTGCTCCTGAAGTGCCGTACAGCTCTCGCTATCGTAACTGCAGGGCAGGGTAGAACCTCTGTAGGGCCCACGAGCCTATATAGCATTAAAACAATGTTGAGGACCTGTCACCACTAGGAAGCTGCGGGAGAGAGAAGGTGCTGTTGCCCAGAAGCGTATTGTGTCACCTGCACGTGACGGCTCTGTAGGGCTTGTCGGGGCGAGTGGGACACCAACGAGAGTGCAACAGGCGGTCGCTGCTTGATGGGTGGACGGGACTCGCTCCCCTTCCACTCCAAAACAGCGCGAAGCCAGGGTTTCTCAAGAGGGTGTCTTGCACCTCCTTGGTGTTTTGGCAATGAGCGCGGGTGCTGAGCAGCCCGGCTGGTTTGTACAGGTAGTTGTGATGTTTGTTATATTTTCTGGAGGTTTCCCATCTTTTCTTTGGAGATCACTGACCATTCGTTGCAGCACGTGCTTGGCCTGACACCGGCGCAGCACTTGTTTGGTACAAGCTGTTGTGTCTCCTATGCTTGTTGCAGAGCCGTCGGCTCCGCACGGAGGGGAGACGAAGCCGGGTGCTGCCGGGAGCGAGAGCTGGGCAAGGAGGCTGCCAGGGGCACTCCTGCTGAGCACCGCGTGGTCCTGCATCTCCCCAGCCTGTGCGTGATGCTCTGATGGGCTCCATCCAGGTGGGACATTGGTGAGCTTCAGCCATGCGGGAAGAAGCATAGAATGGGTCCCTGTCACATCGCCCAGCCCTCACCGTGGTGATTTCATAGAATCATAGGATCGTTTAGGTTGGAAGAGACCTTTAAGAGCATCGAGTCCAACCGTTAACCCAGCACTGCCAAGGCCACCACTAACCCATGTCCCCAAGCGCCACATCTACACGGCTTTTCAATCCCTCCAGGGATGGGGACTCCACCGCTGCCCTGGGCAGCCTGTGCCAGGGCCTGACAGCCCTTTCGGGGAAGAAATGGTTCCCAATATCCAACCTAAACCTCCCCTGGCGCAACTTGAGGCCGTTCCCTCTCGTCCTGTCGCCTGTTCCTTGGGAGAAGAGACTGACACCCGCAAAGAAGATTTATGTGAGTTAGAAACCTGTGTCTTCCCAAGGCAGAGAAGCTGCGAGCCTCAGCCAGGTGCAGAGCGTGCTGAGCCGTGACAGCGAGACATGCAACACCTTTCGAGGGATTTTGGATGTTCTCTGACAGGCCACACTCTGCACCAGCAGCCCAGCCAATTCTGGAAAAAAAAAATCTGGTTCTTATTATCCCCATCAGAACTCATAAAAAAAAATCTTGTCCTCAGAACCAGTAGCCAAATTTCTGCCTGTTTATGTCTCATGGTGGAGACTGGGTAATTTGGGGAGATTAGGGCAGTAAACAGAGTTGTAAACAGAATAAACCTGGATAGCGTTGCAAAGGCAGCCCTGCTGAATGTTGTTCTTAGTGTCAGTGTAATTTGTGTGCGGTTTCATTTAGTTTATAAAGTCAGCGCAGCGATTGGATACGCTGGATGAGATAATTGGAAAATGCCTTACTCACCGGGATGTCTTCAAGGTTTAACTCTAAGCTTAAATTCACTTACGATTCCAGCCAAGTGCTTAGGCCTGGGTTTTAAGTCTGCGTGTGATCAGGGCTGTTTCTCTAGCGCGGGAGCGGAATTAAGGTGCCGGTGCCCCGGCCAGGTGTGCGGGAGGGGTCCTGCCCGCGCCGGTCGGGCTGGGATTCGGCAGACCCTCCTGGCAGCGCTGCGCATGGGAGCTGCCACAGCTATGAAGTAATGGTTTGGTTCTCAGGCTATTTTTGAAGCTAGAAATGCGAGTGTAACCAATGCTTCAGCATTTTCCCACACCTTTCATGTGACACGGGACTGTGCCCGGTCATAGGACTCTGTCCCTGGGACTTAAAAATGGTCACAGTTTCACTTCCCTTGTGGGTTTTTTTCCCTTCCTTTCCGGAGGCGGCAGAGTTGGTTCCCTTTGCTGCCCCGATTGCTGCCTGCGGAGCTGCCTGGTACGGCTCCTTGCTGAAGAACCACTTTCTTTGGGAGATTCTCACCGATTTTGAAGGGTGTTTGCAGGCAGGTAGTGCCCTTTTCAGTCTCGCGAGGTGTGTTTCACACCAGCTGTTCCGTATGTTGAAACACAGAACCAACTCCTGGGGCAGAAAAAGGAGCTTCACAGGTTGTTTTACACATAATTTCCACCTTAATGCAGTA
The DNA here is from genome assembly GCA_009819775.1 of Phoenicopterus ruber ruber. Lineage (NCBI taxonomy): Eukaryota > Metazoa > Chordata > Aves > Phoenicopteriformes > Phoenicopteridae > Phoenicopterus > Phoenicopterus ruber. The sequence goes on from CM020234.1 coordinate 12,506,818, forward strand.
AAGATTAACATTTAAAAACAATAAAATGTACAGCAATTCGCATCTTTACGATGAAATGGTTCAAGAGAACCAAACGCAGCTGTCGCGTGCAGCCCTTGCCCGTCCGCAGCTTTGGACGCTTTGCTCCCTCGTCCTCTTCACGTCTGGTCGCCCGTTGCTGCCTGAAGGGGGGAACTGCCCGGCAACGGTACGCGGGGAAATCGGCCGTACAGAAAATGCTCCGATTACACATATCAACAATTACACGTATCAACCCAAACTCCAGTTACCCGGATCAACCCCAGACTGCCCAGGGAAGTGCTGGTTCTCTGGTCTGCTTGAGGTACAGTCGGGCTAGGGATGGCTGCGGCGCTCCTCCTTAAAAATGCTCAGTCAGCTATGTGAGTTTTAAGTTGATGGTGTTCCTTTAATTCTAACGTACTATTAGAATGTTAATTAAAAAAGCATACCAAAATGAAATACCGTGATTCTCTTCGAGAACCAAGAACCTGTCATTTGCGTGAAAACCCTGGATTATAAACTGCTTCTTCTACTTTTGCTGCCAAATATGCAAAGTAAATTGCACAATTTCAGGGATGCAGTTGAGCCGCTTTGTGTTTTTCTTTCTCCGACTGAGAAGAAACATTTTCTTCCATCTGAGAGGGAGTCAGTTGTTTTTCTTGCCGCGTAACACATATGGGCTCTCATCAATGCTAATACAATAACATTCCACCATTTCTTGTCTCACTGTATCACGATGTTGTGATTTTTCTGAGCAAGGATTGTTTGTTTGCTTTGTTTGCTTGCTATAATTTCTTAGCTATTTTTCTAAATAAAAGAAAGTGAAGTCTAGCAAGAAAAGCAGCGATTGCAGTTATGAGCCGTACTGAGTCTTACTCCCGTCCCTGCTCAGGCGTGAGAATGTTCTCAGCCAGTGGGACTGTTCGCATCCAAACTTTTCTCTTCCGTAGTTGTCAAGTACCCAAATCGTTTACCCGAGCTTCAGCCGTAGATTGCACAATCAATTACTGCTTTATGACAGATATTGGGATGCTTTCTTACTTTCTTAGTGCTTTTTTTTTTTAATTGCAAGATTATCAAATGCGGGATAATGTTTCACCAGCGTTGCAGTATACCCCGGGAGAACGGGACAGGGAGGCTTTTAGAAACCTGCCTCAATAAATCCTTGAATTCATGTGCCTGCGGCTCAGTTGTTGAGAGCGGGTTTCTGAGTGTCCCCGCCTCAGTGGGAGAGGGAACTGGAGGTAACGGGTGTGTACTGGCCCCGGGGCAGGAGAGAGCAGGCTGGCAAAGAGGGGTGTTTGATGGGGAGGGTTTACGCTATCGTAGAAAGCTTTAAAAATATTTTTAGAGTATTTAAAATCTGATGGGCTTTTGGTAGCTTATGCATTAATTACATAAATCAGAATAGTTAGGGTGTTCAGTCATGGTCCCTTTAGGGGCAAATTGTGGTCTCCATAAGAGTTCAAGCCGTGTTTCACAGGTGGAACATCCAGTTTCCCGTGTCTGTCACCTCTCCAGAGGTTGGTAATTTTTCCATTATCTGTCACTTTACGACACTTGTCTAAATTGTCACTTTTGATTTTTGTTTTGTCTCTTATTCCCAAAGTCACAGTGGATATTCCAGGACTGTGCCACAGCAGACGAGACGAAGGGCCCGTACTAACCACTGCAGCTTTAACAGGAAAAAGAGGAGAATGATTTGGAATCCTTCAATAACTGGTGTTGGAAAGGACCTCTGGGGGTCCCTGGGGTTGGTGCAGGGTTGATATTAGTTTGGTCTGAATATAGAAAAGGGCTGTGAGTGCTTCCATGGAATGTTTCTCTCTTGGGGCCCATCTCAGGTGAGTGCAGCAGCTCCCTTTGAAGCTGAGTGGCAGATCTAGGATCCCTGAGGTGACATTCACGTCCCCAAACTTCGGACTCCTGACAATTAGGCAGCTGGTGTAAGCTCCTGGAAGAGACACAGGTATCTCCAGGGCTGCTTCCACCCATCCTGAGGCACATGGGGATGCGAGTGACCTGCTGCGGGTCCCTGTTTCTCTCCACCAGCTTTTGGGAGAGCCTCTGTGACCCACTCAACACCTTGAGATGTTCAAGTAAGAGGGACCTTTACCTGGGAGAGAAGGTCCAGGCGCCTGACTGAAATCAGTTTGTACGTTCTTACTCATTTCAGAAAACGTGTTTGTTAAGAGGGATTTTAGTCTGCGATAAAACAAATGACTTGCGAGTCCACCACAACTCTTGTGGATTTGCTGAGGCTCAGCGCCCAAGTGTCATTTCACAGTGAGGGTTTTCCTGCTGTTCGACTTCTGCTGCAGTGCTCGAGTGCAAGCGGAGAAGAGCTTGGCCAGCAGGATTTAAGCCCAGAAGCTGAAAGCATTAGGCTGTTAGCATAACGTGGACTGACTTGCTCTCAAAATGTGTTTATAGACAAGAATTTGGGAGTTTCCAGGGAATCCACAAAGAAAATGGAAGGGCAGCATCTGTGACACACCGTGAAGTGAGACCACTGCAGTGGAAAGCAGCTGGGTTGAACTTTCTAAGGCTCCTTTCTACTGCAAAGAAAATCAGGGGTTAAGAAAGCTGCACTATTTTTGCAGGCAGTATTCAGCCTCCACCACAAATGTTATGAAATTGAAAACAAAATCCAGTGCAGAGTGGTAAAAGTAATCTCTTGCACTGATATCCTGCAGAGTTTTATGACCAAACATTTTTGCAGGGAAAAGCCTTTGCTTTCACGAGGGGGAAAAATCAAGATTTGTGTTCAAAGTCTGAACACACGAAAGGCAAAACCTTTTGATTAATCAGCTCTGTGTGTTTCAAGGTTTGCTGCTCCGTGTCCCTGTGGCAGGTCTGCATCGCTCTTTACCTTCTGTGCTGCTTCTTGCCATCAGGTGCTCCAGAAAAGAGGCTGCGGGCAGGGCTGGCCGAGCTGCGCGGGCGCCAGCGGGGTGGGGGACAGCACAGCTCTCCTCTGCGTGGTCCCCGCGGCCATCCGAGGTGCAGGCTCCCCGTGGCTCACACGCAGAGTCAGTCACGGCGTGGTGCGAGGGGATGGCTCCACGCCGGCCGGGCTGGCTGAGCTCCCTGTGGCAGGCACAGCGTGTACGTTGGGAGGATGGTGTTGCCGGCATCTGATCTGCCGCGCTCCGGGGCAGCCGTGGCAGAGGCCACCTGCCTTGGCTTTGCTCTGGATCCCAGGGCTGCTCGGCGCCCTGGGCTGAGCTCTGTGTCGCTGTGGCTCTCCTGCAATTGCAAGTTACCTGGTTGAATGCTAGAGATGCAGGAGCATCTGCAATAGCAGCACAGCGTACCCACAGGAGCATTTCTGGATCCAAAAGTGTTACCTTCCTACAGCCCAGTATCTTCGCATGGTGAAAAGTGAGGGCTGGGGTACCCATCTGTGGATGAAGGCTTTATTCGTAGCCCTTCCTAATCTGAAAGTAGTGAGACAACGCAGAATCTTAATGTTTGCATGTCTAGACCACCAGACTAGGGAAGTGTTAGAGCCAAGCCTATTTCCATTAAAGCTGATGCCCAAACCTCTTCTTGACTAATGCAGGACGGGAATTACCCCTCGCCCCTCAAACACAACTGGATCTGGCAGCAGCAGCAGACACAGCCTGGCACCTCGTGGGCAGAGCAGGGGTGTCGCATCCCCACCCTTCACCAGATGCTGCACTTGAAAGCCTGCCCTGGTTTGCAGCCAAATTCGGGGTCTCAGCCTGGCGTCATTTTTCGAGGACATTCGGTGGAGAGAGGAGAAGAAATACTTTATTGCAAGATAGTGGCAGATGCTGTGGGGCTGCAGTGCTTGTAATGGTGCTTGTGGTGTCCGGAGCCCTGCCACAGCCCTCTTCCACATAATCATCTTGTAAAGCTGATGTCGAGCTCCTGACAGGCTCCTAATCCGTCCTGACACGCACACGGATGCTCAGCTGAGCGTCATTTCCTGCTCTAAGGAGCCCAGATTGTTCCTGACTGGCCCTTGGGTTTGGGCAATCGGTTTAATTTTTCTCTCTCATTTATTTCCTTTGCCTGAGGGAACTGTGCTCCAGCCCCCTTCTGTAAATCTCCTTATCGTGCGGCATACGAAATACACACAGCAGGGGCAAGGGCTTTATTTAGTAGCTGAACTCCTGCTGGGTTTAGGGATGCTGCGGCGCAGGAGGTCTGCTCGGGGTGCGGTGCTGCTCCGAGCTCTGGTCGGGTGCACGTGGCTCCTTCCACGAGCACGCGTCTTCTGCAGGCGCTGGGCGTCGTGCTGGTGGGAGCGCAGGGCGAGGGTCTCTGCCGCTGGTGGGAGGCAGAGAGGGCTCCAGCCCATCCTTGTTGAACCCCAACAAGGTTTAGGCTGAGCAAAGACCAAGGTGCAGCTCCTTTTCGGGTTGCTTGCTCCTGCTTTCACGCCCAGGACAGCTCAGGGCACGCGGAGAGAAAAACTACCGGGGGAGCCACAGCTGCAGTGCCGGGGCGCGGGCAGGCGGAGCGGGGCTGCGGCAGCAGATGTTTTGGGACAGCTCTGCCTGCTCGCGTTTCAGAAGGGAACGCTCCACTTGGAGTCCTTTCCAAAGCAATTTGAGGTTAATTAGCAACTTCTGGCTTCCCTATCTAGCTGGTCTGTTTATCTTTTGTCTGAGCGAGTTCTCTTCTCTTCCTGTTGTTGTTCCTTCTTCCTGAGCGAAGGGGGGGGCCATGCAGACACCCTGCCCCGCCGCGCTCGGGGACTTGCCGGCCTGGGCAGGCTCCTGCTGCTGCCTCCTCCCCGCTCCCAGATGTGCAGGCTGGTCCTTGCCTCCTGAAATGTCTCTCCTTACCCGTCCGACCCTTTGATTTTGCTTCTGCATAAAGGAGGCCCGTTGCAACGCGAGGTGATGGAGGCCAGAAGCACAGTGCTGGGCGCAGCAGTTAGGAGGAGAGAGCTCAGAAAGCCACAGCCAGATGTGCCGGCTCAGAGGTCTCACCTCCCACGAGCTACCACGAAGCACAGAGTGGCCGTCCTGGTTGGGACCGGCCCTTCGCGCTCCCCGGGGCCGGGCTGCCGGAGGCCCTCGGCGCATCGCCGCAGCCCGTGGGTGGGTGCTGGAGCGGAGAGACGACATCTGAGCTGCCCTTGGCCGCTCCTCGGAGCCCAGCTGTTAATGCCGGTGGAAGCGATCCAAATACCAGCACATGGGCTCGGGCTCAGCCTTGGGGTCACCCCTGCTTTGCAGCAGGCATGCACCAGCCATAGATATAGGCCACTGTGTTACTAATGCACCCACCGTAAATGTTTTATGTAACCTCATAAACTTCGAGTAGCTGTAATCTTATAAAGCCTGCGGCCTTTGCTGAACTGGCGTTTTAGGCAAGAGACCTGGAAGAGCCAGGCCATCTGTGGTGGTAATGAGTTTCTCATCCTTTCAGAAAGAGAATAGTCCCTCGGTGGCCTTTCCCGTGAAGTCTCATGTGCTGAAGACTGCATGGGATTCTCCTAACTTGCGTGTCAGCGAGGATCTAGCAGTGCGGCAGAGAGAACCCGGAGTGAAACTACTGGATATGGCCCTTAAATTCATCCATCAAACTGCTGCCGTGGCAGGACAGGTGAAAAAACAGATACCAACCAAGGAAAGATCATCTGTATGCGGAGCAATCATGCTGTCTATAAACGATCCCAGATCCGTGCAAACCCAGAGGTGCTTCTGAACACAGCTGTTTATTTTAGGTCGAATTAAGCTTTTCCCTCCCCTCTGTGAGAGCGGACTGCCCGGAGGCTCCCTGTGGGCTGCATGGCAGAAGGTACCACCAAAGACTTGCCAGGGACTGTTTTTGCAGGGACTGCTTCTTATCTCTTAACTCCTTCATTTCTCTGTCTTGACCCTTTCTGAACTCTCTTCACAAAGGACTTGACCTCTCCTTCCCACCTCCCCATTCTCCGCCACAGGGTACCCCAAGCCCTGCAGTGATGGTTATTGCGGGAAGACCTCCACCAGCCTCAGCTCCCTCCATCTCGCAGGAGACCCTGCCTCCCTCTCAGCCCTCTCATCCTGGAAATCCTTCCTGCTCTCCTCCCGCTTGTCCAGCCCAGCGTGCAGGCAGATGGTTTCTGTTGCAGCTGTCGGACCGCAGCTGCATCGCTGAGCCTCGGGACGGACGAACAGTAGCTCTCCCCGCATCCTGCTCGCTCCTCGCTGCTCCCAGCCTGCTCCTGCCCCCTTCCCGGCGCGACCGCTCGGCAGGTGACGGAGCTCACCGCCAGCCGTGGCAGGATGGGTTGGTCTCCTCTCCTTCACACCAGGAGTTTTAACGCCAGCTCTGCCTGCACGAGGGAGTTGGGCGGCACGAGCAATAGGCACGGTGCAAAACATTCCCTTTAGCTCTCAGCGGGTGAAGTCTTCACCCCAGCCTTTGGGTTTAACCTTTGAGTGGTTCTGCTGGGTGTTTCAGGTCTCTCCCTTTCGTGCCTCTCAGTAGTGACCACAGCAACATGGGGGCACGGCCCCTGTGGGAAAGCTGTCCGTTCCTGCTGGCTCTTGGAGCACATGCCCAGGAATTGCCTTCCCGAGGGCCTAAAGTGTGATAACACCATGATAAAAAGATAGTAAGGGAAGAGTAGTGACTGTGAAAAGGACCCTCCCTCCACGCAGGGACTGGGCAGAAAACAATTTTGGAAATGCTCGATGAGAGATGTGCGTGGACGTGCATCTCCCAGTATCAGCTGGTTTGTTCCCGTAGCCAGTCATCTGGTCACACAGAAGAGAAGGCGTCTGTCTGGAAATCTCATTTTCACACTCCCACTGTCTGGGTTTTCAATTCAAATACTGCCCCAAACATGCATCTGCTTTCCCTTCTATTTTTTGGCTTTTACTTCTTGCCTCCCCCCTGCTCCCTCTCCCCCCATTTGAAGTATTTTTCTGGACTGAGGTATTCCGCCAGGAACGGTCGGGGTTCCTTGGTTCCTGAAACTCGTGCCTGGCCCCAGGCTGCGCTGCCAGCCACTGGTCCTGCACCCCCAGTCCTGCCAGCTGGCCCAGCCTGGGCCCCTCGCTGCTTGTACGGAGCCCAAATCGCGTAGATCCCTCTGCCAGGATGAACCCAGAGTTTGGTCCTTACCAAACCACTTTTCTCGGAAATCCAGGTCATGAGAAACATGTGCAAATGCTTTCCAGCTTTCCAGCCTCCTACTTTCCCCCGTTAACCTCAGGCTTTCAGCAGCAGGCAGTGCCCATCTCTGCCCGTCCCGTGTTTCGTGGGCACCCCCAAGAGCTGGGGCCTCTCCTTTGCGGGAAGAGCCACCGAGCAGCGTTTTCTGCGTGTTTGGTAGCAGGTGAGAGACACCAGTGCTGTTCTCCCCGCTGCCAGCTTGGCGCTGGGACGGCTGTGCTCTGAACACTGTGTCGAATGTGCTCCGATTTCAATGGGATTTCGTTTCCACTCGTAGGGGTTCACATGGTGCAGCTCAGCTTCTGGGCTCGGCCTCGCGCAGCGCAGCTCCGTGCCAGAGAGTTTGTGTCCTGCAGAGACGAGCCAACTCCGAACAGTACGTGGGTCTGATATCATTGCAACCGATCTTGGCCCCATGCATGGGAGAAACGAGTCTTGGCAGAGAACTGTCCTTTGCTCCTCTGTTTTCCTCCCGCCTGCCGATTCTCTCCCGGAGGGCTGCGCCAGGGACCAGCTCCCCGCACCGGGTGGCTTCTGGAGCTGCTGGAGATGACTCGTGGACCTCCTGACAAACCCTCCGGTCACTACTACGGCTGTGCAGGGCTCCCCCAAGCCCCCAGACCTGTCCGTCCTCTCTCCAGAAATGCCCGAGCCTATGCCCGAGCCAGGGCAGCAGCTTGAGCTCTTTTTGGGGAAGGGACTGGAGGCGCATGAAGCGGGACGCAACCCCCTGCGTCAGGGCTCTGCCTTTTCAGGCCCCGCGATGCGTGACCAGCTTCACGCAGAGCATCTCCCGTGCCCGGGCTGTGCTAACCTTTCTGCCTGCAGCCGGGAGGGGAGGGTGGAGGAGGTGACCGAGGAAGGCTTGTCCCGGCTCGGAGGTGGGAGCTTCCTTCCTCCTCCTCTCTTCTGGGGTGGGAGGTTTGCACTGTGAGCTTTTAGAGCAGGTCTGGGGAAGGAGCTGCCAATCTCCGCCACCCCAGAGTGTTTTGGCTCTGGGGAGGCCCTGGGTGGATGATCAGGGTGAGTCTTGGCTCTTCAAGGAGGTTTTCTCCGCTGGAGCCTCCCCAGGCCAAGGGATCAGAGGTGCCTCAGGCCATCAGGACATGGTGAGGGGAGCTCTGCTGTGGGTGTAGAGCTGGACCTGACCCAGCAGGGTGGTGGAAATCAGGACATGCGATGGAGCCGGGTGAGGAGGAGGGCTCCAGCCCACCTCTTCTGGCCAGTGCCTCTGAGAGCAATGATCAAATTGCTGAGAGGAAACCTGGAGAGCAGTCGGTGTGGCCTCTTGAGGACTGAGCCCGATTTAACCCTTAGAGGTAACTGAATGAAATCTGGGGCTCCTTATGCAGGTCACGGACTGATTGTGCTGTTTCTCCTTGCTCTTCCCCTCTTCCAGGTCATTAGTGGGAGAGACTATGAGCTTTGCCATAGCCCCAGCACATCTGCCAGGTGTGGAAACTCCTCTAATGCTCTCTCAGCTGCACCCATAGACCATTAACAGAAATAAAATAGCTGGTAGAAGACCAGATTTGAGAGCTGTGGCGATGCACGGGGCAGGGCAGAGCCCTGCCCATCCTGCCACCACTGGTCTGGTGGACGTGGGAACGTCCTCTGGAGACGGACCAGGCGTCAAGGACATGCGGGGTCAGGATCTGAGCTTGGAGGTGACACATTTGCAGCTGTTTCTGATTGCAATGGTATAACTCATGGCTGGGAAAATCCCTGTTAATTGGTGGAAATTCGGATCAAGTGGAATAAGAATGGGAATGCTGACGTGCCAAGATAAGCCATTCTTTTCCTGAGCATTCAAGTATGCCCTGGATGGAGAGGGGAAAGCAGTTTACAGGTGGGGATGTGTAAATCATCCAAACTTCACGTGCAAGACGATTCACAGACAGGCTGAGCCTTGCCTCACTTGCCCACCGCCCGCTCCACGTGCCAGCTCCGTGCAGGATGGGCCTCGGGACGTTGCACCGGCAGTGGCACAGGCTGGCGGCGAGAGCCTGGACATCTGCCTGTGGGTAAAACCCACTCTTTCCTGGCGTGCATCACTTCTTCTCCTCTGAAGTAGCTGTGCGTGTACCGTTGTGGGAGCTCCTGAACGTGTAAGCCGCTCGCTGCGAGCTTTGCCTGCGCGACGCTGCCTCTGACCCCAAATTACGAGTATTTAGCCAGTGAGATACGTTTCCGTTCCCATGCTGCTGTTGTAGTTATCTTGGTGCAAGTCACAAGGCACGGTGCCGTGATTTGCAAAAAGCCCAATGACTTGACATTTCATTCTCAGCGGGAGGGCGGATGCCCCGTGCAGAGGTGTGGGGAAAATAGAGCAAAGCTGAGAGGAGCAAACGCAGGCAGGCATCCGAGACAGCAAGCCCTCGTCCTGGGGCTTCATCCAGCAACTGTTACCTATGATTAAGAGTCCGTATCAATCTCGATGTCATGAAAGTCACCCAGACCGTGAAATCCCCATGTTCAGTGTGGAAATACAGCATTTGATGCATTTTTGTTTGAAATGCGTTAAATCTGCGTTAGAGGGGCCGCGGGGAGTGTTTGGGCCTCGTTGGCCAGGAGGAATCGTGCCGTCTCGCTCCCTTGCGGAGCAGGGCCCACAGATCCAGCGGTTCCTAATGGCTCATCCATGACAAACGGCAAAAATTGCAGAGATGTTTGCCACGGTCGGCCTGTGAAATTGGCCTCCTCTCTAGGAATGAGAAGCCTCCGTAGCTGCCATCCAGGGCTGCCCGGCTGGCTGCGGCTTCCCTGCCAGAGAGCAGCTCCCAGCAGTGGCCAGGCGGGCAGGGAGGCAGGGGCAGGCAGGGAGGCAGGGGCAGGCGGGGAGGCAGGCAGGGAGGCAGGCAGGGAGGCAGGCAGGGAGGCAGGGGCAGGCAGGGGCAGGCAGGGAGGCAGGCAGGGAGGCAGGCAGGGCTGCGCAGCCCCCAGCGTGCAAGAGGGATGGGAAAGCAGAGGGAAAACAAGAGGCCGTGGTGGCTGGACGCCCCACGCCGTTAACCTGGCCCTTGCGTACGCGGGGGGAAGGGTGTTTAGGCACCCGTGGCTTTTCATTCAGAAGCTTTGTGCAGCGCGGGCTGTAAAGCCACTCTTTGGGTGAGACTCTCCGCTGGCAAGTACGATGTGTTTTAGCAGCCAGATCGCCCTGGGGATGTCCCTGACCGTTCCAGCCGTCCCGCGGGATCCCCGCTTGCACCTGCAGCCAGAGGGGAAGCGGTGAAGCCTGCGCTGCCGCGCCGGAGGAGCTGCTTGTCGCTGCGGCAGGGCTTGGGGTCTGCCCCGGGTTTCCTACAGCTCGGCTGCGTGCAGCTACGATTTAACAAACGTGCTGATTGATAACTCTCTGGAGTGCATTTTCCCTTCCTTTCCACATAATGTCCCGAACTCAGCTCACCCTTTGACAGTTCCACTTATGGAGCACAGATGGGGGGTTTTTGTCCGAAAAAGGGGCACGTTGGAGAGGCCAGAAGCGGATCCCTCGCTGAGCACGGGGGCCTGGCAGCGTTTGTTTGTGCGAGGTAGAGTTCTCACGCTCTAAATATACAATCTGTGATAAGGGAAGGGAAAAAGCCCAGCATGGAAATATTCCTTCTGTAAGAGAAATAATTTGCTGCTGCTAAAAATATATGTTCATATTATTCCTGCCTTGGTCTCTAGCTTGATGGGAGAGAGTGCGCACAGGCTGCCCTCAGGGGACTCGGCTCCGCGGCACAGACCCCAGGCGCTCGGAAAGGCCGTGCGTCCGCCGGGGCTGGAGGGATTGCAAGGGGGAGGGAAGGGGCTCCTCATCTTCATTCTGGTTTATCATCCCCATCTCTTTCTCAGGGCAGTAAAACCGTGATACGGGGTTACCCCGAAGGTCGTAGGAAGTAACCTCTAAGCAGGTGCTGACAGTGGGAAAGGAAAGTGATCCGCGGCGTTCCCAGAGCAGCTGGGAGCCCGTTCCCAGCCCCAGCTGCGCGGAGAGGCAGGAACGGCTTTGTTCAAGGGGGACGCACGTTCGGGTCGGTGGGATATGTGTAATCCCTTCCTGTCTCATCCGCAAGCGTCCCCGGCCTGGTGCTTCCTTCCCTGATTGCTGCTCCCGGGACCCTGGGTCCCCATTCGCAAGCGTTTCCGTGCCTGCGGGCGAGCGGAGCCCAGCCGAGCCGAGCGGCCGCCCCGCGGGGCAGCGCCGGATTTCCCAGGGACAGCCCCGGGCCTGCCCGGGGACCCTGCCTGCCCTGCCCGCCCTGCCTCCGCTCCGCGGTACCGAGTGAGCCATGAACGGCGTTTGCTGCTGCCACGGCCTCGGCTCGCAGAGCCTGGCACGGCTGCCTTGAAGCTGGTTAGGAACAGCTCTGTGAAGCCATTCCTGTTAGAAACGGGTGAAACCTTTGGCATTTTCTTGCACATCTGCCTCCGGAGCGTGGGAGGTGGACACATTGTCTGCTCAGGAGCAGGTTGTGCCTCCTATCTTAAGAATATGGTCAAGGAGCTGACCTGGCAGCAGAAGGCCTTGCTGCTGCGGAGCTGTTGGTAGTGACAGACCATAAACCCCAGCAGACCTTGCTGCAGTGTTTGTACATCGTGTATCGCCTTGGCATTGCTTTCTTGATTCTCAAAGAACTCCTACCCCGTTTGGGGCCCAATATCTGTCCCCAGAGCATCCCCTGACCATTACTGGTGAAGTTGCATTAATTACCAGGTAGGTGATCATGATGGGAGATGGTAACGGCATAGTTTCAGTTCAGGATCCAGCAGCTGGACCGCTTGGCAGGGAAAACATCACTGTGAAACCTGAAAGATGCCTCTTTTTAGTACATCCTCATTCAGACACCCTTTTTGAAGCTCAAACATACCCTTAAGGAACAGGCATGTTCATAGGCAAGACCATAACCAAGGTTCTTTCAAGAAGGTAATGAGAAGAATCTTTGCTGCTCAAATGTGCTCTAGAAAGCCCTTTGCAAGCTCGTGCTGGTCCCTGACGGTGGTTTTGAAGCACTGCTTGCTTTGCCAGGCGAGCTGATGAAGGGCAGCATCCATGACTCGTGCTGGCTGGGGCTACAAACCTTGCCCAGTCTGTGCCCGGTCTGGCCAAGGTGGGTTTTGGAAGGCTCTTGCAAAGCCTGGAGGAGAGCTGAAAGGGTTTCTCCTCTAGATTTAAGGTAAATGTGACGTTGGTGGAAGTGCCGGCTGAGAGCCCGGAGGTGCAGGAGGCCGCGTTTGGTGGTGCAGAGCGTTTTGCACCCTGGCACGTCCCCATTGCCCCCGCCGTCACCCCATTGTGAGGGCGATGGGGAGGGACAGCCGTCGTACGTGGGCATGGCGGGGCGGCAAGCAGGCTTTGCTGGGAGCCTGTAGAGGAAAGGTATGTCCGTGAGGTGTGGGTGGGATGCTCTGATCGTCGCGGTTGGAGCTACAGCAATAGCACAGTATGTTTTAGCTCAGGTTAAGGACTAGGAGAAATGCAAAACATGGACCCTAAAGCAGACCTGGTGTCGAGCTGCTCTCGGTGCGTCTTCGTGTGGACTTCAGGGGATGGTTCTGTGAGGACGTTTCACTTGCTGGGCCTGTTTGTGCAGCGCTGGCTGGGGGAGTCGGAGCCTCGTATCGACCTTCGCAGGGAGCTGCAGGTTTCCTTCTGGCCTCGGCGGAGCCTCCGGGACTCTGCCTCCGCCCCGACGGGGCATTCGCTCGGCACAGGCTGCCCAACGTCCATCCTGGCACCGTGTCAGGAATGTGTGTGTGCTGGGCAGGCCCGGCAGGGCGGGGGAATTGCCACCGAAAGAAAGGGAAAAGCTGCCTCCTTGTTTTTCCTGCTTCAGACCCTCTCCCATTTCAATCGCTGGGAAAGGCAGGGTTCGGCCTGGCTCAAGGTTACGTCCTTCTGCTGCCTGGCCTCAGGCCAGCAAGCGTGAGAGCGAGCTAGACACAATAACAAGTATGTCAAACACAGGATCACTTCCCTGCAGACCCAGGCGAGTGTGCAAGCAGCACTGGGAAGAGATTAGCAGAACCGGGCTAGCAGTAGGGCTAAAGCATGTCAAAGCTATTAAATAGATTTTTTTTGCTAGATATTCTTCCAAAAAAGGGAGCCTCCCACCTCTGCATGACCAGGTTTTGGTGTGCAAAAGTTCTGCTCCGTCGGTAATTCAGCTGCTGGCTGGGATGGGATGAATTTGGGTGATTTTGCAGAGCCTGGGCACAGACAGCATTAAGCCAAAGAGACGAAAGGGGCAGCTGAGGCTTCTGCTTAGCCCTTGATTTAGGCAACCAAATGCTGGCGATGGCCCGTTCTCCTGCTCACATCCTCAAGCGCAGGCAGGATTTGTCTTTTGGATGCGTTGGCTTAATGCAATGGTTGGTCCTTGGTAAGAGGTAAGAGCAAAATCAGGTCAGCTGCTGCCCCAGCAAGTCAGGATAGCGACAGTGGCATGTGTTATTGAAGGTCAGTTTGAAATAGCCTTTATCTTCCTTAAAACACAGGGAAGATGTGGCAGACCTTAACGTGTGCAGACGTGGCCAGAATGACGTATTGGGGGCTGCTTGTCACTCACGCTCAGCCTGCTCCCACTGTGCCAGGGAGAAAGGCTTTGCTGGGGTTCAGGCATCTGTGGATTTTCTGTTCCTTTCTCCCATAATGGAAACGTTGGAGTTTCTCAATGCGGATGGAGTGTGGTTTGGGAATGGAGCTGAGGAAGAGGAGAGGTCCTTTCCCCTCCCCTGCCCTCTGGTCACTGTCACGGTGGGACCAGCCAGCGTGTTCCTGGGTGGCTCACGCCAGCCCTCACCAAGAGGAGGAGAAGGAGACAGGACAGTTGTGGTTTAAGGGAGGCTGCTGACTGGAGTATTTGGGATAATTAAGGAAAGACGGTGGGTTAGGCAGTGAGAGGAGTTGCTCAGAGATTTCCTTCCAAGCACTATTAGACTGTCACTTCGGTGTTGACCTCACTCGAGCTGTGACCTCATTTCTCACCTGGCTCCTGCCTCAGCCATTGTGCACTGTCCGCCTCTTGCTAAAGGAGAAGCGTTGAAGTGTCAGCCGTCAGCCGTGGCGTCAGCGCTCGCACGCAGCAGCAGTGACTGCATGGTGGGACCGGCACCGCGGCAGCCCCCTGCGAGCCCTGCTGACCCGGCCAGCTGGTCGCACGCTTGAGCTTTGCTTTTTGCAAATGTGCAAAACAGCGGAGGGAGAAGAAAGCTGTGGGCGCTCTGATAGCCCAGTCCTGTACCCATCTGCTGGCTGGCCGGCAGGGCCAGGAGACTGCAAATCACAGAACCATAGAATCGTTTAGGTTGGAAGAGACCTTTAAGATCATCGGGTCCAACCGTTAACGCAGCACTGCCAAGGCCACCACTAACCCATGTCCCCAAGCGCCACATCTACACGGCTTTTCAATCCCTCCAGGGATGGGGACTCCACCACTGCCCTGGGCAGCCTGTGCCAGGGCCTGACAGCCCTTTCGGGGAAGAAATGGTTCCCAAGATCCAACCTAAACCTCCCCTGGCGCAACTTGAGGCCGTTTCCCCTTGTCCTGTCGCCTGTTCCTTGGGAGAAGAGACCGACCCGCCCTGGCTCCAACCTCCTTTCAGGGAGTTGCAGAGAGCGAGAAGGTCTCCCCTCAGAGAGCAATAAGGTCTCCCCTCAGAAGCGATAAGGTCTTCCAAATGTGTGGAAAATACAAACATCTATTGCAGAGAAGCACAGAAGAAACTGCTTTTCTGATAGTTCAATGCATTTTTGTCTTTAATTGCTACTTGCTTTCCGGCCTCACCTCCCCTGCTAAGCGGAGACCGGGAGCCCAAGGGTGGTGGTGCCCTCGGCACACGGCAGTGACACACCGTGCCACAGAGAGCACCTGGGCCTGGGAGAGCGATGGCTTCGCAGCCGGGACATGGGGGATGTGACGCATCCAGAGCCAGGCCTGGTCTTCTGAGCCCTGCTTACACTCTGAGCCTCACGGTGCTGCGCAGGGTTATGACCTTCGGGGGAAAGTCCTGACAGGTCTTGAGTGGGCGCCCGCAGCGGTGCCCGGCGTGCCACCGCGCCTGGACCGCCCGAGGAGGCAGCTCGTGTCCTTGCTTTAGCAGAGGAGAGGCTGAGCCAGGGCCCATCAATCCACGGTCGCCGTCTGGTGAGCCGCCGCGACCCGCAGGGCAGTCCCACCTCATTTGCTCCTTGAAAGGAGCAGTGGGTCAGTCAGAGATCCTGGTGAAGTCAGTGTGGCTGCACCACAGGGCAAACCCTCCGGAGCCGCGGCTCCCACAGACACAGCATCATCTCATGCGTTTCCCACCATCACGTCACTGTGAAGGAGCCGCTTCAGCCGGTGCGTGGGGTTTGAACCTGGCGCCGCAGCCGCATGCGCTTGGCATGTCCGTCCTCCCTGCCTGCGAGCTCCTCGGTGCCACTGGGCCGTGACCCAAGCTGCTGCAGCACTGTCGCCTTGCGGAGCGGCCCCAGCTATGACAACTCGGGCTCCGGCAGCAGAAACCTAGCGATGCATGGGGTCGGCTCGCCCGTGAGCAGCTCTGGCCCGTGGGCGCCTTGCTGGGACCTAGGTAGAGCAGGGTTAACGCCAGTGAAGTGTCCCTGTGCAATGGCCTTTTTATCTGATGCGATCCAGCGCATTTCCTGGTGGAGTGGTTTGCGTCCGGTCGTTAAGGCTGCTTGGCAGCGGAGCAGAGAGGAAGGCTGGAAGTAAACACAGGCGCTCTTGGATCGGTAGCTGGGAAAAGCAGCGAGAAGCTGCATGGGATTGCCGTCTCCAAAACCTCCTTGTTTCCTTGCCTCGCAGACAAACGGCTTCCTGCCAGGGACAGCACACACTGCGAGGCACCGCAGCACTGTCCCAGCCCGCTCCGCCGGCACTGCACGGCACAGCACGGCACGGCGCGGCTGCCTTCCCCGGCTGCAGCAGGCGCTCTGCCTCTCGTGGGGATTTCCAGCCCCTCGCAAGGATCAGGGACTTGAAATGGTTTTGAACTTGGTGAGGTTTGTGTGCCCAGCTCCACGAGAGCCCGAAGAAAATCCCAGGCTGTATTAACTTAAAGTATTGATCTGTCTTGGATCAAGAGTGTTGATCTGCACTGGAGCAGCAACAGCCGCATCCATCGTGCCAGGGACAGGGAGACCTGCTACGTCGAACGCCTGCCATCGAGTCTTCTCTTAGCGTTCAGGCTATTTCACCTTGGGTGTACAGTTGCTCCTGGCGGGGGGATAACTGGGGGATTTTGGCTGCCAAGGTCCTAATTCCTAAGCTTTCACCTTTCTCCTTTGAACCAAATACTGGTTTGAGCATGTCCTGGGGTTTCCTAGGATAAATGAAAGAAACATGTCTCTGGATCCCTGCCTCTCTGGGGTCGGGTAGGAAGACATCATCATTTTGAGCAACTCAGAGCTGAGTCATTAAAGAGGACGTGACTCTCCCACAGCCAGCTAGGCAGCGAGAGCCAGACCCCGTCCCTAGAGCTCGTCTGGAACAGCAGCAGAGCTGCCCAGGTGGAGATGTCAGTGCTTGGTTTGGATAGATGATGGTCATGCTACTGTGGACTCACCGGCGGTCACCTCACCTCCTCAAGCTTTTCCTCTTTTCTAATTCCCAATGAAAAGCAGTGCTTTTCGTGGCTTCTCCTTGGATTTGGGCAAATGTAAATGTACAAACTCCAAGGCTGACAGGAGATCAAAGATTTTCTTCCAGATACAAGACAGCTACAGAAATGTCCAGCATAGAGTAAGGAACTGGAGATTGCTTGAGTCCACTCTGCTGAGTATGTCTGCCGGGAGGGTTTCCCAAATAATGAAACCATTTGCCTGTTTCTGCTATTCTTTTTCCTGTACACTTGAAAAAAAGAAGGTGGAAAGAGAAGAATAAAGATAGAAGGTTTGAGGGTCTTCTTAACATCCCTGGTTTAGATGATGTATCTGGTGTTCGGCTACAGAAATAAATAATCCATCACATGTAGCCGAGTCTTGGGGTCTGAACATTGCTCTGCACTTCACTCCGGTCTGCGCAGAGAAGGAAAGCAGCCACCCGGGCTAATTCACAGAAATACTCTTGGTTTCTCATGGAGGCATGGAATAAAAAGGAGCCTATTTCCTCAGCCTGAGCTTCCCACTGTAAGGTCAATAATCACAAAATGCACCAGACTAGAGGGTACTGGGATCCCAGTCGCAGCATTTTCCATGTCACAGGCTTGTTCTTAAGCTGTGAATGGAAATCGATAATGACTTCACTGGTTTGCAATGTAGTTGCTGCCAGCCATGCGAACGGCAGCCTTTATCCTGGCGGTGAGTTTGCCTCAGATTCCCACTGGGGCCTCATTTGAATTTCATGTCTCGGTGCAGAAGGGCAGTTGGCTGATTTCATGTTCCCACTGTCTCAGCTCTTCTCAGCTCTTTATATCCATGGACTTTCCTGGATTTTCCCTGGAAGGAGAGTCCGACCTGCTGCTTTCCCTTTTCGTACATGGCATTTCTGTTTCAGCCAACCGCTGGATGTATGAACAACCGGTTCACATTTTTGTGTGAACGTGCTGGCAGCCTGGAGATGAAGGTGCTGTGCTCACCTGAGTTATTGCAGGGCACTGCAGGTACCACGGCCATCCCGGTGGCCACTGACGCCGGCCATCAGTGTCACGCAGAGACTGGCAATTGAGGCGTCAAGACTTTGAAAATCCGTGTCCCACACGGGTGATGTGCTGGCCGCTGAGCTGAGCACTCTCTCTCCAGTTATCACTCAAAGAAGGGATGGGCTCATTTTTGCTGTGCTGCACAAGTCCAGCAAGGCCACGTCACGCGGAGCTCTTTGCTCACCCCCACGGGATGTGAGATTTGGGCTTTGCTGGTGGAGTGTGCAGCATCCCTGGGAAGGGGGTGGATTCCTCATCACGTGAAGTTTTTGAGCCGAGATTGGACGCATCTTGCTCCATCCCAGCTTACCAGCTGGATGCTGGTGCCTGTTGCCCTGCTCTGATCTGTGCCGAGCAGGATCCGTTCAGCTTGTTATTGATCCCCAGTTCTTCAGTCGGGCTGGGGGAGTGTCCAAGAAGCCTTTGCTCAAACACACAAACCAAGAGCCACTAGTAGAAAAGCTTTTTTCCTTAAATATCAGGCCTTCCATGTTTATTTAGAAAGAATGAAAGTCTCTGCTTCTCCGAGAGATTCGCAGCGCTGTGTTACTGAGTTTCCCTTTGGTTTAGCATCACGGCAGGAGTGTTTGGAGGAGCCAGTGTGACCCCAGACGTGCCCATGTGTCTCCCAGGTGAGAGGCAGCTGCAGGACGCCGGGGCTGAGGGAGCAGCATCCCTTTCAGACTGAAACGGCATGCTCAGCACCCTTGTGTTCAGAGGAAAATTCAGGCCTTTCCCTGTGTTTCTGCTCCAGTTGGGATGTCAGGGATTACAGCCGTACCCTCTGGTTTCCCAGCAGTCTGCCCGGACCCAAGCCTGAGCCTTGCTCAAGTCTGTCTCTGACTTCCTACCACTCCTACTTCTTCCTCCGAGGCCCATGTAGTCCCAACCAAGTGGATGTTCACAGGAGATCTTGCCAGGCTCATGGATCAAAACAAAATATTTGGAGACTTAGGTTTTTCATGAGCATGTTCCCTGAATCTGTTCACAGGAGGAGCCAAGTCCCTGCGCCGAACAGCCTCCTCCTTGTTGCAACACGCACACGCTTGCCTTCACATTTGCATGTCTGAATCCTTACTCACACCTCGGTGAGGCACAGCACCATGTGTCTGCCTGGGAACTGGACGGGGGACAGCGGAGCCTACACTTTGGGGGAGCGGTGTCAGCGTGTGTACCTGCATTTTTGGGTGAGGGGAGGATGTTGCGCTTCCTTTGATGGGAAAATGAGCGTCAAAGCCTCGTTCAGCCCGTGAGCTCCGGTTCCTGCCTTGCCGTGGGTTCCTGTCTCTGTGCATCAGTGCTGGAATAGCCTCTTGGCTGGAAAATAGCTCTTGACAGGAGCGGTGAAGAGAGCTGGAAGCCTCCTGTGGCAGTGCCAGGGCAATCTGCGGCACTTAAAGCCTCTCTCCCTCCTTTCACGCAGTTCGTGCCCCTGTTCGTGGGGGCTGGGGGAGGTCCAAGACAGCCCAGCTGTGGCTGAGCAGCCTTAGCCAGGCCCCAGGCAGTTGTTCTGCCAAGCGTTTGCAACAGGGATTGAACTTTCCTTCTCGGCTGAGTGCTGTGACCTAGCTTGGGGTGCAGTAACCGCTGGTGTGGCCCTAGCACCAGCCCTTGGAGGTCTCAAGCCGCTTTCTTGCCACGGTTAGTGAGCTCGCTCCATGCCCTTGAAAGGCAACCAGTTTCCTATAGCTGCTGGTAGAGCTAGGGAAACTGAGGCACGTGGAGGTGAAGTGATGGTTCTGTGGCCTGTGAGGTGCCAGGGGTTACTGTAGGTGTCTCTTGGCTGCCATTAGCTGTTAGACCCAAGTTGTTTAGTCAGCGTGTGACCTTTACTGCTTTGTATAAACATCACCATGACTATAATACGTCATCAGGCTCTGATTATTCCCTGAACTTGTGTCTGACTTCTCCTGGGGAATCTGATTCTGTTTTTCTACCCAACATGGACATAGCCCGAAGGCCCTGGGACTTTGTGAATGGAGGGATTTCACTGCCTACAAGATACAGTGTGAGGTTCCAGGACAATCTGTGAAGCCGAACCAGGAGACAATGTCAGCAGGGAGCAGCCTCCATGCAAGGTCCCTCCGCTGCTTTGGGGATTTTGCTTGGACTTCTCCATCCAAGAGCCCTTCCTGGGAGCCCTTGGCATCTTGCAGAGGAGGAGGATGTTGCTCTGACTCCAGGTCCCATGCAGCACAGGGGTGCATGGCCACTCGCGCGCTGCTGGTCTTTAACTCCTCTGCTGCTGGGTGCGGAGAAGTTCTGCGTTAAACTTACTCCGTTTCCCAAGTGCAAGAGCTGGCGTCTGCCCGAGAAGTGTTTGGGGTTTCTTCCTCCATTAACGTAGTGAAGGGAAATGTACGGAGAGGAAGGGATCTCCCCTGAGCATGCACAGAGGGGAGGGCAGACAGCTATTAAATACGGCTGTTAAATTCTGTCACTGGAGCACATCCCTCTGATGCAGTTTGCCTGTTGCAGGATCACAGCTGTAGTGCAGACGTGCAGAGCAGACGTGCTGCAGAGACCCTCGCGCTGCAAGCAGCCGGTGATTAACGGACACTGGGCTTGGTCTGGATGAGCCCTTCCAGCCCAGCGCCTGCCAGTGCAGCCGGCGCCGCTATGTCCGTAAAGCGCTGCGATGGCTCGGAGAAACTGCAGACATGGGCAGGTTGCTGTGGCACGGCAAGAGGCCGGTGTGAGGCTGGCAGGCCGAGAGGGGAGCGAACAAGACAGTTGTCCACGCAAGGGCTGGCAGGAGCCAGCGCAGCACTGAGCACCCCATGGAGATGGTCAGAGTGGTCTTTCCTCATGGTTCGAGGGCTAGTGTTGCCCCAGCATCTTGGGCGCCCATGGGACGTGTGCCCCCTGATGGGGCCAAGCCCTTGGGAAGTGAGATCCCTCCAGCCCTGCATCTCACTGCCCTGCTCTTGGCCACGGTGGGGGTCTGGGAACTCTCCCACAGCCCAACACCCCCTTCCCCCATGGCTGTAGTTCCCGAGGGGCCACCTCACATCACGGTGTCCCCCAGTCCTGCCGTGAGCAGAGAGGCTGTCGTGGGGGGGGTGCAGAACCAGCTTTTTGGCTTTGCTGACTTTGTAAATAGAAGGAAGTAGGAGAGACTCGAAATCTCTGATTATCTTCCAAGGGGACTCCCATCCCCTCCAAGGCATGTCTCAACTTCCCAGCCAAGGCTGGAGCCGTTCCAAGAGCTGCAATGTTTCTTGTCCTCTTTTAAAGCACTTTCCTTTGCTCCTCTCCAGTAAAAAAACCTTCTCAGGTAGCGAAGCCTCGAGCCCTGGTGCACGAACAGCCTGTGGCCGGAGCACGCAGCTGACTAACAGGCTCCTGTTTCTCTTCCCGCCGGAGGGGAGAGCTGTTCCAGGAAAGGTGCTCTAGAGGAGTGACTTTATGCAGAAGTACGGGTTTGGAGTCCTGCTCCTGGGGGCTTTGCTCTCCGCTCGGGGAACCGCGGGTATCCGCAAGCTGGGTGTGTGGGTAGGACCCTCTGGCAGTGCTGCCGCTGCACGGCAAGCCTTTGTCGGTGACCGGGGCACTCTTCCTCCAGCAAGGCGTGCTAGTGCAGAGCTGTTTCCCAGGGCAAGTTCCTAGGGTTTCCCTCCTCCCACCTGCCTCTTTCCTCCAATTTTGTGGATATTTGTGGGTTTGCACTAAAGGCACTCTGTGCTGCACACATCAGCAGAGCCTCAGCCTGCTTTGGAGAGCGGCTGAAAGGAAAGATCTAAAAATAATCATGATCGTTAGCGAGTTCTGTTTGATTCCAAGAATCTGCCCCGGCGCCTGGAGCTGCACCGGACCAGCTGGGGCGGACACAAGCACCTGCCCAAGCTGCTCCTCGGACAGCTGGGTACGGGCAGCGGGCAAGAGGGACAGAGGGCTTTAGCTAACGCGCACGTTTTGAGCGTCATCGTTCCCTCTGGCAGGACGCCTCTACCCGCTCGCCAGGTCCGAGGTAGGATTAACCTCTCCTGCGAAGGGTCCCGCTCCCCTGGCCCGACACCACCAGGATGGCCCGTGGCCTTGCAGCCAGGAAGGCTGTGAGTCACCAGCGGCTCCCTCCTGCTCACAGCAAGCCCTGCCTGTTTCCCGCGGTGGTGGGGCAGGGGCTTGAGGATCTGTGGGGACAAGGAATGGGCTACGGCGCTGGTGGGTGGGAGGAAGAGATGCTGCTGAGGAAGATCAGGGAGTCCACAGGCAACAGAGAAAAGACCAGTACTAAAAAGCGATTTTTGCAATTTTTGTAAAGCGAGCAAGTCTGAAAGTAAGGCAGAATCCAACCTTGTCAAGGTTATTACAGGAAATGGCAGAAGGTGGGTTGCACAACTCTTGGAAACTGTCCAGCCGTATAAACGAAAGGGGAAGCAGGAAAGAAGAAGTGGGGCTGGTATGCGCTGAGGATGGGACAGAGACTAAAGATAATCTACGGATAGGCCTGGAAAAAAAAAACCAAAATGAAAACTTGTGCCAAGGTTTTTGGTAGTGATGGGGATGCTGGCCAAGGGGAGAGGCAGGAGGACTGGTGGCCGTGTACGGGGATGGGAAATGCCACAACCAAAATGGAAGCAGCAGTCAAGGATCTTTGAGCACACAAACAGGTAGGACCAGCTAGTTTCTCCTCCAGAAACGAGAAAGGGCTGGCACAAAGCTGAAGTCACGGGAGAAGAGTTTGTAATAAATCTGTCAAACCACAGGGGCTGGATGGTTTGGCTGGAGAACAGCAAATAGAGGTCTATTTATTGGGGCAGGGAGAATGTGTTCTTGGCACGTAGGACTCTATTCGTCTGCATCTATTAGTATGCAAAGCTTTAAAATAAACATTAAAATAGAGAATAATTAAGAACATGGAAAATGGATAAGATGAGATACGGATTTTCTGAAAGTAAATGATGCCAGAGTAGATAAAAAACCTGATCTTCTTGACAAAGCAGACAGGATATATCTAAGTTGTCTGTTCTTCAGTAAAGGAGAAATCTTAAATCGATTGGAACTCCTGTGCTGGGCTGCAAGGACTGTGCTAGATCGGTTTCTCAAAAATCAGCCTTGGAAGTGATGCTGTTTCATATTTTTAATGGCCTTGGCACAAAACATAGGAATTGCTAATGAAATTTGGTAATTACCCGTAATTGGGAATCATCATCAAAACAAAGGAGTTGGGGGAAATTACGCACAAAGAACTGGATGCCCTTCAGGATAGGAAAACAAGGAATGAGAAGAAATGACAGAGTCAAGGCGTCATGCGCGGAGGGATGCGCAGGTTGGATTTCTGCTCCGGTGCGGAGCAGACCTTCACCTGGAGCCCGACAAACTGCAGCAATGCGAAAGGCCCCGGTGCAGGAGTCAGCCCTTGAGTCACTGGAAAAGGGCAGAGGAAAGAGGGGAGGGGAAGAAGCGCTGCCCATTTCTGCGTGATGCATAGTTGAATTTGGAGCCTGTTGCAGTACGATGTCGTAGAACCCGAGTATGTGGTGCAGAGGTCCCGCTGTCGGTTGTGGGATGTTGTGACTTGTGCCGTCTGCGTCCCCCAATGTCCTGAGCGTGTTTGTTCTTGAAACCTGGGGAGGATTCACTCTTCCGTGCCCTGCTCTCCTTTCCATCTCGCAGGATGTGATTTCATGGGATGACCTAACTAACTCGTCACCGCTGACGAAGGAGAAGGTCCCGCTCCACCCCCCTCTCCTTGGTGCGCGCTGCAGAGCTCGAGCAGCCGCTGGGGCTCCTCTGCCCAGTTCAGTGCACTGCAACGGCGAAAAACGAACCTGGCCAAAAAAAGGAGGGGGTATTTCCATGTTTGCAAGGTGAATGGCTCTCGCATGATCTGAAGTTGTGCCAGGAGCAGCCCAAGGGTGTGAGCGAGCACTGAGAAAGGGTTCAGGGAAGGGGGGCTCCTGAGATGTCCCCTCTAGGCAGCAGGGAGCTTTGAAGCTGGCTCCGCTGTACCATGAAACTGTACGCTGAGCATCAGTGCCTGGCGAGTGTCCACGGTGGGTTCCTGGGCCAGAAGGGTCTTTGCTCTGACTTCACCCTGCTCGGGTAACTCTGTGTGATGACAGTGTCCAGTTCAGGTCCCCAACAGATGAAGTCAGATGGGGGCTGCAGGGAAATCTGTAGGCAGATCAGGGAAATGAAGATGCTGTTGTACAAGAGGAGACCTAAAAGAGCCTGGAGTGGTGGGCTCAGGAGAGGGGCTGGCTGCGAGGGGCTCTCCCTGCTCTCGCTGCCTGCGAGGGGCGGCACACGTGTGGGAGCTGAGACACAGCAGTGCACAGGAACGAAGGTGCCAAGTGCCATGAGTGAAGCCAGGCTGGAAATTAGAATGAGGCTCCAAATGCCCCAAAAAGTCGGTTTCCACCCCTTGTCCCAGTGTAAAACCCCCTGACTCGGTTCCTGCAGGGACTGGAGGACGCGGCAGCGCAGGAGCAAAGCCCAGCCTCGGTGACGCAGCAAGTCCCTTCCCATCCCGCGTCCGGGAGTCCTCGTGTGCGTGACCTCCCGTAATCAAGGCCTGACTGTGCAGAAGACAGGTTTGCAGGTTTTCTTTTGCCTTTGCCGGTTAACGAAGGCCCATATGCTTGTACTCCCATGGTTGCACCCCTCGATGTGTCCTTGCTTGTGCTCCTTACATGCACGTGAGCGCCAGGGTTCTGTTCCCCGTGTCCTGCTATACAATTATATCTCCTGGCTACGCTGCACCGCAGATAGTGACTAATAACTGCAGCCTTAAAAAAATCCCTCCTGGCTGTTACTTCTGCGATTTGCCAAATCTGTTTGCACCATTGCTCTTTGCACCGTTTGCTGCTTGCACTGTTTGCCAGAGTCTCTGCCAGATATTGGCGCTGGCAGAGTGTGACAGAAAAAAATGACGATTTGAGCACGTCCCTTTCTTTTTTCTAATAATCCCATGATACGGTATTTTGTGTTGCAACACAAAGGATCACCTGAGGCGGTAGAATGGTGAGAAAATAAGCCTATTAAAATGTTCGAGCTTACTTAACTCTCCAACAACATCAGAGGATAACTAGTAAGTTTTTAGCCAAGTCTGTGAGTCATCTTGTCCTGCACAATTGTCGCTGCTCGGCTCATCTGTTCGGTGTAATTGCCGGGGAGAACCGCTCGCAGCAAAAGAGAAGCCGTCGTGCTCAAAACAGCGAAGGACCCACGGTCGGGTTCCTGGTCAGCATTAGCAAGTCACTGAAGCCCAGCACCTGAAATTAAATAGAACCTAAACCCTTTGAATAGCTGAGATGGGAACCCATCAGGAAACAAAGCTGATGATTCTCCCATCTATGCGAAGCTTTTAAAAAAAATAATTTATTACTTTATGTAAATCAAATGAGCTATCAGCACTATTTGGATCATCTCCTATCTCAGGTACTGGCATAAAGCCTCCAGCCTTCCCTTGTAAAACGCTGGGAAAGTGGCCCATTCATCGCCAGCCACTGTCAAGTGTTTTTTCAGTCTGCTCCTGATTAAGCAGCATGGTATCAAGGGGATAATTGCTCGTTGGAATTGATCCCAGAAGAAAATCATTCAGTTCTTTCTTATCAGGTCCTTTCTCGCAGGGTGAGATACCCACAAGACTTATCTCCCTCTTCAGTGCTGGCCTCTAATTACTGTTTAAACAGCTCATTAGAAAACCTTCATTAAAGTGTAATAGTTGAAGCTGGAAATAAATGGAGGCTGATGCTGCGGTAAAGCGCTGCCCTCCCACGCGCGGGCTGGGGCACCCACCGCTGCCCCGTGGGGTGTCGGAGCAGGAGCTCGCGCCCGTCTCCCCCGCGGCCACACCGGCGGGAGCGTCTGGCGGGGAAGCGGGGCCGTGGCGCTGCGCGGCGCACACCGGACCCGGGCACGTCGCTCGTCCTGGTGCCAACCTGCCTCTTCTGGTTGCATCATGGTGCGGCTCCAGCCCGTGCTGGAAGCCTGCCAGGCGCTGAGCTCCACGCTCAGCCCGTTTCCATGCCTAGCGCAGGATTTCAGCAGCTGGGAGGCATTGCAAAGTTATGATTACAGCCTAGAGAAAATTAGAGACCACAGCAATCCCATTTTAAAGCAAAAAAAAAAAAAATTACATACATGGGAAATGTTTTCGTATGAATTTATTTGCTGGTGAAACGTTCACGAGTGTGGGCTCCGCGTCTCCAGAGCGCGGTCAGCATCAGCGCAGATTTCCCCCCTAAATGTGCTGCAGTCCTGGCCAGGCTGGGTCTTATTTCTCTGGCTGTAACATATGTTAGGGAAGGAATGGACACGCAGGCTCCGTACTTCCCTGTGTCCTGGCTCCCTGACAGTTTCAGCCCCAGAGGAGTCACTTTTTGGCATTAATCTTTCACTGGGTTTTTCAGCAGGAAATCCACAAATGTTTAATAAAAATCATGGCAAAAAGCACGCCAGGCAGCGCCCAGCGAAGTGTGCGTGTGTGCCCTTTGGGCTGGCGTGCGTGCTTTGCAGAAGTGGGCCCTGCAAATATTTTCTTGACATTTAGGAACTTTAGAGAAGTGTTTATTATTTCCCTGCCAACTTGACAACCCCAGCGTGAAGAAGGGAGGAGATGTGCGTGGCTCCCTTCCCTGCCCCGGCAGCGCTGCCGGCTGTTCCTTACAGCGAAGTGCTGCTACAGGGTTCGTGGAGGGGTTTGAGCTGGTTTGATTTAGGAAAGCAAGAAGCTGCGGCTGGTGTGGGGTCGGGGTGCTCCTCCCTTCCTTCTGCTATTGCAATGTGGGGTGACAAGATAACGCTACCTGTAATTTGTTCGGCCCCGCTCTCGCTGCGGAGCTGCTCGTGGAGCCGCGGGCGTCCTGCGGCGGGGAGCAAGCGCGGCCCGGGGAGGCTTTCGGGCACACCTGGCTGGCTGGGCCGGCCTCCCGCCAGGCACCGACAAGCGGGAAAACCACGTCCTGTCTGGGGATGGATTCAAAGCCCAAAGCAGAGCCAGGGGCATTAGCAGCTACGGGCCCCGTGAGCTTGACGAGCTCGTGAGTCCTTGCGTCTTACGAGAATCCCTCTACGCTCAGAAACACTTGCTTTTTGCTTCCACTTCATGAATCTGTGGAGTTGCTGAAACCTCTGAAATATATAACTTTTCCAGGCACAGCGATGTGACCACTGACCTCCCGTCACTTCAGCACCCCGTGACGTACAGTCGGAGGCCGCCGCAGCCGGGTCGGTGCGGAGGGGCTGCGGAGCTCTCTGAACCAGGTGGTTCGAGGAGCAGCCAGCTGCAAAGACGTACCTGCAGCCCTCCCAAAAGCCCTGTTTGGGAAGCGCGGGACGATCTGCGTGGGGCCAGCGTGTTACTCTGCCCTGCGGCACGTGTTGGCATCTTTGCAGTAAAGAGAAATGGAGTTGCACGAGTTGCAGGGATGTGTCTGCTGCTACACCGTAGTGACCAGCGCGCTCTGAGCACCCCCGTCATGGAAACAGCTCGCTACGGAGTTGAGGGAAGGTCGAGACAGCTCTGCAAGTGTCAGCTTAAATGCTGTTATCAGCTTGGTGCGGAATTTACACATTTAGCAGTTTCTGGTCCAGCTTAAATGGAGTGATTCTGTAGGGGGGGTCCTTTGAGGCTGTAAGTGAAAAACTGGATGTGACCCAATACCGAAATGTTGTCGGCATCCGTTATCACTCGCCTTGCTTCTCGGAAAGCTCATGTGGGAATCGCTCCGTCTCTGGTTTGATACACACATCCCAGCTCGCCGTGAGCGCCCGTTTCGGTAGCAGAGCCGCCCGGCTCTCAGCCGCCGCGCTGTGCGAGGCTGGCGGGGACGCTGGCCGTGCTGCGGCAGGCTCCGCGCAGGCTCGATGAGCTCGGAGCTCGTGAAGTGCCAGCTTAGGTACGTGTCCCCTCCTGCGGTCACACTTCTAACCGCGATGTCGATAAGTGCTCTGTGTCTTTCAGGTCCGTCCCTTTTAGGCACAGTCCAGCAAGTGTATTCGTGATGGAAACTCTTGTGCGACTGGCTGTTTTGTTAAATTCAATTGTCCCAATTCTCTGTGTTTTGATTCTCAATATTTTACCTGTGTTTTAACCAGAAGAATGGCCCATACTGGGCTGTTGGGAGCTGCTGGGCCGATGGAGAGGAGAGTTCCCCATCACAGCGAGGTGTAAAGCCTCGCATCCGAGCATCTGTTAGCTTTTTCTCTTCCCCCGCTTCTGCCCACTGGTTTTCCATACTCATTCCTTGCTGTTTCTTTTTCTTTCAGTTTTTGTTTCGGTGCCTCCTAAACAGGATCAGGCATCATCCGTACTGTGGGTTTCTGTATTTGACTGGCAGGTTTGGTATCCGAATAGATCGACAACCGTGATGTTGCACTGGATGTGTACTGAACAGAGAAGCAGGCAGGTGCAGAAGCTAAAAATGACATCAAATAATTCATTAATTAAATGAAGAGCCTCTGTTTCCTGAAGACCCAGCGCCAGAGCGACTCCTTCGTGCCACAGCGAAGGGAGGAGGAGGATCCTGATGGACCCGGGGTGGTGGAACACGGCGTTCATAGGGTGTGCAACCACTGAGCTGAGTGGGACTGCTCCGAATTGCCCGGCAGTGTGAACTCCTGTAGCTCCGGCTGAGAAAGCTGAGTTGAAAAATATCCCATGCGTGACACGTGCCAGCCTGAACAGTTTTCAAGGGACGGACCTTTCCGTCCCGCGCCGGTCGCTGGGACCTGGTGCCGTTCATGTTCAGGCTGCTTCAGTGCCTGGAGCCTTTTGGGAGGAAGCAGGAGGCATCTGTGTGGGAAGGAAAGGAGGGAAACAGGTAGCTGAGACTTCCTAAACCTGCATGGGCTGCAGGGGAGCTGGAGGTCACCTCCGGTGTTTTCGAAGGTGCGCGCTGAATGCAGCCATTCGTGATTAAACTTCTGCCAGCTGAGCGCGATGAATTCACCAGACTGCAGCAAAAAAGAGCTGGGGTTTTCATTAGATGCTGCCTTTCTCCGGATTTTAATGGAAGCTTGTCTGACTAAGCAGGCATTTTTATATAGTAGTCATTTTTCTGACATGTAAATGCAAACATTTTCTACCCCCTCCTGTGCTCAGGTAGTTGGTGCTGCTGGACGCCGCTGTCCTGGAGGGGAAATCCACCGAAACGTGGCCCCCGCCGACACCTTCCAAGAGCACATCCCTGGGGACCCCGGTGTGGGGAACCGCTTTCCCTCTGGCTTTGCCAGCCGAAGAACCTCAGTGCTTTTATCAGGCGTAAGTTTCGGGAACGGCATGCTCTCTCCAGGGAAGGCAGCGGCTGGATTAAGAGGAGACCTCACACTCGGGTGGGCAGGAGGCTCGCCCCAAAGTGCGTCCAGCGCGGCGGGGCGAGCCCCGTCCTGGGCCGGTGCCCGGCAGCGCCCGTGGGGTGACAGCCCCTCCGGCAGCGGAGGGGGCTGAAACGCCCGTGCCAAAGGCAGGGCGGCCGCTGGGCTCGTCGGAACGCGGGGGCTCATTGGAACGCTTCCGCTCAAACGTGTTTCTGCATGGAGCATGCTTCTCGCCCGGACACCGGCCGTCACAGCCTTGTTCTGTAAACATGTATTTTTGCTCAAGAAGGATGCTCCCCGCTCCCAAACAACGCAGGCAAACAGCAGAATGCTTTTGAATGTTTTTAATCAAAAACACTTTAATGAGAAATATTTTTTAAAATCAAAACGTTTTTAGCAGAAAGAATAATGCCTGTGTTGTCAATGTACCAAACCATAGTGTTTCCATTATCAAGCAATATATTGCTGCAGAACCAAGAAAAGACTGCAGCAAGCGTCCGGAGTTCCTCTGTTGCCATATTTGTTTGGAAATCTCTTTCCAGGTACATTTCTTTCCAAGCCTTTTCCCATATACATGTGTATATTCTGTTATATATAAAATGCATATGATGTATGCATATAAATGTATATATTCCGTATATATAATATCTTCTATTAACAAAGTGAGTCTAATTGCCTGCCCGCAGCATCGCGAGGCAGCAGCAGGAGCTCAGCCCCGTGGCTCTTTCTCTCCCGTTGAACTTTTCTCTGTTATTCTTGGGGAAGCTGAGCAGGGGTCAAGCCCAGGCAGGGAAATGAGGTCTGGGGCTATGGAAAACTCGGACCCCAGAGCCACCTCCTATTATATAGATATAAATGGAATGGAAAATTATTTCGAATAAAAGTGCACTGCCCTCTGAGAAATGTTCTCACAGAACCGCCTCTGAGAGCGCCTTAACTCTTTATCAGAGCGCGGCTTTGCGGCGGGGGGACCCGGGCGGCCGTGACAGTGAACGCAGCATGCCAGAGCCGCGGCCCAGCTGCGCTGTGCTGCTTTCGAAGCACGGCACGGGAGGGCGATTCCCTGTCGCCTCCCTCTCGCTTCGCGCTGATGATGAATCTCTATCTGTGAGCCAGCCAGATCCACGTCCCCGGGAGGGAAACGGGACTCGGGTCCAGCTTTCTCCATCTCCGCGGGGCTGCGTGGAGCCGCGCAGGGACAGCTCGGTGCGCAGAGTGCGACCCCCACATCCCCCGTCTGCGTCCAAATCAGCCTGAACTTTTAACTACGTCTTAGTTAGGAGTGTGGTCCTGGGCTCGCAGGGCAAGGCGCAAACAGGGATGTGCACCAGCCGTCCCCTCTCTGCTCCCAGTTCAACACCAGTCCGTTTGCTGCTCTGCACGTGGGAGTGCAGTATTCATCCCCACGATGGCAAATAGAGGCAGAGGAGCCCTCCTCTCCCGGGACGCTTGTACGCGGCCGCGGGCAGGCAGCTGGAGCCAGCGCGGCGAGGAGGTGTGGCGTGAGCGGTGGCGATCCATCAGGGTGCAACACGCAGGGGAAGGAACAAAGCGAATGTGACACGGCAGCGCCCGCGCGCTGGCCTTGCCTTCTCTTTTGTCACCTGTCACTGCCAGCCCCGTCACCTCCCCGTCCGTTAGCGACAAGGCTTTGCAAGAGAGTGAAGTGCCAGGGAGCGGGAAGGCGCCTGGGAGGAAGGGGAGAAGGGCGCGGGGAGACGGGAGAGCGGGGCTGCACGCACGGCAAGGTGTGCCAGCTCTCCTGGAAGCAGGGCTGAGCCTCCTGCGGCCGGCGTTTGCAAGCCGAGTGCAGGTCAGAAACAAACCGCTCCGGGGGATTCACAGCGCTCAGCTCGGTCTCCCGTCCCATCTGCAAGGCCGGACTCAGTCTCTCCTGCGGCCTCCCAGCACCTCCTAAAAAGCAGAGGATTGGGTTTTTCCCCATTTAGGTGCTGAAACACAGCCGCCTTGTTTGCTGGTCGTAACTGCAACCCCTGCACAGGCGGAGAGCCCTGGAATTACAGCCGAGGCTGCAGGACGTGAGGGAGGTGGAACAAAAGTCAGCGAGCTCCTGCAAACACACATGCAAAATGAAGCGACTGGGCAGATGATACTTTATTTGCTTTTTAAGGAAACGCTCTTGAAACAGCCACTTAAGGACTTCATCAAAGGCAGAAAGCAAAAATCTAACGGGCCATTTGTCCAAAGCCCTGTGGCAAAATACTAGATCCTAATTTAGCACCTAGAAAAAAACTGGCTTGCTTCATTAAAAATCAATTTGTAAGTGCCCAAAAGATAACGCTGTGATACAAACCAAGCCCCCGAGCCAGTCCCATGCCCATTTTCCTGTGCATCTAAGGGACCTGCTGGGTAAGGGGAGGAAGCACGTGCTATGGGACCGAGCTTGCAAATACGCATAAGCAGATGTGGTTGAAATGTGCTGTGCCAGGCTTTTGGATGGGCGGACAGCAAAACCTGCCGCGGGGGCACGGGAGGACAAGACCCTTCAGCCTGTCCTCAGCAGGTGGTGTCTTACGTGTGCTCTGTGCTCTGGAGATCTGCGGGTGGTCTCCTGTCCCAGGTCTCCTGTGCCCGCTGAGGACATAATTAGGAATGCCCCCCTTAAGGGATGCAAATCATTCACGTCTGGGGGAAGAGAAGCCGCTGGAGAAACAGCCAGAAGTCACTAAAACCCTTCCAGGCTGTCATTTCTCTCACAAGGCAGAAAATGCCAGGGCTCCGGAGTCTGGCTAGGCCTGGCTTATTTGTATATGTATTATTTCAGTCCTGAAGAGGAGGACTGGTGTCAGGCATGAGCCGGTCTGTGGGTTCGGGAATACCTTTCAGCCTAAATTCCTAAAGAGGGACTTCCCGGGCTTCCTACAGTGCGAAGGCAGAGAGAGCGTTACCTCCCGAAGCTGTTTGTTTCCGTGCTTATTTGCATTGCTGTCATTGTTATTCATTCCACTGAGTACTTAGGAAGATATTTAATAAACTGGTTTACTGAAATACTAGTGTTAAAGTTAAAAGAAAGGCAATGGGTCTCGTTACACTGGGCACAGAGGCAGTTTGAGTCCCTGTAGCCGTCCCCTCCAGCCGCTCTCCACCCACCCAACGCGACGCTCTGAAGGCAATGAAATGCAGCAGGTGATGGGGCAGGTTTCAGACGGGTGATCTAGGTCAAGCAAGGATCTTTAGAAAATAGAGATGCAGCCTTGGTAAAGCCAGGGAGAAGATGCATCCCAGTCAGGCAGGCGAAATGTAGGGTGGGATTTTGGAAGCCAAGAAGGGCTGGTGGCCGGTGCTGCTGGCGCGTGAGCAGAGAGCCTGCGAAAACCGACCTGCAGCACGTAGGGACACAACAGAAAGAGAAGCACCTTGCAAGGAAATAAAATGGTTTCTCTGCACCCTCCTACCTCATGGAGGACGTGGCAAAAATACAGTTCGTTCAGACAAGAAGTGCTTAGGCGTCGCTGCTGGGTTTATATATTTTACCTACTAAAGCGATGGTGTGAGTGCAGCACTTGGGCTCCAGCGTGCAGCAGCTTCATCAGGAGATTTGTGAAGCACGGGGAGGAGCAGAGGGCACGTGTCTGTGCTTCGATCGGAGCTGGTAAATGTGCCTGGCTGTGGCAGGCAGGGAAGCTCCTGTGCCGCGGGTGAGCTCTGGTCCTCCGTGCTCAGCGCGGGCCGGTGTGTGCCCACGGGGCTGCTCCTCCTGCCCTGGGACCAGCCGGTCTCTAACAGTGCCCAGCGCCTCGTCAGAGCTGGGAGGAAAGCGGTCAGTGCCTGGGAACGGTTTTTGCTGATACAGGATTAGTCATTGTGGATTTTGGAGCAGGGCGAATTTGGAGCAGCTCAGGGACTTGGGTGCAGAGGAGGCTGCACACCCCGAGATAAGGGGGCTGCTCCGCTCTCACCGGTGTGTGGAGACATGGTGGCTCCAGACGTGGTGGCTTGGCCTCCTGGCAGGTTGCACCATCGGCTTTTCTTCACTACAGTGATGTTACGGGCGAGGGATTGCATTTTTCACCCTCTGAGGGTGCCGTCCTCCGAGGCCCCAAGCGCTGCTCTGCGCAGGTGCAGCTGCAGTGGGGTGCTGTGCTACCCCAGGCTGGCTCTGCAGGTTTTGCCAGGGAGAGCTGATGTGGTATTTAACCCACTCACTGCTGGGTTCAAGATAGGACACAAAAAGGCAGAGTTTGGAAATCTCTGTTTTACATGGGAATACCAGGCACCGGTCAGGCTTGGCACACTGCAGGGTCCTGGCCCGTGTTGCTTAAGGAAAGTAACACTACGATGAGAAAAAAATGCGTTACCAGTATGATTACCGTGAGATTTTAGCAGTCTGCTGGACTGCGTGGCTTTTTGCTTTGGAATAAAGCCCAACACTGGTGCCTGTGCCAGCGGCTCTAGGGGACGGTCCATGGTGGAAGGTGAAGACCATTGGGAGGGTGGCGGGGACCCACCTCCCCACAGGAGGGACCCTGTGGGGGGACCTGCCTGCCTTGTCTTCAAACACCGACCTCGGGCATGGCAGCAAACAGCGTTGCGTGCGGGCAGGGCAGACTGGTGGAGGCGGGAGGCCGGATCGCAGGCTGCCGTCTCAGCCCGGTGTGCAGGGCACTGAGCAAGTAACTTCTCCAGACCCCAGTTTCCCCAGTGACTGCTCCTCCCCCTGCACGGTGCCTTCGGAGAGCCCCGAGCAGGGCAGATGGAGCCTCCAGCCCTGCAGAACCTCAGCAGGGTCCCTCCGTGTCCGTCGGCACGGGGCTCGGCCCACAGGACCCGCGTCCCCTGGGCGCCGGCAGCGTGCCGGCAGCGCCCCGCTCTCCTCCCATGGGGCAAGCCGCGCTGCCCGCTGCGGCGGGCAGATGGACAGGCTCACGAGCGCTGTTGGGAGCGCGTTTTTTCCCAGGCAGATTACGTAGCCTTTTTAGCTTCGTCTCCCCCCACTACACCCCCCTTCCTCTGTTATTTTGGTGCCTTTCCCCAAGGGAAACAAAGTTAGCTCAAACGCTGTTCCCACCAGAAAGGCAAAAGTTCCCCCCCCTTTTTCCTTCCTCTTTTGGGTTCGGGTAATGTGTCCCATGACAAAACAAGCACAGATCCCTGCACAAAGTGCTTTGCCTTTCTCCTTAAAGGGAGAGTCTTTCTCCAGGGCCCCGAGGACCATCACTCCATCACACCGAGGTGCCTCTCGGATGGAAGGACGGTCAAGTTGGACTCTTTAAATCAGCGGTGAAAGCAGTCCGTGCCCAGACACGGGGGGCAACGTTGGTGGGTGGAAATAGGTCTTGTGGCCGAGTAATACGGAGTGGGGAGCAGCAGCGTGCCCGAGAGAGACGGGTCTCGTGGCCAAGCTTCAACCATCCGTGATGGAGATGTCTCCATGACAGTGGGTCATTCAGGCCCCTCTGCAGCCCACGAGAAGACAGGTCCCTCCTGGGACCCTGCAGCAAATGTCCAAGATGGAGCAGGGACTCAAAACACTTCTCTCCACTGCCTGTAGAGTGATGGGTGAGGAGCTGTTACTCATCCTTCCCCACTGCAAAGCAAGATGTGATGGGCTCATGGGTGGACAAAGACCACCTCAGTCCTCCCACAGGCACGGGAACGGTGGGCTGTACCTGCTGCAGGAAGGTTTTAAAGATATTTATGAGTATGGGCTTTTCCCACTGCGTTGGGAAGGCAGATTTCCAGTTTTTCAGTAATTGATCCATAAAACCTCCTTCTTCCCCGAAGTCACTGGTCACCACTTCGCTGCCTACCGTGTCGGAGGAAATTTAAGTTACTGTTGGTGCACGTGGCATCCTCCCGCCCCGCTGGGAGCTGAGCGTCTCTGCCCTCTGCAAGGTCTCGATGTGTGTGTACGGCGCACGGCGGACAGGCTGGCGTCACTGACACCGCAGTCGCAT
Organism: Phoenicopterus ruber ruber; assembly: GCA_009819775.1. Classification (NCBI taxonomy): domain Eukaryota; kingdom Metazoa; phylum Chordata; class Aves; order Phoenicopteriformes; family Phoenicopteridae; genus Phoenicopterus; species Phoenicopterus ruber. The sequence continues at coordinate 12,541,776 of CM020234.1, forward strand.
CCCTGGGCCTCCGCAGAAGGAACCAAACCCGCCTGACGAACATTTTTCCTTGTAAATGCTGTTTTCAGGATTCCCTCCACCCTTGGATTTCTTTTAACACTTTTTAACAAATGGGATTTTAATGCATCCCCTTAAATAGAGAGACTGTAAATGTTGTGTTTCCTGAGCAGGCAATAAGTGAGTGGTGGGAGCCTGGGGACAGAGGGGTGTTTCCTATTTTTGCAACTCAGTAATTTTGCATGACGAGACCTTGGCAGCTCGCTCTTGGAATCTGTGCCTGCAGTAAGGTGTCTGAAAGGGATAAAAAAAAGAAAAAAAAATTGAAATAAACCCAAAAAAATGTAATTTAGATTTGCATTTTTTTGCAAAAAAAAAGGAAAAACATTTTGGTTCAAAGATGTTGAAATCAGACTTTTGTTTTGGTTTAGATGTTTACAAGAAACAGAGAACTTGGAAATAGTAGGGAAGTTCATGGTGAGCGTCCATGCCCGGTGGCCAGGTGGGCTCTCGGTGGCCGGGGCGCAGCGTGGGGGCTCTCCTCTGACACGTGTCTCAGCAGTGACACCTGGGCAGGATCTGCCGTAGCCGCAAGCAGCCGTCCGCTGTGGGTGAGACCAACCGCCCCGTTCCTCCCGGCGAGCGTGAGCGGAGCCGTGGTGCCAAGCCCGGCTGTAGGCGTCTCCAGCCCGATGGAGATGGGCGAGATGGACCCCCCGGGTCTCTGCTGAGTTTGCATCCGTGCGAGAGAGCCAGCGGGGCGGCAAAACATCCTCTTTCTACCAAGATCATTGAGGCTCATGGCCAGAAAATCTCCCTGCTGAAAATCTTACCCACAGCTACACAGCGCGGGAGCCACGCAGAGCTGTGGTCTGTCTCGTGCTGGCTGTCAGTCTTGGTTTCCGTCCCGTACTGTGTCCAAGATGATGTGTCTGCCTCTGAAGGTACCTTCTTGGCTGGTGCGTGATGATTAATGACTTCCAGGTCCCAAAGGTGTGGATGTGGGAGTGAGAATCGCGGAGCGGAGGGAATACAGCTCTGGCATAGGATCTGCGACAGCCTGGCTCATCCGTCAGGAATGCCGTGATGGAGGGGACGTTCCAAGTGTATTCAGCATGGGAAAATATTTTATCAAAGAAACTTGGAATAAAAAAATAAAATTAAAATCTAAACATGAGCACTTGACACAGTGCCACATGAGGGCTATTTTTAATTTCCTTCCTGATCGTTCCACTTGTTTTCATCATTGTCAGCTCTTTGAATGATGGAATTAGTCACCATATATGAGATGAAGGAAACGGAGAGCTTGTGGTTTCCAACTGAGCATCATCTCAACTCTCCTAAGAGACACGAGAGCTGTGGCACGCCGCTGCCCGTGGATTTGCCGCCAGCCGTGGGTGACCTGGTGGCACCCAGGGCGGGTGCTCGGCTGGGTGTGTTTGGGACGGTGGCACCCAAGGAGCGCCGGGAGGGCTGTGCCGCGGCTTTGCTGCGAGGGCTCGCGGTGCAGGTGCTGGACACGCTCTTACGTCTCTCTTTGAGGAAGGTGCTTTCTGTGGAATCACTGGCGTGAAAGAAAATCCAGGGATTTTTAGAAAGGGGGAAAGCAGGCTCGTGCTCTGTCCTCACTGCTCAGTATTTTTATTCTGGTTACTTCTCGCTGTGCACTTAATGAGCTGGAGGAGCCCTTGCTGAGAGCCTGACACACTTACGGGCTTGACGTCCCTCCTGGGCGCAGGCGTGGGGAGGAGAAGAGCTGAGCGCCGGGTCTCAGCCTCGGCAAGTGCTAAACCAGATCATCCCTGAGCACGGGGTCCCGAATTCCCGAGCTGTCCTGCTGCAGGGCTGGAGAAGGCTCCGGTGCCGTAGCATGGCCATGACCTGCAAAGGCAACTGCAGGTGACACAACAGTGTCCCAAAACCCCACTTGCTATACGTGCTTTGAAACCACTGGTTGCATGGTGCATTTTCTTTCTGGCTATTTGGTTTCTTCATGTACTTAACTCAGGGCAATACTGATTCTTGAATTTCTAGTTGCCTGGCTACACCTGTGCTCACTGATCTCTTGAAAAAATAGAGTGGTACTTGGTTGATGGCGTAGTGGAAAATACTTGTCGATACAACTGGAGAAGTCCCCTTTTCATTGATCCCCAGAGGAGGGTCCCCGTGGTTATCCCTGTAATGGCGCGGCTCAATTACGGAGCACTTTCCATTTTGCAGCCTTCAGCTAATCTATTTCCTAATCCTTTGAGCTGAGCTCCTGGAGTTAATGGGAGTTACTGGAAAGCCCTACGGAGGAGTTTGTAGGCTAACGGCTTTAGAGCTGGACTTGAATAATACCTGTTCATTAGAGAGCGGCATTGTATTGCTTGGGAATGTCTTTCTAGGCAAATTCTATTTAAAATTTCACTTCTTAACCACTGTATATCTGTTTCAGATATACCTTAGCAACTGATAAACAATGATCCCATTTAATTGCAATCCTAAGTTAAACACCTAACTATCCAGCTACGGCACTGAATCCAATGCTGGCATTGCCTGTGCCTTCGGTTTCGCCGTAAATTGGTATCAAATCCAAGAAGGATTAATAAGATCACCTGATGAAGTGGCACTAGTCCCCTTCCGTGGCTTTATGCTTCATTTTATTGCTTTAATGGAAGATGTGCGATGGGTTTTGGCTGTCGCTGTGCTATAAGGAGGAGCCCAAAGTGAGGTGTCCGTTCCTGGACAGAGAGCGTGGCCACCCTGGGGGAGCAGAGTGCCTGCCCCCCCGTCCCTCCAGGCCGAGCAAGCCCACAGGCTACAGAGCTCCGTGGAAAACCATGCAGTTGGCTTTGGCTTATTTAAAAATAAAAATTCATGCACAAAACCAACACTATTTGTTTTTACAGAAGTCTGGAGTTTCCCACAGTGGGCTGTTACGTTTGGGGACTGTTGGGCCCAACATCCGTTTTTCTCCCAAGGTAAGGAGCCTTCCTTACCAGGATCGTTAGGATAATAACCATGACAGACATTTCCTAATTAGTCATTAATCATGGGCTGGCCTTTCTGACACTCTGGGAGCTGATGCTCCTGCCAAACCCTTTCCGCTCCCTCTGCTGTGGTCCCCGTGGCCGGGCTGTGTCCCCGGAGGGACGCCGGGACGGTCCGGATGCTCGAGGGGAGTCGTGGCGGGAGCCTCGAAACCAGAGATTGGTGGCGGAGCAGAGGTGCCCCATGGGCACGCGTGCCGGGAACAGACACGGGGGGCAGAGACGGGCACTCCTCCCCACGGGGAAGGCGTCTGGCAGGGCCAGGCCTGGGGGATCCTCAAGGCCAGTAGCTGGAGCTGCACCAGCAGGACCTGGCTCCTGCCACGGCTCCTCGGCCCAGAGGGAGGGGGAGAAGGAGAGGGAGGGCTTGGGAGGACGTTCGGTGTCTTTGAGATTTCCGGAGCCTGGTGGGTGAGGATGAAATACCCTCACTGGGACTCACCCAGGCTGGGCAGTGAGGAGCTTCATCAGCCATCTCACTGGGTGCACCAGTCCGGTCGTTGACAAAGCTCCCGCTGGGGCTGGATTCGGTGGTCTCTGATTCACCGGGTTTTCTCATTCGCAGCGCTGCGCTCTGCTTCCCCACGCAGCACGGCCCAGCCAGCACGGGACGGCCCCATGCCACAACCAAGGGGCGTTTGCCACCCCAGCAGAGGCGATGGGAGATGACCGGCGTCACCACGGCGTGCCGGGGGACAGCCTCGTGTGCCGGCTCTGCTTTTGGCCCCGGCAGCGCCGCGGTGCGCTTCCGACGGAGACGCAAGCGCGGGGCGGGCGGGAGAGCAGGGCAGCCTTGTGAGTGCGCGAGGCCGCGGCAGCGCGCAGGGTACCTGCACGGGCCCCGTTCCCACACTCATAATCCCTGGGTCACGAGAGACACAAAGGAGGTGCCGCGCTGCTGGGAGCCGGGGCGGCGGCAGGAGGGGTGGCCGGGCAGAGCCGGCTCCGCTGCCTCATTTCCTTCTCACTGAGGATGACCTTCAGTTTTCTCCCCACTAATCCCTCCCTTTAATCCCCTTCTCCTCTCCTCGCCTGGGTCAGGGCGCTTTCTTGTTGTCCCGCTCCTTCCCTGGCGGCTCCATCCCGGTTGCTGTCAGTAAAGGCCAGATCCAGGCCGAGATGTCTCCATCACCCGCACGCTGCAGCATCTCGCTGATGGACAGGGGCCAAACAGGGACTGCCGGAGGTGCTGCCGGGCTCTGCTCTTGCTCAGTTGTACATGAGATGTTAAGAGGGGTCACTCCGAGGTGGATCAAGGCACAGCTAAGCCCGGGTCCTGCCTCCTGCCGAATCCCCAGTTGGGAGCTGAAACCTGCAGGGCCCCTTGGCTGGGTGACCAAAGGAGACGTGGGGCTGGAATCCTGCATTCCCACGGGCCCCATGGCAATCCTGGGCTGGGGGCCTGGCCGAGCCCTCGCCCCTGCCCGGGCGGGCCCTGCAGGGCTCTGCTGTGAAGCATCCTCGGCGCTGGGAGCCGGAGGCAGGAACCTGCCCCCGGGCACAGGCATCGCCACCGCCGGGCTCAGCACCAGCGTCACTGGGTGTAACGTCCAGGACCCAGCTTCGGAGGGATTCAGGCAAAGCATCCACATGAAGCTATCCAAAACAAGGGGCCCAAAATTGGCATTTTTAAAGCACTTTTGGTCCCGTGGGGCTTTAGCAGAGAGGATGGCTTTCACCACTGGACAGGAGTGTTGCAGCCTCATGGCTGTGGGGTCAGCAACAAATATCCCTGAGCAGACAGCGCACTGATGCCCCGGCTCAGCTCATCCCGCTTGCTGGGCAGGCTTTGAGATGCGGTTGAGCTCCATGGTCATAGCACCTGAGCTCGGGTGCCTGCAGCCAGCGTGGAAGCGTCAGTGTTAGACGTACTCAGGTGCCTGAACCCTCCCTTCCATCTGTTGTTTGCACAGAGCCGGTGCAGCAGCGTCCCCAGCCACGGCCAGGGCTCCTGATCCTTCCGTAAGGCAGACAAGGAACATGACGAGTAACATCGAACTGGGTTAATTGCAGTTTGGGGACCATCAAGACCTAGAGCCGCAGTTCTGGTTCCATAAGGGCTTTACTCAGTGTCTGAGTAGAGATTCAGGGTTTGACTTTTGGTCCCGGTTTGTGAGAGTTTTGGCTCTAACACTAAACCACCAATATGTTCTCTATTAAACTGTTCAATGCAATGGATTTCCAGCCCATACTACAGCTATTAGATGAAGTGCTCGGCATCCATGAAAGTGAAGGAAGTCAATGGTTTTGGTTTTATTGGAAATCCAACAGTAGCATCCACATCTCCAGGCTTGTGTAGGGAGCTGGAGGGCTGGAAGGATGGGCGAAGCCTCGTACACTGCATGTCTGCGGTGGTGCCTGCAGGTTTCGGAGCCATCCCTTTTTGTAGCTGTTTTTTGGAGGTGCACCTGCAGCTCATGAGATGTTAGTCCTTTTTGTCTGGGATTTCAATATTTCTAGTCCTAATACTTTGGTACGTAGTATGGTCCTTACCTACCAGTGAGTTGGCTGCTCCAAAATCTCCTGTTTTGGGACAGCTGTTACCTAAACTTGTCTCTGGTCCCTGCAAGGCTGGGGGCTGCCCTGGGCAGAGAGCTCCTGCCAGCAGACTGTGGCATCTGCCGTGCTTCTGGAGGGCCCTGGGGACGTGCCTGTAGGTTTATCCTGGTGATAAACTAAATCTCTTGACGCAATTCAAGCGCTCGGGGGTTTGGTAGTGCTTCCAGAGGGGCTGCGCGGAGGCTGAGGCACAGAGCAGCAGCACGAAGCCCTCTCTGCAGACCCGTATCATGTAGCGTCAGGGACCAGTGAAAAAAAAACCCGAGGCTGTGGCAGGAGCCACGGCTTGGGATGGGAGATAAGGTCTTCCTGTTTCCCACAACACCCTGGGTTTCTTATCTGCAATACTGCAAATAAAAAACACGGAGCCAGCGAGGCTGATTCCCACAGTACAGCGAAGATTCATCAGCATCTGTTTTCCCGGCAGCTCCCATGTCTGTAGGAGGATGCCCGGATTCCAGGATGGGCTCCCCCGTGAGACATTGGCTCCGCAGGGCTTTGCTCTCCCCGCTTGCCAGGCCGGGCTCTGCGGCGTCCCCTCCGCATCCCGCGGGATGGCTCCTGCCAGCAGCGTGCGCCTGTCGGTCCCTGCAGCATCTTGCGGAGGACAGTCCCCAGCTCTGCAGGGACCCTCACGTCGCAGAGTCCCGCTGCTCGCATCCCCGCAAGCTTCTTAGCTGCTGCCAGGGAGGGAAACGCTGCCGTAGCGGTGGCATGTGCGCGGGGCGGGAGCCCGCACCGAAACCCACCAGCAGGACTGCCCACCCCGGCTGAGCTCTGTAAGCATTTGCACTCAGGAGCCCCGTCTTCAGACAAGCAACACTTACAGGTCCCTGGAGCAAATGTTGGAAGGCTGCAATAGCTGCTTGTTGTTTTATGGAGTTCGACAAGGGTGTAACTCCCGACTTTCCAACTTTGAAACTTGGGATCTCTCATTTATCGCCTGCACTAAGAATGGGGCAACTTATTTCTGCACCAGCCTTTTCAAAATGATGGTGCTTCTCCTCTCATTGCCCTGTTTGCATTACCCATTTCTAGAGGCCTGTACGATTTACGATTCTACTCTCTGGGGAAAATAATGGGAAAAATGGAGGTGCTGCTGGTCTGGAAGAATTTTATCAAGTCAGGTTTTGTTTAGTAAACCCTAGGACAGGTTGGCTCTTGAAGCCAAATCTCCCACATTCCAGGAGAAGTCGGGGACATTGATAAAAAAATTGAAGGTTGCCCAATACGCCATTAAGAAAGACGAAGCATCTCAGCACAGGTTTCACCTGGGCTGGGTCTGGCAGCACAGAGGTGGAGCAGGATCAGGACCCACAAATCGTTTTGCTCTGGGAATTTTTAAGCCAGAGGGAATTTCACAGCGGGAGGAGACAACGCGGTGGGACGGGGGCTCGTTGGGACGGGCCTGTCCTAACGACAGAGGGTTTGCTCTGCCTCTTAATGAACTGCGGAATTGCACCACAGCAAAGCTTTTAAGTGCAACAATGTCGAAATCTTTAAGTAGTTGTACAGGCTTTAAAGGTGTCCAACCTTTGACTTGTCAGGCAAAAAAAGCAGGGAAAAGATTCCTTTTTCCGCTGGAATAAGTCCAGACTGGCAGCCTGCGCCCAATTAGCAGCAAAAGCCACTAACGACACAGCATGTGCAGCTCCGGCCTCCCACTCTTCTCACAGACCTCGTGAACTCTGGGACTATTTTCTTTTCAGCCACCCTTTGCCAGCAAGATCCACACACTGGATGCTCCGTCCCGGGAGAAATTGGCTCCGCTGGAGCCTGAACCGTTTCAGGGGAAAGCGACAGTTTCTGGCTGCCATGGGTGGGGGCTGTTCCCTGTTATATCGGTCCCTATTGTGTGGAAGTGTATTAACATTGGTGATAGATACATTTGTTGACTTTGTACACTGTAATGTAAGGAGATAGTGGAATTTTACTGGAGACTTTGGTAGTGATCATGCTTAAGTAAAACAAACCAAAGGACAGCCTGGCCCTGGACATAAGGTTTCCCTTCACCGAACAACTGAAGAGATGAGGAATGGGGGGGTTTTGCGGGGGCCCGGCTGCAGTTTGGTGTCTCCGGCTGGAGCGGCGTGGCGGGCTGCCCGCTCCTCTCCTCGATGAACCACCCCGCACACGGCTACGGGGGCCGTGGCACCGTTACCGCTGCTGCAGTGGTTCCTCTGGGAGCCCTAAACCTCGGGAAAATACCAGAATTCCTCCTGTGAGTCGCACCGTGGGTCTGTTCAGGGCCGCAGGCTGATGCCATCAGCCCCCGGGAAGGTCTCTGACCATGAATGATCGTCCCCTTTGGGGCCGGTGGGCTGGAGCACAGCGTGACCCCGGCCGGGCCAGCTCCTTCTGACACAAACTGCTCAGGATTTCGCTTTTCCCACAAGCAGTTATATTCCCCCGTAGCCCCCTTTCTGGGTTATTAATTACCAGTTTCCTCCCTGCTAACAGCTTTGTGCTGCTGCTTCTCCCAGGGGCTGCTCCTGGGCAGAGCAGCCGGGAGCGTCTCTCTCCCCGACCTTCCCAGGGATGTTCCCGGTTGGCTCTTCCCGTGCGAGGGACGGACGTGCAGCTCCACCACAGCTTCTTCTCGGTCACTGTGAGCTTGGCAATACGTGCTCCTTCCTCTCCGCCACCACGTAATGAGCCGTGAGCTAACGACCCCCCAGCCCCGGGGCGTGGGACCCCGATTCCCCAGGGCTTTCCCTCGCCTGGAGCCCACCTTCCTCGTGGCAGTGGGTGCAGAGTCAGGCCCTGTGCAGCTCACGTCTGACCCAGATGGGACTTGTTTAAGTTAAATAATGTTACGAGTGTGCAGGCTTCTCACCCGGGACCAAAAATGCCGGGTCAGCGCAGCTTGGATGCGACGCGGGACCCGGGGTGCTCTGCGGAGGGGGCTGCCGGAGGGCTTCGGGGGCCCCGACCCACGGCGGCTGCCCAGCGCTGCAGCCGCACTGACGTCCCCGCTGCCGAGGGGTCGGAGGGGCCGCAGGGGGCTGTGGCCTGGGAGGGGATGTGGGGTGTTCTGGCCGCGGGGGGATGCCAGCTCGGTGCAGCCCCTGGGTCTGGCAGGGGGCAGCTGACCCGGGAAGGGGATCTCGCGGAAAAGGCAGCTGGAAGGGACATTTTCCCTGCAGGAGCTGCACTGCTGACACGGAGACCTGCGCGCTCGGGGAACTGGGTGTGCTGCCCTCCCCGGAAAAGCGCTGCCTGCTCAGCAGCCTGCCTGGCCCTGCCTGCAGTCAGCTGCCCTGACCTACGGACCGTCATTTTTAGCTGCTTTTCTTCCCTTCTTCCCCCGCTTTGGATCTTTAAAACCAAGCACGACTGTGGAGAGGGCGCTGGAGCCTGTTCCCTCGCTGGGACTCCGGGAGTTGCTGCACTGTGTTACTCCCTCCAGGGCTTTGGGCTTCGCCGTGCTTATACAGGAATTTCTCAGAGCCCTGCCTTTCACCAGCTGCTTTCCCTGGCTTGTTCCTCCTTTCTGCTCCTTTTCTGTATGATTTGTCCCTAAAAATAAGGGTGGGCCTCCCAGCCCTGCCTTCCAGCTCCCACAGAGCTGCCTTCCCCAGCTCGCGGTCCCCAGGGCAGGTTGGACCCCGGGAAGTAGGGCGGAATCGTACTTTATTAAAAACCCTAGAAAGTGATTTTGCTAAGGCCATAAAACAGCAAGGCAGCTAAAAGCAGATAAATCTACTAATTATTTGCTCATTAAAAAAGCTCTCCAATAAATCCTTTTAAGGTGATCCCATAAATCTCTCCAACATCATTAAGGCCAGTTGTCTTCAATTCTTATCTCCCCCCAGGGAAGCCTTTTATGGGCCTACAAACACAGTGTTTTTAGGATTTGTATTGCAGATATAACCGAAGTTTGACAAGATCATCCAACAAAAGTGACCCTCTGTTCCCCGTGGCAGCAATCAGGGAGCAGCGTATCCTCCCCGGGGAGGCAGATGAAGGCCCTAGGACTGTCTCTGAGACCATCAGCTCTTGTCTCACGTCTCCAGGAGCCACCGCTGCGGTATCACCAGGCCAGGCTTTCTGGAGAGCTGTGTAGACACTGCGGCTTGGCCCGTGCTGCTACAAATGCCTTTTCCTGGCATTGCACAAGCGTTCGAGCGCAAGACGAGCCTGTTTGCAGCCATCGGGCCTCCCGCGCTGGGTGCATGCAAGGATTTGCCCACCGAAGGGCTGGGGGTGGGACCTGCCTTGGCCACGCGCGGGGTGGCTGGACGGAGCCCAGCGGGAAGGGGCCTTTCCCCCTAGAGCTTCAGTTCTGGACGTGCGTGTTCAGGGACCGTCTGCGCAGCCCAGATCCTTTGCTGAGCTGTTAAAAGCAAGTGAGCCTCGCGCAGGTGGCTGACCCCCTCCCCACAATTCAGCTGCAGCTTCAGGGGAACAGCCCAGCCCCCAGCCCAGACATGCTCCAAGGGCCAATTCCCCAGGGTGTATTGAAAACCTACAGGAAAAGCATCCCCCAGCCACCCTTCAGGGACACTTCCCCACTGGCAAAAAAACCCTGAAACCTTGCAATGAGTGCAAGAGACTTCTTAGCGTGCGAGTTGCTGATGCAGGGTTGCTTCCTGAGATGGTATCAGGTGCCGCCTTCTGCTCCGCTCGGCAGAGCAGCACTTCCACCATCGCGCCTTCCTTCTTCCCTTCCCACAACCCTGTCCAGCCCTCCTCGGCCCCAGCTCCGCTCGCTCCCGTCCCAGGGAGCCCGGGCAGGAGCTGGCATGGGGGAGGCTGGCGCCAGCACCCGCGTTCCCCGGCTGCGCCGTGCTCTCTCTGCGGTGCTGGCTCTGCCTGCGGCGCCGAGTTCACAGCCCGTTTTCTAGCCAGCACCTGTATTATCAACGTTCGTCTTAATTTGCTTGTTGGAGCAAGATGTTATCCTCGCTGGGGTCTCGTTCTGGTGACAGAGAGACCAGGACTAACCGATAGTCCCAAGCTCAGGAGATCTTTCCTCCTTAACCAAACCACCCTTGTGCTCTCCGGCACGGGGCGAGCGGCTGGGTGGCATCCCAGTGTCCCAGCACGCGGCCACCCTGGGCTGGGAGCCCGACAAGCTCCGATCACAACACAGCAGCTCCTGCAGAGTCGCTTTGTTTATTACTCCAAGCAATTAATTAATGGCTACTTTGGCTCAGGGGTTGCTGGGCAGGAACGGACGCAGCCCCGAGCTAGCTGGGAGCTGAGCAGCCGCGGCTGTGCCACACGTGGGCCCGGCTGGGGTTGGCGAGAACCCTCGGCTGGGTCCTTCACCCTGGTGCTGCAGGAGGGACGAGCATCCTCGTGCTCCAGCACCGCAGCGTGGACCCGCACCGCCCGTCCTCACGCTGCGGGGCACAGAGAGGAGACACGGTGTTGCAGAAGGGGCAGAAAAAGGGTGTCTCCTCCTCTCCATCCCTCCAGCAGTGTTCTGTGCTGCCACTAACCCGTTCCTCTCCTTCCCAGCCCCGTGAGACAGGGCCCTGGGAAAGGGTCCTGCCCAGCAGAAATGCAGAGCAAAGCCTCTGGGTTGAACCTGGTCCCTTGCAGTGCGTGAACCCCGGAGCAGCTCACGGCCGGCGCGGGGGCTGCGGGCCGTTCAGTCCGCTTTTGGAGACAGAGTTCCCAAGGGCCTTTGGTGTCCCGGCTCAGCGGCATTGCTGCTGTTCAGTTATCTGTGTTCACCTACTGAGCTGGATCCAAAATGTAACAGACATTGGGTGAAACAATCCTGAGCTTTGGCATCTGGATGCTGTGTGTAAGAGATGCTCTGAGAGTTTTAACTCCCAATGGTCCTGCCGTTCTGAGCAGGGGAAAGCTGGGTTGTTTTTCCCCTCTCCCTGCTGAAATGGCAGTGATTTTATTGTCTGATTTTAGTTATTTTTTTAGTCTAAACCTGGTGGCTTGCCAGCGGTCTTCAGCATGTGTTTTATTCCTTTCTAGCTGGAAGTTTGCAAGCCGTCGGTCGGCCGGTAGGAGCAGCGTGGTCTCGGGCGCTGGGACCCCGGCTCCCGTGGTCTGGGCACAGGGCCATCGCCACAGCTCCTGGGGATGTGGCTGTGCCGGAGCTGCCTCCCCCAATTACCCTGCACCCTCTCGCCCTGCTGCCGTGGGGTCAGGGAGCGGTTCCCCAAGCAAATGTCACCAGCAGCCTGATTTAAACTGACAGTGGCGCAAAAATTCAGATGGGAGCCTGACGACACCGCTCGAACCTCACCCTGTGTCCCCGTCCCCTGCTTCTGCTGAGGCAGCGGCCGCCGGCTGTCTTTTATTTTCAAGTTTTATTGCTCTGAGATGACAGGCCGTGCAAGGGGGTTGTTCCCAACCATCCTTCTCTTACTGAGATGATGTGTTGCTTGATTTTATGTGTGTTTTCCTGATGGGTTGTGCTTTCTGCCTGTGAAAAGCCTTGCATCTGTTTTATGGAGTCAGGCCAATTCAGCCAATGCCACTAAAATCCTCCGCAGGCACCCGGCATCCTTATCCCAGACACCCGAGAGTGTAATCACTCTTTCTGAAAAAAAAAAAAAAAATGCAGAAAATGTTTATTTTTGCATCTCAGCACACGCAAAGGCTCCAGTCTCCAGGCCAGGGCATTAGGCAATCCTGGCTCTCCTGCAGGACGCATCTCCCTAGAAAACTGCCTTTTTCTGAGACCTGTTGACCCAGGGTGATGCAGATGCCATGAGGGACTCGCCGGGCGCAGCCGGGCGCGCGTGCTGCTGTGGAGGTGATGGGTGAGGCAGGAGAGCAGCGAGCCCTGGTCGGCACTGGGTGCAGGGGCGGTGGGGTCCAGAGCGGGGTCTGCAGCCCACCCTGCATCCCCTGCCCAGTCCTGGGGTGACAGCCAGTGATGACAGCACGGCTTTTGCATTGTCCGTGTCACGGTGGCAACTCGAGCCACAGCTTCTCCTCCCCGCGCGTCTGTTGGAAAGGACGTGGGGCTGCGCAGGCTCCCCCCCGCCGCCACCGTTCCTCGACAAGGGTGACAAGCCCCAGAGCTGCCTTCCCACGGCGAGATGCTGCCTGCCCCTGCCCTGCCCCCTCGGCTTCTCTCTGATGTGGCTGCCGAAGGATGTGGCGACAATAAAAGTGTGAGTACAGAGAGGTGCGAGGGTAGGTGAGGCAGTTGGTTTCCTGTTAGCACCAGTGCGACAAGACACGGCTCTTCCCCGCTGCCCGGAGCGAGCTGGTTCCCAGCCCGCTCCCCGCACCACAAGCTCCATTTACAGTTATTTACTAAAACAACACAGAGTGTGTGAACTCCCTCTAGGCCAAAAATAACTGCCGCCCCATTAACTCGAACTGTTTGTTTGTTTTCGGCTGTTTTCTGCCCTTATCGCAGGCAGGGAGCCTGCCTGCTGGGGAGGGGAGCGGGGTTATCGCCCCCCCGCCCCCCACGATCGCTGGGGAAAACCTTTGGGCTTCGAGGCCCCCTCGGTCCCTGCTCCGGGAAGATTTTCTTTCACTGGGTAAAAAGCAGCAGCGACCAGAGTGTGTCTGTGGGCTGGTTGGGTTTTTGCTTTATGGTGTGCAGTGGGGGCTCCTGGAGGTCCCCCCACGGGGACGGGGCAGCTGGGTCGCAGCGAGACGTCCCCCAGCCCTGGCTGCTCGCCCGCTTGCCTCCACGGGTTTTTGGGGACCCGATGGGATCGCAGGGCCATGGCAGAGGCTCGTGGCTGCCTGTGGCTGCGGGCGTCCAGGAATGGGGCCAGCAAATGTCCCTGTAGGTCCTAAGCAGGGTCTCGAGGGGGCTGGGCAGCCCGAGCTGGGGCTGGGGTGGGAGTGAGCGCTCCTGGGGAGCCGGGACCCCCCGGCCCCTTCCCGGCCCCTCCCAACCCTGCCCGTGGGACGGGTTTTGCTCGGTTTTCTTTGAGATATGCTGTGGAGGGAAACACCCAAATAGGCATTAATTTCAAATCTTAGTCTTTCATCCAGGTTTCAGGGCTAAGAATGATGGTTTTTACCCTCTCCACCCCAAAAACCCCAGGAAATCCATCTTGGTTATCAACCAGCTCTAAAGCGAGGTGAAAAACTTAAAATCAGAAGTCGCTGTGAAAAATGCCCCAGATGCCTGGATGGAGATAAACTGCTTTAAAGCAAAAAAACCTCCGCTTTTCTGGCAGTCGCCTGTGACAATACGTGCGTTCACATCGGGCAGCGCAGAGCCCGTCCCCGCTGACGTCCCGGTGCTCCTTGCCGCGACGCTGAGCGCAGCCACGTCCCCGGCAGCCGGGAGCCCCCGCGCCTGCCCTGCCCCAGCCGGCGAGGGCTCCGCGCGTGCCGGCTCTGCCCTCTCATGCTCTTCAGTAGCCACAGACGTGCAGGAGGGTTTGGCAGTGTCCCTCCCAGCAGGCGTGGATTTGGGGGCAGGGGGAGGACTGGGGAGGGCTGCAGCCCTTCCCGCTACCCGTCCGCACTGCCCGGTGCGTCGTGCTTGCTTCTGCCCACCTGAGAAGACATTAAACTTTGACTTTTCTCTGTCCTGGCTTTTTCAGTCCATGCATTTTTGCTCCGTGTTTTATATGCCGTAAGATACGGGTTTTCCTTTTTTCTTCCTTGTTCAGCCTTTGCCAATTGTGTTTATTTAGCAGGTTTTGCTTGCACTTAAGAGCACATGCGGATTGCAGCCGGCCCTGCTCTCCTGCCCTCTGTCATCTCACATCACTGCCGTGCTGGGGAGGGCTCTTGCCAAGTCCTCGGCATTGCTCTTGGGTCTTGCCAAGGTACAAGGGCAGAATATGGGCATCAGGGAGTGCTGCTGAAACCCCACGCACCGCTGGTGTCCCCTGGGAGGGGACACTGGTGCACCTCGCCGTCCCTTTAGGAGGGAGCAAAATGCAGCAGACCTGCAGGACGCTCTGCCTTACGCAAGCACAAGTGACCCGGCTAGGAAAAAACAGGGAGCGTTGCAGGACAGTTAAACTCCGTGTTTTGTCACTCCCCAGCCACAGCCAGAAAGTCCCTTAAATGCCCCGTTCCACAGTCAGAAATAAGAAGTTGGGTCTGTCACGAAGGAGAAGGGAATATTTTGTGGGCTGGGTGAAATCAGAGCACGCCACTCCCACGCAGGTTGCTGTCTCGGCCACTTCTGCATCGCATCCATGAGCTCTCGCCTCTGCAGCGCTGGTGCATTTGGCCACTTTGCAGAGGTTGTGGAAGCTCCGTCTGCCTGATTAAAATTATCTTCATTGGGAGCCAGGCTAGGAAATTCAGTAAACGTGGCTGTTTAAAATGTCCCCAACATGGCTTATCCGAGGATCTCCAAGTACAGGCGACTTTGTGGGGAAGGGTCCAGTTCTCCACCCTGGAGAAAGGCTTCTCAGTGGTGGGCTGTGGGAGATACGTAAATATATCAAAATGGTCTCTTTGCTTCTGTGAGGAAGATCTGGCCCTGCGTGGAAAAATTGCAGCCTTGCCTGAGCGCTGGCACTCTCCGTCAGACTTCCTCAATATAAACCACCGCATGCAATCGCTGGTGCATGAATGTCCGTGGGATACCCTCACCAAGATAAAGTGGGAAAGTCAATGAGGAACTGATGGAGCTGAAAGAAATATTATCTAGGAGGTTATGGGCTACTGTAAGTCACAAAACATGGAGCAAAGCCCTTTCTTTGGCAATAGCAGTAGCTGTTCAAGTTGATTCATTCAGGCAGGGAATGCCCCGGGCTGTGATTGTCATCCGGGATCATTTTATCTCCATTAGCGTGTCCGTGGAGGAGGTTAATAGCACCAGAGCTGGAAACTGAGCTTCAGGCTGCGGTGAGCACAGCAATACAGAGATTTTCTTCCTGCTCAGGGTAGCCAGAAGATTTTGTAGTTTGGGGTTCGGGTCGTGCAGAACAAGCCGCCAGCTTGGGTGTTTTATTTGTTGACCCTACTGAAATGTTGATAGTTGTCACCAACGTGATTTCTGATTTCAAGAGGTTCTTTCCAATATTTCCCTCCTCTTCTGACAGTTGGAATTTTTCCCACCCAGCCAGCTTCCTCTTACATGACAGATGAGGATGGTCGCTCACAGCACGCGAGAACTTCTCACCATCTTCTTTTACAGATGGTCTCCTCTGGTTCGGACTCGGCAGGTGTCTCTGTCTTCTTCAGTCTGTCTGCAATGAGATGGTTGCCCTGTCTTAATCCATGGAAAGTCTTTTCCAGCCCTCTTTAAAGATCCCCTGATGTTTCACAAAATCTTTTGACAGCTTGCATCTAGCTTACCCTGGGGAAGGAAGGGCTTCAGGGGGATCCGGTCGCAGCTCATGCCTGCGAGGGGGTTACAAGGTATTCGGGCTCCATGGGGAGGTGCAGGCTGAGGCAGAGGCCGTGGCCGTGTGTTGGATGGTCACAGGGAGGTTTCCACTGTGGTGATAATTAGGCAGTGATGAGCTGGACTCGGTGGAGCCTGGCAGACCCCTGGCTCTGCCCACTCACCTTGTGCAGGCAGCGGGGTGGTCCTGGTGGCGAGGCCAGCCCTGGGACCCCCGTCCCTTGGGGAGCACCAGCCTCACGGAGCCCTGAGAAAGGATGGTCTGGGAGCTCCGGCACCGCCAGGCGTGGCATGGCAGCCCCGGGGACACGGGGCACGCACCTGGAGCCTGGGGAGCTTCGGGTCTCCTGTGGATCGGAGGTGCTGTGGTGGGGTGCGGGTGAGCAGGGCTGGTCCGGGCTTGGCGGGTGTGAACGTCGCTGGGTGCCGCTTGCACAGCACATCAGGGCTCAGGTATGAGCTACATTTAAGACTGCTGAGCCAGAGGATTCTCACCCAACACCTTTCCTGGTCTTATGTCCTCAGGAGACCCCAGCCCTGGCGTTCAGAGCTGGGCATCGCAGCTTCCCGGGACAGCATCTTTGGCCCCAGGACACGTGGTGTCCCCAGTGGCTCGGGTGATGGTATTTTCCTTTCTGGCCTTGTAGAGCAAGAGGAGACGTTTATGGTGCTGTCTGGCACGGGAGGTTCCTCACTTCTCCTTTCTCCTCTGGGAAAATGCTCAGAGAACAAAAAATAATACATTTTAAAAGACACAGTATTCTCTTTTTCTAATTCAGGGAAGAAGTTGGTGCTCCGTTTGTTAAAGATTATGCAGTGATGGATGTTTACTGTGTGGAAGAAACCGCACCTGGTTTGCTCCCAGGTCCATCATCTCCAAGGCCTCTGACAGCTCGCACGGAGCAAAAGAGAATCTGGAAATAGGGCCCAGAAATGGGTCAGCACAAATCCCGTGCCCGTGGTGCCTCTGAACGCGGGTCTGGCTCTCACTCCGTGGTGGCCCCACCTCCAGCCCCTCTCCCGGGCCATTTTCTAAATGCCTTTTGACAGCAGGGAGCTTTGAAGGCTGCCTCTGCCTCTCCTGGAGCAGAAATCTCCCCTTTCCTGCCTGATTGTGTGTCCCAGCTTCAAAGTGGTTGCAGAGTCCCTATGGCTGGAAAAACACGCATAAAATTAATTTCATGTAAATAAAGGGGCTGAAGGCCCTGGAGAGCAGGAAAGGCGTATACTGGGCTTGTGCATTGGGTCTGTGTTGGAAAATATGCCTGGGGTGTCTGGGGTGGGCTACGTGCACAGGGGCTTCCAGCACACCAGAGAAGCCCCTGCACACCAGTGGGTCCAGATGCCCACCGGGACCCGCAGCAGTGGCCGGCAGATGCCGGCACCCTTGTCAGCTCTGCTTGGCATCGTGCTCTCAGCATGGACCCGGCTTTCGGGGAACCAGCCCCTTGACAGGTCTGCAGCTCAGGGAGGTTCATCTCACCTTCCTGGACACTTTGGAATGTTGGGTGCTTCGGTCTGGGCTGTTCAGCCACGGCGATGGTTTGGAGAGGAATAGGTTTTGGTCCTTGATGTCCCTAAATGCTGATGGGGAGAGTTGTCCTCAGCTGGTGTCTCTTTCTCCCCACGGACAAGGAAGGGGTCCCGTGGGCGGCACGCGGTTGAACACTGAACTCGAGACAGTTTGAGTCCTGTCCCTGGGGCCTCTGCTGTGCCTGGTGCAGCGGGGAATGGGGCAGAGAGCTCAGCCGGCGTGTCCGGCAGGCAAGCGCACGTCCCCGTGCTCACCTCGCCCTCTGCCAGGCTGCTTCCACGGGCGCAATATGGGGAAAGAAGAGGGAAATCGGTTATTTCTGCTCGTGACGTAAATGCAGACCACCTCACCAGCTCGCTCGCTGGAGGAGCAGCAGTGCCACCGGCGGGATGCCAACCCCAGCTCCCCCGGCTCCCTCGGCTCCGGTAGCAAACCTTGCTGCGGAGCTGGAGGCACATTTTACTGTTTGGCTTTTGCTCGTGGCGGGGGGTTCAGTGCCACGGCCACAGCATGGCTTCACACACATTCCTGGTCGTGGGCTCACCCCCGCCAGGGCGGATGCACCACAGCCGAGTGCCAGCCCTCAGTGTGGGGATTGGCACGGCCGGGACACCTGGTCTGATAGAGCAAAACCACCCATTTGGGTGCCAGAAGGTATTTGAGCTCCTGCCACACAACGGGCTCGCTGCCCCTCTTTCCTTTTGTCGCTTTGCTGGCTTCGGTGCGATCCTGCTCGCCAGCGCGTCTCTCCACGGTGCGGCCTGCAGCCCCGAGCCTGGGCAGTGGGCTGAGCGAGGCGACAAGTACCCAGACGCCAGGACTGTTATTTATTTACTGTCACAACCCCACGGGCCCCCGGCCGAGCCTCTCGGCACTCCGGCCACTTCGTCTTTTTGTTTCCTTCTTCGCACGTTTTTCTGGACGCTGCGTTTTCACATCTCCTGTTTGTTTTGAATGCTGGGGGACGCACACGACAGCGAATTCCCAGCCTGGACCACGCTGCGCCTGCCGCCTGCGCGACATGGGGTGGGGGGTGTGAAAGCGCCTGCTGAGAATGTGTTCACGTTGCATCAGTGAAACCAGACGCCTGCAGCCATCCCGCTCTCCCTGTGGTCGCGGTGGCTGCAGCCCCCGGGGAGGAGCATGAAGCAAAGCATCTCCCGAGCCCCCGCTCCGACACGCGTGGGCAGGCGCCTTCAGCTCCATCAGGACCCGGCTGCAGCGTTTCAGGGAGGACTCGCAGCTGTAGCTGGAGGGAGGAATCGGGTGCTTCATGTGCAGGGGTTTGGGGAAGAGGGAGGTGGGAGCAGCC
The DNA here is from genome assembly GCA_009819775.1 of Phoenicopterus ruber ruber. Classification (NCBI taxonomy): domain Eukaryota; kingdom Metazoa; phylum Chordata; class Aves; order Phoenicopteriformes; family Phoenicopteridae; genus Phoenicopterus; species Phoenicopterus ruber. The sequence goes on from CM020234.1 coordinate 12,560,474, forward strand.
AGGAGAGCTCCCCATGGCCGTGGGCAGGAGGGCTCAGCCCAGCCAGGGTGATGCATAAACCTGCTCTTGGGACAAATTTTATGTTGGCGCAAAGTTTCCTCCCAGCCCGCCGTGGCTCCGTGGCTGCTCAGTTCCCAGCGGTTCGTTGCCAGCAAGCCCGGACGGGTGGGGGTCCAGGCTAGGCTGGGTGAGCATGGAGGGACCCTTGTCCCCCAGCAAGCCCCAGCTCTGGTTCTCCGGATGGCGTTGGGCTGGGCTGGGCAGAGAAGGGAGCTCTGCAGGGACGGGTGGCGGGCACTGTTGGCTGTGCCATTGCGGATGCCCGCTGGAAGGAGGTGGCTTAAGCAGGGATTCAGCTGTCCTGAGTCTTCCCATGGGATTTTGTTGGGCTCCAGTTCTGGACGATGCTCAGCTGGGCTGGTAGTACTCAGGGGAGCACGTCCCACCAGGAAGCCCCACCAGCACCCTCTCCTTTTAGCCTTTATTTTAAAACAACACACGAGGAGTTTCGTGCCAAACTCAGCAGCTCCAGCACATGGTTGTCCTGTGTCCTGACACCGGTGCAGAGAGTCCTCTGAGGTCCAGGCCTAAAAATTAGAGCACTTTTGGGTGCTCAGGGTTGTCTGGCTTTGCCCTCTGCCTCTGAGGTCACCGAGCCGGGGCTGGGCACGCTGCCTGGAGGGGATCTCCTCGCACCCCGGCCAGCTTCGGCCGTCGCGGCCGTCCCACCTCTCCCAGCTGGCCTCTCCTTGACCACGCTCAGGACCTCCTCCCTTTCCTTCCCACATCCTCTCCTGCCATTCGGGAACGGATCCTGTTTGTGGTGGACCCCTGAGGGTTTCGCCCGTTGGGCAGTTCCTTGTTTCTGGCTGTCGGTTTGTCAGATCCGGTCGGGGTTGTTGTTTTTTTTGACCAATTCTTCATACTTTTGTGTTTTCATTTCTGTTGCTGCTTCGCCCCAGGTGCCCTCCGGAGCGGCCCAGCAATGTGCTGGGGTAAAGGCAGGCTGAGGACGTGCGCGCACGTGCAGGAAGGGCAGGAAGGGCAGGAAGGGCAGGAAGCCGGGTGCGACCGCCGCCTGGCAGCACGGCACGGTGCCCAAACCAGCCTTTGGCCCTGGGCTGGCAGAGACGGGCCCACGCTGCCTGCCAGGTCTGCCTGGTGAGGAGCACAGGGACAGCAGGATGGGGTCACACCAGGCTCCATCTCCGCCGGAGCCTCCAGCAGGTTGGAGCTCTCCGCCGGGGGTCTGGCTTTCCTCTCCTTCCCACAGAAAGCTTGAGGAAGGTGAGGCTTGGGTCTGCAGAGATGCAGCAAGCGGGTTGGATTTGCTTGGCCAGCATTTCTCCCCAAGCAGATGTCAGCAGGTAGCTGGGGAAGCGGGGTCACCTGTGCCCATGACAGTGGCACAGGCTGGGGCCCAGCTGTGCCTTCCCCAGGGTACTGGCACTGAGCTGGGGGTTCACAGCAACGCAGGCAAGGCAGGAGCACCCAGAGTGGCCTGAGCACCCTGCACTGTGCTTAAGCACCCAGGCTGGCATTACCACCCATGCTCGTGTTAGCACCCAGGCTGGAATTAGCACCCACGCTGAGGTTAAGCACCTGGACTGGCCTTAAACACCCAAACTGGAGTTAGCACCCACGCTGGCGTTAAGTAGCTGGACTGGCATTAGCTCCCAGGCTGGCGTTAGCGTCTGGGCTGACCTTAAGCACCCAGACTGATGTTAGCACCCAGGCTGGTGTTAAACACCTCGACAGGCACCAGCACGCAGGCTGGCAGGAGCACCCAGGCCGGCATCTCTTGACTCCCTGGATTCACGGGGAGAAGGACGGGGTCGGGCTGCAGCAAAGCGTGAGGCCAAAAAAGGGGTTTAGTTGGATTTGGTGGAGCTCGCAGGAAAACAATAACAGCCCTGGTAGAGCTGAGGAAAACCTGAAGGGATTTAGAGTAAAGCCAGCCCTCTGTGGGGTCCTGGGAATCTGACAGGACCTTACCACATCCCTCCGGATCCTCATGTCCCCCAGCAAGGTGGCAGTGCCCTCCTCCGGGGCAAATCCCCTTGCTGCTGCCACGCGCGGGGTGCTGCGGGGTGCAGGATGGCTGCAGCCTGGGTGCTGTGCCCTGCCAGGCGCGGGCAAACCCCCCCGCCCGGCCTGGGCCCGGGGTGTTTTGGCATGGGGGTGCAAAAGCCAAGCGTTAGGAAGGGATGCAGGGCTGGGGGCAATGGCAGCCGTGCCGCCTCGGGCCCTCCGCAGCAGGGCAGCATCCCGGGGCTCTGCCAGCTCCCTGCCTGGCCTTGGGGAACGTCGTCAGCAGGGGAGTGGTTTGGGTTAACTGCCTGTCCCAGGTGCCACAGTGACACTTTCTCAGCTCCTGACCCTGTCCCCAACCAGAAGCGACAGCACTAACCCCGACCGGCCTCTCCGGTGCCGCGGCCAAGCCCACAGGAGTGGCGAGAGCGGCCGTGCTGTGGCCACCACGACGTTCCCCTGCGGGTCCAGACCCTCTGGCTGAAACAGTTTCTGTCTCCCTAGGGGATTGGGGCACTGCTCCTCTTCACAGCGAGGGCACAAAACTTCCTGGCAGCCCGACAGCCCTTGCATGAAGTCAGCCTGGGAGCGGGTCCCAAGGGACACTGCGCATCCCGCCGGTGCCGTGCCGGAGGCTGCCATCCCCGACGTCCTCTCCAGATGGGCCAAGCGCTGGAGGAGCCAGAGGGTGGCTTTTGGGAGGGTCTTCCCTGGGGGATGCCAAGGTGCTGTGGCATCGGGGAGTGACGGGGTCTTTCTCAGCATGTCCCTTTTGGGGTGCCTTGGCCTTGCACTGGCTCTGAGTAACCCTGAAGCCTGGAGTGAGGCTTGGGGGCTTCATCCTGCGAGAACACCAGGATAACGGGGGGTTAAACCCCCCCGTACCAGCTCAGCCGTGAGCATTTTTGCCACTTTACTTTCTCCCTGCTCTTGCGACACAAAGAGCAAAGCTGCCAGTTTGCCCGGAGTGACCTCTGTGCCCTACAAACCTAACCCCTTCCTCAAAAAGACAAAAATCCCATTGCCTTGCACCTCCATCTGTTTAGCGAACAGTTTAACCTAACAAGATTAGCATTCGAGGTCGTCTCTTCTTCTTTTACGTTTTTCCCCCGCCGTTTGCAAAGAAAACAGCATTGGATTTAGGACAAAAGCTTGAAACCCCTCATTTGTAAGTAGCGCAGCCTTTGGAAACTGTTTTGTTCCAAAGTTATCTGGGGAAAGAGCTTGCGAATCCACCCCTAAAGAAAAAAGGAGTCGGCCAAGGGGCTCGGCCCTGGGGAGGATGGAGCCCAGCACGCGGCACCTGCACCCGGCTCTGCCCGCTGTGGCGTTGGGGAAATTCCGTTGGGTTATTCCCGCAAGGAGGTTTGCGAAGAGAGAGGGTTGCGGTGGCAGGAAGAGGCTGCGGCGGGGTGGCTGGAACAGGAGGGAACTGGGGTTCACGTTCCCCGTTCCCCCATAGACACCCTCCGGTGACGTTTCTCCGCACACCTCCATCCCTGTTGGGAAAGCGTGGGGAGCGCGGGCTCATCCCCGGAGGTGAGGGATGAAGCCCCTGCAGGACGAGGGTCATGGAAGAGCAGTGAGCATCAAAGCCGAATTAACCTGCGAGGGGACACAAGTGGGGGTTTTTTTATGTGTGTGCATGCTTGTTCTTCAAACAGCATCACATCCCACCCCGAGCCCCTTCCAGTGGGCTGAGCCGCCCGGCTCCCCGCTGCGGCCGGGCACTGCCCAGAGAGGTGACAGTCGAAAGAGTCCCCAGGGAATCGTCGTCGGGGAGAGGGGAAAGGTAAAGGGTTTGATTTTCATTCTTTGGGACTGTTTTCCCCTCCTTCATCTCCCACTCACCCCCTCCCTTTTCGCCACATTGTGCTGAGCTTGAATCAGACCTTCACAAAGGGGATTAGAGGCCGGTTGCTGATAAATAGCAAAGCAGGTTGGAAGCGTGGGAACCAGCCATGGTGCAGCGCGGAGGGACATTCCTGCTCCGGAGGGCCGGGCGGGAGCAAAAGTCCGGGCTAACCCCGGGTCACCCGGGGGACCCAGCGCCTGAGAAGATTTGTTCGGACACTGGCTTTTGTTGTGCACAGTTCCGTGTCAGCCCAGCGTGTCTCTCGCTGCTATTGATGGGGAAGGAAAGCGCTATTGTCAGGCGCCCAAGGGCCCCCCTTTCACTCCTGCGCTCTTGGGGTGACGTCAAGGCGGTACGTGGGAACCCAACCGGCCAGCCCGGAGCAGGGCGAGCGGTCCCAGTGGTGCTCCACGTCTGCTGGCCCACTCGCAAGGCGAGGAGAGATGCTCGAGGGGTCCCCAGGAGCTGAGCATCGCCTGCGGGGCCGGGAGCTGTGCTTTCCCCCTTGCAAGCCGTCCTGGCGCTGCCGGGAGAGCCGGGGCCAGGCAGGATGGATGCTCCAGCAGACAGCTGGGTGGGAGCGCAGAGGGCGTTTTTCAGTATCTCAGCCCCAGCGTTATCAGTGACATTTCCCAGAGGGAGGGGGCGAGGCAGGATCATGCCAAAAATTCATGCCGGGAAACGGCTGCTGGAGGAGAGTGCGGCCGCCCGGCCCTGCGAATCCCAGGGGTGTCTGCGGTGTCAGCTCTCGCCCCACCTGGACACCTGCTGATGGGTTGAGCATTCCCTCATCCTCAGGCTCTTACTTGCTGACACAGTTTTAATCTCCACCTGGAGACCCTGGGAGAGGTGGGAGAAGGGCCCGGGGCTGGGTCTGACCCACCGCTCGGTCCGGCTCCTGCTCCGACCTCTTTTCGGGAAGAGGACAGGCAGGGAATTTCCCCGATGAAGCGCTGCGGGGTGTGCAGTAAAGCTGCCCTGAGCAGCTAAATGGAGCTCAGCTGCTTCGCATCTGGCGCCGAGGCTCGCTACAGCATCCCGGAGCATCTGGGGACAGGCGGTGTGCCAGGGAGGAGCCTGCTGGGAAAATCCCTCCATCCCGCCTCCGGCTTTTCCCCCTGTGACCTGACAGCAAGGAGCTGCAGGTGACCTTGAACCCTGCAAGCTGCCTGGTCCTAGTCAGGGCTCTGCATGTTTCATCTACCAACTCTCGGCTCAGAAAATGAGCTGAGCAGCAAGACTGGGACTTGCTCCCAGCCCTCGTTTCTCCTCTGAAGCCTGATTTTGCTGCCACAGGCTCGCCGAGAGCCGAGGCTCCAGCACCCTGCCCTCCGGGGTCTGCGTGGGGACCGCGGGGGGGGGCGGGGGGGGGTCACTCCAGAGCTGCCCCCGAAAGCTCAGATGAGCCGAAGCCAGTCCAAATAGCCACGTCCAAGTGGGACCCACAGGCTCCGTGTCCAGCAGGGAGGCAAACAGGGGAGAGCAACAAATACATTTGCTGCTGCCGGGTCCTCCGGCTGCGTCCCACCATGTCGGAAGGAAAAACAAAAGCCCCCTCTATGAGCTGGGATTACCCCGGAGAAACGAGGCAGCCCAAGTGGGACAGCAGGAACGTGGCTGCTGTGCCGCCGAGGGTGCATGCTGCCCTTCCTGGGAAATCTGTGTGGGCAGCCGTAGAAATATTCCTGGAGGTCACTTGGGAGTCTAGGAGCTGGAGGGGCAGCGTAGCTCTGTTAGGACTGGGCAACGGCCAAGTGTTTTTTCAAAGAGCCATGAAAAAATCCGAGAAGCAGGATTTTCAGCGCGCGCCGGTCTGGGTCCTCCCCGGTGGGTGGAAGGAGTGAGTCGCCTCCTGGCCACATTCGCAGGGCCTTGCCCCGGCTGCCTCCCCGGCCCCGTGCGTGCCCCAGGGCAAGGACCCGCCGCGTGCCACCGCCACGCTTGTGCCCGCGTGCTGAGTCAGCACTTGGCAAGCCTGAGGTGTTCCTGGGGAACGGGGATGGGGATGCTCTCCTGCTCGGAGCAGATGGGATGTTTTCGGACGCCCCATCCTTGGTCAGGTCCCTGCACAAAACCAGCCGTGTTGCCCGGGCTCCTCCAGACGCGCCCCCGCACCCCCCCTGCCCACCTCCTCCTCCTCTCCCGTGCGGGCTGGAGGGAGCTGGGGCGGAACAGCCCGAGACAGCCGAGCCCTGCCTGGCTGCGGCACGCGCCGCGGGCACAGGGGGGCAATTCCCCAGCACTGGAAGGGGCTGGTGCTCTGGGTGGGGATGCTTCTTCCAGCCACAGCCCTTTGGGCGTCTGACCTGCTGCAAAGGCATCTTCTGCGCCCTCCCTCAGCCCGGCACCCACCCGCCTGCCTCCGAAACCCCTCGGGTCACAGCGTCGCCCACCCCCAGGCCAGGCTGAGCCCCCCTGGGGTGCTCGGATGAGCTGTCAGGCAAACCTTATCTCCTGCCTCTCCCACCACGGCTCATCCCTGCAGACCTGCTGAAGGGACCCAGCTGGCCGCCGGCTGCCATGTGATGGGCTGCTGTTGGATTTTTCTATAGAAAATAAATAGCCCTGCAGCAGGAGGGGATTTTATTATTATTATTATTATTCCCAGGCTATCAGACGCACCAGCTCAGCCCTGCCTAATCGAATACAGCTGTTTCCTGTGCACTCAACAACAGGCCTGACGCTCCGCCGTCCTCCCGGCCGGTTTATTTAAATAGGTAGGATCCGGATTTCCGGAGCGAAACAAACAGCGCCGGACGCCTGGACTGCTCCAGCCCTGAACCCTCTGCGCCCCGGCGGTGCCCCCGCCGCCCCCTGAGCCTTCAGTGCCCTTTGGGGTCCCCTCTGCCACTGTGACAGGGCAGGGAGAAGGCGCTTGTGGAGGTGCTGCCAGTGGCCGGTTTTATTCCTTTATTCCGGTGCAGGGAGAAGGCCAAGGGCAAGTGTCCCCTTGTCCCAAAAAAACACATTTCTCTGGCTGGAGTCTTTAAGACCTTTCTCTGGGACACCTGAGGATCAGACCTCTCCTCTCCATCAGTGGGATGCTGAGCCCACGTGCCCCTCACCAAGCTCTGCGAACCCTGGCGCCGTGTGTCCCAGGGGAGAAGAAATGCCCTAAGTCAGCGTATCTGCGATGAGTTAGCAGGATAAATAGTAAATGTGAGAGAAGGAGAGCAGCTGGGATGGTTGGGATCGGCGGGGGAAGGCAGGCTGGGAGCATCAGTGTGTGTTAGGATGGACTGTCAGGTTTTGCTGGGCTGAGTTTTGTGACCATTTTGCAGGGGTTGATTAAATTTGGATGGATGTTATCCTTCCGGTTGTTGCAATCGTGCAAAACAATTCGATTAACAACCAGTGCTAATCCCTTCCTTTTATCTGATGTTCAGCGTTTGACCAGCCAGAAAGCAGGCTTGAAAACTGGCTCTCTCCGAGATGCCTCGCTGGGGCTTGTGGAGGCACAGGGGGCAAACTCCCCGGGTCTTCTAAATGTCCCTGTGTGGGGGATGTCAGCCAGGAACGGACAAGACGGGGGCGTTCTGCTCGGGCACGGACGCCTTCCTTGTGAAGAAGTTGGGTCAGACTGGGGAACGGCTCCACGGATGCTGTCCTGCCGGGGCTCCCCTCACCCCGTCATCCCCCACCCCACCGCAGGCGAGTTTGCAGCTCCCCATGGACTGAGACACTCATTGGCAGCAGCCCCGTGTGCCAGGAGCCACCGCGGCTCTGCCATGGAGCTCAGGGTACCGGAGCCGCCTGCAGCCCTCCCTCAGCTGAGATTCCCCCCTTGCCCACGAGCGTCACCATTCCCACGGCTCGTCCCTTTGGCTCTTCGCAGAAGAGCCATTTGGTGGTGTGAAAACTCTTTGGTGTTAATTACTGGCTTTTGGGGTGCAGTTACGTGACATGGTGATGCTGACGTGTCCTGACGCCGTGCGGTGCCCGTGCCAGTGTTGCGCTCATCCCCAGTGCCGCGGCACCGCCAGCCCCAGCGCGGGCAGTTGAAGCACCAGGAAGCTCTTCATCTGTTTTGCAGGATTTGGTCGGGGCTCACTTGGCTCCGCGGGCTGGGCCAGCCTGCTGCCGCAGCCCGGCTGTCCCCGGGCCCGATGGCCCCCACGGCCCCACTGCTGCTCCGGGCAGAGCCGGTGCAGGCAGCGACGCTGCCCGGCGTGAGCCCAGCCCGAGCCGCAGCCCCTTCCCGAGCTGCCTCTGGGATGGCACCCGTGGGTGGGTGGTTCCCAGCGCCGGCTCGGGCCAGAGCTGCCCCCGGGCGCGGAGCTGGGAGCCGCACGCAGCTAACGCCGGCGGGGCACGGCTGCCACGGGCAGCTCTCGGCCTGGGCTATGGAGTGGGGTGCTTCACATGAGCCTGTTACTTTCCCTTTCTTCTTTCTTTTTCTTTTTCTCTTTCTTTTTCATGTCCTTTCCCTTTTTCTTTTTCTTTCTCGTCTTCATTTTAGTTCTATTTTTCTTTTTCTTGTTCTCATTCTCTCCCGGCTTTTCACGTTACCCAGCTGTGCTCCCTTTGCAGCTCACACCCATCCTGTTTAACGCTGCTCATGAGGGTTCACAGCCCTTCGGCAGAGGTATCGCTGTGCCCCCGTGCCCAGACACCCTGAGCTACGTTGGGATAGTGAAGCCTTGTCACCATTAAACCAGAATCCAAAGATAAGCCGTAGCTGGACCATAAACTGCAGGGTGGTTTGCCAGGATGGAGGTGAGCTTCCCTCCCGCCTGGGCTGGGCGGCCGGGATGGTTCCTTCGGGCTTTAAGGCTGGGGAACCGCCTCATCGCCCACGACCGGGAATGCCAGGGCAGCACGGACGTCTGCCTGTTGGGATAGGTGGCTCCACATCCCAGCGAGCTGGTTTTGCGTCGGCACAAGTTAACAAAGATGAGCTGAGTTTAAGCAAACGTGAACAAGGACAGGCACAAGCCCGGCATCGTCTTATTTGCAGGGAGAACCAGAAGAAATCCCAGTGCCTCGATGTGTCCGAGGGACCTGGGAGCAGCCAGATTTTGGGGGTCCTGAGCACTTTGCTGGTGACTGCAGAGGTGGCAGAGGTGACTGTTCCTCACCTGCCACCCCCCTCCCAGCAAGCAGGCCCTTGCAGGGCAGGCCAGGTTACCAGCCATTTGGTCCCGGCAGCGTCGGGCCAAGTGCCGATGCCGGCGCGAGCCGGTGGCGGGGGCGGCTGCCGCGAGAGGGGAGCGATTTGCACCTCCGGGCGGGAGATGAAAGAGCCGCTGGCGCTTGGAGATGAAAGAGCCGGCAGGGCCACGGCGCGGGGCGAGGATGGGAGGTGAGGGGAAGCCCCGCGAGTTGTTTTTCTTCTCATCTCTGCCGCGCAGCAGACGGCAGCAGCCAGCGCCGGGCTTTCCCAGGGCCGTGGTGGAGCAGGGCCCTGCGCCGAGCCCCACGCCGCAGCGCCGCAGTCCCCTCCTGGCTCCCAGCTGAGATGCCAAAGCAGCAACGGGACCCGCTGAGCATCCGTCAGGACATTGCACGGAGGAAGGGAGGCTCTGGGGGTGTTTGCTGAAGGAGAAGGGGTGCGGGGGGGGGGTTCTTGCATGGAGGCAGCTGCGCCGCTCCTGGCCCTGCCCACGACTGTGCCGGCTGCTCGGGGTCGTCCCTGTCACCCAGCAGCAGGTGCCATTGCGCAGTGGTGACACAGCAGTGACACAGCCTTGGGCGAAGTCTCCATCTCTGGTTTGTCACCTGAGGCCAGGGCCAGGGCTCTGTGGCTCCACTGTGGCACAGGCACGCAGACTTTGCCGTCCCCATTCCCCGGGGCTTCTGCCCCCAGGCAGGAGCGTTCCCATGTCACAGCACCACGGTGCCGCATGCGGTGGGAGCCTGGCATGACCGGTGCCCTGCCCTGTGCCGTGCTGCCGTCGCGCCCTGCACTCCCTGTAGCTCAGCCCCGCGGTTTTGCGTGCAGGTGCGGATTTGGCCGCGCTGGGACCCCGTGGGTGCTCTCCAAGGGGGTGGCTGTGTCTCGGGCTGGTCTTTCAGTGCCTCCTCTGCCACCTCCACTCGGACACCATAATTCGGCAGGGCACAGGCAGCACTGAGGCAGGTTCCCTTTTATTATGTACAACCCTGTGGCCAAGACTAAAGCTGGAGGAGCAGGAATCCCGAGGGCAGTCGGAGTCACCCCAAGCCGAGCGGGTGTCTCCTGGGCTGCCAAGGATGCGCCGCTTCGGAGGTCCCTGTAACCGTCTGCATTGTGGTTTGTGCCCAGCGGCTCGTGCAGAGCAGCGAGAGCAGAGGCTGGTGCTCTGGCAGATGGGCACCCACACCTTCCCCAGAAGGCCTGGGACTTGGAGGTTTGGACTTTGACTTGCTTTGGACTTTGAGGTTGTGCCTCCAAGACCAAACGGCAAGCTGCTTCCCCCCAAAGACTCTGCCCAAGTACCCGATGAAGGCCCATTTTTCATTTCTACGTATCATTTCTGTATGCAAGAGCTTGTGCAAGGGCCTAGGCTGTTGCTGTGAGGAGTCTCAACCTTGCAGGTACCCATGAAATGGGGCTGAGCAGAAGCTCCCACCCAGCTGCTCCCTCCAGCTCTCCCGCCCAGGGCGAATAACGACTCTGCTCGCCCCAGGCTGCTCAGGCAGAGCTTAGAGGCTTTTATCCTCCAGCCCCGGCCCTGTGTGTCCCAGAGCTCCGCCGGTCTGCAGGACCTCCTGCCAGGCTGCTGGTGGCCAGAGACCGCAACCGGCTGTGGCCACAAGCAAAGGACAGTGAGGGAAAGGGCACTGAGCCCCCTGACATGGCAGGTGGGGACCAGCAAGGCTCCGGGGGTGTTGGGTGAGGATGCTGATGGAGCCAAAGAAGTCTCTGGCTTGGCATCTGCATGACCCGGACTGCGATGTGCTCATCACTGCATGGACTGAACTGAAAAACAGGGCGGGGGAATCACTTGTTTCAGTGTAAAATGTTGCTTTTGAAGTTAATTTTCATTGCCTCAGGGCGGCTTGGTTGGTTCTGAACCTCTTTGAAATGCTCAGCTTCAGGCAGACCTCAGGCAGGGGAGGCAGAAGATCCGGAGCCGTCCTCTAAACCCATCTCTCCGTTTGTGTCTTCTGGCTGCTCTCCCGGCAGGTCCGGGGCCGCTGCCCGCCCCGGGGACGAGCGCGCTTGCTCGGACAACGCTGCGCATCTCCCATGCTGGACCCGAGCGCCCTGGATGTGTGGAGCTGGGGAGGAGCTCCGGTGAGCCGGGCTGGGCTGAAAGCACCGGACAAGCCCTCCTGGCCGCTCCTCTTGCCCAGCTGCAGCGAGTTTGACAGTGCTCTGCCTGCCCCTCCCTGGAGAGCACCAACCTCTTCAGGACTGGGAAGCCCGGGACGATGGCCGGGGGGACAAGGGTCCTGGCTCAGCTCTGCGCCTCTCCTCTGCCTCGTCCGTTCCGGCTGCTGGGTAAGGATCGCTTCTCGCCTTGCACAAAACCTCACACCCGTGGCCCTGGCTCGATTTGTGGCTCAAAGGTACTTCTGAACTACGGCCAGGCGGCGACAGCTCGCCCGTGTGCTCATCTCCATTACACGCACACGTGTGCGGAGGTGCTGCCGCGGTCAGTGCCGGCACGGCAGGCAGGCTTCGCCCTCGCACTGCGAGCGCCGAGGCACCTGTGTCAGGCCACGAGCTAAACCTGCCGCCAGGTTTTCCAGCCCGTCTGCTGGACACTAAGAGTGAACCAAGACTTTTTTTGAAACCAGCCCAGAAACGCACCAGGAGACAGCCTGTGTTTATCGTGCTTCTGCTTCCCCCTGAATTCCAGTCCTCTGACATGTTTAGATCGAACCTGATGACCCAAATCTGACTGCAGCAACTGAGAAGAAAAGTGACCTCCGAAAAGAGCAGCCCAGGAGAGCGGCCGCGTGTGCTTCGGGCCACCCCGGGCCACTGCACCCGGCCGCGCCGCAGAGAGGAGCAGCCAGGCACGCCGAAATGTTTCACCGGTTTTAATTGAATTACTTTGCAAAACAGTGTGTAGCACCAGTGACACCTTCACAGCATCCCGTGGCAGCGAAACAGCTCTGGAAGCTGTCGCCAGTGGCCTGTGCGAAACAGCTTAGTGGGCTCGGGCCAGGATCTAATAAACATGTGCTGCAATGCAAAAACCACCTGCGTCTTTGCGACGGGACCCGCCGGTGGAGCTGGGGGCGCAGAGGGTCACCCCATCCCTGCCCCGTGCCGGGGCGGTGGGAACGGGCCAGCGGCTAATTGGGGGACCTCAGAAAGTCCCCCAGCCCTTAGGGACAGGCGGGTTGTGGGGTCGGGGGGAGCTGCCTGCACAGCTGACGGCAGGTGGAGGCAGGCAGGGGAGGAGGCAAGGGGGGGGAATGGGCACACATCCCTCCTTCCTCCTGCGTTCCTCGTTAGAAGCATGGAGCCGGTCACGGCTGCAAAGTAACAAGTGAATCTGGAATTTGTGGGGTCTCGCAGCCATGCGGGAAGGCAGGGATGTGTCCCCACTCTTCAGGCATTCCACACCCGCTGTGGCCCTGGGCACCTCTCAAGCCCACTTCTCCGAGCTGTCAAAGGTCTCCAGCTAAAAATGGGGCAGAGCAGAAGTGAAGAAACCAGGAAAACTCTTTTCATTTCAAGATCTCTGCTCTAGCCCCTTCTTTATCTCAGCATCAAGCAGCTGCCATGGGCAGAAGCTCAAATTGTTGCTCCAGGCAGGTCTCATTTAATTAAAAGCCTGAGCAAGGAGGATGTTACCCCAACTGTTCATCTTCTCAGGCGACGTCTGCCAGCCTCTGGGGCAGGGAGATGTGGTCCATGGTGGTGCATGTCCCGTCCCTGGTGCCACCACATTTCCCAGGGAAGCCATCGCCTGCTGTGCTCGGTGCTCTTAAAATCCAGCCACTCTAGATGCTGACCTGGGGCCTCAAGTGTTGTGCTGATGGGCTTTTCCATGGCCTGGTGATGCTTTCCCAGCCTCGCTTCCCACCTTCCAGGGCAGCCTGAAGGGGAGTGGGGGTTCCAGACCTTGCACATCCCAATGATGTCCTTTGGTCAGCGCTGCAGGAAGAACCAGCCCGAGCGCTGCAAGCTGCTTAGGGGGAGCCTGGGGTGAGCCGTAGCGGCTCCGGCGGCTGAAGGGGGTCTGCCAGCCCTGGGACTCCCGTCTAGGGGACAGCCCGGGCAGCGTGCCCTGATGGGGAAGGGCTCTCTGCAATGCAAACCCCAGGGGAGGGAGTCCCCCTTGCACCTCCACCCACAACCCTGTCCACCCCATGCAAGGGGGACCTCAGCCATCTCGGGGTCTGGAAGAAGGACCCCTCACCCCGGGGGGCTTCCCCTGCACCGCTCCACCAGGGCTGCGTGCCCGGCTGGCCCCAGGCTCGCGGAGCCCCTTCCTCCCCCCGGAGCATCCGCCGGGGCTCGGCAGGGTCTGCACGGGGACGGCTGGCTCCAGAGCCCCCGCTAAGTGCTTGTGGGGTTGGGTTTTTTTCCTCTCCTGGGAACCAAGCGTCAGCTTTTGTTGGTGAACAGACCGTAGCTTTCATGTGAAAAGGTTAGTACAGTATGTTAGTTCCTAATGAGGGGATAATAGAGTCTGATTCTCACACCCCGGGGACTGCGAGGTGACAGCAGCACGGGAGAAGGGTATTTAACACCTTCACCCTGGGAACCTTTTCCCTTCCCAGCCGGAGTCCCCTGGCCTTGCCAAGAGTGGGGAGGAGGAGGAGGAGGAGCACAGTGCAGTGCCTTTGTCCCCGCTTCCCTCTCGCGCCCCGATCTCATCCCATCGGCACATGTGTCCTCGCGGTGGGGGCAGCCAGCAGAAGAGCCTGGGAAACAGTTGGCCGATAAGTCAGGATCCAGCGCCCCTTCACTGGCTCATGGTGTCAAAATGTCCCCAGCCATGGGCACCGTGGGGAGGCTGTGGGTCACGGTGCTGGTGGGGACACGGTCCCTGGGGCCGGGTGTGCGGGGAGGTGGCAGTGAGCCCCCTCGGCATGTGCACTGCCCGGATGATGGGTGCCCTCAGCCTGTGTCCCCGTGGCTGTCACCTCCCTCGCTGCCTTGCAGCTGTCGGTGCGAGCACTGGGGCTCATGGTCCCACCCCGGGCACCCTTGGAGGACCAGGATTTGGGAGCAGACGTGTCCCGCAAAGCCCGGGCAGCGCAGCACAGCGTGGGTGCCGTGCAGGGAGGATTTAAGGGCCCCACTGCCCTGCCTTGCTTTTCCTAGAACAATCAAGATTCCTTCCTAAATCCAGCCTCCCACCCTGTCCTGCTGCAGTGGCTTAGGAGGGGGACGAGCTCTGCGAGTGCGTGGCACCTGGGGACAGCCCGCGCGTGGCCATGTCCCCCCCCAGGGCTGTCAGCCGTCCGCAGCCACGTGCTGTCCCAGGGGGGTACCAGATACAGGTCAGTGTTGCCATTTTCCAGCATCCCGCGAGGGCAGCCCAGACCCCAGGTGAGGTTTCACAAGGGCGATTGAATGCCCAGTGGCCGGAACCGCAGCGCCGGCCACGGCCGGAGGCACGGAGCCTCGCCGGGGCCGGACGGGAGCCTCCCCGAGGAGCACACTGCTGCTGCTGCTTTTCTAACTGTGGGGGCCCCAGCTGGATTAAACCCCCGGCTGCCGTACTTATGGAGGGAGTTCAATTCAGGCTGCCCATGTGGGGAGCTGGAATGTCCTCGGAGCAGGAGAGACCAGTTTTGCCAAATTCCACCCCCACGGGATGCCAAATTACAAGTGTCATTGCCCGGGCTGTCACTCCGCTCTGAGCCTTTCAGGCCACGACACCTTCCCACTAATTCGCAATCTTAGAAATGGCAGATTTTTGTAGTAACCCTTTCCTGGGTGACCTGGCTCTCACTGAGGTTGCACATGAGAAACCGCCAGCTTGCAGGTCCCCAGCGAGCCGGAGCCGCCTGTCCTTGGCTTGCTGCTCCCGCTGGGTCGTGCCCAGGTGAGACGAGTGATGCTGCAGAACAGTGGCTGAGCTACCTCGGTGCCAGCAGCCTGGCGCCGCCGTGTCCCCTCCACGTGGCTGGGTCAGACATCAGAGCATCAGAGGTGGGGATTTTCTGGGGGTATGGTCTGAGCCTGCTAGAAGCAAGGTGCTGAGGAATTACTGCAACTGATGGCCAAAGTCTGTGCTTAATAACGCGGGAAGGGCTGGCTCCTGCGGCACTCGCCGGACTTTGCTGGCTCACCATCGCCGTACCTGTCCTGGGCATCCAGGTGACGCACGAGGGGGTCTTCAAGCGCTGTGCCCCTGTCTGCTGACTTACGTCCCTCCTCGCTCCCTGCAGCGCCTGGCTTCGTCGCTCGGCTCTTCTGTGCTCTTTTCTTTCTCCTTTGTTCTTTAAAATAGCAGGATGCCAGCTCCGGCTCGCCGGGTTTTCCAGCAGCTCCTCTTGAAGGGTGTGTGCTCTGGTTCCCGCGTCTCGGTTCACGGTGACACAAAGCCGGTGGCAATGCCTCCCCGTCCTCCCCAGTGGCACGCTGGGCCAGCAGCAAACCCACCTCAGCAGATCGGGGCCGGGCTGTCCTCTGCTCCCCAGAAGACCCAGCAGAAAGCAAAGGGTGGGATTTCGGAAGGTGATGGGCTTCGTGTTGGGTCTTTCCACAGGGACCTCTGCGTCCCAAGGCTGGTCATCTCCCCCAGCCTGCTGAGCTTTGGAGATTTCTGGGTCAAACAAAAGTGTGGGAGCACCTCTGCTTCCCTGGTGGGACAGAAAAGGGGCTCAAGCCCTATTTTGCCTGCCCAGACGTGGAGGAGGCTGCGGGGGGTGGGATGGAGGAGGTTGGGAAAGCAGTTGCTTAAGACCGATAGAAATGTCACAGCAAGGTGTGATGATGGTCAGTGCCTGCAGGTCAGCATCGCAAAGCACCCCAAGAATGAGAATCCAACATTTTGCTTGAAAGTCGGGTTATTTGTAAATGTCCAAACCTACCAGGCTGGTGGCAGGGTCTGGAGCGGGGGAGCTGCACCATGGCCCAGGCCTGGGGAGGGGAAGCAGCTCCCCCAGGGCTGGCTGTGGGAGTGATGAAGTTCAGGAAGAATTTGGGAAAAACCACTTTACTGAAATAGGAGATCTGAGGTCCAAAAACCTACCAGGTCTGAAAACAGAGCTTGTGGGCTGTGCTATACGGCTGCTGTAAGGCGTCACATTAAATATGTCTAGGATGGTGGGTTGGACGGGCACTGATCTTGCCTAAGGTGCTGTAAAGACACATGGGCAAGGCAGAGTCATGGTCCCTCTCCATTGGTGGGCAATTTCTGGATCATGAAGGCCAGGTTTGGGGCTATAGAGGAGCAGCTATCGCCTGGCTCTCCTTTGCGCCGGGCTAACATGGGTGCAAATGCTGCATCTTCTTTGGGCCGTGCTGCCTCGGCCGGCGCAGGGACTCCCAGTTCCCACGGTGGGGAGTGGGCAGAAGTGGCAGCGGCTGCCAGCGGTGGCATTGCCCACGTTCTGCCCAGCTGCATGGCTCCTTCTTGGGCTGCTCCAGCCCGGCCCCGTTCTCCGGAGAGGGGGGCAGCAACTGGACCCCGTACTGGCCCGAAGGCGGGCGGATGGGAGCAGGTTGCCCACCCTGGTATGTGGGTTCGCATCATCCCTGGACCCAAGGGGCATCTTTCTGGGTCAACCTGCATGAGCCTCTTTGCACCGGGGGAGATGTTTTCCAGCTGAGATAGCCTGGGCCTGAGAAGCAGACATTCCCTCGCTCAAGTGTGCTGAAATGTTTAATTAGAGTTTAACAGCAGCCTGGGAAAAAGGTGTCTTGTCATATTTCTGGGCTGCGTTTTGTTGTTGAACTGCTAGCCCTGTATGAGCACAGCCGAGGGAGACCGGCCGCACAATGAGCCCTTTATGTGCCTCTCCCCGCGGCTCGCCCCGACCCTGAACTTTCCCATTAGCTGTTGGCGCGGTGCCCTCGCGCATGTGCCCAGGAGGGAGCCGGCGCTGCTCCGCGCCCGGCAGCCGGGACAGCGTGGGGATGGGAGCGCACAGCAATGGAATGGTTTTTCCTCTGGTTTTTGGGCTGGTGTTGCAGGAGAGGAGACAGTGCGGGGTGTCCAGAGCAGAGGACATCCCACCGGCTGCGCTTGGATGTTCGGATGAGCCCAGGGTGCCCTGCTCTGAAGCAGGCTCCGGCATGTGGCCATAGGGGCGCAACGTGACGGCCACACACGTGGCAGGACGCTGGGGTGCAGCAGAATGAGACCCGGGGACAGAGCGTTCACCTGTGAGGGACCCTCACCCAGGTGTTTCTGAAGATGCTGCCCATGTAGATCAAAGGTTTCATTTCTCGGACCCCAGCAGGATTCGGACCTCGGACCCGTCCCTCTGCCCCCGCACTGGGAAGGGAAGATGCTCAGCCCTGCCCGGCTGGTGGAGCCAGCGAGGCTGCAGGACGGGATCCTCGGCCCTCTCCATCACCCCTGGGCACCCGGGTGGACCCTGCGGAGCGCGGCCGCGGTCCCAAGGGAGCTGGGAAGGAATGTGAGGAATGGAGCACACACCTTCCCTCCCCGGCTTCGCCCCCACAAAAAGCCCATCAGCATTTTCCACTTGCAGGTATTTTTTTCTGTGGGGTGAAATTAAAGTTTTGCCGCCACTTGCCTGCCGATGTCCTGCTCATCAGCAAAAGAGCAAAGCCAGGTTTGGTGGGGTTGGGTCGCTCCTTTTGCCGTCTGTCCCCGCTTCCTCTCCTCCAGTTGGCCACTGAAGCAGTAGAGAGCAAATCTCTTGGGTCCAGCAAAAGCCTAAAAAAATGCCACATGTTTATGTGTACATTGTTATCCCTTTTTACCTTTTTTTTGCATGACCCAACCATGTGATGCTCTAGACAGCTCCCCAGGCCCCCCACTGTGGTGAGAAGATGTGGAGGTGTTGGGGGCCCCAGGAACGCGCCTGTCTCACCGCAGTGACCTCACATGTCACCAACACGCTGGGGTCACGTTAGCTCGTCTGGGAGGTGTCGGGCTGGGAATGCGGGGGATCGGTGCACGAGGCCTCCTGGGGTTTCTGATTGCGCCAGCAGCAGCGGATCTTCCCCGAACTGCTCCCGGGGGCTTTCCTCTTGTAGGTCCCAGTCAGCAGCTTGCCTGGCTTCTTTCTGAGACTGTTTTTGGGGGATCCTCTTGGAGAAGTCCTGCAAGAGCTGGTGTTTTCCCTTGAGAGATGTACGTGGTTGTTCTCAAAGGAGATGGTGCTCCCTGTGAGCTCCTCTGCGCTGGAAATGCTTCCAGAGCCCAGCCCTGCTCGCCCCTGGCGTGAGCTGTACCACCGAGGCCAACCATTGCATCAGATGGTGAGAGCCTTCCAAAGGTGCTTGGCACCAGCCTGGTCCCCACCGAAATCCCTGCTTTTTCCACCCTTGTTCTACCAAAGGTTTCGCAGTACGTTTGGGGCCCCTGTGGCAGCACGTGGCCCATACACCTTCATTCACAGTGTGTCCTACAGCCGTACCGGCCCACCTTCGGTCCCAGAGGTGACCAGCCTTGGTCCCAGCCCTGCCAGGGGTTGTCTAGAGAGAAGGATGCTGGCAGGATGGATTAGAAATGTGGTTCTGGGTGTTAAAATTGCTCCCTGTTGCCCGTATTTTCCTCCATCCTGCTCTGGATGTGCAGGCAGTGCGGGCAGAGGCTGACGCCTTTGCTCAGGGGCTGGTAGGTGATGCCATGGAGGAGCGGTGGGGACCTCCTGCTCCTCCTCCAGGCATGGTGACGGGGATGAACTGCAGCGAGGACATCCCACACTGCCTGGGAGGATTGTGCAGAGGGACCGACTGTCACCGAATTCGCTGGCAGGACATGCCATTTCCACGGTGACATCCTGGCCGAGCCGTATGACCAGCAGCACCGTGGTCCCCTCCATTGCTGCTCCATTTGTCAGGAAGCTTCTCTGGCCCCACCGGCCCTGCAGGATGAGCAGGGTCTGTACTGAGAACGACTTTCTCCCCAGCAGCCTTGGCCTGTGTTTGAGCTCATGCAGGCGAGCGTGTGGGCTTTTTGTGCTCTCCATGAGGACGAGGACAAGTCCCGGCTCACAGCGAGGAGGATTTGAGTTAGATCTTGAGCCGCGAGGAGGGCAAAGCCTGGGGAGGCTGCGTGTCTCCATCAGCAGAGGCTGTTAGTGACGGACGGCTCGTGGGTAGGTCTGCTCCTGACCTGGGGTCCCTGGTGACGTGGTGGCCCTCCACATCTGGAACATCTGGGCGGCTGCTGCCTCCATGAAGAGGTGGGCACCTGAGCACTGCTGAGCTCTGTCTGGGCTGGGACCAAGGAAAGAAGCCCTGCCTGGGGGTCTGCAGGGCTGTCAGGGTGCAGCCCTGACACCATGGTGGGGGACAGCCGAGGCTGAGACATAGCTTCTGCATTTTTCCCCCCGCTGATGGCAGGGGGAGAGCGCCCAGCCCCAGGCTAGGGACCCGCGTGGGTCATCCATGACGTGGGATGAACCTGCGAGAGTGGGACTGACGTGTCTGCCCGAGCATCCGCCACCCCGGGGTGTGTTTCCGCACCACTTAGGTGGGGGAAGGATCTGGCCCTCTTGGGCTGCAGCCCCTTCATGCTGGCAAGTGTTTGCTGATAGGCTCCCCGCAACCTTCTCCCCAGCATCCTGGAGGTTGAACATGGGTTCCAAGGGGCTGGTGTCTTCTCTTGGAGGGGCTTTGGGAGCCACAGGGCTGCTGGCCAGGGCAGTGTCAGGGTGCTCAGTGCTGGAGGTGGCTCCTCCAAGCAGGAGCAAGGAGCTGCTGTGCATTTCTTCTTGCCAATGAGTGGAAATGAAAAGTCGCCAGGAGAGACCCAGGGGACAGCACAGTGACAATGGCACCTGGGAAATAAGGTGACCTCAGGAGAGGCGAATCCACCTGGGCCTTGAGAGATTTGCGTGTGATGGAGAGCATGTTCCGACTTCATTGGAACAGTAATGGCAACAACTGCATTTGCAAAGGCAAATATTTGCTCCATCTCCCCACCTGCAGCCCTGGGAGAGCCCGGGAGGGACATCCCCCCCCATGGGGTGGAGAGCGTGGTGTCCCTCCTGTCCCGCCCGGGGATGGCGACCAAGCACAGCAGAGGGGAAACAGGGGCCCCTCGCTCTGCTCTGCTCCCAAAGCCCCCCTCTGGGGAGCAGCACCCCGGCGCTGGGTCGTGGCAGGCGCTGCCCGAGATGGGGTCATGGTTTCATTCTCCAGAGCTGCCGAGCAGCTCCACCCTCCATGGGGTGCTGGGGACCGCGGGCGTGCAGGCAGGGTCCTGCTGGCTGCCTGCAACAGGCAGCTGCCGGCAGGTGCTGAGATGCGTGGATAAGCCCACGGCACATTCCCCCAGGGAAGGGGCAGCATCCAGCCCAGAGGCATCCCAGCTCGGAGGCATCCCAGCTCGGAGGCCAGAGCCCAAAGACGGAGCCGCCACGGGGGCCCCAGCTCCGCGGAGCTCCCTGGGGAGGGCGGCTGCCGCCGATGCGGCGGCTGCGTGCGAGCGAGAAGCCACATCCGTGGCACACCAGGGTGGCTGCCAGCTCCCGGCACACCTGCAGCGAGACGCCGTGCAAACAAACCTGCCGCGCTGTGGGGCCTGCAGGCAGGGGCTGCCCGCGCCCTCCGAGCGTGCCTCCTTCTCACCAGCTGCCCGCGTGCTGCCTGTGAGCAAGCCCCTGCCCACCACCCACCGCCCCGGGGCCGCTGGCCGCCCCACAGGAGCCCTCTCGGCACCCCTGGAGATGCTGAGCAGCGACCTGCTGAGGCTGGCTGTGTCGTGACACGTGTTGCCCCACGTGCAGCCGTCCCCCTGCCCGTCAGGCTGCGGGCGACCTTGCCCATCTGGTGACAGCCAGTGTGTCCCGGAGGGGACAGACTAGGTTCGGGGGTGACACTCGTCACGGGGGGCTCGGGGAGGTCCCCGCCAGGGCTGGCGAGCAGTGCGAGGGCTGCATGCTCCCTGCCAGCCCCGCAGCACATCCCGAGCCACAGCTCGTTCCTGAGCTCTCCTTGCTAAGCAAGGGGTTTGCAGCCCGTTTGTACCCTGTCAGGGTGCGCAGGATCTGGCCTTCATGCCTGGCTCCTTCCCTACCCGCTTTGTGCCTGGGTGGTGACAGTTTTTGGAGCAGTCCCATGCTCACGGGGACCACCCCGAGGCAAGAAACGGTGCCAGGCTCTGTGCGAGGCTCTCGCCGGGCTCTTGAGCTGCTGCCGTAGGTTGCCCAAAGATGCCAGGATAAATCAGTGTCCCATGTTCTGGGGACACCTTCCGTCCCTCAACCCCCAGCCTGAGCGGTGAAGGCTGAGCGGGGGAGCCACGTGCCCCCCTCCAGCGCAGCGCCCTGGCCGGGGAGGCTGGTGGCTGCCGGGAGCTGCGGCAGGAGCAGCACCACAGCAGCCCGCCGGGAACAGCATCGCCGTCGCGGTGGGCTCAGGGTCCTGGGGGCACAATCTTGTGCCAAACACATCCGAGGTACGGCCTGTCAAACGTCACGCAGAGCTGAGAGGCGGGATGGAAACCTCTGCCGGCAGCGGGAGCCCTGCGGGAGGTTATTTCCCCGCCGTCCCCAGAATCGCTCCTTCCCCTTCTGTTCTGCAAAATGTCAAATCCGCTTTCAGCCATTTCCCATCCGCCTGCGGGTGTGTTTGCCGCTGTCCGAGCCCCGTGGGGCTGCAGCTCCAGGCCGGCGTCTTGGACTGTCTTGTGCGTGGGATCGGGGAGCCCTGGGCTGGGGGGGTCTCCGCCGAGATGCTGCCACAGCTTTGCTCCTTTTCTCATCATCGCCACTGAGTGTGACAGAAGTGGGTTTGCTTAAGGGCTCTCTGCTCATCGTGGATTTTGAAGTAGCACAGGGCACCGGTTTGGGTTTGCTCTTATGGGGCTGCTGGAAGGCTGCTGCCTGCTCAGCTGCTCCCCAGAAGTAAAAAAAACTGTTGCAAACCCATTCGTTGGGGGAAAAAGAGAATGAATCAAAAGGACTGGATGGGTTTTGCTAAATCCAAGAGGAGGAGGTGGCTGGGAGTGACCTCAGGACTCGGAAGGGGGCTGAAGATGTGACTTGTCTGTGGGGTGGCTGGTGACAAGCTCTAAGAAGGGTTACACAGGGAAATGGTCTTGGCATTGGGAGGCGGGGTGGGGACCGGCAGGGCAAGAGAGCCCGGAGCGAACACGTGAGCGAGAAGTGAATGACCTGGAGAGCATCCGCCTCCCGAGGCGGAACAGCAGAGCACGAGGGAAACGAGAGGGCAGGGAGGAGCTTGGTGTTGAAGACATGTGGAAGTGGTTGGAGTGGGGATGATCAGTGTGGAGGTGCTGGGAGTGGGTGACCATACTGGAGGTGATGGGAGTGGGGCTGATGGGCGTGGGGCTGGTTGGAGTGGGGTGATCAGACCTTGACATGGTGGGAGTGACGTGACCAGACTGGAGGTGGCTGGTGTGGAAGTGATGGGAGTGGGGTGACCAGGCTGAAGGTGATGAGAGTGGGGCTGATGGGTGTGGGGGTGACCAGGTTGGAGGTGGTGGGAGTGGAAGGCAAAGGCTCCGTCAGGGGGTTGGTGTTGCCCAGACGAGAGGAGCAGCCGCTCTCAGGGGACCCTCTGAAGCACAGGCATTAGCAAAGCACAGCGGCACTGAGCCAGCAAATGCCCAGAGCCTCCCAGGGCCTCCGGGAGCTGCCTTCCCGCTCTGCCAAGGATGCCGCTGCCCTTTCAGCATCTTCATCTCAGAGTGAGGAGGAGGAGCTGATCCTGGCAGGTCAGCTGGGCCCAGGGGTCCTGCCACCCGCAGTCCTGCCCTGCTGGGGAAGGGGCCGTGCTCGGGAACCCCAGCTCCGCTGCCACGTGGGTCGTGCACCCGCGCACGGTGATGGGCTGCACAAGCACCGTGCCTGGTTGGGTTTCTCCTGGGCTTGGTGGACAGTAACACGCAAACCAAGATGCAAAGTGCGTCCCTCCACCAGGCTGCTGGCGAGCTGCCCGAGGGGCCCTGCGGGATGTGGTATCTCTGCCTTAGGAGCTTTTCTTTCTTTATTAAACTAAAGGCTGGCTCGGGATGTCGGGGGTCCGGGGCTTGTCTCGACGCATGTCTGGGGCAGTTGCACCACAGCTGATTTTTACAGGCTCCCAACCGGCAGCACCAAGAGCCTGAATCAGTTGTGAGACCTCGTTAAGCGCCGAGATCAGCACGCATGGGACCCCAGGGCAGCTTTTACTGCTTCACGCATCAGGGCCAGCAAGACACTCCTGCCCATGACTTGAGCCCAAAAACCTCTGCCTGCCCTGCGCAGTCGTCCTGTGCTGCTCCCTGCCAGGTATTTGGGGAATCCGGGGCCCCGTGTGCCGCTGGCGGAGGGGTGCAGGCTGGAGAGCCAACGCAGGGTGCTGGGAACCCAGCTGCAGCGCTCTGAGGGCTCTCGAGTGTGTCAAAGCAGAAAAATGTGCTGGGAACAGCTTTGCCCTCCCTCTCTTTGGCTCCTCCTGCGCACGCTGAGCCAGGCCAAGTCCCGGTGCAGGCAGGGAGCGCTGCCTCCTCGCCAGGCTGCTGCCCCCGGCCCCGCTGGGGTATTTGGAGGGCGCTGAGAACTGTTTGGCTCGTGGCAGGCAGAGCGCAGGCTGGCGGGGAGCCCTGCCTGCTCCCCCAGCTGTGCTCCGTGGCAGAGGGCTGGCGGGACGGATCCAGCTCAGCCCGCTGGAAGGCTGTGGCTTGTCCCTGGGGGGGGCTGTGGGGAGCAGGGCTGAGGGCAGTCAGACTCGTCTGCGGAGCCGGGGCTGGAGGGAATTGAAATCCTCAGGTGCAGGAAAGTCCCTGCACTGGCAGTGCAGAGCGTGACGGTGGTTTTGATTTTAGCAGAATTTAAGCTTCTGCTTCAAAATGAAAGTATCCAGCCCTCCCAGCTGCGGGGAGCACAACCCCCCGGCACGCATCCGACGGGCCGGATCCAGCACCCGTGGCTCTGTCTAGCAGAGGGGACTGGCCGCTGAGCCATGCTGGAGCTGGTTTATCTGTTTGAGCTTTCCCTGCCTTCAACCAATGCGTCCCGCAGAGGGACGGATGGACGTCCTGCGGGTGGGATCTGGGGACGTGAGAAGGTGCGTCCATGGCCGTTTCCCCAGGGGCCCACGTTTGTGGTGGGGTGGCTGGGCAGGCTCGTGCTGGCCCGCGGGCCGGTGCTGCGAACAGTTTACGTCTGTAAAATACTGTTCCCTTCCTCGCCCCGCCACGGCCACGCCGGCAGCAGCGCTGCCTCCCCGGCAGCACCTGCTCGGGACCTGCGTCCCACCTGCGCTCGGCCCCGGGGAGCCCGGCTGGCGGCACAGCCCGGCTCTGCTGCCCAGCCTGGGGGTGAGCCCACGCGGGGGTGAGCCCAGCCTGGGGTCTAATCCCGTCCTCAAATCTGACCTCAGGCCAGTTGCTGAGCCCAGCCTGGATGCAGAGCCCAGCTGAGTTAAACCAGGGTGCTGAGTGGTACCAGGGTGCTGAGCCCAGTGCGAGTGCTAAGCCCAGCCCAGCTCAGCCTGGGTGCTGAGCCCAGCTTGGGGCTGAGCCCGGCCAGACCCAGGCTGGAGGAAAGCTGCCGTGCCTCGCCCTGGGCGTCCCTGCGGGCAGGCGACAGCCCAGCCCGGCTGAGGGTCCCGCGTCTGGGATTGGGGTTTTCCCCCCAAACCCGCTGTGCCGGCGGCAGCCTGGGCCCGGGCGGCAGCGCAGGCAGCGCGGGCGCCGCGGGCAGCGCGGGCAGCAGCGGGCAGCGGGCTGGGCAGGCGTCGTGCCCGGCTGCCCGGAGCCCCGCGGGAGGGGGCACCGTGCCCCGGCGGCCGGGCCGCATAATGCCCGGCTTGTTCCGCGGGCGGGAGCGCGGGGGGGGCTCCCCGCCCCTCCTCCCGCCGTTCCCAGCCATTCTACCTTGTGTGTAGGAACTGGTTTTTCTTCCTGGGCTATTGTTTCCGCTGGATTGGTTAGATTGCTCCAGGCCTTGCTCAGATTTCCTTTCTCACGCTTTTTTTTTTTTTTTTTTTATATTCCCGTTTTCTGCTGGAGCTTCTATTCTCGCCCCAATTAAAGCAGCAGGCGCTGCCCGGCGGGATGGGGGGGTCTCGCCTCCTCCCGGCTTTGCCCCGATGCTCGCTGTGGTTGCCCAGGACGAGGGGCTGGGCTCCAAAATCATGTTCCTGTGCTGGGGAGCCTGCTCTTGGGTCAGCAAAGGCAGTCCCTGCACTGGACAACCTGCAGGCGAAACAAGCTTCCCGAGCTCGAGCTGCTCGAGTTTCCGTTCTTCCGCAACTGTGTCCACTCAACCAATTTTTTTTTGCTTTGGTAAATTAGAAGCGATGGGTCTGGTGCAGCCCTACAGCCTTCGGCATGGCTCCCGCCGAGCACCGAGCAGGGTGGGATGGCAGGGGATACCCCGGGGCGCTGAGCCGGGGGGGCACCACGTCACCCCCAGCCCAGCTCCTTCCCGCGATGCTGCTGCCTGAGGCCAAGCTCATCCTGCTGAGCTGCAGCCGCTGCTTCCAGGCAGGCGGGATGAATCCTGGCCCTCCTGGGCCAGTTCCACCCCCGGGCATGGATTTAAGGCCAGGCTTGAGAAGGGACACCTGCATCTGGCCACCGACCCAGTGGTGGCGTGGTGAGCGTGCGAGAGGGTTCTCTGTCTCCGCAGGGTTAGCTGTGATGAAGTGTTCCCAGCCTCAGCGCGGCTGGAGGAGGGGGGAGCCTGGCCTGCAGAGAGCCGTGCCTGGAGGATGTGGCTCTGCTCCC
Organism: Phoenicopterus ruber ruber; assembly: GCA_009819775.1. NCBI lineage: Eukaryota > Metazoa > Chordata > Aves > Phoenicopteriformes > Phoenicopteridae > Phoenicopterus > Phoenicopterus ruber. The sequence goes on from CM020234.1 coordinate 12,586,085, forward strand.
CAGCTCCTTCCCTCCCGCCACGCCACGCCACGGACCAGGCAGAGGCGCAGGCAGGAGGCCCCGGGGCCTCAGAAGATGCTGCCCTCTACCAGGAGGTCTGGCACGCCGGCAGGGAAGGGCAGGTAGCGCTCAGATGGTATCTGGCTCCAGCTGGGGAAGGCAGCGCGTCCCCCGGGGGCCTCCGCATTGCACCGCGGGCAGACTTGGGTTCCCAGATAAAAATAGAAGCTGAAACATGAGCCCAACTTCCCCGGCCGATGCTGTCGCCACCCAGCTCTGCTTCTGCCCCCGCACCCCTCTTGGCCGCCGCGCCGTTCCCAGGGGCACCAGCCCGTGTCACCCCCAGGACTCCCTGGGGAGGGCGGAGGAGGAGGTAGCAGGGAGGTGGGTGAGGATGCTCGCGGACCCCATGGCCATGGAGGAGCAGAGTCACGCAGCCACCTGGCCCAGGGCAGCCTCAGCCACTTGTACAGGGCTGGAAACTGCTCTGGGGAAAAGCGGAGAGCTTTGGGGGCACAGCTTCCAGCCAGACACGGCTTTGAGGGCTCAGTACGGGGCAAGGGGAGCAACTCTGACATACGTTACACAGATGGTCCCAGGACCTCAACCAGAGGAGGGACAGCCGCCAGGGATAGCCAGAAGGAGCAGGAATAAGGGTCGCCGTTGGCTTAATAGGTAATAAAGATCATTTCCTAAAGCTTGCCTAGCACCGGGAGCGGAGGACGGAGCCCCCGGTACAGCTGCATGTTCAGCCGGGAGGAAGGTGCAGCAACAGAGCTGGGGCTTCGTGTGCAGCTCCGGGGTTTTGTGGGACCTGGGTCAGGCAGGAAACTCGGCTTCCAGCAGGGCCAGCATGCGCTTGGGTGACGAAGAGCAGTGCCGTGCCGGACTGTTACTGATCTGAGCGTTGGGCTTGTCTATAGACAGAAAAGCTTCAGTCCTTTGCAGTTTCCAGGGCTCTGACTCTCACTATCAGAAATGTATCTCTGTGACCCTTTCTGGTGCCCAAACGCGATGCTCCTGAAGGTCTGGAGGATGCTTGGTATCCAGATTTCCACCTGCATTTTAGTTTTCAGGTGAGACCCTTTCAAATATGAGCTGGCGGGATGTGGACCTTCACCCTGTTTCCAGCACTAGGGCGATTTCAGAGCTCGGGTTGGGTTCGTTTTTCCAGCCCTCAGGTTCACCAACCTCCAGCATCCTCCAGCCAAGAGCTGAGCTCTCTCCTCCAGCTGGATAAACTCAGTAGCTTGATGAAGAGGAGCAGCAACGAGCGGCATTGCAGGGAGCTGGGCAAGTTAACCCTTCTCCTGCCGTGGCACAGGCTCCCTTGGGATGGCTCGGGAGCAGGCTGGCATGGGAGGTGTGTGCCCTGGAGCCACACGGTGCAGGGCTGCACAACCAGGAGGGGTAAACCCTCACCCCAGAGGTGGGTATAAAGCACATTTATGCAGGCAGGCAGGCAGCACGCTGGAATAGGGCTGGAGGAGCGGAGGCAGCGGCGGTCAGGCAGGGAGGAGGGTGGGAAGGGACGGTTCGCCCACCAGCCCCTGGCAGCTCCTGGCACAGAGCTCACCCTAAAACGAAGGCTTCGGGGATGCTGCGTAACCTCATTATAAGGCAGTTATTACTGGTTTGGCTTTGTTATTAAACTTGTAAGTGCTGGGAGCCTGTCCCACAGCAGCACCCCGCTGTGCTGGGTGCTGTATAAACAGGGCTTGCGGCTGCGGTGAAGGTTGGGTCAAGGGTGCTGTGGCAGCTCCAGCTTTTTGGAGGGGCTCAGCCCCCATCTCTGCAGCTCACGGCCCAGCTGGGAGAAAAAACGTGCAAGTGAGACTTGAGACGGCTGAAAGGCAGCTGCAGGAGACAGAAGGACCTGAGGGGGGGATGTGTGCGGCGGGAGGGGGGGTTGAGCATCTTTTTTTCTTCCCCTGGGAAATTCAGCTTTGCATGTGGGTTTAGGTGCAATGTCGGGTGAGATTCTCATCACTGCAAAGGCCTTGAGGTACCAAAAAGGGCTTTCGGTGTCGCTGACTATTAGGTGCCGGTGACTACCCACGGCAGCGTGACGGCGAGGCAGCAGCGGGATGGGGTTTGTGGTTAGGGACCTGCAGCCGTCTGCGCAGCGCTCGAGGGAGCACGTGTGCACCGAGACGAGCAAGAAGCAGAGATCACAAAACCCTCGTCCTGTCCCTGCCAGATGCTGAGCCCGCTCCGGCAGCCTCCACGCGTTATCCGGGAATGCGCTTGTGCTTCTCCTCTCCCGCCATCCTTGCCTTTCTCCAGGGGAGCTGATGGACCCCTCCAACCCCAAAATCGCATCCTTTTCTCTTGCTCAGAGCAGTTGCAAACTGGCAGGTGAAAATGGAGAGGGGGGATGCCCCGACAGGGAGCCAGCGAGAGCTGGGGTGCCCCGAAAAGGAGGCAGCAGGAGCTGGGGTGCCCACGGAGACTCCGGGGCTCCGTCACCTCTGGCCACTTCTCTGCCCTGGGGCTGACCCCCCGTTTTTGCTGTCTCCCCAATCCCGTCAGCAGAGCAGCTCCGCTAATCCGCCCGTTTCAGCGCCATGGTTCGTGCTCCCAGACAAGCGAGGCCCTTCTAGCTGTCAGGTGAGCCTTTCCCAGAGCTTATGCAAATGATACTAATTAAAGGCATTCTTATCTGTTCGATTTCCCACACCTTTTGCCTCCGAGGGGGATAGAAAACTTCATGTTTTAACTCCGTATTTCGTGGTAGTCGGAAGGACTGCCTAGGGAAAGCGTTGGGAAATGCAGCGGGTCACTCCTGATGAGAAGAGCTGGCTTATGCAAGTGTTGAAACACTTTATTATGCATGAGAAACCTTCCAGAAACGGATGACTAATAGCAAAGCGGGAGCAGAGAAAGCAGTGGGAACGCCGTACCAGGCTGGCATGGGATCCCATGTCATCTTACCAGCTTAGCAGGGTTGGGCTAGGTCAGCACTTGCCTCAGAGACCTCTCAGAGTACCTGGCTGGCGATGAGGGAAGTGATGTTAATGATTCAATAAACAGAGCCCTTCCCTCTTTGTGAACCAAAATGCCCCTGTGTGATGGCAGGAACCCACCGGCAGCCCCGTATTTCCACCGACAGCACGTTACTTAGCTCGGATGGCCATAAAAATGCCGGTGCTCATTGCACAGGCAGGTCTGGTGGAGGATGCCCGGGCTGCAGTCCCGTGTGGACCATCACAGTCCACCTCCCGGCGCGGCCCTTGCTGTGCTGTTGGCAGACAGGCCTGCCCAGGGTTTGGTGGCCGTTCAAGGCTGTTGTGTGCACCAAGAGCCGCTGCTCCCCGGCAGGACCGGGCTTACACACCCGTGCATCTCATCTGCTGCTCGGGTGGGTTTGCTGGTATCCAAGGGCAGACGTTAGAGCATTTGTAACAGAGCAGGAGCAGCAATGTGCACCTTTACAATTCCCAGGTACCGGTGATAAGAAGGTCAATGAGAAAAGTTCTTGGCATAAAGGGGAAGGGAAACAGCCTGGCCAGCCACTTTCTGAAAATCCCCTTGGAGGCGCGGCCGTCCCCGGGGCCCGGCTCGCTGCCGCTCTGCACCCAGAGCTGGCCTTTGCACCCGCAGGGTGCGGGAAGCTCTGCCGGGTCGGATTGCTGAGGCTTCTGCTCTTTGTTCAAGGACCCTGAAGGCGCTGCAGGGCAGAGAGGAATCTGGCCCACAGCGTTGCTGGAGGAAGAGGAGAGTGTCTGAAGGTCAAAGCTGGGAGTGCAGCAAGGAGGAGCTGGAGACTTGGGAAAAGTGTGCGAAAATACACACGTGGGCAGATGAGCGTGATCAGCTCCTGACTTGTGTTTGGAATTTGCCAGGTTGTTACCTGGTTTTCTTTCACTGTTCTTCCCACCATCTCCTCCTTTCTGGGCACTCTCTGCTTCGGGTGATGGGCAGGAGGTCTGCTGGAGGCAGACCTGTCCGTCTGTAACGCCTGGGCTTGGAGCCTGCACGTGGGCAACTTGTGCTGGGCAGAGAGCTGGCTGAGCTGAGCGTCCTGCATGCCCGTTCTGGGGAGGTTTCGAGTCTCGATAAGTCCCTGAAAGAAACTCTTGGATGCCCAAGGACTGTGGTTTCACAACCAAAGTGAGAGTTGCAACCTCCATCTGGAGGAGTGGCCCTTTCACCAGCTGATATCCATCTTGGAGAGAGGGAAAGAAAGAAAGGGAAGAGGGTAGGCGGTGAGTAGGAAAAGAGATATCACTCCAGGTGGCTGTTGAATAGTCCTGTGATATGGCGAGTAGAAGACGCCCAAGGAATTGTCCTGACACGAGCTGCCCTGAGTTGCCCCAAAGAGTTCACGCCGGGCACTGTTGTCCTTTACAGCTGATTTTGATACACTGAGGATTTCCCAAGCCAGCAGCTCTCCAGGCAGAGGGCTGTGTCTCACTGGTAAAACCCCTGCCAAGGAGATCCCTCAGCCTTGGCAAGTGACGTTGGCCCGTGACGTTTGTCAGCAGAGCGGGCGGAAGGAGCCCCGCGAGCCCGGGGACTGTTTTGGGGCCAGCTCCTCTGGGCAGAGCTCAGCATCACCAAGGTGGCTCTCGGAGCACTATGGAGATGCAGCTTTCAGGGGTATCAAAGGAAGGAGCAAAACTGACTCCACTGCTGTCTGAGCCGCTCATCTTCCACATGTGGTGGGCACCAGCCTACGGACCTCCAGCTGAGCTCAGGCTGCTGTCTGTGTCCAAGCTCACACCGGCTCCCGGGGCCCTTTTTGATTCCCAGAAGGTTTGACTCCTGTTGTCTGTTGGACTCAAGTTTTCGTCGAGCTTCTCGGCTTCCTGGGTGGAGGCCCAGAAAGGGGATGGGATGCTGAGATGGCCCCAGAGCTCCAGGCTGAAGCATCCAGTCCCTCGAGTCCCAGGAGGTTCGTGCGTCACTGGTGGTGAAATCCCCACCCAGGAGGGCTGGGAGAGGCAGGGAACATCCCAAACAAAAACAAGCCACCGGACGGGCTGCCAGTATTGCAAAAGGACGTTTCACCTGCCGTGTCCTCCTCGGCTGCGCAGGCAGGGAGAGCCTCACTGTGCAGCAGCTGCCCCCTCAGCCGGGGTGGCTCAGGCTGGGGACAAGTGCCTCACCGGGCCTGGGGGCCACAGCGGCACAGAGACCCACACCAGCTCCCCTGCTGTGACATCACAGCGAGACGTGACATCACAGCCCCAGTCCCGTGACATCACAGCCCCAGTCCTGTGACATCACGGTCCCAGTCTCATGACATGACCCCTTCTAATCCCTGTGTCACAGCTCTCGGTGGTGACATCACAGAGCAGGCTGGGCTGCGGGGTGTTCCTCCGTGTGCGGTGGATGCTGTTGCGAGGTGCCGGGGCAGGAGCACACGGCTGCGGGGGTGCCGGTGCCCCGCACCGCAGTGTGGCACCTCGGTCGGGACGCCCAGACGGGCGCAGAAGAGGGGACAGCAGTGAGGGACCACAGCGGGGACCACGGCTTCATCTGAGATGGGTCACACCCGCTCCTCGTCCTTGACGTGGACATGGCGAGCAGGGCCAGGGCAGCACAGCCATGTCCCCCTGCCCAGAGAGCCTGAATTCGGCACCAGCCTCGCCGGCCCTCGTGCTGAGCGGGCAGCCGGCACAACGGGGGGATCGGAGCGGGGATGTGCTCACCTGGCTTTGCCCGGCCGGCTGCACGTGTGCCGTGCGGGGGCACCCAGTGCCTGCCCGGGAAGGGGCTGATTCACACGGGGTGCTGGAAGCCGGGCTGCCGTGGGAAAGCGCGCCCGCCATGGCTCCCGAGCGCCGGGATTGCTTCAGCGGGGGTGCAGCCAAGATCCATTTCACAGAGGGCAGAGCAGATCTAGGCTGGGATTTACCAGTGACTAAGCGTGTGCTGGCAAGGCTGCCCTAGCGTGAGAAAGGCAGAGCTGCTCCTCCTCCGAGGTGTGCCCGCTGCCGCCCTGCGACCCGCAGCCCTCGGGGGCACCGGGGCACCCCGCCGTGCGACGGGAGCGCGGGTGTCGGCGGACCGGGCAGTGCTATGAGGTCTGCGGGGGCTGCAGCTGCCCGGCCCCCTCCTCCCAAGCTGAACTCACCCCTTTTTTGCCCCATGGCCCAGCACTTGCACCGGCCACGTGGACGGGCAGGACGGCATGAGCAGAGCATCGTCCCCAGGGCACAGCTGGGATGTGGGGCACAAGCTGCCACCCCCACCCCGAGCCGGGCATAGGGGCTGGGGGAGACCCTGAGATGTTGCAGGGGAGAAGCTGAACCCTTCCCTGTCGGGTCGTAGCCCCTGCTCGCAGGGGTTGCACCCCCCAGGCAGTGTTCTGGGGTGCCGCCATCTCCTCCTGTCTCACCACAGCGAAGATTTTTGCCCTGACATCTGCCTCACGTCATGGTGGCCACGACTAAGCCTGCCACAATGGATCTGGGGAAACCAAACCTTCCCAAGGAGGAAAAACCCATCCCTTCCCCAGAAGAGAGGCTCCCCGCTTCCCTAGCCTTAAAACAAAAGCAAGACCCACGCAAAAAACTGCTCCACACCCCCGGGTGGTGACACTGAGACGCAGGAGGCTGTGGGGAGCTGTGTCCCCAGGCAGGAGCCGAGCATCGAGCCCAAGGCCACCAGCAGCCCCTGCACAGCAGCCACTCAGCCCTCCTTCTCGAGGTGGCAGGCTGCCACGGTCACTTCATCTCTTCTGGCTCATTTTGGCAAGGCATTAAAAAAAATTAATTGCAGTTTTTTATTACAGCTAATTGGCACTGCTGCTAAGTGGCTTATCTGGCTCCTGAGCCTGCCCCACGTTTTGGGGAAGCTGAGGGTGGCGAAGGCCTGGAGGCTGGGGAGATGGTGTGGGGCACGGAGCCTCTCAGCAACCGCCTGGCAGCTCCGGGCGAGTGGGCAATGCTGGGCTACCCCTGGGCTGCCGGGGCGTACCTGCCCCAGGGAGGTGGATTGCCCCTAGTTTACAACGATGCTGAATTTTAGAGAAGCAGAGAAATTTGCCCGAGGTCACTCCATGCACCCGAGCAGGAGCCAGGAGCCCGTGCCCAGCAGGCTGGCACTGCTGCCCAAGCACCGTGGCGAGCTCCACGCTGCCGGGGCTGGGCATTAAGGTGGATTTGGTGTTCGTGACGGAGGGGACATGAGCCCATACCCACACAGGGTGCATGTCCGTGCCTGGCAGGGAGGGCTGGGGAGGAGGGGGCTGTTTGCCCCGTAGGCCCCCCCTGCGCCCATCCTGGGTGGCAGCTCAGTGACCGGGTGGTTTGGGACCAATCTGGGAGCCTCTGACGCCCCGGTGCGGCTGCCGTGCCCAGGAGGTACCATCCCACATCTGTCTCTCCCAGTGCCAGGCCCAATGCCCTTCTCCAGCATGCAGCCCCCTCCCCTGCTGTCACTGTCACGGGGCAGCGGGGTCAGCCTGGGCAGAGCCGGGCACGTGTCCCTGGGAGCTGCCCGTCACCTCTGCCTGCCTGTTACAATCCCACAAATGCCAGCAGGCACCCTGTGAGCCACACAAGGGCTTTGGGTGGCTGCCGGGGGGGTGACACCTGCGGCTCCAGGTCCAGCCTCTGCAGGCTGGGACGTCCTTGAGCCTCAGAGGGACCGTCCTGTCCCACAGCATCAGCACCAACTCCGCCATCAGAGCTGGCAGGGGCTGGAGCACAGCTCCTCTGGGCAGCACCATGGGGGTCTGTCGCACGGCTGCGGGTGACATCCACCCTAAAAGAAGGAACCCGTTTGTCTCCTTCCCTGCTCATCCCTGGATCCATCTGTGCTCCTCTTTCCTTTTTCTCAGCCATCTTTCAGGACGGATCCAACGCAGCTGATAATGGGCTGCTGCCGCAGGCACAGCTGAGCCGGTGCAGAGCTGAGAGAGGGGGAGGCGAGAGGCCAAGGTGTGAAAAGGAGCCAGCGAGCTCCAGGCCTTGTTAGTTCAGGCTGCTGAAGCCTGAGGAGATCGGATGGGATGGTATCGGCTGGCCCAGGCTGCTGAAGCCCAAGGAGATCGGATGGGATGGTATCGGCTGGCCCAGGCTGCTGAAGCCCGAGGAGATCGGATGGGATGGTATCGGCTGGCCCAGGCTGCTGAAGCCCGAGGAGATCAGATGGGATGGTATCGGCTGGCCTCCGCAGGTTGCAGTGTTGCCCTCCCTTGTGCGAGGCTGGCAGTGAACTCCAAAGTGGCATCTCCTCTCTGATCTGGTAACTCCAATGGCTGATCTGGCTCCGCAGAAATTCAGATTCGCTCAAAGATCATCTTTCTGCTTCCCTGGGGTTTCACCCAGTTTCCTTTCCCCGGGTACCTGGGTTTGAAGATGTGAGTGAGGAGGGTGCTGTGCCCTGCGCAGGGCGGGGGGTGCCGGGCACGCTCAGCCCCCCGCGGCATCAGCACGAGCGAGGAGGGGACGGGCTGGTGAGCGGGAGCAGCGCACAGGGGTCTGACCCACGTTTGCATGGGTAGGAGACATCTGATGCTTGCTGTGCAAATCAGGGGATGGCTGCAAAATTCACTTTTAAAAGTGATGCAGTGGCTGCCACATCATTCAGGTGCTTCCAAAATTGCACCTTGTCCATCTCTGTCTGTCTGTGCTGCTGCTCCACGGGGCTGGAGCAGTGCGGGCTTTGGGGACCTAAGCCCGGGCATCCTTTTATGGCCAAATCATGCCTGAGCTGGGGAGCATGTGCTGGTTTTGTGGAGGCTGCCGGTGGAAATAACCTCTTCCCACTGCAGGGCAGAGCCGGGACATGGTAGCGAGCTCGTTTTCAAACAAATCATCCTCTCCCTGTCCTCCTTGAGGCAGCTGTGTGGGAAGAAGGGGCATCGTTGCACCTCGCCATGAACCCAGCACCGCTCCAGCTAGCACACCACAAACCAGCAGAGCCGCCGCGAGCCCGCGCCGGTGCCCGGTCAGGCAGTAGAAAAACCTTTCTGGTTTCAACAGGCTTTGGAGCAAAGCCCCAGGCAGGGAACTTGTTCTGGTCGGTGAAGTTATGCACCTCTCTCCTTGCTTGCCTTAGGTGCAGCGTGTTCAAAATGCTCCGCAAGCAGAAAACAGCCCCTAAAAACAAATAGCTGACGAAAGGAGTTGCAGCACATCCCAGCAACCAGCTCCCGTCCAAGCAGGGAGGGGGAGAGGAGAGCGAAGCTGTCAGGGAGCCGGCTGTGATGCTCCCAGGGAAATTTAGTGCCAATCACTTCTAGGCAAGCGTGTTCAGCTGCCGGCTGCACCCTGGGCTCAGCCCGAGGCACCCGGCTGCGGTGGGGTTCCTCGGCGGTGGGGTTTGGGGAGCTCCTTGAGGGGTTTGGCTCCCTAGGGGCTAGCACCCGGCGCGTGCAGGCACTCAGAGACCTCTCTGGATGCGTTTTGGCAAATGAAAGGTGGGGTAGAAAATGTGACTCGGCACTCGCGGTGCTGCAGCAGAGCCGGGCCGAGCGGAGACAGCCAAGGTTGGGGTCCGCAGCCATCCTCCACAGCTTCTGTGAGACCACAGAGAACAAATCTTGAAGCCATGGCCCAAGCTTTGGGTATCTGCCTGATGTTTTAAGGCAACCTCTGGTGTTTTCTGGCATCGTGGAGGGCTGGGGAGTGAGGACCGGCAGGGGTGGGCAGTGGTACCGGCAGCCTGGCATGAAGATGTGGCTAAGCACCGTAAAGACGGGGTGCCTCTGGGGGGGAGGTTCTTGTGGCTTGTGAGCCCCCAAATTTGTGTCTGCTGCCATTCTGCCACCCCCCCCCCTCGGTGGGACAGGCCTTGCCTCAGCTTCCCCCTGACATGAAGGATGCAACCAGGGGCTGCCCAGCCTCTGCCAGGGGTGCCCAGTGCAGGGCTGTGTGCTCCAGGCAGGCAGGAGATCCCTGGGGAGCACGGTCGCCGTCTCACCGACCTCCCCCTCTCTCTTCTTCCAGGTGTGCAACTGCGACAAGTACCTGAAGGTCTCGAGGGAGAGGATGAGGCAGCTGGTGGAGGGCAGCAGGCAGGCGCCGGGGGACGGCAGCACAGGTAAGCAGGCGGGCGCCGATGGCGGGGAGTGATGCTCCGACCCCGGACCCTTCCCTGCGCTCCCGCCTGGGACTCGCTGCCCCAGGCAGAGTGGGATGGTCCCACTCGGGCTGGGAGCCTCTCAGAGGGGGAATGAGGTCCCCTGCCACCACGCTGCCATGGCGTGTGGAGCTCTTCCCAACCCGCTTCGTGCCTGCTTGAGCTTGTACACACCCAGCACAGCTCCCAGCCCTCTCCCCCAGCTGCCCAGCGAGGCGCTGGGTCGTGCGTGCCCAGCCCGGGGTGGTTTGGTGACGTGCCAGCAGTGGCTCAAGTGACAGCCTAAGGCCATCACCGCCCGACTTGGAAAACCCAGCTCAGGCTGCGAGATGCCTCCCAGCTGGCGCTGCTGACGGTGCCTCTCTCACCTGCGCGGCGGCTCCTCAGCTGGGCCAGGCTGCAGGAGTGAGTCAGTGCCGCCTGCCCGGCCAGGCTCCCGCCGGCTGGGGCGCGGGACAGGCTCCTCCGTGCCCTGCCCCAAGCTGCGTTGACCCCCACGCTCCTCCCCACAGGGAGCCGCGTTTTGGTGGTGAGTGACACCCGCCACAGGCGCACCAGGATGGACACGTGCCCCTCTCGCTGCTCCGACCCAGCCCGGGCTCTGCCGCCAGCCCTCGTGCGCATCGCTTGATGTGCCTCAGTTTCCCCATCTGCTTGATAGGGGAGAGCAGTGCGAAGCTGCCAGGCAGTCCCGGCCGGCTGCGGCTTTGCTGGGAACCGCACGTGTGACTCGGGGACGAGGGACGTGGTGGGGCGGCTTTTCCCATGGTGCTGGCAGCCTGGGAGCGCCGTGCTTCCCGAGAGGCCGGGGCATCCTCCCCAGCGGTTTCTCTGGCGAGGGCACTCGCTGCGTGTGTACCCAGCGACCAGCCGGGCCTGTTCAGCCAGTTTTAGAGTATGGGAAATAGAAATGCTGTGGTTTGCGTTCAGCCGCGTGAGCAGTTTCCCCTTCCCCCTTCGGGATGGGGATGATGGAGCTGGGGGGTCTCACATGGTGCCGCTGCTCCTCCACACAGGCTCTTCAGGGACCCCCTTGCTCTACCCTTTGCACCATGTCTGCAACACCCCGTGTCCCCATCGTGCCATGCAGCCTCTTGCCGGGTCCCCCGGGTCCCTGGGGGGGTCTCACGGGGAAGGACCCCTGTCTCCTAGGCCAGGTGGGACCCCCGTGCCGACCATGTTGGGCATGACCTTGTCGGAGAGCATCCTCTGATGGGGAGCAACCTCCAAAACGGAGCGGTCGGGGACAGAAGATGCCACAACATCCTTGGAGGGTTCATGTTTTGCTGCAACAGAGACATAAAATAGAAGCTGTGATTCATGGGCAGGTGGGCACAGCTGGGCAGGTGGCACCCGACCCAAAGTGAAGACCTTGGGGACTTGTCGAGGGGGATTCCCAGGGCTCCAGCCACCCTGGGGTTTCCTTTTCTATTTAGATTCTGGAGGGAGCTGCTGGGATTGCGAGCATCAGCGGGAGCTCAACTGGGTTGTCCCCAAAATGTCCTGCTTTGGGTCAAGTTTTGTGGAAGAGAAACAGAGAAAGGGTGTGATGACGATGTCCTGCCATCGCTTGGTGGGGACAGCGGTGGTGGTGGGACCGGCTGGGCAGCCTCACGAGTGGGTTCATAAGGAAAATCTCAGTCGTTCCCTGATTTCCTTCGCATTTTCTTTCTGGAGGGGGCTGGTGGCGGGAACCTGCTCTGCCCTCAGCCGTGGCCCAACGCACGGCATGGGGAGCTCAGCGCCCACAGCCCCCAGCTGCTGGCCCATGCCAGGACCAGCCCCTGCTCCATGGCTCCAGCCCAGGCCATGTCACCTCAGCATGCCACCAGGCGTGGATTAACCCCCAGGACAGTGGCCAGATGCTGCTGCTTGGCGAGAAAATGCCTTTTCCCCCCTCCTACTTCCCAGGCAAGGGGGGACCCTCCTCCTAGGGGGGCTTCACCTCTCCGGGGAGGAGCAGGCAGGTGCAGCGGGAGCCACCGATGCTGGGGCATCCGTCAGCTGTGGATGGGGATGGATCCTGCAGGACCAACGCTCGACATAAGCCTGCGGCTGCCCAGGTGCTCCCGGGTCCTGGGGTCTGGCTACAGACAGCCTGGGGCTGCTCGTGTTTTGGCTGCAAAACTCAGGCCAGTGCTGCTCCGGTTGGCTCCTGGATTTTTATGGCAGGGCTTCCAAGTGATGAAAGGCAAATTATTCATCCTGTAATAGCTCACTCCAACTTGGACCTAGGACTTTCCCAGGTTTTAGGGAACATTTTCCCTGACACAGCCATGTTTTCCCTGCATGAGGGCTTTGATGGAAGTGCTGGAAATAGTTTCAAGCCCGGACAGCTTTGCCCCATGACGCCTTTTTCCCAGTGGGATGCTCTGAGCAGCTCGGGTGCCTGGTGCAGGCAGGGGATGGGGCAGAGAGAGGCAGCAGTGCTGTGGGTCACCACGTGGCACAGACAAGACCTCGCTGGAGGCCGTTGGCAGCGTGCAGGCTCCCAAATGACCCAGGGGGATGGGATGTGTCACAGGCTCTCGTCTGGCCAGGGGAAGCTTCTTGCTTAGTCAGTGTGGTAAAACCAGCTGGCACAGGGCCCCGGTGCTCGGGGGATGCTCTGCCAGATGAAATCTGGTCCCTGGGAAAGGCGAGGATGGAGCACATTCGACCTGGTTAGGATTTGCCAAACAGAAAAGGCTGCTTTTATCATAAAATCACCCCTTGCCATCTGAAACATTTTGGAAAACATGAAAACAACTGGTCCTGCTTTCCTTAGGGTGCGCTGCTAACCAGGCACACTGGAGCCTCTGCTCTGTGCTGGAGAGGGGCAGAGGAGCAGGCGCAGCGGCCGGGGGTGCTCAGGGATCCCTATGCAGCACCCTGGGGAGCCCCAAGCTGGGTGAGCATCCTCCCTGAGCAACCACCGAAGCTGGTACTCAAGACCAGCGAGATCTGCACTACCCGTCTTCTCCTCCAACGTCGCATCCTGCAGCTGCAGGATAAGCCCCGGGCAGCCCCGCGGGCGGCTGGAGGAGCAGCCGGGACGTCCCCACGCTGGGCGGCAGGATGGCGTGGGGCCGGGGGGCTGCGAGCGGCCCAGCTGGGGCACCCGCCCTGCCCCCGCAAGCCTGAGCGGTGACTCGGGGTTTCTTTCCCTTCCTGGCCCTCGGCTCTGCGGTGCAGCTCGGGTGAAAGCCGGCAGAGGCAGCACCAGGAGGAAGAGCTGCAAGCCCACGGTGCGGGGAAGGCTGTGCGGCAGCTCCGAGCCGGGGTGACACCGGTACAGGGCTGGGTCCCTCCTGTACGGCCGCCGCACCAGGACGGCTGAGGGCATGGGCTGGCGGGACCCGCTGCCCTTAGCCAGGGCTCTGATGCACAGTGGGAAGAGGCCACTGCATGTCCAAAGCGTTAAGGCTGGATGCAGGTTTTTTCCTGGCATCCTTCCCTGACCTACAGCATTTGGCTTTACCGTGAGCATCACACTGGCCTTATTGCCGCGTGGGAAGGGTGATCCCTGTGCTGTCCCCGGAGCACTCTCGCACCCATGGAGCAGCCTGTGCATCCTCACTGCCTCCCGCCAGACCCCGCGTGCGGGAGAGGCCAAGGCACCGTGGCTATCTCAGGCTGCTCTGCACGCTTCTGCAGGGAGGGGGACAGGTCCCCGAGGGGCTGCACCCATGGGTCCAGGGGCTCCCCAGCCCCCTTCACCCTCAGACCGGGAAACCCATGCATTTAGATGCTCTTCCCTCCGGGGTGCACCAGGGTGATGGCAGCATGCTCACATCTGTCCCCGAGTGGGGCAGGGATGGGGACTGAGGAGCTGCAGCGCAGGGCTGGGGATGGGGGCTGCCGTGGTGAGACTGGCCAGAAACACCCCCCTGGGCTCAGCTGGGTCACGCTCTGCCAGCTCCCTCTTCAGAGGAATGTTGTTTGCTCATATGAAAAACCACTGCCGGGCTGGGAAGCCGGTGACATTTTTGTGGCTGTGGGTTTGCAGAGCTCTGCGTGTACCCGCTGACAGCGGTGGTGTGCTGAACGCTCCCCAGGACGGAGCCAGGGACCGCTCGGTGCTCCTGCCCGGCGCTGGGCACGGGACCCAGCAGGGTTTTCTCCCACAGCGGCATGGGGAGATGCCACGGCAACTGAAGGTGCCTCTTGCCTTGAGCTCATCCTCCCTCCTCCACCCTGGGAACGTCTTAAGATCGTGGCCGGGCTGCTGCAGCCCAGGTTGCACAATCCCAGGTCCTTTGTCCTTTGCTTATCTGCCTTATCGAGGAGGAAGAGATAACCAGGCATCTTCAGTGCCCTGCAATCGAGTGCGTTTCTCAGGCTCGTAACTTCTCTTATCGGGTTCAATCTCTCACCGCGGCAAGGTTTCCCATGCACCTTTGTAATCCAAGAATGCTCCCAGGTCTGCTTTCAGCCTTGTGCAAAGCCTTTACGATGTGCGCTTTCTCCAAAACACCTAAGCCTTAATTGCCTAATTACGGACCAGTCTCCCGTGTGTGTGGTTGCGATGACAGCTGGGTGCGGCTGCCGGGCTCAGAGAAGGGCTCTCAGCTTGCACAAGCGCTGCCAGACCCGAGCGCCTCTTGGGAGGCAGCAGGAGGCTGCGGTTCCCGCTGCGGAGCCGCAGGGCGAGCGCCCGCTCCCCGCCTGAGCCAGCCGGGACAAGCACCCGGCTCCTCGCCCCAAGGCCTTGGTCTTAGCTTGGGTGACACAGAGGGACCAGGGCTAGAAATGGAGCCTGGGGGCAGGTGTTTGTGCAGAAGGACCCGGCTCCCCCCGGAATTTTGGGTTACCCAATAGTGCCCCGACGCTGAAACCCCGAGGGTGCCCAGGGGACGCATGGGGACGGGTTGTTTCCAGCCAAATCTGGGCTGTGTGGTCTGGGAAAGGGGAATGGGCACAGGTTCAAAGGAGGTTTGCCCTGATCCTGCTCTGTCCCCAGGCCCTGCTGTGCCCCCCCGTCCCGCAGTGGGGGGTCCCAGTGCTGTCCCAGTAGCGCTGACCCAGGACTCCTGCATTGCAGCCAACAGAATAGGCTGTAGGGACTATAGGTCACCGGTGTCACCATCACGGTGGCCTTTCAATATGACCCCACACCGCTAAGGGCCTCTCTGTGGGCAGGGGAGGGTGCACATCCCCCTGCCCGCTGCAGGCAGCCCGTCCCCCGTCCCATGTCCCTCCTGCTGGGCTCAGCCCCCTCTCCATAAGCAGGACCTCGCAGTGGGGCACGCGGAGCTGCGGCTCCTGTCCTGTCCCTGCCTTCCCTGGGGTCTTTGGGACAAGGCGCTTTGCCCACCGCAGCCCCCCCGTTGCAATAGTTCCCATCCAGGGCTCATGTGGGACCGTCACCTGAGTGGTCACCTGCGGCCACGGGGTCCCCGGATGCTGCCGTGCCCTTGGGGCACACACCCCTGGCTCTGTGTCCCCCGGGGTGAAGGTACCGCTGGTTTTCAGGCACCAGGAACCATGCAGTGCCCCATGGCGTGAGATGTGGCTTTGCCATGGGTCGTCCCCACCGTCTCGGTGCCGGTGGCTGGGGGCTGAAGGAAGGGGATCCCTCCCGGGGTGGCGGGACTCCTGCTGCACCCCACCTCACAGAGCGTGGGGCCAGCCCAGCTTTGGGGCGCATGGCAGTGGCTTGGGCACGAAGCGGGGCTGCTGCAGAGGTGACAAGTGCATCTCCTGGGCTGCAGAGGTGGGATCCCACGCTGAGGGTGGCCTTGCTCAGCCGGGGAGGAACCTGATGCAGAAATAAGCAGCATTGGGGTTCTGCAGCATCCCCTTTCCCCTGGGCATGGCAGCACTCGCTGGGAGGTGAGATGCATCCACGGGTGGGAACAGCAGCGGTTTGTGCTGTTCCCATGGGATATTAATTCCCATGGGCAAGCAGGGGTTGGCAGGAGCTGGAGCTGCGGTGGGCAGCACGTGCGAGGGCAGGGTGCAGCCGCAGCTCGTGGGAGGGCGGGAGGAGACCGCTCTGTGCTGAGCAGGGCTGCTGGGTCGGGGACGGTGCCGGAGGACGGGGACGATCCTGGCTGCCCATGGAGCTCTGTGGCACCGACACGTGTGGGTGCTCAACCCCGGGGTGCTGGGGGGGCTGCAGGGCTCAGCCCCCCACCAGGCTCCATCATCCCCAGGGCGACCCGGGCAAGAGGGGGAGAGGTGAGTGAGAGGCAAAAGGGCTTTTTATTTTCAAGATGTTTTATAATGGGATTATTAGTTCCCAAGAGGTGTTTCGAATTGATTTGGTAAGGAATCGCTTTCATTTCTCCTCCACAGAGATGCGGTGGGAATCTAGCCTTTGGTGCGAACCGTCGCACAGCTCTGGAAACCGTAGATCTGAAAAACTCCCGGCACGTTGGAAGGACGTGCTCAGCTCCCCTCGGCCACACGCACCCCACACACCCCTTTTGCTCCGTCTCCAGCAGCATCTGGGCAAGCCGGGCTGCAGCCCCGTGGGAGCAGCAGCTCTGCCGGGGAGGCTCTGCCTATCTCAAGGGGGAGAAAAAAACCCTTCTTCAAAAAAAATCCCCCCTTTTCCCCAGGAAAGCCCTTCTTTTCTGGGGGATCTGACCTTTTCCCGTCGCGGTTTTCACTGCGTGCCCGGCTGGCACCCTGCGCCTGGCGCCCAGTGGCCCTTTCACCACGGCGGCGAGGGGAGCGCAGGCATCTTCAAAAGCCCTGGAAAGAATTTGGTGGGAGGGGGAGAAGGGGTTTTACAAGCTCCCATTCAAAAATGGTCACTTTGAAGTGATGTAGCATTTTCAACCCTTTGAAGAGCCACAATTAGGAGGGGGCTGGTGCAAGCAAAAGGCAAAACTACTGGGTGACCATCACGGCCTTTCTCTCCCTGGGCTTTTAAGGGATGAACTTTTCCTCCCTGCCTGCCTTTTTCTCACGAGCCCAGGGGGGCGGGATTGGGGTGTTTGGGGGAGCTGGCGGTTCCCCCCCCCATGCAGGGAAGGAGGGGGTCTGCAGTTTGCTTTGCCCACCAGCAGCCCAGCGGCTGATGGAGCGTGTCGGAAGGGAGAGCAAATTGCCCGGGATTCCTGCAGGAGCATCGAGTGTCCGTGCCCTGGCACTGGCAGGGCTGGGGTGCCGCAGGGTCGGGCTGGGGAATTTTTTAGGGGGCTCCATGGTGGGGAACGGTGTTCACGCAGCATCGGTGCTGGCTGCTGGCACTGCTGTTTCGATCACAGTAGGATCTAAAAGTCCCAACCAAGGTAGGTGTCCCTCCCATCGGGGTCCTGGAGGCAGATGCAGAGGTCTGGTGCTCGAGAGCAGGCGCAATGAATAGAAGAGGGGAAGAAAGGCAAATTTGTGTCCGTGTGCTATAAACTGAAGAAAAACAAGTGGTGCCCCATGGTTTTGCAGGGAGTCTGTTGTTCGTGTGCTTGGAGGCGCATCCCGCAGCTTGGCCTCCGCAGCGAGCCGGTCTCTGCGTGCCCAGGCTGAGGCCACCCCATGCTATCGTGTAGCACAGGGCAGAGGGAGGCAGGGACGGGGCGAGGGCAGAGCCCCTGCCTCCCGCCACGGGGATCTGCCACCCGCTGACGGGCTCTGTCCCAAAGAAACCCCCAGGAATGGGGTTCCTTCTCCATGTCCCCGCTCCGGCTGACTCAGGGATCTCCTGAGAGCAGCCTGGGTGCTTCACCACATCCCCAAAATTGGAGAAATTGGGAAATTGAGGTCACTGTTTTTTCTTGGAGAATGGATGCTAGTGTCCCAAGCAGACGCAGAGGAGGAAGGAAAGGCACAGCCGCGAGCAGGGCTGCAGGGCGAGTGCCCACGGCACAGCGACGGTGAGCCCAGCTCTTGGCTGGTGGCTGGGACTGGGCTTGGGGCCGCTGCGCCTTGTGTTGTGGCAGCAGCCCCCAAACTGGTGCCGCTCCTGGGCTGCGTGGCTGTCCGGGGCTGGTCTGCGAAACCGCCCTGCCAATGTCTCCAGTGACAGCCTTGACCCTGAGCGTGGATGTTTGTCTGCCAGGAGTGGGGGGGCTGGCTGTGCCCCACCAGCTTGGGCTGGTTGCCTCCTGCAAGGAGGTGTGGAAGGTCTTGGGGGGCTTTCAGGGGCTCCCCTGAACCTGGGACTGGTGGGAGCTGAGCCTCCCGCACCTCTCCCTGGCTGTGGCTCTTTCTGCTGGTGCGGCAGCAGGTCCAGGCCGTACCAGGCAGCCGTGGGGTGGCTCTGCCAGGACAGGGTGGCCGTTCCAGGGCTGTCCTCAGCCTTACTTTCCCCCATGATAATCCTTGGCATGTCCCAGCTCCTGACAGCAGTGGGATGCAGGGAAGAGCCAGCCAGGAATGCTGGTGTCCCTCTCCAGCACAGCTGGCTCCCGACAAGGCTCCCTCCGATCCTCGAAAGGGACAAGCTGGACACCCCAGAGGTGCCGCTGGAGCGATGCAGGATGCCTTTTGTTGTCTTAATTGATGCCTGGGCAGGACAAGTCCCCCCCCGCCAAAAACGAGTCATCCCGCAGCAATAACTGCAGCCAGCGTTCCTGGCTGCCAGGCGTCCTGATGGATGGGCGGCAGCTCAGCCCTCGGCTTCCACCGCCCGGATCCAGCGACCTGCCGTGCCCTGGCCACGGGCGGTAAGGGCCTGCACCGAGCTGCCAAAAATGCCGCGGGGTTTGTGGCACTTCGTTTGCGATGGCAGCGATCCACCCGCCCGGCAGGGCCAGGACTCGGGGCACGCGGGGACGCTCGCGGGACACAGCCCCACGTCGCGCCCCACCGTGCCCCTTGCCCGGGTTATGTGATGGGAGGTGGATGTCACGCATACCCCAACATCTGGTGGCCTTGGGCAGGCCGGGGGAGTTGTGGGTGTCATGAGCAGTGCAGACAGCTATTAATGGTGCTTTTTTAATTAAAGCAGCAGTAAGGGCTTCCCTTGCTGTTTGCTTGCCCTGAAATGCAGCCCAGGGGGGGCACAGCCCATCTCAGAGAGCAGCCTTACCCGACTTGCAACAGGGAGGCAAAACCATTGCCCCCAGTACAGCAGCAGCCCTGGTGCAGTTACCCAGACTGGAATAGCTCCCAAGACCATGCCCAGGAGCTGCGGGAGGTGCCGGGTGGCTGCTGGGGAGCAGGAGGCTGCAGTGGTGCCACGCTCAGGGCAGGCAGTTGGTGGATGCTGGTGGGCACCTTCTCCCAAGTTCACGGGATACTCCTCCCCAGGATGCAGAGCAGAGCCTGGACTCCCTGCGGGGACAACAGGCCCCTCACAAGAGTCGTTCATGTGGCTGAACACAGACCCCGCTCATCACACCAGTGCCTGATGGTTTATCTGCTGTCTCCTCTCCCCGCAGGCTGCCCGGCGAGGAGCGAGGAGAAGCGCAGCCAGAGCTGCGATGCCGCCGTGCCAGCCCGCGGCGCAGCCCAGCCCGGTTACACCCTGCACGGCGAGCGGCTGGAGGGGCCGGAGCAGCACGGGGCGTCCGCGGCGCTGGTGGGGGGCACGGTCCTGCAGGTCGCCGCCATCCCCCCCGGGGTGCTGGACAAAGCCGAGCTCACCGACTTCTACTGCTGCACCCGCTGTGGGAAGGTGTTTTGGGAAGGGTCCCATTTTGGACGCGTTGTCTCCCAGTTTCAGGATGTTCTTGTCACCACAGGGGACAAGCAGAGCATCTATGAGCTGAGCCGAGGTGGGATGCGGGGGCTTGGGACGGCTCCGCAGCAGGACGGGGACCACAGGGGACACGCTCCCTCGTGAACCTCAGCAGGTTTTGGGCCGTGGGTTTGTGGTGTGAGGCTGGAAGGGAGGGCTTTCATTTTAGGGTCCGCTGTGGAGGAGACTGTCACATTGGCACCGATGGTTCACGACAGCCCAAAAATACGTGGCCTCCATGAGATCATTAAATCAGAGGTTGCCGGGGAACGGACCCTTTGCTTTATTTCTGCCTCCTTCCAGGCTGGGCATGGCAAGAGGGTGCAGAGCTCTCCAAAACGCCACCCAGGCAGTGCCAACCCTGTGGCACCCATCAGGACCCAGCACCCTCGCCCCGGTGCCCCTCTGCTGGGTCACTCGTGTTGGGGAGCCAGGAGCCGCGTCCCCAACAGCAGCACAGGGGAGAGAGAGCATCTCCAGTGCCCAGAGCACTCCCCGGCCTGCGGGACACGGGTCATGCCACGACCCGTCCCCAGCGTCCCCTCTCACCGTGGTCCTGCTCTCCCGGCGGCTCCCCCGGCATTCCTCAGAGGTGATGGGTGGGCGCAGGCGTGGGGGCCTGGTGGGGGCTGAGCGCTGCTGGGTGGCCGCAGGAAAACCTCTGGGTGCACCACGACGCCCACTGGCACCTGCATCACCCCACGCTGGAGTGGGGGATGCCCCAGCAGAGCCAGACTGGTCGGGGGGGGTCCCGTTGGTGCCAAAGCTGCCTGCCAGGCTTGGGGGGGGAGCAGCACCCGCCTGCCCATCTCCCCCCAGGTGGGTCCATCAAGCCGCCCCCCGTGCTCGGGGCTCTGCAAGGCATGCACAGGAGTGGCAGCGAAGTGTGTGGTCCCACCATCACCAGGAACCAGGGTCACCGGCGGGACCAGCCAGCGTCCAGAGGAGGCTGCACGGGCCGGTGGGGGGGGGCAGGCGAGGCGAGGAGCCCAGCCAGGTCGGTCCTGCAGCTCCGGGCACTGCCGTCCGATGCCTCCCGGTCCAGGAACAGGCTTAAACCACTCCACCCTGCAACTGAGCAGCATTTGCAGAATTCCTCCTCTAGTCCCAGTCAACTGCCAGGCCCTGATGTTATTGCTAAGAGGGCCCGAGGGGCTCTTGGCTGAAGTGTGACGTTTACGGGCCAGCGAAATACCTGCCCAGGCAGCTTATGCTCCAACGTGAGACTCACTTTCCCTCTCCGAGAGCTCCTGGCCATGCGGTGCCGGGTGCTCCTTCCTCCCCAGGGACACCTCACCCCCTGGCTCAGCCCTTTGGCAAAAAAACCCTTTTTCCACTTTAAACATCCTTCTTTCCACGAGCTCCTGCCTGGGAAGTACAAGTGGCCCTAAAGATGACTGTCCCCGCGATATGCCTGTGTTCTCTCCCCAGCAGTCCCTGCCAAGCCCTGGCTGTGGGTACCACCCCCTGCCGCCATGGCATAGCATCCCTGGTGACACTTGGCATGGTCACAGTGTCCCATATTGTCCTGATTTCCATCAAAAGATGGCAGAGGGGAGCAGGACACCTGTGCCAACCCTGTGTCCACCCCTCTGGCATGGCTGAGCATCACCATATCATCACAGCAGTGTCTGCCAGACCATGCTCATGCACCACTGAGACCCCCCCCAGCCGTGGCCACTGCTTTGCTTGCAGAGCGACAGACGTGCTGCAGCGCAGCGGTTAGTATTTTGACACTGGCTGCTGCAGATTGGCCCTAAATCCACGTTTTCTCTCTTCTCAGTCTGGTTTTGGGGGTTGCAAAGCGAAGCCTCACTGATGATGCCCCAGCCAGTGATGTCCATGCCTGGCACGATGCAGCCCCTACGCACGGAGGACTTGGGGACCACGTCTTCTGCTGCCGAGGCTTGGGCTACATGGAGATGCTGGGTCTGGGGGGATTTCCCTGGGGAATCACTGCATCGCTGCCTCTCCTCTCCTCTCCTCTCCTCTCCTCTCCTCTCCTCTCCTCTCCTCTCCTCTCCTCTCCTCTCCTCTCCTCTCCTCTCTCTCCTCTCCTCTCCTCTCCTCTCCTCTCCTCTCCTCTCCTCCCCACGGTGCTGTGTTGGCAGGTTCTGTGCTTCCCACAGAGCCACAGCCAGGGACGGTCACGTCTGTCCCCCCTATCCCCTGTCCCCAGGGGGGCTCTCGCCCGGGGAGCCCCTGCAGCCCAGCCCTGCCGGGTGCTGCCTGCCTTCCCCGGGGGCTGGTGGCCATTCACCCTCCCAGGCCGGTGGGTGCAAGGCGCTGGAGCTCACCACCCAAAAATGGTCTGTTTGAGCAAAAACTTCCCTCCCCGTCACCTTCATCACCTCCTTCCCCATCTCTCTTGGTTTGCCCTGGAGATGGCTGCTTCTTCCAGAGATGGGCAGAAGAAAAGGAGGGATTTTGCCACTTGGCTGGAGGCTCCCGGGCTGGCACACTTTCCTGCACACGCATTGACACCTCCAGCTGGGGGATTAAAATGCCTTCTGCTGATCTCGCCCTCAGTGGCCATCATTTTTCCATTGATTCTTTCTGTTTCCCTCCTCAGTTGTATACATTTTTTGCATATAACCTAAAGAAATTGTGTTTCATGTCCTGGTTTTCCAGCCCTGTGCTCTCTGTAGGTGTTAATGTGTATTTCTTAATTCCTTCTTTATCTAAAATGGGAATTTCCTCTTCACTTTTACCCCCAGGTCATTTTTATCATGTTTCTGGTGCAACAGTTCGGGGACAGGCGGTGACAGCGGAGGATAAACTGTGTTCTGCTAAACTGGCAACTTTAAATGTCCCTGGCCTGGTGCACTGGAAATTGCTTGTAGGGCTTCTGGTGCTGGAAAAGTGGTATGTGGAGGGACCAAACATCCACTCTGTGGGTGATGATACAGTCGGTTGGAGACACAGACCCTGGTTTTATGTGCTCTGGGCCAACCTCCCCATCTTTGGGCCGTAATTACCTTGTCCTGGGCCATCAGGATGAGCTCCAGTATTGAATCCTGTGTCGGTGCAGGGCTTTGGCGCTAGGAAATGGTACCCATGAGAACAGGTTTTCTGCCTCTGCGTGGTGGAAAGATGTTTAAAAACTGTCCCCTCTTCCCAATGGCAGCATCAGAAGCAAACGCCTTCCTTCTGAGCAGCTGAGGTCCTTCCAGCCTTGCTTGGACATGGACATGCTTGGACGGAGATGCGTCCAGTGTGCCAGCTGCAGTCTCGGCAGTATGGACCATAGCATACGTCTTCTCATCCATCAGTGCCACCAGCTCTGAAGCTCTCCATCCCTCCATCCCTCCATCCCTCCCCATCCCTGCTCAGGGCAGGAAGGCTGCCTGAGGCTGCCAGGACAGTTTTCTCCTTTAAGTCCTTCCCAGAGCCCTCAAGTGTCTGGGCTGGGTGGCAGGAGACCTGCGGAAAGGGGCACATGGGGTCCTTGCTGAGGGACCCTCAGCACCCACCTGGGGCATCCACTGCCCCATGGCTGCAGGGTGCTGTACCTGGCCCCTCTCAGCCTTGAGCTGGTGCTCTGCCTCTGGGAGCTTTCCCGTTGTCCCTGTGTGTCCAGGTGACCTGTTCGATGCCTGGAAGTGGTATGTCCTTAACGTTCACCCACCTCTGGTGCCAGCACCCTCGATGCTCCGCAAAACAGTCATCGGCTCCTCCAGCGCATGAGCCACCTCCTCCGTGAACGCTCCTGGCTTGTGCCTTGCCATGTCCCTATGGGCAAACACACCCCCAGCCCCCCTGGAGCAACACGTGGAGGCCCTAAAGAGTGTCCTTTGGGCAGAGGGAGGACGAGGTCCATGCTTTGCCCGCAGACCCTCTACGCCAGCCACTGCTGGAGGGTACTGGTGGGCCCCCCCCAGCCGGTGAGCGTGGGACTGCCAGCGCCGGGGGCTGAGCAGCCTGAGCCCCCCGGGCTCTGCGCAGACTCATCCGTGTGTCAGCATCCTGCTGCTTCGGGGTTTGCTCTGGGAGGGCAGAAACTGGGGATGAAGCAAAGCAGGAATGCTGCAGAGCCTCCCGCTGCCGGCCCCTGTGGTGAGCGATGCTTCATCGTGCAATGAGACGAACCTCTCCAGACCCCGTTTGGGGGAAGCTTCTGAGTCACACGAACATCTGAGTCATCCCGGGAAGGTCGGAGCTGCAGCCTCGAGCCTCCCAAACACCACTGCCAGCCGGCCCGTCGGCATTTCTGGGCTTTGCTCACTGGGTTTTTCGGAGCTGTGGTTTCACGTCTGTCTGCCACCGCTTTTACTGCAGCAGGGAGCTGGCGGGGGAGGACAGCGGGACATGCTGACCCCGTCCCTCGGCCGGGGGATGGCTCCTGGCCACACAGCTGCCCGGAAGGGGCCCTTCCCTCTGATCCCAGGGGACAGCAGGGTCACCTCCCCACCACCTCTAGGACTTTATCTCCCTGCCACCTCCATCAATTTGGGGGCAAGCTCTTGTGCTTGCAGCCTGGGCTGCTGGCAGTCAGCTGCGCTGGGGCAGGCTCGCCACGGTGGGACTCATGGTAGGAGAGGACCACCCCAGGGCAGACACCGGCAGGTCGTGTGTACGTGTGGGCATGGCACGAAACAGCTCCCAAAGGGTCTCATCCAGGTCCTGGGGATGGGGGCAGCGGCTGAGACCAGCACAGCACCTCTCCCTTCCTGCTGCCCGCAGGAGGTGATGCCGAGGTGGGATCTGTGCAGCGAGGTCACCTCCAGGCGTAGACACAGTCAACATCAAACTCCACGTCGGACCGGCCTTGAGCAGCATCAAGGAAGTAATAAATTGTCCAGTTTTGAATGGTGGATACACATCAAAGGGAATTAAACCAGCTTTTTAATCAGCCTACAATATTGTTTTCCTATCTGGCTACTTAAAAAAAAAAATTAAAAATCCCCTTGTCTGTGCCATACTAATGTTTAACATTTATTAGGGCAGTAATGAGCCCTTCATGGTTTTATGGAGCCGTTTGATCGTGTGTTGGAAGGGCAGCTCCTGCAGCGCTCTCGCAGGGGTGCAGCTCTGGGTGGGCTCCCCACATCGAGAGCCCTTCCACCCCCCGGTCGCTTCACCTGCGCTCAGCTCCTGCCCCTGCAAGATGCGATCACGGGGGGACCCTGTGGTAAAACGGCACTGGGGGAAAGTTGTATCTCTGGTCTGTCACACCAGCCGGAATGAGACCTGAATGAGCAGCATCTCTCAGCCCTGAGAAATCACACGCTGCATCGGATATCAGGCCGGTTCCTCTCCTCGCCTTGTGTACTCCTCGCATATCCTTCAGAGTTTGATGGGGACAAGGTGTTTGGCGCTCAGGCCAGCTTTAGTTTACAAATGAATATATCAACATTGTTCCTCATCAGGCAGGAATGCGCTTCCCTCCCTTCTCCCCCACCTTATCCCCATCCCCTTCCGAGCAAACTTCCTTCCTCCTGTAATCTGGAGCGGAAACCTCGCCGCATATTTGACCGGCTCAGAGAAATCAGCTCGGTTTTCCCTGGCGTGACTTTGTGCCTTGAACTAGGGCTGGTTGGTCCCTAAGGCAGCCGGCAAGGCAGGGGAGGAGGAGGAGGGCGAGGGCTGTACCGCTGCCCGTCCTCGACACGGAGCTGCTCTTCCAGCCGGATGCTCCGATCGAGCTCCCAGTTGCTGGGCTGCCGTTTTCAAACAAACCGGCGTGTTTCTGGGCACGGACCCAGGGCTGACAAGCCTGAGGCTGGCTGCAAGCTCAGGCCCTTGTGCTGCCCCACACCGCGGAAGCGCTGCTCCCACGGGCCGGGGGTCACTTCTGCTGGCCCCTCGCCGGGGGTAGGAGAGGAGAGAGGTGCCGGTGCCACGTGAGGAGGGAGATTTGCTTCAGGAGGATGTTTGCTCCCTGGGAAATAGCCCGGGACCGGACCCTTCCCATCAGCCTGCCGATACGTGGGCATGGCTCTCAGGCAAACGAGCTTCGACCCACTCGCCAGGCACACCTTGCTGTGTGTCCCATGGGGTGTTATGTCCCTGTCACCCCCAGACTGCCTCGATCCCAGGGATGTCCCCACAGAGCAGTCGCCACGTCCCCAGGCCAGGCCCAATGGCTGTACCGCGTCTTCGGGGGGAACCGTGCTGTGGGAGCAGTGGGGCGACATACCCCCATCCCCACGGCCACCGCAAAGGAGTGGCCACGCAGCGCAGACACACGAGTGGCCCCGGGGACCACCTATCTCAGGAGACACGGGCTCGAGCCAAGACAGTTTGGTATACGTGTGCTCGGCTGCGGCAGGGACGTCAGCCAAGGCGATGCCGTGGGGTGGCCTGGCAGCACCGGGACACGGGCGCAGCTGGAGAGCCCTGCCTGTGGCACAGGGCAGGAGCAGCTTTCCACCTCCAAGGGTGTCCCAGTTGGTGGCCTTTTGCCCAAACAGCATTTTCCCGCTGTCAGATATGGAGGCTGTAGGCTACGGGCAGGGTTTGAACATCAGAAGAGCTGCAGCATTTCCAGCAGGATAAGGACTGATAAGACAGGGCACTGGGACGATTAAAGGCCAAGCCGCGGCGTGACAACCTGCACAGCCCGGCACCACGTCACTGCAGCCCCTGCGGGGAATCCTCCAGCCCCAGGACCAGGCACGCAGGGATGCCCCTGCCCGCGTCCCCCCGAGGACAATGACCACACGTAGGGTTATGACCGTGCTTGAATCTCACTCATGTTTTAAATCCTGTTTGTCACAGGCTGGGAGGGAGGGAACACGCAGAGCAGCATCCACAGTGGCATCCTTGGGAAGTGGCAGCCCCCAGTCCGTGTTCCCATGGTGGCCCCCCCCATGGTGCGGGTGTCCCAGGAGGATGGGGGATGCCCGGGGCCGCCCCTTGTCCCCAGGGCTTCCCCAAACCACCCATGAGAGCTCTACTCGTGGTGCCTTGCTCCCTGCAGAGGACACAGGGCACCCGCACACGTGCCCTCATCGCATGAGCACGAGGTTTCTCGTGCAACCCCCAGCTTCTGGCCTCAGGAGCTTTCTGCCTGCGGGGCCCTGCCTGGGCGTTGCTGAAGGCTGGCGGTGTGTGATGTGCCCACGTTCCCTGGGTGGGGACAGAGCGAGGCTGGTCCCATGGCCGTGCCCCCTCTTGCCCCCCGCTACGAGCGGGGCAGCTCTCAGGCAGCGCAGAGGAAGGGTTTCCCCTGGGACCCCCTGCAGCCCCTTCCCCGCCGCTCCCTTGCCAAAAGCAGCCGCCGGGGCAGGGCTCCCCTCTCCTCCTGCCCAAAGGTGGGTCTCCGCAAGGGAGACCGTTCCCAGCAGCCGCAGCCCCCCAGCACCCCAGCCCCACGTGGGCTCCCCTCCCTGCCCGCATCCCCGCGTCCCCGCAGCCGGGCAGGCGGCGTTGGCTGAGCCCTGCGTTTCCCCGCCAAAGCTCCGGCAACCGCTTTGCCAAGAAGCCAGGAGGCAAAGCACCGGCGGGGCCAGCGGCGGAGGAAACCTTTGCGCTTCCTCCCAGCTCGCAGGGAGCCGAGCAGGCGGGTCGCTCTCCCTCGCGCGCCTTTTGCTGGGTCTCTGTGCTGGGAAGAAAAGCTCTCGTCTTTCCCACGCTCTCCGACACATTTTAATGAATTAAGTGGGGGCACGCCCCCTCGCCGCCTGCCCCGGATCCGTCCCCCCGGCTCTCCGGCTCCCTTCAAGGAGGCCTCCGGGGGTGGCTGGACTCTCGCTGGCTTGTCCGCCTGCCCCAGAGGATGGGCACTGCCCGCTTGGCTTTTTTTGGAAGAGGGCTGCGACGTGCCCAGCCCAACGTGCCGGGGTGGCTCTGAGCCCCTCCGGCGATGCCGGCGGCAGCCATCCCTTCTCCTCTCGCCTCCAGGCTCTCATGAGCGGGGGGAAATTTGGTCGTCATGTCTCTTGAGGAGGGGAAATTTGGTCTGTGCCTCTCGGCATGACCGTTTGCTAAAGGCATCGCAGCGCCGGGTCCCTCTCCCCGCCTCCCGTCGCCGTCTGCAGCGCCGGCGCTCGCCGCGGCTTCCCCTCTTCTCAGAAGAGAGCAGATAAATCACTGGGTGGGACTACTGGTTTTGCAGGGCTCCACCAAGCGAGCGCTGGGTGGGAGCAAAGGGGCCTTCCAGCGCCCGCCACTGGCCCCTCCGCAGCCGCTCGCCGGGCAGCCCGAGCCGTGCGGGGAGCCTGGCCCGGCCGTACCACCGCGCCCGGCTCCGCTCCGGTTACAGACCTGGGGCACAACGTGGAGCTGAAATGCAGGGTTTCAAAATTGCCTTTTTATTTTCCTTTTTTCTGTTGTTTTTTTGCTGTTTTCCCTCCCTCTCTGGCGCCGTTCCCAGGCCGAGTCCTGCCCCCACCTGCCAGCCCTGAACATTTGCATGGCTGGGTCCCTGCCCGGGCTCTATTTTTCTCACCAGTGTCACTGGCAAATGCAGAGCTGCTTGCGAGGATGTAACTCTGGCCAAGCCCCAGACCGGGGAGGTGTGAGTAATTCCCACTCTCCCACGGCTCGCTAAGAGGGCTCGACACCTCGCAGGATACGGCCCGTAAATGCACAAAATCAGCTGTCCCGGGATATTTAGGAGTGGAAAGGACGGGGCGAGCTGCCAGGAGCGGAGCCTCGACCCCCAGGCCATCGTGACCACCTGCGGGGCTCTGGCAGAACCGCTGCAGGAGCCACTGCTTTCCCTTTGCCGGCTTCGCCGCGATGGGTTTGCCGGGTTTAGTGCCGGGGAACGGTCACGGGCTGCTGTGGCTTCAGCGCTCCCTGCACGCTGCGGCACGGCTGTTTGCACTGCTGGGCTGCGCCGGGCCCCAGGACTCAGCCGTGACTCCCCGTGAGTCACCATGAGTCACGGCACGTCCCGCCACTCACCTTGGCAAGGCAGCGCAGGCGAGGGGAGGGCAGGGATTGCCACTGGTGTCCCCTGCTGTCACCACAGCTGTGGTGATGGGGGGCAGAGCCACCAGCCCCTGCCCGGGACAGGGTCCTGGGGGGGCCAGGACAGGCAGGGGGTGGCTCCTCTTCGCTGTCCTCGGGCAAACCTGGCTCCTTGCACAGACCCCGAGGCCCTGAGCCTGCCTCCGTGCCCTGTGCCAGCGCTGCGGGGGCTCCAGGCCTCAGTGGCACGGGGATGTCCTGGGAGAAGGTGCACGGACACAGGACGCCAGAAGGGGAGCGCCCGCAGCCCGGCGGCAGCAGCGGCCACGGTGCTGTGCTGGCCCCAAGCCCCCACCGCGGTCACGTCCCCGTCCTCCCTCTTCTGTGAGGACGTGCTTCGATATGGAGGGGTTAAAGATGCGACCGGGGAGTCTGGCTTGGGGAAACCAAGGGGAGCCATGGAGACCAGACAGGGATGGATGGGGATGGGATGGGATGGGATGGGGATGGGGATGGGATGGGGTGGGATGGGGATGGGGATGGGGATGGGATGGGATGGGATGGGATGGGATGGGATGGGATGGGATGGGATGGGACAGGACAGGACGGGATGGGATGGCATGGCATGGCATGGCATGGCATGGCATGGCATGGCACGGGATGGGATGGGGGGGGATGGGGATGGGATGGGGATGGGGATGGGATGGGGTGGGATGGCATGGCATGGCATGGCATGGGGATGGGGATGGGATGGGATGGGATGGGGATGGGGATGGGATGGGGTGGGGTGGGATGGGGTGGGACGGCATGGCATGGCATGGGCATGGGGGAGGAGGTGGGGATGAGGATGGGATGGAGATGGGGAGGTGGGAATGGGCATGGGGATGGGTGTGGAGGTGGAGATGGAGATGGGGTAGGGGTGGAGATGGGAATGAGGATGGGGAGGAGAAAAACTAGCTGAAGAAATGGACTTAGAAAAGTGGACTCTAATGGGAGGAGGAACAGGAGCTGCTTCGCCAACTTCTTACAGCTCAGACCGGGCTGGTTCAACCTCCTCCAGCACAGGGGCAGGACACAGCACGGGCAGGAGGGGGGACCCGGCCTCCCCCAGCTGCGCCTTCCCCGGGCAGCCACAGGGAAAAGCTGGGGGAAAACGCCGCGGGGCGAGTCGTGCCCGGAGCTCGCAGTGACTGTCCTCCAGCCGTGCGACGCACAGCTCCGAGACGGCGTGTTCATCGGTTGGGGCTGAATTTAGCAGTTGGCTGATTTCTCCCTTTCCACCCCCAAATGGACACGCCGGCACGGCCAGGTGACAGCAGCTTGCCGACCAGCTGCCCTCGGCACGGCTGCTGTCACCTCGTTTTACGACACGTTCCTTCCTTTCTTCCTGCGCCTCCCGCTCTGCTCCGGCCGACCAAATGCCCGGCAGACGCGGCGAGCGCCGGCCCAGGATGTCGCTTCCCACCCAGCCTCCGCCGTTTGCTCTGCCACGGGCCAAACGGGCACAGGAAGGGCCCCTCTGGGGCGTTTTGGGGTCAATGCACTGTTTTCGGTCCCTTTTTGCCTATTTTCCTGCCTACCCACGGCGTCCGCACCTCCCAGCGCTCCCGCACCAAGAACCCGGTCACGGGCTGGGCAGCGGATCTGACCCTGGACAAAGCCCCGTGTGACCAAGCTGAGCCACTCCGGGGCTGGCGGGACCCGGTGGGGGCTGCGTCTTCCCCCAAAAAAATCAGCCCCACCCGTGGATCCCCGAGACCTCGTGCAATCCCCGCAGCGTGGCTCCAGAGGGGCCGGATCCCGCGGCACCGAGTCCCCCCGTCCCTGCCCGGGACCTGTCCCGGTTTGCTCACGGGAGATAAACCCGCAGGTGTCACCCCCAAATTTGAGGGTGTTTGTAAAGAAACCCCCCGCCCCGCGGGGTCTGGGGCCAGCGGGGCCCGGCTGGGGGTGACGCGGGGGCCGGCGGGGGGGTGGGGACGGGCACGGCGGGTCCCGGCTGCGGACAGACGCGGGCGGCGGGGCGGGCTGCAGCCGCCTGGCACAGCACGGCTCGGCACGGCACGGCCTGGCTCGGCACGGCTCGGCACGGCACGGCACGGCTCGGAACGGCACGGCTCGGCTCGGCCCGGCTCGGCACGGCTCGGCACGGCCCCGCACGGCCCCGCACGGCCCCGCACGCTTGGGCGGTGGTGCCCCCTGCCTGCGGCCACCGCGCCGAGCCGGGATAGACCGAGCCGAGCCGTGCCGAAGCGGGCCGTGCCGGGCTGTACGGAGCCGAGCCGAACGGAGCCGAGCCGAGCCGAGCCGAGCCGAGCGAAGCCCGAGCGGAGCCGAGCCGAGCCGGGAGCGCCCCCCACCGCCCCCCACCGCTCCCCCGCCCAGCTCGCGGCGTGGGGGAGGGGCGCCCCGGCTCCGCTCCCGGGGGCGTGGCTTCCCGCTGCGTCCCCGCCCCCTCCCCCCGGCCGTTCCAATGGGCGCGCGGTGGCGGCGCCCCGCCCCCCGGCGCCGCGTCACGGCCGTGCCATTGTTATGCAAATAAAAGGGTGGGTAAAAGGCGCGGCGCGGGGCCGGCTCCGCTCCAGAGAGGCCCGGGCGCGGCGGCGGAGCGGCGGAGCGGCAGCAGCGCGGAGGCGGCGGCGGCGGGGCCCGGGGGCCGCTGCGCGGCGGTCGGCGGCGGCGGCAGCAGGAGCCCGGCAGCGGCAGCCGCCCGCCACCGCATGCCCGGGCGGGCGGAGGCGTCGCCGTCCATGCGGGGCGGCGGGGCGTGAGGCGGCGGCATGAGCCAGAGCGAGGTGTCGCCGTGCGCGGCGCCGCCGCCCAGCCAGCGCGTCTTCCAGGAGGCGGTGCGGCGCGGCAACACCAAGGAGCTGCAGTCCCTGCTGCAGAACATGACGAACTGCGAGTTCAACGTCAACTCCTTCGGGCCCGAGGGGCAGACGGCGCTGCACCAGTCCGTCATCGACGGCAACCTGGAGCTGGTCAAGCTCCTGGTCAAGTTCGGCGCCGACATCCGCCTGGCCAACCGGGACGGCTGGAGCGCCCTGCACATCGCCGCCTTCGGGGGCCACCAGGACATCGTCCTCTACCTGATCACCAAGGCCAAATACTCCGCCGGCGCCCGGTGATGCCGGGGCCGCCCCCCCCCCGCTCCCCCGGCCGCCAAAGCTGCTCCCACCCCCGCGTGGGGTTTATTTGGCGAAGATTTGGGGCCCCACGCAAAACACGCCACCGTTCGCCTGCTTTTATTTTTTTTTTTTTTTCCTTCCAAGGGTTGTTTTCCTACTGTAATACGTTTTTTTTCCTCCATCTACCTCGGCTGCACTCACAGTATTCACGGTTTCAGTCTGACATCTGGGCAGACGCTTTGGGGGCCCCCGCGCCCCCGCCCGTATTTAACCCCCCGCCTTGGAGCGTTCTGCCTCAGAACCGAGTCCATTTCACCGGCCGATCGCGGCGCGGCCCCGGCCCTTCCCCGGCGAGGAGGAGCGCGGAAGCCTTCCTCCCCCAGCCTCTCCCAGGGCTTTCCCACCGCTGAGTTTTTATCCCCCCCCCCCCGCCCCGAGGCGACTCCGTTGGAATATGACAGACGGTTTGCTCACCCCGGTGTCTCCTTTTTTCGGTTTGTTTTGCATTGGGTTTCCTGCTCTGGTTGGTTTTTTTTGGGTGTCCGAAGAAAATCCGCATCTTCCCCCGCTCCTCGAATCCCTTTAGCACGCGTGAGATCCCAGGAAAAGACATTGAATCCTTCTGGGTTTGTGTGTGAAGGGGGATTAGCAAATCCTGGACTTTTTTTTTTTCCTTTTTTTTTTTTTTTTCAAAGAAAGGGACATAAACTCCAGCGGCAGCGGATTTGCTTTTGCACAGAGACGGGGCGCGAGCGCTCTCTGCTGCCTGGAGATGCCAGAAAACTACTGAAAATAGCTTGGGAACTTACTTTTTTTTTTTCTTTTGGTGAAACTTGGATAACACTTCTCAATGCAGAACGATTCACTTGACATATGTAGATTCACCCACCTTTTATATTATATATATATGCCTAAATATATATATTTATAAAAGAAAGGGAGGAAGAAGAGCAAGCCACCCGAAGTCGCATTTTGAAGTGACTGCACGTATAATCGCAAATGCTGCTTTTTATTGCTATGGCACAAGAACATCCATTTGGAAAATGCGGAAAATTTCAGAAGTCTCCTTTCTCCCGCCGGTCTCGCAGCCCTCTTCTCTTCGTCTGCACTAAAACCATCCGTATCACTGCCGTCTCCCCGCTCTTTCCTCTCTTGCTCCCCGCATCCAAACCATTACGATTAAAAAAGAAAAGAAAATAGTTACCTGCTGGTTTATTTGGGTTGTGTCTTAACTATTTATCATGTATGTATATATTTGTGGGTGAAGACTGTGAGCCTGGTTTTGTTTGAAGCTGGTGGTGAGTGTTTCAAAAATATGGTTTGGGAAATACGCTTTTTTGTTTGTTTGTTTTCCTAGTCTTAAAACTAAAAAAAACTTGAGTCTGCCATGATTATTTCCCATTGCACTGAATATTCCGCTTTGTCTCTGGTTTCACCTGCAGTTTGTTTTATGGTTTTCTCCACTTCAACAATTTGAGATGATTTTAAAAAGCTCCAGATTTAAAGAAGAAAAAGGAAAAAAAAGCCCTGTTGAAAGCGTCTACTGTTAATGCTGTAATTTGCAAGGAACTGCTTGGCCCGAGTCTTTCTGTGAGCATGGAAGGGGTGTCCAGCACTTCCACTGGTGCTTCTGTGCGATAGTTACGGGGTGGGAACAAGATCTTTTCTAGTGAGGTTTTATCGTCGTTACCAGATGGTTGCACATTTATCTTTTTTTTTTTTTGACTAAATGGATTTGCCACAATGAAATGTCATAACATTTATGACATGGTATTAAAAAGTGTATTGTAAAGCCAAGTTCTAGATGGATTTTTAAAAAGAAATCTTGGTTATAAACCCAGTCTAAAGGGAGCTCTGTCCAGTGTTGTAAAGACAACATGATGTAACCCATATTTATATTTTTATAAAATACCTATTAAGACTGTGAATCTCCTGTGTGAATTGCTGGGTGAGTTGTTTAAGAAAAGTATTGTTCCTTTCCAGCCTCCTGGAGCTTTAGACACGCTGAGATTTTGGAAAACTGTACGTCGGGGAAGGGGGTTTGCTCTGAAATTGTGAGTTGATGTATTTTTACATCCCTTTGTATTTTACTGAAAAGCTGCTGCCCTTCCTAGTCCCTAGAGTTTCAATTTTCTATGCAACCCCCACACCCCCCGTCTCTCTTGATCCTGAGAAGTAAAAGGGATGCAGATTGATTCAAATTGAAATGAGGGTCCCCCCACCCCCCTTGTTGGCTCATTGTGCTGCTGACCCTTCACGCCAAACCGGGGAGTACCAGAAAAAAAAAGAGGCAGGTGGGGGAGGCTCTTTCGTGCATGACTGGTCGCCTTCCGGCAGTCATCTTTTTAATTATTATTATTTTTGTAAGAAGAATATATTGATAATGTCAGTGAAATAAGCAGACATTGAAGCTGATGCACAGATTGCTCCAGAAAGGAGTTTTTCTGTAGATTTTTCTTTAGATGCGAATACCTTTTTTAATTATGTTAATTAATGTTAAGAATTTTTAGGCTTATATTGAAGCTGTATGTGGGTCACTATATGATCATTTCTAACTGGATAAAGTCTGTACAGTACAGCATATTCCTGAGTGTATGATATAGACGTGTAGCCCCAGAGTGCGAAATTTATAAATAAATTTTTCATTGATCTTTTTATAAAAAAAAAAAAAAGGCTTTTTTGTCTGTTCTTTCCCATGTGGGTTACGGGCAATGCTGGGTGGCTCCTGGGGTGGGGGTGGCTGGCTGGACCCCCGGGTCCCGGTTTCAGTGTCCGAAGCTGCAGCTCTTCTGGGGTTAAATGCATCCGCAGAGGGTGATGGTTGGGTGGATTTGGGGGGGATGCTGGCACGGGTGGCCCCTTCCTGGGGGCTGGAGGAAGCTCCCGGGGTCGGGGCTGGGGGTGTCCTGGTTTGCCCCATCCCGGCATTTGGAGGCTGGAGGAGGGGCGATGGCTCAGACCGACGCCTGGTGCTGGACGGGGCGCGTGGGGTTTGAGGTGGTCCTGAGGAAGCCGCCTGCCCCGAGGGAGCGAGGTGGGAGCCCTGTGGCTGGTCCCAGGCTGGGTCCCACCGGCAGCAGTCACGGGCCATGGGAATGGGGCACCTCTGCAGGTCTGCAGCCGTGCCAGCCGAGCATCTGCATGGCTCCCTGCAAATGTTCCTGGGCTTTTTTTATTCCCCCCTGAGCCCCAGCAAGGGTTTGAGGTGGCCTGGCCCTCGCCAAGCCCTTGGGCTGTGCTGATGGGGCCACTGCCAGCCAGAAACTGATGGTGGAAGGGGCATGGGGTGAGGGTCTCCATCCCCGATGGCATCTCCGTCCCCTCGCGTGGCTCAGAGCAGGACAGTGCCCAAAAGCGGGCTGAGCCCTGTGCCTTTGGAGGCTTTCCAGGCAGGATCCCGCTGCTCTGGAAAGCGGGAAGAGCAGAGGCAGCCCCGTGCCTGCACCGGCTGGGCCCTGCCCGCAGACGGGGCTTTGGAGGCAGGGTGCAGGCAAGCCTCCCTCACTGGCAGCAGTGTGGGGGTTTGGATGAGGCTTCTTCTATACCAATAATTTTGCCAGCTCTGGAAATACCTAAATCCACCGGAAATTTGTGCCATGCCCAGTTTGGCTCCAAGGTGTGGGCTCCCAGGGATGCTAGGAGTGGTGTCCTGCAAACGGCAGTGGGGAGGAAACGTGGAGAAAAGGCTTGGTGTGACCTTTCCAGGTTGGCCAACCTCCGCTCCGATGTGCCAAGCCCTGTGCCATCCCGCGCCAGCGTGGGACGGTGCCTGGCACGGACACAGCCGGCTACCCCGGGGTGCCCTGGGGACACGCAGCCCGCCCAGGCGGCAGCCCAGCGTGGAAAAGGTGGGCACCGAGGGACCCAGCTGGTTTTTAGCAGGAAAAAAAAAATGATGCCAAAACCATCAGTCGCAAACGCTGGTGGTGCTGTGGGTTTATCACCCGGGGTCTCGCAGCAGCCACCGACTCTGGCCAAACCCGTGGGACATGTGCGGGGCGAGCACTGCTCCCCTCTCCTGCCGTGGTACGATTTTCTCCTACGTGGGCACTGCGTGACACCGACCCACCGGCGAGTGCCACCAAACCTCCCGCCATCACTGTGCTCCCCGGGGCCGGGGCGCTGCGGGGTTACACCTGGGGGTGCAGCTCACCCCTGCCCGTCTCCCTGGACTTGGGATGCTGGAAAAAAACTCATCCAGGTGCTGCTTTGGGTTGTCACAGGGCTGCGCTCAGCCTGGCTCAGCCCAGCGGCTTCTCGCTGTTCATGTTGTCCCAGGGCTTCAGCCGGCTGGGCTGGGCCAGCCGCGACCTCAAGGACGGGTTTTTCCGAGGGTGCAGCTGAACCCCGACCCCCCGGGCTGAGCCCCGGTACCGGGCTCCCTGCACGGCCCGTGGCCACCCCGCTTCGCAGCTCTCCTCTCTACAGAAACCCTGTCCAAGAAATCTAGGAACTCCAAAGTCTTGCTTTTTTTACTTTGCTTTTTTTTTTTTCCCTTTTCTATTTTTGTTCCAATAAAACAAAAATATTGGATCGTTTGGTGGCGTAAGCACATTCTTCTGGCATTTTTGTGTGTCCCTGGCTGCGCGTTATTGTCCGCCGGCCGCATTACGTAGGTGCTGTTGTTCCAAGAGAAACCAAAGCAAGAATTTGAACTTTCAAGTGCTTCCTCCCATTGTCTTTTGCTTTTGTTTGTGCTACTGACTCCAAACCAGATGGATCGGGCTCCCCTCCGGCCATGGGGGCGATGGGAAGTCAACACAGCCCGGCGAGGTTTGACAGCTTTGTCTTCTCTTCTATCGCCCTTCATCCGTCAAGCCCAGCCATCAGAGCTGAATCGACCAACGCATATGGATGGGGGGGGAGGAGGTGGGATTTTATTTGAATTTCAGGGAGCTTAACACAGTAAGTAATGAATGAGAAAGAAAGACGGCGAGCAGGCAAGCGAGAGGGGACGGGCTGTAATCAAAATTCAGTACATTTTAAATAGATGCTTTGTTGGGTGCTTGTATGCCTATGATAATGCCGCAGCCTGCGGATCCGAATAGGAGTTACCTTTTCTTTAAAAAAAAAATCACAATTGACTACTGTTCGGTGCCGGGGAGGAGCCGGCGGCTCGGTCTGGCCGGCCAGGCTGGCCTCTTTTCCAGCCTTCGTATTTTGCCCCTTCTCGACGCTTTCTGGGCTCCATCCCCGCCGTCAGGGTGAGCCCCTCTGCGTGGGTGGGTGGGTGGCAGGGGGTGGCAGGGTGGCCGGGCAGTCTGCGGTTGGTGGCACCGGAGCTCCACGGCACGTCGTGCAGGACGGGACGGCTCATGGTTTCAACACATTTTGCTGCTGACCCGATGCTGCTGCGGTGTTTGGTGCTGGGCCTCAGTGCAAAGGTCCCGGCCCCCAAGAGCCTTCCCATGCTGGTGCTGGCGCTGGCCACCCCGTTCCTGCGGCATGGAGCTGTTCCGGGGTCTTCCTGCAGCGGACACGACCCTCACGCCCTGCCGCAAGGTGGGTGCGGGGGTTTCAGTGCCAAGCCCCCATGCCCTAAAATCACTGTCACTCTGCAGACGTCCATGCTCGGGGGGCTGTGCATCCCCAGGGACGCTCCCAGGCCTGGGATCCATCAGCACAGGGCCTGCAGGCAGCTGCTGCTTCTCCTCGGTGGCAGCGAGTGTCCCAGGGAATGACACTGCTCCATCGTGTGGGCAGGAGAAACATCTCTTCCCAGAAACTCTTCAGCTGGCGCGTCCCAGTGCCACCACAGGCACCCATCTCTCGGGGTGCCCAGCATGGGGTGCCCAGCATAGGGTGCCCAGGGAGAGGTGCCCTCTGGGTCTCACACTGGGTAGTTTTTGGTTTCTTCACGTGAGCAGGTTTCTCTTCCTGACCCTAAAGAAATGGCCAAGCAGGGCAACAGCCCGGTTTGGCTTGTTTTGGGGAGGACAGTGGATGGGGCTTGTCTGGAGCGGTGGAAGGCTGCTTGGATGGAGGGACTGAGGGGTGGCTGGGGAGGGACGGGGAATGGCCCGGGAGGGTTGGGGGGGTCGCTGGGGACATGGAGGGATGGAGGAATGGAGGGATGTGGGGTGGCTGGGGAGGGCTGGGGGAACAGAGCCATGGCTGGGGATGGAGAGAGAGATGGGTAGAAGAATGGACAGAGGCAAAGCTGGACTGCTGGATGGATGACAGGCTGGGGGATGGTTGGGACAACTGTTTTAATTGGAAACTCCTCATTCCGCCTGAATCCAGCACCGTTCTGTGGCTGGGATCGGTGTCTGAGGGCAGGCCAAGGAGAGCAGCACCTCCAGCAGCACCCCCGCGAGGTGGCAGACCTTGGCCCGGCTGAGCTGGAGATGTCCTCCTGCTGCTTTTTAGGAAAAGACTCCCCAGAAGACGCCTCTCCTTTCCCCCCGTGATCTGGGCAGCCCTGGCAGCCCGGAGGAGTGCGGAGGGGCACAGAAACCCAGCCGCGAGCATCAGCTGTTCGCTCCAGCCTCTCCGGCAGGGCAGTCCATGGCGGGCTGTCCTCAGCCACGGCCAGCACTTGCTCACTGACAAATCCATCCTCCTTATCTCTGATCCAGCCTAGCACCGACCAGCTTCATATTTATCCCGGGCAGGATGGACACGCCGGCAGCGGCTGGCTCTGCTGACCCTCCCTCGGTGCCAGCCCTGCTGCAGGTGTGGAGGACCCCGGGGAGCCCGGCGCGGGGGTGCAGCCAGACGCTCCCGTGCAGCACAGAGCAGAGGCAGGGCTGACCCAGCGAGCACAGCCACGCACACCCCTGGCCAGAGGGGACATGGCCGGAGGGGACATCGGCCGGGCAACGGCTGACGACTCTACTAAGCCTCTGCGATGTGTTGGTGGGGCAATGTGAGGCTGAGCCTTCGCAG
Organism: Phoenicopterus ruber ruber; assembly: GCA_009819775.1. NCBI lineage: Eukaryota > Metazoa > Chordata > Aves > Phoenicopteriformes > Phoenicopteridae > Phoenicopterus > Phoenicopterus ruber. The sequence continues at coordinate 12,624,608 of CM020234.1, forward strand.
GGGGCCTGAGCAGCACCCTGGGACTGATGGTTTGTGCCCTGAAACACAAGGGCACAACAAGCAGACTCTCGACCCCAAATTAATTATACATCCCAGGAGAGCCTCTGCCTGGAAACGGCACCTCTGCAGCCTCCTCTCACGCCTGGGGGTGCACTGCAACCTCAGTTCTTGTTTTCTCCAGCTGAAAAAACACTTCTCACCTTTGCTCAGCCAACAGCAATGTTATTACAGACGATGCAATTGCACAGACAGACTCCGAATGTGCCCAGACCTCTCTCAGGTTTTCTGCCCAGGACCAGACCTCTGCCCCCACACCCCTGCTTGCTCAGGGAGCTCTCGCTGGGATGTCTCAGCATGGTCATCCCTCTGTGAGCTGGGGCGGGAGCAGTGTGGCAGCTCCCTGGACACCTGATTTCCTTTAATTAAGCCTAAAACACTCAATCATCCAGTGGCTGGAGGAATCTGCCAGGGAGCGGGTGGAGGAGCTGGAGGCACCGGTGCCATGCGTGCCCCGGGGGCTTCCCCTGCCCCCTCATCCCGTGCCCAGCCTGCCCCACGGAGAGGAGTCGGGCCTTCCAGCAGCCCAACACCTTTGGGAACCGCCAACTGCCGTGACACTTACTGGGATCTCTCCCCGGATGCTTCAGTTCGGAGGTCACAGCTGGGGGACCCCCAGCTCCAGTTTCAGAGGGCTGGGGCACCCCGAATCCCTGCAGGAAGAGGGGTGCAGGGTGGCCCCAGGCAGCAGGGCTGTGGGTGCAGGAGGGTGCTGGCTCAACACCCACTGCCCTGCGTGTCAGCATGAGCAGGGGGGCACAGGCCAGCCCTGGCCTCGCTCCGCAGCGCCAGGATCAGGCTGTCGTCCCCCGGCACAGAGCCCGGCCAGGACGACTGTCCCCAGCGGGTCCCTGCATTTCACCCTGCTCACATTCACAGCTACGGTGACAACTCCGAGCTGCCCCCCCATCCCCTTTTCCACTCACGACTGCCCCTCATTCAAAGCCTCTGTCCTTTTAAGCTATTTTTTTCCCCTCCTATTCATTTCCAGGACGCCTCTATCCTTTTCTCTCGCCTAGCCCCTCTCCCGGAGCAGCTGCTATGCTAATAAGCATGAGGCAGAAAAGGGAGCGAGCCTTTGCAGTGGCTGGGGAGGAGAGAAAGACCCCAGAGCCCTCCAAATGCTAAATAAATCCAAGGCTGGAGCAGCATCCCTGAACAAAGAGGCCTGGCCTCCCCCCTCTCTTCCCCTCTTCCCAATTCCACCACCTTTTCACATTCAAATCCATTAAACAGCGAGCAGAAAGACCCTGAGTATTCATAGCATTGCATTAAAGAGAAAGCCCGTGGTCCCCCTCTCGTCCTGGCCGGGCGGAGGGAAGGGCTCTCCATCCCCGCTGGGCTGCCCGGGGGCTGCGTCTGCCGCGGGCTGGGAAATGCCGGGCTCCAGCCCCTCGGCACGGCGGAAGAAGGACAAAAGCCCCCGGCCACCGCACAGGGAGATAAGTTGCCTTTCACCTGTGTTCCAGGTTTCTTCCCCACCTGGGACCCTTGGGCTCCTCCGTCAGGATGGAGCTCCTGGTCTCTGCAGGCAGCATGGGCAGCTGCCGGGGGCTGGATGGGAACCGCAAGGGATGGGAGAGTCTGGGGGTGCAACAAGGTGGGGACGCCCGTGTCTCCTGCCCGTTGATGGTGCTGGGGAGTGTTATGGCAGTGACGGGGCAATGGGGACACTCAAATCGTAGGGTGGCAAAGATCTCCCCCAGACAATCCCAAAGGTCAGGGCTCCTGGTCTTGGTGAAGGGTGAGAAGGGAGAGGGCTCCTGCGGGGCCAGGCACAGCTGAGGGCCACTGCGACGTGCCCACCAGCCCCTGAGCGAGGACCAGCCACCTTCACCTCACCCAGCGGGGCAGGTGCCTCATGCTGACAACGGAGGTCCCTTATACCAAAATTGATGATTTCCTACCCATTTTTCCTATTTTGCCCTAAAGTCAGAGCAACTTTCTGGTGCAAAGACCTCAGACCTCGTTCCCTGAGCGAGAGGATGCAGTGATGGAGGTGGGTTCCATGTCAACTGTTGAGGCTGGCGGTGGGTGGTGGGATGCCTGAAGGGATGTGACTATTCTCTGGAGGAGGAATAGATGGGCATTTTCTTCTTCTGCCTTCTGGGATGGAAATGAAGATGCACCTCCAGGAAGGATTTCATGCTCTTCTCTGGTACCAAGTTTCTGCTGGAGTCACAGGACCCCAGGAGATGGGGCTTTTAGTACCAAATATTGAAAAATGTTTTAAAATCATGGATTTTTGCATGTGAGGCTTGAAGCTGAGTGATGGCAGCCGGACCATGGAGACTGATGGTTGCGTGCGGTGCTCAGGAGGCAGCAATAACTGGGACCCTGCCTGCACAGCTTGGTCAGTGGGGTGGGATTCAGCTCTGCCCCTGGGCTGTCCATCTGAGGTGGTATCTGGGCTCCTTCGCAGGCTGCGGAAGCAGAGGAGGGATGGCAGCACTTACACCTAAGCTCCTTCTGCTGCTGGAGGTGTCCTCGCACGTCCTGCCTGGCCTCTGCCCCAGGGTCTGGAGGCCATCCCATCTCCTAGGCTTGGACAGATGCCCTGGGCACTCTGCGGCATCTCAGCTGGCACAAGGCGGCTGTCTTTTGGTGCCTGAATCCTCTGTATCAATACAATCCAGAGTCTGGAAGGTGACTGAGGCTGCCCTGACAGGCCACCTCCATGTGCTCAGCCATATCCCACCCTGGGCTCCTGCAGCCATGTTCACGTGGGTAGGGCTCCATCCTGACCATTGCAGGTGCTGCACAGCTTTGGGGTGCATGAGGGACCAGGCCAGCAAGAGATCTAAATCAGAAGATGGGGAGAGGTGCGACAACCCTCAGGAAACCTAAAATGACATTAACCACTACATGGGACATGGGACGTGGGAGCTCAGACCCCTGTTCCTGCAGTGCAGGGCCCCAAAGCTGTGTGTGTAGTGCCCTGAGGTGTGTCCCTGCATGGGAACCTGGCCCCCCCCAGGATGGTCCTAGCAGCGTGGGATCCCTGAGGTGCCTTCACAGCTGATGCTTCGGGGCTGTAGGACTTTGCTGACCCACCCCGTCCTTGCTCCCCACTGCAGACCACCAGCTTCTCAGACTGGAAACATCTTGCTCACTTCGGGCTGGACTTCAGTAAAGCCTTTGACACCGTCTCCCACAGCATCTTCCTGGAGAAACTGGCTGCTCATGGCTTGGATGGGCGTACTCTGCGCTGGGTAGGAAACTGGCTGGATGGCCAGGCCCAAAGAGTTGTGGGGAATGGAGTTAAATCCGGTTGGAGGCCGGTCACAAGTGGTGTTCCCCAGGGCTCAGTGCTGGGGCCAGTCCTGTTCAATATCTGTATCAATGACCTGGACGAGGGGATCGAGGGCCCCCTCAGTCAGTTTGCAGAGGACACCAAGCTGGGCGGGAGTGTTGATCTGCTGGAGGGCAGGCAGGCGCTACAGCGGGACCTGGACAGGCTGGATCGATGGGCCGAGGCCAATGGTATGAGGTTCAACAAGGCCAAGTGCCGGGTCCTGCACTTGGGTCACAACAACCCCAGGCAACGCTACAGGCTTGGGGGGAGCGGCTGGAAAGTGCCCGGCGGGAAAGGGCCTGGGGGGGTTGGTCGACAGTGGCTGAAGATGGGCCAGCAGTGTGCCCAGGTGGCCAAGAAGGCCAACGGCATCCTGGCCTGTATCAGAAATAGTGTGGCCAGCAGGAGTAGGGAGGTGATTGTCCCCCTGTACTCGGCCCTGGTGAGGCCGCACCTCGAGTGCTGGCGTCAGTTCTGGGCCCCTCACTCCAAGACAGACACTGAGGTGCTGGAGCGTGTCCAGAGACGGGCAACGAGGCTGGTGAAGGGTCTGGAACACAAGTCCTATGAGGAGCGGCTGAGGGACCTGGGGACGTTTAGTCTGGAGAAAAGGAGGCTGAGGGGAGACCTTATTGCTCTCTGCAACTCCCTGAAAGGAGGTTGTAGAGAGATGGGGGTCGGACTCTTCTCCCTAGTAACAGACGACAGGACAAGAGGAAATGGCCTCAAGTTGTGCCAGGGGAGGTTTAGATGGGACATTCGTAAAAATTTCTTCACCGAAAGGGTTGTCGGGCATTGGAACAGGCTGCCCAGGGAGGTGGTGGAGTCCCCATCTCTGGAGGTATTCAAAAGACGTTTAGATGAGGCCCTAAGGGATATGATTTAGTGGGGGACTTGGTAGTGATAGGTTAATGGTTGGACCCGATGATCTTGGAGGTCTCTTCCAACCAATTCTATGATTGGAAGGACCAGCCTTCCTTGGATTCTAAGGACCAGCCCCAGCAGCAAAATCCACCCTGTCCCAGACCTGCCCTCAGAGAATCCCAAAGACCAGAGCGTGGCGAGTCCTTCATCATGCACACGCTGGTGGTATGGGGTAAATGGGATCAGTGGGAGGGATGAATGCAAGACACCGTGCCCCATCTGCACCCCAAACTGTGTGGCTACAGAAGGTGCTGAGAAAGGCAATGAACACCCGTGGATTTTTTGAGTGGTCTTCCGTGGCTGAGAGGATGCGGTTGACCAGCAGTGGGGCATGACCATCTCTGACACCAAGGCTGTGTCTGGACATGCCCCAGCCCTTCTCCGGGAGGGCCAGCACAGGCCTAGCCCTGCTGCAGGCTCCAGCCTTCCTCTGAGCACCGAAGCGGCGGTGCCTGCCTTAAACTCCAACCCTGCAGGATGAGGCCCACAGCTCTGCTGCGGCGAGGGCTGTGAATGTCCCGGAGACCCAAATTGCCCCACATCACTCCCACGCTGGTCCAAGGGATGCCCCAGCTGCCTCCTCATCCTCACGCAGCTGACCCAAGGGACCTGCAAGCACCCTAGTGCTGCTGTCCCCCAGTGTGGCTGCACCCCAAGGGGCTGCAGCATGGTGGGACCATCCTGGGAAGGTCTACCTGCAGCGGCAGGTGGGACAGGGGTCCGGGGCATCCCTCTGACGGGCCGGCCGGGGAGAAAGGTCCCTGCTTAGCAATGCAGGAATGCGGGTCGGGCTGAATGCGGCAGAGGCGGGTCTGATCTGGTGCCCCACTAAGCCCCCATTCTTTCCCAGCCGGTGCATCTTGTATTCAGGCTGCCTGCTCCTAAGCAGAGCGTCTTTAATCCTTCCCTTGTCTCCTCCATTCCCTTTCAGGCCTTTGGCCAATGGGAAGGGGATGAGCAGCTCTCTCCAGGAAGGAAATTAAAAGCGGGGAGGAGGGTAGGGAGGAGGAGAGTGCGGGGAGGGGGACTTGGAAGGGGAGACAATCCTGGAGTGGAGATGCCAGTCATCGGGGTCTCAATAGCCCCATTCACCCTGCCCAGCCACACAGAAAATCAGGGTCACCAGGATCCATGCCCTGCCTGGAGACAACTGTTGCTTTATTCTTTTTAATTGCTGGAAAACGCAGAAAAGTTCACTTGTGTGTGTGGCTGGCTCCGGTGGGGGCTGCGCCGGGGGGGGCGGGCGGCGGAGGGGCGGGAGGGACGGGGTGAGGCCGACGCGCAGCGAGAAGGGACACAAAAAGCAGCCGCACGTGAGGGTGGAGGCTGCGACCTGGCGCGGCGGCGAAGCCATCTGTATGGCTGGGCGGCCGGAGCAGCGGGCGGCTCGGGGACGGGGAGCTGTGCTGGGATGGGGACGCAGCGGCTTCGTCCCCCGGGCACGCATGGGAAGGATCCCCTGGGTTTTGGGGCAGAGGGGGCAGCCCCAGCGCCAGCAGCCAGGCAGAGGAAGGACCCGTGCAGACAGACACGTGTGGGCGGGTGGGCAGGTGTCCCCACATCTCTGGGCACGGAGATGCCTGGCTGGAGACACAGCAACTGTCCACCCGACCTGAGGATGCTGACACACCTCCCAGACGGACACATGGCCATGCCACCTCCACCCTGATACCCTGCTCCAAGTGCCACCCCAGTCGGGCAGACGGTTCCACCCCAGGTGGAGCTCCCGGCCCTCTGCACCCATGCAGGCAGCCCCGGGGGGGGGCACGCGTGCAGCCTCGGGGCTCTATCCCAGCACCCCTCTTGCTCTACCGCCCACCCCACGTGCTGACCGATGTACCCAGATGTGAGTGAGCACCAGCCTTGAGACACAGGCCACCATGGGTCATGCGCCACCGATCAGCAGCCCAGCAGGTCTGCACCGGCAGGTCCACGGCTGCCATCCACCTCTGATGGGTGCTGGGTGCCAAGGACACCCCAGGAGCAGGACATGAGTGCCTGGGCCACAGATGGAGCCAGTCCTAGCCTGTCTCCATCAGGAGTGATCCAGGAGGTATCTCTGCCCATCCTCCCCCAGGCCTTCTGTGAGCCTGGGGCGATTTATGCCTGTCACAGCCCCCAGATTTGGGTTGCACTTTCCTCCCCGGTCCAGCCTTTGCCCCCCTTTGCTCTGCCCTTTGCTGAACACTCAACTTTTCCTCCTGAAGTGCACCAGAGATGTGCTGGCCATGCTGGTGGTCCTGTCTGCTCTCATCCTGCAGCTCGTCCTCAGCCCACGAGTGCTCCCAAGCACTTTGTGACCCATGGGACTCAAGGCAGCAGCCTCTGAGGTTTCTGTCGTACCATGGCCTGTGCCTCCTTACAAGTCCTCACCTCACCCACCCTGTACCACCATCCCTGCCTACCCTCTTGGCTGGCATGGGGCTGGCAAGCCCCTTGCGAGGAGGTGCAGGCAGCACCTGGCATACCAGCCAGCCGCTGAAGCAGGGGAGATGCCTGCTGAGCATGGCCCAAGTCCCCAGCAGGTCTCCTGACCAGCCCCACAAGAGCTGTGGCGTGTTCACCCTCAATACGGGGCCCGGAGACTCCACAGCTGGGATGATGGACCTCAAAAACCTCAGGGTAGGAGCAGACCCCGCAAGCTAAGGAGCACCCAGCAGGCAGGGAGGAGGAGGAGGTGAAGAAGAAGAGGAGAGGCAGGTTTGTGGAGCACAGAAAGGAAACCCGCTGCAGAGCACGAGCATCCCATGCTGTTCCTGGGCAGAGGGGCTGTGGGACACACCACCCCCCGAAACCCAGCCCATGTGCCTCCGCTCCCTTCCTGGCAGACATTATTTTAAAGCCATAACTGCAGCTATTTGAAAACCATAACTTGACCAGCCCTGATCAAATGCAAACAGAGACCTTCCCCAGGCCATAGCCTGGGCAGACTCAGACGGGAGCGTAACCACAGCTGGGGGACAAAAAGGCGTTTGAGAGACAAACCGGGCCCTGGAGGTTCAGCGCGTTTGGAGAAGGACACGGAGCAGAAGCGAAGGCTGCTGAGCCCTGACGCTGCCAGACAGCTGGCCCGGGAGCCAGGGCAGAACGGCAAATACTTTCACACCGGTGCTGGGAGCGCAAGGGGGAACGGAAGGCTTGGCAGCACACGATGGCACCGTGCACCAGCACAGAGAGACCTAGGAGAAGGAGGGTAACCACCGAGGTATAGCGATGCCCCGGCTACCAGCTTCGTAGGAGTGACGGAGGAGGGGTATGGTTAGGAGGGGGATTGTATAGAATGAAAGTGTAGGAAAAAGTGTGTGAAGAAATCTTTGCAGGTGAAAATCCCAGGCTCTAATAATAAAAACGTGATGTTCAGATTGCACATGATGAGAACAGTAAGTCATCTGGAAATACTAAGTGAGACTAGAGAATGTGCAAACTCAGACGGAGATCACTCCCCTCCCCGAACAGACCGGCTTCGTCAAGACAAGATGTAGAGATACAATTTGTGAGTGCAGTAAATGAAGCCTCTTGGAGCGATGAAATCCATAACCCACAAGCAAAGATGCTGTTCTGGGCTGGATCTCGAGTGCTTGGGACCGGGTTGGAGAGGTCCATACTAAAAATCACAGCACTACTAGGTGTAACAGTGAAGTGGGACAGAGAGGGCCAGGTATATCCCCTAACAAGTTCAGGAAAGGGAATTATGTAGAAACGGGGCACACTATCCCCCCAAAATACCCCAAACCCCAAGATCCTAAACATAGCCTGGAGGGTGTTAAATGGGGCATGAGAAGCTTGGGTAAAATGTGTGCCACAATTCAAAAAGAAAATCAAGTGGTTCAACAATCCCCTTCCTGGCTTGACGGGAGAGTTAAATGGAGGTACGATGGAGAATGCCGATGTTTCAGAAACAGAAAGCTTGTCTAGGAGAGAATGGGAAAGCCCACAAAACGTGGCAGGTCTGCTGGAAACAGGAGACTAAAAGGCTAAAAATGGATATGCAGAGCACCCTGAAAAAATGCTACAGCTGGTTGAAGAACATGCCCTTACACCATCAAAGGCAGAAAGCCAACTAGGGGTTAAGAGGATGCCCAGGGTGTAATGGGACCTTCAGGATGAGGCCCCATGAAGAAGCTCGGTGTTTTCCCCCGCTGGCCAACGGTGGTGGGGAGACCCCCAGCACACGTGCTGCAGCAGGTTGCTCAGAGGAGCCAAACCCATTTGAAGTAAATCAAGAGGAAGCCCAGACTGATGGGAGAAGCTGGTCGTCAGCGTGTCCCCAGGACAGATGGTGTTTGCTCATGTCTGGGAAGAACCTATATGTGAAACCGCAGAGGTGCTGGCTGCAGCGTGGTACCGCTCCTTACAACCGGGCAGCGGGCTGGTGGACAGTGAAACTGTCAGCTATGGAAATGGGGTGCTGGGACTGAAAAATGGAGATTCTCGTTGCTGTAGCACCAGTGAGACAGCAGAGCCTGTACGGAAGGGCTGGGATTGCTGAGCATGTGGCTGAACACAGAGCTGGGGAGAAGCTGGCAGGGCTCCTGCAAGGAGGGACCCTGTCTCAAATACAGAGGATCCAGAGGACATCACCTGTCTGGACTATCAGAAAGCTGCTGCTGAGGCACCATGTCAAAGGTTATTAAAGAAACAAATTTGCTGTGGGAGCAGAAGAAAGGCTTTTCCATGAACTGAAAGGTGGTTGAAGGATCAGAAGCAACATGTATGGCTCTTCAGAGTGGAGGACAGTCAGCAGTGGGGTCCCCCAGAGACCAACCCTGGGACTGGTTTTATATTTGACATCTTCATCCATCCCCAGGAGAAGGGAGTGAAGGGAAATCTTCAAGTTCACGGATGACACTGAGCTCTTCTGGATGGCCAAAGGCTGTGTTGATAGCAAGGAATTTAGAAGGACCTCAAAAACCGAGGGGCAGAGAGGTAGCAGGTGAACTTTGGTGTAGAGAAATGAAGGCAACGCTTCAAGGGAGAAGCGATTAGAGTGGGGCATCAGCATGGCGCTTGGGACAGGTGGTTAAACCTGGGAGGAAAGCTGGGAGCCATCACTGACCTGGTGATTTCAGAGAACTGGTAATGGGCAACAGAAGCCAAAAAAGTCATCAAAATGTTGTGTGATCCAGAAGGGTGTTGGGAACAAGATGAAAAGTGTTCTGTAGAAACCAGAAAACCTTGGTGAGCCCTCATCTTGGGTGCTGTGTGCTTGAGCTCTGGTTTTCACAGCTCAAGAAGGAGATAGAGGAGTTGACTTTCTCTGGACCTGCTCTGTAATAACCAAGGAGATGAAGCGGCTGTCGTAGGACAGGGGACTGGAAAGGCTGAGACTCCCTTGTTTGGAAAGGGGAAGGTCATGGATATGACTGAGGCTTGCAAAATCATGAACGTGGTGGACAAGCTGAACATGAAACTACAGTACTGCAGCAGTCCTTGGAGTAAGGAGCACTAGCAGGTGAAGGGTTTAAAACAGAGAAAAGATAAAACTTCTTTACATAGTGGGTTTTGAATGTCTAGAGCTTGCTGCCGCAGCAGCGAAAGGAGCCAGGCAACGCTGGCAGGTTCAGAAAGGGACTGGACAAGCTCGTGGACAACGGGTTCATAAAGGGACACTGAAAGGACTAGGCAGGAATGTCTCCTCTAACCCGTAACACAGCTGGTGGGGAGTGGGAGAGGAGGGGAGTCAGGCCTATGTAAATAAATAGCAGCTCCTTTTTCCACTGTTGGACACAGAGGTCCTGGCGGCCCTCACCTCTGCAGGGGTCTGCCTGATGTGCCACCAGCCACCAGGTCAGGGCATGGGGCCTTGGGGTGCTGCTCGCGGTGCCTGGTAGTCCCCCAGGTTCTGCCTCTTGCCCCTTGCCTACCCTGCCGTGCCCCCGCAGTGCGGCTGGGGCCTCTCAGCGCTGGTGGGGCCGGGGGAATTTGGTCTGCGGGAATTTTCTGGTGGTTTTTCCCTACATTTGGTTTCTGTCCAAACTGGCCTGAAACCAAAGCGTTTTCTAAAGTTCCTGCAAACTGGCAGCTGCTCACGCCCCACAGCTCCCGCAGGACTGCTGTTGCCCCGTCTCCCTGCCAGAGCAATCCGCAGGAACGTCCTTCCCCGAGCACCCGGAGCTGCCTGCCCCGGCTCCCGCTCCCCGGGGCTGCCATGCATGGGACCCCAGAGCCCAGAGCCCTGGACCCCGGGGTCCCAGCAGACCTCTCCCTGGAGAGCCGTGCCCTGCAGAGGCTCCATCGCAGCCCTGCGCTCTCCATCCCCGTCCCTGAGAAAGCAGCCCTTCAGTGATCCCAGCACAAACGCAGCCGCAGCCTCTGGGATGGGGACAGCGAGCGTGTTTTCGGAAGTGAACAAGGAGACGGGGGTTGTGTCACTTCCCTGGCCTTTCTCAGGACAGGCAACACGGACAAGTTGAGTTTTGTAGCCAGTACAGCTGCTCCTCAGCTTTCCCGGTGAGGATGGTGCCCATGGGCCCATGGTCACAGCCACGCGCTGTGTTCGTGTGCACAGAAGAGGAGAGGACCAGGCTGGATGTGCTCCGGGCCTGCAGCTTCCCCAGCTGTTGTCCTCTGGCAGGGAACAGCTCCCTCCGCTCCCCCCAGCGCCAGCAGTGGGAGGAAGGACGGCTGATACCGGGGTCACGCATCCCCCTCCCTCCCCTGCCAGGTCCCAGCATGGGGCACATCTGCTCCCCGTGAAGCAGACTGGTCCCCAAAGAGGACATTGAGGAGCGTGTCCTGCCTGGTCCACAGCTGGGTCCGTCGCTGTTTGGGCGCATTTGCCCCCACGGGGTATTTCTGGGCACGAGTGCCGTGGGGAGGCCTGTTCCCCGCACGGGCAGCCGGTCCCGCCGCTGCCTTTCACCCGCCGCCTGCCCCGGCCCCGCCGGCACCGCTCTGCCGAGCTCCCGCGGCCGCTCCCCGCGGCCCGTCGCTGCCCGGGGACCTGCCCCGGCCCCGCCGCCGCCGGAGGGGCCGCGCCGGGGGGCTCAGCGGGGTCCCGCCGCCCGCCGGGGGCTGCAGCGCGGCGGGGGCCGGGCAGGGGCCGCGGTCGGGGCCGGGCGGCCATTCCTTACCGCCGGCTGCCCCCTAGCGCTGGAGGGGCCGGGGGCGGCGGGACCCCTGCGCGGGGAGGGGCCCCCGGGCCAGCCCCGGCTTCCCGCAGCCCCAGCGCGGGCGGCTGGAGCCCAGGGCTGCTTCTGGACCGGGGTGGGCTCCTCCAGAGAGAGAGGTGAATGAGGTGGGTTCATTAAGGGGGTCTCTGCCCCACGCCCAAATTTCCCCCGTGCTCCCGAGGACACCCCAGATGTGGCACAAAGACGTGTGTGACGAGATGCTCAGGCTGTCCCTGCCCGGTCCCCCACCTCCCGGGCAGCCCGTCCATGAGCCCCCCGCAGAGGGCCTGCCGGTGGCCCGTGGTGGAGAGGAGGGGTGAAAGTCCGGCTGGCTCCCGCAAGTGTGCCGCCGGCTCCGGCCCTTCTCTGTCAATATTGGGCCGGGGCCCGACCCAGAGAGGGGCTCCTGCCCTTTGCTCTGTTTGCTGTTTCCCTCGGGCTGTTTGGTTTCAGTTAATCATCCTGCGAAGGCAAACAGTGGTGGGGAGGGACGGCGGGCCCCGGCCTCCCGCGCCTCCTGGGCCCGGGGACCCTCTGCCATGGGGTGGGTGACACCCAGCCAGCTCCCTGGCATTGGCCACTGGCTTGGGACCCCCAGGGAAGGGGGTCCCGAGGGGAGCAGGCAGCGTGGGCTCTGCTCCCTACAGACCCTGGTCAGGATTAGGCAGCCTGGGGTGAGCGTTGGGGACCCCCGGGGTCCGCTCCTGTCTGCAGGGTTGGGCTGGTCTGCCGGGGCTGGGGGCACCATCAGGGCTCTTTGAGGGACGCCAGGGCAGGAATATGAATCCCAAGGTAGAATAAAGGAGACGGGCAGGTCCCGTCCCCACGTCTGGGCCAAGTGGTGCGGTAGGAACAGGCGAGGGTGAGGAGCTCAGCCCGGTGCGGCAGGAGGATGCTCGTCTTCCCTCCTGCGCCTCATGCCAGCTCTCTGCAAATCCCCACCACCGCCGAGGGCAGCAGTGAGCCCGGGGCCACACGGCCAGGGCTGTGCGGGGCCACCAGCTGCCCCACGCCCCCTGGCAGGCCCCCTCAGCCGGGCTGGCCAGCCCCGCTGGCTGCGGTCTGAAGGTCACGCTGCTGCACAGTGGGGACAGCGCAGAGTCCGGGATCCCACGGGTGCGCTGGGGCTCAGCAGCTCTCCGAAGCCACCAGCCACAATGTTTTGGGGTCTCCTTTCCCTCCTCCTCTTCGCCGTGGCCAGCGGAACACCCGTCGGGGACCAGGATGAGGATATCCAAGTGCAGGAGAATTTTGAGTCTGAGCGGGTAACGGCAGCTTGCGGTCCCTTAATTCTGGGGGCAGAAGGGATGAGGGAAAGCTTTATTTCATTTTCCTCCAGAAAGGAGGGAGATAGTACCCATGCCCACGTCAGGCTGTGTTGGGACAGGCATTGGCAGCGTGACCTTCCTAGGGTGCTGGTCGAGGGGTGCCACCCCACCAGCACCGGCCTTCGGGATGGCCTCACCCCTGCAAACACCTCGGCAGGGTGGCTGGAGCCCGAGCGGCCAGGGCAGATGAATCCCGTGTTGATCTGCCCAGCCTAAGAGGTGTGGGCAGGGCCCGCAGGCAGCCCCAGCACACAGGATTTGTGCGAGATGCCGGCTGCCTGGGAGAGCTGCAGCCAGCCCCGTCCCCTGCCAGACTCCGCACGTGTGCCTGGGTCTGCGCTCCCCCGGGATACACAGGGCCTGATGCCTCCAGCCCTGCCTGGTGGTCAGGGGGCCCAGGAAAATCCTGCTCAGTGCTCCTCTGTTTCCCAAATCCTGCGACAGCTCTGGCCCTGGCACCCTGCACCATCGCTCCCCGGTTGCTCTCTTGGCCACGAATATTTCAGCTCTGCAGAAAACCAGGCGATGCCTCACCTCAGTGGAAAGAGGTCGTGGCGGAGACGTCCCTTTCTTCTCCCCGCAGATGTATGGGAAGTGGTATGACATCGCCATCGGCACGACCTGCAAATGGATGAAGAACTACAAGGAGAAATTCAGCATGGGCACCCTGGTACTGGGCCCCGGCCCCAGCACCAACCAGATCAGCACTGCCAGCACCAGGCTGCGGTATGGGGCGCTGACATGGGTGCTCGAGCCGCCCCCAAAGCCACCCCACCCAGGGGTGCTGCATCTCCCAGGGGCTGGGACAAGACATGGGGGTCGCTTACTCTGGCTGGCATCAGAGTGCTAACGAGGGGCTGGATTGGGCTCAAATACCCAACGCCTTGGGCAGGGGGATTCCAGGGGTCCCGTGCCATGGCCTCAGTGCCCCAGACAAGATTTTTGTGCAATAACCAGGAAAAATGATCGCTCCAAGCAGCTGATTGTTTTCCTCCTCCCTCCAGGCAAGGTGACTGCACGCTCCTCTCAGGAGAGTACCAGAAAACCAGCACCCCCGGCAAATACACCTACTATAACCCCAGTAAGTTGGGCTCGCTGCCCACCTGCTTGGCCCCAAGAGCTGCGGCGTGGCTGGGCGATGGGACCCAGCACCGGGCACAGCTGGCGGCTGGGGAAGGCGTTCAGGAGAGCAGGGCTCAGAAGTCATTCCACAGTTTGGGTCATTTCCAACCAAAGTATGGAGTGAAGTTGGGGGAAAGGGGCTGTTTCAGCACTGTCCCTGCATAGGCACAGGACTATGAGATGTCCCAGCAGATCCCTCCTGTCCCCACCGGGCAGGCTGGGGCAGGCTCGCACCAGCCATGTTTTAGGAGTGTTGGTGGTATCTCAGTTGTCTGCAACCCTTGGTTTCCAATCCCCTCGACTAAGAAGAGGCTGGTGGCCTAAAGGGAGTCGGGGTTGTATCAGAGTCTGCTTCCCAAAAAATCAGCCATTTTCTGGAATTAGCTGCCAGATTTCAGCCCCCAGCTCTGAGGCTGTCTTGCACTGCCCCGTTTCTCCCTGAGGGGCAGGAATGATGTCCCCTGTGTCTCTGTCTCACCCAGAATGGGACGTGTCTATCCGGTCCTACGTGCTCCGCACCAACTATGAAGAATACGCTGTCATTCTGATGAAGAAGAAAAGTAGTTTTGGCCCAAGCACCACCCTGAAGCTGTACGGTACGTCTGGCTATGGCACTTGTGGGCAAGCAGGCTCTGGGGTGGGCCAATGCAGCTCAGAAACACCACCCAAGGGTCCCTTGGCCTCGAGGGACCTGACCATGGCTTTGGAAGTGGTGCCTTGGGCCAGCTCGTCTTTGGTACCGCAGAGGGTGAGTCTTATGGCTCAGCTTAGAGCCACATCACACAATGAACGTCCAAACCAGCCTGTTGTTTGGGATGAAGGTGGCAATATCTGCTTGGAAGAAACCCAGGCCCTGAAGTGGCAGATGCTGACTTTCATGATTGAGAGACGTTAAAACCACTTTGTCCAAGGCCTTGGTCAAGGCTGGTCAAGAATAATGGAGGAGAGGTTGGGTAGGACCAGGAGGCTGGTACTGGGCCTGCCTGCAGCTGCCTGAGCTCTGTGGGTCGGTGGGTGGTTGGGGGGGCTGCATGCAGACCCCCTCCCACACCAACCCCACTCACAGCCTGTTCCCTTGCCCAGGGAGGAGCCCGGAGCTGCGAGAGGACCTCATTGAGGCTTTCCAGCAGCTGGCTTTGGAGGTGGGCATCCCCGCGGACTCCATCTTCATCCTGGCCAACAGAGGTAACCACCACGAGGCCTCCCACCGCCTGTCCCCCCAGCATGCTGGTGCACTGGGGCTGCTCCTTCTTGGTGTGTGAGGCTGTGGAGAAGCGAGGATGGTCAGGATGGAGGGAGGAGAGGCAAAGGCTCTGGTAGGATGAGGTGGGAAGGAGACAAGGCCACGTATCAGTCAGGCTTTCACCAGCTTCCAGTCGGTGGGGTCCTTGCTGGGCTGTCAGGTCAATGCACCCCACAATGCTGTGCTGGGATGAGGGTGCAGGACACCCAGGGACACTCACGACTGCTCCCCATGCTCCTGGGACCTGAGGAGCTCCTTGCTCAGCCCAGGGGCCAGAAAGTGCTAGATGATGCAGGTGGGGATGGGGATTGTAGGGTGATGCTCCTGCGAGTGGGAGGTGGAAAGCAGCAAGAGGGGAAGAACGCTGGGGTGAAACCAGGATGGTGTCCCCTTCCCTGGGTGC
The DNA here is from genome assembly GCA_009819775.1 of Phoenicopterus ruber ruber. NCBI lineage: Eukaryota > Metazoa > Chordata > Aves > Phoenicopteriformes > Phoenicopteridae > Phoenicopterus > Phoenicopterus ruber. The sequence goes on from CM020234.1 coordinate 12,640,092, forward strand.
ATGGTGCAGGACCATGGTGAGATGAGTTTGTCAGGCCACCACCCCTCTCACGCTGCTGATCTTCTCTCCTGTCATGTGGGCCAGGTGAATGCGTCCCCCAGGAGGCTGCAACTGCCCCTCAGGTGAGTGGTCCAGCCGGGACCTCCTGAGATGGATCAAGGCTGGGGACATCCCCTCCGAGCCAAAGCTACTGGAGACCTGGTGTCCGGGGTCCAGGCTCTGTGGGCAGGACACGTTTGGGCAGCGGCTCCTCTGGCTGCCCTGGGAGATGCTCTTTCATCTCCACTGATGGGCTTTGCCTGCGAGGACGGGGGCCCAGACAGGTGCAGGCTGCAGGGTGAGGGTCCCAGGGGCCAGGTGGGCACCAGGGCTTGTTTCCAAGTGGAACGCAACGGCCCTTTCCTACTCTGATTTTTTCACGGGGTAAAAGTTGTCACATGTGGAGCCTGATGTCTCCTTGCTCCTTGCCTGGCTGTGGGTGCCCCAGCCAGGCTGTGGACTCCCCCTCCAGGGATGGGGAGGCAGCTCAGCACCCCACTGATCCTTTGGCTACAGTCACCCATCACCTCCCGATCTCGCAGGGTTGAGTTTAGAAGGATTTTCAAGAGGGAATGGGACTTTCACAGGAGCAACAGCCCAGTTGGCTTGAGAGCAGGTAACACATCTGGAGGACACACCACCCTGCGTCAGCGAGAGGAGAAACACGTCCCCAGCCCAGCGCAGGGCATGATTTGGGCACTTTGGGTGCCTTTATCCAACATACACGATCCTGGCGCCCACCCCGGGGGCAGCGGGGGCCCGGGGACAGCTCAGTGCCATGGCGGGGAGCGATGGGGCGGGCAGCAGGTCCCACGGGCAGGGGCTGACGGCAGCTCTGCGCTTCCTTCCCTGTGCAGAGGGCGCGGAGAGCAGTCCTGCCCCCTGAGGAGGGCTCGGCAGCAGGACCTCTGCCCCCTTACATCGGCAATAAGGAAGGTACGTTGAGGGGAGGGGGGCTGCATACCCCTGCCCCGCATCCCCATTTCCCTGTAACAACCCATGCTGTGCTTGTCCGCAGACTCGTGCCGGCTGAGCCGGGACCCCGGGCCCTGCAGTGGGATGCTCTCCCGCTTCTTCTACAACTCCTCCTCCATGGCCTGCGAAGCCTTCCTCTACGGCGGCTGTCTGGGCAACGGCAACAACTTCTACTCGGAGAAGGAGTGCCTGCAGGCGTGCCGGACGGAGGGTGAGCGGGGAGACATCCCAGCGGGGCGCGGGATTGCGGATGGAGAGCACGGGAGCTGCCTTTGCTGAGGGGATTTGAGTCGCCTTGAACCCCACGTGTCTGGCATCCACGTGGGAGGTATGGGGGAGCCCTGAACCCCCTGCCCTCAGAGCAGCCCCCTGTCCCCGCAGCTGCCTGCAGGCTGCCCATCGTCCAGGGTCCCTGCCAGAAGCCGGTGACGCGCTGGGCCTTCGACGCAGCTCAGGGCAAGTGCATCACGTTCAGCTACGGAGGCTGCAAGGGCAACGGGAACCAGTTCTACTCAGAGAAGGAGTGCAAGGAGTACTGCGGGGCTCCTCCGCTGGCAGGTACCCCCACCCTGCCCGCACCCTGCCCGCACCCTGCCCGCACCCTGCCCACACTGTGCCGGGGGAGCCAGGGCAGCAGCCTGCCCCATCTCCTGTCCTGTTCTGGGCTGGGTCTGTGTGCTGGGTCTGCCTGGGGTTGGGATGGGGTTGTCCTGGATCTGGGATGGGTCTGTCCTGGGTCTGGGATAAGCCTGGGATGGGTTTGTCCTGGGTTGGGGACTTTGACAGGCTGAGGAATATGGTCATTAATCTACAGACAGTGTTGCACAGCGGGGTACCTATAGGCTGCAGATGTGCTGAGGCCAGGGCTGAAGTTCAAAGTCCCTCTTGATAAAAGGGGGAACGGCCCCGAGCAGGCTGGGGTGCAGTGGGGAGCAGTGGAGGCAACAGCCCCCAGGCAGGGGATGCCAGTGAGGGAAGAGTGGCTCAAAGATTTGGGGGAGCGCAGGGACCCTGACACCAAACAAGGACCAAATGGGGGTCCCCACCAGGGGTGTACGCTCTGTGCGACGCCTCCCAGACCCTCCAGCTCTAGTCAGTGCGGGGGTTTCCATACTGAACCTTCTTGGGAGAGACACTCAGCCCTCGGGACGGATGGACAAGCAGGTTTTCAGGAGCGGGCAGGGAAAATCTCACTGTACAGAGGGGCGAGCTCAGGGGTCTTCAACCACTGGCCCTGGGCCAGCCTGCTCCCAGGGGGTAGGAGCCAGGAGCTCGCCGTCCCCGCACGGATGGGAGATGGGGCCAGAGTAACACGTCTCAGGGCAGAGCCTGTCTTTTATTATCCCATCACCAATATAAAGTGCATTAACGCCACCGTGACGGGTGGTGAGACATGAAGTGACATCCCAGGATGGCATGGGGGTGTGTGGAGGGTCCGGACTGCTTCCCCCCATCACTGACAGAAGGGACAAAGTGGGAAGTGTCAGCCATCACCGTCTATCTGTGGGGCGAGGAGGGGGTCTGTGGGTCTGTCCATCACCCCATGTGTGTCTCTGCTTGCAGAGGACGAGGAGTTTCTGCATCTGTCAAACTGACACAGGTGAAGGACGAGCTGCCGGCACCCAGCGCCGGGGCCCGGCAGGAGGGTGCCGGCAGCTGCCAGCGGTGGCACAGGAGATGCCTCCAGCAGTAAATGTCTCTAATGTGACCAACGAGCCCAGTGTCCATCCTCGAGCTGGTGGGGAGCAGGGTGGGGGATTCAGGAGGGGCAGGGGATACTGTGGGGTCCTCGCTGGTCTCCCAGATGCAGTGTGTCCCCCCTTTGCGGGGCTGCTGAGTGCTCCCCACTGAGTCTCTGTCCCTTCCTCAGCCCGCTGCCCTCTGCCCACATGGCACTGGGGTGGCCAACGGGGCCACCGAGGGGCTCAGGGCATCCCGCTGGGTGGGGTTCAGCCCCCCATGTCCCAGGGGCCAGTGGTGAGAGCTGGGGAGGGGGCAGCAGGAGGGACTGCGTGCCTGCTCCTCCCTAAAGGTGACCTGCTGCATCGAGGTCATATTGGGAAGGGTGGCACCGGGGGGGGGGGGGGGGGGGGGGGCAGTCACGGGCCAGGACAGGGATCATGGGGAGGGGTGATGATCACGGGGGGGGGGGGTACATGGGGTTACAGCAAGGGATTACGGAGTGTCAGAGGGGACCTTGAGGGGTCACAGGAGGGGACTGGGGGGTTTAAGGGTCATAGGGGTCTATGGTGGGTCACAGCAGGGAATTACAGATGTTACAGCGGGTCACAGGGGGATTATTGAGGGTCACAGGAGGGAATTACGGGGTTGTGAGGGTCACAGGGGGGAAATGGGGGTGTCACAGGAGGGGATTACAGGGGTTAGGGGGATCATGGGGGGCTATGAGGGTCCAAGGAGAGGATACAGGGTTTTTTTTGGGGGGTATAGGGGTCCCAGGAGGGGATACAAGGGTTATGGGGTTCACAGGTGGGCTATGGGGGGGTCCCTGGAGGGAATTAGAAGTGTTTGGGGTGGAGTCCCAGGGGTGCTGGGGTGGGGGGGGCAGGAGGGGATTAGCGGTCATGGGGGTCACAGGGCAGCTACGGAGGTCCCAGGAGGGTGTTACAGGGTTTATGGGGGTCACGGGGGGGGGGGCAATGAAGCTGACGGGAGGGGACTGCAAGGGTCTTGGGAGGCTATGGGGGTCCCAGGAGGGGATGACAGGGGTCACGGGGGCCACATGAGGGGACTGCGGGGGTCTTGGAAGGGTTACAAGGGGCCGTGGGAAGTCACAGGGGGTCCTGGGGGTCGCGCCCACGGCGGGCCCGGCCCTGCCGCCGGCCGCGGCCCGCGCCCTGCTGGCCCCCGCCGGCCGCCGTAGCAGGCGCCGCGCGCGCCCCGTCCCCGGCGGCGAGGCGGAAGAGGCAAGATGGCGGCGGCGGCGGGAGCCCCGTGCCGCCTCCGCTCCCCGCGCCCGGCCCCGAGCGGCGGCCCCCGGCGGGGCTGAGCCGCCGCACCGGCCCCACCGCCGCCGGCAGGAGCTTCTCTTCCCCCCGCGCCGCCCCAGCCCCGGGCCATGCCCGGTTAGCGCCCCCTCCCCCGGCACACGGCGGGGCCCCGGCTGAGCCCCCTCCCCGCCGCGGCGGGCCGGGCCGGGCCGAGCCCGCACACCTCCGCCGTGCCGAGCCCGGGAGGCCCCGCATGGCCGGACCAGCCCTGCCCCAGCCCTGAGCTACCCGCGCCCCCCGAGCCGTGCCCCCCATGCCCCCCCCGGGGCCGCCCTGCCCCTGAGCCCCGCAGCAGCGGCCCTTTTCCCGGAGGCGGCGGCGCAGGTGCGGGACCAGAAAGATGTTCTCGGCCCTGAAGAAGCTGGTGGGCTCGGACCAGACTCCGGTCAGAGACAAGAATATCCCCGCGGGGCTGCAGTCCATGAACCAGGCTCTGCAGAGGAGGTTTGCCAAGGGAGTCCAGTATAACAGTGAGTCGGAGCCCAGGTTCGGGGGGTCTGGCGGGGGGCACGGCAGCCCCGGGCGGAGGCCGGCCGCCTCGGGCGGTCCCAGCGATGCCCCGTAACGTGCCCGGGGACCCCACGGGGCTGTGCAGTGCATTTGCTTTCATTTTGCATGGTGGTGCTTTTGTCAGTATTCGCCCAAAGCCAAGTTTGCAATTAAATGTTGGAGCTTGCGGAAGCGTGGGAGGAGTAAGGGATGGGAAACTTTTATCTTTCTGTGCGGGATGTAGGAACCTGTAGTGCAGCAGTGTCCCCGGGCAGCAGACGTCCTGAATGGCTGCCTGCCTTCCGCTGGCTGTGGCACAAGAGAGTTTCTTGTAAATCAATTTTTGTCAGTTAAAGTATCAAGAGAGGAACTCCCCTGAGTGTGTGGGTGACCTTCCCTGCAGCCCAGGATAATGGTATTTATAATTAAGCCCTAGTGGTTATATGATAAGGGTCTATTGAAAAGCTCTACCCTGCTAGACTTTAATAGAAGGTGAGGGATGTATGCCTTTATGTGCCCTTGGTACATAATTTCATACTGACTATCTTTTCTGCAACTGATACATTTGATTTTTTTCTCAGGGAATGTTTTCAGATTTTTTTTTCTTTCAGTGCTGAGGCTTAGGTTTGCATTTTTCCCTTGAAGCTCAGTAAAGGTTATTTCTAATACAGTGTTTCAGGAGGGCACTGCAAGTATGTGAAATACATCCCAAAGTAACAATTGTGAGACAGGGACAGCAGTTATGTCATCTTGCTGAAAATAGAGATGGTACCAGAGAGCACTGCAAGGATCAGCTCGTCTGTGTGGATCCAGGCAGGCAGTAAAGTCACATTGCAGAAGGCCGAGAGATTGGCAGTTTGGAAGGAGACTGATTCATAAATGTGGCACTGAATAATTTCTGTAAAGGCACACGTGTTGGAGGAATAGAGCTTATGTTGGATCTGAAACTGTATGTGAAGGGAGAGGTTAGCACTTTGGGGCTTGGGGCTTTTTTTGCTTTGTTTGGTGTTATCACTATTGACTGTGCCTTTGAACTGATATGTTTTGAAGCTCTCTGCTTTACTAGGGAGAGCATTCGGTGCCTTTATCCATAGCACATCTGTTAGATATGCCAGTAGTGCTTGATTTAGAAAATTAATGTCTTAGCAAGCAGTCATGAATGTGAACAGCAGCACAGTGGTGGTGTTAAGACACTTGGTTTCCAGTGAAAGCCAGAGGTGAGGATGAAACTATTGTGCCTTGGAATACAGCGCTGCATCGTTAACCGTGTACCTGGAGATCTGCTAGTTAAAGACCATTGACCTGTGCAGAGGTTCGTGCAGCCCGCAGACCAGAACACATCCACGTGCTCCACTGGTACACGTTTGAGATCAGGTAGCTAATACCAGCTTGTGAATTATGTAAGAGAAAAGAGTCGACTTTTCAGGCAGTGAACGTTTGTGCTGCGGACAGTACGGATCAGCTGCATCCTGCTGGCGCAGCAGTCGGCGGGGACAACTCTTTGTTTCATGTTGACTAACTGCATTGTCGATGAACCTGCGCGGATGCGTACCTGCTTGCCATTAATACAGCAAGGCCAAAAATGCCAACAGCTGAGCTACCAACTGTAGCTTTGCTGCTTTTTGTCTCGTTACTGAAAGCCTTGCTTGTTTGTGCCCTGTCTTATCAGGATTTGTGCTCTAGTTACTGCTTTCATATCGGGAATAAAACTGCAGCTTTCTGTCACTGCCTTAAGGGAAGCTTTCCAATCTCCATAGTAACTCTTCCCAGGATTGCTGTTATATAATATTTATAGGAGACACGGGCAGGCTTACAAAAGGGCTTCGAAGGACCCTACATAGCCGTGGCCCTGGGTAGACGGGGTAGGTTCCAGCACAGTGAGGTTACAGTGGTCTCAGTTGAAGGCGGGCTGTGAAGGAATGTCATTACACGGGCTGTTGCTCAGGAAGGGCAGAGCTGCAAATCCTGTGCCTTGCCAATGCTCCTTTCTTAGCCAATACATGACATTCCGCACAGGAGTGCAAAACGTGCTTCGTAGCCACCTTTAACACGCACAGATCTTTAAAACTCCTCTGTTCCCCTGGAGTTGCCTAAACCTAAACCAAACGGTGCTGTGATGACTGGTTTTACAGAAATGTTTCCTTGCTTTCACAGTCCATTAATGATCATGGACTGAAGCCTGTTTCCTTCCCAGAAATATATTTAGTGTGCTGAGAATGCCTTGGGTTGCTTGCTGATAAAGTGGGCAGCAGAAGGCCGGGACGTGGGCCTTATCACCTGGCTCTTGGTGCCTTGCTGCAGGGTTCGGAACAGGCCACGGTGTGCCGGCCTTCACAGCGGTCAAGTACGTTTTGTAACCAGACAGCCCCCCCGTTTGAGGTGATACTGAAGATCGTGTGGTGTTTTAATGGCACTGAGGACTACAAGCACTGGGTAACACACACCTCTAAGTTAAACTGAAATTATTTGTGCTGACAGTCTCTCTCCCACTCAGGTGTTTGAAAGGAAGAGTGTTGCAGGGTGGGTAGGTTCACATCTCTGATGAGAGCAAAGGCCAGTATTAGCCCTCGGCAGCAGTCACTTCCTCTGCACGAGACACCCTATTTCAAAACAAAAGCATTTTCATACTTCGTTCCCAGCACACACCCCCCTTATTTGCTCTCTTTATCATCTGCACGGAGCTCTTCTGTTTTATGTACCACGGCCCAAATAGCACCAGTGTTCCCTGAGCACTGTGGAAGGTACAGAGCTGAAAATGTTGTGGGTCTGTACCACGTTTGTAATGGCTCAGATGTTTATGAGAGATCATGGTTCTCAGTATGGGAGACCAATCTTTGTAAAAACTTACTGGTTTGGGGGGGGGAGGTTGCCTGCTTGGGATAGCTTGAACTTGGATCAGGTCTGCTGCATCACGGTTTGGGTAGCTGTGCTGGCCCAGGGAGGGTAGCGCAGGCCAGAGCAAGTGAACTCGGTGGAGAGAGGGGGAGGTGGATCTCATTCCTTTGGCAGCGGTGCTTGTTTAAACAAATTACAAGACAAATTACAGAAGGAAGTACCAGCACCAGGTTACTCAAATGTGAAATTTTAATGTAAGGCAGCGTTGGCCAAACAAGGGTGAAATGAACGGTTCTGTCTGGGTTACACTGGCAAAAGGATTCCCTGGGAGTTATCCAGCGATGACTGGTGACGGGAGCCAAAGACACGGAAGTGCTGAAGGTTCAGGTCCATCCGTTCCCCAGAACACGGCACACCTTCTGCTCTGGACTTCATTCCTAGCGCTGTGTCCAGTGTGCACGCCGCGCGACAAACCCCGCTGCTGTGCGTGCCTGGAGCACGGGCTGCTCTCCCGCTGCGCTGCAGCCCTGCCCTGAGCAGTCCCCAGAGCGGAAATACCAAAGTCAGTAGCTCCAAGAATTCTCCCCACTCCCTGCCCTTATTACTTTTCTGTCTAAAGTGTGCTTTAAAAGACAAAACTTAATGAATACTGTGTATCCTTTTGGTAAATATTGTGGTCCTTACTTCCTTTGTGTTGTTCTAGAGTAGTAGTTCCCAGACTCTGATGCAGTTTTGTTCAGTATTTTCATTCAGCACTACTCCCAAAAGAAAGGCTTCCCCTCTTCCTGCTGCTTCCCGCCTTCTCTTGTTTTCTCCTGCTGCTGCCGCAGGTGTTTGTGCAACGTGTGACAAACCTGCTTTGACTGGTGTCTGGCCTCTTCCCCGGGAGGTGTGCTTGGGGGTGTCTGCAGATCAGGTGTGCTACTTTCGGCAGCAGAACCAGCCTAAAGCGTTCGAGTTGCAGACTTGTAGTCACAGTCGCAAAGACCTTAATGAGGGCAAGGTTGTGACCCTTCGTATGGGGATTATTAGCAGAGAAGTTTGGGGGTCTTTGCTGCGGGGTCTGAGATCCTTGGTTGCTGCAGTTCCTGGAGGAATATGGGCAGAGCTGGGAATTCCTGATTTCTAGTTCTGAGTTGGTCTGAGACCTGCTGTCTGGGCCTGTATCTTCACTGCTCTGCTTCCATTTCCCCATCTAGAGAATGGAAATCCCTCTGTTTTTCCTGATGCAGTGACAATATGAATGAAGTGATTTGTTTAGCTTTTTCCTCACATCTTGATCTATTCCCCATCCCTACCCTTCTTCCCACAGATAATTCTCCTGTCTTTGCTACAAACCTGTGGCTGTTTGCAGTAAGTACTGATTTCACTTAAAATCAAAATAAGGCAGCAGTTGTTACTGTCCCGTAGGAAACAGTGCTAACCTCACCCATAGTTACTGGTCCTCTTTCCGCATTCAGGCACAGCCCAGGCCTGTGACGTACCGGTCTGGCTGTGCCCTGAAGCTCACTCAGCTCTTCTTGCCTTGCAGATGCCTGTCATTGAATACACCTGCCCCAGCCAAAGTCGCAAATACAGATTTTGTTTTGCTAGAAGTGAGTTACATCACCTGCCTTCTTCCTGTTCTGTTTCTAAAGACTTTTTCTTTCTTCAGGAAAAAAGGCAGTGAAAACTCATGCACTATGTAGGAGGAAAGAGATCCTAACGTGGAGAGTACTGAAGCTGGAAAGGGCCATTGGACCTGTTCAAACTGAGCATGTGGTGCCACAAGTACCCTACGTTGATCTAAATGTGAGCTGCTCAGGGGTGGGGTGATCTCCTTGCCACTCCAGCTGTGCCTCCCATGTGCTGCTCCTACTGCTCATGCAGCTGGGCACCTCAGCTAGAGAAGAAAACTGAAAATGAATAATTTCAGGGTTAGTTTTCAGCCAGTTCAGTTCCTTGATCCAGCTCAATGTGTAGCTGCACAAATAACGCTGTTGGTACTAGGAAAGTCCTGGGGGAGGTAAGATTGCCCCTTATGGGGAGAACTCACAGTCAGGTCATCTGGGAGTGATCCTGAAAGTGCACCTTGAGAGCAGCCTGACTATTTAAGGAAGGGTCTATTTGTCCCTTAAAACTCACTGTTTCAGTATCTCATGCTGCACTTCATGGGGGGAATGTGAATTTTAAAATGGCTCTCTAAGGTAGGCAGTGAAAGCATTTGGAAAGGCTTGGGTCTTAAAGGGGACAAATGGAATCTCATTCTGCCTATGCCATGGACTTGCTGCATTAATTAAGAAAAATCAAAGGAATCCCCCATTGCTTATTTCACCATCTGTAAGTAGGAAACAGGATCACGCGCAGGGCGACAGGAAGTGCAGGAAATGGTTTGTTGTCTCTGCAGAGATGCTCTGGGACCTGTAAGTGAAGTCAGCCTATAAATATTATGTTCATTTTTGCCTTTATTATCCTTTTGCTATGTTACTTATTAACTTTGTAAAAGAATAAACAGCAGTACCTCTCAGTGTACAACAACAAAAGCACAGTGGAGCTGCAGCACAACATTTCACCAGACAAAACTCTTCCATAGACTTTGTCTGTGTTGTCTGTTTTACCTTAAAGTTTACCTCTTAAACTTTTCTCTGAAATGCCTGCAGTAACTCCTGAGGTACAACAGAAGGCAGCCTTCAGTCTGAGATTTCCTTGCCCAAATGATGATGCACAGCCTAATGCTGATCACCTGAATCTGCCATTAGATGTCTCCGAGTGGCCCATTTTCTGGGGGATAATAGCTCCTATTCAAAACACGAGCATAAAAATTCTGTGCAAGTCAGCTTACATTTCCCAATAGCGTGTGGTTGCTGCTTGAAACAAGGATGGTATTTAAAAAAAAAAAATCCCATAATGTAACAGAAAATTTATTAAACGACACAAACAGTTTTCAGAAAGAACAAAGTAACATTAGTGTAGACTCTGGGAAGTTCATATTGATTGCTACAGAAGTTAGTTTGCCAGGTTGTGTATGGTTCGTGATATTTTGGCCAATTCCTTGGGAGGGTTTGAATGAGTTTCTCCGTGGACTGACTTTCCTTGCTGCGGGTACAAGCACGTGTGCGCGAGCACAAGCTCAGGCGCGTGGTGGTCGATCAGCTGAGCGTCCTCAGCAGCTGGGTGGGTGGCCGGTCGGTGGAGCTGGAGCTGTTGTGCCTTTGCCCGAGACTGCAGTGTCTGAGAACGCCTTTGCCGAGTGCCATCAGTACACCCGCACCTAAACCAGCTAAGGGCTGGCTCCTCGGTTAGAGAGGGACCCTCTGACACACGGAGGACCCCCAGAGATTCAGTCTCTCTTGGTTTTATTTCACTGTAATTTAAGTGAGTTTATGTCCCCAAAGGGGCATGCCTGTTTTGGTTCAGTTTAGCTTGTTTCTAATGCATGTAAGAGAGACTGATTTTGATTTAATTTGAATCAAACTGTGGCCATCCACAGAGGCAGTTTGGTGAATTTATCGGGGGCAGTTTAAGATAGACCCTTGTGAACGGTAACTGCCTTGTCCCTTGCCCCTGCCAAGGATTGCCTGCTCACCTGAGCCTCTTGGGCTGTGAGCCGGAGTAGCTGAAGACCAATACACAGTCTTGTTCTGCTTCCCCTGGAAAAGGGGGTGCTGCCCCACTGCAAGAAAGTTGGGGAGAGCTGAGAGCGATGACAGCTTAACTCTGCGGTAATGTTCACCAGAACTGCCTCTCGGCTCTCCAGCACCATCCCAGAACGGCTGCACCGGTGCCGGGGTTCAGAGTCACATCCCTGTGGGATGGAGGGAGCAGCGCCTCTGCACACAGGTCCCTGCCTCATCGGCTCAGCTGAGAACGGGTCCTTGAGCTTTCAGTGCCTTGGGGCAGCTGGGTCTAGGAAGTGAGTATCTGCTGAAGGAATGAGAAGTGTTTAAGGAGAAATGGGAATGATGGAGGAGGTAGTTGAAGGAGAAGCCTGGCAGAAAAGGCTGGCAAAGGGATAGGGTATGGCAGAGTGGGAGTAAGAGCTAGGTAGGGGTAGAGAAGGATGGGAAGAGCAGAGACTTAGCTGGCTGAAGTTGTACAGATTGTGAAGATTCAATCTCGATATTTGTTCTTTCTGCTGAGCTAGTGTGAGTAGCTGAATAAACACTAATTTTAATGACTGAGGCTCATGTTTTTTAACAAATCCCATCATGCCTGTGTAATATGGGAGAACTAATTACATATGAATAATAATTTGCAAAAAGTTAACATGCTTTTCACAGCATTCTTCGATTTGTTTTTAATTAACTTTATTTGTCCACTTGTTCTTTTCCCCAGTGAAAATTGTCATCCGAGGGGACAGGAACACTGGGAAAACCACACTCTGGCACCGACTGCAGGGAAAGAAATTTATTGAGGAATATATTCCAACTCAGGAGATCCAAGTCACCAGCATCCACTGGAATTATAAAAGTAAGATGGAAGAGGGTGGAGGGAGTGACAGTCATGGGACGGTGCCTTGGGGGTAGAAATTCTACTGCAGCCTTGTTTGCTTCTTTCTTCTGTGTCTGCTTGGGAGATAAAATGCTCTCTCATCACTCTTGTTATTTTAATTTATTATTCACAGTTTCTCAATCATGTTTTTAATAACTTCACTCAAACTGTATGTTATAAGTGCTAAAGGATAGGTCTTTGGAAGCCGCAATTCAAGGAAAGTGTTTAATAGGTGATCCAAAAGATTTGAAATATTTGTGATATGCTTGACTTGTTAATGAAAACAGGTTTATTATGGAAATCTGTCTCTGAGGCTAACCCTGCTTTTGGTGCTATTGTATTGTGTAGAAGTGAATAGCACGGTGCAAACTATTTTTTTACTGATTAAAATATAAATAGCATCGTGTAACTGGTGCAGGTGATGTTTTAAAAATGATTGTAGTACTAATAACTCTAGGCTGACTTACTGAAGCACAGAAGTATCTTATCAGTAGTTTTTTTAAGCGCTTGTTTAAGTCTGAGAGATGAAGTGTGAATTTTTAATTTTTTTTTTCCCCCCATCTGCTCTGACAGCATAAAGTGGCTGTGAAAGCCTGGATCTCGCCTGGAGAAGACACTGCAGGCATTGAAATTGCATAAGGCTATGATTCAACAGTGCCTTAAGTTCAGGTTTCAGGTTCCTGATCAGAAATGCCACAGCCTTGTGGGGTGAACTACTGATTCAGTATGAACTTGCTCTGTAAGACTGATTTTGCGTTAAAAAAAAAGGTCAGCAGTTAGTTTGCCATTATCAGACATTGTCCATCTGCACCACTCTGACCTTTTGTTGAATCAGGTGCTCTCTGTCTTCTCACAGCTGGGAAAAAAACGATGCAGTTTGGGTAAACACCAAATTGGGTGCTTCCTCTAATTCACCTACCAAATGTGTATTGCTGGATAATACTGTGATGCCAAGGTCTCGTGGTCGTGATCACTGAGCCGCGGGGTGTGTTCACCAGCAGTCTGCCTTGGGGCAGCGCTCCCTCAGCCTCTGTTGGCTCCATAGGCTTCAGCGCAAGGAGAGCGAGCAGATACTGCTGCTGCACGTTCACAGGGAGCTGGTCACCAGAGTTCTGAGACTCTCGTGCCCTTATGAAGACAGGCTTCCACGTGAGTCAGCTCTCTTGACAAAAGTTGAAAAGGTTTATAAGGATGGATGGTTGTGATTTGCCTTGGATGTGGGAGAGAAACAGGTCATCCTCCCTCAGTGGAACTAGCGGTTTTCTCTCATTCAGGATCTGATGTTGAGCTAAGCCTGACGTCACAGGTTTTCAGATTCTTTCACAGGGACTCTCCGTGTGACTGTGATGCAAAGGTGTGCCTGTTAGCTTCTGCATTTCTTCATAAAGTATCTTTATTTTGGGTACCATCTTCCTGATGTTCTGCCTGTCAGCTGGCCCAAGGCCTTGACAGATCTGCGGTATTCATGCAGTGGTGCTCCCCATCTGCAGCGAAACCTCTGGCATGTTGTATTTTAGCTGTGGCATCCTTCCCCCACACTCCTCTTCCTCTCTCTGAGAATATCAGCACATTGGTTACTGATGTGTGAACATAGAGCTTACCAGTTGTTTGGATGATGGAAACTATCTCCAAAATCAAACTTGAATGCTTCAGGCTAAACAGACTTAGATCAGAATAAGAAATGAAATACCTCTTTCTTAGATGTCCGAGTCTAAAGGGTGTGCTTAATGTTAATTGTGGTTTTCTGCAATATCATAGGTAAAAACCTCAGAGTTTAGTTTCCTCTAATCAGCATAGGTAATACACGTGCTGTTTGTAAATACAGCCTGGGAGCCTGGCATTTGATTTCTGAGAGGCTTATTCATATCTAATTGTTTTTGTGTACATGAACAGGTGTACAAAATGCATGTATACAGGTTTTTGTATACGTGCAAAAAGTGTTTGGAGACTGTTCCGTGTGTAGAAAGATCCAGTTGTCTCATGTGTTTCTCCATATTTTAGGGACTGTATGTTCTTTTACTGATCTGAGGGTTAGGCACTGGCTTTCTCAACATGGATGCAATCCTGGCGTAGAAAACAGCTACATGCGAGGCTGGCTTTTGCTGTATGTTGGTAACTGCGGGTGTATTTGTTATTTCCAGTGCTTAGTTCTAACATTTGTGTGATATGTTTCTGTAGAGCTCGCTGGTTAGAGTTGACAGCGATGTGTACATTTAGTGATGGACTTTTCTCAAGGTGAAGTGTGGCCGAGCTAGTCTAAATACCTGGAAGGCTGTACATGAAATTGTGCCTTTCATTTCTGTTTTATTGTAAAACACTGTATTATTTTCTGAGTAATAGTTTCCAGCAGTATAGGAAATTCTCCGTTGACCTTCTTAAAACTTGTTTTAAAAAATAGCCCGCTTTTTTAAAAACATTGTAAGGAATGTTTCCTGCTGTGAAAACTTTCCATCCAAGATGGGTGATGTGGGCACTCTGAGAAATTGGCTCAGATGTAATTACTGCCCTGTTGGCTGAGTTAATCTGCAGAGGAAAAATGAAGTTTGTTTTTCCTGTGATCATGCTCTCAAGCTACCTTGAATAAACATTATGAGGTAGCTGGCAGCAAATATTTACGGATGTTAATTAAATCGCTGTCAAATATTGAAGGATTCTTACATTGCCTGGTATTAGAAGATTTACGTTTTAGATGTGGAACATACCACCTTGTCATATCTTCAGAAATTTTATACTGGAGGAATTAATAAAGGTAGAGGAATTTGGGTTATTTGTTCCTACTCAGAATGAACAAAGTTACTTTTCTGTGCCAATTGTCTCTGTAATGGATATTTGTAATTTTTGTGTCCAAGTAAGGAGTTACCATTCCTGACCCTAATATACGCTTCTTTAGGTTATGCTAGTCACCAGTTTTATTCGCTGTTTGGCAGTCTCAGAAAGGGAGTCTGAAATAAAAATTGGCAAATGCTTTTGTGCAGATACTTTGAACGGTTTATAGATGGGTGTGAGGAATGGCAGAGCTGCTCTGCTCTGTAGGATCTGTGGTCCAGAGCATATGAAGTGAATCATGTAATTGCATGAGAGTAAACATGTCTGAGGGCCTGCGAATTCCTGGCGAGGAACCCACCCATAAAGCAAGGATTCTTATTTTTAAATGAGCTTTCTTGCAATTGGAGTCTTCTCGCACCTCTCCACCGCTTTCTGGGAAGGCGATGTCTTAGTGTGCCACTGGCTGCAGAGTACTTGGCCAAATAGCAGCTGAGCAGAGATTTTTTGAGTGGTTTGATCCATGGTTTATGCTAATCCAAGTTACAGAGTTAAAAGGATGAATTGGCACTCTTTTTGCTGTGACATGCCTTCCAAAGCCGTTAAGGTGAAATGCTGCTGCATATGAGTCATACCAAAGCCAACACAGCAGCACTGAAGTAATTATCCTCTTGTGTGTTCAGGATAATCAGGAATGAAGCTGGTGATGAAAAGGAAGAACTTAAGGGCTACGAGCTAGCAGGAGCACTGATGCTAACAGGAGAAGAACCCACGTGGAAAAATGGTTTTCTTGGATCTCGTGCAGTCAGTTTCTTTGTGAAATTCTGCGCTTCCCCTCAGATAAAAGGGTTTAGAGCAGGGCTTTCTGGGTCAAACGGTTCACCCCTCAGCTATCTGGGAGCGCTGCTGCTCAGCAGGATGTCAGTACTGCGGAAATTACTCAGTGGGAGAACAAGTCTCAAATGAGGGTGCATTTGGTGTTAGAGTAAGGAGATGGAGATCTCTGGAGCTCGGGAGCA
Source organism: Phoenicopterus ruber ruber (assembly GCA_009819775.1). Taxonomy (NCBI): domain Eukaryota; kingdom Metazoa; phylum Chordata; class Aves; order Phoenicopteriformes; family Phoenicopteridae; genus Phoenicopterus; species Phoenicopterus ruber. The sequence goes on from CM020234.1 coordinate 12,655,690, forward strand.
AAGTCCCAGTGCTAGCTACTGGCTCACCTCCTAGGAGAGCACTGCACGTCACCCCAAGGGCTTGCTTTTCTGAAATGGGGTTCCAGCTTCTCCACGGAAGCCCCTTCTTGATGTGCTTATGTGCTTGTCCTGGTTGCGGCTGGGATAGGGTTAATTTTCACCAGAAGCTGGCCGGGGTCTATTCTATACCATGTGCCCGTCACGCTCACTATTTAGAGGGGGTGACTGGCGGGGCGGGGATCGCTGCTCGGAGCGGGCTGGGCGTTGGGCTGCGGGCGGGAGCGACCTGTCCGGAAAGCACCGCTAAGTACTCGCTGTTGTTGTCATTGTTGGGGTTTCTCGCTTGTTTTGTTCTCTTTCCCTTTGTTGTTTGGTTAAACTGTTGTTGTTGTTAACCCACGAGTTTTTGCTTTTCTTCGTCCCAATTCTCTCCCCGTCCCACCGGGAGGGGGGGGTGAGCGAGCGACCGCGTGGCTCAGCCTCCGGCTGGGGCTAAACCACGACAGTCTTTTTTGGCGCCCAACGTGGGGCACGACAACAGCACTTTTGTATTAAGTGTGCTCTAACTGTAGTAATTACTAAGTGACAAGCTCCTGCACGGGTCCAAAAAAAAGTTTGCTGGCTGCGTTGTTTATCTCTTGACTTTTGGCAACATGTTAATGCGAATGTGGTTTGTTCTGGCACTGACGGTCTCACTGTCCTGGGGGAGCTATCTGGTGGAGAGGATGAGGGAATACATCATCTCCCTCTCCCTACCCAGGGTTAATGTAGACAGGCTTATTACACAGGCTCCTGAGGTCTTTACTCACCCTTGTGTGAACTGCTTGGTATTACTTACTAATATTGTTGGCATATTATGGGGTTTGTGGAATCTGGTCTCGTCCTGGTGGAAGAGAAGACAACTTTTGGGTGAGGCTATATTGAAGCGTGACCTGAGGCAGCCGGTCCCAGGGTGGCAGGGTGTGTGGAAGGACTTGGGCAGGTTCCTAGGGCGGTTAACACCTCCCATAGCCTGGGACTTTACACCTGAACAAGTGAGCAACCCTAGCAAACTGACACGCCACCTGATAGAAGGGTGCCTTGCCTATCCCAATGAGAACCACCAGCTTCTAGCGTTGTACTGGGGCCTGGCTTGTGCCTATCGAGCCGCAGTTCAGCATTCCCAGAGGACTCCGGTTGAGGCAGGGACCCAAACTGCACCTGAGGACACCATGGTTGAGATAGGGACCCAAACAACACCACCAACTACAGTAATTGCCCCAGTAGTCAAAAAGAAGCAATGGACAAGGAGGACAACGGGTCCATACCCTCGATTAGTAAGGGAAAAGGAAGAAGAGGAAGGGTCGGATCAAGAAGCCGGTCCTTCGACAAGGACATCAGAGGAAGGAGTGAGAGAATTTCGACAGGAAGCAGAAACTACCCGGTCCCTGACCTCAGCAGAACTTCGAGACATGCGGAAAGATTACAGCCGCCAGCCAGGTGAGCGGATTGCTGCCTGGCTGCTCCGATGCTGGGATAGCGGGGCTGACAGTCAGCACTTGGAAGGCAAAGAAGCCCAACAGCTGGGATCCCTTGCTAGGAACCGGGGAATTGAGAGAGGAATTGGAAGAGAGGCAGCAATTTGCAGTCTCTGGAGACGGCTCCTCTCAAGTGTAAGGGCAAGGTATCCATTCAAGGAAGATCTTGTGAACTCCCCAGGAAAGTGGACCACTGCAGATGAAGGCATCCAGTACCTGAGAGAATTAGCGGTACTGGAAGTCATCTACAGGGATCTAGACAATGATGAGGTCTCCAAAGATCCAGACGATGTCCTGTGCACACGGGCTATGTGGAGGAAGGTGATTCAGAGCGCCCCAGCATCATATTCTAACAGTCTGGCAGCGATGTATTTCCCAGATATTGATACGCCAACTGTGGAGAGAGTGTCGTCTTGGCTCCAAAACTTTGAAGAAAATCTCTGTACCGCCTCATCCCTACGGGCCAGTGCCTTGACTATCAGGAATGCCCCAAGAAATCAGTCCTCTCCTGCCTCAGTCGGAGGGAAAGGGAGCCCCAGACACACGCCGTGTGGAGCACTCTGGTTCTTCCTGCGTGACCAGGGGGAGGACATGAGGAAGTGGGATGGTGAACCCACCTTTAAGCTGGAAGCCCGTGTACGTGAACTGAGAGGGAAGACAGCTGTTAAGAAGGGGCCACCCAAGAAGTCTGTCAGCAGAGTTGCTGTAGAGATGCACGAAGGCAATCAGCGATTTCCCAAACAGAGAAGAACTGAAATCACCTCCCTTGATCCTGAGGAGGGGCCTTCTGGTCTGGCGCTGCAAGGCTCAGACAGGGAATACTCTGACGAGGAACAGGAATAGAGGGTCCCTGCCTTCGGCCAGGAGGAGGAAAGGGATGACCGGGTATACTGGACTGTGTGGGTTCGATGGCCTGGCACATCAAACCCACAGAAGTATAGGGCTTTAGTAGACACAGGTGCACAATGTAGTCTGATGCCATCAGAGCATAGGGGCACGAAACCCATCTGGATCTCAGGAGTGACAGGGGGATGCCAAGAATTGTCAGTATTGGAGGCTGAGGTGAGCTTAACAGGGGACAAGTGGGAAAAGCACCCCATTGTGACTGGCCCAGAGGCCCCTTCTATCCTTGGCATAGACTACCTCAGGAGAGGGTATTTCAAGGACCCAAAGGGATACCGATGGGCTTTTGGTGTAGCCACGGTGAGTGCAGAGAAGACCAAACAGCTATCTACCCTGCCTGGCCTCTCGGAAGATCCCTTTGTTGTGGGATTGCTGCAAGCTGAAGAACAGAAGGTGCCAATTGCTACCAGGACAGTGCACCGGCGGCAATATCGCACTAACAGAGACTCCCTGGCTCCCATCCGTGAGCTGATTCATCAACTGGAGAGCCAAGGAGTCATTAGTAAGACGCATTCACCATTTAATAGTCCTATATGGCCAGTATGGAAATCTAATGGGGAATGGAGACTAACAGTGGACTACCGTGGCCTGAATGAAGTCACGCCACCACTGAGTGCTGCCGTGCCGGACATGCTAGAACTTCAGTATGAACTGGAGTCCAAGGCATCCAAGTGGTACGCCACCATTGATATTGCCAATGCGTTCTTCTCCATCCCTTTGGCAGCAGAGTGCAGGCCACAGTTTGCTTTTACTTGGAGGGGTGTCCAGTACACCTGGAATCGACTGCCCCAGGGGTGGAAACACAGCCCTACCATTTGCCATGGACTGATCCAGACTGCACTGGAGAAGGGTGGAGCTCCAGAACACCTACAATACATTGATGACATCATTGTGTGGGGCAACACAGCAGAAGAGGTTTTTGAGAAAGGGGAAAAAATAATTCAAATTCTTCTGAGAGCTGGCTTTGCCATAAAACGAGGGAAGGTCAAAGGACCTGCACAGGAGATCCAGTTCCTAGGAATAAAATGGCAAGATGGACGTCGTCAGATTCCAACAGATGTGATCAACAAAATAGCAGCTATGTCTCCACCAGCTAACAAAAAGGAGACCCAAGCTTTCTTAGGCGTTGTGGGTTTTTGGAGAATGCATATTCCAAATTACAGTTTTATTGTAAGCCCTCTCTATCACGTGACCCGAAAGAAGAATGATTTCACATGGGGCCCTGAGCAACGACAAGCCTTCGAACAAATTAAACAGGAGATAGTTCATGCAGTAGCCCTTGGGCCAGTCCGGGCAGGGCAAGATGTTAAAAATGTGCTCTACACTGCAGCCGGGGAGAACGGCCCTACCTGGAGCCTCTGGCAGAAAACACCAGGGGAGACTCGAGGTCGACCCCTGGGGTTTTGGAGCCGGGGATACAGAGGATCTGAGGCCCGCTACACTCCAACTGAAAAAGAGATTTTGGCAGCATATGAAGGGGTTCGAGCTGCTTCGGAGGTGGTTGGTACCGAAGCCCAGCTCCTCCTGGCACCCCGCCTGCCAGTGCTGGGCTGGATGTTCAAAGGGAGAGTCCCCTCTACACATCATGCCACTGATGCTACATGGAGCAAGTGGGTCGCACTGATCACACAACGAGCTCGAATAGGAAACCCCAGTCGCCCAGGAATTCTGGAAGTGATCACGGACTGGCCAGAAGGGAAAGATTTTGGAATGTCGACAGAGGAAGAGGTGACACGTGCTGAAGAGGCCCCACCATATAATGAACTACCAGAAAATGAGAAGGAATATGCCCTGTTCACTGATGGGTCCTGTCGTATTGTGGGAAAACATCGAAGGTGGAAAGCTGCTGTGTGGAGTCCTACACGACGAGTTGCAGAAGCCACTGAAGGACAAGGTGAATCGAGTCAGTTTGCAGAGGTGAAAGCCATCCAGCTGGCTTTAGATATTGCTGAGCGAGAGAAGTGGCCAGTGCTCTATCTCTATACCGACTCCTGGATGGTGGCGAATGCTCTGTGGGGGTGGTTACAGCAATGGAAGCAGAGCAACTGGCAGCGCAGAGGCAAACCCATCTGGGCTGCCAAATTGTGGCAAGATATTGCTGCCCGGCTAGAGAAGCTGGTTATAAAAGTACGCCATGTAGATGCTCATGTACCCAAGAGTCGGGCCACTGAGGAACATCAAAACAACCAGCAGGTGGATCAGGCTGCTAGGATTGAAGTGGCGCAGGTAGATCTGGACTGGCAACATAAAGGTGAATTATTCCTAGCTCGGTGGGCCCATGACACCTCAGGCCATCAGGGAAGAGATGCAACATACAGATGGGCTCGTGACCGAGGGGTGGACTTGACCATAGACACTATCGCACAGGTTATCCATGAGTGTGAAACATGTGCTGCAATCAAGCAAGCCAAGCGGTCAAAGCCTCTTTGGTTTGGAGGACGATGGCTGAAATACAAATATGGGGAGGCCTGGCAGATTGATTATATCACACTCCCACAGACCCGCCAAGGCAAGCGCCATGTCCTCACAATGGTGGAAGCAACCACCGGGTGGCTGGAAACATATCCTGTGTCCCACGCCACTGCCCGAAACACTATCCTGGGCCTTGAAAAGCAAGTCTTATGGCGACATGGCACCCCAGAAAGGATTGAGTCAGACAATGGGACTCATTTCCGAAACAACCTTATAGACACCTGGGCCAAAGAGCATGGCATTGAGTGGGTGTATCACATCCCCTATCATGCACCAGCCTCTGGGAAAATAGAACGATACAATGGACTACTGAAAACTACACTGAGGGCAATGGGTGGTGGGACCTTCAAACATTGGGATACACATTTAGCAAAAGCCACCTGGTTAGTTAACACTAGAGGGTCTACCAATCGAGCTGGTCCTGCCCAGTCAAAGCCTTTACATACTGTAGAAGGGGATAAAGTTCCTGTAGTGCACATGAAGAATATGTTAGGGAAGACAGTCTGGGTTACTCCTGCCTCGGGCAAAGGCAAACCCATCCGTGGGATTGCTTTTGCTCAAGGACCTGGGTGCACTTGGTGGGTGATGCGAAAGGATGGGGAAGTCCGATGTGTACCTCGAGGGGATTTGATTTTGGGTGAGAATAGTCAATGAATGAACTATTGATAAAACTGAGCAAAGTGCAGCAGTAATGGAAGCAGAACTGGCTTTAGCAACTGGCGCCCATCAACTTCCTCAAGAGATCGGCATCTTCAACCCACAGACCGTGGACATGATGCAGCAGCCGAGCCAGATACCGTGACTGCAAGTTCCAGATGCAACAATCCAACACTACAGACCATCCTCCCACTGCGTCCAGTGTCGCCTGCCACACCACGCCGAGACCCAGCCCTGTTTCACCGACTGAGCAAACTCCACATCATCTCTCCTGCCCCAAGAGACTATTCTGACAGATGGAGCCTAAAGTCATGGACTAAATGAACTCAATGGACACTTCAAAGGGATGGTCCATAGACTAAGGGAATGATGTCTGTGTGTATATCTATATATATATATCAGGAAAAGTGGTGGTGATTAATTGGAAAGTGTAGGATCTGAGCGTGACATATATGGTATAGAATAAGGGGTGGATAATGTCCTGGTTGCGGCTGGGATAGGGTTAATTTTCACCAGAAGCTGGCCGGGGTCTATTCTATACCATGTGCCCGTCACGCTCACTATTTAGAGGGGGTGACTGGCGGGGCGGGGATCGCTGCTCGGAGCGGGCTGGGCGTCGGGCTGCGGGCGGGAGCGACCTGTCCGGGAAGCACCGCTAAGTACTCGCTGTTGTTGTCATTGTTGGGGTTTCTCGCTTGTTTTGTTCTCTTTCCCTTTGTTGTTTGGTTAAACTGTTGTTGTTGTTAACCCACGAGTTTTTGCTTTTCTTCGTCCCAATTCTCTCCCCGTCCCACCGGGAGGGGGGGGTGAGCGAGCGACCGCGTGGCTCAGCCTCCGGCTGGGGCTAAACCACGACAGTGCTGCTTCCCATGGTGCTGCTGGAAAGAACAAGCAGCCCTCTGGACTTCTCCTGTGCCCCTGCAAAGTTTGCCATCTGAGAAAGGAAAACATCCCCTGCCCTTTTGCAGAAAGTCTTGACTGTTGAAAGGTGCCAGGATTGACTTTGCTGGTCTGTCCGTCCCCTCGTCCTTCAGGGACAGCAGCAGCACCGCCCGTCCCAGCTGCAGAGGATGGATTTGGGGGCAGACCTCCACTAGCTGATCTGTGTCCCAGCACCCGCAGGGTCACGGCGCAGCCTGACCGCACCACGGACTCGAGCAGCCCGTGTCACGGGGAGAGCACCCTGCTGTGCCAGTGCCTGCGTGTGAGTAGCCGGCCGGGCAGTTGGGTGCCAGGCGAGTGAGTAATGGGGAGTGGTTGGACTTTAGCCGTACCTGGCTTCATGGTGTGTAGAAATAACCAGGGACAGAATTAATTTGGGGAGTTTAATCGTTTGAGCAGAGGCTTTAGTCTGGCAGGCTGCTGTACGCCTGCTGTGTTTTTGGTCCCATCTGAGCCTGTGATGCGCTGGCTGGGCTGAGCCTCGGCAAGTCTCCTGTTCATCCTGCGCCCTGCTGCCCTGCTGGCAAAGAGGAAGATAAGCGGGAGTTGCTGTGAGGAAAAACAGAGGCTGATTTTGCTTCATGCATAAATGTAAAAAAGGATCTTTCTCCAGAAGCAGAGGATCAAAGTTTTCCTTTATTCATAATCTGACTTTACAGTATTTTGAAACATTTAAGTTAAGCCAACAGTGAATTCTTTAGAGGAAATGTTTCCTGGCTTGACAATGATGCTTAGCTAAATTCTCATGCCATTCTATGAGATTATTTTCTACTCTGTGACATTACCCTCCTATTCCATTGCTTTATGGTCAGAGCTGCTCCAAGTACAAGCTTTTGCTTTGTAGCCTGTAGCATTTCCAAAAAGCAACTGGTTCTTGGAACAACTTCATGATGATCGGACTGCTTATTTGGATTCAATAGAAACATCTAACCAAAGCTGCCCGTCCCTCCTGCCATCTGAAAGTTAAGCTGCTAGCTGTCAGTGCCAGCAGTGCTGTCTCGGTAGTTAGAATTTTGCTTGTCTTGTTTCAGATTTTAGCAACTCAAATATATGTTGCTGCTTATAACTTACTGATGCTGCAGCTCGTTAAGAGGCAAAATTGCTAGTAATATCTTATTTTTCACAAAATGCAACTTCAAATTTGCTGGGAGAATGGATTTCTGTAGCCGCAGGACTGTCTGCACTGTTTGTCATGTGCACATGAAAATGTTATTAGTAAGGTTGATCTTCCTTAATTGTGTGTATTCATAGACTGCTCTGGGTTGGAAAGGACCTCTAAAGATCACCCAGTCCCACTCCACTGCTATGGGCAGGGACATCTTCCATTAGACGAGGTTGCTCCAAGCCCCATCCTGGCCTTGAATGCCTCCAGGGATGGGGCATCCACAGCTTTTCTGGGCAACCTGTTCCACTGTCTCACCACCCTTATCGTAAAGAATGTCTCCTTGTATCTCATCTAAATCTACCCTCTACCCTTTTTTCTCAGTTGTACGCCTTGCTTATAGACCAGACTTTATCCTTCAAATTAAATTTATACCCTTTTTTGAAAGAATATGGAAACCTCTGTATGTTAAGAAAAGAATCTATACAAAATATTTATAATATGCTTCAAATCTGATGTAAAACATCAAGGAAATCTAACTATCACTTATATGTCTGAGAGTCTTTAAGAAGTTCTTTAGATAGCACAGTTTTGGTGTACAACGTGGGCCTTCAACAGTGGGCCTTCGTCTTGTTATGTTTGGGTTTTCTTTTAACTCACTCAAGAATTACTTTTCTTTTGACATTCATCTGCTACTTTGACGATGTTGGCTTTGGCTCTCTGGGGTGAGTGTTGAGTGTTGGTCGTTTTACTGAAACCCTCTTCTAACGCTTTGTGTTCTTATTGTGCTTTTAGCCACTGACGATATCGTTAAAGTTGAAGTCTGGGATGTGGTTGACAAAGGTAAGATTTATAACTTCCTTTCTCATGGACGTTCATTGTTCTTTCTCAATTTTAATTAAAAACTTACATGGAATTCACAAATACCTACTTACTTCTACTTTAGAAAAACATCTGTATTTACTTTTTTCAAGTGCATGGATGTTACTTCCTGAAAAAATACGGACAGGAGAGAGGAGTCTCCTGTGCTAAGCCCATTAGTTGGAATCCGAACTTCAGATCAAATCCAGTGCTCAGAAGCAGTTGTTTCATGTGCTCCGTGACAGATGAAATAGCCTGCTGCTTAGTGTATTCAGATTCTCTGAACTTTATTATAAACTTGATCTTCTCTCCTTTATACTTTTATATGTGTTTAGACAGCTACCGAATTCTTTGTTCTGTTTATAAAAGTTCTTGCCACGCTGTTTGTGTAAAGGAATGCTATTGTTAAATTGATAAAATGTTATCTGCAGCGAATAATGTATGCAGGGGGGGAAGGATAAAAGAGAAGCTAATTACTTAAATTCACTTAGGACAGAAAATGCAATCTATTTAATCCAAAATCTTTTCTAAATGCTTAGCCAAGGAAAGTATTATGATGTATAAATACATTTTTCATTAGTTTTCAATTTTTGTCAGAGTATAAAGTTCTATTTTATAAAAAGTAAAAGCAAACCCCCAAAACGTATGTGAAGACGCGCTCTGGATGCAGTGCAAATCTGGATGCAGTGGAGTCTGTTCCTAGAAGGGGTTGAGGTTCAGATGTAAATCTTAACAGCCCATCCTGTAGCCCCAAGTGCAGATATTGTTTGGCTTTTAAGAGGCGTTTTGTACCAGCCAGGCTCCTGGTTTAAAGTGCGAGTGTGGTCAGGAAAGCAGCTTTACAAGTGAGCATCTCTTGCTCTGTGGGTTGTGCTCCTTGTTTCTGTGTTTCTGCCCGTCAAATCTGTTGACCACAGTCATTGAAACTTAAACCTTTATGGTTTGGCTGCCGCCGCCTTGCCTGCAGCCTTAGCTGGAATCTGCTGGCACGCGTGCCTCAGCAGAACTGCAGCTGAGGTGTGCTGCCTCTGCTGTGCCGCCTGCGCAACTGACACATGCGTTAACACCAAAAAATAAGATGATAAGTACAATAGGGAGTGAGAAAGAGAGAAATTTAATTTTTCATGTTAGCTAAGTTGTCTTTAATTACCTTTTCTTTTTTACTATTTTAAAGATAGCAGCTCTAGTTCAGATGCATAATGGAGCCTTTAGGTTAAACTTGATCCAGTAACTTTAAATGAAAATCCTAGGCACTTTATCTTTTTATTTTTTTAAACCTCAGTTTTCACAGTGTAGACAAAACCTTACTTACATCAGAGTTACTGCTGATGGCAGTCTGATTACAGTTTGGGTTTCAGATCCTGGGATAACAAGTGCAGGGCTGGAATCTGAGCAAAACATCTGTTTTCTCGCTGCCTTGCAACTTTGGTATGAATAGAGAGGCAGTTAATTTGGGAACCATGTGGTTCCAGCTTTTATTTCTGTGAATAGCTTCTCTGAGCAGAGTTATCTTCTCAACTAGAGACTTGTCATTTTTTTGGCAAAACGGATCGGATTTGATATGTGCAGATGTTGATAACAGCTCTTCTGATACTGCTTTCATTTCTGACAGTGGAGCATGTGTTAGTAGTCTCGAGGGGTTCTCTTCTCTCCACTTTATATTCTTTGAAATAAAACTCATTCTGTTAAGATCCCTACTTATGGACCACAGATACGTGTTTTTATGTAATCAAATGTACTTAATGCAGTGTAAAAATTCGGATCATCATGATGTGACAAAATCAAATCTTTTCCTATTGCCATAGCATTGCAGATTCTTGATAAGTACAACTTTAGGAAAATGTGCAAATTAACCATTAAGAGCTTGCTCATATCTAATTTTCATTTTAATGTTATCTCATGACATTTTTGTTCTTCCTTCTGTATGCTTAGGACAAAAAATCCTCCTGCATGATGTTTTTGGTGAGAGCGACACTAATCTAGACTGTAGACTTCTAGTAGTGAAGTGTCCAGTGCTGCTGCAGCATAGTGGTGACAAGACCTGATCCTCCTTTTTTCCTTGCCTACCAGATCCTGGCTAATGTGCATATTTAGAGTTGTGCGGGAGGCTGCATTTACAGGGCTGGATTTGAAACTGCCAAAAAATGCACGTTCTGAATGTGCATTTCAACTTAAGCTGTTTTCCAAGCTAAATTCTTTTGCCAGTGTTTCCCCATTTTGGAATAATTGTTCCTTGTTAGAGAAAATTGAGACCTCTGTTTAAATTAAGGTGTTTAAAAACGTATTGAAAGCCTGATGTGGGGATGCAGCTAGACTGTCTAAAAGATGTATCCATAAACTGCAGTTTTCAACTTCAGTCTTGTAAAGCAGCTTCAGGCTCTTCTCTGCTATGCAGTGCTGCCATTCGTCATGTCTCGGTGTGAATGTGCACAGGAGGATTTGGGGAAACAATAATCATAGAATCACAGAACGGTTTGGGTTGGAAGGGACCTTTCAAGGCCATCTATTCCAACCCCCTGCCATGAGCAGGGACATCCTCAACTAGATCAGGTTGCCCAGAGCCCCGTCCAGCCTGACCTGGAATGTTTCCAGGGATGGGGCATCTCCCACCTCTCTGGGCAACCTGTCCCAGTGCTTCACCACCCTCATTGTAAAAAACTTCTTCCTTGTAGCTAGTCTAAATCTCCCCTCTTTTAGTTTAAAACCATTCCCCCTTGTCCTATCACAACAGGCCCTGCTAAAAAGTTTTTCCCCATCTTTCCTATAAACCCCCTTTAGGTACTGAAAGGCCACAATAAGGTCTCCCCGGAGCCTTCTCTTCTCCAGGCTGAACAACCCCAACTCTCTCAGCCTGTCTCCATAGCAGAGGGGCTCCAGCCCTCGGATCATCTCCGTGGCCTCCTCTGGCCCCGCTCCAGCAGGTCCATGTCCTTCTTGTGCTGAGGCCCCAGAGCTGGAGGCAGCACTGCAGGGGGGTCTCCCCAGAGCGGAGCAGAGGGGCAGAATCCCCTCCCTCGCCCTGCTGGCCACGCTGCTGGGGATGCAGCCCAGGGCACGGTTGGCTTTCTGGGCTGCGAGCGCACATTGCTGGCTCATGTCCAGCTTTTCATCCCCCAGCACCCCCAAGTCCTTCTCGGCAGGGCTGCTCTCCATCCCTACATCCCCCAGCCTGTGTTGATACCGGGAGTTGCCCCGACCCAGGCGCAGGACCCTGCACTTGGCCTTGTTGAACCTCATGAGGTTTGCCCGGGCTCATCTCTCGAGCTTGCCCAGGTCCCTCTGGATGGCATCCCGTCCCTCAGGCGTGTCCACCGCACCACTCAGCTTGGTGTTGTCCGCAAACTTGCTGAGGGTGCCCTCGATCCCACTGTCTATGCCATTGATGAAGATATTAAACAGTACTGGTCCCAGTACGGACCCCTGCGGGACACCACTCATCACTGATCTCCATCTGGACATTAAGCCGTTGACCACTACCCTCTGGATGTGCCCATCCAACCAATTCCTCATCCACTGAACAGTCCACCCATCAAATCCGTATCTCTCCAACTTAGAGAGAAGGATGTTGTGGGGGACCGTGTCAAAGGCCTTACAGAAGTCCAGAGAGATGACATCCGTAGCTCTCCCCTTGTCCACTGATGGAGTCACTCCATCAGAGAAGGCCACTAGGCTGGGCAGGCAGGACTTGCCCTTGGTGAAGCCATGCTGGCTGTCTCCAATCACCTCCCTGTCCTCCATGTGCCTCAGCACAGCTTCTAGGAGGATCTGCTCCATGATCTTCCCAGGCACAGAGGTGAGGCTGACAGGTCGGTAGTTCCCAGGGTCCTCCTTCCTACCCTTTTTAAAAATGGGGGCAATGTTTCCCTTTTTCCAGTCCCCAGGGACTTCCCCTGACTGCCATGACTTTTCCAATACCGTGGAGAGTGGCTTGGCAACTCCATCAGCCCATTCCCTTGGGACTCTGGGATGCATCTCGTCAGGTCCCACAGACTCATGTACGTTCAGGTTCCTCAGGTGGTCGTGAACCTGATCTTCTCTTACAGTGGGAGGGACTTTGCTCCCCCAGTCCCCGCCTTGCAGTCCATCCTCTCGAGAGGTGCAGGAAGAGAGGTTGCCGGTGAAGACTGAGGCAAAAAAGTCATTGAGTACCTCAGCCTTCTCCTCGTCCATTGATACCGGCTTCCCACTCCTGCTTATTGGGGGGGTACGCTTTCTTTGACCTTCCTTTTCTGACTGACATACCTGTAGAAGTCCTTCTTGTTATTGTTTGCATCCCTTGCCAAGTTCAGCTCCAGCCGTGCCTTGGCCTTCCTGATCCCATCTCTACACAACCGGGCAGCATCTCTGTGCTGCCAGGATACCCATCCCTGCTTCACTGCCTGTGTATTTCCTTCTTGCCCTTTAGTTTGACCAGCAGGTCTCAACTTATCCATGCCCGTCTCTTGCCTTCCTTGCCCGATTTCTTACACCTGGGGACTGAGAGCTCTTGCGCTCCATGGAAAGCCTCCTTAAAGATCTGCCAGCTCTGTTCTGCTCCCTTGTCCCTGAGGGCAGTTTCCCAGGGGGTCCTATTGACTGACTCCTTGAAGAGCTGGAAGTTCACTTTCCTAAAATTCAGGGTCTTGACTTTACTCCTTGCCTGACCCATATCCCTCAGGACTGTGAACTCCAGCAGCGCGTGGTCACTGCAGCCCAGGCTGCCTCCAATCCTGACATCACCGATTAGCTCACTTGCATTAAGCTGCACCCTGAAAAACTTCATGTACGTTTTTGCACTGCAGTTAAATGTGATTTTGCTAAGCAGTGTTTCTCCTCGCGCTTATGAGCGGTGTGCCTCCCTGTCCTTGTTAGTTCAGCAGTGTGCTTTGATTTCTCCCCCCGGACTGTTTAGGAACGCAGGCAGCAGCTCTGTTGGCCCTGCCTGGCTGGTGCCTTGGTGTCATTTGTTTAGCATATAGATGTTAATTTGGAACTGTGGGGAGATTTGTTGTGAAAGCGTAAAACCTGTGAGGTTGGTTAGTGCGGTGAAGCAGGGGGGAATGGCAACCGCTATACTGTACTGCTCCTCTTACCTTTTTCTTGACTCTTTGGGATTTCTTTTGTTTAATGTGCAGACTCACTGGAGTACGGACTTCCCTGCACCCTGCTGGGTTCTCCTTGGGCCTGCTCAGAGAGCTGGGCTCATTTGTGTAATGATGCCATTTGTTAAAATCTTAACAAGTAGGGCTTGCCCCCAGCTATGGATCGTATTGAATTTTCTGCAGTCTGTGTAGTAAATACCATCTCCTTTGCTGCCCTTGGAACTAAGAGAACATAGGAAAGATATCTATCAGCAGAAGTCACAGTCCTGACTCATCTTTCTGGCTTTGCAGCAAGTTGTGTAACTGCTGCGGGTCATAAAGCTGTAACAGATCCTGAATGCAAAGAAGCTGCTTGAGTGCAGGTGATTTAAGAATAGTTCTGATCTCCTGTCTTGTAACTTATGCTAGTTTGGTTCCTGCATCTTTTCCCATACACTAACTGAAGGGATCCAATCATATTTTTTTCTGTGGCCCCCAAAATAGGACAAACTTTCCCCCATATTGGAGATGTCTTTCCTCTCCCTGTCCCTTCACCCTTCTGCCTCCCAGAGGTGTGCTGCAAGAAAGGGGAAAGATCAGAATTAATATTTGTTATTTTCAGATGTTAAAAGTTAGATAACACTGGGGATGCAGATATTCTAGCTGTGTATTTTTGAATGGTGAACAGAAGCATCTCCTTGGCACTGTGGACAGCATTTGTTAGCGAGCTGTACTGAATCCTTGCTATCCTGCAACAAAACTGATGGTACATAGAGGTGCAGAGGCTCTCAGGTGCTGCCCATGAACCCAGTCTTCTGGTGTTCAGTAAGAACTGTTCCGTAGACTTCAGGGCACTGCTGCAAGGTTATTTGGTTTCAGTGTTGCTATTATGCCTGTAAATAAGGAGTAGTCATTGTTCTAGGTAGAGAAGCTGAGGAATCGCAATGTGAAGACCCTTGCGTTCTACCTGAGGCTTCTAGATTACACATCAGTGCAACCTTAAACACAAGACCTTGTTCATATAACACCACAATCTTCCTTGTGCACTTGCCTTTACAGGCTGGATTGCATCTTTTCACCACATACGTCTTGTCTTTATCTGGCTCATCCTGCGGTTTTGGTTCCAAAAATAGACACTGTGCATGAATATGTACACACATGCGCTTTTCAGCTCTGTTACTCCTTTACAGATGACCTCCTTTAGAGCAGTGATGAGCATCGTGTAAGATTATTACTCATTCCTCTTGATGCACACATAAAGCCATAAGCAGGGAGAGGCATGCAAGTCATATATTCAGTCTCAAAGCATTGGCTGTAAACGTGTCCAGTTTAGAAAGACACCTTGATTACTCAGGACGAGAGAAACTATGAACAGTATTTGTGGTTGCTTGGACTTCTGTTTTAATACCTAGAAATTCAGGTCATGCCAAGCATAATTTAGCAGTAACTGCAGAAATAGTGATGTTTCGACATTCAGAGAAGCCACACGAATGCCACTGACTTGAAATGAATTTAATTGAAGTGGGAAAAGGCATGCACGGCCTAGACATCCCACACCTTCAGTTGCACTGGGAAAAATAGGAGCCCGTACTTGGATCCTCCGGGGAAACACATTGCATGAATGGGGAAGGATCAGGATTAATGTTTCTGCCGCTTTGAGATGTGCACAGTAAGATGACCCGAGGGCAGCAGATGTTTTGCAGTGATGCACAGAAGCACCCACCAGGCACGCTGTCAGGGTGTAGGGACTGGCATCTCCTGCTGTATCCTGCAGCACGAAAACTTTCATGAATAACTCTGTATTTCATAAGTATTTATGCTTGACCTGCGTGCAAAAGGAATGAAACACTGTCTTTCACATGCAGCGTCTGGCAGAACCTAGAATGTTACAAGTAGTCACTCCATGTTAATCGCGGAGTTGAATAGTTGGTGGAAGCTATTTTGGTCCCCAGTGCTGCAGAGTCTTTTAAAGAGTCCCTGGGAGGGTTTTGCGGGTACATCCGAGCTGCCAACACGTTCTGTTGTCAGTGACACAGGGAATTTCTAGAAATCATCAGAAGGAATTCCAAGTCTCTGCCATTATAATTTAGTTAACTCATTAGTTAGACTAGGAAAATACGGAACAAAGTTAATTCAGAAGTACAGCTCTTAATTGCTGTCAGTAACATCTGGAAGATATTTGGTATCTGTAAAACATAACTCCAGATCTTGCAGGGTTATTCATTGTGCAGTGCTCATTGTTTGGTAAACCTCTGGAAACTGCTGTACACGGACAGAGTTTAAACAATACCTGGGGAGCGAGGACAGATTTTTTCATGGTATGTCCACACTAAACTTCTTTGGCACTAGGTGAAAGAAGATGTCCTCGCTCTTGCGTACTGAGACTCCTGGCAATCCTTAGTGCTGAGTGTCTGCACCAGAAAATCGTGTTAGCTGATTGCCACTCTGCAAATCGTAGGTACAGATACATGGTGTCGTCTTCTCTGCCTGCTGTGGATGCAGGCTTTAAGATTTGGAAACATGATTACAGTGTCACTGATGTAATGCAAAATTTTCAGGGAGCCTGAGGTTTAAAAACACCGACTCCTTTTCTGGGGATGCTGAGTCAAATGCCAGCGGTACTTTAAAATGTCAGTTTGTGAACTTATCCAGTGCTTATTGAAGCTGTAAGAAAAGGGAGAAGTCTCAGGGGGTCTGGCCTTTAAGTATAAGGGCTGTATTTTAGCATGTGCCTTAGAGGAAGCAGATGAGTTGGAGAGAAACCTGTAGATTCCTCCAGATGGGATTGTGGCTGTGGAACTGCAGGGCAAGTCTCTAAAGTGGTTTTCTAGTGTCTTCTCCAAGTGTTCAGCCTGTTGACTCTTATACTTTCCTGTGAGCTTAATCAGAGTTTTACCTGTCCTCTGGATTATTGGTGTGTGTGTCTCTAGAGTGTGTGGCTTTGGATGGTGCCTCTGTTGGATTTCCTTTCTGCACCTTTGCTGGTGGTGGCCAGACCTGACCCCTGGCTCTGGCCTTCCACGCACGTGTAGGCTGTCTCTCCTCTACTTCTCACCACAGTTTATTTGATTTTGCTTGGATTTCCCCTTGTATAAGTTCTGTCTGTCTTTTGGCTGTTAAATTCTCATAGTCTCCGGCCACCCCTTTTTTTTTGGTCACAAGTCAGCCCAAAGCACCCGATGGGCTCTGAGAGCACCTTTATTTACAAGACTGCTTGCTTCAGGTCAGTGACATAGCACAGCAGCGTCATAGCGTCTCTCAGGAAGGCTGGGTATGGTTGTGCTGTTCAGCCCCACGATCTTTTGCTTCTTCAACGCTAATGCAACAAAAAGCGCAACAAAACAGCTTCTCTTTGTGGTCAGGGAGTGCACCAAACCCTGTGTTACTCAGTCATCGTGACTTTGTGCTGCGAAGAGCATGGTTTAAGCTACCCCAGACTTCCTTCCTATTCATCTTTGAATTAGACTAGCTGGTATTCTTGAACAGCGTAGCTGGTATTCTTCAGCAAGGCATGCCTGTCCCACCCCTCCTCTTTCCCCATGCTTATAGTAGAAGTTGGATCTGCTTTAAGGTCATGTTCAAAATGCTGGGGTCCTGCCCAGACCCATCCTGGAGTTCTCTGCCCAGTGTAATGTCTTTTTTTTTTTTTTTTTTTTTAACATTTCTTTTTAAGGAAAATGCAAAAAACGAGGAGATGGTTTGAAACTGGAAAATGACCCTCAGGAGGTGAGTCACCTTGAATGCAGATGTCTGCCTCCTATCGAGAGGCCTCTAGTCCACCTTTGGACCATGGAGAGTAAGTTCTATATTTGTTTCTGCTTTAAGGTTGGCCCAGCAGGCAGATGAGGGGCAATGTGACCCCTGATGCTCTTCACTCTTTTGCCTGTGCATTTTATCCCTGTTCCTGCCCTCACCACAACTTTCTTGCTGTTTTCCATTCTGTCTTTTGGGAGTGACTGTGCCCCAGATGTTTACTTGGTAGCTCTGTACCTGTCTGCACACGGGCAGTGCCAGGAAGGCCTTTTGTAATGGCCTTCTTGTGAGACCCGATGAAGCCACTTGGTGCATGCTCTCTGGCTGCTCCTTAAAACTGGGCTAACAATTACCTTTTAACACCCTTTGAAGCATAGAGGAAGAAGGGGCAATAGAAGTACAACCTAGCGCATAGAAATAAACAGAGGGGCTTCCTCAAGGCTCTTGCATGAATGTGTCTCCTTTGCATCTTCTGCTGCAGAACAAAGTGCTGTATGGGAGACCATACTACCACATTCCCCAAACCGCATTTGGGCTGCCAGTGAACTTCCATGGCATCTCTTTCAAAAGATGGACGACTTGATCCTTGGGAAAAATTCGGTGTAAAGGCCCTCAATCCCATGATCTCTGCTGCAGCTCTTAAAGAGCTTTATTGCTCTTGTGTCAGTGCCCTTTGGCACTTGGTGCACGTACGATGTTCTGGTACTCGCTCAATAACCATGTCACTGATATGCAGAGAGCTGAGCACTCGGTTCTGGGGATGGGTCAGGGCAGTGAAGAGTTACCTCTTTCAGCAGGATGCCAGTCCTGCTCAATCTGTCAGATTAGAAGTCAGAAAGTCAGTCTACAAAAGTCAGATTAGAAGAATTTTCTTTAAAAATATTCTCCTATGGGAAAAAGCCTCTATGAGAGACTGCTGCTTCCTTTGCAAACGTGGGTACATTTTCCACTCCTGGGAGATGAGTGAGAATTGTTCCACAGGCAGCAAATTGGAGCAGGAGCCTTGGAGGTTGAGTTGTGCCCAGTACTTTGCAGCGTGCCAAGTCCGGATGATGAAAAGCAAATCGGGTACTAATAAATATTTTCTGCCCTGCACGGGAGAAACTCAGTAGAAACTACATCCTGGCTTTATACACCAGAAGCATTAGAAGTACAGTCAATATTTGGGTCGGCAAAGAGATGGAATGGGAGCTGTGTCCTCTGTCCTCCATCCTGTAGCTTATATGGAGTTATCTTGTCAACACAGGATGTGGGGGCACAGGAGAAGGAGGAGGGGGTGGGTTTCAGCATTTGCTGTCAGACATGGTTTTTTCAGAGGCTGCCGGGTGCTTCACGTCCTGCTCCTGTGGGCAGCAGCAGCTGTGAGCCACCAGGTATCTTGGTTAAATTCTGATGATGTGAAATCCATGGATGATACTTATAGTGGCTGTCACTTTAGAAGGTTTGCCTATTCAGCACTGTATCAGTTGTGTTCTGTACAAGCCTGAAGTTGAATCAAGTTATTTACTGCTTCTTTTGCCTTTATTTCCTCAGGCAGAGTCGGAAATGGCTCTGGATGCAGAGTTCCTGGATGTCTATAAAAACTGCAATGGCGTGGTGATGATGTTTGACATCACCAAACAGTGGTAAGACATCTTCAGCGGCATGCAGCACGTGATTCCCCTTTGTTTGGTGAAAACAAATGATTTCTAAACCCATTGATTCCCAGATGGACTCTGGAGCTGATAACCAGCCTAATGAGTTGAAGCAAGCTTGTATTCCTTAAAATAATAGCTTTATCTTCTGACTTGTCTTTTAATATACTCCTCTCCTGGGCTTGTTTCAAACAAGCAGTCTCCCTGTGGACTTGTGCGCTGCAGTTTCTGATATACTGCTGTCTGAGGCTTGATAATTAGTGCTATCACAGGTGCAAAGTATGCGGGGCATGTTACAAACCTCTGCTCTTGAGAATGCAAGGCAAAGGGGAACGCTAGCGAGAAATTCCCAGGAAGACTGGTATTAGTAAGGATTATTTAGAGGCCCTAGGCTGCACTAATGTACAGAAATAATGAACTGTTCATTTGGCACATCTGCTGAGGACAGTGAGAGACGTATGGAAGCCGGAGTGGAAAGAGGAGGTGGTAAGAGTTCCTGCTTTATATTTAAGCTTGTGTTTCACAGGTTTGGTACAGGTCAGTGAGACTGTTGACAGCTGAAGGGAGGGAATCCTTTTCTTCTGCTGACCCCACACAGTTTTGTAGGACTGAGGGAAGTATTGCTGTAGGAGATGTGAGGTTGCTGGTGGAAGTGGATTATTGAACTTGTCGAGTTGGTTTTGAATAAAGAATGATACAAACATATTTACAGTTAATGTATTTCTCTGAGGGGGGCAAAGAAGCCACGGTCTCGGAAGGATTTTGGAAAAAAATTTCTGGCTTTTGGTTTTTTTTTCTGTGATTCATGCATGAAACTGCTCACAGAATGATGTTTCCCACTCATCTCCCTGTATCTCTCTCTTCTATGGTGAAGGACATTTAACTATATTCTGAGGGAGCTTCCTAAAGTGCCGACCCACGTTCCAGTGTGCGTGCTTGGGAATTACCGAGACATGGGGGAGCACCGGGTTATTCTGCCTGGAGATGTGCGGGACCTCATCGACAATCTAAACAGGTGAGATGGCACCACGGTCACCAGGTAGGGGAGCAGACCTTGGCTATTCTCATCATCAGCCGCAGATAACTGTGCTGCTGCCGCGTTTCAGATGTACATCACGTTCATCCGCTGACCCTGTGCCTAGCTTTCAGGCTTTCATAGCTCCGAGTGTCTCATGCAGCAGCTTACACGCTGGGCTCTTTTTCCTTTGATCTAGGGGCCTGTACTGGGCAGATTGTTAGCTGTACTCCTGGAAACAGTGAGTGCCTGCCAGCATGTGCCTTTCAGAAGTACTTTTCCCAAGAAGTCATCTTCGTTCTGGATAGTCCTTCTCTTGTGAAAGAATCCTCTCCCTGCAGCACTCCAAATAATTCTCCTGCAAGAGAGCCAGCTAGTGCAGCTGTCTTCCTTGCTCTTCCTCTGAGAGCATCCCCACACAGCATTTACTGGGCACAGCCGAGTCATACGCCTCCCTTGCCAGGCAGGCAAGATTTTCCCTTATGCAGATCTGAGGCTCTCTGTTATTTAGCATAAAATATTACTTGTTGGCCAGGATTCAATAGATTGTACCTTTTTGTGTGGTTTTATGTTTTTAAGGCATTTTTTCATTTTTGTAGTCTCTTATTTGTTTGTGCCTGTGTCAGGCACACAGAAATGGCATCAGTTTTAAGGCTTGATTCCGTGATTTAATCATTTCTTTACAAGTTCATCTCTATATGTGACTTAGCTGAGTTTAATGCCCGCTGCTGATGCTTGTGACTTAATGTAGGGCTGTTTGTGGTTTTAAAACAAGACCTTCACTGAGAAATGTGCAGCTTGTACAGCTGTGAAACCCCCAATTCAGTAAACGAATGGCCCAGTGTCCTGACATAGTATTTCTTAGTCTGGCAGCCGCATGCCCTGTTCTGCCACCCTTCAGGAGGAACAAAGTGTGAATTTTGTCTGTAAGCAAAATAACGGGTCCCTAGCAGAACGACCTGCTAGCCTACATTTGGGGGTTGAGGGGTTGGCTTGTAAATGAGGATTGTGCATGGTACGTAGTTCAGCAAGTGCCTCTTCTGTGTGTATGCAGTCCACGTCCTTTGCACAGTTTTCTTCTCTCTACCTATCTGGTTGAGACAGGCCTCCCGGCTCCTCATATTTTCGCTATGCTGAGTCTTCCATGAAGAACAGCTTCGGCCTCAAGTACCTGCACAAGTTCTTCAACATCCCCTTCTTGCAGCTGCAGGTAAGAGAGAGGGTATTGCCCTGATGTGCTGGTGGGTGGGACAGACTTCATTTTCTCTGTCTCTAAGGTGGGAATTTGATATTTGGGGTTTCTTTTGCTGTTCAAGGATCCTGAGTAGATTTTTGTTCCCATAAGAGTTGTTAAAATTATGTTAGTACATCGGTGCCTGTGACTTAAACATGTCTCTGCTTGTGAGAGGACTCTTCTCTGCTGTGTTCGCAACTGCTTACCTCTGGAGAAAGGCTCCCAGGTCATGAATAACACTGGCAAGAAAATCGCATCCAGTGGTGTAGTTACCAAGTCAAAAACGTTACGTATGCACATTTATTAAACTGTGTATTTAAATTCTGTTCAATTAAAACTCAGATGAGATTTGGTCATGAACTGAACAGTTCAGGGACAACTGTTTGCTGAGAATCTTTGCCCTAATGATAACTGCTCCGCTTGGATCCCATGCACATAGATCCAAGTCTCATATTTCCTTCATAATTGAGGCTTCTTGGGTGGACTGAGTGGAAAAGCAAAGGCTGAATGGGCACAGAGGGTGGAGTTCTCAGCTGCGGTCCTTTAGAAGAGGACCTTTTGGGGTGATCACACAGGAGTCCTTTGGGATCAACATGACACGCTTTTTGGGGGTACATACAATACTGTATCACTGGGTTTTTTTGGATGGAAAAAAACAGGCAGTTGATCTTGATTATCTTTCACCAGTATTTGAAATGTCTGTGTATATTTTTATACAAATAATCCCCACTGAAACGCTAGTTCAGAAGAAGCTCGGATACATTAGTGGATGTGACCACGTCCTCAGGCTGCAGAGCAGAAAGAACCAGGATAAGACAATTTGATGTATAAAAACCCAGTAGAACAAGCCAAACAATGTATTTTCAAGGAGGAAGTTGTAGAAATCTGAGACAGAAACCCAACTTAGAATCATAGAATCATAGAATTGTTCTGGTTGGAAGAGACCTCCAAGATCATCGGGTCCAACCATTAACCTATCACTACCAAGTCCCCCACTAAATCATATCCCTTAGGGCCTCATCTAAACGCCTTTTGAATACCCCCAGAGATGGGGACTCCACCACCTCCCTGGGCAGCCTGTTCCAATGCCTGACAACCCTTTCGGTAAAGAAGTTTTTACGAATGTCCAATCTAAACCTCCCCTGGCGCAACTTGAGGCCATTTCCTCTTGTTTTGTTGTCTGTTACTAGGGAGAAGAGACCAACCCCCATCTCTCTACAACCTCCTTTCAGGTAGTTGTAGAGAGCAATAAGGTCTCCCCTCAGCCTCCTTTTCTCCAGGCTAAACATCCCCAGTTCCCTCAGCCGCTCCTCATAGGACTTGTGTTCCAGACCCTTCACCAGCCTCGTTGCCCGTCTCTGGACACGCTCCAGCACCTCAATGTCTTTCTTGTAGTGAGGGGCCCAAAACTGAACACAGTACTCGAGGTGCGGCCTCACCAGGGCCCAGTACAGGGGGACAATCACCTCCCTACTCCTGCTGGCCACACTATTTCTGATACAGGCCAGGATGCCGTTGGCCTTCTTGGCCACCTGGGCACACTGCTGGCTCATCTTCAGCCGGCCGTCAACCAACACCCCCAGGTCCTTTTCTGCCGGGCAGCTTTCCAGCCACTCCCCCCCAAGCCTGTAGCGTTGCCTGGGGTTGTTGTGACCCAAGTGCAGGACCCGGCATTTGGCCTTGTTGAACCTCATACAATTGACCTCGGCCCATCGATCCAGCCTGTCCAGGTCCCGCTGTAGCGCCTGCCTGCCCTCCAGCAGATCAACACTCCCTCCCAATTTGGTGTCATCTGCAAACTTACTGAGGGTGCACTCGATCCCCTCGTCCAGATCATTGATAAAGATATTGAACAGAACTGGCCCCAGTACTGAGCCCTGGGGAACACCACTTGTGACCGGCCTCCAACCGGATTTAACTCCATTCACCACAACTCTTTGGGCCCGGCCATCCAGCCAGTTTCCTACCCAGCGCAGAGTACGCCCATCCAAGCCATGGGTAGCCAACTTCTCCAAGAGAATGCTGTGGGAGACGGTGTCAAAGGCTTTACTAAAGTCCAGGTACACAACGTCCACAGCTTTTCCCTCATCCACTAAGCGGGTCACCATGTCGTAGAAGGAGATCAGGTTGGTCAGACAGGACCTGCCTTTCATAAACCCGTGCTGACTGGGCCCGATCACCCGGTTGTCCCGTATGTGCCGCGTGATGGCACTCAAGATGATCTGCTCCATAACCTTCCCGGGCACCGAGGTCAGGCTGACAGGCCTGTAGTTCCCTGGATCCTCCTTCCGGCCCTTCTTGTAGATGGGTGTCACATTTGCTGCTCAGTGGAGAAGATTTAACCCACACCATGCTGGCAGATTTCAATGTTTGGTTTTATAACCTCGGCTCCTATGGTAAATTGATGTCTTGTGGAAATCATGCAGAATAATTAGTTCCCAGGTTACTTTTGTCGGTTTTGTAGATCTCTCCTTTTTTTCTCAAATAGATGTTGATAAGAGACAAAGACATGAGCACAGCCTTCCTGCCAGGTTTGTTCCTGAAAGCTGCTCATAATGGTACTGTTAATAATCAGTATATGCGATGATTTTCCTAGCCATAGTTATAAGCAGGAAATGCCGAAGCATTTGTAGTATCGGGTTTGCTTGGAAGCAGCTTTAGGATGCGAGTCTTACAGGACCTTTCATTTAAATGTGCTGTGTATAAGTAAACATGACCTATTAATTCGGGACTGAAAGCAATTAGGACACTTAGACAAAGTAATTGGCCCCAAAGCCAGAGAACTTCTTGGACAAATCTTGGTCTTCAGGGAAATAGAAAAAATAAATCTGATATAACCTTTAGCTGTTTGGAGATTCCAGTGAC
This sequence comes from Phoenicopterus ruber ruber, assembly GCA_009819775.1. Classification (NCBI taxonomy): domain Eukaryota; kingdom Metazoa; phylum Chordata; class Aves; order Phoenicopteriformes; family Phoenicopteridae; genus Phoenicopterus; species Phoenicopterus ruber. The sequence continues at coordinate 12,679,705 of CM020234.1, forward strand.
TGTTGCTTAGGAGAGGCAAGGGAAATGGGGCGGCCAGCCTACATTTACTCTCCTGTTAGTGGGCTCAGGGTGGTGCTGGGGGTAGTCCAGAAGGTGCAGGTGCCACATAATGAGACTCCCAGATCCTGTGTTTTTCCTGTGTAATTAAATAATTCAACACTGCAGAAGCAAACCTGAAAAGGCTTCTTATTACAATTTAGTTCCCAAAACATGCACGGGGAGATTTGGAAGGGCGCATGTAAACAATGCTTGTAAATATGTTTGCTCTGTTTGTACCTTGACACAGAAGGTGGCAGTTGAGGAGGTTGTCCTGTGCCTGTCATTCAAGGAGACAGGGATCAGACCATAGCTGCCTGGCTTTTCTTTTAAAACAGCAATGCCAAAACTAATTCCTGCGGCTCAGTGCTCATACAGGGATTGCAGGCAGGTGCTTTTCTGTGCATTATGATAAAAATCACAGCATAGGATCGAATGTGGAGGTGGCTTGTTTCATTTCCCTCTGGTCTGCAGGAGATCCCTGGCCTTGCCATTCTCTGCCGAGGCAGGTGTCACTGCAAATTTGGAGGCTTTTGGCTGCTTCCACCCAGGTTTTGGGGCTTTACTTGATGCCAAACTTCAGCCGAGATGTGCTGCACTTAGTTTTTCCGGTGCCGCTTGCATTTGTGCCACAGGTTTATTAGAAGAGCTTTGTGCTGCTCCGCAGTAGCTGCTGCTGGGTGGCTCTGGGTGTTTCGCTGCTTCTGGAGACCCGCTGGGAATCTTGCCTTTGAGTGCACGGGGAGCCGGGGCTGGCCCCGCTGGGCCTCATTAACAAGCAGTGCAGCATGATGGTAAAATTTGTAGGAAAATCACAGCTAGACTTAATTCCTAAAGGTTCTGCTTATACCTTCAGAGAGACTTGCCAGTAACAGGCTCCAGAAAGGAGTCGTTTCCCTGGTACTTTGGTGCAAAGCAGGGTTAAAGGAGAGGAATGCTTCTAGGTATTAAAGGCACATATGATTTAATCGGTCTCAGTCGACCTCTGAGGTTTCTCTGTGTTCCTCAGCCTGGCCGCCCGCAGCTCTCAAGGGGAAGAGGAGTTGTTCAGCTGTACGCGAGATTCCATGCTGTCCTTTCGCGGAGTTGGTGTTCAGTGCCTTGGGTTTAAGTTGCGCATTTCTGTGTTCAGCTTATGTTCATGCATCTTTCATGAAGAAAGTGGTGGCTGAAATTCATACCCCCAGTATAGAGCACGTTCCCTCTAGCAGCTCGGGCTCTTCAGTTATTTATCAGCTCCTTTCCAGGGGAAGGATTGTCAAACCTGAGAATGCAGTTTAGCTGTAGGTATTGCTGGTGGCCCACATAATGTGCAAATGTGATCAGGTCAACCGGGCCTTCGGATGCTGCGCTGGAAGGAGACAAAATTCTGCAGACAGCCCACACTGCCTTTTCCCAGGAAGCACTTGAAAGTGGCATTCAGCCAAAGCATTGGTCTGTAGCACATGATTTATTCCCTTCTTTTGGGTCATTGCTAAAAATAAGCTGTTTCTTTAATATTTTAATGCCAGCATGGTAAAATAGAATTTATTTTTTAAGTATTTGAAGTCCATTATTAGTGATGAATTTTTACAAAGTTAAATGCAACTCTCTCTTAATTAAATCTAAGTTCTTAATTTACTGTGATCTGTGAAAATTGAAATAAATAAAACTCTGGTATATGTCTTACTGCCAAAGTATGAGGAAAGGCAAACGACTTGTTTAATAAAAGCCATTATGCAAGTGCCTACGGTCAGCATCGGAGAGCAGTATCATTTCTGTCTCTGTTTATTCAGCTAATTTGCTCAGCATTTATTTTACTCATCTTAGGAAACTGAGGACAAAGAAGCAGAAAACTTGCTCTTTTTTGTCTCATTTTTGCTTACACTCCATGAATAACAAAAGGATGAAGTCTATTACTTCTAAAATCTTGAATTTCTTGAATCTTGAATTTAAAATTTGGAATTTGAATGCTAACATCTAGAATTACTTCTAAAATCTTGATTAGTACTTCTTCTGTTTAGTGTAGCAAGTTTAAATATGTATAGCATGCTGTGCTGAAACTTTCTTGTCTGTATACCACAATAAAGGGAATTCGAGTTAACTAATGACTTTGTAATTCTTTGTATACATGTTAATTGAAGTCAGGTTTCCATCTGCATACAGCTTATGAATATGATGAATAAAAATTACCTAGCAAAGGAAATATGGATAACTCCAAGCTCTTAAGACAATGACAAAGGTAAAAACGAAGAATCTAAATGCCTTGGAAGCGGTAAATTAGCTTAAATGATCATAGAAACTCTTAAACTTCAAGAAAGACTGTATCTTCCAGTAGATTAGCATGTTGAAATGTTATCAACTCCTATGAATCACCTGGTCTTATAATACAAAATAAAAATTACTTAAGCCTTGCTTGCTGATTTAAGTCATGGTAAAATTTGATATAAATCAGCCTGCTCCATGGAGGGCTCAGGCTGTGCCCTGCCTACTCCCCTGGGCAGAGTAGCGTGGTGTGTTTTATATAAGGTAGATGAGTTAGCTGCTCTTTAAATTTGTACGCTTTCTTCATAGCTCCAAAGTTGTCATGTCTGTGAAACTATATTGTCAATAGTATATGCACCTGGAGACTGAACGCCCCTGCTTTATACAAGTGTTTGTCTTCCCATAGGGATTTTATTCTGTAAATTATGTAGTAGATTTCCTTTTGTGGGATTTTCCTGCAGTGAGCATATGTGTTGTCAAACATGGAATTAAAATTCACCACAGCTATTGATGCTGAACTTCAAAAATATTTGCCATAGTAGAAAGCTTAAATGTACGTTGAGGATAAGGCAGTGGTAAAAGCAAAAACCTTTGCAGTTTGGAGGAAACCTGGGGTTTCTCTTTTGTCTCCTCCTGTCTGGGCGGTGGGGCAGCTTGGCAGCCCGTGGCACCGGTGGACCCTGCTTTAATGGCCACTGCGCAGCGCCGCGAGTCATCGGACGTGTCTCAGCACGAGCTGTCCCCGCTCCCCGTGCCGTCTTGCATGTAGGCAGTGGGAGAGGGAGGACCGACGCTTTCAGGCACTGAACATCGTGACTTTTGACTCCAGAATTCGGTGTGTAAACTGAGTCACGTGCCCCTTGCTCGGAGCCTTCCCAGGAGGCAGGCGGGGTGCCGGCAGTGCCAGTGCCCGGCTGTGTGAGAGCCGGCTGCGGCTGCGCCGACGGGCAGCGGCTCTGCTGCAGGATCTGTACCATGGAGAGGGGCGGTGGCCACAGACAGCTCTGGTCTTGGCCAGGGGATCCTGAATCGTGTTTCTGCAGGAATGGATGCTGTGTTAGCCCCGCGCCTCGGGGCCGTGGCAGAGCTAGGTCTGCCGGGGGACGGGTGCAGAGGCTGGTGCTGGATCCGCTGCGGGTGAGCCCTTGGAGCTGGCCATGCCCGTGCGGTCTCAGCATAATGTGTCACTATTGATCTCTTCTTGCTGCCATTTGGGCTATGGGGAGGAGTGTCCCATGACCATTTGCAATTGATTTTGAACCTATTAAGCTCAAAACTTCCACTCAGCTGAAGTTTTTGCTTGGATTCTGTTGGAAATGTGGAAAGGGAAGGACTGAATTAAGCTACCCTGTTTTACATTAGTGAAGCCAATTCACTTTATTGCACGTTTGAAATGGACTGGGGTGTCTGTCCCCCATCTGTGGGGCAGCAACTGAAGGCAGAGGGGCAGTGACTTCCAAGATTTCACTGAGTTCACAGGTTGTGCTCACTCATCTACCCTGAGAGTAGAAAGAAAATTATTGTGAGGTTTTGCATCAGCTGGGTCCTGCTCACAGGGAGACTTCTTTAGCACAGGGAAGAAATAAAAGATCAGAATGAATGGGTTGCACAACTGTTCTCCGCAGGAGTGGATACTGTCCTCCAAATGCAGCTGGTGATGCTGTGTCTGAAAATCACACGTTACTGATTTATGGCTGAGTGCAGCTCACAGAACAAATTACTTTCTTACACACAGACTTTATGGATTAACGTACTTTTGCTACTGCTTCTGCTTCCCTTTGTGCTTCTGTATTTAAACTGAACGCTGTGAGAGGGACCAAAGCTCCTGTTTAATTCATTGCTGTGGGTAGAGTGGTGACACAGGATCTCGCTGCACCCCGTGAGCGCGGAGAGATCTGTTACAATGACCCTTCCCACTCAGACCCAGCTTGTTTTCCTTTCTTCAGAGGGAGACGTTGCTACGGCAGCTGGAGACGAATCAGCTGGATATTGATGCAACTTTGGAGGAGCTGTCAGTGCAGCAAGAGACAGAAGATCAAAACTACGAACTGTATGTCATTGAGCCATCTTTTCTAACTGTTTTATTGCAGTCCAGGTGTCACATGAATGTTGGGCAGCCCCAGCTGTGGCGTGTGGCCAGACTGAAGGGTCCAGTTGAGTGGCATTTAGGGTTTCTTTGGATCTTGTAAAATGTCACTTTTAAGTGGCATCACCTGAAATAAAGCATGCACTTGGGATCCCTGTGGAAGGGTCTGGTTCCTACCGGCACGTGATCTACGGGAGGGCAGTGGAGGTGGAGCTGAGCAGCACACCAGAGGCAGCACGTGCTGAAGTGCTAGTGTAGATAAGTACGTTGCAGCCTCTGATGCTGAAAGGGGATATTTTCCATCTCTCTGCTGCTCAACACACAAGTTGATTCCTCTTGTTCTGGCTATTGCGTTCCTGTGTATTGTGGGTCTTACCATAGGCAGAAAGAAAGTAATAGCAACAGCATTGTTGTCTTCTGTTCCCTTTGAATACTTCTAGACTCCTCGGTGCGTTTCTGGTTTGAAACAGTAGCTAGTTTCTGCTGCCTTGTTTGTTCAGTGCCCTGTCTGTTTGCTTGCTGCTTGAAATGAGTGTTTGCCAGATTTAGCCCTGCAAAACCAGTACATCTGTGCACAGTGAACAGGAATCTCTTCAGATTTGTATGTCGTTGACAAATGTGTTCCATGAATTCCCATTGCAAAGTGTTTCTTGCAGTGATGTGCAAGCCACAAAAGTCAACCCCGGAATGAATTGGGAAAGATTCTTTACAGGCAGCTTTATTTGGAAGTTGGAATCGATGATTATGAAATATTCATGCACAGCCATTTTGACAAGCATTTTTCAGACCAAGTTTCAAGTTCTATAACCTTAGTCAGTGTGTTTTCCTTTGTGAGAGCGTTGAAGTACCCTATATACACACAAAGCAGTAGTGTTTCCAGAGTGTTCACCTCATTCCTTAGGGACTGGTTAGTCTCCTCGTGCCTCCGGCAGTTTTCTTGATGTCCCCACTCAAAGGACTGGGCTGTGTGGGCTGTGCTGTCAGTTTGTTTTCCAGTACTTTTGTTTATACTGCATCAGTAATGGGAGGATACTTAAAAGAATCAGGAGCTGGCAGAGCTGTTCCAAACTTACACTGGAAGATCTTGCTACTTAGTCACCTCTCGCCCTTATGCCAGCTTTAGCATTTGCTGGACCCTCACATGTGCCAGTTCAGCTCACAAATCCAGCAGAAAACTATCTTCTGCCATATCTGCTTCTGGGTTAATCTGAGTTGTGCTGGCTCTGAGAAGCATCTGCTTAACGCCAGATGTAAAGGAAGCAGCAGCAGTATGGTGCTGGCGGAGGTGGGATGGCAAGACCTCCTGGGTCCAGCAATGGGTGTTAGACTGGATCATCCCATCTGGTGTGGTTACACTAATGTACACCGTCTTACAATATTGGGTACGTGCTCCTGCAGAAATACTGTAGTTACTAAAGAGTGTCACTTGCAATGTAATAGCTTCCAGCATCCTAGGGTCAGACTGGTCACATTGCTCCAGGCACTGCGCACTAACAAGTCAAAAGGCATGTGCTTGCCTTTTGCAAGCTCAGAGGAGCTTTTGGTGCAGTCAGTGGCTCACATCACCTCAGTAGAAGCCCCTGAGTCATCTGCAGAAACTCCAAAGCCAGAGAAGTGTTTGACCCACGTGTCAGTGCCCTGATATTCTCCAGACCATCTCGTGAGCACAGGAGGAGCAGGAGGTGGGGTGTATGCACCTGAAGATGCCCGCTGCCCTTCTCCGGCGCTGCAGAACAGTGGGCTGTAGCAAAGGACTGCTGCTTGGCTACTGGGGAGGGCTCGCACTGCAGGTGGCTAATTGCACTATTAGGCTGCATAATTGGCTTAACATGGCATAAGAAGTACCTTAGCCATGGTACCTGACAGAAAGGAGTTGCTAAAATGTTGAAAGCAAGACTTTTTCCTAGGATTCTGGTTTAGCAAATAAACTGACGTTTTTAGGCAGCTAGCCAACTTCTGCTTTCACTTCAGCTACTGCATGTTTATGTCTGTGTACTGAGACCAGTGCCCTTTGCTTTCAGAAAATAATGCTGCTTTATAGAACGGTCTTTAAAATACCCCTAGATGCTTCCTGCCTTGGGCCACTGACCCAAAAGAAAAGCACTGGGCCATGGCGTTTCTAGGTACTTTGACCACACTGACTAAAGTAGAGTGCTATTTTAGGATTTTTGTGGTTTTTTCTCTGCACCCCAGGTAGAAACGAAGAGTCTGTTTGTTTCAGCAGCACCTCTCTGAAACAGATGAGCTGCAGAGGGGTTACTTCAACCCCAGACTTGAAAAGTATGCTCTTCATACATTCATTTTTTTATCCCCGCAGGAGCTTTTCAGGCTCGAGTCCTTTAGCCAAAGTCCCAGTTTAAAGAAATAACCACAGTCCTATGGCAGGGAACTCAGGTTTGGTAAAGTTCCAATTCCTAGTACACAGTTTAGGCTGGTGAACAGAGTATCTGTGGACACAATGACAGTACATGCTGGGAATTAGAGCTTGCAGTCGTGAGGCAGGTCTGCTTGTTATTAGGGCTTGGGAAGGTCCTTGCATCCATGCTTGTCAGATGCCTGTCATTTTGGGATTATCATGTTTAACATGCTGCTGTGGTGGATGTCAAAATGAGCACCCGGTGTGTTGTCCTCTGACACTCGCCTTGTTATATACAGCGTGTGCGTTGGTGCGATGTGACTTCTTGACCCTTGGCAGATGTGAAGCCCTTGTGTTGGTTGCTTCAATTTAGACAGTACTTGGGAGTTCTGCTGCTGGTCACCACGAATTGAGGAGCAGCTGAGGGAACTGGGGTTGTTCAGCCTGGAGAAAAGGAGGCTGAGGGGAGACCTTCTCGCTCTCCACAACTCCCTGAAAGGAGGTTGGAGCCAGGGGGGGTCGGTCTCTTCTCCCAAGTAACAGGCGACAGGACAAGGGGAAACGGCCTCAAGTTGTGCCAGGGGAGGTTTAGGTTGGATCTTGGGAACCATTTCTTCCCCGAAAGGGCTGTCAGGCCCTGGCACAGGCTGCCCAGGGCAGTGGGGGAGTCCCCATCCCTGGAGGGATTGAAAAGCCGTGTAGATGTGGCGCTTGGGGACATGGGTTAGTGGTGGCCTTGGCAGTGCTGGGTTAACGGTTGGACTCGATGATCTTAAAGGCCTCTTCCAACCTAAACGATTCTATGATTTGCACAGCAAGGGGAGGTGTCCACAGGCACTCGGGGCTGCAGGCCATAGTGTGGCTGCTGCAGCACCTCCTCCGAGGCAATTCCTGCTCTCCTGCCATAAAATCAGGCCATGGATCAAGGCGAGGTGACAGTGCTGGGACATCTCCGTTATTTCATTCACCCTCACGCACGTCTCGTAGCTGCTCTGTCACAATGACCGATGCTAAATTTGAATCAGTGAGAACAGAAAGAGAACAAGAACTCTTCCTCCTGCTGCGGCTGGGTACCCGAGGACAAAACGTCATTGCTCCAAAATGTGGATCCCAGCAAAGACACGAGGTGGCACACAACGCTGCCTCATCCGCCTTATGTAAGCCATCCCTTGGCAGCCACTGCCTGGGCTTTGCCTGTGTGAGACACATTTAGATGCTTCCAGCTCTTTCCCTGTGCTTAGTCTCCTCTCGGCCTGCCACAGCTCTTGTGCTGGTACTTTCCCTATGGTTTCTCAGATTTTACATTTTCAGTGCTGCTAAAAACACATTTCAGCCCTTTTTGACTTCCTGAATTCTTATCAAACAAACAGCAATGAGTTTTTTTGCTCTGTTCTGAATTTGTACTTAATTTGCTCAATTTTTCCATCCTTAATTGTACCTAGCTTATCTTCTGTCACAAGGAAAACTTGCGATGTTCGGTGTGCCTGTTCCCTCACTGAATATTGCACATGGAGAAATAGTTTTGGGGAAATTGTGGAAGCTCTTCCTGCGTATTCATTTTTTTCAGGAATGAGCTGCTGGTGGAAACATTTGCAAAAGTTAATAAGAAGCAGATTTAATGTATGGTTTTCATGAGCTTTTATGTTTGGCTGCATTTTTTCTAGTATTACTCTTTTTTTAATATCAAAAGACATTTAATTTCAAGGGTTAAGCAGTCAACTCTCTTTGCATTAACTTTTTTTTTCTCTAGGGATTAATATAAATTAGAAGGAATACTTACGTTCTTTGTGAGAAATCCCATCTTCTTTCACACTCAGTTTTGAGAAGCTTCAGGAAATTGTCATCTATGAACCACTGTGTGATTGTTTGATTTGTAAGCACGTGAAGTCCAACTTCTTCACAGGAATTGTCGATAAGAAATGAGTTTTCAGATCATTTACTCCTTGTGTTTAAGAGCTCTTAAGCAAACTGTTAGTCAGGCTTTGTAAAAATATATTCAAAGCAGTTGAACTTCAGGTGACGGCATGATCCAAGTTACAACTTCTGCCGCAGCAGAACGGGTCCCAGGTTTGCCGCATGACAGCAGTCCTGGGCCCTTTCCCAGCGGCACCATACGGCTGGCATCTGCGGTGTAGGTCATCCTGGACAGCCAGGTGCTGCTGTCCAGGTAGGGAAGATGATGGACCAGTGACTGCAGAAAGGCATTTGCTCTCTCCTGATGAGAACTCTTCTTTTGGGAGACGCACTCCCTGCATTAGACAGCTTCATTCACTACAAAGTCATTGACTGGGTTTTCAGGTTTTATTTGCTTGGGGGTTTTTTCTGCATTGAGCACAGCTCGTAGTTTTGTGAAGACCGTGGTGCTGAGTAACCCCAGCCCTGTCTGGCAGGAGGACCTGCTGCTTGACCTGTTCTCCCGTATCTTCAGCTGTTAAGGACAGGTCCGGAATCGCACCAACTAAAGGCTGAATTGACAGTTAGGAAAAAACACTTTTGCTTCCTCTTCCCCCTGCCCCACCTTTATCGTTTCCACTTGCTGTGAATCACTGTTGCCATCAGACAGACCAGGAGCCAGCGTGTACTAGATGGGACTCTACGTCATGGGGGGGGGGGGGGGGGGGGGGGGCTGCATTAAGAATTAATTGCAACTAAGCCTATCGTCATTGATCTTGCTAGAGAAGTGGAGAACATGGAGCGTGTCCCATATGTTGTGGAGGGGGGATTATCCTGCTGCATCCATTTTGTGTCACATGGAAAACCTGAGGAGCTCTTGGGGAGGGGCTGCACTCTCCAAGGCCTGGCAGCAGGATTCGACCCTGCTTGGCAATTGATTTCACATTCAGGGAGCTGGGCTTAGGGGGGAATCAGGTTCAGTACCTTTAATGAGCCCAAAACAAACACATGGAAATCTAACCCTCAGTAACCCCAGTTAAATTGATGTCACACGGCCTATTAATCTTCATTTTTACAATTAATAAAATAACCCAAAGCATTTCTTGCCACATGAAATACATTTGAAAAATTGATCACAGCACGTTAGAACCAGGAGCCAAAATGCTTCAGGCTGCTCCTGTCTTCAATAGTAAACGAACCCGAGCGCTGACAATTTTAGGAACCGTGAGGTTAACAAGTCCTTTTGTGCTTTTTTTCGTTTGCTCTGGGAGCAGGGCAACAGTAACCTCAGGCCCTGATGAATTTTTGTTCCCGCAGAGCATGTTCATCTTTAAAATTGCATAAAAGTCTCCTCTTGCGAGCAGGTCCGACTGACAGTGAATTATTTAGGGGTTTTGAGGTTGTGGACTTGTCACTCAGTCTGAAATGGAAGGATTGAAAAGCAAACAAGGAGCCTGCACGGGTGAGGACAGATAACCCATCTGGACTTGCGTGGCACATTTGCTGTCTCTAAATCCCAACCGAACAAGTGTACTCAGGTCACAGCATGAGTTCATCTTGTGTGGTAGTAGGACCTGGTCTGCTACACCTAGTGTGGACATGAAGCTGCTTGTTTCACGGTAAGATTTTGAGTGAGTCCTTTTGCGAAGGACTGACAAAAAGGATAGAACAAGGAACGCAGTGGCCCGATTGTATAGAATATGAGGAAAAAACAGACACGTGGCAGGTTTGGCCTGGTGTGTTCCCAAAACAGCCACGCTTGTGCCTCTGAAGGGTGTGTGTAAAGCCAGAGAAAGGATTCATGCATTATGTAGTATTTTTGAAGTGTGGAGGATGCTTAGACACCTCCACCCTGGAAATTACTGAGAGCTTGCTGGCAGCATTTTCATGTATGCTGTTTTTCCACCCACCTCTTTCACGGAAGAAGATATGAATATGAAAGCTCAGCAGAGCTGGTTTATGCAGCCCGTGTGAAACCGGGATCAGAGCATCCTTATTTTCCTGGTGCCATGGCACACAGCACAGAGCTTGGCCCACGTGTCTGGTTGGGGATGAGGAAGGTGACATGAAGCGCACGTGCCACAGCTCTCCTTGGTCCTGGCTGGGGTAAGAGCCTGTGTTGTGCTGTCCCCAAATAACCATTGTATCTTTCTGCTAAAAATAACTTGCTGTCTCTTGTTCTTATGCCCTTCACATAATGTAGGTGAGTAAGCCATAAGAGCAGGTGCAGAAGAAGCCTGCATGTGTGTTACTCTCCAGATTAGTTGAGCTGGAGGGAAGGATGACACTCTTTGTACTTCAGTTATGTAGCATTTTTTCCCTCCAGCTCTTAAAATTCATGTGTTTCTGCAGGAGAAACAAGCGGTAGTCACAGCCCTCCCTCCCTCTGGAGCTGGCTACTTGCCCAGAACAAAGCAGGTTGTTTCCAAAATGGGCAGCTTTGCCAGTACAAAGTACAGTAAATCTTCAAATACCCTGATATCGTAGAGAGTGTCCTGCGCGTTGTTGGGTCCAGCTTTAAGTACTCTGAGCTTCATATTCTGTATCCTCAAGTGACTATATACATACTTTGTATGTTCTTCATACGGGATCCTTGTTCCTTAGTCTTCAGTGTACAATCATCTTATCCTACCTGAGACACCCAGTGGCCTTGATGGTGGGACCCAGCGTCCTGATCAGAGACTCAGAGGTTGTTTAGTTCTGTTTTCGTGTAGCGTTGGTGATTTAGGTGCTCACACAGGCAGTCAGAGAGCCCAGCTCAGCCAGGAGAGCGAGCAGTGCTGGCATCAGTATCTTGGATGCTGGATGCGGCAGTGACCAAGCTCGCAGGCCTTCCAGCCAGGATTGCTGTTGCTATAAACAGGAGCAGGGGTGCATGTAGATCAGCTGGGATTAATCTCTCTTCACATTTGGGAGGCAGGAGTCTTTAATCCCGAGTAGGGCTTGGGAGGAGGAGGAATCAGTACCACAAAGCAGAGCTATTCAGCCATCCTGCCTTTGGAGCCCTGAATCAAAGCTCAGAGGGGAGGGATGACAGAATTTAGCACTCAGTGCTTCTGGCATGGATCTGTGGAGCCGCGCGTCCTGTGCAGGCAAGTCTCGTGGATGGCTTTTCAGGGCATAGCAATTCACATGGCTTTGTGGATTCAGAGCGTTCGCTTTGTTGGACAAGGGCTGAATTGCAGGTACCCTCGGTTTATCTTTCCCTCACCACAGATGCCTTGCGTAGTCTGCCTTGAGGGATGCTGAGTGGCATGGATGGTGACCCCCTCCTCAAGAGAGGAGTCACATGCCATTGCTCGGCCCTGCAGTACAGTGACAGAGATGCATTGAAAATACACTGTTATATTCTTGTGGTGTGCGTCATGCATTGTGCACCGTCCAAACAAACCTGTGGCAGACTCCACAGAGCTCAGTGCAAGAGTTAAGCTTCTTTATGTTTTCTCTTTGGTGCATGACAAATCATGCATCATTTTCAGTGGAATATGTTGTCGCACAGCTCACCCCAGCTACCAGTCCCCTGGGAGGGAGGATGCTGGAATGGATGCTCTGTCGTATGCTCTGATCTCAGCTCTGCCAGGAGCTTATTTTGTTGCAGCTGGTCTGCTGGGTGGAATAAGCACATAAGTCTTGCCCCAGATCCTGGTGGAAGCATCAATGAGGCTACCACAGTGTGGCACCAATTTAGGTGCCTTGACAGCGGTCTCGGGGGACAGGCAGTGGACGGCGGTGTGACAGCCAAGCTCATTTTCTGCTCCTCCCAGGCAGCGTTGCGATTGCAGCCTTTAGTCCAGTCTTTGGAATGAGTGAGGCGAGTCTTTCCTAGCTGTTCTTGCGTGGTGAACTTGGAGCAAGAAAACGTGTTTCCTGGCCCTTGAGCAGATGATTATTTCCTTTGTCCTCTTGAATTTCTTCCCATTTCTGTTATTCAGGATCATCCAGTTCTTTCTGTAGCTTGTGCCTGTCCTCTGTTGATGCTGCTTCCCGACGTGCAACCTTGTGAGCATTCCCCTGGTCTCTGTGCCGCTCCATTGAAATGCTGAAGTATCTCTCAAGGGTAATCTTTGAGGAACTCTGCCAAGGATTTCTCTCCTAGCTAATACTGCTTTTTAGTGCTACCCTTTATCTCCACTTCAGCCAGTTCCCTAGTTAGGAAGGACTCCTGGATTTCCAGTTCAAGTAACAGCTTCCTGGGGATGTTGTTCTCTAGGGCTCCAGACACTGCTGGTCACAAAATATATTAGTTTGTTCCTTAAAAGTATATCAGGTTGCTCCTTAAAATAGGAAATGATATCTCAAGGGAGTTTGGAGTCTTTTCACCCCTGCTGTTTGCTTTCTGCTTAGCAGTCATTCCAGTGAAGGTGTCTCTCTGGCTCAAATCCCTGAAGGACGAGGTCGTGCTCTGTATGGGAGAGGAGTCTCTGTTTTGACATACTCGTTGCCTGGAGCACAACCGAGTCTTGCAGAAGCAGTTGAACCCAGCGCCTTTGTGCACGAGTTCATTAGGCTTAATGAAATAAGAGGCGAGACCGTGACATGTGCTAGATTTTATACGTGATACTTCACTTTGGGTGTCCTCTTTATATCTCTCAGATGTGTGGCAGGTAGCAGATCTTAGTTTGAGACTGTTTCATAGCAAAAGCCTGGCTTTCTGTTAGCGTTTCTTTGCATACAGCTTGTGGAAAGACTGCTAGCAAAATGGGCTGCAGAAGGAGGTTGCAGCAGGATCAGGCTTGGTTTCCTTTTTGAAAAGGATAGAGCATTTCACCCTCTCTCGTGGTACAGGCTTTATTGCTCTTCTAGTTAGGAATCCAGCCAGGACCACAACTTGCTTCAGAGCTTCTGTTGCTTGGCTCCACTGCTTCCCACACAGAGCGGGAGTGTGTGCAGGGGGAGAGACTGCTTGTATATCTGCACATTGCGAGGAGGATAATTGCAGTCAGTCCTCTGTGAGCCCTCTGGATAGCTCTTTTCTTTTGACGTTCAGGGATTCTCCTCTCGAATCCATTCTTGGCTGAAAGAAGAGGTTTTTATAGCATTTGAGTTTTCTTGAACACTGATCTCTTCTGCAGAATCTGAAAATGTGCCATTCCTGTAGCACTTACTCCCTTAGAGACATATGTCCAAGAACTGACTTAAGGTTGTGTTTCAAGCCCTGGCATGTTGTTATAGTCTGTCTATGCAGGGAGTTCCCAGCAGCATTGCAAATGTAGGTTTCCTCCTGCCGTGCAAAGCAGGTTGGGATTCTCCACACCTCGATGCAGATCGGGTGAGTTTAGCTCGCGTGGGTGGACTGGATTTATTGTGGCCCAGGGAGTTGCAGCATCACCGAAAGCAGACCCATACCCTCCCAGCTCAGCCCATAGCCAAAGCAGCCCAGCATTGTGCTCGGTGCTCTGTTGAGCATGTTTTCTCCATTCCTTTATATTTGCGATTTATCTTCCCTGCAGCTTCCTTGAAATGATGGAAGCCCGAAGTCGAGGACACACATCGCCACTAACAACTAATGGGCAAAGCCCTTCCTCTGGCTCCCAGTCACCCATAGTACCTCCGAGCTCCACATCGACAGGCAGCTCCAGCCCTGGCACCCCGCAACCGCCGCAGCCGCTTTCCACAAGCTCCACCATCTCTCCTGAACCCCCCCCATCTTTTTCACCAGTGCCTGCACCCGAGGCCCAGCAGCCGCACGCGCCTCCGCCAGCTACAGCCTCCCCAGCAGCTCCGGCTGCAGTCCCGCCACCGAAGCGCAGCATTATTTCACGTCTGTTTGGGACGTCGCCTGCATCGGAGCCCTCTCCTCCCCAGCCAGGTAGGTGCTGGAGTGCAGTGTCCAGGCAGGGTGCCACCCGTGGGTGTTCCTCTGTTTTCCTTTCATTTCTTTCCCTGCAAGAGACTGAGCAGACAGACGTCTGAAGAACACAGGCCCTGTGTGTGTGCACCGTGTGTCCAAGGAGAGCTGCGCTGTCACTCAGATTTTCTCCTGGTTGGTGGTTTGGTTTGTCTCTGTGCTGGGCTTGCCTGGGGACTGTGTCCAGCCAGCTGGGTGGTGGCTGTAGCGTGCTTCAGGAGGAACGTGCTGAACATACAGGGGACGCTAATAAAATAACTGTCAGCTCCTTACCAGGAGCACATATGCCTCTTGAGTAGCAAGAAAAATTGTTAGAGAAGCTATTTGAAGCTCTGTCTTCACAGAAGTCTGGCAGCGCAAAGGGGTTCCTGTGTGTTAATGGAGAACAGCCGAGTGCTGGTTTTAAAGGTTATTCAGCCAGAAATGATCGCGTAAGTCCAGGCTCTGCAGCAAATTCCCCTCTGGGGAAATATGCTCCTTTGGAGATGGTCTGAGGAGGAGGGCAGCCCGCCTTGACTTCTTCCTTAGTGCTAGTACACAACGGAGCAGAGTAGCGCAGCGTTGGGTCCAAACCCCTGCCGGACGAAGTTGCAGTGCAGAGGCATCGAGGGTTTTGTTGCGTGTACTTTTACTGATCTGGACCTTAATTTGCCTGTCACGTTCACTTTGTTTGTGAAGCTAACAGGAGCTGCAGAGCTGGCACTGCCTAAAAATCATTAGCATGACATGGTTTGAATCACCCTTTGGAAATACCTTCCCTCTCAAACTGTCAATCCCTAGAGCTCACAGTACTCTCGAGACACCCACAGAAAGAAAGGAGGAGGTGCTGGGAACACGGTTTGCAGTTTCAGATGTTGAAATCTTTCAGTTTTAGATCTGCACACAATGTTCTGCATCCTGAATCTGTTACCAGGTATGGCACAGTACACCCATTTCAGTTTGCTGGTGACTCGTCCTACCCAGAAACAAACAAACAAACAAAAAAGAGCAAATGTTAGAAATCCCTTGTCAATAAAAAACCTTTGTCATATTGATATGTAGGAAAAAGACAAGGGGTCTACTACCAGAGTTACAGTCTTTGGGGTTTGTTTTTTTCTTTTTCTTTTTTTTTTTTTTTTAAAATCTATCACTTAGCTTGAGAACTGTTTTAGGCTTGGGGCCTGCAGTCCTCGTATCTCAAGGGTGCTTTTCAGGAGGGTTGCAAAAGGCAGCTAGGAAAAGCTGATCTGTCAGCGTTATTAGGTTTATGTAGCGTGCCAAGGGTCTGCACCTCTACTGGAACATACCTAGGGACTAGCTAATTGGAAAGCAGTTGAAAAATCACTGTCACAAAGTAATACTTGTTTTTTATGGGAGCTGCTATTTAAGCTTTCCCTTGAAGTCTTGCAGTAGTAATTGTTTTGGCTGTGTTTTTTCTTACACCAGTGCTACTCTGTGGCATTAGTAATAGTGTTATTTGTATGGAAAAGTGATCTGAAAGCTGTAGTAGTAGAGCAAAATCTAGAAAAAAGTATACAAATCTTGTTCACCCAAAAGAAAAGAGCCTAGATGTGAAGTGCAGTCCGGGCAGAAGAAAAAGGTTGAATATTGCAAATTCTGAAAAGGTTAATTGCTGTAGGCTTCTTGGTTATGCTAATTTCATAAGATTTCATCCTCATACCTTCAAGATGGGTAACGGTGTCTCTACAAATAAGCTATATTAAAGCGCATCTCTATTTGCAGTAGCTCTTGAGCTTTTGGTTACACAGAGCATCTAAAAGCACAGTGTGAACAATTCTGCCTTTGACAGTCACAGCTGAAAAAGCAAGAGGGAGCTTTTTCAGGGTGCTCTGAACAGTCTGGAAAAGGTAAGAGAATAATGAAGGGAACATCACACAGGAGCAGTGCACACAGCATACGTATAAAATTCGGCTGTGGTATAGTCGGTCGTAGCATTCGCTGTAGAGCAGAGTCAGCTACCATGCTAGAGAGTGTTTCAGACTCTCTAGGAGCCTGGGTCAGCCTGGTGCATCTTAAACCACAGCGCTGTCGGTGTGCTGAAGAGGCCCTGGGCAGGATGGATCTGTAAAAAGCAAATGTCTGTCTTGCTTGTGGTGAACCCTGTGTTTTACAGCTACTGTTGCTAATGCAGATGCTGCTGCTGCCACTCCTCCTCCCCACCCTGAAGCCCCTGCGAAAGTACAGAGCGTGGAGGACTTTGTTCCCGATGACAGCCTGGACCACAGCTTTCTAGAAGACCCAGCCCCACAGAAGGACAAAGGGAAACCGCAGACTAAACACCGTGTCGATAGTGAAAGGTAAGGAAAGGAGGATGGAGGGAGGGTGAGAGAGGGACATACCTGGATGTGCAGTCTGAATGATGAGTCGGGCCTGGCTAACCTGCTGCAACTGTTCAGAAAGTGATTGCAGAGCAATTAGCTGCCCCTAAGCCTTTCTGGCTGTGGTATAGTCAGTCGTAGCATTCAGTGTCTCCCATTTAATGATACAGGCTGCTTCCTGGGCGTGAGGAACAGCTGTAAATGCTAGTTATCACCTTCCTGGTTTTGCTGTCTTGCTTTCATGCTCAGTGTTAAACGACTGGGTTGCTTTGAGTCAGGAAGGGATTTCTCTTCTGGCAAAATGTGCTGAAACATTTGAGATATTTTCCTTCTGCAACACTGCACTTTGCAGGGATGTTACGTTTTGCCTGATGAATACTTTCCCGCTGCAGAGGCTCAAAGCTTGGCCAGGCTCCTTTGTGGCCTGGTGCTGCCACTCCTGAAGCATAATGAAGGGATTGGTTTGTTGGAGGACACTTGAGGGCACTCCATGGCTTGATGGGATTCTGGAAGGAAGGCTGGAGAGGGTTGTGCTCCCTTATGAATGTCACTACATGCTTGCCTGCAGATTCCAGAAAAGTTTTGGGGATTGCCTTTCTTTTTCTCTGTCCATTCCTAATGTTCCTTCACAGCATCCTCCAAATGGCAGAGCACTGTACTTATGCTGTAGGCTGGATTTTCTTTTTTTTTTTTCCTTTTCCTGGCTTTGATGTTTTCTAACCAAAAAAAAAAAGGGAAAAGGGATTGTGTATAGTGAGCTGCTCAGCCAAGAGGATGTGCAGCAAGGCTGTCTGAAAGCAGACTGTCACTTCAGAGGTGACCTAAGCATTATCACAGGCTCTGCATCCCTCTGCTTAGAATACTCCTTGCCTGCTGCCTGTTATCATCACTGGATTAACCAGGAGAGTAATTAAGCGCTGATACAGCTCATCTGTGAATGTGGTGGATTCTGCATCTTTTGACATCTTTGTCATGATTCAGTGTTCTCTAGTTCAACCACAACTTGGAATCAATGCTGTGTGTGAGGCTCGATGCCTGTCTAATGCAGATCAGCCTGAATCATCATCCCTTGTGATGGCAGAACACGTGGATGTTTTATTAGAAAAAAAAGGAAGGAAAGAAAGAAAAAAAAGTAGTGGCTGCTAGAAGCATGCTGGCCTACAAAGCGTCTTGCTCGTGGCTGTGGCTGAACTGGGATATTTTTCTGTATTTAACAAGGAAATGTCAGGAGAGGGAAGCCTGACCTTCCTGGGGTGCTGAAGGACTGGGTCCTGGCGTGCCCTTAGAGCTCTTTAGCTGCAAGTTCTTGCTGTGGGCAGGAGGTTGGATCTTTAACAAAGGCTTCTCTTCTCCAGAACGTCAGTCATTGGAAGCAAATAGTTGTTAAACTATACAAAAAGCAAAACGTCTCAAACAGTGGTGCAAGAGCCCTGCTCCATGGTTGTAGAGTTGTCATGTTCTTGGCTGCTGTGATGCCCTTCTGCGCTCTGTCTCCAGTCTTGGTAGCCTTCCAGTGCATATGAGCTGGTGGGGGCAGAAAGAGAGACACCTTTGGGCTTGCACAGAGAGGACACTTGTTCACAGCTTCATCCTTTGATGACAGTGGTAACCATCTGCAGTTAGAACAACTCTGTTTCCCGAGGAGGAGACCTTGCAGTGCATCCCTGCAAATTCAGATGCTCATTATTTCTCTGCAGCTTGGCATCCACGTCTTGCTCTGGTTTCTTACGTAGTTCACACAGTTTTCTCAGTGGTCTGGCAATTTTACCTTCTGTTTCTTGCCAAAAAGGGTCTACCACAATAAACCAGATGTGCTGAAATTCAGAGATGCAGATGTGGTTCTGACGATCACCTGCAAGAACTGATTTCCTTCAGGATGCCAATTACAACCCTGTGATGCCCAGGAGCAACAGAAGAGTTCTGTAAGCACCATCCCTAAGAATCAGCTTCTCCTGCAGTGAGTAGGTGGTGGTTGTTGCAACAAAATCTACTGCTGCAGAAATTTATCTCTGACCTAAAGAACACAAAAGTTCTCCTGTGAAACCACTGAAACCTGATGGAGTTTTTATTGGGTTTAAAAAATGAAATACTGGAAGCTGTTTTCCTCTTGCATCTGACTGAAGAACAAAGCCTGAGAACATACTAGAGAGATGCATTCAGGTCTCCTGAACGTTTTTAAGCAGATACCTGAGTGTTAGGCTTACGCAGCTTGCCAGCATTTCTTCTGGGTGTGCTGTAACCACGTGTAGGCTCTGAAACTGAAGAGCCGTTGAAGATGTGGCAGAAGAATGGGCTGTGTTTTGAGAATTTGTGAAGTTACTTCTCTTACCCAAATAAGAGGAATTGCCTGGCTGTCCATAAGCAAGAGTCTTGCAGTTAGCTCATGTGAGAGCGCCTTAGTGCACAGTGCGTTTCATGTGTGAAGCAGAGATAGTAACATCCGCAGAATGGCTGAGGTTGGAAGGCACCTCTGGAAGTCATCTGGTCCAACCTCCCTGCTCAACCAGGGCCACCCAGAGCTGGTTGCCCAGGACCATGTCCAGATGGCCTTTGAATGTCTCCAGGAGCAACGTAAGAGTTCTGTAAGCACCTCCATGGATATATTCCATAGATTCCACAGCCTCTCTGGCAACCTGTGCCAGTGCTTGGTCACCCTCACAGTGGAAAAAGTGTTTCCCGATGTTCACAGGGAACCTCCTGTGTTTCAGTTTGTGCCCCTTCCCTCTTGTCCTGTCATTGGGCAGCACTGAAAAGAGCCTGGCTCCATCTTCCTTGCACCCTCCTTCAGGTATTTAAATACATTGATAAGGTCCCCCCAGGCCTTCTCTTCCCTAGGCTAAGCAGTCCCAGCTCTCATATGAGAGAGCCTTTCCTCATGTGAGAGATGCTCCAGTCATTTAATCATCTTTGCTGCCCTTCATTGGACTCTCTCCAGTGTACACCCATGTCTCTGTTGTACTGAGGAGCACCCAGAAGTGGCCACAGCACTCCAGGTTTGGCCTCACCAGTGCTGAGCAGAGGGGGAGGATCACCTCCCTTGACCTACTGGCAATACTTTGCCTAATGCAGCCCAGGACACCATTAGCCGTCTCTGCAGCAGGGGCACGTTGCTGACTCATGGTCAACTTGGTGTCCACCGGGACCCGCAGGCCCTCTTCTGCCAAGGTGCTTTCCAGCTGGGTGGCCCCCAACATGTATTCATGCACGGGGTTGTTCCTCCCCAGGTGCAGAACTTTGCACTTCCACTTGTTGAACTTCAGGAGGTTCCTGTCAGCCCATTTCTCCAGCATGATGAGGTCCCTCTGGGTGGCAGCATGACCCTCTGGCACATCAGTCACTCCTCCCAGTTTGGTGTCACCTGCAAGCTTGCTGAGGGTACACCCTGCCCCACCATCCCAATCATTAAAGAAGATGATAAACAGGACTGGGCCCCATATTGATGCCTGGGGTACACCGCTAGTTACTGGCCTCCAACTAGACTTCGTGCCTCTGTTCACCACCCTCGGGGCCTGGCCATTCAGCCAATTTTCAAGCCACCTCCCTGCCTGCTCATCCAGTCTGTACATCAACAGCTTCCCTACAAGGATCTTATGGGATACAGTGTCAAAGACCTTACTGAAGTCCAGGTATCCACTACTCTCCCCTCATCTACCAGGCCAGTTATCGCAGACTTTTATCAAGTTGATCAAGCATGACTTGCCCTTGGTACATCCATGCAGACTACTTTTGATGATTTTCTTGTCATTCATGTGCCTGGAAATAGTTTGCAGGATTAGCTGCCCCATCACCTTCTCAGGGATCAAGGTGAGGCTGATGGGGCTGTAGTTCTCTGGGTCCTTCTTGCCCTTCTTGAAGATAGGAGTGGCATTTGCTTTCCTCTTCAGGAAAGTCTTGAGGCACTTCTCCCAGTCACCATGATGGATCAAATATTATCAAAGGTGGCCTCACAATGACATCTGCCAGCTCCCTCAGCACTCATGGGTGCATCCCATCAGGGCCAATGGACTTATGTATGTCCAGTTTTGCTTTGTCCAGTATCCCTGACCTGATCCTCTTCCACTAAGAGTGCATCTTCCTTGCTCTACATTATCCTCCTGGTCTCTGGGACCTGGGATTCCTGAAGGACAGTCTTGCTAGTAAAGACTGAGGCAAAGGCAGCATTCAGTACTTCAGCCTTTTCCATGGCCTATGTAACCAGGTCCCCCTTCTCACTGAGCAGTGTGCCCACATTTTCCCTCGTCTTCTTTTTGTCACCTATGTACTTACAGAAGCCCTTCTTGTTGTCCTTGACATCCCTGGCCAGGTTTAATTCCCTTTGGGCTTTAGCTTTCCTGATTTCATCCCTGGATGCTCAAACAATGTCTCTGTATTCCTGCATCTACCCCCTGTATGCTTCCTTTTTGTGTTTGAGCTTGTCCAGGAGCTCCTTGTTCATCCACACGGGCCTCATAGCATTTTTGTGTGACTGTTTATATGTTGGGATGGACCGCTGTTGAGCTTGGAGGAGGTGATCCTTGAATATTAACCAGCTTTCTTAGGCCCTTCTTCCCTCCAGGCCTTATCTCACAGGATTCTTCCAGGCAATTCTTTGAAGAGGCCAAAGTCTGCTCTCCTGAAGTCCGGTTTGCTTTTAACCCTCCTCCCTGCCCTCAGGATCCTGAACTCCACCAAAGCTGCCTTTGACCTTCACATTCCCAACAAGCCCCACATTTTTTGTGGGTATGAGGTCCAGCAGAGCACCTCTCCTCATTGGCTCCTCTGTCACTCGGAGGAGGCAGTTATCATCAATGCACTGCAGGAACCTCCTGGATTGCTTATGTCCTGCTGTCTTGTCCCTCCAGCAGATACTGGGTTGGTTGAAGTCCATGAAGACCAGGGCCTGCAAACATGAGGCTGCTCCTGTCTTTTTGTAGAGGGCCTGACCCACTTGTTCTTCCTAGTCGGGCAGCCTGTAGCAGGCACCCACTATAGGGTCACCTTTACCTGTCCCCTTTTGAATCCTAACCCATAAGCTCTCAGTTGGCTCCTCATCCATCCCCAGGCAGAGCTCCATGCACTCCAGCTGCTCTCTCACGTAGAGGACAACTCCTCAGGGAAGAGGAGAAGGTCTTGTTCTCCTTGCTGGAAGCAGGATGTTATGCTGCATAACTGAACTGCTTCCTGAGCTCAGGGGTGTGTTTGCTTCCATTTGTAAGAACTTGTTTGCTTTTCTTTTCTGAGCTTCAGAAAGAGGTTGCAAAGTCTGGTCTTTCTTGTGCGTTTTAGTGACATAGGGAATTCTGGACTTTTTTTTTTTTTTTTTTTTCAGTGATGTCCTGTGAACTTCTCCCATTCCCTACTCCATAATGTCTCTTAACAATGGAGCAAGAGTTGACATGGAGAAGTAATGTTAAGAAAAAAATACTTTTTTTTTTTCTGAAGCATGCTAGCAGTGAGGAATGAGCTCTTGCCTGTGGAACAAGGCTGCTCTTGCCCAAAGATCAGACAGCTGCCGAGACTTTCAGCACTTACTGACGTCTCTTGGTGTTGCTATAGCTAAATCCCAGCACAGATCTACGGAGATTAATGGAGTCCTGGGTTTTGTTTAATGACGCGTTACCGTTCTCTAGCTTGCAATAAAGAGAAATCCCCAAATCGGTTTCCTTACTGGTTAATTAGGAAGGCAGTTCAGTCTCCCAATTTGCTGTTTCAGAACTTAATTTGCTGCTCTTTAGCCTGATGCCCTGAGCCAGTGTGTATGTGACTGCACCAGAGGAGCTAATCTGGCTCCAAATAGGCTCCCGTCTTCCCTCCTCCTGGGTCAGCCTGGCCTAGGTCCACAGGTGGGCTGTAGGTGTCGGAAAGCGAGTTTATGCTGTACCTAACAATATTCCTGATCTGTCTTCTCAGCATCACTAGACATTTATCTTAAACATTATTAGATTTCCTTGTCCTTACATCTGAAGGGCTTTGAACTGGTTCTTTGCTTTTATGGCATCTGTTATTTATATAGTGGTACCCAGCTGCACTAGACCAAGTGAGACAACCTGAGGACACTGTGTGGTTCACAGTAGAAGACCTCCATCTCCTAGAACATAGCCATGCAGGCTCGTCCTGCGGCGTGCGAGTCCCTCACCTTATCTGCTTTATTAGAGTTTGGGTTTTTCCTCTTTCTCTAGCCCCGAAAACTGATGTGGCAAGAGGATTCCGCTGGCTGCCCGCAGGGCTGGCTCTGCTGGCCGCACGGCAGGGCTGGTGGAACCCGGTCAATCCGGGTTTGAGACTGTGTGCTCAGGTTGCAGCAGGATTTGCTTCATCACCAGCAGCCATTCTGTATACGCAACGGAGGGCTCACTGAGGAAACCCCGACGTGCTCTTTGATCAGTAGCTCAGACGCAGACCTCAGCGAGCGTAGTCGTTTTTGGTGGGTACCTGCGCCTGCAAACGTGTTGGCTCAACACTGATGCAGGCTTGGCAGCGCGTCAAGTGTTGGAGAGAGTGGTGCAATGTGCTCGTTTTTGCATTCTCTGAATTCCTTCCAGCTGGAACCCCAGGACCACAAGCTGATACTAATTTTGCATTGTCAGACCTTGTTTATACTGCAGCAGTGATTCTCCTGATGTATATTCACTCCATAGCTTTGCTCTTAAGCTGTCGCTCAACGATTTGCGTGGAAGTTATAGATGGAGGCAGTGTATTCACTGCAAAGGGAGATGACCCACTTTGTGCGGGTGTGTGTACACACGTGGATGGTCTGCTCGGACTGGGAATGCTTTAAAGGCTGCAAGTCTTGTATGGTGTGTGGTAGAAGGACAGTGGCAGCAATCTCTGAAGAGTCCCCGTGTTTGACAGAGCAGTGATGTGTTAAAGAAATGCAGTGTCACTACTTCAGAATAATATCCTGCCATTTTTAGGATGCAGCTCCATTTTCTTTTCAGCGCATTTCAAGAGGAAACCCTGCCAGTGCTTTGCAGACCTCAGAAATCACTCACTTGTAATTCCTCCAGCCTTGGAGGCTGTTTTGGGCACCAGTTTTCTTCTCCTTTGTGTGGGACGGGCTGTGTGCCTCCTTTCTGGCTCGATATGAATCATAGAATGGTTTGGGTTGGAAGATCATCTAGTTCCAACCCCCTGGCCATGGTCAGGGACACCTTCCACTAGACCAGGTTGCTCCAAGCCCCATCCAACCTGGCCTTGAAGGGGCTCTTCAACAGCCTGCCTCTGCTTAGCTGGGAGCTGCGCTGAGAGTCCTGAGAGCAGAGGGATCCACACCAAAAGCAGCAGGAGGGAGTGGACGTTAGCCCCGATCTTGGCACTCTAACCCCGACAAGCACTGATTGTAATCACTCTCCATGTGCTGCACCGGTTGTGATAAGCGTGGTGCCCTGTATGTTACAAATAACGCCATTATCTGTTGGCAGATGTATTAATTCTTCAAAACTAACTTGTAAACCAGTAACTAGCCATAGGAAGAGCCAGGGTGAGTAGTACAATCAGCAGGACTGTGTTAGGGCCTCAGCATTTCCCATCCCATCAGCACACCATCCTCCACCATCTCTTCCAGTGCTGGCCGTGTGCTAGTGACTGGGAACACCACCTTCTTCCAGATGAAGGATTTTAGTTTTTTGTGATTCCTTTTGTGCCTCTAAAATCTAATCCGGTACAAGCTATGATGTTTTTCTTTTTGTCTCTGTGTAAAAATGAAGGCTGTGTTTGTACAATCCATATCAAGGACAGTGAATATTGCGTGTGGTAGGTTACCAGGAAGGAACTGGGTATCTGTGGCAGAAAAAGCAAATAGAATGAGGACAGGTAAGGTAAAGGCTCATCAGCCAAGACTGGGGAAAATATCTATATTCCTGACATGAGCAAATCCTTCAGAAAGTATTAAAATTGTTGAGTCCTGGGGACATTCAGACAAGAATCCTCAGCTGGTAATTTCAGCTGCGAAGCGCTCTTACCAAGATGCCTCTGAACACATAACTGTGTTACATCCAGGGAGTCTGACAGACTCCTAGCTCTAAAAGTGTGTCCTTAGGTTAATTTAATTTGGGGAATGTTAAAGCATGGTTATAGTGTCTGGGTAGCTGCCTGCTTCAGGGAGCACCAGAGAAATAGAAATAATTCCAGGAAGCTAATAGCTGCAAGTGAATTCCCATAGTAGTGGCAGTATATGATCAGGTTTAATTACGGGATGTAGGGATTAAGGCAGGCAGTTCCCACGGTTTAATTGACTGATCCTTGCGTGTTGGACCAGAGATGCTCTGATAGAGCTGAAGCAACGGGCTGCTCCGTCACACTGAGGCTCACCTTTTCCAGCCACTTATTTTCGGCTTGAGCGGTAGCAGCCACTGTGTGCCGCATCCTGCTGTGGCCCATTTTGGACAGGGCTTGTGCCACCCCCGCAGCCCGCGGGGCGCGGGTCCAGCCTGAACGGGGCAGCTGCTGGGCAGCATGCAGGGGGAGGCTGGCAGTGCAGCTGCCCCGGGCTGAGGGACATTGACCCTGAAGTTGGCCAGAAAAGCCAGGCGAGCAGCGGTTGGCTTTCAAGGGGAGGCATGTCTGTCCTAGCACATCCTGGGGGTGCTGTGTCTGATCCCTGTCTGTTTCGCAGCGATGGAGAGGCGCCTGGGGGGAACCCCATGGTGGCAGGTTTCCAAGATGACCTGGATCTAGATGACAAAATCCCCAGCAGACCCATGCTGGCAGCAGAACGGGTGCCCAGCAAGAACGTCACCCTCTCCAGTGAGGAGGAGGAAGAGGAAGAGGTGAAGGACTCGAAGGTCGTACTCATACCTGATGAAGACATCGACACAGAGCAGGGAAAAAAAAGGTACAAAGCACAGCCTGAAGTGTGGGGTTGTGCTGGCAAACTTGGGCCTCTTTTTGGTCCGGCCACTGACTTCTGTGCGGCCTCTGGGAAATCGTGGTGTCTCTATCAGCCTGTCCCTTCAGCTGTGAGCTGGGGCTGTATTTACTTTCGGTGTGACTGCTTTATGCAGTATTTTTGGCACCACGCCTAGGCAGCATGCCTTTGAGCACTGTGCTCCTGTGGTTGCTGGTGCGTTTCTGCTTGGGAATGGCCCAGCCTTTTTCTCAAGTTTGAACAAGAGACTGTAACTGAGCACCTGAACATGTGTTCGTAGCGGTGTGAGGAGGACAGAGGAGTCGAGTCTTGTGGTGAAGGGAGTGGAAGTCATTCGCCACACCCTGTGCTGGACAAGGATGAACTGGATCATGTTCTTCACATACCACATCCTGTGGGTGACAGTCAGGCGTGGCCCGCTGGTGCAGGCACCTGTGCATCAGCATCCACGGGGACACGAGGGTTATCTTCGGCCTCTGAGCGGTACGTGTTTGACCACACACCCCGCTAGGATGAACTGCCTCTCCTCTTGAGGTGCATATTGCAGCCCTTGAGGCAGGCTCAGCTATTAATTGATCATTGTGCTTTGCTTCACCAAATGGGGTGGACAGGCTCTGACAACTTGTTTCTTTCTTCTCAGGTCTTCCAGAAATTCTCTGAAACCACAGAGTGAAGCAATTTTGACCAAAGCAACTGACCCGAAGCCTCCTGACAGTTTACCTCCACGTTCTGGGTCCGAAAGAAACAGCAGCAGCAAGGTCAACACTAGCCTGCCAGCTGCTGCTGCTGCTGCCACCCCAGCAGCAGTCCAGGCCCCAAAGACCACTTCCCAAAGCAAAGGACATGCTCTCAAGCAGAAAGTGGTCAAAGAGGAAAAGCCTGAGGAGTCTGACAGTGATCAAGAGGGACCAATAGCTACTCAGATGCTCTCATTTGTTATGGATGACCCAGACTTTGAGAGTGAGGATTCTGACAGCCAGAAGAAGAAAATGGTAAATAACATGCATGAATCGCTGTGCGCTGCTGCGAAGCTGAGCTTGAAGTGTTGAGGCATCTCACTGAGCAGAGCTTTCATCTGCTCTCCCATCTCTCAGCAGCAGTCCCAGCAAGTCAGGTGCTAAGCAACCTGAAGAGATTGATATAAGCACAAACCCACTAATGCTCTGATTGTTGAAGCCACACGGCAACAAGGTTTGTGCTTATGGGTTTTAATGTGATGTTTATTCTCAGTAAGTCCAAAGCACGGTCAGTCCAGCAGTGTGGAAGGTATAAAATACAAAGCTAATGGTTTTTCACCCAAAGTTTAACATGCAGAAGTGTGTGCATGCCAGAGAGAGAAAAAAAGTGAGCTCCCTACAGTTAATCCAGCAATCAAAAGGCCATAACAAAATTTGCTTGGCAAAGCTTCTTACTGAATTAGGAAAATCTGCCGGAGAAGGACTTTCCAGTATAGCCAGGTTAGCTGTAATGTCTCTGTGACGTTCAGCACGTGGGCAGCACTCGGTGCTGCCTGCAGGTGTCTGCTCAAACGCGGGGCGCAGCAGGGTCCCCTCCGCACCTGCCGTGTATTAAAGATGGAGAAAACGCAAGCATCTTCCCTGGGCTGGTAGGAACTTGCTGCTGTGGCTCTAGATATCCCTGATTTCAGTGATCTGCGCTTGCAGCCAGCAGAGCAATCTCCAGAAACTGCTAACCGTGGTTTGGGATGGGCAGTTGCTGTTCAGGGGTGCTCCTGGTGTCTGGGTTAGCTGGTATTCAGGAGTGGTTTATGTGTTCGCATCATTCCAGAATCCTGCAGAAAGGACAGTTGTCCCAGTTTCTTTGACCTTGCCTGTGTATCATGTTGTTTATTAAGGAATTTTCCATTCGTTTAGCAGTTTCAGTACTTGCTTTTCCTGGCACTTTAACATGAAAATGAGAGTATTTGGAGCAAGTTTACTTCTCGTAGCATGCGATGATGAGAAACGGGATTTGTGAGGGAGCTTGCCATTGCGACACTGTCAGGGAGATGCCCTGCAGCTTGTGAATGCTTTTCAAGTTCAAGGTTTACCAGTCAGGCAAAGCAGTAAAAACACCACCATTAGCAAGGAGGAGGGGGGCATTGCCTAGGTCAGCAGCAGAGCGAGGCTGTGTTTGGTCAGTATGAAGGATATAAAGAAATGGTTAATGAATTCTGAAGAGGATCAGTTGGCAGGTATCAGGAGATCATTAAACTTCATTTCCATTCCCATCAGGCAGAGACAGAGGATGTTTGGGTGATATCCAGTCTCTGCAGCACCGTATTTTTTAGCCCACATTGAAGGGGCAAATTTGCCCTGGGGGCACATTCCCTTTTGACTCGATGAAGGGAGTTACTCTGCAAACACAGACTGCTTCCTTGGCCCTGCTGCATGTTGCTCTGGTACTCGAGACCCACAGAGCTACACAGGAGAAAGGTTTTGTCTGTCAGGTCTGGAGGTGGGTTTCAGCCTATGAGATTTGATTTTCCCCAAAAGAGAGGGTCCTCTCTGGGGCAGTTAGAGGCTGATGCTGTTGAGCTAACACAGTTGAAGGTCTTGTTTAATCCCTTTACATCAGGAATTTGATTCTGATAGCACGAATGTTAAGTTATCAGAGCACATGTTCCAGTGCCAGTGCTTACTGAGGCATTTTACTGCGGCAAGAAATAGATCGAGCTTATAAAATCAAGAGCATTGATTTCCAGGCAATAACAGCTCAGTTCAGCTGCCATTTCCTTCCCTCCTCCCCACCTGCTGACATCTGACGTCTTTGTGTACAAAATGCTGAGAGATTTTGGTTGAAAGATTTGTCTGTGTTGTCTGCCTTTTCTTGTCTGTAGGATGAATTCCCAGTCCGGGAAGATCTCTCGGAAACATCTGATGATGATACCTCGTTGGCAAAGCCACCCCAGCCTGTGAAATCAACAGTCCACTCCTTCAAACTGAAAAATGACTCAGATCTCTTTGGTTTGGGTTTGGAAGAAACTGGTCCCAAGGAGAGCAGTGAGGAAGGTAAAGGTCACACCTTATTTCCACTCTTGCTGATTTTGTTTGTCAGGCATCTGTTTTTTTCCAAAATGGTTCCAGGGTGTAAGCAAACCAATTTGCACTAAATAAAATACCCTGTAACTTCATGCAGTGCCCTGTGTGAGTCTTTAATGTGGTGTAACACAGCATAAATAACTTTCTTTAAGTTTTTCCCCATGGGGAGGGGGGGAACTGGGCTTGTCCGTGGCATCAGCCATGTGTTATTTCTGTCCCAGCTGGAAGCAGGAGCACATCTTTCCCAAGCTGCTTCTGTCTAAGGCTTCCTGCTTAGCCTTGCATGCCTGGGAAGTGGTGCTCAGCATTGCAGTGTCCACCCCCTCAAAAATGTGGATCAATTTGAGCAAAATGCTCTGACATACCCTGCCAATTTGCTCTTCTATTTTGGAGCAAGATGGGGTGGGGTTCTGATCACAACCTAAGCATTCCTCGGGCTTTTTTTCCCCCCCCATCCCCTGAGGGAACAAATCTTACTCACACACAAAATTTCTGCTGTCTTGGCATTACTGCAAAGCAACTTCCTATAGGTCTGCCCCTGATGTCACTACGAAAGATAAGAAGTTAAAGACTTAAGGGGAGAAAAAGCTGTAAGCAGCACCAGAGAGAGATCTCTTTGAATAGCTATTCTAAAAGTATAAGCAAGGTGTCACAGGCTGTGATGGCTTCATCAGCTTGTCGCTTTGAGTTGCTGAACAGCACAGCTTGAAATAGCTAGAAGTGCATCTGCAGAGGCCCAGGTCAATAATTTAACTTCAGTTTAGCATCTTTAATAATTTAACGTGGGTTCCTCCAATCTCCTCTTTCTGGGATAAATAGAAAAACATGTCTTGGTAGTCACTCAGTTGGAGCTCGACCAGCAATTAGAATTCTCCATGGCTGACTTGTATTTGCAGATCAACCAAGGAAAAGAATGTGTAGGTAAGACTGGCAATCAAATGCCACACGTGAAACGTGGTGCAGTTATAAACCCTCCTCTGAAACAGCCACATAGATACTCTCGTGTTCAAGGAGGTTTTGTGCAAAGGCAGTGGATGTTCAGCAGTCTAATTAGCAGCCAAGTCATCAACCACAATAACCTGGGACAAATGATTTGACAGTGATGGACTCTGGGAATCATTTGATACCATGAAAGTAGCCACCCCTGTAGAGCAGGGCTGCAGCACTGACGCCTTGGCCCCGCGGTGATATAATTTCCATACACAGTTTGAACAGCAGTGAGTGCGAGCCTGCGAGGGTGCTCCCATCTGCTGGCGCCGTGTCCCGAGCAGTCCTGCCGTTACCAGCTGGACTCACAGAAGCACAGACTGTGCCTGGTGGGATTTCTGTCTGCCTTCGAGTATTTAGTGGTCAGAGGGAAGTTGTTCCCAGGAGCTCTTCTTCAGTTCTGGAAATAAGAATCTGGTCTCCAGTTTAGCTTTGGACCAGTTTGTAGAGCTGGTCTCTGTGTTTGTTTCACCGTATCTGTGATACACTGAACATCCAGGTCAGTGTTCATAACACAGAATAACATAGGTAATATAATGCTTATAATTAAACTAGATGTATCTGGTTAAGTTAGGGTGTGACTGCCGGGGCCTATGTTGGTTTCAGCCTAAAGGGGCCCAAGTTTGTCCTGAGGAGTCGGGATTGCCTTTGCACATGGCTCCAGGATGGAGCATTTTGTTCTCAGAAATCAAGGCAGGGCAGAATTGCATCTCTTATGGTTTAAATTGATTAAAAACAACGTGGGTTTTTTTGTTTGAACAGATAAACAACCTTCTAAGGAGAAAAAGAAGAAGAAGAAGAAAAGCAAAGAGGTACTGTTTAATTCCTCAGAGCTGACCTGCCATATTATCCACCAGCCAAGGAGAGGGGTGGCCTTCTACAGCGTACTCTGTGTACCTGGTGGACTTCTTTCCATTCTCCCATCCTACAGGCGGATCTGTGCCTCCCAGGCTCTGCAGACTGTTAACCACTTTGCAGCTTAAAAGCAAGCTTTTAGAACAGTTGAATTTTGAAAAGGCAGTGTGTGAGTTTGTAAAATACAGGATTAAATAGAGCAGTGCATCTCTGCTGGGCTGAGTCTGCTGATAGCACCATGACTTTTTCCAAGCAGAGGGGTGTCCCCGACAGACCTAATCTCAGGCAGCGAGGGAAGACTGCAGGAGGCTTTGTCTTTGACATTTCTGCCTGTCCAATACTGTGGTATTTTCGGGCACAAACTGCCTGACAGACCACTGCTACATATAAACCAGATGGTCTTTCTTCTCTTCTGTCCAAACTCGCAGAAGGGTCTTCTGGAATTAACTCCAAGCCAGCCTTGGTAGTAGATGCTTCATCCCAAGTAAGGTTCCCATCAGAGCCAAGTTTCAGGGCGATATATGCTGGGTTACTGGCAGGCTCAGAGGATTTACTAATAAAAATTTTCTCATTTTGCAGGAAGAGGAGAAGTCGGTGAAAAAGAAGAGCAAACATAAGAAGAGCAAAGAGAAGGAGGAGGGCAAAGAGGAGAAAAAGAAAAAGAAAAAGAAGAGCAAGGAGAAAAACAACGAGATAGATGAACTTGAGGCTTTTCTTGGAGGCGGAGGAGCCAGCATGAGCAAGCCGCGAGGAGGTGGGGACTATGAGGAGCTGTAGGCTGGCTGCATGTACGCACAGCGGACTCTTCTGTCGTGGCTGTCTCCATCTTTTCTTACGAGTCACACCAGGACAGGTGCAGATGTGTAAAGCTTTGGCCGTTTGCCGTATATTCTCTCAAAACAGAGCTGGCAAAACAAAAGCTTTACATCTGTGTGTGCTGTTCTGGTGCATTCGTTACACAAAGAAAATCCAGCTGAGATGTACTTGAGTAAGGGGAAGGTTCAGGGCATGGTTCCCAGGCCTGCTTCCAGGCTGTCGTTTTTCCTCCTTCCAGAGATGCCCCGTCGGGCAGCTGGCAGGGGGTGGGAGCGAAGGGGACCTGCCTCCTGCTGCACCCCTGCTATATTCCACTCCTGCACACCTGAAATTCCTGTCTTGTTAAGAGGAGTGCAACAAAACATGCCGCATGAACGCATCGTGCTCGCCTGTCTCAAGTCTTTAACTTTTTATCCTTCCTATTTTTTTAATGAGAAAGGTTGTGTTGGCCATTGCTCCACCCAGCAGTTGATGAGCTTTAAATCGAGCAGATCATGCTAAGGTACAAGCTCTCTAAAACAGCAGCCGCAAGGCCAGAGTGAGAGAGAGTGCGTGTGATTTTGGAGTCCTTTGAATGGGACCTTTCTGCACAGCAGCTTAATTAGCACTCACTGGTGCTGCTGTTGGAATTCATGAAGCCCCATTGATTTCCGTGGCCCCAGTGTCTCAGACACTACACGTAAGCTGCTATGCAGTTTGGGAAAACAATGCAAAGTGCAAAGCTAACCTGAAAAAGAGAGAGAAAAATCAGTGCTTTCCTGCATTTCCCACCCTTGAATTTGCGTATACTAGACCCCCCCCCCTTCGGTACCTCTCAGGGACATGACTCATGTGGAAATGAAGATATCCAGAGCTTCAGAACTGTCTACAGGGAAGCGTTAGCATGGCAAGGCATTTGCTTCTCAGGCATTTTACAGTCATGCTGTAAGACACGGGCTGCCTCTCTACACTGAGAGGGACAACCACCGTGGCTCAGACGGCATCCTTCCTGGTCCGGCTTCTGTCGATACTGCAGCTGTGTTTACTGGGCCGAGCCTCCCAGCAGCCAACGTGCTGCCTTTCCCTGCCCCAAGTGGAGAGCATCCTCCTGTCCCATGAGTTTGGGAGGCCTTTTAATTTTTGCTTTGAACTTAGACCCGTGGATTGGTGCCTGCTCAGCAGCATCGGTTGCCGTTGGATGCGCGCTGCAGGCCAGCCCTTTGCACTTGCCTGTGTCTCAATGAGCAGCCCCTGTGTTTGATGGAGCTTGTTACTTCTCCGTACCCCCTTCTATTTTGGTTCTGGTGTCCCTTTCACAGCTCAGACGGTGAAGCTCCCTCAAGGATCTGTGCATTACATTACTCTGTTGCTTGCAGGTTGATTTGAGGTTTGGTTTTGTTCTCCCTCTCCTCTTTTTGTTGTAAAATGTCAACCGTGAAATCCAAACTGGGGTTTCCGTCTACATCCCTGTAAAGCAAGGTGTTCTTTTGGTCTGTTATCCACTCCAGAGTTGTCTTGAACAGCAGGCAGTTACCTGCTCCGTTTTTCTTTTTCTTTCCCCCAGCCCCCAAAATGCACTTGTAACTGTTTCCCTATAAAACAAACTGGGTTTTTTGCTGCATGAGCAGTATGTGGTTCAGGTCTGTTTGCCATTAGCATTTGCCTACTTCTCTGAGCACTACTACATTTCATGTGACACTGTAGGGAAATTGCATGGGACAGTTCAAACTTTGCACGTCTGGGGAGGAAAAAGTGGATTGGGACGCGGCGGGTTTGCGGCCTCTCTTCGAAAAGGCAGGCAGGTGTTCGAGCTTCAGCTGGCTGCGTTCCTGAAAGCGCTTCTGTTCTGTGAAGATTTTGGGTCATGTTCCATTTTGCATCAAAAAAACCTGGTACAATCCATTCTGACTATAAAGCTCTGTTGTACAACTGCCTCTGCACATCTTCTTCTCCCCCACAAGCATGTCTGCCTGGGCTCGGGAGCTGCATGTCCCTCCAGGACGGTTTCACGGAAGGGCATCCCGCTTGCCCCTTCCTCATGCTGCTGCATTCTTACACGTCATGGAACCGGGCGCTAAATTAAAAATTGTTCACCAAAAAAAAAAAAAACCCATGAACATAAAAACCATGAGTTCTTTCCCCAAAACTGAGGCCTATCCTGAGAGAGCTGTTGTTTCACGCACCATACGGGAGAGCATTTCTGTTCAGCTCTGCTTCCTTGCGCAGGCAGCTCTCGGTTAGCAGAAGGTCATACAGGCACCGAGTCCCCTGGCAACACTGATGTTGGCATTGGTTTGTCTTTCACCTGGGCCAGATTTGACCACCGTAGGAGCCTTTACACTCCCTGCGGCTCGTGTTCCTTGTCAGCACAAGGAGCTGAGACAAAACCAAGCAAAGATGAGTCATTGTGTTCCAAAATACTCCTTTAAAAGAGAAAAGCAGATGCGGGAGCTCTCTTTACTTACGCTAGAGCCCCAGGAGGGCGTGTGCCATGTTTTGGCTTTGGCAGCAAGGTCAGGGAAATCCCACCCAGTGGGTGAAGTGGGAGCATGGAAGGAAATAGCAGGAAAAAGGTGCTTTTTAGACTTAAGAGTTCTCCATTTTTCAGGGAGTGCTGAACTGGTTAGGGCTACAGCATGAGGTGTAATCCAGCGCTGGCAAGCGTGAGTGAGGGGAGAAAGAAACAGACCGTGTCTGAGCTGGGCTCTCCCATGCCCGGTCTTTCGAATGAGCTAAATATAAAAAGTGTGTGTACGTGCCTGTCATTATGGGGAAGCTTCTGCAGGATCACATCGATATAAATAGTTCCTGTGAGCATCTCTAGAGGTACCGGTGTATTTACTTTTGGGTTTATCAGTCATCCAAAAAAAAAAAAAAAAAAATCAAGAGCTTGAGGCCGAGGAGCTGCAATTCCTTGCAGTGAACGCTGGCCAGAGCTGCATGCTGTACAAGGTCTCAGTCGGTTTAGAGCAGCAGGAAGGAGAAGTGCAAATTTATCGCTGCATTTTAGCCTGCTAGCTGGGCCTGGTTCCCAAGCGCAGCGAGGGGAGCCCAGTCCTCAGGGGCTGCTGCTGGAGGCACACGCCTGAAAGCCGTACTGCTCGCTCCCCTGCCTCCGCACCGCTGGCTGGTTGAGATCCGCAGGGCCCTCGGCCGCCGTACGATTGCATCTTGGCTTCCACCATGCCAGCTTGAAGCCAGAGCATTCACGCTAAGTCATGAGAGGTAACTCCGAGGTCCCCTGTTCCTGCCCGCTGTGTCTTCCCAGCCAGGATCGCTCAGCTGCTGACCAAGCCTCTGCGGGGTGCGGTACAAGAGCTGCCTGACGAGCGGCCTCCGTTCGCTCGAGCATCGTGCTGGCCTGACAGCCCCCAGGAGGAGAGGAGGCCAGGCAATTATCCGTCGTCTGCGGGAGTCTGCGTGTCTGCTTTGTGGGCAGCATGTGTAGTGTCCCGGCTGGGACAGCCGGGGCTGTGCTGCTCACCGAGACATGAATGGGAGCTGTGCGCCCAGCGTTTATTTTGGGGAGTGTTCTTGCTGCACCCGTCCCTGGAGTGGGATGATCCAGCGTGATGGTTAGCAGCTCCTGCCACTCTTGGCAACTCCTGGTGTGTGACTTGATGCAGCTGCTGTGACAAGACGTGGGTGAAGTCATACTCCGAGAGCAGACGGACGTTTTGATCTCCACAGGCTTCGCAGCGTGCCTTCTGTGCTGGCGTCCCTGTGACTCCCCGGCTGGGAGCAGATTTTAGCGAGACCTTCCAGCTCACCTGCACCCGAGTGGCCTGGAGCTGACTCCTCTGTGCTTGTACGTCCTCTCCCCGTGGATTCCTCCTGTGCATGTTCACAGCATCTTTCTCCCGATGGCCCAAGTCTCCTTAGCACAGGTGGCCATCCCTGCTTGCTAAAGCTCTTGCTCATGTTAATCTGTGTTTGTGGCTGTCACAAAACTCATCCCTGTGAGAGAATCAAGCTGCTTAGCGCTGCTGCTGAGCCGTGTACCCCCAGCCCTGCGTGGCACAGCCTGTGCCAAAAGGACCACGTCTCTATGCCCAGCCTATGGCTTCCTCTACCCGCTTGTCAAAATACCTGGTAGAAAAATAGCACAAGGACAGACTGACCAGTCCTTGCGGCTCCCACCACCCCCAAACCAGCTCAGTTCCTGGCATCCCTGTGCGAAGCTGTCCATCAGTCTTCGGCCTTGAGGCCCGGGAACTGTCTGATAATTGCCATCCAGATTTATTCCTGGCCAATTGATGCTTATTTGTTCCTTTGCCAGCACTGTTGTTTAAATACTGCTCCCCGCTCCTAGCCCGGTGCGGACGGGGCTCCTATCCCTGCTCTGCTTTTGCTCCGCTGGCCGGGCTGTCCCCCGGCTGTGCTAGCAGCCGTCCTTGGCACCGGCTCCCCTTTGAGTTCATCTTTCTGTGGCTGTGCCAGTCCAGATGAGGTCATGCCAGGGCTGGTGCTTCACGATTCCCGGACAATACATCTCCTGCTGCACCCTGTGATGGGGCTGGCCTTTTTCGCAGCTCTGTCCTGCTGGGCACTTGCAGCTAGCAGCTGGCTCACCGCTGCCCCAGCTCTTCATCCTTGCCCATGATTTATAACAAGGGCCACATGCAAGGAGTGCAACAATCCTGCCCTTTGAGGGATTCAGCTTCACCCTATTTCTGTTGCTCCCATAAGGTCGTAACAAGTTTTTCCCTGGCTTTCCGAGGCCCAGGTGGGAATTTGCTTCCTTCCTTCCAGCAGTGAACATGAAAAGGTTATTGAAACTTGGGTTTTAGCAGGACACAAAATGAATGTGGGAACTTGCAGGCACTCTTGGAGGAGGCTCCTGGAGGTGCTGCGGGGCCGGACAAACACCCCGGCTGCGACAAGCCCCGGCGCAGGACGGGCCAGGCAGAGCTGAAGGGAGGGCAGCGGGCAGGCAGCTGGCGGGGCAAGATGTCTAATGGGTGTGCTGCCTGCAACTGCCTGCAGTCAAGGGTCCTGCTTCTTGGAGAGACCGTGCTGCTTGCCTGTCCTTCTGGGATGCCCCTGAGCTCGCAAATGAGTGATTCTGGGGAAATCCCGCAGTAGGATGGGCTTAGGGACGGGTTGCTGTAACCTAGCAACAGTCTCAATCATGGCATAATATAATTAATCCAGTGTTGGCTCAGTCTGCTGCTTAAAGATACCAGGGCAAGTGGTTGAGCCTTTTTAACTTGTGGGTTTGCCTCCAAAACAAGCCTTCAGTGTCTCAGGCATGTCACACGTGTTCCTGGCCCTACGGCGGCTCACGGTGAGTATCCAGTCTTCATCTTTCAACCACTTCGCAGGGAAGATGCTGAGCAAAGGGAAATAACCCCCCGGCACCTTCAGAGAGTTGTCGGGGCTGAACCCGGTGGGTCCCGTAGGCTCAGGCAGACCTTGGGCAGGTGAGATGGGGCATAGTCGGCTAAAGCTGCGGGTTCAGGCACGGAGCAGCCTCTGGGAAACCCGAGCACCATTACAGGTTAAAGCAGGAGGTGTCACCTGTATGCACGTGTGCTCTGCTCGGAGCTGTCTGCGGGATCCTGCCGTGGGGCAGCAAGCCAGCCTGTGAACCCATAACACTCCAATTACCTCCAGACTGTTGGCAGGCTCTGCCTTACGGTGGGGGCGAGAAGGGGAAGCAGTGTATGGCTTTCCGTCACCACAGAGGTGAGATGAGGGGAGGAGGAGGAGGGGGGTGCTGTGTCTCCCGGTGGCAGGGGACGCCTGAGAGGTGCCGGTCTCCCCTCTTTCGTGTGCCTGTCCCGGCTCCAGGATAGCGTGTGTCAGCATGGGGGAGCTCTGCCTGCGCCTGGGGTTTGGCCTGGGTGGCAGCTGCAGACGGAGACCGTGCTGGCGTCTGCAGGCTGGCTGCGAGAAGGAGCCAGCAGGCTGGGAAAAGAGCAGGCTTTTCCCCGGAGCTGGTAGGAGAAACACCCCTTCTTGTGCCATTGGCGGGAGACGGCTCCGTGGCAGGGTACGAGGTGGTGGGCTCCCACCCGGGCCTCGCTGCCTCGAGCACTGCCCGGTGTTGGAGTCGTCAGCCCACCACCGAGGAGGTCGGTTCACGCATCACTGTGGGGGCTGATGCCTTCAGGGGATCGCGAGTGACTGATGCTGGCACGTGGCATCGCTTGGGCAGGCTGGAGCGATGCCTGGCAGCCCTGCCCAGCGCTGGTGCTGCCCGCTCTGCCTGGGCGGTGGGGCACAGCTCCCACCTCTCGCTGGTGCTGCATCCCGCTGGCCGGGCAACGCTGAGATCCCTCCTCGCGGGCACTGCGGGGGGACAGGGCACCCCACACGGGTGTCGTCTTGCCTCTGGCCCCTGCTGTGGGTCAGCAGGTGGGTGCCCTGTGCTTAAGCTCAAGACTCGTTGCCAGCCGGCCTTGGGGGACAGAGCCATCGTTCTCAAGGAGGCAGGCAGGAATGTGGGGTTTACGACCCTCTTTACAGGCAGGGACCCTAAGGCCGGCAGCTGCTTTACAGACTTCACGCTCGCCCTCTTGTGCCACCAAAGCCACTGGGGGCTGCGGGGCAGGCTCCGGCTCCCCCTGCGCCCCTGAAGCAGGCAGCAGGGCCTGGCTTCTCCCTCGCTTCAGAGCTGGGGGAAGGGAGGTGATGTGACAGAAAGGGAAGCTGGAAGGAGGGGAGAGCCCCCCTGCACCCCGCCCGGGCATCATGCCGATGGCAGCCAGCTCGGCCACTCCTTGCTCAGGGAGAATGAGAGCAGCAGCCCCAGAGAGGAGCTGCGGGGGGCCCAGCGGGCAGCAGTGAGGGGCAAGCGGGCAGGCAGGCAGGGCAGCAGCGAGCATCCCGTTCCATCCTGTTCAATTCCATTCCATCCCATCCCGTCCCATCCCACTCCCAGCTCTGGGATTCCCACGTTGCTTTGAAAACAGGGTGCGGTGGTGCTGCCTGCGGGGGGGACGGGAGGTCTTCCCCTTGCCTGCACCGGGCACTCTCCTGCCCTGTTCCCCCAGGCCTGCCCGTGCTGCTCCCCGCCTCATCCCTTTCCCGCGGGCAGGGGAGCGGGCAGAAGGCTGCCAGCCCCCAGCTCTGGCCACCCCGAAGCCGCCCCGCTGGCCCTGCAGTGGATGCTCAGTTCCCCAAGGGGCTGCAGTGCCCGCCTTGGCTGCCTACGCGGTGAGGATGGCAACTGGGGTATGATGAGCCCAGGGCGAAGGAAAGGTGTCAAATATTAATCCCTGCTGTAAATTCAGCAGCGTGGGAGGGAGTGGGGAATTGTGCAGCATCCCCGACACCTTCCCGGTGCCATCCATTCACACGTACATCCCCAGATGGGCTCTCCTGAGGGCCCCGGAGGGCATGGCGAGGCGGTGGGTGCCCATCACCCCCATTTCCCATGGCAAACATCACTTCGGTGGCTGCAGCACCCATGGGGAGTGACCCAGCAACACACTGAGCCCGGGGGGGTGGCCACCCCCTCCCGCCTGGCCTGGCCAGCCCTGCTGCCTCCCCTGCCCGCAGCGTGGCAGGCACGGGTGGCACGGCACGGATCCTGCGTCGCCTGTTGATGCTCGGTACGGAAACCCAACCCGCTCCTATAGCCTGCACACCGGGATTGTGCAGGGGTTTCTGCTGCATTTGGGAAGCCGAGCGAGACCCAGAAGCCGTCTCCTCCCCTGCCTCACCAGAGCTGCTCACGCTCGACTCGAGTCGCGCCCTGGCCCCGTTTCTCACCGAGCCATCACCCTGCGGGTGCAATCGCCCTGACGCCCGGCTCTATCTTGCGGGTGGCCCCGAGGACAGGCTGGCGGCTGCCTGCGCCGCCCTGTCGCTTCCCATCGTGGTCCCAGTACTGAGCTGCCCAGCCCACGCGGGGGCTGCTCGCCTCCCTCTCCACTCGCTGCCGTGCCGTCAGGGCAGCCCTTCGCCAGCAAAACTGATGCGGGAACCTCTGTGCCGGGCGGCAGCAGGTCCTGAGCTGCCGGCGGGGATCTGCCACATCACACACCCACCGCCCCAGACAGCCCGGAGCACCCACGGGGCAGGATTAGCCTGCCCTGTCCCCTGGGCTTGCAAGGGCACCCCGTGGGAGGGCAGCTTGGCCCCCGTCTTCCCATGCTGAGCATTTTCGGGACCTGCTGGCTTCTTGGCATCTGCCAGCCTGTCATGTCCCGCTGAGCAGGTCCCGGAGCGTGACCGGCACCGGTCTGGCTGCCCGGTCCGTCAGGATGGGCAAGTGGGGTTTGCAGCTTCGGCATAAGGCGCATCCACCTGGATGAGGACGCGCCATCTCGCCGTCTCTCAATAATCAGCCCAGCACACGTGGCAGAGGTGGACATCATTTCTTTGTGCTTAACGTCCTTCAAATTATTTTTCCCTGGTTGCTTTCTGAGCTGCTCTGAGGAATCGGCTCCTTTTGCTCTCTCGTGGTGGGCCATGCTGGGTTCCCCTGACACCACCACACCAGTGCCCCAGTCCCACTGCCAGACCGGGGCTGGAGGAGTCCTGGGAAAACCCCTTTATTGGAGGCCTTCCCTCGCTGCCCACCTCGTCCCGCCTGTACCTGCTTCCCTGGTGAGGCTCTGACCCTCCTGGCAGCGATACAGCATTTTGCAAATGCCCAGGAAGGTCTTTCTAGCTCCTCCACCCGTGTCCGCATGGTCCCCACCAGCCTCCCCTGTCCCTTGCCATGTTGCTCTGGCACAGCGAGTCCCCACTCCCAGCGTGACGCGAGGGCCGGGGCCAGGAGAGCGCTGGGCCCAGCAGGTTTGGGGACCGGCCTCTGCAGCCCTGCCCGGCCCCACTGGGGTCAGCGTCCCCAGGGCTCGCGTGGGGGGACCCTGCTTTGGGTGGCCCCTTCCTGCTCTGAGCTGCACCAAGGGGCACAGGGGGCTGGTGCTCAGGGGATTCGATATCCTGAGCCAGGTGGGTGTTGAATCGCACGAGTGAGCGGGGAGAGAGCAGGGCGTCGGGCCCGGCAGGCGGCGGATGAAACTGGCAAACCCCGAAACCTTTGGGGCTTTTCCATCTTCCTGCCACGCGGCGCGGGGGCTGGCTCTGACGGCTCGCCCCGCAGCCGCTCCCCGGCACCCGTGGGGACGTGCTGGCCAGAGGGAGGCAGCGGTGACGGTGTGCGGGAGAGCGGGGACGGAGCGGGGCTCGTGGTGACCCAGGCACCAGGACCGGCAGGATGGCGGCGAGGAGGCACCAGCTCGGCTGCAGCCACGGTGGGACGGGGGCCTTTGAGGACAGGGGTGGTGGGCGGCCCACGGGCGCTGCCTGTCTGCACCATCCTCCGGCCCTGCGTTCCCAGCTCTGCATGGCCCCGGGGGAGGCCTGGCGAGACACCCCCCCAGCCTCGCAGGCTGTGTAGGACAGATGTGAACCCCCATGTCCCCCCCAAGCCAAGGTCTGTCCTGCTTTGGGGCTGGCCAAATGCCCAACATCACCACGGACCCCCAGTGGGACCTGTAGGCACGTTGTTCCCCCGTGCCTCAGTTTCCCCCTTGGCCGGGGCACGGCAGAACTGAGTCTGCCACATGCAGACGCAGTGACCGGGGCCACACTGCGTGTGGTGACAGGGACATGCACGAACCGGGCCCTCAGCCCCAGCCTGTGCTGCCCACCCCCGTCCTCCCCGGCAGGGCCAAGGCGTGCCGCAGCACGGCCGGTGCTGGCAGTCGGTGAATGATGAGCGTGAACAGCTACAGCTACCATCGCCTGCGCGGCACAGGGGGGCCTCTCCCCAGCTGCTGTCAGCAGAAACCGGGGCAGGAGCATGCTGCTGGTGGGGAAACTGAGTCACGGGGATGCAGCGCACCTCTCGGCTCTGCTCCCCGTTGGGGTTGGGGGAGGACCCAGCACCGAGCAGGCAGAAACCCCGACAGAAGAAGGGGTTTGGCCTCGCACCGGCCCAGCTCCTGGCCCTGATGGCGAGCCACAGCGGGGCAGCCAGGCCACGCACCCCAGACGCGGGGCAGAAGCTGCTCCTGCCTGGGGACAGGTGCCGGGCTGGCCCTTTTCTTGCAGGGCTGCGGGAACGAGACCCAGCTTGTGTCGTCCCTCTGGCCGCTCTCATGTCCCCCACCAGCAGGACAGGGCCCCCCGGCAGCTCGGCCAGGGACAAGCCCGGACCTGCACAGCCATGGCGAGGACCCAACACCACCGTCCTCTGCGCGGGGGCAGGGGGCAGTCCCGTCCCTCCCCACAGAGCCCTGCTGCCCGCGTGGGGCTGCTGCTGTGGGCTGTGCCAAGGAAGGGGTTCCCCTCCGCCGAGGGGCTGCAACCCCTGTGGGCAGTGGGCACAAGGGCAGGGGGCAGCCCCCCACCCCTGCCCGAGGGCCACCTCGGGGCTTCTCAGCACCCGTGGGGCTGGGCTGGGGCTGCCCTCCCTGCCTTGGATGCCCCAGACTGGGTGCGCAGGGGTGTCACAGCCCGAAGCAGCAGCGTGTCCCGGTGCTCGGGGGAAGGTGTCAGTTGCTGCCAGAGCCCCTCTGCCCGGCTCCCAGTGAGCCCCGAACAGCCAGCACGGCCGCAGCCTTCGGCTCCATCCTGCTCCGCTGGGATCTTCCGCTTCTTCTCTCCCCCAGGCTGCCCCTGGCTCGAGGAGGAGGAGGAGGGGGAGGGGGTGTCCACAGCCCCAGTGACCTCAGCACATGCCATGGCGCTGCCATCTCCGGTGGCGTGGAGACGTGCCCATGGTCCGGTTGGATCCTCCAGCACTTTCCAGCCTAACATAGCAGCCGCACAGGGGGAGCAGATGGTCCCACTGCCCCTCGCCACGGGACTCGGGGGACACGGTCCAGCCCGCTCGTCCCCTGCCCTCGGACAGCTGAGGCTCTGTGGCCGCCCCGAAGTGCAGAGCTCTGGACGGGTGACCTCACTCTATGCAGGTGTCACCCAGGGCCACAGCTGCACGGACAGAGGGTGGCACTGCAGAGGACGCCCACAGGGCAGGCATCTCTGTGCCCACCTGGCAGCAGCATCCTCCATGCTGGGACTCCATGCATTCCCATAGGATTTGGGCTCCTGCATCATTTGGGTGACTGCACCCATGGGAGATACTGCGCCCTGGCACCGCCCTGGGCAGCGAGCTGGCCTGGCCCACGCTCCTGTGTGCATCAGCAACCACGTCACGAGCCTCGCCAGTGCTCAGCTCCGGCACAGGGCTGGCTGGCGCGGGGCCGGCAGCAGGCAGGGAGCAGATGGAGCGGCACGGTGGGGGCCACGGGGGCCGCAGGGGCAGGAAGCCGGGGGCAGCGGGAGCAGACGAACCGGCAGCCTGAGCATTGCGTCCTGCAGGGAGGAAAATGGAAGCGCTGGGGGGACAGCGGGGCCTGGCTGAGCGTGGCCCCAGGGCCCAGGGGGCCGCTTGGCCCCGTCTGTGCAGCAGGGACGAGCTGACCCTGCTCCCCAGCTCCCCCCACCCAGCTGTTGCACCCCGCTCATCTGCGCAATGAGTTCCTGGGGCTCAGTGCGGTCCCAGGCCGGGCGTGTGCTGCTGCCCCAGTGGGCTCAGCTGTGCCCACAGCGTCCCTGGAGCACAGGGGGCATTTCGGGGCAAAAAGCATCAGCCCGGGCTGCATTCCTCCAGGAATCACGGCAACACCAGCGTGCTGCAGACCCTGTGCTCACCCCCGCGCTCCTCTGCCCGGTGCAGACACAGGAGATCGTGGAAGGATGCTGCCGGGGCCACAGCAGAGGGAGGGAAGGGTCTTGGCTACGGAGGATTTTGAAATCAAGCAAATCCCAGTACGCGCCCGCCGTGCAGAGACGCGGGGAGGGCGGCAGACCCCAGCTCTGGGCGTGATCTCCCGGCGGGTCCCCAGTGCCAAGGCCCCTTGCCGGGGCACCCACAGATGCTGGGACCCTCGGCTGCACAAGTGGTGCCTTTGGGGCTGTGGGCAGCGGAGGCTGGCTCAAGGAGGTGGGAGATGGGGAAACTGAGGCAGAGCCCCGGCGCTGGGGCCATTGTGTGCCGAGACCCATCGGACGCCGCCTTTGCCCATCTCGGCACGTTGCCCGTTGCATTGCTGAGCATCCCCCCACAGGGCTCTGGCTGCTGCAGGCAGAGACAGCCCCGGCACCTCTGGGAAAACCAGGCCACTCCACGGAGGAGCTTAGCAGGGGATTTTGCTGCCCAGTTGGTCACGGCCGGGCAGGGCCACGGTGATGTGCCAAGGTCAGGCAGGTCATGGTGCCAAGGTCAGGCGGGACGTGGTGCCGGCGGGGATGGCCCCGGGGGGCTGCTGGCACCGGGGGACTGCCGGGACGAGGGCAGGTGCCCGTGGGGGCACGACCTCACAGGGGCGGTGGGCTCATGGCGCACGACGTGCGGCTGAACCCCCTGGCACGTCTCCGGGAGATGCTGGTGCCTTGTCCGGGGGCACCGGGGGTCCCGCGGGTGCCCACACCCGGGGTGCGGGGGAACCCCCCGAGGGATGG
This sequence comes from Phoenicopterus ruber ruber, assembly GCA_009819775.1. NCBI lineage: Eukaryota > Metazoa > Chordata > Aves > Phoenicopteriformes > Phoenicopteridae > Phoenicopterus > Phoenicopterus ruber. Next base: position 12,723,438 of record CM020234.1, read on the forward strand.
CACCGGGAGAGGGGCACGGGGCGCCGGGGGTCCCCCAGACCCTGCCCGAGGGGTTCCGCAGTGGCGAGGGATGCTGCCGGGGGGCGGGGATGGGGACCGGGGCCGAGCGGAGCCGGGCCGGGGACCGGTGGTGGGGACCGCGGCCGGGGGCGGCGCCGGTGGGTGGCTCCCGGTCCCGGTCCCGGCCCCGGCCCCGGCCGGTAACTCCGCCTGCCGTATTTATGGGAAAACAAGCGGCGGCGGAGCCGGGCGGCCGCGGCGGAGCGTCGGGCCGTGCCGTGCCGTGCCGTGCCGTGCCGTGCCGTGCCGTGCCGTGCCGAGCCGAGCCGAGCCGAGCCGAGCCGGATCGGGCGGAGCCGGGCCATGGCCACCGGGGCGGCGGCAGCCCGAGCCTAGCGCAGCGGCGGCGGCGGGGATGCGGCGGGGGGGCCGCCGGGGCGGCGGGCGCGGAGCAGGTAAGGGGGGCCCGTGCGGGGGGCTGGGGCCTGTCGTACTCCCGGGGGACCCCGGCCGGGCCGTCCCCCCGCGACCCCCCCGAGCCATCGCATCCCATCCCATCCCCCATGCCCCCCCCGAGCGCCCATCTCATTCCCCCGTGTTCCACATCCCCATCCCATCTCCCCGAGACCCTCCCATCCCCCCATGCTCCCCCCCTACCCCCTTATCCCATCCCCCCATGCCCCACATCCCCATCCCATCCCCCTGTGCCCTCCCCATCCCAGCCCTCCGGGCCCACCGGGGCCACCCCCATCCCGCGCCCCCGGGCCGAGTCATCCCACCCCATCGCACCCCATCCCCGCGTGTCCCCCATCCCCATCCCATCTCTCCCCATCCCGTCCCGCCGCAGTGCCCGGGCCGGGCCACCTCGCCCCGGTTCCCCGCGATGGGGATGGCCCGGCCCCGCACCGGGCTCAGCGCCCTGCGCGGCCCAGCGGGCCCGGTGCCGGTGCGCGGCGGGGGGGGCCGGGGCCACCGCCCTGGGGGCTGCGGGGCGCGGCGGCGGCAGCGCCCGGGACAGCCCCGCTCCCCCCGGCCGCCTCCCCCGGCGTCTGCCCCACGCACCCCCCACCCGGCCCGGCACTGCAAACCCACCCGGGGTCCCCCCGCCCCGGGGTCCCCCCGCCCCCGGCCTTGCCCCTTTGCGGGTGCCCCAGGGCGGGGTGCCAGGGCCTGGCCGGGGGTGCAGGGGGCTGGCTGGGGTCGGGGTGTCCCTTGCTGCCCCTGCCCCTGGGGTGCTGCACACCCCTCACCTGGATGCCAGCACCAGGGGTACCTTCCTGGGCTGGGGGTGCTGCTCGCCCCTGGCAGGATGAGCCCCTCCAGGGGTGCAGGCAGGGCAGGGGGTGCTGGGGCACCCAGGGGAGCCGTGGCCATGAAGCCTGGGGGGCTCAGGGCAGTGGCTAGGGGGGATGTAGGGGGTGCCAGGGGTGCACAGGCTGGGGGCATGTGCAGGGGCACAGGGCTGCAGGATCGGGGCTGGGGGGCACAGGGGGTGTGTGGAGGGGCAGTGCGATGTGCATGGGGGGGCAATGCCATAGGGCACTGTGTGTGTTGGGGGGTGCCCTGGGGGGGCACAGGGTGGGGGGCAGGGGGCCAGTGTCTATTTGCCACATACACAGGGCAGGGCCTGAGGGGGCCATGGGTTCCCTTGCTGCAGGCAGTGCCGTGTGCCAGCTCCCTGCGCGGGCAGTGCCCAGGCAGCGCCGGCCGTCAGCGCCCTCCCGGAGCGCGCAGGCCTGTGCGCAGTGTGGCTGTGGGCTGGCAGTGCCCACGGCAGCGCAGCGTGCGCAGGCACTGCACTCGCAGCAGTGCGCCGGCGGTACCTCCAGCGTTGTCTGCACGAGTGCAGTGGTCGCAGTGCACGTGAGATGCTGCCCCGGCCGTGTTTCCAGATGCGGGCACCGCCGGCAGGCTCGGGGCGGCGTGGGTGCTGCCGGCGCACTGGCGGTGCCCGTGGGCCGAGTGCAGGCAGTGAGCTCAGTGCAGCGCAGCGTGTACTGGCAGCGTGCTCGGGCTGCCTGCGGGGTGGTGCAGTGGCAGTGTGCTCAGTGCACTGCACGTGTAGCCAGTGTGCTGGCAGCGTACCCCGTGCAGTGCGCCCAGGCAGCGCGCAGGCAGGCAGCGCCCTGCCCGTCTGCTCAGTGGGACGTGTGCGGGCAGCGTGCGGGCAGGGTGTGCAGCAATGCCCAGGCAGTGTGCGGGCAGCGTGCACAGGGCAGCGCACTGGCAGTGTGCTCAGTGCAGTGTGCAGGCAGTGTGAGGGCAGCATGCTGGCAGTGCTGGTGCACTGGCAACGTGCAGGCAGCGGGGGCAGGCTGGGGGCAGCGCCCTGGCAGCGCTCGGTGCAGTGTGGGCAGCGCACTGGCAGTGTGCTTGGTGCAGTGTGTGCAGGCAGCGTGGGGGCAGGCTGCGGGCAGTGTCCTGGCAGAGCACCCAGTGCAGAGCACGCAGGCAGCACGCTCGCCGCGGGCATGGGGCGGGCAGCGGAGGGGCAGCACGCAGGCAGGGTGCTGCGGTGTGCACTGGCAGGGCACTGCATGGCCCCACTGCACAGACCGCACGTGCCACATGCAGGCAGCGACCCAGTTCCTGGCAGCCTCCCGTGGGCCCCTCCGGCAGCCCGGGGTCACTCCCGGCCCACGGTGCCCTCGTGCTGCTCCCGCGGGCCGGAGCTGCCGGAGGCCGGGTGCTCACGTGCGGCTCGGCAGGAGCAGCGTGCTGCGCGGCGGGGGGTGCGCGGCTGGGAGCGAGGGCAGACCCCGGCTGCAGGCAGGGCCCCACGGGCAGCGATGGGTGCAGGGCTGGGTGCTGAGTGGGCTGGAGGCGTGTGGGTGGCACTGGGCTCCACAGCGGTGCCAGGTCGAGCTGTGGGGTGGTCCTGAGGGCTGGCGCGGGGAGTCCCACTGGATGCCCCTCGGCAACACCGTGGGCATGCCGGAGGGGAGCTGCTGTGCCAGGGACAGGCTGGGCAGAGGTGTCCGTGTGTCCTGCCCAGCAGCGGGGGTGCGGGGGGCTCTGCGACAAACCACCTGGGTCCTCCCTGGGATGGGGAAGTGGGCATGGGGCTGGCTGTGTCCCCCCCGGGGGGTGGCTCCTGTGCCGGGAGCTCGGTGGGCATCGGCAGCCCTGCAAGCGCCGCCAGCCGGTGTCAGCATCCCCAGGGTGACGCAGCGGGGAGAGCCTGGGCAGGGAGACCAGTGCATGCCGAGAGCGGGCAGGGCTGGGGGTGAAGTGGGGCACCCAGTGCCCCCCAGCCAGGGGATGGGAGAGCAGAGGGGATGCAAAACCCTCTCCCTGCGGAGGGGACTTGGTGTTGGGGACACGTGGGGTGCAGGAGCATGGCGGCACCGGCAGAGTTGGGGGGGCTGTCCCAGCTCTGCCCCCGCGATGGGCAGAGGATGCCCACGGCTTTGCGGGCGCTCTGCGCTCCCTGCGGTGCCGCAAAGCCCCGGCTCCCCCTGGCCCCCTGCAGCGCTGCCGCCCCGGCAGCCTCCCCACGCACCCACGCTGTCCTTGCAGAGGAGGAATAATTTGGAGAAACCATGGCAACCCTGGGTGGCGCTGGGGATGCCAGCACCGTGCTGTCCCCGGGTCCCCGCGCCGCCACGGCCTCGCGTGGCTCTGCAGGCGGTGGGGCACTGCTGGGGGGGGGCAGATGTGCCAGTGCCCGGGGGATGCGGTGCCCATGTCCCCAGGGCACGGGGATGCACATAGTGGCCTCGCTGGGCTACAGTTCAGTTTGGCTCAGCAGGGCTGTGGCTGTAGGGGGTCCTCGATGTCCCCCCAAGGTGCCCTGTGGCCCCAGCGGCTGCCCCCCCCGCCATGGCCAGGGGTTTCCCAGGACCCTCATGTGCCTCTTTTATTTTGCAGCGCTGGGATGGAGCCGTGGCGGGGCCCTCAGCCAGCTCAGCCCACCCACCCCGTCCCTGCTGCCGCCGGACCAGGTAGGACCCTGGGCCACGGTTCCCTGCCCGCCAGCCACCCCGACGCCACAGGGATGGGCTCCCCAACACTGCTGTCAGCATCGCCATGGTGTGCGGTGCTGTCCTCCTGGATCTGGACCAGCTCCCGAGCGGTGTAACACAGCAGGGGTGATGCTGAGCCACCGCTAAGGGTGCAAACCTGCCCCCCAGCCCCGGAGGCACCGGAATCCCCATCTCCTCCCAGCATCGAGCTCTCCCCAGCCACCAGGCTCACAGCCCCACCAGGACAGACACCCCCCAGCCTGCTGGCTTCACCCCAGCTCTGGCATCCATCCCCCCCAGCTTTGGGGGAGACAGGGCTTTATCCGGGTAACAAGGGGGGGCCCAAGCCCCCCCTCCCCATCTCTGCATAGTTGATACTGCTTCTTGCCAAATAAAGTCTGTTCCTTTTCTCCCAGCAACGCATCCCTGTGGTCCTCTGCTGCTGTTTAAAGGCAAATGCCTTTTGCTGGCCTTTGCCACGCACATTTAGTGTTCCATGGAGCAGCCGGCACCCACCTGCACTCCCGGGCCCCGTGGCCAGGTGGCCAAAAAGCCAAACCCTCATAGGATGTGATGAGCTTTAAAGCCGGGTGGGTGTCCCTGCCGTAGGCAGAGCTGGTTGCACGTCCACTGGGTGCCGATGGCAGCCTGAAGCCGGCTCTCGATGGGCTGTTGGTGAAGGTCAATGCCAGAGCCCACCAGATCCTGCAGGCAAACCGCCTCGTCTGCTCCCCCGGTCACTCTGGGGGGCTCGTGCTGACGTCCCCCCGTGTCACACAGCTGTGTCACACGTGTGGCTGGGGAGCCACGTGCCTGGGGGCTCTGCCCACCCCAACCACCCGCGCAGCATCATCCCAGAGCGGATGGGTTGTGCAGTGTCGATGCACTGTGGGTGCTGGACCCTGTGTCCCGTGGGAGCCACAGCCGCCTTCCAACTCGCTCCAGCCTGGGAGATGTGTCCCGGCTGCAGGATGCAGGAGAGGACAAAGCCGGTGGGCGCTGAGCCAGCACAGCCCCTCTGGCACGGGGTTATCGCAGAGGGCCCCTGGCTCTGGTCTGCTCAGAGCCGCGGGGAGTGGCAGAGGAGTCACTGCTGGCACGTGGGGCTGGGGCACCCGCCACAGCACCCCTCTGCCAGCCCCCAGTGCCACCCGTGCTGGTCCGCAGGAGACCCAGGGAGCGATGGGGCTGCAAGCAGCTCGGACTGTTGGCACCCCGCAGAGGTGTTCGTGGGCCATGGTGGGTGCAGCCCCCATGGGGAGGGGGTACAGCTCCTGCCCCCCCCCAGAGCCCCAGAGCTGCAGAGCCTTCCCAGCTGCCATGGTGGGTGCTCGGGGTACCCATCCCTGGGCGATGCTCCTGCCTGCGCTGCTGGCACTGGGTGCAGCGTGTGCTGGGACATGGGCAAGTGTGGTCCCAGGAGACCCCACAGCCACCCAGATGCTCACAGTGGGGGACCGGGCACACATTCCCCTTCCGCTATGGAAACCCCTGGTGTTGAGTCTCCCCAGCCCCATTCAGAGCTGCCATTTCCCATGGCGCTGCAAGAGGGTCCCCATGTCCTTCACCCCAGGAACGGCGGTTCTGGCCTCCTCTCCTCGCGGTGAGCTGGCACCTTCCCTGGCTGCCCCGCGGCGCCTGGTGCACCTACAGGTGCCCTGCTGTCCGCTCCTTTCTTTGCACTCTGGATTTGGAGCCTTTTTCCAGCTTCTTCCCCCAGCCGGGACCCGACTAGTAACAGCAGTAATGGAGGCTGGGACGCCCCCGAACCCCCATTTCTGAAGAGGTGGCCAAACTGCCCCCCGCACCGGGAGCTGTGGGGATTTATCCAGTGCCGTTGCAGCTCCCCAAGGTCCCCGCCGGGATTTAGGCGCCTAATCTGTTCTCTTGCAGGGCTGGGTGCCTTCTTCTGAGGCCATCTGAAGGGGAGCTGGCGGGAGAATAGTCGCTTTTAAGATGACACGAACAGACCCACCTGACATCCTGGTGTCTACCGTGTACCAAGACATAAAGGTGGCCACCGCAGCCCCCGGGGATTCGATCGTCTGCCAGCCCCTGGCACGATGTGATGCCTCCATGTCCTCGTCCCTGCCCCACGAGCCGCAGCCCTTCAACAAGCGCCATTGCAGGAGCTTCGACTTCCTTGAGTCGCTGGACGAGCAGCTGGGCACCCCCCCGGCCATGGAGCACCCCTGCCCGCGCCCCGGCACCCCCGAGCCCACGCCGGGGCCACCGGGCAGGCGGGCACCACCGAAGCCGGATCCTTATGCCGGTAGAGCCCCACCACCGAGGAGCGAGCCGAAGCGACGCGCCCGCTCAAAGAGCGCGCCGCGGGTGAAGTCCACCTTCACCCCGGTGCCCATCGCCGTCTCGGCGTCTCCGCCGCCGGTCCGGCGCGGGCGGGAGGCGCTGCGGGTGGCACGGGAGCCCTCCCGCCCCGAGCCCTCGCCGCGCCGTGAGAGCCAGGTTCCCCTGCGGGCGCTGGCTAACGAGGTGCACCCCATCAAGCTGCAGCCGCAGCGCAGCAGCGTCAGCCGCATCTCCCCGCTCTGCCTGGGCAGCAACTGCTTCGAGGAAGGGCCGGGTGCCAAGGTGGGCGCCAGCCCCCACGTCAAGTGCCGGGTGGACATCAAGCCGGACGAGGCGGTGCTGGTGCATGCGGCGCGCAGCCTGCGGGCATCCCAGAACCGGCAGGAACCGCCGCGCTGGCCCCGCGCCCCCGGGGCTGCCCGCAGCCTGGCGGTGCCGGGGAGCAGGCAGGCCTCCACGTCCCGCACGCCCACCCCCAGCGACTCCTACAGCGGGGACCCCCCGCTCCTGCCCTACCCCGGCGAGTACTACGAGGCGGACCCCCGGGCGCTGGCGTACCAGACGGTGCCGGTGCCGGCCTCGCGGGACTTCAGGGAGTACCCTGAGAGGGGCTGCATGACCTTCTCGGCCCCCGGTGTCCCTGCCAAGTTCTTCTACGCGGAGGAGCCGGCGCGGTGCCCCAGCCCCGCCATGCCCCTCCGCAGCTCCGGCTATGCCAGCTACCCCTACCCTGTCCGCCATGGCATCCCCCAGCACTTTTACGCCGAGGACCCGGCCAAAGCTGCCGTCCATACGATGCCACCCCGGACGTTGTATGTGGAGGAGGCGCAGGGCTACCCGGTGCAGGAGGTGCCCGCCCGCGCCTTCTACGGGGACGAGCCCCGCTTTTACGCCCCCCGCGGCACCCCTGTCAAAACCCTCTACGCTGAGGACGCCCGGACGTACCCGGCCCTCGGCTCCTCTGCCCAGGTGTTCTACGCCGAGGACTACGGGAAGTACCGGGAGCGGGAGGTGCTGTCGCGGACATGCCCCCCGCCCCGCAGCGCCCAGCCCTTGCACTTCGGTGACTGGTACTGCCCCGAGCGGGGCGCGCTGCCCTACCAGACCTTGCAGGTGTCCCGCTTCACCCCGCAGCCGGCCCGGCGCGAGGCCATGCTCTCCTCCTGGCACGCCAGCTACGGCATAACCCCCCCGCGGCTGGGCCGGGAGAGCCAGCACTACTCCAAATCCTGGGATAACATCCTGGCGCCGGCGGCGCGCAGGGAGGAGGTCCTGCAGCGCGGGCGCAGCTACGAGAACCTGCTCGCCCAGGAGCAGCACCGTGCCTTATCCCCCGAGGAGCGCCGGCAGCCAGTGGTGATCAACCTGTCGAGCTCGCCCAAGCGCTACGCTGCCCTGTCCCTCTCGGAGAGCTCCATCCTCGAGAGGGTGCACGCCGACGGTGGCCGTGGTCCCCCAGGCCGCTCCTGGTACGTCACGCCGGAGATCACCATCACCGACAACGACATCCGCGCTGATGGGCTGGGCAGGAGCGAGAGGCGCTCGGCCAGCTGGGACATGCTGGACACGGGGCGGGAGCGCGGTCCCTACGCCGTGCCCTGCGCCCCTCAGCCCGTCCCCAGGGAGAGCGGCTCGGGGCGCCAGCGCAGCCTGGAGCAGCTGGACGAGCTCATCACCGACCTCGTCATCGACTACAAGCCGGCACCAGGCCACCGCGCCGGGGACCGGGACAGCCTCGCTGAGCAGCTCAAGCAGCTTCTGAGCAGCAGCGCCCCGGGGCCCCCCCGGCGGGGCGAGGGCAGGAGGGTCCCCCCCAGCATGCCCGAGGGACCCCGGCCCACGAAGGAGCAGCCGGGTCCCAGCTCCCGTGCCGGTGCCCCGCGCCCCCCGCCCGCCCCGCTGCCCGTCGGCCCCTTCGAGAAGTCGCCGGAGAACTGCTCGCCCGACCTGAGTGCGGAGGAGGACGACATGATGATGTGCTCCAACGCCAAGTGCCGGCGGACGGAGACCATGTTCAACGCCTGCCTCTACTTCAAGTCGTGCCACAGCTGCTACACATACTACTGCTCCCGGCACTGCCGCCGCGAGGACTGGGACACGCACAAGGAGAGCTGCGTCTACGGGCGCGTGGGCAGCGTCTGCCGCCACGTCCTGCAGTTCTGCCGGGAGAACGCCGAGGTGCACAAGGCCTTCTCGCGCATCGCCAAGGTGGGCTACCTCTCCCGCGGCCGCGGCGTCCTCTTCCTGGGCTTCCCCAACGCCGGCTCAGCCGAGAACTTCCTCCAGTTTGGGCTGGAGAGCCTGCTGATGTCCCCCACCTACCTGTCCCTGCGGGAGCTGGAGAGCTACTCAGACAACCTGGGGGAGTACGCCCGGGAGCTGCGGGAGACGGGCAACCAGTACGACCCCGACGAATGTTTCCTCCTGAATGTAACCGTGGCCGTCACCCAAAAAGTGCCGGAGAGGCCGTCGCCGAAGATGCAGGTGCCGACGGTCAGGAAATACGCCAAGGTGGCCTTAGCCTCCTCCAGCCCAGAGAAGAAGATCCTGAAGAAGGAGCGGGACATGGAGACGTTGATCCTGACGCCCCCGCCCGGCACAGCGGACATCGACAAGGAGGGGGAGGAGGGCCGCAAGGCACGGGAGGTCTGCTTCATCAACATCCAGCGGGAGCTGCGCATCCGTGGCGTCTTCCTGCGGCACGAATTCCCTGCCGTCTACGAGCAGCTCTGCGACTTTGTGGAGAGCAACAAGCGCTTCACACCCACCACCATCTACCCCATCGACAAGAGGACGGGCAAACAGTTCATGTGCATGATCATGGCAGCCTCCGAGCCCCGCACCCTCGACTGGGTGGCCAGCCCCAACCTCCTGGACGACATCATGTGAACGTGGGGTGGGGACCCCCCGGCACCCCCGGGTCACCCCCCCCTTTGTAGATAGGTGTTACCCTGTTGGCGCAGTGGGACGGGGACCCCCTCTCGGATGCGGCACCGAGAGGAAGAGGTTGCGATGGGCTGTGGGCAGCCGGTGGTGGCTGGGGGGTGCTGCAGCCAAAGCAGCGGGGGGCCAGGCTGGGCGAGGCCGTGGGGTGACGGGAGCACGGGCCGAGGTGTGCCGTGGGGCACGGGTCCCAGCCAGCATCCTAGCAAGACCCTGCAGAGCCTTCTCGGGGTGTGCGGTGGTTGGCCAGGGCGGGGGCACCCCAGGCGCCCCCCAGCCTCTGCCCACCGGACGGCCCAGCTGCCTGCACACCCAGAGCCCCCGTGCCTGCCCACGCACCCTGCCTGCACCCGGGGCCCTGCCCAGCCCTCCTGGGCCGTGCCCCCCAGCGCCCGGGGTCCCAGGGAGCACCGCGGTGCCGCTGAGGCTGTACCAAGTCCGTGGGTGCTGCTGGCAGCCCTGTAGGGTCTGCAGCAGTGGCCCTATAGGGTTCGCGGGTGGGAGCCGGGTTGCACAATGTCTCTGTTCCTATAGCGTCTGTGTCCTGAGCATGTTACTGCATGATCTTTAGGTACAGCGGGGACCCTATGAGGGTGGCTGTAAGGCACCCTTGGGTGCCCCCCGGGGCCCCGTAAGGTCTCTGGGTACAGAGTAGGGTCCCTGCACGTGGGGCAGGGGCTGGGGGGGGGGCCTGGATGGTGACACGGGTGCAGGGCCGTGCCCAGGGCAGGGTGCTGGGCCGCCAGGGTGCCACCGGGGAGCCCGGCCCTGTTTCTGTGGGCTCGGGGCTCGGGCCTGGCTGGGGCTGGCACGGCGTGGCGTGGCGTGGCGTCTGTGCGTGGCCGGGGGCAGGCGTGGGGGGTCCCACCGCGGCCAGGGGCAGCGCGGGGGAGTGGCAAGGCCGGCGGCGAGGGGTGCTGCCTGCCAGGGAGCGCCCGCGGCAGGGCCGCGGCTCTGGGGCTGCCCGAGGGGGTGCAGGGAAGGGGGGGCAGGGCCGGGGCAACGGCAGCCCCGGCGCCACCGCAGCTCTCAGCCACCCCCCGCTCACCCGCGGCTGCTCACGGCCCCGCCCCCGCGCGCTGCCTGCAGGCAGGGTGCCCGCGGCCCGGCTCCCCCGCCAGGCCCGGCTCCCCCGCCAGGCCCCTCTCCCCGCCTCCACCGCCGGCGGCGCCCGGTGCGAGGCGGCGGGAGAAGGTCCGGGGCCCGGGGCCCGGGGCCCGCCGGTGCCGCCAGCAGCGACCCCGCCCCAGGCAGGGCTCCGCCCACCGGCGGGGCGGGGCCTCGGGGCGGGGCCGGGCGCTGGTTGGCGGTGGGGGCGGAAGGGGCGGGGCGCCGCGGCGGGGCGGGCGCGATGGCGGCGGCGGCGGCGGCGGAGGCGCTGTCGCGGGTGGCGGACGTGGAGATCGACGGCGGCGGCGTCTTCAAGTACGTGCTGGTGCGCGTGCGCGCGGCCGGCGGGCCCGGGAAGGACGTCGTGCGCGGCCACGGCTGGGCCGAGTACCACGGTGAGGGGCGCGGGGCACCGGCACCGCCGGCCGGGCCCGGGGGGGGCGGGCCGGGACACGCGTGGGAGCCGGGGTCCCCGGGGTCTCTCATGGGGGCCCCGTTGGGGGTAGGGATCCCTGGTGGGGCTGTGCGTGGGGCTCCATCCCGCCCACCTGTGGGCCCGGGGGTACTGGGGCTACCCCACGCCGCGGCCCCCTCCACGGGCAGCGGCCGGGCCCCGGGAGCCGGCGCGGGGCTGTCCCGGGGGGCCCGTCCGTGGGCGGTGGCTAAGGCGGTGGGTCCCCGTGCCCGCCCACGGGGGATGCCTGTGCCCGCCCACGCCCCCTCCGCTCGCCTTTCTCCCCTCCCCACGCGTGCCCCGCCCCACGGCTCCCTCCCCCCGCAGCCGACCTCTACGAGCGGACGGCGCAGGAGCTGGCGCAGCAGGGCCTGGGCTGCGAGTGCCTGGGGGGCGGCCGCCTCTCCCACCGCCCCGAGGAGAGGAAGATCCACGTCTACGGGTACTCGGTGGTAAGCGAGGCGCCGCGGGTGTGGCAGGGCGGGGGGACCCACCCGTGGACGCGGCTTCTCCCTCCCGACGGCGGCACAAGTGCCCGTGCCGCTCCCGCTGCTCACGGCTGAACCGGCGCCGTGTCCCCTCGGGAGCAGAAGGGCTGCGCCGGAGGGCAGCGGCGCTGCCAGGGCAGACCTGGGGGTGCCGCAGCCCCTCGGTGTCCCCTGGGTGCCCCGAGGAGGGCATTGGTGATACCGGTGCCGGTTTTCCCAGCTCCGGGGTGGCACCGTCCCCCTGCCTGGGTGCTGTGCTGTCCGGCAGCCGGAGCCAAGCCAAGCTGCCCACGGTCTGAGCCACTGCCACGGAGGGATTGGAGTGATTTGGAGCCGATCGGTCTTTCACGGGCACGGGCTCAGCTGCCGGAGCCTGTGGTTGCAATGAGCCGCCCCGGGGGTTCACTGAGCTCTCCCGTGGGTGGTAACTGCACCGGCTCTACTTCAAGACCTTCTCTCCTCTGCCAGGGCTTTGGGCGAGCGGACCACTCCGTGACTACGGAGAAGCTGAAAGCTGAGTATCCGGACTATGAGGTCACCTGGGCGGATGAAGGCTACTGACTCGCTCTGGCCGGGCAGCGGCAGCGGTGCCAGCCTGGAGCTGGCGCGGCCAGATCCGGCGTCGGGGCGGTGGCAGCAGGCTCCCCGTGCCCGGCAGCGCGCTGGGCTCTCCTGGTTTTCCTTTGTGTCGAACTCACCCGTTCTCCACCGTCACTGGAATTCCCACGCGCCGTGGGTGCTCCCCACCTCCCTGGCACAGCGCGGCAAAGCCTCGGTGAAGCCGGTGGGTGCTCTGCCCTGGCCTCCCCGGTGGCGAGGGGGTTTGTCCCACATGCGTATGTGAGAATTAAACATGTTGGGGAGCGCAGCTGCTTGGGTGGTCGCGTGTTCACGGCTTGGCGTGCTCCTTCCCCCGGGTCTGGGCTGTACCCCCTCACAGCGGGAGTGACCACTGGGTTTCCAGCCCCTCATGGAGGGCCCGAGCCTGGCGCTGGCAGGGTCTGGGGTGGGACAGCAGAAGATGTGTCGGGATTAGCCTTGGGAAGGGCTGAGGCGGGGGAGGAGAAAGTGATGGGTCCCCACGCCTGGCGGAGGGAAGGGCAGGGTGTCCCTGGGGAGGGACCACCCTCATCCCCTCCTGGGAGGGAGCCGAGCTGTCCGGGAGCGTGGTCTGGAAGAACATGCCTGTTCCCACCCCGGCAGGTGGTCACGCTTTGAGGTAGAGCGTCCTTCTTGACTTCAGCTCTCCAGACAGCCAGGACTGGCTCCTGCTATTCCCCAGGGAGACTCTGCTTGCGCTGCCAGTGAGGAGCAGGGCGGGGAGATGGGGAAAAGCTGCTGGAGCCTTCGGTGGCAGGAGAGCCCGAGGGAGACATGCAAGTCAGGTTGGCCAGGCAGATCGCTCAATCACCATCCCATACAAGGTTGGGGCTGGAGGAACCTCACCCCCCCCTGGTCCCAGCCCTATTTCACTTGTCAGGCTGCGACCCTGCGTGCTCCCAGCTCCTGTCCGGCCGCTTTGCCTGCTGCTGCCTCCCTGCCTTCCCCTCTCGCAGGTGGGGATGTGGGCTCCCTAGACAGGAGGCGGTTCCTGCGTGCCCGGAGCCGTGCAGGGTTAGCACGACCTGCTGAAGCTCAGCCCCTGTGCCCAGTATCCTGCCCCAAACTCAAAAGGTCGATCATGATGGATGGGGATGAGCTTCATGGGCCAGGCTGGGGGTGCAGGGCCCACTGGCCAGTGGGTGGCTCGGGGCTGGAGCTCTCTCCTGCGGAGGATGGTGCCCACCAGCCTTGCAAACTGGTGGAGGGGGAAGAAAGCTGGGGGCCAAGCCCAGGTGCCCAGGACATGCACAAGGTTGCACTGGGCCCACTCTAGAAAAATAGCTCTGCTGTGCTGACCTCTGCAAGGTGCTGACCATCTCACCCGTGCTGGGGTGAAGGTCACCCAACGGTCACACGTGCACTGGACACTGGTGGCTGTTAGGTGGGGGCTGAGTGCCTTGCATTGGTCACACGGAGGAGCACAGCTTCCCTTCGAGTCACCGAATTGTTCATCCATGACCTGGATGAAGGGACAGAGCGCGCCCTCAGCAAGTTTGCTGATGATACGAAACTGGGAGGAGTGGCTGCTGCACCAGAAGGCCGTGCTGCCATTCAGCGAGGCCTGGACAGGCTGGAGCGTTGGGCGGAGGGGAACCTCATGAGGTTCAACACAGGCAAGTGCAGGGTCCTGCACCTGGGGAGGAACAACCCCCTGCACCGGGACAGGTTGGGGGTGACCTCCTGGAGAGCAGCTCTGCGGAGAAGGACCTGGGAGTCCTGGTAGATGACAAATTCACCATAAGCCAGCAACGTGCCCTTGGGCCAGGAAGGCCAACGGCACCCTGGGGGGCATGAGGAAGAGTGTGGCCAGCAGGTTGAGGGAGGTTCTCCTCCCCCTCTGCTCTGCCCTGGTGAGGCCCCATCTGGAGTCCTGTGTCCAGGTCTGGGCTCCCCAGTTCAAGAGAGACAAGGAGCTACTGGAGAGAGCCCAGCGGAGGGTACAGAGATGCTGAGGGCCTGGAGCATCTCTCCATGGGGAAAGGCTGAGGGAGCTGGGGCTATTCAGCCTGAGGAAGAGGAGACTGAGAGGGGACCTCGCCAACGCTTATCAATATCTCAAGGGTGGGTGTCAAGAGGACGGGGCCAGACTCTTCTCAGTGGTGCCCAGCGACAGGACAAGGGGCACCGGGCACAAACTGGAACATGGGAAGTTCCACCTGAACGTGAGGAAAAACATCTTCGCTGTGAGGTGCCCGAGCCCTGGCACAGGCTGCCCAGGGAGGGTGTGGAGTCTCCTTCTCTGGAGAGATTCCAACCTGCCTGGACGCGGCCCTGTGCAGCCTGCGCTGGGTGACCCTGCTCTGGCAGGGGTTGGGCTGGGTGGTCTCCAGAGGGCCCTTCCAGCCCGCACCATCCGGGGATTCTGTGAATTGCAGAGCTTGGAGGCACCTCTGGGGGTGTCCAGTCCATCCCCCTGCCTCAGCAGGGCCAGCTCCAGCAGGTTGCTCAGGTCTGTGGCCGGGTGGGTTTTGGGCATCTCCACAGATGCAGACCCTGCAGCAGCCTGGGCAACCTGCTCTGATTTTGATGATCTTCACATGAAAAAAGGTTTTCTTAAGATTAAATGGCATTTCATGTTCTCACTTTGTTCTCATCGTCCCTTCACAGGGCACTCACTGCTCAGAAGAGGCTGGCTCCTCTCTGCTCCCTCCTGTCAGGTCTTTATACGCATGGGTGACATCCCCCTGCGCCTTCTCTTCTCCCGACCGAGCAGCTCCAGCTCTCTCAGCCTCTGTTCGTGGGAAGTCCAGTCCCTTCATCGTCGTCTTGGCCCCTAGCTAGATCTGCTCCAGTATGCCCCCATCTCTCTCGCACTGGGGGCCCAGCATCCCCCCGTGTCTCCCCAGTGCAGAGGGGATGGATCAGACCTGCTGGATGCTCTGCCGACGGCACCCGGGAGGCTGGTGGCTGCTTTGCCGGGGGCAACGGCGCTGGCTCGTGGTCAGCTTGTGCCTGCCGGGTTTCCAGGCAGCAGGGGAGAGGCAGGGCTCCCTCCCCGGGGTGCCCAGGCTGGGAGGGCGCAGGGTTGCTGGCCTCTGCTTGTCCCGGCTCACGCTGGGGGAAGGAGCTGAACCCTGCGTTTTACTGCGCCTGATGCAATCGCGCTGCAATCTGCTGTCCAAGGCCATCGGCAAGGAGGGGAGAAACCTCCGCGCTCAGCCTTCAGCACCGGGGGCCCGTCCCCGGGCACAGGGGCTGCGGCAGCAGAGGCAGGAGGGCTCCCCTGGGGCAGTGCCCGCCTGCGAGCCCTGGCAGCAGCTTCCCCTGCCCAGGTGGGGAAACTGAGGCAGGGGCAGTGGTTGCCATCACCAGGCAGTGCCGGTGGTGCCGTGTGGGGCTCTGGCTGCCGAGCCATGCTCTTTCCAGGCTGAAGAGCCCTTCCTGGGGCTCTGCCAGGGTTGCTCCCCCCAGGAGGGACCTAGAGCTGTGCTGCTTTGCCCTGTGATGGTCGTGAGCTGGGTGCTGAGATGCTCCTGCCAGACAGAGCAGTGCAGGCAGGGGCAAGGGCTGGCTGCCGCTGATGGCACTTCTGGGTCCCCAGGGCCAGGGGCTGCCTGCTGAGCCGGGGAAGAGGGCGAGTGCTGGGCAGAGGCAGCTGGGACCCTGGGGAAGGAGCACTGCAGGCAGCCTGCCAGGCTCTGCTCTGGCCTGGGCACCCTCCCAAAGCAGCTGCCGCACAGACCGCACATGGCAGCGGGAGCACAGGGCTGCCAGGCTGCTCTGCCCGCGCCGGGCAGGCTGAGCCCCCTCCTGCCTGCCGTCGGCAGGTCCCTGGGGCTGGGCTGCGCTAGAGCCCTGGCTTTTGGCAAGGCCAGCTCAGCTGTGTGCTGGGATAGGCTGCTCCTCCTGCGTGTCCTGCCTGTCCCTGCTGCCTCTCCCAGCCTGTCCCAAGCCTTCAGGCAGCTGGAGTTTTGTTCTGAATTTAAAGCCCCAACATTTTTATGGCTAAACCCCCCAAGTCCTAAGGATACCTGCCTGCTGCGTCTCACCATTGCCTGGGTGCGTCATGACCTGTTTATACCTTTCCTGCCTTGGGATCACTCCTTGCACCCCATTCCCACTGCCCCCCAGCACAACTGCCCTCTCTGGCCAGGGTGCACCCCACTGCCAGCCCATGCCCTGTGCCCAAACCCGTGCCCTGCACCCACAGACTGTGCCCTGCACCCAAAGGCTCTCCCACTGCTCCGTACACTCAGGGACTGTTTCTCCCTGTGGTTAGACACGATACAGCCCAGGCAGCTGGCACGGCATGGCCCCCACGCCCCTGGCAGAGGTGCCAGCTTCTCCCCCAGGACGGGCAGCAGTGCCAGCTTGGCCAGAAGAAGTGGCCTTTTCCCCCGCCGAGCCGGTGTGTGCCACTGGACCGTGCGAGCTGGGCCCGTCCCAGTCAGAGCGGCACACAGATTGGAAAAGGGGGGTTGAAGAAGAGGGGTTCAGTGGGGAAAAGCAGCCAAAGGTCTCCTGGGGACACAGCTGCCAGCTCGCTGCCTGTGATGCTGGCAGTGGTGCCGGGCGGCAGGACCGCAGGTGACCTGTCGCAGCCAGGCGAACCACCTTGCCATAAACCCCGCTGCCGGGACTGAGAAGCAGATAACGGCGGGGCTGAAGTCCAATGCGGGGCAGGTCCCAGGGAGCAGATTCCAGCCCTGGGCTCACAGCGTGGCCTCCTCCACTGGCCCCGTGCGTCTCCCAGCTCGGTTTTACCCTCGCTGCGGCCGGAGGCCGAGATGGCTGGGCAGGCAGTGCTCGCCCTCCTGCTGCTGCTGGGTGAGCTCTCTGCCAACGTGGGGGTCGCACTGTGGGGAGGGGAGGGGCCGCGGTGCTGGCGGGTCTGCTCTGTCCCTCCCCGGTGCAGGCTCCCATGGGGATCGCTGCTTTCTCCAGCTCCGGGGCTGCGCTGTCCCGGGGGGTCTGCAGCAGTTACAGCCCAGCAAAACCCTCCTCTGGGCTCCACTGGTGAAGGTCAGCCCGGCATTCCCCGGGGAAAGCGAGTGCCGGAGCTGCCAGTGCCAGGCTGGGTATCGCCGATGGCTTTGCTCAGTGTGGGGAGGAAAATGCCCAAATTTTCCTGTTTCCCCTGAAAGGGGGGCTGAGACTCAGAGCAGGGGTGTGTTGTACCAGGCTGGAGGGCCAGTGCCCCAGCCCTGATGGGCTCTGGCACCCCAAGGGCTCACAGGAGTGGGGCTGGCAGTGGGAGATGGCAAAGGTGGAGATGTGGGAGGTGTGGGGCGCTGGGGCAGTGGGGGGGGTCCCGTCCAAGGGACGAAGCTGCTAAGAGCTCAGTGCTCCCCCCAGCAGGGTCCCAAACTGGGGAGCCCAGACAAATGTCACCTGCAGGCCACATGTGCCCTCTGTCACCTGCCACGGGCACCGTACCCAGATCTTCACGGGGTTTCAGCCCCGTTGTCTCTCCCGTAGCCTGGACCATCCTCCCCAGTGGGTCCACGGTCATCAACAGCTGCAGCAGCCCGGCCGAGCGGCTCTGCGACTTCGTCTGCGACTGCAGCGACTGCTCCGACGAGAACCAGTGCGGTGAGTGCCTGGGCCCCCCAACCCCCCGGCCCCCCGGCCCCACTCCCAGAGACCTGCACCCAGGGGGCGAGAGCGGGTGATGGAGCTGGGGCCCCCTGGGTGCAGGTCACTGGGGTGGGTGCAGGTCCCTTCGGTGGTTGTAGGACCCCAGGGTGGATGCAGATCCTCCAGGTGGGCACAGGTCCCCAGGGTGGGTGCAGGTCCCCGGGGTGGGTGGAGGTCCCTGGGCTGGACACAGGTCCCTGGAGTCAGTGCAGGTCCCCAGGGTGGACACAGGTCGACTGGGTGTGTGCAGGACCGCAGGGTGGGCGCAGGTCCCTGGGGTCCGTGCAGGTCCCCAGGGTGGACCCAGCCCTGCCCTGACACCCCGTCCGCCCGCCCTCAGGGTACCTGCAGGGCTCAGCGGTGCTGGGCACCCCCTTCACCTGCGATTTTGAGGAAGGCGACTGTGGCTGGCAGGATGTGAGCACCTCGGCTTACAGATGGGTGCGGGGCCGGGCCAGCCTGGCTGCGTGGGGCATGGGGCCCCACTCAGACCACACCGTGGGCACCGACCTGGGTAAGTGGGAGCTGCTCGGCTGCTGAGCAGGCTCTGGGCACTCACGGCACCACACCTCTGGGCCATGGGTGCCCTGAAGCCGGGGTGCCGGGACACCCATCCTTGTAGGGTGCAGGGAACGGAGCAGACCCATGGTGGGGCAGGAGCTGTGTCGGCCCCGGCTCCGGTGCCATCCCATGGGGCTGCAGCCCCCACTCTGCTCTCTGCCCTCCCCAGGGTGGTTCATGGTGACCGTGTCCCCCCCGGCAAAGACCAGCGCCACGGCCTGGCTCAGGTCACCGGTGATGCGGGAAGCAGGTGCCACATGCGAGATCAGGGCCTGGTACCACCTCTCGGGAAGCGGTGAGGGGGCCCACAGTGGGCACGGCCGGGCCGCGGGGTACTGGGCACAGGGAAGCAATGATGGGGGGCAGTGGGGAGGGATGTGGCCATCTGCTGCCATGGCAGGGACAGAGCCACCGGCACCTCGAGATGGGTCCTTGCCATCCCACTCGCCTCTTCCATGCTCTGCAAGCAGAGCTGGCGGGACCCAGGGGTTCTGGCTCCAGTCCCCAGAGCTGGCAGGGCTAGGTTTGTCCCCATGGGTACCCTGGGGTCCCGGGGGCCACGTTTTGGGGCTCCCCACAGGGCTCAACCAGACGGAGCAGCCGGTGCTGCGCCTGGCCATGGCGTACAGGGACGAGGTGGTGGGGCTGTGGCAGAGCCCGGAGCGTGGAGGCGAGGGCTGGCACCAGCTGGTCGCGTACCCGGGTCGGATCGTGGAGCAGTTCCAGGTGAGACAAGGCCGTGTCGGTACCTGGGCACTGCGCCCGTGAGCTGGGGCTGGAGGAGCCAGGCGATGCACCAGGAGCCGAGGATGCCCAGGCGGTTCGGGCAGATGCTCAGCTCATGCCATCCCTGGCATCTTGTCGGCAGCTCATCTTCTCCCTGACAAAACCACCAGCGTGTGGGGCAGAGCTGGTGCTTGATGACATCGTCTTCAGGAACTGTGGCTTGAAGAGTGAGTCCTGCATCCGCTGGGATGAGATGTGAGCCAGGATCCCCAGGGAAATTGGTCTGGGCGTTGCACCCGGGGGAGCTCTCCTGCTGCCCACTGTGTCTTGGGTGCATCTTCCTGGCCAGGGCACGGGGCAGGTAGCAAAAGCCTGTCCCTCGAGCAACCCAGGGAAGGATGTGGGGGGAGCCTAGTGTGTGCTGGGGTCCCCGTGGGGCTGGCCATTTGCTGATGGTGTGTCCCACCGGCCCAGAGCCTGGGCAGCAGGTCTGCAGGGCGGAGGAGAGCCGCTGCAGCTGGGGCTCCTGCCTGGCACAGCACCGCTTCTGCGATGGCACCGATGACTGCGGGGACGGCTCGGACGAGGCTGCGATGCAGTGCAGTGAGCATCCCTGGCCCTGGGGGGGTCCTGCCCGCTGGCCCCTGACCGCACAGACAGGCTGAGGGTCTGCCCTGGCGGGGTAAAGCTGGGCTGTGGGGCTGGTAGGGATCACCCCAGCTGTGCCCCATGGCTGTGCCAACTCACTCTGAGGGTTTTGTGGAGGGGTCAGCCCATCTCAGGGACCTCCCTGGGTCATTCTGCTCTCCCTCCCTCCCTGCAGAGTCCTTTTTCCCCTGCTCCTTTGAGCAAGGTCTCTGTGGCTGGGAGGTGGAGGTCGGGCAGCCGGCGTGGGAGAGGAACTCGAGCCTGAACCTGGGGACCGCGTATGGCATCCCCACCCGGGACCACAGCAATAATAGCAGGGCAGGTACATGGCTGGGCACCGGCACCCCAGGGGAGCCCCACCGCACGTCCCCGGGGCATCCCTGGCCACAGGGTGGACGTGCCCTCCGGCCCCTGTGGTAACACCTACCTGGGCTCAGCTTAAGGCTGTGCCGGGAAAACAGCATCTTGCACCCACACGCTCAACCCGGCACCACTCAGCCCCTTCCCGATGTCTTCTGCAGGCTTTTTCCTCCACGTGGGCAGCACCTCGGCCGCGGGGGCTGGTGGCACGGCACGGCTCAGCAGTCCCACTTTCCAGGCCATCAACTCCTGCTCCGTGAGTCGCGGCCGGGATCCCACGTCACAGCCCGTGTGGGCACGGTGGTGGCGGGGCACAGGGTGCCCAGCAGTGGCGGCCCCTGCATGGGGCTGGGGCTGTGGTTGGCCCTTTGCTGGGGATGGGCAAAGGGTTTTTGGGGGTGGTGTGGTGGCATCTCTGGTGCCTGCTGGGAGCTCTGAGCTCCTCCAGCCCCACCTTTGTGAGCATCCTGTGGGGCAGCAGCTGTGCCGTGGGGTGTAGGGGGCTGTGTACCCCGGCCCAGGGCTTTGGGGCTCGCTCACCCCCCTCCCCATCCCCAGCTCGTGCTGTACTGCCACCTCCATGGCTCAGCCACCAGCAGCCTCAACATCTACTATGTGATCAACTCTACCAAGCACCCAGTGAGGGAGAGGACGGGGGACCTGGGCAGCTGCTGGGTCCGGGAGAGAGTGGACTTCAATGTGACAGGGAGCTTCAAGGTGGGCTGGGGCCGTGCCAGGGCGAGCTGGGCTGCCTGCAGGGCGAGGGACACCGGGCCACCCCACAGAGCGCACAGGGCATAGAGCCACCCCCAGAATGCACCCATGGGACCCAGGGTAGGGGTTGAACTGGGAACCAGACGCCAGAGCTGAGCTTCCTGGTGCTGGCGTGTGCCACCATCATGTCCCTGTGCCCACACCTCCAAATCCCCCTGCCAGCCCCCCCAGCCCAGGGACCACCCCACTGGAAGGAGGTGAGGGGTGGTGGGGTGTCTTTATCCATCCGTGTCACCCCATGCCTTCCCACCGTCCTGTCTGCTGTCCCCCATGGCCACCCACACAACCCGGCCCCCTCCCAGCTGGCCCTGGAGGACACCCCAATGGCACCCTGAGGGCACTCTGATGGCACCCCAACAGCACCCCTGGGCAGCCGCAGGCCATGGCTGCGTGCAGGAGCAGCACCATCACCCCAAGCCCACTATGGCCCTGCCAGCCCACCCCACACACCCCTTCCAGCCGCAGCATCGTCCCTGCTCCCACCAAGCCCCTTCCCGGGGGAAGCGCATGTCGGCCAATCACAGCAGCTGGGTTCCCCCCGTCCTGCAGCTCCCCGGTGTTCCCCCATGCCCAGCACCATTGCTCAGCCCCTCCATACTGTGCAAGACCCCATGGTGACATTGCTGACGCGGTGCTTCCCCGCAGGTGCTGATCGAGGGGGTGGCCAGTGGCACAGGGACCGTGGCCATCGATGACCTGATCCTGTCTCCAGGCTGCGTGCGGGAGCAAGGTGAGCCGGAGGGCGGCCGTCCCCCACCCCTGCTCCAGCGTGGGCAGTGGTCCCCAGGTGTCTTGTGCCCATGGCACCATCCCTAAAGGACTCACCGCAGGGTCTGCCCGTCCCTCTGCTCATCACGGTGACCATCCTGGGCACAACATGGCAAGCACTTGCCCTGGGGCCCACAGCCCAGGTTGCTTTGTGTCCTCGTCCTGCAGCTGTGACACCCCCCTACCCCTCCGCCCAAAACCTCCTGCCCAAGCCGCGTCACACAGGCAGCTCTCACTGATCCCCTTGGTGCCCTTCACCTGGTGGCAGCAGGCAGGGCAGGGCAGGGATGGGGCTGGGGGACATGGACAGCCAAGGAGATGGTCAGGCACAGGGGACATCTGGAGGGGCTGGAGGGGGTGATGCTGCCGGGCCCTCTCACCACCACTCTCCATCCTGGGGTGTTTTGCCATCAGAGAAGCCTTTGACCACACTGCCAAGCCGGGTGGGTGACAGCCCCTGTGCAGCTGAGGAGGTGGCCTGCGACAGCGGGGACTGCATCAGCGCGGAGCTGGCCTGTGACTTTGCCGAGACGTGCACCGATGGCTCTGACGAGAAGCTCTGTGGTGAGAGCCAGGGGCAGGCACCCGGCTCCCCAGTAGCCACGTGGCAGAGGGGACCAGGGTGGGGTGACGCGGGCACCCCTTGGCTGGCATGGCCAGGGGACGTGGGTGCCCATGCAGCTCCCGGGAAGCACAGTGGCCCAGCAGGGCTGAGCCTGGGCTTTTGCAGGAGCAACCACCTTCGAGGCGGGGGCCGGGGGCTGGCACGACGTCAGCGTGGGGCAGTTGCGCTGGGGCGTGCAGAGGGCCACCGAGTCTGCCGACACTGTCCTCACAGGTGAGACCGTCCCCGCCACCAAGATGATGCTCTTTGGTCCCCAGCACTGCGGGGGCTCCCAGGGTGCAGGGACCCCCTGCTCCCGGCCGGGGTGGGTGGGTGCCGTTGTGGGAAGTGTGATGCCTGGGCAGGGCGCTGGGCTGGCGGTGCTGCCAGGGACACGGGGCCCCTGCCCTGACCTCTCAGGGTGTTTCCATGCCCAGGGGCTTTCCTGGCCCTCCAGGCAGGAGAAGGACAAATGGTGTCTGCTGCGAAGGCACGCACGCCTCTGCTGGGCCCCTCCGGCCCCGCCTGCGCCATGGAGATGAGCTACCGCATCCATAGCGGCCCCCAAGGTAACCCCCCTGCCCGGCCCCAGGGTGCCCTGCCTGCTCCCTGCCCCTGCCCATCCCCAGGGTGCCCTGCCTGCTCCCTGCCACCCCCAGCTCACCCCTGGGGTGCCCTACCCGCCCCCTGCCCCAGCCTGGCACAAGGCAGAGCCCCCCATGCCTGCCTGCCTTTGCTGCGTCTCCCAGCCCCGCTTTGCACCATCCCACTGTCGTGGAGCCAGGGTGTCCCTGTCCCCATCCTTGTCCCCTGTGGCCATGGGCTGGGTGGGTGCCGGGGCCCTGGGGGGCTCCCAGGATGCGGCCAGGGCCTGCTGGTGCCCGCAGCCTCCGCACCGCCTCTCGCACCCAGGCTTCCTCGCCGTCAGTATCGCAGATCACACCACTGGCACGACCCACCTGGCCTGGCACACGCAGGGGCACGATGGCACAGCTGAGGGACACGTCCGCGTCCCGCTGGGGGAGAGGACCCGGCCCTTCCAGGTGCGCCTGGGGGCACAGGCACCAGCCAGATCGGCTACTGGTGGGGCAGTGCTGGTGCTGCCAGGCAGCCCAGGGCTCACCACCGCTGCCACGCTGCCCCCAGGTCGAGCTGCTGGGGCTGGTGGATCTGCAGGACTCGGCGAGCGCCGCTGTTGACAACGTGACGTTCGTGCAGTGCCACCCCGACGTGGTGCCACCCGGGGCTGCGGGTACGGCCAGAGGCATGTGAGCAGGGAGGGCGGCCGGGGGCAGGAGGGAACCCCGTCCCCCCACCTGCAGAGATGGATGCCGCTCCCACGGGGGCTGCCTGGTGACCAGGGACAGGACCACAGTGCAGAAGCCCTGGGGCCGGGGCTGAGCATGCATCCTCCATGGGGTGAACTGGGGGGGGGGGAGCAGAGGGAAAGGGACATTTTGGGGACCTGTTTGCTTTTGGGGTGCCTTATCCTCACTCCCTCTCCACGGTCACCTCTCTCTGGCCAGAGCTGTCCTGCAACTTCGAGAGAGGCATGTGCGGCTGGTACCAGGATCAGTCCAGCGACTTCAAATGGGTCCGCAGCACGGGGCAGGGGCAGGGCTCCGACCACACCACTGGCTCAGGTGAGGGGCTGGCTCCCCTCCTGCGGACCCCAGGCGGCCCAGAGGACCCCACAGCCCCCTGTCCCCAGGGCCGGGACGTGCCCTGCGCACTCCAAGCAGCCCCAGGCCCGTGGGGCGAGCTCAGCTGGGGCAGCCTGGGGGCACCTGGATCTGGGCCCAGGGTGCAGGTGATGCAGGCGCAGCTCAGGGCACCCATGTCCGTGTCCCCTCCACCCTGGCTGTCCCTGACACTCAGGCTACTTCTTGGCCGCGGATCCCTCTGCGCCATCGAGCCGTGGGCAGCGGGCGCAGCTCATCACCTACCGCCAGGAGCCCACCACCACCCTGCACTGCCTCTCCTTCTGGTACCGCCTGGCTGGCCCGCAGATCGGTATGCAGCCCCATGCCATCCTCCGGGGATGCCCCAGCCCGGCTCCGCTCCCCTGGGGACCACGGGGTCCCCGAGGGGCTTGGGACAGCTGCCTGACGCTACCCTCTGCCCAGGCACCCTGAACCTCAAGCTGCGGCTGGAGGGAGCAGAGGAGACAGTGCTGTGGACCCAGCGGGGGACCCACGGCAGCATCTGGCTCCAGGGACAGGCGACACTGCCCGCCACGGGCCGACAGCGGTACTGGGTGAGGGCCGGTCCCTCCCGTGCCGCCGGGTGCCGACAGGGCATGGGGCCGTCTGACGCCACTGTCTGGGTGGCAGGTGGCCTTCGAGGCCCTGCGGGACGGGTTCCTGGGGGACGTGGCGCTGGATGACCTGGCGCTGACGGCGGGGCCCTGCGCGGCCGAGCTCTCCTGCTCCTTCGAGGTGAATGCCTGCGGGCTGGTAGCCAGCGGGCAGCACACCTGGCTGCGGCAGAGCAATGGCACCGGCACCACCTCCGGCCCCCCGGCCGACCACACCACTGGCACTGCCGCAGGTACTGGGGCCATGGCTTCCTGGGGCTCTGGGGGAGCCCTGCTGCCTGCCCTGGGTGTCCTGCCTGCCTTCCCTGCCCTGCCTATCTGCCTGTGTCCTGCTGCCCTGCCTGCACTGAATGTCCTGCCCGTCCTCCCTGCCTGCCCTGCTTGCTCTGCCCAGGATGTGCAGAGGGCACTACTGTATGGGGCTCCCCAAACACAGAGTTTCTCAGCCCCCGGGCTCCCCAACCTGTAGGGGCCTCCTAGCCGGGGGGGTGATCCCCAACCTGGAGGGGATGCCCAGCAGGCCCCTGGCGCCCCCTCAGCAGCACCGGGTGGGGGTCATGGCACAGGGGCTTCTCTCCGCCCAGGCCATTACATGGTGGTGAGCACGGGCAGGGGCTCCCTGCCTGCGGGGCGCACGGCTGCCCTCACCTCCCAGCACTACCAGTCCTCCGCGCCTGCCCAGTGCCTGGCCTTCTGGTACCAGCTGAGCGCCGGGACCCCAGGTGAGCTCTGCGACCCCCCCCATGATGTCCCTGGGGCACCTCTGGACGAGTGGGGGGGTCACACATGGCACAGCCCTGGACCCCCCCCTCCATGGTGGGTGCCCTGGGCAGGCTCCCTTGGTGTCTTCGTGGAGCAGAGTGGGGTGCAGAGGAAGGTGATGGACCTGAGCGCCATGGAGGGGGACGCCTGGCACCGTGGCCTCGTCACCGTCCGGCCGGATGGGGACTGGCAGGTGAGACGGGGCAGGGTGCTAGGGACCTTGCGGCGGGGAGCGAGACAGGCTGGGGGTGATGAGGGGAGCATGGCGGCTGCCACCCTCAGCGTGCCAGCCTGCCCACCCCTCTGGCAGGCGATATTCGAGGTGGTGGGAGCTGCGTCCGACCACGGGTACATCGCGCTGGATGATCTGAACTTGTCAGACGGAGCCTGTCCCGAGCCAGGTGAGAGCCCACGCCGCGGGGGCACCATGGACCGGCCCGCGGGGACGGGGCACCCCATGGGGGCACATGGCCATGGGGATAGGGACAGCCCGTCCCATCCATCGTGGCTCTGCCACGGCTGCCAGGCACTGTGCTCTTGCCTTGAGCTTGGCCTGGCCCAAAGCTGGGGGCAGTGGGGAGGGGGCTGGGGGCTGCCCCCCCGATGCCCCGTCTCCCCCACCAGGCAGTGCAGGGCAGTGGGTGCCTGCAGCACTGAGAGCATCACAGCCCCCCTTTCCTCCCAGCGTCCTGTGACTTCGAGCAGGACATGTGCGGCTGGAGCAGCCCCTCGGACCCCCGCCTGCACAGCTTCGCCTGGGGCTGGAAGAGCGGGATCCCCCTTGCCAAGTACCCCGGCCCCGAGCAGGATCACACCCTGGGCACAAGGAATGGTAGGAGACACCCATCCCTCCCAGGGCACCCTGGCACGGCTGGAGGGAGGAAGAGGAGCTGGGGATGGATGGGGTCACCCATGAATGTCCCCCCCCCAGTCCATCCTGGGGGGCCTGGCTCCGCAGCATCCCCATCCCCTCCTTGCCCAAGAGGGACAGCTCGGTCCCAAAGGCAGTGAGGAGTGGGGCTGGGGGGGGGGGTGCAATCCTCCGGGCATCGCTCTGGGCATTTTGCGGGGGAAGCAGGACACATGGGGTGGGCTGCAGGATGGGGGGACACCCTGTGCTCTGTCCTACCCGTCCAGGTCACTACGTGCACTTCGACACCAGCGTGCTGGGCCCGGGGGGCACCACTGCCCGGCTGGAGAGCGAGCACCTGCCTGCTGCTGCCAACTCCTGCCTGCGCTTCTGGTACCACATGGACATCCCGGAGCACCTCTGTAAGCACAGCCGGGGCAGGGAGGAGGTGCTGTCCCTGGGGAGGGCTTCAGGAGCCCACAATGGGAGCCGGGGGCTTGGTCAGGGGTTGCAAACCCCCTCCCCGCCCATGGAACCATGGACACTGGTTCAGCTCCAGCTGCACGGTGGGGATGGCCCATTCGTGCTGGGTGCTGCCATCCCAGGGGAGGATGGCATGGCCAGGAGGGCCCGGTGGCTCTCGGGGGGCTCCAGGCGGCTGTTGATGCCAGGGCGCCTGCCCCCCTCCACGTTGCAGCCTGTGGGGAGCTGCGGGTGATGCTGCACAGCGCGGCAGGGCAGCGCACGGTGTGGAGTGTGGCGGGGCACCGGAGCCAGGGCTGGCAGGGCGGCGTGGTGCCTGTGCAGAGCCCCGGCGAGTTCCAGGTGAGCGGGGCAGCCCTGGGGTGCAGGGTGCCCTCAGGGGTGTGGGGTGCCCTCCCCATGCATCACTCCCCACATCCCATCTTACCCCACAGATCATCTTTGAGATCACCACGCGGAGGTGGCCGATGGAGGGGACAGTGGCGCTGGACGACATCGTGTACAGCGCCGCGGGGGGCTGCCATTCCAGCCCAGAGGGGCCAGTGGAAGGTGCGGGGCCAGTTCTGGCTGTGAAAGGTCAACCCAGCACCGCTCAAGGCGCTGGTGCTGAGGCTGGGGCTGGAGCCAGCTCTCCCGGGCAGTGGGCCGAGCCTGGCAGCATCTCCTCTCCCTGCAGAGAAATCCTCCAGCAGCTTTGCAGCAGAGGTGGTGCTCAGTCTCCTCCTGGCCATCATCGTCGTGGCGCTGGTGGCCACTGGAGGCTGGTACTGGCTGAAGCGGCGAGGACTGGCGAGCAGGACTTCGGCAGAGAGCAACACTCCCCAGGGCTTCGACAACATCACTTTTAGAGACGTAAGGACAGGGGTGAAGGGCTCTCCCGCTTGCCCCCAACCACACCAAAACAGCATTTTCCTAAAAGCTCAGCAAATCCCGACAGGCTCTCCCTGGGCCAGCACGTCAGGGAGGTGCAAAGGGCTCTGCCTCTTATCTGGTTGCCGGCGAATGAGTGACCCTGAGCTGTAGGACTGACCTAGAAATGCTGCTGCTGCCATCAGGCAGTTGCTCCAGAAAGAGCTGAGGCTGCGATCCTCCTCCCCAGAGCCCTGCAGGGAGCGGGTTGTGCAAACATTGCTCATCCTCTTCAAGCCAGCAACTTAAAACCGTGAGAGGCAGCTTAAGCTACAGCTTCCTTCGAGGGGTTTGGTGCCACGTAGTCCCCAGCAGGGCCAACGGCCCCAGGACTGACCCCAAAAGAGGACGTGGAGCCCCCCGAGCATGCTGTGGGGTTTGGTTCCTCTGCTGGGGTCCCAGTGAGCGGCACCTGGGTTCTCCCCTCTGCAGCCTGGAAGAAGTCCTTGTACTTCAAATTAGACACAGCCTGCGCTTGCTGTAACCAATTCCCGCTCACCCTTCTTTACAGGACAAGGCCATTATATCTCCAGTGCCAAAAGAGGGGGATGAGATTTGAAACAAGAAGCCAGCAGCAGTAATTGCCTACTCACGCCTGCGACGCGTACGCCGGGCAGAGCATCGCTCCAGCAAGACCTCACACTCCAGCGGCCGCCTCCAGCTCTCGGCATCCGACACCGGGCAGCTGCTGCAGGCGCTCAGCCCGGGGTGCCGCTGCCTCCACTACCTCCAAGCGCTCGGGAAAAGCATTGTTGTCTTTTGTAACATGAACTTTCCGCACCAAGACGTGGTGACGTGCCCGTGCTTTGACAGGCGCTGTGAGCAGGAGCTTCTTGCAGCGGCCGTCCTCGTCCGAGCAGGGTCCTGGCCATGGAAAGGGGCGCAGTCCTGGCCCCCCTGGGGCTGGGCAGATCAGCGGGTGCTGCACGGGGCACAACCCTGTCCCGCACCCAGCATTAAGCACAAGAGCTCCCAGGGCACAGAGCCACCCCAGGGAGGAAGCCCAGTGCTGCTGCTGGGGGTAGAGTGGGGTCTGGGGAGGGTGGAGAGGGAGCCAGGAGGGCAGGGAGCAGAGCGGGGGGCACCACGCAGCACACCTGAGGGCAGACAGCAGCCCCGACCCCGCTGCACGGGTGCCCACCTACCGCAGGACTGTCCACGCGCCTTCCCAGGGCTCTGGATACTTTGCCTTCAAATGTCATTGAGAAAAACGTTCCTGAGGCGCAGGCCAGGCTCAGGGCCAGGGCGCCCACACCTGCACCCAGGCCACCCACAGCCCAGGACCCCTCTCTTCCCCCCCCCGATTTCAAAACTGAATTTAACCCCGTGGAAGCCCTACGCAGCCCGTGTCCTGGCCATGCCTTGCAGGAACGAGCCCCCAGCAAAGCTGTGCCAGCGGGAGCCAGGTAAGGGCGGAGGCGAGAGATAAGGAGGGCTCTGGCTTCATACAAATGCCCGACTGAGCGTCTCTGCATCTGCCTCACTCTGTAGAACTCCACAGAGGCTCCACTCACCTCCGCACAAGATAAAACCACAGTATTGATTTCATCTCTGGGCTGCAGGCCAAAGCTGCAGCCCTCGCCGCCAGGGAAAGGCGCAGAGCTGCCAGGAAGGCTGTGACAGCGCCGGCCGCCACCCCAGACGCCAGGTAGTCCCACTCACTGCGCGCCCAGAAGGAAGAGGGTGCTGCAGCTCCAGTCACGCCCCACCGCAACACTTACTACCAGCTGGTAAACAGGCAGCAACCACCCTGTGCAACTGAAGGGTATCAAACTTTATTATAGATCTCTTTAAAACAGGCTGGAAGGAACAAACAAAAACGTCATTGCGATGCAGTGACTGAATCATCATTTCAAATGCAGACACTGATCTACCCCCGACTCTCCCAAATTATTTATATATAATATATCCTACCTGTCCCCCAAATTGTTCCAATTAAATTATCACATTTCAGACCACCCCAAGTGTCTTAACATTAGCTGCTTCTAAACACCAAGACGCGTATGTTTTCTGGCAAATCAGATGCGGTATTTTTTTGGGTTTAGTTCCTCAACCTCTGGAAAGGAGGAAGGAAAAACAAAATCAGGAAAATCGCTTCTTTAAGGTTGCCTTTTTACAGCAGGTACAGATTCGGCAGATTTCCCCCCCAAAGCAAGTCTGAAACCCTCTTGTTCAGCTTGGCAATACGAAGAGAGATTCTGGTGGTTAAGGAGAACCAGCCAGACGAGATCAGTCTGAACAAACTGATTTCGAGGCTTTGTTGTCATTTCCCTTTGGGGCCAGTTTCCAGCGGTTTTCCAATGTCCTTCCCACGCAGTTTAAGGCCTGGAATAAGACAGAGGAGACGACCACCATCAGCACTCGATCATTCACCCAATGATAACTTTATTTCTTCAAATTTTTGCTATAAGGAAGAGAACATCCACAAAAAGAGGGCAGGGGAACCAGAGTTAGGGAGAATCTGAGTTTAGTTTCTCGGACCACCAGGCTAGTTTCAACCAAAGCTCCAATTCTTGCTTGTGCACTGACTATCTTCCTAGAAAACCGTATCTGAGCCAGCCTATGAGAGCAACACCAACACTAGTGGCTGCCAGATGCTTTCCCCCAGCATAATCAGTCCTTCACGGGTCTCAGCCTCTCTCTAATTTTGGGGGGGAAGCGTACAGGGGTGGTCCCCAGGGCACGGCCCCACGCATGAAGATGAAGAACGAAGGAGAACAAGAGCTCTGAGTCCTGGTTTCAGTCAGCAGATCCAAGTTTCATCAGAACACGGCTTAACAACACTGCACTCACAATAACCTCCAGCCAACAACTGCTCCTGACGTGGAGAATGTAAGTAACATAACCCAAAACACCCCTCCTAGGCACTGAAAACATTGTCATTATTTTTGAAGTCTCCTTTCTTCACTTACCAATGGCTCTTTCGATCTTGCCCATAACCTGGTTATTGGGGATTGCTCTTCCTGATTCGTAGTCAGCAATAACTTGGGGTTTTTCATTGATTTTCTAAAAAGAAAGGACGCGTCTCAAAGTCTGGCTCCATACACAGCGAACACTCAGCACCAACCCCCCAGCGCTCACACAGATCAGTAACAGCCTCTAATTACGCCAGGATCGGAAGACAAAGCGCTGCTTCCAGGCTTACTCCATCACCATTATCGCCTCCCTCTGCTATTGGAGTGTCACAGCAATGGTGACACCCATCCTGGACAGACTTCTCCTTCCCTCAGCCTCCCAGGAGGAGCAGGAACACCACGTATTGCTGTTCCTTACGACGGCAGTGAGCTTCTGAATGCTGTGTCAGGCCCAGACGGTACAAAAAAATCTCCTGTCGGTGCTGCGTTGATGGGAGGGGGGAAAAAAAAGCACCTCCTACCAGCTCACCAGCCACAGCAACGCTCCGTCTCCAAGCAGGTGTTCAAGGGCCGCACAGATAAACCCCTAAAACATTTCCCAGATAACTAACGTTGCCCGGAGATCAGACTTCAGAGACGTTGCGTTCACCAAACTTCCTGCTCGTGATGCTGTCCCTCTGCAGCTGCCCACGAGGGGACAGGAAAAGCGTCCACCTCCACCCCGAGGTGCCTACACCCGCCCCAGGAGAGCGGGAGCAGAGGCCGGTGGCCCCGGGCAATACTCACTGTGGCCAAGTCCTTCTGTGTCATGCCCTTGCTCTGCCGGCCTTGCTGGATCACCTTGCCCACCTCCAGCGGAACTCTGTCATGGTGCAGCTCTTCTGTTTCTCGGTCGAGCTTGGCCGTGTTCTTCGTAATAAAGTGTTGTTTGTTTTGGCCTGCTGCCCCTATCATTCAAAGCAAGAATAAAAAAAAACCACCAAGGACAAACAAAACAAGGCTCAGAGCTGGGCCAAAAAGTATCAAAGCGCTGTTTCTAAGCACTCAGCTGCCCAGGATCCCAGGGAGCTTTCAAGATTTCAACATGCCAACACCAGCACTGATCTCAACCAGATCCTGGCCGCTGCAGGTCAGGGAACAAGTTATCTTAATCCTGTAAGTGCTGATGTCTAAACGCAGCCGTGCAGAGCCCTCCCCGTTCTTTACTTTGCATCTGAACTTCACTCCAGATAGGCAAGATTTTGCTACTGCTTGGGGATTTAATATTCAAATTTCACTCCAGACGCACATGTTTGTGCTACAGCGTGAGGGGGTTAATATTTGAACTTGAACCTTGTTTGCTCAGGTATAAGGCAGTGTGAATAAGTGGCTTTTAATCAATTTTCTGATGCCTTTTATAAGTAAGCTGTAACCCTACTTAGCTTTGCTGAAAGCCTGAGGTTCAAAAATATGCTATTTGTTCTGTTTCATTTTAGTGACAGAATTAAGTCATAGTTTGAATCCTTTCTCTCACGTTAGTGTCTGACATTCAGCCTCTTGATAAAGCTGACTAAACTGCGTTCAAGGAGCGTCTATTGATTTATTTCCAACCATCATAACTTCATCCCTACGGAACCTGAGAATTTACATTGGACGGGAAACGGGGAATTTTTAGAGAGTGACACCACAGGAAGAGACGCAGCCACTGAAATCCTTAAGCATGCGTTATCCACAAGAGAAAGAGCTGCAAAAATTGGGAGTTTAAGTTTGTGATCACGAAAGCTCTTCCAAGAGCTCTGCAGACACTAGACAGAAACTCGGAGCCGGCTACAGGGGAGCGCTCCGCCCCCCCCGGGCTGCAGTCGTCCCCCCCCCGCGGGGCGCCCGGCGGCTCTCAGGTCTATGCAGCCCCCGTTAGGACGGTCTCTGGCTTAGCCGGGGGGGGCTGCCTTCTGCCCCCCTCTTCCAGGCGACTGCCTTCAAGGGCGACTCGGGGGGGCGGGCCGAGGGGACAGGCCTGACGCTGGGCTGGGAGCCCCGCGCACCGCACCGCTGCCGGGGAACGGCGCCCGCCGGGCCGGGCTCCCCCGGCCTCCCCGCCCCCCCGTCTCGGGAGCCAGGCCGCGGGATACCCACACTTCTTGGAGGTCTCCACGTCCTCCCCGCGCCGCTGGGCCGCCAAGATCGCCTGGGGAGAGTAAAGGTGCCGCGGTGAGCGCTCCGCTGCCCGGAGTCGCCCCCTCAGCATCAGCCGGGCCCTGGCCGCAGGCTCGGCCGCGCCAGGCCCGGGCCCGGGCCCAGGCCGCTCCGCCGCGAGTCACCCGCTGACCTGCTTGGACTTGGCCTGGGCCGCGCTGGGGCCCTTCTTGCGCAGCACCGTCACCGTGTCCCAGTCGCTCTCCGCCATGGCACCGGCACTGACCCCGCCCGCCGCCGCGCGCCGCCGCCCGGGGCCGCGCCCGCCGCTCAGTGGGCACAGCCCAACGCCCGCCCCCCGGAAGGCGGGGCCGGCCGCTGCGCCCACCGATAGGGCAGCACGCACGCCCTTCAGGAAAGGCGGCCTCTCATTAGCGGGGAAAGGCGCGATCGCAGTGGGCGGGGCCTCGGGCTCCTCAATGGACTTCGGCATAATAGCAATCCAGGCGTGGCGCAGTTGCTCGTAATAGGCGCAGAAACCTAGCAATCAGCCTTCTAGCTATTCGATTGGCTAGTGTGCACGCCAGGCTGGAGGCGGGCGGGCACTCACCTGTGCACTCTGAGAGGCTGCTGCCACTGCCAATAACTCAGTGCCCAGAAGGAATTGGCTTAGTCCGCGGCGCTGTCAGAATCGCTGACCAATAGCCGCGCCCGGCTGGGCAGAGCCGGGCATGCGCCGTGGCGGCGGTTCGCGGCGGGGCCGGGCCGCAGTGGCTCCGTCTCCTCGGCCGGCTCGCCTCGCCTCGCCTCGCCTCGCTCCGCTTCGGCCGCCCGCATTGGTTCCCGGACGCCCCCGGGAGGCCGCGGCCGGGTGCTGAGGACCCGCCGGGCGGCAGCCAGCGGGGGAGGGCGGCGTGGGGCCTTCCCGCCTGCCCCGTGCCTCGGCGCGCGCCCGGGGGCGGCGTGGTGTGTGGATTTCCACTCCCCGCGTGTGGATGACGCGGGTGTTTTCTGAAAGGGGCCCGGGGGTTCCCTTTGGGCCTCACGCAAGGCGGAGCAGAAGGAGTCCCGCTCCCCGGGCAGCCCCGGCCCTCGGAGGGGGGCGGCGGCCGCTGCGGTGCCGGTCGCGGGGCGCTTCGGCCGCCTGGCGGAAAAATCCACGGGCTTGTGTCCGTTCCGCAGGAAACCCGCGTAAGGCCGTGGGTAAGAGGAAGGTTCTGCCTCTGACAGGCGGCAGCGTCCCTGCCCGCTCGGCCGGGAGACAATAAAATCCCTCGACTCTGCGTCTGAATCACCCGAAAAGTTCAGCAGCGCAGGCAGGAAACCCCGGGGCTCTCGCTCGCGTCATTTCTGAAATAAGGGGCGCGGGGGGGCGGGAGTTAAAAATCCTTCGCGGTGTTTGGCGGGTCCTCCCCGAAATGCGGGAGGAGCAGCTGGGCTCCGTGATCTGGGCCGTGCTCAGAAATGGGGCACCGCGAGAGCCCGGGGGTTTCCCCGCCGCGCAGTCGGCCCGTGGCTTCTGTCACTGCGACGCGCTCGGCTCCGGCTGCCTGGGAAGCGGGAGAGCGCGATTTTGGGACGTGGAAGTGGAACGTTAATGAGGTGGGTGACTCCGTGTTGCAAGACGCGCTCCTCTGGCCGTGCGGTGGCAGCCGGGGTGTTGCCACAGCCGGTTTCTTCAGAGCAGCCCCGGGGGGGTCCTGCCCCGCGGCTGGCGCCGCAGGTAAGGCGTTGCTGACGGTTTCCTGCCTCTTTGGGAACAGCGTGTCCTGCCCTGTCGCCGCTGGCAGCGGCACGGTTAGCTCAGGAAACGGAGAAGGGGTTTTTCTTCGCGGAATTACATCAGACAGCCAAGAACTTGAGCAATGTGGAGGATTTCGTACTTGCTTTCCCGGACAAGTGCAGCTGTGCCAGGAAAAAGGGGCATTGCTGCGGGGCGAGTCAAGCGGTGCCTGTCCCCGGGAGTTGCATCGTGCCCTCCCCGGTGCCGCCACGTGCAGGGGGATGCACCTCGGCCCTGGCGCCCTGGCCCCCGTGGGAGTCCCCGCCGTCGCTGGCGCCGGCCCTGTGGGCAGCATCTCGCCTCGACGGGCGCCTGAGCAGCACACGGCCCCACGTGAAGGGCTCGGTGCCACCCCAAGCTCGCCCGTAGCCAGCTCGGCCTGCGGTGCAGCCCTGGGCCACGGTGAGCTGCCCTGGCTTGCTTCCCTGCTCCGGCCCCCGGCGCTCTGCCCGCAGCCTGGGCTACCGGGAGAGGCGCCTTGGCCGCTCCGTCGGGGGTGGCACCGAGCTGGAGGCGCCTGGTTCTGAGCGGGGAGGATTTCCCCGGCGCCGGGTGAATTCCCCACGCGGTGAGAACGAGACTGTCCCTGCCCCGCCGGCGCGGGAGGCGGTAAAGCCCCGAAGGCCCCGCGCCGCCTCGTCGGCAGCCCCCGGCGCATGAGCTGAGCCGGGGGGACACGCGGGCCGGAGACCCCGAGCGGTGAAACCTGCTGTGACCTTTCGTCGCGCGAGTTCCCCCGTGAAAAGCCCCTCGCGCTGACCTCACCGCCGCGTGGCGAGTGGCTGCGTTTCCCCCCACGTCATATTTTTTTTTTTTATTAAACCGAAAGCCGCCTGCTGCCGCCCGTCCTTCCCGGCGCCGCTGGCCTCCCCTTCCCGCCGAGCGGGACGGCCATGGCGCTCTGCACGCAGGTAAGCGACCGCCCGCCGCTGCCTGAGATGGCCAGAGGCGCCTTAAAACGCTTCCTCCGGGGGCTTCTCGCTCGGCTCGGGTGGGTGCGGGGGGGCGCGGCGGGAGGGTGGCCGTCCCCGCAGGGTGGGACCCCGGCGTGGGGGCTCAGGGTGCCCCCAGGCCGAGCGCCGCTGTCCCCGCGGGTCCCCCCGCGGCAGGGCGGGGGGTGGCTGAAGGGGCCCCGGGGGAGCAGGGGCCGTTCCCAGCGGGGGTGGCCTGAGGGAGGGATATGGCGGGGGTGGCAGGCAGCGCGGGGGTGGTGCTGGGGGGGCCGTGACAGGACGGGGGTGACGGGGGCTGACTGCGTGAGGGGGTGACACGGGGAGCTGATGCGGGGGGGGTGGCTGGGGGTGCTGAGGGAGAGGGGACAGTGGGGGTGGCTGGGGGCGTAACCGGGGGGGTGACGGTGTGGGGGTGGCTGGGGGGTGTTTGGGGCAGAGGTGGCTGGGGGGGTGTCATGGGGTGACCAGTAGGTGACGGGGGGGGGGGGGGGCCTGGGGGGGGCGGGGTGTGGCGGTGGCGCTGGAGGCCGTTGGCCCCGCCCCAGGGCGGCCCGTCGCGAGGCGGGGCCGTTGCTAGGCGCCGGCGCGGTCGAGGGGGCGTGGTCCGGCGTGGTCCGGCGCGGGCGGGGCGGGGCGTGCTACACGTGTCCGGTGGGCGGGGCCTGGGAGCGCTTCCGGTGCGGGGCGCGGACGGAGGCGGCCGGTGAGTGCGGCGCTGCCCTCCCCCGCGGTATCGGGCCGGGGGGGGGCCGGGGGGTCCGGGGCGAGGGGCCGCGATCGGGCCTGGAGGTGGCGGAGGCGGCGGGCGAGCCCTGCCCCGTGCGGCGGCGCCCCGGCCCTCGCTCCGCCTTGAGCCCGGCCCGGCCCCTCCTCGCGGCGGGCAGGCCGGGGCGCACCGGGGGGAGCAGCCTCCCGCCAGCGGGGCGGCGGGCTCGGCTCCCCGCGGCGCGGTGGTGCAGGGAGGCCCCGCAGCCCGGCAGACGTTCCTCCCCGGGAGGGCGGTGGCTGTCGCCGGGGCCGGCGGCGGTGGGGTCTCCGCTAGTGGGGGGCTGCCAGAGCCCGGAGGGAGCCGGTCCAGCTCCACGCCGTGCCCTGAGCGGGCGCTGGGGCCGGCGGTGCCTCACGCCGGCCCGCGGGGGCCTCGGGCGCCCCGGGGTGCGTGTGCCGGGGCTGTGCAGAGCGCTGGGCGAGGAGCGGGCGGGCTGGTGCGACTCAAACGTGGGATTCGCGTGAGAGACCTGGGTAGATGTGTGCGGCATAGAGGGGACGGCGCTCGGCCCGGCCGCGCACCGGAGCCTGCCGGCACCGCTCCCGCCGGGCTGCGGCTGCTCCCCGGGGGACTTGGTTGTGGGACCGTCATTGACGCCGTCCTCGTCGTCCCTCTTCTGGGGTCGCTTTGTCAGCTGGAACAGCCCCTGGGACAGGCAAAAGTTGGACGTTACCCGGAACTTAAGATGTGTGGGGAGCCTTGCGAGCCTCGCTGCCTCCTCAGCTGTGCCGGTTGGAGGTGCCTGGGTGTGCCACCTTACCCCTTCTGGGTGGCTGTGGGATGTAGGTGCAGGGCATGAAGGCGGGAGGCGCGTCTTTAGGTCATCATAAGCGATCAAAACAAATGCATTGTATTCTTTTCCTCCGTTCTGATTTGCTTGTGCTTCTCAAACCTTCGTTTTCCAGCCCTTTGGGGAGCCCCGTCCGCCTGCCGGGGCATTGCCAGTAAGTCTGGGCTCCGCTTTGTGTGCAGTGTCTCCCCGGGACTGGCTGGCTCCGGGCGGAATTACGATCCTTTTTGACAACTGACAGATGTGAAAACAAGGGGTGGTAGGCTGTGGTTACCTTGTTCCGTGCCTACAGGTTTTCGGTGGACTGAGGGGATTTATTTATATTCCTGATCAGCTTTAGGACTTTTTTTTACCTTGTTTTGGGCCAGAAGCCTCAATTTCTCTGAATAGGCTGCATTTCAATAAACTTGGATGGGGATTTTAGTGAGGTCTGTCCACCCTGTCTCTTTGTTCTGGATTTAATTCTAAAATTAACTGTAAAGTTTCCTTCCATGTTTTTAACTAGGTGGAGGCAGACTTGTGGTTTACATTGGTGTGTGTACCTGCATTGTTGGGGTTTGGGTGCTGGTGTAATATGCTGTGAGTAATGCAGTTTATATGAAAAATTACCACTATCCAGTTATAATCCTACAGGGAAAATATTTGTATTTTCAGGCTCTGGAGATACAGCCAGAATTTTTTGTTCACATGGCAGCAGCAAACTCCACTCCGCCTGGCTCTTTGGATTTAAACCAGCCTGGATTTGCAAAGGAGATCCTGGGAACTAAACTGGAGGTCAAATACCTCTGCTCCGATTGCAAGAATATATTGAGGAGGCCGGTTCAAGCTCAGTGCGGACATCGCTACTGTTCCTATTGCCTGAAGAAAATTATAAGGTAACTTTTGTGCCTTCGGTCTGAAGACAAAATGCTTGAAAAGGCATATTCAAGCAAAAAAAGGAGAGAAAAGTCTCATTTTCAGGGCCTTCTCAGCGAGGGAGGTGTGTTTAATCGTTGAGGTTCAGCATCGGGCCTTCTTTAAGGGAATGTGTCATTTCTGACTTGCTTTTATTGTTCCGGGGGTTGCTTCAAGGCTTCCTTTTCCAGAATCTCCCGGATTGTTTTTGCTGTTCAGGTGGCGATGCAGGTGGATCACTCATCTCCTTCAGTCTTCCTCACAGCTGCTGAAGGAACTTGCTCCTAAAAGTCATCATACGGTGGTTGTGCCAAAATGTGAGAAATTTAAGCACATGCTGGCTTGCAGAAAAGTTTCAGTGTCTCACTCTTGCCTTTAAGTGAAGGAAGTTGAACAGAGCAGTTAATCAGGAGAAGAAAAAAGATTAGAATCGGAAACAGGTGTCAAAAATACACATGAGCAAAGGCTCAATGTGTTGTTTTAAAAATAAGAAAATGCTTTAATTTTCTAAAGTTACCAGAAATTGTTTTATCATTAAATCATAAATCGGTCTCTTTTTGTTGTGTTTGATGATTATTTTTCTGTTTGCTAGTGCTGGACCTCAAAGGTGTGTCAGCTGTATTCAGGAAGGAATATATGAAGAAGGAATTTCTATTTTGGAAACAAGCTCGGTAAGTAAAAATGCATTTTAAAAAATAAAGCAGCTCTCTGATGTCATTAATCCCACTTGCAGTTTTTGTTCAAAACAGAAGTTCTGAGAATCCCTTGTTCCTAGGAAACGTTTTCTTCAGTAGTGAGAGTTACGATTAATGTGGTGGACTCCCCAGCTTCTGAAATCCAGGTCACGTTAATATAGCAGCGGCCTACTCAAACGCTGTAATAACGATTTGTTTGCTATTAGCACACCTCTGAGGATGTGATGTGGCAACTGGCCTGGGAGGAGTCTTAATAAAGACTTAAGAAAGACTTAAGAGACCCGACCAAAACTGCAACCCCTCAGTAATTTTTGTGGTTTGCTTGTTTTTTCCATTTTAGGCTTTCCCAGACAACGCAGCTCGTCGGGAGGTGGAAAGTCTGCCTGCTGTCTGTATTAACAGTGGCTGCACTTGGAAGGGGACGATTAAAGAATATGAGGTAAGGACGAAAGCAAGGCTTTCGATGTCTGCGTCCTTTTTCTTTCCTCTGTGTTTGGGGACGGCTCAGGTGGTTTTGCTTGTCCGCTGGCAGTGGTGGTGGGAGCTGTCAGCTCCCCAGACTTCACTGTAGGCTGGAGCGATTTCTTGACTGAGCTAGGTTTGTGTGCCCTGCTGCGGGCACAGGCCGAACTGAAACAATTTCAGATTTGCTTGTGATCGCAGGCACCAGGCATGTCCCTTCCGTGGTGGGAACCACCTGCTCTACCTCCAGCTCCTTTCTGCTATAAAAGACAAGTGAAATGTCAAGAAACTCTGCTGTGCTATGAAATTGCTGTGAAATTCTCTGCGTTATGTGAACCTAAAACCTACTTCAGACCCATGAGCTTGGGGAAAGCAGCCTGGGGATGATCCCGTTTCCAGCCAGCTGCCCCCACTGCTACCAGGGCAGAGGGACTGGGCACAGGGACTCACTGGCCGGCCGCCCATCGCTCTGAGCTGGTCCGGGCCACGAGCCTGCCAGACAGGATGGTTTTTTCACCCCTACTCTTCCCGAGGAGCCCATCAGCTCTTCAATCCAGGCCTTCTTTTTGTGGCCCTGGTCCTTAGCATGTATACGGCTAACGTGCGTCGTGAGAAGTGTGTTCTTGCTGAGGATGGCAGTGCACCGCGTGCTTCCCTGTGCTTTCCAACAAGTCGACTCTGCTGTGATGGTTTGCATCGTTAAAATGCGTTAGCAGTTAGTAGGGAATGTATATTCACCTGTGAAGCTTTGGTGCTCCTGAAGGACAGTTCTGTCATCCCTCTTGGAGTGGAAGAACCGCCATGTGGGGGGCCTGAGATGAGAGGAATAAATTTTATTTCCCTCTAACACTCGCCCTAGGTAAGACTGTAGACCTGTGGTTCACGGGGTTTTGGCAGTGACTGAGATGTGTGTGAGGAAAAGATTTAACCTTGGTCTGTCTAGGCTAACATTTGGATTCTCTTTGCAATGCCGCTGCAAGATGGCAGGAAGAAACAGCAGCTGTGGAACGTGCCTGAGTTTTCTGCCTAGCTTGCTGAGCCTGTTAACAGAGAGATGCTGCTGTGCCTCTGCTTCCTTGTCCTGTTGTCTAGAGCCTTCTCCTTCTTTATGCTAAAAGTTCAGTCCAAAAGATGAGGACATGTAGGGTGCTAAATGGTTCTCCTGCTGTGAAACCCTCATTCATAGATCTATAAGTGGCTTGTGGTGTGGACGTATATCTGAATAAACGTCAAGTTAGAAGCATCACACTGGTGCAGCAGAGAGAGTTTGGGAGTTGTGTTTCAGGGTACAGTGTGTTTTACTGAGGTTCCAGGTTCAAGCTGTGCTGTTGGTGCCTGCAGATTGTTTGACCCACACTTTAATTTCTGCTGGTGACCGGTGACTAGGAGTCCGATGCCCACTGCAGTGTTCAAAATGGTGATTGCAGTAAGTGAGCTCATCTCCATTAGACTAAACCAAATTATATTTGTCAGCAGCTTCCAATGCTGTCGGTCGTCCTGTGGCTGATGAGCTCTTCTGAACTTTTTCTCCTGGTTTAAAAAAAAAAATCTTAGTTCCTGCAGGGCTCAGCAAAAATCGTCAGCTGCCAAAGGTCCTCCCTGTGTGGTTTTACAAGTGTTTGAATGCACTAGAAGTTCAAAAGGGCAACAAGCTGTCCTGGGATAAGTCTTGTCTTCTCGCAAGGCTGCACGTGTGTGTGATGCTCCAGGATCTTATGTGCAACTGCTTAAGAGTGTCTGAACGGATAAGGCTGTGCCTCTTTTTTCACTCTCGACCTAATCTTCGAAAGGTCCTGTTAGGTGCTTTGCTAAATCAGAGTATGTTTCGTAGAGGTGCGGCTCCGGAGTGCTTGGGCTGCAGGTCTGCGGCGCTGATCGTAACTGTCGCGGTTTTTGTTAGTCTTGGGGCAGCCTTGTGCGATGAAAAGGGAGCGGGGGTTTTGCGCAGTGCTACTTGGTTTGTCTCGGGATTGAGCTCGCCTCTCCTGCCCGCTTCGGGTGGCAGTTAGTCTGACGGGGGTAAGGTTATTTTGCGCCCTCCCAGGAAAAGCTGATTCTTTCCTGGGAACTGGTGGGAAGAGGCAAGCTCTGGCTTGTGTTATCTCTCCTCCCAGCTGCCTGCCAAAGAGCTGTGGCATTTAATCAGGCCCGGCTGTCCTCATGCGATCAGAGCTTAGGAGATGGTATGTGTGGCTGAGGAGGGCTGATGAAAGGAGGTGTCAAACCGTCTTAGCCCAGAGTCTCTCTCGGTACCGTGGACGAGTGTTAAACCCTGCCTTACAGGTAGGCTTATTAGTTTAGTGCCGCAAAGTGGAATTTGCCTCGTGCAATATGGTTGCATCTGTAGCCAGCAATGTGTGTAACGTCCTGCAGCGGCTCAGCACTCCCACTATGGAAAGTCCCTTGCTGTGCTATTTCCGACAGGACATGGAAAGTCCCTAAGAGCGAATTCATTGTTTGCTAATTTAAAAATCATGTGTTTGTACTGAGAGAGACTTACTCGACTGCTATCCGCTTACAAATCAAGAGATACTGTCACTTCTGGTTTGCTAATCTTATCAGGGCACGAACAGGGAAAAAAATGTTCTGCAGCTGAAAGGCTCTAGCGCTTCAAAAAAATTAATAAAACTAATTTCAGTTTTGCTTTCTGTTCAGGCAGACCAAAGCTCAGGTCTCAAAGGGACATACAAAACTGAAAGAGTGCAATCTGCTTGGACGTGACTTGCACTTCTGCTTAAAGCTGTGTGAAGCATATGAAATGTTTAAGTGCTTAGAACATGTCTGGGTTTATAAATGCATTTTTCTGACTTTGTAAATATTTAGTGGCATTTGGATAAAGCAGTTTGTGGTGGGGCTGCAGGGTTTTTCCTTTTAATTGTAACTTCTTTTCATGTATAGGTTTCCTGATGAGTCTGCCTGAATGTACGTACAGAAAAGCAGGCTGTGGGCAGGAGCCTTTAGATTCAGGTGGAAAGTCTGAGGAGGGCTGCAGAAACTAAAACTAGCCTGTTAGAGCAAAAGGACCGACCAAGAAAACATGCTCTGTGATATCGAGGCAGCAGGAATTTGTGGTTTCTTAGCCCTGGAGCATTTCTTTTCTTGCCTTGCAGTACCTCTGCTTGCCTATGTCTCTCTCCTGTTTTATCAACATATCTTCAGTTCTCCTATACCTTTTATTTATGCTTTTCATACTGCCAACTCCCTTTCTTTGCCCCCCTCCAGGATTGGGATGGGAGGAGGGGGCTGCAGAGGGGTGTGCACGTGGTCAGCCTTGGCATTTCCATTTGTTACC
Source organism: Phoenicopterus ruber ruber (assembly GCA_009819775.1). Classification (NCBI taxonomy): domain Eukaryota; kingdom Metazoa; phylum Chordata; class Aves; order Phoenicopteriformes; family Phoenicopteridae; genus Phoenicopterus; species Phoenicopterus ruber. Next base: position 12,765,258 of record CM020234.1, read on the forward strand.
CAGACAGGGGTTTTAATTATGCCCGGTCACCTCAGGAGATACCGAATTATTTGAGACATAAGGGAATGGAATTGTCTAAGTTTTGGAAGGAGAACTAAGTTTTAAGCTTAATCCTGACAGAAGTATTTAAACTAAGTTGGGGAGGGGGGCGTTCTAGGAAAAACAGATGAGCTCAGCTGATGAGCATGGGTGACTGTCATCTGTGGTGATAACCTATCCTAATCCAAACTGAAGGGGATGTGTTTTCCTTGTAGTCAGTTGTCACCGTGGTTTTGCAGAGTTCGCTTTAGTTGAAGCCTGGAAGGCTGTGGAAGGTGCAAAACTCAGAACGTAAGTGATGTTACTCCAAAGCCCATGGTGGTGGAGAGTGTGTCTGCATCCCCTTCTGGGCTACGCGGCTTCCTGGGGCCCAGAGGACAAGGTGACTGGGCAGTCCCTTCTTGCCCCGTGTTCCTCCTGGGAGATGCTGGAGAAGCCCTGCTGCACCTTGTGTAGAGAAAACTGCGCCTCTTCAAAGATGCTGCTAGAGCCCCGAGCCAGGGTGTCCTCCTGCTTCATGGTGCTTCACCATTTCATGCCCCACCTTTCCATCAGTGTCCCAGGAATGCCCCAGTAGTTTCTGGTGGTGATTTTCAGCTTAGGCTGAAAACTTCAGCTTCAGGCTTTTGCACATTGCTTAGAACAGAGCTGCTGGTCTTTGAAACTACTTCACCTGGCTCCTGTTGCCTCCAAAGCGTACTTCTGAGGGGTTTATAGCAGTGTTGTCTGCATGGGATACAGCGTTGTAAGCGCTGTGGCAAGCACACTTGGTGATGCTGTAGCAGGGCGACCAGACCAGCCTTCCTTTTAAAATCCAGTACAGCATTTATTGTCTTTTTCTGAAGGTTCTGGCTCCACGTTGCGGTATGGTGTTGAAGTGCAGTTTGCAGCCAGCTCTAGCCTGATCAGCAGTTTGCCCCAGGACCAGATCACTTTCTTGTGGGAGGATCCCTGACTTGCACATGCAGGTGACCACAAGGACCTCCTGCTTTGGAAAAAGGGATCTGACACACCTTTACTTTCCAGAGCTGGAGCTGAGGTCCCCAAACAAAACCCGGCCTCCCTTAGTCCCCAAAGTAGAGTTTATGTAGCTGGCTGCCCAGACACGAGGCAGTTTCCCGTCCAAGGCTGTGGTGGGAGGTAAGCCACGGGGAGTGCCGGAGAGCGCGCGTGGGAGGGGGTTGGAAAGCCCCGGCTGTAGAGGGTCTGTTCTTAGCGTCTAAAACCAGCTCAGCTTTCTTGTGGAGTCCCACCTAATTAACAGTTTTGGCATCTGCCCCTTGGAAAACAAAAAGCTGTAAGTTGTGAGCTTTGAAGCTGAGGTGAGTGCTGTCTGTCCCTTCTAAGCCGTGATGAAACCCCTCAGCATGAACGCAGCTTTGGGGTTGTGGGGCAGCACTTCACGCCCAAGGAGATGTTCCTGGGGCTCCAAGTGTTTGACAGGAGCCAAAGCCACGATCACACACACACCGTTGGGCACTTCCAACTTTTCAGACAGGCTAGAGAAATCGGGTTTGAAATCAAGCCACTCACCACAGGCTTGACTTCTCCAGCATGTGAAAGACGCCCGTCCCAGTTGTAATACTTGTCTCATCTCCCCTTTTCTGGGTGCCAGTGGTGTTCTCAGCCTCGTGCTGTAACAGCCTTTCTGTTCACAGCCTGCACCTCCACGCTGGCTCCGAGGGAAAGGAGTTGACCTTGCCCCTGCTCACCATCTGCTGCTTGCAGAGTTTGGCCAGTGTCACCACCACCCTTTCTAACGTGAAGTCAGGCAGACCACTGAGAGGCTTCGTCCTGAGGCTGTCCCTTTTGATCTGAGCGATAGAGGTGAAGCTTTGCATGCTGGTCAAAGTACTGCTGGAAGGGAAGGAGATCTCTCCAGTGGTGGTGTCCTGGGGCCTGGTCGGCACGGGCAGTGCTTTCAGTGTGCTTAGAGCATGGCCGTCAGCACTGCCGCATCTCCTGCAGCTAGCAACAGCAATCAGCTGTCAGAATAACTATTGGAGGTGAATTCAGATCAATGCTACGAACATGCCGGCACCTGGCATCGTTAGTGTGATGGTATGATTGGTGTTCACTCCCCGGTGACAAGTTGTTCTCAAGCAGTGACCTCGTTAGATGTGAACAGCATATCTTGGGCATTTTTCACGCAACCATGACTGTAACTGTTAATTGTAGCCTAGCAGACCTGCGGAGTTATCTCTGATCAGACATTCCCGATTGCTTTGAACCTCCCTTACATGTCAACCAGCTGTTTACAGGGACTTGGTGCAGTCTAACTCTGTCATTTTTAATTTCCTTGGCAAGCGGGCTCAGTCTTTTTGTTTTGCAATGCAGCTAGCCGCATCTGAGACGAGGGACAGTGGTACGTGGGCTCCAGCTGGCGGTGGGGCAAGGTCAGGTTCAAACTCAGGCTTATCTAACATGCTCTGGGGGTCCAGCCCCGCTCTGTTTCAGACTAGAGTCTCCCTAGGAAAATTGTTCCTCTGGGATGATGGAGGGATTTGGAAAAAGCATCCAGGAGTGTCCCACCGCCTTGTGCTCATGTAGTTCAAAGCAAACAGGGAAAGGCAGAGTCTGTTTTAGGAAATGTTAGAAAACCCACTGCTGCTTTCGAATGTTTCTTGTACGTTCAACATTCTTCAAAACCTGCTCTTGCTTTCACACCCATCTTCAATGCAAGAAATGCTGCCTTTATGTCCCTCTAACAATAAACCCCAAATCAAATGTCTGTCTAATCAGCCCTAAAAGCCGATGAACAAAACCATTGAACGCTGAAAGCAAATGTTCTTGTGCTGGTTCTGAAAAGAGGCGTGAGCGAGGCTCCTGGGAACCCCTGGCATCTCTTCTGTCAGTTTTTGTCCTCAACTCAGATGGACACCATTGCGTTGGACAGCAGAGTAAAGGCAGTGCTGGTTTCCCGTGCCAGCACTGCCATACGCATGCCCACTAAAGCCACAAGCAGTTACTGATGGGAACTTATCTTTGGTTTTGGTACTTTCTTTGAGGTTTAATTATTTGTGATGCCAAGTGGACTTGCTCAGATCTGTCACCAGCGTGTCCCAGCGAAGGGAGCAGTTTGTGTCTGGCACCAGCTGGTGGGATGGTCTCGGAATGCTCCCGTTCCCGGTTGGCACTGTGAATTACAGGCTGGGCTCCTGCTGTCCAGCCCTGTGTTGCTGGGCTCCATGCAGTAGTGCAAGGACCATGTGTGTGGTGACCATGTGCAAGGACCATGTGTGTGTTCCCAGCCCACCTGTGTGGGGACAGCTTCGAGCAGGCCTGGCTTAAAACCAGCCTTAGGACTCCCCTGATGAGGAGGAGACACAGCACGGAAGGGTGTGTCGACTTCAGAGGAGCAGGACATCCCGAAGTACCTGTGTTTTGTGGCACCTTCCCCTCTTGGAGGCTCCAGAGCCCCTGGGGACCTGGCAGAAGTGCATGAAGCAACTCGTGCTTCTTGGCCCAAGGGATTCAGGTTCCCTTGAAACCTAGGCAGGGTCTCTTTTACACTGGAGACCCATTTTCAGTGTTTTTTCTACAATTCTGTAGGCCCACCCTTTTTCTTGTAGCCAGGCTAAGACGCCAAAGGAGCCATGCGCTGGACACGGCAGCGCCAGGACTGGAGACTGCCAAAGCCCTGGCAGTGCTCTGGTGCGCCCTCTGCCCCTTCAGCTGGCTTTCCTCTGCTGTCCTGTTAATTTTCCTTCCTTTTTGTTGCTCCCTCCCTGCTGCCAAGCCTTTCAGCTTTGTGTATGCTTCTGGTTGCTGTTGCCGTGTGTCCTGGTTTAGGCCAGGACGGAGCTAGTTTTGTCTCCAGCAGCTGCTGTGTTTTGGATTCAGTGTGTGAAGAACGGTGATAGTGCACTGGTGTTGCTGGTTGCTGCTAAATGACCAAGGACATTTTGCAGTTTCCCAGGTTTTGCTAACGTGCAGATGCAAAACCTTGGGAGGGGCAGAGCCAGAATAGTTGATCCAAACTGGCCAAAGAGAGTGTTCCATACCAGAGACAGCATGGCCGGTGTAAGTGAGGGTCGGCTGGTGGGCCACTAGGCTTTTGAGACCCTTAACTTGCCTTAATCCTTAAGCTTCCCTTCGGGTTGCTTTTTGTTTCCCTATTTTTTCCTTTTTGTTTTTCGTTTGTTCGGCTGTTCGTTCCCTCACCTGCTCTCTCTGGAACTTGCTGTGCTGGGATAACTGGGGGGGGGGGATACCCCTGCTCCCTGCCTGCTGCTCGGGACGGGCTGTATCGGTCGTCAGGTGGTGAGAAATTGTGTATCGTTTGTTTCATATAGTCTATTATCCTTATATATATATTAGCATTATTATTAATAATATATTTTTATATTTTTCCTTTGCTGTCCTGGTGAACTGTTTTTATCTCAACTCACGAGTTTTATTTTCCCTGCAATTCTCCTCCCCACCCCAGCGGGGAGGGGGGGAGTGAGCGAGCGGCTGCGTGGTATTGGGTTACAATTTGGGGTTAAACCACGACACTGTGCTCGGAGGGGACTAACGGACTAGCTTTCAGAGATCGGTCTGCAGGAGGCTGTTTGCAGAAGGGCTGCGGTGTGCGGCTCGCACCAAGCCTGTTCTGCTGCGCCTCGTCTCTGCCCCCCCTGCCCTTTGCAGTAACCTTCCTGCAGGGCTCTGGCAGAGGCATCTCGCAGCAGCTGTTTCAAAGGCTGCTTTTCTCAGCCGCCTGCCCTGTCCCTGAGCTGGAGGGCGAGCGTTGTGTCACACTGATGGATTTCCCAACGCAGTTGCGAGACCTCCCCAAAAATGGACTTGCCTTGATACGGCAGGTTCTGAGCGGGGCAGCTGGGGAGCAGGTGCACCTCCTGCTCTGCCACCGCCATATGGGGATAATAATTTTCAGCAGTAGCCTCTTCCGTAGTTCAAGTCAAGTTTAGTAAAGCCTTGAGAGACAAAACAGCAATCAGATTAAACTGCAGTTTTCCCTTTTGTCATGCTTATGCAGGCGCAGCAGAGCAGCTCATCCTGGCATTCCTTAGGAAACGATCCCCTCCAGGGATCAGCTGCTGTTATTAAATCCTGCTTTTTCCCCTGCGTCTGCCTGCGCTTTTCTGCACAGCTGCATTAAAATGTGCTGCCCTTGCTGTGGCAGAGCTGCTGGGAATGGAACTGCCCATTCTTGCTGGTTGAGTGCTTGGGGTGTAAGGGGGTGATCCCAGGAGTGCCCCGAGAGAAACCTCAACTGCAAATACTGCAAATCGCTTTTCTGCTTTCCTGATATTGAGGTGGGAGAGTTACAGTGTGCACGCAGGCAGCTCTGTTCGCTGGCGGGCCTACAGGCAAGAGCAGGAGGGATTAATACCTCCATCACAGCCCGTTGCCACTGCTCCGGAGAGGTGCTGGAGGACTGAGCGGCCGCAGTGGTACCCCACGAGTGCTTGCAAGCTGCCCTGGTCCGTCCGAAGGCAGCGGCGGTGTCTGGTTTTCTAGTCTCCCAGGTGGGCTCCCAGAGAATCACCTGTTCTGATGGCGGCGTGTGATGTACAGCCTGCTGCTGGGTTGTCTCGCTGTTCATTTTTAGGGAGTGAAATTGGTGTGCGGATCAATCAGCTGCTTTGTTTTTAATTGAATGGGAAGAGCGAGGTGTTGCTGTGCAGGCTGTTAACTCTGCCCGGTTTGATTTTCCTGCTCCTGCTGTTGGATGCCGTGGGCTGGTGTGTGCCTTGGTTTACAGCTGGTGGGTGGGAAGTCAACACTGAGGTAACCGGAGAGTAGCCCTGAAGGTCTGAGCCAGACCATTGTCTTCCAGCTCCACTTTAATTCTTCTATTGCCATCCCATCGGACGCCCATCTGACTCGATTTCCACAACAGGTTCCCTCTGGGAGTGTGGCTCTGCTCTCACCTAGCCCTAGCTCTTCACAGTGACGGCTTTCCAAAGCTGCCCAAAATGTTCATGGCAAATGCCTGAATGCTCATCTCTGCTGCAGCAGCTCACGGATGTGGGTTTGGGAAAGGTGTAAACAGGAGGATTGCCCCATTCCCGGGGGAGTGGAGTGTGGCAGATCAGGCTGGAATGCCAGCCCCTGCTCTCCGGCTCCTGAGTGGGCTAGATTTCTTCCAGCAGCAATACCATCCGTCTCTGTTTAGACACCTGCGTAGAGGGGGAAGGAACAGGGGATTCCAGAAGCGTCTGAAACTGTTCATACAGAAATGTTTGTCTAGGGGTTTGGATCTGTGCTGGTTGAAGCCAGTGTTTCTGGGTGTCTCAGTTACGTACAGACCAGTTGCACTTTCAGCTTTGCTGCGCGAGGCCGGTTTCCCTTCTGGTGCTGCCGGCTGGGCGCGCTTCGCAGGGCTGCCTGCCTGTTGGGTGTTCTGTCGTGGTGTAGCATGGAGTCGGGGTGGAAGAGAAATGCTGGGAGGGGGGGAGTGCAGAGGGGGTGGTATTTTCACGCCTAGCACATTGGCACGGGAGAACATCAGTTTTAAATACTCCCTTTTTAAATAGTTGTCTCTACAGTGAAGTTTCCTTCCTTCAGCCAGACCGTCTGTTCTTATGCCAGCGTTTTGTGGGTCGTGGGGAAGATGCTATCTGGTGTTTTTAGAACATGAGAGCAGTAGGTGGGTAGAAGAAAGGATTCAGCCCCTCTGAGCGAGTGGGATGAAGGCAGGCGTCTGCCTCCGCTGGCAGCACTGCCCGGCCGAACCACACAGGCTGGCTGGTCACTTTTCCAGGGACAGTGCAGTGAGGCTTTGTGTCCAATTACTCATGTAAAGTATAAAAAGGAGAGAGTAACTAAGAAGCCAAAGCTGAGCCACTAATGGGTTTCACTTTCCAGTTTCTGATGTGGTAAGAGCATTTAAGTTTGTGCATGTTTCTCCCCCCCAGATAGTAACTTCTTTTAATAAAGAATAAACGGGACCAAGTTTTCAAAGCATCTGGTTTCAGATGACTACTTTATAAATGCTTCTGTTTTTTTTTTTTTTCCTGTTACTACCATGGCAGGCTACTTCAGTGCACTTATCTTTTAATCTGAATTTTGAACTGCATATTCATGGTATTTACAATGCCTTGTTTCAACTGGTTGGTGCGTAAAGAGACAGTTTAAGCAGTGTGGAAATGACACAGAAAGCAGAGGCACGTTCCAGCATTCCCAATTTAGTCGGTATTGCTGGCCCTAGTATCCTCTGAGGAGAGTATGGCGTTGCCCTGGTGTTCGGCTCCGCTGGCTGCCAAGCAGGCTGTGGGTGCTCTTGCTGCAGGAGTGGGTGCTTGTGTGCAGGGGCTATTAAATGAAACGGTTTTAAAATATTTCTCTTTCTGGTTGAAAAATGGTTTTCTGATTTGAGTGTGAAGATATTATCAGACACCTCAGCCCAGCATGTGATGAGTCGGCTACTTCAGCTGACTGATAACCATTACAGTGGAAAAATTATACAAATTATCTTGCTGAGATAGTGGCTTACTTCACTCAACCTGCCTGAACCTGTATTTTCCTGGCAGAGCCATAAATGGAGCTTCCTGTTGATTATCTTGTCCATCAAAGCAGTAATTTGATTTTTTTTTTTTTTTTTTTAAATTATAGCAGCTTTTAAATTGAGGCTGAAGCTACATAGGCACCGAAAATTCCGGTAGCCTGGAGATGACACAAATGAGTCAGCATGCAGAATTGTCAGCATGCAGAATTATCAGCATGGCCAAGATTTGAGTTTAGAGTGGTAGAATATAGCGCTCTTCTGTAATAAAGTATAAAACTACCCCTGTTGAATTGTACTTATCATATAACCTCATTGGAGCTTTTATTTAGACGACCAAATATTCTCCTGTTGATTCTTTTACAGGCTCACGACGAAGTCTGCCCTGAATTTCCACTGACTTGCGAAGGCTGTGGGAAGAAGATTCCAAGGGAGAAGGTATCCGTCCGACTGTCGGTGAACCGTGTGCTGCGGTGGCGTTTGGGGCCCTCGTGGGCCGACCCCGGCGTTCTCGGGGTGGGGCGGAAAACCGAGACCATTAGGAAGTGGAGTGGGGAAAACAATTAAGTGACAGCCGTTAGTACAGATGTGACCTTTCCATAAGGCTCAAAACACTGGTGGGGTGTGAGTGAACGTGACTCATCGGCACTTGTAGTTTTGTGTTAGTGCTGCCGCCTCCCTGTGAGCGGTGTGTTTGGGTGCGGAGCCTCCATGAGAAAAGCACACTCCTGGGTTTAAAGGGTACTTATGCCCTAGGTAAAGCAACTATTTCAACCACTGCTGTAACTATGGAAAGGGAGCCCATCTCCAGCTGAATTAATTTCTTTCTAATTAATCATGTAATGAAATCCATGTCTATAGGGCCTCTATGCTGCTGGCTCCTGGGGCAAGGCTCAAAATTCTGAAAATCAAAGTTTTGGGAAACATCTTCAAAAGGCATGTTCATCTGAAACTGTCCTGCCTGTTATGGGCAAATATTTTTAGTAGTGCTGTTGCAAAAGGCCCTTGTAGCAGGACGGGGGGACAGAGCATCAAGAAGGTGAGTGAAGAGTTCTTCAAAATGGGCAGCGTGATGAAGGACTTTATGCTGGGATCTTGGGATGCAGACCTGCTTGCCTGCAGCCTGAAGCTGGAGCCCAGCAGAGACTAGGCTTGTAGGATTTCCATAGGTGATCTATCCTTTGTTTAAGTATTAATTCTCTCTTTTATCTCTCTCCAAACTTTTGTTAATTAGCTGCAGCCGTTGTAACTCTGAGTAACCTGACTCATTAAGCAAGCCAGATGGATCTAGAAGCTTTTTTAAAAAAGTGGTTTAAAAACAGTTTTAATCGACATCTGTTGTGGCAGATGTAGGTGTTAAATGTGGAATATGGTGGCTGTTCAGAACAGACCACTGATAGCTGATGATGAGAGGTGTATCAAAACCAAGATGATAATGTGCCAGTGCTTGTTAGCATTAATCATGCACTGTGTGGGAACCCAAACGAGTCATCTTGGCGGCTGGGGGGTTAGTGGCACTCCTCTGTAGAAGTATCCACCGCTGGCCTTGGTTCTTCACGGCAGCTGCCAGACAAGAGGTGCCCAAGGTGCTCCGGCACCCCAGCGAGGGGATGCTGGACCCAGCGGAGCATCTTGCCTTGCACAGGTGGGCCTGCAGGAGTTGCTGTAAATACTCAGGCAGGACCACCGGGAAGACTTTTATTCTCAGATTTATAATGCTTAGCTGGAAATAAAAATACCAAGCTGTGGCACGTCCCGACCAGGGTTACATGAAGTGCACAAAATGAAATGGCTGTCTGCTTCATAGGGCTGCTCCTCATGCCTCCCCTTCCTCTGCCCGCAGCGAGGCTTGTTGCTCAGCATCCAGAACGTGTACCTGTGCTGGTTGCTTTTTCTTTCGTGCATATGCAGGTGAGAAGTGAAGACCTCCTAGCTGTCAAGAGAGAGAAATAAAACTTCCTTAAGTGTCAGTGCTATATTTATATTACAGTGAAAGTCCTACCTAACGGTAGGCAGTGTCCAGGTTTAACCACGCACTTTGGCAGCTAGTGATTAACGATGGCTTGGGTGTTCTTGAGGTCATCTTCAGTTTCCCAGACGTCAGTGGGATGGAAAGGGAGCAACTGGAGACACATAAGATCTAACATTGCCTGCCTTCCTTTCCAGTTTCGGGACCATGTGAAGACTTGTGGCAGATCTAAAGTGCCTTGCAGATTTGAGGTTGTCGGATGTGCTGAGGTGGTAAGGGCTTCTCTGTTGATGTTTATCTCGGGACTTGTTTTCAGTTCCAGTGTTAGAGTTAACCTGCAAACTGCTGTCGCCCAAACTGTTACAGATGTTTGTGTTCAGATATTTGAAAAAAGTGGTGTTTCAAACCCTTTGCAAATGGAGCTTAACATCATCTGCTGTCCAGAGTTTGGGTATCTGGAGAGTGAACTTAATGCGGAAAGAAACCTCCTCCTTCTTGAGGAACACCCTGAGTGCTCTGAGACTCTGGTGGTTATGCTGCTTTCGGCTGTAAGCACAGAACTGGGGCCAAGCCATGTTTCTCCATGACTTAGTTTTCCCAGCTCCTGCTGGTGATGTTGATATAAATCCCTCCTTGGGGGGATTATGTGAGGCTTTGTCCTTCGATGCTGTTACGTACATCTGACAGCCCTTTTGGGAAGTAATGGAGGAAGACAGAGTAGAACAATGTGTGCAGCTGGGGAAATGTTAAGCATCCATCATTGTATGTGATTGCAGCATTTCTAAAACAAAACAAAAAAAACCACCCCAAAACAGGTTTTTTAACTATCTTTCTTTGGTTTTTCCCCTTTATAATTTAAAGCTAACGTTGTGACCTCAAGAGGAGGAATTTTTCTGTGGATGGTGACAGCGTAGATTGAACTTGCTGAATGGGGGATGTATTTCTCTTCATGTAGGTGGAAAATGAAAAGCTACCAGAACACGAAAGCAAGTGTTTGGCGGAGCATCTCTACATGCTACTGAGTTTTGTGCTAAGCCTCAAGGCCGGGTCTGGAGACCTAAAGCCCCTTCCCGCCCTTTCCTCATCACAAAACAACTCCCCGCTACTGGCAGCAAACTCTCTGTGCTCAGAGTCGGAGCTCTCCAGGTCCCTGGAGCTCTTGGGAAGATGTGAGGCCCTTGAGAGGAAAACTGTGACCTTTGAGAACATTGTCTGCGTGCTCAATCGGGAGGTGGAAAGAGTGTCTCTGACAGCTGAAGCCTACAGTCGGCAACATCGACTAGACCAGGAGAAAATCGAAACACTGAGTAACAAGGTGTGTAACCACTGGCTTGGGCTTTCCAGCACTCTGAGCAGAGACTTTTTTCAGTTTCCTTTCCATGTTATTAGCTAGCAAAGCTTCACCGCCTAGCCCTGAAACTCCACAAATCTGAAGGCAGAACTAAAGTATCATTTCTGCCTGTGGCCAACCCTCAAACGCTTCCTGGAAAAGATGGGAATTAAACCGACATGCATAAAGCATTCAGATCTCTGTTAGTAATCAAATTATGCAGACACCGAGATGATGTTGCTAGGTGAAGTTGTCCAACGAGAGACAGAGCACCCAGCATTTCACGGGATCTCTCTGAATCTGTGGGGCTGCTCACCTTCCAGATCTTTCAAAAGGAGTGTAATCATTGATGCTGCGCTGCAGCGTTGTGCCACGCACGGTCTGGGGGTGTGGAGAAGCTGCCCCAGCAGCAGGCTCCAGCATGGTCCCTGCTGAACGCTGCCAGTTGTCTTGGCAGCTGGGAGTTGTGCAGTTTGTGGCGTACCTGTGCTCTCTTGGCAAAGGAGCCGCCAAAACTGGCATGACCCTATGTTAGCTAGCAGTGATTAACCCTGTGGGGACCTGGTTGGCTGGGTGTAGGTTCTTCTATTTCTCGATCTAGTTTTGTCACAGTGCTGAGGCGGTTTTTCCCCCCATCCTCACTTCTTGTGCTGCTAACGTAACGGAGCTGCTCGTTGGGAGGATTTCTCCATTCGCTGTGGGAAAGTTTCCAGCTCAAGCACTGAGTTGTATCAATGTATAATGACAGGGTTCAAAAGGAAGCTTCAGTGAATTGGCTTACGATGCTAAATTTCTCCCTCCTGTGACTCCTGTCAATTCTGGAGAAGGTCTCTCACTGAAGAGTCATCCTGGAGGGGATGCTGGTGTCTGCCAGCTTTCTTGGGTCTCACAGCAGTACATGTTTCTAACCAGGCTGCACCGTGTATCCCACTGAGCAGGTCCGGCAGCTGGAAAGGAGCATTGGGCTCAAAGATCTGGCCATGGCCGAGATGGAGGAAAAGATCCGCAACATGGAAGCTTCCACCTACGATGGTGTTTTCATCTGGAAGATAACAGAGCTTGCCAGGAAGCGTCAGGAGGCGATAACAGGCCGCTCTCCTGCGATCTTCTCTCCAGGTTATTGCCCACAAATTTGCAAAACTGCAAAAGCCTTTTGCGTCTCAGCTGGGTGTGGGATTTGTAGCGGTGTCCTGAGCAGGGGAGATGCTGGCCATTCAGAGGTACTTCGGTTCTGTCCCCCTTTCCCCGTGAAGCCTGAACCACTTTTTTTTAGTGTTGGGCTAAATGAAACTGCTCTGCTGAAAGAGGTACTTTTTTTAATTGCAGAAGACCTTTTTAATTTCTCATAATAGAGAATGCAACCCTCTTAGCTCTGCCGTAGCCCTGCATAACCCTTTAGTTAGAATTAAAATACTCAGAGACCATAAAACCAGCAATAAAATGGTTAAGGAAGGGAGGAAATATGTATTAGAGTCCCAGAAATATATTTCAGTGCCTAAAGCATGACGGTGCAAGAGAGAATGTCTAAATAAAGCCCAAACCATACCTAGGAAGTGCTTGAATATCTGTTAGCAGAAGGGGCTCTCCTCGCAGACCTGCCCCAGCCCAGCACTGTTCCTCCTGTTCTTAAAAAAGAAAATCTCGGACAGTGAGCAGTAGGTTGTGATCTGGCTTGTTTGCTTATGAAAGCACTTCCCAGGCGCGCAGCTGTAAGATGAAACCATCTACTCACACCATTTCATTGCTTGGTGGGGAGCTCACCTCGCAACGTAATGGTTGAGGAGGCGAGTTTGTGTTTGCCTGAGCAGGAATTGCTTAGATCTAAGTATGGTGGAGAGCTTTTTCAGAATGCCCGGAGCTGCATGCAGACCCAGAGCACGTACCTTACGCCTGCTGCCTGGTGCTGTGAAAAAGCAGAGTGTGGCTGGGCCATGAGATAAAAGCAATTGAATTTTAAAAACTATTTTGAAATCTGTTTTCTGGATGAAGGCTGTTCAGAGTCCTTTTTCTCTTGAAAAACTGAAAGAAAAAAGGATTCCCCTTCTTGAGGGGAACTAAACTGCTACTGGAACTGTGCGCATGCAATTAGCATTTCCGTTTAAAAGTCAACAGCAGCCGTGGAAAACCCCCGCTCTCCGTCCCCTTTGGGAAGGGCAGCACTTCCTTCCTTTTCCCAAAACCAACAAATCTGCATCAAATCTATTTTGTTTGATTTAGAAGACCTTAAATCTTGCATCCTGTCCATCTCCTGCACTGGGCTCGAGCTGCTTGGCCCGAACGTCTCCAGAGGCTGCGGTTTGGAGGGAGACGCTGGACAGAGCTGACTCTCGTCCTCTGGCCGCGGGCGTCCCCGCTCGCTGTGGCCCCGCTCGGGGGCTCCTCAGGCCCCTCCTCGGGCTGATGCCACCTGGGGTCCTCGCAGGAGGGTGGGATTTGTTTTTCTAGGTTGGAGAATCAAGTCAGCTGGTGGAGGGATGGAAGTATCAGAGTCAGCCCAAGGGAGGGAAAGGGGTGAAACCTCTCCGAATGCAAGAGGCTTCATCTGTCCAGACATTTGATCTGTTGTTCCTCCCAGAACTGCAGCTCGTGGTTACTGGTGCCTCCTCCTCCGTGCTGCGTGCTGGCCGGTCTCCATCCGCCGCCTGGCAGCGGTGGCAGGGCTCAGGGCTTTTATACACTGTTTCATCAAAGGAAAAACTACTTTGCAGGCCACCAGACTGTGTTTTGTGTGGCTCGTTGGTCTCTGCAGTTTGCTCATGAAAATCTTGGATGTGGCTGGAGGGACTGGAAGGTGAGGGTTGCCTCTCCCTGACACTGGGACTGCTTCTGGAAAAGGCAGGACCTTTTTTTTTTTTTTAATTTTGCAAGTGCGAAGTACAAGGCCTTGTTTCCTACAGAATTTGATTGTGTCGTTTAGACGAGATCCTCATTCCTGGTGCTGCTTTAGCTGAGAAACGAATGTTTCTTGTAGAGGTGGGTTTTTTTAATCTTAGAAAGTGAAGCAAATAGACTAGTCCTGTTCAGTCTGGGAAGGAGACAGCTGGGAGGAGAGAGGTCTAGGTTGCGAATGGGATGAAAAAGGGAAATGAGTATAATTGTTTGTTTTGTATTTAAATGTAAAAGCAAGGAAATACCAAATGAAATCGGTGTTAAAACAAAGAGAAGGAAGTAGAGTTACCGCTCACTCGCGTTGTGAGGACACAACGATTGCCACAGGATTTTGCAAAGGGCAGAATCATAAGTGTTCAAAAAGGCCAATTCTCACAAGAAAGGTTCATCAGGGGCGTGAACCAGGACAGGGCGAAGCGAAGCGCCTGCTGGAAAGCCACCCGCTGCTGGCTGCCAGATGCCAGGGGGTGGCTTGCTGGGCTCTTGCTTCGCTTCCGATGCGCTTTGCCTTTGCTTGGGACGGTGGGAAGCACAATGCCCCGTTGTGTGCTTTGAGCTGGCAGCGTGGTGCACGAGGTGTTCAGCACTCTGGCTGCCTGGTGCCTTTTCCTGGGTACTCCCACTGCTCCCATCAGCCATCCTTCTTTCGGTTCCCTGCCTGGTTTTACATTTGCAGGGCTACAGGAGTGCTGAGAAGCCCCAGGTGGGCGGTGAGGATGTGCTGCTTGGACTAGGAGAGGGGGGCATCTGCCCTGAAAGCCTTTGGGTGAAGCAGGTGGAGAGGAAGGACTAGAGGAAATGAGTTGGGGAGTGCCAGGAGGGAAGCGGGTGACAAAGCCCTGATCTCTTGCTCCTCACCCTGTGGGAGTGCACAGTGTCCCTGCTATTGCAGGTCTGCCTGTTCACGCAAGTGCACCAAGTCCTGCAGTAAAATGCTGGCTCTGATCTCCTGCCCTGAGGCTGCTGGGCCTCGCCAGACCTGAGGCACGTAGCTCTGTGCCGCTGTGAGAGGGTGGTTTGCAGCAGGTCCCCTTCTGAGACGTATTTCTGTGGCCCTGTATGGGTCTGGTATTACAACATGGGCATTCCCAGAATTGCTAGAGGAGGAGAGTACCTGAGATCCCGAGCCCGTACCCAGCCGTGCTTGCACCATGCAGGGTGGCTGGGATCCCAACGGGAGACTGAAGCTCACTTGCTTGAGCCTCTGCCCCCATCAGAGGCAGCCAGCTTACAAAGAGCGAGCAGTGAGTGCTGAGGATGGTCTGCCCCCAGGCAGATCTTTTTTGGGGTGGTTTTGTTCCTGCTCGTCAGCGTTACTGCCATGAACTGCAGCTCCTTTAGCAGTCACCTGCGGCACAACTGGCGGGTCTGCGGGGGGGATGCAGTGGGAAGCGTCCAGCTCCCGGGCAGAGCTCCAGCTTCGGGCTCTGCCCAGGGCGCTTGTGCCTGCGGTGGCGGGTGGGGAGAGCCCGAGGGGCCGGCCGGAGCCCTGCTCTGTGCCGCAGCACTGCGTCTCGGCTAGACCAGGGGCTTGTGACTGCCTGACCTTGGGCTGTCTCTGGGCCAGTCTAAGACGGCATCTGACTGTTGTTTGTGCCTGGTGGCTTTCTGGATGATACAGGCACTTTAAGACCCAGACCCAGGTTCTTCCAGGATCCAAACTTTAGAGTTCTCAGAGTTCAAAGGAGCCTGTTAGTGCCAGGCTTTGCTGGGTTTGACACTCACTGTGTCTGTTTTGCAACTCTTTGATAGCTTTCTACACGAGCAAGTATGGCTACAAGATGTGTCTGCGTGTTTACCTGAATGGGGACGGCACCGGGCGTGGGACCCATCTGTCCCTGTTCTTTGTGGTGATGAAAGGACCCAACGACGCGCTTCTGCGGTGGCCCTTCAACCAGAAGGTAGGTTTGGGACAAAGCCCACTGTGCCCAGCAATGTGCCTCCCTACTTTTGCACCCACTTGAGCTTCTAGATGCTGTTGGTCTGGCCTACTTAGCAAGCAGAAGGAGGAAGGACTTTGATATGTTGTACACCCTGGGGATTCCCCAGTCGCGCTGAAAGCACCGAGTGTGCTACATGGCAGGGGCACGAACCGGCAGAGGCTGTGGCAGGAGAGCAGCAGCATGTTTGGAGAGCGAGCGGAGCCCCTGCATAAATTTGGGCCTTGGTACTCAGGGTGCAGCTGATGCTCACTTGGCGTCAGAAGCTCAGATTGCCGTTCCTAGACGTAGCAGGTTTGTGAAACACTTCAAGGCTGAGCGGGCGAAGTACTGATGCAGGGAGAGGGGCTGCCTTCTTTCGCAGGGGGACAGCAACTCTGCGACTTAATGAAATACCTGCGTGGGGTGTCGGTGTTGGGAGCAAACACCACGCCGGCTGGTTGCAGGTTTTCAGAGTCAGTCTGAGAGCCCTGTGCTGCCACACAGAAGTTTCCAGTGAGAGGGCAGGATGTGGGAAGGGTTTTGCAGAATGTCACCAAGATGACGTTCTCTGCTGACCCTGCTTACAAGCATTTCTCAGGTTTCTAGGCACGTGATGTGGCTATGGTTGCATTGGTACTTGCACGTTTCACAGGTTTTGAGTGAGCAGGTCACTGGGCTGGGTTTCCATGTGCTGCTTATTCACCCGCTCTCATGTATTTTCACATTTCCCCACAGGTAACCCTGATGCTCCTGGATCAGAACAACCGGGAGCACATCATCGATGCCTTCCGACCCGACGTGACATCCTCCTCCTTCCAGCGACCCATCACAGAAATGAACATTGCCAGCGGCTGCCCACTGTTCTGCCCCGTCTCTGTGATGGAAGCCAAGAACTCCTACGTGCGTGATGACGCCATCTTTATTAAAGCCATCGTTGATCTCACGGGCCTCTAACCCTCCTCACCTCCAGGAGCAGTGAACGCAGAGCCAGCCCCGAGTGGGGCATCCCCCTCTTGTGCTGCACTTCAGGCAGGTCTCGGAGTGAGGAGGGGGCAAAAAGCGGAAGGGGAAAAGCCCTTCCCGGAAAGGGACCTTCGCTCTGAGTGGAAACGAGGTGTCTGATGGGAACCCTCTTCTCTGGTGTCAGAGAGACCTTCCCTGAGAAGAGGCTTGGGTGGATGTTCGCAGTCTGCGGGGTACGAGATCTCCTGCAGGGACTTGGGTGTCTGAACTGCCAGTCTGAACTGTCTGGGCTCCCAGTGGAAACCAGTGCAGCTCTTGCTCCACCAGTTTAGTGCACATCCTCGGTGCTCTGTAGTAAAACAAGGGTTTGGCCTGCCTGAGCACCACCTCGCGTGGATGTTTGGCTCAGCCGTCTAGGATTTTCTTCAGCAATCTCCGTGTTCCTGGAAGTTCTGTGTGCTGCAGGGGTGCCATTGCTCTGCGCTGCTGGCTGGTCTGTGCCTCGGTGGACGGGAAGGGTGCACAGCAGGCTCGGTGCAAGTCCGGCGAGAGAGCTGTGAACTGTTTGCCACTGTTTTGGTGCCATCGGTGTCCTCAGAGAGGGGTGCTGAGCCGAGCTGCACGGCAGGCAGGGGAGCGGTACTCCCCATCTGGCCGTTGCTGTGTGTTTGATGGGGGGGCTGTGCCCTGAGCAGTGTGCTGGGAGTGTGGGACGGGGCAGGCAGTGCCCACTGCCTGGGAGGGAGCGTGGGGCAGCACCAGGGATGCCCGTAGTGAAAGAGAAGTGAATCTTCCCCTGGAGAATGCCCGTCCTGTCCTGGGGGAGGAGGGTGATGCAGGGCTCAGTGCAGGGCTTCAGCCCCCTGAACCCTGGGAGCCCCAGGCAGGTTTTTAGCCAGACCCTGCCACTCTCTGCCTGCCTGTGCCTGACCTGCGGTGGGCAGGACGGTGGCAGTGCTGGAAGCTGTCTTTACGCACGCACAACTGAGCTGGCTTTCGTCCCCGCCATGGGGCAGCTGCAGCAGCGCAAGCACACCAGCCTTCCCCGGGCCCTCTCCGGCTGCCGAGCACGTACGGCTGCAGCTCTGCTGCCATCTGCGCCCACACTGCCGCCATCCATCTGCACGGGCACTCTTGCCTCTGTGGTTGCAGAACTGACGGACGCGGCACATCTCTGCATCTGCCTGCGCCGTGGGGGCTGCTGGCCAGCCCCTGCCCTCCCTGAGGGCCTGCCTTGCCCACTGCCAGCAGCTTTCCCCCGTCGTTCCCTCGGCTCTCGGAGCAGCGTGCCTGCCGGTTCCCGGTCACTGCATGCCGGAGCTCTCTCTGCTTGGCCCCACATTGAGCCTGCAGCCACCTGGGCAGGACCTGGGGTGGCTGGAGAAGCCCCCAAGTGAAGCTTGCTGTCCCCTTTCTGTCCCTGGGCTCCTGGCACCGCTCCCTTCTGGGCAGCAAGTGTTCAGCACCCGTGAGAAGGTCTCTATTCGTGGAGAAGGAACTGCTGATGCGTCCCTGTGTTGTGGCTGGCTGGTCCCTTTGGGGTGGTTTTGTTCTGGCCGTGAGTAACTGGGCGGGCAGTTTGCCAGGCTGGACTCTCGAGGCTTTGCTGCCTTCTCTGCCTGTGCTCCCCTCACCCCTGTCAGCATCCGAACGTGCCCCAGGAGAGGTTTTGTTGGTCACAGGAGCCAGCTGCTGAGCCCACCTTGCAATAGTAGTCCAGGACCCTGTCCGGCTCCTGTGTGGCTCCTCGGGCTGGGAGCGGGGCAGGGAGGCTGGAGAGGGGTCACCCTCCCACAGGGCTGCTGTGAGCAGGCCCAGGGGCTGTGAGGCTGCGGGGGACGGAGCCCCGGAGCCCCTCTCTGCCAGCAGCTCCCTGCCTGGTGCCCAGCCCCGGCCTGACGGACGCAGAGCCCACCCTGCTCATGGGCTGCTTCCACCTCTGCTCCGACATGGCCACTCCGGCGGGGCCAGGGATGCTGTCAGTGGAGACAAGCTGTGACCCAGCTGGGGCCTGGGGAGCCCTGCTGGGTCCGGCTGTCCCCCCGCTCCCTGCACGGTGGCACTGCCCTCACCCCTGCTCCTGGGGTGGTTCGGGGTGCTGCTGCCTGGGGAGCTCGGGGGGTGCCTGATGTCCTTCTCCAGGCTGGCAGGTAGCTGAGCCAGACCCTGGCCTAAGCTGAACCTCCTGCACCCAAGGGCGCTGTGCTGGCCGGGGGGCTTTCCCTGCCTGTGGACGGGTGCTGGGATGACCTCTGAGTCCCTCTTTGAAGTCTCGGTGTGGATCTTGTCCTACCTGTTGCGTGCAAAGGCCGTGGCTGGGCGCAGACTCTGCTATTTCAGCAGGAGGAGGGGGGCAGGAGCCTGGGCCAGCACGGCCGGGCTCGGTGCAGCCACTGTAGGTGGGCCGGGGGTGCCGGCCAGGCAGGGTAGCTGCAGCAGCGTGGGCTGGGCAACCTGGCACGTCGGCCGCGACGGTGCGAAGGCGAGCGCTGTTGGTACCGGCAGGGGCCTGCCCGTCTCTTCCCAAGGGCAGTCGGTCGGTGTGTGTGTGTCTGCCTGGAGCTGCCCCTGGCAGAGGGAGTGGGGCTGGGCAGCTGCCTGCACCCTGCCTTGCTGCCGCTGCCCCCTCGGGGCCCTCAGCTCTTCTCGCAGGTGGGAGGGGAGCGGCAGGACCCTTCCTCTGCACCAGCCCCCTGCCAGCCTGTCCCGAGGGATGGATCAAGCCCTGGGTTGCCACTCTCACCCTGTTGCCTTAGGAGGAAGAGGAAGCCTAGCAAAGCCCGAGAGCCCTGCTCCTGCCCACAGCAGCTCCCCACGGCCAGGCCCAGGGGAGGCTCCTGGCCCTGCAGAGGCTGGGAAAGGCCTGGAAAGGGGGAGGAAAATCAGCTCCGCTCATTTAGCGGTTGGGAATTAAGTGTATTATAGGGGGTGGGGGGAAGCTTGGTCTGAGTTGATGTGAATGTCTTTGCTCTTGGGGTGCTGGACGCCCTCTGCCTGCAGCGGGGCCGGGTGGCTCTGGCCAGGTGGTGCTGGGGGTGCCTGGGGAGACGCTGGCTCAGCTGGGGGGTCTGGGCTGCTGTCAGGGCAGGTGCCTGAAGGTGGGTGGGAGAGTCTGTGCTGCGAGCAGAGATGAGGCTGACCCCTTTCCGCCTGTGGAGGGGCCACCGGGGCGGTGCAGCATGGCAGGGGTACAGCGCGGCACGGTAGGCGAGCCCCTGCGACGGAAGCTTTCACTTGCAGCGGTGTTTCCCTTCCCTCACCGCGTGGCTGAGGACAGGCAGATCTGGTGCTGACAACACCGTCTGGTCCTTTTTAATTCTTTTAGCAGCTCTGGAACTTGCAGTGTTAACTGTAGTGCGAGTCCCTCGCAGCAGCCCGTGCGCTGCAGGCAGGGGGACGGTACCTTCCTGGGCACAGCTCTGCCAGCCTGGCTGGCACACGGACACTTGGCACAAGCCACTGCTGGATTTCTGTGTTTTTCTTCCCTTTTGACCACAGCTATTGGAGAACACCCATCTCAGCCTGGCACTGTGAAGTAAGTTTTTTTTCCTTGAGGATGGCGTATGGTCAAAACGACTAATAAAAGCAGTTGGAAGAATGTCGTTGTTGTATAATCCGTGGGACGCTGGGGCTCCAGCACTGCACGAGGTGGAAGAGGAGCGGGGCAGGATCCCCTCGGGGTGGGGGGGTTATTTCTGTGCTGGGACCTTCCCCCAGCTGCCGCCTCCCTGCAGTAATGCTACAGCCTGGGGGGCTCTGCCCAGCACCAGCACTGCAGCTTCCCAAGGGCTGGAGCTTCAAGGGTGCAGGGCTGTTGGGAAGGAGCGCAGTGGTGTTGGACCAGCTGTGCCGGCAGCAGCGGAGGGGAGCTGAAGAGCAACTGGCAAGGCAAATGCAACCAGTTACACTCGTGTTCCTGGGTGCTGGGTAACAAAGCAGCTGCTGAGCTCTTCTAGGACAGGCTGGTTTTTCTTTTAGCTGCTGTTAGGAGCCAAGTGCCTGTGCTGCTCCCACCATCCCCGCAGGAGGCCCTGTCCTGCCCCCCCAGAGCTGCAGCACCAGCCAAGGGGCTAAACCCGCGCTGCTGCTCTGCCTCCACCTGCGCGGCTGTAGAAGAGACAAACAGGAGGGGTATCCCAAGGGGTCTGTCCCCCCAGGGAGCAGCCAGCCCCGCTTCATACAGACGCGGCTGCTGCACAGTGCACCGAGTGAGCCGGCGAGAGGCTGTGCGAGGACGCTGGTGTTGCAGCTCACAGTGCTGCTGCAGCACAGGGCCAGCCCCCGTGCTCGCTCCCCGCTTGCCTGGTCAGTCTGTTAGTGCTCGGAAACACGAGAGATCAAGGAGGGACAGAGAAGGCTGCAGCCCCTGGACTGTCCTGGACCCTGCAGTGCTTGGCCTCAGCAGGGAAGAGCTTTCCCCAGGCTGCTGTGAACTGCTGCTTCCCTTTCCCAGGGCTGTTGTTGTACAGCTTCCTCCTGCAGGTAACTCCAAGTTGGTCAGCTACTTCTGCAGCGCCTGCAGCTGTAGGCACTGCAGCATGACATTTCGGCCTCAGTTCTGCTTCAGGAGAACAGCACTCAGAAAAACAAACTCACATTGCAGAGATGCTTTAGCAGAATATTTATTCAATGCCATAGTGAAGAGCAAAACTCAGTACAAACATAAACTCTCAGTGCCTTGCTCGCTACTACACCGAGCCAAGGGAGAAGAGATTTCACAATCTTGGGGGAGGAGGGAGGAAGGGAGCGGCTGTTCCTCTGCTGTGTGACTGGACAGAGAGCTGGATGTGGATCCTTTGTGCACAGACGAAGGACTCCCTTGTTTCTGGAAGTACTATGATGACAGAAAACCTGAGTACAAGGGGTTGGGATAAAGCCACGGGCACGTGCTGAGGCACAGCAGAAGGAGGGTACAAACCCTTCTGCCAAGGGCCACAGGAGCTGTTAAAGCCATCAGTGCATATCAGGACAGTATCTGCTGCCTCCGGTAAGTCTATTTGCAACCCTGGGCTGTGAGTGGCACAGACAACTGCCCCTGGTGCCCCAGGGGAGTCCTGAATGCCTCCCCCAGCCCCTTGCTGGGACACAGCTCCTTTCCAGATGCAGCCCAGAGCCCAGTTCCCAGGAGCGACTGCAGCTCCCGGGGTCACCGCTGGCCCCAGCCTTCGAGGCCAAGTCAAGATTAGGAGCTTAATTTTAGACTCTTGCATTTGGGTACCTGCTGCAGGGAGAAAAGCTTCAGGGACAGATACAGAGTAAACACCACCAAGTTCATAATCGCTTCCCCTGAGCCAGCTCCGCTGTCGGAGGGAGCCCTGGGAGAAGCCGATCACCGAACCCACGGCAAGTCAGCCCAGGTGGAAGGAAGCTTATTCAACTGTCACTTCAGGCAGGAGGGCTGCGTTCCCCCGGTCACCAGTGGGTGAATACCTGCAGCCACCCGTGGGTGCCTACACCTATTCACAGAGAACATACCAAGAGAACCTAAAGTGCCACGACTCGAGTAGCATGGGAGGGAGGTGACCACGAGACCCACCAGCCGTGCTCATGGCTGCCCCCTTGGGAAGGGACAGCGGATCCCCTAGAATAAATACGTTACCAATGGCAGAGCTTACTTAAGTGCTCCGTAGCAGAGGAAGACGGAGGCAAAGCCAGCACCATGTTACCACCAGCCCTCCCCACTCTCAAGTTTGGAAACTGGCGGTATCAACATGTAGTTACTAACAGAAGGCATCAGCAGGGCCCTGGCCGCGCCCCCGGGGCCACACGCGACGCCAGCCAGGCCCCCCCGGCCCTGCCCTCTCTCTGCCCTCCAGTCCCTGCTGCCCTCTGGGGCCAAGACGCCGTGTGGGAGGAAGCACTCAGCGTTACCCAGCAGCCAGACGAGTTGCCTGTGGAGGTTTGGGACAAACAAACATTAATAAAACTACTATATTAAAAGAGTTCTGCAGTAAGGCAGCACAGCACTGTACCGCGGCTTCTGCCAAGTGCTCTGCAGCCGGTAGCTCTCGGCGAGGTCGGCCACGTCCCAGGCTCACACAGTACAAACGCTGGAGACGTGGCTCAGTCTGTTCTCGGAGACCGAAGCTCACCCAGAGAGAGCCGTGACCAAGTAGCAGCGTTCGTGAGAAGCTGTGGGGACCCTACCCTGCAGTGACCAGCTCGGGCTGCTGCCCGCCAGGCCCAGGAATGGGCCCTCGGCTCTTACGTTCTGTTTTTGAAGCAGATGCTCCGAGGAGGAAGCAATTCCCGCTACCAGGGTCTCTCCTGGCTCGGCAGATGGGATTTGTGTGCCCAGAGCTCGTCTCTGTTGTGCAGGGCTCAAAGCTCTGCAAGCTCCAGAGAAGGAGGTGGCAGCAGTGAGGAAGCTGCAGGAGCAGGTGTACCTGGGTTCAGCTTTTCTGGTTCATGAGCCAGGAGAAGAGCAGTTTCCGGGGCCTGGGCTTCCTGGCCTGCTGGACGCGCACGGCACGAGGCGAGCGCCACACCTTGATGGTGGCGTCGTCGCTGGCTGTCAGGAGCAGCTCCTGCTCCACCGGGCTGAACGCCACCGAGTTGACCACGTTGTCGTGCTGCAGCTTGGCCAGGCAGATGTTATAGTGCCGGTCCCAGATGTAGCCGTGGCGATCCTCTGCCCCACTGCAGTGGACAAGGCACCGGTAAGAACGTCGCCGCAGCAGCCCCGATAATCCGTGGCTCCCACCCCCCTTCCTTCCGCGCAGACGGAGGCAGCGAGGCCCCGGCCTGGCCAGAGGCCCCAGGCGCCATCTGCAGCCCCGTCACCCACGAGCTTCACCCTGAGCAGGGCAGCTCCCTCTGGGATCCAGAGGCTGCTTGAAGAGCCGCTTCAACTCACCCCATAGCACCTGCTGCCCGCAGCCCCCAAGAAGGGCATTTGCCACCCGCTACCAAACACGTCACAGCCCCAAATTTCTCTTTTTCTCACGGATTTCCCAACAGGACCAGGGTGGACAGCCTTTATCAGCACCCTCCAATTCAGTCCCTCTCTCTGTACAAACCTCCCGTTTCCTGGTCTGCTCACAACACACAGGAGCTTCCAGCCCGCGGACCAGCCCTGCTCTCACACACTGTCCCGCAGCGACGGCCCCAAGGCCCTCCTGGACGCGGGGCAGGTTCCTGCCCACCCCCATCACCACACACCTTGCTACGAAGTCCCTGCTGACGTCCAGGAAGATGAAGAAGCACTCCTCGTTGGGCGTGTAGGCCCGATGCGCCCGGAGGGCTCTTTTCACCTCCTTCATTGTCTTCAGGTCGAACACGTGCAGATCGATCTCCTCGGCGATGGGGGGTGGCTGCATTGGGTCGGAGATGACACAGTCCCGAGGCCAGGCACGGCTGTTCACGTACAGGTACCTTGGGAGGGGAGCAGAGGGGTCACCCTGCACCTCATCGCATGTGAGGAAGCTCATGGAGCCCCGGCTGTAAATGTGCAGCGTGCTCAGGCAGGGCAGGGACCGAGCAGTTTCTCTGGTCCTCAGCAAGCCTGCAGCTCAGCTCACTAAAATCCAGGCTGAAACACGGGAACACGTTGCGGAAACACTTCTTGCTGTGTTTGGAAAGGAAAGGGCCACCACAATTGGGAAGGTGCGCCCTAGGGGCTAGGTCAAGCCTCTTTAATCCCCCCAAAAAAAACCAACTGTAAGGATGATGGTGTACTGATCTGCCTCAGGAACAAGACACGTTGGCGTGGGCAGCTCTTTCGCTCTTACAAGGGTCCTTGCCTGACCCTATCCTGAACCGGGCTCAGCAGCGCAGAGGGAGGAAAGCATTCCTGCCGAGATCTGGGGGATGCTCGGGCACGCTATCAGCGCTAGGACATAAATGGGATGTGAAAGGGCCGAGCAGCCTATGCAGGCACCTGCCCCACCCACTGCAGTCATTTCTTCTCTTGTTCACTCCACAAAGCCCCGAAGCAGCGGTCGCCCACCCCCTGCCGCACCTGAAGCCAGCACCGCCGCGCTCACCTGTGGTCAGGGGAGAGGCCCATGCCAATGATGTGCCCGTGGATGTCGATGACGTGATCGAGTGAGTCAAAGAACTCATCCGAGCGCCTCTCCTCCCCAAGCACCGGCCCGGCAGTCGTCATCTGGTGGGGCAGGATCCTTTTAATCCCTTGGGGACAGAAAGCAGAATCAGGCGGCTCTGCAGGTTGCTGCCAGCAGACAGTGGGGCTGGTGGAAGTCCCCAGGCTTCAAGAAGGGGCTTCCCTTTGTGCTGCTAAGAAAGGAGAACTGGCTCGCCTACAGCCGAGGACTGGGACAGGGCTGCTGTCCCTGCCAGGCTCCTCCAAGCTCTCTCGAGTGGTGCTTTTGGCCAGGACACTGCCCGTAAGTGATGCGCTGGCACATCCAACCCCAGCCAGGGAGATGCCCAGTGCCTGGCTGCCAGCCTGGCTGGTGCAGCCACACCTCGCTGCAAGCCCAGCCCGCTCTGAAGCACAAGGAAGCCGTGCTGGCCTGGGAGACAATCCGGTCACAGAAAGGTTTTTCTCCTAAACAAATCCTTGGGCTGAGCCCTTTCCCTGCAATACCCAGCCCGGAGAAGGCCTAGACGACGTGCTGGCTGTGGCAGGGTTTTCCCCCACCACTGTCAAGCGTGGGTGGGGGTCATCCCCAGAAAGCTCCAAGAACAGGTGTTTAAACCCAAACTGGGTTCAAGTGCTTTATAGCTTTTGAACTTCCTGACTAAGCGAGACACATGCTAAGGGTCAAGCCCTGTCCCCTTCCAGCTCTAGACAGAGGTCCCAAACACAAACCATCCACAAGAGCTTCCTGGAGGACTCCCGTGAGCCTCAGCAGCTCTTGGGCACACACAGGCTTAATCCTCAGTGGGTCCAAGAGGAGCTGGGAGACGGCCCATCCCATCAGCTCTGAGGGAATCGCTGCTGAGCGCCCTTGATTTCAGCCCTCTCCCACAGACCAACAAGGCAGGGGTGACACCACGCTGCACCTCAAGCCTGATGCCCTTCACTGCGTCTGAACCCGGGCAGCTCGGGACCTTCACTCTCCCACCCAACTGGCACTGCTCACCGGCATCTTTTGCCTCATTTCTGCAGGACTAAGCTCTCGGCTACATGGCCCCGCACGCACAAGCTGGCGGAACAGGCGGCTTTGCCTGCAACTCGAGCCTGCCACCAGCACAAGGGAGACAGGAGCTCAAAGGAAACTGCTGCAGAAGTGCTTGCGTGCCACAGATCAGGCAGGAGAGCGCTGCTGCCCAGAAGCCGGGAGCGCGGCTCCCACCAGCAGCCTGGCGAGAGACAAGCACAACAGCAAGCTCTTTCAAGTACCGGTTCCTCGGGGGCAGACAGCAGATGCACAAAGGCCGGTTCGACACACAAACCGACACGCAACCATAACATTTTGCAGTGATTCATGGGTGGGCGAGGAGCCGAGTTGGGGTTCGTCCCTCCGAACAGCCAGTCTGTGCCGCGGGCGCTGGCTGCCAGCCAGGGAGTCACTGGAGTTCAAAGGCACGAAAACCCACGGCCCTGGGAGGCTACGCGGGAAGTTGGAGTCCAAAGGCAAGCGCTGCCTCTGCGCCAGGCTTTGCCTTCACTTGCTGCAGGCCCCAGCCTGCGAGGCAGCGTTTGCTCAGCCCGGCGGGTTGCGACGCAGCGCTGCGTACGGGGCCGAGGCAGGGCAGACCACCCGCCACGCGTCCACCACCTCCGTCTGCAGACCCAGCCGGGCACAGGAGCGTGGAGCAGAGCTACACTCCGTCCACGTCTCAGGCCTAACTTCAGTGGGCAAAGACCAAGTGACTTCTCCAAGTTGCCTACAGCTTTGGAAACTGCCTTTCCCTGCCTTACTGGGTTGTACTGGTGCAGGACCAAGTAACAGGAAGGTTAGAAGCGCCTGCAGTGGGAAAGCGAGGCTGTAATTGTACAAGCAGCAAAAGGAACTGAAACCGTCTGGCTTTACAGAAGCCTGGCTTCTTGCCTGGAAGCAGCTCTCCTTCCCTCCCCACATTTCTACTGATCTGTCTGGTCCTTTCCACTGAACTTCTCTGCTAGCTTTAGGGGCTTTTAGAGAAGCAGCCAGACTACCTGCTTCTGCTCATCACTGCATTGATTTCCTATAAATTCAGACTCTGCTAGTCCCAGTGCCTCAACAAGAGAGCCCCAGATGAGCAAGGGAAGTCCTAACCCAGAAAAAGGTCATGAGCTGCAGCTGGCTTGTGCTGCACCTACAGTCCCGTGTACCCCACTGAGCAAGGGGGCTGAGCACCAGCAAGCTGCCTGGCACCAGCCTGCCATGGAAACACCCGCTGGGGCAGCTGATAACCCGCCCTGAAGCCTCTTCTGTACCAAAACAGGTGCCCAAGTGTCTCGCTGAGGCTGAAAGGCTGCGTGAGGCAGGGTGATCACATGCTGGGCAGTGGGGGAGGCAGGCAAGGCACGGGGCAGGCAGGGCTTCGTCTCCCTGAGCTGAGGGGCACTGCGTAAGCAACATGCACATGAACTCCAAGCTACTCAAGCTAGTCTTGCCCTGATGGCCTCTCCACCCTCACAAGAGAGCAGGACTGAGGCCCTTCCACACACTCCTATCAGGGCAATCGCTGCCCTTCACATCCACCCGCTTGTGAGCAACTCATGGCTGATGTCGTTAAGTCAGGAGTCCCAGCTTGATCTTCCGCTCAGCCCTCACCATGACTTTCTTGTTTGGCCATGTGTCAAGCCTGGTAGCAAGAAAACAACCCTCAGGCAAGCGCTTGCAGGGTGGAACCCCCTTCAGCGACTGGGGGCATCTCAAAAGCCTTCCATATCGAGAATCCAGAAGCCTGAGCAGAGCTGCAACTCACTCACCACAAACAGGCAGAAAATAAACCAGGTCTTTTCCAGATTCAAATTCAGAGCACAGCTACAGCCCACACCCCAGGGAGGCTGGCGTGCCCCAGGCTCAGACCACAGCCTTACCTATCTGGTGTGGGGAGTAGGTGAGGCATCCTGTGGTGAAGATTAAGTATTTTGTCTTGCTGTTGCTGTCCGTGGAGAGCAGGTTCAGCTCAGGCGGTTTAGTTCTGTTGCGTACGAACAGCTCAGCCACCTTTGTCTCCAACTCTGTCTCGGTCATGGCAGGCCTCACACGGCCCTCCATGATATCATCAAAGAACTGCTGCAGCCCATCCTCTGCTGTCACACCCCCTTCATCTGGCAATTCCTGTACTGCTGGCTCCAGAGTCTGTTTGGGCTTGGCCTCCTCTTCCTCGCTGTCACTGCCAAGATCAAAGACTGGGCAGGTAGAGGTGGAGGAAGCAGCTAGCTGCTCCTCGTAGTCCAGGAGCAGATCCGGGGAATCGTACCGGCTGCAGTCAGCCACCATCACGGTCCGGATAGTGCTGGCATTCAGGTTCTGGATTTTGAACAGTCTCTTCACGACATTCACGTTCTCGGACTCTATGCCCTGCAAGCAGAAGAGAGAAGTCAGCAAGAACCACCTCACTGGAGGATCACTCCTACAGCTCGAACTGAGCACCACCTGCCCAGACCTTGAGCCCGGACAGCGGACACCAGCCACACACCGACCTCTCTTGGCACTGCTTTATGGTGCACTGACCATGAGAACCGGCCCAAGAGGCTGGCCAGCTTTGTTGTGCTCCTTCCCACCCTGGAGGTGGGCACAGCGAGACAAAAAGCTCCTGCAGGCAGAGAACAGTGGAGCCAAGAAACACAGCGGCCGGGCAGCCTGAGGTCATTAGCTGGCCCTGCTCGGCGCTTTACAAGAATTTCAGGAACAAGCCTCTGTGACAAACACAGATGGAGTGTGAAGTGCCATCCCCCGGCCTACAAGCAGCAGAAGCAGAGGACCTCCGTGCTCCTGAAGTTTGCCTGTACCGCTCAGCAGGGCCAGCCTGGTTGTCTGCTCCCAGACACCAGCAGCAGGTCTCTTCAGGCCTAACCGCTCTGGCAGTCTGCAGCTGCACTTCAACACGCCCTGTCAAAGTGGGCAAGGTCCTTCCTCGCCTCCTGGAGATGCGAGAGTTAATGCTGTAGTGTCAGTGCAGCACAGAGGTGTGGCTATGGGAAGGGTCTCTGCTACCAGAGGATTTCACCTGGGGCCAGCATCAATTGTTCACGTTAAACACAAAACGCCAGGATGTGCAGCTGTGATGTCGAGACAGAGGCAAAACATGGAGAAGGAACACATCCGAGCAGCACAAGTGCCAGAGAATGAACAAGCAGCAAACAAGCAGCCTAAGGCCAGCATACACTGATCTCCAGGTCTCATCAGAGCATCTGAGACAGCACCTGGCCCACAGCAGTGTCAGCAAGGACAGGCAGGGCTGAGCTCAGCCTCTCAGCTGCCTCCAGCTCCCGGGAACAACGCACGGAGCTGCCAAGTGGGAGAATGGCCATTGCTCGCATACATGCCAGACTACAGCTGTCCCAGGCCCAGCTTCGTACTATCAAGGACCTCAGCAACCCTGCTGTGGTTCAACCACTCTCCTGTTGAGCAACGCATGCTCTAGGGCACTGCAGTCAAATCCCAATTAATGGGGCAAGAGTTAATGGAATCTGAGGGTAGAGTTAGAATATTGCAATGGGCACCACAACACTGAGCGTGGAGAAACCTCATGCAAGGGTTGCCTCAAGCTCAAGATCCTGAGGGCAAGTCAGAGGAGACAAACAGGGAGGACAGGAGGACTGGGCCATTATTCCCCACTCACGCCTCCTCCGCAGCTTTCCCTCCCCCAGGAGCCAGCAGGAAGCAGCACTACCTGTGGAGCTGGAACAAAGGCACCTCACCTGGAAAGCGTTGTTCAGCCACAGCACGGAACAGGAGGTTATACGCCCAATCCGATGCAGATTGCCAGATATCAAGTTGGTTTCATTCAGCCAGCAGCCAAACACATCATAGGGTTTATTCCTCACCCTGGAAAGCAGCGTGAAGTTCTCTGGAAGGGAGAGGAAACACGAGCGTGAGGCGATGGCTCCCGACAAGGCCTTGGAGAAACCACAGCAAAAGACATGGGAAGTGGGTTCAAGCCTCTGCTGGAGAAGCACTGATGCAGCACCTCCACGGCAAGCTGGGCTGACACTGCCCAACCACCGTCCGGTTCCAGACGCTGCTATGGAGACAGATTATTTCTCTCTTCTACAGAGATGTGTGGGGAGAGCATGCACAAGGGAAACCAAAATATAAGGGCCAGAGCCAGACGGAGCCAGACCAAAGAGCAATCTAGCCTCACGGCCTTTCTCCAAGCGTGGCCCAAAGCAGACCCCCCAAGGACAAGAACAAGTCAAACACGTACAGAACTTTTTCACTCCCGCCCCTGGGGCTCAGGGCCTCTCTGAACAAGACAGCTGCGCATTTAGCAGCACTTCTTGGGTTTTGGCACAGCGGGGCTGTAGCAGAGAGGGTGAGAGAGAACGCAGTTGGGATCAGTGGGTTTCACAGAACTGCAGCAGAAGAGGTGAAGCAGGCCGGGTGCTGGCGGCTCAGGAAGCCACGCGAGACCTCGGGGTGGGACCAGCACCACTTGAGCCAGAAATGGTGGCTTCAAGACAACAGGCAACGTGGATAACTCGTGCCTTGACCAGACTCTCACTTAGAAGTCAAGTGGGAATAAATACATGCCACACTGGCTTTATGTGATGACATGGTGACCTGAGCAGAGCTAAGGCTATCTGGAAAGTTTACCCTAGGAAACTGTGACTAGGACCCCTTTGCACAGAGGGTGAAAGGCAGGACAAGCAGAGGTCAAGGCCACCGCACACCCAAAGAGGAACAGAACCCCAGCACGCACCATTTCACACTTCCCAGGAAGCCCCAGTGAAGGCGAGGTGGTATTTACCCATGCTGATTACAGCAATCTCTCCTGATGAGGAGTTGTGAGGCCCCACAAAGACGCCTGACACCAGAAGGAGGGAGTCATCAGAGTTGAACTGGGAGAACTGCGTGTAGCTCCAGTTGTATGGCCTCATGTTGGAGCTGTGCTGCAGGGAGATGTCCAGGTCATTGCTCCAGATCTACAGACAGACAGTCAGACAGTCAGGAAGCTGCCGAGAAGCCTGAGAGTGGTTCCGCTTGATCTGTTCTGACAGCACTCACCAGGACAAGAAAAAAAAAATACTGAAGACCCTATTTAACTGCCTCCAAGTCCCAATTTCCCTGTCAATTCCCCTGACAGAAAATGGCCAACAGCTTTGGAGAGTGGCTAAACGCATCTCCACTGCGTCTCCAGCCAGTGAAAGGTCACAGCCGGATTTTTCAGCCTGTTCAGAGAGATTTCTCCCAAGACAACCATTCATGCAAGACAACTTCTGCAGTGGACGATCATCTCCACAGTCTTTGTTAGACCCAGAGCACAACGGGACTGATTTGCACCTAGACAGCAACCAGAGCCAGGCAGGCACCTCTGCCACCTTCACGTGGGCCGGAGCTGGAATCCACAGCCCTCAAGGCTACACTTGCAAGAGTCATTAGCTCTGTGGCTTTGAGAGCAACTCAGCATCTGCAGGAACCGGCCTAAGTCCAGGGACACCTGGTCAAACCTCTCCTCTCCGCAGACTTCCTAAAGGCTGCTCTCGCGGCTAAGCCCCACTAAATCAAAGCTGGAAGGGTTGGGCAGGGGAGGCTGCCACTTTACCTTGACGGTACAGTCTTTGGAGCACGATGCAAACAAATAGCCAGAGTGGGAGAAGCTGAGGTGCAAAACCTGGTCATTGTGCTCCTTCAGGGCCTGCACTTCCACGCAAGGGATGGTGTCGTAGAGCCTCTGGAACTCGTCATACCAGGAGACAGCAGCTGGAACACACGAGCAGGGACAGGGAACAGGAATGTAAGCGGAGGGAAGCGACAGACCTGAGCTAAACACGGCAGCCGCGGAGTCAGTCTTTAATAAAGCGCAGTCTTGACCGCTGCTAGCAATGCCAGGAGCTCTGCTGGGGCCAAGGTCCCTACGGCTTCAGCCGTGCTAGCAGGGCTTAACATTTTTCTCAGTAGCTTCCCCACTCCCACACACTGAAAATCTTTTCTTCCTCACACAACTCCACACTGTACCACCACGTTCTAAAGCAGTACAGCCACTGCAAGAACCATCCGGGCCATGGCTGTTAGCTATCTAACAAAAACTTTGCTCAAGACAAAACAGCTGTCAGAACTGCAGACATGCTCCAGCACAACGCAAACAAATCTATCATGTGATGAGAGGGAAGCTGCTCTCAGGGTACTGGGCTCTGCTCTGATTATCTTTATCTTGTCTAACACAGAATTAAGAAGGTTCCAGAAAGGGTATGAGACCAGGAAAAAAACGTCTCCATGAGATAAGAGACTAGAGAAAACAAGAGAGAAGAATGGGAGCTGGACGCAGTGTGCCAGGACAGAAGAGGAGCCCTGTGCTAGAAGAGCCTGGAGCACACTCGCAGAAGTCACACTGACGGCCAATAAAGAGACAAATAAAGAAGATTTTTAATGAAGTGCCCGGTGAGGCAGCCTACAGACTTTTGCAGCAGCAAATCCCGAGGAAGCAAAGAGGATTAGACATGTATATGGATAAGGGCCAACTTTCCTAGTTACACTGAACAGGACTGAAGGTTTTTTTGGAACTTGCTGCAGCCCAGGAGCCACCTGCTCCTGCAGGCAGGGAGCACCTTGCTGCCGGGACATCCCACCATTGCTCACCAGGCTGGGCACTTCATCCCCCTCTGAAGCTCTCAGTCCCGGCCCATCTGGCTGGGAAGCAGTCTGGACAGATCCCAGCTGGCCAAGCAGCCCCGACATTTCCTCTTACAAGACCCACTGGATACCATCCGCCAAACCACAGAGCTGCCCAGGGCAGGCAGGTCGGCAGGGGATTTCCTCAACCTCCGGCTTCAGCCCCTTCCTGGGCCTGCCAGCCCCCCCCTGCCCCGTGGAGGATTTTCACAGCTCCCGAAGCACAGCCTGGGAGGTGCCCAAATACATTATGAGTTACACCGACTGCTCAATCCCAATTAGTGCTAAAGAACAGGGCTGGCAGCTTACTAACTAACTCCAGGAGGCTGGAAGTGAACGAGTCTGGTCAAAGAGCCTCAGATACAACCTAAAGATAACGTCCTCAACCCCATGGAGCAAGTGAAGTCATGCAGCCCGAGTTGTCCCATCCACATCTCATCTCCTCTCAGAGCCCTTTTGCACTGGTGTTCCCTGCTGCAGGGAGATTGGCTCCCACTGCTTGGTCCTTGGTGTTTCTTCCCGTCCTTCTCCCCTCCATCCCGGAGGATGGAGCACGGCCCTCCCGGACCTCTGCAGCACACGGGGAACAGGCTTTTCGGACTCCAAGAGAGCCCCACCTTGGCAGCCAGGGCTCCTGTCAGCAGGTCCCCAAGGCCTGTCTCAGCTGGTGACAGTGCTGCGTTACCCTTCCAGACCACACCAAACCCAGCACCTGACACTCGGCGGGGAACAGGCCTGTGACCATACGACCACTGAGAGTGCCGACAGCACTCCCCAGGGAAGGCCCTGCCAGGCTCAGCCGACGCTGTTAATGGGTCATTTTCCTACTGCAAGCCGAGGCCAAGATCAAGTCCAACCTGCCTTCGCAAAGTGGGTCAGCTACTGCCTTAGCATTTGCCCACCGTACAATTAAATGGCCACACACCCACCTCCCTCTCCAGAGGGCAGGCACACACGTTCTCCCGCCACAGCCAGGCTGCAGCTGCTGCCTACGTCTTATGGAAATAGTCTGATCAGCTAATGTGTACTTGCAGCTCTTCCTAGTCCGGATGAGAACAGGACAGAGCCTGAAGCAGAGGCTTGCTGTGAGGTCCTGATCAGGAAAAGCCAGCAGTGATTATCATGGAATCCAACCGGGCTGCGATGTAGCAGCGCACAGTGACTCACTGCGTCTCCTCAGGATCTCCCTCAGCAGCGCCCAGAGAAGCTGTGCAGCAGCTACCAGAGAGCACCTGCCTAGAGAGAGCTCAGAAACCACCTTTCTGTGAAAAAAAGGGAAGGTCGAAGCATTTTCAGCTCTCTGATGCCCCTTTCTGAAGGGTTCGGGCAATTCAGAGCCCTTCATGCGCACATCACCACCCGAGCCTGCAGACGGCTAACGTGATACAGCTCAGCGGCTCCATCTCCCTCGACGCGGGAGGACGGAGGGCCGAGCAGCAGAGCGGCGAGCGGATTTTCCCTTCCGGGCTCACGGCGGGGAGGGTTTGGGAGCTGCCACCCGGGGAGCAGCCTCCCAGGGCCGCCGGAGGCCCCGGGGCCGAGCAGCCCCCGGCCCGGCACGACGGCCCTGCCCGCTCGGCGGGCTGAGGAAGGCCGCCAGCCCCGCAGCAGCCGCGCAGCCCCCTCCCCCCGCGCCAGCGCACCTGGGTGCCGGGGCACCTCCCGGTTGATGCGGTAGTAGCGGTAGAAGAGCTCCTTCCAGAGGAACTCGTCGCGGGCCACGGCGTGCCACTGCTGGCACACCAGCCCCACCGAGAGCACGTCTACGTGGTCCAGGTAGAGGAAGATCTCGTAGAGGACGCTGTCGGGGAGGAGGGGGCCGCCGCCCGCGTCCATCGTGTCATTCTGCCGCCGCGCCTGGAAGCAAACGGGGGTGAGGCCCGGCCCGGCCACCCGCAGCCCCGCCCCGGGGGCCCGCGCCCGCCCCGGGGTGCCCACACCCGCCGGGCCGCGGCAGCACCGGCCCCGGGCCCCCCCCCCGCCCCCTCACGGCACCTCGGCGGCTCCGCTGCCCCCGCCTCCCTCGCGCGGCGCTTCCGGCCTCCCCGCCCCGCACTTCCGCTCCGGCTCTCACGGGCCACTCTGGCCGCCCCTCTCGGTGGTTTTTTCCCCCTCTTCCAATCACCGCGCCGCTTTCTGCCGCAGGCCGGAGAGCTCGAGCCCAGAGCTCCCCGGAGCGCGCTAGGCACAGCTAGCCGAGCGCGGCACGATCGCCCCTACAGCGGCAAGCTCTGCCCCGCCTGGTAGATCAGACCCCGCCCCGCCCGAACAGGCCCCGCCCTACAGACTAAGCCCCGCCCCGCTTGTTCAAGCCCCGCCCAATCAGGCCTCGCCCCACAGAGTAAGCCCCGCCCCGCTTGTTCAGACCCCGCCCTCTCGAACAGGCCCCGCCCCCATCCGAGCAGGCCCCGCCCCCCACCCCCGGGGTAGGGCCGCCGGGACCCCCCGCGCCCGCTCGGGATCGGGCCCCGCTGCGCCCCCGGCGGGCCATGGGGGCCCCCAGCCCCTGGCCTGCCCCGGCCTTCCCAGGCCTTCTCCCGGCCCTCCCGGCCTACCCCAGCCTGCAGTTGCCGGAGGCCCCCGCCTGGCCCGGCTCCAGGCCGGCCACGGTGCCCGCCTGACCCCGCCGCCCTCCCACCCCCGCCACTTCCCGGCAGAGCGGGCCCCGCCGGACCAGCACCATGGCAGCCCTGGGCTCCCTGCTGCTCCTCGGCCTGCTCCTCATGGCCCCGCCGGGGCTGGGGCAGGGGCCGGGGCGGCGGCAGCGGCCGCCCCCTCGCCAGAGCCCGTTGGAGAAGGTGGCAGCTCAGGAGGGGCTCAGCCTCTCCCAGGTGAGGGGCTGGGGCCGGGGGGCACCCGTCTGCCCGCCTGGGCCAGGGCTGGGGGCGCAGGGAGGCGGGGCGGGCCGCAGCCTGTCCCCCTGCGTGGCCCCTCCAGGTCTGACCCTGCAGGGTCCCCCTCCAGACCTGCCCTTGCAGCCTGGCCCCCAGCCGGCCCCCCCGGCACACCCCCCTGCCACAGTCGGGGGTCGCAGCAGCACGTGCCCAGCCCAGCCCTGGGGCGCTGCCCGTACTGGGGCGCTGGGTGCCCGCAGAGCTGCCCCGCGGGGCAGGCGCAGGGGCTGAAGCCTCGCCAGGGACCCCCGTCCCGGCCGGCTACCGTTCCACAGGACCCCCGGCTCCCGCAGCCACCTAGACCCTTCACCGCTCGGCCCCGGGGCCGGTGCAGCCGTTCTCGGCCTTGGGTTTGGCACTCGCTTCCCCCCGTGGCGCTGGGCACGGCCTCCTGCCGGGGCTCGGGTTGAGCTCGGGGCCCTGCTGCGGGGTCCAGGCCGGGGCCGCAGGGTCTGGGTGCGGGAGCGCAGTGCTTGCCCCCGCACACCTGGAGCTACACCCAGGTGCTCGCAGCCGCGCTGGCAGTGTGAGGCGCGGGCGGGTGCCTCGGACGCCCCCTCCCCACAGCCCCCACCTCCAGCCTGTCCCTGTGCCAGGCTCCTATCTGTCCTGCTGTCCCACCTGCCAGCTCCCGAACAAGGGCAGTCGTGCCCCATGGGCACACCAAGGTGCACAAAAGGCTGTGGGCAGAGGTGCCAAGCAAGGGGAGACAGCACGGAAGAAGGGTGCTCAGTGTGGTGGGTGCTCGGGGCAGTGGGGTGCGGGCACCCCGGGGCGGTGTCCTGGCAGACGGTCCCACCCCCGTGCCATGCAGCTTGCAGGGAGGTGGTTCCTGGTCGGCATGGCCTCTCGCTGCAGCTACCTGGCGGAGCACAGCCACCGGCTGGAGGCCACGGCAGTGACGGTGACCATCCCGGATGGGCAGAGCCTGGCCATCAGCACTTTCAGGAAGCTGTGAGTGACGCCGGCCACTGAGGCCACAGGCAGGGACAGGGACGCTGGGTGGGATGGGGACGCTGCAGGCAGGTCGGAGCAGGACCAGCACCCTGGGACAGGGACGCTGGATGGGATGGGGACGCTGCAGGCAGGTCGGAGCAGGACCAGCACCCTGGGACAGGGACGCTGGATGGGATGGGGACGCTACAGGCAGGTTGGAGCAGGACCAGTGCCCTGGGATGGAGACGGGGGACGCTGGGTGAGACGGGGAAGCTGCAGGCAGGTCGGAGCAGGGCCGGTGCCCCAGCCATGGGCCCCAAGGAGGAGAGAGCTGCCTCGGAGCAAAGTGTGGGTGGGATCTCCTCTGGGATGTTTTGTGGTAGAAGCCCTGGCCGTGGCGGGCGGGCACCCTGCCATCCGCACGGCCCCCAGCCCGGGGTGGGCTTGGGCTGCCCAGAGAGGGCAGGGTGGGGGGCAGCCAGGCTGGGGAAACCAAGGCACTGAGCAGGCACGTGGTCGCTCCCCAGCCACCCAGCCAGGCACCGGCTCTGGAGACCACCCTGGCGGCAGCACGGCCGAGGAGGGGGATCTTCAGTGCATCCATGGGTGCTTCCCCCTGGCCCAGGAGGGTCTGAGGGGCTGAGCCAGGGTCAGAGCTGCAGGGAGGGGGCAGGGGCCCCTTGGGCTCAGCAGGTTTTCGGGCTCTGCGTCTCTTGCTGTGTCTCCATGGGGCTCTGGGACATCTCTTTGCAGCATCTCCCTGGGGAGAAAACAAAGTCCCAAGCAAACAGAAACTGTGTGTGCCCTGGCAAGCGGGGCGGGCAGGGCCATGGGCTGGATCCTCCCCGGCCTGTGCCGACAACCTCCTCCTCTCCCCGTACAGGGACGGGATGTGCTGGGAAATCAGGCAGCGCTACCTCCCTGCCCAGGCCCACGGACGCTTCCTCCTGAAGGGTGAGGGAGGCTGGGCTGGGGTGGCGTGGGGGCTGCGGGGACCCCAGAGCTGGAGCCCCCCAGTCCTGCTCTCGGCAGGGCTTTGGTACCGGTGTCCTCCCTCCCAGTGCCCTCCCAGTTTCTCACCTCCGGGGTCTCAAAGTGCCCCAGTGCTGGATGCCATCACGGGCAGTGCCGCAGGCTAGTGCCCGCTTGCGGGGAACGGCACCCTGTGGGGCTGCACCCACGCCGGCCCTGATTTTCACCCCTTGTACACCCCGCTCATGGTGAATCGAGGCCCCTGGACGGTGCTGGGGCTAGCCAGGGTTAACCGGGACTAACTGGGGCTGCCCTCTGTCTTTCCCAGGCCGCGGCTATGGCAGCAAGGTGGACGTGGTGGTAGGCGAGACGGACCACAGCAGCTACGCCATCCTCTATTACCAGAAGGGCCGGAGCATCTCTGTCAAACTCTATGGTGGGTTGGTGCTCGGGGGCTCGTGGCAGATGGACAGGGGCGGCAGAGGGGTGGGAAACACGTGCTGGGCGCAGGGGATGCCCGCCGGAGCCCCGGAACCCCAGACACAGGAATGGGGTCTCCCCCAGGGTCCTGGTCCCCAGATGGAGAATTGTCCCCAAATGCTGCGGGGGGGAGCCGGTAAGGGGGGAACCGGTAACCGGCTTCTCTGAGCTGAAAGACCCCTTGGCCCCGAGCCTTCCCGCGGGGGGCACAGGGGTCTTTGGGGCAGGGACAGGCAGGGCTCGAAGCCACTGATGGCATCTCCCTCCCTGTGCAGGACGGACCAGCCGGGTCAGCGATGCCATCGCAGACAAGTTCGAGCAGCGCGTCAGGGCTGTGGGCCTGAGCGAAGACGTGACCTACTACTTCCCCACATACGGTGGGTGGCACACAGTCCCCCGGGAGCAGGGGGCACCCAGGAGCAGGGCCCAGCATCAGGGTCTGGGGTCCGGCCCCTCCAGTATGGGGAGGGGGGGCACTTCCATACGGGTTTGAGCAGCTTGTGGCCCCATGTCACCCACAGCAGGGCCATGCGTGGGGTCTGTCCCCATGCTGCGGCCACCCCAGGGACAAAGATGCAAGGTGCGAGGACTGGGCTGTGCCCCACAGTGTCCCTGGGGTGCAGGTCTGGGGGGTCCTGGGTGCCCAGGCAGGGTGACCACCCCGGGCTCTGTCTCTTGCAGGGTTTTGCGACTCCGCAGACGAGTTTCACATCCTCGACGGTGAGTTGCGGATCCTGGGCGATGCGCTGGGTCCCCCCATGTGCCAGGCTTGGCCCCACGTTGGGCACCACGTGGGCTCTCCATGCCCTGGCTGTGGGCTGGGCACACCAGGCCAGACCCACACCCCACCACAGCTGTGTGGTCCTGCCCCAGGAGCACGGGGGGCTGGGCTGGCATGGGGGGTCCATGCCCGACCATCCCCCAGGACAGGGTCCTTCCATGCCCTTGTGTGGGGCGAGGAGGTGGCAGACCATCACTCAGGATGGGCATCAGATGCACCCTGGCAAAGCAAAGCCCCGCTCACCCCCCACACGAGTCAGGCTGGGCTTAGTGGGGTCTATATTGGTATTTCCTGGGGTGAGGGCTGGTCTGGGATGTCCTGGGACAGGGACACCCCAGGTTGAGGGCTGGGGTCCCTGGGGGCAGCTCCATTGGTGCTTGGGGAGGCAGGGGTGGGTCTGCAGCCCTGGCACTGGGCTCAGACATCTCCCCAGTCCCTCAGCACTTCTCTCTCCCTTCCAGAAACGAAGCCATAGGTGCAGATGGCATTGCCGGGAGGTCCCCAGAGCTCAGCCCTCGCCTCAACCTGCCACCCACAGCCACGCAGGACTGAGCCAGGGTTTGGCCAGACCCCGCTGCTGCTCCGCAGCCCTGGAGCCAGCCCCGGGGCTCCCCGGCTCCTCCAGCTGCACTGGCAGCTGTGCCCGTCCTTGTCCTGTCCCCCTGCAGCTTTGTGTCACCCCTCTGCTCTGTGCCCCGGTGCCCTGCAGCAGCCAGCGACACCCCAATAAACGCCTCAGAGAAGGGTCTGTGTCCAGGCAAGTCACCCCTCGATCTGCCCCAGCAAGGACAGCGCTGCCTGCACCCCTTGACTGCTGGTGTCCTGGCACCGTGCTCCCGGCCCGGGGGGGGCCAGGGGGGTGCCAGGGGGCCGTGCAGCCCCCTCCACGCAGCTCCATCATCCCCTCCCCGAGCCTCAGCCCAACCATGGGGTTGTGGCAGTTCCCGATTTACTCTCGGGTGCCGTAGTGCATGTGAGTCTGCCCGGTGAGCAAGAGAAAGCCCCGAGTGCCCAGCACGGGGTGAGGAAAGGCACGGTGCTTGGTGCCGTGGGGCTGCATGGGCTTGGGGGGCACTGGGGGCCGGCACAGGATCAGCCCTTCCCCTGGGACAAGCCATGAGATCCCAGAGGAGGAAACCTCGGTCCTGCAGTGGTCCTGCTTCCCATCCCCAGGGCCTCTGGGGCAGTGAAACACCCCGTTCCCCTGCCCCAGCCCTGCGGAACGCGTTCCCCAAGCGGCTGCTGCCTGGGCTGGACCCCTGCCTGCTTCCCAAAGCCTGCCTGCACAGCCAGCACCCGGCTGGAGAGGCAGGCAGGGGCCGTCCCTGGCATGCCCTGAGCACGCTGCAGGGGCTGCGGGGGCTTGGACTGGGGGTGCACCCAGGGTAGAGGGGCTGCAGAGTTAACCCTGGGGGTGCAGCCCCTTGCAGGACCCCGCTCCCCTCCGTGTGCAGCCTGGCCAGGACTGCTCTGCCACGCGCTTGAGCCGGCGTGTGTGGGGCAAGCGGTGCCAATTCCCGGTGCAGGCTGGGCGGTGCGAGGGGTCGGGGAGCAGCCCCCAGCAGAGGCTGGTGCGGTGCCCTGGCCCCCCGCAGCCCCCGGGGCGGGGAGCAGCCCTCTGCCCCCAGCGCCGGTGTTTTGCAATCTTAGCGGAAACTGGTAACACATGTTGTTTATCAGGGACTTATGTAAGGAGCCGCCATGTGACGCGCCCGAAGCCAGCCCCTGTCCCCGCTGCCCACGTGCGGGGCAGCCGCGTCCGGCCGCTCTTGCAGACCCCCCAGGCCGCTCGGTTGAGCCTGTCAGAGTTGGGGTGTTACGGGTCTGGCTCGCTTTCTGCCTGGCGCAGAAGTGGCTGCACTGTGGTGGAGCTGTGGCGGGGCGATGGGAGGTGAGGGGAGAGCCTTGCCCTCCCACCCTGGGGAGCTGGGCTGCTCCCCAAGGGCCCCCTGCACCCTGCACCCCAACTCAGCCCAGCCCGCGTTTATCTGGCATGAGCCCATTTCTGGGGTACAGACGCCCGGGTTGTGCCCAAGGGTCTGTGTCCAGGTACCGGGGTGATGCACAGCCCGGGTAGCTCCGTCCTGCCCGTGCCCCCCAGCCCCGGCAGTGGGATCAGCCTGCCCCACGCCACTGCTGGTGCCCCCGTGTGCCCCCACACTCCTGAGCTTGCACCCAGCTTTGCCACCCAGCTCCTTGGGCTGGCCCCCCACTTTTCCACCCCCAGGAGAGCCGGGAGAGCAGGCACCTCCTGGGCACCCCCTCCTGCTGCTGGGCAGGGCAGGGAGCCAGGGACGCCTGGGCAGCGGGGTGGCTTTGTGTCCCTGCCCCACCGCAGAACCACAGGGACACCCATGGGTGCTCCATGCCTCCGATGCCTGATGGAGAGAGCCCCTCCTGGCACCCTGCACCCCGAGAGTGGGCTCAGACAGAGGCTGAGCCCTCAGCCCAGCGTGCAGGGGGGGCCCCGCCAGGCTCTCGTGATGCTCGGTCCTGCCCGACTCAGCTTTTGTTTTGTTTTAATAAATCTGCGGAGCTGGGGCCGGCCCAGCCCCCGGTGTGTGGTGCGCAGGGGCAGGCCGGGCTCGCAGCTGGGCGCGGGGAAGGGAATGTGCTGGGGCGGGCGGGCAGGGTGGGCTGCCAGAGGAGAAAAACAGCTGTTGTGAAAACACGCTCCTTATGTAAAGCGCCTTGGCAGGGCCGTGCCGCGGGGAGAGCCGCCAGGCCGATGCTCTGCCTGGCACGGCCAGCCCTGCCCAAACTGAGCCAGACCCGTGGGTGCTGCTGCTGACGCCCAGTGTTCATCCCCAGCCCTCACCCTGCGGGTGCTCGGGGCGTCCCCAAATTAAGGGGGGGGGCAGCTCAGCGCCTGCTGGTGACCCCAAACCAAGGGGGAGGACGTCTCCCAGCCCCTCTTGGCAAAGGGTGAAGGGTGGCATGGGGGGGATGAGGCACTGGGGGTCCGTCTGGTTGCACGCTGGTCCCCCGGGAGCTGGGCATCAGGGCTGCCTGAGGCTGGGGTCTGGCTCCCCCCCAGCCCCCAGCTCACTATTGGGGTGCACCAGAGCTGCACCTTGGTGGGACGCACCCCGACGGGTGGCAGGGCCTTCCTCGGGTGACGGAGGGACCTGGGTCAGGGCAAGGCGGGAGGTCCCACAGGAGCACCCAAAGGTGTACACAAGGCCCGTGGGTTGGATTGGGACCTGGCAGGCGCTTGACATTCCCTCCACCTCGCTTGGGCCCCTCTGTGAGCCCGAGAGAGGCCATCCTGCAAGGACGGGGCAGCCAGCAAGCCCTGGCCCCCACTCCCTGGCCCACTGCCCGTGCCCGTGGGCAGCCCCCGCGGCCCGCGCTGGCCCCAGGCTCTGCAGCGCTGGGGGCAGGGACAGCCGCCGCACTAGCTGCAAGCTGTATTTTTGCTGCGGAGCAGTTTGGCACCCCGGAGCAAACATGTCATATCAACAGGAGGGAAACATTTGCAGGTTCCCCCGCCTGCCCTTTGGCTTCGGCGCTTGCCCCTGCTCTTGCTTGCATAACAGCACGGGGAGGGAGGCAGGGCTGGCCCCCCTGGGGCCTCCGCACAGCCTGCCCATAAATAGGGGCTCGCCTGACTCTCCAGCACTGCAGCACTCTGCCTGCTCCTCTCGCTCGGCTTGGCTCGGCTCGGCTCGGCGGGAGACATGCACGCCACGCTGCTCGGCGTCCTGGGGCTGGCCCTGCTCGGGGCGCTGCACGCGCAGGACGGCATTCCCGTGCAAACCGACTTCCAGCAGGACAAGGTGACCCAGCCCAGCCGGCATCACCTGCATGGGGGCCAGGGTGTTTTGGGGGATCCTCACCCTGAAAATGTGCAGAGATGGTGTTGCAGGTGGATTTGGCTGGCCCCGGCACTGGGAGGGGCAGGGCGGCCGGTGCATCCGCAGCCCCCCATCCCTGGGGAGCCCCCCGGGCCTGGGTTTTCTGGCTCTGGAGGGGATGCAGGATCCAGGCTCCAGCCTGTGGGGCAGGATGGAGCAGGCGTGGGGCCAGGCCATCTGCTGTGCTGTGGGTGGCTATAGATGCACAGGGATTTTGTAGAGGGGACTGAGAAAAGCAAGCTCAGTTTGAGAGGCAGCACAGAGATGGGCCATGGACCCCTCTCCCCAACGTGGACTCCATCCACCCCCAACCCAGGGTCCCAAAAAAACAAGGGCTGCTGTGCTGGGGGGTCCCACACACCCGTCTGCCCTCCCAGCCCCCGGGTGCTGGCATGCTCAGGTTGCTTGCGCTCCCTTCCTCCCCCCATGATGGGCAGGATGCAGAGCAGGACAGCCCCAGCCCGGCTGCACGTTGGGGGGCCTGGCCCCCGAGCCAGGGCAGGGGCCACGCTGCCTGCTCCTCCAGGGAACCCCTGGAGGGGTCCTGGGGGACACAGC
This sequence comes from Phoenicopterus ruber ruber, assembly GCA_009819775.1. Lineage (NCBI taxonomy): Eukaryota > Metazoa > Chordata > Aves > Phoenicopteriformes > Phoenicopteridae > Phoenicopterus > Phoenicopterus ruber. The sequence goes on from CM020234.1 coordinate 12,807,981, forward strand.
CACCCCAGGGAGGTGATGGGGATGAGGCATGTCCTGCAAGGATGGGGGGGCAGCATGTCCTGCAAGGGTGGTCCCAGCACAGCCCATCTCCAAGGCTGACAGCTCCCTGGGGGTGCACTGAGCCGGTGGCCCTGGGGACCAGGCTGGGATGAGCCGTGCTGGCCCCAGGGTCCTGACCCCTCCTCATGCCCCTGGATGGATACAAATGGCATTTCAGCGCTGGGCAGTCCTGTCACCCCCTCCCTGGGCTTGGAGCGAAGAGGAAGGAAACACCCCGAGTACCGGGCAGTGAAGGGCATGTCATAAACCAGGGCTCTCCTGGCCACTGAGCTACAGCTCTCCTGGCTGTAGCAGCTCCTGGGGGACGAGGACCCCGGGACACCATCGTGCTGCGGGGTGCAGGCTGGCAGGGGAGAGGGAGGTGGCCTGGGCTGGGGCTGGCGGGCAGCCGAGGGGCGAGATGAGGGTCTCTGCCTGGCCGGCGACTGAGCGGAGGTTGTGTGCAGCTCACGGGGAGATGGTACAGCATCGGCCTGGCCTCCAACTCCAACTGGTTCAAGGAGAAGAAGCACCTGATGAAGATGTGCACCACGATCATCTCTGCCACCGCAGATGGGAACCTGGAAGTCACCTCCACCTACCCCAAGTACGGGCATGGGGAGCGGGTGGGCGAGCAGGGGAGGGTCCCCCATGGTGCCCTGCCTGGGACTATGTGTGGGCTGGAGCATCCCCCCCGGCCCCTCTGACGTCCTTGTGCTGCACTCCCCAGGGGTGACCAGTGCGAGAAGAGGAACAGCCTTTACACCAAGACGGAGCAGCCAGGGCGGTTCAGCTACACCAGCCCACGTGAGTGCCCGGCTCCCAGCCCGTCCTCCTGCGGGGCAGCCCCCGACGTGCCCCCAGCTCCCAGCCCAGCCCCGCTGTCGCCTGTCCCTGCTCCTGCGCTCGCCGGAGCACCTCGGGTCTGGCTCAGTGCCCGGGGCTGAGCTGTGCCCTCCCCGTCCCCCTCAGGCTGGGGCAGCAAGCACGACATCCGTGTGGTGGAGACCAACTACGAGGAGTACGCCTTGGTGGCCACCCAGATCTCCAAGAGCACCGGATCCTCCACCATGGTGCTGCTCTACAGTACGTCTGCCTTGGGACCCCCATGCCACCACCCCCCAGGGCCCCCCAGGATGTCCTCGGTGGGGGATCTCTCCCACGGGAGAAGAGCAGCAGCATCTCCCAAGCTGGGGTGACCCATGGGATGGCTGGGTCGGGACCCCCTTCCTGGGGAACCTGTCCCTTGCTGGGCTGCCCGCACTCCGGGGCGGCGTGCCCCCACACTGGGGGGGTGCAGGGTGGCTGCCTCTCACACCGCTCTCGGCTGCAGGCCGGACGAAGGAGCTCAGTCCCGAGCGCCTGGAGAGGTTCACACAGTTCTCCAGGGAGCAGGGCCTGATGGACGAAGAGATCGTCATCCTGCCCCAGACAGGTGAGAGGCCGGCGGGGTGGGGGGGGGGCAGGGAGCAGGGGTGAGGTACCCCGGGGGGTTGAGAGGGAGGAGACCCTCCCGCCTTCTCCCTGCCTCCCTGCGGGGCTGGCACGGGGCCAGCCATGGGGTGCCGCTGGGCAGAGCCCCATGCGGGGTCCCTTGGGGGGGGTCAGCAGCCCCCCAGCCCCTGGAGGAGCTGATCTCCGCTTTTCTTCCTCCTGCAGACAAGTGCATGGCGGATGCTGCCTAGGTGAGTCCTACCTCCCGTGGGGAGGTCCAGGGGGTGCTCAGAGCTGCTCCACCCTGCAGAGCCCCCATCCCCTTCCTGGCCCCCCCCAGCTGCTCCTCTCACTGGGGTCCCCTTTACCCCTGGCGGGGATCCCCCACGCCATCCCCATGGGGTGGCTCTTTTGTTGCCCCAGGCCCTGGGTGGTGGGTGCCCACCCACTCGACGCGGGGCTGGCAGGGCCCATGTCCCCCCATGTGTCGCCCTGTCTCCCCCAGCTCAGCTGTGCTTGCCCCCCATCTCTTCCAGGCAGACCCACCAGCTGCTGCCAGCCAGAGCCCCAAGAGCACCGTGCGCCGGTGGCCGCCCCATCCCCTCCAGTCCCCAGCACCCCCCCAGCACCGCAGCAGCCTTCGGTCCCTGGCTTCGCGCCCCACACCTGTACGCCCATCCCCATTAAAGCCTGTATAAAACCAGCACCCCCCCTTGTCTGCTGGGTCATCACGGGGGGAGCCCCAGTGGGGCGACGGGGAGGGGGAAGCAGGGCCAGTGGTGGTGGGCTGGGCTGGGGCTGGCCCCAGGGGTCAGGGCTGATCCCAGCTCCTGGCTGTGGGGCCGCCGGGGGGGGACCCTGTGTGCGCTGACAAGCCTGTGCCATGGTGCTGCCTGGCCACCAAACCTGCCCCGTCCAGGCAGAAGGAGCCTCCGGAGCTGGGACCCACTGAGGGATCTGCTCCCGTCAGCCCCCTTGGGCACCCTGCCCACCCCAGCCTTGCTGCCTCAGTTTCCCTGCCAGAGAGCCAGCTGGCAGCATGGGGATGGGATGATAGGCAATCTCAGGGGGGGGTTCTCCAAAAATGGGGGGGCGGGATGGACATGAACCAGAGCGATGGCTGTGAGCGTTGGATGTGGCTCAGCCCCGGCCGCCTGCCTGCTCTCCATGCCATGAGCCCAGACCCTCCCCGGGAGCGGGGTCTGTGCCTGCTGCCAGCAGCCTGGGAAGCCACAACCCCCTCTGGGGGCGTTGGGCTGCGGCTCAACCCCGGGCTAAAACATGGGCCCAACCATCCTCCTCCTTGAGGCAGGATCCGTCCCGGCACTGCAGGACCCTGGGGCCAGTGGGCAACAGCCAAGAGTGGGGCACTGGGGGCACCCTCATCCCCCTCCCCAGACACAGCACCGGGCACGGGGCATCTCCTGGTCCCCAACATGCTCTGGGCTGGGTCTCACACAAGGCTGCATTCATTCGAGACTGGGCAATTAGGGGGGGACGCTGTCACCTAACACGGGTACAAGTTATCCCTGCTCTTGTGTAACTTGTTGCATAAAGCGGGGGCGGGAAGGGGGTGCTGCCAGCAGCGGGGGCTATAAAGGTGGCTGCGGGAAGAGGCAGGTCCTGCAGCATCTCCTGCCCACGTCCAGCCCCTGGAGCAAGGATGACGGTGGTGCTGCCCAGCCTGGCGCTGGCCCTGCTCTGCCTGCTGCGGGCAGGGGCCGAGGTCCCCGTGCAGCCGAGCTTCAACGCTGAGAAGGTAACAGCACAGATTGCCCACCCGGCCGGTCCTGCCTGGGCTGGAGGGGCTGGCTGGGGCAGGGTGCCCATGCTGCATCCCCGGGCACGGCCCGGCACCCCCAGGCATCCCCTGGTCCTGGCCCTGAGCTGGCACCAGGGCAGCTGCCAGGAGGGTGTGGATGCCTGTGCAAAATTGCGCAAGTCCTGGCCAGCTCCTGCCCGTGGTGGCCAGACCCAGCAGCGGCCCCACTGCAGGGATACAAACACCCAGGGCTGTGATGCCCCGAGCGTGTGGCGCTTCCCCAAGGAACATGGGCCAGACGTTGCGCCCACCCTCCTGGCACAGGGCAGAGCAGGGTGTTCTGCGTGCAGGTGGGCGGCAGGTCCCTGTGTTAGGCTGGCTGCTCCTCGCAGAGGGCGGCAGTTCCCCCACCACAAGCTGGCAGGTCCCACACGGTGGGTGGCAGGTCCCCCTGGCAGGTGGCAGGTCCCCCTGGCTTTCCCAAACCCCACTGGTGATGTCCTGCTGCAGTTTGCAGGGACATGGCATGTCACAGCTGCTGTTTCCAACTGCTCCGTGTTCCTGAAGATGAAGGACGGGATGAAGTCGTCCATCGCCACCATCAGCTTCACGCCAGAGGGGGACCTGGCTATGAAGCTTGTCTGGCCCCTGTAAGTGCCCATCCTGCGTGCCGTGTCCCTCCTGGGGCAGGGGACTCCCCATCCCAAGGCGGCTGGGTGAGGAGCATCCTCCCCCAGATCCGCTGCCCCACAGCGCCCGGTCCTGCCTGCGCCCTGGCGCGTGCCCGGGCAGGCTGGGCTCCCCCCGTGCCCCCACCCCGCTACCCTCCCAGGTGGCGTCCAGCCACCTTTGCTGTTTCCATTTTCCCTTTCCAGGCTGGACAGATGCCAAGAGTTTGAGCTGCTTTTCCAGCGAAGCGGGCAGGCAGGGCACTACATGGGTATGTGTGGGCAGGGGGGATCAGAGCCACCGACACCCTGAAATGGAGGGAGGGCATCACCAGTCCCCTGTGCCCGGGGAGCCGTGGGAGGTGGGTTTGGCCCCTCTGCCTCCATCGCTTGGCGAGAGGTGGTGCTGCAGGCGGGCACCCAGCACAGCCGGATTGCACAGGGCTTCCCTTCGCATACCCCCCTCGGGCAAATTTGGGGCTTGGGCCCTGAGCCGTGAGCCCCTGTGGGGGCTGCGGAGGTGCCCGGGCTGTGCCGCATTGCCCATCTGGGCACTGTATGGGGTCCTTTAGCAGCACAAGAGAAGAGGGACCTGCGCGTGATGGAGACGGACTACAGCCGCTACGCCATCGTGCACCAGCTCCAGCAGAACGAGCGGGAGCCCAGCACTGCGCTGCAGCTCCTCAGTGGGTGTCGGGAGTGGGGACGGGCACCCACGGCTCCCAGGGGGGGAGACGGGCACTGTTGGGGGGCAGGGGCTGGGCTCCCCACCACTGCCCAGGGCCACCACATCAGCACCCAATGTGCTGACACCCAGAGAATTCATTCTGGGGTGAATGAAGCCTTGCACCAAAAATATCCCCAGCTGATTTGAACCGAAGCCCCCCTGTAGTGTGCCAGTCTGTCTGCGGACCTCCAGCCCCGCCAGCTGCCTCCTACCACCCCGGGCGGGTGGGTCACCCATCCCAAGGGGCTTGTGCCCCTTTGTTGCCAGCCCAGGGCAGCCACGGGGTGCTCAGTGTTCACCCTGCACCTCTATGGCTTCGCCTTTGCCCTTCCCTGGGGTCCCATCGCTGCCCTGCGGGAGACAGACCCACGGCATGGGGCTTGCTGCTGGGTCCCCCCACACTCACCAGCCCCCGCTTTGGGTGTCTGGCTGCAGCGAGGGAGCAGGACGTGAGCCCCGAGCTCCTGCAGAAGTTCCAAGAGCTCATCCCCACCGTGGGCCTGACCAAGGACATGCTGGCTGTCCTGCCCAAGTCGGGTGAGTGCCAGGAGGGCGCGGGGTGGCACGCACGGCCCCTCTGCATGGGGATGCTGCGCGGGGCTTCAGGGCACTGCCCATGGCACACTCACCCCTCTGTTTGCTTTTCAACAGATCAGTGCACCGAGGCCATCAGGTGAGCATGGCCGGGGGAAGCCAGGTCTCCCTCCTGGCATGGTCTGGGCTGAGCAGGGACTCGCAGCCCCTCGGGGAGGCCCCTGCCTGCCTCAGGGTTCTGCATCGTGCTGGCTTTCCCCTGCTCTAATGGCTTGTCCGTCTGTCCTGCCTCCCTGCAGCTGAAGGGGCCAACACCAGGGCTGTGTGTCCTCCAGACCTGGTGGAAACTGGGCTCTGCTCCCCACTCCGTGGTGCCCCTTCCCGTCCTCCCTGGCCAGGCTCTGCCAGTCCCACTGCCCTGCGCCAGGATCACACCTCACCCTCCTAAATAAATAGGTGCAGAAGCTGCCCCAGAGCTCGGTGCTTTTGTTGGCAGGAGCAGGGGTGCTGCCAGGGTCCCCAGGCACCCTGAGCCCAGTGGTCCTGGAGCTGACCCTTCCTCTCAGCACCCCAGGGGTGTTGGGGGGCTCCTTTGCTGTGCTGTTTGCTGTGCCCAGCGTGGGGAGGATGGGTAGCAGAGGATGGGGAAGGTGCAGCGGGGCAGCCGCCGGGGATGTGGGCAGGGGAGAATCAAGCTGGAATGAACACGGGTTTGAGTGGCTCAGCTGGGTGGGCAGCAGGTCTGGGCAGGCAGAGTTAAGCAGTCAGGCTGCCCAGCCCTACCTGCACGGGCTCTGGCTCCCAGCAGGCAGCTCGTCCCCTGGACACCCCGATCCCTGCTCAGCCCTCCCCAGGGTCACCCAGGCGGGAGTGGGGCTGCGCCGTGGCTGCCCAGGGTAAATGCATGGCAGGACTGGGACCCCCATGCCTGCCTCCTGGCCCCTTGGTCCCCCCATCTGCCCACTGGCCAAGGTAGGACCGTGCTGCAATGAGCCCCAAGGGCAGCATCCATCCCCCTCCACCTCCTGCGGAGCGGAGGCAGCCCCTGGTCCCCCCGGCTGCCCGCCTGCCCCAGAGCGAGGGTCCCTCAGCACCCAGCCAGGTGCGGGGCTGCGAGGAAGCAGCACAGACCCTTTCAGGACTGTGACCCCAGGAGCCCATCAGAGCCAGGGCTCGGGGGACAGGGGACAACACACTCTGGGAAGAAGGGGACACTCCCACAGTGACAGAACTCCATCCTCTGCCTGCCCCGCTCCGGGTGCATCCCGCTTTGCGGACCCTGAGTGCCCCAGAGCAGGCGGGTGAGCCTGCGCAGGCACGATGGGGCCAGGTCATGCCAGCGGCATGTGGACGCGTGGGTTTGGGCACGATCCCAGCGCCAGCCTTGGGGCAGATGCCAGCCTGGCCAGAGGGATGGGTCACGGAGTCCCTTCGTGACAGGTCACTGGGTGGTGGCGCTGCCGTGGCCCATGCCGGGAAGGACCTCCCCGCTCCTCCCGGCAGCCCTCCGTCAGCCACCTGGGAAACAAAAGCTCTCTTTGTTCTTTCACAAGCGACTAAAGAAACAGGGAAAATCCCAAATTTCAGCACTGGTTTAACAGCTCTTGTAAGCCCCCTTCCCGGGGCTTGCAGGCACTTCCCTTCTGCTGCAAAACGGGAGGCTGTTTACCCCGGGGTGACTTCAGCCCTTCGAAACCACCACCTCGCCCGAGCCAACACCGGCTGCGTCGTTATCCGTGCAGCTCGGCACGCAGCAGCGCCGGGGTGGGCGGAGCAGGGGGGAGCACGGCGCTATAAAGCCGGCAGCCCCGGCACCGCTCTCCATCCCGCTGGTGAAGCCGGAGGAGGCTGTGGCGAGATGAGGACTGTGGGGCTGAGCCTGGGGCTGGCCCTACTCTGCTTGCTGCGTGCAGAGGCTGAGCACCTTGGGGCTGCGGGGCTGGACAAGAGCAAGGTGATCCACAGCATCCCGGGGAAGGGAGGGTGGGAGTGTGGTCTCCAGTCACCAGGGTGGGGACTGGAGAGGTGTTTTGGTGCTGGGGACGGCTGGGGACCCCACAGCCGCTGGTGGCTCCGCTGTCACACCCAGGGGAGGGCAGTCACCTAGCTCCAGCGTAGGTGCCCCACCAGGGATTTCGGTGTCTGGAGGGGATGCAGGTGTCCCATGGCCTGAGGGTGTCCTGGCTCGGTCCCTGAGGAGGGGACAGCCCCTGCCTGCTCCTCCGGACTCACAGCCCGCCCTTGCTGCCAGATTGCAGGGAAATGGCACATCATTGCTCTGGCCTCCGACTCCGAGAGCTACCTCCGAAAGAAGGACGAGCTGAAGATGGCAATGGCCACCATCGCAGTCCTGGGGGAGGGCGACCTGAAGGTCTCTTTTGCCATTCCAACGTAAGTGCCAACTGCTTTTCTCCATGGGCTTCACTGACCAACCCCCTTCCTGGACCTTCACGGGTGGGTCTCCACCTGGGTGCCTCCACCAGCACCCACCAAAGACCTGGGCAGGGGGCGAGGCAGGGCCACCAGCCCCGCGGTTTGAAACAGGGGCTTGGGAGAGCTGCTTTGTGGGGATCCCTTCTTCAGGGCAGGCCAGGCAGGCTCAGGGCAGCACCAGCCAGGAGCGGTCCCACCACGGAGGCTGAGGCACCCACTGCTCCCAGCAGGGATGCAGCAGGATGATAAGAGACCCTACATTTAAAGCTTTCCCAGCAGGACCAGCTCATCCCACCAGCTCAGAGCACGTCACCCCACGGGGCGATCCTCGGGTGCCAGCACTGTGCCCTGCCAACCCAGGCACCCGTTGCTCCAAGGGTCCCAGCTGTCCCCCACCTCTGGCCACACCATCTCATCCCTGAACAGCAAATCCCACGTCTGGGGTAGCGACCCCGGAGACAGCGTCCCCAGGGGAGGGGAAGGGGGGGGGTCACTTCACCCCAGCCGGAGCATCCTTCACTGTTTTGCAGCCCAGAGGGATGTAAGAAATCGGAGTGGATCTACAAGCAGACGGGTGTCCCGGGTGAATACTACAGCTCTGGTGAGTGGGGGGAGCCCGGCCCCTGGGACCAGGGGCACTTCCCATCATCCCTGTCTGAAGCAGGTGGTTGTCCCTGGGGACATGGCCCTCAGGGGTGCCTGTCTGCTTCTCCTGAGGACCTGGGGTGGGACATCCCTCTGTGGCCAGTCGCCAGCTGCACCCCAGGGCTGGTCCGTGCCAGCGCTAGTGACCATCCAGCGTAGTGGACCCCCTGCTCCCTCCCTCTGGGAAGCTGCTCTGGGATAAGATGGACACGCTCAGACCAAGCTGAAACCCTGGGGCAGAGCAGGTTCATTCTGCAATGGGGTTGTGGATGGATGTTCCCAAGGGATGAAGCAAGAGTGGTTTCCCACCATCTCCAGCCCAAGTGTTAGTGTGACGCTGGCCGGGCTACTCCGCTCCCTGCAGTGACCATCCCCAGACCCTCCTGTGTTCACCTTCCCGTCCCTCTGCTCTGCTGTGGTCTGCGGGCTCCCCCAGGCTTTCAGAGGAGCCTTAGCTAGAGGGAAAACCAGGAGAGGGAGACACAGAAGGAAGATGGGCTGGATGGGCCTGGCCCTTGGCATCCTGCATGGGGCTTCACCCTCTTACAGCCTTTCTGCAGCGTGGGAGCTCTCAGGAGGAGGTAATTAATTCTTCGCTTTCCTCCACGTCCTTTTGCAGAGAGAGGCAATAAAACGGCGCAGGTGGTGGATACCGACGGCAAGACGTACGCAGTTATCTTTGCCTCCAGAGTGAAGAATGGGAAGACCTTGCACATGCTGAGGCTCTACAGTGCGTAGCTGGTGGTGGTCTGACCGGGGTGAACAGCTTGGAGGTGTCGGGGTGCTTCGCAGTGTCCCGAGAGGCCAGGAGTCAGGGCGCCTGCGGGAGAGACCCCCTCCTCACCGCTGCCCTCCTGCACTGGTGGGGTGCAGGAGTGGGGCAGGGGCTGCTGCGTCCCCTGCGTGGCAGGGGAAGGGGCAGCGATTTGGGGCTGGCAGGGGAGGCTGGGGCTCCGGCTTCTGCGCTGTGCCGGGAGTCCGTGGCCTCGGGTAAGTCACCTGGTGAAATGGGGCGAAGAGCGGGGTTCTGCTGCAAGGGGAGCAGAAACGGTGGGGATGGGAACGAAGAGAGGAAACATTGTGCTGGGGCCAGGACCTCCACTTCGTCTTGTCCCCTGGGAGGGGTGTCTCGTGTGCCTGGCCACCACTGCTCTCCAGGACCTCCACCAGTGCCTCCAGCCTTCTTCCAGGGACTGTCATCCATCCCGTCCTCTCCTGGGCACGCTTGCCAGCTGCCCAGGAGATGCACGGACAGGCCACAGCCTGGAGCTAACTCGTGTCTTTGCCTTTAGGCAGAACCCGGGAGGTGAGCCCCAAAATCACAGCACTGTTCAAGAAGATTGCGAGGGAGAAGAGCTTCACCGACAAGATGATTAGGATGCTCCCCAGACAGGGTAAGCACTGCCCAGCACCATGTCAGGCTGGCTCGGTCGATACGGGGAGCGAGGACATGCCAGCAGGGACCAGCTTGGCCCATCACTGCCACCACTTTGTGGTCTGAGCTGGCAGGAGAAAGCGCTTTGATTCGGCACGTCGTGGCTTTTGCCTTGCTCAAGTTCATTCCTGGGTTGTCTATTTTGGGTGCTGAATGGGACTAGCCAGACCACAGCCCCAGACTCAGCCTTTCTCTTTATTTTCACAGATGAATGCAGGCTCGATGAAGTGTAGGTGAGTTGCTGCAATGCAACACGGTGTTTGCAATGTCCTCAGCTGGAAATTGCCCCCCTTGGTGCCCCAGCAAGGGCCACCATGAACTCCTCGAATTACTCTGGGGGCCGAGTTGTTCGAACCTGTACTGGAGTTCGCACCCAGGTAGGACCGCTCCCTTTGGAGCTGCTCTGCAGTGGGGACCCCCAGGGTGCAGCTGCCCAGCGGTGAGCAAGGGCACTTGAACTGAACCCACCAGTTCAGTGGAGAAACGTTTGCAGAGCTCATCCAGCAGCGAGGGCCAGGACAGCGGCTCTTGCCAAAGGGACCTTGGGGTTGTGGACCAGCAAAACTGGCCAGAGGCTGGGTTGGTGTCTCACAATGCAAAACATGGTTGTTGTTGGCCCACGCTGGCACAAGATTTCACACTACACCGGTACACATTCAGATGTAGAGGTTAGCTAGAAATCCATTGCTGGAGATGGCTCACCCTACAGAGCTGGGGAGAACTGGGAGAGAAAGCACTGATCCTGATGGAGAGCCCCGCTTGGCCCTCTCTGTTGGCCTCCTCACCCCAAATACACAGCCCGCCTCTCCCGGCTGTTTTCTAGGGGGTGCGGGCTGACTGGTGGATGCTCCTGCTGAGCAATGCAAGACCCACACTGAAGCTCCAGGCTGCTGCTCTGCCATCCCTCTTCCAAGCTCGGTGGTCAAGGCTCTGACACGTCTCCTGCTCCTCCAGGGCACAGTCCCTCCTTTTTGCCAAATAAACAGAAACTCACCCTGGAACTTGGTGTAGCTATCTGGGGAGAACCTGGGGCCCTTGGGCATATGGTCCCTTCTGTTGTCTTCTCGGGGTCTGTGGATGGTGAGCAGCCAGGGATGATCCTGGGCCGAGCCCACCCAAGCAAGGGCATTTTCAGAGCCCACCAAGATTTCCCCCTCTGGGTGCCTGCCACAGGGCAAGACCACGGCCAGGCAGAGGTGAGGAAGGGGGTGCAGTGAGGCTGGAAATCCAGCAATCCGTGGGCACAAGGGGCTGGGTGGAGAAAGGCCGTGGGACTTGGCCACAGAGGCTGAGGTTGAAGTTTGGAGGGCTGCAGCCACCACCGCCGTCCAACGCACCTTTCCTCCACTCGCCCTGCTGCCGTTGCAGCCCTCCGCTCCCCTGGAGCCCCGCTCGTCCACGAGCTCAGGCTGGGCCGAGGCAGGGACAAGACTCGGCTTTGGGACCTCTCAGCGCCGCAGTGCTGCAGGGCTGGTGGAAGGTGGGTGTCTGAATCCTCCAGACCCAAACCCAGAGAGCTGGTGCGGGGCCGTGCGTGGTCTCTGCCCCTGGGCACCGCACAGAGAAAGCCCACCCCAGAGTCAGATTATCGGGTGGTGGTGGACATCTGCCTCCAGAGACTGTCTTGCTTTGAATTTATATTTCTGAAATCCCACTCCATCCTTCCCTTCCTGCTCTGTTCATTTCCCCAAATCCACCCAGGAGAAACCACAACACACCCAGGGTAACCTGTGTCCCCAGCAAAGCCCCAGTACCCCACGCATGCTCATCTCCAAGGGCTTGGCCAGTGCCCTCAGGCACTGAGGTCTGGCAGGGTATGAAGCAGCTTGTGCCTCTCCTGGAAAAGGAGGTTCCTCCAAAATCCTCTCCGCTGGCCTTTCCACCCTGCCTGTCCCTGGTCGGCCTGGCCAGTCACCCAGGCATTTGTTTCAGCCCGGGATCTGCCTCGCTGCTGAGTAACGGTAGCAGGTACCCCAGGAAGGTGTCATCCCAGCAGCTGAGCATCTCGGGATGTTCCCAGGTGCCCCTTCCTCCTCCCAGGGACTGGGAAAACACGTTTCGGAAACTGCCCCTCCTGACCTTGGTGCTGAGCAGGGACGAGAGCTGGACACATCCCAGCAGCGGCAGGGCAAGGGACCTCACTGGGACTTCCCAACCCAGCATCATCTCCACCCTTTTTGGAAGGAGCCCAGCGTTTCCAGCAGGAATTCTCCCTGGCAGTTTGGTTGGAACAGTTCAGCATTTGCCGTGCTCTCAAGAGCACTGGGCCCACACGCAGCTGTGCCTCGAGGCTTGTTTTTGGTACATGTATTGATGTAAATGAAAACATCCTGCTGCCAGCAATGCCCTTCGCCAAGGGCTTTGTGTGACGGGGAGTCCCAGTGTCTCCACATTGTGTTCCAGCCAAAGATTTCCTTCCTGCCGTGTGCAGGCATCACCCTGCCAGACAGTGGTGAGATCATTTCTCTTTGCCAAGGGCATTTTCCACTCCTCCTTTTGTCCGTCTGTTTCCTCCCCGTGCCCCGGCGCAGGATGCACACAGGCTGCAACTTCAGATCTTTTCTGGGTGTGAGTCCCCTCCATGCAGAGCAGGCGGGGGGGGTCCCCACCGCGTCCCCCATGATCCCTCAGCCGTCCCATCAAGCCTGTCCCTGTACCTGCTGCTCATCCAATGCTCATCAGACGGCGCAGCCCCTCTCCCAGCACCCTTTATGTGTTGAACCTGTCCCCCTTTATCCGCCCAGCAAACCTGGCCAGATGTCATCGTGTATTTAATGACATGGGACTTTTCTTCTCTGAATGTCTCTAAGGGCTTCCTGGGGTGAGGCACCTTCTCAGCACTGGTGGCATCCTGCAGCGAGGAGCTTCACCGCCCGTCTCTGCACTCCCTTTCACTTGTCACAGTGGTTTCGCCTGCAGCTCCTTCGCTGGGTGCTGTGGGAGCGCGCTGGTGAGACAGGCTGGCAGGGACCGGGTTGGTGCAGTGGAGATAAGCCCAGACACCCGGGTCCCAACCGGCTGCTGGGGAGGGCAGAGGGGTGTGGGGGCAAGGGAGGTGCTGGACCAGCCTTTGATGTATGAGGAGCAATTTGGAGACTCACGGCCAATGGCTGCGGTGCTTGCTGGTGATGTGAGACTATCTTCTCTTCGTGCTGTTCCAGAACAGGTCTCCTTGCTCTCCCAGCTGTGCCTCTCATCCTTCTCTCTCCCGCCCCTCTTAGGCCATGTCCCTTCTGGGACTGGGTGACCAGACCTGGACCTCCACCCAGCTGAGAAGGTGTGGGTACACCTTAGATTTACATGGTGCCTTGTCCTGTTCCCCGATCTTCTCCTAACTTCTCCTCATGCTGCCACCTTTGGCACCTGCTGCGTGTGGATGAGATGTTTTACAAAACATCTGTCGGCACAGTGAGCTCCCTGTGTGATCTTCCTCCCTTTTTCTCTCTCTCAGCCACTCATTTATCCAAGTGAGGATCTTCCTCCCTAGCCTATGGCAGTTCGTCCCCTGTAAGACTGATGAAGACCCTTCCCAGCTGACCGGGGGATGTCCAACACCCATATCTTGTCGAGTCCTCCAGAAACAGTATTTCTGAGGTGCGATTTTCCTGTGCAAAAGTTGAACTCAGTCTCTCCTGTGACATAATTTGTCCATACGTCAACCAGGTCTGCCATTTATTACAGCTTTTGTGAATATCTGTCCACACTGCATAGTAGATCTGCTTGTCTGTATTCTCTTTACCTCCAACAACCTCTTCAAAAGCCAGCGTATTTTCTTCTTCTAGTCTTCTGGTGAAAACTAGAGGCAGCAAAGGTGAGTCTAAGCAGCAGATGACACGCTGCAGTGAAAAGCTTGAGCTTCGTACCTGGTTTACTTTGACTGGAAATGTTGTCTCCTCTGTCTTACTTGCACTTCTGCATTGGTAGGACAGACCTTCTCAAGTGTTTGCAAAAGAGATCGTCTAGCCTCGTCCACCAAAGCTCCTCAGCCAAGGTGGATGCGGAGTTTCTTCACTTTTCTGTCAGCTTATTTTCTTTGAATACTCACCCTGAATTTGACTGGCTACAGGCCAAACATTTCCTAGTGTTAAATTCCTGCTCCTAGTGCTTTTGAAGAAAGGAATATACGTAAGTGCAGATGTCATTCCTCAGAGCAGAGGAGCAAGGGGACAAATTCTGGTGTCTTCGTTGTTTGTCTTATATTGTCGCCAGTTAACTTACCAGGGTCGTTTTACTGTCCTCATGTGGATGCAGCTTCAGCAAGTTTAAGAACATTCATCTTATTTCTGATTAGCTTCTCTAAATTGATTTAATCATGCTGGCTTCCATTTAGGCTTTCCCTTTGTAATGTTGTTTAGGGTTTGTATTTGCTAATATCAGCTTAAGCACTCAGAGTGAAGCTAAGCTGGTCTTTCCAGACAATCTCTGTGCCATGTGTGATATTTAATACTCTTGACTTTCCATTTTTCCCCTCTTAAATGTGACTGTAGCGGATCATCTCTGGTTCTAAGCATAGCACTGGCTGTCACAAGAATGGGCGTTTTGATTTCAGCCCGTGAGCCAGGTCCCGCTTGCTGCTCAGGACCTGTGGGCTCTTGGCCATCCCAAAAACCTGAGCCCACAGGTGCCATCCAACCTGCCTGGAGCAACCACGTGTTAGAGCCTCATGGATGTCCCTTTGCATGTGACAGGCGCTGGCACCACCGTCACCGCAGCAGGAGTCGCTCCAACAGCGTGCAGTCATCAGGTCTTGTCCGTCCATCTTGGATGGTGTAGAGTGAGACCGTGGGGTTCCCCAAGTGCCACTGGACGTGGGGCCTGGCGGGTGCAGCCCAGCTGAGCCTTTCCCCACCCTCCAGCCTCGGGATGCGGGCGATGGGCGTTGGCTCTCGATGGCACAGGCATAAACGATTTGAACTCCCACGGGTCAGGAGCGAGTCGCCTCTAAATTGCCAATTACTGCTTGTAGACACCTCTGCGCTTGTCTGAGCCCCACAGAGGAATAAACACTGGTTTTGCTCCCTGTTTTGGGAAGGGGCAAATATAGCTCCTGTCTCCAGGTGCTGCAGCGGCACAACAAGCCCCTTGGAGCCTTTTCAGAAGTTAAGACTGCGAAAGTTCAGAAACTTTTAACGACACCAACTGGGACCCACTAAAAGTGAAGAAAAAACCCTCAGTGCTGCTGGGGCAGCAAGGTGCCCTTTTGGCCACAGCTTCAGAAGGCACTGGCACCCGAAACACAACTGGCTTCGGAGGTTGCAGCTTCCTCCAGGTGTTGAAAGCTGTTGAAAGCATGTGCCTATTTTCAACCTGGATCATCTCAAGACATGGTTTTATACCCTGGCTCCATGACTGGCTGACCCAACACGGCTGATGGGAAGTGTCTGGTGGCCTAAAGGCGGGAAGCAATGTGGCTGGGGACTTCCCAAGCTGCCAGGGTGAGCATCTCCTGAAATGTGTGAAGATGCATCAGTCCCAGCAATGCCCAACATCAGTGACACTGTGCAAGCTTTGGGGACAGGTTGTTATGCTGGAGCTGCCATTCAGAGAGGCCTCAGCAGCCCCCAGAACAGGGTAGCACAAACCTCCTGACGTTCAGCCAAGGCGAATGCAAAGTCCTGCCGCTGGGCTGGGCTAACCCTATGCAACTGGGCAGACTGGGCCTGCGGGGAGACGGCAGCGTTGCAGGAAAAGCCCTGCGTGTCCAGTGGGCAACAAGCTCAACATCAGTCAGCAGAGTGCCTTTGCAGCAAAGGCAGCCAGATGCATCCGGGTCTGGGTTAGTGAAGGGCAGCCATCAGCTTGAGGGAGCACTTGTGAGACCGCACTGGGACAGCTGGGTCCAGTTTAGGGTTCCCCAGTACAAGAAAGGCCCTGACAAACCGCAGAGAGCCCAGTAGAGGACACGAAGCTGGCCAGGGCCTGGAGCACAACACGTACAAGGAGAGGCTGAGAGAGGTGGGCTGGACCAGCCTTCAGAAGAGAAGGCAAAGGAGACATCTGGCTGCTGTCTCCAGCTGCCTCAGGGGAGGATCTGGAGAAGACACAGCCAGACTCTTCCCGGAATGCTCAGTGGTAGGATGAAGGTCAACGGGCACGAGCTGCAACACAGCAAACTCCAGTAGGACAAAAGGAGAAAGTTCTTCATCATGAAGGTGGTCCTGTGCAGGTGTCCAGAAACGTGGTGGGATCCCCATCCTTGGAGGTATCCAAACTGAGGTGGACAAGTCCCTGAGCAGCCTGATCTAACTTTAAAGCTGGTCCTGCTCTGAGCAGGAGTTGGACCAGAGACCCCTGAGGTGCTTTCCAGCCGAAATCCCCCTGTGGCTCCCCGGGCCATGGAGATAGTCAAACAGGATGGATAACGAGGAACCCAGCTGAACATGGCCAGCTGAGCACTGAATGCTCATAGAAATTATTTATTCATTATTGACAACCCATAAATTAATTACAATTGTGGCCAATACCAGGGAAGATGTCTACTCCTAACACGTGTGCTCTTGGTGTGCTCTCAGCCCTTCCTCTTCTGCCCCTGTGGCCGTCCCCTGTGCTGCCTGCTGCCACCAGACACCTGTGGGCAGAGCAGGGAAAGGCCGAGGCTGCTATGGCAAAATAGAAGGAGGGAGACTTTAGGCTCCAAAACGCACTTGTGTGCGCTGGAAGTGGGAAGAGGGGTTGAGTTGGAGGGGCAGGGAGAAGTGCCGCATCAGGGAGACATGCTCCTGTTTCTGGTCAGCATCCCCATCACTCTCCTCTCCCCAAAGATGCGGATGCTCTCAGGCCCCACACTGACCTTTGCAGATTGTTCATCTGGGGGGAAACCTCCCTTCCAGATTCCCAAATTTCTCAGAGGTGGAAGGTCTCCAAGCAGCAGTTCAGAGAAACAACACACCTTACGCTTGCTAGAGCCCCTTAAGTCACTCTTAAGTCTAGATGAGCTTGTCTAGAAGAAACCAAGGTTACCCAGCAAAGCCAGGAGGTTGCAAAAGTGGGGAAAACAAGGTAGAAAAGGAAAGCACAGGCTGAAGGGCCAAACTCTGACATATTCCTGGACTCAGGCTCTTGCTTAAGGGTGTCTCTGAACCACTGCAGCTGCAGAGCCCACTGTGCTACTCCAGCTCCACCACAGAACCACCCCTCTGGGTGTCTCTAGCTGCTAAGAAGTTCAAAGACAACTTCAGACCTGCCCCTCAGTCCTGGCCCCTGCAGGTCTGGGGCCCTCTTCATGGGGATGCTGCTGGAGCACCCCTCAGGGGGGATGTCCACGGTCAGGCACTGAGCGCAGGGCTTGGCACACCATATTCCCTCGCAGTGTGCTTCCCTGCTCCCACAGCATCCCAAAGCACCGTGCCCGAGGGGCTGTGTGGAGCAATTATGGACTCTGCTGTAACAGGGGATCTTTTCCCAGGTGCTTCCCAGGAGTATATTGAAATTACCCCAGTGTCCCAAACAGCTGGTGCTGCCAGACACACCTGGTGTGAAGAGAGAAAGCATCTTCTCAAGGTAAGCCATGCAGGCACTGGGTCACCAGTGTCCCCAACAGCGGTGTGGGGTGAGTGCTCGAGGGCAGGACAGCTGTAGGATCGAGGAGAGAAGGAGCCAGCCCCATGCCGGGGTCCTGCAAGGCCAGCTCTACCCTGCTCTGCTCTGCGCCCCTCTCCCACGACCAGCAGACATGGGTGTCCTTGCAGTTCGTCTCATGGCCTGGCAGCCAGATGAGTACCTGGTGCCTGGCACGCGTCTCAAAGTTCACAGCACGGCAGCTCGCCAGCTCGCAGCACGGCAGGAGCCCTGCCCCTACTGCAGGCACAGCTCTGCCCGGCTGCAGATGCGTCCCTCGGTCACCTGTGCCACCTCACGCGGGTGCAGCCACGCTCCCCTCCCACAGCCCTGCTGACATCCAGCAAACCTCTGAAGACTCTCCTCCCTCCTTGATGCTGCTGTGCCCATGCCCTCGTGTTGTCACCAGCCACCCTACCCTTGCCATAAGTTGCCGTTGTCCTCCTGGAAAACCGGGAGTGGGCGATGTCTGACCTCCAGGGCGCTGAACTGAGAAGCACCGCGGGGCTGCCTGTCCTTCAGCTGCATGGCCTATATTAATCTCGTAACACCACAAGCAATTTTCACAGTCTCCCTGCACTCCTTCATCTTTCAGTGAAGACTTCGCTTACCGCTTTTCAGGCTCTTTTCTTTCCTTGCAGACTTTCCACTCTTTCCAAACAGCCTACTTGGTGTTTATACATTGCTTGTTTGCTAGGGGAGAAGCCCTGCTCCACCAGCCTCTCCCTTGTGCTCGAAAGGGAGTTTTTAGCTGGGTTTTGCACCTTTTCTTTCACAAAATCCTAGCTCTTTTCTACGTTTGTATGCTCGACTTCCCAAATCTGCCCAGCTGCAGTAACCGACTCTCCTCACTTGTCCTGATTTGTGCTTGTTCACAGCCGCAGCCACCAATCTGCTCCTATTGATCTTCCCGTTTGCACAAAATGACATTGACTCATGCCTATCTAGCTGAAGTTATTTTCTCAGATAGCGCTTCTAAAAACAGCCTATTTTTCAGGAACAGGTACAAAAAAACCCCATCAGCTCGCTTCATGCTGTGACCTGGTGAAGAGATATGTGAGATGTCATATCCAAGGATATCTGGAATGACCATTACAGACAAGGCTGTGATTTATAACACCACCACTCCTCCAAAGAGTTACTCTTCCTGGAAGAATTTCTCTCCTGGGGCTTTGTCCTCATCCCAGTCTGGCTGGGGGATCTGTGACAGGCTCCCAGCACCATCCAGGCAGACCTTGCTTTCCCTTCTTCCCAAGGCAATTTAGATCCAGGAAGATCTTTTGGTGGTGCCTTTCAATGTCTTGTGCTGTGTTACCCTCCCTCCTTGCCTCCCAGTCTTACGCTCTCCTCCTGTGTCCTCCATTGCCTCTGCTCTGGTCACACCAGCTATTTCCCTGACCCCTGGGAACATCTGCTGCCATGGGTGGCTCCATGTAGTCATCTGAGTTCCTCCATACCAGCTTTGCATGAGGCCACAATCGTTTGTGTTATTTCCTATGGAGCATCTGTTCTTCCTGAGCCAGAGGGGACACCAGCCCTTTGCTGCCCATACCGCTTTCCCAGCTGCTCTTACCCCTGTGTGTGCTTCCCTTCCCTCTGTGGTTATGTCCTTGTTTACCAGCTCCTACTCTTCCAGCACAACCCAAACCAGCATGGACAGTACATGCCTCTCCTTCGACCTCCATTCCCTTTGTGGTTCAAAGCCTGGCATCAGATCCCTGAAGGCTTCTCCCATGCACTGGCGCACCTTCCTGCATTAAGAGGAGTGTGTCCGTGGAGGCTCCCAGCTGCTCAAGCACCCCAGCCCTTCCCATGGCACCAGCCTTGGCTGGCTGCTCCTCCCTCCCTCCCTGCTCACCCCCCCCCCCCCGACTGATGGGCACCGGGACAAATCCACAGCCCATCCCTGAATCTCTGCGTTGTGGAGCACATCCCCAGCATGGTGGGGTTGTCCTTGGTCCCTCTTGGAGGGAGCTTACAATGTCGCTTGAGGGTGCTCAAGTCTTCTCAGCCTGGCACCCACCTCCTCTTTGCTCCTGGCAGATGCTCTCACACTTCTCTCTGGAAGGACCTGGTGACAGATCTGTCAGTACCAACAGCTTCTTGCAGGCTTGCGTGAATCTCTGATCATCTCCTTACTGCTCTTCCTGTGGGTCCAGTACTTTTAGGTTCACCCTCAACATTTTCTGTATCTCTTCTTCATTTATCCCTGAGCTCCAGTTTCTTGTTAGATTCAGAGTGTTTCCCTTTTCCTGCAGGCTAGTGTCTCTACTTTTCCTTGCCACCCTCAAGCCTGTTTGAATTACAGTCATCTTCAGATGCTTTCTGGTCCTCCCATGATCTCTCAGACTCTCAGAGGTCCCTCCCTTGCATTGCTGTCTAGATGTGAACCTGCGGCTAACATCTCCAGTGCAGTATTTGCCAGCAGACACTTTCGTCTGTAATGTTTAAGGATTTCTCTTTTTTTTTTTTTTGAGATCTGCTCCCACAGTCTGTGATGGAGAGGGGAAGCAGGAGATCTCTCTGTATGTTTGCTCATGGTGTAAACACAATTTGCTCCCATGAAGGGCAGTAACTGTTCAGGCAGGGTCCAACCTGTCACGTTTTGTGGGATCTTTAGACCAATCTCCAGTTGCAGCCCAGGAAACCTGGAGGGGGGAGAGGAGCTGCTCTCGTTTGCTCTCGTTCAACAGTCCCTGGGATCTTTATTGACCGCAGTGGTGAGGCCCCAGCTCTCTCTGGTGTCCTTCAGGTGACACAGAGTTGGGGATTGCCTTGAGGATCAAAACCTCATGGGCTGAGACCCACCACTTGCCCCCACAGATGTATCCCCCCCGAGCCCCCGGAGCGAGGTGTGAGGAGTGCCGGGGCAGCGGCACAGCTCCAGCCCACCACGCAGCAGAGCGGAGGGCTGGTGGTGCCCCACGGCAGGGGTGGGCGCTCACCCTCCTTCTACCTGTGCTTATCTCCTCCTGCTCTCCCTGTAGATGAGCCCCAAATCCCTGCAGTGGGGAAATCTCAGCAGCCCCACCATGTTCCTTCTCTTGGGATTTTCCAGTGCCTACAGAGCACAGGTGACCCTCAGCCTGTGCTTCTCACTCATTTACCTGGTGACGGTGCTGGGGAATCTGCTCATCGTAACCCTTGTCTGGCTGGACGCCCACCTGCACTTCCCCATGTATTTCTTCCTGGGCCACCTCTCCTTCCTGGACATCTGCTACTCCTCCGTCACCCTTCCTAAGATCCTTGGAGACTCCTTCTCACCGCAGAAGACCATCTCCTTTGTGGGCTGCATCACGCAGATCTACTTCTTTCTTTGCTTCGGGGGCTCCGAGTGCATGCTCCTGGCTGCCATGGCCTACGATCGGTACCTGGCCATCTGCCACCCCCTCCACTACCCGGTACTCATGAGCAAGAAGATGTGCCACCGCTTAGTGGCCATTTCGTGGCTGAGCGGCTCTTTCTCGTCTCTGATCCAGGCCTTCCTCACAGCCCACTTGCCCTTCTGTGGGTCCAACATGATTGACCACTTGTTCTGCGAGATGCCCTTCTTGCTGAAGGCGTCCTGCAGCCCTAATGCTCCCCTCAACAAGGCCACCTTGTACGCTTTGGCTGGGACTATTGCGATGGGCTCTTTCCTCCTTACTCTCGTGTCGTACGTTCACATCATCAGGGCTGTCCTCCAAAAGGGAGCAGGGACACAGAGGGCCTTTGCCACCTGCACCTCCCACCTGACTGTGGTGTCCCTGTTCTTCGGCGCCGGGGCCGTTGCATACCTGGTGCCTCACTCCAGTGGCTCCAAGGAGATGGACGAGGTCCTCGCCCTGCTGTATGCCGTTGTGACCCCCATGCTGAACCCCATCATCTACAGCTTGAGAAACAGCGAGGTCAAAGGGGCCATCAGGAAAGCCCTGCGCAGAGGGGTGTTACAGATGTCCACCAAGGGCGCAGGCATCGCTGAGCGACCTCCACCCTCCCCACAGCAGCGATGTGGCTCTCGGTGACCCAACACACATGAAGGGGTCTGGGGCTGCCGGTCGCAGCGGTGCCGCGTGGTGCTGCTGGGGGCACAGCTGGCAGCTCCTCGCTCTCCCTCACCAACACATCCAACGCTCAGACCTGTTATTGCCCGCTGGGGACCCGGGGGCTGGGTACCTCCTTCACAGCACTGTCTCCCTTTGCGTCTGAAAGCCCCTAGCACAGCTGGCTTGAACTCGCAGTGCCAGCTTCAGAAAGCTCAACTCATGCAGACACGACCCCGGGCAGGTGAGTTGTGTCTCATCCCATCCCAGGAGCTGGGTATCGCCCTTCCAGTGTGGAGCACTGCAGAGACCTTCACCCTCTCAGACCGGTGGCAGAAGGATGGTGCGCAATGTCTTCTGGGGAGCTGAATAGACTAGGAGGGGATTTTGTAAAATTGCTAATTGCTTGGCCACAGGAGCTCTCCCAGTAAGTAATTCTGGGAACTTTTTTCCTAAGAAATAAGTTTTGCCCAGGTGGAGAAGCTGTACTGGCTGCCCACACACTGTCTTTGATGTGATGGTGCCCTTGGTAAGCCTTAGGTTTTTTTAATCATTTATCTACACCAGGGCTTCGTCAGGCTTTCTGGAAAGAGCTTTTATTCCTAAGCAGAGCCCTTTCCAACGTGAAACACTGTGCAAAGCCCAGCAGTAATGCTTGGCTGTTTGCATCTCCTGTTAAGTGGTGGATAATCTTGTCTGGGCTGGACTTGCAGACACTGCAGAGCCAGATGTCTTCCCCTTAATGCAATAAAATATGTATAAGTAGGAAAACCATTGCCAGGGGATTGATCTTTGTAGTTTCAGGAGCCAAAGTCAATCCTGGGAACAGAGAGCTGCTTCCACATGCGAAATGGTGACAATAAGGCGGGAGTGTGGGTGGTACCTGAGCATGTCTGGGAGAGCAGATCAATCATCTGGTTCATGACAGGCCTTCAGGAAGGGTTCAGGGGCTCTCAGCAACACACGGAGCTGGGAAGGAATGAGCTGGTGGCCGTAAATAAATGGGTGTGAAAGGATGCTGTGACCACTGCTCAGTGTGTGCAAGAAGATACGCCTACAGGCACGGTGAAACACGTCCTCCTCGGACCTCGGCCAAACGCTGGGTTGGGATTTCTTTACAAGTAAAACTCTGTAAGACTCCTACTTAGCAGAAATTATGGGAACTGGTTTCCTGTGATTGGAAACACCCCCGTCCCTGAGGGAGCCAAGGATTTCCCGGTAGGAACCCAACATGCCTTATCCTTCCCAGGTGAGGATGCAACATGTCCTCCCAGAGCACACGGACAAGGCAGGACCAGTTGGGGAACACAGTTTTTAGGACATCTACAAAATCAGCAGCTCCTCTGGAAACAAAACAGGAATTTTACATCCCTTCCTGCCCACGGTCCCTGGGCCAGAGCTATCTGCCACCCCTCTGCTCTCCCTACCGACAGGGAAACCTGTATCTCGTGACTGCTCCTGCCAGTTGTAGCTGCGTTAGTGTTTGGCCAGGTGGGCACCTCTGGGGGGGACAGGCAGGGAAGGAGGACGGAGAACCCCTGTGGCAGGGAAGGGCCAGGCACCACAAGTCCTGAGTGTGCTCCATGCTCAGCCTTCACCAACTCGTGACACCGATGGGCGAGACCACACCATGATATGGACCAATGGAGCTTGCCGTAAAGACCAGCAGCATCACTAGGGATAAAAGAAACATATATCCCTTTTGTCTGACTTATGTCAGGGAGATCCCTGCTTTCTCTAGAGCAGTGGTCTCCAAAGTGGGGTGCATGCACCCCAGGGGATACACAAGACAATCCATTGGGGTGCAGGAAGAAAGTATCTTTGGTACAATTAATAAATAAAGTAAAATAAATAATATTTGAAAACTAGTGTTTATTTAATCTTTATCTTGTCCTTTTAAAATGTCTATTATTGTGTATGTTTTATAACGTACATGCATGTATTTTATGAATAAATATATATATATTGGGGGTGCGTGCTCAAAAGTTTTTCAATGCTAAGGGTGTGCAATCAAAAAAGTTTGGAGAGCACTGCTTTACACCACCACACCTGAACAAAAAAGAGTCTGAGGAGTGAAGCTTTACCCACAGCAAAGGAAGATTTAGGGAAGAAATGAGGATCACTTACACAGACGAGACATATCCAGCCCCCGGGACCAGGCGGGATGCACCCCAGGGTGCTGAGGAGCTCATCTGGGGCTCCCCATCACTCTGGAGCCTCTTGCTTTGACCCCACAGAAACAGTTGGTGGGGCTGAAGCTGGCAGAAAATTTCTCGCCCCCTTTTCCCTGCCCTCTCGCGGAGGACCCGAGGGGATTGCTCTGTCTCAGACCGCGGTGGGAACATGGGAGAAACCCAGCTAACGATGTTATCTCAGCGCTGGCCATCGCACAGACGGGGGATGAGGGAGGGTTTGCTCCACTGCCCCTGAGGATCCGTTTGCAGGGATGAAAGCTCTGAGCTGCCTGCAGAGCTTGTCTTTCTCGCAGGTGCGCTGAAGATGAAGGTCATTTTCTTGCTCCTGGAGTTGACACTTCTGTTGATGCTTCAGGCCTGGGCAAAAATCCTTCTGAAAGAATATTTTGATGGAGAGAAGATAATGTCACTGGAGGGAGTTTTCCCATGGTGGAGGACAGGGAAGATGCCTTGCTTGGACATGGTCTCCCCGAGGGAGCAGAGGTCAGACAAAACCCACCTGGCTGTTTTTGCAAGAACCCCAGTTCCTGCTGGAAGTCAAAGTCCCTCAGGCTTCCTGGCATTCAACAGCACGAGGTCTGGGTGCTTGAACGCCTTAGCGGGGCAGTCAGCGGGCCAGTGAGGGTCACAGAGTACCTGGGTTTGACCAAGTGGATCTTGCATTAGCAGACCCCTGTGTGCCTGGCAGAAGAGATGCTTGTCCGCCCCATCAGCAGCCTGGGCAGAGGAGGGAGCAGGGGGTTCCTGCTCTATCCCTGAATCTCTCGTTGCTCTCTGTGTTAACCAGTGCAGAGCCATTCTTTCTAGCTCGCTGGGAAGTGGCATACCAACGCCATAGCTTCCCACTCCAGCTGGATCGAAGACCTCAGGAAAAATTGGAAGATGTCTCTGAGCACCATATCTCACTGTGATGGTGAAATAATCATCAAAACTTTAATTCCTAGGTAAGTGTCACTGCAAATCTTCTCATTCACTATGGCTTTCACCCAGGGCTCCTCTCCTTCTTGCTCTTCACCTCAGTTAGCTCTTGAGTTCTTTGTAACACATAGAAAGAACTACACGGCTCCCCGGGAGGTTGTTGCTTCCTGTCCTGGTAACACACGTGTGCTGATTGTGTGCACAGAGCAGAGCTGTCAGGAGCTGGTCTCTCGCCTCCAACCCGGAATGGTGACCAACCATCTGTAGAAAACTACGGTGGACGTGGGAGCATCTGCCATGTGGCTGGAGACTTCAGGAGGTGAGACCAGAGGGGCTGCTGTGCCAGAGCCCTGCGCCCAGGCAGGAGATGTCCAACAGCTGCTTCTGCTGGCAATTTGGACTTGAGGTACAGCCTCGTTTGGCAAAAATGGAGCAAAGGACTGTGCCAGGAACCCCTCCGGCCGTGGGGGAGGCTGGCTCCTTCGGGTTTCAGGTGGAGTCAGAGGATTAATTCATCCCTGGGCGTTTGTAAAGCACCTTTGAGTGGGCAGCATTGGGGACTGGAGAAGCATCACTAAATCACAGAAATTAGACAGAAGCACCTTTGTATTTAATCTGCCTTTACCAGTGCAGGGCTGTCTTCAGTCCCCATTCCAGGAACATGTCTGAGAAGAGAGGCCAAAATCAACCAAGCTTCTTCTCAGTGGAGGTGACTGATGTGGCTTCACATGCTTTAAAGACCTGATGAGAAAATTAGTTTCTTCTTTTGTCTAGCACTGGCTAGAGGATCCCCCCCATTACCTCTGCATTCAGCCCAATTGATTGGGTGATGACCCTGTTCCTCCTAGAAAGTGTCCAGTCTTGGTTAGAAGATGATGAGGGATGGAAATCTTAGCATTCCCTTGACAGCTTCCTCCCAGCCACCCCTGACATCGCCAATTATGCCTTGTCTCTAATTGGAACTGCCTGAGCTCAAGCCCCAGGTGCAGCTTCAAGCCTCTCCCAGAAGCTGCTTGGGCTGGAGCAACCAAATGACCTCTCAGGCTGCTTTTTGAGGAGGCCCACTGGGAAAGCCAAGGGCTTTGTATGCCATCAGCTGGATCCAATGGTCTTTATTTGCTCTCCATCCTGCAAGATGTGAGCAGAGGATGATGGTCCTAAAAAACACCCTCATCAACCCAGTCAATACACAAACTCCTGTAGGTACCAGGAGAGCGCAAGGGAGGAGATGGGACCTGACCCAGCAGCAGGGCTTAAGCCACCCCCAGAACAGGACCCCTCCATAGCATGGCCATCAATGTGGGCTATTCCCCACCGTGTAGGTGGCAGTTTCATGTACTACCACAAAGTGTATCAGGGGGAGGTAGGGCTTTCCATGCCATGCTCCCTGGGCTCCCCATACCAGGTCCTTCAGATAACCATGCTGCCCCATGAACGTCTCCACCCAGGCGCAGGGACGCCTGTCCCAGAGCCCAGCCCAGCCCCACGCACCCTCCCGGCTCTCCATCTCTCTCTGCGAAGCATGCTGGAGTCAGGATTTGCAGGTGATGCCATCTGGGGCAGAAAGGTCCCTTTCGTGTGGGGCACAGTGGGGCCACGTCACAGGGTGTCCCAGGAGAGGCAGGACGGTGGCTGTGGGCACGCGCTGGTCTGCCTGCGTGCCCGGTCATCAGTGAGGGTTCGTGCTGGGTTAATTGAAGGACAGGCTGTCCAGAAGCATCCTCAGAGAGCCCCAACCTCCAGCACGTGAGACGCAGTGCTGGGGGACCCCAGCCTCTCTCCTGGTGCAATTTAGTCCCAGCAGGTCCCCCAGAGAGGGGTAAGATCCTAAAGCCTGCAGATTTGGGCTGTTAAAAGCATACTTTGTTCCCAAGAATAAATAACTGACTTTCTTTAGGCTCTTCAGGGCTTAGGAGCCCTGATGATGGTCTGGAGGAAAGAAGTGATGCTTCTCACAAGCATAGTAAGAACCGATGGCTTTTAGGGGACTGCAGCCCCGGGTGGTCCCAGGTCCGTGGGATCACCCTGAGAGGGAGACAGCCTGGCCAGAGGGGCTGGACGTGGCCACGTCCCACAGCCAGGGGAGAGGCAGAGGCGGTCCCGGGGACAAGGCTGGCGTGCAAGGAGGTCCCGCGCCGTGCCAAGGTGGAGGCAGTGGGGATGGGTGAGGAGCCGGGATCTGGAGGTGAGCGGGTAGGCAGAGAGAGGGACTTCAGGGCTGCACAGGGGTGCACAGGGGTGCACGGGGGTGCACAGGGGTGCAGGGTGTACAGGGGGTGATGAAGAGGGGTAAGAGATGTGCAAGGGGTGCAGTGGAGGGGTGCTGGGTATGGGGGGGTAGAGGAAGGGTGTGGGGGATGCTGGGTGGAGGGGGAGGGTGGGGGGTGTTAAGGAGGGGTGAAGGGTGTGTAGGGTGGAGAGGGGGTGCGGAGGAGGGGCGCGGGCTGAGGCCCAGGCAGGCAGGACGTGAGAGAATGTGGGGCAGCCCAGTGGTGCCTGAGGCTCCGGGAGCTGCTGGAGCACCAGGAGCCCCATGCACAAGGAGGCTCAGCCTGCATCCCGTGGGAGGTGATGCCCTGAGCTCATCCCCTCCCCAAACCACATCTAAAACATCCCACCACTTTCTCCTGCAGGGAAAGATCTCACCAGCTGTGGCCTGGTGGATACGGACTGTGCCAGCCACACCATCCTCCTCAGCGACTGGCGATACCAGGGGCTGACCATCTCAGTGCTCTTTCTCTGAAGGGTCAGAGGGAGCACAAAACGCGCAGTGATGCCCGGGGAGGTGAGGGGTGCGGGGGGCAGACCCTCCCACAAGCCCCTGCCAGTGGGATGGGAGCTGCTGGACAGTTTGTCCCTGTCGTGGTTTGACCCTGGCTGGAGGCCAGGTGCCCACCAAAGCCGCTCTGTCACCCCTCTCCTCAGCGGGACAGCGGAGAGAAAATATAGCGAAAGGCTCGTGGGTCGAGATAAGGATGGGGAGATCACTCAGCAATTACCGTCACGGGCAAAACAGACTCGACTTGGGGAAAAATTAATTTATTGCCAATCAAATCAGAGCAGGACAATGAGAAATAAAACCAAATCTTAAAACACCTTCCCCCCAGCCCTCCCTTCTTCCCAGGCTCAACTTCACTCCCCATTCCTCTCCCTCCTCCCCCCAACGGCACAGGGGGACGGGGAATGGGGCTGCGGTCAGTTCCTCACACGTTGTCTCTGCCGCTCCTTCCTCCACAGGGGGAGACTCCTCACCCTCTGCCCCTGCTCCAGCGTGGGTCCCTCCCACGGGAGACAGTCCTCCACGGACTTCTCCTGTGTGAGTGCTTCCCATGGGCTGCAGTTCTTCACAACCTGCTCCAGCGTGGGTCCCCCCACGGGGCGCAGTCCCTCAGGAACAGACGGCTCCAGCGTGGGTCCCCCCACGGGGCGCAGTCCCTCGGGAACAGACGGCTCCAGCGTGGGTCCCTTCCATGGGGTCGCAAGTCCTGCCAGCAAACCTGCTCCAGCCTGGGCTCCTCTCTCCATGGGCCCACAGCTCCTGCCAGGAGCCTGCTCCGGCACGGGCTTCCCAGGGGGTCACAGCCTCCTTCGGGCACCCCCTGCCCCTGCGTGGGGTCCCCCCTGGGTGCAGGTGGGGATCTGCTCCCCTGTGGGCCTCCATGGGGCAGGGCACAGCCGGCCTCGCCATGGGCTGCACCACGGGCTGCCGGGGAACCTCTGCTCCGGCGCCTGGAGCACCTCCTCCTCCTTCTCCTCTGGCCTTGGGTCTGCAGGGCTGTTGCCCTCACATCTTCTCACTCCTCTCTCCACTGCTATATTCCCACAGCAGGTTTTTTCCCCTTCTTAAATAAGTTACCCCCGAGGTGCTACCACCATCGCTGATGGGCTCGGCCTCGGCCAGCGGCGGGTCCGTCGTGGAGCCGCTGGCGTTGGCTCTGTCGGACACGGGGGAAGCTTCTGGCAGATTCTCACAGAAGCCGCCCCTGTAGCCCCCCCCGCTGCCAAAACCTTGCCACGCAAACCCAGTACAGTCCCACTGCTCTGGGGGTGTCAGGGGGGCTGGGTGCTCCAGCAGGGCTGCATGGGACCCCCAAAGTGCTCCCAGTGCTACCCCCAAGGGAGGAGGAGGAGGTCTGGGGACATTCACCCAGACTGCAGCCACGTCTCTGTCCATGCAGGCAGAGACACTGAAGTGAAACCCCTGTGTTGGAGAAATTCAGAGACACCATGAGCCAGATGGGACATTCCAAGGAGCAGATGCTCGTGCTGCCCAAAGCCAGTAAGTGCAACCGGCAGCCCCTGTCCCCAGGTCCCCCGTGCCCAGGGGTCCCCTGCGCTCGGCTCCCGCATGGAGCACAGAGGTGGTGAGAGGTAGAGGGTGATTTTGGCACCTTCCTGCAGTTGCTGCACTGAGGACCACGGGCAGCACGGCTCAACAGCCAGGGTGGTGGTGCCCTGGGGTGCACTGAGCCGGGGCAGGCTCAGCCCTTGCAGGCAGCGCATGGGGTGTGAGGCAGAAACATTGCTACCAACTGGGGCCCATGGGGGATCTTAGCTGGCACATCCCTCTGGGTGGGTGCTGAGCAGCTTTCCCCAGTGCCACGTTACTCCTCGGGCTCCTCTCTGGAGCAGGAGATGAGCCTCATCCCTTGCTGTCTTTACAGAGGAGTGCACCCTGCCATCGGAGTAGGTGAGCCAGAGCTCCAGCTCTCCCATCCTGGGGCTGGGACAAGTCCCCAGCGTCTTCCCACCCTCCCAGCTGGAGCCTTGGGCACCAGGACTCCCAGAACAACTGCCCAAAAGCAGCCCAAAAGTGACCGCCAGCCTGAAGCACCATTCTGGGGAGAGGCTCAGCACCAGATAAAGGCCAGAAAAGTCACTTTTTTTTCTTTTTTTTTCTTTCCACAAAGTAAATTGTAAGATCTGAAACTCAGCATTAGCAGGAGACATGGGCTCAGCCTGCGTTTTGGGAGGCTGGGAACCATCAGCCATCTGCAATGGCCAGACCCTTGGAGCTGGGGCTGGGCTTGTGGCGAGAAGCAAGACTGCTCCGGAGAGGGGGAATGGGATCCTGGGATAACTCAGGCTGGAAGGGACCTTTGGAGGTCTGTAGTCCAACCCCTTGCCACAGCAAGACCCAGGTTTCCATCCAGCCATTTCATCAGGCTTTCCTCCAGTGGGGGTTTTGCAGACCCCGAGGGTGGGGATGGCATAGCTTCAGCAGGTCCCTCTCTGCTTTCCCCAGGAGAGCAGGTCCCACCTCACTGCCGACCCCGCTCCCCCCTGATGGGTCAGTGCTGGAGGATCCAGCTCAGCTCCCCACGACGCAGCCCCCAGCCCAGCTGTGCTTGGGGCTGGTTCCTGTGACCTTCCTCTGCCTCCTCACCTGCCTCTTGCTCCTAAATAGAGACAATGACCCTGGCCCACGGCTGGGTGTGATGCTGGGGGGTGCTGGGATCCTTGCAGAGGTGCTTCGGGCTCTCAGACATCCCCTGTCTGGGTAGGCAGCATGGGGTGGGGGTCTCCTCCCCGCCTTGCCAGGACTCACAGACTCCCCTGGACACATACCAGTGCCCCCCACCCCCCCCCCAGTTACCTCCCATTCGCTCCCACTGCTCCTGCCCGGCCAGGTGGCCGCAGGCTCGACGTGCACCACCATCCCCACCTGCCCCCCCCAGACGCCCTCGGCTGAGTGCCCCCGCTCGGGGCTGCCCTGGCCCCAGCACTCCTGTGCTGTCCTGGCGCTTGCTGGGTTTGCCTCTGCGCAGACCCATTGCTGGCTCCCAGCCATTGGCCACGGGTGGCTTTTGGTTGCTCCTGGCCACAGCCGTGCTGCGGACCTGTGGTCCAGGTCAGCTTCACAACTCCTCACCGCTGCAGATCTGGTCCCCGTGTCCTCACCCCCAGCAGCAGCCAGCCCCTGGCCCTGACACCGAGAGGGAGAACCCCCAGCAGCTATGGGGCTCTGGAGAGCCCGCCGTGGGGCAGCAGCACCAACCACCCCATCGAGGGTGCACAGCCCGTGGCCAGGCCAGCTGCAGTGCCCAGGGACCTGCCCCGGTGCCGTGGGCGAACAGTCCCGGCCGGACCCTGCCCTGGAGGTGCCAAGCCCTGGCCATGCCACGGCACTGTCACGCTGCGCAAGGGCCCCCGTGGCCGGGAGCGCCAGTCCCTTGGGTGCAGCTGGAGGTGCTGGGTCTGGTGACACATAGGGACAGGACCTGGCAGGGACTTTGCCCACCAGCTGAGGTTGGCCTCTCTGTCACTTGGTGACAGGGACAACACAGGGCAGAAGAGGCACTCAGGGCTTTCAGAACATATTGAAATCACTGAGTTTATTAGGGATTTGCATCAGCATAAATGGGACCAGTTCGTCCCAGTAACCCTTTGGTTTGACCCAGCATCTGTCCCAGTAACCCTCCAACTCCACCTTCCCGCAGGGCAAAAAGCAGCAGGTTAAAGGTGTGGTTACTGGCCCAGGTGTAGGCACTTGCCCAGTTCTCCCAGCACCATTGCCTGGTGCACTTGCTGGTCCCAGAGGTGCATGTTAAAATTGAGAAGCAATTAATGAGTACAGAGCTCAAGCAAATCAGAGAGCAAAGGAAATGCAGTGTCTTTTCTTTGGAAGTAAAATCCTGGGCTTTCCCAGACAGCTGGCAGGAGCGAAAAGCCAAGGAAAATAAGGAAGAAAGAAAGTTTTAAGATATATCTATGCTGCTGGAGGCAGATGACAAGGCTGCAAAGAGAGTTGTCCGCACGGCTGGCCCCACGTCGTGCTGTCACCCATCTCTGCACCTTCCTGCACAGCCTTGGTGGCAGCGAGAGCCGTGGGCAGGCAGCAGCCCCTGCCACAGCCCAGCCCAGCGTCCCCGGCATGCCTCACTCCCAGCCGCTCGCTCTCAGCAAACCTTGGAAAGCCACGGAGCAGGCTGACAGCCTGCCAGGGCACCGCTGACGCTCTAACGGGGCTCCCACCGCGAGCGCTGTCAGCTGGGGCTGAGCCCAGCCACGTGGCAGGGCAGTGGCCATGGGAATCCCTCCACCGAGAATTAGGGGCTGAAATGGCAGCACATGTCAGCCAGCGGGATCCCGGACAGCGGGTCCCGTCGAGCATCACGTCATCTTGCTCATGCCAAGGTCTCGGGTCTGTGCCCGGAGCATGGGGCTGGAGATCGGGTGCCTGGATTTTGCAAAGCTGCCTGTATCAGCATCCTCTGCCTCCGTGGAGGAAACCCTCGCGCAGCCCCGAGCAGCTCTGCAGCACACAGGGACACCGGGGACGATAACCTGCTGGACAGGGCGGTCAGTGTGACTGGGGTGTCCGTGGGGCATTCCCAGGGGTGGTGGCTGCGGAGGCATGTCTCCACCGAGCACCCGCTGTCCTGCAGCCAGCTGGGATGTTTGTGCTTCGAGGAGGACCCAAGGGCTGGAAGACAAACCCTGCAGACATGAGCCTGACCCGATGTATGTGAAGAGGGTTCAGAAGCGAGCTCACCCCATGGGGGCCTGGGGATGTGGCCGTGACCGGGGAGGGGGTGTTTCAGCTGTGCATGGCTCTATCCAAGGCTGGTGGCTGCAGCTGAGGTCTGACAAACTCAGCGCTTGCAGTCAGGTGCCGCAGCTGCCTGGCAGGCAGAGACGTGGCGCCTCCTGCTATCAGCCGGGCCATTGCCCCCGCAGTGACCTGACCCCCATGTGGGATTTCCCAGCCCCTCGTCCCCAGTTCATGCCACTCCTGAGGGACTGGAGCAGTAACCGGGTCCCAACATCCACCAGCTGCCCCTGACTCCTGTTCCTGGAGCCAGGCAGAAACAGCATCTCTGCTGCCCCGTGCTCTGCGCACGCAGGTTGCGTTTCTGGTTACGAGATTTAATGTTACCTGTCCTGCCTGCGGAGAAAAAACACGCAAAACAGTGACGCCGCCAAGCTAATGAACGCTCAGCGCGGCTGTGGCACGCCAGCGTTTTGGAAAACGCTCGTGTTTAAAGGGGGGGTGGTTTGGGGGGCAGGATAAGCCCGGTTTCGGTGGCCTCGCTACAAAGGGCGTCCCGGCGCCACGGCCCCCCCCGCCCCGCGGGGACGTGGGCATCCCCCTGGTGGGGGATGTCATCCTCCGGGGGATTCCCCCCCGCCTAAGCCCACGGGGGTGTGCGTGGGGAGGTGGGCTGAGATGATGGGGGATCGCTGCGGGGATGCTGCCAGGGATGCTGCAGGAGGGGCGGGGCTCGGCGGGGCGGGGCCCGGCGGAGGGGGCGGGGTCCACCCGCGGGGCGGAGCCCCGCGGGTGGACCCCGCCCCCTCCGCCGGGCCCCTCCCCGCCGCTCCCGCCGCTGCGGTCGCCGCCGCCGCCCGCAGCCGCCGCGGCCCTCACGCCCGCCCGCCTCGGTGGAGGATGGTGGCGGCCCGGGGCGCTGCCGCCCGCCGCGGAGCGCTGCTGCTGCTGCTCGCCGCCCTCGGGGCCTGCCGCCTGCGCCTGGCCCGTGCCGGTGAGTGCGTGTCCGTGGCCTTCTCCCGTTCCCCCCGTGACTCCATCTCCGCCGTGTCCGTGTATCGTACCCTCCCGTGTCTGTGTGTCCTCCGTCCCCCGCGGAGGAGCGCGGATGCTCGTATCGCCTTCCCAAGGGACCCGCGTGGCCCCTCCCACGGCGAACCCGGTGCGGTTGCCCCCCCCCCTCACCACCCCCACGCGGGCTCAGCATCCGTGGGTGCTCAGGCCCCCAGCCCCCCTGGGAGGGGGCAGTGGGTCCCTCCCCGCACCGCGGCTCCCGTGCCCACCCCACCCAGCGTCCGGGGGGGTCCGGGAAGCTGCCCTGGGTTGGGGGCCGCTCAGCATCCTTCCCCCGGGCAGCGTGGTCCATGCATCCCCACGGCCTTGAAAGCAAGGTGGGAAACGGCCCGTGGGCTCCCCCCCCACGCAGCCCCACAGGGTTTCTCCCACCCCACCTGGCTCCCAGCCAGGCCCCGCAGTGCTCCCCGGGGACGGGCAACGCAGCGCCAGCGCCCTCCTGCCCGCTGCTGCAGGCAGGGCCCTGGCAGCGGATTGGGGTGGCAGGAGGTACCCACAGACGTGGGGCCTGATCCTGGCGTGGGGAGAGAGCACGGGCTGCTGGGAGCGGCCCTACGCTGTGGCCCTCGTGAAGCACCTTTATTGGGGAAAATAAATAAATAAATAAATAAATAAAAGAACAACAACCCAAACCAACCAACCAGAGCTGCTGTGGGGACGAGCCGTGTCGGGGAGCGCCGGGAGGCTGCGTCAGGCCGGGCAGAGCGACGGCTGCGCCAGGGCCAGGAGCGCCCTGTTTGCTCACCTGCCCCGAGTCGCTCCCTCGAGGGCGGCAGCAGCGGCATCCTCGCGCCGCGGGGCTGACCTGGTGACGGAAGCGTTTCTCCTCTCTCCAGGGCAGAAAAAATGCGTGGCTTTCATTTCCCTCCCAGCGGCACCGCCTTCAGCCTTTCTGTTTTCTTAAGGGTTGTTTGGGGGGGGTTAGGGTTTGGTTTCGTTTTTTTTTTTTTAGTTTTGGTGTCTAGGTTAGTGCATTTCCCCTCCCGTTGGGTCTGGCACTGGACATGAGCCGTGTCCCCTCGCCCTGTGCCTGCTGCCAGGGTGTGCGGGGCCGCGATGGGCATAACCACCACCCCTCCAAAAACCCCAACCAGCCCCGAGCGTTGCTGCCTGCGGGGAAACCTGGGGGCTGCCCGCACCAGCTGGTCGCACGGGCAGGGAGGTGCGGTGTCCCTGCCTGCGGGACAGCGTGTCTCCGGGCAGGTGCTTTCCGCCTCGCTGGCCGCAGGAGCCGGGGAGTGCCTCCTCGCTCCCAGCATTGTTTGCATATCCGATATTGTTCTCAGGGCAGACGCCGGGCAGGCAGCCTGCCGCGAGCTGGGGACGGTGCGGCCTCGCCGTGCTTCTGCCCGCTCTATGGGAGGGCGAGAAGGTGCAGGGGTTTTTTAAATCTCCCAGCAGTTCAAAACGTCTGGGTCTTTCCATGCTGGGGGGCTGGAGGCGGAGGGGAGGATGCTCCTGCGCTCTCCCTCTTCCCACGTGTCAAGGCTGGGGTGGCCCAGCCAGGGGTACCCGTGACGCAGGCTGCGATGGGAGGAAGGAGATCCGGGTGGCTCTGATGCAGCCACTGGCAATCCAGCATAATCTCTGCTGCCTCCACATTTAAGAGGTTGGGGGAGGATAAGCTGGCCTGGCAGAGCTGCTGGGGAGGGACCCCTCGAGGGGCTGCTCGGGGTGGCTGTGTCTGTGGGCTGTCGCGGGGGGGAGGTAGCAGAGTTTCCCCTTCCTTTCCCCTCCCTTCCCAGCCCC
This sequence comes from Phoenicopterus ruber ruber, assembly GCA_009819775.1. NCBI lineage: Eukaryota > Metazoa > Chordata > Aves > Phoenicopteriformes > Phoenicopteridae > Phoenicopterus > Phoenicopterus ruber. The sequence continues at coordinate 12,842,665 of CM020234.1, forward strand.
AGGGGTCTGCCAGAGACAAGGCGAGTGCGAGGGGCTTCGCTCCGCTGGCAGCAGCCCGCGCCAGCAGCCGGGTTATCGCATGCTCTCGGCACAAGCGGGGTAGGGATGGATGGCTCAACCTCCTTCCCCCAGGCGAAGGCTGGGGATGGTTTTTTTGCACTGTTTCCAATCATGTTGTCGTACGACCTGGAAATGCCGATGGCAGCATCCCACTGCTGGGACGTCGCGTTTGTGTGGCACGTAGCAGTGGGGAGCTCTGGGCTGGTTTCTCCTGGGGATGGCTGGGGTGCCTGGAGGAGCATCCCTGGGATGGCTGGGCAGGGAAAGGAGGTTCACTGTCCTGTCCCCGCAGCCTTCCTCCCCGAGCGCGGTGGAGCAGGGGAAACGTTGGCTGTTTCTTCCCATTCTATAATTTCCCCTCCTGGGCGGATGGGGCAGAGCTCGGCTTTCTCTGGGGAGGTGGCAGGGCCATGGGCAGCTCCTGCTCCGGGGTGTGCCGGTGAAGCTGGCTCCTGGCGAGGAGATGGCTGGGGGAGAAGGTCCTGGACCACCATCCTCACATCATCCTGCCTTTGCGGCTTCAACAAAGCTTCTTCAAACGGGGGCTGGCATCTCCTCCTCCCCACCTTCATCTGCCAGTGCTGCAACCCAGAGGCCGCTGCAATAGATGCCATCTCCCGGGACGCAGCGGCACACAGCACAGTGACATCCTCGTCTTGCCGAGGGCCTGATCCGAGCTGGAGGAAGGGCAGCAGCTGGCTTTGGAGGTGGTGCAGCTGGTTGTTTAGTTTTGGTTGGTGCTCCTCAGTTGTGTTTTTTCCCCATGTGTCTCTATGCAGCGCACCCAGCTTCGGGCAGAAACGCTGCCTCGCCTGTTTTCTGGCTGTGTTTCCTGGAGCATTAGTGAGAGTCGGACTTGTCACCCCTTCTCGAGTACTTGGTTGCCAAATTTGATCTATTATTACTATTATAAACAAAAAAAGATTTTCCAAATGGGATGACGGGCGAGAATCTCTTTTTTTAATAACCCTGAAAACCCTGGCCCTGCTGCCGCAGCCAGCACTTTGCATCAGAAACACCCGGAGAAGCTGTTCAGCAAAAAACGAGTGGTCCTTTCTAGTCCAAGTGACCCATTTGGCCACGTGTGAGCTGCCGGCTCCTTGCTGCCTTTCCTCCTCGTGCCGCTCCTCAGGGATGCGGGTGGGAGCACGGATGCTGGTGCTGACAGCGGCTGCCCCAGCTCTGCGGTGGCGCAGGGACTTCTCAAGGTCCAGAGCTGGGCACGGCAAGGCAGGAGCCATTCCCTGTGAAGTCCTCGTGGCTCAGCCTGTGGTGGGATTGTCCATCTCTTGGCTTTTGATCTGCCTGCTTTGCAATCACTGTGCTGGGGAGGGGGCCATGGCAGGTTTGGGGTGCAGCGGGCTGTCCCCGGGGACCATCAACCTGAACGCTGAAGCTGGGGCAGCTCCCGGCCCCTCTTGGGAGCGTCACAGCAGTGCCTGGTGCTGCGCCCATGGCGCTTGCAGGGGACTGGCTGCCCTGCAGAGCTTCCCAGGGCGCTGCCCGGCGGGTGAGCAGGGGATGGTCTCCGAGCCCCCTGACAGCGCGCGGGTCGGTCTGCAGAAAGCATGTATTTCCAGCCCCAGCTTTTTCCTGAGACACAGAGAAGGTTGTCTGAGTCCCCCTGGTAGCGGTGGGCAACAGTGGGCAATGGTCCCGCTCAGCGGCGTGCAGCCGCCCCGTCCCGTCGAGCCCCCCTGCAGCTGCACGTCGGGGTGTCCTCTGCCACGCCGGTGCAGGCTGAGTGCTTCCCGCTCGGCAACCGGGGTGCCGCTCCCCTGGGAGCTGCACGTTAATTTTCTGTGTGATTTTATTCTTGGAGATAATGTTCCCCCCACATTCTCTGGGGTTACGTTTGCTCGGCTGGCTCCCACCGTGAGAAATGAGCCCTTGTGGGTAGGCGAGGTGTAGGGAAGCTGGGGACACGGTGCACGGGTGTCCCACAGGGCTCCACGGGTCGGTACCTGCGCCAGGGACCTGGGCAGCGCTCCGTCTGCAGGCCTGGGGAGGGGGAATGGCTGGGAGGAGGCCCCCGATCTCCATGATCCCAATTCCCGACGTGGTCAGCATCAAGGAAGAGTTTATGTTTTATGGAAGAGACGCAGTGAAAGTCCCTCCTCTCCTTTCGCTGCAGCTTGCTGGGGACCCACAAACCTGTGTGCGCCCCAGCCGTGCCCTGTGGGTGCCGGTGTGGGGAGAGCTGGAGCTCGGGGTGGAGCAACCGTGGTCCCGGAGCCCGGGAGATGCGGCTGTGCTGTGCAGGGTCAGGCCTTTCAGATCCGCAATTTCCCTGGCAGCTCTGGGCACAGGTTTGGGGTCCGCACGCAGTCTCGAGGGTCTGGAGTGGGACCCTGGCCTAACCACAGGGCTGCGCTGCCTGGAGGGGTCCCTGGGGCTGCCGTGGCCCCACAGAGCTGGCCTCTCCCTGGGGACCCCTCGCTCCCCTGGGGTGCCTGGGCCCTTCCTGCAGCGCAAAGCGGGAGATGAGTCTGGGACGTTTGCCTGAAACGGCTCTTCTGGGCCATGAGGGTATTAAGGGAGGTAATCGGCTTAGCTCTGCGCGCGCTTACGGGGGGCGCTGGGGACAGGGGGCGTTATGCGGATGCTGGGGACAGGAGGGGTGACAGTGTGACAGGGGCACTGGGGACAGGGAGGTTGATGGTGCTGAGGACTAGAGGGGTGATAGGGATGTTGGGGATGGGGGGGGTGACAAGGGTGGCAGGGGTGCCAGGGACAGGAGGGGTGATAGTGTGGTGGGGACGATGGGGACAGGAGAGGTAACGGGGTGGCCGGTGTGATGGGGACAGGAGGGATATGGGGACACTGGGGACAGGATGGGTGACAGCATGGTGGGGACACTGGGAACAGGAAGGTTGTTTGGGAGTGTTGGGGACAAGAGGGTTGATGGGGTAATGGGGGTGGCAAGGACAGGAGGGGTGACAGGGCGGCCTCTCCCTAGGCACAAGCGCTGGGTCCCTGGGTACTGGGGACAGGAGCTGCCATCGGTCCCATCCCTGCATTAATCCCATCAACGTGGTGTCCTGGTGCTTTGTCCCCACGGGGTGCTCTGGGTCTGGTCCCAATGGGTGCAGTGGCTCCCTCGGGCCGCCTGCCCCAAAAAACCCCAGGGCACAGCCCCGGCGCTGCCGCCAGTGCCAGGGCATCTCTCTCCATGTCCCCCGTCTCTGTGGTCTCGCCTGGGCCTTACCGACCGCCGCTGCCGGGGGGTGACCAGAGCACGGAATGGCGGCAGCAGGCCTGTAATTAGCTGCTTCATTTGCTAACGATAATTGCAACGGGAAGAAACTGGCCGTTAAGTGCCTGGAGCACGCTTTGAATTGGAGGAAGGAAGCACAGCTGGAGCAGGTCCCGGTCCCTGCCTCTTCCCGTCCCGGAGCACCGGAGCACCACAGTCTGGCAGCTGCCCGCCCTAACCAGTGCACCCCATGGTGTGTTGCTGGGGTCTCTCCTGCATGGATGGAGGGGGGCAAAGCCATTGTGGGAGGGAGGTTTGCTCTTTGGTGGAGGGGACCCATCGTTTCAGGCGGGTGACACGAGAGGTGACATGTCAGCTGGTGTGCTGGCGGGGACGCTGGGCTCCTGGCTCCTGTTCCCTTCCTAAAGAAAGGAGACGGCGAGGTGGGGAAGGTGCCGCTCTTGCTGTGCAGCCGTAGCACCCATGGGTGCTGCCTGGGCTCAGCTGGGGGGCTGCAGAGGAACGCTCCTGGGGAGCCCATGGCTCTCACGTGCGGGAGGAGCAGCTCTGCCTCGGGGAGCTCATCATCTCGCATCTGTCAGGGATTATTTCCCAGCTGCCCACTAAGCCAGGAGAGAGGGCGGCCCTGGTAAGCTGCTGGTAATGTGACCCATCCTGCGGTCATAATTCTTGGCTTCCTGAGTGGAAAGGAGAGGGTTTCCCTGAGCCGGCTGCCTCCTGCGGGGAATAAAACCCAGGTCCAGCTGTTTTGGCACCATCTGCAGCCCTTTTCCAGGAGCCCTGGAATGCTGCATTCAAGAGCACCCCCGGGATGTGGCTGTACATCCCACTGGCCCCCCGTTTGCTGGGCTCACTGGGCCCCCCCATTTGCTGGGCTCTCTGCCCCTGCGGGACGCGATGTCCCACAGGTCTTTATTGCTGGTGGCGGCTGAGTCAGCGCGGGCGCAGCCGCGGGCACAGCCCGAGCAGGGTGGGGTGATGCGGCCCCTGCTTTTCCGCCTGCCTCTCTCCTTGCGTGTCTGCTGGGACACGGGCTGCCCGCCCAGGGGGGCCATTTGCGAGCCATTGGAAAGCCATAAGGGTCAGCCCCTGTAGCCCCCAGGACCTGCCAATAAGTGGACGTGTCCCCAAACCCCCGTCTCGGGGTGATGGGCTGGTGGGAGCGCCGAGGCCGGTGTCAGGCATGGGGCGGACGGTGGGGGCAGGACAGACGGACTCCCCACCCCGAGTGAAGCAGCTTATGCTGCTGCTGCCGCCTCCAAGCTGCCCGAGGGTGTTTAATCAGCAAAATCGTGCTGGTGCATCTTTACCAAAGGCTGCAAAATGTCTCCGGGTGGCGTGGGACAGCAGTGAGGTGTGGGAGGGCTCCGGCTTTGCCAAAGAGCGTCTGTCCCCAGTGGGCGCAGCGGTGCTTCGCCAGGGAGCCGCCGCTCTGGGGCTTTATTTCCAGCCTGGCAGTGGGAGCGCGCGGGAGCGTGCGGCTGCTCGCAGATGGCCGAGCTGTGCCAGCGCAGCCGTGCCGGCCCTCGGCCTGGCAGCTCCTTGGGTGCTTGGCTGGGGGAGGTGGGCTGCTCTCTCCCACCTCCCCGCCGGCAGCAATGGGTCTGCAGGGAGAGCTCGCCGGCGGCTGTGGCTCTGCTCTGCCGCGGCTCAGTGGGCGGGCGGGCGCCCTGGCAGACAGGGCTCTGCTGATCGGTCGGTGCCTGGTCAGTGCCAGGAGGAGAGAGCTGGACCTGAGCCCTTCCCTCGAGGCTGCTCAGGGCTTCAGGTGGGTCCCTGCTCAGAGCAGAGCTGTAAAAACCCCTGCACCGCAGGGCACAGGTGCGGGCACGGTGGTGGTGCCAGGGCTGCCCATCCCCTGCGATGCCGGCACAGCGAGGGTCTAGCACCGTGCTGCGCTGGTCATCGGGGTGTTCCAGAGCACCGTGGAGATGCAAGGAGGGGTCCCCCTCACCAGCAGAGCCGCTGTGCACCCGGCGTTAGCACACCGTGCCTGCGCGGGCCGGCCTGGTAACCCGCTTGCGGCAGCGCCGTGCACCTTGGCCCTGACCGCCGGCTGTTTTGCCTGTCGCGCTGTGCCAAACCTCAGAGCCCAGCCAGTAAAAAAGGAATTTAAAAAAGCCCAGCCCCTACCCCAGCCCCGGCAGGCTCTGGGCAGGTACGAAGCCCATTGGTATTTGCTTGAGCAAAACCTGATAAACAAGACTGAGAGTGGGTGGTTCAAGCTGCGAAGAACAGCAAGGTGCTTTTTGGCATGGGGTGGCATCGGGGACAGTGTGGGGTCCCCAGCATGGGTGGGCGCACGCCCAGCCGAGCCGGGGCCGGCGATGCAGAGCCCGGGGCAGGTTTGGCCAGGCAGCGCTGGGGAAATGGCATATGGTATCTGTTTTTCTTTTTTTTCTGTTGTTGTTGTTGTTGTTATATTATTTCTTCTCTTCCTGAATATCTGAGGCAAAGCACTTGTGGCTAGAGACAGCCCTGGTGCTGTGGGGTCGCGCGGGCATGGCGGAGGAGGCAACGTGTCGCCCTCCCAGACGTGGCACAGCCTCTGCGGGGCTGGAGCTGCCCTGAGCAGCTGGAAGGGGGCAGCGACCCGGGGCCGGAGCCGGCAGCGCCCAGGGATGGGATGGCCGGGCTGGGAGACTGGGGGGGTCTCGCTCGGCTCGGTGCCCCCCTCACCTGCTGCAGGCGAGGGGGTCGCGTCCTCTGCTGCCTCCTGGCTCTGCCTGGTCCCTGCCGGGGTCTGGAGCTGCGGTTTGCCGGAGCCGTTTCCATCTGTCCAGGTGCCGTCTCCCCTTCCCACAGCACCCATCAATCCAGCTCCTCTTCCCTTGGTGCACCAGGCGGGTTGCCAGGGCAGGGAACGGGCATTTTTCTGGCCGGTTAAGGGGTTTGAGTAGCAGTGACGCAAAATCCTGCTGCCTCGGCCTGGCAGAGGGAGGCTGCCTGGTGCTGCCCCTTCGCCCAGCTGCACATCACAGGAGCAGCTTGAGATTTTGAGGTGATTGTAGACAGGGTCTGCTCTAGGCTTGGAACAGGCTCCGGGGTAATGCCGGCAGTTGGGGAGGTGAAGTGTTTGGGGTTGCTGAGGGTTTGGCATCCCCCCAGCTCTGGGGAAGCCTGGCTCAGCCCCTCCTGGCCCTCTGTTTCCCCCGTGGCATTGAACCTAGAGGAAGTCAAGGCTCTGGGGAGCCCATCGTGATGGCCTCAGGGCTGCAGCAGGCAGCTGCCCTCGGCATGGCTCCTGTCTCCTCTGCCACACAGCCCCGCTGCCTGCGCAGGCCCCTGCCCGCCCCACACTCGCTCCGTCTCTGCCCGGCACCGGGTGCACACCACGCTGCCTGTACGCCGGGGCTCCGGCTCAGGCAGCCCCCCCCGCAGCGCCTGCCAGGGCTGGTGGCTCGCAAGCAGCCAGCAGTGGCATTTTACCCGGGTGACTGCCCGTGGTGGCATTTTCCATTGTTCCTGGGTGGGGACGCTGCCGGCAGGACCGTCCCCTCAGTGGGAGCAAGGTGCAACTGAGGCGTTTGCTGCACAGGCAGGGGGGATGCTGCTGGGGGGGTCCCTGTGGGGATACCCCTGTCCCCCAGCCCGCTGGCACTGTCCCTTGGCCATGACATAAGCCGTGTTGGGGACCGTTTCTGCCAGCGTGCTTTATCAGCTGGGCCAGACCTTCATGCCCACCCGGCTGAACCAGAAAAGCTGGTAGCCGGGACGCGAGCCCCGGTGGCCTGGGGGACGGGAAGCCTGGTGGCACGTGGCCTTTGCCTGGACAAACCTGCCGAAGCAAAAAGCAAACAAGCACTTTCAGCTGCAAAGTGCTCTCTGGTGGGCTGGCACGCGCCGGTGCTGCCGCAGGAGGGGGTGGCGGCGGTGCCAGGCTGCGTGGCCGTGGCTGTGCCGTGTCCTCTGTCCCCAGGAGCGGCGTGACATGGCCAGCATCCCCCTGCTCCCGGTTTGCCGGGGTTGGCATTTGCGGAGAGCCCCGCTCTGCCGCCTCCATGCGCGGGAGGCGTCTCCGTCTGCTGCGTTTTCGGGGGCAGGAGCACGGCGGTGACGTGAGCGGCTGCAGGCAGCAGCAGGGCTCCCGTGGGGGCTGCCGGAGTGGTGGCAGAGCCGCGCTGGCCGGGGCCACGGTGCCAGCGGCTGTGCCCGAGGAGGGGGATCGTTCCCGGGGGTACAGCCGTGCCTGAAGCCCGGCTCCTCTCCAGCTGCTTCCCAGTGCCAGAAGCACAAGGGCAGGGGGATGCAGCCGGGTCGGGGAGCCTGGCAGGGCTCAGGGCTGCCGGCACGGTGTCTGTCCTGCAGTCGGTGTGTGCAGCGGGAGCGGTGCCAGGTCTGGGGCACCTGCCCGGGCGACCCCAAGCACCCAGCCTGGCTTGTGCTGTGTTATTGTGGCCGCTCGTAGTCGAGGCGGTGACTGTGTGGCTCACCTCAGGGACCATGTCCCTCGGCACAGAGGGAGTGGGGCTGGGGCTTTCGGGTGTCTCAGCCCCCCCTGCTCCTGCCTGCTGCCCCAGGGAGGCTGTGGGGCAGGGGGAAGCAAGACGCTTGGGGGCTGGGGTGTGGTGTGGGGCAGCCCGCCTGCCTGCCTGGGGCTGGCTCCAGCCCGTCAGAGCCAGGAGCAATTTGCAGAGCCAGGAGGAGAGCCCCAGACGGTGCCAGCTCACAGAGGAAGCACTGGGAGGGCAGGCAGGCTGCAGGCAGGTCCCGCAGCAGCAGGTCCCACGTCACCTGGCCGGAGGAGGAGGAGGAGGAGTGACCTTGGAATGGAGCTGGCAGACACCGCACCGCTGTGGGGCCTGGACTGCTGCCGTTGCTGGCAACCTGCCGTGCCCTCGGCCATAGTCATCCCTCCGGCTGTAGCCATGCGCCAGCGTGCAGAGGCTCAACATGGGAGTGGAGACCTGCACCCCTGTTCCCTGGGCACCCCGATATCCCTCCATGCCTGGCGTGGCCCCGTGCCCTTGCTGCTGTGCGAGGCCAGACCCCATGGCCCCAGGCCGGCTGCTCCCGGCGGGCAGGCGTGAGCTCCGTGCCCGCTTGTCTGCTGCGGCTGACGCCAGCTCGTGCTGCTGGCACTGGGGCCTCGTCAGGCGGAGGCTGGGTGTTGGCGTTGGCATTGCTGGTGCACGGAGTGTAAGCACTTGGACCAGTGCTCAGCGCTAATTAATTATCCTCTTACGTTAACTGTTAACTTTTATCTCTCTGTCTGCAGGAGTGACACAGCGGGGGCACTTCCCGCCTTCCCGGCCACCCAGACATTCTCCCTGGTGTTATTGGGGGTTTTTTTAACCTGTATGTTTTGGCACAAGTGTCAAAAAACCGCTTCACCCAGGGCCATGACTGCCAGCAGCTCTGTACCCTGCCCGGCCACAGCGAGACGCTGCCGGACCCTACGGCATTTGGAGGGGTGCAGCGGGCACCCCTGTTGCAGGTGCTCTGCTTGCCTCGCGGCCCGCCCTGGGTGCCTGGCACGGCTCTCCCCGAGGTGGGTCCTTGGGGCTGGGGTGTCGTGCTGAGCTTTCCCACCCAGATAACCCGTCCGGGAGTGTGTGTGCGCACACACCTCGGAGCTCGCACGCCAGCATTTCCTCCTCTGCACGGGGCTGTTCCCGCTCACGTGTGTCCCCAGCTCATGCTCACCCACTGTTTGTCTTTCCGTGCCAGCTGCACAGTGTCCCGCTTGCCCGCTGGCCTTGGGCTCAGCTCCTGCCTGCGTTTCTGCCTGCAGGGAGCCACCCTGCCTTCTCCAGCACCAGCGGCTTGTCCCAGCCCAAAGCCCGGTTTAATGGGTTACCTCTTGTTGTGCTGGGCTGGGCTCGCAGCCCACCCGCACGGGAGGCTTGCACCGTGGCAGCCGCGGTGACAGCGGTTGGATGGAGCATCCCCCTCCTCCAGACCTCCCCCCACGTCTGGGCAGCAGCGTTATTGCACGCTCCTCTCGTTTGCCTTACAGCTGATTTGCACCATCCTGCAGGCAGGTCTGTGCTGCCCCACCGAGTCGCCGTCCCCCAGGACCAGCCTGGGTCCCTCCCTGTCCCACCCATGGCCAGGCCGTCCCTCCTGCCCCAGCAGCCAGCAGGGCCGGCCGTGCTGGGCTGCACTGATGCCGAGCAGGGGGCAAGGTTGGGGTGGGGGGAACCCAAATTCTCACAGACTCGACAGCAGCTCCATGGGAGCAGAGGCAAGACTGGGGGGCTGCAGCCTGCAAGCTGGCACTGGTGCAGGTGGGCAGCATGGCCGTGGCACGGCCACTGCCAGGGTGGAAACGGGACCCACAGGCTGTGCCAGCCCTGGCACCCACCTTGGGGTGGGTGTGCAGGAGGGGGGACCCACGGCCAGGCTGCTGTGCTGCGGCTGGGGAAGCCGAGGGGTGGTGGGGAGGGTCAGGTGCACCCCAAAACGGGAGCTGGACCCCACCGCCTGCCTGAGCACTGGGCAGGGTGGCACCAGCCACCCCAGGCACATGTGGGTGTGCAGGGCAGGGGCAGGGAGGCCAGCGAGGGAGGGGTGGGTGGCAGCCCCCCTGGTGGCAGCGGTCAGAGATGGCCCCCATGGCTCCTGAGTGCCGGCACGAGGGGGTGCTCAGTCCCTGGCCCAGAGATGCCCACTCTCACCAGCCCTGCCAGGGACCACCCACTCGGATTTGGGGTGGGCTCAGAGAGCGGCAAAGCCCCCCCAGGACCCCTCCCCCGGCAGGGTGCCCACGCGGTGATATCTGCTCACTAACCACCGATTGATTACACGTGGGGAGCTTAATTAGATCAGTGCCCACCTGTCTGGCTCCTAATCCCAGCCCGCGACAGCTGGGCAAGCACAGCTCGTTCCTCAAACAGAGATAACAACCTTCTATATATTCCAGGCTGGGGTTTGTTTAACTGGTTGCTGGGCACTGCCTCGGGGCTGCCCCCCCTCACCCCTCCTGCTGCCCCGAGGTGACTCTGAGGGTCCCGCTGGGGCCTCGTGGCACTGGGTGGCCACAAGTGCCGGGTGACCCGCGCCGGGGTGGCTTCCTCCTGCCGGTGAACAGCTTTCGGCAGCGCCTGTTTTGGGGGATGTGTTTCCACGGGTCCGTGGCATGGGCGGGGGTCTCCGGTGTGTCCCCCAGCGCGCTGCGGGGATGTGGTGTGTCCCCACCCCTGGGGCTGCGCCGTGCCAAAACCTCCTTCTGCCCCTGAGCGGCCGCGTGTTTTGGCTGTTTTGGGATTTTTAAACAAAGCGACCTTGAGAGTGAGCACGGGGCAGGTGAAGCAGGAGGCCGAGTCCAATTTCTGTGCTTAGACACCCGATTATTTTCCCGTTAAGCATTAATTCTCGCCAGCCGCCTGGCCGTGCCCCGCGCTGTCCCCAGGGAGCAAACCCAGCTCCTGTGGGCATGGCGGTCTCTGTCCCGCTCCCTGAGCGAGTCCCCCCAGGCTGCTGCACCCGTTGTGGGGTTCGCTCAACCCTAATTGCCGCCCTAATTGCAGCTGCTGAGAAAACCCTGCCTGCAAGACGAGCCACTGCAGCAAAGGCAGCTCTGCCCTCCTTCGGCACCACCAGCCGGAGGGGGATGAACGCGATGCCCGTGGGGCAGTGGGGAGGGGTCCGGGCGCAGTCTGGGGGCTGTCGGTAGCGGTTGCACCCTCCGGTGAGCAGTTTAATGGTGAAATAGGGCTGCGCAAAGGGGGATTTGCTGTGGGTGGCATCCCACGTGTGTTGCTTTGGGGTGGCATCGCTGGGCACCTGTGCCCTTGCTGGGGGAGCGGAGCCGCCGCGGTGGCCCTGGAGCTTCGTGTCCTGGCGGCTCCATCCTGTGCCGGGACCCTCCACTGTGCTGTGCCTGGGCACAGGAGCGGCTGCCCCCTTTGCTCCCGGTGTGCTGCAGGGATGGGGATGCTCAGGAAAGCCCCCAAAGTTGGGGTGCCCCTTCTTGTGGCGTGCTCAGTGCCGTGCTGTGCCAGGGCTGTCCCCGGTGCTGCCGTCCCCCAGGGCACGGGGACGGGCAGACGGCGGGTGCTTTGCCCGCGGTGTCAGCGTGGGCGGGTGAGGGCTGACGGGGACAGCTCGGGGAGCGTGGGACGGTGCTGGGAGCCAGCTCCTGCCGTGAGTCATCGCCGGGCCGGGGGCGGCCAGGCCTGGCCCTGCTCCCAGTGAGGGCCCCGCCGCGGTGCTCTCCTGCCTGCTGCTGCCTGCGGAGAAGCTGTGGGCATGGGCACACGCGGCAAGGCCAGGACAGCTGTGTGCTGCGCCCCCATCCAGCCGTGCCCAGCCCAGGACACGGGTGCATTTAGCGGTACCCGGCTCCGTGCTGCCACTAGCTCGTGAGGGAGGGATGTCTGTGCTCGCGCCGTGGCAGTGCCACCAGCGTCACGGTCCCCAGCAGCGGCTCCTGCTGCTGTTGCTGAAAGCCGGGACCCCACCGCGTCCCCGCAGCCCTGCGCCACAGGTGAGACCTGTGTGCTGGCCCGGCGTGTCACTGTCCCCAGCTGGTCACGGTTCCTCTCTCCATCTGCACGCGGACCATCACCTGGTCTCAGGACTCAGCTTTGCGTAGGACCCGGGGCACTGGTGTCCCCCCAGGAGGTCCCGCTGGCTTGAGCCTGGCTGGGGGAGGACCGGGGCTGCTCCTGGCCGTGGCGGGCTGCCACGGCGTCACGAGCCTGTTGGGTCCAGATGAGGTTGCAGCGTGGGGGGCTCGTGTCCCCAGGTACTGGAGGAGTCCCTGGATCTGACATGGAAACGAGGTGTCCCATAAAACTGCGAGGGAGGTTTGGGCCACAGTGCGTCGCTGGGGGAGGGCTGGGTGCCTGTGGCGATGTCAGAGGGATGGAAACTGAAGCTGCTGCTACCTGTGATGGTTGGTCACAGCCATGCTGAGGCTTTGGGGGGTGGTTTGGGAGTTTTTTTGTTTGACAGCTACCACACGAGCATCAGTTTGTGTTGGTTGGATTTCGGCTGCCAGCCTGCTCGGCCACTGTGTGCGTGGTGCAGGCAGGGGCTGGAGACCCTCGTCGCTGCCAGCTCTGCAGGACTCAGTGTCCTGCCCCCCTGGGCTGGGGGCATCCCACGGGACGTCAGCTCCCTGGGGCTCGGGGTCCCATGTGGGAGGACGGGCGCTGCCTGCTCTTCCCTGCAGGCAGCAAACAGCCTTGCGCAGGTCATAAAATCATAGAATATCTCGAGTTGGAAGGGACCCATAAGGATCATCGAGGCCAACTCTCAGGTCATTAGAGCCCATGCTTAGTTGCAGTCAGTAACGGCTTTGCGAAGGCAAAGGGGTGCCCAGGGGCAGCTCCGGTGAAGCACATCCGCACCCGTTAACTGCAGTGGGACCTGCTCTCTGCAGCTGGGGCCGGGGCAGCTGGGTCCCACGCCAAAAAGCCACAGACAGACCCGGGGGAGCGTTTGACCCCTCTCCTCCTCCTGACCTGTTTTCTCCTCTCCCCGCAGCAGTGTCGTGTCCCCGGAGCCTGGACTGTGCCCTGCAGCGCCGGCAGTTCTGCCCGCCGGGGTCGGGCGCCTGCGGCCCCTGCCTCCCCCCCTTCCAGGAGGATGACCGTGGGCGATGTGTCCAGAAGCAGCTCTCAGCCAGCGGTAGGTGCACCCACCCTGCAGCGGCCCCTTCTGCAGCCCCCTGCCCTGCCCTGCCCGCAAACCTGCCCGCAATCCTGCCCCGCACCTCTGCAGCTCCAGGAGGTTCCCATGCCTCGGGGCAGCCCCCCACGCCAGCAGCACCCCTGCTCCCCTCCTCTGGCTTCTCTCCATGGCAGCCATATCCCCATGGGGACAGCAGCTTGGCTCCCTCTCACCCCAAGCCCCGTCTCGCCGCAGTTGTGGGGTGGTTTTGGGGCTGGCGGGGAGCGTGAGGACCTGACGCCGCTCCTTGTGCATCCTCCTGCAGCCGCGCTGGCGACCGCGTGTGCTGCTGGGCCCTGCCAGCACCCAGGGGTGCCCAGGAGCCCAGGGATGGGAGGGGGGCCGGGCGGCTGCCAGGGCACTCGGGGGTCTGCCTGGCTGCTCTGGGATGGGGGCTTTTCAGAGTAGGGGACGTGGCCACGCAGAGCCCCCGGCTTTGCAGGAGCAGGGTAGTGGCTTTCGGTGCACGGAGCTGACTCGTGCAGACCCCATGGCCGAGGCAAACGGGTGCCCATGGCCTCCCCTGTCCTGGGGCTGAGCCATGCCGGTGTTTGGGATTTCAATACCTGATTCCTCTTGGTTTGAGATGTTGGGCTGTGGTTTGGGGCTGCCATCTCCTCTGGTGATGCCCAGCATCCATGCCGGGAGGGTTGGAGTCGGCAGCGCCGGGTAGGAGCCCTGCCTGGCTGCGCACGAGGGCACCGAGGGCTGCGCCGGGTGTTACTCCCCGGCTCCTTTCCCAAGGGAGCTGTGGGGCTGTGGCAGCCTGGGTGGCTGCACTGTGCCAGTGGGCAGAGAGACAGGCAGAGCATCCCTGGGGAGCAGCAGCCTGTGGTCACCTGTGTCACCCCGCACAGGGCTCTCCCACCCGCTGCTGCGGCGTGTGGAGGGTGCTCCCGGTGCAGCCGCGGCACCTGCACCCCGCCTCGGCCACACAGACGGTGCTGGGGGCCAGGCACCAGTGTTTTTTAGGGTGATCCTCAACTCTTCATGCAGCTTGGAAAGCTGTAGGCAGAGCTGTTTCTGTGCCCCCCACGTCATGGTTTTTCTTGCAGATTCAACGAGCAGGCAAATTAAGACTGTAATTATGGCTCCACCGAATTATTTTTGCTTTAACTAAAGTGGAGCGGCCTCTGTGTGTGGGGAAGGAGCCGGGACCCGGCCGTGCCCTTGCATACTGCTCCCGATGGGTTTTGCCGGGGACCCCTTGGGTGCAGGGTGGGGGCTCTGAAGCGCCCCTGAACCACCTCTGCGCCTGCTGCAAAGTGCATCAGCATCTTCCTCCAGCCTGCTCTTCTCTGCCTGCTTTTTGCTCCCGCTGCCCCCAAAACCCTCTTGCTAAGGGGGGGTCCCTCCCAGAGCCCAGCTCCTGCCCGCAGTAGGTACCCACCAGCGTTGCCTGGCCCCAGTGTGGGGCTGAGCTGGTGCTCGCCCAGCAGCATCCCTGCCGGCCCAGCAGCGGCAGCCCCCGCTGCAGCCCCTCACCCCCATCCCGAGGCCTGGGGAGCTCCTGGAACGCGCAGGGGGCTCATCCCACGCCGGCGGAGCGGGCGGGGAGGACAAGCACTGGCTCGCTGGGCCGTGGCAGGACCCAGGGAGGCAGCTCCCCTGCACCCGAGCTGCTGCCTGCATGGAGGGGTCCTCTGGATTTTTGGGGCGGTTGCTTTGTGTTCTGGTTCCTGTGTCTTGAGCACGTTCGGGGTCCTGCCGGGGTGCAGCCAGAGCTGCCCTTTGCCTGCGGCTCAGCCCGTGCTCTGCAATGGGTGGGCACATGGGGGATGGCAGAGCTCATCGTGCCCGTCGTGCCATCAGCCTCCTGGCAGGAGGATCACCTCTTAAATCAGAGGGGAGACCCCCAAAGCGGGGCCCTGGCTCTGCGCAGCCCTTTGCCTCTCGGGCAGAGGGGCTGAGCTGCACTGAAATGGGGACAATGCCTGTGGGGGACAAGAGAGGGGATGGCACAGCGACAGGGTCCAGGCTCGGCGTTCGGCAGCGAGCAGGGGTCCGATGGGCAGATGCCCCCTGCCACGGGCTCCACATCCATGAGTACCAAATGGCTTTAACAGTTGTTTGTGGTTTATTTTTTAATGTGAAGTCTTGGGAGCAAATTCCCCTCTCAGAAGGGCTGCACATGCGCCGGCATCTCCATAGCAACCCCGCTCCGTACCGGCTTCGGCAGAGGGACCACGGTAGCATCCTCTGCCGGCTTCTCTGGGACCATGGTAGGGTCCTCTCCCAGCCTTGTCAGGGAGATGGGGGACCACAGTAGCATCCTCTGAGAGGACGGAGACTGTCCCAGGGTCTCTCCCAGCTCCATCCTGTTGTCTCAAGCAATGCCATCAGCTTTTGGCAACAAAAGTATGGCTACGGGGAAAAAAAAAGGGGGTTCCTCTCCCAAATCCTCTATTTTAGCATGTGGGGGAGCAGTAGCAGTAGCATCCCGACGGCACCCAGCTCCTTTTGGCAGGGAGGCACTGATTTTTTCTACGGGCACTTTTGTCTCCTGCCTGTACCTTGGTCTGGCAGCAGCACTCCGCTGCCCGATGCAACCAGGGGAGCCTGTGAGGATGGAGAGCGGCTGCGATAGCTGCATTTGGGGGGGATGCAATGCAAACAGGGGGGGGCTGCTGCAGCTGAAGGATGCCTAACCCTTTAAAGGGGCTGCCCACGCAGCAGAGCTGCGTGGGCAGCCCCTTTAAAGGGTTAGGCATCCTTGAGCTGCTTGTGACTGCCAGTGACGCCGATCCTGGGATCCCAGCCGCTGCCGTGCTCTCTGCCGTGCCGTCCCCGTGATTTCTTGCGGCTCCTGGCAGGAGCATGGGCAGCAGCCGGGGCTCCTCTCTTCCAGCGTACCCGTGCAGGCAGGCAGGTGCCGAGAGCAGCTTTTTGGTGTGAAAAGCAGTGTTTTGGGGTCTCGGGAGGGCGATGCACGTGAGCGGCGTGTTCCTGCCATTGGTGACGGCGTGTGTGTGTGTCTCGGCGTACCCAGTGCAGCACCAGCATGGAGGTGAGATGGAATGCGCGGGACCTCATTGACACGGTGCATCCCGCAGCCGCTTTGGCTGGGTGGGCAGCCAGCTGCCTGCACCTCGCTGGCGCTGCCTGTGCAGGGATCTGAGCCCCCGAAACGCTGCCAGCACCACGGTGCTGTGTGCCATTTGAATGTGCCGCAGTGGGTTTGCATGATGAGGTTTGGGCTGATGGGTCCCGTCCCTGCTCCCGCTTGACCCCGCCAGCACGGAGCCAGGGCTGAGCCCCACCGGGCTGTGGGAAGCGCTTTGGGAAGAGGGGGAAAAGGGGGTCCTGGCTTGTGGACCTGGGGGTTCCCCCCTCCCCGCTTGCTGTGCTGCCAGCAACCAGGAAAGCATCAGCCATCCTGGGGCAGGACTATAGAAATAAGTGGATTTGTAGGAATTTTGTGCCCTCCTGTGGAGACTGTCAACATCAGGTTTCCTCTTCCCCGGGGCAGAAGCCACACTTGTCCCCTCTTGCTCCCTGCTGTCCCCAACCCCCTCACGGTAACTGGTGAGACCCCTGTGTGTGTCCCAGGGCTGAGCCCTGGAGATCCTGGGGAGGGGAAAGCCCCAGGTAGGGGCGGGGGGGGGGGGGGGGAGAGCTGTGTGCCAGCCTGGCCGTGCCCTCCCTGCTGCGGGCAGGTGGTGGGAGCTGCCATGAGAGGGCACCCGTGCCCTGTGCAAGCCCTGCGTGCCCCCCGGCATGCCCGACTCGCTGCAGCAGGGCTCTGCTCCTCTTGCAGCAAGAGCCGGGACCTGGAGCAGCCAGGCAGGAATTGGGGGCCAGCCCTGGCCCCCTGTTCCCTGGGGAACAGCTCTGGGCCGGCGTTTCCCCGCAGCGTTTCACCCACCCATGGTGCCCGGCAGGAACCGGCCGTCGGTGCCAGGCTGCTTCTGCCCCGCCGATGTTGCGGGGTGGCACGTGGCATCACCGGGGGAAACCTCAGCTGCCAAACAAAGCGGGCGTGGGGGGGTTTGGCCGCTGAAGGGGAACTTGGCAATAAAGCTGGTTAGTGCAGGTGAGCGGCATGGCCCAGGCACTGCCGGCAGCGCCGAAACCAGCAAACGGGCACAGCTGCCTTGGTTTTCCTTGTGCCGCTTCACACGGCGGGAGGCTTGGAGTGACCTGGGAGCTGCTCCTGGGAGGTTTTCCAGCTTTTTTTGTCCTTTCCCAGCCACATCATATTCATCCTCTTGAAGCGTTGGCTGTTGCAGCTACATCTGCCCAAGTCCAAGGGGTGTTGGGGCAGGACTGGGCTGCACCGATGCAGCCTGGTTCCCCCGGCCTGACGGTGACACACGTGGGCGTGGGCAGGGCTGTCCCCTGGGTCCCATGGGAATGGGAACAGGCCTTTCCCTGAGTGCAGTGGGGAGCTGGTGCTGGGCTGTCCCCTCCTGGGCACCGGGCTGTCCCCATGAGGCACCAGGATGTCCCCATCCCCGGCAGTGGGCTGGCCCCGTGAGGCACAGGACTGTCCCACTCGGTCCCACGCTGCCTCCCTGTCGTGGTTTAACTGAATACCCTGCAGCCGCTCACTCACTCCCCCCCTCCCCAGTGGGGTGGGGAGGAGAATCAGAGAAAGAAAAACTCACGGGTTGAGATAAAAGCAGTTCACCAGGACAGCAAAGGAAAAAATATAAAATATATTAATAATTATAATAATAGTAATATATATAAGGCTAATAGAATATATAAAACACATGATACACAATTCCTCACCACCCGACGACCGATACAGCCCGTCCCGAGCAGCAGGCAGGGAGCAGGGGTATCCCCCCCACCAGCTACCCCAGAACAGCAAGTTCCAGAGAGAGCAGGCGAGGGAACCAACAGCCGAATGAACGAACGAAAAGGCCCGAACGAACGAAAAAAAAAGGAAAAACAGGGAAACAAAAAGCAACCAGAAGGGAAGCTTAAGGACTAAGGGCAGTGGCCCATCGGCCGACCCTCACTTATCCCGGGCATGATGTCTATGGTATGGAACACTCTCTTTGGCCAGTTTGGATCAACTATTCTGGCTCTGCCCCTCCCAGGTTTTTGCACCTGCACATTGGCAAAACCTGGGAAACTGCAAAATGTCCTTGGTCGTTCAGCAGCAACCAGCAACACCAGTGCACTCTCACCGTTCTTCACACACTGAATCCAAAACACAGCAGCTGCTGGAGACAAAACTAGCTCCGTCCTGGCCTAAACCAGGACACTCCCCTGCCCGGCAGGAGAGCCTGGCCCCACGGCACTCACCCGTTGGACACGGCACTGGTGGCACAGCCCCAAACCTGGCACCGCGTGGCTGTGGCGCTGCTTTGTAAATGGCTTTGGGGGTGGAAATAACGGGGTGCAAAGAGACAGGGAAACCTGGGGCACGTGGGGCACTCCAGCTCCTGGCAAGGACGGGAGGCTGGGGGGGTCTGGGGAGATGGGGGACATGGGGTGGCTCTAAAGCAAGTGTCTCCTTTTAAACTGATTTTTGGCTTGTGTGGCTCTGAGTCACAGGCAGCTGAGGGGCCTTTGTGCCCAGCTCCGGAGGGAAGTGGGGTTTATTTCCAAACATTGGGAGTGAGGACAGATTGCAGAGGAGCTGTAATTGTTATAACCTTGAATTATCCGGGAAACGAGCTGCCGGTACCACCTCGCCTTTGTATGTCTTGATTTACCCTCCAGGGCTTCCCACTGGGGACAGCCTGAATACAGCAGCACCGGGGCAGAGGGAGCAGGGATGGGGACAGGGACGTCTCCTGCCTTTGAAGTTGAGTTTAATCCTGTTAAAAGCTAAAAGCGGAGCAGTGAGCAGCGGAGCCTGACTCTGCTCGGCGAGCCTGGGGAGGGCGGGTCCCCTCCTGCTCCACGTTGTCACCCCACGCGTGGGCACCCCCAGGCTGGAGTGGGGATCCTGCCCGTGCCCCACACCACGGGGGCACCTGGCCCTTTGTGAGTCCCCAGCACGCACCGTGCCAGGGCATGGGCTGGGGCAGCCACCCCTGAAATGCCCAGCCAGCCCCTGGGGATACCTGATGGTCCTCACTGCATGGGGCACCCTGACCCCCTCCCCAAAGGGGCCACAGTCCGGCAGGTGCTGGGCAGAAACCAGCCCCTCAGCTGGAGCGAGGGTTCCCACTAGCTGCTGGACAGCCCTGGACGAGCCCTGCTCTGGGGTGGCTCCAGCCCCCTGGGCCGTACCAGACAATCTGGGGTGAAAAAACAGTGTTCAGGTGTCCCCTGCCTGCTCTTGAAACGGCCCCGCTGCCCGCAGCGGGTCTGCGATTTGCCCTGCCAGAGCTGCCCCTCGCACCCCACAGCAGCGGGGTGGCTGTGGGATGTCTTTCCTGGTCCAGCTCATGTCCCTCCTTGCTCAGGGCCATTGCATGGCCCCAGGTACGGGGACACGGGGCAGCTCCTGAGCAGCGGGTGCTGGCAGCCTGCCTGCTCCTATGGGGATCTGCGGGACCCACTGATTCTGGCACGGGGGGCAGCTGCAGCCGCTGTTGCTCCTGCAGCCTCCAATGTTTATGGGGTGAAAAGCATCCCAAAAGCAGCAAGGGCACGTGCAGGTCCCGGGTCTCGGCTTTGGGACCGCCAGTGTGCCAGAGGGCTGCATCTGAGTGCGGCTGGACTCCAAACCACCCGCGTTTGCTCATGCTGGGACGTGAGCCCCTTCTCGGGGGGATGCTGGGTCCAGCCCTGGGGCTGGGCGCACAGCTGCAACCCGGGGTGCCCATCTGATGCCCGCTCTCTCCCGGCGCAGGGCGGACGTCCATTCCCAGCTTGGAGGAAGAAATCGATTTTCTGGCAGACGTGCTGGCCAGGCAAGAGGCTCCTCGTCCTCACTCGCTGCGGGATGGCAAGCCCAGGAGTAAGTACCTGCGACCCCGCTCCCACCGCTCTCTGCAGCGGTGCCGGCAACCCCGCAGCAGCCAGACCCTGCACCCCAGGCTGGTTCGCCCTCCAGAGCTGCCCGGGTGCTGCTCTGCTCACGGCTCTACCTTCTCCTGCAGCTACCCCAGTCCCCGCCGACAGCAGACAGCGTGTGGCCAGCGGGCTGAGAGAGGGGCTTCTGCAGCGGGGTCCCACCGGCAGCAGGGCAGCTGCCACCCTCCCCACCTCCACCACCGCCACGGTCCAGAAGTTCCCGGTAGAGGCGTCCCCCATCCCTTCAAATGACGATGTGGTGCTCGGTGAGACCCCGGGGACAGGCAGCTCATGGGAGGGGGTTTCACGTCCTTGCCATGAAGGGAAAGTGTAGGCTGGTGGCACCGTGCTGCTCAGCTCACCCACTGTCCCTCTGTGTCCCCCTCCACCTCTGCAGGGCTGATCGTGGTGTGCACAGTGGCCGGGATCTCGGCGCTGATCGTGGCTGCGGTTTGCTGGTGCAGGTGAGCCGGGGGCTGCTGGTGCCAGCCAGTCCCTCAGTGTCCTCGTGCCCACGGGAGCTTGTTCCTGTGCTTCCCAGGCACATGGCGGGGTTTGGAGGAGAGGCAATAGCTGCCCTTGCCAGTCCCCCTGCAGATGTGCGGTGTACGGCATCTGCCAGTCGGGGCTGGAGGACAGTGGTGGGACACCCCCGTGCCAGGCACAGGCTCCTGGGAGCGGGTAGCACCTGGTTTGGGCATCGCTGGGTGCTGACACCCCCGGCATGTTGGTGCCTTGTGCCCAGGCTCCGTGGAATGGAGGTGGCTGTGCCTGGGGATGCCACCGGTCGTGGGTGCCATTGCAGGGAACAGGGATGTGGGTGGGAAGACTGATCCCCACCAGGGGGTCGCTCGCTCCCGTATGGAGTCGTCTACTCCGGTGGCTCCTGCCAACCGCTCTCCTCTCCCCTGGCAGGCTGCAGAAGGAGGTCAGGCTGGCACAGAAAGCGGACTACTCGGCACAGCGAGCGGCCAGCCCCCTGCCCTACGACAAGGTCTCGGTAAGGCGCCCGTGTCCCTCCTTGTGGGGTGTTTGGCGCTTGAGCCAGGCGTGTGCTCTGCTTGGGAGGCTTCCGACATGGCAGGGAACACCTGCCAGCTGGGCTGGGGGCTCCCTGGAGCCCGGCCTCCACGCCTGTCCTTGCTCTCTCTGCAGCCTGGGGACAAGACACTGGCTCAGAGTGCCCAGATGTACCACTACCAGCACCAAAAGCAGCAGATGCTCTCCATGGAGAAGTAAGCAGCCTCAGGAGCAGACAGCAGACCCGGTTGCGGGTCCATGCCCTGCCGTTAACTGGGGTGCTGTTAATCATCCCCCTGGGCTTCACCCCCTCTCCTCATCCTCTCCCCCCAGGCATAAAGAGGAGCCCAAACTGCCGGACTCGGCATCGTCTGATGAGGAGAATGAGGATGGAGACTTCACCGTGTACGAGTGCCCCGGGCTGGCTCCGGTACGGCGGGCGCAGGGCGGCCGGGGGAGACCCTGTGCATGCGGGGTGGGATCCAACACATGCCTGGGATGTGCAGTTCCTTGCGAGGAGCCTTTTAAACACATCCTTCATCAAACCCTGAGATGGTCCGACCCCTCTGCTTCCCCCATGTGCCTTGGCCAGGTCCCACTGGAGCTCTCCAGTGGGCAGGAGTGGGTGCCCTGGTACAGGTGCCCCAGCACGGGGCCGTTCCCTGGGCAGCGCTGCCCCGTGGCCCCAGGAGTGGGAGAGCTGGAGCAGCCCTCGGCAGACCTAACCCGCCGTCCCTGTGGTGCCGGGGACGTGGCCACCTCGGGCTCTTGGGCACCGGGACGGGGGAGCTCATCCTGGTGCCTCCCCAGCACCTGGACCGACCCCTCAAAGCCATGGGGGGACTTTCCTGGCTGGCAGGGGACCCCGGGGAAGTGCAGCTCCTAACAGCCCTGGGTACAAAGAGCACAAAGAGACCCAAAAGGAGCCTTTCACATGGTAATGGCTGCGGAGCCTGGCCATCAGGGCCTAGATTAAGGGTCATCATTAGGTCTTTACAGGCCCATTAAAGGGCACTTGATGGCAGGCAGGCAGTCTGGGCAAGGAACCCCATTCCTGCCAGCCAGGCTGGGGGTCCCATCCCACCGGGACCATGGGTTTTACACACCACCACCCCATCCCAGCAGCCCTGGCCGCTCCTGGTGGGGAGGCAGCGCCTTTCCAGGGGTGACAGCGGGGTCCTGGTGTGCGTCACCCCAGCCCAGCTCACAAGGTCCCCCCCATCCTCCCTCATCCCTGCTCGGCTGGAGTTCAGACTCAAACCCCTTGGGACAGGGTGACTCAATTCCCAGCTGGTTTCTGACTGCCTGCCTTTTCCTTCTCCCCATCCCGCTCCCTCCGCCACCGCAGACCGGAGAAATGGAAGTGAGGAACCCGCTGTTTGACGACTCCTCCTTACACCCCTCTAACCCCAAGTCGCACCAGTAACACCCCTCCTCTCCTCCACCCGAGCTCGCTACGGACTGTATGCCCAGCGCCAAGCCCGGCGGGGCAGCCGCGCTGGAGGGGCACCCGCAGCCAGGCAAAGGGGCGCGGACCCCGCTCTGCCAGACTGTTCGACGCCTGCCCAATAAACACCCACTAACAGCTATGGGAGGGGGGGATCGCCCCCGTTTCCAGCGTCCTTGTCCTCTTTGCTGCTGTGATCGCGTCCCTGCCTTGCCCTTCGCTCACTGCTCTTGGGGGCACGCCAGCCTTGCGAGGGGGGCAGCTGCTGCCTTGGCACAGAAACTGGGGGGGGGCGCAGCGCTGCCTCTTTGCATTTGGCTTTGAGGAGGGGGCTGCTGCCCTGGCTGCGGCTGGGCTGATGCAACAGCAGCTGGGAAAGGGCTGGAGAGGGGGTCAGAGAGCGGGAGAGGGGCCAGGGGAGTCTGGGCATGCCCCTGTCTACAGGGGAAGGTGTCAGGGCTGCCAGCCTGCCCAGGGCCCCTCTGCCAGCGATGAAGACTTTCCCCGGAGCGGGTGGCATCGCTAAAGGCTCTGGTGCCTGATCTGCCCCCTCCTC
This sequence comes from Phoenicopterus ruber ruber, assembly GCA_009819775.1. NCBI lineage: Eukaryota > Metazoa > Chordata > Aves > Phoenicopteriformes > Phoenicopteridae > Phoenicopterus > Phoenicopterus ruber. The sequence goes on from CM020234.1 coordinate 12,865,507, forward strand.
CCCAGCCCGGGCAGCCCCTGGCAGCAGGGTCCTGCTCCGGGAGTCGAGGGCAGGAGCGGGCTCGGGCAGGCGCTGGCATCGCTCCCAGGATGGACCTTCAGATGCCGCCCTGCGCGGTGCCCGGCTGGGAGCAGAGGCTCTGCCCTGGTCCCTTCACCGGCTCCATCGCCTTGCAGGGGTGCTGATCCTCGGAGGCCCCGGGGCACGGACAGTCCTGATGCTGCTGTGGGACCCCAAGCTGGGCTGTGCCAGCAGAGGTGGAGGATTTCTTCGCGGCAGCCCTGGGTGCCAGCTGGCTCTCACCCCGGGCCTCCATGGGGTGAATGCTCAGAAGAGGCTGAGGGTTTGGGTTTTAAGCCTGTGCGGCCATGGGGGAGGAAAGAGTAAGACTGATGGGGGCTCAGGAGGCCACGGCACAGTGGCTTTGCTGTGCTGCTTCTCTGCCCCATAGAGCCCATGCCCTTTGCAGCATCCCTGCAGAGCCCAGCTCTCTCCGGGCATCCCACCGTGGCCAGGGACAGTCTCTGCTGCTCCACCCTGGGCACGCCCCAGGCTCCAGAGACCCCCTGCACCCCTCCACTGCCCATGTCTGTGTCCGGGCTCACCAGCCCCCACCAACAAGTCCTTGCTCAGAGCCCAGCGCCGTTCCCCAAAGCCTCCCCGGTGTGTTGGCCCTGACCCCTCCAGCATAAGGCCCAGGACAACTTTGGGGTTGCTTTTCACAGATGTGGCTTCATGTCCAGACCCTGGCGTGGACTGTCATGGCCATGGGTGACCTGTTGCACACCGGTGGTGTCTTGCACGGGGGTGACCTCTTGCACATGGGTGGCCTCTTGCACGCATGGGAGCCGTTGCACGCATGGGAGCCGTTGCACGCATGGGAGCCATTGCACGCTCAGGAGCCATTGCACGTGCAGGCAGGCATGGGCAGGGCAGGCAGCAGCGGCAGGGGCCTGTGCCAGTGAGCGGTGGTGGTGTGGGAATGTCCCCAGTGGGGCTGCTGGCAGGGGCCATCACTGCACAGATCCTTTCCCCCCACCCTGCTCCCTTACCTGTGGGCTGCTGCCCTTCTCCCCGCGCCCCTCGTTGTTGTATGGATTGTAGTTCTTTTAAAAGGAGATTTTATTAAACGACCATGTTTGAGACGCATGCGAGTGTGTGGTGTGGGGCCAGGCTCCCTGCTGCGGGGCCCTCGGCTCCAGTGCTCCTCTCGGGAGCGGGGTGGGATGGGGGGACAGGGAGGGAGGATGCTATGAGTCCCCCATCCCAAAGCCTTCCCCGGGGAATAGCAAGAGCAGCCGTCCTGCAGCTGGTGTAGCCTCCAAACCCTTCTCAAGGGTTTTCCCAGACCCAGCAAGAACCAGAGTTTATTTTCTTGCTTCTCAGTGGTTGCCAGGAGAGGTTTCCCCAGCAAAGGGTTGGGTGGGAGCCCCTGGCTGTGCCTGCCCGCACCCAGCCCTGCAGCACCCAGCACCCACCCGCCCCCATCGTCCCTCGCCCCCAGGGCCGGGCCCTTCACACCTCGGCGGGGCCGGCAGATAAGAGCTATCGTGTCCCCCCATTGTGTGGAGCCTGAGCTCCTCTCCCGGCCCTTTGATCACACCAGCCCCCCATCAGGCTGATACAATCTCATCTCCTCCTGGTTTCAGCAGCCTGGAGGGTGGGTGCTGACTCACCGCCAAAGCGCCCGGGCACCATCGGGGATGCTTCACTCAGCCCCGCTCATGGGTGGCCCTGGGGTCTCCAGCTGCCGCCCCAGGTGGGCAGCATCGCACCCCAAATCACCCAGGACCGCCCCAAGGCTCACCCCCGGGGAAGCCCAGCCTTGCACCCCTCTCTCCAAGGTCCCCAAATTCATCCTTCCTTTACTCTCGGGGCCCAGCAGCCTCCCAGAGCACACCCAGGCTTCTTAGGGCCCCCCTGGGAAGCTGTGTCCCCACTGCATGTCCAGGCACGGAAGAGTCATTTGTCCTGGGACACCGTGTCTGTGCCGCAGACATCCCAGGACAGCCTAGGGCTGGGAGCAGCGTCTGTGCTCAGCCCCAGCCAGTCCGTGCCTCAGTTTCCCCAGCTGTAAAACAGCGGAGAGGACCGGCTGGTGTGTTCAGGCTCTGTGGTGATGTGGGCAATACCCAAATCACACCCTGGGCTCTGAAATGCAGAGGCCTTTTTAATGAGGGGACAGAGCTGGACCAAACCATCCTCCAGGGCTTTCATCTCAGCCAGGTTTGGAAGCACCAGCCCTCCATCCCGTCCACCCAGGCCAGCAGCCAAGAGAACTGTGGTGCCATGGAGGAGCTTTGGTGTTCCTCCCAGGGACAGGGCTTCTGAAGGTGAACCCACCGCCCAGCCCTCCTCAGACAGACCTGGGGTGAAGACGGTGGCTGGCTCCTGACCATGGGGCCCCGACCCACTGCGTGCAGGGCTGCGGCCCACTGAGGTGTGATTGCCTTAGGCGTGAAACTCAGGGGGATCCAAGCACAGCCCCAACGGCTTCTCCATCACCTGCCCCAGTAGAGAGGGTGGGCTGACAGTGAATAAAACATCACCTGTGGCCACACACTCTCTTAAAATCTTGTCTCCCAGCCAAACCACCGCCAAACCAGTACACACAGCACAGGGAGGACAAGCAGATGTGCATCTCTGTCCCCCCCCAGCCTCCTGCCATCTCAGCGAGCCAGGGAGGACAGATGCATTTCTTTCTGCTCCCCTGGCTGGGTTACAGACCGCAGAGCTGGGCCTGAGCCTGGAGCAGGCTCCAGCCGTTGGGGGTGGCGGAGGGACGCATCCTTCCTCCTCCTGGAGCAGGCAGGAGGCTCTGCCCCAAAGGAGATGAATGGCCAAGCCCCAGCCATGGGTGCACAATGACCCCACACAATAACCAGGCACCTCACACAGCCCCCCCAAACTTGCCCCATTGAAATGTAGGGGGGGGGCACACACCGAGAAACCCCACTGACTCCCTCCACATCCCCCAGCTAAAACCATCACTGCCACAATGGGCCCTGCTCCTACAAAGGGGCCGGTTCAAAGTCAACGTCTCCCTTCCCCTCCGCCTGTATATGAAAGGGAGCAGGAATGCGTTTGAGGCCTTGCTGGGCTGGGGGGGCTGGGGGGCTTCCTGGGGGGATGGAGAGAAAGAGCAGGTTGGCAGGAGGAGGGGGTCCAGCCCGGGAACAATAAATCAAAGGGAAGGGGAGTTACTGCCCGGCCAAGGATCTTCTGAAACGCTGGGCCGCAGCAGGAGCTCGGGAGGAGCAGGGCTGATGGCTGCGATTGGAGTCCCGCAGCGAGACTTCCTCTGCCCGCTGGCAGAGCGCAGGCAGCGGGACAGGCCTGCCTGCACGGCGCCTGGGTGCTGGCATCCCCAGCAGCAGGGCCCAGGGCCTGGCTCTCCCCTCCCCGTGGCCGAACCCAGCACCTCCGGGGGGGGGTGCCTCACCAGGGCTGGGTGGTGGCCCCCCCCAGGCAGGTCCCGCAGCCGCGGGGCTCATGCAAGGTCACCCACGTTCCCGCTGACAGGCTTTTTGCATCCTCAGGTCATTTTTCCCGGGGCTGCCCTCCCTCCCCAGAGCAGCCTGGCACGGCCGGGATGGGCAGCCTGGCACATGCCCAGCCAGGAGTCAGGAAGGGGCTTTAATTCCAGCTCATCCTCTTGGTCATTTTTTTTTCCTTGTAGGAATACAAGGGGAGGGGGGAGGGCTGTTCCACTCCCCCCAATGTGCAGCAGTGCCATGTGCTGGGCCAGGGGCTGCTGTTCGCACTGCGGGTGCCGGTCCCTGGGTGCCAGTCCCTGCGTACGAGCCCCTGGGTGCCAGCCCTCTTGGGAGCTAAAGCAAGTGCTTCATCACCAGCATCAAGCGCCTTCCCCCAGGCCCACCAGCAGCCCCCTCCCCATCCCACCGCCGCGGGGGAGGCTCCTCCAGCCTATCTCTTTGGCATATCTCCAGTGCCAGACAGCAGCAGGCTCCCGGTAATCTGGGTTAATAAACAGGGAGCGGTGCTGGCAGCAGGATCGCCCCTCGCCCTGCTCTGGCTGGGGTCAGGGGGTGCCTGCGCTGCCGGTGCCTGCCTGTACATCGAGCAGGCAGATCCCAGCAGAGCCTGACGTGGCGGCAGCGTCAGGATCAGGGAAGCTCCCGGTGCCGGGGTGGGAGGGAGGGAAGGGGGAAATGCCTGGAGCCGGCCCCGATAGTGCCATTGTGAAGGGTGGTGTGAGAGGAAAGCCTGTAAGATAGAGAAAATATCAAGCGCGCTCCATTGTGGAGCAGATGTGCCTGATAGCCAGGGCTGCAATTAGCTCCCCAGCGGCACACCCAGAGCTCCGGGGCCTCTCTGCCTGCACAGGCCTCCGGGAAGGACACGCTCACTCGGAGACACGGCCTTCCCCTGCAGAGCGAGGAAGAGGAGAGGGACAGTGGGGGTGTGAAGGAGCCGAGGAGCCCCAGCTTTGTCCATGAAGCACTCTGCAGGGTACCCTACGGAGCCGTGAGGCTCTGCTGCTCTCTACTCATTGCAGAAGAGCGAGAGGGGATGGCGGAGCCCTCGTCCTTCCCACTGCACGACGGCAACAGCATCCCCGGGGCTTGTCCTGCAGACAAGGGGCTGCTGCGGCCCCGGACAGGCAGCCGTCCCTGCCTGCACCCCCAGCCTTGGCTCACGCCATGGCGGCTGCCCCGGTTCCCCAAAGCAATCCCGGTTCCCTGCCTGTGCCCAGACCCTGTGGCACTGGGGAGCTCCCAGGCGGGAGCTGGGGCTGACGCTGCCCCAACATTTGGTGACATGGGCCCCACCGAGCACCCCCGAGCTGTGCGGGGGGCTCTGCCCGTCCCCGCACACGGGGCGATCGGGGCCAGAGGGGTGCGAGAGCCTGCAGCGGGGTCCCTCGCCCGCCGGCCCCATCCTCCGCGAGTGGAAGGGTGCGGGCGGGCCACAGCCCACCTTCCATCGCACCTTCCCCCCCCGGGTGCCCCCCCCGCCCCCCCCTCGGGGATCAAGTTCACGCCCGACCCACCGGTGCGGGGCCAATGGGGCCGGGGCCCATTTCCATACGGCCCGGCCCGGCCCGGCCCGGCCCCGCCGCGCTCAGAGGCCCCGGCGGCGCCGCAGCAGGGAGGCAGCGGCCGGCGGGCGGCCGGGCCGAGCCCCGCAGCCCCCGCATGGAGCCCTAGGGCCGCGGGCAGCATGTTCAGCCCGGACGGGGGGCTGCCGGCCGCCCCCTTCGGCCTCCTGCCCGACGCCGGCCCGCCCTTCCCCCGCGGCGGCTTCGACGGCGCGGCCGCCCAGCCGCTCTTCTTCCCCTTCGCCGCCGAGCCCGAGGCCGCCCGCGACCCGCCGCCGGCCCGCGCCTGGCTGCCCCCGCCCGCCGGGCCGCCCGCCAAGGCGGAGGCGCGCCCGGGCCGGCCCTGCCGCCAGCCCTCGCCCGAGCCCCGCGCCGGGGCCTGCTGCGGCCCGGCCTGGCCCGCCCCGCCCTGGCCGGGCCCGCGCCCCCCGGCGCCGCCAACACCGCCCTGCCCGGCCCGCCCTTCCCCGGCACCGCCGCCGCCGCCTTTCCCGGCCCCCAGCTCTGCCCCGCCGCCCTGCAGCCGGGCTCCGGCGGCCTCTCCGGGCTGGGCAGCAGCGGCAGCTCCAGCGGCGCCGCCAGCGAGGGCGGACACTCCAGCGACAGCGGCGACGAGGTGAGACCCGACGGGACGGGGACGGGCTGCCCTGCCCTGCCCCGCTGCCCTCCGCCCGGCGAACGGGGTGCCCCGGCACCCCTCGGAGGTACCGCGGTTCCCTCCGTGCCCCGGTGCCGCTGCGGAGGCGGGGAGCTGAGCCTGGGCTCGCTGCCGTGCCGCCCCGTCGGGGCGGGGAGCTGCCTGGCCGCTCCCGGGCATCGCCGGCCCGGCTCGGGCAGCGGCAAGCGGGGACCCCGCCGGTGCCGTCCTGCCTGCCCGCTCCGTCGGGTGCCGCCGGGAGAAGCCCTGCAGCGGCCCGACGTGTCCCAGCGCTGAGGCTCGTCCCGGCTGGGTCAGCCGCTCCGCGGGGGGAGCGCCTGGGGCGGAGGGGCTGCTTTGGGGTGAGAAAGGTGGTTTTCGGGGCTTGGGGGACCTTTCGCTTGTGCTGATCGTCCCTCCTACGTGATGCTGCAGGGACGTCCCCTCTGCGCGGTGCCCTGCGGCCGCCCCACGTACGCGGTGCTCGGGCGGGACGCTCGGGGCAGCGCAGCGCGGTCCCCCCGGGCTCTGCCCGCCGCAGCCCGGCGCCTGGCAGCCCCCTCCGGCCCTCGGCCCTGCGGCTGCTTCCCCGGCCGCTCCTCCCGGGGCTCCGCGGGCACCGACGGCTGCCGGGGCGCGGGCAGAGCCAGCCCGGAGGCGGAGGGGCCCGGGGGGCGGCCGCGGCAGTTCCTCGCATGACTGGCAGTTGTGTTTTGGGTTTGGTTTTAATATTTTTAAATCTTGGCATAATATAAACCCGTCCCTCCCGGGCAAGCACGCCTCGGGTGTCGCGGCGGCAGACGATGCCGGGGTCGGTCGCGGAGCTCCTGCGAGCCGTTGCGGGTGCGTTGGTTGGGTTTGCGCGGAGCTGCTGCCGGGTACGTGCCGCGGGGATTCAGGAGCGCCCACGCACGCCAAGCTGGGGGACGGAGCGTGGAGGGATGCGCGTCCCCCGGGTCGCAGCCTGCCGCGCTGGGTGGGTTTTCCCGGCTGAGGGAGGAGGGATGCTCCGGGCTTCTTGCTGCCGGTGTACGCCAGGGATTAAAAACCGAGACTTGGTGGCGGGAGGGACGTCTGTAAAATCCGAAATTGCGCTGCAAATGTGGAAATCGGGAAAAGATTGCAAAATGCCCCCGCAGGAGTTGGCGGCTGCGCTGCAGGGAGGCAGGGCAGCAGCTGGGGAAGCAGCTTTCCAGAAGCGAAGCGCCTGGTTGTGGCAAAGAGGCGTTTGAATCCCACCCGAGTCACGGGCGCTTTCATCGTTCGCCTCCTCTGAGCTATTTCACCTGCCCTGGGCGCAGGCAGGAGAGGGGCTGGCGAGGGGCTGCCCTGTGCCCGAGAGCTGTGGGGAGGTGGGTGCCTACGCCCCGGGATAGCTGAGCCCGTGGGGATGTGTCGTGGGATGCGTGGGAGTGGGGCGATACTGGGGCCATCAGCAAATGTGCCCATCAGTGCTGCTTCTGGTCAGGCCACGAGGGTCTGAGCCTGGGGGCAGAGGGGACATGCCCAGGGCACGTTGGGGCAGAGCGGGGACTCTGGGTGCTCCTGGCACCTGCTTTGTGTCCCCGGGTCCTTGTGCCACCCTGGGCCTCTGCCACGCCAGCGTGGTGTGAGCTGGGTGGCGTGCATGGTCAGGGGGGTGTCCAGGGGGTCCTGCGTGGGGCAGGGTGGGGTGGAGGCACTTCAGGGTCCCTGAGCAGAGGCCCTTGCTCAGGGTTTGGGGAAAACCCTTCTGCCACCCACCCCATCGCCCCAAGGACCCCATCACAGAGGTGGCAGCGACTGGTGGGTGTCGGCGCTGCCAAGGGCTCAGCTGAGCCCTCTCCTGTCCCCATCCCTGTCTCACGCTGACCCCAACACGCTGACAGACCCCGCTCTTGGCAGCCCCTGGGCGCGAGTTGTTCCCTCTCAGTTTATCTTTGCCCCTGCCAGGATGCGCCAACCTCGGAAGAGCTGGAGCAGTTCGCCAAGGACCTCAAGCACAAGCGCATCATGCTGGGCTTCACCCAGGCTGATGTGGGGCTGGCTCTGGGCACCCTCTACGGTAAGGGTCGGGTAAGGGTCCTCATCTCCCCCCCACGCCCGGGGGGAAGGGAGAGGCCTGGGAGGGGGGTGGAGCACCTGGGCAATGGAGATTTCTGCTCCTTAACGACCTGCGAAGGAGGCCCTGAGCACCAGCCCCAGGGCTCCTGGGGCTCCAGAGCCCTGTTAAGTACTCGCTCAGGCTGGAAGGGTTTGATAACAAGGAACTGGTTTAAAATAGCTACAGCTGCTCATTGAAGAGTGTTTCAGTGCTTTAAATCCCTGCTGAAGCAGCAGGGAGAATGGCTTTCCTGGTCCCCCGTCCCCAGGGACAGGGGATGCTGGAGAGGGAGTCCTGGGGGGCTGCTGGAGATGGGCGATGCCCCAGCACAGGGGCAGGAGTGGTGGGTGATGCCCTGCCTGCCCGTGCAGGGAAGATGTTCAGCCAGACGACCATCTGCCGCTTTGAAGCGCTCCAGCTCAGCTTCAAGAACATGTGCAAGCTGAAGCCGCTGCTGCAGCGTTGGCTCAACGAGGCAGAGAACACGGACAACATGCAAGAGGTACGGGGCCGGGGAGGGCAACCAGCTCCTGGTGGAATCTTGGATAAGCTGGAGGTGCAGCTTGCTGCTCCCTGGGGAGCCTGGGGGGATGCAGGAAGACATGTCCATTCCCCCTGCACCAGCTGCTGGGACACTGGGAAAGGCCCCAGTTGCAGTGGGGTGACACTTCGTGGACAGTCACAGGGATAAAGCCTGTCCCCAGCCCTCTGCAGCCAGCCACGCGTGTCCGGAGCCTGGTGGGGACATTACCAGCCCTGTGACCAAGCACATGGCCTCTCTCTCATTTCCAGATGTGCAATGCAGAGCAAGTGTTGGCCCAAGCCCGGAAGAGAAAACGCAGGACCAGCATTGAGACCAACGTGAAGGGGACGCTGGAGAGCTTCTTCCGCAAGTGCGTGAAGCCCAGTCCCCAGGAGATCTCCCAGATCGCCGAGGACCTCAACCTGGACAAAGATGTAGGTTGGCAAGGTTTACAGGGTGGGTGCCCAAACAAACAGCTGCGGCTCCTGAGCACCCACATCAGGCCAGTTCAATACTGGAAGCTGTGGGAGAGCAGCCAGGGCTGGTAGCCACCATCGGCCTGTCCGAGCCCCAGCCCCAGGAGGACCTGTGGCAGGGAGGGGGCTGTGGAGATGCCACTAAGCCGAAGGATCTCCTTGTCACCTACACAGCACCTGGGCTCTCCCCCCTCACCCTTCCCCGTCTCCCCTCCCTCGCAGGTGGTCCGGGTCTGGTTCTGCAACCGGCGTCAGAAAGGCAAACGGCTGCTGCTGCCCTTCGGCAACGAGGCGGAGGGGGTGATGTACGACATGAACCAGTCCCTGGTGCCCACTGGCCTGCCCATCCCGGTGACGTCCCAGGGCTACAGCCTGGCGCCCTCCCCTCCTGTCTACATGCCGCCCTTCCACAAAGCCGAGATGTTCCCTCAAGCGCTGCAGCCTGGGCTCTCCATGAGCAACAGCAGCCACTGATCCGGGGGCTGCGGGGGCCGGCGGCGGCGCCGCCCCGACACCGCGGCTGGGCTGGCTCCCTGGGGGCAGCTCCCCCCGCCTCGCCCTGAGAAGGCACGGGCACGGCCCCGGCCCCGCTCCCAGGGCTGCCTTCGGGCTTTTGGGGCACGAGGGGCAGGGGAAGGGCCAGGAGCCTGGCACGGGGATGGTGCCCGCACTCTGTGGTTGCTCCCAGCCCTTCCCAGTTGTGTGAGCTTACTGGTCCCAGCAGTGTCAGCCCCCCTCCAACCTCTCCTGGGGGCAGCTGCTCCTGCCCCACTGCACCCCACCAAAGCCATGCGTGCCCGGGGTGCTGAGCAGCGCCGCCTGCACCTGGCCCCAGCCCAGCTGAGCCACTCTCCTGCAAGACCCAGAAAAAAAGTATTTCTTAGATTGGGGGGGGGGGGGGAGGGGGAGGGGGGTGGTTTTATTTTTTTTTTAATGGTTTTTGGTTGTAGTTTTTAAAAAGCAAAAATCTTTGTAGTGATTACTAGTTTCCCAGGTGCCTCCTCCCTGTCACGTAGAGCGGGGCTGGGGTGCTGTGCCCAGGGCCGGGGTCCCCAGCAGCTCTGCCCACCCTCCCAGGCAGCCAGGGTGAGCCGAGGGCTGGAGCGGGATGCTGGGGGTGAGCTCTTGCAGCCCCAGCCACCCCTCATCCCACGGCGCAGGAGAGCTTCACCCGTCTGGGGACAGGCTGCCAGGGCTTGTTTTGGGGGGGTGGTGGGCGTCCTCCCCAGCCCTTGTGCCCAGCATCACCCCGGGTCCCCCGTGCCCTCTCCAGTCACTGTCCCTCTGCCCCGGCCCGGCTGCCCAGGGACCATCTTTCCCCGGGGGGTCCCACCCAGGGGGGCTGACACCGTCCTGTCCATGCTGCTAGCACCCCCGTGCCTTTGAGCCTGCTGTAGTTGATGATGATTTTTATATTTTTTTTCTTAATCACATTCCCTCTGGCAATGAAATAAATCTCAGTTATTTGGGGCATGAGAGCGAGTTAACCCTTTCCTTGCCTCCCTTGCCGCCCTGCTCCTGCACGGTGCCAGGCAGCCCAGCGGTGTGGGTTTGGATGTGTGCGGGGGCACGGTGGGGCTGGACTGGTGCGCCCAAATAGGGTGGAGGTGTCCCCGTCCTGCCAGCAGCACCCCGCTCTTGGCTGTCTGCAGCCTGGCCCACCACCAGGAGTGGTGGCAGCTTGGCCCTGGAGGGACACCAGCCTGTCGGGGCTGTGCCCTCCCAAAGCAGAGGTGGTCAGGAGTGGGGTGGGGTTCACCTTCCACCCGGTTTGAGCTGCTGTTTTACCGTAGCTGCTTTGGGGAAGGGTGGAAGCGCAGTGGGATCTCACTTGCAGGCTGCTCCAGCAGATGCTGTGGACAGGGAAGGACCGGGCAGGGATGCAGGGGGAGCTGCAGGGCTCGCAGCCCTGGGGTGGGCAGGGGAGAGGTACGGGAAGCCTGGGCTGTCCTCGCCGCGCGGCTGCCAGCGTGGCACGAGCAGGCGAGGGACGCTCCCGTGTGCGTGGTCCAGCCGAGGCAGCCTCGTGGTGGCTGTGCCAGGCGGTGCCAGCCCAGCCAGGAGAAGCAAGCGTCTGGGGGATGACACCTTGTTTTTTCCACATCATCGCCTCTGTGGCCTGGTTTGCCACCAGCCTGCGCCCCCGGGGGATGTTTTTCTTGAGCAGAAGCAATGAAATGACCAAACCTGTAGGGAAACCTCTGAAAAGCCCCTTTTTCGGCTCAGCTGCCAGTAGACATGGGTTTGCTCGCTGGGGCCCAGGCAGGAGCAGGGTCGCTGCAGGCAGCTGCTCATGGGGCTCCTCGGGACCCTGCAAAGGGCCAGGGTGCCAGCCCCACGGGGTGGGATCCCCTTGGCTCACCCTGTGTCCCTGCTTGCTCCCCAGTGCCTGGGTGCCCAGGACCATGGCCCTGCCCTGTCCCTGTCCCTCCCAGGCACAGCACCCACTGGAAACTGCCCCCCCCGCCACTGCTGCCCTTTGCTGCCTGTCGCTTTGGGGGGGGGTGGCTGGGGGTGCTGGAGGCTGGCCATCAGCGGGGGCGGTAGCAGAAAGCCTGGGCAGGGTGTCGCCTCCCTGGGGTTTGCTTCTTTCCGCAATTCCACCACCTGATTTTCCGCTCCAGCAAAAGGCCAGCCAGGCAGGAGCTCTGGCCCACCACGGGACCCCCAAATCCCGCTGCCCCGGCACCCTGCTCGTGGGCACTCAGAGCCCCCCCTGCTCCATTTTCGGTTGACCCGGAAGACAAAACGAGACGGAAATCGGAAGCCACAGAAATCAGAAGAGCACGGTGTGCCTGTCAAACTGCAACCCAGCAAGGGCTGGGCTGGGCTGGGCTGGGTGAGTGGCTGCCAGGGCCCAGGACGCAGCGAAGCACTGGCCCAGGGCAGGAATGTCCTCTCTGCTGAGGGGGTGTCACCGCGTGCCTGAGCCCTGCTGCACCCGGGCACGGGGAGCAGGTCCCGGCGGGCACCCGGCAGCTGCAGAGTGGCAGGGGTGGGGTTGGGCGACTTCGGGGCTGCAGTGAGGGAAACCAGGGGAACCCTGTGAAAATGGGAGTCGTTATGTCAAGGGGGTTGATGGCACTGAGCCGAGGGCCACACGGTGAGGGGCATGGAGCAAGGCACGGATGGAGCAGTCGTGTCCCACCCCCTGGTCCTGTCACCCAACCCCGACATTGGTGCTGATCCCAGACGGGTGCTTCCCCTTGGGGTGCCTGGGCATTGCCTGTGCCCAGGGTGCAGGGTGCCCATGGAACAGGGTGCACACAGTGCGGGGGGGGGGGTGGGGGTGGTGCAGGGTGCCCGCAGTGCAGGGTGTATTCATGCGGCAGGGTGCTTTCTGTGCAGGGTGCCCGTGGTGCGGGGGGGGTGAGCATGGTGCAGGGTGCGCAGGGGCTTGGCAGTGCCAAGGGCACACGGAGCAGGCTGCTGGTGCCGTAGGGTGCCCACGGGACCAGCTGTACTCTGGGCTCGCTGCAAGGCTCCAGACGCCACCACCTCGCTGGCTTCCTGCTGCAGCAGGGCAGGCGTGCCGGCAGGGGAGTGAGAAACCACAGCATCCCTCTCTGACTCGGCCTGGCACTGAGCAGGCTGAGATTGCTCTCAAGAGCATCCGGTGTCCTGCCGGTCCTCGCTGGTACGGTGACACCCATAGCCCGAGAGCGGGGGCGGGGGGGGAAATGGGTGCTGCCGGGCTGTGCCGGGGAGAGGCAGAGCAGAGGTTGTGCTCTCCGTCCCTGCCGTGGGGTGCTGGGCTGCCCTGAGGTCGGCTCCTCCACCCCAGCCAGAAATGTCACCATGGAGCCTCTGTCACTGGGGCTTTGCCACCCAGCAGAAGGTGCTGGGGGGGGCATGGAGCAATCACAGGGGAAGGTTGGGGAGCCCTGAGCCCCCCGCCAGCCCCCCACCCCACCCAGCGCCCACGCCACAGGCAGAGCCTCTACAGCACTGTATCATTTATTTCCAAAGCACCCTCTTGTCCTGCCAGCACCCTGGCGAGGTAGGTCAGTGTCGGGTCTGGGGGCGGGGGTTAGTCCCGTTTTGCAAGAAATTAAGTCACGTGGAGTTGCTCAAGGTCCCAGTGTGGCAACAGCAGGGCTGGGAAGAGAGGTCAGGGCTCCCGCATCCCTCCCTGCCCCACGTCCCGGTCTATAGGAGGGTGCCCCACACTCCCCCCACCCCAGTATCCTCTGCCAAATGCATCCCCGATGGTCCCAGCACACACCAGCCCCGCGCTAGGTGTTGAACCAGCTCTCCAGGTCGGCATAGACACGGCCACGGGGCAGGCTGGGGTAGGCGGTGCAGATGGTGCAGATCCGCTCCCTCCAGTCGGCATAGAGCTTCACGCTGTACCTCTTCTGCCAGGCGAAGAACTGCCGGTAGCGGCTGGAGTTCATGGTCTTCAGGAAGGTGGCCAGCTCTGCCAGGGAGCCAAAGTCATCGACGTGAATGAAGGAGTCTGCAGGTACAAACTGCTCGTAGTTGGCCCGGGGAGGCCCCAGCACCACGGGCACAGTGCCGGCCATCAGCGAATTCCTCCAGAGCTTCTCGGTGATGTAGTCCTGGTGGATGGAGTTCTCGAAGGCCAGGTAGAACTTGGACTTGGAGGTCGTTGGCAAGAGGCAGTCCTTGCAAAGTGGCTTTTTGTTTGCTTTCCCGTATATGTTCACATGGAGGTACCTGGAGAGGTTTTTGTAGACTTCAGCTCTTTTCTGAGTCCTGTGGTAGTTGCTGATAACCCAGGACACCAAGTTGGTCTTCATGGGGATGTTCATGGTGGCTGACCGGTTGGGCACGAGCTTGCCATAAGGGATGAAGATGTCTGAGTCCCGTCTGTAGGTCATCACCCAGTTGAAGGTCTGGTTCCATCCTGCTAGAGCTTTAGTGTTGGAAGGGGACTCCAGGGAGACCCACACCCAGTTCTGCCCCGGCGGCTTCTCCTTGGGCAGCCTGTCCCTGCCGGGCTGGAGCCTGGTGTGGGGGAACACCACCACGTCTGCCCGGCCCAGAAGCCGCCGCTCTGTGGTGAGCCAGCAGTCCGTGATGCCATACAGCTCACGGCAAACGTCCCCGCTGACGTTGGGGACCTGCTTCGATGGCCATTCCCACACCAGGACCACCAGTGGCTCAGTGTGCTTGGGGGCTTCTCCAGAGACCTTGGAGGGGTTGAGGAAGCACCTCAGGTTCCAGAGGGTGGTTACAAACACCCCGGTGGTGACCACCACCTTCAGGCCAGGCCAGCCCCATGGTGGCCGTGGCAGCGGCGATGCCCGGGGCATGCTGCCGGGCTGGCTGTCACCTTCTCGGGTGACAGAGCTGACACCTGGGAGAGAGGAGAGGCCACCAAGGGCCATCAGCTCAGCTTGCTGGAGGCAAAGGCTGGTGGGGAGGCGCTGGGGCCAGAGGGGATGGAGAAAGGGCTTCTCCATGAAACCTGGGCCCCAGTGTCACCCCTGGCCCCTCTGCTGCCTCCCCCTCCCCCCCCCCCCGGTCCCCCATGCACCTGGTGTTACCCCATGGTGGCTTCTGTGTCACCCTCCCGTGGTCCCCAGTGTCCCCACCTCCAGGGCGAGAAGGGATGCTGCCAAAGGGAGGTACAGAGCCTGTGGGCAGCAGCCACCTGTCCCCCCCGCCCCAACTGCCTGGCACCGCTCTCCATTGCACGCATGAGGGATGCGGTCCTTGGTACTTGCTCTGTGCCTCAGTTTCCCCACCTGACAAACAGCCATGGTCCCAGTCCACTCTTCTTGCTGTGCCTGGGGCAGGTCAAGCCTGAAATGCAGCCAGCCTTGCTGCAGCCAGGCTCAGAAAAAAGGTGCCTGGGGATTTGCAGGATGGGGCCATGTGCCAGAGGGCGAGGGGGAACACCCCGGGTCCTGCCTGAATAACCCCACGGCAAGGCCCCAGCTGCAAACTGGGGTGTCCCTGGGAGTGACTGGGGAGTCTGAAACCCTGCGCAGGGCTGGACTGGAGTGTCCTGTCCAAGAAGTGCCCCCTCACCCTGGCAATGGCAGGGCTCTCCCCAGGCTCGGGGTGCTCTTCTCAGGCTTGGGGTGCTCTCCCCAGCCACCAAGGGCACGGGGAGCCCCAGCAGGCTGGGAGCTTGCAGCCTCGGTGCTCCAAACACTCATATTTTATTTTCGGGGTGTCACAGATGGCAAGTGCCCTGCAGGCAGGGCAGGGAGAGCAGTGTGGGCAGGGAGCCGTTTGAGGCTGCCGCTGGTGGGGCTCAGCCCACAGGCACATGGGAACCCCGGCCACAGGATGCTTGCCCCACCGCAGTGCCCATCTGCCTGCCTCAGGCCTTCACTGGCGGTGCTGCACTTTAACGAGCGGCGCTGATGGGAACAGAGAGCAGTGGCAGGGGCAGCGAGGGGGATGCTTGGCCAGGCTGGGAACCGGCCACCAGCTTGAGCCCACGCAGGAGTGCCGGTCCCAGGTGCAGGGCTCAGTGCCCACGGGCCGCCCACGGCGTTCGGCACCCAAGGTGGTTTCCCTTTCGAGGTAACCTCTGAAAACACGTTGGCTGCTCAAGCCCCGCTGCCAGCCAGAGCTGTGCCAATTCCTCTGTGATTTTGGAGCCGCCTAGAAAGCAGTGCCCTGCTTTCCCACCCCAGCTGCTGCAGCTTTGCAGCAAAAAATCCCTTCCCTGCCTTGGCCCACTCCGTCTGTCCTGCTAGAATACACAAGCTAAGTTTAGGCTCCAGAAAAACCTGGCATCCGAAGCGGAGAGGGCTGGGAAAGCTGGTCCCCAGCAGCGGGGATGCTGCCCCTGTTTTGAGGATGCTCTGGGAGGGGACATCCCACTCCGGCAGTGCCAGGAGCTGACCCGTTTCTCAGCCCCTCTCCCCGCGGCGGGTGGCGGTGCTGAGCTCAGACTTACCGGGGAAGGGCCGGCGTGGCGACATGCGAGGTGCCTGCATACGTCTGCCGGGGCAGCTGCTGGCGCTGGGCTGGGGCACTCGAGGGCTTCCTCTTTTCTGCGGTTGTACCTCGTCCTGGCCCCACAGCGGGTCCTTCCTGCTGCGCGCGGCGGCGGGCACAGCCTGCTCCCGGCACTTCCCCTGCGCCGCGTGGCCAGCGATGTGACCCATGGCTGGGTGCGTGCCCCGGGGGCGGGTGCATGCCCATGGCCCCGCTGGGCGCTTGTGCATGTCCCATATCTGAGAGGGTGCCCCATGGCTGGGTGCATGCCCCATAGCAAAGTGGGTGCCCTGTGGCTGAGTGGGTGACCCACAGCTGGGCAGGTGTTACATGGCTGAGCACGCGCTCCATAGATGTGTGGGTGCCTTATGGCTGGGAGGGTGCCCGTGGCTGGTGCGTGCCCTGTGGCTGCCCCACGGCTGGGTGAGTGCCCTCTGGTCGGGTGCATGCCCCACGCTGGGGTGGGACACTGTTGCCCAGTGCATACCCCATGGCAGGTGCTGCCCCACAGCAGTGCCCTGGCACCCCCGGGAAAGGCTCCCGGGGCGGGCGCTGCCCACAGGTCTGTGCCTGCACATCCCACCCCATCCCCCTGCGCATCCCCCACCACCCTCCGGCCGGGCTGTGGCTCCTTGAAGTGTGTGTGGCCCCACACGGGATTTCAGATCCCCAAAGGGGTTTCCCAGATGCCAGGTCTGAAACAGAGCCCAAATCATGGCTCCTTTCTGCCGAGCGCCTCTCCCGTCCCAGCTGCCAGCCAGAGCCCTGATGCCCTGTCCAGGCTGCAGTTTTCCAAGGTGCCCGTTCCCAGTTTGCCTGCTGGAGCCATGGCCGTGCAGGGAGTAAAGCTGCCCAGCGGGGTTGTGCTGAGCCCGTGGGGCAGCTCTGCTAGCTGGCAGCTTTGTGCCAAAGCACACCTCACAAACTCTCTTTTGCTGAGACCACTAATACATCATTATTATTATTATTATTATTATTATTATTATTCTCAAAAGCAGGATTGTCGGGTCCGGCTGCGCGCCCTTGGCACATGCAGCTCCCTCTGAGATCACACAGAAGCAGCCGAGCACCGAGATGCTCATTCATCTTGGACTGGAACCAGGCGCTTCCTTGGTGTTTGCTGCCGCTGATGGCAGAGCTGGTGGGGACGGAGGGAGGCATCAGCGCCAGAGCCTCAGCCTGGCACTGCCACCCAGGGCCACGGGCGATTCCCTCTTGGCAGGTGCTGGGAAGGAGCTGGCGCCTTGCCCAGGCGTGTGTGCTGGAAGTTCAAATGCCCTGCCTGCGCTGGGACAGATGCAGGCAGCACCCTGCCCTCAGCCTCGCCAAGGTGCCTCCCATCTGCCACCCGCAGCCTGGTTGAAAACAGGATGCCAGACTGACTTTGGCTCCCACTGACTCATCTTGAAACTGTCAGCTAACGTGGCACCAGCAGCTTCACGGTGCTGCCAAGCCCCGGGCACCTGCCCTGGCCGGGATGCTTTCTGCCAAAAGGGGAAACGGGCACACGTGTGCCTTGGCGGTGTCTGCCCAGACAGCTGCCTCCCGTGCCCAGGCTGCGGGCCTGCCCCCGTCCTGGTCTGGCCACACACCCGATTGTTTTCTTTGCTGGCATTGCTGTCCGGGCACCAAGTCTCCCCCAAAGCCCTAGCAGGGGAAAAGAGATGGGGAAACTGAGGCAGCGGCAGGGAGGGGAGCCCCGAGGCATGCAGCACTGTCCCTGGAGCTGGCAGGGGCACATCCAGAGCTGGAAGCAGGGCCCCAAACCACTCCCTGGAGGCCCTCGGGCTGCTCGAGCACCCCTGGGGTCTGCACCCCCCACTGCACCCTTGCTCCCGCTGGCTGCCTGGATCCTGGGAGCAAAGGTGGCCGCTGTGCTGGCGGCAAGGTGAGAGGCCGGGCAGTGGCTGGGCATAGCACCGTGCCACCGCGCCAGGGTGCAGCAGGGCTCTGCGGTTTCATTGCCGCCCTGGGAGCCCTTGGGGCCAACTGCAGCTCTGGGGCTGGGTGTTTTTTCCTCCCCAGCCATGTCCCCTGTTTCCTGTTATCTTTTCTCACCCCCTTTCTGCATTTCTTCCTCTGTGTGATTGAGAGCCCAGATACCGGGCGCTGCACACCCCCACGGCCCAGGGACGTGGCAGCGCAGTGCCGGAGGCTCAGAGCCAGGCTGGGAGCTGGGGCCAGCTCTGCCCAGCAGCGCCTGGGGCCAGGCCACGGGACCATCGCGGGCGTAACGCAAGATGGCACCAGCACAGGGCAGGGAGCTTTGTGTGTGTGGGTGCTGCCATCTGCAGATGACCTCACACAGATGGAGGAGCTTGGCCACCCCGCGAGGACATCCCCTGAGAGGTGCTCAGGGCTCCAGGTCCACGGAGGAGATGGGCCACTGGGTCCTCGGGGCTGTGCTGCCCCATGGCGCGCTGCTGGGTCTGCCTCTTGCTGGCCCCTCACGGGGTTTCGTGGTCATGCCAAGCAGAAGAGGAGCTGCGAAGCTCACCAAGACTCACCCAGGGGCAGCAGGAGGGAGGGAGGCGGGACACCCAGGTCAGGTCTTTGAGCCCACATCGCCCACAGCCCCACCCATGACCCTCTCTGCTGCGCCCCACCAAGCTGGGGACCCATTCTGCTGCAGGGCAGGGGTTTTTGAGGTGTCTCTAGTGCGAGCTGGGGACAAACCACATGCACTCCCCTGGGAGAAGCCAAGGGTGCATGCATCCCTCCTTCCCCGGGGACCAAGTAAAAGCCACTGCTGGAGCGAGCTCGGGGGCTGGACAGCCCCTTGGCTGAACCTCCCCAGCCCGGCTTCCCTTGACACCAGACCTCTCCGGTATTTCAAAGCCGGAGAAACACCAGCAAACCTCAGGGTCATCCCGGCGCAGCAGCCCCGGGGCTACTCGTGCCGGCGGAGCGCAGGTGGAAAGGCGCTGAGCCAGCCCTGGCCACCCCCTGCCCAGCCCGTCTCCACAGCAGGCAGCTCTGCTGCCCGCACGCCTGCCTGCGCACCCTGCAGCCCTTCCAAAACAGCCATCCCACCCTGGGCACAGAGCCAGGGCAAGGCGGTGCCTCTCCACCACCGCGTCCCCCCGGGCATCCCTTGTCCTCCCTCACCTCGGCACAATGTTTCGCCCAGAAGTTTTTTGAATAATGGCACTTTGTGGCAGTACAAGGGGAGCTTTTGTTAGTCCCCGGGCAGCTGTCGCAGAGCCTGCCCGAAACGCAGTCACCCTTAGCAACACCACTTGGTGCTGGGGCAGCCAAAGGAGTTATTCACAGCTCCCCCTGCACTTGGCCCTGAAAGCAGCATGGAGAGGGAGATGGTTAAAGATAGCTGCAGGAGAGGCAAGGGGGCAAAGGAGAGAGGGGGCTCTGGACAGCTGGTGGGGAGAGAGGGACAGGTTGTGAAATTAAGAGAACCAGAGGAACGGAAAGAGGGAGGGAGGGAGGGAGGGAGAGAAGGATGGATGGAAGGATGAAAGCAAGGATGGAAGGAAGGAAGGATGGCTGGAAGGAAGGATGGCTGGCCTGGTTCAATGCTTACTGCTGTTGAGGGCATCCTTCCCAGCCTTGGAGCCACAGCTGGGCTGGGGGTACAGCTTGTTGCAGGCAGGTTGGTCCCCTCCGAGCACACATGTGGACACCCCACCACTTGTCTGTGGGATCGGCTGGGCAGGAGCCGCAGGCAGCTGGGCCTGCGCAGGGCGGGCAGCAGCCAGCGTGTGGGGACAGCAATGCCACCCTCGCATGCAGACCTCCACAGCGACGGGCTCCCCTGAAGCAAGCCTGTCCCGGAGGGGCAACGCTGGGGGAGAGGCTCAGCCGGGGGTGACCTCTCTGTGTCTCTGCCTTGGAGAGGATCAGGGGCAGCTCCAGGGGCCGCTCCCAGGGGCCGAGGGTTTCCCCGACCCAGCACCTCCCCGGGGCAGGAGCCCCACTCCCGCACAGGCCATCCCCGGGGAGACGCGGGTGCCGCAGCGGCCGTCCCCCCGCCGTGCCGCGGGGGCTCCGTGCCTCGGTTTCCCCAGGAGGAGCAGGATCCACCAGCCAGCGCCCGCCTGGCGGCAAATCCCCGGGGCCCTCGCGGGACGATGGGCAAAGCCGCCCCGGGGCCGGCCCGCGGGGCTCCGGCCTGCCCCGGGCTGCGGCGCCGCGGGGCGGGCTGGGCTGCGGGGACGCCCCGAGGGCCTGCCCCGGGCCGGGCCGGGCCGGGCCGGGCGGTGCAGCCGCGGCCTGGAGGTGCCTTTAAGGGGCGGTGGCGGGCGGGCGGCCCCGGGCTGGGGGCGGCGCTGCGCAAGGCCGGGCCGGGCCGGGCGCGGCGGGGCTGGGGCTGGAGCCGGAGCCGGAGCCGGAGCCGGAGCCGGAGCCCGGCCTGCTCCCTGCTGCGGACAAAGGCGGCGGCGGCCCGGTGGGGCATGGCGGTGGGCGGCGGGTGATCGTCGGAGCCGAGTGGGGGGGCCCCTGCGGCGGGGCTGGGCCTGGCCCGGCCATGGGGTTCCTGCACCAGCTCCATCTCCTGCTCTGGAAGAACGTGACGCTGAAGCGGCGCAGCCCGGTGAGCGCGGGGGCGGCGGGGGGCCCGGCGGGAGTCCTGGGGGGCTGGAGCTCCCTTGCAGCCCTGGGCGGCCGCGGCCGGGGACGAGGCCAGGCCCCCGAGCGGGGCGGGCTCCGCGGGGCGGCTGCGTGGGCCGGAGGGGATCGCGGAGCCGCAGGCCGGGGGCGCAGGAGGGATGCGGAGCCAGCCCCGCCGGGCTCGGGGTCTCCCCTGGGTCCCCCCCCGCTGCCGTCTCCCCCCGCCGGCCAGCCTTGGGGACGGGCGATGCGTGGGGCGGCGGGTGCTGGCCTGGCGGTGTCTGCTCGCGTGGGGCCGCGGGGAGCAAGAAGCGTGGGTGCCGTCTGTGTATGGACCCACGGAGTGGCCGAGGAACGCCCCGCCGTGCCCGGCTGCCGGCACGTCCCCCCCTGCCGCGGCGTGGGCCCAGCCCGGCGGCTCCCCTCGTGGGGCAGCAACAGTTGGGTCTCCCCCGCCCCACTCCCACCCCGTGTCCGTGGGAGCCGTCCGGGCCTTGTGGCCGCTGGAGAAGCCCAGGGCCGTGGGCTGGGTGCTGTCTCCCACCCAACCCTCCGCCCTGTGCAGCATCTCCCCTCCCCGCCACGGCCCGCTCTCGTGTCCCAAATGCCCCGGGCACCTGCCAGCGCTGTCCCTGGTCCCCAGGGCCACCCCTAGGGCTGGGGGAGCTTTCCCCAAGCCCTCGGTATCCGCAGGCTATAAATAGGTTTCCAAATCATATGTGGGTCAGAGCTGCCTCTCCTCCGCGGGCTGGAGAGGAGCTGCTCCCGCTTTCTGGGTGTGAGGCTGAGGAATGGGGGGTCCCGGGGGGCTGGTCCCCTCCCGGGGGTGGCAGGGGAGGCAGGATGGCACCTTCCCTGCCGGGGCCGCGAATCCGGTGTAACCCTGCCCGGCCTCTCCTGCCTGGTGGCTCCTGTGCGGGGCTTCCCTGCCTGCTCCTGCCTGAGGGGCAGGAGGGACCCCCAGGGAGGGGCCCCCGGCCCGGAGGGAGACGGGGCAGCGGTGCGGGCAGGGGGATGGGTGCGCTGGGCCCGAGGGAGCTGGTTATTTTTAGAGGGTGGGGGAGGGTAGCGAACTGCTGCTCCCAAGCTGGCAATGCTCTCTCCTCTTCCCCCTCCCAAATATCCTGCAGGCCTGATCCTGCCGGCGTTCCCTTGCCAGCAGCCCACGAGCATCGGGTCCTGCTCCGTCCCGGCGGCTGGAGCACCAGAGACCCCCTGGCCCTGGGGCAGGCAGGGGAGGGCGTGGGCAGGGCCGGGCCAAGGCCTGCGTTGCAGGCAGGTGCCCGCTGCACAGGCAGCCCCGGTGCCTCCAAGACGGGCGAGGGGGGATGATGCTCTTCGGCTGAGTCATCCCTGCTCCTTACCCTGAGCAGAGCTGCATGGCCATGGCGAGGGGCTGCCTGGTGCTGGTGTGCCACGGACCCCTGCCTGCAAGGGCGAGCTGGCTGGGACAGCTACGCCCCAGCATCTGCTGGGCCTTGGCAGCTGCCCTGGATCTGGGGGCGTGCACGTCTTTTGGAGACCTGTTTCTCCCTGACCTTTCCCAGCCCCGTGGGCAGCATGGAGGTGCAGCGCAGGAAGCTGCAGCAGGAGGAGGATGAGGATGAGGAGCCCAGGCCTGGTCACCCCCGTGTGCAGGGACTGTCACTGGAATGCCCTGCTTGCTGCAGGCGGGGTGGCAGGGGGAGGACTGGCACCCAAGGGCTTGGCTGGTCCGCTTGAGGATGCAGTGGTGGTACAGGGAGGCTGCGTGACTGGGTGGCCTTTGAGAGAGGCATGAGAGGTGTGCTCCTGACCCACCGCACCACATCATCTGCTTCCATAACCCCTTTTGTCACCGGACAAGCTCGCCTGCAGCCTGGCGAGGGTGATGGCTGAGCCGGGCACTGTCCTGTGGTGCCTCCGTAAGGTCTCACGTCCAGCCCATGGGGGTGTCAGACTTTGCCCGGCATGGCTGAGCCGTTCTGGGGGCTGCTCTGGGCTTTGTCTGTGATTTTATTCTTCCCAGGGCAGAAATTCAGGTATGAGCCCTGGGACAATGGGAGTCTGAGCAGAACAGCATCAGTGGCTCTTGGAGGGAAGCCAGGGCTGTGGGTGCCCAAGGACGGGCAGTCCCCTGGGGTGCCTGCCAGTGCAGGCTGTGCCATCGTCTACATCGCCATGGCTGTGCTGGGACGGGGGGGTGAGCTTGGTGGTGTGTGTATCTTAAGAGATGGGCTCCCCGATGACTTTTGGTAGCTGGTTTAAATGTTGGATGTAAAATTACCAGGTGATCTCTCAAAAGTTACCACAGACGTGGTTCAGGGTGTTCGTCCGCCTTCCCTGTGGCTCTCTGTGCCCACACGTTTGGGACGGGAAGGTGACTGCAGCTGGAGCTTCTGGCTCTGAAGTGCTGGTGATGGAAGTGTGCTCCTGGGTTTTATTTGGCCATGGGAAAGTGCTGGTGGTTCAGGGTTCTTTCGGAGGAACGGCAAGCAGGAGTTGAGGCTCTGGGCGCTGCTTCGGTGTCGCAGCATGTCGGTGGGGCTCCCGTGGTGTGGGCCCTGGGGCTGGGGGAGGAGGATGCATGTGGGGCAGGGGAGAGCTGAGCAGTGGCGTGGCTGCTTTGCCCTGTCCTTGGCAGAGGAGCTGGGAAGCTCCCACCACGCAAAGGAGTTGTCCTGAAAGGTCTGCCCCTTCCTCCCTGGCCTGTGGGAGCAGAGCTGGGGGGACCTTGATGCCTCCAAAATAAGAAAGGCTGAAATTTGGGGTTTTGGGGGGGGCTCACCTGGCTGGTGAGGCCCTGCTGCAGCAGGGGACAGGGTACCCCACGTCTGCTGGGCTGCTCCTGTGGGCTGGTGCCGGATCCTGCAGCAGGAATCAATCGGGCCAGCGCTGCCCTGGCTCAGGGTGCTCTTTGCCCCCTCGCTGTTTGCAGCTGGCGCCAGGGAGGCGGAGGGGGGACGCGCAGGCTTGGCAGGGTGGTGCTGGTGAGGCAGTGCCAGGCAGCGTCCCTGTGAACCCCTGCTCGCGGGGCAGCCGTGGGGGCACCTGTTGCAGAGTGATTGGTGGCCTCAGTGGCCCGGAGGGTGGGTGGCCGCGAGCTGCAGGGCTCTGCCTCGCTCCCTGCCGGTGGGGAGAGTCTGCGGGGTGGCTGGCACCTTCCTCCGTACTGCAGCTGCCGCCACAATTCCCACCTGCACTCAGGCTGGGCATCTTGTGCTGGCGGGAGGGTGGCCGTGTCCCAGTGCCGTGTGCCGGTGCAGGAGCGCTGCCATGTTTCCCTGGTGCAGGGTGCTGCTGATGGTGTGTCCCTCTCGGCCTGGCACGATGGTGCCCAGCTGACACAGCACCGTGGGGCTGGCACGGGAGAGAACCATTCTCAGCTCTCCCTGGGCTCCTGGCTCAGGAGAGGTGTTGGCAAACCCCAGTGGGGATTTCCTTCTCCTCCAGCTTCACCAAGGCACGTCCCGAGGCTGCTGTGCCAGGGCCGCCAGGCAGGGTATGAGGGGTGGGGACGTGCCCCTGCTGGGGGTGGGTGGCGGTGGGACAAGAGGTAACAGGCACAACTTGCACTGAGCAAAACTGTGACCAGAGGCAGAGGTGACGGCAGCCAGGCCTCGGTGAGGGGGTTGGCAGCCCCTGGGCCTGTCCTCGGCTGTCCCCATGGATGAGGGCACAGGCAGGTGACCTCGGGGAGCCCTGGAAGGTGCTCAGCCAGGCGGTGACCATCAGTGGGTGTCTGTGGTCAGGTCCCTGCCAGGGTGGGGGGGCAGGACTGGCCTGGGGTGGGGGCTTGGCTTGGCCTCGTGGGTCTGCCCAGCCATGGGGCCTCGCTCACCCCTCAGCTCTGGTGTTCGTCTTTCCCAGCGACTGCAGCTTCACCTGCCTGGGCTTCCCAGCTCTGGGCAAGTAAGTGGGTATTTAACAACAATTAAAGTCTGGAACTATCAAAAAGTTTAAGATATTTCCACCAGCTATAAAATGCTGTTGGAAAAGTTGGGGTGTTGATTCTCCAGGAGCTGAGCCCCATCCCTTGGGGCTCCTGCGGGCCGGCACCTGCTGCTGGCTCTGTGGGCAGCGCTGGGACCTGCAGGAGAGGCTGGCAGGGAGCGGGCAGCAGCTCTCCTTCCTCCCCAGGGAGGAGCTCAGGCAGACCCTGCCTGCGGTTTGGAGGCCGGGCTTGCCCCAGGCTATGCATGGTGCTGCTTCGCCTGTGTCGGGCTGGTAAATCCCCTCACAGGTGCCAGGCCATGGGGAGAGGGGACTGGCGTGACAGGTTTGGAGGGTGCAGGGACATCACTGGGGTTGCCAGCTTGGGGGTCTCGGGGCAGGGGCTCACAGCTGCCTTCTGCCCCTCTGCCGGGCCATGCTGGCCGAAGACGATGGCTGCGGGCTTCGGGGCATTTCTGGGAGTGGGCAGGAGGGATGGAGCGGACTTTTGGGTGGTGGCGATGGATGTAGAGAGCTGCCTCTGCCTGGCCTGGCTGCTCCTGCGGGGAGCATTAGGCTCGGCCATCGGGGCATACGTGCTGCCATGTCCTTTGGCGGAGCTGTCCTGCCAGAGTCCATGGCCCAGCGCCTGCGGCCGGGCTAACCCTGGCTCCAGCACGTCTTCTGGCTGCCCCTGGTGCTGGCCGGAGGGTGGGCAGGGTGGGACTGCTGTGCCAGGCTGGGCCGTTTGCTCACTGCGTCCCGTGGGGCTTGTCGGTGCTTTTGGCCTGGCAGCGTGGCAGCTGCGTGTCCCCGGCTGGCGCTGCCGCCTCGTGCTGTGTGGTGCCTGACCCCGCTCAGCCTCCTCGCGGCCCCCTGCTCCCATCGGCTGGGGTGGCAGAGGGTGGGCACAGGCGTCGAGTCGCTGGCCCTGTGCTGTGTGGACCTGAGCGTCCCCCTGCCAGGGCGCTGCCTGCCTGGGGCCAGCACCCTGCCGGCAGCACCTGCCAGCCTCTGCCTCCCTCGCTGGGGGAGTGGGGCAGGATCCTGCTGCCCCTGCGTCCAGCTGATGGCAGGGCTGAACGTGGGATCCCAGCAGGCCCACAGGTACCGCGCCATCCATGGGGGTGGCAGGCAGACACACCCAGCACTCATGCAAACCCAAACAGCACCCATGGTCTCATCCTGCTCACCTCTCTGGCAGGTCAAGGTGAACGTGTGCCAGGGGGTGCATGCACACGTGTGTGGGGTGGATCCCTCTGGCAGCCCAGCTCTGCCACTGCCCAGGAGCTGTTCCTGCCCCCCCAGCCCCTGTCACCTGGGCACAAGGGCCCCTGGGACCCGTGTCCCACCCCAGGTGCTGCGCCGGCTTCCCCCCCCCCCCCAGCATACGTGTGAGAGCCTTCCCTGAGTGAGGAAGGGAATGAGTGGGAGGACAGGACAGACCACGCTGGTCGGGGCAGGTCATGGCCAGCTGCTGGCGGGCACTGGCCCTTCTCCTCTCCTTCTCCCAGTGTTTCCTTCCCAGCCGCCCGGATCCTGGCCTTTCCCCCTCTTGCAATCCCAAAATGTCCCCCAGTGTCCTGCACCTGCAGGCAGGGACCGCACCATCCCCAGGCTGTGCCAGTGTTGGGTGCCCCTGCTGGGTGCCACCGCAGGGGGGCTGAGGCTCCCTTGGGACACCATCCCTTCCCCTGCCCTCCCACTGCATGCCAGTGCCTCTGCACTACGGGTGTGGGGCAGCACTGCCTCCCCCCCTCCCCATGCCTGGGAAGCCCCTGAAGGGGCAGCCCTGGGGAGCAAAGGGGCAGGATCAGTCCCAGAGGCACAGGCTGGTGAGCCCCGCTCCGCTGCCACGTCTGCCTATCGCCATGTCACCCCGGGTGCCGGTGGTGGGGGACAGCCTGCCCTGGCACTGGGACATGCAGCGGTGCAGGAGGGGTTGGGGACAGGGGATGTCTCTGGGGAAGGAGACGAGCAAAAGGTCAATGACCCACTTTAAAAAAATAAATAACAACAAGCAGGTCCCTCCTGTCGCCACCGAGGACCCAACAGTCCCCACGGGAGCCTGGTACGGCCCAGCGCGGGTGTGGGGGGATGGTCCTACAGGCATCTGGGCACAGAGGCCTGATTGTGTGCCTGGTAAACAGGCAGGCGGGTGCAGGCAGTAAGCGGCAGAGCCACAGGGCGGGCAGAGCGGGTCAGGGTGTCCCTTGCCACCCCCCTTGTACAGGGACAGTGACACCAGGGACCATGCCTGGGACTGGTGATGCCGAAAAGATGGGTATCCCCTGGCACTGCTCCTGGGGCATCTGGGCCATCTCTGTCCCCTCCAGCCCTTCTTCTTCCAGTCTCTGCCTCCCTCAAAATCAGCAGCTCTGGGGGTGGGGAGGGCAGCACTGGGGGCGTCCGAGGCACCCGCCCGCGCCTCACACTGCCAGCGCGGCTGCGAGCACCTGGGTGTAGCTCCAGGTGTGCGGGGGCAAGCACTGCGCTCCCGCGCCCAGACCCTGCGGCCCCGGCCTGGACCCCGCAGCAGGGCCCCGAGCTCAACCCGAGCCCCGGCAGGAGGCCGTGCCCAGCGCCACGGGGGGAAGCGAGTGCCAAACCCAAGGCCGAGAACGGCTGCACCGGCCCCGGGGCCGAGCGGTGAAGGGTCTAGGTGGCTGCGGGAGCCGGGGGTCCTGTGGAACGGTAGCCGGCCGGGACGGGGGTCCCTGGCGAGGCTTCAGCCCCTGCGCCTGCCCCGCGGGGCAGCTCTGTGGGCACCCAGCGCCCCAGTACGGGCAGCGCCCCAGGGCTGGGCTGGGCACGTGCTGCTGCGACCCCCGACTGTGGCAGGGGGGTGTGCCGGGGGGGCCGGCTGGGGGCCAGGCTGCAAGGGCAGGTCTGGAGGGGGACCCTGCAGGGTCAGACCTGGAGGGGCCACGCAGGGGGACAGGCTGCGGCCCGCCCCGCCTCCCTGCGCCCCCAGCCCTGGCCCAGGCGGGCGGACGGGTGCCCCCCGGCCCCAGCCCCTCACCTGGGGGAGGCTGAGCCCCTCCTGAGCTGCCACCTTCTCCAACGCGCTCTGGCGAGGGGGCGGCCGCCGCCGCCACCCCGGCCCCTGCCCCAGCCCCGGCGGGGCCATGAGGAGCAGGCCAAGGAGCAGCAGGGGGCCCAGGGCTGCCATGGTGCCGGTCCGGCGGGGTCCGCTCTGCCGGGAAGTGGCGGGGTGGGTGCAGTGGTGGGTGCAGCCATGCCCATCCCACAGCCCTGCCCGCAGGAGTGCCATGGCCATGTGCGGGGGGAGGGGGGCAGGTGTAGGGGTCCCTCTACTCGCCACCCTTTGCTGGGCTGCTGTGACTTTTTGGCAGAGCGTTTGCAGCCCCTGGGTGAGGCCAGCGTGGAGGTGACACTGTCAGGGACAGGAGGGCCTGACTCTGCCACCTGCTGCCAACTGTGTCCTTCCAGGCAGCTCCTGTCATGTTAAAGCCCTCTCTTCCCACCCCACTGGTGTGCCCCTCTGGTGCCTGGTCACTGCCCGTGTGGGAGCGTGGTGGGAGGTGCTGGTGCTGTAGTGGGCACCTTCCTGGCAGCGGAGCTGGGGCTTGCCCTGCCTATGGTGGCAGCAGGTCCTGGGGTCTGATCTGGCCCTGAAGTGAGATGAGGTTGGCTCACCTCACCCCCTGCCTCAGTTTCCCCACCTACAGTAGTTCCCCTCCCCTCGGCAGCGAGGGCAGTGGGGCCGTGACGTGGTCTGGGCACGCCTGGTGCAAACCAGCAGTGGCTGTGCTGGCAGTATGCCGGGTGTGCTGGGTGCCTGCTCCTGCCAGTGGCTGAAGGCACTGATGCCCATCCTCGCCTGCACGATTGGGGTCAGGGATTCCTGGGGATTTGCTGATTTACCATATGCCGCCAGTGGAAATCCTGTGCAGCCGTTGCCTTCTGGGGGAGCACAGAGGGGGTGCCAGGACCGCCCACGCTGCCCCCCAGTTGCACCTGGAGCCTGTGCCGGGGCTCGGCCAGACTGAACCTCACCCCAATGGTGTCGGGGTCTGCCCCCTGCAAAGCCCCGAGGTGGGACCCAGCAGTGGCAGGGGCATGTCATGCCGGGCAGCTACCAGCTGTGAGGGCACTGCCAGGATGGGGCCTGTGGCTCTTTGCCAGCCATACGGACTTGGAGTTATCTCACCAGGGCAGTCCCAGCTGTGGTGGCCCATCGGGGCTGGGCTCGAGCCCTGGCACCCTGTTTGCATTGCTGGAGTAGGGGTCCATCCCCTCTGTGGTACTCTCTCCTGTCCCGAGGTGCCCCCAGGCAGGATGGAGCAGGCAGGGTGCAGGCAGGGGCAAGCAGGAGATCCTTGGCTGCCTAGAGACCCCTTTGCCTCTGGCTGAGCTATGACGGTGCCAGCAGCCACCTGCAAGACACGGGCACGGTGCCACACTGCACCGGTGCCCCGAGGACCCTTATCCTGCCTATGCTCCTCCTTGGTAGCTGAGTCCTGTCCCCAAGCGTCATGATCCCTCTGCTTTGTGTCATCCCCAGTGGGTGCTGGCCTTTGAGATCTTCATCCCCCTGGTGCTCTTCTTCATCCTCCTGGGGCTGCGGCAGAAGAAGCCGACGATCCCTGTGAAGGAAGGTGAGTGCCAGTAGGGTGCTGTCCAGGGCACCTGGAGGCTCTGGGGAGCTGCTCCAGCCACCCGGGGACAGCCTGGGGGCAAGGGGGAGCCACGACAGCTGGTGGGGACCAAGAGGGGCCTTTTGGGGCACTGGGCACTGGGCACTGGGCAGGGGCTGTAGCCGAGGGCTGGTGGGGCAGACACAGGGGGGTTGGAGAGCCAGGGTCAGTCCCAGCTGGGGGGGCCTCCCCTGGGGGTGGCAGTGCCAGCCGGCCTGTGGCTGCCATCAGCAGGGACGTTTTGTGGGGGGAAAGGGGAGATGGAGCTGGATGGTGCTGGGACAGCCATGGTCCCCCCGAGTGCTTGGGGAGCAGCTGGGGCGGTGCTAGGAAGGGCTCCCAGCTCCTGGCGGTGCTGGGGGGGAAATGCACCGTGTGGAGCCCAGTGCCTGGCTATGGGGGGCTCTGGGGCCCTGGCAAGGTGACAAATTGATGGGACTGGAGCTGGGGGCTCCTGGAGGTGTGCAGCTGGAGCTCTGGACGGGGCTGCGGGTTCCAGTGCCCACAGGCTGTGCCGCTGGGAGGAGGCAGCAGAGCAGAGCTGCCGGCTCGCCAGGGCTTCGCATGGCATCTAGACACCCCGTGGGATGCCCACTCTGGTGGGTGCCCTTGCACGGGTGGCACAGTGGGGCCAGGGGGAGATGCTGGGAGCTGGCAGCAGCAGTGACCCGACGTAACGATGGTCCAAGCCTGTGTTTCAGCGCGTGCCAGTGAGGGAGAGCCCAGCTGCGAGCGCAGGTCCGGCTGCGGGCGGTGGCAGGCGCTGCCCTGGTTCCTGCCCCGGCACTGACGTGCACTCTGTTGTGTGGGGTTTTTTTGGTTTGGTTTTTCTTTCTTTTGCTCATGTTTTCTTTTTCTTTCCCACCATCTCCCCTGCCCGCCTGCCCTTCATGCCTCTACTGCATGCACCAGTCTGTAAGTTGGTGGGGTGGGTGGGCGCCTCCCCCTCTTCCCCTGCCTGTGCTGGCCACGTATTTTGGGGAGAAAGAGCCCAGTTTGGATCAACTCACTCTGGCCTAATCCACACCCCTGTAACCTCGTTGCCTTCCTCCACGGCTGGTGAAGATGAGCTTGGGCAGCACAGCGTGGCCCCTGGCTGCTCCTCCCTGGGGGCTGCCCAGCCAGGACTGGCCTGTGGTGGTGTCCCCGCTGAGTTGGTGGTGTCTCCACTGGGTTGGTGCCAGGTTCCTCAGGTGCTGGGGCCGCTGGCAGCGATGTTCCCACCCCCCCAGGCTGCCGAGCGCTTTCCAGGCCAGGTGGAGGCTTGTCCTACCCCTTCTTCTCACCTTCCTCCTGGGGCAGACCCTGCTGAGTGCTGGCACCCATTTGGTGGCCTGTGGTCACCCAGTCTTGCCTGTGCTTTCCCCCGGGCTGGAGATGGCTCCCACCCCTGCACCACCACTGAGTCCCTGTCCTGGCCCCTTGCAGCTGGGATGAGCCAGGATGTGTCGCTACCAGGAGCCTGGAGGCCAGCAAGATGCCACCCATGCGCTGGCTTTGTCACCAAAGCGTGACATGGCCACCACTGTCTGTCCCACCACTCCAGCAGGCTGCTGGCCCGTCCCATGCTGTGCCCGTCCCTGCCCTGGGCTGTCCCTTGTCCCTGCCAGCAGCTCATCTTCACCAGCCCCTGGCCGTCGCGGCCGTGCTAACAGCACTGACCCACCTCTAACCACGGGGCCACCAGCCGGGGTGGCGAGAGCAGGGTCCCTGCCCAGCGCTGCCCAGGGACAACCGCCGGTCCCCTTCAGGCAGGGCCCTTCTGGGCTTGCCCTAACTCAGGGAAGGACATGGAAAGACCCTGGCAGGGACGACGGCTCAGTGCCAGCGGAGGGGGGGAAGGTTTGCCGTCCCCTTGCTGCTCCTCGTTTCTTCCATCTCCCCCCCACCGTGTCTCCATTTCCACCCATCTCCAGCAGCCGCACACTGGGGCAGCCGGGCAGGGGGGAGGCCGGGGGCTCGGGGAGCTGCAGGTGACAACTTTCTTCCCTGTCATATTCTTCTTCCTCCTTCTCCTCCTCTGGAGATTCGGTGGTGCCTCTAAAGTTACTAACAAGAGGGGACGAGAGGCCGGGGGAGGTTGGCAGCCATCCTGGGGGCAAGTGACAGAAGTCGTCATTGTACTGGGGCAGGAGGGACCCGTCACCCAGGGGGGAGCAGGCGGGGGCAGGAGGGCAGGAGCCACGGTGGCGGGAGCTGCCCACAGCCCCAAGGGGCCACCAGCCTTGGTGGGAAAGCTGCAGACTTCTGACCTTGGCTGCCAACCTCCCACGGGGCTCGCAGGGCCCAGCGCGTGCTTCTCTGAACTGAGTGTCTGTCTCTCCGGTGGCCCCTGCCTCCCCTCTGCCTCCCCCCGCCTCTCCTCCCTCCCTGCCCGCACCTTCCCCGGCCTCTTCTGCGCTCTCTCGCTGGCTCCAGCTTTCTACACGGCGGCCCCACTCACCTCGGCCGGGATCTTGCCCATCATGCAGTCCCTGTGCCCCGACGGCCAGCGTGACGAGTTTGGTTTCCTGCAGTACTCCAACTCCACGTGAGTTGCGCCCTCACCACGCGCTTCCTCCCCCTGCCCCGCACACTCCCGTGCACAGCCTGCCCCTTCCCACGCTGGCCCTGCCCTGCCAGACAAGGCACAAGCCCGTGTCCCCCAAAGCACTTGGGTGCAGAGCGCCGTGTCCCCGGGGTGCAGGGGACGTCTCAGCCCATTCCCCCGTTGGCTCCTGGGTGCCTGGTGCTGGGAGGAGGACAGAGGTGGCCCCTGGGGACACCTCGAGGTGCTGGGGCTCTCCTCTGCGCCCCAGGCACGGTGGATCCAGTGCACAGATGAGGGCAGCTCCTGGGGCAGTGCTGCCCCGTGGCAGGCAGCGCTGCTGCCCCGTGCACCCAAGGGGCTCATCCTCCCCAGAGCTCCGTGGAGAGTGTCCCCATCCCTCTGTCCCTGTCCCTGAAGCCGTGATGGTGCTGGGCTCTTGCAGGGTGACACAGCTCCTGGAGCACCTCAGTGAAGCGGTGGAGCAGAGCAGCCTCTTTGACCCACAGCACCCAGGGCTGGAGGAGGAGCTGGAGTCGCTGCGCCGGCGCCTGGAGGCCCTCAGCAGCAGTGAGCCCAGCTCCATGGAGACCCACTTCAGCAACCGAGCAGGTAGGCTGTGCCCTGCCTGCCCCCACCGCTGCCTGCGCAGGCAGGGATGGAGATGCCCACCTGCCAGGCACCCAGCGATGCGATAGCTGCGTGCCCAAGAAGGGCCAGCTGTGACATGTCCCCACGTGGGGCTGTGCCATGTCCCTGCTGCAGACAGGCTGCTCTGACCTCCCTGCCTTGCTCCTTGCCAGGATCTGGCTTCACTCTGGCGTGGGCGGCCAAGGACCAGGGTGAGCTGCACCGCTTCCTCACGCAGAACCTGTCCCTCCCCAACAGCACGGCTGAGCTGCTCCTGGGCTCCAGTGTTGACCTGCAGGAGGTGGGTGTCAACCTGCAGGAGGTGGGTGACGATCAACGGGAGGTGGGTGACAGCCTTTGGGAGGTGGGTGACAGCCTTCAGGAGGTGGGTGACAGCCTTCAGGAGGTGGGTGATGACCTGCAGGAGGTGGGTGACGACCTGCAGGAGGTGGGTGGTGACCCACAGGAGGTGGGTGACAACCTTTGGGATGTGGGGGACAGCCTGCAGGAGGTGGGTGACGACCTGTGGGAGGTGGGTGACAGCACAGCGCTGCAGGGCCAGGCTTTGCAGGGGTCCGCGCTGCTCCAGTGAATGGGTACGTCCCAACCCAGACTGAGCCCTGACCACCAGACCTGCAGGGTGGGAGTCCGTGGGCACCCAGCCAGGACTCATCCTGCCCTGCCACCCCGTGCCAGGGCATTGCTGGGCAAACGGGTGCCTCCGCTCCTGGCATGCTCAGCAGCCCCACTCCCGTCCCTGGTGCAGGTGTACCGCCTGTTTTTTGGTTCCTTTCCTTTGGTACCCAATGAGACCCATGAGCAAGACCTGTGGGATGGGTTTGGCCCTGGTGAGAAGATGACACAGCTGGAGGTGAGGAGCGGTGCCGCATGCGGGAGACATGGTGGGGCAGAGCTCATCCTCCGCGTCCCCTCCATGTCCCACCACAGGGCGATCTGGGGGTGTCTATCCTGGCAGAGGGAATGTGACGGGATGCTGTCAGGTGGCAGGAGCAGCAGCAGGGATGGCTGGGTCCCGTCCCGGTGGCGCCACCAGTTCCCCCAGCGCTTTGAGGCACACCAGTGCCTGTGACTCGGTTTGCCATTGCAATGGGTGATGGCACCGCCTGTATGGTGGCTGTGGAGGGGGCAGGAGAGATTGTTCCCTCCTGTGGCTGGGGTGCAGGGGACCTGTGCTCCCCCCCATCTGCACGTCCCCTTTTCCTCCCCTCCTCATGGAGACCGTGGATGTGGGTGCTGTGGGGCCGTTCACATGTGCTTGGGGACACACACGGAGGGGGACCCTGGGGAGTCCCCGCACCACCAGCCACCCGCGTTGGTCCTCTTGCAGAAGAGCCTCCCCAGCAGCTGGAGGAGCCTGCAGCAAGGGCTGGTCCACAGGGCGCTGTGGGACCCCATGGCAGCCCCGCGCCGGCCAGCACTGCTCCGCCTGCTCTCCCAGGCCCTGGGCCTCACCAGCGCCGCCCCGGCACCCACCACCTCCGACAGCCCCCAGGCCTTTGTCACCGAGATGGAGGTGAGTGCCTTGCGGGGCGAACCGGGGCGTGCAGGCAGGTGCTCTGCCAGGGTGGGCACCGCCGTGGTGCCCCCATGCCCAGGGCTGCGCCCCCACGGCTCCCTGCCCTGTAGGGTGTCCTCTTCACTGGGCCGGTGCTGGAGCAGCTGACGTGTGAGCAGAGCGCGGGGGGGCTGCGCCGCCTCCTGCGTGTGGCCCCCAGGCAGCAGCCGCTGCTGCAGGCGTACCGGGCGCTGGCCTGCAACGGCAGCCGGGCCACCCGCCGGGAGCGCTTCGCCCAGCTGGCCACCGAGCTCCGGGACCAGCTGGACACTCCCAAGATTGTCAGCAGGGTGAGAGTGGGGCTGCGGAACGTGCCTCCCACCGGCTGCGGGGTGGGCTGTGGGGCAGAGACAAGTCCTGGGGAGGGTTTCCCTACTCACCGAGGAATGTGTGGGGCTGGGGGCTCTGTTACATGGCCTGCCTCCTCCTGATCACCCCTTTACCCCACATGGTCACCCCCTGCCCAGCCCCATGGTGGGACCCCAGATGATTCCCCTTCCTGGCACCCGCTCGGATGCTGCCCATTGGATGGGCCTGGGTGTCCCCAGCATCCTCCAAGCGTGTCCCCGGAGGCTTCTCTCCCCAGAACTTGCCATGTCCCTGATGGCACAGCTCCTCAAGGCTCGCTCCGAGGTCCCCCTCCTTGCCCCACCCGAGTCTGACGTGTCCCTTGCAGTCACAGAGGATCACCCTCCCTGCCTGAGGGACATCTCGTGTCCCCTGACAGGACCCTGCCAGCATTGCCTGCACTCCTGCTGCCTTATAGCCATGGATGCATGGCAATGAGTCCAGGGCGCCAGCTGGGCACAATTCCAACCTTTTAACCAAGAAAGCGGACATGCCACTGCTTGGGGTCCTTCTTAGTCCCCTGTTGCCCCAGCCACGGGTAACCCCTTGCCCACTCATCCTTGCAGCTGAAGCTGGACGAGGTGAACAGCACTGCTGCCCAGCACCGCCTCCGTGCCCTCCTGGAGGACCTGGTGGAGATGGAGAAGGTTCTCCGTGACGTGGACATCCTCTCGGCGCTGGCCAAGCTGCTGCCCAGGGGAGCCTGTGCCAGCAAGGCCCCGCCACCCACTGCCAACAGCACCAGCTGGGCCAGTGCCAACGGTACAGCCGGCAATGCCACGGCAGAGGAGGAGGGCGCTGGGGGGGGCCCAGCCGGCGGCGACAACCCCCAGGGGCAATTCTCGGCATTCGTGCAGCTCTGGGCCGGGCTGCAGCCCATCCTCTGTGGCAACAACCGGTAGGAGCCCTGGGGCACAGAGCGGGCTAGATCCAGGTGCTCTCTGGTCGGGACAGGGGTGTGGGAGAGCCCACCCTGCCTCTGCCAGCAGTCAAGGGCCCCGGTCATCCCTCGAGCATGCGGGAGATGGATGCTGAACCACATCCTTGTGCTGCGGCCGGGAGAAGGTCCCCATGCTGGGCAGCACCGCGCTGGCACGGGAGTTGGTGTGAAATCCCCTCACGGGCAGGGGTGGGGGCTGCCGCAGTGAGGGTGCTGAGGCTGGAGCAGAGTTGGCAGCCTGAGTCCCCTTTGCAGGACGATCGAGCCCGAGGCGCTGAAGCAGGGCAACATGAGCTCGCTGGGCTTCACCAGCAAGGAGCAGCGAAACCTGGGCCTCCTCGTGCATCTGATGACCAGCAACCCCAAAATCCTGTATGCACCTGTAGGCACCGAAGTGGACAAGGTCATCCTGAAGGTGAGGGTGCAGAGGCTGGGACCCCCGTCCTTCCTCTCCCACTAGCCCCACTTTGCAGGGACCTCCTTGCCCAGATGGGCTCAGCAGGGCCAGGGCTGAGCGGGGAGGACGCGGCCAGCTGCCAGCCAGTGCTGGCAGGAGCAGGCAGCTGCCCTGGCCCTTGTTGCGGTAGTGATGCCTGCTGGGAGGTGGGCAGATACCTCCATGGCTGCTAGCCATCCCAGGGAGCAGGGGGGCCCTGCCTCTTCCCGCTGTGTGACCTTCCTCCCCCCAAGGCCAACGAGACCTTTGCCTTTGTGGGCAACGTCACCCACTATGCCAAGGCATGGCTGAACATCTCCCCGGAGATCCGTGCCTACCTGGAGGAGGGCAGGCTGAAGAGGCGCATGCGGTGGCTCCAGCAGGTAGGATAGTGCAGTGGGGACCGAGCCTGCCTGGGCTTTACTGCCCTGGGGGTGGGAAGGGGGTGTCCTGCCTCCAGGCACCTCTTAGCTTCTTCATGTGCTCTCAGGTGCTCCTGGGTGCCCACCCTGCTCTTGCGAGGACCAGGCTGGTTCCCTGTGCAGGGTGGACACTGTCTCTCCATCCCCAGGAGGAGCATTGGGTCCTGTCTGTGTCTGTGGGGATGACAAGGGGCTGAGATGCAGGCCATACCCCAACTTCTCCCTCCCATGTCTCCCTCTCTGTCCCAGTTCACCGCTGATCTCCACAAGCACCCAGAGATCCTGAATGTCTCTGACAGCGATGTTCTCCACAACTTCCTCAACGGTAACTTCTCCCCGCCCAACGCCAGCGTCCTGCTCCAGCAGCTGGACACCATCGACAATGCTGCCTGCGGCTGGGTCCACTTCATGGCCAAGGTGAGGTTGTGCCCGCCTGTGGGAACAGGGGTGCCAGAGCGGCACCCGCCGCCCACAGCTGGGCTCTGTGGGGCTGAAGAGGGGTCAGGTCTGCTCAGTCCTCCTTAAGGCCATGAGATGGGTGCCCTGGAGGAGATAGTGTCTTCTGCAGTGTCAGGAGCTTTGGGGTAGATGTCAACGGTGGAGGTGCCCATCCACTGTTGGGTTTGGGGCCTTGCGGGGTGGCTGTGGGTAGCACATGCTGCACCATGTGCAGGGTCCGCGTGCTAGACCCATCAGAGGCAGTGGGGTCTCACTGGTCTTCTCCTCCCACTAGGTCAGCGTGGACATCTTCAAAGGCTTCCCGGATGAGGAGAGCATCGTCAACTACACTCTGAACCAGGCCTACCAGGACAATGTCACGGTCTTTGCCAGTATGTCTCTGGGAACCAGCCCCTTCACAGGGGTCCCTGAAGCCATGTCCTTCTGCAGCTGTGCCCCGGGCTGGAGCCACTGGCTTTGGGACGTGGCTCCCTTGGTGCATGTGTTGGGTGGATGAGCAGACCGAGCATCTCTCAGTACCCATCCCCTGCCCCTGGCTGAGCCCTGCCGGGCACAGCACCCTGCTGCTGTCCTGACTCTCACCGCCGCTGCCTGCTGTCCACGTGCCCTCGCATCCCATGCCAGGGCCATGCCCACACTCCTCATCCGTGGCAGCCCTCGTGGTGCCCTTGGCTGGGACATGCTGAACCCCTCCATGTCCCTGCCTGTCGCTGTGGGCTGGCTGGTGTGGCCATCTCCCATGGTGCCAGCAGGCCCCCTGCCTCTCCCGCTGCCTGCAGGCGTCATCTTCCAGACCAATAGGGATGGCTCGCTGCCCCCCCACGTCATGTACAAGATCCGGCAGAACTCCAGCTTCACAGAGAAGACCAACGAGATCCGGCGGGCGTACTGGCGGCCTGGCCCTAACACTGGTGGCCGCTTCTACTTCCTCTATGGCTTTGTCTGGATCCAGGGTGAGTGCCAGCTCCCTGCCACAGCTGCCCACGTCCCCGGCCCCTGCCTGCACTGCCCGCTCAGCTTGGCCTCTCCTCCTCCTCCCCAGACATGATGGAGCGCGCCCTCATCAACACATTTGTTGGCCATGATGTGGTAGAGCCTGGCAACTACGTGCAGATGTTCCCCTACCCATGTTATACCCGAGATGAGTGAGTAACACCCGCATGGGCAGGGTGGGCAGGGGCAGGACCTTCCCTCTTCCCCTTTGCTGGCCAGGACACTTCAGCTGGGAAAGGGCAACAAGTTTGGGGGCCTGAGAGAGGTTGGTGACATTGGGAGTGATGAGCAACCAGTTAAGCCCTGTTCCTTGGACCACTAGGCTAGGCAAGCAGGAGAAGGATTTTGTGCCCAGTTCGCAGCTGAAGTGAGGAACTCATGGCTGCGGGGTGTCTTGGAGGCTGAAAGACTTGAGGAGAACAAGAGGAGTGTGGTAAATGGATGGTACATGGGTCTGTCAGTGGTTATTAAACACAGTGGTCTGGAGGAAGCACCTGCAGAAGTCCCAGAGCCACCAGCCTTCCAGGGCAGGAGGGTGGATAGGGCCCCGTCCACACCAGGGTAGGCAGGGCACTGGGCTGAGGCCGTGGCTGCTGCCCGCCTGCCTACCCGGACCTGACAGCCAGGACACTAGATTGTCCTATGGGCTCATTGGAGAAGCTCTTTCAGGGCACTAAGGAGCTGCTGGACCGGAGGGCTGCTTGTCCCTGGGTGGTGGGAGAGCCCCTCTGCTGCCCTGTGCCCCAGGGTCTACCCAGGTCTCTGGTCTCCAGCTCTCCCCTCTCTTCCCCTGCCCCACCAGCTTCCTCTTTGTCATCGAGCACATGATGCCCCTGTGCATGGTGATCTCCTGGGTCTACTCGGTGGCCATGATGATCCAGCACATTGTGACAGAGAAGGAGCATCGCCTGAAAGAGGTGGGGATGGTGGGAGAGGTCCCTGGGGAGGAGCTGGCATCTCTGAGCTCTAAGTTCTGCGCTGTGTCCCTGGGCACCTTCCCCATGTCTCCGGGGCCTGTGAGCTGGGGTGGGCGCAGATCCCACATCCCTGGGCTGAGCGGGTCCTTCCAAGTGTCCCTGGCACGAGCCCTGCCCAGCACTGGAGGGAGCTGAGCCTGTTGGCACCCTGGCACAGGGTGCTGTGGCCTGCCCATTCCGAGCAGCCCCCAGGACCCCTCAGTGCTGCCTGTTGCTCTCCCAGCCCCAGCGAGCGAGCCAGCAGGGATGCGCAGGGTAGGGGACAGCCCCACTGAGCAGTTTTGGCCTTGCAGGTGATGAAGATGATGGGCTTGAACAATGCGGTGCATTGGGTGGCTTGGTTCATCACTGGCTTCGTCCAGCTCTCCATCTCAGTCACGGCGCTCACTGCCATTCTGAAGTACGGCAAGGTCCTGATGCACAGCGATGTCCTCATCATCTGGCTCTTTCTCGCCATCTACGCAGTGGCCACCATCATGTTCTGGTGAGCTGCCTGGTCCACTCTGTGGGGTGAGGGGGCACAGGCAGTGCCGGGGTCCTTGTGCCATGGGGTGAGGGTGCTGGGAGCTGTGTAGTTAAGGGCCGGTGGAGGGGCACAAGTCCCCCCAGCCAGCTGATTTGAGGGGCCAGTTTATCACCTCAACACCACCAAAATCAGACGGTGTGGGGAAAGCCCTGGTGGGGTGGGATCCGAGGTGACGCTGTCCTCCCTGCAGCTTCCTGGTGTCGGTGCTCTACTCCAAGGCCAAGCTGGCCTCTGCCTGCGGTGGCATCATCTATTTCCTCAGCTACGTGCCCTACATGTACGTGGCCATCCGGGAGGAGGTGGCGCATGACAAGATCACGGCCTTTGAGAAGTGCATCGCGGTGAGTTGGCTGCAGCTGCTGGGGAGGTGCTTGGCCCCAGGTTTGCCCCAGGCACCCCATGTCCAGTACACAGGTCACCAAACTGTCACCAAGCCCTGGGCTAACCTCTGCCTGTATGAATCAACTCCCCATGGGGCTTTGGAAGCATCTCCAGAAGGTTTGGTGGCTCCCAGGGCAGGGAGCATCTCCATGGGGCTGGGTGAGGCAGCAGCGGGTAGGAATTCGCCCCAGCCTATTCCTCCAGAGCTGGCCTGTGGTTCCTGCTGACGTCCCTTTCCCTTCCCTCTGCCTCTCCACAGTCCCTCATGTCCACCACGGCCTTTGGGCTGGGCTCCAAGTACTTTGCGTTGTACGAGGTGGCTGGTGTGGGCATCCAGTGGCACACCTTCAGCCAGTCGCCTGTGGAAGGAGATGACTTCAACCTCCTGCTGTCCATGATGATGCTGATAGTGGATGCCGTGGTGTATGGGGTGCTCACGTGGTACATTGAGGCCGTGCACCCAGGTACGTGCGGGCAGTGGGGCATGAGGGCACCTCTGATCTTACAGGAGCCTCCTTGCTGGGGATGCTGTTGGTTCCTGGCGGTGCTCAGCCCTGATGTGGGATTTGGCACAACGTGCCTTCAGGGTCTACATGAGGCCTTCAGGGTCCCCTGCTTGTGTCCTGCTGGGGACACCTGCCCACATGCCCTGACCCACTGATGACACCAGCAGGTTCCTTGGAGATCTTCAGTCGTGTGTCTCAGTTCACTGGCCAACTGTAGCAAAGCAAGGTGTCCATGGCTGGAGCACCGTCTCCCCCTATCACCTGCTTGGGGAGGAGTCTCACCCGCTTCCTTTGCTTTCCTATTAAAACCAAAGTGTGATCCAGGCCCAACCCAAAGCCTAAAAGACTTTGCTTCCTTGCACAGCCCAGCAGCGTTACCCTGAGCCCAGCTGGCCGGGGCGCTTGCAGCCCCCACCCCGCAGTGATGTCCCTGAGCTGGGGAAACCTCCAAGGCCATGCCTGTGCCCGTACCTGTGCCAAGCTGTGCTCCTGGCCCTCGGCCGGCTTCTGCACGGACATGGGTGTAGGGCTGGCCCTGACTCTGTAGGGGTTGTGCTTGCAGGCATGTTCGGCTTGCCGCGGCCCTGGTACTTCCCCTTCCAGAAGTCCTACTGGCTGGGCAACGGACGAGTGGAGACCTGGGAGTGGACATGGCCCTGGTCCCGCACCACCCGCCTCAGCATCATGGAGGAGGATCAGGCCTGTGCCATGGAGAGCCGGAGGCTGGGTGAGGGCAGACAGGCATGGTGGGGGGTGGCCCGGGGGCGGCCCTGGCTCTGCTGCAGGGTCCTGCATGGACCCCTGTGTGTCCCCTGTGCCCTTGTCGGGGCAGGACCCTGGGCCAGGTGCTGCTGCCTCTCTGGGAGCTGCTGCCTGTGGTGTGGGAGCAGGGAAGCTGGCAGCAGAGGGGAAGGGGCCACGAGCCAGCATAGCCACTGTGGGATGGAGGTCGGGAGGTTCGTTCCCCGGGGAGCCCCACTCTAAGCCCGGCCTCCCTGCCACCCCCTGGCTCCTCACCATCCCGCTCTCGTGGCAGAGGAGACACGGGGCATCGAGGAGGAGCCGACCCACCTGCCCTTGGTCGTCTGCATTGACAAGCTCACCAAGGTCTACAAGACGGACAAGAAGCTGGCACTGAACAAGCTGAGTCTCAACCTCTACGAGAACCAAGTGGTGTCCTTCCTGGGGCACAACGGCGCAGGCAAAACCACCACCATGTGAGTGCCCGTCAGGGCGGATGTGGGCCATGTCCTTCTGGCCAGCTGCAGTGGGTGGGGGAGGTGCTGCGTGATGTCCTTGCAGGGCCCTGTGGCAGCTGGTGCCATGCCCAGAGGGCAGCAGTGTGGATGTGGGGGTGGCACATAAGGGGGACAGGCAGCGGGTGCACGACCTTGCACTGATGTTGCTCTGCCTGGGGTCCAGTAGATGCTCCTAGAGGTGGTGGTTGGGACTGGGAGGAGGAGGGGTATGAGGTCCCTCACATTGTTGCCTTTCTCTGTCCATCCAGGTCCATCCTCACCGGCTTGTTCCCTCCAACCTCGGGCTCTGCTACCATCTATGGCCACGATATCCGGACGGAGATGGATGAGATCCGGAAGAACCTGGGCATGTGTCCCCAGCACAACGTGCTCTTCGACAGGCTGACAGTGGAGGAACACCTCTGGTTCTACTCGCAGCTCAAGAGCATGGCAGAGGAGGAGATCCGCAAGGAGATGGACAAGTAGGCACCTCCCAGCTCCTTTTGCCCCATCTGTGCCTTTTGTGTGAGGGGGTCCCCTTCCTGCTGGCTGTGCTGCAGCGGGTGATCTGGGAGCAGAGATGTCTCCCAGAGCAGCTCCACCAAGTGTTTTCCAAAACTTGGGGTATCAGGCTGTGGAAGCCAGCAGAAGATGCTTCTGTAGCCTGGCTGCAGCTGGGCTGTCCCAGCGGCTGAGAGCTGTATAGGTACCACGCGGGGAAGAGGCATCACGTGCTCCCCGCAGGCACCGTGTGCCGGTACGGCCCCCCCGGCATCCCTGGTGCTTCTCCCGTCCCCAGGATGATTGAGGACCTGGAGCTCTCCAACAAACGCCACTCCCTGGTGCAGACCCTCTCGGGGGGCATGAAGAGGAAGCTGTCGGTGGCCATCGCTTTTGTGGGCGGGTCGCGGGCTGTGATCTTGGATGAGCCCACGGCTGGCGTGGACCCGTACGCACGCAGGGCCATCTGGGACCTGATCCTCAAGTACAAGCCAGGTGAGCAGAGGTGGGCAGAGCCCAGCGTTGCTCCTCTGGCTGTGGTGGCCCTGGCCTCTCTGATGAGGCTCTGTGCCACCGTCAGGGAGGACCATCCTGCTCTCCACGCACCACATGGATGAGGCCGACCTACTGGGTGACCGCATCGCCATCATCTCCCACGGCAAGCTCAAGTGCTGCGGCTCTCCACTTTTCCTCAAGAGCACCTACGGTGACGGCTACAAGCTGACGGTGGTGAAGAAGCAGTCAGACACCAGGAATGGCACAGGTCTGGGAGGCAGTGAGACCCCATGTTTAGAGGAGTAGATGGGACCAGCCCTTCTTCAGCTCAGGAAAGGAGCAAGAGGTCAACACCCAAGTGTTCCCACCCTGAGTCTCCTTAGGCCACGTGGAGGGGGGAGGGGGAGGGGGCAGGGGTGTAGGAGGTGGCATTGCTCAGCCTTGATTTCTCCCGTCTGGGTCCTGGGTTAGACCCCGCGTGGTGGCATTTGCCTCCAGGTGCTGGTTCTGTCCAGCCCCTGGGCTGCCCACGGAGACGTTCAGCATGGGCCGTGGTGCAGAGCACTGTCCCCAGGGCAGGCGGGTTGGCTGGGAAGCCTTCAGCACCCCGCGATGGAGGCTGGAGGAGCCCCTGCGGTGCTGGGGTGGTGTGGACATGGTGGGTCCTGGTGGGAGGTTGGGTGAGAAGTGACCGACTGGTGCTGCCCCTCTGCCACAGAGCCAGGCCAACCGCACAGCCCCCCGGCCCACTCCTCTGTCAGCCCCTGCTCCGAGCCCCGTGTCTCACAGTTCATCAAGAAATACGTGGCCTCCTGCCTCCTCATCTCGGACACCAACACCGAGCTCTCCTACATCCTGCCCAGTGAGGCCGTCAAGAAGGGCTGCTTTGAGAGGCTCTTCCAGGTACCTGTGGGGGCTGGTGGGGTGGGCCGGCAGGTGGTCACGGGGGGCTACGGCGCTGCGGGCACCTCCTGCCCTCCTCACACAGCACTTTGCCTCCACAGCACTTGGAGCAGAGCCTAGAGGAGCTGGACCTCACCAGTTTTGGGCTGATGGACACTACGCTGGAGGAGGTCTTCCTGAAGGTGTCCGAGGAAGACCAGTCTCTGGAGAACAGCGATGTGGGTATGGGCAGCAGGGGGGCACACGATGCTGCTGGGTCTGGCGAGGGGCTCTGTGCCTTTGCGTGGGCTTTGTGGCTTCTCTCCCCTTGTGAGTGGCCGCAGGAGTCTCCTTTCCCAAGGAGAGGAGTGGTCTCCAGCAGAGCCCATCTCGGCCA
This sequence comes from Phoenicopterus ruber ruber, assembly GCA_009819775.1. NCBI lineage: Eukaryota > Metazoa > Chordata > Aves > Phoenicopteriformes > Phoenicopteridae > Phoenicopterus > Phoenicopterus ruber. Next base: position 12,908,585 of record CM020234.1, read on the forward strand.
AGGGCAGCCGGCCTCTGCTCCACTCCGGGTTTGCAGAGCAGATGTGTCCTCACTCCGTGCCACACCGCAGTGAAGGGTGGCATGGCCAGTGGTGACCCCCCTTCTCCTTCCAGACATGAAGGAGTCCAAGAAGGATGCCCTGCAGCCACCCGCTCCTGAGCTGGGCCCGAAGCCCGAGGCCAACGGGGAGACCCTTGCTGAAACAGCCGTGCCGGAGAAGCCCGAGGTGGAGCTCAGCAACCTGGTGACCTGCTCCAAGCTGGCACAGTCGCAAGCGTCCCTGCACTCGGTCTCCTCGGTGGGCTCTGTGCGGGGCGACGAAGGTGGGGCTTATTCCGAATTCTTTGGGGATTACGCGCCCCTGTTCGATAACCGGCAGGATCCTGATAACATCAGTCTGCAAGGTTCGTGCTGCCGGTAACCGGCCAGCGGCAGGGGCCGGGGGAGGCGCTCAGCTGGGATGTGGAGGGTGGCTGGGGCGGTGGCAGCGCCCGTCCCTGCGCCTGCACAGGGCAGAGCTGGCCCTGGCCTGGGCGTGTGGGTGTGCTGGGGACGGGGGGCTGTGCCTGCTGGGGCGAGGCCCCGCAGGGGGCTCTGATGGTGCATCTGCCGACGCTGTGCCCAGAGAACCGCAGCCTGGGTGGGAGGGCTGGGAACGGGTGCATCCACCAGTTTGCACCTCCAAACTGGCAGCATGTGTGTGGGGGGGTCCCATGCTGAGACATGGAGCCAGCGGGCATGGGCGCAGCCGGCGCTGGCTCTGCCCGTTGCCTCCCTTGCATCCCGCGAGTGCCACCTTGCAGACTTGCCCCACTAACGCGTACGCTCCTCGTGCTGGCGCCCGGTTGGGTTGTCTCCTCTTGGCCCTTGGGCACGGAGTTGTCCTCTAGCTGGTGGCTTCGCCCTTCAGGCCCTGACCCAGGCTTGGGGCTCTCCCTGCCTGGATGCTGGGATTGCTGGAGGATGAAGGATGCAGGCAGGTGCCCTGAGGCTGCTGTTTTATTCACAAATCCTCTTCTGGGTTATCCCAGCAGCTCTTGTCGTGATTAATTCAGGGATGTGCCACCCTGCCTCCCCGGCCGGGGCTGCTCTGGGCGTTGGTTTGGACTCCGGGAGGCAGACCCGAGACAGTGCCGTGGCAGAGCTCCCTGAGCCCCAGCCCCGCACCCGCTGTCTCGCTGGGTCCCCCCACCCATGTCCCGTCCCCGCTTCCTGACTGCGCTGACCCCTCGCCAGCTGGGAGAGCTGATGGGAAAATGGAGAGGTTCTGCTAAAAAGCGCCAATTTAGGCTGTTTTTTGAAACTGTTGTCTGAATTTCCCATTTTGGGCCAAGAGGAACCCACCAGCCAGCTGCCTTGCTTCGCACTGCGGTGCTGCCATGGCTCGGTGGCTGTCAGGGTTGGGTGCTGCCCTGTCCCTCAGAGTGGCTGCACCCGGCTCGGTGCCTGGCTCAGCTCCCTGGGGCCAAGGTGGGGGTGGGAGCGGCCGTACTAGGGGGGTGACATCCTTCTCCCCTCCCAGAGCAAGAGGTGGAGGTGGAGGCAGAGGACCACGACCTGGCCGGGCAGGGGAGCTTCAAGCTGGAGGGCTCGTGGCTGAAGCTGCGCCAGTTCCACGGGCTGATCGTCAAACGCTTCCACTGTGCCAAGCGCAACACCAAGGCCCTCTTCTCGCAGATCCTCCTGCCTGCCTTCTTCGTCTGCGTGGCCATGACGGTGGCGCTCTCCGTGCCCGAAATAGGTGCATGCGAGCCACCCACCCGTGTGCTGGGGGCTAGTGGTGGCCCTTTCTGCCTGCCCCAGTGTGGCCAGTGGGGACGCTGGTGGGGGGGGATGAGGACAAGGCTTGTGGACACCTGGCCAGCCTGCCAGTGCATGGTGGTGCTGCAGGTGCGAGTGGGTTCCTGTCCTTGTCCCCACAGGTGACCTGCCACCCCTCATCCTCTCACCATCACAGTACCACAACTACACCCAGCCCAAAGGCAACTTCATTCCTTATGCCAACGAGGAGCGCCATGAGTACCGGTGAGAGCCGCTGCTCGCTGGTGACCAGCATCCCGTGCCCCATCCCCATCCCTGCGTCCATCCCTGGGACTGCGATGGGGGGCAGCACGGAGGGCAGCCCACAGCAGGGCTCGCGCCAGGGCTGGCTCAGCCTTGGAGCAGCACCTGGCCGGTGCCGTGTCTCCTTGCAGAAAGCAGCCTCCATCTCCCCAGGGTGTCTCTGGCTGCGATCGGCAGCTCGGCTTGTGCCAAGCCTGGGCTGTGTGTGCCGCCATGGTGCCCATGCCCATTTAGTCATGATATGTGCCAAGGCCTCAGGGAGGTCCCAGCAGGAGATGGCCAAGGTGGTGAGACCCATGTCTCCAGCTCCTTGCTCCTCCTCACCCGCTCCTCTCCCCACAGCATCAGGCTGTCTCCCGACGCCAGCCCCCAGCAGCTGGTGAACACCTTCCACCTGCCCTCTGGCGTGGGGGCCACCTGCGTGCTCAAGACGGCCTTCAACAACACGCTGGACCAGCCCATGCAGACCCTCAACCTCAACAGCAACGAGTCCAAGATGCTGGCAGCCAAGTACTTTGATGCCATGTGCATCGACTCCTTCACCCAGGGCCTGCCGCTCTCCAACTTTGTGCCGCCACCTCCATCCCCGGCCCCCTCTGATTACCCCATCTTGGTGGATGAGGACCTGCTCCATGCCTGGAACTCCACAACCTTCTCCTCCACCATCAAAGGTATCATCGCCTGTGCTTGGTGCCTGAGTCTGTCCAGGCCTGGGATTCCTCTCCAGCAGGGAGATGATATATCTCCCCTGCAGAAGCAGCTCCAGGGACCCCTGGAATTGCCTATCAGTTTGGCCTGGCCACAGAAGAGCATTGCTGGGCTGAACTTCTGGCTCAGGGCTGGTGCTGGCCCTGGAACACTGCTCCAGGCAGTGCTGGTGGAGCTCCCTGGGATGGTGACACCATCGAGAGCCCTGTGGCCAGCCTTGCATCACCCTTGCTGGGCTGGCTGCTTGGTCCCCAGCCATTGCCTTCTCAAGCCACAATTCATGGCCCCTCTCTGAACCATTTCTGTCCCCCCAGAGTTTTTCCCCACATCCGTCTCTTGGTCCCTCTTGGTCACCAGGACACAGCCCTCTCGCAGGCTGGGCTCTGACCATGGGGCAGAGTGCTCCCTCCCTGCCCAGCCGGGACCCCTCAGCTGAGCCCCCCCCCACCCCCACGTTGTCCCAGGCAGCAGGGGCAGGCAGGAGCCTGGCTGTGAGCTGCCCTCTCTGCTCCTCAGAGACCATGACCTCGGCCCCCGCCCTGCCCCGCATCATCCATGAGCCCATCAAGTGCACGTGCTCCATGCAGGGGACTGGCTTCTCCTGCCCCAGTGGCGTGGGGGGCCACCCCCCGCAGATGAAGGTGGTGACAGGGGACATCCTGGCAGACATCACAGGGCGCAACGTCTCCGAATATCTGCTCTACACCTCGGACCGCTTCCGGCTGCACAGGCAAGAGGGGGGAGGCTGGGAGGGTCTGCCCTGTACCATGGAGTAGGGGGGGGACACCAGGGACTTGGGGACACTGGCCTGGGGTGCTGACGGGAGCCAGGAGCATGCTCAAGCATGGCCCCGCTACTGGGGGCGGAGGACAGCGGTCACAGCTTCTTGGTGGTGCCTTGTCCCACAGGTACGGGGCACTCACCTTCGGCAACGTCCAGAAATCCATCCCTGCCTCCTTCGGGGCCAGGGCCCCTGCCACGGTGCGCAAGATCGCCGTCCGGAGAACAGCCCAGGTGGGGACCGTGCTGCGCCCCACTGCAGCTGGGCGATGGGTGGGCAGCAGCAGCCATGGCACGGGTGGGGAGGAGAAGGGGGCAGGCAGCACTGCCTGCACGGCAGGGGCCCCTCACCCACAGCTCCGTGGCAGTGCTGGAACCTGGTGGGGCTCTCCCCCCATGGGGTGCTTTAGCAGCTCCCACCGCAACGGGTCTGGCCCAGCATGGTCAGCAGTGGCCTGCTCTCCCCACAGCCGTGAGCACAGGAAGCCTGCCCTGTGGCTGTCCCACCACACCCCATCCTCTCTCATCTCGTCCCGTCCCGTCCCATCCCATCCCATCCCAACCCATCCCATCCCATCCCATCCCATCCCATCCCATCCCATCCCATCCCATCCCTCCCCTCCAGTATATCTGCCATGGGCCCAGCTCTCTTGCCACCTCCCACCACTCTTCTTTGCTCCTCCAGGTCTTCTACAACAACAAGGGCTACCACAGCATGCCCACCTACCTCAACGCTCTCAACAATGCCATCCTGCGAGCCAACTTGCCCAAGAGCAAAGGCAACCCTGCTGCCTACGGTGAGGGCCTGGAGGCGTTTAAGGGCAGAAGCACGTCAGGAACAACTTTAGGGCATGGTCCAACCAGGCTCTAAAGTGCAATGTTCCCCCTTGAACCAAGCAGGCTAGTGCCCCGTTGAGGCAGGGGGGTCACACACCGTGGCTATGAGATCTGGGCTAGGCAGATCTCTCTGAGGTCTAGGCTGGGGCCGAAGTGCTGCCTGAAGGCACCTGGGCTTGTGACATGTGTGAGGATGCTCTCTGCCAGCCGGTGAGGGAGCGCTTGGCCTTGAGGTGCTCGGTTGCTTCAGACAGCTCAGCTCCTGCCAAGCTGCAGGGAGGAAACCTGTCCTCCCGCTCAGAGCCAGGACCAGGCGAACTGGGGGCAAGATTTTCTGTCCTGAGCCAGCTTTCACGCTCCCGTGTTTCTTCTTGGGCCTTCCTGCAGGCATCACGGTCACCAACCATCCCATGAACAAGACGAGCGCCAGCCTGTCCCTGGATTACCTGTAGGTCCAGGGAGCGGGTTTGAGGGAGGGTGGCCGTCCCGTGGAAGGGAGGGAGCTCCCCAACATAGTTTGCGGGGGAATGCCGAGGGTTCTGCCCTGCAGGCTGTGTGTGGGAGAGGACCAGGTGGTGGTGACGTGGGGGTCCCTGTGTCGTGCCCTATTCTGTGCACAACTGTCCCACGCCTGGACGGATGGCCCTTCCCCGGGCAGCTGAGGGTGATGGGGTCCCCGCTCTACTCCTTGCTCCCCATGCAGCCTGCAAGGCACAGATGTGGTGATTGCCATCTTCATCATCGTGGCCATGTCCTTTGTGCCAGCCAGCTTTGTGGTGTTCCTGGTGGCTGAAAAGGCCACCAAGGCCAAACACCTGCAGTTCGTGAGCGGCTGCGACCCTGTCATCTACTGGTTGGCCAACTACGTGTGGGACATGGTGAGCAGGGCGCATGGCCCCACCGGCTGATCCCCTAGGGCCGGGCAGGTGGATGGGCAGTCACAGAAGTTTCTGTCTTCTCCAGCTGAACTACCTGGTGCCAGCCACATGCTGCATCATCATCCTGTTTGTGTTCGACCTCCCGGCATACACCTCTCCCACCAACTTCCCTGCCGTCCTCTCCCTCTTCCTGCTGTACGGGTACGTTGCTCAGAGGATGTGCTGGTGGGTCCCTCCAGTGCCCCGTCTGCACTGTGGCTGCAGGGGCAGGATCTGGCCTTGGCGCTGCCCATCTGGCCAATGTTCTGCAGCTCCTGTAGCTGGTGGGCTGCGAGGGGTGGGGTGGAAGAGCCTGGGGAGGATGGGGCTGGGAGATGGGTGATCCCAAGGCTTGACAGTTGGTGCTGCCTGGTCCCTCTCCTGCCATGCTGACGTGCGCTCCTCCTGCTCACCTTCCCAGCTGGTCCATCACCCCCATCATGTACCCTGCCTCCTTCTGGTTCGAGGTGCCCAGCTCTGCCTACGTCTTCCTCATCGTCATCAACCTCTTCATTGGCATCACGGCCACTGTTGCCACGTTCCTGCTGCAGCTCTTTGAGCACGACAAGGTATGGGATTCACAGCTCTGCCTGGGGCCACCAGGAAGGGAGAACCCATGGGTTGTGGGACAGCTCAGGCTGGGAGGGACCTCAGGAGGTCTCTGCTCCAAACTCCTGCTCCCAGCAGGACTGGGCTGTATCTTGGTGGGGATCCTGTTCCTACCATGTGCTCACAGTCCTCAGGAGTGTTTCTGATGGTCATGTCCTCTCTGCCATCCCCACAGGATCTGAAGGTGGTGAACAGCTACCTGAAGAGCTGCTTCCTTGTATTCCCTAACTACAACCTGGGCCATGGCTTGATGGAGATGGCCTACAACGAGTACATCAACGAATACTATGCCAAGATCGGTATGGCCTCTTGTTCCCTCCTTCCCTTGCTCCAGGGCATGTGGGGCTGGAGGGGATCATGGTGCTGGCACATCCCCTTCGCCTGCCCTGTGGGGCTTCCTGAGGCCCAGGGCAACCTGGAGCAAAAAGCCAGGGGGCGTGAACTAGACTGGGGCGCAGGAGGAGACACGGTTGAGGGTCAGATGTGGCGTGGTGCTCTTGATGCTGAAAACGGTTCCTTGGGCCATCTCGAACAGCAGCCCCACAGGGAGAGGAGGTTGTGAGCCCTGGCAGAGTTGTGCGTTTGTGCTGCTGTTGGACACTGCCTGTGGTGGGGCCATGGTGGAGCTGTGGTGGGTCATGGTGGGGCCATGCTGTGGTAAGAGGGACGGGGACTGCAAGGGCTCTTTCCTTCCAGATGTGGTCTCTTGCTTGCAGGGCTGCACTGCCCAGCCAAAATGAGCCTTTTGCTACTCGCAGCTTCAGCTTGGCCTCAAAAAGCTCTTGCTGCTCTCTGCTTCTCAAGCAGCTTCTGTATATAACTCAGGTGCTGCTGGCATCATGAGGGGCAATTTTGGGGCTGGATCTGACAAATCCATCCAATGCCCACTCTCAGTTGGGTTGATTCATCCTACTGAGGTTGAAAAGTTGCAAGATGATTTCAACAGCACATGTGCTCTGGATGGAGAGCCTTGTTGTGACCAGCCCTGGTGCCAGCAGCACTGACCAGCCCAGGCAGCTGCATCAGGGGAGGGGATGCAGGAGCAGGACAGTGTCATTGTCACAGGCCAGCTCAAGACATACGAGTGGGTTGTCCCCGTGGGAAGATGTTCCCACCCACTCTCTCCTCTTCCTCCCACTCAGGGCAGTTTGATAAAATGAAATCGCCCTTTGAATGGGACATCGTGACGCGAGGGCTCGTTGCCATGACAATCGAAGGCTTCGTCGGCTTCTTCATCACCATCATGTGCCAGTACAACTTCTTCCGGAAGCCCCAGTGAGTGCAGCCGGGGAGTGGGGGGCAGGCTAGGAGGGGCTGGCCGTGGGAAAAGCTTTGCTGTTGGAACCCCTTAGCTCAGGGCTGCCCCTCCAGTGGGTGTGAGCTGGGGAGCTGCCCATCCCTGGCAGGGATGCGGGCAGGCAGCTCCCGTGCCTGCATCCCCACCCTGCCCGTGTGCCCTCCCACAGGCGGCTGCCCGTCTCCACCAAACCCATCGAGGACGACATTGATGTGGCCAACGAGCGGCACCGTGTCCTGCGTGGTGATGCTGACAACGACATGCTGAAGATCGAAAACCTCACCAAGGTGCAGCAGCGGGGCGGCGGCAGCAGGGGATGCTCCGGGGCTGCAAGGAGACACCTTGGAGCCGTCCCATCCAAGGGATGTGGGTCGGGGCTGGGGGTCCAGGCGCGTCCTGGCAGGCTGAGCCTCCTGTCCCCTGCCCCACCAGGTGTACAAGTCCCGCAAGATCGGGCGCATCCTGGCCGTGGATCGGCTGTGCGTGGGCGTGCGGCCCGGGGAGTGCTTCGGTCTGCTGGGCGTCAATGGCGCAGGCAAGACGACCACCTTCAAGATGCTGACGGGGGACGAGAGCACCACGGGCGGAGAGGCCTTCGTCAACGGGCACAGGTCGGGGGGCACGGGCTGTCTGGGGGTGGGGACTGCCCTCTGTCCTGGGGACAGGACGCGGTCTGCTTGAGTGTCTCCCAGGATGAAGCAGCGTGAGTCTGCCCACATGGCTCCATGGGGCTCTGCAGCGCTGTGTCCTGGTCTGACCGTCATCTGGGGGGTGGCAAGTGACACCGGCTCTCGGCCAAGGCTGTCCGTTGTGGGTTACCTGGTAGAAGATGCTCCAGTATAAAAGCGTGTGAAAGGGGGGTGAGCAATGGGGTGCTCCCGAAAAGCGATTCCTTCTTCCCACAGCCATTCCATCCTCTCCTGCAGCATCCTGAAGGAGCTCCTGCAGGTCCAGCAGAGCCTGGGCTACTGCCCCCAGTTCGACGCACTCTTTGACGAGCTGACGGCCCAGGAGCACCTGGAGCTCTACACCCGCCTGCGTGGCATCCCCTGGAAGGACGAGGAGCGGGTAGGGCTCTGGGTGGGCGATTGCCAGCACCCGAGGGCTGGCACTGTGCCTCGGGAATGACATATCACTGGGCACCAGCAGGGACTGAGCTGGTGCCGCTGCCCTCGCGGCAGTGCCGCCCCAGTGGTGTGCCCACGTGGGGTGCCGGGACTGGGCACATGCACGTGCAGGCCCCCAGCAGCGCTCGTGGCCATGCCAGGGGCTGCCATGGGGCTCCCCTGACTGGCACATCGCTTGTGGTCCCCTTGGCAGTGGGCCCGTGCTGCGGAGCCCAACTGCTTGCCCTCTACCCGCCCCATGGCCTTGGCAGGGTGACGGCAGCCCCCTGCACCTTGCAGGTGGTCAAGTGGGCACTGAAGAAGCTGGAGCTGACCAAGTATGCCGACAAGCCTGCCAGCACCTACAGCGGAGGCAACAAAAGGAAGCTGTCCACAGCCATCGCGCTGATCGGATACCCGGCCTTCATCTTCCTGGTGCGCCCTGGGCTCCAGCACCCTGCCTGTGGGGTTGTCCTCCCCCCCCCGTCACCCTGGCGCTGGGCTAGGGTGGAGAAGTGACCCTGGGTGGGAGCTGCCTGCCCCCAACTCTGCCACGAGTGTCCTGGGGCGTGGGATGGTGTCCTGAGCTGGGCTCAGGTCAGGAAGGGGGTGGCGGGGTCTGCCCGGGGGCTGACGTGTCTGATAGTGCTGTCCATGCCCCAGGACGAGCCCACCACGGGGATGGACCCCAAGGCACGGCGCTTCCTCTGGAACCTCATTCTGGATGTCATCAAAACGGGTCGCTCCGTGGTGCTCACGTCTCACAGGTCCAGGGGGGCTTCTGGCTGCGCCCACGATGCCTCTGGGCACCTGGGGTGCTGCGTGGGTGGGAGGGGGCTGTTTGGTCCCTGGGGGATGGCATTCGGCAGGGGCACGGGGAGCAGAGGGAGCCCGGGACACCCTCTGTTGCCTTCTCCCATCCCTGGTGGTGGGGCCACAGCACCCCGGTGATGGCCTGGGGAGCTCGGCTCCCCGCCTGCACCAGCCACGGCCCCTGGCACTGTCCCCCTGTGCCACCCTGCTGAAGCCGGCCCTGTCTTCCCAGCATGGAGGAGTGCGAGGCGCTCTGCACCCGCCTGGCCATCATGGTGAATGGGCGGCTCAAGTGTCTCGGCAGCATCCAGCACCTGAAGAACCGGTAAGAGCCCGGTGGGGGTCCAGCACCCTGTGTGTGTGCTGCGGGGTGGGAGGGGGCCAGGCCCCCACAGGAGGGTGACAGCATGGCACCCGCGACGAGATGCCAGCCCTTTGTGTGGGTGCTGCTTTCGAGGGTGGGCAGGGGATGGGCTTGCTCGACCGGCCTGGCACCGTCTTGGTGGGTGCAGCAGCTGCCGGAGAGCATCGTCCCATTCCGTGGGGTCAGTCCTTCCCCAGAGGTGCATGTGGGGGGGCAGATCCTCACAGGGTCCCTTGTCCCCGCACAGGTTTGGCGATGGCTACATGATCACGGTGCGCACCAAGTCCAGCCTCAACGTCAAGGAGGTGGTGAGGTTCTTCAACCGCAACTTCCCCGAGGCTGTCCTCAAGGTGAGCTCCCTGCGGTGGCGGTGGTGTCCCCTGCCAGCCCCCACCTCGAGGCACAAGCGAAGCAGCCTTCATCCCCCAAGGGACACCTCTGTGACAGCCCCCGTGGGGTGACGGGAGGGGGTCTGGGAGTGAGGGCTCAGGTGTCACATCCCTGTCCTCTGCAGGAGCGGCACCACACCAAGGCCCAGTACCAGCTGAAGTCAGACCAGATCTCACTGGCACAAGTCTTCAGCAAGATGGAGCAGGTGGTGGACGTGCTGGGCATTGAAGACTACTCTGTCAGCCAGACCACGCTGGACAACGTGAGACTGGGGACGGCGTGGGCAGCTGGGTGTTTGTCCCCAGGGAGGGTGGCCATGCCAAAGTGCCTGAGAGAAGCCACCCTTGGGATGGGAGGTGGAGCTGGGTGGGGGGCACGGCGGCGGCCGCAGCCCGGTGGGATGCACTGGGGTCCATCCCCAGTGGCACAGATGGCAGGCTAGGGGCGGCCAGGGGGTGGAGGTGCTCGCGGGGGTCCCTTGCAGCCTCCTGCCCCTTCCCCCCCCAGGTGTTTGTGAATTTTGCCAAGAAGCAAAGCGACAACCTGGAGCAGCAGGAGACGAGCCCCAGCTGTGCCCTGCAGTCGCCCCTGGAGCGCGTGCTGAGCCTGCTGCGCCCCCGGGCCGCCCCCACGGAGCTGCGGGCCCTCGTGGTGGAGGAGCAGGAGGACTTGGAGACTGACGATGAAGGCCTCATCAGCTTCGAGGAGGAGAGGGTGAGGTTGTCCCCAGATCCGGGTGTCCCTGGTCCCAGCTGTGTCTCTGCCATGCGACACCGGGACTGGGTACTGCAGCACCAGGTCTCATCCAGGGGAGGGACACGGTGGGGCCAGGGAGGGACCAGAGAGGGCTCTCGAGGAGGGGCAGCTGCTCCCCACCCCAGGCCAGATCCTGGTCCCAGCAGCACTGGGTGTGCTGGGCAGAGCAGGCAGCCCCTGCCCAGCCCCTGAGCCTTGCCTGTCTCTGTGCCCGCAGGCTCAGCTGTCGTTCAACACGGACACGCTGTGCTGAGACCCCAGAGGCAGCCACATCCCCTGGCTGTGAAGCCACCAAACCCTTTTGGCCTCTTCCCTCCCTTCGCCCCGTCGAGCGGAGCTGCCGCGGCCGGAGGCGCGTGCCAGGGAGGACATGGTGGGTACGACGCCAGCCTGGACGGACCTCGTGAGCCACTGCCTGCCAGGTGGCCTTTGTCCCCTTCAGCTCCAGGGCAGTGTCACTGCGTGGTGACAGGGGCCACCATCCTTGGATGGCGTGCCACGGACAGATCCTGCAAAGAGAAGGACACAGCTTGGCGCCAGTGCCAGCAGCCCCACACACCTCGTGGTGGAGACGAGGCCTGCAAGCGGTGCCTTCAGTTGGACACCCATGTTGTACCCACCCCAGGGAACCCTGGCCGCGGGGATGCCCCCCCCAGCACTGGCACCACCCCAGGCCTGGCCCTGGCAGGGCTGGAGGAAGGACGGCTGCTTTCACCTTGTTTCCATCACCCCTGGCTTGGTGCTTGCCCTTGGCACCGTGGGGGACTCGGGGTCTGGCACCCGTGGGGACAGGAGCTCTGGTGCTTCACCCATGATTGATTTCTGTCACTGATGGGATGTCACCAGTGACCTCCAGCTTGCCCAAGACACGGCCTCAGAGCCGCTGGTGCGTCCTGCCCACCCATGCTGCTGCCAGCCGAGGGGTCCGGCCAGCCCGGCCTTGCCACACTCACGCTGGGCACGCGGCGCTGTCCCCGGGGCCAGGCAGCGGCGCCCCTGCAGAGGGGCACGCGGTGGGGCAGAGGGGTATTTCACAGGGTATTTCACACACTGGCACCAGCTGTTTCTCCCCTCTGCCCCCAACCACGTCCCTCCTCCCAGAGCCCCTCACCCTGCCTCCTGCCTGCCCTCACCGCCTGCTCCCCCCAGCACAGGGCCTTGCTGCGGCTGTGCCACCCTTCTGCTGTGTCCCCCTCCTTTTCCCAGCACTCATTGCTCAGCGTCCAACCCTGTACAGGAGCCACCTGCACTGGTTTCTTATTGTTGGGTCACTGGTAGTACTGGGAGAGGGGTTGCTGCACGCCAGGATGGCTTTTGAAGCTGGGAGTGGGGTGGCCTTGAGGTACGAGGACAAGCCAGCCCAGCTGGGTGCCAGCACAGCCTGGCAGTGGTGCCTGGGGCGGTGGGGAAGGAAGGATGGACCGCAGTGGTGGGGCCGGCAGCATCACAACGGCTGGCGGTGTCACTGGGGCCAGCAGCATTGCTGGGGCTGGCAGCATCACCGGGGCCGGCAGTGGGCACCCCCTCGGCCAGCGGTGCCCCTCCTTTCTGCAGAGGGTCCTGCTGCCTTGTCACCCACGGGGGCCGTGCTTGGCACCCGCAGCCGTGCCTAGAGGTGGGGTGACAGCAGAGCCCATGATGCTGACCCTGACCACCCACCCCCTGGGTACCCCAGGCTTTCGCAGCACCCTGGGTGGCCGTGCACAGTCCTCCCTCCTCCCTGCCTGTGTGTGCCCCTCTGCCCTTTCTGTCTCCCTGGCAGGGGCTTGGCTGGAGGCCCCGGCCGGGCTCCTGCCCACTGGCGAGCGGGCAGCACCGGGCACCCCAGCTCGCTGCCATGGGGCAGCACACCATGTGGGGAGGCAGACGGGGCCGGCCCTGGCCCCACTCGAGGGCACAGGAGCAGAGGCAGACCCAGGTGGCAGCTGACCCTCCACCATCCCCATGCCCCTGGTCTCGCCAGCCCTGTATGCCACCTGCTATAGATTGTGATACAATATACAGTATTTTCAATAGGGGAAAAATTGGGGGGGGAGATAAGCTCTATTTTCAGATTTTTCAGACCATATTTTTTTTAATGGCATACTGGAAACTGGCTGGTCCTGGGGTGGGGTGGATGGCATGGGGGGCAGCCCCCACCCAGGGTGCCCCCTGCTCCCGTGCTGGGCACACTGCCTTCCCGGGTGGATGCTGGGGGACGAGCTGGCGCGGCGTTAGCCCCTTGCCACCAGGGAGAGAGGGGGTGGTGTCACTCTCAGGGCACCCCAGGGTGGGCATGGTGCCATGCTCTGTGCTCTGGCCAGGGCTTTGTCCTCGCCCTGCGCCCGCTGCCCTGCTGCTCAGGGCTCCGGGAACACGCCGGCACCCGGGGCGAAGAGCCCACTCTAGCCTTCCCATCTGCAGAGCTGCCCCTGCCCGCTGCTGTGCCACTGTCCCCATGCCCCGTGGCTTTCAATGGTCAATGGAGATGCTTTTGTGCCCACACTGCCTGGGTGGCTGCAGTGGCCTCCCTGCCCTGGGCTCAGGGCTGCCCCAGGCACCAGCCCCACCTGGGGCACCCCGAGGGGGGCAGTGGGGCATCGCCCCGGGGCAGGGGTGGCTGCTGCCTTAACACTATTCGCTTCATTGAGTTTGGCCCTGCTTCTCGCCTCACCTCCCTCTGCACATCCTTGGCCACCAGCCGTGGGCACAGCGCCGGTGCCACGCATGGCCCTGGGCACGGGGCACCCCGAGGGGTGGGGACACCTTGGAGGAGCCTGTACATTGCAAGCAAATGAAACAAAAAAAGATGAAATGTGAAAATAATGATTGTTTTAAATAAAAAATAATAACTGGAGCCAGCGAGGCTGTGAGGTTGCTGATGGGCAGGAGTGCCAGGGCTGGGTGCCCGGGGAGGGACCAGGCTGGGCAAGGGCTGAGGAGGGGGTTCACAGTGCCCTGGGGTGGGGGTGCAGGCACCTGCTGTGGGCAAAGTGAGCTGGGCACAACACAGGGCTGTACCCAGCATGTAGCGTCTTCCTGGGTGGGTGGTGGGGCTGGGGGCGTGAAGCCCCACAGGGCACAGGCAGCGCAGGCAGGAGCCGCTGCAGCTGGCGACGCTGTGAGCCGCCCTTGCTGGACTCAGGCTGGCAGCAGCAGCGGTGGCCGGGGCCCCATGGCAGGGCGTCCCCGGCTGTGCCGTGGGGCCAGGCGTGGGTGGGAGCGGGTGCACCCCAGGGAGGAATGTGGGCTGGGAGGGGCTGCGGCTCCCGCACTGGCACTCACGGCACAGCCACCACTCAGCCAGCAGCTGCCGCCCAGCATGGCCGAGAAGCCCCAAATCCAGCTATTTGTCAAGGTGAGGGGGGTCATGGGGGCCTGGGGTGCCCCAGGCCGGTGGGCACCTCTGGCAGCCACCCCAGCATTGCTGGGCTGGGGTGGCCCAGCTGCCCCGCTCACTGCTGTGCCCAGATGTGGGGCCCTGGGCAGGCAGCGGGCTGGCAGTGGGCAGCTTGGGGGTCTTCTCTCGGGCACAGCATGCTGCTGCCTGCCCCGCAGGCATGGGGGGGCTGTGGGTACTCAGCATGGGGCGTTGGGCTGGGGTGCCCCCCTCAAACCAGGCCCCCTGCCCAGCAGCCCGGCTACAGCAGCATCTGCCTGCCTGCACCTGCTGGCCCTTCCCAGCCACCGCCCGGCCAGGGCAGTTTGTCCGGCTGCACAGGGCAGGACAGGGCCTGCCTGGGGGTGACAGGGCCACCAGCATTGCCATCGCCTTCCTCCAGCACAGCCCCTGCCATGCTCGGCTGTCCCCTGCCCCAGCTGCCCCTGATGCCACTGCGGTCGCTGCCCCCAAGCCCTGGCCCCCTCAGCACTGTTGGGGCTGGGGCAGCCTGGGGCCCCCTGGTCCCCCGGGGGTGCCAGGGCCAGCACCCGCCATGCCGCGCAGGCTGCTCTGGTGTGGGGCGCAGAGGCCCCAGGAGCGGGCAGGTGCTGGCACCCTGCCCGGCGTAGCAGGTGCCACAGGCTGCCAGCACAGCTCACCATCCTGCGGCCAGCCCAGGCTTGGCCGCGGGTTGGCATGTGCCCTGTCACCCTCACCCTGCACCCACCGGGGCCGGTGAAGGGGCAGCTGAGCTCTCCCTCTCTGCCCACAGGCAAGCGAGGATGGGGAGAGCGTGGGCCACTGCCCTTTCTGCCAGCGGCTCTTCATGGTGCTGCTGCTCAAAGGGGTGCCCTTTACCCTCACCACCGTGGATGTGAAGAGGTGAGTCGTGCCCCCCCCCCCCCCCTCGGGCCATGGGGGTTGCCAGCCATGGGGTCAGGGCGGGACAGCCTTGCCCTGGCACACTGATGGGGGGTGGTAGGTCCCCAACACCTTGGAAGGGGTGTGAAGGGTGGGCACTGTGGGACACATGGAACCTGTGGTACCCCCCCCAAGCCCCCACTGCTGCCTGAGGGAGGTTGGTGGGCATTTTCCAGGGCAGAGCTGAGGCAGGAGCAGCCTGGAGGCACAACCTCATCCCTTTGCCCAGGACACACGTGTGCATACACACACACACACGTACATGCATGGTGCCCTGCAGAGCCCTGGGCACTGCCAGGCATCAGCGTCTGTCCCCATCTCCCACAGGGCGCTGGACGTGCTGAAGGACTTCGCACCAGGTGCCCAGCTGCCCGTTTTGCTCTACAACGGCGAGCCCAAGACCGACACTGTCACCATCGAGGACTTCCTGGAGGACAAGCTGGGCCCCCCCATGTCAGTGGCCAGTGCTGCCCCAAGAGGGGGGCAAGGGGCCAAAGAGGGGCAGGACAGGCTGAGGGGGGGACGACGGGCAGGCAGCACACAAGCCTGCCAGCCCCTGCCTCCTTCCTCAGCTGTGCCCACGTCCCTGCAGGTTCCCCTGCCTGGTCCCGCAGTACAGGGAGTCGAGCCTGGCCGGGAATGACATCTTCCACAAGTTCTCCACCTTCATCAAGAACCCAGTGCCTGCCCAGGACGAGGGTGAGGAGCTGGGTGGGGGCCCCATGCAACCTCTCAGGTGCCACCACCTCAAAGCCCAGTCAGGTCACCCTGAGCCTTTCCAGCCCTTCTCTGCCCCAGGCCACAGCTGAGTCTCTGCAGGCACTGCCCCTCCCCACACAGTTCAGTGTGGCCGTGCCAGGGCTCTCTTGGGAGGGCAGGGGCAGGTGCCAGCCTGGGCAAGGCGGGAAGAGCGTGGGCAGGCACTGCCCGGGCACAGGGATGGGCTGGCAGGAGGCCACGGCAGAGCTGTGGGGCCCCGTGCCCACAGCGGGGCCGTGCCCTGACCCAGCGGTGCTGCTGCCCTCCCTGCAGCACTGCAGCGGAGCCTGCTGCGGGCCCTGCTGAAGCTGGACGAGTACCTGAGTGCCCCCCTGGAGCACGAGCTGGCTCATGACCCCCACCTCCGGGCCTCCCGGCGCCGCTTCCTCGACGGGGACCAGCTCACCTTAGCCGACTGCAACCTGCTGCCCAAGCTCAACATCGTTCAGGTAAGTGTGGGCATCCCGGCACTGTGCCCTTCTCCTTTCCCTGGCGTCTCGATGCCACCAGCCCCATGCTCTCACCTCCCCCTGGGTGCGTGCAGCAAACCCCCACTCCTTCCCTGGAACAGGCTATCCAGGGAACCGGTTGAGTCACCTTCCCTGGAAGTATTTAAAAGACACGTAGATGTGGCACTTAGGGACTTGGTTTAGTGGTGGACTCGGTAGTGATAGGTTTAGGGTTGGACTCGATGATCTTAAAGGTCTCTTCCAACCAAAACAATTCTATGATCACCCCAGTGCCCCCCTGGCATCCCCCTCCCCAGCACGGTGCCTTCCCACAGATCTCACTCCCCTTCACATCCCCTGCCGGGTGCCAGCCCTTGTCTCATGCAGTGCCAGGGATGTCCCCTGGCTCCCTGCCACCCTTCCTGGCTGGCTCCTGCCCACGAATACCAGCCCCTGGCCACAAGGCCCTCCTTGGCAGACCACAGACACACAGTGCTGCGCAAGGGCTCACCCTGTTGCTGCCCACAGGTCGTGTGCCAGCATTACCGACGCTTCGGGATCCCCAAGGATCTGCGGGGCGTGTGGCGCTACCTCAACAGCGCCAGTGAAACCAAGGAGTTCAAATACACCTGCCCAAACAGCGAGGAGATTGTACAAGCCTATCGCTCCGTGGTCCGGTTGCCACAGTGAGCCGGGCACGCGCCCAGGTGGGTGCAGGGCCAGGGTCAGGCAGCAGGCCAGCACCCGCCCTGGTCCTGCCGTGACCACCACAGTCCTGCCTGCACGCACTCAGGAGGGCAGAGAGCATCAGCTGTGCCCCTGGCACCCAAATTCCCTCAGCTGGCACCCCTGCCCAAGGTGCCAGCAGCCATCTGCGCCACACTGAGCCCACAAACATGTTCTCACCTCTTGTGCCACCCTCCCTGCCTGGCCAGGACTTCCTTGACCTGCCCCGCAGTCCCTCAAGCATCAGGATGGGTGCAAGGGGGCCTCAGCCACGGGCCCCGTCTGTACCAAAGCTGGGCAATGCTGAGAGCGAGAGCAGGAGCTGGGGAGGAAAAGCTGCCCAGAGCAGAGGGCTGTGGGGGGCAGAGGGCAGCGTGCTGCAGCAGGCATCCCTGCAGCCTCCCTCGCAGGCATGCCGTGCCACCTGCCAGGTGGGTGACCCAAAGCAGGGCTGTGCCAGGGCAGCCGGCACCACAGGATGCCCCTGAGGAGCTGCACCGGGTGAGGGGAACCAGCACAGCCACGGCAGAGCCCTGGGACCAGCACCGGGCGGGTGGCACAGGTGTGGAGACGGCCCAGCCCCCATCACCCTGGGTGAGGGGAGCGGAGGGCACCGTCCCCCCAGAACCCGCCGTTAGGAAGCTCTCAGGAGCAGATATGGGAGAGGGATGGGGGTGAAGCGGGCCAAGTTCAAGCCATGTATCAGAGCTCCCAGAAATCAATAAAGGCTTTGCAAGCAAGACAAGCGTGAGTCTGGAGTGACCAGCCCCAGCAGCTCTCTTCCCTCCCAGGACTTCGCACCGGCCTCCCAGTCCTCTCCCAGTGCCTAGCAAGGGCTGGGCCCATTCTTCCAGCTCTCCAGGGGGCTGGGGAGGCTCTAACCACTCACCCACTGGCACAAAGCTGGCAGAAAAGTGAACTCCTCTGAGCTCCTGACCCTCCAGGTTAAGTGGAAATTGGCCACAGGGAAAGGCAGAATGGAGAGACACATCTGCGCTGTCCCGGTCCCCAGAGACCGGCTGGCTAAAACCACCTTTACTGGCAATAAGTTAAGCACAGGCAATCTTTTTGTTACATGGCGTATAAAAGTTCTTTAAAAACCCCACCAATTCATGGCAAAAGAGGTAGAGAGGCGGCCCCTGCCAGCAGGGAAGAGCTGCAGGGAAAAAAGCCACCACTTCTGTCACTCCTGCCTTGTCTGTCCCCCCCAAAGGCCCTGCTACCGCACCAGCTGAGGACCTGCTGCCCGCTCAGGCCTGCCAGGCACTGGCTCCAGCCCTCTGGGTCCTGCTTGCCCCGTCCGCCTCCCTGGGTGCAAGGGGCTCAGCAGGCCCAGGGTGCAGTGAAACCTCCACCAGCCACACGAGCGGTTGACAAGGCTTGGGCAGGGCTGTCATCGGGGGACGGGACAGCACAGCTCACGAGTCCTCGAAGTCCACTCCAGATGGTGCCTTCTTGCTAGAAAGAGATGGAGGGAGCATCACAGCCCAAAGCCCCACACCCTGCTCCCATGCAGCTACAGAGCAGAGTCCACTGGATCTCCACGCAGCCCAGCCCCAGCACTGGGCCTGGGAGCAGAACTTACCTTTTGAAGCCAGGGTTAATGAGAGACTCTCCCGGGATCTTCCTCTTGGCCAGCAAAGCTGAGCCAGCACCCCTGTTCTTCCTGGGGCTGGGGTCTGCCTCGGTCAGGGACAGGTAGGACGGGGATTGCAAAGGTCAGCTAGTTGCTTTGGCAGCCCTGCAAGCCCCTCCATGTCCAGGGTGAGCCTCTAGCAGCCCAGCTTCCATGATGGGTGAGGAAGGGCCAAGCCTGGTCTCCTCTCCCAAAGGAGCAGGGAGCCATGGACCTACAACGGCCCCCAGTTTGGAAGAGCAGTGAAGCCTGACCTCCTGGAGGTTAGCGAGCAACCTGCCTGGCAATGCCCGGCATCTGACCTGAGCATACTGCATCCCAGACACCTCGAGAGCCATCACACTGAGCCCTGGCCCCTTCTGTGCCGGGAAGAGCACCAGAACAGCGGGGCGGCTGACAGCAGCCACAGCTGAGGGGACTCAGCCTCCTAGAGAGCACATGGACACAGGACCAGCAGCGTCCTGGGGAAGAGAAGCCAAACAAGTAGCGGGACCAGGGGAGGTGCCCCCTGGCAATTGCCTACCTGGCAGGAAGAGCTGCTGGCTCCGGGCAGTGTTCTTCTCGGGGCTGCAGGAAGATGCCAGTGTCTCCATCACTGCTGAGACAGGAACCAGAGCCAGAGCTTGTGACACTGCACCCCAACGCGGCACGCAGCACCCCAAGCCTCCCCAGCAAGCTCCCTCCCCTCCACAGCCAAACTGAGCCACGTTCTCCTCCCAGCGCTCCCACCCAGGCTGCTGCTGCTGCCCCAAGATCTTCACAGACCCCTAAAAATAGAGACCTCTGTAAGGCGACTCCCACACACAGAGATGATGGTGTGGTGCTGGCCATGGGGACAAGGTTGTGTTTCTGCACAGAGACACAACACTGCATCCTCTGGTTCCACGCAGGATCCCTTCTGCCCGAGGTGGTCAGGTGTAGACCCTGGCCAGCTTTGGGAACTGTCCAGCCCAAATAGGAAAAAGAAGGCAGCGTCTCTGCTGCCCAGCCCTCCTGGCCAGTTCACCCGGGACCAGTGAGGAGACCAGGGAGGCACAGCCTTCTCCCATTGCCGGCTGGGCTGGATCACTTGGGGCACCTTTAGGTGGGGGGCATGATACTGCAAAGGTGGCAGGGAGCTGCCCGCCCTCCTCCTGCCTTTACCCCCTCCTGAATCTCCCCACGGACCTTCCAGGCGTCTCTCCAGGCTCTCGACGCGCCCCGCCATGCCGAACACCAGCGCCTGGAGCTGGCTCCTCGCCTCAGCGATGGGCAGCTTGAAGAGATCCAGGGCCGAGCACCGGGCCTCCTCCCGCAGCTGCAGCGTGGCCTTCCCCTCGCCCAGGCTCAGCGAGGCGGCTCCCCGCCCCAAGGCCTCCCTGCGCGGGCGAGGCCGGGGTGAGAGGGGCCCTCGGCGGAGGGGCTGGGTCCCCGCGGCTGCGGCACCCACCTGAGCTTCGCGCCGTGCTCCTCCGGCTGGCACCGCTGAGGAGGAGAGGGGGCACGTCCCGAAACGGCCTGCCCCGACCCCCAGCCCCCAGCCCCCAGCCCCCAGCCAGGCCCGGGCCCCACCGCCGCCCCGGCCCAGGCCTGCGCCCTTGCCGCCGCCCCGGCCCCGGTACGTACGCAGCCGAGCGGCGGGCGGGCGCCGAGCTCCCCGGCCCAGACCTCCAGCGCGTCGGTCACACTGTGGGAGGCAGCGGCTTCAGGCTGTGCCGGGGCCGCTCGGCCCCAGCTCGGCCCCGGCCCCGGCCCCGCTCCCGGCCCCGCACTCACTAGACGGTGCCGCCGGGGCCGGGGCCGGGGCGGCAGTAGCAGAGGTACCGGCCCGGCCCGGCCTGCAGCAGGTGAAACGGCCCGGCCGGCTCCGCCATGGCGGCAGCGCCGGAAGGGGCGGGCGAGGCCTGCGGGCCCTCCCCGCACTGGGGCCGCCAGTCCCGCCATGGTCAATCTGGGGCTGCGGCGGGTGGAGGACAGCGTGGCCGCCAAGCACCCGGTGCGCCCTGGGGGGGCCGGGGGCGGGCACCGGGGGGGCCGGGGCTGAGGGAGCCGGGGGCGGGCACCGGGGGCCGGGGTCCCGCGCTGAGTGTGTCTCCGCAGGCGCTGCAGCAGTACGCGGCCTGCCAGTCCCACGCCTTCATGAAGGGTATCGGCACCTTCCTGGCAGGTACGGCCTGGCCCGCTGCCCCCCGGCTCCCCCCGGCCGCTCCCCGGGGGCTGCGGGCAGCGGCCGGTAACGGCGCCCGCCCCCCGGGTTTCGGCAGGCAGCGGAGCCGCCTTTGCCGTGCAGAAGCTGGTGAACAAGAAGCTGCCGTACAGCCTGCAGTGGAGCCTGCTGCTGGCCGGGGGTGAGCGAGTGTCCTGTCCGGCCCTGCCGGTGCCAGGCCAGCCTGCGGGATCCCGCGCCGAGCGGGGTGGCCGCAGGAGCAGGGCCGTGCTGCAGGCAGAAGGGCTGTTTGTCCTTAGCGTGGGGGATTTTCTCCCCTGGCTCCTGTCACATCCCCGCTCCCCACGGCCCTGGGGGGCTCGGGGGCAGCTTGCAGGCAGCTGCAGCAGCTCAGAAGCTGGCAGCTGCTTTCCCCACCGCTGCCCTTAGAAAATGCCGTTGCTGCCGGCACTGTTGGGAGCATCTTGGTCTCTTCAGCCGCAGGGTCCCTCGCCAGCTATGTAGTAACCAGAGCTGAGACGCAGAAATGCTCCGACTTCTGGATTTACCTGGAGACAGGCAAGTCCTCACAGGAGCTCGCCATGGCTGGTAGGGGGTCTCAGCCCGCAGGTACGTTCACATCCCTCCCTGCTGCTTTCCCTGGGCTTGTCCTGCCTGGTTCTTCCCTGCTGCAACAATTTGCTGTTCCTGCCTCGTAATTAAGCTTGTGACCGTTTGTGTCATTGCCAAAATCCCCATGTGAGTCTCACACTGGCACCCCTTATGATGGGGTGGCAGCAGTGCTAGGGTGGCCAGAGCTCCCTGCCTGGTCTCGTGGCTCCTGTGTCCCTCCGTGCTCTGGGCCCGTCACCTGCGCTGCAGGTACCTGAGCAAGGCTGGCAGCGTGGGGTGGGAGCACTCGCTTCTGCCTGCTGCCCTGCCTGCTTTGTGGATTCACAAGAGCCAATGCGAAGGGCTTGTTTGCTGGAAGAGGACGAGGAGGCTAGGGGATGGAGGGAGGCAGTAAACCTCTCCACGCCCTGGTTGCCCAGTGCAGTGGGACAGAGCTGGAGGGACACCAGGACAGCTGCTGCTGGGCGGCTCCCGCAGCTGCTCGCTGTTTTCTCCCACTGGTACCGTGAGCTCCCAAAGCTGGGCCTAGCTGAAGAGGCTTTAAATGCTTCACCAGGGCTCTGTGGTTCTCTGCCTGCCCCTGGCAAACACGCCTGGACAGTCAGGGGTCCAGGGAGCTTGTTCTTTCTGTTGCAGAAAATCTGCCCAGCCCAGAGGGCAGAGAGAGTGCGGCACCGCCGGTGAGGAGGAACAAGTACGGGGACGTTGTGGAGTAGCCAGCAGAGCATAGCGCGCTGCGTGCTCGTGTTCAGCTTCACCCCTTCCTGCCTGCCCAGCCTGCCTGTGCCTGTGCCTGTGCTGCCTGGGAGACTGGTGGGCTCTGCAGCACTGCTGGGGAGCTCGGAAGAGTTGATCCTGCAGTGAGAGCGTGGTGGAGGGATTGCTGCCTCCCAGGTGGCCTCTGAACATCGCATATGGGGGTACAATAAAAGTCGAGAGCTGAAAGTGCACGTTGTGGACAAAGCAAAGGCTGGTGGTGGGACAAGAAGAGCTGGGGTGCAGGTAGTAGATGTCACCCTGAGGCAGCCTCTGCAGTAAATGTTGGAGCAGACAGCTTTAGTCCCTCTGAGGCCACAGCACCCACCGTCCGACAGCGCAGGGCTGTGAAGCGACTGCTGGCATGGATGGGTCTGGGCTAAGCTGTGAGAGGGCAGAGCTGTTGCTGTGTGCTCTCTGTTTTTTAAGCCTAGCTGGTCACAGTGTCCCTGCCCCTGTAGCAGCAAGGCTTTTCTCGCCTGCCCGAAGGGGGCTGAGCGGAGCCCTGCAGCCGCACGGCCTCTGGGGGTGTCCTCTCTGGCCCCGCAAAGAGGGTGCCTGTGTGCCCAGAGCTGCCCTGTGCAGTGCCCACCTTGCTCTCACCTGGCCAGTACCAGATTCCATCCAGATCCATAACCAGCCAGTAAGGGAATGGTACTGTCTCTAATCCCGCGCACCCAGAGGGGCACGTGGGAAGATGAAGAAGCGTTTTTTTACTTCATTTTTTCCTAATAGCAAACTCCAAGTCATGACTAGGGTGAACTGGCTGCTCTTAGTGGAGCTTGTCCAGCTCTGATTCAGCTGCAGCTGTATTTCTTAGAAGGAGAAATGCAGCCTGGGTTCTGGAAGCTAGCGGGTTTCTTAGAGCAGAGCAGCAGCGTTTCAGCTCAGAGGCCAGAAATGCCTCCTTCCGTGTGGGCCGTCCCCGAGCCTCGCCACGGGAGGGAGTCCCTGTGCTGGGGAGATGAGGGGCCTGGGGAGGAAACTGGGTTTGGGGGCTCAGAACATCATCTGAAGTGGAATCACGTTTGCCCTGTGCAGAGAGATGGGGAGCAGCCAGCGGAACAGCTAAAAGCAAAGTGGCTGCGGGGAATGGGCAGGTTAAGCCAAGCACAGTGTACCGGGAGCTGGGCTGGAGCAGGGAAGGGTGCTGGTAAGTGACCAAACCCGGGAGTAGAGCAAGGGCAGCGAGAAACTGCAACTCCAGCTAAAGCCGCTCCTCTCCTGGGGGTGCGGAGGAACGTGGCGGGGTGGGAGGCTCTTTCCAGGTGGGATGGACGAGTCGGGACTGGCCCC
The DNA here is from genome assembly GCA_009819775.1 of Phoenicopterus ruber ruber. Classification (NCBI taxonomy): domain Eukaryota; kingdom Metazoa; phylum Chordata; class Aves; order Phoenicopteriformes; family Phoenicopteridae; genus Phoenicopterus; species Phoenicopterus ruber. The sequence continues at coordinate 12,931,888 of CM020234.1, forward strand.
GCGCAGCTGCCCGGCAGATGGATGCATGCCATGGTGGCTCTGGGCTGCCTGTGCCTGCACAAACCGCCAGCTCTGCGGGCTGCTCTCCTGCCCTGCTTGGGTACCAGAACCGGTCCCTGGGGAGCAGAGGCTCCCTGCGTGTTTTCCTTGCGTGGAGGCTGTGGCTGTGAGCTCAGTGGTGAACGTATGGGGCAGAGTCAGCTTGAGCACTGCCTGCTCACATCTTTGGGGTGACTGGACCTCTAGCACTTGGGAAACCTGAACTTTGCAACCGTGGCTGGTTGAAACTTTTCCACCTCCAGATGGGCCTGAGTCTGGAGTGAGGTTTCAAGCCCGTCTTGGTCCATCCTGGGGGATTCTTCAGGCTGGTAGAGCATACGAAGCCATGATGGTGTCTCAGCACTGGGACAGGCTGCAAGGGATTGAGACCTTCAGGCAGAGCCTGACCTGCGGCTGTAGACCCCATAAGTGGCTCTATGCCTGCAGGACAGCCAGGCTCAATCAGCCTGTTGCTGATCAAGAGCCACAGAGCCATAGGAGTGGTTACAAAGATCTATTTCTGATTATAAAAAAACTAACCAAACAAAACCAAACCTTCTGCATGTTTGCATGTCGGTGTTCTTACTCAACTGGAAATGAAGGCGCATCCTCTCAGCTGCCTGGCATGGGGTGATGCAGGGCCCAAATCCTAAAGCAGCGCAAAGCCCCACTCCCACAGTGACCCCGTCACCTCTGCGCTGGCACGGCCACACACCAGGGAGCCACGGGGGTTTTTTGTGTCATTGCCGGTGGGATGGAGGAGGCTCTGGCTACGGCAAAGGCAAGTCTGGCTTAGGACCGCAGGCATGGGGAAGGCACTGTGTCTGGTTGCTGAAGCGGGATCTGGGAAGCTGCCTGCTCCCCACGTCTGGTTGTTGCTAAGCCCCTACCCAAAGCCCCTGTGCTGAGGCTGGTGGAAGTCCAGGCCAAGATCTGGCCCTTGGGAAGGTCAGTGGGGTTTGTGCATTGGCCAGAAAGACAGCATGGGCTCTGGGTGATGCCCACAGCTCCCCGGGAGGCAGCGCTGGCGCTCCAGGGACAGGCTAGAGAGGTCAGCTATAAGGACTAGCATAAGTAATACTCCCCACCCACCCCATGCACATGAGAATAAATCCTGCTGTTGTCTGGACTTACTGGCCCGGTCCAGCCCAGGTCTGGTGGCAGAAAGATGCCCCAGGTCTGAACGTCCAAATCCCGAGCCTGCTCTGGGGTCCATCCCTGAGTAGCACTGGGAAACCCTTAAGCCATTCTCCTGCAGTGCCCACGGTCCTTTTCTGTCCCCCCCCTTTCTGCAGCCTGAAAGCAAGGGGAGGGCAAAAAGGGACACCTTTCCTTCTGGGACAGGCAGTGTCAGGTACTGGAGGAGGACATCTCCGAGCACTTGCTGCATCCCAAGTGTTCAGGCCATGGAGACTCCAGCAGGAAGGAATGGTGCTGGGTCCTGCAGACAAGGCCCACCCTGTCCCTGCCGTTAGATTGTGCTGGACTTGCTGTGCCGGAGCAGGCAGACGGCAGTCACCAGAGACATCAGGGTGGTGACCACAAAGAGCAGGATGAGCATGACCCAGTAGTTGTACAGCATGCTTTTGTGGGAAGAGGGCTTCTCTGCCGGGATCATGTTGGTGAGGTTCAGCATGTAGCCCAGGGCCCAGCCGATGGAGGTTTCTCCTGCCTGTGGAAACAGCATGGCATGGTCACCACGCCAGTCAACTCAGCTCCATGGGCCTCGAGACCTTCCAGGGACCACCTCAGTGTCAGCCCAATAGAGGAGAGGGTTGTGGGAGAGTCCACAGCACCCTGAGCCCTCGCTCACCCACCGGTCCAGCCAGCCTGGGGATGAAGCAGTGACCACCCTATGCTGAGCTGGGCTCATCCGAGGGGTGCAGGATCTTGTCTGCTCAGGCCAGTCCTGATCTCACTGCCCATCCCATGGCTCGTGCAGGTGAGGGCACTTGGCAAAGGTGGGATCCTGCCCTGAGATAACTTCCCAACAAGCCCGAGGAAATAGTTGTTTGAGATGCCTCGTGTCTTGAGGGCCAAGGAAGGACTGGAGGACCTGACTCCATGACCACGCTACAGTCAGCTCATTTTTTTTCCATCTCCCAGAAGATCCACCCAAAAACTGGGCGTTCCATCCTGCCCCTGTTCCCCGAGATCTTCCCTCACGTTGCTCGGCTCTTTCTTGGTGTGGGATCATCTCTCCTGCAGGGCTTTTTGGCCTAACTCCAAACACATACTGTGTCATGAGTATGTGCTCTGGTGTTACCCACCTTCTTCTGGAAGGCGATGTTGGGGAAGGAGTGGTTGTTGAAGTTGTAGCCTTTGGTGGTGAGCAAATAAATGAACGTGCTGACAGCGCAGTAATCTGACAGTCTCTTCTCCAGCTTAGGGGCTTTCTGGAGCAGCTGGGTGGATGCGTGGAGGGACAGAGAAAAGGATTCAAGTCAACAGGGTCCAGGCTTTGTTTCTGTGGGCCTGAAGCTCCGGGTGGTTGCATCTGGCTGGCCAAGGCGCTGCCCATACCCACCCGAGCCTCTCCTAGTCCCATCTGGGAGCCATCACCTGCCCTCCCCCTACTCCATGGGTGCCAGGACACCCAGCCCCCTCCAAGGGCTGCTCTCAGAGCCTGGGTGATGCCCCACACGAAGCAGCCCTCTCCTCCCTGCCATGCCCAAGGAGCCCACCTCGCTCCAGCTGGTGGCACAGATGGTCTCGGCAGCATCCTTCAGGTCGCTGGGCAAGTGCACGGGTCTCCCCATCACTGTCTGGATGAAGTCAACCGTGTAGAAGAAGGCAGAGAAGGCCTGACAGAGGAAAGGAGGCAGCTGTGGGACAGGCTGGGAGCAAACCCTCTCGCCACGAACAGCCACTCTGACTGGCGTGGTGGGCACAAGCGACTGCCCTTGCAGAGCTGGGGGTCTGATTTTGCCTCTGCATGATGCCAGGGGACTGGGGACACTTGCCCACCCAGCAGCCAGGCCACCACCCTGCTCCATGCCAGGACTTACAATGAAGTTTCCCGAAACCTCCGGCTGGAAAATGCCATCGAAGGAGCAACGGGAGAAGGAGCAGGTGGTGAAGTTGAAGAGCTTGCTGACGTGCAGAGTGCAGAGGCTCCCGTTCCCAGTGCCAATTACAGTGATGGTGGTGTTGAGGGCAAGGCTGGGCCTCTCCTTCTCTGTGCAGGGGCTGTCGTAGATGCTGCTCAGCGACAGGCTCTTGTGGTAGCCCGTGGGCCAGCAGGGATGGGAGACAGTTGCTTGGTAGTTCTCAGCCTGCCGGAGAAGTTACACATGGGACACATGAGCCGTGCCATAGCCCCAGCTCCCTTGGTGCTGCACGGCAGCCCTGGCACCGCTGCCTGCCTGCCTCCATTTCCCTGCTGTGGAGATGCAGAGGAGCTTGGGCAGTGGGACACAGGGCTGGCAGTTGCCACAAGCATCTTGAGATGACTCGGGACATCTTAGCTCTGGCTGAGGGGTGCAACACCTTATGGAGAGAGTGGGAGGAAGCCCTGGGACCATGGGAGAGGGTCAGGGGCAAAACCCAAGAGTTGGCTGGGAAAGGTATGCAGCTGGCCCCGCGGGGCTGTCCTAGAGCCAGGGCTGGGGGACACCCCTGTATAAATGCCAGGGTGAGGGGGCAACCACGGGGTGATGACAGCCAGCATCCCCATGGGGCATGCTAGTACCTGGAGGACCTTTGAGAGCAGCCTCTTGAGGACCTGGTCCCTTCCGTAGCAGAGGAAGCTGTGGGTGTACACTTTGTATGCCTGGCCATACAGCTTCAGCATCACCTCGTTTCTGGGGTCTTCGATAGTGTCCCTGGTTTCAAAGGTGATCTGTGTGGAAGCGCCCCCAAAGTCCATGGCCCCCAGGGTCTTCTTCTGGGGCTGGATCCATTCCCCGAGCCACCCGCGCTGAGCAAGGAAGACAAGAGCGGGCATAAGGATGTGATGAGCTGTGGGGCAGCCTGGCCACCACAGTCATCCCCGGCGGGTGCTGTGCTCCCCTGCCCACCTTGATGAAGTTCTCCAGGAGGTAGTTTGCAGTGACCCAGCCAAAGACCCCTTCCTCTTTCCCTGACAGGATCTTTGCCCCCTGGAAATCGAAGGGGTACGACTTCAGCGTGGCTGCCACGGTGCTGAGGACGGCATCCGAAGCCTGCAGGTTCATGATGCTGTGGGCCAGGTAAGAGGGCAGAGTGGCAGGGCTGCGCTGGAGTGCCGCGAGCGGAGCCCCCACTGCCTGCACAGCCCTCGGGGCCCAGCCCCGCCGCGGCACGTTGGGCGGGAGGCAGGAGGGTCCTTGCCTGGGTACCTGGAGGGATGACCCCCCAAAAAACCCAGCTAATTCCCCTTGTCTCTGCTGGAGAAGGCAGCAGGCGGCAGGGATGGAGGTGTGGTCCCTCCTCCTGAGCCATACCCTGTGGCTGGGCGAGGGGGGCATGACTCCCTCCTCTGTGTGTTTTTTTGGGGGTAATTATTCTCACTGCATCCCATCAGGCAGGCAATGGGTGCAGGGGGACTTTCGTCCTGGCTAGCCAAAAAGACTGGGTGGGTTATCCTGGTGCTGGCCCCACGCCAGCCCCTTTTCAGCCAGGGATGTGCTGGCTGTGCCCTGCAGAGCATCTCCTGCTCTGAGAGGCAGGAGCACCTCTGCAAGGGACAGGGAGCTGGGCAGCTGGGACGGTCAGGAGCTTCGCCTGGCAAAGGGGAGACATCGCAGCTGTCCCTCACCATCTCCACCCCTGCCATGGGTGGTGAGGTGGCAGGGTGGCATGGCAGGGCCCCCCAGGCATCGTTTGAGGCCAGGCAGCTGGCACGGCCAGAGCAAGCACTCACTTGAGCAGGCGCATGCCAGCCGTGGCACCCAGGTAGAGCGGGGTGCTCGCGTGCTTCTCCTTGGGCACATCTCTCCGAGCCTGGTTCAGGCAGTGCACCAAGCTTGTCCCGGCAGCTGGAGGGTTGGAGCTGTAGCTGGAGATGCCGGGACCTGTGGAGAGGAAACAGCATTGCTCCCTGCAGGCAGTGGAAGATGCTCAGTGGGAAGATGGTCTGTGAGGAGATTTGCCCCTCCCAGGCTGTTCAAGAGGCAGGTGCTGCAGGATTCTGTGGGCGTGGAGCCATCCAGAGTCCAGCCACATCTCCCTGCCCATGCCGCATCCCCCACCAGCTGACAGCCAGGGAAAGGTTGCTTAAATGGAGAGTGGAAAACCATCCCTCACTCCTCACTGGGCTAGGCAGGGAGCTGAATTGTTTCCTGGTGGTTCAGTGCATGCCAGGAAAAGATAAACCACAGGCATGCATGGCTGCAAGCCTTGGGGGGAGATGGGGGAGGTTTTGGGAACAGAGCTGGACCCCTTATAACACCTCACTGCAACGGTGAATACCCAGGGAGGCAGCTGGGCATGGCAGGGGCATTCGCACTGTCACGGTGCCCTGCCCGCAGGGGCCGTGACAGACCCTGCCACCAGCCACCAGCCCCCAGGGACTGGGACAGCCCTTACCCTCCACATCGCACATGCTGTGCTCGCTGACCACCCCGGTGTCGTTCTCCTTGTCTGCAGGCCACTTGTAGACGAACATGGCCGTGTGGGAAGACCCGGCGTCCAGCACGATGCCATACTGCGGGGAGGGGGGAGGCAGCGGATCAGGCCAGAAGTAGGAGACCCCCAGCTGCCCCAGGCCATCCCAAGGGAAGGCACTGGGGCTCAACGACCTGCTGTGCCCAGCAGGTCCTGCCCTGGCAGTGCCCTGCCCGGCAGCTTCAGGAGCGTTGTCTGGCAGAGGTGAACGCTGCTCAGCCCAGCGTGGGCATGCTCTTGCCCACATCTGCCTGCACGGGGCCCTGCCCAGGATGTGGCTGGGAGCGGGCGCTCTCCCCAGCCAGGGGTACTGGCCACCCCAGGACACCGCTTGGCACAGCACAGGGACTCCAGCTTTTTGGGCATGGGGACCCCCTTGCCTCCTTGAGCACAGATCTGGAGGCTTGCCCTCCCCACAGCATCGCCCCTGGCCAGTGGACATCTGTCCTGAGCTGTGCTGGGGGGGCCCCTGGGGCCAGTGGGGGGGACACACCTGGGAGCGGCCCCTCGGGGATGCAGCTCGCCAAAGAAGGGCAGCCAGGCACCTCGTCCCTCCTGCCCTTGTATGGCTCGGCCATTCTCCAGCTATAAATAACCCCGCTCCCTCCTGCCAAACAAGGTTAACCAGCTCCCAGGGAGGGGCTGTCCCATGCTGCCTTCAGCCCCCCCGCTCGGACCCTTTCGCCTCACCCCCCACCACCCGCGGGCTCGGGGCTGCCTGCACCGGCCCCCTCCATTGCCCCCGCCAGAGCTGCTTTGCTGCCGGAGAGGAGGCTGCGAGTCCGCGGGGGGAAAGCAGCTGAGCATCTCTGGGGTGAAACCACTTAAGGCTTAAACCTGTCTTGTACAAAGGCTCTGCCTGCCCTGCCCGGACCCGGGTGGAGCCCCAGGGCTGGGGCAGGCAGCTCCTCTCCCTGCCCAGAGCCACCCCAACCCGGCCTGGTGGGTGCCCCTGGTCCCATACCTGTCCCCATCCCTGTCCCCGCCAGCCAGAGTCGGCTCCAGCCCAGGTGGCTGCAGGATTGGGTTTTGGCCAGCTCAGGCAGCAGAAATAAAGTGTCAGGGCACAGGCAGGGATGCCTGGGGTTCCCACTTAGAGACACCCCTCATTCCCACGTGAACCCATGGCCCCACACCAGCAGTACCCCCTGCTCCCCCAGGAAACCATTTCCAATGGGTGACACCCTCCCCCCAGCCTCCCCCGGCTCCCATTAACTGTCAGCAGCTTGCCACGTGCTATGAGCCAGCGGAGAATCCCCCTCTGCGGCCAGACTGGGGCTGATGTGCCACGGCACTGGTGTGGGGGAGCATCTCCCAGCGCTGCTGAACGCTGCAGAGAGGAGGAGGAGGGCTCTGACAGCCTCCCCTCCATCAGCTGCTGCTCCAAAGCACAAAGCTGGGGAGCAGGACCCCCAGTGTGGGCCATTTCTGGGCTGGGTACTGGGGGGGGCTCTCAGCCCCCTCCTCTGCCCAGCGTGTCACAGGCCATGCACCACCCTGGCACTGAGTGTCCCCCCAGTCCCTCCTCGCTATAGCTCCCTCTGCCTTGCCTGCCTGCCCTGGGGCCCCGTGGGCACCCCCTGCACCCCTGCCCGAGCAATCACCCACGAGGCACAAGCACAAGCAGTAAAGGATGCTGAGTCTGCCCCAGCGAAGCTGCCTGTCCCAGGGGATGCCCACTGGCATGTCACCACCAGCTCCCACGCCACGGTCCTCTCGGCATGTCCCCTTCAATGTCCCAGCCCTTGCGAGTGGGTGCTGGCATCCCCGTGAGGGGTCCCTGGGGAGGGTCCAACCCCGGCAGACCCCCTGCCTGCCTCTGCCACGCGTGTGCCCACATGCCCTGTGGCCACCATGCAGATGTCCTCGGTGTCCTCACAGGGCACCACACCACCTTTGTACCACCCCAGATATCACCCGGAGTGACATTAGCAGGGTGACAACACTGTCCCCAAAGGGAAAGCATCGACAAGTCACCCCCAAACCCGAGGCTGAGCACAGCCGGGACCCTGGGAGTGGTTTCCAGCCCCAGGATGACATGGAGGGGGGCTGCAGCCTGCGGAGGCGGATGAGGCTGGAGATGGGGATACCTACAAGGTGGCAGGGGCTAAGAAATGCTGGAGCAGGAGGCAGCGAGGATGACCTGCAGCACCGGGGACACCCGGTGCCACACACCAGGGATGGGGACAGCCCAGTGGGAGCAGCACTGGGGATGCCAGACTGACCCCGCAGCAGGAACGGACGTGGCCACGCAAGCTTGGACACACGGCTGGATCCAGGGTGGGCAGGGGAAGCCCCACACACCTGTGGCAGGGGGAGACGTGGTTCAGGGGATTTCCTCCTGCCCTCACCAGGGCTGGCTCGGCTGGGCCCTGCTTCCCGCCCCACGGAGAGCTGGCATGGGGGTGCACGTGTGGGGTTGCACACGTGGGGGGAGTGCACATGGAGAGGGGTTGCACGTGTGGGGAGTTGCACACATGTAGGTGCACATGTGCATGGATGCGCGTGCATGTATGTGTGCATGTGGTGTGTGCGCCTGCAGGTGTGCGCGTGGGGGGTGTGTGCATGGACATATGCACATGTGTGCAAATTTAGGTGTGGAGGTGCATGGGGAGGTGCATGCACGTGGGCGTGCACGGGTGGGGTGTGCATGTACATAGGCGTGCTGATGTGTTTGCGTGCACGTGGGTGCATGTGTGTCTGTGCGTACATGCATTTAGGTGGGGGTGTGTGGGCACGCATGCGTGTGTGCGCCTCTGTGGGCACATGTGTGGGGGGGTGTGTGCCTGGGGCAGCCACACTGCCTGCTCAGGCCCAGGGAAGCCGAGCACACGTGGCTGCAACTCCGGCTCTGCCACCCGCACAGGGCAGCCGGCAGCGAGAGGCGGCACTGACCCCACACGCAGGGCAAGCTCCACGAGGAGGTGTCGTGTTTGGGGTGACAGTGACACCGCTGGGGCAGGTTGCAGAACCAGCTGCCCCACGCAGGCTCATCCTGGTGCCCTTTGCTGCCAGCACCTGCGGGTTGGGGTGGGAGTCTCTCCTCTCAGATCCCGGTGTCAGGATGGGCAGAGCCCATCGCTCCCAGGTGCGGGGCAGCAAAGATGGGCAGCAGCCCCAGGACTTGTGGGCGAGGGACGGCCCATGGGACTCCCTGACCAGTGGTGGCCCAGCCCCAGCAGCAAAGGCAGCAGCACTTGGGCCCGGTCGAGGTAATGACGTGCGGCAACACGAACTGCTGCAGCGCGGTGGGTGCTGCCAGCTGCAGGGAGTGCCCGGCGCCCAGCCAGCCGCCAACGCCATGGCTCGTTCCCTGGCTGCGCCACCACGAGAAGAGCCACCACGGCCTCGTGCCAGCCCCCTCTGCCCTGCTCCCAGGGGGCGCAGGGCTTTGCACCCCAGCCTGTCCCTGTGGAGGAGCCGTCCTCCCCAGTGGCGCTGGTGGCAGTGAGCAGGGGTGGGAGCCATGCGCAGAGGCACGTGTGCACAAAGGGGCCAAGGCAGACCTGGACGGCCAAGAGGGTTCCCAAGGATGAAGGAGAGGTCTCGTCCCCTCCTCCAGACCCGGGGGCACACACACACCTCCAGCACCCACATGGGAATCGGGGATGGGGTCACCCACAGCAGGGCTGTGATGGTGCCAGCCCCAGCCCCTGTGCCTGGGTGTCGGAGCCACTGCATGACCCCGTGCAGAGCAAGCTGCCGTGCGGGCACGGGCCATGGCCAAGCTGCGGGCTCGCAGCCATGCGGGGGGCACAGGCAGGTCATCTGCAGGAGCCCTGCAGATGGGAAGCCCCGGGAGGGAGAAACGCAGCTGAATGCCCATCTCGTTAGTGATTTGCAGCGCAAGCACTGCCCTCAGCTCTCCCAGCCGAGGTGTCCTGCGCCTGCCAACAAGTGGGTTGGAAATGAGTGCTAGAGGGACGCAAGGATGTCCTGGCACACTCCCATGCTGGCGCCTGGCTCCCGTCATCCCTCTCGTCTGCCCTGGCATGCTTGGCTGCCGGCACCCCGGGGCTTGGTGGGGCCTCGCACACGTGCTCGTGGCCCTGGCCCCAGCCCGTGGTACAGTCCCCAACTGCCTGCTGGTGGCACAAGGATGACAGATTTTTCTAACAGGACCCTCTGACCAGACCAGCCACAGGGCTGGGGGACACGAGGGTCCCCGGTGTGGCCCCACACTGGGACAGTGTCCCCGTGGTGCTGCCCCCGGTCCCGCTGCCTCCTGGGTCACCCGTGGCCCTGTGGGCTCTGCCCCACCGCAGCATCGCTCATCCCAGCCCAAGCCAGGGTTGCTCAGTGCTGAAGCCCCTGCAGAGGGGACACGGAGGGCGGGGATGTCCCCAGAGGCCACAGGGCAGCGAAGACACAAGTAGGGCTCAGGTCTCCTGGTGAACACATGGCTCTGCCCAGAAATGTCCCACACCCCAGGGGAGGAGGTGGAGGGGGACACTGAGAACTGCCCAACATGCCCCATGGCCATGCCCAGGCCTCCAGCCTCCCACCCCACAAGCTCTCTGGGCGGCCCCACAGTACAGCGGGGGCTCAGCCCAGCCCCACAACATCCTACTTCCCCCGAGGGTGGTGAGACCCATGGGGCCCCGGGGCTGCGGAGGGTTACGACAGGTTTCCTTCCCGTTGCGGGAGCCACAGCTTCTCCAGGAACAGCTGACAGAGCAAGAGCCTGGCAGGCTTTGTAACGGCCATTGAAGAGATTTGCCGAAAGAAGGAGAAAAAGGGTTGTCAAAAAAAGGCAACAGCTCCAAGCTGTCAGGCGGCAGTGCCACAAGCCCTGCTGTGGACCTGCGAGGGAAGGGGAACACGGCGCTCCTGGGATCAGTCCCTCCGGCAGCACAGTAATTAATCTGGGGAGTTTTTAGGGGTATATTGCAAGCAAAGGAGCTGGAAAGGGAAAACGTGGAGCCATAGCTCAGCAGTGAACAGTGCTATCACCCAGCAGCTGCTGCTGACATGGACTGAGCCAGTGAGGACCATGTCTTGCCCAGGTGGGTAGAGAGGACATGCCTGGGGTCCCCCACAGCAGGACCAACCTCCTCTAAATCATGTCTGCGTGTTTTGGGCTGAGTTAGACTAAGACGAAGCTTTGCATCCCCAAAACAGCCCTGAGCTTTGTCCAAACCCCTCAGTGCCTGCCCGGCGCCAGCCCCATGGGAACAGGCACTATGACACCAGCGCCGAGCTCCGTCAGGCAGCGTCTCACCGCATGCACCGTGCTGGACCTCACGTGTGCTTGGCACATCCAGGAACGGTGCAAGACCCTAAGTCCCTGAGCCAGGTGGTGCAGCCTTGGGTGGAGCAGGGCCAGGACCCATGTGAGTGTTCAGGGATGCTCAGCCCCAAACTGCAGCATTGCCTGCAGACTGGAAGGTGCCACCACCCAGAGAGAGAAAAAGCACAAAAAATCTCAAAAATTAAATTTCTGGGAATGCATCTGGCTTAAAAGCAAGGCTCCAGCTTGGAACCAAGAGGAGAAAAGGCTTCCCAGGCTGACCCAAGTGCTGCACATAGGACTCTCAGCACTGATCTGTCTAATTCCCCCATGTCCAAAGAGATAAAATCCATTTTGAAAGCAGCTATGGGCACTGCTCAATACGCTCCAGCACATGGCAATGGGTGGCAAAGAAAGGTGTCACAGGGAAAGTTAATCATTGCTAGTTATACTAACAGCAGCAAGTATCATCTTGGCTAAGCCAGCTCGTTTTCTCAACCTAATCTTCATTACATCTGACAAACTGAAGGGAAGGCAACACATCTGGCATTCAGGCTGGCTCAGAAAGTTTCTAAGCAAATTGCTTGGGATGAGAAAAAGGGGATTTTGGATGAACCATTTTCCAGGACAAGAGCCTGCTCCCCACAGAATAGCTTGGTCTGTCATTGAAAAAAATACATTTTTTTTAAAACAAAAGACTTGGGCTGCAAAAGAGTCAACTCAGGGACTTGGCCAACAAGAAATGGTTTGGGAACTTCTTTCAGCATCTGAATTTACAATGAAAAAGAAAAAAAAAGCAGCTTGTTTTCATAAAGAAGTGCATCTCTCATCCGGCTGCACTGGCTCAGGCGATGCAGCTGGAGCCCAGGAACGCTGGGTGATGCCGGGGTGCGCAGAGGTGCCCCGACCCAGACTGAGCTGCGGGAGCGGATGCTGACACGGCTGCTCTGGCCTGGGGGGCCACATCCAGATATGCTCCCGCTATTTTTTAGTGTGTCCAAAATATTCTTCTCTCAAAGTGCAGGTCTGAGGTGCCGGGGGTGGGCGGGCGGGTGTCCCCTTAGCTGGGGGTCTCGCTGCTGGCCCGGCGGGGGCTGCTCCCTGCGACCCCCCCCCCTCCCCCCCGCAGCTCGGGGACCCCCCAGCCCCGGTGGCTTCCCGGGGCGCTGGGGATCCCCTGGATGTCGGAGCATCTCCCGCACCGGGCATCCCGCAGACCGGGGTGCCCCCTGCGGCTCCCCCAGCCCCCGGTAGCCCACGTGCCCCCGGTGCCCGCTGTCCCCGTCCCCTCCGTGCCTGGTGCCCCCGGTGCCGGCCCCGCTCACCTTGAAGTCCGGCGGGCCCCGCGTGTCCCCGGAGCCGAGGCAGAGCAGGAGGATGCCCAGGAGGCAGCCGAGGGCGAGGAGCAGGAGGACGGCGACGACGCAGCGGGCCATGGCGAGGCCGGAGCGGGGGCAGGTGAGCGGCTCCGCGGCGGCTGCGGCGGCTCCTGCTGCTGCTGCTGCTCCTCCTCCCCCGCCTCCTCCTCCTCCTCCTCGCCCTCCTCCTCCTCCTCGCCCGCCTCTCCCGGCTGAGTCACCGCCGCCCCGGCCCACCCGGACGGAACACCGGGCTCCGCTGGGCTGCGGGGTCCGGCCCCGGGCTGCGGGTCCCGCGTCTGCCCCTGCCCCGGGCTCGGCTCCGTCCTGCCCACCCGCCCCGGCATCGCCCCTGCCCCGGGATCAGCCCCATCTCACACCCCGGGCATCGCCCCTGCCCCGGGATCAGCCTTGTCCTGCGCCCCCTGCCCCGGCATCACCGTTGCCTCGGGGCTCAGCCCCACCCTGCCCCTCCTCCCCGGGCATAGCCTCTGTCTCCGGGATCAGTCCCATCTTCCCCCACCAGGCACTGACCCGGAACTCAGCCCTATCCTGTCCCCCCCGAGGCATCGCCCCTGCCGCAGGGCTCAGCCCAGAGATGAGTTTAGTGGGAGGTGAGAACACCCCAAGCAACAGAAAAGCTCCGAGAAACTGTCTCACCTACCACGATTAACAGCTATGAATATATTACCGCTTTTAATCATTACAAGGAGTTTGTGACAGCCCTGAGGAGCCCAGACGTATATTGAGATTGTTTTTAATATGGTCACAAGTGAATAATGTAATGTGTTTCCACACAGAGCAGTGAGCCAAGGAAGGTTGGGCCCCTGGCTCTGAAAAGGACATTTAGAGCTTGCTTGCACAGAGGGATAAAACACTGAACAAAATAATAAACAAGGAGATATCACCAAGGAGAGGAGGCTGAAGGAGGATGCGGCTTCCAGCCCAGCTGGGTTGCAGGCTGGAGGGTCACACTTCAGCTCCTTGCAGCCTGCCTTGCTTCTTAATTATTTTCGAAGCAAGCCACTTTTTCAGCCGCTCACAGCCATCCTGCACGTAGCACGGATTGCACCAACACTGGGGTTTCTGCAGAGCTTCCTGCCCATCGTTGTGGTGTCTGGGTGTGGAGGCACTCGAGGGCCACAGCTTGTGCGAAGGGCTTGTGGTCCGGGGCCCTTGGCCCCAACATGTCGCTGCGTCGCAGAGGCTCTGCTGCTGGAGGTCCCGCGGGGGACGAGCTTTGGTTTTGTCCCCCGGAGCAGTGACCAAAGCAGAGTCTGGGGCAGAGAATGGCTAAATAGGGGCACAGAGAGTGACCCTCACCCATCACCGCAGTGCAGGGCTTTTCCATGGGACCACTGTGTTCAACCAGTGAGTGTTTGCAGGTGTGTCTACCTCCTCACTTCAGTTCATCAAGCATTTAACCACTGGGAAACCTGTCTCAATCAACTCCAAGACATTAATATACTGATTTATGTGAAAAAATGATTCCCCTTTGCTGCTGCTGCTAACACCACAGGAGACCACAGTCTTGTCTCTGAGGATTAGCAGAGCATCGTTTCTGCTGCCTTCCTGCATCACTGCTGACTTTAGGGCTCTTCTCAAGTTTCCATGGGGAAGTACCTCCCTATTCCTGACTCTTCTTGCCACCCTCCTCACCCATCCAGGACTGCTGAGGCACACGTCTGCAACCCACACAGGTGCAGCTGCACCAGGGATTAACACAGAAGCAGAAAGATTTTGGGATTGCACTTAATCCCTTTCTTAATAGTGGCCAAGCATCCTGTTTCTCTTTTTGGCTGGACAAGCAGTGAGAAGAAGTCTTCAGAGACTAAAAAGGAATGAAAAATCTCTTTTCTGAATGGTAGTGAGCAGACACGGGGCTGGGAGAGCCCTGTGGGGGTAGGGATGGTCCCTTGCTCGTCATCCTGATTTTGCTTTCAGGGACTTTGGAGCAAGTCCCTTTCTGGACCACAGCTACTCGGTGTGGCGGGACCCTCCTGGGATTTGAGTGGAGATGTGAGTGTCCTGGTCTTGCGCAGACTTGGCCACCCTGTTCCCAGGTTGCCTGTACGTGGCATGGAGCAGGCGGTTTGCATCCCTTCCCACTGCAAGAGGGTCTGTTCCTCCTCTGCATGGAGTCACATCTGCCAACCTCTGCCTGGCCCCAAAGGGTAGTGGGGGTTCAGCCAAGGCCCGAGGGAGCCTGTGCCCAGCCCTGGCTGGTCACTGGAGTCCCAGGAGATGCAACGTCCAGTACAAACAGGGAGGCACCAAGAGCTGGGACATGCTGGGCTGGAAATGCTCCCAGCCATGCAAGAGGAATGACAGCCACACGAACCCATGTATAGCTGGAGCAATATGTCTGTGATGGTGCGTTCAGGCAGGGAGCACACCGACACCACTGTCCTGAGCTCAGCCTGGCCAGGGTCAGGTGCTGGCTGCTTCGGCCCCAGCAAGGGGAGGTTCCCATGAGCAGCCATTTCTCATCATGCCCCGTTTACAGGAGGCACCACCGGTGAGGACAGCAGAGCAGGAAGGGTGGCAGCACCTCTGCCCACACTGTGCGGGCAGCCCCAGCCCCTCACAGGGAGAACCCAGCCACATCCCTGGGGTGGAGCAGGTGCCTGCACTGAAGTGGCCACCCCAGGTGGGCAATGCCTGGCAAGGAGCATGAAATAAGCTCCAGGCATGAATGAATTCAGTGGGAAAAAGAAAGCAAGGGGCAGGGAGGGGTATCTCCGTGATGGAAGATGGAGCGAGGGACCTCCTGATGCCATGGGAAGGAGAGTGCAGCTTTGTTTGTCTAAGGAAACCAGGGACATGTGGATTTTGGACACCAGCAATGCAAGGCTGGCACAGATGTCGGCTCTGCGGGACTCCAGGTTGTAAAGCAAGGTTCAATGCACAAGCAGCTGCGTGGGAAGCCAGCCCAGCACAGCCTGGTTGTCCTGCTGCCCTGTCACACCTCTGCCACCTCTGCCACCCTGCTGCCTCCCTGCACCCTGACATGTTGTCCTTGCATTGCACAGCAAGGCAGGGCTGGAGGGAGAGTGGCACCAGGTCTCAGGGCCCTGTGCCCCAGCAGGCAGCAGGGCTGCCCAGCGCTTCCAGTGTCCCCCTGTCCTCGAGTCCCCAGTGCCATGCCCTCTCTTTGCCCTCAGCAGTGCAGACACAGGAGCTCAGGAGGCCCAAGGGCAAGTGTTTGCAGGCAGTTCAGGTGGGCGAATACCACACTCAGCAGCTCAGCTGTGTCCTGGAGGCACCACTGACCCCAGGCAGGGGTCCCTGGAGAAAGGTGCTGGCCCTGCTCTCTGCAGATCATGTCGTCATTTTAAGAGCTCCCAAAGCAGCTAACCACAGCCCCCAGTCTGCTGGGCTCAGGGGACGTGCAGCAGCTGAGAAAACTGCTGGAAGGCCAGTTAAAAGGGAGATGCTCCCACGGAGCACCATCCTAGAATCACAGAATGGTTTGAGTTGGAAGGGACCTTCAGAGATCACCTAGTCCACCCCCCTGCCATGGACAGCGGTAGCTTTCACTAGATCAGGTTGCCCAAAACCCCATCCAACCTGGCCTTGAACAATTCCAGGGATGGGGCATCCACAGGTCTCTGGGAAACCTGTTCCAGTGTCTCACCACCCCCATTGTAAACCATTTCTTCCTTATATCCCATCCAAATCCACCCTCTTTCCTTGCCCCTTGTCCTGTCACTGCAGGCCCTGCTAAAAAGTCTCTCTCCATCTTTCTTATCAGCCCCCTTTAAGTACTGGAAGGCTGCAATAAGGTCTCCCCGGAGCCTTCTCTTCTCCAGGCTGAACAACCCCAACTCTCTCAGCCTGTCCCCATAGCAGAGGGGCTCCAGCCCTCGGATCATCTCCGTGGCCTCCTCTGGCCCCGCTCCAGCAGGTCCATGTCCTTCTTGTGCTGAGGCCCCAGAGCTGGAGGCAGCACTGCAGGGGGGTCTCCCCAGAGCGGAGCAGAGGGACAGAATCCCCTCCCTCGCCCTGCTGCCCACGCTGCTGGGGATGCAGCCCAGGGCACAGTTGGCTTTCTGGGCTGCGAGCGCACATTGCCGGCTCATGTCCAGTTTTTTACCCACCAGTACCCCCAAGTCCTTCTCCACAGAGCTGCTCTCCATCCATTTATCCTGCCTTGAGCATCCCCAGGGACAGAGGCACACGATGAAATTTTAAGGGGCCTGCTTTGATAGGCAGGAGGGACAGAGACCCTCGGCATGACCGGACACTTATGGTAACCTCAGATAACCATATAATCAATCAGATGCAGGGCCAGGGTTTGCTGTGAGCCAGCAATAAGTTCCCCATGATGTAATGCCAATTTTAGATGCTTACAGCCTGCGTATGGGGTATCACCTCCATTACGGGGCCAAGGCAGAGAAGGACCAGGTGTACCTGTGAGATGTGACATGGTAAGGGGGCCCAGAGGAGTGGGCGTGCAGCCTCTTAGCATGTATTTCTACATCACCTGCAGCTGATGTGGACACTGACTGCAGCTCAGCGGTGCGGGGGAGACAGGGCTTTCCTCCCCACTCCAAGGAGAGGCGCAGGCACAGGCTCCCCAGGAAAGGTAGGTCCTGGTGGCAGCTCCGTCCCAGACGGGCAACAAAGCCTGTCTCCACCCCGGGGGACTCGCAGATGAAACATTCACTGGGGACAAAGTGGCAGGTGGGGAACAAAGATGAGAAGGTGGGGAGTGCATTACTCACCCAGCAGTGAGGGATAGCTGCTTTCCCAGACAAAGGAGAGAGGTTTTTCTGATCCATCTCTTCCAACAAAAGCATCTGACGTGGGGCCACCTGGGCAAGGGCTGACTGGGTTGAAAGAAGTGATTAGTGGAGAAACTGGAGCAAGAGAAGGGACTCACTGGCTGGCCCTGGGAGGTGGTGCCTGGGTATGGCGGGGTTTGCTGGTGGTGGGGCTCAGGGCTTCTCAATGTCTTCACTAAACATGGACAAGCACATCTGGGAGCACTGGTGGGCGGCACATCTGGGAGCACTGGTGGGCGGCGCTGCAGCTCCATATGTGGTTGGGAAATAACAGGAAGAACAGAACGAGCCTGGACACACTGCAATGGGCTGAGGTCCAAAGGGAGGGATTAGGGACAGGGTTTTCTGCTCCCCTCTGCAAGCACCTCAGCCAACAGCAAGTGCAGGGGAGATGCATCCAGGAGCATTCCATAATCTTGGCATTAGGATGAGCCACTAGCGTGGGCCAGCCATGAGCAATGCACAAGCAGTCCTATGATGCACTCAGGAGTTGCTAGAGCAAAACACTGATCTCAGCCCTGGTGGGAGCCCTAGGGCAGGCCCGACCTGCTCCCAGGGGAGCACAGGAGGGCAGCAGGTGCCACGGTTACTCTGCAAAGACACCCATGGCAAGGAACAGCGGGCAGAAAGAGGGGCTGGTTGGCGAACAGCATGGTCCCTGTGGCAGCCCGCAGTACATTCAGGATGGCGGGAGGCTGCGAAGGTGTCCCCATCAGGAGCACAGTCCCTGTCTGCCTCACGGGCAGCTCTCGAGCAGTGCATGAATGAGCGACAACGGCAGGGACTTGGTCCTTGGTCATGGGCTGGGCTGAGACTGCTCACAGGGCCACATGCTGTCATCCATGGGAGGGGGAATCCCCCAGCCCTGCTCTCAATCCCAACCCTAACACCAACCCCAGTCCCAATCTCAGTCCTGCCTGGCAGCAGCACTGGACCCACAGCCAGGCGGAGAAGCGATAACCTGCTCCCAGTCCCCAGGGCCACGTGCAGCCTGGCCGAGCTCTGCGGCTCTCACTGGAGTCAGGACCTGGACTGACGCAACCTTGGGGACTCGGCTGAGAAATTAGGTGTATTTTGGAGATCGCAAGCCAGCACAGGCCAGCCACCCTGCAAGCTCAGAGCTGTCCCTTCCCCAGGGACCTCCAGGCAGGCTGAGTCCTGCACCAACCAAAGGACTTGGGTGTCTGGGCTTCCCAAACTGCTGGTGCTGACTCTCTCCCCACTGTCTCGTCTTGCATGGAGGAGTCCCAAAATTGCACAGGGTACTGGAAAACCTCCCAGCAGCCTGTCCTGCTGGGGGATGCATCCTTCACCCCAACAGCAGTGTGTCCAGCCGGAGCCAGAATGCCTGGGGTGTGCCCACCCACATGTCCACCTGCACCGTGTCACTGACACGGCGAGAGCCAGGTCAGGGCTGGCCAGGGAGTGAGCACCTGTTGGGAATAGCTGGGGGTGCCCACATTGGTCCCAGCACCGAGCAAGCCCACAGCACACACATGCAAGGCATTTGGGTTTTTTTTTTTTTTGAGTCTGTGGCCAACGAGGCTGCAAATCCAACCAGTGTTTCCATTGGTAGAGGAGAATAATAAGGGAGTGCAACAAACCAAAGTGTGACTGAGGGTAGTTCCCACTGAGCCAGTGGCTTTGCACCTACACCCTGCGGGTACGAGCTCTGCTGATGCACTTGAGCCTCGGCTTCAAGCCCAGAGCTTTTGCTCTTACAGGCACTGAAGTGCTCTGGGACTGGAAGGACCCCAGTGTATCCAAGGCTATAATCCCCACCCTGGCAAGGATGCTTGCCTGGAAGGAAGATCAAACGCAAGCACAAATCTCCATTCTTGCTTTACTTTCTAAAACTTTTTCTCTCTTCCATTTCCCAGGGCAGCGTCTCTGTGATGCCAGCCTCGGGGTGGGGGGGAGCTCCCATGGGCAGGGATCTGCTCCCTGTTGCCCAGGCACTGAAGCAGCCAGGAAATAGGCAGCTTCTCCGGAAAAGCCCCACCGGTTTCTCCTGGCTGCCTTGCCAGGAGCCCTCTCATGATGGGGCAGAGGGCAGGGGGGCATCCAGCCATAGGTTGCTCGCACCTGGCAGGGCAGGCGTTGCAGCAAGGAGCCACCACGGGCTGGCAGGCATCCCATGCTGTCAGCTCCGCAGCTGCGGCATGGCGCCTGGCAAGCTGTTTCCCCAAGCTCATGGTACGAGGCTGCAGATCCTGACACAGGACACGGAACCTGCTGGCAGAGCATCCTTCCCCTGTGCCGTGGCCCCAGGACAGAAGTGTGCTGGCATGCAGAGCCCCGGGGCTGCGGTCGCATCCCACTGGCTCCATGCAGCTGCCTCGGACTCACCTTTCCCTAAACCTCTGGGACAGGGCGTGTGGGCAGGAGGGAAACACACAACATGAAGGAAGGGAGCACCACGCACAGACCCATGTGGGCAGCCTTGCCCATGGGGCTGATCCCCATCCTCAGTGTGAGGGAGGGCATGGTGGCAGGGTGGGGGCAGAGCTGGCAGGGTGGAGGGGGACATTATGTTTTGCTTGGAATAAAGCAGGCAACTGTTTGTCACTTTTCTTCAAACTGGCCAATGCTACCCAAGGCCTCCAGTCACAAGTGAGAAACCGCATTTTTAACGACCTCAGCTCGCCACCACGAGCACCAGCCCCACAGCCAGTGCCACAGTGAGCAGACAGGTGACACAGAGGCTGAGCCCTTGCCCTGGCCCTTGGGGCAGGACGCTCGCTGCAGCAGCCCCATGTGCCAGCGGCCCATGG
The DNA here is from genome assembly GCA_009819775.1 of Phoenicopterus ruber ruber. Classification (NCBI taxonomy): domain Eukaryota; kingdom Metazoa; phylum Chordata; class Aves; order Phoenicopteriformes; family Phoenicopteridae; genus Phoenicopterus; species Phoenicopterus ruber. Next base: position 12,951,662 of record CM020234.1, read on the forward strand.
CCACCACCGCGGCTTCACACAGAGCCGCAGCAAGGATGGGCTCCCCTGCGGGATGCCGAAACACCCAGGCTATCCCTGATGAGCCCCCGCCGGAGCATCAGAGGGGCTCTGAACAAGCAGGGGGCTGTTGGGGGCGGCTGTACGGGACTCCTCGCCAGGGCTGCTGCTCAGCTTCCCAAGGTCCAGAGGTGAGCAGGACCATGGGGCCACTGCAAACATCCCCCTGTGAGCAGCAGCAGGACAGGCAGCAGGGCATGGCCATGCCTGCTCTGCCTGAGGTGGGTGCAAGCACTGCAATCCTCTTTCCCTCAAAACCCACAGCACTTTCTGACCTGAAGTGGTCTCTTATTCCCCAGTTATCTACATTTAACCCAGTTGCATGAGGGATTTTGGCCCTTGAAGGTCCAAACAGGACCTGTTTCTCAATTCTCAGCTATTGCATTGATATGCAAGGAGAATTCACGTAACCTGGAGGGACGTGGTTTGTGTTAGTATCTCTCCATTAGAGAAACTCTCTGCTCTGAGGTTCCCTCAAGTCCCTAGAGGTGTTAGGGACAAAACTAACATTTTAGGAGGACTTGGGCACCAGGAGGGCTCTGTGCATCCACCGTGTTCCCACCGTGCCACAGCAGCCAGCTCAGGAGATAGGAGCATCTCCGTTAGGGCATAAGCCACCTTCCCACCGCCATCCTGCAGCGTGCCCCAGCCCAGCGAGGTGACGCTGCTCCAGCACGCCTTTCCTGAGCTCTGGGAACATATGCAGGAAGGTGTCAGCTCAGCCTAATCCCATTTTGCATCAAGCAAGATCATTTTGCTTCCCTCTGATGCTTGCAGTCAGTTTTGAGGACCAGCATCCCATGGAGGGTTCCCACTTGCCAGAAGTGTAATCACATCCCTCAGTGCTGTTGCGCAGTGCTGTGGCTGGAGAAGCTGTTCTGTCCCACGGTGACTGCTCCTTCAAATCTTTGGCATCAAACTACGCTTGTTTGATCCAAGACCTCGCACTAGGAACTCAACCTGAGGGAAAGGGGGGGGGGTCTCTCCTCTTCTTTGGCAGGACTTTAATAAAAACTAGATTCCCAATGCAGACTGGGGCTCCCTGGTGGCCTCCCCATGAGGGTCGGGATGGCCAGCACAGCTGTCCCGCAGCATCCCATCCCCTCCTCATGCCATGGTCCTTCTGGGGAAAGCTCTGCACCAGGGAGGCATCTTATCCAGACTCCCAGCTCTGCCAGTCCCTTTCCCCACTGTTTTCCAGCAGGACCCATGAGCGCAGCCCCAGCACAGTGGCTCAGAGCCCCACACCTCCAGGTGCCCCCAGCCCAGGGCAGCCCCTTGTCAGCCCGACTGCCTGGCTTAGCAATCTCTAAATTTATCAGTAGTGTTATTTCTCACCCTAATAACAGATTTTCCTTTTGATAGATGGTTATTGCTTCTGTGTAAAGGCACACAGCCCTGAGGATCACCCTCCAGCCAGCAGGCATGTTTCCAGTCCTTTCTGCATCCCAAAATGCAATAAGAAATCTCTGGAGAGCTGTTTCCTCTGCTGGAGCACCAGGCCTTGCTCCAGCCCCAGTTGAGCATGACACACTTTCTCTTTCCAGCCTTAGTCCAAATTGCGTTTTCCCATCCTGTCCCCACCAAACTGGTGCGTGGGCAGCAAGATCCTTCCCTGCCTGGTGGGCTTCCAGCGTGCAGCCCCAGCCAGCCGACTGCTCGAGGGCAGAAGGTGTCTCAAAGCCACCCATGCTGGCCCTGAGACTGGGAGAGCATCCTTTGTTCCAGGACAAGGACTTCCCACTGTCACACTGCTGACTTACTTAACGAAAAACCCGCTGCACTGCCCAGTGGCACCAGGGCTCAGCTCCGAGTGACCTCAGCCAGGAGTTCTCGGTGGGGAAGGGAGGAGCACAGACCCCCTCTGGAGGGGGGCACTGGGGGAGGTCATGGGCTGTCGTTATCCTGCCTAAAGCTGTCACTGCTTCTGGCAGCAGGGCTCCCTGTGTCCAGCAGAGCAATGCCAGCATGATGGCACACACAGGACAGGGGATGGCACACACAGGACAGGGGATGGCACAGGCAGATGATGGCACAGGCAGGACAGATGATGACATTTGCAGGACAAACAATGGCACACATAGGACAGATGATGGCACATGCATTTCCCACCGCCGTGGCAGGGAGGGCAGCGTGAGGTGCCCGGAGCAGCCTGGGACACGCCTGGCTGGCTGCAGGGACCTGTTTGCAGGGATGGCAGTAAAGGGACCTGCTGTAGCACAAGGGCAGGAGAGCGGGTGCTGGGACCCTTCGGCCAAGTCTCAGCCAAGTGAGCCCTTCCTCTCCCATATCGCTTCCCAGCCCTTGGTGGCTGCCCTGGGCTGCCTCCAGGCAGCAGCGCTGCCTGCTCCCACTGCCCAAGCCCTGCAGGATCCCAGCCCAAACCTACTGACATCTGGGCACCGGGTAGAAGATCTCTCCCAGCTGCTGACAGCTCCCACCTTGGGCAAACACCGCTAGGTGTTTGCTTTCCTGGAGACACTCCCTCTGCATCCGTCTCATGCCAGCCCTCCGGCATCTGGGCTCATCTCCTTCTGGGAAACCCAATGCTCCCCAGGGCTGCCTGGGGAGCAGAGCGAGCTTTGTAGAGCCACCATGAAACCACTGGTTACTGAAATCAGGCTGTTGAACTGATCCATACACAGGCCAGGGAATTAATCAACTTTAATCAATTTATTAAATCCATTTTTTTCCATATTTAACCTTCCTGCTTCACCACTGTTGCCCACCCTGGGGCCCTTCGTATGAACCCTCCTGCTGAATTCCCGATGCACCTTTGGCTCCCCTGTCTCTTTAGGCATTTTTTCTCAAACTCAAAAATGGGAGTCAGACAACCCAAAATCCTGAAATTTAAAAAAGAAAGTTTGTGAGCAGCAGAGATTTTCATGGTTAGACTTTTCAATTTTTGAAGATAACTGCAAAACTAGACTTTTATTTGTCTTTCAGGCAGAACTGGAGCTTCTGAGGTCATCGTGGGATGCCACCAGCTGCAATTTGAGAAAATCATGTGCCGTGAAGCTCTCAAAAAGCCCTTGAGAGCCTCATTCATTTCCTCTTCCTCCATACGCTACAAAGCAGTACGATTTATGAGCAGCTGGATTCTCCTGAGGATGCACAAGGATCTCTCCAGCTGCAGACGGACACCCTCAAATGCACCCCAGTGCTGCAGGTTGCCTGTTCCTGCCCCAAAACAGAGATATCTCTGTGGGTCTTGTTCAGGAAGGTCAGCTGGCTTGGTGCAAACCGCTAAAAAATGAAGAGAGTTGCTTCAGCATGAAGCGGGTCAGGGACTGCTCCACTTCCCCTCTCCGGCCTCCACAGTGCAGCATCTCGCTCAGCCCTGGGAGCATCCCGGTCGGTGGCAGGGTCTCCGCCTCAGCGCAGGGTCCAGCCTCCCTCCTTCACTAACGTGTGCAAAATATTTTGAAGAACCATGGTCCCATAGCAGATGCTACGTGCTGAAGGACAGAAGAGCAAGCAGGACCCACACCTGGGGTAGCACCAGTTAGACATACGTCCCTGAGGCTGAAGCGGGTTGCAGAGGTGATGGAGTCATGGGCAGGGGAAAGGAGATGGAGAATAGCTGTGTCCTGGGATGATCTCTGAGGCCTTCAGCGCTGCTAATGCTTCACTGAAAGCCACCACCCTGCCCTTTTAAGATATGTTTGTGCTTTATAAGTGGGACAAAAGGAGAAGAAAAACCCACCCAGGTTCATTTGTGGGAAGCTGGCAGTGCCATCTCCAGGTGCTCCTCTGTGTCTGCGGGGAGGGGGCTGTGCCCAGGAAGGGGATGGGAAGGATGCTCGTCCCACCTTCAGGTTCACTCCTGCTTTCAGGTTTCAGCAGGTGACTTGGATGAAACTACTGAGTGCAATTTTTCCAGCTTCAGCTGGATTTTGCTTTTTTGCGGGGTGGAAGAGCAATCATCACTTCACATGCTGCTGACAGGAGCCGCAGGAAGACACTGCCCTGCTGTGGGGAAAATCTTTCTTTGCTAGAATGATTTTTTCAGCCTGAAATCCCTGGGCAGGGCTGAAGTTAAACCCTCAGCACAGAAAAATAGCCTTTTGCATAAGTGTGAAATTTGGCAGAGAGTGGGGTGCGGACGGCTTGCCAGAAGTGCGAGCAGCAGTCAGCAGCCCCTCATCTCCTTTCCAAGGAGCAGCCGGTGAGGTCTAGCTCCTGAAACACACCCTGTGCTGGGTGTCGGAGGAGCTGCTCAGGCTGGAGGGAAGCTGCTATCGGGGCAGAAATGATCCTGCTCAGTGTGCATCAGCCAGATGGGAGCTGGGCAGAGGCTGGTGCACATGAGCAACCTCATCCTGCTCCTGGCTCATCCCTGCTCTGCTCCAGCCTGGTGCCCCCTCCTGCTGGAGGGATGTCCATGTCCTTGGGGCCGTATTGGATTTACATGGCAAGGTTTTGGTAGCGGGGGGCTGCAGGGGTGGCTTCTGTGAGAGCTGCCAGGAGCTGCCCCCATGTTGGACCCGGGCAGCTCCAGCTGGTTCCAGGATGGACCCACCACTGCCCAAAGCTCAGCCCATCAGCAAAGATGGTGGTTCCTCTGTGATAACATATTTATGAAAGGGTAAAAACTGCTGTGCCGCAGCTGGGAGAGAGGAGTGAGACGTGAGAGAAACAGCCCTGCACACACCAAGGTCAGTGGAGAAGGAGGAGGAGGAGGTCCTCCAGGCGCCGGAGCAGAGATTCCCCTGCAGCCCATGGTGAGGACCATGGCGAGGCAGGCTGTCCCCCTGCAGCCCATGGAGGCCCACGGTGGGGCCGATATCTACCTGCAGCCCATGGAGGACCGCACACCTCTGCCTTCCCATGGCAGGAGCCTGCTCAGCCTCCTGGTTTGAGAGCCAAACGGCTGCCAGGAGCCTGCCTGGCTGCCACTGAGTGCTGTCCCCATCTCGTCATATGGGAAGGCTTGCATGTGCCTTGCTCCATGATTCAGCTTCCCTTTTTGACATCCCACACATGCCCCTCTTTGGAAGTGAGCCCTGGGATCGGCGCGTTCAGTTCTCCTGTGGTATGTGGGTGCCCAACCACAGCAGGGCTTCCACAAACTGGGGCCACGCACAGCTGCCAAGTGGCTGCCGTGTCCCGGCTGGTGCCAGCCAGAGATCCGAGACCGAGACCCTGAGCCCTGTCCCAGGCTGCGGATGCAGCTCAGGCTCTTCTTGTCACCCACCAGGACCATTGTGCCTGTGGGGTGGGAGGGCAGCTCGGAGGGGAGAGGATGGATGCTGGGTCCCGTGGCTTCATCAGCGGGTTTCTGTGCAAGGAGCCACGTTTCCAGTGTCTGGAATAACTGGGGTCCCCTGGGAGTCACCAGGCAGCTCATGGTAAGGCAGCTCATCAGGGAACTAGGCACTTGCTTAGACCGTGCCTGGCACACACCTCTCTGAGCAAATAAGCCTGGGAGAAGGCAGAGTAACACAGCTGTGATGTCCCCACTGTCCCCTCCTGCCACCCAGTGGTGTCCAGGGATGAGTAAGATGACAGCAAGCATATGTGATACTTCCCTTGAACCCTCTCCCTGTCTCCAGCTATTTTCAGCTCGGGGGATTTCCTGAGCTAGCTGTGATTTCCTGATTTCTCTGTATTTACACCCTTCAGTAGAACCCTCTGCTTTGGACTTGCCAAAAAAACTCCCTTTGGGTCCAGGCAAACCTCCAGCATCAGCACCATCCCTCAACAAGGAGCTCCTGCCACCCCAGCACGGAGAACTGCCTGCTTCAGGTTGGGTTGAATCTGGCTCCCACCTTTACCTCATTCATGCACTGGAAGAGCTGGTGGCTCCGTCCCTCTCCAGCCTCTCCAGGACAGTCCTGATTTTCCAGACCCCCAGTTGTATCTTCTCTGGCTGGAGGATCCCATCCTGCTTGGACAGGGAGGTCCCTTCCCACAGGAGTTTCTCAGGGACCCTATGGCCACCACGATGCCTGCAGGCAGGGCTCATCCACCCTGCTGCCCCTTGTGCCCCCACCGCTCTGCACGCACGGCTCTGGGTGCATCCCGGGGGGCAGAATCAGCCCCTCGCGGTCCTTGCTGCTGCACTGGCCGCACCCCACAGCCAGCTCCCACCCTGCATCCCGCCTGGGGGCAAGCAGAACATTCACTATGGGACAAAGTTACACCGTTATCCTGCAGGCTGGCCCAGACCTCTCGGATTTTCCCTCCAGCGATGTGTTTTCCATTGCATTTAAAAATAAAATCCCATCAACAAAAGCTCCAGCTAATTTTATACCCAGCTTGGTTTTCCCAGGCTCCTGCAGGACGAGATGCCTCCCCTGGCCTCGCTCTGTGGGTTCATCCCCGCAGCACGGACAATGCTTACGCAGCCAGGGTGCTGTCACACACGGACAGGGGTGCGTGGGTGGAAGTGGGGTGCGTGGGTGGGCTGGAGTGGAGGACATTGAGCCCCATCAGAGTTTGTTGCCCATGGAGGGGCTCCTTCCTCTTTGCCTTGCTGGGGAGCCAGGAACCAAGCAGGGAAAGCAGGGGGCTCGGGGTGTGGGGTGAAGAGCACAGCTTGGTGTGGTGTGAGTGTGAGCACGGTCACAGTGTGAGCACGGTCACAGGGTCAGCATGGACATGGTGTCAGCATCAACATGGTGTGAGCACAGTCACGGTGTGAACACGGACACGGTGTGAACACGGACACGGTGTGAGCATGGGCACGGTGTGAGCATGGACAGGGTGTGCATGGCCCCAGGACAGCCTGGCACAGTGTGAGTGTGCACACCCGTAGGTGTGCTGCTGTGCCTGTACCTGTGCTCGTGGTGCACCCGCGGCAGGGGGTTTCTCCAGCAGTGCCCAAATCCCTGAGCATCTGCCCGGAGCAGTGCCATGAACTCTGGAGCACTGGTGTCTGTGCTGGTGTCTCCCCCCCAGCAGCCCCCCGTCCACCTGTCATTTGGGGGTGTTCGTTAGCATGCTCAAGGGCTGTGCTGGAGCATCCCAGCAGCAGCAGTGGTCTGCCGTGCCATGCACATGGCCGGGCTGGGGTGGCTGTCACAGCCTGACACTGGCACACGGTGGGGACAGAGAAAGCCACGTCCCAGCCCTGCAGCTGGGGCAAGTGGGTGCCTCCGGCCAGCACGACCCCTGTGGTGGCAGCAGCGGGAGCCGGCTGCCAGCCCACTTTGCAGGGGCCAGGAGGGGCCTGGAGGGTTGGAGATCTGGGCAGGGGACCTGGGAGAACAGATCCTGTCCTGCAGACCCACATCCTGAGTCTGGCACGCAACACCCCATGAGCGGGGAGAGCCGCTGATCCCAGTGGGAGGCAGGAGGAGGAAAAGAGCTCACGGCCCTGGGAAAATGATGGAAATCCCTGGAAAAGCCACAGGGAGTGGAGATGGGCCCTGGGGCAGCGCAGGCAGGTGGGCTCCGAGCTCCCGCTCTCCCCAGGATATGATGCAGCCACAGTGGGAGCCGTCCCGCCACCCCCAGACCCCGCCGGCACAGCTGTCCTGCAGGACACGAAGCAACCAGGGTGTTTCTGTCAGTGTCAGATCCTGCCGGCCGGATCCTAACGGCCCCGACAGCTTTGCCTTTCTTCTTAACCAAATAAAGTCTTGCAATATTTAGCTTTTCACAGCTCCTTTGGTTTCATAAGACTGGGCTCCCACTAAAGGCGGGCGTTGCCAGGGAAAGCTGAGCGATGGGAGTGATGAAGGCTGAGGATCCTGGAGAGGAATAAACACCCTCTCCTAGAAGTATTGTTTACAAAAGATGCTTTTGATTTTTTCTTTTTTTCCCCTAATTTCAGGACCAGGGAGATTTATGACTTTCTGGGAGTTGGCAGCGGTGCAACAGCCTACTCATCAGAGGAAAATGTGAGAAATGGCTGGGCCGGAAAAACCCCCTTAGGATTTTGGACAGAGAAGCAAAATGAGAGCTGACACATCCAGGTGTCCTGGGTGGGGATGAAGCTGCCCCTGCAGACCCCACCAAGAACCCCACCAGGATCAGCCAAGTGCCTCCAGCCGCCCTGGCCGCAGGGATGTCCCTCCACAGGGATGTCCCTCCGCAGGGCAGCAGTCCCCCTGCGATGCCAGGGAAGCTGCCGGGGTGCTGGGCTCATTGGTCCCCGTGGGACAAGCCCGGCAGCCTGGCACAGAGCAGCGGCCACCGGCACTGCCCAGCCACGTGGCCACCAGTGAGAAGGCATTTGCATCTGTGCGGGAGCATCAGTGCCGGGATGTCTCTCACAAGCCCAAATTCTCTTCCTAAGCCACCAATATTAAATATTTAATGATAAAATCATTAGATTATTTGGTTATTGTCTTCCTGGTCCATGCAGCTGAGCTCTCGCCAAGCTGGCTGGGGCACATCCCTCGCAGGGGACAGGCACATCGTTGAACCCAGACCCCGGCGCAGCTCCTGGCCTGGCACCGAGGGACATCTGATCTGCCCATGGGACCAGGTCTTCCCCGCAAAGTATTTCAGCCTGAGGACTAATGAAAGTTTTGGAAGATTTTAAGATGTAATGAAAATTTTGGAAGCATCCTGAAGAAGTGTATGCTTTCTGCTCATGCCAGGAGTACCAGGATGGGGCCATTTCTCCATATGCTGCTTAGAAATGGCTTTTCCATTTCAACTGACCCTAAAAACAGCAGAAGAAAAAAGGAAAGTGTGTTTAAAAAGCCCAAACTGAACTCAAACCAATACAAAATATTTTCATTTGGGGCTAAACAAAACCGTGGGGGCTGAGGTGATGTCTTTTGGGTTTCTTTGTTTAGTCAATAGGACAAAAAAGCCTGTGTCTTTCCCAGTTGGACCAGCACCGCGTAGGAGCCATTCATCTTCAGCAGGGATCGAAAAGCTGTTGTGGTTTCAGAGCTGCTCAATGCCTTTGTAGAAATGAAGCGACGCAAAACCCCACGGTCGTGGTTTAGCCCCAGCCGGAGGCTGAGCCACGCGGTCGCTCGCTCACCCCCCCCCTCCCGGTGGGACGGGGAGAGAATTGGGACGAAGAAAAGCAAAAACTCGTGGGTTAACAACAACAACAGTTTAACCAAACAACAAAGGGAAAGAGAACAAACAAGCGAGAAACCCCAACAATGACAACAACAGCGAGTACTTAGCGGTGCTTCCCGGACAGGTCGCTCCCGCCCGCAGCCCGACGCCCAGCCCGCTCCGAGCAGCGATCCCCGCCCCGCCAGTCACCCCCCTCTAAATAGTGAGCGTGACGGGCACATGGCATGGAATAGACCCCGGCCAGCTTCTGGTGAAAATTAACCCTATCCCAGCCGCAACCAGGACACCCACGCAAGACCCTGTGGATGGGAACGTCATCACCGCCGGCAGAGCCTGCCCGCACCCACAGCACATGCCATGCTCAGCCCAGTGCTGCTCATTGCACAACTCATCCGGAGCTTCCCTTCACACCCCCAGCTCCACATCACTCCTGGGGACCCCGAGCGGTAAATACAGACAAATATTTCGCCATGCAGACATGCACAAAAGCAGGAGGGGGAAGTCAGCCCGTGCAACTGGTGCATGCTCTCAGTACAGTGTGGCTGGGTTTCTGTTTCCCTTGTTCCCCTCCGTTGCAGAGCTGCCCGGGTTGCCAACCCGTGATGCTGCTGCCCAGTTCAGGTGTCTGCCAGGACCACAGCGGCATGGTGGGGAGGAGCCCAGGGCTGAGACAGAGCAAACTCGTGTCACTTGTGACACCCTCCTCACAGGCACGGTGACGTACAGCACCTGCACGGTCTTTGGCAAGGCCTGACCAGCACCAGTCCCTCCGCGGTGGCTCCATCCTCACTGGCAAGGAGCTGGCTGGAGGCTGTACCTGGGGACATGGGTCCGGGAAGCTTGGGCTGGGATGTCCTGCTTGCATTGGGCTGTCACCGCTGTGTCCGAGCTCTGCCCTGCCTGTCCCCATCTGTGGGACACAGACATGGCCATGGCCGTGACCCTTGCCCGGGGGTGGCTGCAGGATGCCCTGGTGCAGGCAGTGCAGGCAGCCCTGTGGACCGTCAGGTTCTTGACGGGAAAATTTGATAACAATTTCTTTTTTTTCTCCCCAAGGAAAAGGACTGGGGGACATCCCTATAGCCACCATGTCCCTACCTGGTGTCTTCTTGGGCTTGTAGACACCCCCCAGACCTCTTCTATGGGCAGGAGATCATTTTCCGCAGCCAAAAGAAACCGAACCTGCCTGCCTGGACCTGCCTGAGGATGGGATGTCCCTGGCTGCCTGCAGCGGGGGACAGCAGATTTGTGGGGTCCCTTGGGCCCTTACAGGGATGCCCTGAGGGGAAACGGGGGGCACGCGCCCAGGAGAGGCTCCGGGGCAGCAGGACTCACTGCTCCCAGTGCTGGCCCCTGGATCTGGACACAGGGCAAGCAGGAGCCACGTGGGCCAGGCTGCAGTGAGATGTGGGAATGAATGAAGGAGAAATACTTGGTTGTTGAAATTGCCCAGGCTTCCTGCCGCGGGGACGTGCCGGACCACGTACCCTTGTCTACAGCTGGGGAAACTGAAGCACAGCAATTAAATGCTGTTGTTGCGTGGGTGGGTTTTAATCGCTCCTTGGGACGTGGCTGCAGCCCAGCCTCCATTTCTGCCCCTCCAACTGCCTGTCCTTGCCCGGGGCATGGCCCCGCTTGGCATGACCCCACCTCTTAGGAAGCGTGACCAGAGGTTCTCCCATGGCAGGGCAGGAGGTGGGGGGCACCTCCACTGTGTCTGCACCCACTGCTGCACCGGGGTCCCACAAGGGGACGCTTTGGGTCTAAGGGCACCCACACAGCGAGGGTGCCTCCCCCCCAGGTGCTTGCCAGAACCGCAGCCCCTGCTCTGGTCCCCAGTGGCTGCTTCCCTGAGAGTGAGGAAGCAGGGCGGATATCTGCCATGGGCAGCTGCCTCTTTATGTAACGTGGGGAGTAAAGTCACGGTCCCCATGGCACGCAGCTGCGGAGCAAAGCAGGAATTTTGGGAGCCCCACCCCTCCCTGTCACATTGGTTCTCCCCAGGAGGGAGCATCTGTCTTCAATCAGCTGTACCTTGGAAGAGGCTCGGCTGGCTGCGCAGGCAGCGGTGAGCACCCGCGCCAGGCTGGGGTCACAGCTGCCGGGAGACATCAGACCTGGCAGGGACCTGGCACAATGCTGGAGCGGAGCCAGGATGCTGTGCTCGATTCCCTCCATGGTGGAGATGTTGGGGGCACCAGGCACAGCCGTGGCCCCAGCGTCACCCCGGGAATGAGCCGGGATGGTGCGGCAGAGGCTCACCCACTGCTGTCTCTGCCGTACCCTGCAGGGTATGGATCTTTGCTCCACCATGCCTCACGTGCCAGCAGAAAACAAAACTCTCCCATGGTTGCAGCCAAAGAAGAGGAACGGGGAGCACTGAGCTCGTGCCAAGTAACGCTGCTAAGGCAGGAGGCAGTTTTATCTCTGCCAAGAGAAGAAGAGAGAGCTGGAGCGTGGGTTACAGGCAGGGCTGCGGCAACAAGGCACAGGGATGGTCTGGGGCAGGAGAACACCCACAACGAGGGACCAAGGGGATAAGCAGGAGGTACTGGGCACCAGTTCGCAGGTCTGAGATGCAACAGGCACCCCCTTAGCCAAGACAGCCCTGCACGGCCTGGCTTCCCATCCCTGTAAGGACCAGCCCCAGGACCTGAGGGCTTCTCCAGGTCATCACATCCTCAGTTCAGGGATTTGGACTGGCAAAAGCAGGACAGCGGGTGCAGAGCGCGTGGGCTGACAACACGCTGAGTGCTGGAGCTGCTGCAAAGCACCCAGGGCAGCAAGGACCCATGACAGGCAGAGCAGTTTCTGACCACGCGGCAGGGAAGGAAAGCAAAAAAGCACAAAACATACGGGCTGGGGCCCAAGATGCGGCTGTTCCTGCTGGCATTTAGGATAATTGCTCTGCTGGGAGAGTGGCCCTTCTCTAAGGGGGGGTAGCTGGGCACGTAGCCCAGCCTCCAAGGGCGTGAGAAGGGCCTAGAGCTGGGCAGGAGCACAGAGAGAAACTACAAATAGACCTGGTTGACTGGATCCTTCCCAAACCACATGGCTGAGGACACAGAGGATGAGATCCTGCATCCCCCAGGGCAACTCGGGGGCTGGACACGTCTCTGAGTTGAGCCCAGGTGAGGGCCAAGCACACCCTGCTCTCGATAACAGGTCCCATCACCACGCACCAGCAGTGAGGATTCCTTGCGTGGTCTCACCCTGGCACCTGTGATAACGCCTGGTGACATGAGTGTTGACTACGTGGTGTTGCACCTTGGTTTGACAACCTCAAGCATGGAGGGGCCGAGGTGAGGTGGGTCGGGAGGAGCTGCCCTGGCTGGGGACAGCAGACCTGCTCCAGCTGTTCTCAGTGTGGACTGCAGCTTCACGCAGCGGTTTCCAGATGTGATCAGAGCCCTGGAGGCACGTTCACAGATCTGTACAAACCCAACTCTAGCGGAACAGAGCCTGAAGAGAAGGGAAGATATTCACCCACGTCACCCAGCGCATCGCTTACAGACCTGGCCACAAACCCAGGTCTTGTGGCTCCTGGACCGCCACTGCAGTGGTGCCAGCCCCCACCGTTAAGGGTGTCAAGGTGAACACAGCCCAGACACACAGGTGAGGGTCAGGCACCGGCCAGACCCATCAGGGACCCAGCACGGCCAGACCAGGGCCAGCAAATGGAGGTCAGCCCTGCAGCTCCCAGGGAGTCCCCAGTCCCAGGAGGCCCATCGTGCACCCGGGGCTCCCCCGCCACCCCGGCAGCAGTCCCGCAGGAAGCGGGGCCAGCGCTGCTGGGCCACGGCCAGGAGGTTCCCCTGGGCCAGGGCAGCAGCAGCCACAGGGCAGGGGGGAGCTGCCCTGGCTCTGCACAGAGCAGCATTAAGCGGGGACAATGATCCTCTCTTTCCTTTGAAAGCCCTCACGGGCTCTGCATCCAAATAAAAGCATGAAATGGGAACTGAGGGCAATTATCGCCCCCTCCCCCCCCCCCCCCCCCCCCCCCCCCCCCCCCCCCCCCCTTGACCTATCTGGGACTCGTGGCTGCCCTAAGCACCACTTGAAAGAGGCTGCAGCAAAGATCCCTCTCCCAGCTGCAAGGGACTTGGCTCCGGTCCCCATCCCAGCTCTGCTCCCAGCCGGGGAGGCACGGACAGCTCAACCCTGGAGGGCTCTGCAGGGTGCAGGGGGTCCCAGCTCACCCTACAGCCCGGCTGTGCCAAGGGGCACAGGAAGGTGCCTCCAGCCAGCAGAGCTCCAGGTTCACCCCGAGTGGGTGCTGCCACCCTCGGTGCAGGGTAGAGGGATGCATGCAGCAGCATGCCATGCCAGTGAGGTCCCCTCCGGCCGTCCCTGCAGGAAGGAGTCACTGCAGAGCACCACGGCCACCGCTGCCCACAGCCACGGGGGCCAGCTCTGAGGGAGGGGGCTTAACAAGAAGTAAGAAGTTGTGAACTACTCCAGCACCACCTGAATACGAGCCCCCAGCACAGCTTCTGGAGGAGCAGCCAGATGAAGCTACAAGCACTGGAAGGGGTGCAGGTGGCTTCATGACCCCGTCCCACAGCAGTGAGGAGAGACTGGGGAGTCCCCAGCCCCATAGCACAGGGAAGCCCAGAAGGGACAGGAAAGGGCATGGGAACATGGCCTGGAGCAGAGACCCCCTGGGCTCCTCGTGCTCAGGCCGTGATTGTACAACCTCAGCTCACCCCACGTGCCGTGGGACAGGACAGGCAGCGATTCAAGGCTTGCAGCAGCAGATGGGCTGATTTAGCCAGAGAGACAGAAGGATAAATTAAATAGTTCACCCCACTTTATTATCCCTACAGACAGGTGACCCTCCTCATAAAGAGGGTCACTCTTAATTAAACCTCAGGTAAAACAGGCACTGGACACCAGAGGTGGCATCATGAAAGAGACAGCAGGCACCAATGCCCAGGGGACAACTAACATCCTACTCCTGCAGATGGGGACAAAACTAGCCATGGCCTTGCTTCTCTTCCTCCTCCCTCTCCCTCTCCCTGGCACTCTGCTGATCCCCACTCTGGCACAGGTCAGCAGGCACAAGGGCAGAACAGGGATTCATGCCTTGCAGTGAGCTTCAGGTCAAGATCAACCTTAAAGAGAGGAGCTAGATGGGACAGACAGCACTGGACAGATAAAAACAGGAGCGAGAAAGGAATTGGTGTGCATGGTGACAGCCCAGGGGCAGGGCAAGTCCAGCACCTTCTGCCCAGCTCGGTGCATCATGCCATGGCATTGTGCCAGGAAAGTCAGAGCATGAAACAACCCTGGAAAGAAAGGTCCTGGTCTTGCAGCTACAGAGGGCCACGCCTGTGCTACATGGGGATTCACAAGGATCTCCTACGAAAGTACCATAAATACAAAGTACCAAGCCACAGTGGAAGACATCGTTCAGCTCAAGCATCATCACTGAGCCGGGTGGGAAGGAGGAGGTATCCTGAGATGCATCAGTCTAACAGGACCCACACTTAGACCACCACCACCCCCGCAAGAGGCCTGGAGAAGGGTGTAGTTCACACTTGGGATGTCACCCCGGGGAGCCAGCGTACACCACCAGGACAGGCAAAGCTGCCATTTCTCCACTTGGAGATGTGCAAATGAAAGAGCCCATCAGCCTCCGCTCCATCACCCACGTTAAATACAAAACTTTGTCCTAAAGCCCCTCTGTGAAGTCAGGCTTGTGTTAGCGTCCTCGTGCTGTGGGACATCACCTCTCCTTTTAAAGTCATCATGAAAAAATAGAAGCCTGGCAGTCATAAGGAAACATTTGCCAGGTTAAGCCAAATAAAGGGATGTAGAGGTGTCTGCCTCAACCTGCACACAGCCTGAAACAGCAGCTCAGAGGTACGGGCTACCTCGTTTGGGTCTATGGCTCATTAACTAGAGGAGCCTGCAGACGTGTAAACAGTGACTATGGCATCACTGCCGTGAACTGAAAAGAGGGATTACCCCAGGAGGAGCACCAGCTTGGGCACTGCTCTGGCCCAGTATAGTGTCACTGGCAGGCAGAACCCAGGCAGTAGAGAGGGGCCAGGCATGCCCCACTGGATTTTCAATCTTGTCCTCCGACAGCAGGACAAGCAGGGGACAGGCCACCCTTCAATGCCCAGGCTTGCCTGAGATGCCAGCTGGAGTGTTCAAGATGCAACATCTTTTTCTGAGAGCAGCCAAAATTCAGCCTAAGTCAGGCCAAGGGCACAGCAGCTCCCCCCCGCACAGGCAGCACGGGCAGCAGCCGTTTCCCCTAGCATGTTGGGGATCACGGGGCTGGGGGTACCGTCCCTGCAGTTTGCTTAGAGACAGAAAAGGAGCAGCTTGAGAGCAGCACAGCTGGAAAGCCCAGCAGCAGAGCAGTGTGGGGATGCTCCCCAGGCAGGGTTGGTGAAACGCCTTCCCGGCTTCCTCCTGCAGAGATGCCACCGGCAGCTCCAGACCTTGAGATACGACACCTGGAGCAACGGGTGCAATGGATTTTGGGCAAGAGTGTCACGAAACCCCCAGGGAAGCTCGAGCACGGGGAGTGGGGAGACAGGCGCTAGATGAACGTGGAGTCCAGCTGGCTCGTTTCATGATTATTGCAGGCGCGAGCCTCAAAGAGCTGCTTGATCAGGGCAGATTTCTCCTGCTCCAACTGAGTGATGCGTTCGCTCTTGTCAGTCACCTCCTGCATGGGACAGAGGAGGAAAATGCTGCTCAGGGGAGGAAAACATTGGCATTTGCTGAGCTGCGGGTGCTGGGATGTGCACCCCAGCGGTGAGCCTGGCCTTGGCAGGGGCATCACGGGTGCCCCTTGCCCAGCAGCCCTGCTCATAGACCCCAGCCACAGCGTCTGCACCCGCTCGTGACCTGCATTTGTCACAGTCTTTTCCCTCTGGCAGGGATGCCCCATCCCTGCCCAGGGATCCTCACCCAGCAAACAGCTGGACACAGCTGGACACAGCTGCATGACGGAGGGTCTCCAGGTGCAGCCCACACACCCTTCTCCGGGATGACCAAGATTGGCCAAGCTGAAGGAACACTTTCCACTGCCTTGGATTCCTTCCCTGGCCCCATCCCACCCCCCATCCTGTCCCAGTCCCCCTCAAGGGGATCTCCTCCCCCCATACCCCACTCACCTTGGTGAGAAGCCGGTTTTGCTCCTTCAGCATGTTGATGGCTTGCTGGGAGCCTGCTGAGGCTGGGGATGCCACGGGGACCAGCCTGCTCAGAGCTGAGGAGGGGTTTGCTGGCTGCAGAGAAGATGAAGGGAAGGGATGAGACATTGAGCCTCCTTCCTGGTGGCCCTCCCCAGCCTTTCTCCAAGGCCAGAAGCTGTTTCTGTGGTACATGGGGAACTGAGGGAAGCCCAGCATGGGATTAAGAGCCCAGCACAGGCCATCGCAGGGTCTCCAGTAAGGCAGGCAGAGGTGGGAAGCATTCCTGCCAGTGTGCCTGGCTCCTGCCAGGAGCCCGGCAGGACAACCAGCTCCAAGAGGGCTGACTCAGCACCTCAGCAGGATGGTTTCCTTATTCACTTGACAATGGCTACACCTTTTTCGGGATCTCCTTTAGTCCCCCCCCAAATGCCTTGAGCATCCTCCAACCCAACTCGGAATCAGCTGTGCTGTCCTCTTGGCCGTCCCCCATACCCTATCTTGCCCATGGAGCCAAGTCATCTCCCTAGAGCCCGGGGAAACTCTCCGATGTCAGCCCAGTCACCAGTGTAAGGGACAGGATGGGTCCCAAGCTCACACAAACAACCACAAGCCGCTAATCTGCTGCTCTCACCTTGCCGGCGGTGGAAAGGAGGTCACTCAGGCAGCGGTTCACCTCCTGCAGCTTGGGGACCAGGCGTCCCAGGTGGCTCTGGCCGCCCTCAGGGACAAAGTCCTGGGGGACAGGGAGGAAGAAGAGGCTGGGGGTTACCATGGGGCCGGCTCCAGGTCCAGCCAAGTCCCAGCCCATTTCTCCAAACCCACAGAGCAGCCCCAGACCCTCCCAAGCAGATGGGCACCCCAAGAACAAGCCCCATACTCACGGCACTGGTTTTGTTCTTCCCCAGGAGCCTCTGGCGTTCCTGCATGAACTGGATGTGCTGGTGGTACCACTCCCGGGCACGCTCTACCAGCTCCAGACCCTGCAGCAGGAAATCCTTCTCCTGTTCCAGCTCCTTCATGTGCTTCAGCTGCAGGACAGAGCATGCAGAGATGTCACCCCCTCCCCACCAAGGCCTTGTCAAGCCCCAGGAGCTGGTTTCTTCAGGAGGTGCAGAGGGATATGGATATGGGCAGCGGTCTCAGTCCCACTCCCCGTTAAAAGCTGGGGAGGAGCAGGATGATGGTTGCTGCCTGATGCTGCTTTGGGGGAAGAGTTCTCCAGTCTGGGAGAACAACTGAAGCAGGTGAAGGACAGTCAGGCCACCTCCACCCTTCTGCTCCCCACTGCAGAAGCAGGTTTCTCTGCCTCGTATTTATCCAGGGACACAGCAAGAGCAGGGCCTGCAGCCGCTCCCCATATCCCTCCAAGGCTGCGAGTGTCAGCCAGCAGCACCAACACACACGGCTTTCAGCGAGCAGCCAAGCTGAATGTGCAGACTGGAAGCCGGGGGAAAATCTGCAGCCCTGTTTTGCCAGCGCTCTGCTCTGCTCCCCCCTCTGCTTTACCCCCCCAAGGCACCTCTGAGCTGAGCAGAGCACAGCACACCTTTCTGCTGAGTGTCTCTGTGTGTCTTTTGGGTTCAAGCACCAGCATCACCTGGAGAGGGACACGGGGATGTTTATGGGCCTGGAGGGCTGCTACGAGGGTGCCCAGGACTCCTGCCCCCAGACCAGCCCCCTGGGACAAGCAGAGCAGGACCCCGCGCAGAGTTGCAGCACAGCCAAGGCTGCTGCAGGGCAGGTGGCTCAGCCCCTCCATCGACAGCGGGGCTGGAGCAGCAATCTGTGCCCCAGGAGACACAGGGTCCCCTGCTCCGCTGCCACCTTCTTCTCCTGCTGCCCCTTGGCACTGCACTGCCACCAGCAATCACAGAGGTGGCAAGAGAAGACGGGACATCCCTGGGGAAGAGAGTGACCGGTGCAGTGACCCTTTCATCAGCCCTCACCCAGTGAGCCCAGGGCTCCCACTCCCTCCTCCCAAGCCCGTGCCAGCCTGCTCCCCCAGCTCCTGTGCCCCTGTCTCTGTGCCAAGAACACGGGGAGCTGCCTGCCTTGCTGCCTCTGCCTTCTCTGCCACAACACAGCCTGGCCTCCACCACCCACGGCACAGACGGGGCTCCAGGAGAGTCTCCTCCAGGCACCAGTGGGACTTTGATCACCCAGAAGCTGCTGGATGCTCAGGAAGCTCTCCTGCTGCTTTGGAGAGCATCTGGAGGAGGACGATTCAGCTCAGAAGTGACCCTGAACAGATCCCCACCCCCGGGGACAAGTGAGACCATACCAAGACCTTCTTCAGACTGCCAGCACTTCCCCATCCCCACTGCCAGCCCTGAAGCCTCCCAACCGCCCCACGCCAGCCACCCTTTATGCCAGGGCTGCTCTTGCTCCTGGAAATGCTGTTTGCAACACGACAGCTCCCCCCCCCGCCGCCCCCGCATGCTTGGATGGACAGACAGACCAAAGGGGACGTACCCACAGGAAGAAGTGCAGAGCCTTGGTGCTACACAGGCTGTTGTTGAGGGGCACGAAGAAGGTGCTGTATGCCGCAAGGACCCCCACCCAGCTTGGGCTGCAGCCCATGACCGCTTGGCTTGCCCTGGTCCCACCGGGCTTGCTGGCCAGCACGGTGACCAGAGGAAGAGGCAACATCCCACAGAGCAGTGGGACATCACCAGCTCTGCCAGGCGTGGGAACAGATGGCATCTCGCTAAGGATGCGATGCTCTGGGGGCAGAGGCAGCTGCTGGGGCAGGAGGAAGACAGAGCGCTGGACTCGGCTGGTGCTACCCGGGGCAGAAGGGGAGGGGACAGTGCCGTACCATGGGCTGCCTACAAATGAAAGCACTCAGCCTCTCACAGAAGGTCTCATCCCAGCTACCCCCCGTGGCCATGGGGAAATCAGGCCAATCAATGATGCACTGGCTGAAAAACACCATCTGAGCAGACACCAGCTGTGGTGGTGCAAAGGGTCCTGGGGCTGCAGCACAGCCCCCACACCTTCGCTTCGCTGCTCAGGATGAACCCGTCCTAGTGCACCCCGGGTTCCAGGATGGATGTCAGTGCTCCCATCCCAGCTGGGCTTTAGGCAAATTAGCCTAATCGCAGTGAAGTGCCTTGTCTCTGCAGTGGCCCAACATCCTCCCAGCATCAGTGGGGAGGTGACAGCACCGCCCTGCACAGGGATTTGGTCCTTGCTGGACTCAAACCTGCTCCAACTGTCTCTGTATGCTCAGAAGTGGGAATAATACCCAAAGGGTCTTGCTGGGGTGCCAGAGGTTTCTCACCTGTGGGACAGCGACAGAGATCCCTTCTCTGGGGGCAGGAGCATGCGAAAGGCAGTGCAGCACTCGGGTACATGGGGAGGGGGGAAGAAAAGCAGAGGACCTCCCTCCCACCGCCCCCACAACAACGTGGGGAAACTGAGGCAGGGGCAACAAAAGCCCAAAGGCAGAGTGCTTGTGGCAGAGCTGGGAACAAACCCCAGCTCTCAGCGAGACACGCTGGCCACCAGCCCCTCCTCAGCAGTACCAGGCAGGACCTTGAGCTCACAGCAGCGAGGGGCTCCAGCCTGGAGCTGCATGCACAGGGAAGAGCCTTGCCAGGGAAGGAAGGACCTTCCCCTCTACGAAACAGCAACTCCCAGCCACCAAAACCCTGAGAACCAGAGACCCCCATCCCCAGACGCACACATCTACATTTATTACTCCTTGCCAGCACCTCTCAGCAGAGACCCTCTCAGGCCAAGAGCACCCAACCCCTTGTATGGCTGCAAGCCCAGCAAACCATGTGTGCACAAACTCCCTCTCCCCAGGCCAGGCGTCGGGGCATGTTATGTTGCTCAAGGCCAGCGCCAGGCTGTCATCGATGCTGCCCGCGCTGCTGGTCAGCCCCACTGGGCTCGGGGAGCTGGGTGACACCAGGGTGCGAGGAGTAGAAGTGCAGAGGTGACAGTCGCAGCTTTGGCAGCAGCTGTGACACCAGCCGGAGCTCATCCTGCCAATCACTCATCCTGCAGGCTGGGTTCTGGCTCTCTTCCCAGGAAAATTTAGCTTGAGCTTGTGGGCAACATGCCCAGGCAGCTCCTCCATCCCACTTGGGAGCAGCAGAGTTCCCTTCATCCAGGCAATCTGATCCAAGCCTCTCCACTTAGGGACAGAGAGAGGGGAGCAGATCTCTCCATCCCGGGCTGCCTGGCTAAATTCAATGCTGATTTCTGTGCATTACTGACAAAAAGTTCTCAGGAGCCAGGAGGATCAGCATGCTTGAGTCTCAACCTACAGAGAACATCTGGCAGGGGACACAGCCTGGCACCACCGCATGCCAGCACAGAACGTACCTGAACTTCACCGGAGTGCTTGAAAGGCCCAGAGACCCATCTGCTCCTACACCTACACATTTGCCTTTCCCTGCCCAAGTTTTTGCCCACGGGGAAGGCACTCATGAGGTCAAACGCTGGCTCCGTGGGCTGACTCCACTCCAGGGGAAGGCAGGGGAACACATTCCTCCTCCCTGTCTGGCACAACTCGGGACAGAAAGCACCTTGGAAGTAACAGCAGGACCTCCGCGTATATCAACAAAGCTTTGTATCCAGAATATCAGGATCCACCCAACATCCCACAGCTCACACGTGCAGGGTGAGTAGGGGGGAGCCACAGCCCAAACAGAGCTGGTGTCAGCAGTGAGGAACCCCTGCAATCCACCTTCTCCAGGGACCACGGGCCCCTTCACTGGAGCCCATGACAGGGCTGCCCCCTTACCATGCTGAAGTCCACGCCATTGGTGATGGTGTGTCTTCGGTGCTCTGCACGTCCCCTCTGATGCCTCCGAGTGTCCCCAGCCCCTGGATGGCTGCCATCTCCCTGGGACTGCCCGGTAGCCTTAGCATCACCACCTGTGACACAGATAAGCATGAGGCCACCAGCTGCTTGCAACAAAAACCTCCCCACGGCCAATTCTGTGGGACTATCTGCAGTGTGGTCTTGCAAACGGACATGGCAGGGAGCAGCTGAACAAAGCACCAGCCCGAGCGCTTGCTCACATCTTTGTATGAGCAGGGCAGGCTTCAGCAACGACTTACTTGGCTGGGCCAGGCTGGCAACAGACCTCAGTGGTCATCTTCTGCAAAAAGCAGGCAGCTTCCAGGCAATGCTGCTTCAGTCCTGGCACAGGCAATTAAACCATTAGTGATAGTGGCTACCCTCGTCCTGTCCTCATGGGACCCCTGGCTCCTGCTCAGGTGGCACAGGCTCTGCCAGGAACCTGACTGCTCCTGAAGGCAGCTCCTGCTTGGTGATGGGCTTGGCCATGCAGATGTCCCCCCCAAGACCCCATGCCCGTGGTCCAACCATAGGGTAAATCAGGCTGTCGGTTTTCCAAGATTTTATTAAAATCCCAACAGCCTATCTTGCAAAAGACTGATCTACGACAAACACATGATGCTGGTGCAAATCCATACATAACCTATTTTTGCAGATTAAGTTCATACTGGCAGGCTGGATCAGACACCTCCTGCCCGTGCTGCCTGTGCACCGACACAGGTATTGGCTGGGCATCTGCAGAAAAGTCAGTACGAGCCCTGCATCACCTGCCCTGGCAAACTCGCCAGAAACGCAGCCCTGTGGCCACGGCCAAGCCAGCTCAGATACCCGCTTCTGGCCGAGCTGGCAGAGCACTGCCCTGCCGCCCTGAACCGCGGCACCAGGGCAGCCGAGGGTGCTGAGGGCGCAGCCAGCACCCTCCCCAGACGTGCCCAGGCAGCAAGCCTGCTGTACCTCCCTTCTTGCCCCAGTCCCCTGCCGAGTCCCCAGCAGACCCTGCCTTGTGCTCACCCCTTCACTCTTGCCCCTCACCCCGCTCTCTGCACACAGCTTTCCTCGAGAGTTTCTTTCCCAACCTGGCTTTCAAACAAGAGCAGCAGGGAGGCAGGCAAGTGAAGGCAGGCAGTGAGGCAGCTGGGGAAAACATCTCCTCCTCGGGACCGCTCCCCACTCTCCCAGGCACCCCCACCCATTGCCACATCCTTCTCCCACGGGCTGGGCACACGCCGTCTCCCAGGCGCCGGAGCTGCCAGGCACAGGTCTAGCGCGTTCCCTGCTGCACAGGCACGAAGGGCTGCGAGTGCCAGGACAGGGCACGTCGCATTGCCTGGGCTGGCACATTGCTGCCCGCTGCTCCACAAGCCTCCCCAGCCGAGCACATGGACAGGATGGAAGAGGGATATGGGGCAAAAGAGGGCAGCCACGGCCGCAGGAGCCACCCTTCATCTTGAAGGCAACGAGGTCTGGGAGAGTTGCACCATACTGGGGCTGCCTGTGCTGCCACGTTTGCAATGGTTCGGCAACAGGTGCTGGGCTCAGGCTCAGGCTCAGCAGGAAATGCTTTACAAGCACCTCACTCAGCCTGTCGCTTTGTGTCCTTGGGGAAAGAAGCCACCACAGCATGGGAAAGAGCCTCCTTCTCGTCCATCATGGCACCCCGCTTCTCCTACCAGCAAGGGCTCCGGCGTAGACAGGTCTCCAGCACATCAATAAACACAAAGTCTTTGATATCACCCATTCATCTGTTTTGCCAGCTGGCTTTGGTTTCATACACCCATATCTAGCTGGGAGGAACCCAGCACAACCAGTGCAACCATGCACGTGTTGTCCTAGCAGACCTGTAGCACATCCTGCTTGGGAAGCTGGAGAACAGCCCCAAAACCAAGGGTAGCTTCGATAGGCAGAATCCCAAAGCAAAGCCAGGAGCACCTCTGAGAAGAGCTGCAGGGTAGAAACAACACGTTAAAAAGTTTTTTGCTGGTACTTGGAAGTGCCAGGTTGAGCTGAGCTGAACCTGAGAAAAGAAGGTGCTCCCAGGTCAAACAACTGAGCTCTATGCACCTGAGCTACAATGTAGTGGCTAAAACAGGACCCCTGCCAATGAGCTGGGATCAGTTCTTCCTAGGCAAAGAGCAGGACCAGCTCACCCGAGGTGGAAGAGATCCTGCCATGAGATACAGGATGGCCTCCTCGCTCCCAGAGCCCCTCTGCCCCTGCAGGGCAAGAGCCCAGCGTTCGCTGGCCAGAGCAAGTGCGCAGGATGGAGCAGACACCTCATGGTTGTTTTACACATTTACGTACCTGTCCTTGGCAACGGCCCAGACAATAACAGCTACCTACAAATCATCCCTGCTTCCTGCCGGGGCCACCAGCTCTCCAGGCAGCTGCTAGAGCCAGGCTACCCCAGCAGCAAAAGCAAGCGCTGTGCTGGGAAGGAGGCAGTGCCCAGGGCCGCCACAGACCTCCTGGGCAAGGCACTTTCTGCTCTGTGTCTTAACTTGCCCAGGTCTCAGCTCACAGGGGAACCAGAAGGGTCAAGACCCCCAACACTGAGATGCTTGGACACTGCTGTGACGGGCCACCTAGGCACCAGTGGTAGGGAAGCCATCACAGTGACTCCCCTGCCCAGTGACTTCTCCAGTATCAGCCTCACCATCCTTGCGCCCAGTGGATGCTGTTGGCTCCCCAGAGAGCGCGGCGGGTGCCCAGCAGCAGCTCGCAGGCTGCCCCAGCGCCGCCGGGCTGATGAGAGTTTCCAAGAAGATGGAAGCTGACTCTGAGCAGGGACTTCTTCAGAAGCACTTCTGCCCACACGCTAATGGAGGTTAGCGGGGAAGAGGGGACAGAATCGCCATCCCACTGGCTCACTGCACCCCTGGATGTGCCAGGAGGATCACCTGGCCCCAACCTCTGTCATCTTGCCATGATTTGCATCCAAATCACTCCAACGCATGCAGAGGCCCCCTGACCAGAAAGTAGAGCTAGGGCAGCATTCTACAAGCACCTCCTTCCCCCAAAACACAGACAGGGAGAGTTTCCTCAGACTCTTTGCAGTTGATAAGCACTGATACACCATCTCGCTGCACTTGGTTGGGTTCTTACAGAAGCTACCTCATGCAGCCGGAGGCTCAGAGCAGCCTCGAGCCCAAACGATATAATCTTAATGGAGACAGGGCTTCCTGGACCCACGGGCAGTTCTCGGCACCCAGCACATCGCTCCGCAGCGAGAGCGAGCCATATCCTGCCGCGGCAGCGCCCAGCTCCCTCACAGACAGCTGAGGAGAACATTTACCTGTTCAACCACACCCCAGGAAACTCTCTGCTGTGGAAGGGAGCACTGAGCAGCTGTGCAGGATCTGGAGCTAAAAAGAGATACAATAACTCTGAGTTACCACATTTCCTAAGCTGCTGAACCAACCTGAAATTCAGGCCTGTTGCCAGAATACGGCCCTGCGCCGCGGGAAGCTGGCAGCAAGGGGTGAGGCACTAACACTGCCCACAGGCTCGGGACATCAGTATAACATCAGCCTACAACGGAAAGATCCTCAGCAACCAGAAAGTCGCTGTAGTCACCTGCTCACTCCTTCCCAGGGCAGAGCTTTCAATTTGCTGTTTATTTACCAAGCAGGATTTTTTTCAGGTTTTTCCAGATTTACACTCTTGATGACAGAAGAACCAGCCTGCTTAATAATATTCCCCTAGATGAAGCGTCAGTGATTAGTCTGGAGGCAAAATGGAAAGCAGAGAACCTCAGCCACGGTTAAAGTTTCTTCTCCACCCAGCAGAAAAAGGGACTGGGAGGGAGCGGGTGGGAAGGGAAGGCAAACCAGCCCAGACAACTTTCCCAAGGTAGAGGAAGTCATCATGTTCAAGTGTTGTAACAGCAAACACCAGCTGCTCACACAAACTTTTGTGTCTGTAGATCTCAAAGTGCTTCACAGACCTAGACAAAGAATTATTACCTACACCAGATAAGTCCAGAAGCCTGGTTTCCTTATAACGTCGCCTACTGACTAGCAACAAACCAAGATGCCAGTGCCACAGCCTTCCCCTTGACGAGGTCAGGGTGGCACCTGGGGGTGGGGGACCCTGGCAGACCCAGCACGGGGACCCCAGGTCCCGAGGAAGCAGCAGAGTCCACAGGGACCTGCCAGCAAGCTCTGCAGACAGAGCCCTGGCCTGGCCACCCGGACAGTGCTTGGGGACAGCAAAGCGCATCTCCCCGATGCCGCTTTCCCATTTAATTATTGCTTAATTATTTATTATTGTAAACAGCGCTGCAGAATTATCCAAACAGAGAAGTTGGAGCAGGTTTCACTATTGTTTTTGTCCGAAACATGGATGAGACGGTGAAGCGAGCCTTTCTGAGGGCACACGCACAGCAGGGAGCCCACCAAGCACACGGCTGCTCCGTGACGGCAGCTCTTGCCCCGACGAGGCTGCTCGGCTCTTGGGGGACCCCAGGGCCCGGCGACTCTCAGACCACCAGCTGCATCGTGTCCCTCCCGAGGAAGGTCACCTACCCCCGCGCCAGGGGACAACCGCGGCCACGCCACGGCAAAGCCCTTAATTCTTCTTGTCACCGCTACAAAGAGACAAGCGCCCACGCGAGGAGAGACGTGAAGGGAAGCACAAACCCGAGAGGGACAGCGGAGCACTACGCTCTCCTTCCCGGTTTCCCGCAGCTTGGACCAAAGCCCACCCGAGCCAAAATTAAGAAGTTGGGTAACTTTTGCGGAGTTTTGCATCCGGCCCGCGGGAAGAGCTTGCTGCGGGTTAAGGCCCGGGGGAGGGAACGGGGCTGCGCTGCCCGAGGACCGGAGGAAGCCGCCGGGTCCCAGCCCGCCCTGCCTGCCTCGCCTCTCCGGCAACGGCGCTGCCCGCACCGACTCGGCACGTTCCCCCCGCGCCCCGGCGCTGCCAGCCCGGCCCCGCTGGCTCACCTCGGCCGCGGGGCTGGCTGAGCCCCGGCTCCCGCTGCCCGGCGCTCTTCCCGCGCCGCTCCTCGGCACAGCGCGGGCTCGGCGGCTTCTCCACGCTCCGCCGCCCGCCGCCGCCGCCGCCGCTGCCGCTGCTGCTCTCCACCGGGCGGTCAGCACCGGGCAGGGCAGCGCGCAGCCCCAGGACGAAGCGCTCGAAGGTGAGGTACCCGCTGGCCGGTGCCGCCCGCCGCAACCCCTCCATCACCCCGGCGGGCAGCTCCCGGGCTTCCGCTCCCCGCCAGCGGGACTCGATCTCCCGTAGGTGCACGTAACCCCGCCGCCGGTCATCCAGGATATCGAAGAGAGTCCGCAGGCTCTGCAGGAAAACCCGGGGCAGACCCTCGGTCCCGGCGGGGAGCGACCGGTCGCCGCGCTCCGGGGCCATCGCCGCCGCCGCCGCTCCCGAGCGTTACTCGCCGCTCCGGCCCCCGCGCTCCTATTGGTTGTTGGTGGGAGACTCCGTGCTCCTATTGGTTGGTGGCGGGAGGCTCCGCGCTCTCATTGGTTGGCGGGGGGCGGTCGCGCTGACCATTGGCTGAGGGGGAGGACGGCGGTTTGAGTTGCGCGCGGCGCCCGCCCCGCGCTCGGCCGTGGGGGGGCTCAGGGAGGTGCCTCCTCCTCCATCCCACCGCCACCGGAGACCCTGCACCCCCGGCGCCCCCCGCCCGGGAAGAGCCGCGCTGGCCGGTGTCCATCCACCGGGCACAAATCCTCATTTCTGGCAGCGCAGCCCCTCACCCGCTGCGTCCGCAGCTGCAAATCTCCTTATGTGCTGGCAGAACTTGGGGCACCGCTGCCTGCGCCCAAATGCAATGGGTGCTTTTGCTGCCGGCGGTAATAAACATGGAATCATGGAATTGTTGAGGTTGGAAAAGACCTTTAAGATCATCGAGTCCAACCATTAACCCAGCACTGCCAAGTCCACTACTAAACCATGTCCCTAAGCTCTGCATCTACACGTCTTTTAAATACCTCCAAACAGCTGTGGACAGTTGGACTTTTGCACCTCAAAGATGCCGTAACCTTGCAGAAAGGAAAGCGGCTCTTTTAAAGCTGAGATACCTGAAGACCTTACATCCCTAAAGACTCCAGAGCAAATGTGATTAGTGAACAGGAACCCAAAAATCCCGACTGTGGTGCTCGCTCTCACCATCAGCTTTGCAAACACAGCCAAGAAGCATCAGTCCAGCTTCTCGCCTCAGCAGCATCCCCACGGGAGAGGGACATATGGCTCTTTTGGGTCAGCATGGAGAGGTCTTGTGTGCTTGACTTGCCTGGTGCCGCAGGGGAAGTGAGTGCTTACAGCGGGAACTGAGTCCAGGCATCCCAGTGCTGTGGCTGGTGCAGCACCAGCAGCCACCAGCCAGCAGGAGCCCGGTAGGGGCCCAAAGGAACCACAGATATGGAGAAAGGAGGAAAAAAAAAATATATCAGTCTTGACAAATGTGAGAGAAACAGGATTTGGATCATATCTCTTACAAACTTAGTATGAACTGGCATTGTTAAGAGAACGGGTTTCTCTAATTTAGACTGAAATTTGCTGCCTCCATTAGATCCAACAGCACGTTAACCCCAGGGAAAGGTGCTGCCCTCCTCCGCAAGCTCCCTTCGTCAGACAGTGCGTTGCAACAAAGCAGACTGCAAAGCCCTGGTGTCACGAGTCCCATGTCACAAGCACCGAACTCGCTTGAGGGGCCCTGGGCAGCCACAAGCTGGCAGCTCCAGAGCCCCCGTCCTGGTCTGATGCTCATGATGCTGAGAGAAGGAGCGTCAGGGAGCGAGTGTGCTGGAGAAGGGTGACGGTCAGAAAGGGTGATTAGCCACTGTCCGGGTGCTCAGGTTGTGAGGCTGCCTGTGCCACCAACATCTCCCTGTACCACCAACATCTCCCTGTGCCACGGATATCTCTGTGTGCCGCAGATGCCTCCCTGTGCCATGTGCCAGGGATGCTTTCCTTTAGCTCTGAGTTGGCTTCAAAGGGAGAGGGTGGAAGATGCTTGGCCCTCAAGCCCTCCCATCCACACAGCCCTTGCTGTGCTCTCCTTGCCATGAGCTTCCCTGTCCGGGCCAGGCACGGGGACTCCATCCCCAGGTGTCTTCAGCACCTTGGTCCTACTCCCAACTTCTCACCCCATTCTTGCCACTCCTCTTCTCCACAGAGTTTCTCAGCCCTGTCAGACACAGGCTGCCAGGTAAATCACAGCAGCCTCTGGAGACCCTCACTGGGCTTTTCTCTGTCAAGGACCTGCTCTGTCTGGTCTCCTCTGTGCTATGGCCAGGCTGTTCACAGCCTGCTTTTCTTCAAACCATTTCTTTTCATGAATTTCCTGGACCTGTTCTACCTGTTTTGAGATCTCTGCTTGGCTTTGCCGTGTTTG
Organism: Phoenicopterus ruber ruber; assembly: GCA_009819775.1. NCBI lineage: Eukaryota > Metazoa > Chordata > Aves > Phoenicopteriformes > Phoenicopteridae > Phoenicopterus > Phoenicopterus ruber. Next base: position 12,980,043 of record CM020234.1, read on the forward strand.
ACTGAGCAGGTTCACACCCGTGTAGGATACAGGGAGAAGGAACCGGTGCATCATCCCTCCCCTTCCTGATTCAGAAACAAGGCAGTGAATGACGCTGCTCAGCTCTGGTAGCGTCAGCACATTGGCTGTTTTGCTCAGCAAAGGCTGAGGTTTTCCCTGTGTTCCTCCCACATCTCTGGGCTTGCTGGAAGATCTAGGAATAATAGGGGGAATTCAAAATGACCTTAATGTCTCTTGTCCAATTTCCCTGCCTGGCAGGTGTATCCCACCAGGAAAGCAATCCGGAGACACCAGAAGCAATTCCTGGCATTGACTGTGTCTGGTGGTTCAGCTGAAATACTCTTGCTCCTCCATGTGGAGCTTTCTGCTCTGGCAACAGGGAGCTGGGACACAAGTGCCCAGTGCAGCTCCGGTCTTGCTACGCTTTCCATACCCAGTGCCCTCAAGAGGCTGCCATGAGACAGGCCAATGTTTTCATCCTCGGCATCATTGTGTGAATGAGGTTAAGGAGATTTTGAAAATTCTTGGAAAAGGCTTTTTTGGGGTTTTGTTTTGGTTTTTTTCTCTCACTGAACAGTTTATCTTGGGGCCAGCCCAGGCTCTTCTGTTTGACAGAGCCATCTTTGTTTTTTTTTAATATAAACAACGTTGTTATTCAGTTCTCCTTCCTCGAAGCTGCTGGGAAGCACCAGCTGCCATTCAAACCTGGCCCAGCCCTCCCTCACTGCTGGCCTGCTGGTGGTGGCACTCACGACCCTGGTGTGGTGGCACCCAGTGTACCACTTCCCCTCTCTGCGGAGGGCACAGGGTGTCTGCTGTCCCCTGGGAGGCTGGTGGCAGGCTAGCGCGTCCCACCAGCCAGCGTTGCCTCCCCTAGGAGGAGAGGTGGCAGCAGCCACACCAGAGCACTGGGGGTGCTGGTGGTGGAGACTGAGACACCTTCCTACATGACACTGACCATCTACGGGTGATGCTGGGTGACTGTGGCAGTAGATTAAGCCCCGTGCTGACTTCAGCAGCACGCAGGTGTTCACATGTGAATCTTGACTTTGCAGAGGACACAAGATGACCACAGCCATGAGGTTGTCTCCTGATGACCATGTTCAAGCAGACGCTGTGAGCCCCTGCTGCTGCATTCCCCTGAGGGAGAGCAAGGTCCGGTGGGGAACCAGCTGCACGTCTGTGGGCTCAGCGCACGCAGGCTGCTGCCGGGCACGCGAACCAGCCGGCATGGCACAGCCCGCCTCTACGCTTTGCGCTGCCGGCCAACACAGTGCCACATCCAGAGTGGGCTGGTCCCCGGCCAGCGCAGGTTTCCAGACCATACCCAGGTCAGGGCTTGGTTAAAATCAGACCAGGAGCTGTGCAAACAACAGTCCAGATGCCAAGTTCTGGTGCTCCCCATCACTGTCCAATTCATTAAGCGCAATCAGTGTTAACCCCCTTTTTCAGCCCCAAAGCTGAGGGGGTGCAGGGAATCACTTCCAGTGGGGTACCAAAGAGTCAACCCAGAAACGCATCTGTGCCCAGGAAACCTCTGGGCAGAGGCTAAAAATGGCAAGGGGAGGGTGGCCGGGGAGAAGCAGCAGATTTTTCCCTTGGGGGAGGGCTGTCTTGTTTGATCTTCCCAGCTCTGAGATGCCATCGTGTTTTCCATCTTGCTGCTTACGGGGCCTCTTGAGGACATGCTCTGTTTGCTTTGGAGGGGGCTGGGCGCTTCCCACAAAGTTACTTTTCTTTCCTCCAGACTGTTTTTTCCCTCGGAGGGCCAGTGAGCAGGAAGTCTGGTGGCTGCCTGGCTGCTCGCAGGCTGTCACGAGGGCCGGGAGAAGGGCGGCGGGTGGGAAGCTAAAATAAGCTGTCCGGGGGGGTGGTGGTTTTGTTTGCTCGCTCTGTGACATGCCTGGGCCCACAGAGCAAGAATTTCTGTTGGTAGGAAATGGCAGTGTCCAGTCTTCCCCCCCCCCCCTCTGGGTGATGGGGTCTCAGCACGACGAGTTTAAATATAGGGAACCATCTGGGGCTTAAATGGAAGTGTGATAGATGCTGCAAGGCCTCCGATTAGAATCCATCTAGCAATTGCTCTGTCCTATTATAAATTCTACTCTGCTGCTGCCGATGAAGCCAGCTATCACGGGAGTGGCTAAGGGCAGCAAGTAGTAACAGTCATGCCACAGCCCAAACTACCCAGCCTTTCATCTTATTCAGGGAACGACTGTAAAACTGCATTGCTTTGGGGAACAAATTGGTGGATTCTTATATATTGAAGCAAGGCCCTAAAAATGAGAAGCTCTACCTTTCTTCTGGTAGCATATCTTACCCCAATGGAGCAGTGTTTGCCATCTGTCTGCTTTTGGGGTGCTGGAGCTTTTTTAATGATGAATTTCCTGTTCCACCTGCATGTTTGTGTTTCGTTTGGCCCAGGCGTACCCCCTTCCTGCTCTCTCAGGTTGTCCTGCCCGGTATATCTGATCCAACCGCCCATTGTTTTTATTGCTTTACAGAAGAAAATTTCTACCCACGCGGGTGCAATGGGCTGTGGAATCAACCCTGGGGGACTCTGTGCAGCACGACAAACCTGTTCTGGTGGATGGCTGGATTTGGGGGGTGGGACCGTGTTCACCAGCAGCAGCATGATTTGCTGAGGTTCTTCTGGGAGAGCTGAGATCCCACAGCTATGAGATCCCGCAGCTACATGCTGGGGTTCCTTCAAGGCGAGGCAGCAAAGGCTGTACGAGTTCTGCAGGAAAAAGCAGGGCTGGATTTATAAGTTGGATCTGAAAGAGCCTTTTCTGATGAATAAGGGTCAATGGTTATGCAGGCACCATGTCTGTGGAAAGACCCACATCTCTTCACACACCGGGCAGGCAGGGTACGCGACCACAGCAGGAAGAGATTTTGTGTAAAAGGGAGCAGAGCGAGGAGTTTTTGAAACCCAAGCCCAAGCAGGAGCTGTGTTGTGACATAAAATAGGAAACAGAGTGTGAAACAGAAGCTTTGACAACTATTGGGGATTCTTCCTGACCTGATCATCACATCCAGATGGAGTCCAGCTCCCATGACTCTGGTCACATGCAGGGAGGTGGCTGTGTCTGAGCAGCTGTCTGTCTGTCTGTCGTCTTGTCTCCTGCTGCCCAGCCGGGCTCTGACTGCAGGCAAGATGCCACAGAGACAGGCTGATGGCTGGGACAGGGACTTAGCGCCAGGCTGCCCAGTGGCAGGAGTGGACTGAATATACTGGGGCTTTGAGAACAGGAGCGTAGGATGTTGCACTGTCCCCACTCTCGGCAGCCTGTGACCCCAGCACAGGCCGCAGAGGAGGCTGCCTCGCTGTGTGCCTTCCGACATCTCGTGACTGGCCCAGCCTCGGTCTTTGGGTTTTTGTGTCTGGTCACTTCACTGCTGCGGGTGCTGCGAGCTGGACTCGTGAGCCGGAGGTCTGACCCTGCAGCAGGCATCACGGCTGGGGCGGGATGGGATCCACCTGCCTACCTGCTGTGCCGAAGTAACCCCAAGAGCTTTTCGATACATTTGCAAGTGCGGGTGCAAGAAGGGGCGTGAGACTTTCCCCGGTACAAAGGTCCCAGCACCAACACCCCTGGGGTCCCAGTGAGGTGCACCCCGGCAGCCAAACACATCTCGCATCCTGGCACAGCCCACTGCAGAAAGGCGCCCTGGCTGGGTGCCAGCCTGCTGTGCCCGGACGAGGCTGCGGGCTGTGACTTCGGTCATGAGGGAAACGCTGCGCCGGCCGAAGGCAGCCTGCCGCGCAGGGCAGGGCAACGGGCAAGCACCGGGCAGGGCAGAGACCGTGTGGTGGCGGAGGCCGGCAGGGTCCTGCGGGCCCGAGGAAGGAGCCGAACTCAGGCAGGACACGTTGCCCGGGCGGCTCCGGGGAAGGGCCGGGACCGCGGGGCCGCGCAGGGAGCACGCTCCTAGGGGCGGGGCCGTCACGTCATAGCCCCGCCCTTCCCCGCCTATGCCCCGCCCCGGCCCCGCCATAGCCCGGCCCTGGCCTCGCCCCATCCCATCCCATCCCGCCCGGGCCGGGCCCGCCCCGCCCCGCTCATGCCCCGCCCCGCCCCGCCCAGGCCCCGCCCCGCCCAGGCCCCGCCCCGGCCCGGCCCGGCCCGGCCGGTCCCGCCGGCGGGCAGAGGCGCCATGGGGCCGCCCGAGGAGGTGCGGGCGCGGCTGGCGCGGTGCGGGCAGAGCCACCTGCTGCGCTTCTGGGCCGAGCTGGGGCCGGCGCAGCGCGGGGCGCTGCTGGCGGCGCTGCCGCCGGGCTTGGGCGAGCACTGCCGGCTGGCGGCGGCGGCCGGGGCCCGCCAGCGGGGCCTGCCGGAGCGCCTGGACGGCCGGATGGAGCCGCTCCCCGCCCGGCTGCTGGGCAGCGCCCGCCGCAGCGGCCCCGCCGCGCTGGAGCGCTGGGAGGCGGAAGGTGAGCGGGGCCGCCTGTCTCGTCGCGGGGCGGGGGCCTGGGGCTCTGGCCCTCGGTGCGCCCCCCCCCCGGCCCTCGCCCTTCCGCCCGGGGGCTGCGGGGGGCGGCGGGGGTGAGGGCTGGGCCGGGGGGCACAGGGGCGCCTGTCCCAGCGCCGCCGGCCCGTCCCGGCGGGTTCCGGCCCTCCTGCGACTCGGTGCCAGAAATGCTGGGGCTTGTCCTGAAAACCAGCCGGGCTGACTTCGCACCGACTGAGCGCGGCCTGGCGCCAGCGGGGATGGGCCCGGCCCCCGCCCCGGTGCGAGGCGTGGGGTGCTCGGGAGGCAGGCGCATCCCCGCGGCGTCCCGGGCCGGTGCGGAGACCGGGGCTGTTCCTGGCGGGGTCCCCGGGGCAGAGAGCTGTGTCCTGCGGTGCCACCTTTGGGGTGGCATCCAGCAGCCTGCACAGTGGCACTGGGTTTTGTCGGGAGGTTTGGTGTCAGGCAGGGGGGAGGCGAGTGGAAGACAAGGGTGATGGCGAGGGAGGCAGAGTGGGGAGAGATTTGGGGTTACGGCTATACTGCCCGTACTGAGCACGGGCAGCCAGGTGCCTGGTGCACGGCAGGGGCTGTGGAGGCACTTTGGGGCTGAGACATTGAATTTTCACTCTTAGCTGTTTAATATAGTGGCTGAGGTGGGACACGGGATAACGTCGTGCCTCGCAGGTGGAGGTGAAGTCCCTGGTGAGGGTGGGAGCGGAGGGTTTGCATTGCTGCCAGAACAGGGAGCTGTGCCGGGGCACACGGTGTGTCTCCCAGACCACGTGCGGGTGCGAAGGCAGGTCTCGTGCTGGCGCGGGGGCTGGCGTGGAGCCCTATCCAGGCTGTGCCATGTGCGGCGCAGGAGGGAGATGGGATCTGGGAGCAGAGCAGGTGGATAGTGTGAAAGAAGCCCAGGAAAGCCCAGCATCCTTGTTTTTTGGAGCCCAGTAGATGCTGATGGCTTTCCCTGGTCACCCCATGGGCGTGTGAAAGACGAGGGTGATGGGGGAGGCGGTGGCTGGATGTGGGGTGCTGTGCTCCCCCCATAGCACATCTTACACGGACGTCCTGTGCTTTTTTTCTAAGTGCCCGCTTTGTTTCATTTATTTACAAAGGTTCAGATGTGTCTCCCCTCCTTCTTTATAAAATACAACAGCACTGTTAAAAAATAATCATAATAAAAAAGGAAGCCAGAAAAAACCAGTTGTGGTTGGAGAGACACTTGCCTAAATTGTGGCAAGCATCTGCACAGCTTTGACCTAAACCTGCCAGCAAAGAGGTGGGGATGTGTGGGCAGGGGAGGAAAAATTTCCAAGCAAAAGCAAAAATAGAAGCGGCAGGGTCACAGGGCAGCGGAGCTTTTCTGACGCGTCAGAATCCACTGACGGAGCTGAGCAGTGGTGGAGGGAGCGGGAGGAAACTCTGGTGACCCAGGGGCCATGTATGCTTGATCCAACCAGGGTTTCCACCAGCCACGCTCGCATCTCCAGCTGAGTAGAGGAGGGTGCCAGCGCCCGGCCGGCACCCCAGCGGCCACCCAGACGTAGCCAGTGGGGTTTGGTAGGGGACCCGCTCTGATGGTGGTTGCTACGTCTTGCCTGAGGATGTCACAGTGAGGAGGAAGGGAACCCAGGAATCCCAAAGGCAGATGTGTCTAGGTCAGGGCCGCGCAGTTAAATAACAATTTTACCAAACTGGGTCCTTCATCTTCTGCCCTGCCAGGCCGGGGCTGGCCTCGCCTGCTGCGAGCGCAGCTTGCAGGGGTCCAGCAGGTCTGGTGTGCTTGGGACCACCGGCACCGTGCACAAGGCACCTGGCCCTGAAGTCCAGGTGGCCCCGAGCCGCATCAGTCCTGCAGGCAGCGTTTCCTGACTTCTACCAGGAGAGGGGGATACGGTTCTGTTTTCCTTTGGTTTGTTTTTATGATGCGGTTTAATGCTGGAGATGGGAATCAGCCCGTGGTTTTATTTCCTGGAGGAGGGTGATCAGGAGCGAGACTTTGTGCCGCTGACCCGGGCAGCGCTGGTGTGCCACGTGTCCCTGCGGACGTGGCCTTGTCCCCAGGAGCACCCCTGTGCCCCCTGCGCGTTTCCCAGCGGAGCTGGCGTAGTTGGCGCAGGCTTTGCAGGGATTGCGGGTCCCCGAGGGGACGCAGGCTCCGAAAGGCTCTTGTTTCCAGTGGGCTGCTCGTGGTGTTGAGCTGGGCGGGAGCAGAGCGAGCAGTCCTGGCCGGCTGCTCGATGTCCCTGAGGCTGCGCAGCTGATACAGCCCTTGGCTGTGGGGTCGGAGTCACCCCTGAGCTGAGCTCGTCTGTGCTCTGCGCACGGGTGTCCAAGTTCCCAGCAGCTCCCACCTGCAGTGTGTCCTCTGCAAAGACTGAAGAGCTGAAATTATGTCTCCTCCTTTCCCCTTCCCCCTTTTTGTGATAAAAAATGATGGATGAAAGAACCAGGCAACTCAAAACTTAGTCTTGGGAACAGCCAAGGTATTTTTTAATAGTTAAAAAAAATATATATCATTGTTATTGTCTCTGAGACAATAAAACTTAGCCTGGTCAGATTTGCTTTCAGATCTTAAATACAAACATTAAGTGATAATGTTTTCTAGGCAGCCTTGGGGATGATGGCATAAATCAAGCACAGATGCTTTTACATTCTGTAAATGTTTTATTAATGAAATCTAAGTCTTGGGCACGGGCCGCAGCGTAGCTCCCATTTCATCAGAGGGTTTGATGAGCCATTCTGGTTATCTGACTGCTCTGCAGAATTAAGGATTTTGGTTTTTTTGCTTTATTCTTCTCTTGCTGACTGCTGTTGTAATTGGGCTGATGTGCCTGTTCAGCAGGAGAATTCAATCTGTTCTTGCAAGATCAATCTGTTCTTCCTGCAAAATCTATTTTTGTTTTTTTTACTTTCTATGGGGAGTGAGACTTACTCCAGCATTGGTGGGTTTCTAACAGCCAGCACATCTTCACTTTTTTGTTTGGTTGAGCTGTTCATATTTCATATGCTGCAGAAAGTAAGGTGGATGGTTTTTTTTTTAAGAAGGATAAATATTTCCACGTACTGCAGGAATGTGCAGGAAGATGAGTCAGTTGTTATGAACTTTAGTCATGAATATTAGTAGTTTTACAGTTGGGAAGTCAGAGCAGACCTACTCACTCAGATTTTTGGGGATATTCGTTTTCATGGCAAGCTAAGATCAGAAACTTGGAAAAACTCTCTGGTAGTTGTAGGGTTGCACCATAAATACTGGGAATGCCATAAATGATGGGAAGAAGAGTCCCTTGGCTGGGTTGTTTGTGTGTGCCGTGGTCAGCCCTTTCCCGGGAATACGGCCCCATCAGTCTGCTGGATTTTGGGAAGAGACAAAGAGAATGACACCGTTGATGTTACCAGTGGTATTGCTTCAGACTCGGGTTCACCCCGCTTAGGTCAAGGTTTCGGTCCCCACAGTGAGAGGCCTCTCCGGGAGGCGGGTGTGAGATGCCAAATCACCCTTGGGCAGATCCCCTCATCTCGTCACTGCCTGGAAAACTTCTGAGAACTGCCACCTCCTCTGGGACATCCCCATTACAGTGGGGTGACGGCAGCCCTGGCACCCTTGAGTCATGGCCGAGGGTCGCAGCCACTCGTGCCAGATGCTGCGTGACAAAGTGGGACCTCGCAGGCTTTTCCGATACAGCGTTCACTCCAGAGCTTTGTGAGTGATGCCCCTTGGTCCCAGTCTATTGCTGTGCATAAACCTCTAATCTGAGATCAGTGGGATGTGGTCTGTCGCATCAGGACCAGAGTGTGTGTGTTGGTGTGAGCCCAACGGTGCCATGGTGGGGATGGAGCGGGGCGAGCACCTGACTTGGTCCGCCGGTGGATGAATCTCAGTTGCACCCCAAAGCAGCCCCCCCGTGCTGCAGCAAATGAGACCAGCAAAGGCTGAGTTCAGACATCAGACAGCTTTGTTTTAAATCAATGTGAAATACTTTAGCTTGAGCAGTTTCAGTTCTAGTTTATTTAGGTTTTTCTAAATGTTGTTATTGCCCATTTGAAACAGAACGGTTTGGAAGTGTCCCCCAGGGGAACTTTTTTAGATCTTTTTTTTTTTCCTCTATAAATTCTTCCCTCCCTTAATTTTTCTTTTTCCACTGGGAAGTTTTGGGTCAGGTTTGTTGGAAGGAGCCCGCCAGCCTGGCACGGTGCTGCCCCGTTCACATATGCAAGGCCAAGCGGAGAAGCGCTGCCTGCCCCTGCCCTGCAGTAAGGCAAGGTTTGAGTGAGGATGAGCGCTAACGAGTACTCGGCTTTGGAGCATGGGGAGTGCTGTGTTGAGGAAGGCAGATGGTGCAGGGAGATGATGAACATGTGCTGCAGCTGCACCATGACTCGGTGCTTGCTCTGCCTGGTTGGTGTTATCCATGCAGCATCCCCACCTGGAGCGGTCCTGAGTGGGATGTGGCTGGGTACTTTAATTTTGCTAATTAGCCTTCAACTTCAGTCCAAGGCTGTTCAGATCTTTAGAGAGCTTCACGTTTGCTTTCTTGGGGGACTGCTGGTCTTCTTGATACCGGAGGAAGGTTGTGTGTTTCCTTTCACGCTGCTGCCCTCGTGACCCTCCTAACTGGTGCTGTGGAGCAGTGGTGTGGCACAACTGGTGCAGCTGTGAATGAGCCGGGTATTTGCTTGCATCCTGAGGAGCAAGTAGCTGGAGCCAACTGGATGGTGACATCCATCTGTCTGTCTCTCTCCCCACCCCCTGTCTGTCAGCTCCTCTGCGCAGTAGGATGTGCTCACTGGGCTTGCTGGCCCTGCACAGCTGCCTGTGGTGGTCTCACGCTGCTGTCTGGTGGTACTTGTTCAGCCCTGGGTGGCTGTGGCATGGTGACATTCAGAGCCCTTCCCATCGCCAGGTCTCCGGGCCCCTGTCCATCTGCTGTGGGTTTTAAATGTGGTTGGGAATCACTGGAAAGTGACTCGTCCAGTGTTGTCCTTGGCCGTGAGAATGACAGCAAGTACACTCTTGCCAGTGTTCAAGGCCAAGGGCTTCTCTTTGCTCAGGCACTGCTATTCATCTTGCTTTGAGAGGCTTGCTGTTACTGTGGAGAGGCCACAGTTAAGCTTGCTCAGGGATAGACTGGCCAAGCGAGAGGCACCTCCTTGCAGAGCGGTGAATCAGCTCCCCGCGCTGGTTGAGCTCAGCAGGACCGTGACAGTTGTTATTCCTTTTCCTGGGATAAAGCAGGGGAAGGGAATGGGCAGGATCTGTGCAACCACATCCTTGCTCGTGGTAGCACTTGCTGCTTCAGCTACAGCCATGACTGTCCTCTCCCTGTCCTGCCCCAGGCCAGGGGGTGGCTGCCACAACAGAGTGACCCAAACCAAAGAGTTTGGCTTTGGTTTCTAACCACAATCGCTTTCCCTTGCTCTCCTCATTGGTAATTTTGTCATCACTGCTGACCTCTCCACTGGCCTGTAATTCCTCCCTGCTCCGGCCCGCGGCCGTTGCTCCAAGGCACGGGCACAAGCAGAGGCGATGGCAGGGCTGGTCCTGGCAGGGATACGGGCTCAAGGGCCAGCTGGGAGCTGAGCACCCCGGCTAGTCTGGTGCTGAGCTGGCTGTGGGTTTGCTGAATCTCTGTGTCTGTATGGGGAGGAGGGAAGGGAGAGGGGGCTAGTAGGAAAGAAGGTTTTACCCAGGTTTGTGTTCCCCAGGGCTGTGTGGCTGCAGCGAGCCAGGCTTGTGTGCAGAGCGCAGGTCTCGCCCGCGTGTTCCCCTCCTGCACGAGTTTGCTCCCTCCGTGCCAGGCCCTGGTGGGGGGACAGCCACCGCCCGAGCCAGGCGCTGGGAGGCCTGGAGCCATCCTCCTGCGGCCCTTCGCTCCGGCCTTTCCTTTCTCCCACGACGGTGCCGTGCGCTGGCAAACAGGCTGCCAAGCACACGGCAGCAAACCGTGTGCCAGGGACTGGAACAAGTAATAGTGGTGTAACTAATACCTTAGAGCCCCTGCTCTGTGCTTTAAGTCTTTTGCGATGGGAAGTTCAGTAAAGACGCAAAGGAGCCGTTAATTGCTTGTGGTTTGTTGCATAAAATTATGCTTATTTTATTTGCATTGTCACACAGCTCACCCAGTGCTACCGTCTGTGTCTTTTAAATTTTAAGTTTAAACCCCTTCAAGCTTCCCCCTCTATCCAAGGACCTCCTGAAACTTTGAAATCCCAAGACTTCCACCTTCAGCACAAGTTTCCCTCTAGAGAGCTCTCCTAATCCCACTTGGAGCGGGAGGGTGGACTGCAGATCTCCAGAGGTGGCTTCAAACCAACACTTTGGTGGTTCTGTGACTGCAAAGGCTCGCTCTGCAGCAAAGCGACGGCAGGGCTGTGTCGCTGGCCTCCTTCGGTGTGCCTGAGCAGGCGGTACCACCCTTTTCGGAAAGGGTATGTCTGGGCAGAAACATTGTGTTACTGCTGTGGTGGGACTGAAACTTGTAAGCATGGGTAGGTCAATAGTATTACCGCAATGTCATGGATGACTTGCATCTATTTTTATTGCTGAAAGCTAGATTTTTGAACAGAATTAAAACCAAGCCAGGTTGTTAGAGCAGCAATTGGTATTTTGCCACTATTGCCCATTTAAACAGCCAATTACTTAAAGATGAGCATAAAAACAATCCTATTTTTCTTCTAGTTGGATATCTTTGGTCCCTGTGTCTTTCAGCTCAAGTCAGGAATTTTTTAGTCCCAGTTGTGGTTAAAATGGGGTGTTTGTCTTCTCCTTGGAGGGTGGGGTGAAGCACGGGCTGTCCTGGGCCGCAGGGAGCAGAGGCAGGCTCCGTGATGTGTGGTAGACTTCTTGCGTTAGGTTGCAAAGGCTCTGATAGCTCCCGTACGGCAGCAGAGCTGTGGCTTTCGACCTGGGCAGTCCCAGAGCTCACTGCATTCCTAGAGGAACGCACAGTGTGCCCTAAGGAAAAATCTTTATCGTGGTTGTCAGTCGTTATTGTGATGCTGGTTTGAGAGAAGGCAGGGAACAAAGACTGTGAATGAGCTGGGTGTTTATTATGTGGTCTGGTTCTTCCCTAAGTTTTGGACTTCCCTGGTTTGTCGGGTTTATTGGTTTTAATTAGACTGTGGGAGTTGTGGCTTCTACAGGCTTGACTGTGTTATTAGTCCTGACTGCAGCCGAACAGAAGCTGGAGCACAAGTACAGATAGTTGATTAAGGCAGATTCCAGAAATGCCTATAGTTTACTGAAGATGATGAGACTTTGCTTCTTTAGGATGTAGAAATGTTGGTGATAAGGGACCTCTGGAGGTCTCTAGTCCAACCCCTATTTGGAACAGGACCGTACCCACCCCTAGGTCAGGTCAGCTATGGCTTTATCAAAGTAAGCCTTGAAAACCTTAAGGGACATCCCCCACCTCTCTGGATATCTTTTCCAGTGCTGCACCACCTTCCTAGTAAAGAGTTTTTATCCTAATGTCCAGTTTGAACCTCCTAAGCTGCAACTCACACAGAATCACAGAATGGTGGGGGTTGGAAGGGACCTCTGGAGATCATCTAGTCCAACCCCCAAACTCATGGCTGTATCCTGTTGTTTACACCATCCGCTGCTTTAGGTGAGGAAACTGCTGCATCAAAGAGGTGAAATGAATTTTTTCGTATTGTGTGCAGCATGATACTTCTCTCTGAGCTGCCAGCAGTGGGCATTGAACTGGCAGCTTCTGGCTGTTGCCTGAACTCTGGAGAGGCTGAGAGCCAGAAAGGCTCAGGAGAAGCGCACAGGGTGTTGATTGCTTTTGTGATCCTTATGTTCCCTTGGGGTTCTTTCTCCTGTTCAGGCTTGCATCAGATCTCGCAGAACAAGGTGGCAGTGCTGCTCCTGGCTGGAGGACAAGGAACTCGCCTGGGAGTGAGCTATCCCAAGGGCATGTACAACGTGGGGTTGCCCAGTGGCAAGACCTTGTATCAGATCCAAGCAGAAAGAATCCGCAAAGTGGAGCAGCTCGCTGGCCAGAGACACCACTGCAAGTGTGCCGTCCCCTGGTAGGTGACCTGGAGCCACAAATTTAATGTGCAGGGGTCTTTGTGTTGCAGTCTTGCCTACGTTGTCTTCTAGAAGTGCTTTGCTGGGTGCCATACAGAGGCACGTCAGGGGAGAGCCTTTTGTCGGCAGGATTTGTGATGCCAGCAGCTGGAGGAGGGTGCGCAGGGATGGGAAGTGGCAGGTCAGTGTCTGCAGCCCTGAGGGACCGAGTGCTGCCCTTGAGTCACTGACCACTACCTAACTGCTGTACCGTGCTGTCGTTTCAAGCACAGTCCCTGCCAACACTATAAACAGCACTTTTCAGTGCCTGTTTCAGATGCTTCTCGAGAGATTTCATCCATTTGTGCTGTGCTTTCTCAGGTTCCTGCATGGAGGGAGAGATCGCCTAGAGCTCACCTTCCAAGACCCTTTGCCTACCCTTGCCCGCAATTTCTGCCACAGCAAAAAACCTCTTCCCCTCGCAGTAGTAAATGCTTGTCATGCTCCATTTTCAGGCCACCTCCTGCTGTTGTTGTTTACAGCTGGCTGCTGTCTCTCCTGGCTGCTCCTAGCTTTCAAAAGCCTTCTAAAGGCTTCAAAAGAAACTAGCTCTGTGCAAGGTGCAAAATATGAGTTCCCTATGGGATGTGGTGGGTGAGAGAGAGGAAGGTGCTGCAGCATGCTTTTGAGAATGTTTTCTGCTAAGTGTTCTTCATTAGACTATGAAGAGATACCTTTATGAAATCACTGTCTGGTCTGAGCCAGGGTTTGGGAAGAGTGAAAGAGCAGGTGTGAGGTCTTCAGGGTAGCACATTGTTTCACAAATTGGAGATCGAAGGTGATTCAAGTCCATATTGTGTTTTGTTCTGAAGCCACGCATGCATGACCTGAATTGCAAATGCACCATCCCTGGTGCTGCTGGAAGCCGGGATGGGTTATTTGCAGGATGCAACATCTGCTGATCATGTTTACAGTTCCTCCTGGGCTGAGGAGGCAGTTGGCTGCTACAGCACACCAGAGGCCAAGCTATGCTGTGCTGCAAAGATGTAAATTGGGGGGTGTGTGAGGTCCAGGCTCTCCTGTGCAAGGGATTGATTCCCCTGGCATGCTGGCAGAGGACCCTGTATACCTATGCCAATAGTTGTTGAAGTGCTTGACAGGTAGATGATGAAGATGGCTCGTAGCCACCATTGAAGAAGGAAGACAGTGGAGGGAGAGACAGCAGCAATGTGAAGCTGGAAGGAGAGGAGGAAATAGAGAAGCTTTAGAGAAGAACAAATCATGCAGCCAGCGTTTGAAAATGCTTCTGTTCGCCTTGGCACCGAAGGGGCACTGGCAGACTGAGCTGCTGGGGATTCACAGCTCGTTCTCAGCACCTCGTGCTGGTCAATGCTTCTTTAGACACTTAACAATAGTTTGAATCTAGGGTGAACAAGGCTGTTGTACTGTCCTTTGCCTTGTTTTCCAGCTCATCCAGATATCCAGATGTCATTCACATTTAGGGAAAGGCTCTTCTGTCCTGGCTGGAGCTAAGCCTGTGGGTAGGACCAGGCACAAGCCCCTGTGCAGCCTTCCTGTGGGATGAGTTCTGGAGGAGAGCTCTCCTGTTCAGCTGCATACTGCAGGATACTGTAGTGTCTCTCATTTAACGCTCTTGGGTTTCCTCCCTTTTGTGTTCCGTTTGTAGTTTTGTCTTTCGCTTGTGCTTTTCTTGCTCATTGCTCAGCGCCCATTCCTACCCAGGTACATCATGACGAGTGAGTTCACGCTGGGGCCGACAGAAGAGTTCTTTGTAGAACACAACTACTTCAACCTGGATAGATCCAACGTGGTCATGTTTGAACAGAGGATGCTGCCCGCTGTCACCTTTGATGGCAAGGCCATCTTGGAGGAGAAGGGGAAAATTGCTATGGCTCCAGGTACCCTGCTGTTCACTCTTACATGGTACAGTACTGTAATATGTGTTGGTAATTGCTACTAGCCATCAGCCAGCCTTGGCACATGGAGCAGTCTTCGGAGGTCGGCGTTAATGCTTCTGATTAGCGTGGGAGGATTCAAGTTAAATGTTTCAGGCTGGTAATCAAGAGTGTAGCAATCTCTGTTTAGTTCTTGCTGGAGATTTGCCCACAGCACGTGGTTTTTATCAAAGCCTGGGAGTACTGGCAGGATTAGGAGTGGTGCAGCTGCAGGTTAGGAACAAGGTGCATTGGCAGGGCTGTGCGTGAGGTCCCTGGGGTGCTGCCTCCCAGGGGCGAAGCTGTAGGGAGCTGGGCTCCCATTCAAGGCTGGAAATGGGTAAAAAAGCAGCAAGAAGATTAACTGTTTCCAAAATGATTACAATATCTCACCTAGTAAAGTTCTCTTTTCCTGAACATGTCAAGAGACTCGGTGAAGGCAGCCTGGTCAGGGCCACGTTGCAGTGATGAGGTTTTGCGGCTGCAGAGCGGTTTTCCTAAGCTGACAGGGGTGTCAAAGGAGGAACTGTGAAAGGGTGATCTGTGATGAACAAATGTGCAGGTGTCTTTTGTGCAGCTGCAGTTCAAGCCTTTAAAAGGGCATTGGGAAGTTGTGGAGAGAAGATAAACAGAGAATAAGATTTATTTTACTCTTTTTCTCCAAGCTGAGTTTTAAATATGCTTTTGTTCTGCACTGGAAGAGAAGATGTGTAACAGGCTTTTCCCACCCTCTGCATAATGTTTTGCCCTGTAGCGATTTCCCTCTGAGAACCTTACAAGGCTTCATGAAGTCTCATAATGCTTCTCTGTGAGGCTGGTCCCCACGGTCACACTCTGCAGTGAGGGAGCCAGGGTGTGGAGGGGAACAGGCTTGCCTGAACTGTGTGGCAGAGCTGGAAATAAAATCTGGTAGCACTGACTCTTGGCTAGAAAGCATTCCCTGCTTTGCTGTTAAAGAAAGTCTGTTCAGCTTTTGCTCTGTTAGCTGCAAAAAACCCCACAAAGTCACTAATTAACCAGGGCTTTCTCTTTTCTCTTGCATTATAGATGGCAATGGCGGCTTATACCGTGCTTTGGTGGATAATAAGATCTTGGATGACATGAAGCAGCGTGGAATCCAGTATGTCCATGTATACTGTGTGGACAATATCCTTGTGAAAATGGCAGATCCAGTCTTCATAGGCTTCTGTGTTTCCAAAGGGGCAGATTGCGGTGCAAAGGTGAGGTGGTGCTAACGCCGCGCCATTTCCCCACAGGGAGTTAAGGTCTGATTACGCTTGGAATCTGCTGGCTAGGGAGAGCTTAGATGAGGAGGGTGTTCAGACCTCTGTCCAACAGCAGCTCGCTCCAAGCAGATTTAGAGGATCTGCTTGCTGCCTGCGTTGCATTCGGAACCCCTACCTGTGGGTGTCCTCCTCCGCTCTTCCCAGAGTACTGTGGAAAATAAACTTTAATTAGAGCGAGGACTGTAACTGCACAGGAAGCTACAGACTGGAATTGCTTCGCCTTTATGCCCTGCCCTTTCTACAAAGGCACTTGGGCTATCTAGAAGCCATATTGGACTGGGTTGTGTTTTATAAATGCACCTTTGAGTCTAATGGAGGCATTTCTTATGCCCCACAGTGGAAGATGGGGAAAGCCTGGTTGTCACCTTAAAGCAGCAGATGCCTGAGGAGAGATTTGTTATTTTAATCATTAACACTGTTCATGCAAACAGGGAGCTGAAGGCTAATAGCTGCAAATGTTTTTCATTTAATGTCAGGTCCCAGGCCTTGATGAGAAAAGTGCCCCCAGTATGCTGATTTCTTTTAACTGGTTTGCCTTCTGAGCAACTGTGCAATTAAGCGGTTGAGTACTGGGTTTTATGCGCAGTTGTTGGGCAAAATGTGCCTCCAGGCTACTCCATACACTCAGCACTGCCCTGTCCGTGCTCCTGAGGGGCTGGAGGATCAGCGTGCAACAGTCCTGTAAGATTGTTTGTACATGGGAGTTGGAACAGTGCTGGGATTTTCTTCCTCCTTGACATAGCCCTCTGTCCTGTGGCTGCAGGTGGTGGAGAAGGCCTACCCCACAGAGCCGGTTGGAGTGGTGTGCTGTGTGGATGGGGTCTACCAGGTGGTGGAGTACAGTGAGATCAGCCTAGAGACTGCGCAGCAGCAAAGCCCCGATGGGGGACTGATGTACAGCACTGGCAATATCTGCAACCATTTCTTCACAGTTGAGTTCCTGGAGACGGTGGCCCAGTAAGTTCCAGCAGACCTGCTAGGCAGCTGTGCAGCCCAGAAATGCCTCCAAGAGTCAATGTTCCTGTTTCCCATGCCGTAATTTCAGTTATGGGTACCTCCTGCTCTGCTCTTCACTTTTTCTCTCCTCCAAACAGTTTAAAACAGCTGTGTCCCCTTTCTGGCAGCCCCAGTGTGCTCTTCAGGCCTTGCCCAATGCAGAGGTTGCATGCTTTGCTGTAGCTACATTGACTGAGATATACCCGTGCGTGACCTTCCTGGGCCTGCAAGGGTAAGCAGCTGCGTAGGTTGCAGTGTGGTCAGTGATGCAGCCCCACGCTGAGGATTTTCAATGGGAATGTCACCCATGCCATCCCTTGGGACAACAGAGTTTGGGGGAGAGGGTGAAGCTGGGGAAGGACTGCACCTTGGTGTTGGGAGATGGGGATGTGATGCTGGGCATTTAGTGAGCGGCCATACGACCTTCCTGAAGAGCTTGATCCGCCCTTGTGTGAGGGATCTGCGCTGCTCCATGTCATGCCGGTCAGATAACAATTTGGGTTACCTTTTTTTATCTCTGCCTACAATTTCATCTGGACACTAGGTCCTCCCTCTCCTCTTGCTTTACCCTGTCACATCTCACTGGGTATGGGGAGTGCTGCTGGCCGGGCTGCTCTGCTCAGTGAAGTGTTTCCTGGATGTGCCTTGGATCAATTTGGAGAGAGCAACACCCACAACAGTTAGGAGATGACCTAGAGCAGTAATAAGCCATCTGCTTCCCGGAAGTGTACTACTTTTTTTTTCTAGGTGGGCATGAACTTGTTTCTTCTCCTTTTGCAGGAAATATGAGCCGCAGCTGAGGCATCATGTAGCCATAAAGAAGGTGCCCTACATTGACGAGGAGGGAAATCTGGTAAAACCGCTAAAACCGAACGGGATAAAGCTGGAGAAGTTTGTGTTTGATGTGTTCCAGTTCTCTAAGTTAGTGGCAGACATGTTTTTATTTTTTCCCCTCCCCTTCTCAATGTTTGTTTGAAAGACTGTAGGTTGTAACAGGCCTTGCCAGGGAGCGTGTGGTTTGTGGGTGGCTTGTTAGAAAGGCTGTTGGATCTACACCAAGCTCCAGCACAACAGTAACGGTGCAGGCTCCGAGAGGTGCAGTCACAGGGCACTTGGCAGCAACTGGGCTTGCTCTGACTGCTCCCAGAACTGTTCGTTCTGCCGAGGATGTGTTGGCTGGCCCAGCCTCTGCCAGCCCTGTGAAAGAAAGGAGAAATAAATAAATAAATCGAGCACAAAGCCAACGTTTAATACAAAACCCATGTTGGAGTATTCAGACTTGCAGAAATCATGTCTTTCAGGATCGTGGCTTCCATGGCAACTGCAGCTCTGGTTACGTTTTTGGTGCGTGTTCTGCCAGGGCTCAGCTCACACCCTCTGTGCTCAGAAAACAGGTTGCTTACGCGCCGTGGGGCCAGGTTACTGTTGCTGCGGGAACTGTCAGTGTTGACTTGCCGAGCTCTAAAACATAGCTGAGAGCACTGTGCCATAGTGTTAGCGCTCTCAGGGGTACTTTGTGTTTAGGCAATGTTAATAATTTAGGAATTTGGCATAAGTGTTCTTATAAAACATATTTCTGAGGCCTTGAATTCAGCAGTAAAAATTCTGTTTTAGGCTTAAATAAATGGCAAAAAGAGACCTTGGGCAAACCAAATTACCTTTGTTTGGGGACAGTATTTTTGTTTTTAGAGGGTTTACTTTAGGATAGAGAGCTTGTCTCTGTTTTCTGACGTGTTCAGTAAAGAAGTATCACACCAAAGGCAAAACCAGTGTGATGGAAACAGTGCTGAGTTCTGAGCTTTGAAAGGACTCATTTGCAAGCAGTGATTCCTTGTGCTTTTTTAATAACACTGCAAAAACAGCTTGGCAGCTGCTCTTCACATGTGAAATGCAGAAATGCACAGGTGCTGCTGTGGGATTTTTTTCCCGCAGCATTCTCATTTCTGGTAAACAGCTGTACTTCGACTGTGAATCCTCCCATATTGCTTATACATCCCTGGGAACTGGTGTCCTCGGTTGATCCTTGCCTACAGACTCCTAAGCGGAGTGGCCATTTCTTGGAGAAGAGGTGCAGTGCTCTGAGTGAGCCGCACAGTGCGGCACTGTGTCCGAGCTTCAGGCATCGCCGCTCTCACAATCCTGCCATGCTCTTAGCTGAGACCTTTTGTCCACGAGCCTCCTACTGCCTGGAGAGGTTTCTGTGGGATCTCTGCAGAACTGTTGCTTTTCCTCTTACCTGGGTACAGCTCTGGAGGGTTGTGAAGCTTCTGTTACATTCCGAAAGGGACTAGGCTTCTTGTGTTTTTCCATCATACAGCCCTGGTGGTACTTTGCTCTTCAGGTGGGAGGTGGGCTTTCCTTAGCTTGACTGCCCCAGGCTGCATACCTTGTTGCTGCCTAAAATATATATAAACCCCATGAAAGTTTTTGTTGCATCAACAGGGCTGATGGCTAGCTTTGTTTTTCATTATAATTGTTTTCTCCCCTTTGCTGCTAGGAATTTTGTGGTATTTGAAGTTTCAAGAGAAGAAGAGTTCTCACCACTAAAAAATGCAGACACAGCCGACAAAGACACTCCTACCACTGCTCGGCAAGCCCTCCTGGCCCAGCATTACCGCTGGGCTCTCAAGGCTGGGGCCAGATTTCTGGATGAAAATGGTTGCAGGATACCAGAGAAATTCAGGTACGAACCCCTGTGACCTTTCTTCACAGCTTCTCTGCCTGTGGCTGCCCAGCCATGTGAGCTAGTTAACAGCATGCACTGTGCTCTACAAAACCGGGCATTAGTTTGATCACAGGGTCGCTTGGCATGATTCTCATTCAGCTGGTCTCTTCTGAACAGGCAGAGTAATGTCTACTACAGCTCCTGCTCCATTAGTGATTGTGAGTGCTGTGGACAGTAACACACAGTGCTCTGGGCTTTATCTCTGGCAGAGATTCCTGCCCTTGGGGTTGTGAGTTGACTCCTATAGGAGCTTCTTAGGCAGGGGCAACCTATTCCATCATTCTGGATTTAGCCAGCCCAAGAACTGTAATTTGTAGTCCTCACCATCTTTTCTGAATATGGCCCCAGTGCTTAAAGCCCAGCAAGATTCTCAGGTGGGCTTAAGGATGAGCTATTACAGCAATTACCAATTCAGATACTTCCTGCATCACGGTGAATGGAAATCTGCTTTTACTCTGTGGGGCTATTATTTCATCAACTCATAGTTTAATAAACCCACAAGCTGTTCACTTTACTTGAAAAGCACCTCTAGAAAAGCGATGTTCTTGCTTTGATGAGAAATATTTGGGACCTGCTAATTCACTTTTATTTTCACACTTTGTGTTCGAATAATGTCTGGTGTATGTGGATATAACAAATGTCTTATCCTTCTGGATATCCTATTCTTGATGATCTTTCGAAGATCTTGCATAGCAAGAAGTTAATCCTGTGTTCTCTTCTCTAGTCTCTCAGGAACTGAAGATCCTCCAGCTGTGTGTGAGATTTCTCCATTAGTGTCTTACTTTGGAGAGGTGAGAATAACTATCTATGGAGGTATTTTTAAGAGTGTGCAGGTATGCATCTGATTTCCTTCCAAACATGGGGGATTTCTTTAGTCTGGGCTTGCTGAGAAATGGCAAGATCAAAGGAACTAGGACTTGGGCTCTGTGTTACATTCGTGGTTCCACTATGGTTTACTCTTCAGCAGTTTGTTCACTCTCAGTTTTAGCCATCTGTAAAATGAGATTTACAACGAGGCTGCACAGTTTCATTAAGACTCACAAGTACTTTGAGATCTTCTGAATGAAAAGTGCAGAATATTCAAATTACAAAATCTATGGGGTCACTGTATTCGGTTGTATGCAATTTGTGCCCGGCTCCCACGGTGAGTGAATACTGAATGAGAAGTGTGATATGTATGTTGGCTTTAGGGAACAGATTTCTCACATTGTCCCTCTGAAAATAACTGGTCCTGGGAAAGCTGCTTCCATTTAGTAGTGAGAAGAGGAGCTTCCCTGTGTTGGGCAGACAGGGTGAGAAACAGTGGCTTGCAGGAGGATGTGCGGGCACTGTGGGGAAGGGCGTTCCTAAAACTTTACATCTTCGCTAGGTTTCCGCATGCAGGTAGTGAACTCATCGCAATCAATGCATTGTAAGAACAAAATGAACACAAGGGAATTTAAGTTGACTTTTCTTTGCTAGGATTATTCTAATGTGAGTTAAGGACGCACCTTCCCATGCCTGCCCCTCCCCTTCCTGCTTGTTTCTGAGATCCGTTGTTTTACGGTTCATCGGTGCCTCTCCTTCATGAACCCCAGGCTTGGGGCTGGAATGCTTTCCATCTCTGTCGCTGGGGAAACTGTTGCTGTTGTCTGTCCTTCCCATGACCTTTTAACTTTGGGTAGTCAGTCATTCTTTGATGATGTTACATAGACTTAAAAATAGTGCAGGTAACCGCTCTGATGCGTTTCCAACCTAATGGTACTGTTTTCACACGTTCTCAGGGTCTGGAGGCGTACATGAAGAACAAAGACTTCCCTTCTCCCTTTGTACTCGATGAAAACAAAGCGGAAATGCTAGGAAATTCTTGAAGAGGAGGGAGGTCTTTCCCCTCAAATCAGATATCTGTCTGTCAGATCCATTATAAGAACTGACATTACTAAAATGTCAGCTATGAAGTGCGTTATAAAAAAAATTGCTTTGCAGTATGATTGATGCCAAATCCTTGCAGCAGTTGTGTTTACACAGACGTACATGCTCACCAGTTCTGTTTGGTAACTTTGAAGGCCATGCCTTTTACCTCAGTGTTTTGTAGACTTGGATGTGAATGAAGACTAATACCTTCTGAGTACCAAACAGATTTTATATTTCTTATTTGCTGTGCATATGAATATGTAAAAGAGCCAGTCAGGGCCTAATAAATCAGCTTTGCTTTCAAGAAGATTAAATCTCTTCAGTGCCTTGTTAGGTATCTTGTTTGTGCTGGTGGGGTTGGAGGTTTTTTGGGTTTTTTTTTACATTGTGTGCACAGCTGAAGAATCAGTTTGAGGCCCCATCCCAAAAAGTGTGGAATGACTTTGTGTACTGGGGCCTTTCTCTCCAGAGATCTGTCTTTTCCCTAATCCTGTGCTGGTTAGAAGATCCAATTCAGGAATTGCATCCTCCAGCCAGGTCATACCGAGGAGCCTGCTTTAGGGAGGGATGCTGCTGTGCGTAAGCATTGCTTGAGGTTTAGACTCCAAAGCAGAACAGACTAGTTTGCATATCTAGGCTTGCTGGTGCCATTCCAAGAAAACATAAGTAAATATGCAGCTTAGACTGATTGCTCTTTACAGCTGTAGTGACCTGGGGTTTTTTAATTAAAAAAAAGAAAAATATTATGAGAAATTTTTTTCACAACAACCCTCTGCTCTTCCTCTCTATAACAAACATTTATTTCACTTTTCATTTTTCTGTTTAATGTATACCATATCCTTTAAAGGGGGACTCTTTTAAAGTACCTGAAAGTATTAAGAGGAACAAATCCTGATGGTAGAATTTAATACTTGAACCAAAACCAAAAAAAGACTTAATCCCAGCGTCACCAGTGTACACAGTAAAACACCAGCCTCTACTTCTACAGTTTCTGGCCAGGTGGTTTTCCAGCACTCTTTCACTTATGAAATAATTCTTTAGATGCCTTCCTTTTAAATATATTACTAACCACAATGCAAAGATAAGTGCCAGCTAATTAAGGACGCTAATTGTCAGAACATATGTAGCATGTGAACCCAGCCCTGGCTGTGAGGGATCCTGGGGTGGCCGCGATCCACAATGATTGTTCCTGTTCAGCCTTTGGACTCTGCGCTGGCACGCTCGTACCAGGCAGGCACCTGCCTGCTGCAGAACCTGCGCTGAGCACGCCAAAGTCATTTTGCCCTTCGTGAGGGTGCTTCAGGTGCACTGCTGCGTGGCCTTTGCTTGAGGAGCACTCTATACTTTTCCCCTAAATTGGGTGTTAAGGAAGGTGGTGAGGAAGATGCTTCATCTGGAATGTTATTTCATGCATCTGCTTCTACTGAGGAATTGCTGATGCTATTTTATTAAGCATAAATCTTTTAAATAACTTACGTGGCTTTCCGTAATTCCTGACATGAAGCTGTATTCAGAATGTTGGGGAAGTATAAAAATGGCTTTGAGAGTAAACATAGTTTGTAAGTAGGATCATGTTTTCCAAAGAAAGCATCTAAATGTCAATGGCAGAGTTTTCAGGTATAAAGTGTATCTGCATGCACATAAGTAATGAGCCTTTTGCACATGCAAACCAGCTAATGACAGTTCCAATTACCTCATTGTGCATGTGCAGCCAGTAATTCCCATTTTTAGTATAAATTAAGCATTTGTCCTTGACACTCAATTCTGTAATTTTTTCCACACAGTGTTTCTATGGGTCATTCCATTCCTGTCAGTCAAGTTTTATATCTGAGAACAAATTGTGTTTTATCTTTGTGAGTATTGCTTGTCGATGTAGGCACATGCTCGTTTTACATTTCCCTGTGCTACAAAGAATATTTCTTTTGCTCTTTCTGAAGGGCTTTCTCTTTTGAAACTTCAGTTCCCATGTGCTTTAATCATGTGTATACTGAGTTGCTGACATGGTTTTTAGAGGTTGTTTTCAAGGAGAAGCTGAATTAGAATGCTGAATGAATGCCTTGTCTGTTGGGTTTTTTTCTATGACTCCTCACATTTTAAACTGGAACATAGAATTTTGAGACAACTTAAAACAAACAAACAAACAAAACTGTCCTGTATGTAACAAAGTAATTCTAGTATGCATTATGAAATGAAAAAGTACCTGCAACAAAGGGAGGTCCCGTAGCACTCCAGAAACTTTTGGACACCTAAGCATTTTTATAATAAAGATGTTACTGTGATTTCTATGTGTGTGTCTGTGTTTCTTGTTCATGAGGAAAGTACACTTGTTGTCTTTGTCCCTACACATCATGGGTGTTGTCACCACAGCTTCAGGACACAGACGGTGTCGCTGATGGCATGGCCGGAGGCTGCAGTGCCCACGCTTCAGATGTACAGGGGGATGTGGGACTTGGCAGAGGGCAATTCCTGAAGGGGGTTGACATTGTGGCATGTGTTTTTTCATCAGAAAACAGAAGACTGTTCTTGCCTGCGATCCTGTGGGTTTTTTTGTTTGTTTTCAAGCTTTTCAACTCAGTTTACTGAGGGGAGGGAGTTTAATTGTGGGTGATGTGTGTTTTTATTTTATTTAAAGTAGGTTTAAGTGATCTGGATCCGAGTCGGGCTTTTGCAGCTGTTGTGTAGGTAATGAGCACTCACTGTGGTGCAACTTTTGCTTGGCTTCCTCTTGCCAGGCACTTTTTCAACAGGGCTCTATTTATAGAACAATCAGTAGGGGAAGTTAGTGATTTTTCGCAAATGACAGATTATCCTCTTTTTTGGGGGTTTAGTGCTGAACCCAGCAAAGGTCAGAAGTAGATTTTCTTCCTTACCTCTTTCACCCTGTGTTTCTCTCTTGGTACCCATACGAAGGCTGCTGGGGCCTTTAACATGTTTTTAAGCTACATGAATTAGTAGTTTCCTGTGATAGGAAAATAAATACTAAAAGTGAATGCATGCTTCAGGCTTCTGTTAAATTATTACTCCACTTGTTTATGCGGAGTGTTCATATCTACCAGAATTGTTTGCTTCCTTAGTTTTTTTTAATCATTAAATGCTCAGAAAAACACTCAATTTTCAGTTTTATCTGGAAATGTAGCATGAGGTGGATTCTAAATTTAAAGGCTCAAATGGTGCATGTTAACTGAACAGTTAGGCACGGCTGAAGGTGAATTCAATGCCAGCACTTAAAGCAGTAGTCCATGGCTGCTTCGACACTTTCTTTTCCTGTTGGACTATGAACCTGATATAGAAGTAACGGTTATTACAAAACCACAGTCGTGTTGTGGCTCTGAATGTGTTCGTCACTAAATAGTGCTCTTCCCTATTCCTCTACACCCACTGATAACGCGGGTGATTGTTCCTCCCCAGTGAAGATGCAAACTGTTTGCACAGGGAGTGACAAAGGGCTGGGGGTCTGTGGAGAAGCAGGTGAGGGAAGGAATTGAGTGGGACAGGTAGATCCTGCTGAGTAGTACCAAAAGGAAGGGTTTATTTACAGGGTTAAGCCTGGAGAAGAGAAGGCTGCCTGGAGAAGAGAAGGCTCCAGGGAGACCTTATTGCAGCCTTTCAGTACTTGAAGGG
Source organism: Phoenicopterus ruber ruber (assembly GCA_009819775.1). Lineage (NCBI taxonomy): Eukaryota > Metazoa > Chordata > Aves > Phoenicopteriformes > Phoenicopteridae > Phoenicopterus > Phoenicopterus ruber. The sequence goes on from CM020234.1 coordinate 13,004,994, forward strand.
GGCCTATAGGAAAAATGGGGAGAAACTTTTTAGCAGGGCCTGTTGTGACAGGACAAGGGGGAATGGCTTTAAACTAAAGGAGGGGAGATATAGGTTGGAAATCAGAAAGAAGTTTTTCACAATGAGGGTTGTGAAGCACTGGGACAGGTTGCCCAGAGAGGTAGTAGAAGCCCCATCCCTGGAAACATTCCAGGTCAGGCTGGACGGGGCTCTGAGCAACCTGATCTAGTGAGGTTGTCCCTGCTCGTGGCAGGCGGGTTGGACTAGATGGCCTTGAAAGGTCCCTTCCAACCCAAACTATTCTATGATTCTAAGTTGCTTTTCACCCATTCACACACGTCCTCTCACAGATTCCAGTTGTGTACTCTCAGGCCTGCGTTGTCTGCCCAGGGCTGCGTGTGTGTGATGCAGAGGATGAAGGACACTGGCTGTCAAATGTGTCTCTGGGGTTCTCACTGGCAGGTGATAATGACCCAGGCATTAGACAGCTCTTCTCTGTCCTCTGGGAGTCAACAGTTTGGGGTTTTCCTTCACTGCGCTCACCTTCCTGGTGGGCTGGCAGGAGGAGCAACGGTGTCTGTGGTGCATCTTCCTCTTGTCAGGGTGCAGTGTCTTCTGCTGTGTGGCTGGTGCTGTGGCCTTACCAGAGCATGGTTCTTCAAGCTAGGCGAGAGCTGCACCTTCCTGAGCTTGACTGATGGAAGTGCGCAGGCCCTTCTGTTAATTGTTGTTGAGTGTTTTTTCCTGATGACCTCCAACATGCGCATTTCCATTTATGTTCCTTTCGTGCCAATATTTCTGTGACTGGTCTCTATATTGTAATCTCACAACACAGAAGAAAAGTGAGGGCTCCCAGCCTCTCCTTACACGTCTCCTTTCCTGCCCAGGCAGCTGAAGTCCTCACGGGGCAGGGCCTGGCTACCTGCTGAGAGTAGGTAATGCGAGGGCCAGCAAGGAGAAAGAGGGAAGGAAATTCAGCCCCAAACACCGCCCGCCCTCTGCCTGAAAGAGGTGCCCGTGCCAGGAGGCCTGGTGGCATCGCTCTGACTCGGAACAAGCCCACGCCGAGACCTGCGTCCCCCTGTGGCACCCTCGGTGGGTGTCGCGGGTGGGCGGCGCGGGGCCCCAGGGGCACCAGCGCTGCGTGAGGCAGTGAGGGCCGCGGTTGCCGCCTCCCTGCCCGCGGTGAGAAGGACGAGGCCCCGCTCCCGCCGCGCCCCGCTGTCCGCGCCGAGGGGCGCCGGAGCCCGCCGCCGAGCCGGCCGCGGCTTCCCCGTGGCGGGGCTGGTGCGCCCTGCGGCCGCCGTTGCTAGGGCGCGGCGCGGCTGTTGCTAGGGGCGCCATAGAGTCCCGGAAGTACTCTCGGGCTAGAGCGGCACCCGGAAGCGGCCGCTCCGTCCCGCTCGGTGCTGGAAGGCACGGGATCATGGCGGCCGGCGCGCGGGGCGGTAGACGGGCGGGCTGCGGCCCCTGAGGCGCTGTCATGTACTCGGCTGCTGCTGCCGCCGCCTCGCCGCCGCGACGGGACTTCATCTCCGTCACCCTCAGCCCGGAGGAGGCGGTGGGGGCCGGTGGCTATAATAACAGCAAGGCCTGGAGGCGGCGCTCCTGCTGGCGGGTGAGGGCGGGCTCCGGGCCCTGAGAGGACCCGGGCCGCGAGGGGCTCCGGGCTGTGAGGGGCGGGCCTGGCCTGGAGCGGGTGGGGAGCTGTACGGTAGTGGCGGGTACCCCCCAGCTGGGGGCAGGGGGCACCTGGCAATGAGGGAGCCCTGTTGGGCTGGGGAGGGCCAGGCGATGAGGGGTGTCCCTGGACTTGGATGCAGCTAGACTCTGTGTTGGGGGTCCTGGCTTGGGACCCCCCATTCCGAGCTGGAGAGGGGGCCTGAGCTGTGGGCACGTGACGATGGGGATGCCCTGGGCTTTGGGGAGGGGTGGCCCCGGGCTGGGGGCTCTGGGAAGAGCAGTGCTCGGGTGGCAGCTCTCCGACTGGTAGGGGTTTGTGGAGTGCAGGCTGGTTGAGAGTGCTCCAAGTCATATCTTAATTTTTGTGAACGAAGGTGGGGTGGGGGGAATGTGGTGTGTGTTTGAGGGGAATCCTGCCCTCTGCTAGTGGGCATTTGGGGGGCAACACTGCACTCTGGGCAGGAGTGTGTGGGGTGAGGTTTAGTCTTGGTGCCTTTGCCCCCTATCTTACATCTTGAAGAGGGAGCCCTGTCCTCTGCCCTAGGAGAGCAGAGGAAACAGTTCTGCTTTCTGTGGGAAGGCTGAGTGTGAGAAGAGGGATCTCTGTCAGAGCTGTGTGGAAGTGACCTTTTTGTCTGTTTGGGGCTGGGGAGTGGGCAGGCAGCTTTACCAGGGGTGGGAGTGTTGGGCTGGAGAGGCAGGGTGGGAAAGTGTGAGTCAAAGGGACAAGATAACCCTTGTTGCAGATAGGAGATGACGTATAGCCACCTATAGAGGCTTTACAGGTGCTCAGATGAAGCATATGAAGAACTTGTTTAGGGACACAGTATGGCAGCTTCTCTCTTATTAACAGCTAGGGAAATGGGGGGTTAGGGCACAAGATGTTTCACCCTTCCTTTTATCCTTATTTTTTGTTGGCAAAAAAGGGTAAGAGGGTGGTGAATGCCCTTATGTATTCTTGTGCCTCATTTCTACCCATCCTAAGACACCACAGTCAACGCCTCTTTACCCATCCTCCCCTGAAGAAACACAGGGTTTCAAGCATCATTCTGCAGCTGGGAGATGATGATACAGCTGGCCATGCAGGTGGAGCCGAAGGCGAAGGAGTGGGATCAGCATCTTGTGGTGTGCGTAGGGAAGGGTGTACAGGATTGCTGTACAGGATTACTATACTGCCAGCAGTGTGGGAGGAAAACAGGAAACGCGCGCTGCGGGGCTTGGCAATGTGAGCACATTGACAGTTCTTCACTGAAACATTTGCAGCCTCTGGTTGTTGCTGAGAGGATGAGGACGATGGGAAGTGCTGTGGGGTGTAGAGCGGTTTGTAGGAAACCTCAGGTTGTTCCCAAGCGTAGCATTGGCACTGAAGCACCCTCTCCGTATGCCAAAACCAGTGATTAGAAGCAAAATGCTGCTCTGGTGAATTTTGATAGGACTGTTAGAAAACTAACAAAATGATAATCAAGCAGTTAATGTTTAACTCCAACTGTGCTCTCTAAATGGAGGAAACCTCTCTCTTTGCTGTCTGACTTTTAGTGATTTTCTTGTATATACTTCAGTTTTAAAAACACATTTTTGCCTAGGACTAAACTTGAAAACATTGTAGTTTTGTCTTGTTTGTTGTTCTGTTGGCTTACTTCATTTTTATGTTGCTGTGGGTTGGTGACTTTGTGGTGGCAGGACCTGCTCTGTGGTGACAGTTCCACCGTTTGTCAGAGGCAGGATGCCTGGCTTTTCTTATCCAGTGGCTGGTGCTTAGCTTATTTTGAGCCTTTCTTCTTTGCTGCAGTAGCATTTTTACTTTTCCCACCACTTTCTTCTGTTTCTTGTTTTGCAAGTGTGTTCTGCAGTACCTACCCAGCCAGAAGGGAGGAAAGAGGCTTTTGGTTTATTTCCCAGTCGACATTTGGGCAGATGCACAGGTCAGCCAGCGAAGGTTTGATGGAAGTCAGCGCATTGTAGGTGATGCTCTCTGGGAATCTTGGCACTTGGCAGTCTCTGAGGTTCTTGCAGCAAGTGGCTCTGGTGTTTCTCTAAGCCTGCTGTGCCATATGCTAGCATGTTATATTTCTATTTTCTCTGTCATCAAAGAAAATAAACAATGGATGTCTGCAACTGGAAACAGAGGGTAAAATTAAACCTACTCAGTTTTGTGGTTTTTGCTCTGAATGAACCGATAAGACTTTATTTTTGACTGAGTATGCTCTTGATGTCGTGCTAAATGTTATTCCTCTTACTTATTTTTCTCTTACTTTTTTTTCCTAAAGAAATGGAAGCAGCTATCTCGACTACAGCGGAGCGTAATTCTCTTCCTGTTTGCCTTCTTGGCAGTCTGTGGAGTCATTTCATACACAAGCATGGGGGAACCATGGAAAAGTATGTGTTCTGTATAGCTCAGAATTACTGGAATGTGGTGTTATATTTAAGAGATTGTTGTTCTTATAACTAGTTTTAATTTTTATTGACAATGACTGGGTGTATCCGTTAAAGTGCAGTTGTGAGATGATTTTATGTGACATGTTTTGGTGACTTGTTTCTGCTTAACCAGAAATATTTTTCATATGCCTTTTCATTGTTTATCTTGACTGGAGCGACCTTTTGTTTTAGTTGATTAAGATTTGGAGGCTGTGGGTGTTTTTTTAATTATGTTTGTATGTAGGTTATATTGGTAACTCAAACCTAAACAGTAGGGTAAGATAATCCTCTCTTGGTTTTGATTGTCCATTAGATTAGAAATTCCAAGCTTTTCTACAATATGAAGGCACTTTTACCTTTGATATTTTAGCTTCTCAATACAGGCAGCAAGATAATAATAGCAATTAAAAAAAGCATGTGCCTTTTGGCAGCCTCCTTGTATATTAGGGAGAGTGTTGATACCAAAAGACACTTTGTAGCTAACAATTAGTGTGCGTTTATCAATGTTTTGTGAATGGAAATGCTTTTTGGAGGCGAATGCAGCAAACTGTTGTAAATTTCTAGCTGGAGCCTAAACTGTTGATTCCTTGTGCTGAGCAGTTTTCTGTGTCTAGGTCTAACAAACAAATCGTTGGATGATCAGAGAACAGAACCAGAAATTCCTGGATTAAAGCTGGCAAATCCAGCTGTTCTGCCAGCACCCCAGAAAGCAGATGCCAACCTTGGAGACTACCCTGAGCTTTCACCGCAGGTACTATGAGAAGAAATGAGTTTTATAAACCTACCAAAGAGTTTGTGAAAGCTGCAAATGCAGTTGTTGAGGAGAAAGGAGTTAATAACTTGCAATAAAAGTCTGCTCTGGGTGGAATGCTCTCCTCTCAGGAGGGGCTTTGGTATAATATTTCTTGGCTTTACCTTTTTTATTTAAGTGTTTAGTATACTATTTCTTAATCACTGATATGCCTAGGAGTGCCAGGACTTTAGGTGACAGTCATCTTTTACTTGAGGCTTCACTTCCCTGGTATAATCAATTTATTTGGACTTGGAGTGCTCTGGACATCAGTCTTGCTGTTGTGAGGAGCCTAAATAGAGTCGTGGCTGAATATGAGACGTAGGAAATGGTCAGTGGCACACTGAATTGGAATAGCTGTTCTGGTAGATTGAAAAATAGCGACAAACAGAACAGCTGTTGGTAGGTTTTGAAGGCTTACATTTGTGGGGGATGCGACAGGAAAGAACCATGAACTGACTGCGTGGATTAGTGGAGTAGAGGAATACTGGTTACTGTGTTCTTCATGTATTTACCTCGTGAGTTTTGGGATTTCCAGTTAATATGAAAATTTGTGTTAAATCTTTCCCTCATCATGCACAAATGTACATGTATTACTGTATAGTAACTCTTGGTATTATCTAATACTGGCATTGTGTAAGCTTTTTTTTTTTTGCATGCTTTTTGCTAATTCTAATAAAAACTTACTGTGCCTGGTAAAATGGAATCAAATACCTTTACAATCCTTTGGCAGTGCATTGTCTTAAATTAATATCTGGTAGCAGTAGAAGTAGTTTAAAAGTAATTTATCAGTGTGAACTTAAGAACTGTATAACTTTACCAAAAGTTTAAAACAAACAAAACCCCAAGGTTTTTAGCATGCCTTCCATTCAGGGCAGAACTTGCATGCTGATACAATATCAAAATAAGATTTATCTGAAGTTATATTTAATACTGGAATGCTGTTGATTTATGGTTTGAAATTTTACCATCTCTACAACATACCAAGCACATTTTTTTTTTTTTTTTTTCTTTATTTTCTCAGAAGCCACCAAAACCTCCTCATGTTCGGCGTGGTCCTTCCAATCTTCAGATCAAGCCACCACGGAGGGATGTGAGGCTGAAGACCCGACATGATACCAGCAGGATTGTAGAAGACCCTGTCCAAGCTGATAAAGAAGAGAAAACTGAGAAATCTGTTATCAGGTAGAAATGTTTCCAGCAAGTTACAGTACTCCTCTGCCTCCCCCCTGCCCCCAAGATCCATTGGATGTTGGACTGAAAATTGTAAGGGCTTTTTGTTGTCTGTGTCTGAGGTTGATTTCTTTCCTTGCATATATTTGTTCTCAGGTCTGGCCTGACAGCTGTTGATATTGCTAGGCCGATTTAATTAACTTCGGTAAATGTGCAGCTTTTCTGTTCTTACTGTTTGCATCATAGAACTGCAGAGGATTTGGAGCCCTACAAGGCTGTCTGTATTTCTAATGAGCTTAGACACTCTTAATGCTCAGGAGATTTCTCAGTGTCTGTATGTTTCCGCCATTTGTTTTGTAGTAAATATTAATGTACCAGTATCGATACAATAATACTGTCACAAGTGTCTTTGGGCCAGACTTGGAAAATTATCCCAGTGTCAGTGTTGGGGTACGATGCCACTAAACACAGTAAGCCCATGTTGAACTGGCAGAAGCCACGTAGACTTGTATGTAGTTGTGTGTGTAACTGTACAAGATATGCTTACTCCTTTCGTACAAAAGATCAATCATACAGTCCACAGACCCCTTATGCAGATATAGTAATATCTTTTACAGAGGGTCTACGCTGCTGTGATTATATTTAGACAAAGTTATTCCCTAAGATATTACTGATTGAAATCTTTTGATTTGGGAATAACTGAAGGGATGTAACTTGGATATAGAAAAGACTACTGCAAGTTCAGCAGAGGTTCTCAAGATCTGGAACACTAGGCTTGGTTTTTTTATATGTTTGTGTCCTTTTCAGCACCAGCACAGCTGAGCTAATCATAGCAGCAGAACTGTGCCTGCATCAGCATTTGGCTTTGGTATTATCTGGAATCTCTCAGAATGACTTGAAGTGTTTTATTCTTGTGCGTCCACTTACACTATAACTTGTAGAATTAAATGGGTGGTAACAGGAAAACTAAGGAGAGCAATGAAAGCATAGTGAAGACTTGTTACAAATTTAAAGAATGAAAGTAAGAAATGAAATGATGGGATTTCTGTAAGTCATAAGGTATGCTGGCTGTAAACAATATAAACTTTAAAGGTCCTATAAGCCTGGTTCCCTTAGCAGGCATATCATGAACTCAAAGGCAACATATCTATATATTAAACAGTGTGGTTGAGATTGATCTTGATATGAACTTGGCTTGACTTGAAGTCCATTCTGAAAGACTTCTCCTTCAGGAGATTCTTAATAAAAACCTGTAAAAACTGATTTATGCATCTGTGGTGGTAGGGAAGGCTTGTGAACCTCTTGGTAGCAAAGGAATTACTTTAGGTGGCTAGTCCTTTGGGCTTATTCATGATTTTTTGATGATCATCATTTGTGTGGTACTGTTTAGTGTTAGTGGCTCCTGTGATCGTTTCAGAACTGGCAGGTAACAAAATACTTCTAATGCAGCACCTTCTGGTGTTTTAATTCTTTTTATAAGTTCTATTAAATTCCATTGTCAAGATATTTAATGACATTCCAAGAGCCTGTCAGATTTATTTCTTAATCCAGGAAAATTTCTCCGGTGCAAATTACTTTCTTTGAACAGAAAAATTATCTAGTGGACAACATAGTTATTTTGATCCTTGATATAAAATCCAACTCCTGTTTTATCAAAGTATTGTGAGAAAAAGGAACTGCAGGGATAAGTCTTCTTCATTTGCGTGACTTTCTGTGATCAAGTTAAGTCTTAACTACAATCCCTTGTATTTGCAGCTGGAGAGGAGCAGTGATAGAACCTGACCAAAGCACTGAACCTCCGTCTAGTAAAATAAAGGAACCAGAAAAACCTTCATCTGTGGAAGCTGAAGACCAGAAGGAACCAGGTAAATAGTACAGTTAATGATCCCTTTATTTCTGTTCACTTTTATGGTTGAAGTTGTGCAATTCCTTCACACGCACATCTATTTTATTTATTTCTTTATTTTAATTACATGAAACAAAAAGTGTAGGAAAGAGTATTTACCTAGAACATCCAAGCCTTTCAGTGTCCTTATTCCACCATGACAGCCTTCAGAATTTGAAAATAAATTTTAGTGACTAAAGCTGTAGAAGTTGTTTTTGCAGTTGCTGTCCTTGTGGAGTAGAGAACTTGCTGTTCTGCTTTCTGGATTTGTACAAGGAAGTTCTGTTATGATAAACGTGACATATTACAATGTGATGTATTTGGCTTGTGCTAGCTTAATGTATATGGGGCTAGTTATGCTGCTTGGTGTTTCCCACTCTAGGAATCTTTATTTGTTTATAATTTGGCAAAATTTCAGCTAACTTTATGGCAAATTGCAAGCAAAAATTTCAGTAGAACCATTAAAAAAGACATGGCTCTGCCAAAGATGGAAAATGTAAATTTTCTTCCTTTTTTGTATTAAATGAAAAGTTCAAGAGAAATAATTTTGTGTAACTAATTTTAAATTTAGCAGAAAGCAATGAATAAGACAGGGAAGATGAAGAAAAAATGGTATGTGGTAAATTAGCCGAGAATCGTGTTATTAAGCATATGTATTCAGCAGCTGAATTACAGTTGATTTAAGCAATCTGAATTCTGGTATTTCTTGACTTTCAGGCTTTTGAGCTTTAGTGATACTCATCTAACAACTGTGCCTGTGACTATTTTAATGTTTTATTTGCAGAAGTGACTACTTTTTGCCAGGGAGAGATTGCTGTTTCCACTTGGCTGAATTGCTGACCAGAAACCCTGGCTGGTTATTCCGCAGAGGAAAGGCTGTACTGAAAAGAATAATCTGAGGATGATTTTTCCACTACACTGATCATTTAGTTTGGAAGAAAGTTTGTTTTGGGTAGAATGCAGCAAAATGGTGTTTTGAGCAAGGTGCTGTTTTCCTTTTGCAGTGCCCATAAACGAACGTCAGATGGCTGTGATAGAAGCCTTCCGCCATGCGTGGAAAGGATACAAGGATTTTGCCTGGGGCCATGATGAGCTGAAGCCTTTGTCCAAGTCCTACAGCGAGTGGTTTGGACTTGGGCTTACCTTAATTGATGCCTTGGATACCATGTGGATTTTAGGCTTAAAAGAAGGTAATTTTTTTTGCTCCTCCATTTTTGCCTTCTAAAATAATTCCTTATTTTCTGTTCAGGCAGTACATGTCCAAAATTCTTTGAGGGTAACGTTTATTACGTATGGCCAATAAGTTTAGTTTTCCTATGAGGCTAAATACATGTATATATAAACTATGTATAAAAATAAATATTAAAAAAACCCCAACTGTATTAAAGGACACCATTTTTCTTGGAACAGAATTTTGAGCCAGAAAAAAAAATACTCCACTATTACATATAACAATGGATATGTCTGCTAGAAACTGAGGAATGGATTAATAAGCCTCCTGATCTTTGTTTCCGTACTAAAACCCTCGTGCTGTCTTTGTGCCACTATACAGCCCCTGGAGCCTTTCTGCCCATCAGGCTTAGGTAGTTAGCCTGAAAGCTCCTAGGTTGTGTGTTATCACACCTAATATCAGTATTTCAGATCTGGATTTAAGAAGGTTGTTTCTGTAAGGAATCAATGGATGGAGAAGCAGAGTGTTCAGTACCTCCTTCCTGGACTGCTCAGCTGTCTCTTTCTTCACAGTCACTCTGGAAGTAACTATGTTAGAAAACTTTCAAACACTTTAAAAACTAAGCCAAAAATTCTGCAATTCTGTTGCAAAAAACCTTGCTTAATCAGTATTTAAGAGTTGGGGGGGGTGTGTGGTGTGTTGTGGTTTTTTTGGTGCAGGTTTTTTTTAGTGGTATTTAAAAATATCTGGAGCTGTATCTATTTAACCTTGGTAGATAGCCACCTTTGTAAACTTATCAGTCATGCAATTTTTTGTGTCAAGATAGGAAGAACAGAGCTGCTAGTAAGGGGACAATAAGCAGTGAAAGTCTTTCATGGTTCTGTCTCTTCTACCTTTGAAGTTTGTGTAAAATATTAAATCAAATGAAAACTCCATATCATGTGTTTGCAGCTCTAGGCCTGAGCAGGCTATCTTGAAGTTTCATCAAGTTGACAGTGTGCTGCTTTTTTTTTTTTTTTCCATAAAAAATTGTGAACTGCACAGAGCTTTTAAAATAAATTATTAGTAATTTAGATGTGTTGAAAATGGGTTCTTGGTAAAGGCTTCTTCATATTTTATAGCAGTTCTTTTGCTGATTGCCTTAGAAAGCTCCTGGGGTTTCTTCTGAATAACAAATGCTATATAAATGAAAGTTCTGTTTGAGGTTGCCAGTCTTTCTTATAAGCTAATGGATGTTAATGCTTCTGTGAAAGAGGACCTTACCTTTTCTGCTGTACTGCTAGATAGTGCTCTGATAGCAGAGATTTTTCTGTGGTTCTTGGTCTGCTTGATATCCAAGACTTTTTTTCTCCTGAGGACACAGAGGCATTCTTTTGCTTCAGAGTGAATCTCCTGTGGCATACTTTCCATTTCTGGGAGGCTGGTTGTTCTTCTGCGCCTGCTCACAAGCGGGAAATTCTGGAAGGTGTGAGATAGTTTGAGATTGCTCATGCCTCTAACTGTGAAGGCACCGTGGAGTTAGACCCTGTGCAGAAGCAATCATTGAATGATGCTGCTGATAAGCTGGCTGTTGAATTTAAATTGACTTTTTTTACATTCCTTTTTGAATTAGTAGCGTGATAAACAGCCATTTTTGTTTCTGGGGAACAAATTGCAGACTGTTGGGATTTTATGGGTTAAGTGCTCTTTAGCACTTCAGGAGGCAGGCTCCCCAGGACATTGCTAGACTGAAGGCCTTAATGGCTGTTAACTCAAAGTGTTGCCTGTTATCTTGGTAGGTAACAGCTTTGGTTTAACAAGATTTAATTTAAAAGTTCAGAAGGCTCTTGTGGAAGTGTAACTAATTGTCTGGCAAGTCAAATGGATGGACTTAAAAGATCTCAATTTCTGGACTATTTTAATAAAGAATTGCTCATTTTCTTCTTGTTTTTAGACTATGAGGAACTTTTTATTTTGCTGCGTATTTCTGTCTATATGCATCTGTGGTGCACACTGAATAAGAGTTAAGCCAATGGCAGGCAGACTTCTCCCAGCATGTGCTCTTCATTTTAGTTTTCCACCTAAAATTATGATCTCTGTAGACAGGTATAAGTAACTGCCATGGATATATGGAGTACTAATGTCTCTAGTCTAGTTGTTGGAACATGCCAGAAGTTCATAACTGAACTACCTTTTATACTTTGCAGAGTTTGAAGAAGCAAGAAAATGGGTAGCAAACGATTTAGTATTTGATAAAAATGTGGATGTGAACCTCTTTGAGAGCACTATTCGTATCCTGGGGGGCTTGCTGAGCACCTACCATCTCTCCGGAGATAGCCTCTTCCTGGAAAAAGCTGTGAGTGACTAGTCTTACACATGAAACTGGATTATGTATTCCATATTGGACAAAGTTGAGGGAAGATTCATCTGAAAGTTAAATGTTGCTGGTTTTTAACAGTTTCATATTTAATGTAGTGGGAAAGGGATTTACCATTAATCTTTTAACCCTGCTCTTCTGTTTGCTCTCTGGATAACCTCAGAGCCCTGCTGAGTTTTATCAGGTATTCTTATATCCCTGTTCTTCTGTTGATGAAGAGCTGACCATAATAAAGTTCATGAAACAAAAGAGGAAATAAATGGTTGGAAAAGAGTAATAGTTATCTTTTGTCACCCTTTCTGTGCATCTTAACAGCATCAGCCACCTCTTTAGATTAGCTAGATGCAGTCAATGACTTCAGAATAACATCATGTTGCATAGGGATTGCAGACTGAAATGAGGCATGCAATACTAGGAACGAAGTAGAAACTCTGTACTCATTACTGTGAATAAGTCTGTGACCCTTTTTAATTCTTGGCTTTCTTGCACCATCTAAAACTAAGCTGTTCCTCTCTCTTTTTCTGTCTGCTTGGTGAAAGAAAACATAAAGGCATGTGTATGTATTTATTTTTTGTTTTGTTTGTTGTTTTGTCCTGTGCTCTTGGGTTTTCTTTAGAAAGACATTGGGAACAGGCTTATGCCAGCATTCAAGACCCCCTCCAAGATACCATATTCTGATGTCAACATTGGCCGTGGCACTGCACATCCACCTCGTTGGACATCTGACAGCACCGTGGCAGAGGTGACCAGTATTCAGCTGGAGTTTAGGGAGCTCTCTCGTCTCACTGGAGATGAGAAATTCCAGGTATGGAAGAATCAGTCGATGTTGTTCTCTTTTTCCACCTCTGCAGGACCACCACTGACTCTCCATCAACACATGTGGTCTCTGTAGTCTCTAAGAGACGTTAAACGAGTTGTGAAACTCTACATGAGGGAAGGAAAAGAAACAAAAGTAATTCCAATTATCTTCTTAAATACCAAAAAGTAGTAGTGCAGATGAATAATTACTTTTCTCCCTCAGAAACAGCTTTTGATTTTAAAAAAACAAAACAAAAAACAAACAGCAAAACCAAACCACAACAAAACCAAAACAACCCCCACCCTCCCCCAGCCCCCCTAGTTTTTATCATTGACATTTTTGTTTGACACTAGGTTATCAGGTTTTGAAAAAACATTAAGCTAAATGGGGGACTGTGAAACCGTGCCTTGCTTAGTGTTGTTAGAATTCTGTGTGTGGTTTGTTGATGCCATTATCTAAATGCAAAGAACAGAACCTTGGTGTTGCCATCCAAGGAACTAAAATGTGACTCACTAGATAAGGGTCTGACAGCAGGTCATGGTATAAGGAAAAGCTAATTGAAATAAAAATAATTCCAGAGAAAAGAATATTTTCCACTCTTCTTTTTGTTTGGCGATGTTGGTTTATTGTTTTAAACTGTATCCACAGCTGAAGTTTTGAAGAGTGCAGTTATTTAAAGAAGTTTTAGCTATTGCATGATTCATGTTTTAGCTGGACTTCTACTTTGCAAATATGAGTAAGTCGGATCATGGTCCTGTGCCATAGTACTGGCCTCGAGTGGGCTTACTTGAAGGAAAGGAAATAGTTATGATTATTTCAGAGTACTTAAATGTACCCAGAATGTCATGTTTTGAGAGTCAGAAAGTTTGTAATCCTGTATTTAATATATTGCATGAGCTGAACTTGATGTTCCTGATGCTACTTTGAGGAAAAATAGTTAAAGATTGGTTATCAGCCTGAAGTTACTAACCACAGTTTTGTGCGTCATTTATACCTGTAATTTATGCTTGCTATTTTCTTTCTTTTAGAAAGCTGTAGATGAGGTGATGAAGCATGTTCACACCCTCTCAGGGAAAAATGATGGACTAGTGCCTATGTTCATAAACACCAATAGTGGGCAGTTCACTCACTTGGGTGTCTATACTCTGGGAGCCAGAGCTGACAGCTACTATGAGTATTTGCTCAAGCAATGGATTCAGGGTGGGAAAAAAGAAAACGAGTAAGTTCTCTCCGCTTCTCTTACAGCTCATGTAATTCTCACACCAATATAACTTTCTGTTGTAGTTTGCTGCTTAAAGAAAAACAATGTATGTGCTCAACAGTCAACTGAAAATACCGCTGTTTTTGAAAGCAAGCTGAGCAAGCAAGAGAACCTGTGGTAACTTGATGTAAAAACAGCATGCGAGTTAGGCTTAGTCTCAAAACTTCTCCCCCTCAGAAAACTTTTCTTCCTCAGCACATCAGCTTTGAGGAGTGTTACAGACAGGAGAAGAGAATTAAGTCTTTGCAGTAGATATGGAGCATAATTAGACAGTTCTGAAATACTGATGATACTTCATTTCACCAGCAATGTCCGTGTTTTCTCTGGGTTTGTTAGGGAAAGGTGAATCCTTCCACTGGATAAGTGGAAGAGAATGTTTGCAAAGAGGAGAGGAATTAGAGATGTTGGAAATGAAGGTTTCCTCCAAAACAAGACAAAAAAATCCAAGCAGTTTGTGTCTGCTTATAAGCTAATAACGTTGGACTTGTTCATGTTGAGGGGTTTAATGCATACAGAGGGACAACATGCCTCTCTGAGGCATTTCTTTATATCAGAGCAGGTGCATCTCTACAAAGAAAGTTTGCATCACTGCTTTTTCCAAGCCATACCTCACTGTAAACGGAGAACCGTTGTCTTTGGGACCATGAATGATGGCATTTTGTGAGCCTCGTGGTTTTTTCCACATAAAAGTACTTTGAAACAAGGGACATTCCAATTAAATACTGTGAAACAATGTTTCACAATAAGAGTGGTCAAACATTGGAAAAAATTGCTCAAAGGCATTGAATCTCCATCTTTGGATGGAGATACTAAAAAATTGCTTGGGTAAGCCCTCAGGCAGTCTGATCTAATGGAATCTGCTTCAGAGCAGATGGTTGAAGAGACCTCCAAGAGGTCCTTACCAGCCTGGATTTTCTGTGATTTGAATTACTGTACATCTAAGGAGTCCTGAAATAATATCTGGTTACTGCCTAGAAACAGAGGTGGGGGTATGTTTTCTTTAATACATAAATTTAGGGTTTACTTGAAAAGCAAACCCAATACTGCTGCATGATAGCAATAGCTAATTAATGTCCAGTTGATGGTGACTTTGAGGGGTTTTTGGTCAGTTTTCACATTTGGTTAAATATTATTCTTTAGACCGAAATAACGATTTCCAAAAAGATTGTGCTGAACATCAGCTATGATTAAATGTGTTCTGACTGCGTGTATGTGAGCCAACTGGGAATGATTTTAATTCACAGACTGTTGGAAGACTATATGAGAGCCATAGAAGGAGTGAAAAAGCATCTTCTTCAGAGATCACAACCCAAGAAGCTTACTTTTGTAGGAGAGCTTGCTCATGGCCATTTCAGTGCCAAGATGGTAAGAAATACAACTGCATTTAAAAAAAACAACAACAAAAGAAAACAGAAAGACCACCATGGGGAAAAAAAGACCCCAAACCATATGGACAGGCAAATGCAAAGCTTCTGTGCTGTCTTTCCTCCTTCCCTCCGTCAAAGAAAAAAACAAACCAACCGAAAAAAAAAGGGAAAGAAAAAACCCCAAGACTATATATATAGCCAGGGTGATGGCAGTACTGAATAACTAGTTTGTAGATACTAGTCACCTGTGCAAACCAGGGACCTTCTCTTTTGAGTTACTCTAGTAAATCCATTTATGTTCCTGTAAGATTGAACATTTTGATGCTGGAGCCAAATTTTCTTCTTTTTTTCTGTTTTGGTCATAAAATTCCAGTGTCTGAAACTGTTGAGGCAGTGCCTATCCTATGTATTATTTATTTTCAATAATTCAAAAATATATGTGGACACTTGCACACCTGGCTTTTCAGACTTACCTTCAAAAGAAGGTGATCTAATATTGTGTTACTGGGTCTAAAAAAATAAATCTGGTAATTTTGGAGGGTTCTGTCAATTGATGACATTTGTTTCTTTTCCTACATGTATGGTTAGCGAGTAAAACAGTATGCTGTTTGCTGTAGGGAAAATTGATTGATCTTAACTCCCTGCTCTTAATTTGTGCATCCATACTCTTTAAAATGCATTTTAAGATCTTTCAGTTAAAGATCTCATGCAAGTGCAGGTATCGTATGTGTGTGTGGCTTGCTTTTTTTTTTTTAAGATGAGTGGTGTATTATTAACGTATGTGTAGCCTCACGCATACTTTTTCAATACCTGAAGTGAGCTTTAGTGAATTCTTTGACTTGTTTCATTTCTTGATGTAGTGTTTTTGAGATTTTCAGTTCTGTTTTTCAGCATGTGCTTCTTGCATCTGCATTTCCCAAAGGCTCTCCAAACCTGCTGCGAGCAACACCAGAGTCTGGGTCTTGGGTAGAGGGGGCTCCCCTGTCCCATGATATGACAGAACTGAATTCAGACAGATAGATTTGGCCTAGGTTTCTGCACGTGTTGGTACACTCGCTTCTGCTCCAGGGGGTCAGAGTTTTGGTATTTAATCAATTATTATTGGGTGAAAGGCTTGACAAGTATCTTCCCCTGGCCAACTGGAAAAGTGGGGGACGTTCGTCTCCTATGTCTATGTTGACCTTCACTGCCCTCAGCCATTTCCTTTAGGACTGGACAAAGCTTTTAAAGGTCCATATGGGTGCTGCTTGTGCACCAGAGGGTTTTTGCTATGTTTTGGGGTGATGAGACCTGAGCTTTCATTCTGAATGGTAAGAATCATTAACTTCTTAAGCCAAGTAATAGACAGCCCTACCAGAGGGGATGCTATGCTGGACCTGATGGTCACCAACGCGAATGATCTAATCGGTGATGTCAATATTGGAGGCAGCCTGGGCTGCAGTGATCATGTGCTGGTGGAGTTCACACTCCTGGAGTACTGCGTCCAGCTCTGGGGCCCCCAGCACAAGAAGGACATGGACCTGCTGGGGTGGGTCCAGAGGAGGCCACAAAAATGATCCGAGGGCTGGAGCCCCTCTGCTATAGAGACAGGCTGAGAGAGTTGGGGTTGTTCAGCCTGGAGAAGAGAAGGCTCCGGGGAGACCTTATTGTGGCCTTTCAGTACCTAAAGGGGGTTTATAGGAAAGATGGGGAAAAACTTTTTAGCAGGGCCTGCTGTGACAGGACAAGGGGGAATGGTTTTAAACTAAAAGAGGGGAGATTTAGACTAGATGTAAGGAAGACGTTTTTCACAATGAGGGTGGTGAAGCACTGGGACAAGTTGCCCAGAGAGGTGGTAGATGCCCCATCCCTGGAAACATTCCAGGTCAGGCTGGACGGGGCTCTGGGCAACCTGATCTAGTTGAGGATGTCCCTGCTCATGGCAGGGGGTTGGACTAGATGACCTTTAAAGGTCCCTTCCCACCCAAACTATTCTATGATTCTGTGATTTGAAATTCCATATGTGACGTTAATCTGTAATTCTTACATTCACAATATCAGTGGTGGATTAGCCCCTGAAGGAGGACAATCAATCTTGTATTGCAAATTGAATTTTGCTGGAGATGAGTTTTGAGCACTTGATACAATTTGTTTTCTGATGTGCTCTTCAACTGACTTTCACAACTGAGCTTTCTTTGAAAGCTAACTAAATTAATCTTGATTGTTTACAAATGTTGCACAGGTTTTGTCCTTTGAAGAAATTGTTTGCTAAGAAAGAAATGTCTCTGCAGTCCTTTCATTGCTGCTGCTTTGCCTTGGGAAAGCAAGCAGGAATGCTCTTCACACGATCATCTTCAGGTGCCCCTCTTCCATAGGTACAGTAAGAGCCAAAGATACGTTGTTCGAGGTGCCTGGTATCTGTGGCATTCAACTGGCTGTAAACAAGAGAGTAAGTCTAGGAGAGCTAGTGATGGGAATGGGAGCCAGCTGTGTCTCAGACTCTCTAGAAAAATGGTACTCTTGCATCTTTGGTACTCTATACACGTGCAGGGTAATAGCTTTGTATTACCCCAAATAACAAAGTTGCAAGAAAGGGGCAAGCTTTCAGGCAGAAATACGCTTGAAAGCTTATCAGTGTTTTCCAGTTGTATCAGTGGATCTAATAATCTCTGCAGATGTTGTCGCTCTTACAATAATGATGATTATTTCAGAATGATGAAAATCTCCTTCAGCTGACCTCTCCTCCTTCTCCAAAGCTTTGTTTTCTGTGACTGATTCCCATCTCTGTTCCATTTTCAGTTTAAAATTATATTCAGATGATCAGTTTGTCACTTATGTTGTCCCTTTAGTGGCCTCTATTGAGAAACCTTGAGGTGATTCTGCCCACCCCCTTCATGAGTTGGTATGAAATGTATACTTCTGGTAAACCAAAAGACACTCTCTTCCCCCTTGCCCTGCCCTCAGACCTTTCTTTCAGAAGCTTGACATAAAAACAGTCTTGTACATTTTCCAAATTAGCGATGTCTCTGTAATAATGCTGCCTGCCTCATGCTACATTACATCACATTGTTAAAAAGTTACCCTCAAGTTCTTGGTACCTGAAATGTGTTTTGAAGAAGAGAAAGAAAGGAAAAAAAAAAAAAAAAAGACACACACACATAGGGACACAGAGAGGCACACACACACAAATACCTGTTTGTTTTGTATTTTTTTCCCAGTAAGAGTTGTCTTGTCTTGCAGGATCATTTGGTTTGCTTTTTGCCTGGTACTTTGGCACTGGGAGCTCACAATGGATTGACTGCTGATCATATGAAATTGGCTGAAGCCCTTATAGAAACCTGTTACCAGATGTATGCTCAAGTAGAGACAGGCCTGAGTCCGGAGATCGTACACTTCAATCTTCATGCACAAAAGGGCCACAAAGATGTGGAAATCAAGGTGAACAGATAGCTGGCCTGAACTGTAATTCGATGATTCTTCTGTATCTCTATTTGGCTGTTGAAACTGCCAGCCGGATATTAGTGACGTGCTCTGCTGTGGAGCAGCTTGTTCTTCTCCTGCCTCACTTTCTAAGCGTACCCTAGCCTTTGTTTTTAACTACCCCTGTAGTGTATTTAGAAGCTGAGTTATGCATAATAAACTCTTTGGGGTAGACGGAGATGGGAATCACTGTTTTTCTTCCTATATATGTTCTTGAGGAAATTCCCTGTCTGAATTCTTGTCTTTTTTTT
Organism: Phoenicopterus ruber ruber; assembly: GCA_009819775.1. NCBI lineage: Eukaryota > Metazoa > Chordata > Aves > Phoenicopteriformes > Phoenicopteridae > Phoenicopterus > Phoenicopterus ruber. The sequence continues at coordinate 13,023,604 of CM020234.1, forward strand.
CTCTTGCAGCCTGCAGACAGGCACAACTTACTGCGACCAGAAACTGTGGAAAGCCTTTTTTATATGTACAGATTCACTGGTGATAGAAAATACCAAGACTGGGGCTGGGAAATCTTGCAGAACTTCAATAAATACACACGGGTAAGGTCAGCTTATAATGACCTTGTTCTGTCAGGACTATATTCACTCACTTGCTCTCTAACAAGAACTTTGGAAGCCTGCTGTCTTTCAAGAGTCATCAAATACCTGTGGGGAAATTCATAAGAACACACAGAAAAATTCAGTTCATGCAGTGCTTTGCAATTCGAGATACATTACTTAATACATTCGGGGAAAGAACTTGTATTACATCGATTAAAAAGTAAAATGCAGAAGCTGTATGCAGACTACCAAAGTCTCTGCATCTTCTTGGAAGCTGTTAGAATCTCTACTGCAATCTTTTTTAGAATTCAGAAGCTGAGAAGGACCTGGTTGGATTGAAAGAACCCTTTGTTTGAAGTTGGAAAAAAAAAATGCTACAAAATGGCATTAATGCTTTAATAGAGGGGTTTCTGTATTCATTTTGACTGCAGTGCTTGTGGAGATATCGCTCTTATACGCTGTAAAAGTGCAGCCTAGATGCCAGTGGTCATTAAACATCCATGGTCTGTTCTAGGAGAATAGGTATGGTACTTTGACCAACTGTAATGTAGAAATTGCACTAGTTACTTTCTGTACATTTGTCCAGAAACTTCAGTGGAATGTTCTTTAAATTAAGCATAAATGGGCATTTTGCTTCATTTTATCCTTGTGGTTTCTTTTAAAATGCAATGAGATTTTTTTCATAACTGAAGTTTTATATGTAAATGAAAAACAAGTATGACATGAAAAACATGCTGATCTGTTTCTTGGCACTTATTTTCTACAAGTGCACCTGGATGTTAAGAAATGAAAATAATTTATTTTAGATTATTGAAATATACAAAATTTCTGCCTTTTTTTTTTTTTGGCACAGGTTCCTACAGGTGGTTATACTTCCATTAACAACGTCCAGAATCCCAGTAATCCAGAGCCACGAGATAAGATGGAGAGCTTCTTCCTTGGAGAAACACTCAAATACATGTTTCTGCTGTTTTCAGATGACATAGACTTAATCAACCTTGACAAATATGTATTTAACACAGAAGCTCATCCACTCCCTATCTGGGTGCCAGCATAGACTGGGTGTCAGTAGACCTGCCAATGGTGGCATTTTTATCTTCAAGTCACTTTACTTTTCAGGGTTTGAGGAGAGATGCTATATTGCACCTTTTTTTGGCTTAAAACAAACAAACAAAACCTTTGGGAAAGCATCTCTAGTTTGGAGAAATCATGTCAGTCTTAAATCTAATCCCTGGTTCTGGGATGGACAAGCTGTGCCCTACTAGGCTGGTTTTCCTGGTATTGATGATGAGGTTCAGAGAATAATTGTGTTGTGGACCATGACATTCACGGGGCTCTGGTGAACCAGAACTCACTTATGTCAGTCTTACTAAACGCTCATTAAATATTGGGAATGCAGCAAGTTGTCTTACAGCACAGGATTGTCCCAGGAGAGAAGGAATAAACCTACGGGTTTCTGGTTTATTCTGGATTCGCTGAAACACTGGGTTACAGCGCCATTCCTTCATAAGAATGTACAGTGTTTCAGGTGGTAAATGGAATAAACAAAGAACTGTGACGTTGTCCCAGGTAGAAGCAAAGCTGTCAGTACTGCTACTGATACTCTGATCTCATTCCAAACTGCCGAGCTATGCTGCATCACGTTAGGAGGAGGAAGTGGCAGCAAAGCATCTGTTGTACAGTGTCTTAGTTTTATAGAGCACTTTGAACAATCTGTTAAAGCTGTGGCTGAAATGAATGATGGAAGAGAATTTGCTGCTGGTTTGGCTCAAAGTGGTATATAATTTTGTAGAGGTATTGCAGTTTTTTAACTTATCTGCAGGAATGCAGGAGATAATGTGAAACGCAAGTGAAACTACACATGCATTTTATATATTATTTGCATCAGTTAGACTCAGGTATTCTGACTGAAAGCTGCTTTCTGAGGTTGGGCGCTGGGAAAGCTTGTGAGCACATTAGGTATAATTCCAAGTCAGCCTCCTTCCGTCCCTTCCTGTCCAGATATTGCATTGTAAGGTGTTTGTAGACTCAAAACAAGCTTACAACTGTACAGCAAAGTTCATGTTATTCATCATTTTTTGGACTGTGGAGAAATTTTCAATTTTTTTTTTTTCCTTAGGACTACTTTGGGTAGAAGTATTTTCATTAGTAGTATTAAAAGCAGAGTCTAAATGCATTACATCAATTCCTGGTCCCAATAGAATTAGTGAAATCTGTTCAGCAGCTTGAAGACAAAGTAGACCCAGGTTTTCTTAAGAATCTTATGGGAGCCCTGGGATCTTTCATTTTTGTATGTGCAAATAGATTTTAAACCATGAATTTGGAAATCAGCTTTCTATACTGCTTTTCCTTTTGGTTTTGTAGCTACGTGGACAGTCCTGTATTTACAGATAAGTTCACAGAAATGTGCTTGTTCATATTTCTTAAAGAGGATGTTCTCACCAAAATGTCCTTTCTCCTCACGTTAATGGGAGTGGCGGGAAGTACGCAGGTGCATGGTAGCAACAGTGAGGTACAGTCCCCTCTAAATCTATGGCTGCTAAACGGAACTAATTAAATCTGACTGTAATGGTTAATTTTCCAGTAGCTGAGAGGGGTATGTGCATTTTAGAGTATTTGTAACCTTTGATTTATAAAGTAAGATGCACCTTTATTTGTTTTATGCTGATCAGTTCTGTTTGATGGAGTCAGAAGTATACCCTTGGGACCACTATTTAAGTCTTTTAAAGAATATTTATCATTCCATGTACTAATGATGGCTTATGGAAATGGAGAAATTTTACAAATTATTTAAATTCACCTTTTCCTGCCATCAAAGGGACCCTGGGATTTGCAAGACATGACAAGTTTGTGCAGAATGTTAATGTTCCTCCAGTTCATATGCCACCAGTAACCCTGGAAATTAGTTTCTCACGTGTGCAGTGGAATCCAGTAGCTGTAGCCTTTGTCTGCACAACTGATTTGTTCCTAAGACTTGACTTTTCTTTGACATAACAGCAAAGAAGGAAAATGCTGTTGAAATGTGGGAGGAAACACCTTCAGTGTTTTTGTTTGTGGAGCAGGTTTGTGTTACTGAGGAGCTGAGCTTTGGCTAAAAGCTGAAGGCTTAGAACTGGAGATTAAAAAAAAGGGGGGGGAGGAAAAAAAAAAAATTCAGTGAGACTACCCAGGCCCTACTGACTTGTGCTGCTTTGGCCTTGTGCCTTTGACTGAAGCTAGTATTGAACCCTTAATTAATGACTTGCAATGGATTGCAAAACTTCCAGAGTTTGGCGTTTCACCTATACGGCAGCCCTACTGAGGAAACAAAGAGATTTCGTAGAAAGTGGAATACATATACATGCTCACCAAAAATCTTCTGTTGTTGAGGTTTTATACTAGTCTTAATATAATCGACTCTACAAATGGGACTGTGGGAGTCTGCGTTATAGTTTTTTGCCTTATGATTGGCTTGAGAGTAATAATCCATTTCATAATCAGTTAAAGGAAGGAGAGAAGAATAAATGGTCATGTTCCCAAACACACATCTTGTCTTCTAGCTGAGCCTGTTGGTCCAACTGATTTCTTTACCTAATTCTTCCTGCGAAACTGAATCTCTTTGCAAAGTATGGCTTTACTGTCCTCGTCCTTTAAATCTGAAGTTAAGATTGTTCAGCTTGCTCTACCTTTGAGAACAAATGCTTGTTTCAGACTCTTATATCACATGTGAAATGGCACAAACCTAAATAATCCGATAAAAGCTCATCTGCTTCTTCCTGTTCTTTTGCAAAGGTCACTTTAATTGCTTATTTATTTTTACTTCCTTAACATAATATGTTGTGTCAGATTAGTCTCTGAGCTTCACAGCCCGTTTCAATTCCACTGTGTGCTCCCCCAGCACAACAGAAGCTTACGTGTCTCTGGAAAGTTTTCTTTCGAGTGCTCTGTGGTTCTTTGAACCAAAGTCTTAACTGCAGGGTCTGAAATCCATTTTGGTGTTTCAGCGTACTGGTACGCTTCTGATGCTTAAGTCGAATGTTGCGGAAAGGCCATCTCTTCAGCCACTGACTCTGTCCTTTCGCACAAAGAGCTGCCTTGGTTTCTCTCCAAGAGCTTGAGTGCCTTGCCTAATTAAAATAAAACAAACCAACCCCCAGCGCCGCCCAGCTATGCTGCTCACTTACGCTTTCACTGAGAAACAGAAATGGGTGTGAGCACAGCCACGGAGTGCTGCGCAGCTGTAGGACTTGGAAGTCTCACACTCTGGGCTTTAAGCCACACCTCAGAAAAAAATACATACCTGTTTGCTCAAAGAAAATTCAATAGAGGGATGGGGCCACAATTAGCATGTAATCGCTGAACTTTTTGAGAACTGAAGTCTCACTACAGGTCTTAAAAACTGTCAGTTTTGGCTGACAGGGGCCCCTGCACGTTTCACGTGGCTTTCCATTAACAACATTTTCAGCATTACATGCCCAGCTCAGATACAGCTGTATTTACTCTTCCAAACACTGGGCAAAGAATCCACTTTGTTTCCTATTCTATACCAGTGTGACATTGCAGTGATGAGGCATGCAGACAGGAGAGGTTATTGCGACTAACCCATTTACACAGTTTTGTGCATTTCTCCTGCCCTTTAAGACTGATTGCTGGTGCCACACTGAGTATTTTTAACAAGACCAGTAAAACTGACATGTCAGGGTAGCTCCATGATGCTGTCTGGTAAGCTTGTTGCTTCAACAGAAGGGTTAAGAGTTTCCTGACTTTGGATTTGGGAAGCATGGCTTGGGGTTTTTTGTCTCTGAAGTATTGCTAGAACTTACTATCAGAGTCTGGAGGCCTCAGCTTCCGCTAAAACCCAGCCCTGAGTTCTTCAGAAATGGATGACTTGTGCTTGCCAGGAAAACCTGATGATTTGCACGATCAGTTTTCAAGCTCTAACTTGAAGGCATGTGACCTTAAAGATACTTCTTACTGTTTTGTGCAATGTTCCTATCTTGGTCACGCTCCTCATGCTGGTACGTGATGATAGAATAGATAAGCCTTTTCTCAAGAACGCCACTGGTACAGGTCTTAAACGGGCACGGGGGCCACACCCACGGATGGTGCTCTGGGTCACTTACTCTCTGCTTGCACTCCATTTTCCTTCTGTGTTCCTCGAGGTTCAGCCACGAGCAGCATTCCTGCAGTGAGCGGTGACTGCTGCTGTTGGGCTCTTCCCTTCAGCTTGGAGAGCACCACACAACCAGGGTTTCTGCTTAGGTCCCATTCCTCCTTGCCCAAGGCTTCAAAATGTTACAGGTGTTTGTGGCACTGGCTTCAGACTTCTGCCACAGTTTCTGAAGCCTGTTTTTGTAATTATTTTTAGTGGTGCTCATCTATCATCTGCATGGAAGTCCATGTATATATTGTGTATCCCTTTGCCGAAGCGTCTGAAAGCCTTTAGTGCATCCTTCCATATAAATCGAACCATTTGTGTCCTTCACACTATGTGGATTCCTTTGGGGCAAGTACTATCTGCAAGAGGAAAATAATCGATCAGTATAGTCCATTGTAAGAGCATTAAAGAGCTCTTATCCTTCTGGAAGGTCAAAAGACACCTGCGCCTCTGGTCACTCGAAGGCACAAAGCAAGCCACTGGCCAAAGGCAGATTACTTTCCAAAAGACTTGTACTGAACTTGGCTGCTTTAATGCACTGCTGGCTTGGTTTAATGGGGCGCCTGCTTGCTGGGAGCTAAGGATGCTGTTAGAAAGGTAATATAAGCAAGATGTAATCCTCTTTCTGCAGACGCATCCACCGCGCTCTGCTTTTTTAATGTGGTGCTAGTCCTGAATCATTGCTGGGTGCAGCAATCCTAAATGCAGAAAAGTCGTGGAGTCTATGAGCATGGAGGGTGAATACCAGATTCTAGCATCTCAGTAAGGCTGGAAGTGGCGGCGTTGTATAAGCCATAGTTTCAGCAACAAACCTGAAGCCTGACTTCAGTATGAGCAAAAGGAATGTTGACGGCTCTTAGCAGAGGTGAAGTTTTAATCAGCCCAAATGGAGAAGATACAGGTCTTATTGAGGATGTAGTTCCACTAACAGTCTTAAAGTGTTTTTGTTTGGGGGCTGGAGTTTGACTAATAGGGTCTTCCATATGTTGTCCTTCATTTGTATGTCTCTGAAAGATCTGATAAACAGAACTCTGTTCCTGCTCTTCCCACCCTTCTCGGCAGGGGGTGGGGAGCAGAAGCTTTGGCCTTTTGTGGTTGAGAACAGGGAAGAGGTAAGCAGGTTGTATGCAAACCCCCCTTTTGTCAGCACCCGAATATTGTGAAATAACATCAGTGACTGACATTGTAGCTCTGGGAACCAGTGGTACTGTGAGGGCAGGGAGGACCCAGCAGTGCAAATACTTAACACAAAGCCTGTTTGAGCAATGCCACAGAAGCTAAAGCAATGCTGTGACCTTGCCTGTAAGCCTTTGAGTACCTGGGAGGCTTCTCTGCTCACTCATAAAATCACTGTAAATGGATCAGCTGAGGCATCCAATTGATTACCAGGATTTAATATTTTTGCAATTATGCTAGTATTTATTGGTGCATAGTAATCCACCTGTTTATGTGCAAAGATGAGTTTACTCCACCTGGAAAGGTGAGAAGTATCCTTTTTTATCTTTGGTTATACTACCAAGCCATGAAATTATATCACACACTTTAATAAACTTGTAATTTATTTTAAAAAAATCTGAAGGTGTCTCAAGTGGAATTGTGTTTTACTGATCACTAATACACAGCTCTTGGGTGACAGCAGTACATACAAGGATTACTTTGTGTAAATCTCCAGCTCAACAACTGGAGATCTCTTGTGCAAGATAAAAACAAAACCAAACAAAAAACCCAAACCCACAGCACTGGATGAGGCAGACAGAGTCTTTTTATATGTAACTGGTCACTAGGGGAGTCCCTGTGAACCTGTGTTAGTAATGACCATACCTCTGCTTTTTCCACTAGGCATCTAGTATTTACTTTTTGTCTAAAAATAATTTAGCTTCCACTTTAAGGTGCATCCTGTAACCCTACTGTTCAGGACAGCGATGAGTCTTGGGCCTTCAGGCAAGATTTTATTATTTCCACTACTTATAATGCCTTCTCATTCCGAGCGGGTGAGCATGAAACCCTTACAGTGTGGTTGTGGCTTCAGCCAGTGATTTGGCCTTCTGCTTTTCTTTTGATGCTTAATTAGGGGCAGGTGGGACACTTCAGAAAGGCGAATTGCCACCATCATGGCAGAGGAGGTAACACTTTCTCAAGCAGCACAGGCACAGCTCCGTAGGCTGCTGGCTTTTTGTATCCTGGCAGCGGCCTGGCACCCCTGCCAGAGGCCATGGGGATGGACGTATTCACAGCCATCCGCCCGCGGAGGCTCCCAAGCGCTTCTCCCGTGCTCTTTGCATCCCTGCAGATTTCACCCAGCCATTGATGATGCTTGCTTCGAGCTTGCGCACCTCTGTGACAGACGGGGGGTCCGCTGGATTGCGTCCTCTAGAGAAAGCAGAGCAATGTGAGCCAGTTAGCGGGCAGCCACTCTGCCTCTTGCACTGGGAAAGCCAAGGACAGAGATCATCTGTTTTATACTTCATATTTATGCCCTGGAAAACAAGTTACAGTGTCACACCTGCCGGGAGGTTGGGAGGCAGGCTTGAGAGCCCTGAGCTCTCCCTCGCATTGGTGGCTGCTGCCCTCTCTGCTCCTGGCCTGAAGGCTGATGGCTAACACCAAGAGATGCTGGACTACTTCACATGACTGATCGCTACAGGCTATGGCACACTTGTGCCAATCCCTGTGCAAGAACGTGTTCTAGTGCAAGTATGTGAGCTTAGTGCTGAGTTCTGCACAGCCCAGCTTCCCTGAAGGCTGTAAGAGCCCTGGACTGGGGAAGAAGATTGCTCTTCCACAGTTAGGCTGCAACAGTCTGGTATCCACTACTCTTTTTAAGTAAAGTACTTCCAGTTCTTTGGACTGTGGCTAGTTGAGATCAAACACGCAGGGCAGGAGGATTTTGTCAGCCAAAGGAGAGTTTGGTACTTACCGGAGATCTAGATGATGAGCGCCTCCTTTAATGGTCAGTGCAATTAGTGAAGGACTGAGGCTGCTATTTATCTGGAAGGAGAAGGAGCAGAGGCAAACTCTCACCGAGTTACCAGGCAGAACTGGACATCAGTTCTGAAAATTGGAAGATGAGCTGGGCAGGACTGAGGAAGAGCACGGGAAGAGACCCTTGGTACGGTGGATACTGTGTGCATGGCTAATACTCCTACTGAGCCAAATCATCGGTCTCAAATGAAGTAAAGGCTTCCCCCAAGATGAAAACTGTCAGCCTATTCCAGTACAGGCGGTTTGAAGTAACAGGCTGCTTTGGGCCTGTGCACCCCAAGCACCCTGTTCCTCTTGCAGCTGGGATTGCCAAGCCAGCCTAAAACCAGGAACTCCTGCATTACAATCAGGAGCTCAACTAACTCAAAATCCAGTTCTGGGTCATTTTTGTTTTTGAATTTTAAACTAGAGCTCTGCCACCGCTCTGAAGTTTTGTTGAACCTAAGCCAAAATATGCCCTGGTTCGAGTTGCTGCTTACAGCAACCGCTTCGTCTCACCAAGTATGCCGAGACTGGAGATGGCAAGGAGCGCTCGCCTGTCAGCACCGAGACCAAGTCTCGAGACAGAAGCACAACGGGTTGTGGTTCAGAACCCAGGTGCTGGGTAAGGAGGCTCCTGCTGTGTCTGCACTAGTGAAGTCATCTTTGCTGCATCAGTGTTCCTGGCTGATGGACTCATTCATGTCCTGAGTCTCCTGAAGGGTTCAGCATAAAACAGCTGCTTGCAGAAACTCAAATGGGCTAAAGATGAATTGCCAGTGCTGCTTCGAAGGGGAGAGGGGGTGGTGTATCACCTGGAAAGGCTGCTCTCTGCTCAGTGTGCGGGAGTGCACATGCTTACCCCGCCTCCAGCCCACGGGTCCAAGTCTCCATTTGAAAAAATGATGTTGCTTGCACTTTTCAGGTCTGAAATTCAGAGAGATGAGATTTGAGAGGCCTCCTTCCTGCCCATTTACCCAAACATGTTTGGCTACTGCAGCAAACACGGCCAAGAACAGAAAACACAGGAGACGACTAAAACAAATTCTTGGCAGTTTTTAGGTTTTCCACTTCTGTCTCGAGGAGGTACAGAAACGTCTGTTTGGCTCAAGTCAGCACAAGGCTGTGACTTTCTGCCAGGACTTGTTAGTGCGCTGCGCCTGTCCCCACAGAGCTCAGCTGGGCAGAGGGGGCACAGGCAGACAACTACAGGGTAATGCAAAGGGACGAGCAGCCAGCACAACTCACCTCCTCCCCAAAAGTTAATCTGCAGCCAGCGTGCTCGTGGCCTCACATGCCATTTGCTCTGACAGTACTGCTCTCGCATGGCCTCCGTGAAGGGCATCACGGGGAACATGTCGGTCACGTTGTTGCTGTTGAAAGTTAAGTTGATCTCAGTGCAAACCTAAGAGAGGTACAAGAGCTGTCAAGGGGCCGGGGGATAACCAGGGCAGCAGCTGAAACCTGTTGGTGCCTCCAACATCTTACCTGGTAGTCCCAGGCCTCAGCGTCTGAGCCGATGCCGCAGCCCGTGGGGTCAGCACAGGACTGGTACAGCTGGTATATGTCGTAACACTGCGCCGAGCCAGAGGAGTTGTAAAATACCCCTGTCAGGTGGGAACACGGCACAAAGCCAACCAGTCAGTACCTCTCTGCTGTCTCACCCACCACCTCCCACAGGAGCCTCACGGCCAAGACCAAGCAGAAGGGCAGCTATCCCAGCTGGGCAAGTTTGTAAGGCTGGGGCAGAGCTAGCAGGGTCTGCACCAGCATTACGTTACGATCCCAACTTTATGCCAAAGCTTTCACATGGTCTCAAGCCTGGCTGTACGATACCCTTTGCTTCTGCTGTATCCATGGGGAGGAAGAGGCTCCCAGGTGCTCTCTGCTGTCTCTGCTCGTGCCAAAAGCCAAGTGACTGGCTCACTAGTCCGTGGGAGAGCCCTAACACACCCAGGAGCAGGCTGTGTACAGGACATTAGTGGAATGCTTCAAACTGAATGGGAGGCAACTGCTGAGACCTTCCCACCCCCTCCCTGAAAGTAGCTGTCGTCTGAATGCATCACATTTAGTCAGAGGGCCAAGGGTGGCACATCACAGACAGGATTTTGTTTGACTGTTGTTCAAGAAGGGAAAGACGGCGTGTGCAGGCTTGCCCAGATGAAAGGGCACCTGACCAGGCAGCCCAGCGAAGCATAGCTGGGGAGCTGTGGAAGAATGAGCTGCTTTTTGTGCAGATGGGTAGTTACCAGATAGCGAGGAGGAGGAATGCGGCTATGCCAGTGGCCGTCTGCTGCTGCCAATGTCACAGCCCACAGGCAAAACCCACAAACACTGTGGGTTTTGTGCGATAACCAGCACCAACAGCTCCCCTTGCAAATGGCCCCACGCGGCTCTGCAAGGCACACGGCACTCTGCGCCTGCAAAGCACTGGGCAGAGGCCACTGAGGAGGGAGGCTGCTGCAGCTACTGCCTTTTGGATGGCTCTGTGGTGTGGGCAGCACAGCCTCAGCTCCCTCAAAGCATGAAACCACTGGTTCGTCTGCAGAAGGCTGCCCAGGAGATGCACTGAGTGTGTGCAGCGAAGAGTCCTGCAGCTGGTCCAGGGATACGCACCTTTCAGAGCAATGCTGTTCAGCTCGCAGGCCAGCACAGCGAGGCTCGTGTCGGACACCTACCTGGCGAAACTCCTGGAAGGGCTCAGCAGCCTTCGCTCGCAGAGCGCACTGTGCGACGTGACACTGGAGGCAGAAGGGGTTTGCTTTCCAGCCCACAAGATCATTTTAGCATCAGCAAGTAATTACTGCAAGATCCTATTTGTTGGAAACTTGACAAGCGCAGGGAGCCTGGATGGTAACGTCCGGCTGAAAGCCGTCAGTGCTGCCGGGCTGAGGAATGTTCTCAACTTCATTTACTCCAACAAACTAGATCTCTCATTACAGAATATTGAGGAGACCTTCAAAGCCGCAGAAACCCTCTTGGTTCGGGAGGTGATCAAGCTGTGCTTTTGCTTTCTGGAGGGTTGCTTGAACTGTGAGAACTGCATGGATGTTCTTAACATTGCTAAAAAACTTGGCCCAGCAGAGTTGAGACAGAAAGCCATGTGCTACGTAGGGCAGCACTGCAAACAGATCCTGGCTCATCCTCAGTGCTTGAAAGACCTGGACCGAGGAACCCTTTGTGAAATTTTAGACAGGACCGACACTGAGGGATGCAGCGAGCTGGAGCTGTTCAGAGCCACTGTGAGCTGGCTGCAGCATGACCACACACGGCTGAAAGATGCAGCAGAAATTTTAAGGCGCATAAGATTCCCTCTCATTCCTTTACGGGATCTGCAGAGATATGTCCAGGAAATGCCTCTTATGAGGCTGGATTCAGACTGCCACAGGTACTTGCAGGAGGCTCTGAATTACCACTCCCAGCTGTATGCTCAGCCAGTTCTGCAGACCCAGAGCACAAGCCTCCGCTCTGGTTCCACCGTGCTGCTTGTCGCTGGTGGCAGAACCACCGACAACAGCGTGTGCAGAGAGATGTGGGCTGCAGACCAGAGCTGCAGCGCCTGGTACAAGGTCGGGGACCTCTGTGTGCCAGTGTACAACCACTGTGTCGCCATCATCAATGACTTCCTCTTTGTCATCGGGGGACAGTGCAAATTTGATCCCATGGGAAAGCAGCCATCAAACGAGGTAAGACGCAAGAAACCTTTAGCCTTGGAAAAATGGCTGGGTGAGGAAGGGAGGGAGTCATTCCTCTTGCCCACCACACATCTTCCACCTCTACACACTTCTCAGCACTCTGTGCAGTACTGAAATCCCTTGGGAATACAGCTTCTGAACTCTCTGGGAAGCAATCAGGTCCTGCCCTGGTCTCACCTTGCTCCTACTGTAAATTGTCATCCTAATCTGTACATAACTTCCACAGCACAGGTTCAACCAGGTCCATGTCAGTCAATCAAGCAACCCCATGAATGCTACCCCTGTCCCCATTGCTGCTGCCCTGGGACTCATGCTCGGGAGACACGGTTAAAGCCTACCACTTCAGAACTGCTCCTTCCTTGGTTTTGCCCTTGAAAGGCAAATCTGCTTTAGCTCCCTGGACCTTCCTCTTCTGCCTGGAGAGTAAAAAGACTTGTGCAGGATTTTGTGATTTCCTAGATGGCTTCAGTGAGCATGCTAGAAAACCCGGCATGTTTTCATTTCCCATGCTCCCAGGGGGCTTATTTCAGCATTGTACTTAGTTCAACAGTGCCACTGCAAACAGCAGCTCTTTTCCGCTGCTTTGAAGGCAGGAGGCAGCTCAGCAGCAGCGGAGCAGAGGATGCTGAAGCAGCAGGGCCGCAGCACCGGCTGCTGGGCTACAGCCCAAGCCCAGCACTCACCGCGTGTGGATTTGCAGATACTGCCCTTGCTCAGTGACCTGGCCTTTCTAACCAGGACTGACAAAACAAGCTTGGGGAGGTATTTTAGGGCTGAACAAGATGTGAGTGGAAGCCCAGCCTTAGCAGAGGTGCTGTGCCCCTGTGGTGATGCCACCAGGGGCGAGGGGAAGGGAGGCCACTCCTGCCTTCTCCTGGGCGAGAGCAGCGGGCAAAGCTCAGCTGCTCTCTTTACTACACACTCAAACAGAAGCAGAGATGCACAATGTGCTTGTTTAAATCTCACTGAAACAGTTTTCAGTTGACATGTGCTAGTTGGAGTTTGAAACAAAGGTATTTCATTAAGCCAATATGTTTCACCTCCTGCTTGCTGCAAGCTGAGAGCACAACCTGTTCCCAGACCCCCCCAGACCTGCAGAAAGGCCTAAGTGAGCCTCCAGCTCCACAGGGGAGGTACTGCTGTATCAGCTGGCTGGCAGTGGACGTTGAGCCTGTCCAGGTTTGAATATAAGACCTTCCTCAGCCCAGGGAAAATGTTTATCAGTTCTTGAAGCCACAGGAGACGCAAGCCAGACACCTGCCTTCTGCTAACCATCATCCATCTCCTGTGATCCTAGGTTTTCCGATTTGATCCCCGCAACGCTTCCTGGCTCCAGGTCGCCAGCATGCTGGAGAGGCGGACACGATTCCACGCGGATGTGCTGTCTGATCGCATCTTCGCCGTGGGTGGTGGGACACTGCTGGGGACACTCACCCGCACCGTGGAATTGTACCAGCCCGCTGAAAACAAGTGGGAGTTCACAGCTCCTTTCCCTACACCTATTGCTGATCATGCAGGTGCAACCCACAAGGGAATCCTCTATATTTCAGGTGATAGAGCTAGTAGAAAGCAGCATATTTTCTTATCATTTCATTGATTTTTGCTGGCATCTTAATGTCACAGTCTAAGCCTGCACCCACACCAGTAACACCCACAGTGTCCCTTTCCTGCTGTGTTAACACAGTCTCACAGTCCTCCTGAATAGCAGGAATTATTTTCTTTCCGAGACATTAAAGGTGCCATCATCTGCTCGCAATCCACACCCCTGCTTGCCTTTGACCTTGCAATCCTGGCTAAATCCCAAAGCTTTGCTGTCTGAAAAGGTAAACCAGGAGCAGGCTGCCATAGTGCTGGGGATGGGATTAAACCCTGGTGTTACTCTGAATGGAAGACGTGGGACTAACCCTACTGCGCTGCTTTGTTAATCTGTACAAAAAGAAGTATAATGCAGGCTCTTACCCACTGAGCCTGTACAGCTCTTGCCCTACAATGGATCCTCAGCCTTTACAGGGATTGTTGGTAGATGGTGTGGGCTGTTTAACAATAAAGCAGCATGGCTTTAAACACTTCAGGAAACTGTTGTAGGATCTTTAACTTTTGCAGGTACTAATTTGGGCTTGAAAGATAATCTTTGGTTTGTCCTAGGAAAAGCACTCTGTTGTTTGTGTTATTGCCTCTGCAGTTAAAACTCCTGGGCCAGTCTGCCACCGCTGTAGGCTCCCTGCTTCGTAACCCGGTTACAGCAGCTGGGATCGCTGTACTGATCTAGCCCAGATTAACTTCAGTTGCACAGTTGCAATCAAGGGCACTTCTCTGTGCTGGACCGTACACCTGAGGCCCCCAGGCAGGGAAGGCAGCACACGGGCTGTCCCACCCAGACCTGTACCCCACTGACAGCAGGGCTCCTGCACCGGCAGCGCAGACGGGTAATGGTTCAGCTGGGGAAATGGCTGAGACTCAGGTTCAAGTCCAAGTCCCTGCTTTGACTCAGCTGGCCCACAGTGCCACAGGCAGCTCATTTAACCTCTGTTGGTCCCAATTCCTACCAGAGAGCAAGGACAAAATTGCCTCGCAGAGCTTCAAACATACCGTAGTGATCTAGGCTGGATAACACTGTACCCCTTGTGTATAAGATCTTACCTGCCTATCCCATTCATTCCCTTCTAAACTAGTGGAGTAACTGTAAATCTGATTTGGCCGGCCTACAGCCCTTCCCAAGCAAACTGAACAATAAAGAGCATTACTTCAGTATAAGATTTAAACACAAGCTCCATGCAGGCAAAGCGTCCACGCACAGAAAGCATCAAAGCCCAGGTGCGCTGGGGCTTATGGCCAACCTGAAATATCATCTTCCTTGTTTGCAAAGACTCTCTGCAGGCTGGAATTCAACACGCAGGCACCTGGAGGCATTTACCCTTCCCATAGCAGCACCTTCCTTCTGCAAGGAGCTTTTTATAATGCACCCCTGAAATACAAGTGAGTGCCTAGTAAAGAGAAAAAGTTGACAACAGCACTGGCAGATTGGCTCTGACCTTCTGTCGAAGAGCCAAAGCTCAAAGAGCTTTGAACACTTTTCTTTCAAACCACCATTTTGTGACTGCACATGCTGGAAGCAGATTCCCTAATTAAAGCTGTTTCTGGTTACACTTGAAATACCCCAAGAGCTTTATTCAAAAATCTTTTGTGGAAAACTGTTTACAGAAAGCGCTGCAACTGGTTGGGTTTTGTTGGTTTTATTTTTTTTTCTCTCACTGCATCAGCTCTGCAGAATCGTGTGAAATTTTAAACCTGAGCTGCTTAGGTATTTTAAAGAAAAAAAATCAGCTCTGCTGATGTTTGCAGAAGGTTTGCTGGATGTCAGAGAGGATGATGGATAGATTTTCAAGACTTCTGCTTTCCTTCTAGGGGGCTTCTCTGGGGGTAAAACCTTACGAGACACTTACAGCTACCTCCCTCGCCTCCGACGCTGGATTGGCAACAGTGCCATGGCTTTTACCCGCTGTGATCACGGGATGGCTACAGTCAGGGACAGGATCTTTTGCATTGGAGGAAGGACACTAAAAGGAGTAAGTTTGTTTGCTCTTATAATCTCAAATCTGATCCAAAATGGGGTGTCTGTATTGCTAGACCCTGACAGTTTTATTGAAATGGGTTGACCGGTAACTTCATTATTTTGGGTCTCTTAGCGGACTGGTGCAGGTGCAAGCCAGGCCAAAAAGCTTATGAAAATGTGCCTGCCATTACAATATCATGTGCGTTAGAAGCTGCCCTGTTGTCACACTCTATTTGCTAGAGTACAAAGGCTGTTTAAAGCATTTTTTTAAAGAGAGAAAACACATGACGGAGGCGCAGCCTGCTAACACAGGAAAACCTAAGTATAAAACTGGTCATGTACCTGCCCCCAAAACACTGACCACCTGATTTTCCTTGTTTGAGCTGAGAGGGGGTGAAACATGGGCAGACGAGAAGAGGAACGGACTGCGGTGAGGACACTAGCCTAGATTTTAGGGAAGATGGGCTCAAGTCCTGGAATGCAAATGAAGTCTCTGCAAACCTGGATTTCCCATCCCTGAAAGAGGAGGCAAAGCACTGCCCAGCCTTCTGGGGAGGGCAAGCTGGGAGGAGACCTGACAGGGACTGAAAGGCTCACTCTAGGAGAATCCCATTCCCCGAAGCCAAGAGAACTGAGTTTTCAAAGATCATTCCCATTTGAAAGTGTAAAGACTCAGGGCCTGGCCTGGTTTTACCATGACGGGTATAGTTTCTTTTGAAGGAATGCAGGTGTCTTACAGTACTTAATTGCTCACTGAGGAAGGGATAGAAATCTATAAAGAGAAACTGCACATCAAGGCTGATATCAAATTCCTCCAGATGACAAACTCAGTTATTGTTCACAATTCAATGCAATATAGCCTTCTTTAGATTATTTCCTTTGTAATGTGTTAAATGTCCGGAGAGCAGGCAGGACTTGGGCTGTGCCAGTTCCAGCAGGTCCCTGTGGCATCTTGCTCGGCTCACTCCTCTGATTTTCTAAGAAGAAGAAAGCTCCTTTAAAGCTGTGCCATTCTGGTATTTTATTCAGTTTCTTTTGAGGCTCTCATTGCTAAATGTGGATTGAAAATCTGGCACATTGAGCCCCATGGTATTCAAATAGATGTTGAGACACTGGTTTCCTTTATCGTGAACCAAGCGAGCCTGACATGACAGTGATGCCCACTCGAGGCGTGATACGATGGGCGAGTGTTGGTCTGTTTCTTTGCAGGCAGAGGAATGGATTCACGTCAACGAGACGGAGTATTATTGTCCTGTAAGCAATCAGTGGACAACGCTAATGCTATCCCCATTCAGCTGCTGCCAGTTCAGCGTCACCGCCCACGAGTCTACGCTCTACCTCGCAGGAGGTGGGACACTGCAGCACATGCAGAAAGAAGACAGTGTTTTCCTGTATGACACAGAGGGGCAGGTATGGAAGAAGGCCAGTTCCCTGCCTAAAGCTCTGGTGGATCATGCCTCTTGCATGATTAAACTGTCCCAAGTGAATGCAGCTGGTGAGATGGGGAGAGGCACAAAGTTCTCCCCCACAGGCGGAAGGAAGAAATCTACCCTCAGCTTGTTCATCACAAAGAAACAAGAGTCCCACTCTGCCTCAGAAAAGAAGTAGGATGTGAATACGTCAAGCATATCTGACAGTGTTTGCCAAGACATTAGTATTTTAACAACTCTTCTAGTTGCCAGCCAAACATCTTTAGCAGCGAGTTGGAATTGGTACGTTTCTGACTTAGTGCTATCATGGTGACATGCATAATTTGCAAAATAAAGAATCACTTCCCAATCCTACTAAGCTGCATTAACCCATAAGAATTCCTTAAATGAATTTTTTGTCATTCAGAACTGTTTTTTCTGAATAATGACCAAGGTAGAACTTACTTTTAATGAGCAACTTGAGAGATTTTATGAGGAAGTCTTGAAAAGAGCTTTGAATGCTATCCCTAACAATTTCCTTACAAACACTGCTGGCTAACAAATTAAATACTCACAGAGATAAATATACATGATGTATTTAAGATTGTCTTGCCACTGGATTAAGACCGTAGGGCACTGTGATGACAACCTTGTCCTCAACATGCGGACCAGAAAACTTCCAGTGAACGTGCATTGAACCTGTGACTGCTTGAGTACGGGTCAACTTTTAGAAAAGAACCAAGTACCTTAGAAGTCCACATCTCACGGACAGCCAACAGGCTGTAATGGCTGAAAAACCCGACGAGGATAAGTTTGGAAAGGTGAGAGAATGAACCTGTGGGCCACCACGTGACATCCCAACGGACAAAGCCAATGTGGGGCAAAACATCCCGGTGGGAGATCAGAGTCACACCAGCTCCCACGATACACAACCCCCACAACAACACAACAGCTCTACTTACAGGTGCTTCTAGAGAACAGGGTGTTAAATAAAAGACCAAACTGATAATATTAACTCACCAACAAGAGCAGCCAGGCCTTGAATTGGGTCTGCATGGGCAAGGATTTGTTCACAGCCGACCTGGATGAGACACATTACAGGCAAATTGCAGACAGCATAATTAATAGTCTCTGCTCCACAAAGGGCTAAGCTGGAAGATTCATTAAAATTATCACTTACACATTTTATGGTTCAGCAGCTTTCCAAGGGCCTAATGCAACAGGTTTTTTTTTTTTTTTTTTTTCCCCTCCCTTCCAGCAACAAAATACATAGAAACAAGGAGACAGGGCTAGGACAAACAGTTCCTTGACCAAGTTAAGCAGCTGTGCTGAGGCCACAGTGATACACAACAGTTCCTTCCTCCTACAATCAGAATATTTTAATGCCCTTCTCAAGGCAGGAGTAGAATAATTATTTCCAAGCTGTTAAACAGACCCTTGAAGGAAACTAGATGCCCAGTGGAGCCAGAGACAGCATCTCCTGAGTCCCAGTATAGCATAGCATACGACATGGTGACCTGCTTAGTGATGAGGGAAAGACTGTGGACGTTGTGTACCTAGACTTTAGTAAAGCCTTTGACACCGTCTCCCACAGCATCTTCCTGGAGAAACTGGCTGCTCATGGCTTGGATGGGCGTACTCTGCGCTGGGTAGGAAACTGGCTGGATGGCCGGGCCCAAAGAGTTGTGGGGAATGGAGTTAAATCTGGTTGGAGGCCGGTCACAAGTGGTGTTCCCCAGGGCTCAGTGCTGGGGCCAGTCCTGTTCAATATCTGTATCAATGACCTGGACGAGGGGATTGAGTGCACCCTCAGTAAGTTTGCAGATGACACCAAGCCGGGAGAGAGTGTTGATCTGCTGGAGGGCAGGCAGGCGCTACAGCGAGACCTGGACAGGCTGGATCGATGGGCCGAGGCCAATGTATGAGATTCAACAAGGCCAAGTGCCGGATCCTGCCCTTGGGTCACACCAACCCCAGGCAGCGCTACAGGCTTGGGGGGGAGCGGCTGGAAAGTGCCCGGCAGGAAAGGGCCTGGGGGGGTTGGTCGACAGCGGCTGAAGATGAGCCAGCAGTGTGCCCAGGTGGCCAAGAAGGCCAACAGCATCCTGGCTTGTATCAGCAATAGTGTGGCCAGCAGGACCAGGGCAGGGAACATCCCCCTGTACTCGGCCCTGGCGAGGCCGCACCTCGAGTGCTGGGTTCAGTTTTGGGCCCCTCACTACAAGAAAGACATTGAGGTGCTGGAATGTGTCCAGAGACGGGCAACGAGGCTGGTGAAAGGTCTAGAGCACAAGTCCTGTGAGGAGCGGCTGAGGGAACTGGGGATGTTTAGCCTGGAGAAAAGGAAGCTGAGGGGAGACCTTCTCGCTCTCTGCAACTCCCTGAAAGGAGGTTGTAGAGAGATGGGGGTCGGACTCTTCTCCCTAGTAACAGACAACAGAACAAGAGGAAACGGCCTCAAGTTGCGCCAGGGGAGGTTTAGATTGGGCATTCGTAAAAATTTCTTCACCAAAAGGGTTGTCGGGCACTGGAACAGGCTGCCCAGGGAGGTGGTGGAGTCCCCATCCCTGGAGGTGTTCAAAAGACGTTTAGATGTGGCGCTAAGGGATATGATTTAGTGGTGGACTTGGTAGTGATAGGTTAATGGTTGGACCCGATGATCTTGGAGGTCTCTTCCAACTAGAACAATTTTCTATGATTCTATAGCTTGTATGAGCTCTTGCACAGCACGCATTTTGCTCCAGGTAGGACTTGAACCATAAAAGCTACAAGGCCAGAGGCAAATACAGTCCCATCGGCGTGGAGTGGAGCGCAGCAGAGGACAGCAGCACGAGGCTGACAGCACACCAGAAGAAACCAAGAATTGCAATGGCAACTGGTGATCTGTGATCAAAGGTGGGACCTTTCAAAAGTAGCTGGTGTCCAAGAAGTCTTTGTAACCTCCTGAGAACCAGGCCCCTTTCCCACACTTTGCCATTTCCGCTCTGTTGAAAGTTTACAGGTTTTCCAGTCCCCACAGCAGCAGACTTTTCTCTGCGTTATACTCTGAGGTATGTCATCTTCCTGGGTCATACTTAGCAAGGAGCCTGATTTTTTAGATCTCCATCCCCACTCACCAAGAAAAATACATCTATGAAAGTGTGTTGAAGTGGGCTACAACAAAACTACATTTTTTTTAAAAGCTGCAGGTTTTTAGTGTTTAAAAGCTGAAGTCAACAAGCTTGCAGAGGCCTTTGTGTCTAAGGTAAAGGCAGAGCAGGGCAGGAGTGGCTCCAGCAAACCCTCCCTGACGAGCCTTACAGCAGTGCATTTCAAACACAGCAGTCACCGTCACAGAGAATTTTAAAATGTGTAGATTTACCGTCAGAGTGGAAGGGCTGCAACATCCACCACTACCTCCCACGTCACCATCACCGACGGTGTGTGCCTGACAGTGTCCCAGGCTGTGCAGCCCCCTGCACTCCCCTCACTGAGGTGCACATCAGGCTCTTGCCCACGTCCTGGTACTCACCTTCACTGGGTTGGCAGGGAGGTGACCCATGAAATCAGTTTTGTAAGGGTAGTCCATCATGGCCATCATGGTGAAGGCATTTCTAGCAAACCCAAAAAGCTGGTAAACATCCTTCTTGTTAGAGATCTTATTGCATGTGGCCATTTTGCTGCTGATTTCATCATAGGCTGCAGAAGGAAGGAAAATGAAAGGCACAAACTTCAACAGAGGAAAATAATACCAGGCTTCAGCATCTTGTTTCACTCAGGAGTAAGGAGATGCCAAAACACACAGATGAGGTTTCTAGTGGGAAGGACACATTACATCTAAATTTACACACACGTGAATGGTCAGGCACAGCCTCCTGTGCGGCTTCACCACACGGTGTGGCCCACGGCCCCCGCTCTGCCCCTCGCAGAGCCACCGACTCCTCCCCGGGGAGCCCAGAGGACTCGGCACGTGCTGAGGCAGCAGCGGTCCTGGCTGGCACAGTGAGAAGAGCACTCGGTATGAGCCTGTCCTCGATGGCGCCCTGCCTGGCTGCCTCCTCCTCGACCCACAGGCTTCTTCCCGGGGTCTGCTGTGCCCTGTGAGGCAGTCTCTCCGGGCAAGCTCTCATGCAAGAGAGCAGGGTACAGCATGCAGGTCCCAGTGGGATTCAACAGCTGGAAGAACAGGCTGGGGGGGAGGAAAAAAAAAAAAAAAAAGAGCTCCTTGGGAGCTGGATGCATTTGCAGTAAGAACTGCCAAGTGAGAATAGTCCTCACAAAGTCACAAAGAACTCCCGAGATGTGCCTTCAAACTTTAGTGTGATTCAGAGAGGTCAGCTGGAGTCAGGAAATCTGTCTTTGAAGAGATTCCTTCAAGATGAGCTTGTATACCTTTGCATTTCTGCTGGGGAAAGCTGCTCCCTTCATCTTCATCCTCCATGTTTTGGAGTCGCAGTTCCTGCCTGTCCCCATCGTACTCTACAAGCTGCCCACTGGAGCCCATCCATCTTTACTTGGAAACCTAAGGCCTGGGACCTGCCTCTGGATACTCACTTGAAAGCCTAAGCCTTAAATATGACTACCTTATCCACCCCGCTGCAGTAAGTGTGGCCCCAGGCAGACCTTGAGGACCTTGGCTATTTAATGGTAATGTTTTACCTGCTGTGACCCAAAGCTAAATGGGGTTTTGGACCCCTGGCTCCTTTGGGCAATTCCAGGACCAGCTCCTGCAGCGAGGCAGCAACAGCAGCCGTCAGAGGCCCACAGCCCTTGATGTGCAGCACCACAGACCAAGCCAAGCATTGAGACAGACCAAGAACCCACCCCAGCTGTTCCAGCACCACACAGGGCTCCCAGGAGACGCTGCATCAGCCCACGATATCTGCTCTGGCCTACCTGGGAGACATTGCAGAGATCTTCACCAGTCTCTGTCCTTGGCTTCACCTAACTGTCCAAGGCTGAAGATGAAAGAGACGATGACAGTTGCTTCAAGACCTAGACTGCCTTCCAAATATTTCTCAAATATGTCCAGTGAGCTGACCCACACAGTTGTCATACCCACCTGAACAGTTCTCAACAGTGTGGGTGTTGAGGACAAGTGCCTGGTGAAACATGGGGCTTTACCAGCATAAAATGCAGGTGTTTTGCACCTGCAGGTATTTTTGCACTTTCGTGCAGAAAAGACAGTTTCAATAACACTGTGCAAGCCCCCACATAGATGCTTTCATTTTGGTGTCAGTTACTAATTTTAATGCTAACTGAAACTGATCATTAAATCAAAAATCAATCGTGCAAGCAGAATGAGGCAGCCAGGTGGGCATTTGCATTGATTTAGCTGAACCAGCTGAAGTAAAACTGAATCAACTTCTCTTCCACATGGCTGGGACGGCCTGCTGGCTGCCCTCAGGAAGCCGTCTGCAGGGCTCGCTCTCCTTACCTCCCCTCAGGCACAGATCCTTAATCTGCTGGAAGGCTTTGCGGACAGCTGTGACGCAGCCTGGGCTGGACTTCTGAAAATCCTGAAGGGACAGAAAAGACATGGGATTACGGTTGCACAGAAGAGATACGTGTGGAGGCTGCTCTGGGAAGAACTGCCAGAAGTACCAGGAGATGACAGGGGTTACTGGCCCACTGATCAGAACCTCATCTGCGTCTCCAGGAGCAGTGGCACCAGTACTTCTGCCTTGTCCTCCAGACAATCAGCACATCCCAGCAGAAGCCAACAGTCTGCAGAGCTCAGACCAAGCAGCAACTGTTTCACCAGGTCTCGCTGGGATGAGCTGTTAGACAAAACACTTCGCACTCAGTGAAGCCATTAGACTGAACAAGAAGCAGCGAGAAGAGACACGTGCCTTGGCCAGGACATGGGAAGAGGGTGCCAGGCCCAAAAGTTTTTTGTTGTTTGTTTTTTGTTTGTTTGTTTGTTTTTTTAAACACACAGTAAAGTCCTTCCAACTGCACTTTGTCTGCGAGAAGGAGCCATGGAGAAGTCAGTTATGCATGGAAGGCAAAGCACTGGTTTGAGAACTAAGACCTGCTTTTCTTCTTAAGCCTGCCAGTGACCTGCCAGATGACCAAGAAGGCCATGTCCTTTTTTCTTGGGACAAACATTACTGATCCTGAAAAAGCACTTTAAGGTATGTTTGAAGAGCTGTGGCTGGTTATGCTGGTGGAACAAGTTGTTTCTGTCACGGAAGGCTCTAGCAACCCAAACTGTTTCTCTTCTGCCAGCTTCTAAAGCAGTTTGAGATCTGCTGGCAACCAGTGCTTTGTAATAATAAGAATTATTAGGGCTTTTTTAAAGTTCTGTTACCCTGCTAGAGCAATGGTTAAGTAACCACACATCACTAGCTAAGCATTTTTCTTACAAAGACCCAGCCTTAACTAAAAACAGATTTGGAATCTTTCTTTTATTCCTAACTCTGCATTTATCTGGCAGAGAAATCACTATGGGATTTTCCACAGTTTACCTGGGCATTCCCTTTAGGGGTTCCAAACCTCCTTCTGGATGTGCTTATTGATCTTCATCTACTAATGGCTGTAATTGGAGTGTGGGGACAGATCGGCCTGGGACAGAGGAGCAGGTCTGCTCTGGCTGCCATGACGGCCGAGCTCCCCACCGGGCAATGCTGGACTGCTGCAGCGCACTGCCCGCGTGCTAAGGAACCACCACCCGTCCCAGTTCGTCCTCGCAGACCCTTACGGACCTGGGAACAGTTCAGCTGAGCCGTCACAGAAGCAGAGGTAGGAGGCATTACAGCCATTCCAAGGAAAGCTATTCCCCCTCCAGGCTGCCAGCTTTACTCTTTTGAATCACACCTGATTCAGATGTCTGCACTGACCTAAGCTGATGGCCTGAACAGCCCCTGCAGCAGTAACCTCGCGGGAAGCAGCACGTGGCTGCGTGTGTAGTATTCACACAGGGGCTTTCTGCCCAGCTGCAGGCAGGGCAGTTGGCATATGTAACCTAGTCTTATGCAAATGCCTTACGCAAAATCAACTTTCTGCCCTTTGCTCACTTCCCCTGTGAGCCAGAGGCTTATGAAGTGAGCTGGAAAAGCTCAGTAAAAGTCACTGAGAAAGCTGCTTTGAGACAATGGACTCTGACTCACGGGAAGAGAGAGCTTCCGCAATGATTCATGAAAGGTTTGTGCCTTCATTACTATTAACAGTTCTCGGGGGTGTTCTCTCACCAAGAAGAGCAATTGAATTCAGATTTCAGATGCACAGATTGCTTTTATGCAAACACACCGATGGTGGAAGGAATTACTTTGAAAACAACACAAAGTGCTTGCTTAGGATCTCAGCCCAGAGGTCGGCTTACTGCTGCAGAGAGAATGTATTTTAAAAAGCATTGGAAAGGTTTTCACATGAAAAGGTCAAAGCCCTAATTTCAGGGGATGTGTAATGACTCACAGCTGAAGCAAGACAGAGCTATCACCTGAATAGGGCTTCTGAGAAGGAATTACCTTCAACCAGGGAAGAATTCCCACTGCAGGGCCTGTTAGATGATTAAGTGGTATTACATTTTTTGCTCTAAAATGTATAATTTTAAGACAAGAAGTCTTTTATTTGCTTATACACTTACGGAGTTTCAAATGCTATTGTGTTTATTTTCATATGATAGTCTCTTCTTTACACTTACTGGCAATGCTATCTGTCCTGTCAGTCTCTGCATTGAAATAAGGTTTTCATATATGTAAATAAGAGCAAAAAGACCACAAGTTTTATACCACAGGTAGTTCATGCAAAGCCATCTGTGTCACCCAGATCTAGAAAAATGATATCAAAAAAGAGGCAACCAGACACCATCAGAAGATTTCAGTACTACCAGGTAGTACATTTCTTTCCGTATAAACTAAATGTAAGTTCTAGCCAATACCACCTTCCTATGGGTCCTACGTCCTCAAAATGTAAAAGCCACATTTAAATTTTGGTTTTAAGTGAACCCAAGACACCTTGCATACTTTTAGTTATTGAAATGAAGATTTCCAAGCTCTTCATTGAAATGCAACCATCTTGGGACTAAGGAGCTGCTGTGAATCATCGATATCAATGCAAAATACAGCATTTCGGGAAAGGATTTGAAGAATAAATTATCCAAAGGGAGTTCAGCCAGGCACAAAGGAAAACTTCTAGGCTGTAATATGGTCAAATCACTAGAAAGGGGAAGGTGAATCCTCAGTGGTACTAAAGGTGCTGGAACCAAGTTGTGCTGCTCATCAGAGCAGCACCTTTGGGCCCTGAGCTGCCACAGCTAAGGCAGGGCTCAGCCATCACATCTGCAGCTGCTGCTTTTCCTTGCGCGTTCCCATTTAATTGCATTCCCTGCGCAGCACTGATGCTGTGAAGACAGATGTCTGTTTAAACACATGGAAAAGGAAAAAACCTCAGCAGCTACTTACTGCTGTTACATCTCTGAAGAACTGGGTGGGGTCTCCAAGCCCAGCCACAGACAAGAGAGGAGCACTGGCAGCTAATGCTCCGTCCACAATGTTTGGGTATTTCATCCTCATGTAAGCGCTCAGCATTCCTCCATAGCTGCCACAGGAGAGACAAAAGAGTTATTTCCTTTAACAGACAGCGTGTAACATAGTAACTCAAAAGTTCAGGCCAGCATTCACAGACTCACCTAACCCAAGGCAACAAGAAGCTTATGGATATCTAGTAGATGCCATCCTCACGTAAAAAGATCCAGTTATGGTCCGTGAGCAGCACATAATGTGTTCTTACTGGCCTTTCCCCAAATGCTTACACCAACTCTGATGGGAACACAGCAGCCCAGTTTGCTTCTACAGCCAAATGTAAATCCTGCCTCAATATTTAACTCTGCACCATCCTGAGTGTGTCCTGACAGCTTCGGTGCAGAACCAAGTGGGGCTCAAGTGAAGCTGTCGCTCTTCAATGGGGGAAGGAGACACATTTTGCATACAAGTTTATAAAAACTAGCTAGGCTCTTAGCAAAGGGTGTCCCTCAACACTACAGAATATGCAGCCCTCTCTAGTGCTGGGAAGTGGAAAGTATTCTCCCTGGGCACCTCAAATAACAGCTGCATAGACGATCAGCGCAGATATAAGGAAGGGGAGTCATTAACAAGCACCTCCATAAAACTCAAAACCACCTTGGTAGCTTCAGTGCCAGGGCGACTATCTGCAGGGGTATCAAGGGTTGCTAGATAAACCCAAGGTGACAAGAGTTATTCATGTGCCGATGTTTGTGGAGTTACTCTGAGGTCACTCCTGGGGGTGGCAAATGACATCCCCAGAACAGAGGTGACACCCGGTCTGCCTCCAAGCTTGCAGGTGTCCAAGTCTCCCTCCTGACCACCTCAAGTGGTTGCAGTAAATACCATTCCCACATCACCCACATGTAAAGCAATATGCATTTCTCTAAGTCTGGTCTTGGAAACAGGCATTAGCCGAAACCTGGCACAAGTAATTTCAGCTTAAAGTTTGGCAAAGTTATAAGCAACAGAAGAGGTTCTTGTTTTTCTCCCATGGGAAATGCTGTGCTGCTCCAGCACTGCCATATTTCAGTATTCTTCACATGGGTTTAGTGCTGTTCCGGGCTGCTGCAGACTGAACTCTGATTTACACACATGGAGCTGCAGTCTAACATGCAGCCCAGCTAGCAGGTTTTGCTGAATCCCTCTCCCACCTCCCCACCCCAGGACAGCTCCTGGCCCTTTTTACAGTAGCTACTGTCCCGATAGTCACAGTACAGACGCCCCTGAGATCAACAGTCCAGTCACCACCACAGTGAGCTGGAAGCCTAACGATAACTATCAGGTCAAATGCTTTTTAGCTCACTGCAACTGAATTAGAAGCCCTGTACTTGATGGAAGCCTTTTAAAGGGAAGCATCCCTCTACTACAAGCATGGGGAGCCATTCAAGAGACAAGGACATCGCATCAACAAAGCTGCAACAGAGCAAGCACTTTGAGGAAGGACTTCTGCCAGGAAGTGAAAAGCAACCAAGCAGCAGGTTGCAGAGCAGAATTATAAAGCAGCCTACAATGAAAATGGCTGGATGTTGTTAAAGAGGCTGTGTTTAATAAAAAGCTGGGTGGCCTCTGGAAATAATATTTTACCAATTATCAGTTTTCTGTATTTCCAATGTAAACTGAATGTTCTGATCCTGCAGGAGGAATGTCCCATTTTCTGCAGTTAGAATCACAGAATAATAGAACAGTTTAGCTTGGAAGGGACCTTTCAAGGCCATCTAGTCCAACCCCCTGCCATGAGCAGGGACATCCTCAACTAGACCAGGTTGCCCAGAGCCCCGTCCAGCCTGACCTGGAATGTTTCCAGGGATGGGGCATCTCCCACCTCTCTGGGCAACTTGTCCCAGTGCTTCACCACCCTCATTGTGAAAAACGTCTTCCTTACATCTAGTCTAAATCTCCCCTCTTTTAGTTTAAAACCATTCCCCCTTGTCCTGTCACAGCAGGCCCTGCTAAAAAGTTTTTCCCCATCTTTCCTATAAGCCCCTTTAGGCACTGGAAGGCTGCAATAAGGTCTCCCCGGAGCCTTCTCTTCTCCAGGCTGAACAACCCCAACTCTCTCAGCCTGTCCCCATAGCAGAGGGGCTCCAGCCCTCGGATCATCTCCGTGGCCTCCTCTGGCCCCGCTCCAGCAGGTCCATGTGCTTGTGCTGAGGCCCCAGCGCTGGACGCAGCACTGCAGGGGGGTCTCCCCAGAGCAGAGCAGAGGGGCAGAATCCCCTCCCTCGCCCTGCTGCCCACGCTGCTGGGGATGCAGCCCAGGGCACGGTTGGCTTTCTGGGCTGCAAGTGCACAGCGAGTTCTGGCTGACTCATACATTGAAGATGCCTAGAAACATCCAGTCAGTGGTGCCTCTCCAAAGCAATCACAAATTGAGACTAATTCTTGATGGGAGAGCTGACTGGGACCTGGTGACGAGCTCTTGGAAGATCAGGCACAGGCGCATCTGCTCTCTATCGGATAGCTTAAAGCTCTCGCTTTAAAACTTGCTTGAGAGCCAAACAGATCTATGAGAACAGCACGACTGTGGCTAGGAAAGGATGCAGAGAAGGAAAGGAGCATGCACAACCTTTACCTGCCTCCAAAAGCAATGACAGGGCAATCTGCAGCACCATACTGCTGCTTAAGCTCAGTAATTAGCACTGCGTAGTCAGCGAGGGCTTGTTCCACGGTAAGCAGAGCAGTCTTCTTCAGCTGTGTTGACTCAAGTCCAAATGGAAGAGATTTCCCATAGTACCTCTGAAAGGAAAGAGATATGCTGAGGAAATGCTGGTGTCAAAGTCTGGGTCTTCTCTGTTGTCACTATAGAACTCGGATAAGTGTGCATAAACGGGAAGTGGTAGCAGAGCATGTGGTGTCCTCTAACTTGTTCTTAACTGAGGAAGTGCCTTGTCTCCTGCATCTGATAAACAGAGACCTTCAGGATGTATTCTGTAGAGGATGGACAGTCCATGACAAGCTACTTCAGTGGGTGCCAAGTGGGCCCTCGGCACACGTCTCTCTCCCGAAATCCCCAGCTGGAAAAGGGAACAGGGTAATCTCTTCATGCATAAGTTGTGGAATAGTAGATTTAATAGAGTGGTGTGCCTAGGGAAAGGTTGGCTTGAGACTTCACAGGCTAGAGAGATTAAATATTATCCAAACAAAATAACTCCCTAGTTCAGTGCGGAGTTCAAGGCCCACGGAAACTGCTTACAAAAGAACTAGTCTAAAGCAAATACACGATGGCATAGGTTTTACTAAAACAGGAGTCAGTACCCTGGATTGCTGGTAGGCATAGTAAAAAAAATTCAGAAGCCACGGTTAAGTAAAGAAGAGCTGCTACCACGAGGAGAAAGCTTACAGGAGGTATACCTCAGCTTCACGGCAAGAGATGTTATTATTTTTTTGGACCTGCAGAAAGCTGAATTCGGAAACACTGAACAGAACAAGACTCTATAGTATGCATGAGGACTAAAATACTCACATGCTCAGCAAAAATCACAAGTGCTTGCTGTTCCTCTGCTAATTCAAATATGAAGTCAGAGTTCTGGGCAAAAGTCCAGATGTCACCTTCATTGCCAGTATAGAAAAAGATGGGTCCAAATCCTTTCTTCCAGAACTTTGCTGAGTGAGACAATTGACAGAAGGGAAAAAAAAACCCAAAAAACAAAAAAACACCAAAACACATGAACATGAAATGACTCTACTTTTGGTGAGTTTGGGCAGGATCTTAACAAGCAAGAACTCTGTGAACAGGCTGATCCCCAAGACACAAGCTGGGGCATAAAGGCCTTAGAAAGGCCAGGCTACAGAAATCTCTCATTTGAGCGGGGGTAAATAAGAGCTTCCATGAGATCAGCACATGGCCTGAAACTCCAACTTCTGCCTGAAAATCCCTAAAATCTCAGTTCTGGAAGGCATTTGGAAACAGCTGCCCTCCCATTTATATACCCTTTTCAGCCCAACTCATCCCAAAGTACTTGCACAGATCACTTTTCCCACAAAACGGACATTAGGGAATTTCCTGCATTTTTCTGCTGCTCCTGCTGTGATGTATAACATAGACCCAAGCCGTAAATCACATATCATAGAATGGTTTGGGTTGGAAGGGACCTTCAAAGATCATCCAATTCAACCCCCCTTCCATAAGCAGGGACATCTTCAACTAGATCAGGTTGCTCAAAGCCCCATCCAGCCTGACTTCGAACACTTCCAGGGATGGGGCATCCTCAACCTTTCTGGGCAACCTGTGCCAGTATCTCACCATCCTCATAATAAAAAATTTCTTCCTTAAGTCCAATCCAAATCCACCCTCTTTCAGTTTAAAACCATTGCCCCTTGTCCTGTCACTGCAGGCCCTGCTAAAAAGTCTCTCTCCATCTTTCCTATAAGCCCTTTTAAGTACTGAAAGGCTGCAATAAGGTCTCCCCGGAGCCTTCTCTTCTCCAGGCTGAACAACCCCAACTCTCTCAGCCTGTCTCCATAGCAGAGGGGCTCCAGCCCTCGGATCATCTCCGTGGCCTCCTCTGGCCCCGCTCCAGCAGGTCCGTGTCCTTCTTGTGCTGAGGCCCCAGAGCTGGAGGCAGCACTGCAGGGGGGTCTCCCCAGAGCGGAGCAGAGGGACAGGATCCCCTCCCTCGCCCTGCTGGCCACGCTTCTTTTGATGTGGCCCAGGATATGCTGCTGCTGATACACTGATATATGTTATATATGTAACACATACATATATCTCTCTCTCATATGATATATCATATATATAGATGATGACACATGAAAACGATGTGCTTCATCCTCTGATCTGTTTATAACTGAAGGCAAATTGAGACTGGCAGGACAAGCTGATCCATCATGTCAATACTTCGTTGTCTAACAAACAGTTGCTTTAATGCCTGCTGCCTTTAACAAACATTTGATTTTAGCTTAGTCTTAAATTGTACAGGAATTAAGAGGGATAATAAATAGCTTTCTTTAACCACAGACCTCAGACCATCAGTTAAGTGTTGATTTCAAAACATTGCCACATCACCCAAAGGGACCCTCTGACAGTGGTTGTCCTACGGACGCCGCTGCAGCATGTCACACAAGGCTGTTTCCATTCACAGGGAGGCCTGAATTTAATTCTTGGCATTCTCAACACAGACTTGCCAAAGCAGGATTTGGCTTGGAAATGGGTTTGAAACCTTTCATTAGCAAAACTGCTGCTCTTTGTTAACAAAGACACTGATTCTCTTTCTGTGTCGCATTTGCTTTGGGTTATCAGATAGGAAACTGAAGTGCTATCTTTACTCTGGCTTTTCTTCTGATATGCTTCATGGCTCCTGGAGTAAACAATCATTCACAGGAGCCAAACCCAAGCCAGACAGGTTGCTTAAAAAGGTATCTATTTTTAGATTGAAATCCTGGGGAGCTGCCAGATAATCTCAAGACAGTCAGATGCCTGGTTGTGAAATAATAGTCTCCTTCAAGTTCTTGCTGATAATCTGAAAACACTTGTATTGCCCAAGAAGCAGTAGAGGGGAAAGGAACTACTCACAGCAATTTTGAGTAAGAAACTATTTGTAAACTAGCAGAACTGCAATGTTAATGTTTTGTTTCTCATAAATATTATTCAGCTCTGCCCAGGACACACAGATAAAACATAACACTTTAAAAAGAAAACAAGTAAAAGTTATGCAATGCTTTAAACCAAGTGATCCCAAAGTTCTGTTCAAAAAGGGCCACTTAATTAGTGAAATTTCAGCCTTGGGTATGCTATCAAAATTCACTGGTGTTCCCATATCTTTGGGCCAAACTGATCCATGAATTCATGCTTAGTGAAACACATGTGACTGGGTGCAGGTGCCAAACAAGCTGCAGAGTAACAGGTGATGTGAAGAAGGTGAGATGCTGCATACGAAACCCCAGATGCAGGCAGCCTGTGAGGCAGCAGCAGGCAGGCACCAGGCTGGGCAGCACTCCGGGCTGGTGCTATTCACAGCTCCACCTTTGTTCTCTCCCTGATTCCTCCAAGCAGGCAGGATTGAAAAACATGTGATGCTGGTTATTGAAATTGCTGTCTTTTTAGTCACATGCTGTTTAGAGAAGCCTCCTCTCTCTTACTGTCTGTTGCACAGAAGATAACTCATTATTTGGCTAGAAAGGAAGATGCTGCCAGCTTCTTGCTGGAAGCCCTCATTGTTCAACATGGCTTAAGCTATCTAAAGTTGCAGGGTTTTAAATAATGCAAAACACTGACCCAAGAAGAGTTATCTTCACTCGTAAGAACAATGCGTACAGAGCGCAATGTTTAGGTCACTATTTGTTTTTCCTGCTGCATTGTAAGAGTTGCACTTCTAAGAGATGCTGTGCACAAGTACGCCAGGCGAGGAAGGGCTGGAGAGCAGCCCTGCAGAAAGGGATCTGGGGGTACTGGTCGGCAGCAGGCTCAACAGGAGCCAGCAGTGTGCCCTGGCAGCCAAGAGGGCAAACCGCATCCTGAGGGGCATCAAACACAGCATCACCAGCCAGTCAAGAGAGGGGATTATCCTGCTGCATTCAGTGTTGGTGCGGCCTCACCTCAAGTACTGTATGCAATGCTGGGCCCCACAATTTAAGAAGGATGTTCAGGTCCTTGAATGCATCCAGAGGAGGACAACCAAGCTGGTGACAGGGCTGGAAGGCATGTCCTATGAGGAGCAGCTGAGGACTTTGGGCTTGTGTAGTTTGGAGAAAAGGAGGCTGAGGGGCGACCCCGTTGCTCTCTGCAGCTTCCTGAGGAGGGGATGTGGAGAGGGAGGTGCTGAGCTCTTCCCCCTGGTATCCAATGATAGGATGGGTGGGAATGGCTCAAAGCTGTGCCAGGGGAGGTTTAGACTGGACATTAGGAAGCATTTCTTTACCAAGAGGGGGATCAAACACTGGAACAGGCTTCCTAGAGAGGTGGTTGATGCCCCGAGCCTGACAGTGTTTAAGAGGCATTTGGACAATGCCCTTAATAACATGCTTTAACTTGGTCAGCCCTGAATTGGGCAAGCAGTTGGACTAGGTGATCGTTGTAGGTCCCTTCCAACCGAACTAGTCTGTTCTATTCTATGACCAACTGAAGACACACATGCACAGAGCCAGCCCTGGTGCAAGCCTAATGCAGCTGCTTCTTCTAGTCTGCTCTTGCTCCAGAGAGGCCAGTCCCCACACCAGCACCCCACACCTCGTGGCCAGAAGGACAAATTGAACGGAAGGAGAGAAGGATACGGACAATGCCAGGGGGAATGCTCACAAAGGGCTGTCACTCAGCTCAAACTGACTCCTGGCTGCTCAGCACAGCTCTCCGAGCACCAAACGGAGAGGCTCTCAGCCTCAGTGCAGGAGTGGTTAAAGCTTAAGCAGACAGAAGTTCAGCCCTGCGTCACAGCAAGGCCCTGCCACAGCCATGCCGGGGCTGGAAGCAGCTCGGCCGCAGCACAACCCCCAGGACCTACCTGAGAGCAGGTACCGCTGCGGGAAGGTCTCATTGCCACAGGTCTCAAAGCTGAAGTGATCCCGCACCTGCTGGAAGAGCCGCTCCTCCAGGCCGGGCCCCACTGCCCAGGCAGCTAGAGGGGGGACCGTCAGCGCAGGGGCAACCGGCACCGCCACCCGGGCCGGCCCAGCCCCGGTAACCGGGGCCCAGGGCAGCCCAGGGCACCCGTCCAGTGCTCCCCAGGCCAGCTGGGGGCTCCCGCCCAGGGAGGCTGGTTTGAGGTCCCGTCTGGGGCCCGGGGAAGCCGGTTGGGGGGTCCCACCCATGGCAGGGCGGGGGCGGTTCGGGGCTCGGGAAGCAGGGAGGCAGACAGGGGTCCGACTCGGGGCACCCACCGGGAGCGGCGCCGGCCGGCGGCAGCAGCGGTGAGAAGAGGAGCAGGAGCGGCGGCAGCAGCGTTTCCATGGCAATCATCCACTCGCGCCTCCGCTCCGCGCACACCGGACAGTCCGCTCACGCGGGAATCCCAGGCAGCTGGTCACATGATCCCAGGGCTTTCGGCATCACGTGGCGACCTCCCGCACCCTCACGTGACCACGCGAGCGCCGTGCCTACCGGGGCACCGCCATGTTGTCTAGGCGGGCGTTTCCTCGGGGCTGCTCTCGCCGCACAGTCTGTGGGTGCTGCTGCGGGGGCCGAGGCAGGCGGGGCCGGGCGTCGCCTTCTGGGCCCAGCGGAGGGTGCAGGGGGTCGGGGCAGGAGCCTCAGCGTGGGCCCAGGGATGCTGAGGCAGGGCAGGGCAGGGCAGGGCAGGGCAGGGCAGGGCAGGGCAGGGCAGTGAGGGACCTGTGGTGATGCCGGGTGCTGGGGTGGCTGGCGGGGGCCCGTGTGACCCCTCTGAGGGGCCAGGCAGTGCCTCGCAGCTCCCCATCATGCCGCTGGCTGTTGCGAGCAGCAGGTGTGCTGTCTGTGCCCCTCGCGCCTTTGGTTTCGGTGCCAGGAGCCCAGCTTGCGGCACAGGGATGAGGAGGGTGTAAGCCAGTGGGGCTTGGTGCTGGTACTAGGCCACCACACCGTCCCTGTGGGCCTGGGGGAGCTGCTGGGCTGGGGACGGGGTGTCTCCACCCTGGCCTTCCTGCTGGCTTCTACTCTTCAAACGTTTGCAGCATTCTCCTCCTAATGCTGATCAGTGCTGCACTTTGGTGACCCCTCAGGTCCGCTTCATGACGTTTGCCTGAGAAGGAAGAGCTGGGGAGCAGTGAAGCCCAGCCCAGTCAGCACCCAGGGGCCGTGGCAGCTTGGCTCAGTACCCAGCGGAGGTGAGGGAAGTGGGAATGTAGCACAGGAGGAAGTTGGGGTGAGGATCCACACTGGGGTGTGTTGGCTCATGTCCACCTCTCCAGTGAGGAGTGGTGGGTGAGGGAGCAGCAGAGGAGAGGAGGGCTGAAGGATGCCCCTCGCTCTCAGTAGGAGATTGTAAGTATGTGATGAGCAGAGCGTGTCCTCATGGTGGTGATACACTGGTGGCCCTGTGGTTGGGTGTACTGGGGAGAGAGGGAGCTTACGGTGCTCTGAGAGCGAGTCGAGAGCAATTCAAGAGCAGCATGAAATTGTTTAATGGGTGATTTCTCTAGGTTTTTGGCTCCAGAGGGAGGCCTCAGCAGATACCCCAAAGGGCATGTGGCCCTGAAGGAAAAGGAAAATGGAGAAAGTCGCATTGCAAACTGGGCAGGGCTGAACCTGGTAGTATGGCTGTAAGTAAACTCAGCCGTACCTGTGATCTAGCTTGATCTTATGCCAAGTGCTGTATAAACATGCAAAAAAAGGCCTGTTTTTACCCCAAAGGGTCAGTACATTGTCAGCTTATCCAAAATGTTGCAGACACTTTACAACATGTCTGTGAATGTCGTAGAAGTTTATATTTTATAAAGGAAATGTGTTAGCTTACTGAAGACCAAAGGAGCTGTTACAGTAAGAAGATTTAAAGGATGTGGTCACGGATGGGAAGCTGCAGAAGCAGAATTTTCACGTCTACTATTACCATCTGCAACCACATAGTGGCAACCACAGCTTGTGAGCTCGGTCTGGTTCAGGCGGTCACAAGATACTAAAAGCAGGTGGAAGTCAGATCTAGCCTGTCTTGGCATGATGGAAGAACAGCACCGGGCTCCGAGGATGTGTGAGTGGCTCTGGCCAGGGCTTCTGTAGGGCTGATTTTGTACTTGGGTTCCCACCTGAGGAGGTACAGAGATCCTGCCTACTTCTTGTCGGAAACTTGCATAAGATTTATCCCTGATACACTGGTCACTTGATTGAAAACATCTTTTTTAGTGTGTTAGGACTTAAACAGTATTATGCTTTTTTAATGAATTTAATAGAATTAAATGTTATACTGAGAGGAGTTCTGAGCAGTATTTCAATTATGTTATTTTTTAATTAATTTCCTGCACTCCCAGGTTTGTGCTTTCAGTAAAGTGTCATTATAATTAAGACTTTGAAATCCCTGATTTTTGGGAGGCTGCTGTTTTTAAAACTGTTTTGGCTTGATGCTCCTGAGCAGGTTTATTTCCTCAAAGGATGAGGCTCAAGCAACTTTCTTCCCACCTCCCCAGAGAGGAGAAGGCTGTGACATAGGAGGCTCTTCTACTTCGTAAACCACTGGATATTCTTCAGACTTGTGTTAGTTTAGAATGTGAACTGATACAAAGAAAACTAAAGCATTAGCAGGAAATTGTTTGCTTTTGCTGTGGAGAGGAAAGGCTGGAACTGGTCCATGTGGGCTCAGGGTGAAGGCTGTGCTGCACGCAGCAGGATTAAGATCTTATTTTTAGACTACTGCTTACCTAAATTCTCTCCCAAATTGCTTTGCAGAGTTAGGCTACAAGTAATGGCTGTGAGATTTGTAATCTAGGGCTTTAAGGGAAGAAGAAAGGATTTATACTCGTTGCCAAGCTTTATGAAGAGGTTAGGGAAATCCATGAGGGGACATGGGCAAAGACATTTGTCCTGGGGTGAGGAAAAGGTTTTTCACGAAAGCCTTTTCTGTAAACCAATCCTAATAAAAGAATGCCTTTAAAAAGCCTCTTAGTATCTTCAGAAATGAAAATAATTGCTGGTGGATGGGACAAAGAGCCAAAGGCTTTCCAAGATCTGAAAAGAGAAAGAAATAGTCTGGTTTTGTCCCTTCCCTGTCAATAATCATCAAAAGATACTAAATACTCATCCAAAGATACTAAACTGAGAAGGCAAATCCCTCTCTGGTGGTACTTTCAGACTGTCAGCCCTGGGCGGCTCCAGCTGGACAAGGTCCTTCCAATCTCCTTTGGTCAGATCCTTGGCCTTGGTGGGATAATAGAGCAGGGGGTGCTTGGAGTAACCTCTGGACCTGAACAGTGCAGTCCTGTATTTCTAGTCATCTCTGTTGGTATTTTGTCTATTCATTTAAAATTATGTAAATCCTTCTTCCTTCTGCCCCAGGTTAACTGTTTCTAAGTTCCTGTTCTGTGAAAGTGGAGAGATCGAACACTTCTCCTGTTTGAACTGAGTAGCATGTCTTGCTCTAATAACCCGTGGCACTGCGCTGCCTTTCCGTGGATCAGTTCCTGTTGTGTGTGTCAGCTAAAGAACGGATGGTGTAAAGGTCCCTTGGTCCTAGCTGGTAGGATGGAAATGGGACGTTCAAATGCATTGAAAACAGGAAGAGGGATTAAGCGTATAGTCAGTTATAAAGAGCCTTGCACGTAATAATTGTGTAACTTCAGTTTCCCTCTTTGGAGGAAGTAGGATCTATGTTTCTTCATTTACAAAAATTCCCAGAGCGCCTTTGAGATCAAGCAATACCTATTACATGCTCAAAGGCATCCCCAGCAGGCCTTCATCGCTGCTCAGCTCGGGGGCTCTGTGGGGCAGTAATGGAGGTGTGGGGGCAGTGGTGAGGTTTGGCTCCGTGGGTGGAAGCTCAGCTCCCTGGTGAGCCATGGCTGAGACCGAGGGCTGTCAGTGTTCACCCGTGTAACTCCTGAGCGGTGGCCAAATGAGAGCGCAGCCTCCCTGAATCCTCTGCCTGCTGTGGTGGTTCCTGGCAGAGCTGCCTGGCTCCCCTTCCCCGTGCTCCTCTGGCTGCTTACTGTGACAGCATGGAACAGCATCAAGACTTGGAGCAGTCTTGCTGAGAGTGAGGATATGGTGAGTTTGGACAGTGCATCCTCTCCCTTGCTTTCAGCTGACAGCCTGGGAGCATCCCCGGGGACAAAAAAATGCAGCTTTATTTTGGAAGAGGTCACTACACTTCAGTGTGTGGAGTAAGTGGAGAAAAATACAGGAGGAGGTGGTCAAGGATTCAAAAAGGGGACCATTGGATATTGGCCTGTGTACTGCAGAGGCCAGAAAGGCATCGGAGGTGGTTAGCTGGCCCTGTAACTGCAGCAAGGCCAAGGTTACCTGGCCACTCGGTCTTGTGTATGCCCAGGTCAGAGCTAGGAGAAGGGGACACCCCCTCCTCAATTATCTTGGTCCCTCCCAGGCACGGGTTTGTGCTGTTGGGTAAAGAACAGGACCGGGAAGCTGAGCCAGCTGAAAAATAGTTTCCTTTTCCTGCTGTTGAATTAATTTTCTGAGGGATTGGTCTTCAGGTCTGGCTCACAAGACAGTCAGTGCAGAGGCTGGTGCCAGCACAGGGTGGAGGGCAGCGGCAGCTGAAACAGGGGGAAGGTGTGGCCATGCCTTCGAGCAGCAGCTGGATTTCTTCTGGATTGCAGAAACAGCATAGCCCAGGAAGACGCTGTGGGGCAGGTCTCTTATCTTGCAGAGGATGTGATGTGGAAGGCTGCAGTGCCTGGCTGGGAGAAGGCGTCCCTGCAGAGGTTGCGCTTGCCCTAATCTTATTTTGGCCCGCTAGTTGTCAGAGGAAAGGTTTGACCTTGTCTTTTGCTGCTCCTATTCCTGTAAAGCACTGGGTGGATATTCCCAGGGCCATGCTAGCTGCTGCTTTGAGCCAGAGCTCGTCACAGCAGCACTGGAGGTACAAAGAAACCACATCCCTGAGGAGTGCAGCGAGCTGGGAGTGGTGCGGTGCAGCGCTGAGCCTCAGATGCAGGAGGCATCGTGTGGTTTGTGCCAGCTGGGTGACCAAGTGCTAACGCAAATCCATGTGCATGCACTGTGCAAAGTGGTGTTACAGCCCCAGCCTCCTGATAAGATTCTTTGTGAGGTCAGGGGAGAAAGAAGCTGGGGTTCTCCTCTTACCTTGGCACTGAATGTGTTGCTCTTGATGGACATTGTAGAAGGAGCAGGCAGGAGGGAGGGCAGGGAATGCAGGATAGCTGGCTGGGCAGCAAGCCAGGCCAGCCATACCTGCCGGGGAGACTGCACTGCAGCGAGGAGAGACGTGCCTGGGACGGACCACCAAAGTAACTGGGGATGCATCTGCATCCTAACGTGAGCTTTCGTCATGGGAGCTTCACCCTGCAAATGGACTTGCCTGGCCGACATGTTGGATTTGCTGAGGTCGTTGACACATCTGCCCTGTGAATGGAGTTGATTTTAGTCCCTGTTAATCCCTTTCCCAGTTTCCTCTAGAGGGAATGGAGCCATGGAGCTGTGGGTACCCAGAGCACAGCCTGACCAACAGCCCTGGGGTGCCAGTCTGCTGATGAGCTCCTGATGCCACACGTGCAAATCTGCTTGTTCCCACGGCATTTGTGGTGCTGGTCATAAGGAAAATGTGCCTGAAATGGTCATCGATTTGGGGAGGAGTTTGTAGCCCAACTTGTGGGTACACCTGGGCTAGGCAGCTCTGCAGGGCGCTGCTGCGCTGAATCTCAGTGCCGTAACTGCCCAGCCAGCTGCTCAGATCCTGCGCTGCAGCGGAAGGACACTTGTGAAGGTGGTTTCTCATTGTACAGCTGCATCTTAGCAACGGTGTTTACAAGATAGCAGTAAATGGGCAGTAAATATTCTTAAAGTCAGGTATCTAGAAGGCATTAAGAGCCTAGTTATGAGAGTCATTAACAGTTAGTTATGTCTAAATGCCGTCTTTAGCTGTCTTCAAAGAAAGGGGCTTTGAAACTGCATCTTGTGTTGTGATCTGTGGAAGGTACCTTTCACGTGGTGAACACGACCCCTGGACATCCCAGAGAGAAGGGATTTCTGTTGCTTCCCTTGTTGGCTGTTACCATGTAGAAGTATAAGAGGCTTCAAGACATCATGTCTGGGGCCTTGGAGAGATGTGGCAAAACTTGTGGTCTGTAACAGCTAGATGTTGCTCTCCACACGTCAGTGCCCTGTGCCAGCTCTGTTGGAGGAGGTCTATGGGGGGAAGAGGGTCTGTGACACCCCTGAAATGAGGTTTCCTGCTGTGTCCAACCAGCCATCTTTGCTCCACCTGATTTCGGTCTTATTGGAGGAAACTACCCTGGCTGGTTAATCCCTCTGCAGAGGGGATTTAAGGACCCTCACCCAGGAGATCCTGTTTGGCTGCTCCAAGCGTCTCCCCTGCAGCCTGTGTTGCTGCTCCTGGCTCCGTGTGCCTCCAGCCGTGGTAGTGTGGGGCGTCCCCGGGGAGCTGGCAGGGCCAGAGAGGTGGGCAGGGGGCAAACTGCCCTGTCCTGCCTGCGCCTTTCCCTGGCCCCTGCTCTTTGGTGGGGACAGGAGTGCTGTGGAGGGGATGGAGGGCTGAGCACGTGCCTCGGTCACACACTGCTGTCCTGGGAGCCCTGTCCTGCTCTGGAGCACACCAGAGTCACTAGTGCAGCACAGATGTTTCTGCCTCCCTTGTTACCAGCTGCATTCCTCAAGTCCCAGCTGCCTCCTGCTCCTCCCAGATTTTTGTCTTGTCCTTATCAACTTAAATGAGTCCTGGGTGCTCTCATAGTGGGGATGCTGTAACCCACAGGGCACCCTCGCCTTGTGTTGCAGCAGCGTTTGTGTCGATAGAGAAGCGTTGTGGTGCCCATCGCACAAGTGAGGGTGTCGCCCTGCTCCTGCCCCACGGGTCCATGGAGAGCTGGTGCGTGTGGTGGTGGGTGCTGTGCGGCTGCCCTCTATGAGCACCCTTATCCTGGGGGTGAAGGGGTGGGATAGCAGCTGGGAGAGGAGGCAGAGCTGGAGGAGAGGTGAGAAGACTTGCCGCACCATCAGAGATGGGAATAGGAAGTGCTTTCTTTCCTCAGGCTGGGGTCGCACGAGCTCTTCAGGCTTCATGCGAGTGCTGGGAAGTCCTGGTGCCAGGATCTGTCGCCATTTAATAGTCTGGGGTCTAACAGCAGTGTCCTTGCAAGACAGGCATGTGCACATGCGGCGTGTCTGGAATTTGAACTGCCCTTGCTCTGAGCAGCCCTCGGCCATCGTCTGGGAGCTGGTGTGCCCCGGGGTGCTTCCTGGGGCGGGGCAGGGCAGGGGGATCTGGCTGAGCCAGCCACGGTCCCACCGTGGGGAGGGGGAAGTTCCTGACCTAGAGGGGGCCATGGGAGGAGCGACAGGTGGGGGTCGTCTCTGCTGTGCTTCACGGAGGAGGCTGGGCGCGGGGAACAGCGTGGGGCAGCTGATGCAAAGCCGCACGCTGGACACGAGCGGTGCCGGTGCCGTGTGCTGGGCGGGGACAGCTGCCCCGGGAGCGGCGGCCCTTTGTCCCGGGAGGGGCTGCGGCACCGGGGGGAGCCGTGCGGGGCGTCGGGAGGGGCTGTCCTGGGGGGATGATGCCTGCCTTTGGAGGGGTGCCGGTGCACGGCATGGGGGGTGGCGCATCGCCGCTGGGGCGGGCGGGGCCGTGCCGAGCCGAGCCGTGCCGAGCTGTGCCGGGGGAGCGGCGGTTGTGCCGTGCCGAGCCGAGGGCAGCGCGTCCTGCAGGACCCGGGCCCGGCGGGGCCGAGCCGGAGCAGGTCAGTCGGCACTCGGGCCGGGCGGGGGGCGCCGCGTCCTGCCGTGTCCCCGCCGCCGGGAAGGTGCGGAGCAGGCGGGCCGCACCCCGCGGGACACAGGGGACTCCCACGCCGGTCCCCGAGTGTCCGTGGGCTCTCCTCTCTTCTCCAGGAGCGGAGCCCCGGGCGCGGGGAGCCGGCCCGGGGCAGCGGCACCCCCCGCGGTCCCCGCTATCCTCGGGCGGGCTCCGGGGGAGCCCCGGCGCGCCGGGTGCCTCCGGCACTGAGACCCTGCCGCTCGTAGAGCGCCTCAGCGAGCTGCAAGGCAACACTGTGTGTATTAATTAAGCGCTGCTGGCTGCCCTGCTCCCTCCTTCAAGGGATGGAGGCCGAGTTGGTCCTGGCCCGAGAGCCTGCGTTGCGCTTTGTCCTAAAGCCTCCTGACGGGAGCGGCTGAGCGGGCAGGGGGTGGGGGAGAGCTGTTCTGAGAGCGGTGGCGAGGATGAGCAGCTTCGGCACAGAGCGGTTCAGTGGTTCTTCTGGCCTGGGCTGGTCCTGAGCGAAGCCGGAGGTGGTTTCCCAGCTGCTGCCCCCCGGACCTGCTCGGTGGTGCGTGGAGATGAATGTCTCTAGCACAGTCCCTCGTTTTAATTTGGAGATGGGTTCAGGGCTTTTTGGAAGACTGCAAGAAAAAAGTAGATCCCGGGGGGTGGGGTGGGGTGGGGTGGGGGGGAGGGAGGGATAGAATTTGTGCTTGGTGTGGAGTTCCTAGGCAGTTGCTCTGTGTCACCCTTCCCTATGTCCAAGCAAGTAGTTTGCCTTTGATGCTGCTTGCACATATTGTGCACGTGCTGGCTTAGGTTGGTTTGCTGAAGGAGAGATGTGTTTTCAGCCCAGTCTCTGCTTTTCAGAAAAGGTCCCTCTTCCCCTGCCCTTTCTTGGTGCACTTGGCTTGGAGACATGGATCTGCCCCGGAGCAGCCCTCGGAGCAGGGCCCTGCTGCAGCAAGGAATGGCTCAGGCAGGATTTTCCCACATCTGTGGCCCAGCAGCTCCAGGGTCTCTTTCTTCCATTTCCCTGCCAAGTTCAGCAATTCCAGTGCGGAAACAGTACCCAGGAGAGAGCACACTCGAGCTGCAGGATCCTGCCTTCAGCTTCAATCCCAAATGTATCTTATTTTACTTTTTTTTTCTTTTTTTAAAAACCCACCTCTCAGACAACAGGGAAGACTGAGTTGGAGGCTATGTAAAACCTGCATGCAAAGTGTAGGTAAAGCTGTGGGGTAAACAAAAGGTAAAAAGCGAGCACTGAGTAGTTAGAGGATTGCTGTTATCATGCAAGGTCAGTCACAGCATGGCACGAACCTGCAAGGGGCCAAACAGACGCCAGCTGGAGCTGAAGTGTTCAAAGCCGAGCTACCTGCGTGTGGATGGTTATAAATCACAAGGTGAGAGTTACAGTGCTCCTGTTCCTGAACAGAAAAAGAATATAAAACCAAGCTGGACCAGAGCAGTGAGGCTGAGCGATGCACCAGGCTGCAAAGCTGGGATGTCAGCTCTCCACGGGATGGGCCCGTCGGCATGGGGAAGACCGGGCAGTGCTGAGAGCCCTGCAGGGACCTCACTGGAGGGTCCTTGCCTGGCCACGGCCCTTCCGCAGGCAGTAGTCAGGGCTGAGTCTCTCAGGGTACCCAACATATATTTGCTGGTCCTTTTCCCATTGAATCTTACTCTGCGGGGAACGGGTGCTCTCGCAGGAATGTTGCTACTCGCACCTGGTATGGAGGCCGTGTGGGGTGAGATGCAGCTGTGTTTTCAGCATCTCTGTTGTGCTGGTCTGCCAGGCAAGGTCCTCCTCGCGCAGTAAATCCTTCAGCGTTCCCTGCTGCTCATGCTTGCTGTTGATACACGGTTGTTATTTTCTCTTTAAACTATTAGCCCTCTGATTGTTAGGTTTGGTGCTTTCTAGTGACATTTCAGAGGATCCCAAAGCAATGTGTAAAGCTCATGGGCTGAAACTGGAGGTCCTCTTGTAACCCAAGCACCTTTCTACACCAGTTGGCAAAGCTTTCAGGAGTATGTTCAGTGTCTTCAAGCTGCACCCAAATGTACCTGCACCTGGGGAGTGGCACAGGAGTTATCTGGAGAGCACGGGGCATAAGTGGGGAAGCCCATTTATGGCAGAAGTTGTGATTTTTCTGCCACCTCCCTGCTTCTTGCTGTATGGAGAAACCTGCTGCTTGTCTTGAGCATGGAAGCTCATTTTCTCCTGCTGGGAGCTGTAAGCCTGGCAGCTTCCTGCAGTCTGTTTAAAGCTTCAGGGCCTTTAAAGAAAACACTTCAGGGTCATTCCTACTGTTCAAATTAAGTCTTGCGTAATCTTCTCCCCTAAGGGCAGATTTTGCAATGAAAACTTCATGTAAAGCAGCAGCCTGGCTTTACATAAAGTAAGGCCGTGGGG
The DNA here is from genome assembly GCA_009819775.1 of Phoenicopterus ruber ruber. NCBI lineage: Eukaryota > Metazoa > Chordata > Aves > Phoenicopteriformes > Phoenicopteridae > Phoenicopterus > Phoenicopterus ruber. Next base: position 13,066,719 of record CM020234.1, read on the forward strand.
CTTTGACTTGGAGCACAGTTTCTGAGGCAACTTTCAACTTTGAGCATTGATGGCAAATGCTTTGGCTCCTACCCCATCTGATCTTCAACACGAGTGCTTAAGGCTGGAGGTGTACATCTCCTGCCACTGAATGTGAAATCATGTTGCTGCTGTTTAGCAAGTGGTTGGCTGGTGCTGTGCTCCTCCCGTGTCCTCAGTGACAGCTGTAATTAGATGAAGCGCATGTACTGTGGGTCAGCTCTGTACTGCAGCAAGTTTGTTGAAGCCGCTGGACTTACAGTGGGGTGGGGGGGTGGGAATGGGTCTTGATGTCCTGGGAGAGGTAAGCTGCACCAACTGTGTCTTCACCAGCCTCCTACTCCTCAACTGCTTGATTGCTGCCAGTGTTCCTCTCTGCTGCCCTCCCTCCTCGGTGTAGAAGTGGGCAGCAAGCACATCGCGGTGTACAAGCCCACTGTGGGCATGAGCCTGCCAGCTGGGGTGTCTGCTTGCTACACTGCTGCTCTGCCAGAGCCGGGTTAAGGGCTCTGCGGTGACGTTGGGGGATGTGAAGAGCCCGCTGCGGCGGGCAGTGCTGACAGAGGTGCAGCCTGGGCTGGCGTTCAGTCTCAGCAGATCTCATTCTTGCTCCCTGTGCAGCGGACCATGCTACCAAGCTGTGCAACTTCTGGCCAAAGTATGTTCTGGGGCTAAAAATTTATGTATTTTCAAAAGCTTTATCGGGCAGATTCGCAGAAGAAAAACATGCAATACAAATCACTGTATCCCTTCTGTGCTGAGCTGCAAGCGGGAGCCCAGAAGGCAAATGAGCAGAGCTGGGTCTGTGAGCCCAAGGGTGAGGGGGGCCCTTCTCACCCCTCACAGCTCAGACCTGACACCGCACTTTGACACTGGCTCATCACGTGGCCTTGGGAAAGTCACTTAACTTGCTTTTCTTATGTTTTAGCTTTAGTTTTTCCATCTGTTAGCAACAGCCAAGTTTTCCTGCTTTGCAACAGTGGACTGGTATGAGATAACATCTGTAAGGAGCTGGGATTGCCTTAGGGGCTGTCTGCTATGCTACATTGATAAGAAAATGCTCATCTCAGGTGCATTCTATTTCGCTTTCCTTTGCCCTTTGAGACCTGCTGAGTGATACCTTGTTCCCTGGAGAGAGACTTTACTGCATTCAGTGTCCCTGGCATTATTAGCTGGCTGCAATGTTGTGTGCAGAGCTCTTAGAAACAGCTTGCTTGCCTTGAGAAGCTTCTTATAACGTGTTGTCGTGCAAATCCTGCTTGTTTATATAGCATTACATGGAGAAATGGATTTAATGGGGGTAAATGATTGATTGATTTCCCTAGCAGGGGTAACCTGACTTTCTGAGGCATGCAGGAGAGCTGGGCAGTTTGTCAGCCAGCTGAAGTTCAACTTCCCACAAGTCATATGGTTTTTAATAAGCCAGTGGTGGATTAGATACAGCAGGCACTGGCAAGAGGAAGGCTTGGAGCAGAGAGGGGGGAGAGCAGGGTGTTACAGGACAGCAGTCCTGGATGCTTGAGGCAAACTCAGCTTGGGGTATTGCCCCCAAGGCAGACAGACAAACCCCGCTCTGACAGAGCAGGATTTGAGCTTTCCCTCCTTCACTCCCCTGGGAAGGACTTGTGTCTTGCAGGACATATCCTGGAGGCTGTCGGAGCAGGGAGCATCTCCTCTGCACCCACAAAGCCCAGCTGCGGGGGGCCAGGGCCAGGGCCAAGTGCAGGGCAGGGACGTGGTGCCCAAAAGTGGTGCAGAGATGCTGAACTGAGAAAGCACTCGCCAGCTGTGCTGAATGGGTCCAGTTATCTCCAATCTCAAAGCATGGGCTTTTAAATTATTTCTTACCTACTTATCTCATGCAGCCTCCGGCAGCCCCCTCTGAACCACAGGTACTGTGGTTTTAGTCCCTGTGTACAGATGGGATGGAGAGGCACAGTGCCCATGGGGTGCTCCCTCGCTGGCCTCCCACCATCAGGAGCTGTTTCTTGAAGCAGCTTTTTTTCTGAGCATGAATTAATCTGTTGCAGGGGAAAAAAAAATAATATATCTGTGTTTGCAATTCAAAAACCTCTGCCACAGCCAAGACCTGGAGCCAGCATTGGCCGTCACACCAGCTCCTGGGAAGATTTGGGTGGCAGAGACTGAGAAATGGACTGGCTGAAACGAGCCCTCTTCAGTGCTAGTGAATCTAAGAGGATTTGTCACCTCCCAACTTTGTCTGTATAGTGTGAGAGGGGGTGGTTTGTTTCTGTGCACGAGCTGCAGAATGCAATGAAAGCAGGTCTGAAAATATGTTTTTCCAGTGTTGAGAAAGCTTCAAAGCACAGCAGTCTCTGCCAAACCTGCTGAAATAATTTTGCTCTAGATTTTTTCAGGAAAAGGGCTAAGAAGCAGAAGAGGGGTTTTCTGCCCCTTATCTATGAAAGGCTGAGAAAATTTGCTCCAAATTCTTTGTCTTTCATTAATTGGTTTTAAGCTGCCTGGAAACATCAATTGTTTAGCTGCTGAAGACCATAGCTCCAGCGTTAGGGACGAGCCAGCTGGAGTCGATGGGGCTGCCGTGATTAATTTTCCACTGCTGGGAAGAAATAATGCCTGAGATGCTCTAACTGGATTTCAGCTTTATCTGCTGGATATTTACTCCAGTTCTGCTTTGGCTGGAGAGTGGAGAATATGCAAGGGGAAACGTGCTGGAGGTGGCTTAAGCTTACAAGGGGCAGAATTTCTCCCAGGATGACCCCTCTGAACCGGCAAGGTCCACACCAGGTCTACCAGCCTGTCTGTGTCCTCTGCTGGATTCCAGTCTGCTGCCGAGATGCCTCTTGCTTGGGGAGCCATCACCACCTCGTCCCTGTTGCGCTGCCCTGCCCATCACGGGGGTGCCTCAGTCCAAGGTGGCACATCTGCAAAGGCACTGGAGTGAATGTGGGCAGTGCGAGAGCTCGGGCTCTTCTCCTCCTTGTGCAAACTGCGAAATGAGGCACAGAGGGGTAACGGGGAATGCAGTATTAGGCAGTGGATTATCTGGATAGTGCCCCAGAGGCTTCTGTAAATGATGGAGGGAGAGAAACACATCCAGAGGGCAATTCGGGGCATGTAAAGTCCCTGTTCTGAGTGACCACCTCTTCACTCCAGAGGCAGCTGAGCTGAAAGGGCTGGGGAATATGGATATTTTGGCATGCCTCAGCCCAGGGGAAGCTTTGCCCTTCCTCTCGCAGTGGATCAAGAGTTAATTAAAGTTACACTGGAGCCATCCCCTCAGGGAGGCACATGCATCTTTCGATGGAGGCAGGATTAGGAAGCATGAGTCAAATTCACTGCTGAATTATGCAGGCTTTAAAATTCAGCCAGCTGGGGGGCTGCCTGCTTGCATGCCCACCACTGCGGCTGCTCCACTGCTTGCTGCCTCCCGTGGATGAGGAGGCTGGGGGCAGCTTTTCTCCATCCTCTCAGCAGCTCTTTGGCTTATCTTTTTCCTTGAACCATGACCTGCAAACGTGGAGAGGGGAAAAGTGGTCTCTTTAGGAAGGGAATAGGATGAATGATTTCTGCTTAACAGAAGGGTGATGCTTTGGTTTTGCCTTAGATGTTGCAGAGCTCAGAAAACGAAGCACAGCCCAAGCATCGCTGAACAGGGAAGGGATGGTGAAGCAAGGGAGGGATGCACAGCGAGACTGTTTAATATACCTCTGTTGTGACCAGATCCCGTGGGTTGTTCATTGGTGTGAGCCTGAGTTCAAAAAGCATTGCCACCGCTCTCTGGCTTTCCCTGCATGCTGATGCTTCTTGCCTATGGCTGGTGTGTGCCGAGTCTGCATGCAGCAACAGCAGGCTGTGCTCCCTCAGCCGAGAGACTGCCCTCTGCCAGAATGGGGGTGGCCCTTAAATTAAAGTCTGGGTTTGCTGTGTTTTAATTCTCAAGTTGTTCCCCTCTGGTGTCTCTCAGCTGCTGTTCCACTCTACCCAAATGGCTGCTGTCAGCAGAAGGGCAAACTAAGGCCCGGAGCCTCAAGGGTATTTGGGGCCAAGGGTCGCCTCTCACCAGGTTTCGTTCTCTGAAAGTGGGGTGCCTGGTCCAAGCGGGTCTTCCTGGTGGTTTTAATAGTCGCTGGAGAAAGACTAGCACTTTCCAAAGAAGACTGATCCCACCTCCTGGGGTATCCTTCTGCGGTGTCCTCAGCACCGCTGGCAGGGCATGGGGTGCATCCCACCTTGCCCAGGTCCTTTTGGGTGCCAGGGGCGGGTGGGCACCGTCCCTGTGGCTGAGTGTCAGAGCACAGCCCGCAGCTCGCCTCCTCTGCCCTGGAGGCACGGGTGTGCCCATGGCTGCGCTCCCACCATCAGGAGCCCCTTGTGAGCATCCCCTGAGCCCTGCAGGCCAGAGCAGCATCCCCCCTCTGCAATTAGCATAATGATCAGACCTCTAATGCCCAACACATGCAGCCCTCACTCTTCTGTTGGTAGCTTCAAGCCTCCTGGCAGCCCCAATGCACAGGATCCCAAATGGACCATGGCTTATTTCAGGTGCCCTGTTTCAGGACAGCTGCTGCAGTTGTTTCTTGTGTGCTAGTTTCAGCTGAACCCTCTGCTCTGTCTATGCACCTGCCAAAGAACGGCATGGAGCAGTTCAAAGAGCTTATTCTGGTTCCCATTTGTGCTCCATTTAAATGTTGAGCAGTGCCTTGTGCTGGTGCTTGGTGCCATGGCGTGAGAGGTGGGCCCGTGGTGATAGTGGTGCTCTTTGGGCAGCCCTGGACTTAAAATGAGAAACTTTGCTCACCTGAGAGTGGTGAATGGGACATGCAGGTGATGAGTGAGTGCTCTTCATGCGTGATGAGCCAGGTGTTGCTTTGCTCTCCCTTAAACTGATCAAGCCCCTGAGATGTCTGGAAAATGTACAACCTTCCATCATGCATTGCTGCGTCCCAGAGGTGGTGGGAAGTGATAATTTGTAAGTGGATGTGGGGCCAAAAGGCCATTTGGAGTCAGAAAAGGGGCACGGCAGATACTCCTTCCCTGGCTGGCGGCAGCTGGTGCAAAAGCCCCTGGTCCAGCCCTGGAGACATGGGTGCCCTGCGCCGTGTCTGTGGCTTTCCACCTTCCATCTTGGCTGCAGGACACTGCAGAGTGTGGCTTTCCTGGGGAAACAGGGCAGCAACATGTCCCACAGGGCTGTCCCTTCCTTCCGCCCCAGCTTGATGCACGTATGGCTTCGGGCAAATGTCAGCAAAGCACCATTTGTCAGGCACTGGGGAGGGTGCAGTACCCTGGCTCGGGGTGCTTTCGTATTCGTCAGGAGATGAAGCTCTGGAAAGACCCGGCATCTGGGCTGTGCTGGATCTGCACTGATCCAGCCTCCGAGGGGCTCTGCCAGAGGCTGCTCTGCCCTGCCTGAGTGTGGGCCACGCCAGGAAACGTGCTCGTCCTCAGCTTCAGAGCTGTAGCCCCTTTTGCTCCGGACTAACGCTGCGGTAGATGAGAGCGCTCACCCAGCGATAGTCCAGGCTGCAAAGAGAAGGGCAGGTCCACCCTGCCTGCCCCTTGCCTGTGAGCTGGCGCTGGAGGTCCTGGTGCTGGTGGTGAGGCACATCAGGGACATATCCAGCTGAGAATGATCCCTGTAAAAATGGGTTTTGGCTGAATTGATGCCTAATTAAAGCAGTCAGACTGTGTGTCAAAGCAGGCATGTGATGGTGGCTAGCATGCCTCCTGCGCGGCAGGGCAGGGGGGCAGCCAAGCAGGATGCTTTTACCTGAGACAGTACTGTGGCCTTCATCCCCAGCCCAGGTATGGGGTCCTTCTGCTCAGGGGATCCCAGGCCAGACTTTCCACTGTGCTTGGGGTCATGATGAGAGGGAGAAATGGTGGGAAATGGTTGTCTCTGGGGCAGCTGTTCCTCATGAGCCTCTAGCCCTGGTAGCACAGGCCCCATTTTGCAAGCTCTGTGTGGGTTAAGAGCCGGTCCCTGTCCTGAAGGGCTGAGAAAAGCCAAGAAGAGGATGGAGGAGCAAAGGTGATGCCAAGGAGATGCTGGCTGGAGCTGCAGCCCAGGTGTCCCAAGTCAGCTCCTTACTCACTGGGCTGTGCTGCTTACGCAGGATTTTTCTGTGCCGTACATGAATAATCTCATGGAGCAGCATGGTCACAGTGGTGACTGGTGTGTGCCCACCTACAGATTTCAAAGAACTTAAAATGTTTAATTCAGTTTATCATGGTTAGTGTTTTCCTAGGAACAGCTTCAGAAGAGCAGGGTTTTATGGTCCCTCCAGGCTATCCCTGTCCCCAACGGCAGCCAGCACCACAGTGTTGGAGGATGCCACAAGGACCTATTGGGCTATTCTTTCCATCATTCACTGGGAGTCTGTAGATACAGCAGTCAACAGGAGGTGGGTCCCCATTAGCTATCTTCTTCACCCAACTTCTCCACCCTTGTCTCTGAGGGATGGAGACACCTGGGATGGGTCTCAGGTCCGCTGGGTCCTCTCTGAAATGGTGCTGGGGCACTTCTGTGACTTCGAGCCATTTTCTGGCAGTTTTCCATGTGTAAAATCAAGTTTCTCCCCACGTGGCTCCCAAAGTGCAAAGCCCAGTTGATGCCCTCTGGGATCCCCAAAATGAAGTGCTTTCAGGGGATTTGGTGCTGTTTCATGGGTGTTTAATGCATTAGCTATAAGAGCTGGCAGGAACTGAGTGATGTCTAGTGGTTTGAAAAGAGATGGACCACGTTTAGGAGGAAAACTGCTCACCAGGTGCAGTGAGAGCTTGTGTGTGAGGCTCAGCAGGGGAGCTTTTTCATTGCTCAGAAACAGCTGGCAAAGATCATGTACCGTTCCAGCAGCTTATTGAACATATAAAGCGCTGTTAATGCCAGGTATTACTGCTGTGGTGAGCTGCCAGTGTGCCTGTAGCACAGCATATGTATGTGGCTGTCTCCAGCCCTGTGTGTTCTTATGGACAGGAGGTAGCAAATGCTTCAGGAGACCAAGCAAGACATGCAGGAGAGGACCTGAGGGGCAGGAAACCATGTTCTCCCTGATGAGGAGTGGTGCTGGTTATTGCAGATGGAGTTTTACTTGCTGAGATACCAGAATGTCTTGCGAAACCAGCAAAGTGCTGTTACTGCCTTTTGGCATTTGAGGAGAAATAGACACAGAGGCTCATTCACCATGGGGTGATCCGCCAGCAGTGCGTGGCAGACAGCCCGAGCCTTTATTCTAGCTTAGGACTCTGTCCGTCTGCACTGAGAACAATCCTCAAGCTAAAAATAATCTCTTGGCTTCTGGGAATAACACAGAGTGGTTGAGATTTGAGATTTATCGTTGGGGTTTTGCTTGGAAACCGCTTTCACCTACTGTGGAGCATGTTTGGGTTTGCAAGGAGCCCAGCTCTTCATGGGCTGTTTGACAGTATGGCCCCCACCTCCCTCCCCGGTCCCTCAACAGTCTCCAGCCCTCATCTCTGGGCTGTAACAAGAAGCAAGTTACGGTAATCGCTATCAGATGATGCCTCAAACATTTCAGCAGTAAGGTCACGATATCTTTTCCCATCCTAATGCGTTTTTCTTGATGGAGGGGGTGGGCTGAGGATGTTCAAGCCAGCTCAAATGCTTGACAGTTCCCACACGCTGAGCTTCCTTTTTAACGCCCACATGCCCTGCTCTGCTTTTTCATTTGTATAGTGTCAATTAAATATCAGGGGAAAATGAGGTTTATATATGCTGGTGAAATAAGTGCCATATGACATCGATTAGAGATCTTGTACCATGAGTCTTCAGAATTAAAATAAAAATCGCAGAAAATGCATGAAGAGTGTAGCAAAGGGAGCAGAGATAGACAGCAAATGTGTGGGATCAGGCTTGTGACTCCTGAGTTGTTACGACTATTTTTTTTTTCTACTCTTTTCTGCACCTTTCCATCTCAAAGGAATCCGTGTGCCTTGTTGAGCATCATCTGTTTTGCAGCTCAAAGCCTTCTCTGCTGACTGCCCTGGAGAGTGTGTTTTCACTTGTTCTTGTCTTCTCGCTGGTCCTTCAAAACACCCCTAATTTCCCATCAGGCAGGCAGTGCTGGGGCACTTTCTGTGCATGGGGAGTTACTGGGGAGGACTCTGCACAGAGACCTTCACAGATGGTTGGGTTAAACTTGCCCAAAACTTAGTGCAGAACAGCCAAGTTCTTGGAAGACTTAGGTGCCTGACTGTCCTTAACCCTGCTAGAGGCCAAACTGCATCCTAGCTGCCTAAATGTCTTTATGCATCCTGGCCTGACGAGTCTTTATCAGTTTTGTGAAAGCCATTTCAAGTGGGACTCGGTTCACTGGGTGTGGGTGCAAGGGAGCTGGAGATCAGGGCTCCTTGGATGAGGAGGGGACCAGCTGTGTCTTCGTTCCCCTGTAGATTTGTCTTGTGGGGAGGGGGCAAGTCAGTTGCTGGAGGAGCCAGTCCCTCTCCACTTCAAAAACATTCATTGCTAGAGCTAAAGTTATAGACAATTAACCTCTTCGTTGAAAGCCTTGGGGAAATACTGATGGAAAATACTGATGGAAATACTTCTGGCCCTAAAAAGGGCCAGAAGATCTTAAGAGCTTGTCTCCTCCTTGCAGGTAGCATCAGCCATAGATCTTCACCTGGAAACTTCATGCTTTTTGGTTAAGTTGCTTTCTGAATAACATGCATCTTGTTTATAAGTTAGGTGGGATCAAGAGTGTGTCCTGATCAGGTTTTCCAATGCTTAGGTCCTCCCTCAGCATAATGTGTGTGGAGTCTTTTAACTATTTCAGATTTTGAAGGGGATTTATGTCACACAGTGCCCAGTTTGTAAGACCTATACGTACTTACCTGTGCCAAGAACCTGCTGCCCTCTTGGATCATCTTGAGTTCCTATTTGCTGGATCTCATAATGCCCTTGTCCATATTACTTGGCATTTTCCCCTCAGCAAAAGGACGTTTTAGCTATCAGTTCTCTCCTGACTTTCCTTTGTGTTTAAATCTCCTGGGGAAGCAGATTTCCCGGATTTTAGATCTTTCCTAAGGTTTCTTTCTTACCTGGCAAGGGATAGGTTTGAAATCAGAGCAGCTAAATCAAAGCTGGGATTGCAATCCAGGGTGTGATCCCAGCCCCGTCAGCATGATGCCATCCCAGGAGGGCAGGATTTCATCCAGGTCTGTGGCTCACAGATGTTCTTGCTGACAGCAGCACAATAAGCACTTGTATTTGCAAAGTGAAAATTATTTATCCTGCCAGTAACTTACCCTGAGCTTTTTAAGTCTTACTTTCTGGGCTGTATTTATTTATTGCATTTTATGAAAAATGCGTTCATGCCACAATGTAATGCAAGTATCCCTTTATCCCTGCTGCGTAATTTACTTTAATTTGCCTTCCTGTGGAGAGAGGAATTTGCCTTCCTGATTCTGTTTTATTTTTTTTCCAACAGAAAATTGTCTTTTTGACTGGAGAGATCAAATGTATTGGGGTTAGCTTGAGGGAAACAGCCAAGCTTAGACTAGATGTTCTCATGTATGTGAGGATGTCTATGAAATGCTAATTACTAACTTGTGTAACGATGGCATCCAGGGAAAGCCAGCTGGTCCCCGGTGATGGGGAGCTATTGGCTGCAGGGCTGCTCCTGACATCCTCGCACTGGTGAATGTCACTGTTTTATCTGTGGGAAGCCACCCTCTTGCTGGGCAGCAGGCGCTGTGCTCTGTTTTTAGTCTCCTCCCCAGGCCGGGAGTATTTGGGAAATACTTTTTCCTTTTTTTTTTTTTTTTTGTGGGTCAAGAACTCAAAAATACTGATGACATATTTTTAAGGATCAGCAGCATAGTACTGGTCAGCAAATCCATTTTGATTTTGCTTGACCTACTACATTTTCCTTACGCTACAAGAAGGTTTGCTGGTGTCTGTTATAAAAAGCCAGAAAGGAAGAAAGTCCATTTCTGTTGACAGAGAGAAATGCTGAGTAACTCTACTGAGTTGTTTTGTTCATCTGTCTTAGACAGATGATCTCATCTAACGTCACCATCGTTATCTGGATTTGCTTTGCGTTTTCGCCTGGGAGCTGAGGAGCACTCATCCCTCCGCCCGCATAAGCCAGTGCAGGCAGGGCAGGACGGAGCGGGCTGTAGGGAGCGTTGCCCACACACCCCACGCATGCGGGGCAGGAGAAAACCACTCAACAATTTGTGGTTTAAACAATTTGGGGACTGAAATGATTTACTGATTTATTGATGAGGTGTAAACAACTGGCCATCAGTGAAGCATCAGGATCGTTATCAGCAACACAACAGGTAAACCCTAGTGCTAGATGCTTACAAAATATTGATAAGCACCTACAGATTTCTAAATATCCTTCTGTACCTGATCCCCCCAAGGCCACATCCTGCACAGGTGTGCACACACGCACACATACACAGTCAGTGCACAGCCCCTTCTCCACCAGGAGGGTGGGTTCCCCCATTTGCGCACCCCAGTGCTGGCACCCAGTGCTAGCACCCTGCAGTCCTGGCACAGATATTTTGTTTACAGAGTGATCCTACTCACAGAAGGTGTTTGCATGGCGTGTTAGTAAGCACCAGATGAGCTTTACATGCTGCTCCCCAGGGCAAGGCTCCAGCCATCCGGCACTGGGCTTCCTGGTCCAGGGAGGTCCCTGGGGCCAGTCCAGCCTCCCGCTTACTGGCAGAGGAGGCTGTGGAGAAGCTCTCTGCTTTCCTGATGATGAGAAGAAAAGTCCTGGAAACAGTGGCAGGGGAGGCAGGTTGGATGTCTGGCAGGTGAGAGGAGGAAGAGTCTATTCTTCCCTTTTTGCAAGCAAATTTGCTGTCTAGAAGAGGTGTTTGAAGCCTGGGGTTTGCATCCTCGCAACAGAGCCTGGGCCTGGGTAGATGCTCGAGGCGGTGTCTGGCTGTGCATGGGTCTGGGAGAGCTGATCTGCCAGGTGAGTGGTGGCTTACTTGGGAGCCATGGGTGCTGCATTGCTCAACAGAGGGAATAAAACCCCCTGACGCCTGCCTGCTCCTGCTGGGCCCTTCCCCGGGCTGGAGCCAGCTGTGGTGGTGGGGCCGGAGCCATGCTTTTGGCTGTGCGATTGCTTTCACAGGGTGCGTGCACAGGGCTGGTTATGGCCTCTCTGCCAGCCCTGGCAGCTGCTGGAGCCTTGCTGAGCCCACGGCACGGCAGCAAGCACAGGCAGCCCCAGCGAGCCCTGCTGGGGAGCTGCACCCTTCCCTGCGCTGTGCAGGTGCCTCTCTGGTTTCTGCAGACGAGGAAAGCCCAGAGGAAGGCAGCACCCCAGGTCTGCTTTTCAAAATGACTGCTAATTTCGTGGTTTTAATCTGGCAAGGAGGGGGTTCCCTGCAATGACAACTCACAGCATCCAAACATTTCCCGGCTGCCCATGAGCTGCTTCCTTGGTGCTTCTTGCTGCCCTGGGGAGCTGGGAGGTGCGTGTTGGCTGCTCTGTGTGCAGGGAGCTCCTTGCTCGCTGCGGCCACAGCTGAAGGCTTGGGGACATGGGCAGTTTCCCCAGAGGGTGGTGGAAGCCAGTGGCACCATGGTCCCCCCTCTGTCTCCCCTCTCCCTACAGGCTGGGCAGCCTTGAAGGAGACGAGCCTTCTCCTGTGCCCCAGCCTGGTCTGCCTCCCAGGAGTTGAATTTGAGCTGGGAGCACTGGGGATACGGGCAGCTGCCCCAGCGCTTTGCCTGCTCAGACAAAAGCATGGCTTTGGGTGCTCTAAACCTTGCTGGTGACGTGAGGATGCGCTCTGCCCTGCTGTTGCAGGCTGTTCCCCAAGACCACCCTTCCCACTCCCCATCCTTCTCCCACCCTCTCCTCCTCCCTCCTTGGCTCCTAGAAAGCCTTCAAATAAATCTTGGCATTTTGAAAGGCTGTTTTCTCCCCCAGCCTACATGTTAGCACAAATCTGGGGACAAACAGCTGCATTTATAAGAAGAAAATAAAGACTCGGCTCCCACTCAGCGACATAATGCAAGGGGCCATTCCCAGCGTGCTGGGGATGCTGCAGGGATTCTTTACTGGATAAAGAGGCAATTGATGAACTAGGTCATGGCGGGAGGAGATGGTACGTGGGAAAAGCACTGAACAGAGAGGCCTCTGAAAAGGAAACCATTCTCTGTGGAAGAGGCAGCCCCAGGCAGCCTGCCTTGCCCAAGGGGACCTGTTGCGCCTGTGTCCAGGTCACCCTACAGGCAGGAGAGGCTTGAAGGTGGCTGGGGACCAGGGCACCTGCGGGTGTGCTGCTTTGCCGAGGAAAGGCTCCTCTTCCTCTTTCTTTTGTCACTGAAGGGTGCTAAAGTGGGGGGAGAGGCTTTCAGAGCCTGCTGGGTAAGTGTCTCTAGTGGACAGAGCAGGAGTTGGGGGTGCTCGTCACAGCTCTGCCAGTGAGTGACCAGCACTCTGTGGTGAGGTGGTAGCTTGCTGTGTTACTGTTTTGCCATCCACACAACAGGAGAGGGCAAACCTGTGTTCCAGGTTTGGGGGCAGGAGTGGGTAAACCCTGAGAGTGCATCCTCAAAGATGGGTCCGATCAGGGTGACCCTTTGCCATTCCTTCTCTATGTTTCGTTGGCGGCTTGGGGTCAGCAGGATCTGTCAGACCCTGTCAGCATCCCCTTATGTCCTGGCCAGTTGTGCAGGATGTGGAGGAGCTCCTCTGTGTCTCGCTCACTGAGTCTGAAGCACCACTTGCTTGGCCTGAAGCTGCAGCACCTCCTGTGCCTGCCCTCCTGCTCCTCGCCCCTCCATGCTGAGCATGGCCTTGGGCAATAAAAGCTCTTTGCTGCACCCTGCCACCAGCTTGTGCCGGTGCCTTGTCCTGCTGCACCCGTGCCCCAGGCCCTGCCTGAAGCCAGGCCATTTTGCACACTAGAGAGAGAGATCCTTGCAGAATCTGGATGAATCGTCCCTGTGGGAAGGTAATGCCTTCAGTGACACAGCCAGAGCAGGGTGGGTTTAGCAGCGCTGAGTGTGATTGATGTGAATCCTGTCCCCTGCTTCTGCACAAGCCTCGTCCCTTGTACCAGTGCGCAGCGCCTGGGTGCAGGCTGGATGGGAGGGGGCCCAGCACGGCTACGTTTCAGATGGTGCTGGCTGTCAGGAGCAGTGATTGTCCCAAGGCAAAAACCTCCAGGCAGGTCCCTGCAGCTGCATCCCATCATGGGATGTTCCTTGGTTGCCTGTCCTTGGGTCAGAGCAGGGGTAAAGCTGTGGCCCTGTAACCTCTCATGTGCCCTGCCTGATCTGAGTGCTCTCTACCGATCCTGGCCATGGGCTCCCCTGTTCATGAGCAGTTCTGGGGCTTTGGTCCTGCAGGTGTTTGCAATGCAGTCAGGTGGGAGCCTGTGTGTTGTGTTGATTTTGCTGGGACTGGATTCCTGCAGTCTGTCCTGTGGTGGCAACTTTGGGGTCTGGCTGCTTTCAGAAGTTTGTGCTGCTGTTCCCCTGCGTTGCAGCTCCCTGAGTCTCTGTCTGGAGCTAGCCTGGTGTTCGCGTCAGGGATCCCTGCCCTGCTCGGTACTGCCTGCCTGCCCCATGTCCCAGCCCTTGGCTCTTCCTGAATTCCTGCCCTGCTCAGCCTTACCACCATATCTGTCTGTCCCCGTTTGGCAGCTCTCTCTTTGGATCTTGGCTGGACTGTGGGTGATGAGGTGGCCGATGCAAATATTAAAATATTTATGCACATCTCAGTGCAGATTTTGCCTCGCCCTGTAGAAGCAAAGTAGCCATGAGATAATCCATGGGATCAAGGGATGCTGATACAGCTCCTTGTTTGGTGCAAGCCCTAGGACAGAAACTTAGGGAGGGCAGAGCTTACCTTTGCTTCAGCTGGAAGTGTTGAAGAATTACCCTTTGTTGACCATTGTCTCATCTGGTTACAGTCTGGCAAAGCAGCTCGCCAGGCCCCCGGGAATCTGAGCACATGCTGTGAGTGGAAGGTGCTCAGACAGCTTTGTAGCGTACCAATGGTTGTTTACAGTTATCCAGAAATAGGTGCCTTATTCGCCCGCTCAGGGTGTCAGAAGGCTATTTTCCACTGGATTTGCCTCCCTTGCATTTTTGGAAGTAACTAGAGGCAAGTGATGTGGGAGAAGGGGAAGGATGGCATATGGCTTTGGAGGAGTGTGAGCCTGATGCTATAAAAGGCAGAAAGGGGAATGGTGGGAGGGGACTGGAGAGGGAAGTGTGAGAATCAGAGCAGTGGAAAAGGAAGACAATTTAGCAGAGGCACTTGGGGCTTGGAGTCAAATTCGGGATACACAGACAGGAGAAGGGTTGCTGGTGCGTTTCCATGTTCTGTGATTCTGTAGGGCTTATAATGAACTGTAGGCACCTGCCAAGTGAGGATCCTTTAAAGATTGAGTGTTTCCTGCTAGCACGCTCAAGTCATGACCCTCTGTCTGCAATAGTAGCTAAGCCCTGTCTAGAGCTCTGGGGTAATGGATGTGGCATTAGTATGTGGCACGTGACCTGTGCTAAAAGCCCAATTTAGACACAGTGGCTTTTAACCCAACATAAGCTGCCTGAGCAAGACCAGGGCCCCTGGACTTTTCCTGGGCTGCACTATCATGTGTTGAACGTGATGCATCCTATCTATCATAAACCTTTAGAAGGTATAAGTGAATACATGCTAATTTGACATCTTTAAGTCCTAGTCTAAAGAAGTCTGAATACAACCTGCATAAGGCAGGCCTAAGCCAAGCACAGCTTATCCAGGAGACAGTGCCCATGGGTGCTTCTCAGTGCAACGTGTGCTGCAGGGTGCATCGTCTCGGTGCCTTGTCTCCTCTCCCTCTGTTCCTGAGGCTTTGTCCAGGCCTGGTCTCTAGTGCAGGTATTTGTTTGATGTGCAAATGCTGCTGTTGGCTCACTGTGAAATATACTATGTTTTAGCTGCTGACCCCATGATGTGCGAGGCAGGGCTGATTGCACCGGAGCCCTCCGGCCCCATGCAGTACTATGGTGAGTCCTCCGACACCTACTACCATGTGGACCGCTGGCAGAGGCTGCGCACGGCTGTCAGGAAGCTGGAGTTCTGGGAAAACTTCAACGCCGAGCTGATAGGCAGCGGCTTCTTCTCCAAGGTCTACAAGGTAAACTGACATGCTGACAGCCCACAACCTGTGTGAGAGCAGCTGAGCAGGTGCTGAGGCTGTGTAGATGGTGCCTCACTTGAGGAACCTGACCCCAAGCTTATTTCCTCATCTTCATCCCTCCCAGCTCACTCTGGCAGGTTGAAGGGGGTGAGGGAGGAAAGGACACCCCTCTCTGCGCACCTGGCACATTGCCTTTGATGCACATCTCCCCTTCCATAGTGAAAAAGGAGATGGGAGGACTCGATCAATCGATGTTTATTGATACTGTCATCTAGCCATACAACAGGCTTGTCAGGGAGCTAAACTGGGTATTGGATGAGATTAGGGCATATTTATGCTCTGTGCAGGTTTTGTTGTCAAAACTGTAGCAAAATATATAGAGAAAAAGAATGTAAAATTAAGCTGCATGTGTTTCCCAGAATGCCTGCCACCCACACCCTGTGGGGATGCCAGCGCTGTCACCCCTCTCCGGCTGCTGCCCCACGTTACAGTGATGCTGGGGAAGAGCAAGGGGACCTGGGGAGGGTCAGCCTGGGACAGGCTCCTGGTCCGTCCACTTCTGCCTCTGCTGCCTTCATGTCAGGAGCCCCATGGCTCCCTGCAAGCCAGCGCATGATGTGGATGGTGTGTCACCAAAGCAAAACTGCTTTTCTCACTGGAGCTGTTGTGAGTCACTCCCTGCACCAAGCTCCGCTGGTGTGGGAGTTTAACCCTCTCTGAGCAAGCACAGGATCCGGGGTGCTGCTAGCTTTGCTCCTTCTCCAATGCTGCTCCTCAGCCCGGGAGTGCCACTGCTTATTTGGGGGGAGTGGATGGGATTTGGGGCTCTTTCCCTGCAGCCCTCAGTGATCACTGCTCTATGAACAGCAAAGCGAAAGGAGGTGCTTTGCGTTAGGAAGCAATACTCAACCTTCATTTCTGAAAGCAGATGCCACATTGCTTTGCAGTGTGGCCAGGTTTGCCCACCTTGTCTCTCCTCCCAGTAGCCCTCCAGAATGTGGTTGCTGGCACCGGTCTTGGTTGTTGGGATGTGACACAGACCCAGTGGAAACAAATTAGGCCTGACTCTACCATTGCCTTCAGCTCCTTAGCTTGACCAGCTCCGTGATAAACATAATGACTGCACATTTCTCCTGGGCCAGCATAAGATGCTTCTGCTGGAGGAGTACTCTGACATATTCTGGGGAGATCCCTGGCTGGTGTAAGCACATGTGGCCAGTTGAAACTAATGGATCCAGGCTGGCAGGATCTGGCCATGGAACTGCAGAAAATACGCAAGTCGGATAGATAAACGCACACTGCTTTCTCAAGGCTCTGTCTCCTCCTGTACTGCATCTGCACTTGGTGCTGTGATAAAGCCTTTGTGTGAACTTCAGGTCCAGGGACAGTGCACTAAAGCTGTTCAAGGAGAATCTCCAGCCAAAGGTCTGTGGCAGCTCTTTGCAGACTGGAACAATACATGACAAATACTTCTCCCCACCACAGCCTCCCTCTAGTAATTGCTTTCCTCACCTACGCAGCGTGCTGTTGCCATCGTTTTCCCTTTCTTTTATCTAGCAGATTTTCATAGTAACAGTTGCTGTTTCCTCTGTGCATGACATTTTCCTCCTGCCCTGGCAGTGAATGAAATTCCAGCAGTAGGCAGGCTGGAGACACGGATCTTGAATGAAAATGAAATAACTTCAAGTAGAAGCAGAAAAAGAAATGTAAAAAAAATAAAGTTTGAATGAAATGCTATGGGTCAAATAGTCAGAAGACAGCGGAGGAGGACTTGGGACAAGGACAGTCCTTTGTCGGAACTTGACATTTGTTTGGAGACTCGAGCATGACCATAACTGGGTGCTCTGATGACTTGTGGTCCTCTTGGGTCAGTCAGTGCCCTGTAGACTCATAGCCCTGAATAGCAGCCCTCCTGCTGTGAAGCATCACTGGTGATGTTCCTTTGAAGCTCTTTGCCAACAGATGCTGCCTTCCGAAGCGCTCCCGCAGCAAGGACATAGACTCCCCAAAGTGCTGGCACTGCCTGTGCTGCCTGCCTGTTGCTTTTGCCATCCTTCGTCCTTTGGTTAAGCCCATTCACAAGAGTTATGTGTGGGTTGGCTGAGGAAGGAGGATTCACTTGGTTCTACTTGGTCACTCAGACTCAAGAGGTCTGGGCACAGCCTTCTGCTCTGTGGGTTACATATTGCATGACCTGGGTACAAGGTACTTTCCCTCTTTCTCTGCCTTAGTTTTCTGATGTGCAATAAGGAGCTATTCAAGTATGAGTTTCTCTCAGGGAAAGCTTCTTTCATTGGCAGCTCTCTCATACGTAGGGGTCTGAGGTGCTCAAAAGAAGGAGAGAAATGCAGTGTGACTTCTTTTTTCTGAAGCTGGTTTAAGGCATCGCCTAAAGGGAGCTTCTGAGCAACATCTTTCTCTGTTGGCCCTCGAAAAGCTTCATACATGTTAGGAAGCACAGTCCCACTCCCTGTCTTTCTGCAACTTTCCAGTGCCAGATTTTCACCTTTATTTCTCCACTCAAGGCTAACACCAGATCTTTACCCTTCATCACTTGTTAGCATGAAATGAGAATACCCTGGAGGCCCCTCTGCACTTTCCTGGTTCTCACACCGATTCAGGACAAAACTGGACACTTTGCGTGATTCAGAGCGGACTAAGGGCTGCTTCATGTTGGCCAGAGCAAGGTCTTAGGGCCTGTGGTCTTGGAATAGGCCTTCTGAGCCCATTACCTTTGCCCATCTCTCCCACTATTTGTTTTTTGGTGTGGGTCTACCCTTGCTTTTCAGTCATTTCTTCTCCAGACCAGGCTGGACTTTGCATTGCCCTGTGAACAGGAACCCCTCCAGTGCTCACTGACTCCACTGGCCCAGGCAGTGTTTGTGAACTTTGCTGGTGTCCAGCTGGGACGTGCAACCTCACCTGCAAGCTCAGTGTAGCTCAGTGTCTCTGTCAGTTTGTGCAGACCTAATACTGAAACTCAGTATTAGCTCTTCTGAAAGTTTTTCAGATCTTTCAGATTTCAGCTGCTCCCTGTACTCTGTCCTGGGCATAAGGGCACTCACAGTCTTTGGGCAAAGACGATTAATAGCATCTCTTATATTTACACCTGTGCAATTACAGTTAATAACCAGTTACATCTGATTAGTGACCCACAGTATGTGGTTATGGAGTCCCATCAGGTGAGGGTGTCAGAGCCCTGGCTTCCTTACGACCTGCTCAAGTAGAGAGGCAGTTATTCCAGTGATAACATCGACTATCAGGTTGCGTTCCTTCAGAAAGGAAGCAGTAGTTCATGTTGCTCCCAAGACAGTTTGTTTTGTGACCCTGATTATAATGAACCTTTCTCTCCTTCCAGCCCAGCTGGGTCTTACATGCAGCTCTTTGTTCTCCTCACCTGGGCTAGTAACCTTATCTGTAAAGTGACCATCACAGAGAGCAATGGGTGACACTTTTGGACTCAGAGTGATGCTCTTAAGCCAGCTCATGCTGTGTCTAAACTATTTTCCCCTTAAAAAAACCAAACAAACCCCCACAAACCTCAAAATGAGAGAAAATGAAACACACGTCTGGATTCTCTGCTAGCGCTGGGGGACCTGTCAGGACATCAGTGTGAGCCACATCTGATACATGAGTCTCCTGAAAACAGACGTTAATTGAGGATGGAAATGTTAAAGTACCACAATGCTCTGTAATGTGGTCTGGAAACTGCTATTTGGATCGTCAACCCAGATAACATGAGCTGCAGTGCAGGGGCCCTGGATGGTCCTGTCAGGGCTGAGAGCCAGGGGACCCCTGCGTGTCCTGGAGCCTGCACGAAATCCCTGCATTCAGTACTGCCCAACCCTGGTGCCTCCACAGGGGACAGCAAATTTCCTCCTAAAAATGCCTGCTCAGTCTGTTCAGTGTTGTAACATGAGGGAAAAGCATTTTGTTTTCTGTTCTTTAGTTTCCCTGCCCGGGGGAAGCCCTAGGAATGACATGTCTGGTGGTAATCCATAGCAGAGGTTCAGGTTAGCATGTGGCTGGGCAGCAGACACGGGACCTTCCTCCTGGGATGTGGGGGAGAGACGAGCTGTCTCTGCGCTTCCTTTGTTGTGTCTGTCTGTCAGAGACTGGGGGGGGGGCGGGGAGGGGCTGGCTGTGGGTGGGGGTGCAGAAGGAATTGAGGATGAGGAGTGTGGCCAGCAGCCTTGTGATCAGTGATCAGGCCCAGGTAGGAAGGAGGGATGGAGATGTGGGGCAGGCTGCAGTTGGGAAGGGACATTGAATGCAAGGCATTGGAGGGGAGAAGGTCAGCTCTGCGGTAACCCTGTGTGGGCCAAGAAACTGCTCCAGCCCAAGGAACATGCAAATTTTGGCAGAGAAATTGTGTTGGGACAGGGAGGGACCCTTGCTGTCCCCAGCCACCCAGGCAGGCTTCACTGGAGTGGAGCGTATGTGGAAGGGACAGCACCTTGCACTTGTGCAAATGACTGTGCAAAGCTCTGGGCAGCAGGGAAATGAGATTCAGGCCTTTGGTTGAGAAGTGATGCTGTTGTCCAGAGGCGCTAGCAGACCTCTGGAAGCTAAGAGATGTCCTGCTCTAACCTTGGCTCCAGGTGACCCAGACTGCTACTTGTAAAGTGATGGTGGTGAAGATCTACAAGAACGACGTGGACCAAGAGGTGATTGTGCGTGAGATCAGCCTGCTGCAGAAGCTGTCCCACCCCAACATTGTCAGGTGGGTACATCCTCCAGCCGTGAGCAGTGGGCGCTGGCAGGGGCTGGAGTTGGCTTGGTGTCTCTAAGGCAGTTCTGCAATGAGGGATTGAGCTGAACCTTGATGGCTTCTTTTCTTTTTTTTTTGGTGTGTTTTTCTGCTTAGGTACCTTGGGATATGTGTGAAGGGTGACAAGCTGTACCCCATTCTGGAGGTAAAGGTTTCTTGCTTGTAAGTGTGCTGTGGGCAGGCAAGGATTTTTGGCAAGGAGGATGGCAGATATCCTGTAACACATATTTACGCCCCTCCGACTCCTGCACCTGTGAATGGCCCTGGACTAGCAAGATTGCCTCGAAGGGGCTTCTAGTCATTTTTGCTCCACCGCTGGTCACAGCTGGAGTCAGCACAGTCACTGCGGGGCCACAAGATTCAGGCAGGATAGCCAAGAAGTGTTTCAGGTTGGTTTGGTACCACCAAAGGGCCAGAATGGGCCAGCTGGCGGGGAGGAGCCAGGGATGGAGGGCGGGAGCAGAAAGTAAAGCAGATGGAGAGTAGCAGGACCTCCAGGGTGGCTCTGGAATAGTAGTGTGGTCTAATGGAAAAGCCTGGGCTGGTACCAGGGAGGTCTCACCTTGTTCCTGCACTGTCAGTGGCAGAAGGCATTCACTGAGCTGCTGACAGGCTTTTTGCCTCTCTAGTTTGCTGCCCATGAGTGAGGACCGCGACTGGCTTATACAGCTGTCCCTGCAGTGGGGCAGAGCACAGAGACTGGCAGTGACTTGCTGTGCAGGAGGGATATTTGCACCGTACCACACACAGGAGCCTCTGCGTGCAGTGACATTCCCAACCTCCATCCCGAAGGAGGGGCTCCTGGGTTGGCAAGGGAGGGTTCAGCACCCGGGAGGCTCCAGGGGAGCCTGTGCCCGGCTGCACAGCCACCTGGTTTTTGTCTCTGTTCACAGTACGTGAATGGGGGTTGCCTGGAGGAGCTCCTGGCCAGCAAAGACATTGCTTTGACGTGGAAGGAAAAAGTGGACTTAGCTTCTGACATCACCAGAGGCATGATCTACCTGCACTCCAAGAACATTTACCACCGAGATCTCAACTCCAAGGTACGCAGCTGGAAAGGGGACGTTGCCCCCGGACTCCTGAAGGCACCTGTGTTAGGGAACTGTACAGGGACCCATTAGGGCTGTAACCAGGAGGCCTCATGCCTCAGGCTGGTCCTCTGCTCCATGCTAATCCCTCTGCAGGCAAGGAAGCTTTCTTGATAAAATCTGTCATTATATTGCATTCATCGCTTGCCGAGCAGGAGACCCAGATAGAGAGAAAAATATATTGCTCCTAGTGCTGTGTCAGAAAAGAAACCAGATGGAAATGTGTGCAGGATTGCACATGGTTTTCTTTGCCTACGGTTGCAGAATCTCTGCCAGATTTAGAGATTTCCTTTCCTGCTCACAGCAAGGAGGACGCTGTTGCTAACATGAGCTGGTCACGGGCTGTGGGAGCGAGTGCCATGTGAGATGGTCCCTGTCTGTGTGCAGAGCACCAGCAGAGCTCAGGAGACGTGTGTCTCCTCACTCAAGTGCAGGGAAATTGTTCTTCCAGAGGGTCCAGGTCACCAATTTTAGGATGGTCACCTCTATGAGTTTCACACCCTGGCAGCATGCCAGCTCTGAAGGCTGGCATCTGGAGACAGGCTTTGGGTATAATGCAAAGGTACATCATGTTCCTTGTGTATTGGTCCTCTGGCTTGGAGGCTGCTTTCCTCAGCATGGCCTCATGCTGCTTGTTGGGGGCGGGAACAGCACTGGGGCTTTGCCATTCTCAGGTTTGTCCCTGGGCACAGGCTTTGATGTGGCTCTTCCTCTGCCACTGGTATGGCAGTAGGAACATGGTGGGGCGGTGCCTTGTTGATCTCTCTTGGGCAAAACTATCCAAACCTCAGGTGGGTCTACAGCGTGTCCGCGATATCACTGGGAATGTGAGCTGAAGGGTTGGCTGCCAGCCTGGACCATATCTATGTCAGCTGACGCCAGAGGCTGGCTTGGTGATTCATGGAAATGGAGCCTGCAAGTCCTTGCAGCTGATGCTGGATGGTGGTGTATCTCTTTACAAGCCATTTTTGTTGGTGGTCTGTGAGCTTTTTAAGAGAAACTTGAAATATTGATGAAGGTTGGCAGTGGGGAAGCCAGTCAAGCGTTAGTCTTGAGAGGCATCAGCACAGGAATGAAACTCACCTTTGTAATCTCAGGCTGTTTACTTGGCTCAGTTACTAACCATGAAATCGCACACAGCAGGCAAGGACAAGGCAAGAGCCTGGTTCACTCTGCAGGTTTCTTGGCCAGTGTGCTCTGAAGTCAGGTGAGATGTAATATCCTATTTAGTGGTGACTGATGAGCTCAGGAGCTTTCCAGGTCTGCTTGTGGAAAATTACTAAGTGCTGGAGGTCCCTGCCTGTCCCTTCTGTCTCACTGCGATGGTTCAACCCTGAAAGAGGTTCATCCTTCCCCAGGGAGACCTAGGAAACCTGCAGTGATGATGGCTGAAGATACAGGAGAGAAGTGTGTATGTGCTCACTTGAAATCTAGTTGTTAGTGAGAGCCATCTGGAGAAGATGCCTGTTCTTTCAGATGCCAAGGAGGAAATCCTGGGGAACTGAACGGGCTGAAACTGCTGGGATTTTGAGAAACCTTAAGATAATTTTACAGGAATTCCTCCAGAAAGCCACGTGAGGGATGTGTAGCCATGGGCAGTGAGAAGGGCTGTGGCTGTGATCCTGCCTGCCTTCGGCTAAACGGTGAAGAATGTCGATATGCACATTTTGAGGTCTCTTTCAGATAAAAGGATGTGGATCATCATGTTCATTGAACAGCTTCTTCAAATGTCTTTTCATGGCTTTGGATGTGATTGGTCTATCCCTAATCTGCCCCGTGCACATGTGTGCTGCCAGGATGCAGGTCTTTGGCGAGGGGAAAGCCTCTAACAGTGAGGTGGGGCTGAGGGGCTGGCGCGGTGCCGCTCAGTGAAGTGTCCAGGCCCTTCCTCGCCGGGCATCTCATGCCATGCCCCATGGGCTCCTTTCAGAACTGCCTTATTCGAGTGACACTACGGGGCCGCGAGGCGCTGGTGACTGACTTCGGACTGGCCAGGGAGGTGGTGGAGCTGCCTGTGAAGGATGTGGAGAGAAAGCTGTCTCTGGTGGGCTCTGCTTTCTGGATGGCTCCTGAGATGCTGAGGGGAGAGCCCTATGACCGGAAGGTATGGCACTGCTTCCCAGCTCCTTGTTCATCCTCAGAGCTCCCAAGCGAGCATGGGAAATGTCTCCTCTGCTTGCTGGTGACATGTCCCAACAGCAGAAGAGCTCTTCCCTCCTTCCCCGGGAAACCTTGCCCTTCTACCTGGACCTTTGCTCAGTAATGCTCTGCTTAGCAACTTGGAAGTTCCTTATGTGGCCTTGTTAAGTTAAACTTTTAGGGAAATGGATTGCTGCCGTGGACAAACACAGTGAGGCCTCTCTGAGGAAGATGCTTGATGAGTTACAGCCTGATGAGCCTGTTGCAGGATCTCTGGGGGTGCCAGAGCTGTGGTAGAAGCACCAGACACATTGAACAAGAGCACG
Organism: Phoenicopterus ruber ruber; assembly: GCA_009819775.1. NCBI lineage: Eukaryota > Metazoa > Chordata > Aves > Phoenicopteriformes > Phoenicopteridae > Phoenicopterus > Phoenicopterus ruber. Next base: position 13,090,175 of record CM020234.1, read on the forward strand.
GGGCCAGGCTTCCCGAAGATGAGGCTGGACTCCAAGTGGGGCTGTGGTGTTTCTGGGTGGGTTAAGAAGCCCAGAAGCAGCTTAGGGGTTTGCTGCCTCCATCTCCAATGGGCTTTTTTGATGGCCTTTTGCGTAACTAATGGAAGGACCTTGTTGTTGGTACTCTCTCATGCTTTGCTTCTGTGCATGCCCTGTCCCACCTCCCCGTCTCCCACCCCTCCTGCAGGTGGACGTGTTTTCCTTTGGCATTGTCCTCTGTGAAATCCTGGGCAGGATCCCAGCTGACCCAGAGGTGCTTCCCAGGACTCAGGTAATGATTTCTGCAGCCAAATCTAACGGTGTTTTCTCCATGGCACCAGATTGTGGCTTCTCTCTGGACCAGACAGACCTGTACACACATGTATGTGCTCACACTCAGGTTTCTCACTACAGATTTTTCCATGAGAAAATCTGATCTCAAAATTTTCAGTTCACAAGAGTTCAGTGCATCTATAGTTTCAAAACTTTCGTTAGAGCAACAATTTGAGATGAAGTACTTCTGTTTAAAGACCTTAATTCCAAATACTTCATTTTGCTTTGACATTTCAGCTTCTCCATTGACGTGGCAGGTTAAACACAACTTTCATCACAAATGTTTATTTTCAGATACATTGCAGTTAATACACAGTTCATGTGGAAACAGTGGGCTTCCCTAAAAACATGGCCTTTTTTGTTTCAACATTTGCAACATTTCCCTTCCACAAAGTGGGAAGGGAAAGCTTATCCTGAACAGGGATGAAAAATCCATCAGGAAAACAGCAAATTGCTGCTTTCCAAGGAGCAATGCAAAGAACCTGCAGTGACAAGAGATTATTCTGTGTTTCTGTGAGACTGAACAGGAACTAACACCCCATCTGTGTTCACAAGATGAAGGACAATTACATATCAGAGACTCTGAAATCTGGAGGGACAAAGCTGTAGCTATGGAAACAGCTGCCTGGACCCCTTCAACTTTCCGTTGCTGTTGGAAGACCAGATTATCTGTAGTTTCTGTCTTCGGCAGCCACTGCTTAGCACCTTGTGCTGGTTCCTCTACTGGTTTCTGCCTTTGTGGCTCTTGTTGCCTGAGTCTGAGCTTTTCCAGGAGGACACATACTGCCCCACAGGGATAGCACAGAGCAAGCACAAGGATGCTGCAGTCTCCCAGCTCTGATAATGATTTACCATCTGTGCAGTCCTGCCAGATCTGATGTTGCCCCAGTACCTTTGCATAGCCATTACTAAAAAGGCTGTGATGGAGACCCTAAAAGCTTTAAACCATGAGCATTTTGTGCTTTAACACCTTGAGAAGGATGAAGAGCTTTTAAAGGACTTTATAGCTGAAGTCTTTTCTAGATACTCTTCCCCCTTCCTCACAGGATTATGGCTTGGATGTTGCTGCCTTCCAAGGGATGATCAGTGAATGCCCCAAGCAGGTGATGGACCTCGCTGCTAGCTGCTGTCGGGTGAGATTCTTGCTAGTTTTTTTTTTCTTTGGTTTTATTGGATTTGTATCACATTTGTATGCCAGAGACTAAAATTGGTGTGAACCCTGGAGAGCTTGAACCTACCGCTCTCAGTGCTAGCACACAGGGCTCTGCCACTTGAGCTGTGAAGTGATGAGGTCTTCCTAGGCCAGTAGCATGCATTCATTCACTATGCAGTTTTGCCCCTAGGAGAAGTGTTTAGTTTGTGTATTACAGCCCGAATCATCCCAAGGTCCTGCCTGTTCCCTTGCATGTCGACCCCAGAGTGGGAAGCAGGTTGGTGATGATGTCCAGTCCCTCCTTAAGTCACCCTGCAGGCAGAGGGACCCGGCTGATCCTCTCTGGAGGGCACCGCCTTGCTGCTACCAGCCCCGGCATTACAGATATCATCAGAGCATATTTCTCCAATGTTTCTTGCTTTAGCATAAAAGGTAATGGTGAAAGCTGGGGGACCTCCCCATGCTGCCCAAAGCCTCGGGAGGCAAAGCAGAGAGAAAGCAAGGATTCAAGTTAATCTCTGAAAGGAAGATAAAAACAAAGGCAAGTAATCGGGCAGAGAGTGGAGAAGCTGGGTGATCATAATGCACCTAATTGCTATGATCTCAAGGCAGCAAATGGAAGTAAATCCTTGCATGAGTCCCGAGGACGTGTGAATAACTTGCCCTGAATCAGAGGAGTGATTCATGTCAGCAGCTGGCTTAGATTTATGTGTGTTCAGATCTTTGTATCTCTGACAGGCAGCTTCATAATGCAAGTTGATATAATAACAGGCTTCAGCCCTTGGGGCTGTTCTTCTCTGCCCTTGTACGATGTGCACGTTTGGTGAGTTTCTGGTGCAGCTTCCCAGGCTGGCTCCATGGGGTCAGGCACAAAGGGCAGCCCCAGGATGGCACAGTGGGGATGCAGGATGGGAGTGCCCCGGGCCATGTCCCTCACTTTGGGTACGCCCCGATGGCAGTGGGAGGGCTGGGGGATCACAGCCTACTGAGGATGAGCTGCATCAGGGAGACAAGACAATTAGATCCTGACTGTCATGAAAAAGCTCAGGGAGTGATACATCTCCCCCCTGATACCTACCTGCAGCCTTTCCCCGTACAACACCTGCTCCTGCACTGTTTGGGTGGGCTTTGGGATGAGCAGTTCCCACACGCTGTCCAGGTTGGGGTATGTCAGGCTGGTTTTCAGCATCTCGCTGCCTTTGCTTGAGCTGTACCGCACCGTGGGACCTGTCCTGCGGCTGCTCATTTGCATCAGCTTGGGCCTGGATCACTGTGTGGTGATGCCAGAGGGCTCCACTGGCAGACGTGTGACCTAGACCAGTCCTAATGATGGATGGATGCCATTGCCCAGCCTTGGGGATGCAGCAGAGCTGCTGCAGAGCACCCAGCTCCTGTCTGGGGTGTCCTCTTTAGCTTTCTCTTCTTGTTCCAGGTGGAAGCATTTAAGAGGCCATCTTTCTCTGAAATCCTGGATGAGTTGGAGGATGTCGCGGAGAGCCTCGAGACTAGGAGGGACAATCAGCTTTCGGGCTGAGCTGCCTGCCTCCTGTGAGGCTTGGCAGAGAACTGCCCAAACTGTAAATTAACTGTCTGGGAGGGTCAGGAGTGAAGAAGGAAGGTGGGGAAGGGAAGAGCTAAGTGATGCACTGGTGTTTATTTAATCATAGTCTTGGTCTCTAGTTTCTTGGATGGAAAACATGGTTAAAAATGGAGAAGGGACTTACCAAGGGTCTATTTTTCCTAGCTAAGGTTTTTAACAGATGTAATTAGGACACTGAGCAGCCTTTGTCTGTTGGCTTGTTAAAAGCAAATGATCCTGGAGGGACCTGAATTCCCTTGAGGATGCTTTCCCAATCCCTGATAGAAACATCATCCTCTCCTGCTTCCCCGTGCCCCCTGGACCCAAGGGCTTCCCCTTCTCCATCCCCATGGCCTTGGGGAAGCACCTCTCAGGGGTCTGGGGTCCGTATGGTGTGAAGGATAGGGGCTTTGGGGTCCTTGGTGAGCCTTGGGGTTGCCTTATATTTCAAAGCCTTAAAGCACTCGTCCGGCAGCCTTGCAGGAACAGGTATGCTCTGTAAGGTCTCTGGCTGGGTCTCCTGGCATCGTGCTCAGGGTGCACCCAGGCGCAGAGGCATCCGGCAAGGTTTTGGAGAGTCAGACAGGGCCACCCAGGTACCGACCTGCGCTGGCCTCGGTGATGGGGAGGGTGTGCCTTATTGAGATACGAACTAACCGACTAATATCTCCTCTCCGAAAAGCTTTGTCAGACACATGTCTCAGCATCACAGCAGTCTGGATTTCTCCCCACCGCCCTTAACTGGGGCCCAAAGATGGAGGGGTCTGCCTCCCCTCTTCTTGTCCCGCTGCAAACATGAAATGAGCACAGTGCCAACAACTTGTGAGGCTGAAACGGGGGAGAGCTGCGTCCAGCATCATCCAGCATCTCGCCCATTTCTCTGCCTGGCCCAGCACGCATTGCCTCCTCAGTGATGTGGGACATCCTTGCAGGCCCAGGGCTCAGGCAGCCAGGAAAGGACTTTGTTTTGATACCGTGTTTTCTTCTGTGGGCCAGAGGAGGATGCTGGGGCTGCAGATCCAAACAACAGGTGGAAAGGATAATGGCTAGAAATGGTCTGGTATTGCAAATGAATGCAATTAATTAGGTGAGCAGTCGAGTCCCTGCCTCCAGATCAGCTGATGGCTGGGCCATTGGTCTGAAAGACATGTTCTGCTGGGACCAAAATGTTTGTGGGTGTAAATAGGTGTAATGCCTGTGTAGTGGTGGAGCTGTGGCTCTGTTCTTGTAGAGCAAGGATCATTCATCTGTCCACTGAAAAGTATTTGTACAGTGTTTAGCCCAATGGGCCTTCAACCTACAGCTTGAAGGCTGTTCTCCCACATAGTGGTAGACCTACCTAAGGGCCTCATCTCAAGCTCTTGGAGCCAGGTTTGGTGTCATATATAGCCCAACATCTCTGTGCTGTGGTGCCTGCACAAGGGAGTGTCAGTGGTGTGCTGGGGCAGAGACGTAGCGGAGGAGCATGGTGCATTTTCACCAGGGATCATAAGGAATTGGGAGCTGGCATGAAACACACTGTATGGCACCAGGGTCACCAGCGCAGCCACATCTCCAGGGGTCATCTGCAGCTCCTCATTCCCCAGAGGTGCTGTTGTGTGCTTTTGTGGGATACTGACTGACTTGCACAAGAAACCTCCTGCTCAACAGTAAACTGCCCAGCAAATACCTTTGTCCCAGTTGGATACTGCCAGCAGGGGGGAAGCAAAGCCTCAAGAAGCAGAAGACACAAAATAAGGGAAGCTTTTCAACCTGGAGGAGGGCGAGTGGCCACTTTTTGACTTGCACCAGTTTGGGGACTTTAGACCAGTGTAGTGAAATGCACTGCAACAGCAGTGCAAACAGCACTGATACATGTGTGTGTCTTCAGTGAGAGCCAGCCACCACCAGCATCACAGCAATGTGTTGAATGAAAATCACAGGGTGTATATTTGGCTACTAGGAGATGGACCTGAGGAGCTAACTACAACCTCCCAAGGCTTCCCAGGCTCCCCAGGGCTCTTCTTCCATAGAGGAATAGGCTTTAGAATGAGGAATCCAACAGTATGTCCTAACACCTAAAGCATTAAGGATACAAAGCCTTTTCAAAAGGCCACTATGGATGAAGGATAGCTGTCCACCTCAGCTCAGTCCCTGGCTAGATGCATTGCTTTCACAAAGCCTTTCCCTAGCCTTTCCCATGCTGCCTGGTCTGCCTAGCTGGAGTCTGTTCTTCCTCTGCCCCCCCCTCCACAAGAGTAGGTTAAAGGAAGATCCCTCAACATACTGATGCCTCAGATGGCCTGTTATGGGATGAAGGTGTCTTGTTCCAGGGGCACTTCCCTGCAGGGCTGCTGCTTCCCTGCTGGCCACCCCCTTCCCAGGACCAGCAAGGCTTGGTGCTGGTGATGCCCTACTGCAGACTGGGCTAATCCTTCGTCCAGCTGTGCATCTGATTCTGGTCCTGCAGAGCAGCAACCGTGGGGCTGGGACACAGTAGAAAAGGCATGTGGAGTTGTGTATATTTTGGTGATGCTGTGGTATGAAGGAGGATCTTTTGGTTTTATTTATCTGCTTGGGGGTAAGAAGCTTGCTCAAGAATTAAACAGATCTGGGGCGAGGGGATATTTTCTGCACAGAGCACAGAGGATGGCATTAGCCAGCATGGTCTGAACTGCGATGGATCAGAACTGTGTTTCTTTTGGGCTTGCCATGTGCCCCATCCGCTCTCATGGTGAGGCCACACATTGGATCTCAGGTGACCAAAGAATATCAGGTCCTTGCTAGAAGGACCTTTGGTGCCTGCTGCAGGGGCAGGTGGGACCGAGACTGTCTGCAGGGACCATGTGGACTAGAAAAGCCAATGTTGAGAGTCTGCAGAGAACAGAGGTGATCTGCGAATTTGTCTGGTGCATCTCACGGACCAAGAGTTTCTCTTCACTGGTCAGAGCTGGAGGGAGGGGCGAGCAAGGGAAACCTGCCAAGATGTCCTCCAGGTACAAGCTGGGAGCACAGGGCCTGGCTTCCCCACATCAGTCTGACGCAAAGTCCAGGTCAGTGGTTGAATTTCGTGTCTTGAAGTCCTGGGACTGAACTGAAGCAACTGCGATGGTGGGTGGAAGGTCTGGGCGGGGCAGCAGACTCGCCTTTGCTGGACCTGACCAGGAGCTGCCTCCTCTGCCTCTCTTCCCTCTGTTGGCCACTTGCTCCGCAGGTGCCGATAGCACGGACTTGGCCATGCTGCGCCCCATGGGCCATGTGTTCCCACATCCTCCATTGTGTCTTCATTTGTTTGTTTTTATAAATGCCATTTGGGAATAAAGCCTAGTGGTTCTTTTCCACATCAGCCCTGACTGCTGTGTTTCATCATCCTGGGTCTGCTGAGTGGTGCTGCTGAAATGCCGTGTTTTCAAGCGTAGGCACCAAACACAACTAAGCGAACAGCTTCATGCTCTATCAGCATAGTTGGCATAATAAACCTTTAGTTAAAAGTAATTTACAGAAGAGTATTACCTATGAGAGAGTGGTATTTTGAGTCCATTGCCCCCCTGTGCCCTTGGTTTGTTGCAGGGTCAGCTGGTGTCTTAAGTCACCCCTTCACTTCAGTTGGGTGGGCACAAGGTAACAGCAGCAGCACAAGCATAGTGCAAAGAGTGTTGGATTTCATTTTTCCAACACAAAGAGTGTTGGATTCATTTCATCAACCACAGTGAAACGATTTCCTTTCCCCAGCTGCAGCTTGTTTTATGATGACTCATACATGGCATTCGTTACTCTTCAGATGCAACCTTCTCACAAGGACACCTTGGAAAATCGGTGGAAGGTGTTCACTATGCCAGGACCATTGGGTCTGCTGCATGCGAACACAAATCATAGAGCAGTGCTGAAGCTCAGTTCTCTGAGCTCCTCATATGATAGTCATAGGTGTTAGGTAGGAAGAAGACCTTTCCTTCCGAAGTCCAGTTTCTTGAAGTCAGTCAGCTTTCAGATGTACAGCTGTGAAATATCTGGGCACTTGCACATGGCCAAAGTGCTGTGTTCCTCCCTGGAAAGAGCCTCTATGCCCTTGGAGGCTGGCAGTAATCCCATAGGTGGTTTGGACTGCTGGGTCTTCCCATGTCCCAGACAATGCAGGAGGGTATTGCTGGAGGCAGCCCTGATCTGGCCAGGAAGCTGGCCTGGGTGGGACCTGAGAGGACTAGTTTGGCCCTGCTTTTGCTTTCAGATGGCTATGCATCAACAAGCCATCAAAGATGCTTCCAGCCTCTCATCATGTGACTGGCTCCCTGATACAGCAGAAACCAGGTCCTCTCCCCACACCCCATAACCTGGCCCACCCTGCTCCTCTGGTGACTCCCCAGCCTCACTTGTCATTATTTGCAGAAAGGGAAATGTCTGGAGAAGCTCCAGGGATGTTGTCATTTCTAGGCTTCAAGGTTGGTCCTTTCCAGATCCACTAATGAGCAGAAGGGGGTTTTGAAACACAAAATGCAAATGTGATCCATGAGCTTTCTAGGACACAGAGAAAAAGCCCTGAGATAAGCAGTGGCCAGGATCAGTCACAGATTGACTGGGGCTATTCTACTTTTCTTCGGGGGGCCCTTGGCAAGAGGATGGAAAGCAAGAGGGACTGGATGGTATCCTGACAGTTTGGGGAGCGTATTCCTTTAGGACATCTCAAATCTGTTCCCTGCCTCTTCCCCCACTGGTCAGGTGTGAGCTGATGGAAGAGTGGGAACCCTTCTGTTGAGGAGAGGTGGGAGCTCTGGGCTGGTAGTATGTAGATGTATCGAGGGAACTGGATCCTGACCTTATGGTTCAATTCTTCCTGGCTGGACTCAGTGCAAACCCTCTCCGTGACTGCTGCAGGCATGGTGCCTGGGATGGACGAGCAAGCCCAAGGACCCTCTCCCCTGCATGTCTCTATCAGCACAGGAAGCATTTTCTGCCTTGCAGCGGTAGGGGCTTGTGCTGGAGGGGATGCAGTGCCAGCCCATGGCTCACTGTACCAGCTTAGGGGACACAGGAGAATTTCACTCTGCAGCTAGGTCCAAACCACCTCACCTGGGAATATCAACTAGATGGGCCTGGGTAAACTGTTCTTGGTGTGCTCTTAATCCCTCCAACATCAGTATCCTTCACAGATGAAATTTAAATGTCGAAGGTTTCTGTGTAGTAAGAGGAGAAGATAGAGGGGAGCAGAGAAAGGAGATTCGGCACTTTTAGCTAGGTTAAAGCTAAGGATGTCAGCACCAGCTTGTACATCTCTGCAGAGGGGTCTGTGGTTCTGCAGAGCTGTGAGTGGCAGCACCTTGGGCCTCTCTGAGAAGCTGCTCGTGGACAAGAGCATCAGCGACTGATTGGGTGAGACACAGCTGTGAGACCTTGCTCCTGCTGAGGGCATGTCAATCTGACTGGGAGTAGGAGAAAAACAAAACAGAGCTCCTGGAGATGGGGAAGTGACTATGGGACTTTCAGTGTGTGCTTCTCTGCTCAGATAGGCACTTTCTCATGTACCTGAAAAGGAGAAGTGAGCAGGGACAAGACCTAGTGAACAGGAAGATGCAAAAACTTCAGGTTTATTTCTTAGCCCATCGTTGACCTGCTGTGGTGTGCTGGGTAAGTGGCCTCTTTTCTCACCCACAAGGTTTGGATTCAGTGTTGTAGGGCTGGAGCTGCCCTTGCTACACATCTGTGCAATAACTAGTGTGATAAACCTGAGACTGTTAGGAAAATAACACAAATAAATACTCGGCTTCCACTGACTCTGGTCTATCCCTGCAGTGAGGAGTTAGCACTAGGCTCTACTCCCCTGTGTCAGCTGTGGGGAAGAGTCCAGGAGCAGGAGTCCAGGAAGAAGAGACCCTTTAATCAGTACTGCTAATAGGCAAAACAGCACACGAACTGGATGAACTGCCTCCATCCACCAGCAGATAGCCCATCTTCAAATGCTACTGGAAACAAGGTGAAATGGAAGATACTGGCACCTGCTGGTGATTTATGTGATGTTGTAAGAGACTGAAAAGCTGAAAGAGTTAATGTCAAACACTCAGCAAAGGAGGACCTTGCAGGTGGTGTAAGAAACTGAGAAGCTGAATGAGTTATTGTCTCAAACACTCTGCAAAGGAGGAAGGAATCTTAACACGCCAACAAGATAAGGTGCAACTGGAAAGGAAGATCTTGCAGAGGCAGGATAGTGCTTTTCTGGGCCTTATCTTGGGTAATTGTTTCAAAAAGCAAACAAGCTTGAGACGGCATTGCCCCTGCATCCCTGACAGGAAGGGGGTGGGGAGGTATCGAAATCACTAGCTTCAAACCCCCCAACCCCTCAAATCCCCCAACTCCTTTTGAGAAGGTTCGAGAACAACAGATCACGCATGCGAAGTAATGAGCATATGCAGTGGGACTGGAGCTATAAATAACGCAACTCAGAGGGGCTGGGTGCGCGCGCCCACCATCCGAAGGAACCGGACCAGAGACATCACTGGAACCCAGGGTGGTGATCTTTCCTTTACCTCTATCATTCTGTCTTACTCTGTCTCTCTCTTTTCTGTATGTTACAAGCCGTTACAGCCCTTCATATGATTCAAGGTTTAAATAGCTTATCCCTTTATATGATTCAAGGTTTACATAGCTTCTGCCATAAATAAAACTTTTCTATCTATCATTTGGTGTTAAGTCACCTTAATTTAGCCCAAGGGTATCCTGAACATCGGTTATCTCAAAGTGAGTCGCCCAGGACAGCCCTCTCGGGACATGATATACTCCTTTAGACATAAACTGTTGATCACGTCTGGGACTAGGATTGGATCCAGCTGCACCTAGACTCCTCTCTGAGGAGGAGTTTAGAAAGCAAGGGGATCCTTTCTGAACCTCATGACTCAACAGGAGGGTCTCCCTTACCACTGATTAACAACAAGTGAAGTGCACCACTTGGTCCTCTTGTGCAAGGCTTGATTTGGGACTACTGTAGTATCTTGGTAGCACACATGTTGCTGGACAGACTGGTTTGTATCCAGCTCTTGGTCCACAGCAGCTAAAAAATGAGATCTAGAAACGTGCCCCGGAGGAGTGGCTGAAGCTGGCTGGCTCTGGCCCAGCTGCAGCTTCATCATGATGAGAAGTGCTGGGCAACGCTACTGTGGTTCCAGGAGCTGAGGTCCCACCTGAGGTCCTGGAGCATGTGTTGTGTGAGGCAGTGAGGAGGGGAGGAGGGAGGTGGCAGTGCTGACAGCCTGTGCTGGAAGCTTAGTCCTTTCCATGCTGGTCTACACTGTGGCTCCATCACAGTCTGCAGGGAGAGAGGGGGGGGTCAGGAATTCAGTGCCTTTCAGATGGCTCTTGGGTCCAACAGAAAATGAGGCTGCAAGAACACTGGAGGCTCCATATATGTGGATTAGACTGAAAATTACCAGTAATTGCCATTTAAGGTAATAATATCTGAGAGCTTTACTGAGATGCAGTAGCCTCACAATCACTTGGTCTTTAAATCAGAGTAACACACTTGTCAGAAAAAGATGCTCGGGCTCAGTCAGCATCTGTGCGGCTGCTGAAGATAGTCCAGGGTGAGAGTCTGGTGCTTACAGGAGCTCAAACCAGCACCAATCTCTTCTGGTCTCTAAAAGTCTGCTCTAGGCTGAAGGCACAACCTGTAATATCCTTCCTGGTCCAATTTTGCCCTCAAACAACATTATGTTTTGTGTCTTCTCTTGGCAGTTGTGTGGCACCTGTCGGTGCTAGGCAGACACCCTCTTGCCATATTAAACTGGCCTGAATTTCATTTCCGTTCGCTTATGGGAGTAATGGTATTCTTTGCCCGTCTTCCAGTTTATGCCATCAGCATAGCTCCCGTGAACGCCCAGCCAGTACATCCCATTCAGGTTGGAGTAATGGCAGTCATTGTACCACCACGCTCCCTTGTATTCTGTGGCACAGTTAAAGGAGCTCATGTCGTTGTCCTGGTCTGTTGTTGAAAACGGCATGTCCTTGTGGTATGATAAGGAGTCTCCTGCAGAGAGTACACATTCACAGTTACTGCAATGGAGAGCACAAAAGGGAACCTAATGTGTCTGTGCACCACTGCAGGGCATCAGTGGGCCTTGCTGGATGCAAGGCAGAGTTTATAAATCCTGCTGTTCTTTCGGTTGCCCAGGTTTCCTCCTTGGTCCTGGAGAAAAGGAAGGTCATGAACTCTGCCAGGACTGCTAAAACACACAAAGAACTTATCTATGCCTGTGAATCAGACGGGCCAGATTCTGCTCGCAGTTACACAGGTGTCACTTCTCTTGCACCGCTCAGCTTCTCTGCAGACATACTGAGGTCTGGACTATCAGACAGAGTTGCAGTGTACAAAGCCACATAAACCCAGAGCACTGCTATCTCAGGTATTGGTTTCACTCATTCCTGCATGAGGGGTATTGAATTTTGCAGAGAATTTGTTTGCTTTTTAAAGAAAAACAAAACATCAGGCATTAAGAGGATGCAGTGCTGATGCTGCAAATACTGAACAGCACCCCAGCCCTATAAATGCCAAAACTTGTGGGCAAATATTTCCTTCCAATGTAACCAAAAGCAGAATTTGGCCTGGCTGCTGCAGAGCTGTTGGGAAGGTTACGTTGGATGAGGTGCTGCTCAGGACCAGGCTCCACACTTGCTGCTAAACCATGTGGCTGGGCTTGTAGGTAATGCTCTGGGTCACTCTTCTGTGGGTGATGGGTGTCCCTGTCCTTCCCTTGACCCAGAGGTCACTCAGCACCTGGGGTACCATGGGCAGTTTTAAAAAATTGACCCAAAATGTAGATGGTGCAAGGAGTCTGCATGATACAGCTCTGCACTATAAATGCTGAACACTTCTGAAATGCTCTAGAAAACAGCCTTTCCCAGTGAGCTGCTGCCAACTTACCAGCATTTCCACCAAGGAAGTCTCCTAGAACCAGTTTGTATTTCTCAGACTCTCCTAAAACTCTGAATGAAGCGTACTTAGCAAAATAGTAGTTGTTTTCAAAGTCTCTCAGGTCAATGCGGAGTTCACAGGGTCCTAGAAGAGAAGGTGGACAGTGGTGGTGCAGGGCTGGTGGTGAGTGCACCCCTGGATTGCAGGGTGGAGGGTTTAAGGAGCCCTGAGCTAACTTGAGAGGAGCTTCCACTACTTGAGAGATTATGATTTATTTGACATTCCTGCAGAACCTCCTGTACCTTTGATGGCTTTCTTGTGAACTACCTTTTCTGATCCAATGTTGGGTGGTCATGGGCACTGAGAGCTACACACCCAGGAGTCCTGCACACAATTGTGACTCCAAGGCTGTGTGCGAACAAGATGACTGCCATCACAACCAGTCCTAATAGGAAGATGTGTTGGCCTGTCTCTGGGATAGGTCATGCAAGCCAGCTCATTCTCTTCCCTGGCTTCTAGTTTTCCTTTTTTAGAGTGCAATTTCCTGTGTGCAATGGGCTGCAAGAGCCTGCATGCTGTTTAGGATTAACTGTTGGGGCCTCAGATGGATGTGAGAAGTTCATAGTCCTTTAATGACCAAGGGTGGTGCAGGGGTTGCTCTCTCAGGGCCCCAGCCTGGACAGAGGCAGACCTTACCCAGTGAGGTAAGGAAGTGGATGTTGTCATTCCCCAGCCAGAACTCCGACAGCTGGTTGCCAAAGCCTCGTTTGTATGAATCCCAATCTCGCAAGAAGTTCACTGAGCCATCCCAGCGCCTCTGGAAAACCTACAGGAAAGGAGAGCCTCAGCCCCACCAGGCCACAACCCCCGAAAGCATCCGCAGCGCCTGGGTGGCACAACCCCCCCTACAGCAAATGCTCCCCCTGCATCAGGACACTCCTGCGGGTCTCTGGGGACTGAACCCCAGGGGAATCCCTCGCTCACAGATCTCCTCCATCTGCCCTTGAAAATGAGGAGGAAATGATTTGCTGATTTAAGCAGGGAGTGGGTCTGTGGTGCTCAGCCTGCTCCCAGAGACATCTCCAGGGAGAATCCCCTGCGTCCACAGGGATTCACCCAGGCCTGCTGACATGAACCTCAGCTGTCCCCTCAGTGTGTGTTTTCCTCTTTTTGTTTCTATTGTGGTGCCATCCTTTGCAGCCTTAATAAAAATCACTGTAGGGACATAGAAACCTCCCTCTCCTCATCCTACTCACAATCCATCCTCCGCCATCTGTGTCCATGTCGCAGAAGACGGTGGTGGCATTGCAGCCTTGGGGGTAGATGGTGTACCAGCCGCTCAGGATCTTCCCTTTACGCAACAGCTCTTGGCAGTTCCTGGCTTCTGGGCAAATCAGGGAAAGAGATCAAGTGGGAAGAGTTATAACATGCTCACTGCATGCGGGGAGCACATCAGCCCCGTGTCCTAAGCTGGAGGCTTTGAGCCCTTCAGCCTCCCAGCTGGCTCTTTGCACTGCAGGACTCTGGCTCAGACCTTCTAGGAGCCAAAGCCCACTGCAGTTGCTGAGTCCGTACATCACAGGGGAGATGGGCACCTTCTAAGATGTGGTCTAAGGTGCTCAGACTCCTCTCATCTGCAATGACTCTTTTGGGGATCTGAGTGATGGAGCTGCTCTGAGCAGGATGACAAACTCATCATCCAGGAATTTGTCCAGGCTCAGGAATGTATAGGGGCACAGAGCGTGTGTGGGTAGTTGGCAGCAAAGGAGTGGTGACACAGAAAAACACCTACCTGTAATACAGAAAACAGTGTTCAGATCATCCTCTGTGGATTGGACAGACAGCACTTTTGAATATATACATATATATTATGTATAAATTTATTTTTCCTCCCAAAAACCACACCTGATGACAGAAGCTCAGATTCACAGTTGCCAAAAGATTGACTGGAACGGTCCCTAATCAGACATCCCAGCTTACAGCTGCATCTGTGGCTTTCATAGGGGAAAGCCTTGGGAGATGATCTGAGACAGCGGTGCTGGTGGTGCAGGTGTCTTGAGTGTGCTGTATTTGATGAATGGATGCACAGCTGTACTGGGCTGTCTTGTGGGCACGAGTGTCCTTCCTAACGGAGGGATGGTCCTGGACTTGGCCTGTTCCTTATTAGTCAAATGTGTTTACATGCCCAGGAAACATAAAAGGGCAGAGGGGTGCCTGGGGCAGCAAGGGGCCTGTTCAGTGGCATCCCAGGCACTCTCTTTCAGGTGTTACAGCAGCTCTGATCTGCCCGAGCCTCTGCACGTGACTGTGGCCCTATGGCATCCAAGTGTAGCCAGAGCAGGCTGTAGCTCTGCTTTGGCTGTAGCTCATTGAGACAGATGGGTCAACTGGAGCTTGTTTGCTTTCTTTGTTTCTTTTTTTTTTTTTTTCATAATTATTAAGTTAATCTGAGCAGTGTCACACATGTGAACTCTGCATCTACTGAACCTGCCACTGCAAGCGTGGTGGTATAACTGCCTTTGAAGTAGCAGCATGTCTATAGAGGTGTTTCTAGTGGTTTCATCTTGGAAACCGGGACACTGAGGCTCTCAAAAACTAAGACAGGTCTCCTCCAGGACACACAGAGGGCAGGTGACTCAAGTAGTGCTCAGAGGACATGACTTTCCTGGCCTAGATGGATTACAGAGTAGACACACAGAAGCTACATGTGGTTGTGAGAAGAAAATGGGTTAACAGTTATATTTCCTTACTCTGCCCTTCAGTGTCACTCTGAATTTGTTTTTATTGCTGCCCTGTCCTGACTTCTGTTACAGGGAGACTACCACCATCTGCTCTGCAAAGCCAACAGTGGTATGAAGGACCTAGGATGAAACTCACCCCATGTTTCTGGAAATCCAGGCTCTCCTTTTGTTCCTGTTGGACAAACAACACAATCAATTGCTCTTCACCTTCCACACCCTGCCCTGCCCTGCCCTCCTCCAGCACTTGGCCTCACTTGCTTTTCAAGACAAATCCTGCTGCACTGGTAGAGAGCTCTGATGTTAGGGGAAGTGTTTAGCTCATCTGCACACACAACAGAAGCACAGAGAAACCAGGCAGGAGGAGTAACTCAATATATGTTCTGCCCTGGATGCTCCCAGGCCCACCAGAGGAGACTCACCAGCCCACCAAAGGCCCATCTGCACAGGCCCAGGAGAGCGCAGAAGGTGGCAGGGGGGATCGCAAGTCACAGACTCCTGTAATTACAGTGGTGACACGCAGCACCCTCAGTTGCTGGGAGCAGCTCTCCAGGTTGCCTAGCAGGCACACGGGGTGGCTGCCAGGGGGGTTGGACACATTATAGGTGCACAAGGAGCAGCAGCCTTTCCTTTCTTGGGCTGTTGGACCTGGCATGATATATTTTCCCCTGACATCTGATTTGGGGTTGGGAAGATCCAAATGGCAAGATTGACACAAGATGTGTCTCGGTTGGACCTGGCTGCTCTGCCTGCTGCTGGCCTGCCCACGGAGTTGAGTACCAACATTTTGTGCCACTGAGTCCCATTGGGCTGAGACACGTGGGACAGGAGCAGGTGGGTGTGGGAAGGAGGAGGAAACGCACCCACAGGAAGGCAGGGTCAAAAGCCCCGAGAGGGGAATGGGTGCTGCTGGCAGACGGCTTTACTCAGTGGTTTGGGAGTAGCTGTGACAGCAGAACCAAATGTGCTGAACTAGCCACCAGATCAGCAGCGCTTGGCCCCCAGCTATTACAAGCTGAGCTCCAGTGAGAGAAGCCACAGTGCAGACAGTGCTCAACGACGGGTGCAGTAGCCCATCATGCAGGATGATGGTGTCGGGAGAAAACCCTTATTTTCCCTCCACCCTATTGCTAGTGCTGGTACAGAGACGTGTTCTTCTGGCACTATCAGCAACTGAGTTTCATCCAAGCCTCTGCCTTTTGCCATAGCACAGTAAGGTCAGAGGTCTGGCCAAATCTGGCTGGTCCCTCAGGCTGGGGCGTGTGAAGCCCTGCAGTTTCTGTAGCCGATGGTGCTGGGCAGCAGCATCAGGTGCCCGAGCTGGGGGCAGCCCCTGTTGCTGAACAGCTGGTTTGGGAGAGGGGCTGCTCATGCCACCTGGACCAGGGCTGAGCCTACGATGGGCCACAGCTGTCACCAAACAGCCCCATCCAGTACCTGGTGGGGTACTTTTATTTCTCTACAGTTGCTCCCACCTGGTATGTTTTTCCAGAACAGCAGAGGGTGGAAGTTTAACTAAACCAGCTCACATGACAAATTCAGTGCAGCATGATTTACCTTTCGGTCCTGGGAAGCCAGGGTCTCCAGCTGCTCCTGCAAGAGACAAGAGGAAAATACTCATCACAGATGACTCAATGTAAGTGAATTACTGTGGCTCCCCAAGTGGCTGCTTCAGCCTGTCCGTATGTCCCAAATGTACAGGAGAGGCTGTCAAGTGGTGCAAAGCTGAGCATCCCAGCTGGGGCTGCCAGCCCAGGCTGGCTGCTCTATTGATCAGCAGCATCTCTCGGGAGCAGCAGGAAGAGCGGGACACAGGGGAGAGAGAACTGCTGCTTCATCTGCTGGAGCGTCACTGAGACACAGCTCCGCCTCAGTGACTTTTTGTGGGGGCTTTCTGCTTTCAGTCAGGCACCTGTGAGATTTTGGGCAATAGCTGCTTTTTCAGTGGGTTCATCCATCTCCTGCTGGGGTTTCACCTGAAGTCACTTTTGGCCAGCAATAGTTACATATTCAGCATGCAAAGGGGCTGTTTTCCCAGCTAGTCAGTGCACCAGTGCTCAATTCCTGGGTGCCACCTTGTGCTGGGAACTGGTTTCTTTAGAAGAGACACTTTTCCAATGGCTGCAGCACACAGATCCTGTTGAAGACCGTAAGCACAGCCTGGATGGAGTGAAAGCTGATTTCTCAGCAGACATCTTCCTCTTTTCAGGGGCTCATCCCATTGCAAAGAAATCCCCATTCCCTCCTTGCTTCACCCTGTGCCAGCTGTTTCCTGGTGGTTGGATCCCATCCTTCTGGTTAAGTGGGCTACAATGGCATTGCACACCAAGTCCAAGCCTGGAGGCTGCTGGAAACAGCATCATGTCTTTGCATCAGGCCTCCTGGCCGAAGCATCCCCAAAGCTCCTCAGAGAGTGGAGGCATTTGAGCAGGTTTGTCGTGGTGGCGACGGGTTAGGGTAGGAGTGAGGAATGGGGAGAGGTCTGATTTTAGGGGGCTTGTAAGTGTCAGTGGGGAACTTTGAGAAGAAAAGTAGTATCTTCCTCTGTGATGTGGTTCCACTCAGGACACTGTTTCTAGTACTCACTCCATGCAAAATCCATACACCCAAATCCTGCTTTGCCTATGCTACTTCAGGGCTGTTTCTTGGACTATGACCAGCTCTACAGTTCATCTCTGTAGACCCAGTCTCCCAATGCATGTCCTGAATTTGGGTAGATTTATGGATTAGAGCTGAATATGTTACACATTACCTTTTGCACCAGGTGGTCCTGCTTTCCCGGGGCGTCCCCAGGCTCCCATTTCTCCTGCAAGGAAAGACTCAGTTTGTATGTGCACATTTGCAAACTTACCAGAGGGGAGATGATACAGAAGCCCGGGCAGCTGTGTTTTGTTAGGCAGATTTAATCTTGCAACATATCTTACTCCTTTTCTTCTGTTGAAGCTACACTACACTGGTACTGCCAGTGTAGGTCCTAATTTGCAGTTCACGTATGAATTCCTATGAGCTTTGTACATCTTGGAGCCAGTCCATGGATTTTGCTGCAGTGGATCTGCTCCCTCTGCTAATGTGACTCACCTGCTCTACGAGTTGGCTATGAAAACCCTGAAGGACCCTCATCTCCCTTGCTTCCTGGGGTAGGGGGTGCCAGTACAGTTCCCAAACTGTTCCCTGATAGACATGCAGGAGCATCACAGCCTCCCTCCCACCCAGACTGTTCAATAAAGACTCAGAAAATAAATGGATGTTTTTACTGGAGAAGAAACAAATGAGTTATGACACTTCACACCCCAGGACCACTTCAGACTTGTGACAGGACTCAGGGAAAAAAAAGATGATGCCATGTGTACCAGCATATCTCTAGATGGGGTGTTTTCCACTCCGATTCTCCACCTGCTCACAGAAGCCAGTGCCAGGCCAGTCACTGCTCCAGCCTCAGCTTGCTTCCCCTATCCAAAGCAACAAACTCATCTCATACCACAGTGTTCATCGCTGGCTTTTGGGGCCTCACCTTTTGTTCCTGGGAGACCTGGTTCTCCTTTGGGGCCAGAGGCACCTGGGATCCCTGGGCATCCTTGGAGAATGGTGAGCCGGTCAGCATCACCCAGTCCCAGTATTCTCACCTCTGAGGAAATGAAGACAGCCTTTGTGGAGATTATTAGGGCTGTGAAATGTCTTGGAGAGGAAACCAAACCTTCTGGTGTTCAGGAACAGTGCAAGGAAAAGCAACGAGGGTGGGAGTTTGGAGGTATTATATGGATTAACAGATGGCATTGAAGATCTCGCATATTAGAGGAGCTAGACACTGAATCTCTCTGGCTTCAGGGGAGTTCAGTGGGAGAGGAGGCTGTTACGTATGACATTACATGCACGACAAACATACTGTAGCTTAATAAAACAAAAGCTGAGAGGTGCCCTGGGGGGGGGATTGACAGCAGAGTAAGTCACTGATGGATCTGTGGACAGTAAAGGTTCTACCAAATCTCCTGACACCAGGTCAGTTTGAAAACGCTCCTATTACCTTCCTGAGGAATATGGACAGAAAGATGTGTTGTGCAGCGTTCCCAAGCTGCCAGGGTGCCTGGCACCTAGGAATAACTTGACTCATCCTTTTTACTGTATTGATCTGCATCTTTTAGTAACTGGGCCAAGGCACCATGAATAAAACCCCTTAACCAGGATGGAAAACCTCAACTTGGGACAGCCTGTTCCTGGAGATCCCACTGGTGAGTGGGGGAGGATGCTGCATCTTTGGTTGGAGCCAGCAGTTTTGTAAAGTGGCTGCTGAGACTTCATCCTCCCCCTTACCCTCCTCCCACTTACAGCTGAATTAAAAAAAGCACAGAAGGAAAAAAATCATATCCCCCCAACCCCCGCCAAGCTCCTTGTGTTATGGGGGGAGATGAAATAGGCTGTCTCAGCGGGATGGCAGTAGGATTTGTGCCCCACTCACCTGGGCAGGTGTCCCGGGCGTCACAAATAGTCGCTGTTAGGCTGAGCAGGGCCAGGAGGGTTGGGGCTGCCCTCCCCATGGCCAGCACTGCTCTCTGCGCAGCTCCCCTCATCCACATCCCAGGCACTGCAGTTAGCATTGACCTATCTAAGCCTTTTATATATAACAAAAAAAAAAAAACAGTGTAAGCTCCACCTCTGCGCTTGCCCACTGGCTGCTCTCAGGTCTGGGGCTCTGTCTGGGGCTCAAGCTGTTTCCCAGATAAGCCACTTTGCACAAGTCTGATATAGGAAAGTTCTTGCCTGGCTGCCCCAGCCTGCCTTGCCTCCATCCTCTGCAAATTTTGGATGCCTTTCCCTTTTCATATTGTATTTCTAGAGGAAATGAACCAACAAAAACATAGGTTTAGCGAAGTGCAGACAGCTCCCCTAATCCTGCCTGCTAGTGGCCCTTTAGAAAGAGCAGAGCTTACTGTGTAGATGGGGAAACTGAGGCACTGGGAGATGAAAAGCCCAAGGTCAGCTGAGGCCACTGGCAGAAAGAAGCCGCACAGCCTGGCTCATGCTCCAACGCTCTGCCTGCCAGGCAGCCCAGCATCGCTTTGCAACCCTTCAAACAGAGGTTTCAGTTTATACATGATCCATGGCTGATATGAAGTTAAAACTCTGTGTATCCAGGCAAGGTTAAGTGGGCAGAGCATGTTTGGGGTTTTTTTTTCCCCCCACCTGTTTTTTTCTCCAGTTCCTCTTCATTGTAATAGTGAGCAGGATTTCCATTTTGCTTTGCTGTTGCTATATCCTGTGCTCTGCTCATTTGTGGCAACATTACTAGGGGTCCAAACTGCCTCATCGAGTTTGACCCCCATATTACCTTCAGACACAGAGCCTGTAAAGTTTATGAATTTTAGCAGAAGGCAGAATTTAAGTTTTTTTGTCCTTATTGTTGCATCCCAGTTCAGAGGAGACTGTGATTTCTTGGAGCCTTTCCCTGCTATCAGGATATCAGAGGCAGAACATGGGTCCCCCTCAAGGGCTCACTTCTATCATGAGGTGCCTCTAACATCTCAAATTCCAATGATACATGACAGCCTACTTTAATGTTAAATTAAACTTAATTTCTGTGTCCCCCAAATAGCTCACGCATACACACACTCATATACACATTCTTATACATATTCATATATGTATGCATATAAAATAATAATCCAGTAGTGATTATTGTCGTTCCTGAGAACCAATTCTGGCCAGGAAATGCACACCTTACTTTTCTGCCCCCATCTGAAACAAGTGCAGGGAAATCAGAGGGATTGTGATTAGACTGGTTGCATTCAAGTTTGGATTTTGCTTTATATATAGGAAAAAGTATCTCATCTGTGGCAAGCACTGTGCATGCAATTCTTGGGGCGAAATGAGAGCAGCTTCTTTCTTCAGCCTTTCAGAAGGAAAGAGAAAAAGGATGAGCAGGTGCTCTGAGCTGCTAGGGAGGGAGAGATCTATGCAGGGCAGCTATAGGGTGACTGGGGACTTGTGCACCCCTCTTCTTTCATTTGTACAGCCTGTGCTGCCCATCTGGGACAGACTTGTGTCTGCCCCGTGGGGCAGGTGAAGATGAAGAAGAGCCAGCCCCTAGCACTGAGAAGCCTTCTCCTGCCCAGTGCCTTACAACCTGTGCTCTGTGCCTGGAAATGGCTGCAATACCTTGTTCCAACTGTCTGGAGGCAAAAGCTGCTGCCCTCAGCTGTTTCCCCTGGTAAATCACTCCAAAAAAGCAATGGCAAAACTGGCCTTGCAGACTACCCCATTGTTACAGTCTCTCAAGGGCTCCAGGCTAGATCTGTCCTGCCAAAAGAAAAAAAGGAAGAATGGGTGTCCTGGTTCCAGCTGGGATAGAGTTAATTTTCACAAGAAGCTGGGAGGGGACACAGCCAGGATAGCTGACCCGGGCTGGCCAAAGGGATATTCAATACCATGTGATGTCATGCTCAGTATACAGAGGGGGAAACGGCTCTGAGGGGCGGGATCGCTGCTCAGGAGTGGGCTGGGCATCGGGCTCCGGTCAGTGAGCAATCTGTACTGTGAATCATGCACCTAGTATATTCTGTTATTGTTATCGGTTTTTTTCCCGTTTTTCTCTTCCTTTGCTTAAACTGTTAAAACTGTTTGTATCCCAACCCATGCGATTTGCCTTTTTATTTCCCGATTCTCCTCCCCATCCCACTGCAGGGGGGAGGAGTGAGCAAGCGGCTGTATGGTGCTTAGCTGCCAGCTGGGGTTAAACCATGACAATGGGTTTGCCCAGCTTTTCCCTTTTTCTATGTAGATTCTCCCTTGAGCCCCTGTGAGTCTCGAAAGTCCAGGATCACTTTGGGGATGAGGAAACAAAAATTTTAAGCACACTGGAGGAATGGGGAGCACCTCTGAACACTGTGACCCATCACTTCACCTCTAGAGACATAAACGCCAAGAGTGAAGTCTCTAGAATTGAACTGATCTGCAAAACCCGAAGAAATTAAGCTTAGCAAACCAGAGGGCACAACCAGATGACAGAAGAGCTTCAAAAAGTTCACATGGGAGCATCATAACTGTGTGCAACAGGGGACTTTGCACTGATTAATGCAAAATTGTAGGTGAAGTCCTGGTTCCTGGTGGGGTCCTGGGGCTTTGCTGCCACCAGGATGCTAGAGCTTTGCAGGGAGGATGGGGAAAGCTGCAAAAGCTGTTAAGTACCTAAACCAACAAGCACCAGTCATTGCATTCCTCTGCTCTGTGCTAACCTAAGGGCATTGCCACAAACCTCCTAAAGCTGCAAGAAGGGCAGACATTTGGCACTGGGGAGCTGGGAGGTAAACTGAGAGCTGGCACCATTGTGGGTGCTCAAGGAGAGCTTCCATGTGCTTTGGAGACTTGTCTTGCTGGGAAAGGAGTGCTGTCAACCTGCAAGGGTAGGTTATCACCCAAAGCAGCAAGGAAAGATATTCTTCTGGCTTAGCCTTTTGTGGGCTGTACTATTTATAGCTCTTCACTATGTGTGAATAACAAAGTTTTCAGGGTTTTTTTTGATGAACACTTATATTTCCAAGGGAGAATTTCTTCAGACCATGACCAGTCTCAGCATCTGTGGTGGGGACATTTGCCCAAGCTAAGACAGCAGTTTTTTCAAAAGATGTCCCTTGGTTTCCCCTTTCTGCTTCTGGGTGTTGTGAACATATGGCGTCTTCAAGGGCCAAGAGCCCTGCTGCACATCTCCCTTGTCCTTGCCACAAAACCAGTTCCAAGGAGTTCCTGAGGCTCCAAAAATGCACAGGTAACTGGTAGAGTGTGTAGAGACACTTGTCATCACCAGAGAGGGGAAATGTGGGGAAGCAAAGGGAGGAGACTTCCCCCTGCTCACCCTTTGGGTTTCACATGCTGTGTTGCTGAACAAGGTTTCACTCTCTGCTTTCCCAGGGCAGCTTCAATGGAAGCTCTTGGCTGTGAGAAGCTCAGACTTCTGGTTTCACTAGTCTTGACTGGTGCACACAGACCCTTCCTACTGGGCAGAGCAAAGCCAACCTTTCCCATAGTTGGTGCTGGCTGTAGCACATGTCTTAGTACTGGGCAGCCAGGCAGTGCAGTGATTTATGAACACAGTGCACCCACTTTGAACCTGCATCTAGGCACTCCTTCCCCACATTTCCATACACTGATTTTGGGGCACAGTGGTTTCCTAATTTCAAGAACCAATTAGGGCAGGTCTCTGTCAGTTATTGCACACCAGCTGCATGCCCTTGCTGAACATTTGGTTCGGCATTTGCTTGGTTTCCTCCAGGAGCTAGTGTTGGGGAGCCTTTGCTTAACTCTCCTTATGGTGATATATTGAGACAGCCTACCCAAAGAGGATTTCATTTTAGTGATTTCTTTCCTACCAGCCTCTGCTTTGACAAGATATTTCCTGCTGCATTCCATTTTTAACTTATTTTATAATCTCTGGTAACATCTCTTCTGATCTGTGAAAGGCTGGCAGTTGTTCATCACTGAGAGCCAGGCAGAGACGTGATTTATAGGATAGGCAGAAGCTGCTCTGCATCCTCCCTGCTCAGATGAATCCTGAAGAGTGGAAAGACAATGCCCAAGCCCTTTTTCTTTGCTGATACTAATTTTCCCATGTACAGAGCAGTGGAGACATAGGTAGGATTGGTTGCTCTGGCACAACTGGTTGGATGAGGAATGTGCTCAGGAAAGGGGCAAGGGAGGCTCTTACCACAAGAGCATCTTGTGAGGGCGTGCACACCAAACAAGCAAGGACGACAAGAGCTAAACAGCAGAATAATTTTTTCTAACAATTTGCCTGTTGTTGGACCAGACAAATGTCACACAGCTGGAAGTTATACCTGCATGAGGTGAATTATTTGGTTCTTGGTGAAGGTTTTGCATATACTTCTCCTGTTATCCCTATTTAGGCCTCAAATGTCCCATTTTTTAGTGACCACTGCATAACAGTATTTGCTTCCTTCCTCTCCAGTGGGGGATTTCTGTGCTCCCCTGACTTGCCTCCAGTGACTTTGCAGAGTCAAGGATCGGATTTTCAGGAGAGCTGAGGAACAGACTTCCCTGGTTTCCTGCAGGGCTGGACTCTATTGTAGGTTCTCTATTGTAAATCTTTTCAGGCTGGTTTAATAGTATTATCTAGAGTGACAGTGCTCAGCCAAGCCCGGAAAGGAAAGCTGCATGTTCGATGTTAATGGTTTGGCTAATGGGCCGCTCAGTCCAGTATTGTGTTCACCGATTTGATGTCCATTGTGGCCTCAGTAGAAATGCTGAGTGACTTTGTTACTCAGAAGAGTATAAGGGTTTAATCAAACATTTACTTTATTTTAGTTTTTCTTGTTTCAGCATAAACGAATCTTGCAGAAAGTGACTTTTTCGTTTCCTTTAGCCTGAGCTGGGAGTAAAGACCAAGGACTGAGTGCTGCTGGAGTTTGACTGTTGTCCCGCACGGAGCTAAAATCCAGCTGCAATCCATCTCTGATGGCAACGAGCCATATCACTGAAAAATTTCCTGAAAGCCACAGACAAACTGCAGCCTTCCTGCCAGGCTACATTGGCCTGAATTTAATCTCCAACAACCGGTAGGAGTATTTGTATCCTTCGCCTGTCTGCCAGCTGATGCCATCTGCAAAACTGTCACGAGCTCCATGGTGGCAAAAGCCATTGAGGTTGAAGTTGTGGCACTGGTGGTACCACCAGGCACCTTTGTAGGTTACAGAGCAGTTATTAGACTACGTTTCGGTCTTTGGCCGAAAACGGCATGTTTTTGTGTTTGGCCAATGAATCCTCTGTGGAGAAAACCAGTAAGTCCTGTTAAAACTCCAAATTCCATGTGTCACTAGAGCCCTGTCCCCACCACCATGGCTGGTCCATCCTGCATGTCCTCTCTAGCCTTCCAGGAATGTGCAGTCCTCTGCAGTGGGGCAAAGTCCCTGCCCTCACACCTCCCCTTCCTCCAGCCAAGGGTGGTGAGGACCTGTTGAGTAAGCGTGGAGGAGGCAGTTCGGACTAGTGGCAAGGTCTCTGGGATCAAAGCTATTTAGGTCCGTCTCATCTCTCTCTCTCGCTGCTGCTACCTGCTTGTGATAGTGTCCTGTTTGAAGTGCTAGAAAACCCAGACATGAAAACAGCTATCAGTTGCTATTTTAAGTGTCCAGTAAATTCCATATCCAGGTCCCTCTTCAGCAAAGTGTTGCTGCATCAAAGTTTCCCTTTGCAAATAAAAATCTTAGTCAGTACAACTAATTCTGGATACCTGATGGAATGAGAGCTTTGCCTTCACAGATCTCCAGGGAGTATTATTAAATTATGCTATGCATTTTTAGTCTTTAGGATTAGTGACCTGGGTCTGAGGAGAACTTGTAACCCCAGGAGCATCAGTAATGTTCTGGGGTGGTATTGCATGGGCTCTGTGATTATGCTGGATGCTCTATTACCTGTGCTCTGAGCATCCCTGGCGGTGCCAGCCCATGGAAAGTCCTGCATGGTCCCTTACAGGACGGCCGAGACAGGATCATTTGCATGATGCAAAAAGCATTTCATGTCTTGCCACTATATAATACAACATTTCATCTGCAGATCCCCTGCCTTGCTGGAAGCTCCAGTTTATCCCTTGGATCCTCCTTGCCTGCATAGCCACTGCTGAAGTTTCTGAGGACCAGTTTGTAATTTTCAGTCTCCTCTAAAATTTTGAATGACATGTATTAGGCAAAATGATGGTTGTTGTCAAAGTCTCTCAGGTCAATGTGAAGCTTGTTATTGCATAATCACCAAAATTTACAGACACACTGATAGACACATTATGCCAGTGCTTTGCTGGACTTTTTTTAATTCTGTATTTCTATTTCTGTGGTCTTTAGGAATTCTGATTTGTTACTGAAGAGATTCCTAACCCCTGTTTCACTCATGGCCACTCCTCAGCTCATTAAATATCCATAGCTCAACTGAAATCAGTGCTCCTGGATGTTAGCTGAGTCTCCTGCCTCACCTCTAGACTTCCAGGAAAAGCTGATGACTTTTTTTGGGAAAAAACAGATTTTGTCAAATCTTTGTTTTTTCTTTTGTTTGTAATGATTTATTTCGGTGTTCCATCTTTATGATTATCTTGTTCCCTCTGAAATTAGAGCCTTCCTCCATTATCTTTCTTCCTCTTATCTTGGAGTAAAGCAGTGGATTGGGATGTGCTATGGGACATGTGGAGGGAAAACGCTCTGGTTGCTGCCAGGGTCATTCACAGCCCACTAACTATGTACAGCTATGGCTCCTGCCCTCAGCCCACACTGAGTCATACAAAATAGCAGCCACATCCATTTTCTCCCTCAAGGGCTCTGCCTGAAGGCAAGGGGCTTGCGACGTGACTACAGCAGATGGAATGACAAAGTCCACTTTTGGGGAAAAGATGGTTTGTTTGTGTGCATTTGCTAGGGATCCTATAAAATAGAGCAATAGGCCATACTCCTGCACCTCTGGATTATGGGTTAGTAATAACTGTGAATCATAATAAATGATGGCATGTTGATTAGGATTAAGGACAATAATTACTTTGATAATTTAGCAATGTATGCACAATCCTGGAAATACACTCTGTAACTTTAACACTCCTCATTTCAGTGCCATTAAGAAAAGCATAAAATAAAAGTTTGGGATTTTTTTGGCTCTAACTGAAACACAAAAAACCTCATACAATTTATTTCCCAAAAAATGAAGGGTGATATTTATTTCTGTGTTTTATGCTCCACATATTAAATACTCTAGTAATACCCACAGACTTTCACAGTCAAAAAGCTGACCCGTGATGTCCAACAAGATGTTTTGGGCCTCTTTTTGCTGCCGACTGGCACAGGGGCAGGAAGCCGTGCGCCCGCAGGGGCCGGGGCAGCCTGGCACCTCTGATCCAGTGGCACTTAACAGCCAGCCACCTCCCGTCCATGTCCCTCTTGCAGAGCATGGCCACAGCGCAGCAGTCCCAGGGGCAGGTGGTGTACCAGCCACTCAGGACGACCCCTCTGGCTAACAGCTCCCGGCAGCCTATCTACTCCTAGGTAGATACTAAACTGAGAATTAATTACTGGCGGGTGAACTGGAAAAGGAAACTAGCACTGCTGGCAAGGTTGTCACTGGTTTAGAGGTGTTAAAATTCTATAAATATGGGGAAAGTGCTGACAATACTTGGGTAGATGTCAGCTGGGCATGGGTCTGACTCTCAGATTGTTTATTTTTAGATAGAGATGTGTACAAGAATTTATTCACAGACACATACTTCTGTTTAAAGAGACTGACTGAAGCACATGTTCCCCAAATCCCATCATTCCAATTCAACTCTAAGCAGCTTTTCTGTTTGGCTTTTTTTTTTTTTTTTTTTTAACTAAAGGATCCTTGTAAACATGTGTACCTTTAGTTAGCAAAATAAAATTTTATGACAGACATGATATAAAAGACCAGACATATTATAAAACATAACAAAAAAGGAGACAACAAGACGGGTTTTTTACAAAATATCCACGTTTCCTACACAATAGGTCCAGGACATCTGTCAGAAAAATACAAAGCATCTAAGTAAGTAGAGACCAGAAAACTTGTGTAAACTCTTTATTTCTCCTGTGCAGTAAAACAATAAAATTAACAGCCCTAGTTTCTGTTGTGCAGCTATTACTAAACAGATCTTGAGTTTTTTCCAAAAAGAGTATATTTTATTGGACACTAAGTCCATGAGTTTTAAGAAGAACTGGAAAGAGGGGATCAGTTGGCCTGATCTCCACATGGAATGGCTTTTTTACATGACCACAGGATCAGGGGATAATTCAGGCTGGGAGAGGACATCAGGAGGTCTCTGCTCCAAGCTCCTGCTCAAAACAGGATCATTGCTGAACTCAGACCAGGTTGCTCATAGCTTTGTCCAGTTGGGTCTTGAAAATCTCCAAGGATGGAGACTGTACAACACTCCTCATGGGAAAAAAGGTGTTTGAATTGGCTTTATTCTGCTGATATACACCTGGAGGTTTCTGTGGAACATTGACGAGGTCTCCCTAAGGGCTGTGGGGAGTGGAGGAACCACTTGCCTCCCTGAGGGAGACAAATTTTTTGAGTTATATTGCTCAGTTTTGCTGTCTAACAACAGCACTGGGGAGCCCATCACACCTACCAGTACACAGGTACCTGACTCCTGAAAAACAGCTGCACTTAACTTTCTTGCCTTTGATTTATGGAATAATGTAGAAAACACGTATGCTGACGTCTCGTAGACTTCTTGAGCGGAAAAGTAGTGAGTAGAAACCTCTCAGCAAGACACACCTGGACTAATCCTTAATCAATAGATAATGTCAAAAATACTCAATATTTGCTGGGTTTCTAGCCCAGAAAATATAAAGGGTTGTAAAATAATGGAAAAAAGTGTATAGGTATTTATCAAAAAAAAAAGAAAAAAAAGAAAAAAGAAAAAAAGAGGTGTGTGTGAGAGGACCAAAAAATGAGCTTGGAAAGGGATTAAACGCATTCTTAGTGGAAACCAAAACCCAAAAAACCCAAGGCTACATCAAGATACTCTTCTGCTTCAGGGAGTACCACCATGACAGCCTGCAGGACGTGGGATGCAGGATGGCTTCGCTGGAAGAGCACCCCAGTGCCCATGCTCTGCTTGGGCACTTCCCATGGCACCATGGGCTGTCACCAGCAACAGGCATTGGGGCACTGGCATTGACTGCCCTGAAACTATTTCTTCAGAAGAAAAAAACCTGAAACATGCTTTGCACTGAATTCACATACCTAAAATCATATTGTAAAGCTACAGCGTTAGTCATAGAAGCATAAAATTAAGTTGGAAGAGACCTTTAAGATCATCGAGTCCAACCGTTAACCCAGCACTGCCAAGTCCACCACTAAACCATGTCCCTAAGCTCTGCATCTACACTTCTTTTAAATACCTCCAGAGAGTGTGCCTCCACCACTTCCCTGGACAGACTGTTCCAGTGCCTGACAACCCTTTCAGTGAAGAAATGTTTCCTCATGTCCAATCTAAACATCCCCTGGCACAATTTGAGGCGGTTTCCTCCCGTCCTATCGCCTGTTATTTGGGAGAAGAGATTGACGCCCACCTCGCTCCAACCTCCTTTCAGGGAGTTGCAGAGAGCGAGAAGGTCTCCCCTCAGCTTCCTTTTCTCCAGGCTAAACAACCCCAGGTCCCTCAGCCGCTCCTCACAGCACTTGTGCTCCAGACCCTTCCCCAGCTCTGTTGCCCGTCTCTGGACACGCTCCAGCCCCTCAGTGTCTGTCTTGGAGTGAGGGGCCCAAAACTGAACACAGGACTCGAGGTGCGGCCTCACCAGGGCCGAGTACAGGGGGATGTTCCCTGCCCTGGTCCTGCTGGCCGCACTATTGCTGATACAAGCCAGGATGCCGTTGGCCTTCTTGGCCACCTGGGCACGCTGCTGGCTCATCTTCAGCCGCTGTCGACCAACCCCCCCAGGCCCTTTCCCGCCAGGCACTTTCCAGCCGCTCCCCCCCAAGCCTGTAGCACTGCCTGGGGTTGGTGTGACCCAAGGGCAGGACCCGGCACTTGGCCTTGTTGAATCTCATACATTGGCCTTGGCCCATCGATCCAGCCTGTCCAGGTCCCGCTGCAGTGCCTGCCTGCCCTCCCGCAGATCAACACTCCCTCCCAATTTGGTGTCATCTGCAAACTGACTGAGGGGGCCCTCGATCCCCTCGTCCAGATCATTGATACAGATATTGAACAGAACCGGCCCCAGTACTGAGCCCTGGGGAACACCACTTGTGACTGGCCGCCAACTTGATTTAAATCTATTCACCATAACTCTTTGGGCCTGGGGTCCTGGGGACACTCCCCACTGTTCGCCCCTCAGGCAGTGCACATTCAGCAGGCTTCAGAGGCATCTCCACAGTCCATAGGGCTGGTGGGGAATGAGGTGCACCCTCACTTACTTGGACATGAGTACGGCTGCTAGGCAGAGAAGAGCAAGTGTTTTCTGGCCTGTCCTCCCCATGGTGGATGGCAGTTTCTGCAGAATCAGCTCAGTTTCTTTGCCTGTTATTTCAGCCCTCTGAGCCTCTTCTAAGCAATGGAAAAGCATCTGGTGGAGATCTAGGCCACATGCACTACAAATGCAGAACAAAACCAGAAAGTCAGAAAGTGTCTACAGACTCTGAAGATGACATTGCCTGTCCTGTCTCTTTCTTTCACTCTTTATAGCATGTATTTTCTCTCCATGTTTGCTTGCCTATTTTACTAATTTCATGCAAAATCAGGGAATAACTTCATTTTACTAGGTTTTGCTTTATTAACCCTGAGGCTGTGTCAGGAAGTCCATGGGAAATTCTCATTGTTTCACACAGTGAGAAATAAAAAGACCCAGTGCCACCAACTGTGCCAAACTCTGGATGGTATTATGGTGCCACAGATGACAGCACAGTTGTTAAAGATGCGTATTACTCACCTGCCCTGCTTCATGCTGTGGGAATTCCCTGACTTAACTCATTTTCAGAAGAAATGTTCATCACAGTGCAGGGGTTGAGAGGTCCTTTGCTCACTTGTCAATACAGCAAATACAGACAATGACAAATAACAGCAGAATAAACAGAAGTTTCTTCTGATGGTATAGCTTACTGATGAGTGGTGTAACAGGTCTCCAAGGGGCCTTCCATGCCCTAAAATCCAGTCTGTGCTTGTGGGTAGCTACATCAAGTCCTCTCATTTGAAGTGTAGTCACCAGAGCCTGTCAGGAATACATCACTCCATGCAACCAGCAGGAAAATTGTTTTCCTGAGCACCTCTGAGCTGTCTGCATGCGCTTCCCCTCCTCGCTGTCTTCCAGAAGAGGGCACAGGTTGAAGAGGGCTTTATGGGGCTTGGAGATGGCAACTCTGCCCCAAGCTTCCCCAGCACACAGCATCTCCCAGGGGGTTGTGGTGGCTGCCAAACACCTGTTAGTGCGTGAGCAGGTTGGAGCTGTGTCTGCACTGGATGCAGGTGTGACGCTGTTCCCCTACGTGCAGCTGGTGGCAGTGGGGGAGCAGATGAGGACTGCGGACGCTCAAGCTGCCTCTGCCCAGTGAGGATGTTCTGGAGCTGGCTGTGTGGAGCTGTGGGCACCTTGTACATGGGCAGCCGCTGCTGTCAAGCAAGGGCAGAGCCAGTCACAAAGCTCCAGCCACAGCAGACATGCCAGGAAGGACCCTGCCAGTGCTGATCCAGAGGTGCAGGTAAAGGCTGAGCCCTGGCTGAAGCGCTCCTGCACCATGCGCAGCGTGAGGCCATTCCCTGTGCGCACTCTCTGCTGGGGTCTTGTGCAAGCCCTGCCACTGTGTGCATGGGCAGCAAGTGCCCGGGGCAGCTGCACTGCCTAGCGATTGCAGACGATGCTTCCCCATGGGGCTGAGTGGGCCCAGCCCGCCTGTTTTCCTGGGGGTTTCTCTGACGTTGTCTTAACCCTCAAAGGTCCCCCTGGTGTAACTTCTGGCTCAGAGCACTAGGACCTTGCTCGACAAGGCCTGTGAAGGTTTATTTTCCCAAAGCTTTCCTCCAAGGAGCTCTGCTTCTTGTTCTGTGCCGCAAAGAGACATCTCAGGATGGGCCATTGCACTGGGGTGCAATGGACATAGCTTTAGAAGTCACCAGAAACAAACCATGGGGACTATGTTGAACTGTGATTCACCAACCCCTCCCAGAGGTACGAGGAGACAGGGTGGGAAGGCAAATGCAACAAAGATAAAGAAGTGCTGGTTACTCTGGTGAAGGGGAGGGTCTGTGAAAGCTGGAAGTGTTTGAATTTTTTTCTTCACTTGTTTGGACACTGCTCAACAACTCCTTGTAAGCTTGACTATCATGGCTCTCCTTCTTCCATCCAAAAACTGCATCATATTTAAGAAATCCCTCTCCAGGAAAGAAGACAGTTGAAAATAAGATTTATGTAATTGCTGACACAAATTGAAGCCTTGATGGAAGAGATGTTTCACCAGTAACCTGGGCAAAAATATTATTACTGAAGATTGTAGGAGTAGCAGGAACAGAAGCTGGCCATGTGTGTGACAGGAGGAGGAGTGGTATTTGTCAGGTCCTGAAATAATGGAAAAGACTGAAATAACCATCACGCCCAGTGAAAATTACAACTGAGTCAGTTGTCCTCTGGGTGGTAAAGAAGCAGACAGTTCCATTTGTGAGGAGAAAAATCTCATTTTCTGGAATCCATGAGTTTAGAATCCCTTAAAAAAGATCTGTAGAGACTTTGAATAAGCTGCAGAAATAGCAGTATAAATTTCAGTCACAACTCTCAAAAGTTTATTTCGAGGCTGCTCAATAATCAAGAATCAAAAGACAGATGCCACTTTTAACCATCTGACTCAAGAAAAATCACTCAGGTGCCTGTTGCTCACATTGCAGCTTGCAGAACCCATGTGTGGCTGGAGGAAGATGCGAGAGTCTGTTGTGTGGAAGCGATCAGATTCAGATGTCCAGCAGAATCTGCTCCCACAAAAAGCTCAGAAGATGGGGGAAGTATTAACTTAGTTATCTGCTATGCCCTAAAAATGTATTCAGCCCTAGAAGGAACATACATTCAGTCATAGCACAAGCATGGAGCCAAATAGGAAAATGTAAAAATGCAGATGCAGTATTGCCAGTTGGGTTTGCAAGACTGGATTGGACCAAAACCCTACCCAGTGGGAAGCCAAAATCAGGTATTTCAAGAAAACACAGTTTGCATGAAAATACGTGAACTCTTGAATTGTTCCTGGGTAACTGGGATTTCATCATGTTGTGGTTTAACCCCAGATGATAACCGAATACCACACAGCCGCTCTCTCACTGCCCCCCTCCCCAGTGGGGTGGGGAGGAGAATCAGAGAGAAAGAAAAACTCACGGGTTGAGTTCACCAGGACAGCAAAGGAAAAATATAAAAATATATTAATAAGGATAATAATAATTATATATATAAGGATAATAAAATATATAAAATATATAAAACAAATGATGCACAATTTCTCACCACCCAACGACCGATACAGCCCATCCCGAGCAGCCGTCAGGGAGCAGGGATATTCCCCCCAGCTATCCCAGAACAGCAAGTTCCAGAGAGAGCAGGCAAGGGAACGAACAGCCAAACGAACGAACGAAAAAAAAGGAAAAACAGGGAACAAAAAGCAACCAAAAGGGAAGCTTAAGGATTAAGGCAAATTAAGGGCCATCAGCTGAACCTCATTTATACCAGACAATGCAGTCTATGGTATGGAATACTCTCTTTGCCCAGTTTGGATCAACTATTCTGGCTACACCCCTCCCAGGTTTTTGCACCTGCACATTGGCAAAACCTGGGAAACTGCAAAATGTCCTTGGTCGTTTAGCAGCAACCAACACCATCGGTGTACTATCACCATTCTTCACACACTAAGTCCAAAACACAGTAGCTGCTGAAGACAAAACTAGCTCTGTCCTGGCCGAAACCAGGACAGTATCCACCCCTTATTCTATACCATTTACATCATGCTCAGGTCTCTCACTTTCCAATTAATCACCACCACTTTTTTGTCTTTAATATATACATGCAGATATCATTCCCTTAGTCTATGTACCATCCCTCCAAAATGTCTATTGAGTTCATTCAGTCCATGATTTCGGGTTGCATCTGTCTTAACAGTCTTTCAGGGCAGGAGAGATGGTGTGCGGTGTCGGATTGTTGCATGCTGCATCTGGAACTTACAGCTGGTGTATCTGGCACAGCTGGTGTAGCTTGTCCGCAGTCGGCAGGTTGAGGATGTCGATCTTGACTGAGTGCCAGTTGTTGAAGTCAGGATTCCATCACTGCTGCACTTTGCTTGGTTTCATCAGAGTTCGCTCTTCATTGGTTTGGGTGATTCTCACTGTAATACCTTTGATATAGAACACAACTATAGAAATGATTATATACATGATTATATACAATATATACATTATATAAATGATTATATACAGTATATTATAGCAATTAACATCATAGAGTTCAAACTATTGGCTATTTTCACCTAAAATCAGATCTCCTTGAGGTACACATAGGACTTCTCCATCCTCCTGCATTACCCACCAAGTGCATCCAGGCCCTTGAGCGAAAGCAATCCCACAGATGGGTTTGCCTTTGCCCGAGGCAGGAATAACCCAGACTGTCTTTCCCAGCGTTTTTTTTACATATGCCACAGGAACTTTGTCCCCTTCTACAGTACGTAAAGGTTTTAATTGGGCAGGGCCAGCTCGGTTGGTGGATCCCCTAGTGTTGACTAACCAAGTGGCTTTTCCTAAATGTTTATCCCAATTTTTGAAGGTTCCACCACCCATTGCTTTCAGTGTAGTTTTTAACAGTCCATTGTACCGTTTGATTTTCCCACAGGCTGGTACATGATAGGGGATGTGGTACACCCACAAGACAAAGACCAGCTGAAAAGCGTAGATATATCCATTGGCTCACTTGATTGCCCCCATTACCCAGCAGAGTAAAACAAATTTAACCTTTTGAGAAGTCTGCATACTGAAAGAGTCATTTAATCTAGTTCTACCTTTGATCATACAAACACTTTCCAAAAGAGCTAAACCAAAAATCCGTAACAAGCCACCTCTTGCATCCACCCCTATAAAAACCCTGCTATGTGACTACTGGACAAGACTGCAGGAAACATCTTATTTGATGAGCTAGTTATAAGGAGATTGCTATACCAGCTGTAATTGTTTGAAAACAAAGAAATCTTTACATTTCTGATCTTCTTTAATTTCTAAGAATGATTAGCAATGAAAAGCAGCTTACACAGGCTATTCAGATGTCCTCAAATCTTCCATTCACTATTCTTTTTCTCCCTACTTTGTCATGTACTGCCTTTACGATGGAACTGCTGGTTAACAGGGATCAATGAGCAACTGTATTTCCAAATGGCTGAAGTTTTAAGGCTGAGAAGGAACAGTGCTACACTGATACAGAAATGACAGATGATGCTGACAAAAATAACTGGATCCGGATCAGTTCCTGCTGTGCTATGCTGGGTGGAATTTCATTTTGGTCTGTTTGTAGGAGTAATAGCACCCTTTGTCTCTCTCCCAGATTACACCATCTGCAAATGCCTCATGTTGTCCATGCTGATACACCCCATTCAAACTGGAAGCTGGGGAATCAGTGAACCACCAAGAACCTTTGTAGGTTGTTGCACACTGACTCAAGGGAGGATCTTGCTTTCAGTCCTTATTTGAAAAGGGCATTGTATTGTGGACTGACAATGAATCCTCCTGTCCCAAATACAGGACAGGAATCACTGAAGCCAGACCAGATTTAGCCAGTGAAAGGTATGGCCTTCTCTCACTAATACCATGCCATTATATCTGGCAGAACCATAAAGACATGGTTCTGAACCTGGATTTCAGTCAGCACCATCTTCCTGATTATTAACTCATTCTCACCACCAGCCCCCTGCCCCAACACTTACAGCGTTTGCAAATTCCAGACCACTGGAACTCCGCCTGATTTTAGAAGCAGCACACACTTCCGTCCAGAATATACAACTTGCAGGCTGTGCAAGAGCTGTGGCCATTTTATGTCTCCAGAGGTAAAAACCATGGATCTTGAGCAAAATAGGTTACTTTCTCTTCCTGAAGGATACACTGGGACCATCAGCCCCAAAGACTGTTTCAGCCTTCCATTGTTTCTACTACAGTGCTCAAAAATGACCAAAAGAGATGGTCTACAGCAGCAAGAATAACAAAAAACTGAGAAATTAATTGCTTTAGGTAGTCTAAATAAGTGTATGGCAGCATCCCTTAATAGCATGGTACGAAACCTCTCACTGGAGAAGATATGTGCTCTCTAGGAGCTGCAGCTAAGCAGAGGAATGCCAGTGAATCATCTTTTGTCAGAGTTTAGGGGCATCAGTAAGATTTAGCTTCCATTTGCTCCAGGCTCAAAAGTCAGGCTTGTGAGAGCAAAAAGCTATGCACTGTTTTGTATTTAGAGGACGTGTACCATTTGGAACACCTGTATTTCTCCTTTAAAATTAGGATGAAAAAGAAGTTATTTCTTTTGCTAGAGAAAGCTTTGTGTGGGGGTATTTTCTGAAAGATTGCAAAGGGCCTGAAACCAAAACAGCAATTGTCTGCTACAACAGTTAGCTCCGCAAGCCATATTCACTCTAAAGGGTCCAAAGGAAGGCTAATCTGTTTTACCCTAGCTCAATTTCAGCATGAAATAGTAATGCAGTATTCAATAAAAATGGTAATGGCAGTTATCTCAGCAAAACTGGCTTTTTGAGATATGAGCTCCCTCTGTTTTACAGGATTTAAGCTCCTTGGTTAGCTTGTCTCATAGGTGGCATCCTTAACTTCAATGATAGAAGACTTGAGTAAGGATTCAGAATGAATGAATTATAGTGTCAGCATTTGGCTGCAAGACAGTACAGTTTTACAGGAACTATGCTCTTTGCTTGTCTTGGCTTTGTAGGGTTTCCTAGTGTTATGAAATGTGGAGGGATCATCTAGTAACTCCCTGCAGTACCTGAATGGAAACTCCCAAGCAGCAGCTTGTAATTTTTACTGGGATCACTCCAATTCCTCCTCAGAATACCCTCCCCAACTACCAAAATCTTCTCCTTACAGCCCCTACAATTTCCCAACAGCAGCCCCCTGTCTCCAAATCCTCCTTGCAATGTTGCTAGTTCTCTTCATACCCAAACCCCTCTACAGTTCATACAGCAACCTTCCCAAGCCCTCTACCTGTTTTCCTCATTACCATTTATTTGGCTTAGAGCTCTTGGTAAGCTAATTTGTTATTTAGAGCATGTGCTCATAGACTCACTCACCTTCAGAACACATAAGGCCAGTTTTGTGGTTTCCCTGCAGGCAGCAGTTGTTTGGGTCTATCACCTCCTATTTTCACAAACCAGCTTCAATTCTTGAGGGATGGGGAAACAGAAAAACTGACAAGGGATCAAGCAGACATACAGATGGCAAGCTGGTGTTAGCTTTGTTTCCTTTAAGAGACCGAAATAGCAAATCTTGAACGGCACAGAGATGTGATCATAACATTCACTTTGCATGGGATAACGCTGTAGGAGGGAAAGGAAAAAAGATCAAATCATCTGCTGGTATAACAGGCATCTGCAGAACTAGGACTGTACCAGTGCCATTTTAAATATTTATCCAAACTGATATTGCATGCAGGCTATCTGCCTTAGCTTTGTGACTGGAAGGTTAAAATATTGTTGTGAAGATAAAAGGAAGATGTTAGAACCAGAGTCATACAAGATAGACTGTAGAAGTGTATATTACATGTGAGTAATTATCCCAAGAGTGTCTTAACTTGTCCCTCAGGTGGTTATAAAATATATTACTTTTAATTCCATGAACATCTGCTATTTTCTCCTGCCTGTCTCAGGGCACAAGGCAAACAGTGCTCAGACTTCAGTATTTTATCTCACCGCTTATGCTTAATGTGGGGTACTAGACCATTCGTGTTGCAAATTACTCCCTGAATCCAGCATTATTGATTTCTTCACTTTCTTTTCAATGAAAGACTTAATTACAGACTCTGTGAGCTTCAGACACATTAAATAATTAACCTTTATAAGACCTCTGTGAGATCAGCAGGCTGTGTTACAATCCGAGCCTCAGGGAGATTACACCAGTCAAATGTAGTCACTACTTCTGAATGCCTCATTTGGAGTTACTTGATTTGGTTTCAGCAAATGAGAATATTTTATGTGCAGCCTTCGCTGGCATGCAGCTCTGAGCACACATGAGCTCCACAGATCACTTCCCAGGCTGTCAGGAAGGCCGTCTACACAATAAGGTGCATCCACTAATAAGCCAATGTAGAAAATTGGGGTAGATAACTGAGCACCACAACATGGAAAGAACTGAATATTAGGTTGCCTGGCAGAATAAAAAGAAAATTGTTATGGATAGACTTCAAAGAAGTCTCTATTAATCTCCATCCTATCTCTTTTCCTACTGCCTTACCTGAACAGCTTTCACCTTTCTGATAGATCTTTTCCTTTCAAGGTTAATTCTGAGCAACTGCTAAATCCAGATGTCATTTCAAAACTAACAAGGAGAAGAATCCATTACAGTTGGCAATTCCTAGCCCTGAACAAGTGGGCTTTTTAAAACCTTTTCCTTTGAAAAGTGGGAGTGGGTTAAGGAACAAAATTATTCATCAGATTTTCTGCAAAGTCATTTGTAGTTTCAGTCACTGCTAGTAAAAGTCACTGCATTTTTATAATTAGCTATTTTCAGTAAGAAAAAGACCTCTGTATATGATCCATTTCAAATGGAGAGGATCAGTCACAGCTTGTGCAGTCCTTCCTGTTGAACTGGCCTTAGCATCACCTGCTTCTAGGATGCAGCCTCTTGATCCAGAGAGGGCAAACCTGTCCCCAGTATGCAGCCTGGCATGCTGCAAGTTTTATCAAAGCAATTATAACTCCTTCAGCTGCTTTTAAATGCTCCATTTTTTTCAGCTGCCAGCACTGGGTCATCACCTGCTCTTACATCACACCTTGCTACTGAATCTGTTCCTCCAAGGCTGCCAGGAAGGTTATTTAATTTTGAGTATCTATTCAAATATTAATGAACTGACTCCAGCCTGGGGAACATGGCAAGCATCGCATCAAACACCATCTTGCTTTTGTTCCTTCTCCT
Organism: Phoenicopterus ruber ruber; assembly: GCA_009819775.1. Lineage (NCBI taxonomy): Eukaryota > Metazoa > Chordata > Aves > Phoenicopteriformes > Phoenicopteridae > Phoenicopterus > Phoenicopterus ruber. The sequence continues at coordinate 13,128,500 of CM020234.1, forward strand.
TCAGAAGGGAACATGGAGAAATGTCTTCTGCTAGAGTTGCCAGTGGTGATGACAGATGAGGAAGATGGGAAGCTGTAAAGCTTCTTTTGCTTCCATCTGCCTGCTCAAACGTGCATAGAGGGAGGAGAGCGCGTGATATATGGCCTGGCAGACAGAAGCCATCTAGACTGGGAGATGTGACACTTCACACAGATGATGTGGGGAGGCAAGAGTGTGAGATCTTGCCAGCCAGGTACCACTTTATTAACAAAATAGTGGGGAGAAGGGGTAATTTCCTTGCAGTTGCAGTTTTTCTGATGGAACTGGCAAGTGAGTTCAGTGACTCTGAGGTAAAAGTCCTCTCCGAGGCCCTCTGCCATCTTCCCAAGATTTCTGTATTTCCCAAGGGATCTTTGGCTGAAAACCAACTCCATTTCCGCCAGAGCCTCCTCTGGGTCTGTGCCACTGGAGCTGCTTCATTTGTGCAGGCAGGTCTCCTCTGTGACCGGTGACCAATGTGATCTCCTTCTATGACAAGGTGACCCGCTTAGTGGATGAGGGAAAGGCTGTGGATGCTGTGTACCTAGACTTTAGTAAAGCCTGTGACATCGTCTCCCACAGCATCCTCCTGGAGAAACTGGCTGCTCATGGCTTGGACGGGTGTACTCTGTGCTGGGTAAAACACTGGCTGGATGGCCGGGCCCAGAGTTGCAGTGAATGGAGTTAAATCCGGTTGGCGGCCGGTCACAAGTGGTGTTCCCCAGGGCTCAGTGCTGGGGCCAGTTCTGTTCAATATCTGTATCAACGATCTGGACGAGGGGATCGAGTGCACCCTCAGTAAGTTTGCAGATGACACCAAGCTGGGAGGGAGTGTTGATCTGCTGGAGGGCAGGCAGGCGCTACAGAGGGATCTGGACAGGCTGGATCGATGGGCCGAGGCCAAGTGTATGAGGTTCAACAAGGCCAAGTGCCGGGTCCTGCCCTTGGGTCACACCAACCCCAGGCAGTGCTACAGGCTTGGGGGGGGAGCGGCTGGAAAGTGCCTGGCGGGAAAGGGCCTGGGGGGGTTGGTCGACAGCGGCTGAAGATGAGCCAGCAGTGTGCCCAGGTGGCCAAGAAGGCCAACAGCATCCTGGCCTGTATCAGCAATAGTGCGGCCAGTGGGACTAGGGCAGTGATCGTCCCCCTGTGCTCGCCCCTGGTGAGGCCGCACCTCGAGTACTGTGTTCAGTTTTGGGCCCCTCACTCCAAGACAGACACTGAGGGGCTGGAGCGTGTCCAGAGACGGGCAACGGAGCTGGGGAAGGGTCTGGAGCACAAGTGCTGTGAGGAGCGGCTGAGGGACCTGGGGTTGTTTAGCCTGGAGAAAAGGAAGCTGAGGGGAGACCTTCTCGTTCTCTGCAACTCCCTGAAAGGAGGTTGGAGCGAGGTGGGCATCAATCTCTTCTCCCAAATAACAGGCGATAGGACGGGAGGAAACCGCCTCAAATTGTGCCAGGGGATGTTTAGATTGGACATGAGGAAACATTTCTTCACTGAAAGGGTTGTCAGGCACTGGAACAGTCTGTCCAGGGAAGTGGTTGAGGCACCATCCTGGAGGTATTTACAAGATGTGTAGATGTGGTACTGTCGTGGTTTAACCCCAAATTGTAACCCAATACCATGCAGCCGCTTGCTCACTCCCTCCCTCCCTGTTGGGGTGGGGAGGAGAATTGGAGAGAAAGGAAAACTCGTGGGTTGAGATAAAAACAGCTCACCAGGACAGCAAAGGAAAAATATGAAAATATATTAGTAATGATAGTAATGATAATATATACAAGGATAATAGAATATATAAAACAAACGATACACAATTTCTCACCACCCGACGACCGATACAGCCCGTCCCGAGCAGCAGGCAGGGAGCAGGGGTATCCCCCCAGCTATCCCAGAACAGCAAGTTCCAGGGAAAGCAGGCGAGGGAACAAACAGCCAAACGAGCGAAAAACAAAAAGGTAAAAATAGGGAAACAAAAAGGAACCCGAAGGGAAGCTTAACTATTAGGGCAAGTTAAAGGTCTCAAAAGCCTCAAAAACCCAAAAGATCTAGTGGCCTCCCCGACCGACCCTCGCTTGTATCGGGCATGACGTCTATGGTATGGAATACTCTCTTTGGCCAGTTTGGATCAACTACCCTGTCTCTACCCCTCCCAAGATTTGCATCTGCACATTAGCAGAACCTGGAAAACAGCAAAATGTCCTTGGTGGTTCAGCAGCAACCAGCAACATCAGTGTGCTATCACCGTTGTTCTCACACTAAAGCCAAAACATAGGAGCTGCTGAAAACAAAACTAGCTCCGTCCCGGCCTAAACCAGGACAGGTACTTAGGGACATGGTTTAGTGGTGGACTTGGCAGTGTTAGGTTAACAGTTGGACGTGATGATCTTAAAGGTCTCTTCCAACCTAAACGATTCTATGCTTCTATGATTCTCTATACAGGGAAGTTGACAGCGACAGAGTTTATTTGCTCTCCCTTTCCCATGCCCTGGATAGCCACTTTGCCCTGCAAACTAAACTTGACTGTTCAAACAGAAGGAAGCAAAGGAGGCCTGCAGAACCACATAGGGCACCACAGCATGTCCCAGCCTGTCCTAAAACCAGCACTGGTCTCAAGCACTTTGTGTTCCAAGGGTCTGCTGGTGCACTGCAAGTAAGGAGAGGGTAATCCTCCTCTTCAAGCTTGCTCATGGTCTCTACCTGAAATCTTCTTCCACAGACAGAAATACAAGCAAAGATGCTGATTTTAAATGAAAACCACGCATTTGCTGTGCACTCAGAGCTGCTGTACTTCATACATACCCAAGAGGGCACGCATTAGCTGGTCCTTCAGAGGCAGGGAGCTCTACAGATCAAAGAGGCTGTCTGGGAAAGAATGGCATGAATAAAAGGAGGCCTAGACAGAAACTTCAGGAGAGTCAAACTAGAGACATTCTGGCAAACCTGGGTGGCACAGTGCTGTGAACTACTGCTGCCTGCTTCCCCATGCTTGTCCTGGGCAGCTCTGCAGGATCCTGGCACCCTTGCTGCATTCCCATATAACTTTGGACTTGTAGAAAGCTGGGGAATTGTTCTTGGCTGGAGATATTAACACAGAAATTATCTCCCTCTTGTGGAAGGAGTTCTTTAATGAATGCAGACCTAGAACTGCTGATTAGCAAAGAAACAGTGACCTTACAAAGCTGGAGCACTAGAAGCAGGGGGTGCAGTGTCAACACAGGTTGCTTGCCCTGAGGAGCATTAAGAACAGAAAAGGAGCACAAAGTGGTACTTTAACCCCAATTAATCAGAAGTGCAGTTTGCCCCCAGCTGCATTCTGAACTTTGATATCCTTTTCGTTAGAGATCTGTGCTATATTTGTTGCATCCCCCCAGTGTCAGTCCTCAAGGACTGGGGAGGGTCCTGCTGCCTGAAAGAGTGAAAGAAACATTTAAGAAATGAAGCTGTTGCAGAGGCCATGGATCACCTATAAACCAGACTGGATTGGTTCACCCAACTCTGATAACAGCTTGTTACAAAAAAATTGAAAGTAAACCAACCACCTAATTCAGGCTGTTCACTGGAAAACTACTGTAACAGTAAGCACTGACATTACTGATGATTAGAATGAAATAAAAGAGAAATATGAGCATGTTGCACCTTGCCTAAAAAAAGCTGAATTTTTGGAAGGCCCAGGAGGTTTTCTAAAATGCTGATATTAATCAAAATGCAAACTATTCATTCAGCTTGACACATTACTTTGAAATCTCCCAGGTATTTTGTGATGAAAGTGTGAACTACTTTTACACTTTTTTTGTCACAGAATTTGTAAAAAAAAAAAAGTTATTACAGGAATGATTTGTCGTATTTGTACAGTGTGTTGATGCTGGAAGTGTTGGGGTAACCTTTAAAGTTTACCTTGGAAGGACAGGGTTCAATCTCACCTCTCCCACCTCTCAGGCTAATGCAGTTGTCATCAGACTGTCAGATTACTTCTGCTGGTTGTACTTGCCGTCACCCCGACTGCTAGAAAGAGCATGACTGTCAGCTGGCGGGTAGGGTTATCTGCGGTGGGACTGTCACCAGGCAGAGGGATTCTTGTTTTTCCTCTGGGGGTCCTTCTGTACTTCACATTTAGCAGTCACTGCTACATCTACCGGCCTGATTTCAAAAGAACAGACCCTGGCTGCATTTTATAACGGGCCTGATCTGGGGAGTATTTTGAAAATATGATAAATATGACTTTGGTTCATCACGGTAGCTTGTGCCAAGCCAGTATCTCTTTTTGACAGGGTAAATGACTCCCTGGAAAAGGGAGAGGCAGTATCTCTTATCTCTCTAGAATTCAGTAAAAGATTTGGTGCAGGGTAATGGGAAAAAAATATTTCTTCTGGTTAAAGTGGACATTTTTACAAATGCTGTAAGTGATGGATACGGGGAGGGGGTGAGGAACTGAATAAATCAAAGTAACAAATATCACTGTTCAAAGGAGTTCTGTGTAGCTGATCACAGGTGATTAGTGAACTCCCTTGAGGATCAAGCATGGGACTGATTTTGACTAACATTTTCATTTCTAGTCTTGACACTAAAAGACAACCTCACCCAGGTGTAGTATTTTCGTCAGGCAAGAGGAACTCAAAGGGGAAGAGATGTTAACACAAGAGAAAATGGATATGAAAGCCGTTTATAATTCTGGCTGGACAGTGAGATTATTGCTTTTTTAAAAGGAATAATGATGCATTGCTTTTACAATGCAACATGAACAATGTAGTAAAAAAAAAGAAAAAAAATCATGATGAAATTCCAGTGGGTGTCTTCCAGTCTTGCATTTTTCTGTCAACAATAAATTATCCCTAATTTCATTCTAGTAAGGTATAACCTCCCGTTACAATTTACAATAGAAACTACTCCATATTTCTTGAAGGTATGTTTGAGAGCTGTGTGATCTAAAATTCATACCAGATGATATGCTCAGCAGAAGTTAGCAGATGATGAGTGAGTGCATTTCCACTTGTAAACATCTGAATCAGACAGTTACTGTTTGGCATCTTCCATACCCTGGCACTACATATGCACTCTATTGCTTTCAGATTACAGTGTAATTCTAGCAGGTGGAAATTAAGCCAGGGATGGTAAGTTTTTCCTAAACAATCAAAAAAAAAAAAAAAAAAAAGGAATTACAAAAGCAGATCTAAAGTTTTTAAAGCTAAGCGACTTTTGTTTTAACTCATTTCATGGGTTTAGCACTCAGTGGAGATTAAGGAAAAAATCCCATTTGTTTTACCACGAATTGACTTAACTTCAGATCGACTGTGCTTTCAAAGAAACAGGGGGCTTCTCTAATATTGCTGGAAAGTATGGCACTTTGGAGGGGTTTGTTTTTTTACAAAGACAACCCATGATAACCTAACGGTGGGCCTGGACCAAGTGCTGGCTCGGAGGAGGCTGCTGTGCCGGCTGCCTGGTAACTCGGGCTGACATCGATTCTATGTATTTCCGTGACAGCTGTTTGTGCTAAAATAATGATCAGTCCTGCTCTAGTTAGCCCCGCAGGCTCGGAGTTCATCAATCAATTGGAAAAATTGTATGGGTTTGGTACGCCGCCAGCGTGGAGAAGGTTGAGCGAGTTGGCCAGGAGCGCTGCGGAGGTCTGATGGCGGAGGAGGAGAGGGGCAGGCGCCGGCTGAGGAGCAGGGCCTGGGGCTGGGGCTGGAAGGGGCGGCAGGAAAGGGATGAGCAGGGCCAGGCTCAGGGATGGACCCGCTGTCCCTCCCGAGCGGCCACGCAGGCACAGCCCCGGCGAGCGCGGGGGTGCTGCCCATGGGGAGTGGCCTCTGCCTCCCATGACCGTGAGCAGCCCGGAGCGCCCCAAGGGCGGTGGGGCGGGCGCTTCTCAGGCCTCTGGCCCCGCCACGAGTTCAGCCGAGCCCGACTGAGGCAGTGTGGGGCGGGACGCCGCGGGGAGACCCTCCCTGCCCCCGCTCCGGGTGGGCCCGTCGGGGAACCCACGGCAATACGCCGCCCGGCGACACGGGGCCTCGCATCCCGCCGGCCGGAACCGGGAGCGCTGCCGATGGGGCTGCCATGGCGGTCGGCGCTGGGCGAGTTTCCAGTCAGCCGCTGGCTGAGGGCAGAGAGGCGGCGAGGGTGGCCGGCTGCGGCCCCTGCCCCGAGCCGGGCCTGCCCCGCGGGCTGGCGAGGTACGCCGCCGCCGGGGGGCTGGGCTGCGGCCTGAGCCCGGCAGGGAGAGGGGCTGTCGGAGGCGCCTCCTCTCTCCCGCCCGAGTACGATCATCCCGCGGGCCTGGCTGGGCCTCCCGCAGCTGGGGGCGCAGGAAGGCCGCCGGTGAGGCGCCGTGCCCGCCCGTCATGCCGGCGGGTTTTGTGTGCTTCGGTGGAGAGCCCTGTCCGTCCGTGGGGACAGGTGAAGCGGTGGTCTGGAGGCAGTGCTTTCACGGCATCTCCTCGTTGTAAGGAGAGGGGTCTCTGAAATGCAGGTTTCCCCAGGCCTGCCTCTCCCTGCTCGCCCTGTACTGGTGCCAAACTAGTTAGTTTCAGTTTATTTCTGAGTAAGGCAAGCGCTTTTCCAGCATCCACATAACATCTGAGAGCCCGTTCACCAGGCGCATCAGCCCTTACTGCTCTTTCGAGTGTTTCTTTCACGCCGTGTCTGGGTTGTTGACACATCCACTAGTAAAATGCAAACTGGGACACAAGTTTTCAGATAATACCCTCTGCTCTCCTGCTTGGATGACTTTGTCCTCAGTCTCAGAGAACATAGTAAATGGTTGCTGTGGGTGCTGTTGCTACTACCACCATAATGTTTGGGGGGGCGGGGGGTAAGCTAAGGGTAGTCACTCTTTTTATGCTACAAAAGTCACTCTTTTTATGCTACAAAATACCAGGACTGTGGCAAGGCTGCAAATGTTATTTTTAATGCACTAGAAGGAGTAAGAAAATGAGATTTGATTTGATTTGATTTGATTTAAGTGGGATTTTTTTTGAATTACCAAATTTTGATTAATTTATATAAAATACCTTCCAAATGTCTGTATTTGCTTCAAAATAATGAACACCTTAAAGTGTTTGTGACTGAAATCAATGTCAATTGATTAAATTTCAGTCAAGAACAGTCAAATGAGCAGGTTGGTAGCTCAGGTTTTCTTCACTGAAGGGAGAGGGGGCTGTGGACAACCTTTTGACTCAGCATCTGCCACTTTCATACAATCCAGCACTATGTTTACCTATGATACGAAATTTCATCAGTGCTTTCTACTGAAGGGTAAGAGCGCCAGTTTTGAAGTAGCAGTCATATTTATCTTTTAAGCAAGTAGTGTGTAAAGGTGTAATATTCAGTCACTTCACCTGCATTTGACAATTGAGGACTTTATGGTTCTGCTGATTTCCCTTTTGTTTTGAATGCAGAATGCTAAATGTGTGTTGGCATACAGGCCTTTATGAAAGCTGCTGAACGATTGAATAGGTGTTGGTTTAGCCTGCATCATTTGGCAATGTATCCAAGGATATGAATGCTGAGATATGTGTGCTGAAGTAGTGTGAACTACCGATTGCTACATGATGGAAGAGCTTCTAGAGAAATTGGTAAAATCCTGGCTGTGTTTTGAAGCCCATGACTAAAATAGAGCTGAGATTGTGCCCAGTCTTTTATAACTGTGTAACAGATTCACTCCATGTGTCAGTTTTATGCACCTTCTTAGTCCTGCTCTGTTGCAGTAAGGAGGCAATTTCACTTATTTCTATCCTGCCAGTTGTATCATTTTTGTTCTCTTGTCTTCTTTTGTGGATTACAGAGATATGTGGGACAGTTCTACATGGACCACTGCCACAGGAAGGGGATTTTGGCTCAGGGATCATCTAATTAAACTATGTACCGAAGTACCTGGTTATTTTTCTCTCTTGGATTATCTAGCACACTACAGATACATTGATCACAACTCTCAAAAGAAGTATATTTCACTTGAGGAAGATCCGTTTCTCCGTAGCTATAAAAACATCTCCCTTTTGATGATAAGGATATTTTCCCTGAAGGAGTCTCTGCATATTCTCGTAACACGGATCATCTTACTTTGACTTGCTCCTTCCTGGAAGAGTGTGATGCTTGGTATTTTCAGAACACCCCAAAGTTGCCTGAGGGAGACCCTTGGCCTGTTGCAAATGTAAACCCTCTACTGGTTAGAATGCAGACGCATGTTTATAAGCATAGGTAACTGTTGATGATTTGTTTATTATGTATGGATTTTTAGAAATCATTATCCATGGGTGTTCCTTATTTTCAAATTTACATTGCAGGATAAAAGCTGCACTCCAGATTGGTTTTTATGGCCTTAAGATTACAAGTTGCCAAGCAGGATTTTTTTTAAAAAAGAAACAAACATATTCATCTCTCAACTTACAAATTTTATTCCTTTAAGTTAAACATCAGTTTTATCCTGGTTACGCCTATAAAAATAGTCTCATTACTCATTACCATGTCAGAGTTTTTGGAAGTCCGGTTTTGAAAGGAATTAGGAGGCAGGGGCTGTAGAGACCTGTTCTGACCTTTCCTGTTCTGACAGTGTAGTGTCTTGCATAGAGGTACAAATATGGAGAAGCATAGTGCCAGATTTTCGAAAGCGCTGAAAATCTGGCCAATGATACCTTTTTGTGGTTGTCTTGACTCTTGTTCTTCTTCAAGGCTATACAAAACATGCTGCAGCAAGTCTACAGCTAGTAGACTGCCAACTGCCTGTCAGTTTTTATGTAGCTTGGTACTTGTACTTGGAGATGCTCTTTGGGCCCACAGAGTATTTCCTTACTTTTTTTGATAGGAGCACAAGCGACATATGCATATTTTATAGTCATAGTTAAAGCAAGTGATGGAAATGAAATCATAAACAGATGTCATGAGTGTGCATGATAAACTGGTTGATAGAAACACGTGGTAGTCAGATTTTGTTTTCTTATTTTAGTAGATGTTTGATGGCTGGATATTTTTTAACTCTTCTGTAGCTAAAATATATATGCTACTGCCCGCACCCCGTACACTGGTTTACCTGTCTGCCATTAATGTAAGCAAGCTTACACTATCTGAAGTAGTTCTTAAAATGATAGCTTGCCTTATTTTCCCATCTTGCTCACCAACATATTTTATTCTTGATGTGTTTTTTCTTTAATTGCCGTAGTCATCTAAGAGTATCTAGCTGCTTAAATGTGCCATACTTATTTCTCCTCTTTTAGACGCTGTCAAATGGAGTTCACTTCAGATGTCAACCTCATTCTCAGTGGAGCCTGCAGTACTTATGGGCCTCCAGGCCCCAGGGAACTTGCCTCAGAGTCGCTAATTCAGAAGGCAACAAGAGGAGACTGATGTCTGTGTGATTCTGAGGAATGGGCTCGCTCATCCAGACATAGCTGACAAACATGGATACACAGCACTTGCCACTGCTGCTGTAAGACTCTAAGCATGACTCTTTACCACATGATGAGAAAATGCCTGGTATAGGAGGCTGGATTAAACTTTTCTCTTGTTTTGTTACATAGTATGAAAGGAATGTTCAGTAAACAGGAAAACCAGAAACCCAGTGTGGTATGAGTAGCATCTGTAATGACTGGTGTCATGCCAAACCCCACGGTAAATAAAAAACCTAAAATAAGCCCTGCATTAAATATTAGAGATGATTTCAAACATCAGGTTTGATTTCAGGTTATGATTATGCAGTGGACTAAATCTATGTTCTTGAATGTGACTGTACCTTACTGTTTTTTCTCCTAGTTGAAATCAGATTCAGACAGAGTTGTTTTGTTTTTTTCTGAAAAGTGGTGGTGGCTAGAAACCATGCATGCACAACTTCAATTTCTGTAGGAGGGGGATGAAATCCTGCCCCTCCGCCTTTTTCTTCATGCCCTTTTCAGCTACCTCAATACTTGGCATTCATTGTAAATGGCTAGCAAAATCTAGATAATAACTTAGAACACTGTATTTGTCTTGTAGCCATCTCAGTCACTTTTAGTCTCTTTCTGTGCATGAATTCTCACTGAATTCCTATGAAACCCAGTAGCTAAAAATTAGCTGAAAAATGCTTGTTCTGAACCCTGTAAGACATAGTTCAGTATTGTGTTTTTGTTCTGTGGGAAATACAAATTTGAATTAGCTAAACAGTGTAGAGTATCACTACTTTAAAACTGTGTTGTCAATTCTTTCCATGTCAAAAGCTAGAAGTGTGTACATCTATGTGCAAGTATGGATGTTTCCCCTCTACAGGTTCATTCCCACAATGATGTTCTCAATCTTCTTCTTGATAGCGGAGCTGATGTGAATAAGTGTAGTGGTGAAGGATTATCGTCTCTCTCCATGTGCTTTATTCTCTTTTATCCAGAAGAATCTTTTAAGGGTAATAATGGTGAGAGGAGCTTGCTCAGTTAGAAGGTTCGTTTACTTCTAAACTAAAATGACAGAATCGTAATGTATTATTTCCTCAAGCTGTAAGCTTGCTTTTTAAATGTACTGTGTATGCTCCCTAGGAAAAAGTCAGAACTTTTATGCATTGTGCACTCTGAGGATGCAGAATAATCTTTACTTTCACTGCTAACTCCTAACTCGAAGGACCAAGCTCCAGTGCAGTTACAAGCTTACTCTACAATTGAAATAAGGCACTGTATCAATAGCAGAGATGTGAGGCTGTATTGGCTAGATGTTTAACACAATGAAGATGTAGTGGGGCAGTTGATGGGCATTACAAAAGCGTTAAGTAGAACAATAGGATGTAGGTGATTGTCCTGGTACTACATAATCCTGCTGGCATCATGGAGGTGGCTAGTACAAAGCAATTGTACTGTCAGGAGTCTGCTGGTCCTTGGGGACTGCTCACAAAGGAAGAGTCATATCCTTCTGCCACAAAGAGAAATATCTTCTCTGGACTTTCTATGCAGGAACACGATATACGTGTTGTAAGAGTGCAAACCTGGGAATGGGAAAGAAAATGAAAGCAGGAGTGTCAGGAATCACCAGCCAGGATGAGAAAACAGATAAAAAGGGGGTCTGGGCAGGAACTATGTAGTCTTTGAAAAGTTTCAGTGGAGTCTAGAAATGGAAGGGTGCTGCTGAGACTTTCACATGAGGCTAGACAGGTAGTGGCCCATGCCTTGAGGAAACTTGTTGGAAATTAAGTACCAAATAATCCTTGGTTGCTCTGAAGTTGCTATTCTAGTTCCAAGAGTATGTTCAAGTGGTGGCCCGTTGCTAAAGTTGCAAGACTTTTATGAGAAAGGGAGAAGGGGAGTGAGAGATAGCAGCTGCTCAAAACTGCACAGAAAATCAATGTGGAGCTATTATGTCTCATTTTAGAGGTAATATGAGGTAATTAGGAATAGAGAGGGGATCTTTCTGTGTTGGTTTGTGCCTGTCACAGTCTCTGAGATTCTGCAAGGTAAATGTACATTGCTTTCACTTTTCCTCTGAGTTGAATTTGCATCCAGATTTGGAAACATCAGCCTTGTAGATCCTAGTTCCAGATTCTCATGCAAACTAATGCAGGTTGAAAATCGGTAAGTGTCTTGTTTTATTTCAGCATTTTTTTATCTTTTAAGCTAGGTGATGTATACTGGAAGAAACTTTTAACTCTCCTAAACATGGTTTAGAAACTATGGAAATTGAATAAGAAAAATATTGTGTTATTTTAAGATACTATAAAAAAACCCAACAGAAACCCTTAGTTACAGATCACTTCTAAATGATTTCCCTAACAGTTGTTAACAAAATTACGTTATCATTTTATGCTGTACTGTGTTACTGTTCTGATCTGTTAATATGCTGAGTCATGCATTGAAAGAAGATTTTTTTCATTTTTGTAACCTCTTTCTTTTTTTAAATCTTTAATGAACAGTCAGAATCCTCAGAAACAGTCAATGGGGCTGAAGGCATAATCTCAGAGTAAGTCTCATGCACTATAAGTGGGATACCAACTCTCATAAACCCTTTTGTATAAAGAAGTCACCAAAGATGATGATTTTTGTGTTGCTGTTTGTTTCTGTCCTAAGGAACAGGGGTTTTGTATGGAAATTCATTTTCATGTTTGAGTAAAGAGGATGATAACCTCCTTGTGCACAAGAGGAAAAACTACATTAAAGTCAAATGGGATGGTTGTAGTGCCCACAGCCCTGACAAATCTGACTGTTACCTTGTTTATAAACACAACCAGCATCCACATGAAGAGAGATGCGTTGTGTTTGGTTGGTATTGTAAAGTGGTGAATATCACTTGTGATGAGTGCACTTTCTCATCTATGATGAGGTCAATGGCAGCATTTGGCCTTGTGAAAATTGGAGTTTTTCTCCTCAACCCAGGGAACACAGGGCTGATCTCATTCAGAGTGGAGGTGAGGAAGGCAGCAGCTGAGGGGTCTGGGGGCAGAGGCAATTTCCCCAGCTGGATTCTGTTCTGCCCCCTCCTTCACTAGTTGTCCCTGCTTCATTTGTTGCTGCAAGATTGTGAGATATCCAGAAACAAATAGCAGCTGCCTGCAAGAAGGTTTTACTTACAAAACACATTTAGATTTGACAATTCACCATCAGCTCTAAAGGGGCAGAAGAAATGCATGGTTCGGTGCATAAAATAGTCTTACAAATAGAGGTTAAGCTCTGATGTTCAGTCCTGTCTCCTTAGCTGTGGTGTGAATGCAATTTTTTGGGAAGGTTTTCTTTTTGCTTGGATGTGTAATGATTTGCTTTCTTCAGGTTAATAAACTGCTTGAAGCTGGCGCAGATTATCTTTCCACCAGTTACTCTTAGGGAAGGACAGAGAAAGGCTGTGGGAACAGCTGTTGACTATGCCTATTACAGCTATTGTCAGGTATGACTTCAGTTCCCATAGCTGAAAGTACTGTGTATTTGCATCCATTTAAATACATGGCCTGTTGTGTCCTTATGAATTGTCTAGGGCATTCTTCAGAAACTTTCATGGAAATTTGCTTTTTCCCTTCATTTGTTGTGAGACTCAGTTCAAAACCAAATGAAACATTAATCACTTAAAGTCTGAATACCTCCAATAGTTTTGCCTGTGAAGGCAATCCTTACTGTCACATAGTAAGATTCCATTCATAATTGTATTGGAAAGAGTTAATCGTAATCTTAAACCCAGGCATTAAAACTAAAAGTAATATGTGTTTCCGTGAGGCTACAATCAAATCAGGAGAAGTAATTATGGGTTATATATTATGGTAATTTTAGATGTGTTGTAAGCTATGATAGGACATTATTGATCAAACTTTAAAATAATGGATTTCCTAAATAAAATACATATTTTTAAATAAAACATACATTAAAATATGTATTATATGTTACGTATTGTATATAAAATAACCTAAACATATATTTACTAAATAAATAAATGGATTTACTAAAGTCATCGTTAGTTATTAATCCCATATAAAAAGAATCTTACTGTGAAGTATAACTAATAAATTTCTGCCTGATGCTTTTTTTTTCTGGATATAGTTGTTTAAAAAAACTTCTAAAAGGCCTGGGATTCTGTCACAGTTCTCATTAGAAGTAATATAAGGTGGTTTTTTAGAGCTTTCTTATTAACAAGAAAGCTTTCATGGTAAGCAGATTGCTTACCTCTGGAACATAAACAGTGGTTGTTCTGAAAAGAACAAAAGTAGTGCTGCACCTCGTTCATGGAGCAGCCTGCTTAGAGCTAATGAGGGTTTTGCATCCCACACCAATGTTCTATGTAGACATTAAATTGTGATTTCTTTGCTTGCAATCACAGCTGATCCAGGAAAATATATTAAGCAATTTATAACTGTAATCACAGGTCAAACTTGATCACCATACTCCAGGTACCTTACTTACTTTCCTGCCTTGCTCTGGACTTTTGTCTATACTCTCCTTGCTGGCACTCCCATCAGGGAAGCAGTATGGGGAACGGAGGAACATAATAGTGGACAAGCAGTGAGTGCCCTCTAGCTGTCTTTTCATTTCCAAGAAACTTTTGGTGCTTCCAGAAGTGCTGTGAGAGGAGCTCTGCAACATGAGGGCAGCTTCCAAGTGCAAGGCCCTCCACATGGGTCAGGGCAACCCCCGGTATGAAAACAGGCTGGGGGATGAAGGGATTCAGAGCAACCCTAAGGAGAAGGACTTCAGGGTACTGGTGGATGAAAAGCTGGACATGAGCCGGCATGTGCGCTCACAGTCCAGAAAGCCAACTGTACCCTGGGCTGCATCACCAGCAGCGTGGCCAGCAGGGCGAGGGAGGGGATTCTGCCCCTCTACTCCACTCTGTGAGACCCCACCTGCAGTGCTGCAAGCAGGTCCAGAGGAGGCCACGAAGATGATCCGAGGGCTGGAGCACCTCTCCTATGAAGACAGGCTGAGAGAGTTGGGGTTGTTCAGCCTGGAGAAGAGAAGGCTCCGGGGAGACCTTATTGCAGCCTTTCAGTACTTAAAGGGGGCCTATAAGAAAGATGGCGAAAAACTTTTTAGCAGGGCCTGTTGCGATAGGACAAGGGGGAATGGTTTTAAACTAAAAGAGGGGAGATATAGACTAGAGATAAGGAAGAAATTTTTTACAATGAGGATGGTGAAGCACTGGCACAGGTTGCCCAGAGAGGTGGCAGACGGAAACATTCAAGGTCAGGCTGGACGAGACTTTGAGCAACCTGATCTAGTTGAAGATGTCCCTGCTTGTGGCAGGGGGCTGGACAAGATGACCCTTAAAGGTCCCTGCCAACCCAAACTAATTTATGATTCTATGATTTCCCCTTGAAGAAACATTTGAAAATTGTTTTAGTTGTTGAGGTCTCACCAAACTGATAATTGGAACAACTAGAATGTCTAACCTGGATGTGTCTTGTGCCCCGTATCACAGACTGAGCTCCAAGCCAGGATCCAGCAGGGATGATGCTGTGCTTTTGGAATGGGTTGACTTTAACTCTGAAGCACTTGGTGTGTTAGTGTTCCCATACATCAGTGTATTAACTCATGGTATGTTGCAGGATAGAATTGCTCACACACCATACCACATACTGTCAGCATCTGAGCAGGAAGTTTCTCAAACACGCCAATCACTGCTGGAACACATTACAGAGAAGCTTCATGAGCGTGTCATCCTAAAAGAGAAAGAGTGGGATCAAGAAGAGCTGAGAAGATCCAAGAAATGTTATTTCAAGCCTAAGAGTAGTTCAAGATGAAGGGTAGCATCACCTGGTGTGAAGGGGAATTTATTGTTCTAATTCCAGTGTTACTGTCTGAAAAAGTAACTGCATATTTGGTAAGGAGATGTAGGGGTTCTACAAGCATTAAAGAGAATGAGCAAGGCATTGTGAAGAAAGTCTGAATGTGAGTTTAGTGCCTATCGGCTGCTTCCTGGTAAATCCCTGTACAAGATCTATTACCATGTATTAAGCAGTGATTGAGGGAGCTTGCTCCTCTTTCATGGGAGAACCTTGGAATTGCTTCGCGTTTAGTGCAGGGAACAGGATGCATGCAATGGCGACTGGACATCTAGTGCATTTTCATTCCTTATGGCAACTTAGTCTCAGGTCCTTTCCTAAGACTCCCATTGTATCAGTGCTCTTCTGCTATTAGAGTAGCAACAATGAATATATAAATTAAGATGATTTGAGTTACATCCTCAGTAGTGCTCAAATGTGTGGTGAAATCAGGCTTAGAATCTAGGTCTCCAAATACCAGTCTTTAGGGCAGAAGATGTATCATGCTTGGGAAGTGAACTCTGAATGTAAGATTGTTACCTTTGCAGTTCAGCGTAACCTGTGACTCTGCGACTTGTCACAAGCAGGAAGAAAGAGTAAATTATCTGTATGGTTTCTTCCTCTTGGCTGTGACATAGCAACTTGTCTCCTTTTTTCTTGGCTTCTGAAGCTTGTTGATGAAAGATGCATTTTATTATGTATCTTCAAATTTTATGTGGTAGACAGAGCCAAGCAGACTTTTAATGAAGGTGGATCTTGTGACTAGTATTCTAATTCTCATGTCAGAATACTGGTTTTTGTTTTCTCCCATGCCCCCTTTTGTTGGTGGAGTGGATTCAGCCATTCATACATGTGTTTCAAAGAAGAACGGAGGCAGCCGTCATGTGGAAGAGGTGAGGTAAGGCAGAGATACTGCACTCAAGTATTGACTGTTCTTGGTCAAAAGTACTATGCCCTGGGTTTTTTCCTCACCAAAACTATCATCACCCTGCCATTTTTCTCCTTTCTAATTTTCCTCTCTAGTCTATCCAGACTTATCAGCTGCAGGTAGCTTCTTTCTCTGCTCTGATCACATCACTTCTTTTCAGCTTCAGATTTTGCCATGAGAGCCTGCATAATACTCAGTCTTCTTGTGGGAAGCAGTGTGTCCTTGTGTTTTAAGCCAATTAATGACATCAGTACCTTAGAGTAGCATGCAAATGCTAATAGGCCCATACAAATTTTGTAGCCTACATTTCTCCAGAAATTGCAGGAACAACTTGTACAATTTGAATGTTATTCTTGGAACTGTGTATTAACAAAAGTTTGAATAATAATGGAAATACTTGCCTCAAGGATACTGAACTCTGTCATCAGTTTCTCCTACTGCAGGGAATTCACAGGATTCTGAACTTTGTCTCAGTATTTGAAGCAAGAGGAAGTAACATAGGTGTTAGGAACTGGGGCACTTTTGAAGACAGAAATTTTGAGGTAGCATTTTTGTTGAACCAAGATGGATCAATAATAGCATGAGATGCAGAAATAGCCAGAAGAACGTAAAGTGAACTAAAATAAAATCTGGAAGGTTAAAGTAGCACATGAAGATTTTACAAATAGATCTCAGCGATGATGTGCAGAGACAGATGAAATCTCAGTGAAACTTTCTAGTTCTTGGGAAAGGATTCTTAAGTGCTTTAAAAAGGATGTAAATATATAGCCCAGTCTGCACTTAGATTTAACATTCTGCTTCTCAGTCCCACTGGAAGCCTTAGCCCAAGCATGCTTTGTTTTATGTTCCAACTTTGGAATAACTGTTGTGGTGCAGTGCCCTCTGAGTGTCCCTGTTTGTCTCTGCAGTATTCCAGTGGGTTCTATGAGGGTTTTTTTAAGTTTGCCAGCTTGGCTTTTTCATCTCTGGCCATTTATAATCTGGTCTGCCTGCCAGTTTGAAACTGGACGTCTCCAGACCCAGTGCTATGAGTACACTAAACCACACAGTGTGGTAGCGTATGGCAGGATGTGGATGTTGGTTTGGTAAAGGCTTGGGCATGTTTCTCACTTGACTTTCTGGGGGCTGTTTCTGGGGGCTGGCTCTGCAGCTGGTCTGAAGAGTGGATGGCCTTAACTTGCCTTAATCCTTAAGCTTCCCTTCGGGTTGCTTTCTTTGTTTCCCTTTTTTCCGCCTTTTTTTTTTTTGTTCATTCAGGCCTTTTTGTTTGTTCGTTCAGGTGGTCATTCCCTTGCCTGCTCTCTCTGGAACTTGCTGTTCTGGGATAGCTGGGGGGGATACCCCTGCTCCCTGACTGCTGCTCAGGACGGGCTGTATCAGTCATCGGGTGGTGAGAAATTGTGCATTGTTTGTTTTATATATTCTGTTATCCTTATATATTATTATTATTAATATATTATTATCTTTTTCTTTGCTGTCCTGGTGAACTGCTTTTATCTCAACCCGCAAGTTTTCCTTTCTCTCCGATTCTCCTCCTCACCCCACCGGGGAGGGCGGGAGTGAGCAAGCGGCTGTGTGGTATTTGGTTACCATCTGGGGTTAAACCACGACACCTCCGAAGCTCACCCACTGCTCAGTGCAGATTTGACACCCTGCCAAGGAAAGATGCACAATAATTTATATTATTATACTATAATATTATGCATACAGCAGATATAGAACCAGGAAAGCACACAGCATGACAAACTCGAGGGAAGAAAGAACCATTCTTCAGGTGATATTTCAATTTCAAGCACATATTTTTAGGCTGTTTTAAATTCTGACATTATGACCAGATCTAAATCCCTCAAGGAATACCCTAGGAGTGGTGCTGAGCCATCAAATGGCATCCCATCTTGCTACTGTTGACAGTCTTAGGCAGCCACATGTGGCTGTTGAGTGGTGGCTGTGTGTCTGTCCAGATACTACCACATGCTTGGGTTGCTCTGTGCAGGCATGTTTGTGTGAGGCCACATGTGCGCAATTTGTGACCTCCTAACACCCAGACAAAGGAATGTCCAAGAACTTTGTGTCAGTTGGTAAAAGAAAGCCCCCCTGCAGCTGGGGCCAAGGTGCTCCCTGCCCTGGGGGCCATGCAGCTCAGGGCACAGGGCACACGGCACTGGTGGGTGGAGCTGTAGATGTTTGTTGTTCCTAAGGTGACCATTAGGAGCTGGCTCTGGATGTAGCTGGTAGGGACCTGGCATTACTCAGGCCAGTCTGGATGAGTCCCTACAGAATCAGCAGTGGAACAGAAGGGGCAGCTGATGTAGGTGAGATCTGATCAGGAGAGAGCAGCAGTTTGTGTATGACAGAGCCCTAGAGTGACACTGCAAGGGGGTACCTTGCTCCATTCACATTCAAAAGATGTTCTTTGGTACAAAATAATACACTCTTAAAATAAAATAAACATACATGGGCCTCATTTCATAATGTGCTTATCAAGAGTCTGTCCTTAGCACCAGCTAAAAGGAAACATCTCCAATTAGCCACCACCACTGTGATGCCAGGACAACACAAGAGCTCAGATGGTGTTCCACACTCTAACAAGGTCTGAGGAAGGCAGCGCTGAGTTGCTGCAGCCTGGATTAGGTAGAGGGCCTGGCTGACCTCCCAAGGAGACAAAGGTAATGGCAAAACTGAAGTTTCCTGCATTTTTAATGAGTTCCACAGTGAGTTATTAGAGTGGGAGTAGGCTTGAATGCTGCAGTCATTCCAATGGGACTGATTACTCAAAAAGCACTGATTACTGAAGACACTGGTAATATTAGACAAAGAAGGCAACAGACAGGCTCTTTGCCAAACAACTGCCAAATAAAAATTTCCAGTCTCGCAGAACACTAATGCTCCCATAACCAGCTTGCCAGTGGTGGGGAGTGTACGTATATGTGTGGTACAATGTATTACAGACAAAATCTTGCTGTGGGCAAAGACCAAGCTCACCTTCTGTATAAAAGCCAAGAATTTATTGTTTGTATAACTGAAATCTTAGCCATCTAACTGAAGAATCATTTTCAATGCCAATCTAATTATTACAGAAAAGAAAGAATATTTTTATACAGAAAGGTCTTAATATTCATCATCATCATCATTACACACACTGCCTAGTTTCTACTCCCTTTCATGCTCACCCTTCCACTTCTCCTCTGGACCCTAAGGTCTGTAGCTTCAATCTAGTAGTGGTTGTGGTGGAAGTGTTACCGTCAGCCGTCTGCCTCTGGAGTCCTATGCCCGGAGGAATACAAGTTGATGATTTCTTCCTCCTCATGCTAGGATCCACTTTGGGTCATTTTTATTCATTTGCTAACATGTTTTTACACCTTGCTTTTTTTCATTGGTCTGCAGCTCCATGTTACATCTGATTTTACCATCTACAGTATGTTTTATACATTAGCTCTGTTTGATACCTCTAAAACTGGTTTTGCCCAGTTCCAGTTCTGCATTACTTTAACTAACTACTGGTGAGTTGTTTTATAGCCATGGGGTCTCCAGGGCCAAGGCTGTGACCCATTGCTTATCATTCCAAACCTACACGCTACCAATCCGTGCCTTTACTTGCGAGACCTCTGCTGACATGCTAGGCCTGTATTTCTCCACACTACAGTATTATGTTAGAATCAAAAATAACTAATTCTGCACAGAATAACTACTGATTCCTACTATCTATATAAAAATTGTGGTTGTACCATGCAAAAAAAAGGAAAAATAGAGACAAATTAGGCGTAGCCACCTGGCCAGAAGAAAAAAAATCGGCAATGCAGCTACACCTAGTAAAAACAATGCTCTGGGAATGTCAAGACAATTTTAGACAGAGCAAGCCTGATCAGACTGAGTCCTGAGGCCTGCAAGGTCAGTTCAAAACCTGTAACCCATTATTAGCAACATCAATACTGTCTTACCAGGCTACAGCTGACACCAACCCATCGTTCCCCTGAGGCTCAGGCAGTAGCAGAGGTAGTCAGGCCCAGGTATCCTGACCGAAGTGCTTGCAATGGCTATGAGGTGATGACTGTGATAAGTACCTCTGCACTCTGGTTCTCCCCACTCAGCCACCCGCAGCCAAAACACCATGCGCACAGCAACCCTTACGAGCACATGCAGTCACAGTGGGCAATGTAACGAGTCCATATGCATCTGTGCATCACACAGACGGACAAAGCAGGCAAAGCTATGAGGATATAATCAACTCCAAACAGAAGCTCCCAGGATCCATAATCCTCTCATTTTTGCAGGCTTTGGGCAAATCCCATGAAAACATCACCATAAAACTACAAGGACTGGCAACACAGAACATGAATGAAAGCTGCAATTTTGGTCTGATATTCACAACCTCGCCCTTTTGCCTGGAGAAGCACAAGTGCCACCTATGTCACGAGCTCAGCTGTGGTCACAGCATCGCTGAGCTCTCTGTGAGTGCTCAGAGAGCATGTGCTGTGCAGCATTTGGTGGCATACACACCACAGCACAAGGATGTACACTTCAGGGTCACTATTAAAAGACATTGATTCCAGTCTCTCTCCCATTAAAGCTAAGCACAGCTTGGATTTCCATTTGGCCTTTCACCCCTCTTCAGAATTGAGATGGTGTTCATTTTAGCCTTTCCTCACTTCCTCTCTCTGCTTTACTGGCTTAAAATTTCATTTTGCTTTGATGCATTCTGTTAGTTACTCTGGCAAGATCTTCACACACCACCCCCCCTGCCCCCCCCCACCTTGCAGAGGGTTACTGAAAAGTAAACTCATCTCCCATCTTTCAAGATTACATCTCCACCAGTCATTAGGAAAGGACTTGAAAAACAAATCATAGGTCTCCCAAAAAAACCAAACACCACTGATCTCTTCTTGCTCCTGTCCTGGCCACTTTGGCTCCGTCACTCTTGACTTATAGAAGAAAATACATTACTCTCAACTCTGGCAAGACTTTACCAAGCAAGCTGTTCTTTAGTTACTACATGCAGCAATGGAAGACAGAACCCACCTCTCCAGTGAACCTCAGGGACATGGGAATCATAGAATGGTTTGTGTTGGAAGGGACCTTTAAAGATCATCTAGTTCAACCCTTCCTGCCATGTGCAGAGTCATCTTGCTGCTCAAAGCCCTGTCCAACCTGACCTTGAACACTTGCAGGGATGGGCCATCCACAAGTTCTCTGGGCAACCTGTAAAATCCCAAAGCCAAAGTCTGCCTCTGTGTCACTTCCACGCCTTAAGTGGCACACCTAAGGCCAAAGCCAGACCTCCAATGGAGAAACCTCCACCCAAACCAAATTATGAGCTACCTCCAGGGCATACGCTTCAACCTCAAGCAAAGAAACCAAAGATGGTAAAAGAAACCCTCTTGTTTCCCAGGTATCTTTCTCTTTTTTTTCAGCTCAATAGAGAAGAAAAGGCTTTGGACAGACTTTGTAGCACTTGTCAGTACCTACAAGGAGGTCATCAAGAAGCTGGAGCTGGGCTAGGCACAATCCATCTGTGTGGACTGTGGGATGAGTTTCAGATCCAAGAAAAACAACCTGCAGTGTGTGCATCCTGCCAGCACTCTGACACCAAGGACTGCTCCAGCCTGATCCCGTACCCTGCCTCACAGTCCAGCACTCAAAAGAAGGGCAGCATTGTTGAATGAGGTAAGCCCAGCCCCAAAGGTACCAGCTGCCTCCAGGGACCATGTGGTGAAAAACATGGAAAAAGAAAAGATGAAAACTTTTAGCGAATGCATGGAGAATGTATCCCGCCAGAGCTTTCTGGTCTTTCACCAGAGGGTGCACACCAACCAACACTTCAGACCCAGAAATCAGGAGGTTCTAAAATTTTCTTTCTCTGACTTTTGGAAATATTTGTCTGGAGAATCAATGGCCCTTCATCAACTCTGTCAGCCTTTCATTTAGCCTATTCATCTTCCACTTTACAACCCACACACTCTCCAGACTAGCATAGCTTCTTGTGATTCTTATGACTGAAAAGTGGGACACCTTAATGTGTTTTGCAGAGTGTGAAATCACAGAATCTTGCCAGTGTCTGCCTTTTCTCGATCTACTAGGAAGGAAGTATGTGATTCCCTGGAAACACATCTCTGCTGCTGCTGTTTCGTGAACAACTGTGACAGTTCTGCAAAGTCAATACCAACAGCCCATCCTGCAGCAGGGCTGTGGAGTGCTGCAGCAGGGGCTGGTCCCCATCTTCCACTGTTCACTTGTTGCTGAGCAAAGCTGAGCTCACCTTTTGTGCAGACACACGTGGACAGTGAGTTTTTTAAAAAGAAAAAATGGTTTTTTTCATAGAGTAATGCTCAAATGAAGAATCCTTCCAATGGCACCTTGAGCTGGAGCAGATGACATTCACTGAGCCAGTTTTCCAGTGAGTTCTCTCCATCAAGACCAAGGCACTCCCCTGTCCAGCAACCCCCTTCTGGCACTAGTGCTGAATGGCCTAGTGCATGGAGCAGGGAAGGGCAGGGCAGAGGCCAAGAAGCCACACTGTGATTGGTGAGGATGCTTGCCACCCTGGCATGATGGTGGGGAGGATTGGCCAGCGTCCTTCCTCCCCCCCCCCCAGTGTGAGAGAAGTGAGACCCTCTCGGATTGGCCACTGCTTTCCTGACCTTCCAGCAAGGCCTCTTCCCATTGGCCACTTGTGGTTCCCATGGCGCTGCACCGGCCTGGGGAGTAGCAGCCATGGGCACCCCAGCAGGATGGGAGAAGGTGAGGGAGAGGGAGGGGCAGTGCTGGGCGGTAGTGATGGTGTCCCCTCTGCTGAAAGGCACCTGAGTGGGAGGGTCACCCTGGCAGCCGGGGGAGGCCACAGTGCTGTCCTGGGCCATGAGGCCTCTGGCGATTCTTGAGTGGCAGTAGGATTCATCGTGTGTATGACATCACGAGCACATATTTTCTTATGAGCACTGGTGACATCACCAGAGATGTCCCAAACAGCCACACTATGGTTGATGACACAGTGAACACTAATTACTAACTAGTACTCATCATCAGTACTTCTGCCGTAGCAGTGAAGTCATCAGCGCCCATGGCATAGTAGGAATAGTGACATCACCATTGTTTTTTACATCATGTTAGTGACAGGTGAGTCATGTTGCAAACAACTGTGACAAAAGCAGCAATATGATGCTTTGGTGATTCACCTGCACTTTGCCTGATGTCAGAGTCTTAATAGAGGCATCAGTGATGTTATGGGTGTAAATGATATTATACACAGAAGTATCACGAACAGTATCAGAAACCAGGTCAAAGTCATCACTAGCAACACTGTCAGTGATGATGTCATTCCTGTTGGTGCCACCAGTGCTGGTAATGTTATGAGTGGCAGTGACATCATCAACAAACACAGTGACACAAAGGACGGCACACTGAAGTCCACCAGGAGCTGGGACACCCTTCCCTCTCCTCGGGGGTGGGGACAGAGATAGTCCTGCTGGGGCTGGGGGTGGGAACACCTCTGCCCCAGGCTGTGGCCTGACTGGCAGCTTGGAGGCACCCAGTCCCTGTGCCTGACTATGGGAACAGTGGTGGTATTGCTGGGGAGGTTGGGGATGCACCTGTCCCTGGGATTGTGATGGCAATGGCCCTGGCAGTTGGATTGGAGGCACCCTATCCCTGACCCTAGCTGGGGATGGTGCTGGCCCTGCAAGGGGTGGGGTTGGGGACACCCTTGTTCCTAGACTTGGCAGTGGGCAGTGGCCCTGCCAGTGCTCACAGCCTTGCTCTTTCTGTCCCAGCCCCAGTGCTGTGAAACCGAGATCTGTGTGTGGTGAGTATGGCCGCAAGCCTGTTCTGAAATGTCCCGTACTGTCGCCAGCCACCCCCAGGTCTCCCCTTTACTCCATTCTCAACTGTCCCCAAGTTGTCCCGGCATCCTTCCTGTCCCTTATTGTCTCCCCCAGGACTCCCCAGGTCCTTGTGTTCACACCTGCCTATCTGGGTCCCCTCATCCTCAACTGTCTTCCTGCCCCTCTCGGACCCCACTGTTCCCATCTTCCCCAATGTCCCTGTGCCCTCCCTCTCCCCCATCCCATTGTTTAGCCCTGTCCCTGCAGGAAGGACCTGGATGCAGTGGCCATGGAGCGACTTCAGACAGCCCCAACCCTCCAGGACCGATGGGTGTGAGTGAGGGGACGGGGTGCCCAGGGATGCCTTGGACACCTGGGACCACCTGAAACACCCTGAGACCAATCAAAACACCCTGGGACCACCTTGGGATACTTGAGATCCCAGGGAAAAACCCTAGGAATCCTAGGACACCCTGGGGGCTCAACTACCAGGACACCCTCAGGGCACCCTGGAGACACTGTAGGACAATTCTGGGGGACCTGGGACCCCTTAAGGCATTCAAGGTACATTCTAGGACATTGTGGGGACTCCAGGACTTCTTGGTACAACCCCAGAACATCTTTCGGGACAGATAGGACACTCTAGGGACCTGAAGAATGCCTCTGGGGATGCCCCAAAAAACCCAGGACACCTCTGAGATACCCATGATACCCCTGAGACCCCCTTGGGACCTCTGGGGACCTACCTCAGGACCCCCAGGTATACCACTGGGACACCCTGGAGGTCATTCACCACCACCCCCCCCCCCCCCCCCCCCCCAATATTTCCCTAGTGTCCCTGTCTTCCCCAAGGTATCCCAATTCTCTCTGTCAGTCCCAGTGTCCCTGTCCCACCCAGGACACCCTAGAACCCACTTCTGGGTGCCTATAGCCCCTCTCTATATCCTCATATCTCCCACTGGTGTCTCCATTCCCCCTAGCAGCCATCTAGGTGTCCATGTCCTCCCTATGCCCCATTACCACAGTGTCCTCCTCCGGTCGCCTCGAGCTGTCCCAATACACCCCAGTTCTTTGCCCTACACCTGCCCACATTGTGTCTTCAAAGGGTGTTCTGGTCCCTCTTGGTTTCCCTGTTATGTCTTCTCAGGCCATCCCTATCATGTCCCTCAGGCTGTCCCTATCCCCCCCCGGTGTCCCTGTTGTATCCTCCTAGGGTGTCTCTGTTCCCCTAGTGTGCTGACAGAGGTTCTGCCAGGGCCCCCCATCCTTCTGGATGCCTACAAGGGGGCCCTGGAGCTGAGCCAGGAGCTAGACCTGGCCCCAGGGCCACTCTCAGCCCTGCTGGGCATTGTGCGCCGCACCATCACCATGTGCACAGGTGAGGGCAGGGACAGGAGGGGATGGGGGTGGGGACAAGATGCATCATGGGGCTCACCACGACTCCCTTAACCCCAGAGACACCCCTGCCTGATGTGGAGGAGTGCTACACCTACTTCAGCGAGCTGCTGCTGCGCCATGCCGTGCATGTGAGTCTTCACGTGTCCCTCACAGACTTACTGGTACCCATGTGCTCCTTGGATGCCCCTTGCATGCTTGGTGGTACCTGCATGCTCCCTGTGCACTACCCACATGCTTCTCAGCATCCACACAACTCCCTGAACACACCCCGTTACACTTATTGGCAGCCACACGCTCCCTGCATGGTTATTGAAGTCTGCATGGTCCTCACATGCTCCCCACACACTTACAGGGCCCCTGTGCCCTTTGTGTGCTTTGCACACACTTACTGCTGTCCTCACACTCCTGGTACATGGTGCCCACATGTTCCTTGCACTTTCCCCATGTACTTGGCTGAGCCTGCACACTCCTGCAAGCTCCCCAGGACACACGCATCCCTCCTGCTCATTCTCCCAACATGGTCCTGGCGTGTTCCCACCTCCCACACTGCCCAGATGCAGCTCAAATGCTCCCCTACTCTTGTACGCTCCCTGCATGCTTCCCAGCCTTGCCTGTCACTTGCCTGCCCCTGCCATGATGCCATCCCTGCAGTGCCCCCCAGACAGTGTGGCCGTGTTCAGGCTGAGCCAGGTGGCCCGCATTGCAGCCCACATCCTTGACACGGTCCTTCGGCACGCCAAGCTCTACGCCTACATCCTCACACCCCAGGTGAGCTTGGCACTGTCGGAAAAAGGTGTGCAGTGGGGGACAAGGCCTGCCCTGACCCCACTCTCTGTCTTCTGTCCCTGCCTCCAGGTCTACCTTGACCTAACCCTGGTGTATGTGGGAGGCCCCGAGAATCACAAAGAGGGAGAGGTGCCCACCACCCTCCCCCAGGAGGAGGAAGGAGAGACCCCTGGGAACTGCAACACAGGTCAGATCCCCCTGGCTCTGCAGAGTTATAGGGCAAATGCAGGGGTTTCAGGGTTCTGGGGGAACATAGGGTAATGAGGGAACCCTAAGTAAGCAGGGGGACACCCTGAGATCTGGGGTGCACCCTAGGGTCTCAGATGGCTGGAGCACCATGGGGAGGGTCATGGAAGACACCCTGGGTTCATGTGGGCACTCAGTGGTCTGGTGGGGTCAAATGGGCACCTTGGGGTTATGGGGAGGGTCATGTGGAGCACCTTGTGGTCTGGTAGGACCAAGGAGGCCCTTCAGGGTTACAAGGTGTTGGGAGGGGGGTCTGGATGGCACCCTAGATCACAGAGAAGGGCTGGGGTCACCCTAGGATTATGGGTAGCACTGCGAATCCCCAGGAGCAGGCCATGTTTTGCCCCATGTCCCCATTTCCCCAGTTCCCCTGTGTCCCTCCCTGTCCACTAAGGGCTTTGTCCTGACTCCTGTCTTCTCCCTGTCCTGCTATGTCCCTGGTGACATGTCCCATGTCCCTGCTGTACTCTGTTCCTCCCATCCCCCTGTGTCCCCGGGATCCCTTCTCCCCCAGTCACTGGTGCCAAGCCCTAACCCCTGACTTCCACCGCCCTGTATGCCCTGTCTGCGTGTGTCCCCAGTTTTAGGCTCTGACCTCTGCTCCCTCGTATCCCGTCCTTGTACACAGGCCCCCCCTGTGTCCCCTAACTCCCTGGTGCCAGGCCCTGAACACTGTTTTCCTGTGCTCCTTGTTCCCTCATCTCTGGTACCAGCCCATGACCTATGTCTTTGTGTCCCCAGGGTCTCTGTTACAGGAGGTGGCAGTGACTGAGCTGGTCCAGGTGATTCAGGGGCAGAGCCAGGAGCTGTAGACGGGGCTCTTGTGTGGTCAGGATCAGCTTGGGACCTGCTTGCCCCCTTTGGAGATGCCTTTGGGCAAGGAGGACCTTCCTGGGTCCCTCCAGGCCTCACCCAGGGGCAAGAAACAACTTGGAAGACCCCAGGGGTCTTGTCAGGGCAATAAAGGCCTCAGACCCTGCCAGCATCTCTGGGACCCACCCCCATGTCCCCTAGGATCCCCTTAGGATTCCCCGCATGGCCTCTACGACACTGCTGGGGAACCTCCAGATCTACTGAGACCCCCACGTTCTCTAGGACCTACCCCCATGTCCCCACATTCTCCCGTCCCCTCCCTTGGAGTCTCCCCACACATTCCCAAGCATGTAGATCCCTTTGTCACACAATATATTGATTTATTGCTTGTAGCCCCAGTGGATGTGGTTGCTCCAGTGGCCTTGGTCCAAATACCAAATGCCCTTTATTTTCAGAACTGCAGCCTCTTGCAACAGCTGAAAACAACATGAACTAGTTGGACCTTCAGTAACTGCGTGCTATGAGAATGGCACCACCTCACTTATTCACAGTTTACTGCAACCTAATACTTGCTCTGGAAGTTTGGTCTACCCTATATACTTCAAAGGTTTTGCTTGATTGGAGGCAACTGCAAAGCAACCATGATTTGTCAAGGCATATCCATGAGCAAAAAAAAGCCTAGTTCATGTCTTCTGAATATGTCTTCAGAGCTTTGCCTGCTCAGACTTTTACAGGGGTGAAGCACTGCAGGTTGGTTTGTCCAGGCCGCTCACTTTCTCATATACCAACTTGTCCCTAGAAGCTTCCCTGGTGTGATGAGCACCTCTGGAAGTCTGTATCTGCTTGCTCTCTCCTAAAGAGCAGAGTGCAGCTGCGACAGATGTTCCAGCTGTGTGTGAATGTCATCTGCAAAAGCTGATATTTATTCTTCACCCAAGGAGTGTCCCATACACAAGCATACGTGCAAGACATGCCTGCTCCTGGCCAGTGGGTAGCCAGGCACTGGTGATCTTGCAAGTTCATACAAAAGCCATGTGCCTCAGTGACCTCAGAAACACAAGTGCAAACACATTCCAAGGAAGACCTAGGTCAGGTATCACAGACAGAAACCCTTCTGCACTCAGGAGAGACAAGATGTGCTGAGAAAATCCACCCCACTCGTTGCAATAGCCCTTTGTGTGAACCATTTAACAGCAGCGACACTTCTCCTTCTGAAGAGAAGGGTGGGCAGAGGGTGTGCAGCCTGAGCTCCCTGAAACACTTGCTTTAGGAGGAAAGAATCCCCCTCACACATATTCTTCCCATACCCCAGACCAATTTCTTCCATTGCAATGGGGAGGGGGTACAGTGGGGACTATCTAAGAGGATGCTTTAAACTACATTGTGTGTCAAACTGCAGAGGAAAAACTGACAAAGAAGTTAAAAAATAAACACAAGGAAATTCATAACTGTGAGAGAATCAGCCAACATGAGAGACTGTGCAGAGAGGAAGGGAAAAGGTTGGCGATTTCACATCTTTCCACCCTCAGTGCTGGTTGCTGAGGGCTTTGGGGCTGTCTCCCTGGACATCCCAGCCCAGCAGCAGGTCCTCAGTATGGCCGTGGGGCTCCTTGCTCAGCACTGCCGAGCACTGGTAGGGGTGTCCCCAGGGTGGCTGCGGGTGAGGTGGGAGAGGAGCAGGGTCAGGGCAAGGGAAGTGCTCAGGACATGCCTGGGTGCCTGGCCAGGGAAAGTGAATGCCTGAGAAACACCCTGACCAGTGCTGCTTGAAGTACTTGTTCCCCTAAAACACCCTCACAGTCACCTCCTAGGCTGGGGTGAGTCACTCCTGGGGGTGATAATGACAACTGTATTTTTATTGATTCATATTGAATTAGCAAGTCTTAGATTGCCTGAGGCAGAAGGGTCTGGCATACTGGGAGCTGATGGGAGCAGAGCATCTGGTGTGTCCTCCCAGTTCGGATTCTTCTGTCCTACATGGGTGGTGGACAGGGGCCTCTCTTGCTCCTTTGATAGCACATGATAGCTCAGGGCATGACTCTCCTCAGCCCTATTGTACTGATACCTCAGGAGAAGGTGCTGCTGGAGGATCAGGCATTGCTTGATCAGGGACACCCAGGAGACACCCATATCTTGGGGTGGGTGGAATACTGTGGCCAAGAGAGAGGGTGCTGGAACCATATTTGATGCTGGAGGTACCCTATATCACCACTTTAGAGGAGTGTGATTTTTTTCCTCATCGTTCCCATGTCATATTCGCCAGTGCTGAGAGGATTCCTTTGGGTACCTCAGGCTCCTTTGGATGGCTCTAGGCACTTGGTAAATGGATGCCCCCCCCCCCCATCAGGAAACTTCTGTGTGTAGACCCCTGAATTGAGGGATGTGAAACTTCTGCTAAATCCTAGACACTGGTATTTTGAGAAAAAGGACTTTTTTGAGGAGTCACATTGTCTGTGTCTTTATCTACAATGCTAAAATTATCCCTTCTCTGTTTGGCGCTTAGACTCCCAGCCGACTGGTGTCAGAAGAGTCACATCTGTGGGGCTTTGGGCAGGCCTTTTCAGGACTGTTTGCTCCATCCACCCACACCCTTCGTCCCACACATGCTCCAGCCTCCTTCCTCACCTTCATGCATGTAAGCCCATGAGAGATAGCCATCTGCATGGCACACAGGGAGGCTCAGGTGGGGTTAATCCCACCTCTTGTGTGGCTGCATGCTAAACCGCTGCAAGTGAGAGGGAAGCAGGGGGAACAAGGTCCCCCCATCTTCTTTCTATATATTGGCTTATGATAGTCTCAGAAAATACCACCTCCATTCAGAACTGTTATGGACTTTTTTGAAGCAGTGGTGTTTCAAGCCTGTGATGTGAAGAAATCTCAGTGGAGATGAAAAGCACAGTCCTCCTGCTTCATTCCTTTGTTTGTTCTCTGCTGGCCAAAGGAAAGCTGTAAAGAAACAAAAAGTACGAGAAACAATTCTTGTGTCTTGACATCCAGAAAATCCCCCAAGTTAGTTATGGACCAATCTCAGTTGTTGTCATTCACCATGAAAAGATATACTGCTGTTTTGTTTGTCTGTTTAACTATTTTTTAAAATGCCTTCTTTCCCTTTTCAAAAAAAAAAATCTTTTGAGAGAAAGATGTCTTTTGACAGTCTGTGCAGGCAATCTCACAGGAGAGGCACTGGAGGGAGCTGGGGTTGAGCCAGGAGCTGCAATGCCTGTCCTGCTCTGCTCTGGCAGGGACTGCAGCAAGGGGAAGTCTCGCTGAAAACAGCTCCTCTGTGTTGGAGGTCCCCAGGGGACAAAGGCATTTATCGGGTTTATTTGAAACAATGAAGTTTAACTTGGTTAGGCTTAAAATGAGAAAGAAAGAACCTGTGTTTCATCATGTGGTTATTAGCATCATCACGCCTAGCAAAGCTCTTCCTAGCAGACCATCTCTTCTAGTAGCTCCTTTGTGACCATGTGGAGTTTAAGGAGCAAGAATAAGCTCATTACAACTGCCACACTCTAATAAGCTGCTGGGGAAGTCACTGAGTGTGGAGGGCCATGGTGGGAATAAGGTTTCTGGAGGAGCTGCTGAAGGTGTTAGCGATTGTCCTGGTTCCGACTAGGATAGAGTTAATTTTCACAAGAACCTGTGAGGAGACACAGCCAGGATAGCTGACCCAGGCCGGCCAAAGGGATATTCAATACCATGTGATGTCATGCTCAGTATATAGAGAGGGGACTGCGCCAGAGGTTGGGATCACTGCTCAGGAGTGGGATGGGCATTGGGTTCCGGTCAGCAAGCAATCTGTACAGTGAATCATGTGCTTAGTATATTCTGTTATTGTTATTGGTTTTTTCCTGTTTTCTCTTCCTTCTCCTGTTAAACTGTTTGTCATGGTTTAGCCCCAGCCGGCAGCTGAGTGCCACGTGGCCGCTTACTCGCCCCCCCCCCAGTGGGATGGGGGAGAGAATTGGGGAAAAAGAAAGGCAAAACTCGTGGGTTAACAACAACAATAGTTTAACAGGACAACAAAGGAAAAGTAAACAAACAAGAAACTCCAACAATAACAACAACAGAGTATACTTAGCGGTGCTCCCTGCCTGGAGCCCGACGCCCAGCTGGCTCCCCAGCAGCAATCCCGCCCCTGGTGCCGTCCCACTCTATATAGTGAGTGTGACAGTCACATGGTATAGAATAGACCCCGGCCAGCTTCTGGTGAAAATTAACCCTATCCCAGCTGCAACCAGGACACCGTTTATATCCCAGCCCCCAAGTTTTGTCTTTCTTTTTCCTGATTCTCCTCCCCATCCCACTGCGGGGCGGGGGGAGGACTGAGCAAGCGGCTGCCTGGTGCTTAGCTGCTGGCTGGGGCTAAACCACAACAGCAATGAAGCTGTTTCAGGAAATTAAAAGACCCTCCCTGAGGGCTGATTAGAGCAGAAAAGTGGAACCAGTGATTTAGTGATTTCAGGATAATGAAGGAAGGAGGCAGTCATGTCACGTAACCCCTGGGTGTATCCTGTCACACCGAGCAACCTAGTGCTAATCCCCATCCCATCTGAAAGGTGATACTTTTGGTCATCCCCAGCGGAGGTTTCCCTCTAGTCACGGTGAGTGGGAGGCACCCTTGTCCCCCACCCTTGAATATCTGCACAGCCCTTCTGTCCATCCAATACCCCTGCCCAGATCCTGAGCCCTCTCACCCACTCCACAGGTCTCCTACTCACCAGCTATTCCAGCTGGAGATTTGCTAGTGAATTACACATGCACATCCTGACGCACAGTAGGTTCAGGGAAAATACAAACACCCCAGCCACCCTGCAGTCCCTAGGCCCAGGCACAGAGGCTTGTGACCCACAGTGCTACTCCAGCTGCTAGCACTGAGACCCTCCCTCACGTCCGTCACCTCGGCCCTCTCCAGGAGCTGCTCCAGGGGGACACTTGGTCCCATCCCAGGGGCTGAAGCTCGGACCCTTGCCTGCTGATGATCAGGGAACCCTCGCCTGCTCCAGCTGCTGGCACTGGGACCCTCACCTGCTTCAGCTGCTGACAGGGGGACCATCACCAACTCCAGCTGCTGGCCCCACTGTCCCAGTGGCACATTCGCTCCCATTTCACTCCAGTTGCTGGTGCTGAATCCACTCATGCCTGTCTCTCCAGTTGCTGGCACCTAGTCTTTGCAGCACTCATACCTGCACGATAGAGGGTGAGGTTACACAGAAAAATAGTTACAAAAGGTTTTAGTAAGAAGACTGGATACACTGCAGTGATCAGACACAGTGCATGATCAGACCAATGTTACCTGGGAGAAGAGATTGACACCCACCTCGCTCCAACCTCCTTTCAGATAGTTGTAGAGAGCAAGAAGGTCTCCCCTCAGCTTCCTTTTCTCCAGGCTAAACAACCCCAGTTCCCTCAGCTGCTCTTCATAAGAGTTGTGCTCTAGACCAGCTTCATTGCCCTTCTCTGGACACGCTCCAGCACCTCAGTGTCTTTCTTGTAGTGAGGGGCCCAAAACTGAACACAGTACTCGAGGTGCAGTCTCACCAGTGCTAAGTACAAAGGGATGCTCACTTCCCTAGTCCTGCTGGCCACGCTATTTCTTGCACTGCTGGGCAGGCAGCGGTGCCAGGCAGCACAACCTGGGAGAGGGAGCCCAGAGCCGCAGGTGGCTGCAGGCCTGGGAAGAGACACTGGTGCCTGGGAGCAAGAGAACATGAAATAAACCAACAGCTGTGAAGGGCCTTTTTGGAGCCAGGCAGGAGTATCAGGATCCACCTCTGGTTGAGACCGCATTTACAGCACCATCGCTGAAAGCTCTGCAGTCCAGCTGCCCCCCTCTGCTTTTAGTCCTTCTTGATAATCCACCAGGGCCAGTACTGGGCAGCTTTAACCACCATTCCCATTTGCCTGACATGCACTGCAGGACCATCATGCCCTCCCATCCTGGGGACTGTGTCTTTGGCAGAACAGGGAGAGCATGGTCAGGAAAGGGCTCCTCCCTCCTCGCCTTGCTTGGACAGGCAGCAAAACAGGTCACAGTCATAGAGCTCCAGTGGTCCAGGTCTTCTGGCATCAATGAGTCTCATTCGTGGGAGCAGTTTGGCAAGTGTCGTATCAGTAAGAACTCTGTAATTAATACATTTATAGTCACGCACACAGGTAAAGGTTCACAATTATATACTTGCTTCACTAGTTGGAATTCTGTAATATCTTGTAATGTAAATATATTTTCTTTATTCTTGTAATATATATACTTGCTTTCCTAGTGGTAATTTTGTAGTGACTTGTAGACTGTGTGTATTTTTGTATATGTGTACATGTGTTTATATAGATATGTTTTTACTAATAGTAGTTTTGTAGTAATTTGTAAAAAACAAAATTCTCAGAAACCCAGACCTCCTTATCCTTGTGTATTGCGGAATCCCGAGAACCCCACGGTCGCAATTTTTACACAATCACAGGCTGGGTCACCCTCATGGGTTGTGAATGTGAGGGCTACACTCAGAAACAGGATGTAAAATCTGCATCATGATGCCCAAATCCTCCGAGAGGAACCTGCAGAAATGGAGCTGCGGGCACACATGATGAAGGAAAGACAATGGAAAGCAATTACAGAGACGTGGTGGGGCAGCTCGCGTGACTGGAATGCTGTCGTGAATGGGTATGTACTTTTCAGGAAGGACAGGCTGGCGAGGCGAGGTGGTGGAGTTGCTCTCTATGTGAGAGAGCAACTGGAGTGTGTTGAGCTCTGCCTAGGGGAGGACGAAGAATGAGTCGAGAGCTTATGGGTAAGGCTTAAGGGACAGGCTAACATGGGGGACACTGTTGTGGGTGTATACTACAGGCCACCTGATCAGGAAGAGGAAGTCGATGAGGCCCTCTACAGGCAGCTGGAAGTAGCATCACGATCACAGGCCCCGGTTCTCAAGGGGGACTTCAACCAACCCAATATCTGTTGGAGGGACAACACAGCTAGGCACACGCAGTCCAGGAGGTTCCTGCAGAACATTGATGACAATTTTCTGACGCAGGTGGTGGAGGAGCCGACGAGGATGCTGCTGGACCTCATACTAACTAACAAGGAAGGTCTGGTCGGGGATGTAAAAGCTGGGGATAGCCTTGGCTGCAGTGACCACAAGATGGTGGAATTCAGTATCCTGTGTGGAGGAAGCAGGACACTAAGCAGGATTACAACCCTGGACTTCAGAAGAGCTAACTTTGGCCTTTTCAAGGACCTGCTTGGAGGAATCCTGTGGGTTAGGGCTCTAGAAGGCAGTGGGGCCCAAGAAAGCTGGGCATTGTTCAAGCATCACTTCCTTCAAGCTCAAGAGCAGTGCATCCCCAGGAGTAAGAAATCGGGTAAGGGAGGCAGGAGACTGGCGTGGATGAGCAAGGAACTATTGGCAAAACTCAAATGGAAGAAGAAAGTCCATGGAATGTGGAAAGAGGGGCAGGCCACATGGGAGGAGTACAGGGATGCTGTGAGGGTATACAGGGATGCTACAAGAAATGCAAAGGTCCACCTGGAATTTAATCGGGCAAGGGACATCAAGGGCTTTTTCAAATACATCAGTAACAAATGGAAGACTAGCGAAAACGTGGGCCCTCTGCTGAATGAGGTGGGTGCCCTGGTCACAAAGGATACAGAGGAGGCAGAGTTACTGAATGCCTTCTTTGCTTTGGTCTTTACTGCCAAGGCTGGCCCCCAGGAATCCCAGACCCTGGAGGTAAGAGAGGAAGCCTGAAGAAAGGACAACCATCCTTTGGTCAAGGAGGATCAGGTTAGAGATCAGTTAGGCAAACTGGATCCCCACAAATCCATGGGCCCTGATGGGATGCACCCACAAGTGCGGAGGGAGCTGGCAGATGTCATTGCTAAGCCGCTCTCCATCATCTTTGAAAGGTCATGGAGAACAGGAGAGGTGCCTGAGGACTGGAGGAAAGCCAATGTCACTCCAGTCTTCAAGAAGGGCAAGAAGGAGGACCCAGGAAACTACAGGCCAGTCAGCCTCACCTCCATCCCTGGAAAGCTGATGGAGCAAGTCATTCTGGAAGTCACCTCCAAGCATGTGGAAAAAAAGAAGGTGATCAGGAGTAGTCAGCATGGATTCACCAAGGGGAAATCATGCTTGACCAATCTGATAGCCTTCTATGATGGCATGACTGGCTGGGTGGATGAGGGGAGAGTGGTGGATGTTGTCTACCTGGACTTCAGCAAGGCGTTTGACACTGTTTCCCACAATATCCTCATAGGTAAGCTCAGGCTAGATGAGTGGATGGTGAGATGGATTGAGAACTGGCTGAATGGCAGAGCTCAGAGGGTTGTGATCAGCGGCACAGAGTCTAGTTGGAGGCCTGTGGCTAGTGGTGTCCCCCAGGGGTTGGTACTGGGCCCAGTCTTGTTCAACTTATTCATCAATGACCTGGATGAAGGGACAGAGTGTACCCTCAGCAAGTTTGCCAATGGTATGAAACTGGGAGGAGTGGCTGACACAGCAGAAGGCTGTGCTGCCATTCAGCGAGACCTGGACAGGATAGAGTGTTGGGCAGAGAGGAACCTCATGAGGTTCAACGCGGGCAAGTGCAGGGTCCTGCACCTGGGGAGGAACAACCCCCTGCACCAGCACAAGTTAGGGGTGACCTCCTGGAAAGCAGCTCTGCGGAGAAGGACCTGGGAGTCCTGGTAGATGACAGATTAACCACGAGCCAGCAATGTGCCCTTGGGCCAGGAAGGCCAACGGCATCCTGGGGTGCATTAAGAAGAGTGTGGCCAGCAGGATGAGGGAGGTTCTCCTCCCCCTCTACTCTGCCCTAGTGAGGCCCCATCTGGAGTCCTGCGTCCCGTGCTGGGCTCCCCAGCTCAAGAAAGACGAGGAACTACTGGAGAGAGTCCAGCGGAGGGTACAGAGATGATGAGTGGACTGGAGAATCTCTCCTGTGGGGAAAGGCTGAGGGAGCTGGGGCTGTTCAGCCTGAGGAAGAGAAAACTCAGTGGAGACCTCATCAACGCTTATCAATATCTCAAGGATGGCTGTCAAGAGGACGGGGCCAGACTCTTCTCAGTGGTACCCAGCGACAGGACAAGGGGGGAACTGGCACAAACTGGAACATAGGAAGTTCCATCACTTCTTCACTGTGCGGGTGACAGAACGCTGGCACAGGCTGCCCAGAGAGGTTGTGGAGTCTCCTGCTCTGGAGATATTCAAAACCCACCTGGACACAGTCCTGTGCAGCCTGCTCTTGGTAAACCTGCTCTGGCAGGGGAGTTGGACTAGATGATCTCCAG
The DNA here is from genome assembly GCA_009819775.1 of Phoenicopterus ruber ruber. NCBI lineage: Eukaryota > Metazoa > Chordata > Aves > Phoenicopteriformes > Phoenicopteridae > Phoenicopterus > Phoenicopterus ruber. The sequence goes on from CM020234.1 coordinate 13,164,970, forward strand.
AGGTCCCTTCCAACCCCTACCATTCTGTGATTCAAGTGATTTTTATGTATATTACTAATGTAATACCATTAGGATAATCAAAGCCAAGAACCAAACAAAATGAGTGTTAAGGTAAATCTTATTTAAGCGCTGTGAAACCGAAAGCAGCACTCAGTTGATGAGGAACGCAGTCGTGGCAATGGTGAGTTCTGTGGCTGAGCACTAGATTGATGTGGACGGGGGTCCCGGAGCCAGGAAAACCCAAGGAGGAGCAGAGATACCCACCAGGTGCCTGTGGCTCTCGTGAGTGAGGCTGATGTGGACTTTGCCAGGAGCAACTGTGAGAGATTGGCCCCAGGGAGCGCCAGCAGCCAGGAGCTCTGCGAACATGGTGGGGAAACAGGGCATGGCACGTCATTCAGGGTGTGGCGTAGCAGTTCGTGCAGGGAGGGTGTGCAGGGAGGGCTCTGCAAGCTGCTTGTAGGTCCATAGCCCAGGGAGCTGCTCTAGGTCTCTGCCATAATGGTGGGCACTCACCTCAGAGCTAAACCCAGTGTTTGTATGGAGAAAGCCCCCAAGATGGCTGATGCAGCCAGCCAGCCAGAACTGGTAAAGAAGGAGAATTCAGTATGGGTGGGAGGTTGCAGCGAGTGCCCAGACCATTCTCCTGCTGAAAAGGTAAGTTCCCGCACAAGGTGTGCACAGGTTGATGATCTGCTACATCAGGTGGCTGAGTTGCAGGAAACAGTTAAAAGGCTGTGCAGTATTAGAGGAGCCAAGACGGAGGTAGACAGGTGGTTTCATAAACACGCTTCTGTAGCAGAAAGCACTGAGAATGAGGCGCCTTGGACACTGGTGACCCACAAAAGCAGGACTCTGTTTCAGTCCCCACCCTCCGGCACCATGACCAAAATCAGATATGAAGCTTTAACAGCTGTACACACCCACCAACAAAATCTGCAAGGAGAAACTATTCCAGCAGCTCAGAGTGGATACCATGCAAATAAACGACGAGTGCTCATAGTGAGTGACTCTCTGTTAAGGGCACTGAGGCACCCATCTGCTGATGTGACAGACAGGCATGTCAGGTATGCTACCTTCTGAGAGCTAAGGTCCGAGATATTGCTGAGAGGGTGCTGCAACTTGTCAAGAGCACAGACCACTGTCCGCTGTGTTACTCTTTCATGTGGGCACGAATGACACCGCAAGCCAGAACCTGGGCAAAATCAAGGAAGACTTTAAAGCCCTGGGGGTGCAAGTGAAAAATATTGGAGCCCAAGTTATCTTTTCCTCTGTTTTACCAGTGGGAGGAAAGGGGGCAGCCAGAAATAGGCCTATAATGCATATCAACCCCTGGCTTCATGGCTGTGCCATTGTGAGGGTTTTATGACAGTGGGACATTCTTTGGGAGCTATAACCTGTTAGTGAGGGATAGGATCCACCTGTCCAAAAGGGGCAAGGGCCTCTTTGGCAGCAGGCTGGCCAACTTGGTGAGGTGGGCTTTATACTGAAGGACTCGGGGGGGAGGGGTCCAAAGTGGCAATGCTCATGGCATCGAATACAACTGAGAAATAAGCCAGACCAACATAAGCAGCGACAAAAGTTCCTTAGCTCCCTCCCACAATGAGAACCAGAAGGCCAAAGACCTTAAGAGTGTGTATGGCTATGGTAAATCCTCTTGCAGCCATCCAGGGAAACCTGTGTGCTCGATTACCTCTCTGTTCGGGAGCAGGCTAGGCGTAAGGCTCTGGGCTGAGAGTGACTTGTGCTGGGAAGCATCGCTAAGTACACTCTGTTGTTGTTATTTTTGGAGTTTCATGTTTGTTTTCTTTTCCTTAGTTGTCTAGTTAAACAGTTGTGGTTCTTAACCCATGAGTTAACTGCCTTTCTTTTTGCCGGTTCTCTCACCCATCGCACTGCGGGGATGGGGGTGGGGACTGAGCAAACATGCAGTGCTCACTTCTGGCTAGGGATAAACCACAACACCCTTCCACAGTACCATCCACACTGGGGCTGTGCGTTTCTTAACGAACCAAATGGTTCTCACTCTCAGCAGAGGCCAGTCCCCATTTGAAAAGGCCAAGAAATTTCTCCCACAGGAAAGGTGCGAGCAGTGAAAGGCATTGCTGGCCCTCACCTTCCCTTAGCATCCCTTCCACAGCACCACCCACCCTGGGGCTCGGGGCTTCTTTACCTGCCTGGTGGTTCTCTCTATCTCATATAACCAGAGAGCAGAGTTGCCAAACTGAAAAGATCCAGAGCTTTCTCCCACAGGAAAGGTGCGAGCAGTGAAAGGCATTGCTGGCCCTCACCTTTCCTTGGCAGCCCTTCCACAGCAACACCCGCACTGGGCTCTGGGCTTATTTCTCTTTCTGTTCTCTGTCTCATGTTTTCGTCAGAGCCCACTTGCCAATTTGAAAAGGTCCAGAGATTTCTCCCACAGGAAAGGTGCGAGCAGTGAAATGCATTGCTGGCTCTCACCTTCCCTTGGCAGCCCTTCCACAGCACCACCCCCACTGGGCCTCGGGGCTTCCTTACCTACATAGCAATTGTCTCTATCTCACGATTCCAGAGAGCCCAGTTGCCAATTTGAAAAGGTCCCGAGCCTTCTCCCACAGGAAAAGTGCTAGCAGTGAAAGGCATTGCTGGCTCTCCCCTTCCCTTGGCAGCCCTTCCACAGCACCACCCCCACTGGGGCTCTGGGCTTATTTCTCTTTCTGTTCTCTGTCTCATGTTTTCGTCAGAGCCCACTTGCCAATTTGAAAAGGTCCAGAGATTTCTTCCACAGGAAAGGTGCTAACAGTGAAAGGCACTGCTGGCCCTCACCTTCCCTTCACAGCCGTTCCACACCACCACTCCCACTGGGGCTCAGGGCTTCCTTACCTACCTAGTGGTTCTCTCTATCTCACGTTTCCAGTGAGCAGAGTTGCCAATTTGAAAAGGTCCAGAGCTTTCTCCCACAGGAAAGATGCTAGTAGTGAAAGGCATTACGCACCCTCACCTTCCCCTGGCAGCCCTTCCATAGCAGCATTTACCTCCTGGCGGGAGTAACTACGACTCTCTTAAGACGGGATCATAGTTACTAACTGGGTAGAGCTGCATAGATCACACCTCTTTGTTGTCCCTCTGGATGCCCTCCGTGGTAACCAAGATGACCTCTGCCCCAGAGTGAATGGACTTATAGTTCTTCCGCCTTATCGACTGGCTTCACTGACCACTTGATGTTATTTGCAAGGTGAAACAAATTCCTGGCTGCGAGTTCGTATCATCGCCTAAAGCCCTAGCCCATGGGTCGAGTTGGGACTAGCCTAGCACTGCCTGAGGGTCGTGCTGTCTGGCTTCTATTAGCCCTCGGAACTAGATTGGCAAAATGGGTTGGCCAGTGCAGGTTGTATTTCTATCGGTCGCCACGCAAACAAGTCCTATGGACTTGAGAGACTATGTGGTCGCTAGAACCATCAGAGACCACCAAAAACCGGTGGAGCAAGGAATTAATTTGAGTGGCTTGGAGTTTGTTAACTCACAGATTGATGGTTCAGAAAGGTGTCATCTTATTAAAATAGATCCCCAGCACACCCAGCTTATGGAACTGTACAATCTGTGGTTGGTAGCTGGAACTATACGGGACATGGTGAAAGAATATCGGCCTGTGTTAATATCAAAATCGGCTCTACCAGAACGCCAAAATGACATCAGTAACTGGCGACCAATTACCATGGGATCAACCATTTTGAGGTTGTTTTCAAGGATTCTAATAGCAAGGCTGACTAAGGCATGTCCCACTAATCCATGCCAAAGGGGCTTTATAAGCTCATCAGGATGTGCGGAAAATCTGAAATTGTTACATTAATTTGGAATGCAAAAAGGGACCAACAACCCCTGGGAGTGGTCTTCGTTGATTTAGCCAAAGCCTTTGACACCGTGAGTCATTCTCACATCATTATGGCTCTAAAGCAAAAGGGCGTGGACAATCATATTATCGCCCTGATTACGAACTTGTGCTATAATATTAACACCCGTATTGACCCGAAGAATGAACAGTCGGATCCCATTGGGATTGGGATTGGTGTAAAACAAGGTGATCCAACGTCTCCGATTCTGTTTAACTTATCTGTGGACCTCCTGCTGTGCAAAGTTGGAAGAGGAAGGAAGTGGGTTCCAGCACGGTTTGAAAAATATAACAAGTATGGCCTTTGCAGACGACTTGGTACTGCTGAGTGGTTCATGGGATGGAATGCAGAGGAATATTGAGATCTTGGAGGTATTTTGTGAACTAACTGGCCTCAAGACACAAGGCGAGAAGTGCCACAGCTTTTACCTCCAGCCTGCAAAGGACTCATATACGATCAATGACTGTCCGTCATGGACGATTAACGGCACTCCCCTGAATATGCTTGAACCTGGTAGTTCTGAAAAGTACTTGGGCATTCATATCGACCCCTGGGTTGGGATATCAAAGCCAGAACTACTGGAGAAATTGAAAGAACGGTTACATCGGATTGGGAAGGCCTCATTGAAGCTGTTTCAGAAGGTCGACATCTTGAAAGGGGATACAGTTCCACGCTTGACCTACCTTGCAGACCAGGCCGACGTAAAGGCCACGTACCTCGAAACCCTTGACTTGGCAATAAGAAGAGCAGTCAAGGAATGGTTACATCTTCGGGCAAGTACGTGTGATGCCATCCGATATTCCAGCACTTGGGATGGAGGTTTGGGTATTACTCGACTCTCTGGACTGTTCCCCAGTGTGCAGGCCCGAAGACTGCACAGGATTGCACACTCTTCGGATGAAACAATAAGAACAATTGCACGAGAAGAGGGAATTGAGAAGGAGTTTGAAAGGTTGTGGGTTGCAGCGGGCAGCAAGAAGGCTAAAATACCATTGATTTGGGATCCGAGAGCGGTCATGGTGATACCTGAGGAACCAGGTGAGGAGGAACCAGGTTCGGAATGGGAGATACCCGCCCCTAAAGTCATCTTTCCGAAGCCCTGTGACTGGAGAAAACAAGAATTCATCAATTGGACCAAGCTTGTGTCCCACGGCCATGGGATTTCCAACTTCGAGAAGGAGAAGATCAGTAATAAGTGGCTTGAACATTATCGGGGCATTCCTCACAGGCACCTGCTAACAGCATTACACCTACAAGCTAATGTCTACCCCACAAGGGAATTTCTAGCACGGGATAGACAGGAAACTGAAATAAAGTCCTGTCGGCATTGTCTTGTGGAAAACGAGTCCACCGCTCACGTTACTGGGTATCGCCCTGCGGTGCGAGATGCGAGAATAAAAAGACACAATCAAATATGTGAACTACTGGCAAATGAAGCCAGGAAAAAGGAATGGGCAGTATTCCAAGAGCCACAGTTAGAAGATAAACATCTCGAATTGTATAAGCCTGATTTGGTATTTGTTAAGGGAGACCAAGCCTTTGTGGTGGATGTTACAGTGAGATATGAAAGTAAAACAACATCCTTGGCCGATGCGGCAGCAGAGAAAGCTAAGAAATATGAACATCGTAAAGATCAAGTTCAAGAACTGACCAATGCTAATACCATCAAATTTATGGGATTTCCCCCTGGGAGCACATGGGAAATGGTACCATGGGAATTATGAATTGCTAACAGAACTCGGACTCTCTACATCCCGACGAGAGAAGGTAGCTTGCAGTTTGTCGAGGCGAGTGTTATTGACTTCAGTGGACACTGTTCATATATTTGCTAGCCAATCACGGACGATTATAAGAACCTAGTTATTATTGTATCATGTATGTATGTGCAATTGTAAATAAACTGACTTCTTATGGTGGAAGCCCGGCAAACAGAGAGAGTAGTGGTATTTCACCAAGGCCAGGAATGGATAGTATGGAGGGAAAACTGGGCTCGGTCACATGACACGTAATGCTCCTGCCAAAAGATGCCAATTCCCGGACTTGTCTAAGGTGGATGGGCCACCTATACTTAACCCAGAAAAGGAACGTGTCTAATTTTATATATGTTCGCCAAATAGCCAAATGCCTCATCATCTAATTAGTGACACACATGAGTGGATGAAGGAGATTCCCCCTGTCCCTACCTACTATCCAGCGAAACCAGAGCCAAGCGAATGGGCTTGGTGGAATCAGCGGGGAAAGAAGACCCTGCCGAGCTTGACTCTAGTCTGGCGCTGTGAAGAGACATGAGAGGTGTAGAATAAGCAGGAGGCCAGGCGCGCACTCGATGGTGAGGGGCAACCTGCCGTTGGTGAAATACCACTATTCTGATCATTTTTTCACTTACCCGGTGAGGTGGGGGGGGTGAGCCCCAAGGGGGGGGCTCTCGCTTCTGGTGCCAAGTGCCCAGCGCGTGCCAGGTGCAACCTGCTCCAGGGACAGCGGCAGGTGGGGAGTTTGACTGGGGCGATACACCTGTCAAAGCTAGCGCAGGTGTCCTAAGGCGAGCTCAGGGAGGACGGAAACGTCCTGTGGAGCAGAAGGGCAAAAGATCACTTGATCTTGATTTTCAGTACGAATACAGACCGTGCAAGTGGGGCCTCACGATCCTTGTGGCTTTTTGAGTTTTAAGCCAGAGGTGTCAGAAAGGTTACCATAGGGATAACTGGCTTGTGATGGGCAAGTGTTGATAGCAACGCCGCTTTTGGATCCTTCCATGTTGGCTCTTCCTATCATTGTGAAGCAGAATTCCCCAAGCATTGTTCACCCACTAATAGGGAACGTGAGCTGGGTTTAGACCGTCGTGAGACAGGTTAGTTTTCCCCTACTGATGCTGTGTTGTTGCCCTAGTAATCCTGCTCAGTAGGAGAGGAACCGCAGGTTCAGAGCCCTGGTGCGTACACTTGGCTGAGGAGCCAGTGGTGTGAGGCTCCCATGTGCGGGCTTATGACTGAACGCCTCTAAGTCAGAATCCTACCTAGACGTAGTGATACCAAAGCGCCGCTGGCGCCTTGTTGGGCTCGCGATAGCCAGCCGCCCGGCCCGTGCGGGGCGCCACATGTGGTCAGGCCCGGAGGGGTGGACAGACGCAGCACTGCCTCTCCCCTGTGGCATATGGCATGATCATGGGGCAGCTGGTGCTAAATCATTCGCAGAGGACCTGATCGTGGGTCAGGGTTTCGTACGTAGCAAAGCAGCTCCCTGGCTGAGATCTCTTGAGAATCGGCCGTTGCCACAAGCTTTTGTCACTCTGGGCTGCGGGCAGCGGTTGGCGCCATCAAGGCAGCAGGTGTTGGCGCCCCGGGCTGTCCGGCCGGGGCCCCATCGCCAGAAAGGGGCTCGGGCCCCTGCGCGCAGGCGCGCCCCCCGCCTCTCCCCTCCCTCCCTCCCTCCGCCCCGCAGTGGGGAAGGCGTGGGCTGGCGCGTGTGGGTCCCTGGCCTCAGGCAGGCGCTCCCTTCTCCTCCCAGGCGGGGCCGCCGGGCCGCCGCCTTTCCCCCAGAGGTGCGTGGCCACAGGGGGAGGGGGGCGGCAGCAGGTGGCCCCTCGTCGTGCGACAGAGCGGTCCGGCTCTCACTCGTTGGTTTTTTTTCCCCGTTTTTCCTTTTTTTCCCGTTTCCCTTTTTTTCTCATTCCCCTGGGGAATACATTATTAGTGTATTATTAGTCATTAATTTATTACAAAATTATTGATTTATCAGTAATTATTAATCTGTCATACATTAATTTATAATAATAATCGATGCTTATCAAGGCATTATTAAATATTGGGTTTAGATGAAAAGCGCTAATACAATTTAACTCATAATGAGCCATATCATAATTTAATTAATAATTCAATTCATATTTTAATAAATTTTTATTTTATATCTCAATCTGTCCATTTAGATGAACAATTCTTATTCCGTTTCGATTAAAAAATTTTTGCATTTCTAGAAATAGATTAAAAATATCTATAAATAGCTCAATATTGATTTTTAATATTATATTTTACTAATTACGTTATTAATTGCCTGACGTGTTTTATGTATGTTATTGGATAGAGTAATCCTATAAAGAAATGAGTAAAATTCCTTATTATTAACTATTATCAATAATTTATTGTTATTTAGGGATGAATTAATAAGTCATCATTCATGACAGTAATTTACAAATACGCTTTAATTAATCATAGAGTAGACCTGGCCTCCCTGCCCAGTCTCCAGGATAGACGTGGCCTCCTTGCCTGGAGTATTAATTCTCAACTTATCGCTAATTGTCAATTCATTGTTAATGTATTATTATCAGTAATCGTTGACTTATCACAAAATTATTAATTTATCAGCAATTATTAATCTGTTGCACATCATCAATTTATTGAGAATTGATTACTGATGCTCATCGATGCATTAACTATTAATATAATAAAAAATCAATATTTATAATATTTATAATTAATAATTATTATTCAATAAAAAGTCTATGGCTATAATTTAATTCCTAATGCATCCTGTCATCATTTAATTAATAAACACGGATTTTTAATATTATTAAAATTTACTACTAATTCATTTACAAAGTTATTATCCATTTTTATTAGTTATTATCATTGATAACACTTAATTTATTAACTATTAATTTCATACCTAATAAAATAACTCATTCCTCTAAATCGGTTCATCAGGCATCCTATAATTTAATGCATTGGCTTCCTTTACATAATTAAATTCTAGTTTATGAATACAAATATTTACTAGATAAACATTATCGCAATAGATTTATGTAAATGCCATATTTATATTTATTTTATATTTAGGCCAGAAGGTCGTCTCACTCCCCACCCGCACTGCCTCTCCTGGCACGGGCCTCCGTCCCGAGAAGGCCTCTCAAAGGACGCGGCCGGCCTGCCAGGGACAGCGGTCTCGTGGGCCTCGCAAGAAGAAAGTCAGTCGGCCGCCTGACTGAACGAGGCCGACTTAGCCCAGCATCCTCGGGGACGGAGCTCTCGTGGCCACCATGCCGGCTGACCGGCCCACCTGGGGCCGTCTGCCCCCTCCCCCCCCCCCCCCCGATGCCATCGGCAAAGGAGCTGGGGGGGGGGGTGTGCGTGTGTGTCTCCCCGGCCTAAGGCTGCCGGAGCCGTCGTCCTCGGCGGTGCTCACCGCTTGAACGCATCCCACCGGCGTCGGAACCGCCGACGGCCGTTTGTCAGAAGCGCGGCCCGCCTTTCCGACAGCCCCGGCCGGGGCCCTGCCGCCCGGCCGCTGGAGCCCGGCCCCGGGGACCCGGGTCTCTGCCTGGGCTGAGGCACGTGGCTGCCGCTTCCCCGGGGATGGCTTCGACCGGGAGCCGAGCCGAGCGCATCGCCCGCAGGCAGGCACGGGCGCAGGCTGGACGTCGAGGCGGCCGACAACGCAGGCTGTAACAGAGAAGGCGGCGTTATCGTTATCGACAGCATCACAAACCTTTCTTTTCTCCTTTCTTTCCCCCCCCCCCCCCGAGCAGGACAGCCGCCCCGACCCCCCGCCCACCACCGCACGCACACGCATGCACATGCGCGTGCAGACAAACCCCAACCTCCCCCCGAGCCCCCTGCCTATGCCCCGCGCACGCACATGCACACACGCACACACACGCGCACACGCAGACCGCCCCCCCCGGCCGTTCGCCGCCGCGCCCCTCCCTTCCAGCGCCTCCCGCCCCTCGCCCGCCGTTTTGCCGCCCCGGGGAAGGGAGGCGGGAGACTTTAGGACCCAGCGGCGTCCCTGCCGGCTCCGTGCCCGGGCGGGAGAGGGGAGTCCCGGCGGCGGGCGGGCGCTCTCCAGCCGCGCCTGCCGAGTCGCTCCCCTGCCGTGCCCGTGCCCGTGCCCCGGCTCCCGCCTTTCTCAGTCAGTCCCGCTCAGTCAGTCACTCGCCCCGCTGCGCGCCTGCCCGCCCCCTCCCCCGCCGGGGGTTGAAAAGCAAGCGAATGCGGAACAGGGGGGGGGGGCGGGGAGAAGGAAGAAAACCCCAACCGACCCAAACAGAAATCTTCTCCGAAAAGAGACAGCGTCTCCCCCTCCTCAGCCGACCTATGCGCCAGGCTCCCCGCCTGCTCGCCGGCCGCTCTCCCCTGTCTCTGCGCCAGCCTCCCTCCCCCGCCGCTGCCGCCGCGGCGACCGAGCGCCGGACCCTCGGCGTCGCGGGAACGGCCGCCCTTTCCCCGCGGGCGGGGCCCGGTTGCCGGGCAGCGGGGCGCGCGCGCCTGCGCAGGGCGGACGGCTGCGGACCCCCCCCCCCCCCCCCCGCTGCTCCGGGCGCCGAAGAGTCCCTGCCGTCAGGGGGGCCGCACTGCAGCGCGGGGAGGGAGGGAGAGGGGGAGGGGGAGCGCGCTCGCGGGGGGGTGGGGTGGGGTGGGGTGGGGTGTGTGTCTCTGAGCGCGCGTGTGACGCGGAGGGGGGGCGGGGCGGCGTTTGCAGGATCGCCGATACGTTTTTCTAACATCTTTCTGTCATAAAACTAATTAAAAGTCAAAATAAAATCAAGCGATGGCAAGGGGGGGCCACGGGGGAGGGGGAGGGGACCGCAATTCCCCCCCCCCCCAAAACCAAACCCAAAAGCTGGCGAGCACTCTTTATTTTATTAAAAACATTAAAAGTAAAAATAAAATCAAACCCCAGTCCCCCCCTCCCTGCCAAAACTCACCCCCAGAATCCCCTCCCTCGCGCTGCTGGCCACGCTTCCTTTGATGCAGCCCAGGGTACGGTTGGCCGCCTGGGCTGCGAGCGCACGTTGCTGGCTCATGTCCAGCTTTTCATCCACCAGCACCCCCAAGTCCTTCTCAGCAATCCTGTCTCCAATCACCTCCTGTCCTCCATGTGCCTCAGCAGAGCTTCTAGGAGGATCTGTTCCATGATCTTCCCAGGCACAGAGGTGAGGCTGACAGGTCGGTAGTTCCCAGGGTCCTCCTTCCTACCCTTTTTAAAAATGGGTGCAAGGTTTCCCTTTTTCCAGTCCCCAGGGACTTCACCTGACCGCCGTGACTTTTCAAATATCACGGAGAGTGGCTTGGCAACTCCATCAGCCAATGTTAATTTAGAGGAAAATTAATCAAGGCATCCAAAACCATTCTAGGTTTAATGGTGTCAAAATAAACCAAAAATCAGTTGGGAAGACTAACATTTCAAACTCTTTTTTTTACTGTAAGACATTCCAGAACGGCCACAAAATGACAAGCTCAGAGTTGAAGCCAAGTGTTGTGGCTGACCTGGATTTTTTTCTCCTTTTTTTTCATCCACTGGTAGTTACAGGAGGGAAAAGGGGCATTTCTTTCAAAACAGAACATTTCTTTTCCATTGTCCTTCTTCCTCTTCTTTACCAGTGATCTGAATGTTGGTGGCTTTCTTGTGGGGGTATTTTGGTGCTGTGCCACTGTAGTAATAGCTGTGATAGAGACACTCGAGACTGCAGAGAAATCCTTGGCATTTCTGCTGCCCTGACAGTGATCCCTTGTACGTCCAGAGAGGCAAAGGGACCGTCCCTTAGTGCAGAGTGAGGAGAGCTGGTCCGTGTGCCCTGAAGGGCAGAGGCTGTGCCAGGTGGGAGAGGAGACAGGGGATTGCCCGGGGAAGGCATCTGCACTGCAGAGGATGGCAGGGAGGTGCCCGAATCCCCCCTCCCACAGCACTTCTGCTCATAGTTCCATCGCACTCCCTGCCCACATCTCTGCTGCCTGGAACTGTCCCTGCCAGGAGCTTTCTCTGTCTCCTCCCTGCCAGTGCTCACAGACCCCATCCCACCCGCTGTGTGGGACCCTCTACAAATGTCCTGGGCTGATCTGGAGCTGTGAGCAGCTCTGACCCTCTCAGCATGCTCTCAGCAGAAGGACCCTGCCCTGCCCTGCCATACCAGAGGTGTCTCCTTCACCCACAGCTTCCCCCTGCAGTGCTGGGGGAGCTCCCTGGGCAGTGTTGACCCTGGCAGGTGGCAGGGTTTGTGCCCTGGCACACAGCACCCTGGAGTGCAGGGACCCTGCTCTGAAGGACAGCCCTGGGCACCCCTGCGTGCACACCTGACTTCACACCCTGCAGCCATGCCCAGAAGGCGGCAGTCATCATGCCCTGTCCCTCTGACAGTGCAGCAGGCAATCCTGGCTCTGGAGCATGTCCTCCTCCTCTACACCAGAGTATCTCCGAGAGTTGTACGTACAGATCTCGTAGGCTGTGCGATGGGCCAGCTTTAGGAGATCCCACCAGAATCTGCAGATGCAATGCCCTGCAGCCACAGACTTACTGTCTGTGAAGATTTGTCCGCCCAGTGAGCTCTCAGCATCCTCCCACCCCAGACTGCCTTTAACCTCTCTCTGCCTCACTCCTCTCCCCTCACTGCCTGCAAGCAGTGCCCTCAACCCTGCTGCGCTTTGCAGAGGGGCTGCTCCTGGGGAGCTGTCTCTCTGCAGCACTGCCCACTTGCCATCAGCTCCCTCCGTCCCAGGAGCCCAGCCCAGCTCAGCAGCAGAGGACCAGCCCAAGACATCAGTTTCTCGCCCCCTCTGGGCTCCCTCCAGGTGTCCCTGGGGCTCCAGGGGAACCTGCTGTGAAACAGGCTGAAGTCATCATTGATGTTCCCTCCCTCAAGAACCTCTTTCCAGCAACGTCTTTTGTCCTATCGGTGACAGAGATAGGTCCTAGACTAACCTTTCCTTGTCCCATCATTAGACAGGACACCCAGGCAGGGACAGGCAGGGATCTCTTTTACCCTTGCTGGGGGAAGGGATTCAGCTGAGTCAATTGAGGTATCAACCTGGATTTGTAGTCCTGGGGTTGGAAGAGGACTCCACAAACTCACAGGTGGTGAGATTCCTCTTGCCTCAGTTCAGGTGTGCACCAAATGGGTTTCTGCATGTCAGGTCCTTGTCTAAGCTCCCACGGTAAGTAATGGAGATGGAGGGCAGCAGTGAGGTGTTCAGATGCAAACACCCAGTGACATCCGAATTGCCAGAGGTGGTCATGAGCCATCAGGATTGCTAAGTCTCTCTCCTCTTCTCCATCAGCTGTTCCTCCTAGGCCTCCATTGATGCCCACATTTAGGAGAAGGAAACGTATCCCTCCTCTGTATGTTCAGGACAGCCTATAGAGGTGTTTGTCTGACCAAATGGAATCTTGTGCCATAAGGAAAGCTACAGCTTCTCTTTCTCTTCTCCATCAGTTATATTTCCTAGAACTCCAGGGATTGTAACTTCAGTTGTCTCATGGACATCCTTTCCTTGCCTATCTTCATTCAAGGCACCAACTCAATTCCCTGGTCAATGACAGGCCTCTAGTGCTACGTGAGATGCCAGGGCTCTTCAGCACAGCAGCATGTAGCTGGGAGGGGCAGCGCAGGACGTACAGCTACCCCAGATGGCATCTGAGACAGTGCTTGTGCTCCAGCAACTGATTCCCATCAGGGTGGTTAGGCCATGTCTGTCCCATCTCTATCCCGTAGATTCAGACAGGGCGTGAATACAAGGAATATACCACACCAGGATACAAGGAACACATCACCACTGCTGGCACACCGCTTGTGTGCCAGTGTTCTCAAACGGTATTAGTTCTTCTCACCCTCATCCTTTACTCGTCTCCTTGAAGATACAATCAAGGAACAGCGCAATGATTTTTCACAGTGTTTCTGAATCACAGGATGTCCATAGCCAAGGACGTTTTCAGCAGCACCTTGTCTTTCCTGGAGATCAGCTTCATCTCCACCACAGGCCCTCCTGGACTGCAGAGAAACCCCAGACAGCAAAGCCCTCTCCTGCCAGGACATCACAGTCCAGCCCTGCTTCTCTGTGGTGTTTTCAAAAGCACAGTTAGCTGACTCCATGGGCACCTCTTGTCATCTACCTCATCACCTACATGTCCAGCTCATCTCATCATGACATTGCCCTCTGCCATCCACTCCAGCATGTCTCAGCTCTGAAGCATAGCTTTTACATAGATGGGGTCTTGGGTGCTTGGTGCCAGGTGTCCCTGTGACAAGTCTGCCCCTGGCCCTGGTACCACAGCTGAGATGCTGCAGCCCAAATGGGTGCCATTGTCCTTAGGGCTTGCTCTACCACCTCACCCTAGCATGAGCCCCGCCCCAAAACAGAAACCCGCCACCTAGGGGACCCAGACATCCAGGAGAGGGATCCAGGCTTCTGGGAAAAGGGCACAGGGATCTGGGCCAAGGGACGCAGGCATTTGGGAGAGAACTTAGTTATCCAGAATAGGAGACCCAGGCATCTGGGAGAGGATCCAGGCATCCAGGTTAGGGGATCCAGGTGTCTGGGACAGGGGACCCAGGCATCCGGGAGAGGACTCAGGTGTCTGGGTGAAGGATCCAGGCATCCGGGAGATGGGAACTAGGTGTCTGGGATAGGGGACCCAGGCGTCCGGGAGAGGACTCAGGTGTCTGGGTGAAGGATCTAGGCATCCGGGAGATAGGAACTAGGTGTCGCAGACAGGGGATGCAAGCATCCGGGATACGGGACCCAGGCATCTGGGATATGGGACCCAGGTGTCCGGGATAGGAGATTCAAGCATCCAGGAAATGGACCCAGGTATCTGGGATGGGGGACCAGGGCATCTGGGAAAGTGACCCAGGCATCTGGGAAAGGGACCCATACATCTAAGGTCAAAGCTAAGGTCCACCTGGAATTTAATCTGGCAAGGGACGTCAAGGGCAATAAGAAGGGCTTCTTCAAATACCTCAGTAGCAAACTGTTGTGGTTTAACCCCAAATGGTAACCCAATACCATGCAGCTGCTCGCTCACTCCCCCCCTCCCTGCTGGGGTGGGGAGGAGAATTGGAGAGAAAGGAAAACTCGTGGGTTGAGATAAAAGCAGTTCACCAGGACAGCAAAGGAAAAATATAAAAATATATTAATAATGATAATAATATATATGGATAATAGAATATATAAAACAAACGATGCACAATTTCTCACCACCCAATGACTGATACAGCCCGTCCTGAGCAGCAGTCAGGGAGCAGGGGTATCCCCCCCAGCTATCCCAGAACAGCAAGTTCCAGAGAGAGCAGGCGAGGGAACGAACAGATGAACAAGCGAATGAACAGGCCCGAACAAACGGGGGGGGGGGGGGTGGGGGGGAACGACACACACAGGGAAACAAAAAGCAACCTGAAGGCAAGTTAGGGGAAGTGGCCCAGCGGCCGACCCTCACTTATACCAAGCATGCTGTCTATGGTATGGAATACTCTCTTTGGCCAGTTTGGATCAACTATTCTGGCTATCCCCCTCCCAGGTTTTTGCACCTGCACATTAGCAAAGCCTGGGAAACTCCAAAATGTCCTTGAGTGTTTAGCAGCAACCAACAACATCAGTGTACTATCACCATTATTCAGGCACTAAATCCAAAAGGCAGAGGCTGCTGAAGACAAAACTAGCTTCATCCTGGCTGAAACTAGGACACAAATGGAAGACTAGGGAAAACGTGGGCCATCTGCTGAATGAGGTGGGTGCCCTGGTCACAAAGGATACAGAGGAGGCAGAGTTACTGAATGCCTTCTTTGCTTCAGTCTTTACTGCTAAGGCTGGCCCCCAGGAATCCCAGACCCTGGAGGTAAGAGAGGAAGCCTGAAGAAAGGACAACCATCCTTTGGTCAAGGAGGATCAGGTTAGAGATCAGTTAGGCAAACTGGATCCCCACAAATCCATGGGCCCTGATGGGATGCACCCACAAGTGCGGAGGGAGCTGGCAGATGTCATTGCTAAGCCGCTCTCCATCATCTTTGAAAGGTCATGGAGAACAGGAGAGGTGCCTGAGGACTGGAGGAAAGCCAATGTCACTCCAGTCTTCAAGAAGGGCAAGAAGGAGGACCCAGGAAACTACAGGCCAGTCAGCCTCACCTCCATCCCTGGAAAGCTGATGGAGCAAGTCATTCTGGAAGTCACCTCCAAGCATGTGGAAAAAAAGAAGGTGATCAGGAGTAGTCAGCATGGATTCACCAAGGGGAAATCATGCTTGACCAATCTGATAGCCTTCTATGATGGCATGACTGGCTGGGTGGATGAGGGGAGAGTGGTGGATGTTGTCTACCTGGACTTCAGCAAGGCGTTTGACACTGTTTCCCACAATATCCTCATAGGTAAGCTCAGGCTAGATGAGTGGATGGTGAGATGGATTGAGAACTGGCTGAATGGCAGAGCTCAGAGGGTTGTGATCAGCGGCACAGAGTCTAGTTGGAGGCCTGTGGCTAGTGGTGTCCCCCAGGGGTTGGTACTGGGCCCAGTCTTGTTCAACTTATTCATCAATGACCTGGATGAAGGGACAGAGTGTACCCTCAGCAAGTCTGCTGATGACACGAAACTGGCAGGACTGGCTGACACAGCAGAAGGCTGTGCTGCCATTCAGCGAGACCTGGACAGGACAGAGTGTTGGGCAGAGAGGAACCTCATGAGGTTCAACACAGGCAAGTGCGGGGTCCTGAACCTGGGGAGGAACAACCCCCTGCACTGGTACAGCTTAGGGGTGATCTCCTGGAAAGCAGCTCTGCGGAGAAGGACCTGGGAGTCCTGGTAGATGACAGATTAACCACGAGCCAGCAATGTGCCCTTGTGGCTAGGAAGGCCAACGGCATCCCGTGGTGCATTAAGAAGTGTGGCCAGCAGGTCAAGGGAGGTTCTCCTCCCTCTCTACTCTGCCCTAGTGAGGCCGCCTCTGGAGTACTGTATCCAGTCCTGGGCTCCCCAGTTTAAGAAAGATGAGCAACTACTGGAGAGAGTGAGTCCAGCAGAGGGCTACAAAGATGACGAGGGGACTGGAGCATCCCTCCTGTGGGGAAAGGCTGAGGGAGCTGGGGCTGTTCAGCCTGAGGAAGAGAAGACTGAGAGGAAACCTCACCAATGCTTATAAATATCTCAAGGGCAGGTGTGAAGAGGATGGGCCAGACTCTTTTCAGTGGTGCCCAGCGACAGGACAAGGGGCAACGGGCACAAACTGGAACACAGAAAGTTCCGCCTGAACATGAGGAAAAACTTCTTTACTGTGACGGTGACAAAACACTGGAACAGGCTGCCTAGAGAGGCTGTGGAGTGTCCTTCTCTGAAGATATTCAAAACCTGCCTGGACGCAGTCCTGTGCAACCTGCTGTAGGGGAACCTGCTCTAGCAGGGGGGGTTGGACTAGATGATCTCCAGAGGTCCCTTCCAACCCTTACCATTCTGTGATTCTGTGTTTCTGTGATCTGTGATAGGGGATCCAGGCCTCCAGGAGAGGACTGAGTTTTCTGGGACAGGACCCAGGTGTCCATGATGGACCTAGGTGTCTGGGAAGGGACCCAGGCATCCTGGAAAGTGGACTGAGGTGTCGTCAGGGTTCTTTAGCCAGATGCCTGGGTCCCCTCCTCGATGCCTGGGTCCTCTTTCCCAGACACCTGTGTCCCCCGTCCTGGACTTCTGCTCTGGGATGCTTGGGTCCCCTATCCTGGATGCCTGGATCCCCTATCCTTGACATATGGGAACATTTCCTGGATGCCAGGGCATTCTACCAGATGCCTAAGTCCCTTTCCTGGATGCCTGGCTCCAACGCCCTGGATGCCTGAGTCCTTTCGCAGATGCCTACCTCCCCTCCCAAACACCTGGGTCACCGCCAACAGTCCTGTAGTTGTACTGCATACAGTTTCAAGGAATCAGGCAGACCCCAAATCAGGGGAGTCATTCTATCAGGGTGTCATGGTTTAGCTCCAGCCGGAGGCTGAGCCACACAGTCGCTCGCTCACGCCCCCCCTCCCGGCAGGATGGGGAGAGAATTGGGACAAAGAAAGGCAAAACTCCTGGGTTAACCACAACAACACTTTAACCGGACAACAAAGGGAAAGAAAACAAACAAGAAACCCCAACA